>OX621217.1:2702961-5405923 GCA_951640565.1 Petrophora chlorosata | reverse complement strand
TTTCATATATAATAAAAAAATTCCTTATTACTCGCATAACGCCACAATACAGAAACAATTAAAAACTAAAATAACAATAAACTTATTAGTGTATCAATGAGCGTTCTTATCGCTCAAAGCAATCTCTTCCAGACAACTCACAAGTGGAGGAATGTAAACAAAAATATATATGGACCTATAAAATATATATATATATATATGATGATACCGAGATAATTTTGTAGGTGGGTAGGTACATTATAAATGTGTCTGTCTATCCACTGTTTAATGCCGCTGGGAACGTGTTAAGTAGTGATTTATAAACGTTCTATGGTTTTGAGGTATTCATGAAACAGAAATATGAATAAAACTATCTAGTTAATTGAATTTCACTTTAAAAACAACAATAATAAACACCTATAAAGTAATTGGTGTAATACTGTAAGATTAATTTTAATTCTCAATTATAATACCAATTAATAACATGAAACTAAAAACCTTTTTTTTTAAACTTTATTGGTTTATAGAGGGTTTGGTCAGTAAGACCATGTCACCCTCATAGGAGCTTTCACATAAAAAAAACTAAAAACCTTAATAAATATAATACTAAAATATATTATTAAATGGAGTCCCTTTAGGCAAGGTTCCGAAGATACTGGCAGCGTTTCCCCTTTGAATAGCTAGACTAATTCTTTGTCCGAGGTAGCTGCCAGCTCTTCGGTCTCCTGTCATGTCGACTAACCTTTTTGCTATTACAATAATAAATATAAATCGGCGAAGGAAAACATCGTGATGAAACCGGTATCTCCAAGAAATAATCACAAAGAATCAAAACGCGACATCTACCAACCCGCACGGAAGAAAGACATTCTAATTTTCCAATACCTTGTCTGAGGTATCCGACAATCATAGCGGGAGTGTAGCCGTTTATTGATTGATTGATTGATTGATAACGATTTATTGTACACCAAAACATAACATGAACAAATAAAAATAAAACGTAAAACTTGTTTAAGTACAATGGGCGGTCTTATCGCTAATAAGCGATCTCTTCCAGACAACCTTCGGCTGGAGAGGATTTGTGAAACGACTAAAGACGGTGGTGTACTTATATAATAATAACTTATATATAATAAATATTAAATAAAATCATTTTATTTATAATGAGTAGTTATAGGCCGACCGTTTAACTCGCGTATCGCCTGCGCGGTAAGAAGGGAGCGAGGGGAGATGTTAGCGGGTGGGTGAAAGGGAAAGGACGTAAGCTCTCTGCTCCGCGCACCCCTTTCACCCACCCGCTAACATCTCCCCTCGCTCCCTTCTTACCGCGCAGGCGATACGCGACTTAAACGGTCGGCCTACACTCGAGAGCAATGAATCCGGGTCACTTAAAGAATGTTAAAAATCTCGGAAACTAAAAATGATAGGTTAATGCAATAAATTGTATTTAATAGACAATGTAATACTCCTTAAATGAAAGTAAAAAAAATATGAGTCACCATACATTTTATTAACACAAAATTACATAAAGAAAAAAACTGCTGATCTCTCCTTAAAACAAAAATAGGAAACATGAAATTTTTGAACTTTATTACGATTTTCTTGAATTTTAATACTTCGTATTGCCTCCTCGTGCTTTCATTACTGCGTTTACGCGGTTTGGCATGCTGTACACCAAGTTCCTTATACGATTTTGGGGAATATTCTCCCATTCCTCTGTGAGAGCAATTTTGAGCTCACGAAGCGTGATTGGGGGAGGGTTTCGTTGTTTTACGCATCTGCCTAGCTCGTCCCAAGCATGCTCGATCGGGTTGATATCCGGGCTGCGCGCTGGCCACTCCATACGAGTAATGTTCATCTCTTGAAGGTAGTCATTCACAATCCTACCTGTATGAGGTCGGGCATTGTCATGCATAAATATAGCATCCTCACCTAAATTGACCATAAATGGACCAACGTGATCATTGAGGATTTCTTCCACATATCTTACGCTAGTTAAAGAGCCGTTTTCTATGATCACCAGCTCTGTGCGACTTTCAGAAGAAATTCCGGCCCACACAAGTACAGACCCACCACCGTAGGCTACTTTTTCTTCGATGCATGCTTGCTTGAATCTTTCCCCTGGTCTTCGATACACTCTGTGTCTTCCATCGTGCTTGTAGAGCATAAATTTTGATTCGTCGGAGAACATAACTTTTGACCAATCTTCAATACTCCAATTTACGTGGCTCTGGGCATATCTTAGTCTCGAAATACGATGCCAACGCTCCAGTTTAGGGCCGTTTGCAGGTCTAAGGGGTTTTAAGTTAGATTCAGCAAGCCGACGTCTTACTGTCCATGCACTTGGGTTACTTCCTCCGAGGCGTCGAAACTGATTGGTGAGTTCAGTTCCTGTGAGAAAGCGATTTCGAAGCATGGTGTTCACCAAGTATCGGTCTTCTCGTGCTGTGGTACACCTGGTTCTGCCCGTTTCTGGTCTGCGTAGGTTAGAACCAGTTTCTTCGTAACGTCGGAGAACTCTTTGTACTGTTGACAGCGACACACCGACAGTCCTGGCTGTATCGCGCTGACTCCGGCCGGTTTCCAGCATTGTAAGTATTCTGGTGCATTCTTCAGGCGTAAGCGACATAATTTCAGCTTGAATAATGAATATAGAGCACTATCAACATGGTTTATGTACCCACATAAATGACAGATTACAAACAAAAGCAAAACCAAATGCTGTAATTTCGTAGTTCCATCTTCGAAAGTGGCCCTTTTTCAAATTTGATTTTTTTATGATATAACTTTACAATAACTAAGAAGTTTTAATACCTTCATTTAAGGAGTATTACATTGTCTATTAAATACAATTTATTGCATTAACCTAGCATTTTTAGTTTCCGAGATTTTTAGGATTCTTTAAGTGACCCGGATTCATTGCTCTCGAGTGTATAATATATATAATGAATATTTCGACTCACGATAGTTTCCAAACCTGAGTTTAATATTCAGATTTGAGGTGAATTTCCGCAACGGCACACCTGTTTTCATTATATTAAAATCAGTTCATTAAAAATGACGACATTTTGTCTCATGCTAGCAGGCAATTGCAATTCAAATAACGGAAGCAACCTAGTTATCGAATGTATTCGTGCAGTTCAATTAAATTCATGCACTGCAATGCTAAATAGGCAATATGCATGTGTTGTCGAAATATCTGAAAATTACTTTTTACGATAGATTTCCCCTGTAAACATTTAGTAGTGATATAATTATTATTATTAATTGCGTAGTTTTTTTTGTATTTCAATGCTTCTTTTTCTTATTTTTGGAGAAACGGAACGTAATCGCAAAACGTTTGAGTACGTGCAATCACGTTTTCACGTCACGCGCGTCGCTGCTTATTGGTCAATTTTTGACATAGAGCCCGCCCTTTTTTTTACGCTTTATAGATTTATCTTTGGGCACTATCTCGCCTGATGTGAAGCGATGATGTGGCCTAAGATGGAGCACATAGATCTAGAGAGAGACGGCAGTTGAGCGGCTGCTCAGATCCGTCTCCCCGTCGCCCTATTGGTAAATTATTGACACACACATGTAGCATAGATGGACCAAGGAGCAGATCCTAGGTCCCCACATGTTGACGTCACACGCAAATGGCGCGTTTATGTTGATTTAAAATGATTCAAATTTGCATTTAATTAGTTTATTGACGAATGATGCCGAAATTTTTTTAAACATTTTTTTTATTAATAGTATTTAATAATGAATCGATTCATGCATTAAATAATTAATTTTTAGAAAAAAACAAAAACCGACTCCAATGTATCTTCGAAGTCCAAGCTCACATATCGATGAAATTTATATGGGACCACTTCGTAGCTATACTGAACCCGACGCAAAAAGAATTTTTCAAATCGGTTCATAAATGACGGAGTTCTGAGGTAACAAACATAAAAAAAAACAATCGAACAGAGAACCTCCTCCTTTTTTGAAGTCGGTTAAAAATACATGCATATTCCCCATTAAGCAAGTAACGTTGCTCTAGAATGATAAAGAAAAACATGGCGAAGAAACCGGTACCACTAAATTCAAGGACATGTGACATCCGCCAAGACAAACTGAGCCAGTATGCGGTGGATTACCCTACTAATCGTATCCAATCCTACTACTGTGAGGATGGATGGATGGATGTTTCTTACTCAATCAAAGCTACTGAATATGGTAGATTATATAAATAAATAAATAACGCCCAACGATCATACACATAGATCCTGGCCCCTAACTAGGATTCCCTGTATCTAGGAAACCAGGAATTATGAGGACCATGGTCCCACAACACCCAGACACGAAACAAATGCTTGCGCATTTTTTTTGTGCAAAAATATTTGTACCGTCGCGGGAATCGAACCCGCAACCTTAGTGATGTATGAGATTTGAGCCAACCTGCCCAACCACTACACTACAGAGACTGTCAAATATGGCACATACCTATATTCTGGCAACAAAAGTTTATGATTTATGAACGAATTTCGATGAAATTCGGTATGTAGGTTCTTTAGGTCCTGGACAAGTAGGTTTACATTTTATTAAAAAAAACCGATTTCAATGTACCTTCGAAGTTCAAGGTCAAATATCAATGAAATTTATATGAGACCACTTCGTAGCTATACTGAACCCAACGCAAAAATAAGTTTCCAAATCAGTTCATAAATGACGGAGTTCTGAGGTAACAAACATAAAAAAAAAATTACAATCGAACAGAGAACCTTCTCCTTTTCTGAATAACAGGATAATGATGATATATTCTTATACTTTCTTTTTCGTTCTTTTACCATTTCATCCTATCCTACCAATATTATAAATGCAAAATTTTGTGGGGATCGATGGGTGGATGTTTGTTACTCGATCACGCAAACTACTCAATGGATTTTGATAAATTTGGTACGTAGGTACTTTAGGTCCTGGAAGAGAACATGAGACACTTTTTATCCCCGTTATCCCCGGAGTTTCCGGGGATAAAAAGTATCTCGTGTTCTCATGTTATCGCAAGTGAAACCGCGGGCGCAGCTAGTTTTTTTTATTTCTTTATAGATAAGTTAATACATTTTTGGAACATTTAAATAATTTGCTAATGCGCATTGACTTGCGCTTAAGTTAACGGCCGCATTTTCCAATAACTCTACATGAGTTGCATATAATTTATATTTCTTTATTTAGATAGGTATACATTTTCGGAACATTTAAATAATTTGCTAATGCGCATTGACTTGCGCTTAAGTTAACGGCCGCATTTTCCAATAACTCTACATGAGTTGCATATAATTTATATTTCTTTATTTAGATAGGTATACGTTTTCGGAACATTTCAATCATTTGCTAATGCGCATCGACTTGCGCTTAAGTTCACTGCCGCATTTACCAACTACTCTAGATAAGTCTGCATTTATTTAGATATAAGTTACCTAATTTTATATGCGTTATTGTTGGGTTTATAAAAATATAAGCTGCGCCCCTCGGTTTTACACGCAGTTTCCCGGGATAAAAAGCTTATGTGTTAATCCAGGGTATAATCTATCTCTATTCCGAATTCCATTCAAATCCGTTCAAATCAAATCAAATTATTTATTGCCAGAATGTTGTATAGAAAGATGATTAATAAACTCAAAATCTCTTTATTCATGTTTGGCATCACAGACGCACTTATGAACGTCAAATTATTACAAAACTGTACCACCGTATCGGAAAAAAAACCACTAGGTTACTCAGAAGATACGGCAAGAAACTGAGGGTCATTTGTTTTCAGAGATTTTGGTACAATTTTTGTGTTTCTACAATGTTGTTTTTCTTATGTACCAGTTGACTGCTTTGCAGAAGTGGAATGTTCCAAGCATCTTTGTCTTCTATGTAATTACGAACAATATAGCATGCTTTTCTCATTAGAACAGTCTTAACGCGTAATTTGAATTTACTTTCTGTGAGATTCATTATACATTTTGGAATTTTATCATAAAAACGTACGCAGTTGCCAATAAAGGACTTGTTCGTTTTAGTCAGTCTATACCTAGGTACAACAATCCAATAATAAAAAAGATAATTCCAAACATTCTACCATAACAATGATGTTCAATATTAACATAATTTCAAAATATATGATTGAATTAAATTAAAATTGTCAGATTATTTTATGTAAATTTTTACTAATGTCAGAATGTCGTCAATTGAAACGTCAATGTAAAATGGATATAAATGCATTTCAACATTAATCGATCACAAAATTTATAACATAAAATTGTAATTTAAGCCTTTGTATAATAATGTAATTTAAGCGTTAAGCCGTTACAGCGTGAAGGAGTAACAAACACACTAACACAAAATTTCGCATTTATAATATTATTTCAACCAGCTTTACAAATTATTTATACTTTATTTAATATTCCACTCTGTTCATCTAAGCCGAACGTCTGCAAAACAAATCTTCGTAAAACCGGTTTGTCTTAAGCTATTATTATTTATCACTGGATGTTCTTATCTGACAGTTCTGAGCGAATGCTCGGACTTTGAAAGAACGAGCATGGCCGCTCAATTGTGCGACTTGCGGTTCTCTGTGGTGTAGTGGTTGGGCAGGTTGACTCAAATCTCATAAACCACTGAGATAGCGGGTTCGATTCCCACAACAGGACAAATGACAAATGTCAAATGTTTGTGCAAAGAAAAAAAATACGATTTGTGTATGACCCACTCAGTGTTATCAATAGGTATATCTTACTTAGTAAAAAAGTAATTTGTTCCTGAAACGCTTAAATAATTAAGTAAATCTAGATAAAAGCCATTGGCACCTTTTTATTTAAGAAACTGGCAGCCTAGTAAGAGATACTACCAACAAACTGGCCTTTTTTATAGTTAACATACTAAATGTCCGCCGGACACTCGCTCGAAAACGTTACCTTATATGGTAATGTTACACCGCCCCCGCGACCCCGCTTCTTCGATTCTAAACATAAGATTGTCAAGAACAAACATAAAACATGGTATCAAAAGTTCTAAAAAAAATGCTCCTCAATTTCTTGCCGCATCTTCTGAATAGCGGTTTCTTATCCGATACGGTGGTAGAGTCATTGTAATAATCTCTGTGATGCCAAAAATGAATAAAGAGCTTTTGATCTTTGAACTTTGTTTAATTCATTAATTTGTTCGGATCGCACGCTCTTATAACATTCGGTAATTCACAAGCTTTATTGCGAATCATCTACCACGCAATATTAATGATTGTCTTTGTTATGATGGTCGTCATAACGAGATGTTCGTCATTCGCTCCCTTCACTAGATAATTACAGATAATTCATTCAACAATTTAATTTTTTAGACATTTTCATAGATCTATATAAAGAGACGTTCCCGCAGAGTGTTTTGGTGCTGTCTTCTAGCGGGCGTATTTCCGAAGCATTGGTAGAGTCAGTTTTCGCACTTCTTTACTGAGCCCGGACTTCAATTTGAGCATGCGAAAGAAATGGGTAGACACCAAGGTTCATTTGTATGATGTGTATTTTTTTTTACGGTTAATAGATCTATGTTTGGCCACTATCTGGCCTGATGTGAAGCGATGATGTGGCCTAAGATGGAGCACATAGATCTAGAGAGAGACGGCAGTTGAGCGGCTGCTCAGACCCATCTCCCGATGGTTCACCAAACATCATCTCGAAACACGACTAGGTCGCTTGACGGCATGGCTTTGTTCGGTGGGTGGTATTACAACCACGGCCAGAGCCTACCACTCCAAAGCGCGTAAGCAGGTTTCATCACGTTTTCTTTCACCGTTTTAAAGTGAGCGTGCAAAATCTGCACTTAACTATAAGTCATTGGTGCAGGGCCGAGTCGGGATTCGAACCCAGGTGCGTCGGATCGAAAGGCGCACGAGTTCCCGCTGAGCCACACTCGCGTATTTGACGTTTAAAAGTGCATTTTTTGTGTCTATTAAATAAATATCTTTTGATTTTTGTTGACTAGTTTTAGACAGCTGAAGAACGAGAAATGACTATTTAAAAAAAAAATAAACACAAGTCTTTGGTCAAAGTTAGGTTAAGTGTCAGATTGTGTGTATGTGTTGATAACATACTTCTGGCCGTAAATGATTATGTTATATATGCGTGTGGGACGTATACGCATCATAATGACTTATGGCTTATTATATACTTCATTATGATAAACTCTAAAAAAAAAAACATTTTTTTTTAAGTTTACGTGGTTTAGTTTTAATAAAAGTAGGTATATATTTTACATACCATAGGTACGTAAGTAATAGCACAGAATACTAAGGGACAGAAGCATCACTCCGCAAAGAAATTTAAACAAATAGCGACTCTTGCTATGACGCAATAAAATTCAATTCAGCTCGCGTAGCGCTGCATACCTACCAGTCATATTAACCTACAGAGCGCCTCTTTCTATCGCACAGTTCTTATCTCTTCTGACGCGGCACGTGTAACGACGCGCGACCCGCCGTCGGTGTCCGGCTATGTACTTGTAGCTTCGTACCTACAGTGCGGAGTGCGCTAGGCCTGGTTATAGTTAGTCTTTGCCATAGGTATGTAACTTTTATTTAGGCAAATTAAGTATATTTTAAATTTCCTATTACGCACTTTACTGCACCGCTACCATTTTTTCTTGCACGTCCTCGATGGTAGAAAATGCTATCTAGCATTAAGTCCTCCATTTACAAACTTTTTTGTGCTAAAGTATAAATCAACGTATAATTATAATCAACCAAGATATTTTCCAAATCGGTTAATTAATGACGGAGTACTGAGGTAATAAACATAAAAAGGAAAACGAATTGAGAACCTTCTTTTGAAGTCGGTTAATAATGTTACGCGAAGTTCAAACATTACTAAAGTTGACAAACAAACCGACACGTCGACTGTTTAGGTAATTACGAAACTTATTGACACTCGACATTGTAATCCGGGCCGTTACCATGAAGTGAAAACTCGCAGGTCTTGCATATTTTGCAATAGGTACCTATTGTAATACCCATTTCTTTATAATGCTAATCATTAACACTTAATCAATAACACTCGCTCTAAAAACGGTGAAGGAAAACATCGTGAGGAAACCGGCATGTCTTATATATATATTTCTTTATGTAACTGAATGACGAGACGCTGGTCGTTTACCTGATGGTAAGCAATACGCCAGCCCATAACAATAACAGCAGCACCAGAACTTTGTTTTGCAAAATCCTGTGCGGCGCTGCACTGCGCTCGTCACCCTGAGACAATTAGCTGTTGAGTCTCATAATGCCCAGAAATTTTGCTGGCTACAGTGCCCTTCAAACCGGAACACAGTAATGCTCGCGCACTACTGCTTGGCGGTTGAATAACTGGCAAAGCGGTGGTACCCACCACCCAGACGGCCTCTCGCATACGAGAAACCTACCACCAGTACGAGAAACCTTATTGTACTCTTTATTGTACACTGTAATAATATTTACATCGGTGAATATAAACTATATGTATAAGGCGAGCTTAACCCTAAAAAGAGTTTTCTTCCAGCAAACCCTTGAGGAAAGAGAACTGTCACATGAGCAAATAGGTTTCCGTGTACGGTTCCGGTTTGACGAAGACAAAATCAGCAACTATAATTATAAATATCTAAAATAAATATATTAATATAATAAATACAAAAATTTTTTTTTTTTAACGGGCGTATGCCTTTATTACTCAAAACAAACTACACTCTACTTACTAAAACTAAACTAACTACATACAAGGAGAAGCAATTGGACAACCCAGGGACAGAAGCATCACTCCGCACAGAAATTTAAACAAATAGCGACTCTTGCTATGACGCAATAAAATTCAATTCAGCTCGCGTAGCGCTGCATACCTACCAGTCATATTAACCTCCATCGCCTCTCTTTCTATCGCATAGCTCTTATTTCTTCTGACGCGGCACGTGTAACGACGCGCGACCCGCCGTCGGTGTCCGGCTATGTACTTGTAGTTAGTACCTACAATGCGGAGTGCGCTAGGCCTAGTAATACATACATAAGTACTTATTAACTGAAGCTATAAGGAGAGATAATGTTTTTAACTTTTGCTTTAAAGATATCAAATGAGGGACTGGCGCGAATAGTGTCCATGTCCAACAGTTTATCACAATAATTTAAGGACATGTGACATTCACCAGCCCGCACCAGGCCAGCGCGGTGGATTACGGCTCATACTCTCGCTACGAGGGAAGGCCCGAGTCCCAGCAGTGTGAACGCAATGGGCTGATGATGATGATACTAATACTCGTGGTAAGGCTCTCGTACGAGGGAGGCCGACCACCGCTTTGCCAGCTTATTATCTGTCGCAAAATATAGGAGGCCGCAAGCAACGGGAACCAAATCTAAACTGAATCTATTTACTAGTGGTAGGTCTCTCGTATGCAGGAGACCGTCTGGTTAGATACCACCGCTTTGCCAGTTATTCTGTCGCCAAGCAGTAGTGCGCAAGCATCACTGTGAGCGAAATTACTAGGCATATGAGACTCAATATCTGATGTCTCGGGGTAATAAGCGTAATGCAGTGCAACGCAGTACTTTTCAAAGTTCAAGGTGACACTGCAATTGTTACTAGCAGGCGTGGCGCTTACCATCAGGCAAACGACTTACTCGTCTCATCACTACGTTTCATAAAAAAAGTAGTTCCGGAGATTACTATCAAGATTTTTAGCAAGATTTAGACATTTGATCTGCAAAATCGATTTTTATCTACTATCGATTTACAACTCGAAAAATTTCGCTCTATTTCCTATTCTATGACTTCCCACGTCGGACGTTGTGCCACAGTAACTTGACGCAAGCTGACTTGCGCAAGGAGTTCGTCGACTGCCCTTGGCCTACTGCACTTACTTGCGCTGTGGTGGGGTGTCAGTGATGTTTGATTTGGTTCATTCTCTGTGGTTTTCCTACTAAAAAGGCGAAAGTTTAGTAAAGATGGGTTGATGGACTGATGGATGTTTGCTCAATCGCGCAAAGCTACTGAACCGATTTATTTATTTATTTATTTATTACATTCATTGTACATACACTATATTATTTAAGTCAAATTAAAGCAAAGTTCTTATAAGCTATCATAGTGAGTATGTACAGGTACCCTGTGAGGGTGTTTGCAAGTGAGTGCACGTCAGTTGGCCATTATTGTCTAAATATTTGCAATGATTCATATTAGTTTGTATCAAGTCATTTCTTCCTAAAAATATTGCCATGTTAATATCATCATCATCATCATCAGCCCATCACGTTCCCACTGCTGGGACTCGGGCCTTCTCTCATAGAGAGAGAATGGGCCATAATCCACCACGCTGGCCCAGTGCGGGTTGGTGGATGTCACATGTCCTTGAATTTTTGTGATTAATTCTTGGACATGCCGGTTTCCTCACGATGTTTTCCTTCACCGTTTTCAGAACGAGTGTTAAATCCGCACATAACTTAAGAAAGTCAGTGGTGCGAGGCCAGCGGGATTCGAACTTGGGGACGTCGGATCGAAAGTCGCACATTCTCCCACTGAGCCACACTCGCTCTTAGCCACACTCGCTCTTGATGTTAATATAATTTTAATCAATTTTTCTTCGTATGTGTTAGTACCTATCTATATTATAATTATGTTATTATTTATTTAATAGGTAAATGTCATTTTATTTTATATAATATACTGTACATTGCATGTCATCATAATCACTATTAAGTATATTTGATAATTACAAATTTATGATAATATTTGATAATTATAAATTAAAGATTTTGATGTTGGATATGTAGGTGTACTTTAAGTCCTGGAAAAAGACATTATGTATTAATTTATTTAAGTGTATTATGGAATTGAAAACCACCGTCCATGTATGTTTCCGTTATACCTTCACAGTTATCTGGAAGAGATAGCCTTTAGCGATAAGACTACCAATAACTTCTATTTTTGTTACTGGTATGACTATGGGCGAGTGTGGCTCAGTGGGAGAATGTGCGACTTTCAATCCGACGTACCCGAGTTCGAATCCCGCAGGCCTCGCACCACTGACGTTTTTAAGTTATGTGCGGATTTAACGCTTCGCTCGGTGAACGGTGAAGGAAAACATCGTGAGGAAACCGGCACGTCCAAGAATTAATCACAAAAATTCAAGATGTGACATCCACCTACCCGCACTGGGCCAGCGTGGTAGTTTATGGCTCATACTCTCTCTATGAGAGAAGGCCCCGTGTCCCAGCAGTGGGAACGTGATGGGCTGATGATGATGATGACTATGGGACATCTAACTCGCAGTTCTAGCGTGACATTGTGTTATGTTAATTATAATTTATACTTCATTGTTCATTGTTATATTTTTTGACATTTTAAAAGATTAAATAAACGAGTCATCCCCGCAGAGTTTCTTGGTGCTATCTTCTCTAGCGGGTGTATTTCCGAAGCACTGGTAGATTCCGTTTTTGCATTTCTTTTCTGGGCCCGGACTTCAATTTGAGTATGGGAAAGAAATGGGTAGACATGCTTACCTTATTTTTCAAAATATTAAAATTAAGTTACCTAATTAACTTTTAACGCATTTTAATTGTTTTGTGTTATGTGTGATTTCATTGATTTGTGTTGGTATCATATGACGTTTAAAAGTTTGTTTTTTGTGGCCATTTCATAAAAGTTAATTGATTTATGACTATTTTTAAAAGTCATAGCATGCCTGCCGCGTCAGAAGAGATAAGAGCTATGCGATAGAAAGAGAGGCGCTCGGTAGGTTAATATGACTGGTAGATATGCAGCGCTACGCGAGCTGAATTGAATTTTATTGCGTCATAGCAAGAGTCGCTATTTGTTAAATTTCTTTGCGGAGTGATGCTTCTTTCCCTTAGTATTCTGTGGTTTGAAGGGCATTGTAGCCAGCGAAAATATTTATTTTGTGTTTATTTACCGAGTTATGAGACAAGCAAGTCGTTCGCCAGATGGTAAGCGCCACGCCGGCCCATAACAATCGCAGTGCCACCCAGAACCTTTAATATACCTACCATAAAAAGCACCGCGTAGCACTGCATTACGCTCATCACCCCGAGACATCAGATATTAAGTCTCATATGCCCAGTATAATTACTGGGTATATGGAGACATGAGTTATTACAATTACAAGACAAAGAAATTATTATAACCCTAGTGCGTAATATTCCGATGTATATGTAATGACCATCGCGTGATCAAATCACGTGTCGTAACAAGAATTTAGCAACACCGATGTGACAGGGTCAAGGTTTTATACCTCCTATGTACAGTCAGCGGCAAAAATCACGTTTATGTTTGTCTTTATTTTTTTTGTCTAGACGGAGGAAATCTCATGAAAAAGGATGGGAAGGCCCGGGTAGTGCCAGACTTAGCCTAAGCCACCTACTGGCTAAAACCCCCGTCTGCTCTGCCTGTCCACAGACCAAACGTCCGTGCCGTTTTCGTCACTTCATATTTTTTACTTTGATTTTACTTCCAATGTTTGAGTCAAATCTTTCAAGTTGAATCAGAACCACTTCCTCTTATCCTACGGAGTTGAAATTTTGCATGCTTGTCAAAGTTCGATGACAATGCAATATTATGGTGACAGCCAGCTAATCTGCCTCTGGCATGTTCTTAGAAGCGCGCGTTAATACCTTCAATGCCATACTGAGAAACTGAATAGCGAGATTTTTTGTCCAGAGTTTTCAAGTGTTAAAACTCCATTATAAGAAGTCTATCAGAAAGAGTTTTTCTGACAGATGTATAGACGGTGGTTGCAAATCGCAACCTAATGTGTATGTGTCCGTGTACGGGTAAAAATATTTTTTTTTTTTTGTAATTTTAATTTTATTTAATTTGTATTTTACTTGTTATTTTATATGTGATGTGCTATGGATCCTGTGTCTGAATTAAAGAAACATTATTATTATTATCTGGTAATGGAGGCGGAAGGTGGGCAATGGAACCCCTTGACGGATAATCGTAAACTACTAGTGTTTGGGCTCATTTTTGTCTTCTCGTGGTTCCAATTATGAATTTGTTTAATGGCTTGTCTTAAAAATACTTTTCAACAAAAATCTTATTCTGGGCGTAAATCAGCTATGAACTTTTTTCTCTGACTTTTTAATCCTAACGTTATTTTGTATATCGTCTTTTTTGCGTGTTTAAGCTGTGGTATAGGGATTTTGAAACGTGTAAGTAACTTTTGTCGCAGATTGTACCAACTATTTGTATGCTGAACAAAATTACTTTGTTTACGTACTTAGACATAAATATTCAATCCATTTTTGAAGATTTAGTGACGACTTGAATGTCTTATTTTGCATAATGCTTGAACAACAACTTAAAAAGGTACTTACTTAATATTTTTAAAAGTAATGCTAATGAAGTTGTCAGTCAATTAAATTAACAAGTTAATAATATTCAAGAATAAAATTAGGTACTTATTTTGTCTCATCTGTTTTTACATATCTTCAGTCAAAATGATTTCTTATCTATGTATTGTTCATTTGTAACCGACTTTAAAAAGGAGGAGGTTTACAATTCGACGGTATGTTTTTTTTAAGCTATTGCATAGCTTCTATCGCGGGCCTTGAGCGCGGAGACCGAATCCAGAAATTCCGTAACGAAAATAACCTAACACCCCCCACTCCGAATGCTATGCTAGCTTTACCGCGGCAGTCTCCGAGTGCCACATGTCTTTTTATTTTGTGTGTTTGTTACGCGATTACTCCGCCAATTATGCGTTGATTGGCACCGACTTCAAATATATGAGTGGGTAGCGCTTAAGATAATTATATTAATTTATTTTTCACTTTTGAGTGCCATTAGTGGTTTTGAAGTCGGTTTAGTTTTTTTTGAAAAATAATGTATGTGTATTATAATTATCAGTACCTACATAATTAAAATATTATTAACCTTAAAACAATATTTTATTTTTGTATTGTACATTTTTAGGGTGCCGTACCCAAAGGGTAAAACGGGACCCTATTATCATGGACTAAATGGTCCATGCTATTACTAAGACTCCGCTGTCCGTCCGTCTGTCTGTCTGTCTCTCCCCAGGTTGTATCTCATGAACGTGATAGTTAGACAGTTGAAATGTTCACAGATGATATATTTCTGTTTCCGCTATAACAACAAATACTAAAAAAACCGAATAAAATAAATATTGAAGAGGGAACGGCATGATGAAATTTTCATAAAAAGAAAAAACGTTTTTCTACCCCTAAACATTAACCAAATTCGATGAAATTCGGACATGTAAGAGATGTTATTATTATTGAGGTTTGTAGATTTTTATTTTTTCGATAATTTCTATAGAATTTGAATAAATTGACCCAAAAACCTCGATATTTACTCGAAAAAAGAAGCTTTTAACTTTAAAAATAGACATAAACTTAGAAATTATTCTCCATTTAAAAAATTGAGACCATAATTACCAAATTTGGTTGAGATTTAGTGTGGCAGAAACGTTTTCTCCCGAAACGCTAATTTTAACAAAAATCTGAAGTTGATACGAATTTAGTTAAATTATTATTATTTAGTTAATTTATTTAATTTAATTTACGCATTTTCTGCCAGACCGTAAACCATTATTCAAATACCTAATGCTCGCTGGCCGCGGCTGTGCCATATCCTCTTAAAGGGGCTCCCATACAACAAACATGATTTTTTTTGCCGTTTTTATAGATAATGGTACGGAACCCTTCGTGCGCGAGTCTGACTCACACTTGGCCGGTTTTTATTTACCTACATATCTTCAGACAAAATGATTTCTTATTTGTGTATTGTTTATTTTGTGTGTATAGTTATCAGTACCTACATAATTAAAATATTAATAACCTTAAAAAAATATTTTATATATTTGTATTGTATATTTTTGTTTATATTTTTTTATTTATTGCACCACTGGGCTTCATCGTAAACATAAATATATCCATTTAAAGATTGCATAGACAAGCATACATTTAAAAAAACCCGACTTCAATGTATCTTCGAACTTCAAGGTCAAATATCGATGAAATTTATATGGGACCATTTCTTTCATATTTATTTGGGAGCTATACTGAACCCAACGCAAGAATTTTTCAAATCGGTTTATAAATGACGGAGTTCTGAGGCAACAAACATAAAAAAAATTGAACAGTGAACCTCCTCCTTTTATTTGAAGTCGGTTAACGAGATGGTTTTGTAGTGTCAAATGGGTTTTTTTTTTAATCTTTTTTCAACTCGGTTAAAAAGAACGCTCTTGCTAAGCTCTTATAAAGCCGCAATATTGGTGTCGGGTTATGCAGGTTAGTTCAAATCTCATACACCACTGAGGTAGCAGGTTCAATTCCCCGGACGGGATTAATGTTTGTGCACAGAAATAAAGCGCAAGCAGCTCTTTTGTGTCTGGCTATTGTGGGATCATGGTCCTCGTAGTTCCTGGTTCTCTAAATCAGAATGCTAGTTAGGGACCATGGTTTATACATGTATATAAATCAAAACATGTTAGATATTAGTATTTTTTTTTAATGTAACTGAATGACGAGACGAGCTGGTCGGTTGCCTGATGGTAAGCACTACGCCAGCCCATAAACATAACAGCATAGCACCACCCAGAACTTCAAATTTCTATTTTAAAATTTTATTTAGATTTTTTTTTTTATGAAAAAATTCTATTTTTATTATTTTATTAGGCGAAATATTGTATTATATCATCATCATCATCAGCCCATCACGTTCCCACTGCTGGGACACGGGCCTTGTCTCATAGAGAGAGAATGGGCCATAATCCACCACGCTGGTCCAGTGCGGGTTGTTGGATGTCACATGTCCTTGACTTTTTGTGAAAAATTCTTGGACATGCTGGTTTCCTCACGATGTTTTAATATCCTCTTTTAAACCTTAAAGAAAATTGGAACTTGTTGTCCACAGCACAATGTCAGCAGAAGGTCTATCAGCATCAGAGGTAGCGGAGCTTCCAGACCGCATCGCAGAGACCTTTGCTGGTGTCAGCGTCCTCGTCACCGGAGGCACCGGCTTCATGGGGAAGGTGCTGGTGGAAAAACTCCTTAGGTAAGCTGCAGCAAGAGACTTTTAACCGACTTCAAATAATTAATTTTTAGAAAAAAATCAAAAACCTACTTCAATGTATCTTCGAAGTCCAAAGTCACATATCGATGAAATTTATATGGGACCACTTCGTAGCTATACTGAACGCGACGCAAAAAGAATTTTCCAAATCAAAAAGGCTTTTTTGACGGTACAATGGAGAATCCCTTAAGCAATTTTTTTTAATTCTTTTTTTATTTAGGGACTTGAAGTCGTTTAACGACTTTATCAGTCCCATAGTTCTCACCCATCATCAAAATAAAAAATAAAGAAATTATGTATTGTTCCTCGCCATCCTGTCCACGAACCGGTAAAGCAGCCTAGCTGCGTCAGAGGTTTGCGCGGACAGAATGGTTTGGAAAATACCCACATTGAGACGATTAAGTTTCAAGCCATTGAACAAATCTCTCATTCTTGCACTTCGAACACATTCCGTCAAAAGGTTCCGTCTGTACGTTGTTAACATCACATTTAAAACTATTTGAAGGAATACGTCCGGAGCGCAATCTGTGGGCGATAACAATATACTTTGTAGTTGCAAAATGGCATTACACAGATGTTCTTACATTACAACACGATGCAGGCTTTACCTTCTAAATTCCTCACGTGAGTAGATATACCTAACTTATTATGAGCAAATAGCTGCGACCCGCAATGTTACCCGAGGTTTGTCGGGATAAAAAGAAGCCTATGTGGTAATCCAGGGTATAACCACTGATTTCAAGTCCTACGCGCTCCAGGTTTCAGCGGAACACACGAAGATGTTCCTTACCCCGGACTCCTGGCCTACAGGGGTAGTCTACCGCCGTTATAGGGACAGTAGGCAACAACAATAATTCCTTGTGTTGTGTAGTAGCGTATAAATATGCTTAGTTATTGTGTTATATATTTGTATATGTTAGTCTGTAATATAATCTATAATTATTTTACTTTGTTGTACTTTAATACTGCTTGAAATAAATGAATAAATAAATAAGCTATCTCCATTCCCAATTCCACTCAAATCTGTTGAGCCGTTGCAGCGTGAAGAAGTAACAAAGACACTAACACACAAACTTTCACATTTATTATATTAGTGTCATCATCATCATCATCAGCTCATCACGTTCCCACTGCTGGGACTCGGGCTTTCTCTCGTAGAGAGAGTATGGGCCATAATCCATAACGATGACACAGTGTGGGTTGGTGGATGTCAAATGCGTCCTTGAATTATTGGGATAAGTTCTTGGACATGCCGGTTAATTTCCTCACGATGTTTTTCGGTTTTTTTACGCTTAATAAATTTATGTTTGGCCATTATCTCGCCTGATGTGAAGCGATGATGTGGCCTAAGATGGAGCACATAGATCTAGAGAGAGACGGCAGTTGGGCGGCTGCTCAAACCCCTTCACTGTTTTAAGAGCGAGTGTTAAATCCGCACATAACTTAAGAAAGTCAGTGATTCGAGGCTTCGAGGATTCGAGCTCGGGTGCGTCGGATCGAAAGTCGCACGTGATCCCACTGAGGCACAATCTCTCTCCGTGATTAGTATGATGGTATTAGTTTTTTAAGCGCTATATATTCCTTTTATTTTCAGAAAATGCCCAGACATCGGTCAGATCTATCTCCTCGTCAGAGAGAAGAAAGGGAAGACTCCAAAACAACGTCTGGAAGAAATGTTCAACGGAGTTGTAAGTGTAATTTTTAAAGCATAGGCTTTCATTTGACCACTATCTCACCTGATGGTAAGCGATGATGTGATCTAAGATTTAACACACTCGCCTAGAAGATCTCTGTTCCCCTCTGTTCACTCTGTTCACTCTCGATTTGAAGACACCCAGGTTGTAGTTGTCAGGAAACACAGACGTTGCCAATGCATTCCACTGTTCGTAAGATGAACGTGGAAGCATAAGTTCAAAGTTTAAAAGTTCTTTATTCAATTTTGGCATTACAGAAGCACTTATGAACGTCAATTATTACAATGACTACCCCCGTATCGAAAAAAGAACCACTACTCAGAAGATACGGCAAGAAACTGAAGGGCATTTTTTTAGAACTTTTGTTACAATATTTTATGGTTTTTTTGACAATATTATATTTCTTATGTGCCAGTTGGCTACTTGGCAGAAGCGGAATGTTCCATGCATCTTTGTCTTCTATGTATATTTTTACACGCATTTGAATGTAGTTTCTGACAATTTTCATAACGTTTTGTTCATATAGGAGAGAGTGTTAATACATAATCTTTAAATGAAAAATAAAATAAAATGTAATACAATAATGTTTTTTTTTTTTTTTTTTTTTATTTTTTTTTTAATATGTCGGCAAACAAGCAGACGGCCCGCCTGATGGTAAGCGGTTACCGTCGCCTATGGACATCTGCAGCACCAGAGGCATTGCTGATGCGTTGCCGACCCTTAAGGACTCTATTAATTCCCCTTTTAAAGGACTCCATGTTTGTACCATTTACATCAAATTATCGACAGAATGATGCAAAATTGCAAATTCTCTAATCTCTAATGAGATTCAGTCGGACCGCAAATTTGATAAATTACGAAGACTTCTGTGCTCTTAAATAGTAATCCGATTTGGTACTATAAAATCTTTTTAACCGATTCTCAATTCGTTGTTTTTTGTTACCTCAGAACTCCGTGATTTATAAACTGATTTAGAAAATTCATATTGCGTTAGGTTCAGTATAGCTTCAACGGTTCGTTTATTTATTTATTATTCGTTTATTTGTTTTGTTTATTGTTCGTTTATTCGTTTATATATTAATTGTTAATTTATTTTTTATTCTAACATTCACAGCTTTTTTAGTTGTTGAATTATTTGTGTAATATAATGTCTCCGTAAACACTTTCTTTATTTTTAAGCTATTGCATAGCTTCTATCGCGGGCCTTGAGCGTGGAGACCGAATCCAGAAATTCCGTAACGAAAATAACCTAACACCCCCCACTCCGAATGCTATGCAATAGCTTTACCGCGGCAGTCTCCGAGTGCCACACGTCTTTTTTTATTTTTTATTCATGCATATACAACCAGTATATACATATATACCATATATCTTATGATTTAAAAAATGTTTACAATTACAAAACTCTTTATTGCATACCAGTTACAACACTACATAAATAATAGTGACACAAAGTTCCTTACAATGGTAGTACAATGGGCGGTCTTATCGCTTAAAGCGATATATTCCAGACAACCTTTGGATGGACAGTATCGAAAGAAGTAGACGACGGAAGGAGTAGACGGTTTATCTTTACCTACATCTTACTGTAATAAGCGAAAGTTTGTAACGATGGATGGATGGATGTTTGTTACTCAATCACGCAAAGACTATGAAACGGATTTAGATGAAATTTGGTATATGTAGGAGTACTTTAGGTCATGTCCTGTGAAAATGTCGAAACCGCGGCGCAGACAGTAGGACATTAAATTCGTGCCACTAGGTCAGACAGATGCAGACATGCAATTGCATTAAGTGTTGTAATGAACCCGAGATATTAATTGGCTACAACAACTTTTACTAGAAATAGGCAAGAGAGTGTAGAAACAGGCTCTTGCCTGTTGTTATTGTGAATGTAGAAATAAATATATCTCTAAATATAAATAAATATATCTTTATTTAGCCAGGTAACAATTGATAATTAATTTTTAGAAAAAAAAAACCGACTTCAATGTATCTTTGAACTCCAAGGTCACATATCGATGAAATTTATATGGGACCACTTCGTAGCTATACTGAACCCGAAGCAAAAATAATTTTTCAAATCGGTTCATAAATGACGGAGTTCTGAGGTAACAAACATAAAAAAAAAATATACAATCGAACAGAGAACCTCCTCCTTTTTTGAAGTCGGTTAACAATTTTAATGCATATCGGAGATGTAGGACAATTTGCAATTGTTAGGTTTGTTATGCAATGCAAGGTGAACCCTGTAACCCACACTAGAAAAACCTGTGTTGTGGATTTCAGTGTCTTCCAATAGGCAATTAAGGTAGGTACATTACATTAACTCGTGAACTAAATAGATAGATAAAACGGGCGACGTTCGATCCGACGCACCCAGGTTCGAATCCCGCTGGCCCCGTACCGCTGTATTTCTTAAGTTATGAGCGGATTTAACACTAGCTCTTAAAACGGTGAAGGAAAGCATCATGAGGAAACCGGTATGACCAAGAATTTGTCACAAAAATTCTGGGTCATGTGACATCCACCAAGCCGCACTGGGCTAGCGTAGTTGACTATGGGCCATACTCTCTCTATGAGGGAAGGCCCGAGTCCCAGCAGTGTTTTTTATGTAACTTAATGACGAGACGAGCTGGTTGTTTGCCTGATGGTAAGCAATACGCCAGCCCATAACAATAACAGCACCACCCAGAACTTTGTTTTGCAAAATCCTGCGCGGCGCTGTACTGCGCTCGTCACTCTGAGACAATTAGCTGTTGAGTCTCATAATGCCCAGTAATTTCGCTGGCTACAATGCCCTTCAAACCGGAACACAGCAATGCTTATAAGTAAAGTAAATATTATAATAGGCAATGATTGAACACAGTAATGCTTGCGCACTACTGCTTGGTGGCTGAATAACTGGCAAAGCGGTGGTACCCACCCAGACGGCCTTTCGCATACGAGAAACCTACTACCAGTAAATCAGTAATGATGATGATGATTAGGTACATTTCGCCGTCATCTTTAACAACTGACCATTAGCAATCGTCTTAGTTTATTACAGCGTGATGGTGACCTTAAACAAATAAAAAAAGGCGGACGGAATTGCTAAGCCACAACTGAAGCATAGCAATGGCGGTGGCGTTATGTTTGTTGGAGTGGACGGAGGACCGATGTCAGGCCGATGTGTCGGCCGATCGGCACAGCATGTTGTAAATGTGTGCGTGTGGCTTGTGTACGAACGTGCTTCGCTTTTGAATTTGACGATGCAACGTCCGCCTTGTTTTATAAGCTGACTTAAATAATTAATTTTTAGAAAAAAACAGGAACCGACTTTAATATTAAACTTATATTTTTTTGTTTTTGTTATGTTTTTTCAAAAAGTGCTGAATCAATCTCGATAAAATTTATACTGGACCACCTCTGAACCTACCAAACAAAACAAAAATTATCAAAATCAATTCATAATTGCCGGAGTAATAGCGTAACAAACATACAAAAAAAACATACCTCCTTTTTTCTAAGTCGGTTGAAAAAAAGAGGAAGTTCTCTATTCGACTGTATTTTTTTATGTTTGTTACCTCACTCCGTTATTTACAAACCGATTTGGTAAATTCTTTCTGCGTTGGGTTCAGTATAGCTACGAAGTGGTCTCATATTCTTCGATATTTGACCTTGGGCTTCGAAGATACATTGAAGTCGGTTTTTGTTTATAAAATTTATGCTTGTTTGTTCAAGGTGACCTTCATACTTACCAAATCTTTCTCTTGCCTCACCGCGGTTTGTACTAAATATTACATTGACATAACGCGTGATTCCGACAGTTTCAACGACCGACGCGCGTCGTTGCGGCCTTATTCAGGTCAAGGTAGCACGCTATGGGAATTCATCTTTAGCGTTACTTATCATACGTAAGCTTTGGTCATTAGACAAGCAACTAACCTAGCCTAGTGGCCATGGTAGGCCTTTTCTGCAAGAGTCCATCTTCCAATGAGGCCGAGATACTGTTAAAACTTTATTTGATAAGCATGAAACCTGTTTAGTAGTTTCAGTTGTAATTACGGGAGAGACATTGTCAATCATGACAAAACTCCCCAGAGCTCAGAGCATTGAGGAATGACACTAGACCTCAATGGCTCAGAGTAATGACCTCAGGTAATGACACTATTTATCTGAGCAAAACAAAAAAAAATAGTCTTTCTTAAGAAGTACCTTCGTCCATTGAGGTCTCTCCTCTTCGTCAGTTCCTAGATAAAAATTGTATGTCAGTTTTTTTTATGGAACTGAGTGATGATACGAGCATGTCGTTTGCCTGATGGTAAGCGCCACGTCTACTTGTAACAATAGAGAAATTTTAATACCATTAAAGTACTATGTAGCACGGCATTGGGGGAGTATACTGGAGATACAGGGAAGGAGCGAAGTGTTTAACCCTTTGAAGTAATGTGTGTGGTTTATTAAATTTAATGTTATATGTTTGTATTAAGGTATATATTCTATGGGCCTTTGTTAATTTTACTTTGTTGTACATTGCCTGAAATAAAGAGTTGTAATAATTATAATTTGCGCTTGTCACCCCGAGACATAAGATATTAAGTCTTATATGCCCAGTAATTTCGCTGGCTACAATGCCCGTCAAACCGGAACACAGTAATTGCGTACTACTGCTTGGCGGTAGAATAACTGGAAAAGCTGTGATACCTACCCAGAAGGCCTCCCGCACACGAGAGACCTATCACAAGTAAAATGTACATGAGACCTCAAGTAGATGAGTCCATCATAATATTATTACTTCTTCTTCTGAGTCGATCCTGCTTTATATTTTTTGACCAGTGCCCCAGAATACTAAAGGACAGAAGCATCACTCCGCAAAGAAATTTAAACAAATAGCGACTCTTGCTATGACGCAATAAAATTCAATTCAGCTCGCGTAGCGCTGCATACCTACCAGTCATATTAACCTACACAGCGCCTCTCTTTCTATCGCATAGCTCTTATCTCTTCTGACGCGGCACGTGTAACGACACGCGACCCGCCGTCGGTGTCCGGCTATGTACTTGTAGCTTCGTACCTACAGTGCGGAGTGCGCAAGGCCTGCTAGTACTCCGCCACAAGCAGAGCACTGTCCGTGGTCTGTCACTGTACAGGTCCTCGCGTGTACAGGTTGGAGGACACGCAGGCAAGACAAAAGGTGTGCCATAGTCTAGGGAGAGACACTGCACTCATACACGTTTGTTGTCTTGTTGTCATACATGTTTTTCTTGCTGCGGCCGACTTGGGCCCGGAGTCTGTTTAAAGACTTCCATATCGGCCAAGGCAGATTGTGTCAGAGGTAGAGTTTTTTGGAAAGCGAAATAGGTGATCCATGATCAGCCCATCACGTTTCCAATGCTGAGACACGGGCCTTCTCTCATAGAGCGAGTATGGGCCATAATCCACCACGCTGGCCCTGTGCGGGTTAATGGTTGTCACATGTCCTTAAATTCTGGGCATGCCGGTTGCCTCACGATGTTTGCCTTCTCCGTTTGTTAGAGCGAGTGTTAAATACGCACATAACTTGAGAAATTCAGTGGTGCGGGGCCAGCAGAATTCGAACTCGGGTGCGTCAGATCGAAAGTCGCACATGCTCGCACTGAGCCACACTCGCTCTAAATAGGTGATGCTGTAGCTAGTATCTCTCCTGCCAGAGACTTAGTAGCGCTTTAGACGCATCATCGTGTGGCAATGTTATCACTAATAGGTGTTTAGACCAGTTGGTGCTGGTCAGTGTGGCCTAAACCAGGTCAAGGTGACCCACTATGGCAAATTTTTTATCGTCTTTGCGTAACGTCAGTTAGGTAAACGGCAAGAAAGGTTTTTAACCTTTTTAAGTATGCTAAATATTTCACCAATATATTTATATAGCCAAGCATGCGTTATTCATCATCATCATCAGCCTATCACGTTCCCACTGCTGGGACACGGGTCTTCTCTCATAGATAGAGTATGGGCCATAATCCACTATGCTGGCCTAGTGCGCGTTAGTGGATGACACATGTCCTTGAATTTTTATGATAAATTTTTGGACATGCCGGTTTCATCGCGATGTTTTCCTTCACCGTTTTTAAAGCGAGTGTTAAATCCGCACATAGTTTAAAAAAGTCAGTGTTGCGGGGCTAGTGAGATTCAAACTCGTGTGCGTCAGATCGAAAGTCGCATGTTGTCCCACTGAGCCATCCTCTCTCGCATGCGTTATTGCTGACAAACAAAAATGCAATAGTTTTTAGGGTTCCGTACCCAAAAGGTAAAACCGGACCCTATTACTAAGACTCCGCTGTTCGTCCGTCTGTGTGTCCGTCTGTCACTAGGCTGTATCTCATGAACCGTGATAGTTAGACAGTTGAAATTTTCACAGATGATATATTTCTGTTCCCTCTATAACAACAAATACTAAAAAATAGAATAAAACGTATTTAACTGAGGCTCCCATACAACAGACATGATTTGCCGTTTTTATAATATAATGGTACCGAACCCTTGCGCGAGTCCGACTCGCACTTGACCGGCTTTTTATACTATTGCTTGGACAAGTAATTACCTATCTATGGTATTTTTTAATAATTTTTGCGTAATGTAAGTTAGAATAAAGATGCCGGAAGAGTTTTTTACTTCGTACAAAATATTTGATAATCATGTTCATTGGATGTTTTTTAATTCCTTTATGTACCTAGTTGTTTATGTTCTTAAAAAAATGAGTTTTTATGCAATCTTTTAGTAGCGGCCAGTGGCGGAATCATTTAGAATAGTCTTATTTACGAAATAATTTGTTGCGTCATTGGGTTTTCTTGAAGGACGCATAGTTATGGCTATTGACGTAAGAACGTCCGGTGTCTAAGATAAGCCTTAACTAGACTCGTGTCTTAGCATTTCATTTAAACACAAGTCCATTTTTAACCGACTCCAAAAAAGGAGGAGGTTCTCTGTTTGGTTGTATTTTTTTTTTTTTTTTTTTAATATTTGTTACCTCAGAACTCCGTCATTTGTGAACCGATTTGGGAAATTCTTTTTGTGTTGGGTTCAGTATAGCTACGAAGTGGTCCCATATAAATTTCATCGATATGTGACTTTGGACTTCGAAGATACATTGAAGTCGGTTTTTGTTTTTTTCTAAAAATTAATTATGTTACGTATTTATTTTAGACTGGCTTTTTCCCGTGACTTCGTCCGCGTGGATGATAGAGGAAGCCCCTCTATCTTGTCGTTGAAGTATCTGGATTTTAATATTTTTTGGCAAACAATTTCTTTCGTAAAACATTTTCTTTAATAAAACGTAGGTAACATAGGACATGTTACTTCTAATACCTCCAAGAATATGTGTACAAAGTTTCATGATGATCGGTTTAGTAGTTCTCGCGTGTCGTAACAAACAAACTTACATGCATATTAATAATATTAATAGGGATAATATATTTTATACATACTCGCTCTTACACTAATGCAACCAGTAACGAAATAAAAAAACTTCTCTTTACCAATCGATTTTCTCAAAATTCCAGCTGTTCACCAAGCTCCGCACAGAGCAGGGCGGAATCCAGCAGATGCTAGACAAATGCACCATCGTCTCCGGAGACGTATCTGCAGCAGACCTGGCCATGTCTGCAGCTGACAGACAGACCCTCATCGAGAAGGTGGATATCATCATACATGCTGCTGCTACAATCAGGTAAGAAGTCTGCATACATTGATACCTATGAAAAAAGCCTACTGTAACGTTACTCATTTCAAAGAAGACAAAGATGCATGGAACATTCGGCTTCTGCCAAGTAGCCAACTGGCACATAATAAACAAATTATTGACAAAAACCTTAGTGTGTACATGCGTTACGTAATGTAAGTTCTAAAAAAATGTCCTCAGTTTCATGCCGTATCTTCTGGGTAGTGGCTCTTTTTCCGATACGGTGGTAGAGTCATTGTAATAATTGACATTCATAAGTGATGCCAAAATTGAACAAAGAACTTTGAACTCACTAGGATTCCCTGTTGGAACCATGAACTACGAGGACCATAGTCCCAAACACGGAACAAATACCTGTATTCTTTTCGTGCACCATCCATTTGTCCTGTAGCAAGAATCGAACCCGCTACCTTCCTGGTATATGAGATATGAGATGACCTGTTCATCCACTAGACTACAGAGGCTGTCAAAATTCATGAAATCCCACTAACGCTACTGGTAGTATAAATGCAAAATTTCGTGAGGATGGATGGATGTTTATTACTAAATTACGCAAAAACTACTTAACGGATTTAGATGAAATTTGGTATGTAGGTACTTTAGTCCTGGAAAAGGGTATGGGCTACTTTTTATTTTGGAAAACTGTGCAGTGTGTGTCGCAGGGAGCATTATATCGTCCCCATAATGGAAAACCAACTAAGTGCGCTTTTAACATTTTAACATTAGTATGTAGATCTTGAAGAGGAGATTCTAATGGTATTCGTTTTTGTTAAAAAGCGCACGTAGTTGGTTTTTGCAGTAAGGGATATATATAGTCATTAAATAAACTGTAATCTTTTATTTTTCAGGTTCGATGAAGAGCTGAAGAAGGCTGTTCTTCTGAACGTGAGAGGCACTAAGCTCATGGTGGAACTTGGAAAAGAATGCAAGAACCTTAAGGTACATTCTACAAATTTAGTTAACCGATTAAATTTTTTATTTATTTTTGTTATCTCAGATCTCCGTCATTTATGAACCGATTTGGAAAATTCGTTGCGTTGGGTTCAGTTTAGCTTCAACATGGTCTCATATAATGTTCATAGATATTCGATCTTGGACTTTGAAGATACTTCGAAATTGAAGTCGGTTGTTTTGCAATAATATGAATTATTTTACTATCAACTATAAATATAGAAAGAAAGAAAGAAAATACATTTATTCGAGACACACAATCGAGATAGTCGACTCAACCAATATGAAATATCTGAACCTATTGTTTTTATGGAACTGAGTAATAAGACGAGCAAATTTTTCGCCTAATGGTAAGCGCCAGCGCATGCCTATAATCGCATTTACAAAATGTTACACAAAACCAACCAATTGTAACAAAATCCCTCAGTTTCTTGCCGTATTTTCTGAGTAGTGGTTCTTTTTCTAATACGGTGGTAGAGTCATTGTGATAATATGACGTTCATAAGTGCATCTGTGATGGCTAAACTGATATTGATTTTGATTGAATATTTTACATTAGTTTAAATTTACAATGTCGGTAAACCAACATACAAACCGCCTGATGTTAAGCGGTTACATCTGCAGCACTAAAGGCATTGCTGATGCCTTAAGGACTCTATTAATAACCCTTTTAAAGGACTCCATGTTGTTAGCTCAAAGGAAATACCGACGAAAGTAGGTCGTTCCACATCTTACAAGTGCGAGTGAAGCGAGTGGTTTGGAAAGTCCAGTTTTGTAAGTATTGGGGGTGAGCTTTTTACATGTTTTAAACTAACTAAGAGTAAAACTTTTCCAGCTGTTCATCCACATCTCAACTTCCTACTGCCACCTGCACGAGAAGCTTCTGGAAGAGAAGGCGTACCCCCCTCCCGCAGACCCCCATCAGATCATACAGACCATGGAGTGGATGGACGACGACGCTATCCAAGCGCTCACTCCTAAGTATGTATTTCGACTTTGCTAAGGCTTTCGATACTGTTTGTTGCTATAGTTCTTTAAACATCTTGATTTGCAAGCTATATACTATGTAAAACTTTATGTTTTTAAACATATCTTAGGCAAAAAAATAAGTAAATATCGGATAGATTATCAGTCAGCCATATTTTTCTAATTCCATTTGGGGTACCTCAAGGGAGTATTCTAGGTCCACCTTATTTATAGCTACATAACACCTAATTTTATTTCACAGGCTACTGGACAAGTTACCTAACTCTTATGCCTTCACAAAGGCTCTTGGTGAAGCCTTAGTGGTAGAGGCTATGGAGCACATCCCCGCTATGGTTCTGCGGCCGTCTATTGGTAAGTTTTGTACCTTCAGTCCTGAAAAAGGTCATAGGCTACTTTTGATCCCGGGAAACCGCAGTCGGCACTATAATTAATATCGTTTTGTGTACCTGTAATTCAATAAACCAAGCGATTTTATGATTTCAGTGATTCCCATCTGGCAAGAACCTGTACCTGGATGGACAGACAACATTAATGGACCAACTGGTCTTCTTATTGGTAAGTTTTCTTAAATTCTTTTATTATGAAGGGTCTTCATGTGGTCCGGCTTATTATCGATTTTCTTCTGGCACAATTGTTGCCACTTACTTATTAACAACTATAAGGAATTATAAGCCGAGGAATCCATAGTTTTTTTTCTTTTTTATGGATCTAGGTGATGAGACGAGCAAGTCGTTTGCCTGGTGGTAAGCGTCACGCCTGCCCATAACAATGTAATGCCACCCTGAACTTTTAATACCAAAACACTCATCACCCCGAGACATCAGATATTACATCTCATATGCCCAGTAATTTCGCTGGCTACAATGCCCTTCTAACGGGAACACAGTCATGCTTGCGCACTACTGCTGTACCTACCTAGACGGCGTCCCCTAGAGAGAACTACTACTAGTGAGAGTAATTTTAACGATTGATCGATTTTTCGGTTTTCCTTTACCAGCAGCGCCATCATTAGGTTCACAGAACTTGAAACATTTCCTAAATTCTGTTAAATGATTTGTATCAGGTGCTGGCAAAGGCGTGATCCGCTCAATGTACTGCAAGAGCAACAGCTACGCTGACTATCTGCCGGTGGACGTGTTCATAAACGGGATCATGATCGTCGCTTGGAACTATTTGAGAAACGGGTAAGTACCGAAAAGTGTTACTTCATCATTATCATCATCAGCCCACATCAGTCCACTGCTAGACACAGGCTTCTCCCATAGCACGGCACTGAGCCCGATCTTCGGCTTTCCTTCTCCAGTCGCTACAAGCGACGTGCGACGAAGCGTGTGCGTTGCTCCTTGAGTTTAGTATAGATACAGATATCTTACCGTATCGTAGTGTGTGACACGCTTAGAGGTGACGTGTTTATATGATGTTTTATTTATTTACCTCTCTTTAACGTCCAATAAGAACATCATAATTTTAAATGCCGCTATAATCTTTAAAATCTTTTAATTTCCAGAGACAAGAAGTCCAACATCATCAACTTCACGTCATCAGCCGAGATCAAGGTCACGTGGTCGGAGATGATCGACGCCGGCAGAGAGATCATCATGAACAGAGTACCACTTAACGGAGTTGTGTGGTAAGTTTTCAATTCTAAATATATATTTAATTTGTTTTGTATATATTTTTTATAACTTTAGTTTAAGTATGTTGTTAGATAGAATACATTCCTACGTTCTTATGTCTGTACACTATCGTCTATAAATTTTAATATTGTCTTTATAGCATACGGTTGTCTGGAAGAGATCGCTGTTTACCGATAAGACCGCCTATTGTACTTATCATAAGAAAGTATGTTGAAAATTTAATTCCTTCTTAAGTGCAATAAAGTGTTTTCTATTCTATTCTAAATATAAGATGTTCCTGTTTCTTGAGTTTTGGCCCGAAGGCACAGCTACTATACTGAAAGCACAGCTTTCCGGCGCTACAGGGAAACGAATCATAACAAATTCCCTAGTTTTTCTGAGTTTTGTCATAATGTATAATGATATTTTGTTAATTTGTAAGGCATATAGCATATAGGTTTCTCGTATGCGAGAGGCCGTCTGGGTGGGTACCACTGCTTTGCCAGTTATTCAACCGCCAAGCAGTAGTGCGCAAGCATTACTGTGTTCCGGTTTGAAGGGCATTGTAGCCAGCGAAATTACTGGGCATTATGAGACTCAATAGCTAATTGTCTCAGGGTGACGAGCGCAGTGTAGTGCCGCGCAGGATTTTGCAAAACAAAGTTCTGGGTGGTGCTGCTATTGTTATGGGCTGGCGTAATGCTTACCATCAGGCAAACGACCAGCTCGTCTCGTCATTCAGTTACATAAAAAAAATATATACATACTTTACGAGCTTTTGGTATTTTTACTTTGCCAACTGTACTGCCTATAAATAACACAATTAATCATTACTCAAGTTCAAGTTTTGCATTCAGTTTTGACATTACCACGTGCACTTATGAACGTTATTTATTAAATTTCTTGTTACAATATGTTTGTTTTTGACAATATTGTGTTTCTTTTGTGCCAGTTAGCTACTTGGCAGAAGCGGAATGTCCCATGCATTAATGTCTTCTATCTACTACTATACTGATTCCCTTATTCCTTTCCAAGGTACCCCGGCGGCTCAATGAAGCACTCTCGCATCTACCACAACATCTGCGTTTTCTTCTTCCATCTTATTCCTGCCATCATCATCGATACTCTGCTGTTCTGCCTTGGTTACAAGCCTGTGTGAGTAACGTCTTCTTTATAGTGATATTTCTTCTTGACTGGTTCTGAGATTGGAACTGTGGATCTTGTACTACGGCTGTTTGCTAGACAGCTGTTTGCTATTGGAGAGCGTAGCCAAGGGTTCCGATTTGGGTCCGCATTTCTAATTGATGGAATTAAGATGATTGGAATTTGAGTAACAGCTTAGCCAAGCACCAATTCCCTTATATAAGGGTTAGAAATAACGTGGGTTTGACTCCCACGTTATTTCTAACCCTTTCTTTAATTCCTTTTCTTCTCTCTGAATATGTCCCAAAATATTGAATATCTTATTTTTTTTTCCAAGGATGTGTTAATATTACTAATATTATAAACGCGAAAGTTTGTAAGAATGTATGGATGTATGTTTGTTACTCTTTCACGCAAAAACTACCGAACCAATTTTGATGAAATTTGGTTTGTAAGTTCTTTAGAACTTGGAATAGCACATAGGCTACTTTTTATCCCGGGAAACTGCGGGTGGAACCGCGGGGCGTAGCTAGTGTATTCTAAATCAATGTCTAAGAAATCATAACCATTCTGAATTGGGTTGGATTAAGGAGCTATTCGTAAGATAGGATATTTCGAATAATTTCCCTGCTTTTTCTCGTGTATGTAGCCATCTCTGGTGTCGGAACTATACGATTTCGAAGTTACAGACCGGCCAAAGGCTTCTGACATGGCCTAAAGCATTTGTCCTAAAAAATCAACCGCGGCTGACAGCTAAACGTGCCCTCTGAAATTTGCATAGGAAAACCTAAAACCTAAACCAAACCTAAACATTCGTCGATAATATATATACAGTGTAGATATTATATATCTACATATATGTGTACTTTGTTCAAAATATATTACTCTTTATTGAATTTAGGAATTACTGACGCACTTATGAACATCATTATGTCACAATGACTCTACCCCCGTATCGGAAAAATAACCACTACTCAGAAGATACGGCAAGAAACTGAGGTTTGAAAACTATCGTGAGTCGAAATATTAATTATAAATATAAACAGCTACACTCACGTTATGATTGTGTGCCGAAACCTGGTCGGAGTTATTCCGACACAATCATAACGTGAGTGTAGCCGTTTATATTTATAATGAAGAAACTGAGGGGTAATTTTTCACAGATTAATGAGAGTCCAGCGTCGTATCAACAAAGGTTTTGAAGTGTTCGAGTACTACACCAACAACCAATGGGATTTCAAATCGGACATCGCTCAAACTGTTAGACAGAGACTCAATGCGAGAGAGAGACGCGACTACAAGGTCGATGCTGTCGGTAAGTCTATCTCAAGTCTAAATCAACTCAATCCTAAAGCCCGAATACCTAGGGAATAGGCACAAGTCAAACATCGCTCAAACTGTTAGACAGAGACTCAATGCGAGAGAGAGACGCGAATATAATGACGTCTATCTCAAGTCTAAATCAACTCAATCCTAAAGAGAATAAAAGTCAGACATCGCTCAAACTGTTAGAAATAGTCAATGCGAAAAAAGATGCGACAACTAGGTCGATACTGTTGGTAAGTCTCAAGTCTAAATCAACTCAATCTCAGTGGGACTTCAAGTCTGACATCGCTCAGACTGTTAGGTAGAGACTCAATACGAGAAAGAGACGATATTCCTCTGTGGTGTAGTGGTTGGGCAGGTTGGTTCAAATCACAAACACGATAGAGGTAAGTCTAAATCAACTCAATCCCAGTGGGAATGTAGTCGGACATCGCTCAAGTCTACATCAACTTAATTTAAACGGGACTTCAAGTCAAACGTCGCTCAAACTGTTAGACAGAGACTCAATGAGAGAGAGAGAGAGACGCGACTATAAGGTCAATGCTGTTGGTATGTCTACGACTGAACTTCTACCTCTTCACAACTAAACGGCTGAACAGATCTTGATGGAATTTGGCACAGAGATAACCCATCGAATGACAAAAGACATATTTCATCTACACGCACGAATTAGAAGGCAGCAGCTAGTAACAATCATCATCATCATCATCATCAGCCCATCACGTTCCCACTGCTGGGACACGGGCCTTCTCATAGAGAGAGAATAGGCCATAATCCACCACGATGGCCCAGTGCGGGTTGGTGAATGTCACATGTCCTTGACTTTTTGTGAAAAATTCTTGGACATGCCGGTTTCCTCACGATGTTTCACTGATGTCAGCGGGATTCGAACTTGGGTGCGTCGGATCGAAAGTCGCACCAGCTCCCACTGAGCCACACTCGCTCACAATAGTAACAATAGTATATAATAAATTATGCCTAATAATGTTCTAGGCCTAGATATCTCCAAGTATTTCGAAGACTGCATCTTAGCCGCTCGCAAGTTCATCCTGAAGGAGTACGATGACACATTACCTGCTGCGAGGAGGCATATGAAAGTGTAAGTTTTTTATATTATATCCATTTCCCACCCCTCTCCCTTAAGGAATCGGGATGTGTCTGTTATTGCAGATTTTCATCAGGAGGACCGTCTGCTTGTGAGAGTGCCAATTACTAGGCTAGAACTCGTTTCATCATCGTCAGCTCATCACGTTCCCACTGCTGGGCCACGGGCCTTCTCTCATAGCCTCTCTTAGACTATCCATACACATCACACACCTATGTGCACAAATTATTCTAGTTTAATTAAAATTATTGCTCGTCCTTTCTGTTCAAAGGTCTGGAAGAGGTCGCTTTGAGCGATAAGACCGCCTACTGTTATGCTGATTACTTTGAAATGCACTTGTTTTGCATTTCTTAGATAAAGGGAAACCTAGTTAGGGGCCAGGATCTATGTATGTGATCGTTAAAAAAATATATTAGGTCTTTACCTATGAAATTGCCGTTTTATAAAAAAACAAATCCATTTTTAGAGCTTTTAATAATAAAGTGTTTATCACCCAGTACGGGTTGGAGGATGTCACATGTCCTTGAATTTTTTTGTGATTAATTCTTAACATGCCGTTTTCCTGACGAAGTTTTCCTTCACCGTTTTTAAAGAATGAAAGAAGGCCCACGTCCCAGCAGTGGGAATGTGATGGACTGATGATGCTGATGATGATTTAGACTTCTTTTATTTACTTAATTTCGTCTCTTGCAGGATGTGGTGGGTAGATCTCATCACCCGCTGCCTGTTTTGGGCTCTCATGGTCTACTGGATGAGCGGTTTGGTGTCATCACTCTACTCGTTCGTTTCCGGACCCAGCGAGACGCCCACTGTCATCGCTATGAACGCTTAGAGGCCATGTTATATTAATTCTTAGGGAAATTTGTCTGGCCGTAATAATTACCTTTTAAATTGTATGGTTTTCATTAATAGCAACCAAAATAATGATGATGATTGAAATTAGGTCACGGGTGAACAAATTGCAGCTAAATTAGGTCACGGGTTAATAAAGTACAGCTAAATTAGGTCACGGTGTAAATAAAGAGCAGCTGAATTAGCTGTCAAAGGTTTTTGCAATTTTCTTTAATTGTAGGAAAAATGCGGTCAGATATTTGTAAATAGTTCGTAATTTCTTCAGTGCCTAGACTGTGTTTAATTTTTTAAGGTTATATTCTGTTGAATTATTGTCAAATTTATATTGAAGGCTATTATGGTATTTTTAAACTGACCTGTTTCTATGGAATAAGCTTACTATTATTCTATTCCACGTAACCAAAACTATCTAAGGTGGAATCAAAATTAAATATAAGATTTAACCAATCTTAACTTGCCTAGAATATAGTATTAGAACAAATTAAATATACCCAATCTTGCCTAAATAAATATATCCAAACTTGCGTAGAATAACATAATAAAATCAAATTATTGATCTTGCCTACAATAACAATATCACAATAAAATATTCAATTTTGCCTAGAATAAAATATTACAATGAAATATTCAAACATACCTACCTAAGATTACCTATATATTACAATCAAATATCTGAACTAGCCTGGAATCAAAATTAATTATAAAATAAAATAAAAATCTAAACTTGCCTACAGTAAAATATTATAATAAAAATATCAAGAATTGTCTGGAATTGTATATAAAATATAATAAAATATAATGTATAAAATCAAAAATTATAATTTACCTATAACAACATTTTCATCAAATCTAAATATGAGTAGGTTCTTTTCAAAACTTGACTGTTCCACTTTTTGTGTTTTTTCACAGAGAAAATAGTTTTTTAGGTATGCAGCTTTGTATTGGAATAATTTATTTTTGACAAAATCATGCTCTTTAATCTTTTTGTTCTGGTTTAATTATCAAGTGTTGGCCCAATTTTATTTTCGTGGAGTGTAAATTTAAATGTTACCAAACAAAAACAGGTTAATCGAAAGTTGAATAGTTAAGTTTGGAAAAGAAGGTCCTCATATATTATATAATATATAATAAAAATATCAACGGTGTAGGTAGACACTCGTTTCTAGGATTAAGTAATACTTGTAGATATAGATTTTATACCTTCTTTGTATCAAGTCATATGTTATGTGAAATAAAGTATTCTTTTTTATTCAATGTTTTTTATTTTTTCCACAGTCTATGACAATATTAGAACACTTATGAAATTAACGTTTGATCTAATTTGTTGATTATAAATAGATAAATTATGTCGCTCTTTCTCAGTTATACACCCAGTCCTTTGGAAAGGTTGCGCTGGGACATGAGTGCAACACGTAGAGGCCTTTTATAGCATTTAATTTAGATATGTAATGGGCAAATTGTCTATAAGTGCAACATTAAGAAGATGCAATCAAAGACAGCCCCCGATAAGTGCGAGGACTATTATTTGAGATATGGAAATTACTTAGGATTGGGCTATTGAGGTGAATTTTTAATGGATGAGTACCGGTCTATGATATGAGACCTCGGCACCTGCCAGTTCCGCCTCATAAGAAAATATTGAGGCAGGTACTCACCACCCACTAAACTGGCCCCCGTTTGAAGGCCGCCGTTCATTGGCGACGAGAGAGGCAACGTTGGTGCGGGTGGCTAAAGGGTGTCGAGAGGTGTGCTGCAGTTCACTTAAACGCTACTCCCAGCGTTACGCCCTTTAACACTTCCACCCTTGGAGCTTAGTTTTTAGCTCTTGCATCTCTACCCCCGGACGGCCAGATAAGGCAAGCGGGGGGTCAGGGGTCTCATTTAGCCCCAGGGAGAATCTCGGGGTAAGGCGGTGTCACCACGCACCGTCGACTAGCCACAAAATCGCCCCTGGCCTACTCGCCACAAAGTTGCCCCTGGCCTCCACAAAGTCACCCCTGGCTTTATTATTATTATATCTATGACTTCGAAAGCTTTAATTTCCAAGCATTTTTTGCAAGAAAACCGGAAATCCGTAGGTACGTTGAAATAAAATAGGTTGGAGTTCGATATATTTCATTTATTCTTAGACAATATTTTTATTAATAGATATTCTACTTAGGTATACGAATTAAGTTGTAAAAATATCTAAGTAACATATTGCCAGCTTACAATAAAAAGTACTTTATATTCTAAATTTATTGCAAGTGTCGTCTACTTGTTTAAAAAAAGTGTCATGTTATTTTGCACATTTTGTGATATAATTTTGATCAGTGCTTTTTAAATCGACTTCAAAAAGTAAAAAAAAATCTTTTTCTAAGTACCAATGTGTACGCAAAATACTCTTATGTATATTTTCAGTTAAAACCGAAATATTTTAACTATTCTACAATTAAAATAGTTAATAAATGTTGTATACTTAATAAAATAATATAAGAATCATCACAATTAAAGCTTAGTCAGATTTGCAAATAGATATATTAAAAAAAATTAAACTATTATTAGACTATTATACATATATATTTATTATATACTAGCAAACCCGACAGACGTTGTCCTGTCTTAACTAACAGCGCGCATTCTGTCAGTTATGTCAAACGCCGTAAAGTTACATTAGGTAAGTTAATATGGTCGTTAAGTTTCCTTAATATTTCTAATGTTCCGTGCAACTTTCTTAATTTTTTCTTCCATAAAAACCTTCTCCTGACGATAACAAACACAACAAAAAAAGAATTAGCTAAATTGGTCCAGCCGTTCACGCGTGATGCCGTGACCAAGGAAAATAGGGATTCATTTTTATATATACAGATTATACAATTATATTATATACTGCAAGCATAGTTCGAAAAAAACATCTCTATTATACCAGCGGTAACTATAAAGCATAATAATGATTTTGGACTATGGCACATCCAGGTAACATGGCGTTTTTACACGCTTCCAAATCCAAGTAAAAAAAACTGCATTAGAACTGCATAGTATCTGCATGGCAACTGCGTAGCAACTAATAATAATAGTAATTGAAAAAATTGGTTATAAAAACATAGTCTATTGGTCCCCAAACAAGGTAAACCTGTATCTTGGGATGCATAGCAACTGCGTAGCAACTGCATAGCAACTGAATAGCAACTGCATAGCAACTGCATAGCAACTGCATAGCAACTGCATAGCAACTGCATAGCAACTGCATAGCAACTGCATAGCAACTGCATAGCAACTGCATAGCAACTGCATAGCAACTGCATAGCAACTGCATAGCAACTGCATAGCAACTGCATAGCAACTGCATGGCAACTGCATAGCAACTGCATAGCAACTGCATAGCAACTGCATAGCAACTGCATAGCAACTGCATTGCGTATAACTCGGGAGGATCTTGATGTAGCTGCGCATACATTATGCGAAATTAAGTTTCAAAGCCATTGACGAGAGACTTCAGTCGAACGTCCGTTTCTATGGCGTTCTGTCATCCGTGACAGATGACAGGACGCCATAGAAACGCCGCAATGCGCAACAGAATACATACAGATGATGAACCAGTCCAAAATTCTTCGAACGGGCCTGTGTCGCAGCGGCGAGTTTCGAAACTACGTAGGACTCCCAGTACTACATACCCAACTACATAAGTAAGTAAAGCTAGACCTGTAGGTACAAGCTTACAAAATATGGGTCTAACAAAATACATTAGGGTCGATTTTAGACCTTTTTTTTTCCGAAATGTGTCTTTACCTCCAATTATTACTGTAAACGTATTGCTAGTTTCGAACGATTAATCAATGAATAATAACCGTTATCATTAACCAGTATCATCTATTGCCATCCTTATCTACTTCTGTATTGTTGAGCGAGACAGACAAGTTTGATGAACATTGACCAGCAGGGCGATCATATATATATATATTCAATTTCAATACACGTAACCCGTTTGTTGCAATCAAACGTTAACGAAAGATCATTGAAATAAAAATAAGTTGACAAACAAAGTTTATATCGATATATAAACCATAGACAAGAGCCGTATTACACAGTCAAATTGAATAGATTGGGCGTATATATTACGATTCATAGCACAGTCTCGCTTTGTAAATTTGTCGGGTAATCGATAGGAGCACATTGAAATCGAGACACAAAGTTACATGATCGCATTTTATCGATTGAAATAAATTTTTATTGCACGTTAGACCGCAATATGCGATGTTCGCAACAGACTTACGTACAGAAACACTAAAAGGAAAAAAATAAAACAGGAAAAAATCCCCTATCACTAACCAGTGCGTGAAGTGTACCTTATTTTATATCTATATTACAGTCGTGCCTAGATTTCTAGTTCTTATTTTACCGCAAGCGGCCGGCTAGTAGTCTGAAAATGTAGTACCCGGTGGCAGCTTGGAACAGTCGGTGCACCCAATATAATCTGAAAATAAAGTGCTTTTGTAGAAAGTTCTAGATGGCTAGATAGAATATTATACAATTACAATTACAGTTACAATTTGTAATATTATATATATGTTTATATTGCATATACTTTTTTATGGAATGTGTAATGAGACGAGCAAGTCGTTCGCCTGGTGGTAAGCGCCACGCCTGCTCATAACAATTGCAGTGCAATCTAGAACTTTCAATACCAAAAAAGTACTGCATATATAACACTGCATTGCGCTCATCACCTGAGACATCACATATTAAGTACGATAAGGACGATCATCATCAGGGCTAAAATAAATAATAAATATATATATAGATTTTTGTTGAATAATATATTTTTCAAGACAAGCTTTTAACAAAATCGTAATCGGAACCAAACATTAGTAGTTTACGATCCGTCAAGAAGTTTCATTACCCACCTTCCGTCTCCATCATCAGATCTGTCTGTCACCATAATAATGAATTATCATCGGACTTAGACAAGTATGAAAAAGTTTCATCTCCGTAGGATTCTTATCCTAATAATGCATTGTCATCGGACATAGACAAGTATGAAAAAGTTTCATCTCCGTAGGATTCTTATCCTACGGAGATGAAACTTTTTCATACTTGTCTAAGTCCGATGACAATGCATTATGGGTCAAATCATGGGGCCACTTCCTCTTGGAAGTGGTTCTGATTTAACTTGCAAGATTTGACCCAAACAAACAAACATGCTTAAATAAAAGCTTGTAAAAATAAACAACTCTACCTGTTCAACTTTGTTCTAGCAGCTGGCAGCGACTCCGACGCATCCTTCAGTATGAAGCGCCTGATACCCAGCATGTAAGCTCCGATGTAGGAGTCCCAGTCGAACTCCGGCCAGTGGAAAAAGCTGCCGCCGTCGCATGTGGCCGCCACCTACAATTATATAAAAAAAAACTAAGCAACGGGATGAGCATGTCATTTGTCTGATGGTAAGCGCCACGCTTGACTATAATAATTGCAGTGCCACTCAAAACGCCTTGCAAAATGTCGCAGCACTGCACTGTGCTCGTCATCCTGAGACTGGCACAAATTATATTTATTTATTTAATTGTTATTTCAGACAGCATTAATATTAGTTGTGATTTACTTATTCTACGGCCCATATAAATATATACCTTAGAACTAATATACATATAATTAATATTTATGTGACACGTTTTGTCGGCGACGTGTTACGCAACTGCGCGGTGTCAGCTTGCGCTGTCAGCGGTGACGCTTGCAGCCGTCCTCTGAATCGTCGAAACACGACACCCTTTCGCCAGAATTCCTCACACATCACAGAAAATCAGAATCAGAATTCCTCACATCTCTATGATGCATTCTCTAAACCTAATTATATTATTTCATTATTATATATTATTATTCTATTTTTCTGTTATTATTCTATTTTTTATTATTATTCTATTATTTTTTATTATTTTCTATTGGCACTAAGTTAGAGTTAGATGTGTCAAACACAATTTCTTATTCTGACGCGTACGCTTTTTCTAAACTTAATTATTTTTAATAGAATCACTAGCTTTTTTCCCGCGACTTCGTCCGCGTGAACGATAGGTTTTGAAAATAAATGGGCTTTCTGCCCATAATTTCGCATTTATTTTCAAAGCCATCTTTGAAAACCACATTAAGATCCGTTTAGCAGTTTCAGAGTCTATAGCTAACAAACAAATAAACACACAAAAATTCTAAAATCCATAGATTCGTGTTCAGTACTCTAACATAGTTGACCCCAGTTAGTTTTGCAAAAATATCTTCAATGTACAGAATTGGCTCAGTTCCATTTTTATAATAGTAACAGATTTGTCTTCCGTATTCTGCGTGACTATTCTGTCACTTGAAGTAAGGTTAGATAAAACAGCTACAACTTGTGTCTCTTTAAATCTAGAGTGAATAGGCATCTCATGGGCAAGCGTGCTCCATCATAGGACACATCTTCGCTTTCCATCAAGCGAGATGTCGTCAAACGTATGCCCCAAGTTACCAATAAAAAAAATACTTAATTTTAGCGCTGTCAAACTTTATTTAAATTTAGAGAATGCGGAAACTAGAATAACAAACAATAATATTAGTTAATTTAAAGTTAAATTTAGGTTTAGAAAATGCAAGGACTCCTAGTTTGGGGCCAGTACCTATAACCAGATAACACGTAAGCTGGCTGATATATCTTTGATATTGATTTGATACATCAAGTTTGTCGCGGCAATAGAATGTAAGTTTGCTGCAAGTTTGTTATTCTTTTACATATATTGATTTGATAAGACATTTGTCATGGCAATGGAATGTAAGTGTAACTAGAAAGTTTGACTCCACCTTGTAGCAAGTTTGGACACTTGCCATGGTAAACTAGGTACAAGTTTTCACGTTTGATATTTGAAACTTGTTGCAAGTCTGAAACAAGTTTATATTGCTATCTGGGATGTATGTTATCGTTGAGGGAATTAATTTAATTTCTTTGCACCCTACTGCCTGGCGGTTGATGAGTGATAAACGTTAACCTAGTTGTATTATGTAGTTTTTAATGTAACTATTTTTAAGGTTTATAACAAGAAAGCGTTTATCTATATATCTATCTATCTAGATTCTCTATACCTCTTGATGTAGAGCTGAGAGCGAGGACACGCCAAACTGCCACTCGTGGTTGGCGAAGTACTCGCCCGTGGCAGCCGCCATTTTGAAACGGCGGGCTAGCTTCATCATGCTGGAAATTAATAATTAATTTTTAGAAAAAAACAAGAACCGACTTCAAGACTAAACTTAAATTATTTGGTTTTGTTATTTTTTTCAATAGGTAAGTGCTAAATCAATTTCGATAAAATGTATATTTATTTATTTATATTTTGGTATATGGGACCACCTCTGAAGTATGATCTACCAAAAAAAAAGAATCATCACAATCAATTCATAATTTTTTGGCGGAGTATGTAATCGCGTAACAAACATAAAAAAACATACTGTCGAATTGAGAACCTCCTCTTTTTTGAAGTCGGTTGAAAAAAAATCTGGTTTACGATAATATGATGATTTATTTCTCAAAATAACATAGTTCACTTAAAAGAGAAATTACAATAACAAATAATAAATAAGGAAGGTACTACTTTAATAGGAAAATATTATTTGATCCTCTAAAATCTATTTGACCTATTAAAAATAATATTTGAACCTCTTTGTATAAGTTCGACAGAAAATACTTCGATAACACAGACGGCCTCAAAGACTAGGTTAGGTTATGTTAAAGCAGTGAGCACAAATCGCGCGAGCCGAGCGAGCGAAGCGAGCGTGCCGCGGCAATGGCCGCCGAAGCGCCAGAAAGTAAATTTTATGTCTTAGAAAAAGAGGATCAACTCTTAAAAAAGTTAACCGTTTAGATTTTTTTGCTTGCTGTTTTTGCAAAATTAAAACGATTATTCAAATACCTACATGCCTATTTTAATTGCCTTTAAGCATGCAAGCGAATGCAAAAATATTTATTTTCAACTAGGGTAGACAAATAAAAAACATGCTCACACAAACAAAGTCAAAGAGTAAGCAGCTATTCATAATTACAGAAGTGACAATTCGTTGAACAAGATGTGTACTTTTAGCAGTTTTTTAAATGTGTTTAATGATTCCGTTTGTTTTCTTAAACTGGTAAAGCTGTGGTACCTATCTAGAAGGCCTCCCGCATACGAGAGACCTACCAGGAGTAGCATACTTACATAGCCTTCCTTCCCTGCGCTCTTAGCAGCATATCGTACAAGAAAGCCGGCAAGAAGTGGCAGGTCACTTCCCAGAAGGTGTTCATGAAGCGGGACTCCGTGAAAGAGAAGTTGGGATACCACATGACATATCTGAAAAACACAAAGAAAGAATGAGAAACAAAACACGATAAAGTAGATTAAAAAGTTAATCTGTAAACGTAAGCGTGCTACAACTTCGACCACATCGTCGCTTCCCATCAGGTGAGATCGTGGTCAAACGTTGACCCAGTCAGATGTAAGAAAAGAAATGCGTTGTCATCGAGTTGTGAGCTACCCTGAAAGTTCAGCTGGATCTGCTGCATAGCTAATCGGGAAGTGCTCGAATTTGAGTTGCAAAATTCCACCCGGAACAACAGACAAACAAGAAAGTGACTGAATAAAATGGGACAAATAAAAAATAACATATTAAATTATTGATTATAAAGTACGGAGCCACATACGGAGCCGAGACGTGGACACTCACGGTACGACTAGTCCACAAAATGAAAGTTGCTCAGCGAGCTCTGAAAAGAGCTATGCTCGGTATTTCTCTAAGGGATCGAATCCGGAACGAAATTATTCGACAGAGAACTAAAGTTATCGACATAGCTCAGCGGATTAGCAAGCTGAAGTGGCAATGGGCTGGTCATATTTGCCGCAGGACCGATAACCGTTGGGGTAGACGTGTTCTAGAGTGGAGACCGCGAATCGGCAAACGTAGTGTAGAACGCCGCGACTAGATGGAGTTACGATATACGCAGGGTTGATGGTAGCAACTGGAGAAGGAAAGCCGAAGATCGGGCTCAGTGGCGTGCTATGGGTGAGGCCTATGTCCAGCAGTGGACTGATGTGGGCTGATGATGATGATGATGATGATTATAAAGTAGTACCTAGTACGAGAGGGGAATAAGAAATACAATGTGAGGCAAACAAGGATTTTTTGTGTGGAACAAAACAACGTGGGGCGAATGCGGAACAAATCATAAAAACGTAGAAATTATAATCATACTTTAACAAAAAATAACATTTTTTTTTTTACGCCTAATAGATCTATGTTTGGCCACGATCTCGCCTGATGTGAAGCGATGATGTGGCCTAAGATGGAGCACATAGATCTAGAGAGAGACGGCAGTTGAGCTGCTGCTCAGACCCGTCTCCCCGATGGTTCATCGAACATCATCCCGAAACACGACTAGGTCGCTTGACGGCATGGCTTTAATAACATTCTTTAATTCTGATGTATCTTCGAAGTCGAAGGTCGAATATCGATGAAATTTATATGGGACCACCTTGAAGCTATACTGAATACAACGGAAAGAATTTTCCAAATCAGTTTATAAATGACGGAGTAATAGCGTTACAAACATATAAAAAACATACAGTCAAATTAATAACCTTCTCCTTTCTGAAGTCGATTAAATAAGATTTTTCGTTGAAAAATATATTTTTTTAAGACAAGCTTTTAACAAACTTGAAATCAGAACCGCGAGTGGCTTAAAATGAGGCCAAACACTAGTAGTTTACGATTATCCGTCAAGGAGTTCCATATCTCCATCATCAGATCAGCTGGCTGTCACCATAATATTGCAATTTCATTGGATTTTGACAAGTATGCAAAATTTCAACTTCGTAGGATAAGAGGAAGTGGTTCTCCTACTGCTACTGTCACACCTACTTATATTTTATTTACACTTTTCTGTTACTGATACTATGACTATGGGACATCTCACTCGCATTTCTTTTTTGACATTCTGTTAATTCTAATTTATACGTAATCGTGCTGAAAAAAAAAGACATCCCCGCAGAGTTTCTTGGTGCTATCTTCTCTAGCGGGCGTACTTCCGAAGCACTGGTAGAGTCAGTTTTCGCATTTCTTTTCAGCACTCAGACTTCAATTTGAGTATAGGAAAGAAATGGGTGAACATACTTACCTTTTTTTCAAAGTCATGTTAACATAAGTTACAATTTTTAACATATTATATTTGTATCATGCGTTTATGACCTTTAAAAATGCACTTTTGTGCCTATTTAATAAATGATATTTGACTTTGACTTTGGTTCTGTTCAGCTTGCAAGATTCCACCCGGACAAACATACATACATTGCAAGTTAAATAAAAGCTTTTAAAGTAGGGCAATAAAGAATAAAATATTAAATTATTGATAGTTATAATATTTTTCGAGGCGAATAAGGAATAAAACGTGGGGCGAACGCAAAATTTTTGTGTAGAACAAAACAACACACACGAATGAACACGTTGTATACAATATGACAATCAGACTCACTTGGTAGGATTCTCTCTAGCCCACTTGATGCAGAGCTTGGTGAACTGGCCCCACTGCAGTGGATTTATGGACCCCGAGGTCACATTATACACTGGGCAATGGCCGGGTCTGAAATTATAGAAAACGGTCTAGTAAGATCAAAATAGACAGATAGACAAATAAATGGATAGGCACATATTGTTAGGTTTTCTTTGTTTGAATCTCCATTTAATATAGAAATTACAAATAATATAAAATAATGCGAAAGTTTGTGAGGATGGATGGTTGGATGGATGGATGGGTGAAGTCACGCGTTGATGTCTTATACAGGCGTCTGTATAAAAGACATCAACGCGCTACTTTTTTTAACTATAAAAAAAAAATAAAAAAAAGTAGCGATTTGATGTCGATCTAATAAATTTAAAATAAAAAAAGGTTTTAATTTAAAACTAACTCCTATTATAAAAAAGGTGAAGGAAAACATCATGAGGAAACCAGCATGTCCAAGAATTAATCACATAAATTCAAGGACATGTGACATCCACCCACACTGGGATAGCGTGATTATGGCCCATGCTCTCCCTATGAGAGAAGGCCCAGCAGTGTGAACGTGATGGGCTGAAGATAATTAAGAACTCCTATTAGTAAAATAATTCTACTAATATTGTATGTTTTTTAGTATTTTTTGTTATAGCGGCAACAGAAATACATCATCTGTGAAAATTTCAACTATCTAACTATCACGGTTCATGATATACAGCCTGGTGACAGACGGACAGACAGACAGACAGACAGACAGACAAAAAGACAGACAGACGGACGGACTGCGGAGTCTTATATAAATATATGTTTATTATAAGTAGTGTATTATCTTTTTTTTTTTGTAGGTTATCATTATTTTAAATGTACAAGTAAAGTTTTTTTTTGTTGATGAGTACAGTCAATTTTTCATTATTCCTATAATAGCTGAAAATCAGCGCCGAGTTGTGTAAAACTCTTGGCATTTTATGCTGAGCTGAGCCCATTCGGCACATATGTTTATTATTTAAGTTTTATTTTTTGTATTATTTGTTTGTCGTGTGCCGAATAAATGGTTTTTCTTTCTTTCTTTTCTTTCTTTCTTAGTAATAGGGTCCCGTTTTACCCTTTGGGTACCCTAAAAATGCTTCTCAGGTTATTCCTGTATCTTCTGAGTAGTGGTTCTTTTTCCGATACGGTGGTAGAGTCATTGTATTAATTGGCGTTCACAAGTGCGTCTGTGATGCCAAAATTGAATAAAGAACTTTGAACTTCAAACTTTGTTTTTTTTATGTAACTGAGTGACGAGACAAGCTGGTCGTTTGCCTGATGGTAAGCATTACGCCAGTCCATAACAATAACAGCACCACCCAGAACTTTGTTTTACAAAATCCTGCGCGGCGCTGCACTGCGGTCATCACCCTGAGACAATGTAAAGCATTCGTCTTTGATACTTACTTCTTCATGCCCTGTCTCCAAGCTGCAAGTATGCAGGAGCTGACCACCATGTCGACTGGTACCAGGTCCACCACATACCGCTCGCGGCAGTAGCCTGAACGGTAGGTGCCGCGAGAGATTTCCATGATGATACCTGATAAAATATTGAGTTTAATACAAACAACCCCAACACAAAGTTTATAATAATAAAACGGGACTTAACGCCCCGTTGTCCCCGTAGGCCTTGTCCCCGCTACGGGGACAACAGGACGTCATTAAATTTTCGTGCCATTGTCTCCTTTACGGAGATACAGCCACTAGGTTAGGTAATGTTAGAACTGTCACCACACAGCGCGAGCCGAGCGAGCGAAGCGAGCGTGCCGCGGCAGCAGCCGGCGACGCGCCAGAAAGTAGTTTTACCATATAAAGTTTACTTTACTATATCAACGGAAACAGAGTAAGAGGACAACGGGACGTATTTTGAAATATTTTATGAAAGTACCACTGTCCCCGTTTAACGGGGACACGGCTTACGGGGACAACGGACCTACACCGCTAAAAACATTTGTTTTATTTACCTATGAATAATGGATGGATGGATGTCTGTTACTCAATCACGCAAAAATTACTGAACGGATTTTGATGAAATATGGTGTGTAGGTTACCACGGGTGAAACCATAAGGTGCAGCTAGTTACAGATAAAAAAGAAAAATAATCTTGGCGCCAGACTTCAGCCATCTCTTTCTCCATTTCGTTAACCTTTACCCCGGCACTATGGCACTAGTATAAAAACGTTTTATCAAACAAAAAAGACCGACTTCAATGTATCTTCGAAGTCCAAGGTCAAATATCGATGAATTTATACGAGACCACTTCGTAGCTATACTGAACCCAACGCAAAAATAATTTTCCAAATCGGTTCATAAATGACGGAGCTCTGAGGTAACAAACATAAAAAATACAATCGAATAGAGAACCTTCTCCTTTTTGAAGTCGGTTAAAAACAAACTGAGCCAATTCTGTACTTTGAAGTATTGACTATTTGGTACTGAACACAAATCTACGGCTAAGATTTTTTTTCAGTTTATCTGTTTGTTTTTTTGTGTGTTTGCTGAATGGATTTTGATGCGGTTTTCGGGGTTTGTTAGCACCCCAACTTAATTTAAAGGGTATGTTACAACAATGTCGGTTTAGTGACTGCAAAGATACAACTTGACCTCTTCGTAGTACGCGCTCTCATTTACTGGGAAGGTCTTACTAAAATGGTCTTGAAAAAAATTGAATTGCTATACTCAACCCAACGCAAAAATAATTTTCCAAATCAGTTCATAATTAATGACGGAGCTCTGAGGTAACAAACATAAAAAAAATACAATCGTATAGAGAACCTTCTCCTTTTTTGAATTCGGTTAAAAATATATATATAGTCTTGCGCGAGACTTCAGCCATCTCTTTCTCCGTTTCGTTATCCTTCACCCCGGTTTTTTTTATGTAACTGAATGACGAGACGAGCTGGTCGTTTGCCTGATGGTAAGCAATACGCCAGCCCATAACAATAACAGCACCACCCAGAACTTTGTTTAGCAAAATCCTGCGCGGCGCTGTACTGCGCTCGTCACCCTGAGACAGTTAGCTGTCGAGTCTCATAATGCCCAGTGATTTCGCTGGCTACAATGCCCTTTAAGCCAGAACACAGTAATGCTTGCGCACTACTGCTTGGCGGCTGAATAACTGGCAAAGCGGTGGTACCCACCCAGACGGCCTCTCGCATACGAGAAACCTACCACCAGTAAACTATGACAATAGAAAATATTATATTCACCAGTGACTCCGTAAACGTTGTCTATCCATCCAGGGAAAGGCTCTTGAAGAGCAGCGGTCACTGTAAAGAAAAAAATAAATAGAACAACAAGCATACATTTTATCAAAAAAACCGACTTCAATGTATCTTCGAAGTCCAAGGTCAAATATCGATGGTGTAATTTATATGGGACCACTTCGTAGCTATACTGAACCCGACGCAAAATATTCCGAATCGGTTCATGAATGAGTTCTGAGGTAATAAATATAAAAAAAATTGAAAATAATGCAATCGGACAGAGAACCTTCACCTTATTTGAAGTCGATTAAAAAAAACTAAAATAAATTGTCACATTATACCTTAAGAGGGAACGGCACGCTGAAATTTTCATACAAAAAGAGAAAACGTTTTTCTACTCTAAACATTAACCAAATTCGATGAAATTTGGACATTTAAGAGATGTTATCATTATTGAGATTTGTAATTTTTATTTTTTCGATAATTTCTATAGAATTTGAATAAATGGACCCAAAAAACTCGATATTTACTCGAAATTTTTTTTAGAAGTTTGGAAGCTCTTAACTTTAAAAATAGACATAAACTTAGAAAACGGAAAACCTACAAACCTAGTTTATTCCCCATTTAAGAAATTGAGACCAAAATTACCAAATTTGGTTGAGATTTAGTGTGGTAGAAACATTTTCTCCCGAAACGCTAATTTTAACAAAAATCTGAAGTTGATACGAATTTAGTTAAATTATTGTTATTATTTAGTTAATTTATTTAATTTAATTTACGCATTTTCTGCGAGACCGTAAACCATTATTCAAATACCTAGTACTCGCTGGCCGCGGCTGTACCATATCCTCTTAAATCGAATTCATCAATATTTAAAACAAACAAACGAATAACAATAAACTAAAATGTATTAAACCCCTGACACAAAAAACCTATAACAATAAAAAATCACCTAAATACGATTTTGATAAAATATATCTAAGAACAACCGCTAGAAAACCTGCTTTCAAATAAAAACCCGCTTCCAAATCGGTTCCCCCGTATAAGAGCTACGGTGCCAGTTCATACAGACACATATAGTGGCCAAACTTTACACCCTTCCTTTTTGCGTCGGAGGTTAAAAACATACATTATTATTGCTTTTTTATGTTATTGGTATACAATAAAGAGTATTTGTATGTGTGTTGCTTAAATTTAAAATGCATGGCACATGACGACAATTAAAAACCATTAAGAATGCGTGGCATAATGCCCTTTATTTCTTATGACATCCGTTAAAAAAGCATTTTTATTGACCAATAATAATTATGGACGGACATCAATTTATTTTAATAGAAAATAACATGTACATTTTTTTTTCATTATCACGGGTTTTTATGACTGAGTGACGTCACGATTAGCCCCGTACCCACAGGCCCCTCAAGTGCGAATCGCATATCGTGTTGAACTCAAATTAAGGTATAGCTTTACTGCGACTAATGAGATACGGTCTAATTATTGTCGATTCAGGCAAGAAATCGAATTAATCTCATTCATTTATACCAAAATACGATAACTACAAGTTGATATAAACCTAATAGGAACACAAGACATTGTCGCAGTGAATCTACATCCTAATCTGAGCTCAACACGATATACGGTTGACGCTTGAGAGATATATGGGTAGGGGGGCTGATCACAAAGGCCTGGCAACTATAGGCCGACCGTTTAACTCGCGTATCGCCTGCGCGGTAAGAAGGGAGCGAGGGGAGATGTTAGCGGGTGGGTGAAAGGGAAAGGACGTAAGCTCTCTGCTCCGCGCACCCCTTTCACCCACCCGCTAACATCACCCCTCGCTCCCTTCTTACCGCGCAGGCGATACGCGAGTTAAACGGTCGGCCTATACATTCGAAATTGAGAAGCGTCAAACAAAACCTATAATCGAATATAGACCATTGACAAAATGCAGATTAGAAAAACTTAATAAAAGTATAAATTCGAAACTTAGTCTTACTGAATTCACAAGTAATAACCTAAATATCATTTATAAAGAATTCTTCTCAGTACTTAGCAAAGAATTTAATCAAATTTGTCCCAAAAAAAAGGTAAAAATAAAGGCAAAATTACAATTCAGTGACTGGGCAACTAGAGGTATGCGCTAGAGTAGAGATAACATGATTGAGTTGTATTACGAGAAATCTTTGACATCAAATGAAGATTTCCATGAGTATGTTAGAAACTATTCCAAAATATTTAAAAAGGTCTGTATTCGTGCAAAATCATTGTATATTAGTAGTAAAATTAAAAATTCAGATATTAAAATAAAAGCCGTCTGGAAAACCATTAACACGGAGACTGGCCAAACTAAGTCGAGGGATTCGGAATATAAGTTATTTATTTTTTACGCCTTGTAGATCTATGTTTGACCACTATCTCGCCTGATGTGAAGCGATGATGTGGCCTAAGATGGAGCACATATATCTAGACAGAGACGGCAGTTGAGCGGCTGCTCAGACCCGTCTCCCCGATGATTCACCGAATATCATCCCGAAACACGACTAGGTCGCTTGACGGCATGGCTTTGTTCGGTGGGTGGTATTACAACCACGGCCAGAACCTACCACTCCAAAACGCGTAAGCGGGTTTCATCACGATGTTTTCCTTCACCGTTTTAGAGCGAGCGTGCAAAATCTGCACCTAACTATAAGTCATTGGTGCAGAGCCGAGTCGGGATTCGAACCCAAGTGCGTCGGATCGAAAGGCGCACGAGTTCCCGCTGAGCCACACTCGCTCTAATTAATAGTTGAGAATAAACGAATCTCCAATGCAAAATGTGTTGCTAATGCTTTTGAAAATTTCTTAACTGCCGTCTCTCTCTAGATCTATGAGCTCCATCTTAAGCCACATCATCGCTTCACATCGGGCGAGATAGTGGCCAAACATAGATCTATAAAGCGTAAAAAAAGAACTTAACTGTTCACAGTAATTTGTACCGTCTGCTGTCCTCGCACTGTTTCCTACGACATTCATTTAATAATCATGTGATATTGATCACAATCGGGTCACCGCTGGCCAGGCGGTTGTTCCCAGGGTTTTCTAAGTAGGGGTTGGAAAAACCATGTTTGATGCCATTTCAATGAGCTTTTACAATGGAATCCTGCATTTGAATATTTGTTGCAAACATCAATTAGAACGCCTTCAAAATTTGATTGATTTAAAAATCTGGATGTTTGTTAGTCAACCAATCAAAAAGCACTAAACGGATTTTGATGAATTTGGTGTGTAGGTCCTGGAAAAGGTTATATTTGGTTAGGATATTTTGTTATGGGCGTATTTTATAACGATAAAACAAAAACTACTATTAACGTTGATTTTTTTCAGGTCTCTGAACCCAAATCAATATTTAAGCTAGTTAATTAAAGTAATTGGAGTCATTAAATATTTCCAAGGTCCCGTCAATATTTTATAGTAACGTGTATTGTAATAGTGAGTGGTAGATCCGACCGGCCGGGCGCGGCGGACGGTAGCGGAGTCGACCCTTACATACCTAACCTACACACTAGTAAACAGATGCTTACCTATCTTATGTTTACGTTGTATTGTTGTATGTGTTTACATTAATAACATTGTTATATAAGTCATACAAAAGTACTAAATAGTATTTAAAATAGAAAGATATATGTATTAATCTATAACAAAGAAATATCTAAATCTGAACTAAAATAACTTAAATATATATACAAAATATAATACAATTATTCTAAAAGGCCTATGGTGGAAGGGAAAGTGCCCAGAACGCTGGCCGTATTGCCACGCTGAATGGCAATGCTGATTTTCTGACCCAAATATGAGCCAGCATTCTGGTCACATGTCGCCTCCACCAGACGTTTTGTGTTTACATTTATGTTATTTTATAGTTGAACTCTTAATGGCAGTAGAAAGCGAATGTGCGTACCAAGACAAACCTACTGTGGTTTTGTGGTACTACAGAAATATGTTTTGTATAATACGTTTTGTTTAATAAATTAAAAAAAAAAAAAAAAAAGATGGTAGATAGTTATCGCTTTTCGAAACTAAATTTATCCTATAATCTAGGACATTGACTATTTTAATTTCAAATTTTATCTAAATGCGTGCTATTATATTATGTAATCACGCTAGTATTAACTTAAGTACATTAGTTGTGTAATCCTATTTTGGCCTTATAAACAAGAAATATTGTATTTATATAAATTAGCTAAGACGCTGTTTGGATTGCTAAAATAAATAAAATAAAATAAAATAAATCATCTCAATTCAAGTCTCACAGTGAAGCAAATAAACAAAAAAAAATAACGAATATTAATTAACAATTAATAATTAACAGATAAGTTAATAAAGAAATATAGATATAATTTTAGTTTAATTGCCATACGATATTTTATTACTTTACAGTATTTTTAAACATAAAAATAAAATTAACCATAAATAATTAATAATTAAAATTACTGGCTGCACGCGATCCCTTCGTCCAATGTGGGAACATTTTTGGACAATACAAGTTTTTCGATTGCGATAGGTTTGCGTCTGGGCACCTCGACAACAGAACCGCACAACTGTCACTGCGGCGGCGAAGTAGACAAATTGGGCCACCATGGTCTTTCTTGCCGCCGCAGTGCAGGTCGACTCTCACGCCATGCCGCCCTTAATGACGTCATTCGTCGGGCACTTGCTACCGTTCACGTGCCGGCTGTTTTAGAGCCGAATGGTATTTCTCGTGACGATGGCAAGAGGCCCGACGGCATGACGTTAATTCCTTGGTGCCGTGGAAGACCGTTGGTGTGGGACGCCACTTGTGCCGATACACTAGCACCGTCCCACCTCAACGGTACTTCAAGGGTGGCAGGAGCGGCGGCAGAAGCAGCAGAGAGCCTCAAGCGGAGGAAATATGCATCACTCGGTGAGGGATACATATTTCTTCCGTTTGGGGTTGAAACTATGGGGCCTTGGGGGGCGAACGCGCGGCTTCTGTTTAAAGAGCTGGCCAGACGCCTCATAGAAAAAACTGGTGACCAAAGAGCTGGCGCTTACCTCGGCCAACGAATTAGTCTGGCCATTCAACGAGGTAACGTTGCCAGCTTTTTGGGCACCCTGCCCGCAGACGGTGACCTAAATTCTGTGTTTTATATTTAATTTCATTTATAATTAACAGATAAATCAATAATGAAATATAGGTATAATTTATGTTAAATTGCAATACGTTATTTTATGTAAATTTACAGTATTTTTAATATTAAATATATATTTTAAATAGACATTCAGTCAAAAGAATTGTTTAATGAAGATTGGTTGCACACGGCTCGGTGGCCCAGTTGGCTTAGACGTCGGGACGGCATTCCGAAGTTGAAGGTTCGTACCAAGAGCTTCATTACTTTAGCATACGAAGAATGCGGCAAAACTTGCATCGATGATTGATTGATTGATTGATAACACTTTATTTTACACCAATAACATAAAAAAACAAATCGAACTTATAAAAATGTATAATACAATGGGCGGTCTTATCGCTAATAAGCGAGCCTTGGATGCGCAGTCAAGTGATCTTACGATAGAATTTAGTATCATCATCATCATCATCAGCCCATCTCGTTCCCACTGCTGGGATACGGGTTTTCTCTCATAGAGACGGAGCGTTCAAGTTACGCAACGAATTTGGGGGTTGGGGGGCTATTGTAAAACGTTACGATACGTTATAGGGGCGGAGGGGGCGTTTGAACTACGAGTTTCGTAACGCGCAGCAGCGCGTAGAGATTCCCTCACGCATTTTTTAAAACGTTTTTCTTTTCAATTTCAAATGAAATGACGACTTTTAGGTAAAAATGGTCACTTGGTGGTTACGTAATGTTTTACAAGGGGGAGGGGTGGGGGGGTACAGGAAAACGTTACGGCGCTTTACATAGGGGGGGGAAATCACCTAAACTTAATTCCATTACGTAATACTTGAACGTCCTTGATTTTTTTGTGAATAATTCTAAGACATGCCGGTTTCCTCACGTTGTGTTCCTGCTCCATTTTTAAAGCGAGTGTAAAATCCGCACATAACTTAAGAAAGCGGGGCCAGCGGGATTCGAACTCGGGTGCGTCGGATCGAAAGTCGCACATGCTCTCACTGAGCCGCACTCGCTCCTTTAGTATTTTTTTATAGACAAAGTCAAATATCGTTTATTAAATAGGCACAAAAGTGCAGTTTTAAAGGTCATAAACACATGATACAAATGAAATTAAAAATATGTTAAAAACTGTAACTTATGGTAACATAACTTTGAAAAACAGGTATGAATGTTTATCCATTTCTTTCCTATATCAAATTGAAGTCCTGGTTTAGAAAAGAAATGCGAAGACTCTACCAGTGCTTCGGTAATACGACCTCTAGAAAAGAAAAATAGCAATATAATGCATGACAACTTACCAATAGATGGTCTCACGATGCAGACTGGCAATTCCGTATGGCTGTAGACGATGGATTCGGCAAGAGACTTTGTCAGGGTGTACGGATTGGGGTGTTCGCCCTGTGGACCAAAAATACATTTAAGTGCCTCCGACGTCAGACTTGTTTTTTACGCTTTATAGATCTATTTTTGGCCAGTATCTCGCCTGATGTGAAGCGATGATGTGGCCTAAGAAGGAGCACATAGATCTAGAGAGAGACGGCAGTTGGGCGGCTCACACCCGTCTGGTTCACCTGGTTCACCGAACATCATCCCGAAACACGACTAGGTCGCTTGACGGCATGGCTTTGTTCGGTGGGTGGTTAAAAAAAACAAAAACAAACTCGCTGCGCTTCGCAGTTTCAACCACGGTTTCCCGGGATAAAAAACCTATCTGTTAATCCAGGCTATACAGCTATCTCCATTCGGAATTTCACAGTCAGTTTCAGTTACAGCGTGAAGAAGTAACAAACACACTAACAGACTTTCAAACTTTCGCAATTATAATATAAGTGTGACTTTTTAATCTAATACCCTTGGCTAAGTTATAACCTTTGCTTAAAGTTCATTATGTGCCTCGAGGGTAGTGACACTAGAATAATAAATGATTATTCCAAAGTTCCAACTAATAATTTTCTACGAAACTAATACTCAACTCGGGCAACTTAATAATTAAAATACATACATATATAATATTAATTGGTACAGACCCTGGCAGGGTATAGCTATGTAAGTAATAGTTTTCTTTGGTATAGCAATTATAGTGGTGGAGAGCGGACCGGGTTAATAGTCAGTACAATAATTAATAATTAATTTATTAATTACAATTAACTCATTAATAATAATTTAATAATGTCATCAATCCCTTAATAATAATTTAATCATGTCATAATAATGATAATTTACAGTTTCATCGTAGAAAATCTTTAAGCAATAGCTTGGGATTCCACTAACGAGACCGCATCAGCTTTTAAACATACTTCCAGTCGTGGTAGATCTCTCGGGATGCCGTCTGGGTAGGCACCACAGCTTTGCCAGTTATTCTGCCACCAAGCAGTAGTGCGCAAGCATTACTGTGTTCCGTTTTAGGGGCATTGTAGCCAGCGAAATTACTGTGCATATATGAGACGAAGTCTCAGCTTTTTATGGTATTAATAGTTCTGGGTGGCACTGCAATTATTATGGACAAGCGTGGCGCTTACCATCATGTAAACGACATTCTCGTCTCATCAGTTCCATAAAAATACACAATTTAGCGCCATATTGATTTTCTTACCGAGGGAAATGATCAGCTTCAGAGACTATAGATGTAGTTGTGCCAATAGAAAGTTTTAGTAGTATAGGGCTCTAACCTGCAAAGTTGGAGCCATGACTTCCAAGGCCTCAGGCGGCAGCATCTTGGTGCACTTGATGATGGAGTCAGGGTCATACGGTGGGGGGTACACGCGCTCTTCAATATGGGGGCGTGGGGCGTTGCTGTAGGCCGTTGAGACGTGGACCAGTGCCTGTGAAAAGAGAGGAAGGTATAAAGTCACCAAGAAGTTTTTAAAGAGCTAGAAATAATTTGCTCCACCTTTAATTTCTTGGCTGCATTCTTCTATGAAGCTAAGAAACCCTTTACACCATTGCAGTATCCTTTAGTTTTTTATTTGAACCTCGATTTTGACTCTATTAGTTACAAAGGTCAAAGACATATAACTCTTCAAAAATGTCGGCTATTAATACGCCATACGGCATCTTCCTGGAGGCTAATAGAAAAAGAGAAACTTAATTCTCGACTTATTGTGCATTACGTAGAGCTGCTTTTTACAGAAACTCACCTTCAAATGAGGCATATCCTGAGCCAGATTCAAGAGCGCAGCTGTTCCCTGCACATTGAGCGCTGCAGCAGCCTGCAGCGGCTCAGTAAATCTGACAGTCGCTGCTGAATGGAACAGCGCTGTAACCCGCTTCAGCAGCACCCTTTGTTCAGCACTGACTCCAAGGTTAGGGGCAGAGACATCACCAGTGATCGGGAACAGCTTGCTCAAACGCTCTGGCCAGGTGGAACGGATGCGGTCAAAGACCTGAAAAATGGAGTGATTAGTGGTCGGCTTGGGAATATTGGAGAAATATTGCTCTCTCTGTCAGACTGTAACATACCTGCAGTGGCATTATGGCCTTATAGGTGCATCCAGTAAGGACAGACCACTTTTAGACCGGAACAAACAAACAGATAACACACTTATCAAGAAAGATAATAAGATTCAAACTGGCGTACAGTCGGGCGTTTGTTTCTGATGGTAAAGTGACGCGAAATGGGTAACCTCTTCACTTGGGACTTCAGTTCTTCTTCTTGGGCGTCCGTTTCTATGGCATTGATGATGGATATCAACATCATCTACATTGACCCCTAAACATACCCCCATTTACCCCTAAACATAAAGTGCCTATAGTAAGGTATCCCACAGACCTGATTCTTCAGCAGCTCCTTGTACCGCTGGTCGACGCTAAGGCCTCTCTTCGGCCGCATCAGCACGTAGATAGTTTCTATTCCGGGGAAGCTTCGTAAAAGTTTTTCTAGCAGAGCCTTGCCTGTAAATTAGGAGGAGCGTGAGCACACCGCCAGGTTAGCTTAGTATTTTATCGTTGATGAGACAGGCAGGTTAACCTGATGATAAGCGCCACGCCTGCCCGCGACAATTGCAGTGCCACCCATAAAAACTACTTGCTCCTAATAGATCTGTTTGGCCACTATCTCGCCTGATGTGAAGCGATGATGTGCCCTAAGATGGAGCACATAGATCTAGAGAGAGACGGCAGTTGAGCGGCTGCTCAGACCCTTCTTTACATCTTACCCACAAATCCAGTTCCTCCCGTGACCATAAGCACAGATCCAGCGTAAAAGTCGGCGATGGCTTCACACGCGTCAGGACGCTCTTTATTGAGGTGGTTGTAGTCCGTCGCCGATGGGTCGTTAGCGTTCAGGAATCCCAGGCTGTTCCTGTTAAGGAATGTCTGGTCAGAATATTTCTAGAGACAACGTATTTGTTATACTTAATAGTTTATGTTAGGTTCAAAAGTTCTTTATTCAGTTTTGGCATCACAAACGCTCTTATGAACGTCAATTATTACCGTGATTTTAGGAAAAAGAACCACCATCAAGATACGGCCAGAAAATACGACCAGAAGATACGGCCAGAAACTGAGGGGCCTTTTTTAGAACTTTTTTACAATATTGTGTTTGTTTTTGACAATTTTATGTTTCTTATGTGCCAGTTTACTTGGTGGACTGTTCTATGCATCTTTGTCTTCTATGTAATTACTAACAGTATAGTATGCTTTTTTCATAAGATTAATACATGCTGGTTTCCTCACGATGTTTTCCTTCACCGATTTGTGCGTGGACATTATTATTTAAAATCAATTTTATAAATGTTTGTATTAGCACGCCGCATTGCGGCAAAATGTACCTGGCGCTATATTGTAATACCTATAATTAAGATCTTTTACTTAACCGACATTTTAACAAATAAATGAATTCTGTTCTATTCTATTGCCTCGCAATATCACTTTAGCAGTAGCCTGCACCGCGCTGCTAGCTAAACAGGCTGAAATTTACTAGCTGAAATGTCTATTTCACAAAATATATCGCATGGGATGACGTGGCTAGTAAGAAAGAAAAGAAAATAAGAAAACACATGTATTCAAGACATCACACAACATTACACTGAATACACAAAATAAGGTCAAAGCAAAAACAATAAACAACACACAACAACACAAACAACACAGTGAAATGTTGCGCGATGTCATAAAAAGGTTCCGACTCAGCATACGCTAAGGTGTTTTAGAGTACCTTAGCACTGATTTTCTGTCGGAACCCTGTCCGTGACATCACGAACAATCAGACGAAGACATGACAGGAAAAAACAAAACAAATGTTATATATTGAAAAGAAAAACAAAAAAGAAACATAAAAACAAAAGAAGATATATATATATATATGTATGTATATATAAAACACAGAAACACTTTTTAAGCGCTTACACCCGCGCCCCGCCGCGCCGCCCCTATGTCACCTATTTAGTGAAATAGACATTTCAGCTAAATATCAATTATTAGTTAGTAAGCGCTACTACTGTCAATCAATCAAAAGTTCTTTATTCAATTTTGTCGTCACAGACGCACTTATGAACGTCAATTATTACAATGACTCTACCACCGTATCGGAAAAAGAACCACTACTCAGAAGATACGGCAAGAAACTGAGGGGCATATTTTTTTAGAACTTTTGTTACAATATTTTATGTTTGTTTTTGACAATATTATTTTTCTTATGTGCCAGTTGGCTACTTGGCAGAAGCGGAATGTTCCATGCATCTTTGTCTTCTATGCCCATAACAATTGCAGCACCACCCAAAACATTTAATACCATAATAAACACTGATAGGACTGCATTGCGGTCATCACCCTGCGATATCAAAAATTAAATCGTACATATATTATGAACTAGCGACCCGCCCCGGCTTCGCACGGTTATTATACATAAAATATAAACCTTCCTCTTCAATCACTCTATCTATTAAAAAAACCGCATCAAAATCAGTTGCGTAGTTTTAAAGATTTAAGCATACATAGGGATATAGGAACAGAGAAAGCGACTTTGTTTTATACTATGTAGTAATATGTACGTATTAATATAAAAAATAATATTTTATATGTAAAGCATTGTTAATTAAATTAAAATTCATTTAATTCAGACAAAAACAATACACAGTCAGTCAAATTACAAATTTCAATTTGTTTTCGAACTCAAATAAAATAAAATCAATCTAATAAATAATAAATTAAATAATCAACAGTCAAATAAAATTAAAATAATCTAATGCAATGTCAAAAACAATGAAAACATTAAAATTATGTCCATACATTAATAACTTATAGCTGTAATCATAAATCACCCATTGTATGCTAATGACTGAGCCGTCTTCTTCATTTGGGGTTACTTGAATTTAAGTATCCCTTTTAAGGGACAATACCTACGTCAATTAGACATACCTACAATGCGACAAGGATTTCTTATCTAGCAAATTGGAGAGACGAGCAGGTCGTTCGCCTTCTTCTTTCTTTCAGGGTTTGTGACCTATCTTGATTTTTTAACCCCCAACGCAAAAAGGTTATAAGTTTCACCACTATGTTTGTCTGTCTGTGGCGCTGTAGCTCTTAAACGATAAACTGATTTGGATGCAGTTTTTTTTTATTTGAAAGCTGGTTTTCTAACAAAGGTTTTTAGAAATGTATTATCACAATCTGTTCAGCCGTTTCTTACTTTTTATAGTGCTGAGGATGAAAACGACGTTTTATGTTTTTTTGGTTTATTTATCGGTAGTACAATGGCCGCGGGCGCAGATAAAATTATTAAATACATTATGAGAGATTTCTCCGGTAGGCTGTCGTCGGGGAACTCCCGCGGGGTGCGCCGGGCGGCAGCCTGCTTGACTATCCGCGCCGTGCGTTTAAACATATAGGTTTTTTGTGTCGAGGGTTTTTAAATTTAGTTAGCTGGAATTCACTTGTTTATGGTACTGAGTGATGAGACGATTAAGTTGATCGCGTGATGGTAAGCACCACGCCTGTCTATAAAAACAGTTCCACCCAGAACGTTTACTACCATAAAAAGCACGAGCACTGCACTGCACTCGTCGGCCCGAGATATCAAGTCTCATATTTCCAGTTATTTTGCTGGCTACAATGCCCCGAAGCCTACAATGTACCGAAACACAGAAATGCTTGCGCACTGCTGCTTGGTGGCAGAATAACTGGCCAAGCTGTGGTACAGACGGCATCTCGCAGCCGAGAAACCTAGGACCTAGTGAATACCTATATATGTATATAATAGGTAGGTATTTCCTGGCGGTTCGTCACTAGAAAATTAAGGCTTGTTTAACAGATCACCAGATATAGTAAAATGTAACCTCGAAAATAGAAAATGACCACCAAAAAAATATCACCATATAAAAATAAATATCAACACCAAAAAATAGTAAATGATCACCAAAAATAGTAAATTATCACCAAAAGTAGTAAATTATCACCAAAAATAGCGAAATTATCACCAAAAATAGTAAATGATTTCCAAAGTAAGCTCCACCAGAAGTCTCGCTCGTTACCCCTTCATGTCGCTTCCCCTACTCGACCTTCGCTCCGCTGCGGAAGTCGCCGGCTCGCTTTGCTCGCTACCCTTCGCTCCACTCGGCCTCGAAGGCTCGCTTCATTCCGGACTTCCTTCGCGAGCTTCTGGCTCCGCGCTTTTTATATACACTCTAGGGGTAAGAGCGACTTGGACCACGGAAGAGTGAGGTGCGGCAATTCGGGTAAGATTTGGTGGTCATTTACTAAATTTGATCAGCCGATACATTTTTTGAATAGAAGTGTATGGGGATCTCAAAGATCATTTTTATGGTCATTATATTTTCCCGAAAATAAAAAATAGGTACTTACTGATTATCATCCATCTTTTCGGATGGAATATTCTTGATCTCCGTATCCATTTTTGGATTTTTAATGTTGCTTCCTCAATATTAAAATCTGTAACAAAAAGCATAGCTTAACGTACTGTAATCCAGTAGGCTTAGATTAGGACAGAATTGACAGCTATTAAGGCGCTTGTAAATGGTTCAGGGACTACAAGGACCATGGTCTCACTACACCAGACGACAAAGTACCTAAACAGCGGGAAGTTGGTTAAAATTGGTGTCCACTGTAGCTCAATTTATTTATTTAATTTTTCAGGCAACATTAAAATGAGTTACAGATGTTATTTATTTACGGCCAGTATAAATAGAACTAACATGCATATAATTAATATTAAAATATTTAGAGAAAATTGGTAGAGCGTCCCGCGCTGAGGGAAGGTTGGGTTGCGGGTTCGAGTCGCAGCTGGTGGTCGAATTTTTTCTTCACAAAAACACCTTGTACGGCGGTTTTCATTAGAACAATATGATTTAGAATAGAATGGAATGGAATAGAATACAATAGACATAAAAAATCACTTTTAAACGTCATTTACACATAAATATGGAATGGGCTACCGCCCGAGGTTTTTCCGCAGAGCTATAACATGGGGTACTTTAAAAGAAGGGTGAAAAGGGTCCTTAAAGGTAGGCAACGCACCAGTAATGCCCCGAGTGTTGCAGGTGTCCATAGGCGACGGTAACCGCTTACCATCCAGGCGGGCCGTCTGCTTGTTTGACTACCTAGTCATATAAAAAAAAAAAAAAAAAAAAATACTCTATCTAATCTACTATGATTTTGCACGCTCGCTCTAAAACGGTGAAGGAAAACATCGTGATGAAACCCGCTCACGCGCTTTGGAGTGGTAGGCTCTGGCCGTGGTTGTAATACCACCCACCGAGCAAAGCCGTCAAGCGACTTAGTCGTGTTTCGGGATGATGTTCGGTGAACCATCGGAGAGACGGGTCTGAGCAGCCGCTCAACTGCCGTCTCTCTCTAGATATATTTGCTCCATCTTAGGCCACATCATCGCTTCACATCAGGCGAGATAGTGGCCAAACATAGATCTATTAAGTGTAAAAAAAAAAAAAAATAACAAATTAATGAAAATACGTTAAATATCTCTTTTTTAATCTTTTAGAATTAATATAACAATGAACAATGAAGTATAAATTATATTTATAATAACACAATGTCAAATTAGAAGTGAGATGTCCCATAGTCATGGTAAAACCACAATTTATTGTAATACTGTGGTAAAACTATGTACCTTTTCATGAAAGTCTTCAAAGTAATTTTAAATAATAATAAATACGTCCAACGATCACATACATAGATCCTGGCCCCTAACTAGGACTTCCTTTATCTAGGAAACTAGGAAATACAAGGACCATGGTCCCACAACACCCTGACACTAAACAGATGCAATGCAGTGCTACGCAGTGCTTTTAATGGTATTAAAAGTTCGGTGGCACTGCAATTGTCATGGGCATGCGTGGCGCATACCATCAGGCGAACGATTGTTTGTTCGTCTCATCACTCAGTACCATAAAACAACCGGCTAAGTGCGAGTCTGACTTGCACACGAAGGGCTCCGTATCATTATCTATAAAAACGGCAAAAAGTCATGTTTGTTGTATGAGAGCCCCCTTAAATATTTATTTTATTCTATTTCTTAGTATTTGTTGTTATAGCGGCAACAGAAATACATACCTGTGAAAATGTCAACTGTCTAACTACCACGGTTCATGAGATATCGCCTGGTGACAGACGGACAGACAGACAGTCGGGCGGACAGCGGAGTTTTCAATTCAATTCAAAAGTTCTTTATTTCAATTTTGTCATCACAGACGCACTTATGAACGTCAATTATTACAATGACTCTACCACCGTATCGGAAAATGAAATTAATTAATTAATATTAATTATTTCTTTTTTTTAATTCAACGCCCAAATGCATAGATCCTGACCCCTAACTAGGATTCCTTGTATCCTTGTAACCAGAAACTATGAGGACCATGGTCCCACAACACCCAGACACGAAACAAATGCTTGCGTTTTTTTTTCTATGCACAAACATTTGTCCCGTCGCGGGAATCGAACCCGCAACCCCAGTGGTAGAATAGAATAGAAAACACTTTATTGCACTTAAGAAGGAATTACATTGTACACATACTTTCTTATGATAAGTACAATAGACGGTCTTATCGCTAAACAGCGATCTCTTCCAGACATCCGTATGCTATAAAGATAATATTAAAATTTATAGACGATTTTTGTGTATGAGATTTGAGCCAACCTGCCCAACCACTACACCACAGAGGCTGTCATTCAATCAAATAGGGAGAGAATAGTAATTTTAGAAATAGGGTCCCGTTTTAACCTTTGGGTACAGAACTTTAAAAACTGGTTTACTTTTCAAAATACTCATTCATATTATACTAAACGGAACCCCATGGCATTTGGCCCTGTACCTACCATTATTTTACCTACTACAAACAAACAAACTTAGAGCAAATCTGCCGGTTGTGGGCAAATGCTCTTATGTAAGAATTTCATTAATTTGCGTTTCTTACTCAATGTCAGCAGAAATGGAATTTTGGGACAGCATTAACACACTCGACGACGGTGGAGCAAGAATGTTTATCTATATAAAATTGTAACTGAGACACGCATGTCTGTACGTTGATTTTTTGTGTAAAATATTCTAATGAAAAAAGCATACTATACAGTTAGTAATTACATAGAAGATAAAGATGCATGGAACATTCCGCTACTGCCAAGTAGGCAACTGGCACATAAGAAAAATAATATTGTCAAAAACAAACATAAAATATTGTAAGAAACGTTCTAAAAAATGCCCCTCAGTTTCTTGCCGTATCTTCTGAGTAGTGGTTCTTTTTCCGATACGGTGGTAGTCATTGTAATAATTGACGTTTAAGTGCGTCTGTGACGACAAAATTAAAATGAAGAACTTTTGAATTAAATTGAATTGATTTGCGAAACTAATTTCTTTTTCTTCTTTCTCGTGTGTGGCCAACCCCGGTGTCGGAGTTTTTAGACCGCCCGAAGGCCTTACAACACAACAACCGGTTGTCCTAACACAACAACCGAGACCCTCCGAAGCTCGGTAGCGCTCAGAAGGAAGGAATGGAACTTCTTGCCGTCTTCTCTGTTTTCTGAAGGGCGATCACATAAGTCTGTTGCGAACATCGCATGTTGCGGACTAACGTGCAATAGAAATTTATTTCAGTTGATAAAATGCGATCATGTAACTTTTTATTTCTCGATTTCAATGTGGTCCTATCGATTACCCGACAAATTTTCAAAGCGAGATTGTGCTATGAATCCCTATGTATACGCCCAATCTATTCAATGTTACTGTGTAATACGGCTCTTATCTATGGTTTATATATCGATATAAACTTTGTTTGTCAAAACGTATTTTTATTTCAATTGAGGTTTCGTTGACGTTTGATTGCAACAAACGGGTTACGTGATCGCAAAACCTTGATCAAAACTGGTTTCTTATTGAAATAAAAGGTACATGATCGCCCAGCTGATAACTGTAATTTTGAGTACCTTCAAGGCTAGCGTGAATAGGTATCTTCTAAATCTACGTGCTCCATCTTCGACGGGATCCTCGCTTAAACACGTCCCACTGCTGGGACACGGGCTTTCTCTCATAGAGAGAGTATAGACCATAATCCGCCACGCTGCCCCTGGCCTAGTGCGGGTTGGTGGATGTCACATGCCCTTGTAATTCGTGATAATTCTTGGATATGCCGGTTTCCTCACGATGATTTGCTTCACCGTTTTTAGAGCAAGTGTTAAATCCGTACATCACTTAAGAAAATTAGTAGTTTTGGACTAGCGGGATTCGAACTCGTTTGCGTCGGGTCAAAAATCGCTCCCACTGAGCCACACTCGCTCTTTGCTCTAATAATGATATTATCCAGCATAATCATCAATTAATCTAACAATCAACAACATAATATGGTCTGTACTGGAAGATACTATCCCAGCAGTGGGAACTTATTGGGCTTATGATAATTAAAAAAACCTACTTACTGCCACTAACTGGGTAGCTAGAAGCTGAATCAATATTATCTGTGTGGCTGAATGCACAGACAGAGCGGAGCCATAAAAAAGAAATAAAAAACAAATGACCATAATTTTTAACAACTTGAATGTGCCCTTGCATAGATACCTATTTGTTTAAATGATAGCTGTGCAAATAATCACGCTACGCCGCGAAATAACCGGATAGAAAGCATGATGTCTATTACAAAACTGCTAAATCAATAAGCAGAAAGAAATTGCAAAATGTTACACTCTGGTTACGTTTCACGCATGATTTTCGAGCAATACCGTTATTAGAGCTCGAAATATACTTTCGATACTATTGATACATACCAGGCCTAGCGCACTCCGCACTGTAGGTACGAAGCTACAAGTACATAGCCGGACACCGACGCGACGGCGGGTCGCGCGTCGTTATACGTGCCGCGTCAAGAGATAAGAGCTATGCGATAGAAAGAGAGGCGCTCTGTAGGTTAATATGACTGGTAGGTATGCAGCGCTACGCGAGCTGAATTGAATTTTATTGCGTCATAGCAAGAGTCGCTATTTGTTTAAATTTCTTTGCGGAGTGATGCTTCTGTCCCTAAGTATTCTGTGTACATACGAACTGTAATACTTGAGAGAGAGATAAACACTTTATTATTCACTTTAAACGTAGAAATTGATACTAATACTAGATAGTTTCAGGAAATGATAGTAGATAGATACTACCTACAAGGAGTACTTACTATATACATAGTATTTATCTGCTACCTATTAGACTTGGCTGGCAACGAATTCAAATATATGAGTGGGTAGCGCTTATAATAATTATATTAATTTATTTTTCACTTTTGAGTGCCTATTTGTGGTTTTGAAGCCGCTTTAGTTTTTTTTGAAAAATAAGTTATTGTACCCTTTTGCAAAACAAGTTTTAATTAAATTACTTTAAAAACATTTTAAAGACAAGCTTTTATGATCTAGCAGCCACATCATGACGAAGTTTAAAACGGGCTATCACAATTTAATGCATGTACAAAAAATTTTCATGTCTGTCCTATTCTCTGTTGAAGAGTTCCCTCGCCGGAAGTCAATCCTGGGTGTATCAACCATGTCATGATGGAATTTAGAACAGGCTATTATGGTTAAATCCATTTACAAAATGTTGTGTCTGTACTATTCACCGTTGAGGAGTTCCCTCGCCGGAAGTCAACCCTGGGTGACGCAGGTGAAGCAGTCGAATACAAACCTCCACCTTTAGAAAGTCGGTTAAAAAAAACAAGAACCGACTTGAAGATTAAACTTATATTTTTTGTTTTTGCTATTTTTTTCAAAAAGTGCTGTTTGAATTTCGATAAAATTTATTTGGGACCACCTCTGAAGTATGACCTACCAATCAAAAAAGAATCATCGAAATCAATTCATAATTGGCGGAGTAATCGCGTGACAAACACACAAAAAAACAACATAATAACATACCGTCGAATTGTAAACCTCCTCCTTTTTGAAGTCGGTCAAATATAATCACATTCTCTGCCTTCTCTTCGAATTTATTTCTAGTATTGTTGTTTATCAGAACTAAGTGTAACAGGCCCAGATTTTGTCTATGTTCCTTTTGGTAAGCTGATGAATAAAAACACGCGTTTGGCTTCACGAAAAATTAAAATATCCGTTCGTACCAAAAACGAGTAGGTAATAGGTATACGCGCAAGAAAATACGCCTGATCTGTAAAACCCTTAGTGCATTTGATTCATGATCATCAGCCTATCGCAGTCCACTGCTGGACGCCTCTCCAATTGCACGTCATTGAGCACGATCCCCGGCTACTCTCATCCAGCTGCTACCAGCCACCCTGCCAAGATCGTCGCTCCACCTAGTCTGAAGGCGTCCTACACTACGTTTGCCAATTCGTGGTCTCCACTCTAGAACGCGTCTACCCCTACGGTTATCGGTTCTACGGCTAATATGCCCACTGCCACTTCAGCTGGCTAATCCTGTGAGCTATGTCGGTGATTTTCGTTCTCTGACGAATTACTTCCTTCCGGATACGATCCTTCAGAGAAACTCCTAGCATAGCCGTTTTCATAGCCCGCTGAGCGACTTTAAATTTGTGGATCAGCCGTACCGTGAGTGTCCACGTCTCGGCGCCGTAGGTGACATGTTGGACGCCAGTGCGCAGTATTCAATCAGTATTGAATACTTTGATTAGAGATTGACAATATTGATGTCGAGCGGTGCAGTCATCGCACACGACGGCTATAAGGTTTGAAATTATACGGCCAGAAGGTTTGGAATTATACGAGCTAATTCCTCCATCTCCTTTCTACCATCGGACAACAAGACGCACGGAAACTCGGCATCCGTACATGGTTGACATTTCTCCTGCTCGAACAAAGCGTTTTGCTTTTGATGCTGACCTTTATAATGCAAACAGCTAAGGAGCACCTTACCAGCGTCTTTGTTTGCCGATTCTTATAATCTAGGTGTCTTCAAGTCTCGAGTAAATCGGTATATTCTAGGCAAGCATGATCCATCGTCGACCGCGTCGTCACATTCCATCAGGTGAGACTGCGGTCAAATGCTTGCCTATTCGGTAATAAAAAAAAATCGCATTTTCGTATCGTATTTTGAATCGTATTTTGCTTGCCCTAATCCTTTAAAACTTTTTAGGGTTCCGCACCCAAAGGGTAAAACGGGACCCTATTACTAAGACTCCGTTGTCCGTCCGTCCGTCTGTCTGTCTGTCCGTCTGTCACCAGGCTGTATCTCATGAACCGTGATAGTTAGACAGTTGAAATTTTCACAGATGATGTATTTCTGTTGCCGCTATAACAACAAATACTAAAAAACAGAATGAAAATATATTTAAGTGGGGTTCCCATACAAGAGACATGACTTTTTTGCAGTTTGTTTTAGATAATGGTACGGAACCCTTCGTGCGCGAGTCCGACTCGCACTTGGACAGATTTTTCGGAGTTTATTCAGAGGTCCAAACATCTCAAAAGTGACCAATTATTTATTATCAAAAATTAATTAAAAGACTAAACTAGGGTTGCAATCTGCTATAACATCGTTATCAGCCCATCACGTTCCCACTGCTGGGACACGGGTCTTCTCTCATAGAGAGAGTATGGGCCATAAATCCACCACGGCCCATTGCGGGTTGGTGAATGTCACATGTTCTTGAAATTTTGTGATAAATTCTTGGACATGCCGGTTTCCTCACGATGTTTTCCTTCACAGTTTTTAGAGCGAGTGTTAAATCCGCACATAACTTAAGAATGTCAGTCGCGTGGGGCCAACGGGATTTGAACTCGGGTGTGTTGGATCGAAAGTCGCACGTTCTCCCATTGAGCCACACTCGCTCCGAACCGCACTCGCTCATTCTCGCTCTTTAAAGAACAAAATTTCCTCACTGCAGGGGAAAAGGTTCCTACTCTGGAGGTCCCAAAATTTTCCCACATACTGTACTACGAGGAACTACGCGGACCATGGTACCACTGGGTACCACTTAGTACTTTATTAATTGTTACTCATTTACTATAATTAAATAGGTACTCGTATATATAATAGGGGATCGGAAAGTAATAGAAAAAAATCTAAAATGTAGTTAGAACTAATGTTTGTTTGAACTAAGTTTTGCCCACGTCTTGTCGAAGCTGCAGGTGACAAAAGGCCTGGCTCATTCCTGGCTCTAAGATTAGCTTTAGCCATTCAACGCGGGAATGCAGCCAGCGTTCTTGGCACCTTGCCGCATGGTCACCACTTGTATATAAATTTCTAGTTGTACATAGTTTAATATCTTATTAATAGTTTCTTTTTCTGTGACAATTGTAAATATCTTCCTAATAAATGTATAAAATAATAAATAAATAAATAAATACTCGTATGTTTGTTAATTCGAAAGATCATTCAATCAATATTTTTGTAAAATAATAAATTAATAATAAAAAAATTGATTAATTTAATAATAAATTATATTTTTAAATCAATAAATAAAATCTAATAATTCTGACCATTTTATCTGTTCCGAAACACCAGCACAGTGCATGGCGCCACTTCAAAGTAAATACCGTGTGCGAAGCTTGTGTTTATTTTATATTTTTGATTTTTATCTAAATCAAAACGATATGTTTTTCATGCCATGACGACCCTAAAGTCTTTAAACTTCACAAAAACGTATTAATCACTTTGCAAGTTTGCTTTCGTAGAACTTGTCATTTCGTTCGCCAGCGTGTGACGTCATACGTCTGAAGTAACCTTTTGCGCGGCAATATTTGAAACATCACATTTAAACATAATTTTAGGTTCTTTTAGGACTTTATTTAATTAAAATATAATTTTTCATGGCATAATTTTTCATCATTATATATATATATATATATATATATATACTAGCTGCGCCCTGCGGTTTCACCCGCGGTTTCAACAACCCTTATCACTTAGTGGTATGAAAAATATTTAGTAGCCGATTCTCAGACCTACTGAATATGCATATAAAATTTGATAAAAATCAGTAAAGCCGTTTCGGAGAAGTAAGGTAACTAACATTGTGACACGAGAATTTTATATATAAGATATATTGTTGCTAACTTTAAACACTTTCTGAAAAGTTGACCTGTTCTCTATTCAAATTAAAACGGTACAATACGTGCATTATTAAGTCTCAGGTTAAAAGCACCTGCTTACTTATAAGTTTTGTAATAAATAAATAACGCCCAACGATCACATACATAGATCCTGGCCCCTAACTTGGAATCGCTGTACCTAGGGAACCAAGAACTATGAGGATCATGGTCCCACAACACCTAGACACGAAACGAAACTGCGCTTTTTCTTCTGTGCACAAACATTTGTCCCGTCGCAAAAATCGAACCCGCAACCTCAGTAAATTTTATGACAAAAAAACTGACTTCAGTTCTGATGTATTCAAAGTCCAAGATCGAATATCGATGAATTTTTTATGGGAACACCTTAAAGCTTACTGAATCCAACGCAAGAATTTTCCAAATCGGTTTATAAAAGACAGAGTTCTGAGGTAACAAACATTAAAAACAATCAAATTGAAAACTTTCTTTTGAAGTCGGTTAATAATGATTTTTTATAACACCAACTAGAGCTTTTTCAATTTTCACTCATGGCATTTCATTTAATTTCTTCCACCCCCACCCCACTGTACTTAATTCACTCAAAAACCACAGCGTAAATTAAAAAAATACTCACCAAAATATCGGGAAGCACGTCCCTTTTTAGATGAGTGAAAAAAAAAACACTTATTTTTTAATCATTTTTTTTCGCGGCTCGCCGTACGCTGCCCGCAACAACCCACCTTTCACTGCTGCCGACCGCACATAATAGTGCCTCTGTAATGATTTGGAAACACACGGCGGAGTAAACCGTAGGTGCCTGTGGCGGGTAAAAAACGCAAACGCGGAACGTCGAGCGTCTAAAGAAATAGATTGTTTACTGGATTATCGTTATGCTGTCATTCTTTACGATCTCTTAATTATTAAGTATGTTTTATTTATTTATTTATCAATCAATCAATTATTTATCAATCAGTTTTAATCCATTTACTTTTTTTTTAACCGACTTCAACAAGGAGGAGGTTCTCTGTTCGATAGTATTTTTTTATTTTTTTTATGTTTGTTATCTCAGAACTCCGTCATTTATTAACCGATTTGGACAATTATTTTTGTGCTGGGTTCAGTATAGCTACAAAGTGGTCCCATATAAATTTCATCGATATGTGATCTTGGACTTCGAAGATACGTTGAAGTCGGTTTTTGTTTTTTTCTAAAAAATAATTATTATGCTGTATATTTGTCTCAATGATATGTCAACAGTAGTAATATTAGTAATATTTCGATAACTTTGAATTGAGCACCTAATTAGGTATTTAAGTATTTTTTATTGCCATCGATAAGTATGATTAATTCTTGAGAGTCAACGCAGTCATCCGCATCCTCTTGCAAAACCGTCAGATAGGCAGAATGTAGCAAATTGTATTGTGCTTAAAATACTTTCCAGTCATTTGGTAGTTATACCTGGAAAGTTTTCCGGGAGTTTTGAAAATTGGTAATTTTATAGATTTTGATGTGTTGCTTCCAAATTTCAACTTTGCCACAAAAGAGGTAATGTCAAAAAACTGCTTTAAGGCGCCATTTTTCCAATATGACGGCACGAGCTGCAAAAAAACGAGGTGGCAAAGTTGAAATTCGGCAAGAGCACATCATAATCCAAAACTCCCGGAAAACTTTCCAGGTAACCACTATTTTTCAAAACAAATGACTGTACTATTATATGATTTGATATTATTTTAAAACAAAAAACAGACGCTTCTTTAGGAATTTGTTAACATTCGCCATTTAAACTCAAAGTTTTTGTTATACAAGCTATAACATTAGGTTTTCCTCAACATTTCGGCCAAATTGCATCGTCTTCGCGTCATCTTTTCTAGTCTTCTCATAGTCGATACAACGTGGCCGAAACGTTGAGGTGAACAAAACGAGTTTAGTAGCACAATTAAGCCCCGTTCAATAATAATAAAAACTAGCATGATTTGTTTTAAGGTATTAGTAAAATTAATTTGTATAAACAATTATTTATAAGTATATATAGTGTCTAGACTTAACTTACATATACCACAGAATACTAAGGGACAGAAGCATCACTCCGCAAAGAAATTTAAACAAATAGCGGCTCTTGCTATGACGCAATAAATTTCAATCGCATAGCTCTTATCTCTACTGACGCGGCACGTGTAACGACGCGCGACCCGCTGATGGTGTCCGGCTATGTACTTGTAGCTTCGGACCTACAGTGCGGAGTGCGCTAGGCCTGCATATATACAACAAAACTAAAAGTGAATTTAAAGATAATATAAAAATCTAAAATTTGATTTTGTTTGATACAGATCATGTTTCGTCGTCTAGCTAGCACATAATGATTACTAGAAGATACGTTACACCTACATACGGTACTTTGTGAAGATTATTGTGCAAAGCTATGACTTACGTACTTGAAACTTAAAATCCTAGCGTGCGCGTACTTTTTTTCTCTCGTATGTTTCGCTAGCTTACGCTAGCGTAACACTGAAGTTACGCTCATAGGTATATTCATTATCGCATCACTAGGGCTTTTCTGGCCATCGCTTATAGACCGGTTGCCACTATGTCTAGTGCGATTGCGAGTATGTAAGTACACATTTACACCATACGACTTATTAACTTCTTGTCGGAGGAGATAAATATTTTTAACTCGAAACTTTTTAGAATATAATGATTTATATTAAAAACCGGCCAAGTACGAGTACGAGTTGGACTCGCGAATGAAGGGTTCCGTATCATTATCTATAAAAACGGCAAAAAATCATGTCTGTTGTGTGGGAGCCCTCTTAAATATTCATTTTATTCTGTTTTTTAGTATTTGTTGTTATAGCGGCCACAGAAATACATCATCTGTGATAATTTCAACTGTCTAACTATCACGGTTCATGAGAAACAGCCTGGTGACAGACAGACAGACAGACGGACGTACAGCGGAGCGGTACGGAACCCTAAAAATTAACATTATATAAGGTACCTATAGCATCGTATTGGCATTTTTTATCTGTAAGGATGTTAAACATTGTGATTAAAATAAATAAATAAATTTATAGTGATACAAGCGACAAGGCATAGAATGAAGAAGGATTTATGCCCGAAATCAGGCTGAAGATGCGTCATCACCTTTCATGTACATGAAATATCGGTTTGAATTGTGAATATCTTCTTTTTTTTTATTTATTACTTTTAATTTGAAACTCCCATTCCCATAACTTTGATTGATTTGTATCGCCACTTCGATCGGCACCATGGACAAGTGTCACCATGGCAGATGTCAATGATCGCCATCATATCATTGAAATCTAGAAATCATTAACATCATAGACAAATCATTAAACAATTGACATCAGGGGTCCTACTCCGAGTTGCTTTCGTTCGTTCGTCCGTGCGGACTAAAAAGACAATCATTAACATCAAAGACAAATCATTAAACAATTGACATCAGGGGGCCTACTCCTAGTTGCTTTCGTTCGTTCATCCGTGCGGACTAAAAAGACAATCATTAACATCAAAGACAAATCATTAAACAATTGACATCAGGGGGCCTACTCCGAGTTGCTTTCGTTCGTTCGTCAAAGACAACTCTTATGCCCGTTGCATAGCGCTGTCTCTTTCATCCGACAGAACGAAGATCGTAATTACTTTTCAGTGTAAGGCCCCTAAAACGCAATGAAAATATCTAGTGTGATTCCGCTGAATAATAATGAACAATATTATTCACTATGACTATAGACAATGACCAATTTTCTCTCTATCTTTATGACAGAAGCCCCGTGCCAGTGCCTGTGTTCCGTCGGAAAATGGGCTGATGATGAAGACACAAGCAGTTTTGCCATTATCATCATCACCATCATCATCATCATCATCACGTTCCCGTTACTGGAACACGGGCCTTTTCTCATAGAGGGAGTATGGGCCATAAAAATCAAAATATCTTTAATCAGTTTTGGCATCACGCACTTATGAACGTCAAATTATCACAATGACTCTACCACCGTATAGGAAAAAGAACCACTACTCAGAAGATCCAGATCCGGTGAACCATCGGGGAGACGGGTCTGAGCAGCTGCTCAACTGCCATCTCTCTCTAGATCTATGTGCTTCATCTTAGGCCACATCATCCCTTCGCATTAGGCAAGATAGTGGCCAAACATGGATCTATTAAGCGTAAAAAAAAAGATACGGCAAGAAATCAGGGGCATTTTTTTAGCGATTTTGTTAAACAAAAATTGTGTTTCTACAATGTTATGTTTCTTATGTATCAGTTGGCTACTTTGCAGAAGTGGAATGTTCCAAGCATCTTTGTCTTCAATATAGATATATAGATAGATAGATGAACGCTTTATTGCAAACATTAAATTACAGACATAACATAAAAACAATTAAAGAAAGTGTTACAATGGGCGGCCTTATCGCTAAAAGCGATCTCTTCCAGGCAACCTTTGGATGGAGAGGGATGAATATAATTACGTACGAACAGTATAAAATGCTTTTCTCATTAGAACAGTCTTTACGCGTAACTTGAATTTACCTGCTGTGAGCTCCGTTATACATTTTGGAATCAACCACTAGCTGAGACAGACAGAAGACATTTCTTTTTTATGTTACTTAATGACGAGACGAGCTGGTCGTTTGATGGTAAGCAATACGCTAACCCGTAACAATAACAGCACCACTCAGACCTTTGTTTTGCAAAATCGCTGCACTGCGCTCGTCACCCTGAGACAATTAGCTGTTGAGTCTCATAATGCCCAGTAATTTTGCTGGCTACAATGCCCTTCAAACAGAAACACAGTAATGCTTGCGCACTACTGCTTGGTTGCTGAATAACTGGCAAAGCGGTGGTACCCACCCAGACGGCCTCTCGCATAGGAGAAACCTACCACCAGTAAAGCACTTTTGACGTCAACTGTAATAAAACTAATCAAGGTGGCAACCATGCGCGTTCTCACCCAATCAGGGATCCGCATTTGAATAACCTGCGTAACTTTTTTATGACTATTACGACTATTGCATATCATCTGCTTTAATACAACTAGGAATAGGTGTTCTATGATAATATTGTTAGAGATACGTTTCTAGCGTCAGTCTCCGGGGCAACGATTTTTTTATGGAAGTCGTTCGCTTAATGGTAAGCACCACGCCTGCCCATAACCATTGCAGTACCACCAACATCACAACCCTGTGAAGTAGTGTGTGTGGTTTATTAAATGTAATTTTATATTTTTGTATGTATGTCTGTCAGGTATATATTCTACGGGCCTCTGTTAATTTTACTTTATTTTTACTTTAATATTGCCTTAAATAAAGAGTTTAATAATAATAATAAAAAGCACTACGTAGCACTGCATTGCGCTCATCAGCCCGAGACATCAAATGCTAAACTCATATGCTCTGTAATTTCACTGGCTACAATGCCCTTCAAATCGGAACACATTAATGCTTGCGCACTACTACTAGGCTACCCAGACGGCCACTCTGTATGTATATAATAAAGATGTGCTTATATGTGTATTATATATGTAAAGAAAAATGTATTTCTTTAGTTTTGAATTTTGCCGCGCTTTGCTCCGTCGGTAAAAACGTTAGAATATAACTTAATGGTAATCATATGTAGGTAAAGGAGAGGAAAAAAGTCAAGATGGTGGCAAGTGAAGAGAATTGTGTTTATTGTTAAAATAGTATTTTGGAAAGTTAATATTAAGAAGTGATAAGGAATTGGCATAGTAAATTATAAGCTTTGAATGTCGTTTCTTTGTTTACAGGTAAGTTTTAGAAAATAGTGTTTTCATGTAAATAATTTGGTATGTAACGTAGAACTACTAACTCAATAAAACTTTTTACAGAGCAACAAATTATATATGCATATAATATATATTTATTAATTATATATTTCATTAGTTTTGTATATATTTTATATAACTTTAGTTTAGGCATGTTGTTAGAATACATTCCTACGTTCTTATGTCTGTACACTATCGTCTATAAATTTTTATATTGTCTTTATAGCATACGGTTGTCTGGAAGAGATCGCTGTTTAGCGATAAGACCGCCTATTGTACTTATCATAAGAAAGGTTGTTCAAAATGTAATTCCTTTTTTAAGTGCAATAAAGTTTTCTATTCTATTCTGTTCTCTCGTATACCACAAGATTTTCGTTGTTATCTTTCGGAAGCCTACCTCAATATGTTTGATTTATTACTGAGCGTTCATACAGGTTTCAAATGAAACTGAAAGTCATCGCGGAGTACCAATATGGTAGGTAAATGCTTCAGACCGTGACGATGTAAGTCTTTATAGTCAATAAATTAACAAGATTTTTGTTGAAAAATATATTTTTCAAGACAAGCTTTTAACAAATTTGTAAACGGAACCGCGAGCAGATTAAAATGAGCCCAAACACTAGTAGTTTACGATTATCCGTCAAGGATTTCCATTGCCCACCCTCCGTCTCCATCATCAGATCAGCTGGCTGTCACCACAATATTGCATTGTCAACGGACTTTGACTATGCAAAATTTCAACTCTGCAGGATAAGAGGAAGTGGTTCAGCCCCCCTACCCATATGTCCCTCAAGCGACAATCGTATATCGTGTTGAGCTCAGATTAAGATGTAGATTTACTGCGACAATATCTTATGATGCCATATATTGTTCCATTAAGTTTGTCTCAACTTATAGTTATTGTATGTTGGTTTAAATGAATGAAATTAATTCGTTTTCTTGTCTGAATCGACAATAACTAGACCGTATCTCATTAGTCGCAGTGAAGCTATACCTTAAGTTGAGCTCAACACGATATACGATTGGCGTTTGAGGGACATATGGGTACGGGGGCTGATTCAACTTGCAAGATGTGACCCAAACATTGCAAGCTAATTAAAAGCTTGTAAAAATTAAAAAAATAAATTAAGTAGAAGTCAACTAGGTATTCCATTGCCCACCTTCCGTCTCCATCATCAGATCAGCTGGCTGTCACCATCCATACACGTCCATATATTGCGCCATGAAAGTTTATCTCAACTTGTAATTATTTTTTTACTCCTAATTGACTTTTGATTGACCACTATGTCACTTGATGGTAAGCGAGGACTTTCTGGTGGGAAGTGAAAAGAGAACAGTTCGATTTTGTTTTTTTTTCCAAACAAGTGTTAATGGTAGAATATTAACCATTATGTGTTCGTAAACGTGCACGAGTGTAGGCAAATGAAACGAAATAGAGAAAGGCATTGCTTTTAATGTTCTCCCAAAAAGTCCATTGAAAGCTTGAATAAAGTTCCACCACTTTATTGAAGCACTAGGAGAGGGTTCGGCTTGTTGCTGGTGACCCTCAACAAAATATTATTTAGAAAAAAACAAAAACCGACTTCAATGTATCTTTGAAGTCCAAGGTCAAATATCAATGAAATTTATATGTCGTTGCTATACTGAACCCAACCCAAAAAGAATTTTTCAAATCGGTTCATAAATGACGGAGTTCTGAGGTAACAAACATAAAAAAAAGTTAAAAAAAATACAGTCGAACAGAAAACCTTCTCCTTTTTTGAAGTCGGTTAAAAACTATAATAGTAATGGTTAGTATATTCTTTGATTAAACTATCAAATATAAACTACGTAAGACAAGGCGGTATGGTCCTAGAGACTTCAGCCTGCCCAAACGGGCGAATTAAAAAAAATATATAATAAGCGACAATCAATAATCTAGCACGCTTGCCACGATAGTAGGTACCAATCAAGAAGATTCCTATATTGTAAGTATTTTGGTGTAAATTAATGAGATTACTTCGACTTCTTGTCTGAATCGAACATAATATCGCTGGTCAGACACTAGTATCATGCCTTTTATACCTTAATCCAAGCTCAACACGTTATACGATTGTCGCTTGAGAGACCAGTGGGTACGGGGACAGGAGTCTTTAAGACTAGAGTGAACAGGTTTCTTCTAGGCGAGCGAACTAAATCTTCAAAAAATAATAATAATAAAAATAAGCTTGCTTTAGCTTGCCCCCGGCTTGCCTTAACTGGCCGTCCGGGGGTGGAGATGCAAGAGCTAAGAACTAAGCTCCAAGGGTGGAAGTGTTAAAGGGCATAACGCCGGGGGTAGCGTTTAAGTGAAACTGCAGCACACCTCTCGACACCCTTTAGTCACCCACACCAACGTTGCCCCTCTCGTCGCCAATGAACGGCGGCCCTTATAGGGAGCCCGTTTAGTGGGTGGCGAGTCACCACCTGCCAAAATATTTTCTTATGAGGCGGAACTGGCAGGTGCCGAGGTCTCATATCATAGACCGTCTCTCATCCATTAAAAATTCACCTCAATAGCCCAATCATAAGTAATTTTCATATCTTCAATAATAGTCCTCGCACTTATCGGGGGCTGTCTTTGATTGTATCTTCTGATGATGCACTTAGAGACAGTCCCCGATAAGTGTTGCCCATTACATATCTAAATTAAATGTTCTAAGAGGCCTCTACGTGTTGGACTCATGTCCCCGCGCAAGCCTTCCAAAGGACCGGGTGTATAACCCGTGAGAAAGAGCGACATAATAATTAACAAATTTTGTTGTACACCGCCGTCTACTTCTTCTTCCGATACTGTCCATCCAAAGGTTGTCTGGAAGAGATCGCTTCAAGCGATAAGACCGCCCATTGTACTACCATAGTTAAGGACTGTTATCGTCTATTTCTTTAATTTAGTATACAATAAAGAGTTTTCTATTCTATTCTATCTTCGATCGCATAATATATATATATAGCCTCTGTGGGGTAGTGGTTGGGCAGGTTGGCTCAAATCTCATATACCACTGAGGTCGCGGGTTCGATTCCCGCGACGGGACAAATGTTTGTGAACAGAAAAAAAAAGCGCAAGCATTTGTTTCGTGTCTGGGTGTTGTGGGACCATGGTCCTCATAGTTCCTGGTTCCCTAGATACAGGGAATCCTAGTTAGGGGCCAGGATCTATGTATGTGATCGTTGGGCGTTATTTATTTTATTATTATAGCGGGCAAACGTAAGCATAACCTATCCTACTCCTATCCTATCTTACTAATATTATAATTGTCAAAGTTTGTGAAGATGGATGGATGGATGTTTGTTTATCAATCACGGAAAAATCACTAAATTTATTTTGATGAAATTTGGTGTGTAGCTTGTAAGATGGGTGACCCGCGGAGCGTAGCTAGTCAATAAAAAAGTCCGGGCCTCGTTCAACAGACGCTGGGCCTTTAAACGAGTTTCAAACGAAACCGAAAGGCTACGGAATCATCGACATTATTCTTTCTTTACGTAACCCTGAGCCGACCAGTTCTGTGACCGACTGAGACACTTAAAATTTAGGTAATGTGTGTAACCTGCCTAGAATCCGTACGTGAAAGTTAACTATATCCGTTTTTTGATAGGCCTATTTGGTTGCTCTAACTTTTTTTAGTTTCGCGCGGTTTGCGTCTTGACTACGTTTTTTATATGCCTATTAGTACAGTCATTTGGTTCGAAAAATGGTGATTACCTGGAAAGTTATCCGGGAGTTTTGAAAATTGGTAATTTTATAGATTTCGTTGTGCTCTTTCCGAATTTCAACTTTGGCACCTCGTATTTTTGCCGCTCGCGCCGCCATATTGGAAAAATGGCGCCTAAAAGCAGTTTTTTGACATTACCTCCTTTCCAACTTATTTTACTATAAAAAGTTATATACAAAATGAAACTAGAGAGCGCGAAAATAAGTAAATAAGTCAAAGTGTACTCCACACGCGCGTTGGAGTACACTTTGCGGCGCTCGTACGCCAAAACTATTGACTTTATGAAAAAAGGTAGAAACATAAATTGTGGGTAATTGTCTCTAGTTTCATTTTGTATATAACTTATGATCGTAAAATAAGTCGAAAAGGAGGTAACGTCAAAAAACTGCTTTTTGGCGCCATTTTTCCAATATGGCGGCGCGTGCGGCAAAAATACGAGGTGGCAAAGTTGAAATGTGGAAAGAGCATCAAAATCTATAAAATTACCAAGTTTCAAAACTCCTGGAAAACTTTTCAGGTAGAACTACCAAATGACTGGACTATATTTGGTGGTTCTAACTTCTTTTTGGATATAATGCCCAATAATTTCGCTTGAAACTGCCCGATGCCCTTCAAATGTAAACATCATTGGCACACTAGGTACTGCGAAGTATTTCTATTTTTGAGCACCAATTGTTTTAGCGCTTTGCCCTTCCTAACACGTCTTCTAGGTTAAGCTACATTTTTTTTTAATAATAACGCCCGACGATCACATAAATAGATCCTGACCCCTAACTAGGATTCCCTGTATCTAGGGAATCAGGAACTACGAGGACCATGGTCCCACAACGCCCAGACACGAAACAAATTCTATATATATATAATTTCTTTTTTGGTGCACAAACATTTGTCCACACCGCGAGAATCGAACCCGCAACCTCAGTGGTGTATGAGATTTGAGCCAACCTGCCCAACCACTACACCACAGAGGCTGTCAAAATTTAAAACTATTAAAATATTCGCAGCGGCCACAACTTGGATGGGTGACAGGTTGTGTGGTACATCTGAGCGCTACCATGGAACAAATCCATGGCGCTACCGTGCTTCGGAGGGCACGGTCCCGGTTGTTGTCGGTTGCTTAGGTCAACAGTCATTAGGCCATGTCGGAGGCCCTCAAGCGATCTAAAAACTCCGACACCAGGCTTGGACCAAACACCACACACCCACACAAGAGAACAAGATTTAGATTATTTTTTAATCTGACACTTGTCAGATTAAAAAATAATCTAAACCCCACGTTTTTATGCGCTTTTTGAGGTTAAGTCAGCATTGCATGCTAATAAATGGATTTAGAGTAGTGAGCTACCCTGAAAGTTTCAGCCGGATAGCTAATCGGGAAGTGCTCGAAATTTGAGTTGCAAGATTCCACCCGGTACGACTAACAGACAGACAAACAAGAACGTGACTTAATAACCGGCCAAGTGCGAGTCGGACTCGCGCACGAAGGGTTCCGTACCATTATCTATAAAAAGACAATAAAATCACGTTTGTTGTATGGGAGCCCCCTTAAATATTTATTTTATTATTTTTTTTATTTGTTGTTATAGCAGCAACAGAAATACACCACCTGTGAAAATTTCATCTGTCTAACTATCACGATTCATGAGACATGCCTGGTGACAGACGGACAGACAGACAGACGGACAGCGGAGTCTTAGTAATAGGGTCCCGTTTTACCCTTTGGGTAAGGAATTCTAATAAAAACGTGGCAAAAAGAAGACAGGATAATAGAATTCATATTAAATGTTGGTAAATCGGGCACGTGCGAAGCCGGGGCGAGCCGCTAGTCATAATTAAATGCCGTTCACGAGTTAAACAGAGATAACCATGGTGGTTGGATGGCGCGATATGACATAACAGTTACCTACATTATAGTACGCGACCGGTTGTTTGCAAACTACGGTAGTGATGGGACACGTACCATGGGCTTACTCTTACTACCGGAAGACCAGTTAGTTGGTCGCACGACCAGGGCCCTAATTCACTATGACAACTTGGCGATTCCGTGCTTCGAGGTCACGTCGATTCCTTCATTAATAAACGACATCTGCGAAATTTGTTTACGCGGCATTAAGAACCATAGATATATATGAATTTAAGAATGCGTCATAGAGATGTCGTTTATTAATAAAGGAATCGACGTGATTTCGCAGCTAAGAATCGCCAAGTTGTCATAGTGAATTGGAGCCCAGCAGAATGCTGAGTTGAGGCCGATTTGCAACACATTGCTTTTTTAATATAATTTGTACCACTTCTTAATGTTTTTGTTTTCTATTTATTTTTATTCGTTTTTTTATACCAAATAGGCTAGCATTTGACCCTCTCACCTGATGGAAAGTGACGACGTGGTCGACGATGGATCATGCTTGCCTAGAAGATACCGATTCACTCGGGACTTGAAGACACCTAAATTATAAGAATCGGGAAACAGAGACACTGATAAGGTGTTCCATTCCTTAGCTGTTCACATTATAAAGGTCGAAGCATAACGCTTTGTTCGGGCAGGAGGAATGTCAACAATTCATTCAGAACCACTTCCTCTTATCCTACGGAGTTGAAATTTTGCATACTTGTCAAAGTCCGATGACAATGCAATGTTATGTTGACAGCCAGCTGATCTAATGATGGAGACGGAAGGTGGATTAGAACTCCTTGACGGATAATCGTAAACTACTAGTAGCTAGTAAGGCTCATTTTAATCTGCTCGCGGTTTTCAATTACGAATTTGTTAAGAACTTGTCCTGAAAAACATATATATCAACAATTTTTCATTGAAAAAATGTAATTGTTTATATATATATGTATTTATTTTACATCTCATGTATTCAGCAGCCGGCCTACCCACTTGTCCTTCAAGCATGGTGCTTGAATTTTAGGTAGAACGTCGAGTAATAACAAAAAAATACATTTTTATCGATATCGAAAAAACTCGTCCTTTGCGCGTCCCACCACTACAAAGTAATGAAGCTAAACCGCTTTCTCTAAGTTCTTACGTTTCCTAGGTTCTTATGGTAATATATTTAGTGCTAATATTATGAATACATCAGTTTAGAGAATTTTGCTACGTAACATGGTTATTGTTGCCAAATGCCGCGCCTATATGATAGTACCATGGTACCACTACGTATTTTGTGGTACCACTTCGTATTTTGTGGTACCACTAATACCTTAACATATCCATACCTACCGAAGTCTTGCAATCTTTTTAGGTACTATATTTAACTAACTAATATATTAAATTAACGAACTATATTATGGTCCCATACGTATTTTTGAGTTGTTCCTGATATCCCCCAGTTCTCGGCCCCAGTGGGGGACATCAGGACGAATTTTACATGTCGTCCCCCAGTTTTAAAAGCTGATGTATATTCGCAGTTCAAGGTTGAATATTGATGAAATTTAGGTAGTTATATGGGACCACATTGTAGCTGACCACTAAACGCAAAAATAATTTTCCAAATCGATTTCTAAATGACGGAGTTCTTAGGTAACAAACATAAAAAAATACAATCGAATTGAAAACCTCCTCCTTTTTTAAAGTCGGTTAAAACGCTATGTTCCAGATTATTTTATTAACATCGTCAAGAGACAGATTTTACATTCACCTTCAAACTTTGAATTCAGAAATAAATTAATGCCTACGATTATTCGTAGGCATTTATTTATTTCTGAATTATTAGACCTTATGGTCTATCGAATCCGCACCCCCTGTTTGAACCAAATTACTCAACCACTACGTTATAGGAGCCGCTATTGTATATCGCAAATATATAAGTCAATGAGCACCGTAAATTGTTGCCATCTAGCGTCGAGCAGCATAACTAACTTCACATAAACAACACTCATGGTTCAGTCTTTGCATTGCAGTTTCAATGAATGTCAACCGTGGCACATCAGATGCTAGTTCGGTCAATCTACGCCAGATGGCGCTAAAACAAATTTCTTCACGTTAAATCTTAAATCATTTAACATTGCGTCACATGATCATTTTTTGCGTAAATTGTGCAACTATATTGTTCGTATTGCAGTATGATCGTGGGTTACATCAGCTGGGTTTTTTGATAAAACAGGTGCGGTTTCAAACTTACGTGTTTGTAGAAAACATTTGTCTGATTGTGACCCCGCTAGATTGCCAAATATATTAGATAGTAGGTACAAAAGAAAACTGGCTTTTGTGAATCAGCGTGTAGGTATATCGGATAGTGGTTTGAAGGGTTCCGTACCCAAAGGGTAAAACACTCAGATAAAGTATCCAGCCACTCGAAGGTAAAACAGGACCCTATTACTAAGACTTCGCTGTCTGTCTTTCTGTCTGTCTGTCTGGCTGTCTGTCTGTCCGTCTGTCTGTCCGTCTGTCACCAGGCTGTATCTCATGAACCGTGATAGTTAGACAGTTAAAATTTTCACAGATGATGTATTTGTGTTGCCGCTACAACAACAAATACTAAAAAACAGAATAAAAATATTTAAGTGGGGGCTTCCATACAACAGACATGATATTTTGCCGTTTTTTAGATAATGGTAAGGAACCTCGCGTGGAGTCCGATTCGCACTTGGATGGTTTTTTTTTCTGTGCAAACATTTTTTCCGTCGCGGGAACCAAATCCGCAACCTCAATGGTATATGAAATTTGAACTTCCCAAACACCACACAACAGAGGCTAACAATTATTTTGTTTAATTTTCCCGTTTGGGCAGGCTTAAGTCTTTAGGACCATACCGCCTTGTCTTACGATGTTTTTATTTGATAGTTTTTAGGTTTAAGATATTTATTTCTCATAAAGAATATAACTACATTCACTAACATGAGAAAAACAAAATTAACAGTTTCTTAGGCTAACAGTACAGGCTTACTTAACTATTTTTAAAAACATAACAATTAGTACTAAGGCTATTTTTTTTTAACCTTTTTGATCCCACTGCTGGGCAAAGGTCTCCCCCATCTCCCTCCATGGATCCCTCTCCATTGCGATCTCAGGCCAGTCACTACGGAAACCGTCCAAATCGTCCCGCCAACGCTTTCTAACTAAGGCTTATTTAAGTACATATATAATATATTTATTTTTATTTTTTATGAGGGTAGCTTATAAATAATGTTTTAGTGTTTGTTCGAATCGGCCGGTTGCCTTCTCGCAGCGCCGCGCCGCCGCCGCCGATACCGGCGGGCGCTTCGAGTAGGCACCTACGCTCACAGAATAAGCGCAACTGGTAATGGCATGTAGTGGCAGTTATTGTTATAATTTAGGTTTAGGTCTAGGTTTGATTGCAAGTTGATAATTTGTCAACATTACTATGATTTCTTTCGTATGTCATTCCTAGTGCTTCATTAAAGTGGTGGAACTTTCTTAAATTTCTTTCTTCTTTTTTTACAATGAGAGTCACTAACATAGTATGTAAGATGATACTAACAAAATGGATTATAATTATCTGCAATTAATAAATATTTAAAATTAAAGCTTTTCATATACATTTTGGGAGAACATAAAATGCAATAAAAATATAATATATATAATGCATTTGCCTACACTCGTGCACATTTAAGAACACATAATGGTTAATATTCCACCGATATTACACATGATCACTCGAAATAAAACTTGTTTGGCAAATAAAATGAAATCGAACTGTATCACTTTTCACAAAGATAAAATATAGACTTTTCACTTCCCGCCGGGCAGGCTAAAGTCTCTAGGACCATACCGCCATGTCTTACGTAGTTTTTATTTGATAGTTTAATATTCCATTTTATTATACTTTTGTTGAGAATGAGGGTCATCAGCAATAAGCTGGACCCTCTCCTAGTGCTTCAATATAGTGGTGGAACTTTATTCAAGCTTCCCATGGACTTTTTGTGAGAACATAAAAAGCAATGTTTTCCCTATTTTGTTTCATTTGCCTACACTCGTGCACGTTAACGAACACATAATGGTTAATATTCCACCGATATTACACATGATCACTCGAAATGACACTTGTTTGGAAAATAAAACAAAATCGAACTGTATCACTTTTCACTTCCCGCCAAAAGTCAGAGGCTAACATATATTGACAAACAGATATTTGGGCACAGATTATAATAAACAGGCTAATCTTTTACCAAGAAGTTCTCATCCATCCTTAATCAAGCTCCTTGACTTTTACCCACGCTTGCTCTGATTATTTATATGTAGGTGCGGGTTAGCGAATATCCTTACTAATATTATAAACACGAAAGTTTATATGCATGGATGTTTGTTACTGTAACGCAAAAACTACCGAACTGATTTTGATGAAATTTGGTATGTAAGTACTTTAGGACTTGAAATAGCACCATAGAGATCTCCCTTCCCATATCTGTGAATAGCACATAGGCTACTTTTACCCGGGAAACCGCGGGTGGAACCGCGGGGAGCAGCTACTTTATAATAAGGATAAAACTGTTAGTATGTATGCATGTTTTTTTTTTGTACGGAACTGTGTATTGAGACGGTCAAGTCGTTCGCCTGATGGTAAGCGCCACGCCTACCCATAAAAATTGCAATACCACGGTACCCAGAATTTTTAATACCATAAAAAGTTCTGCGTAGCACTGCATTGCGCTCATCACCCCGATACATCAGATATTAAATCTCATATGCCCAGTAATTTCGCTGGCTAGAATACCCTTCAAACCGGAACACAGTAATGCTTGCATACTATTGCTTGGCGGCGGAATAACTGGCAAAGCTGTGGTACCTAACCAGACAGCCTCCCGCATACGACATACCTACTTAGGTAATCTCTGAAACTACTTATCCGATTTTGAAAATTCTTTCAGCAATAGCAGGCCTAGCGCACTCCGCACTGTAGGTACGAAGCTACGAGTACATAGCCGGACACCGACGGCGGGTCGCGCGTCGTTACACGCGCCGCGGCAGAAGAGATAAGAGCTATGCGATAGAAAGAGGCGCTCTGTAGGTTAATATGACTGGTAGGTATGCAGCGCTACGCGAGCTGAATTGAATTTTATTGCGTCATAGCAAGAGTCGCTATTTGTTTAAATTTCTTTGCGGAGTGACGCTTCTGTCCCTTAGTATTCTGTGGTTATAGTAAGCTACACCATCCCTGAACAACTTAGGCTATATTTGGTTATGTCGACGCGATCGAAGACACGGGCGATTGCTAGTAGGTAAGTTACAAGAACAATAAAGTATTAGGTATGCCAAAGACAGACTAGTTCTATGACGCATTTATTGTGTTGCCGGAATCAAAATGCTATAAAATTGGTCCTCACAAGATTCAAGGTCCAATACCCAAAAAATCTAAAACCTACATACATTTTGGATGAATTGTTTTTGAATAGATTTTTCCTGAATTGGTTTTTTTACACAGTACATTTTTTTTTAATGTAACTGAATTACGAGACGAGCTGGTCGTTTGCCTGATGGTAAGCCACGCCAGCCCATAACAATAACAGCACCACCCAGAACTTTGTTTTGCAAAATCCTGCGCGGTGCTGCACTGCGCTCGTCACCCTGAGACAATTAGCTGTTGAGTCTCATAATGCCCAGTAATTTCGCTGGCTACAATGCCCTACACGAGTTTTTTTTTTACTTGTCTGTGTTATTTTTGGCCTTAAAAAAGTTGAAGAGCAGGGTTAAATTGTTGTTAAAAACTGCTTTCGGTTGCATGTATTAGGTATCTGTGAATTTGAAGGATAGGAAGTAGCTGAGTTCGGAAAGTACCAAGATAATGTGAAAAAAAAACCAAAGTAGGTACAAAGACGAGTAGGGAAGTACTTGTTATTATATTTATATGAAGCATTAATGAAACGAGAGCGAGTGTGGCTCAGTGGGAGCAAGTGCGAATTTCGATCCGACGCACCCGAGTTCGAATCCCGCTGGCCCCGCACCACTGACTTTCTTAAGTTATGTGCGGATTTATTACTCGTTTTAGAAACGGTGAAGGAAAACATCGTGAAGAAACCGGCATGTCCAAGAATTTTTCATAAAAATTGAAGGACATGTGACATCCACCAACCCGCACTGGGCCAGCGTGGTGGATTATGGCCCATCTTCACTATGAGAGAAGGCCCGTGTCTCAGCAGTGGGAACGTGATGCGCTGATGATGATGATGATGATTAACGAATGCCAAGCGAAAAACTCAAACGAAATTTCGGAAAGAAATAATACGACCTCTCGAACCAATCAATCTTCCTTTAACGCGGGAAATGCTCTATTTCAATAGATGGCGTACACGTCACCCTTAACACGGTTAAATAACGGAAGAAAAAATTCGACATTCGAATTTTGAAAAATGGCGCTTAAAAGCTGTTTTTTCGCGCGCCGTGCTTTTGGAGAGGCACTGACAAAACAGCCATACCTATGTAAAAATATACACAGATCAATGTTAATTTATTGACAAAGATAATTAACTTGATGAAATTAAACTTTTATTTATATAATGTTTTATTTATTAACAAAAATGTTCACTATTTTTATAAATAAAACCTATTTCCTGAAATTTAAAAATAAATATAGAGTAAAAAGCACTCGGTAATGCTGCATTATGAACCTAAAAACGGTGCTATAAAAGCTGAATTACGAGCAAGTGTTGAAAAAAATTTGATACTAATTTCATAGACACAGATTGTGAAGAACTTTTTTTTTATTACTTATAGGCAAGCATTTGACCGCAGTCTCACCTGATGGAAATTGACGACGCGGTCGAAGATGGATCATGCTTGCCTAGATACCGATTCACTCGAGACTTGAAGACGCTCAGATTATAAGAATCGGGAAACAAAGACGCTGGTAAGGTGTTCCATTCCTTAGCTGTTCGCATTAAAAAGGTCGATGCAAAACGCTTTGCAAACTTCTTCCTAACGCGCGATTTCTGCCCCCATACCCATATGTCCCTCAAGCAACAATCGTATATCGTGATGAGCTCAGATTAGGGTGTAGATTCACTGCGACAATGTATTATGATGCCATATATTGTCCCTTTAACTTTATCTCAACTTGTAGTTATCGTATCTTGGTATAAATAAATGAGATTAATTCAATTTCTTGCCTGAATCGACAATAATTAGACCCTATCTCATTAGTCGCAGTGAAGCTATACCTTAATTTGCTCAACATGAAATAAGTTTGGCGTTTTAGGGACATATGGGCTGTTCGGGGAGCTGTCCAGACACCTCATAGAGACCACAGGTAACCAAAGTGCTGGCGCCTACCTCGGCCAACGATTTAGTCTGGCCATTCAACGAGGTAACGTCGCCAGCTTTTTGGGCACCTTACTCGCAGATGGCGACCTAAATTCTGTTTTTTTTTTACAACAGACTGGGTCTGCGTTGGACCACAATCTCACCTGATGGGAAGTGACGATGAAGTCAAAGATGTAGCACGCTTACCTAGTAAATACTTGTTCACTCTTGATTTGAACACACCCAGATTGTATTTAAGTGGAAACACAGACGACTGAAAGGCATTCCACTCCCTTGTTCCGTCTGTTTTTATTATAAGCTTTTATTTAACTTGCAATGTTTGTTTCTTTGAGTCAAATCTTGCAAGTTGAATCAGAACTACTTCCTCTTATCCTACGGAGTTAAAATTATGAAAACTTGTCAAAGTCCGATGACAATGCAATATTATGGTGACAGCCAGCTGATCTGATGATGGAGACGGAAGATGGGCAATGGAACTCCTTGACAGATAATTGTAAACTACTAGTGTTTGGGCTCATTTGAAGGCCCTAATTCACTACGACGCGTCATAGAGAATACAAATTTCGCAGATTCGTCGTTTATTAATTAAAGAATCGACGTGATTTCAAAGCAAGGAATCGCTAAGTGGTTATAGTTGCGAATAAAAGCTTGTCTTGAAAAATATCATTATCATCATCATCATGGGGGCCTTTTATTTATCCATTCTAGAATATCCGTCTCCATTCCCGACGGTCTTGAGCCCGGTGCATCCAGTCCTGGCCTGCGTGTCTCCTGATATCGTCCACCCAGCGCTGCGGTGGTCGGCCGCGGCCTCTAGACTACGCCCTGGGTCTCCACTCAAGGACTCGTTTCACCCAACGGCTCGCATCCATTCTTGCAATGTGTCCTGACCACGCTCACTTTTTCTTTGCTATTGTAGCCATTACGTCCTTCACTTTCGTCTTACTCCTGATCCATTCATTTTGTTTGTGGTCACGCAGAGTAATACCTACCAGACCCCCGACACTCCATACAAATTCGCCGAGCTAACTGTCTAGTACTACTACTGAGGCACCGGCCTGTCCGCACACGTTTTGTGTGTGTGCGTAATTATTGTAGGGATGAGCTAATACGAATCGAGCGCGACAAGGACAACGCTATACGTAAGCAACAAGTGTTTCTCTTTCACACCTACTATCGCTTGGCTTGGAGACGCGAAAAAAAACGGAAGAAAAACCAAACAATCTCCGATTTTTATTTGTGTAAGTGCTTTCTTTGCATCCATACACAGAGTGGTGGAAGTCTCGCTTCTTTACGTAGTAATATTTAGTTTTCTTTGGTAATACCACAGAATACAAATAGAAGGAAGGAAGGAAGGTACACAGCTCTTTCCATTCCCCTTAAAAAATATATGTTTTAACAAATATCTTGTTTAACTTTAAATTTACTTTTAGTTTTGCCAGGCCTAGCGCACTCCGCCCTGTAGGTACGAAGCTACAAGTACATAGCCGGACACCGACGGCGGGTCGCGCGTCGTTACACGTGCCGCGTCAGAAGAGATAAGAGCTATGCGATAGAAAGAGAGGCGCTCTGTAGGTTAATATGACTGGTAGGTATGCAGCGCTACGCGAGCTGAATTGAATTTTATTGCGTCATAGCAAGAGTCGCTATTTGTTTAAATTTCTTTGCGGAGTGATGCTTCTGTCCTTTAGTATTCTGTGGTAGGTAAGTAATACCGAGCAAAGCTCTCTCCATTCCCCTCTGCGCGACAGAGTCGCGCTTGAAAAATATTTGTTTCAACAAATATCTTGTTTATCTTTAAATTTACTTTTAGTTTTGCTGTAGGTCAGTCTAGTCTTTATCACTATATTTTTGTACAATTATTTATCAAATAAATTAAAATCACTCCTTCCTTATAACTTAATTTAGTCGAAGTAATAACTTTTATAGTACCTATCCAAATATTTGGTTCTGTACACCGCAGTACACCAAGGTTAACTGGAAGATAATACTTTATAGCATTAAGTTCGCAGTAATACTTATACCAATAATATCGTATATTTAAGTACCTACAAAATTATTTGTGCAATAAATAACGTTTTTTTTTTTAATGTTGTACTGTTGAGGTTGTGGGTTCGATTCTCGCGACGGGACAAATGTTTCATCATCATCAGCCCATTACGTTCCCACTCGGGACTCGGACCATCCCTCGTAGAGAGAGTATGGGCCATAACCGACCACGCTGGTCCAGTGCGGGTTGGTGGATGTCACATGTCCTTGAATTTTTGTGATTAATTCTTGAACATGCTGGTTTCTTCACGATGTTTTCTTCACCGTTTTTAGAGCGAGTGTTAATTCCGCACATAACTTAAGAAAGACAGTGGTGCGGGACCAGCGGGGTTCGAACTCGGGTGCGTCTGATCGAAAGTCGCACGTTCTTACACTGAGCCACACTCGCTCAAAATGTGTGTGCACAGAAAAAGCGCAAACATTTGTGTCAGCGCGGGGAATTTAGCACTCTGCTACCAGAGGATTTATTTGGTGTTCCTCAAACCAGGGATATAGAATGGGAAGGAGGGAGAAATGAATATGCCTGTACTCACGTGGATCCTTGTAGTGTGGTCCGTCAGGGGTAGAGGCCCAGCAGTGGGCAAGCACAAATTCCGATGTATAAACTAGTCCGATGATAAAATGGGGTTGAGGGAATTAGTTGGTGCAATTCCGACGCACACTCTCCGAAATGTATCCGATAAAAAACTGATAGACTGGCAATTCTGCGTCGATGTTCAAGACTGTGGAGTCTTGACTCGAATAGCGCGTCATCACCAATGAGTCTCTTGGATCGCCTCTCGATTGATTCAAGTGCCTCAAGTTGACATTTAGCTGAACCATCCCAAAGGTGAGAGCAGTACTCTATACACAACCGGACTTGCGCTTGGTATAGATTTCGCAGCTGTTCCGGTGAGAAGTAACTCTTCACCTTTGCTAGGATGCCCAGCTTTTTGGCAGCCAACTAAGCCTTTGATTCAATGTAGGTCCCAAAGTTGAGGGAAGACGTGAGTGTAACGCCAAGAAGTTCTAGGTGGTTGGTAATTGGTACGGATACATCTCGAAAAGTTGGAGTGAGATCAAATTGAATCTTCGGAGAATAGACACGCCTGGGTCTTTTTGGCATTGAACTTGACCAAGTTGGAGTCGCCCCAATCGGAGACTGCCTTCAAGGCCACATTCATGCGCTCAACCATCGCCTCCCGATGACTCTGGATCGTGGCACTACTGGCTCGAGCATCGGATATGTAACTATCTACAACAGTGCTGTCATCTGCGTACCCAAAAAACGGGGCTTTAACAGATCGTTGATGTGCAGCAAGAAAAGCGTTAAACACAATAACATACTACTTTTTAGGGTTCCGTACCCAGAGGGTAAAACGGGACCCTATTACTAGGACTCCGCTGTCCGTCTGTCTGTCTGTCCGTCTGTCACCAGGCTGTATCTTGAACCGTGATAGACAGTTGATAGATTTTTTCTTTATTTAATGAGCTTCTTTATTTAAATCGCTGATAGAGAGTTGAAATTTACACAGATGATGTATTTCTGTTGCCGCTATAACAAGAAACACTAAAAAACAGAATAAAATAAATATTTAAGGGTCCCATACAACAGACATGATTTTTTTGCCGTTTTTATTGATAATGGTACGGAACCCTTCGTGCGCGAATCCGACTCGCACTTGGCCGGGTTTTTCGGTTAAAAAGATCAAGATCGTTCAATACCGCCAATTAGGGCTGCGTCACACAATTAATAATACCTACTACTTACAAGTACTCTACTTAGAAAGTATCAAGTACATACACCTGATATTCGGCATTCTGTTCCAAGGCCCTATGGAATGTCCTGTCTTTATGAATGTTACTATTACAAGAAATGTGAGGGCCTTTTCCGGTACTTCCGGTAAAGCCTTGTTTTAAATTAACAGATACTCTAAATTTATTTTAAGCATTTACTGGTGGTAGGTTTCTAGTATGCGAGAGGCCATCTGGGTGGGTACCACCGCTTTGCCAGTTATTCAACCACCAAGCAGTAGTGCGCAAGCATTACTTTGTTCTGGTTTGGAGACCATTGTAGCCAGCGAAATTACTGGGCATTATGAGTCTCAACAGCTAATTGTCTCAGGGTGACGAGCGCAGTGCAGCGCTGCGCAGGATTTTGCAAAACAAAGTTCTGGGTGGTGCTATTATTGTTATGGGCTGGCATATTGCTTACCATCAGGCAAACGACCAGCTCGTCTCGTCATTCAGTTAAAAAAAAAAGCATTTGTTCAACCGTAAATATAGAAGAGTGAATGGCATCAGTTATTCAGTTAATTATAGAATTAATTTTTATATTAATTTATACATTTTTATACTATATATATTCTTACGTATAAAAACTATAAATATTTGATGCAATTTAAATTGCAGTAATGAAATGAAAAAGCAAAAATACATTTTATGAAAAGCAAAAACGTTAAATAAACACAAGCTTGACTCACGGCATTTAATTTTGCCTTCAAATGACGTCATGCGCTGTGATTGTTGTTTCGTTTGAGATGAAGAACAGATTAAAAATGACAGAATTATTAGATTTATTTATTGGTTTAAAAATATAAATCATTATTATTTCACAAAAATATTGATTGGATGATCTCTCTGGTTCGATGAACATTCGTTCTAACTACTTTTTAGATTTTTTCTCGCCCGACGGGGTACATATGAAACTTTGTACGTTTACCTAATTACACCTTGTACTACCTATGAAAGCAATAAAGAATCTGAATCTGAATCTACCATATATGGATGTCACATAGCCGTGCGTCTGGTTGACCTAGATTAATCAGTACTCTCGTGTTTCTCGGCTACGAGCTACGCTACCAGCGTGCAGTGACAAATGAGATAGTTCATAATCTGATTCCTGTGTATACTCGCTCTAAATGTATGGAAGGCGTGCCATCTGAGTTACTATCTTAAAATTTAAGAACGGCTCGTCAATATCATTTGACAGACCCATCTGAATAATTCTTAATCTGAAAAAAATCAGAACGTATGTAGAGAATAGTTAAATTGAATGCATTTCCGTGCTTTCTGAATTCATAATATAATTAGGGAATCGAAATAATAAACTAAAATGTAGTTATAACGAATGTGTGTCGAATCCGAAAGATCATTCAATCAATATTTTTGTATAATAATAACGATTTATATTTTAAAATCAATAAATAAATTTATCTCAATAGCAACACCAATCACAATGCATGAATTCCAAGTAAATACCGTGTGCAAAGCTTGTGCCAATTTTATATATTTTTTTATCTAAATCATTCCATGACGATCATTTAAGTCCTTAAACTTCACAAACGTTTATTGCAAGTTTGCTTTTGTGGAGCTTGTAGTTTTGTTTGCCTTCCTATGACGTCGTACGTTCCGTGTCGTCGTAGTTTTGGTACTTTTAGGGCCTTATTTTGTTAAAATATTATTTTTCATGGCTATATATATACATTATGGTTAATTGTAAACACTTTCTGAAAAGTTGTCAGATCGATTGATGTCTATTCATATTATGAATTCAGATAGGTATTCCGGCTATATAAGACCAGCCTAGCCATAGTTAGTATTCTTTTATTCTTTATTCTTTATTCTTTATTCTTTATTCTTTATTCTTTATTCTTTATTCTTTATTCTTTATTCTTTATTCTTTATTCTTTATTCTTTATTCTTTATTCTTTATTCTTTATTCTTTATTCTTTATTCTTTATTCTTTATTCTTTATTCTTTATTCTTTATTCTTTATTCTTTATTCTTTATTCTTTATTCTTTATTCTTTATTCTTTATTCTTTATTCTTTATTCTTTATTCTTTATTCTTTATTCTTTATTCTTTATTCTTTATTCTTTATTCTTTATTCTTTATTCTTTATTCTTTATTCTTTATTCTTTATTCTTTATTCTTTATTCTTTATTCTTTATTCTTTATTCTTTATTCTTTATTCTTTATTCTTTATTCTTTATTCTTTATTCTTTATTCTTTATTCTTTATTCTTTATTCTTTATTCTTTATTCTTTATTCTTTATTCTTTATTCTTTATTCTTTATTCTTTATTCTTTATTCTTTATTCTTTATTCTTTATTCTTTATTCTTTATTCTTTATTCTTTATTCTTTATTCTTTATTCTTTATTCTTTATTCTTTATTCTTTATTCTTTATTCTTTATTCTTTATTCTTTATTCTTTATTCTTTATTCTTTATTCTTTATTCTTTATTCTTTATTCTTTATTCTTTATTCTTTATTCTTTATTCTTTATTCTTTATTCTTTATTCTTTATTCTTTATTCTTTATTCTTTATTCTTTATTCTTTATTCTTTATTCTTTATTCTTTATTCTTTATTCTTTATTCTTTATTCTTTATTCTTTATTCTTTATTCTTTATTCTTTATTCTTTATTCTTTATTCTTTATTCTTTATTCTTTATTCTTTATTCTTTATTCTTTATTCTTTATTCTTTATTAATAAATTTATCACTTTCGTCATTTATTATTTTATTATTAGTCATAAGTATATTATTTTATAAATTTGTCATCTAAATATTCGTTTATTTACTCTAACTATGAGAGATGAACGGACAGGACAAGCATTATCAGGTTTCAATGTCGATATTTTTAATAGAAAACGCCCTGTCAATGTCGGGGTCACCTAAACGTTTTTATTTTACTAGGATTTTTGTGGCTAGTTAATTTATTTTAAGTTTTATTCTATTAATTTAAAATCCGCTTCAAAAGTTTACCTGATATTAGGTATAGGTCACCTTAACCGTACATAGTATTTATTTATATGTACCTAACTTAACCTAAGCAAAGAAAACTAAATATTACTACGTAAAGAAGCGACACTCCCAACCCCCCGCTAATTTGTCGTCACCCGCAACAAACCGATGAAAAAATGGGCAATGCCGTGCTTGTGTCACTCGGTTGTCACCGCTCGCTGCGAATGACTAATGAGTGAGTTTCAAATGTTTATTTTATATGTGCGATCAAGTGATGTTATTTGAGGTTGTTATGACCTTTTTGGATGACGACGATGACCTGCTTTACAGATGTAGAGCAGGCCGGCTGACTATTTGACTTTGACATATAGACGAAACATTGAGAAAAAGACGGAGAACGGCTGTAGACGGTGGAGCTGACCAGGACCTGACCTGACTGACGGAGTATATGTCTGCCTATCTCTTTTAAAATGGTTCGTTATTGTTCTGTGTATAGATGCAAAGAAACCACTTGCACAAATAAGAATCGAAGATTTTTTTGGTTTTTCGCGTCTCCCAGCCAAGCGATAGTGGGTGTGAAATAGAAACACTTATGTTGCTTACGTATAGCGTTGTCCTTGTCGCGCTCGATTCGTATTAGCTCATCCCTACAGTAATACAGGCCGGTGCGCCAGTAGTAGTACTAGACAGTTAGCTCGGCGAATTTGTATGGAGTGTCGGGAGTCTGACCTAAGGTAGGGTTTTTTTACATCTGATTGGGTCAGCGTTTGACCACGATCTCACCTGATGGGAAGCGACGATGTGGTCGAAGATGTAGCACGCTTACCCAGTAAATACTTGTTCACTCTAGATTTGAACACACCCAGATTGTATTTATGTGGAAACATAGACGACGGCAAGGCGTTCCACTCCTTCGACGTTCGCATCAAAAAGGATGATTCGAAACGTCGAGGGATCATAGTTTCGAAAAATTGTTCACACTGAGGGAGGGCTTGTGTCTTTTATGTAATACTTACCAGGCCTAGCGCACTCCGCACTGTAGGTAAGAAACTACAAGTACATAGCCGGACAACGACGGCGGGTCGCGCGTCGTTACACGTGCCGCGCCAGAAGAGATAAGAGCTATGCGATAGAAAGAGAGGCGCTCTGTAGGTTAATATGACTGGTAGGTATGCAGCCCTACGCGAGCTGAATTGAATTTTATTGCGTCATAGCAAGAGTCGCTATTTGTTTAAATTTCTTTGCGGAGTGATGCTTCTGTCCCTTAGTATTCTGTGGTAATACAGGTTTTCCACAAACTTGCATCAGGCACTAGCTCTCAAAAAGAAAGATAAACGCTTTATTGCAAACATTAAATTACAGACATTACATAAAAACAATTAAAGAAAGTGTTACAATGGACGACCTTATCGCTAAAAACGATCTCTACCAGGCAACCTTTAGATAGAGAAAAGGTATTAGGTACTAGCATTATTTTAAGAAATGCGTAAGTATAACCCATGATTGTACCTGAACCTATGAGAAGAGAAATAAAGTTTTTTTTTTAATTACGCCCAACTATCACATACATAGATCCTGGTCCCTAACTAGGATTCCCTGTATCTAGGGAACCAGGAACTATGAGGACCACAACACCCATACACGAAACAAATGCTTGCGCTTTTTTTTGTGCACAATCATTTGTCCCGTCGCGGGAATCGACCCCGCAACCTCAGTGATGAACCCAGGTGCGTCGGGATTCGAACCCGCTGAGCCACACTTGCTCAAAAATATTTAAGGGGCTTCCATACAAACATGATATTTTTGCTGTTTTTATAAATAATGGTAACCCTTTGTGCGCGAAGCCGAGTCGCACTTGGCCGGTTTTTTCAAAATCATCTAAGCAAGACCTCCCCAGTAGGTACATGAGAACGCGTACTACGAAGTGGTCAAGCTGTATCTTCGTAGTCACCCAACCAATATGGATGTAACATAATTAACCTCTAATCTGAGTTGGGACTTATGCCAGTTATGCCTGTTACGTATGACGTCATGGTGCATACCAACTGCCCGCAGGAGCGAGTCACAAGGCGCTGAGGCAGCACATCAGGCCCTCTCTTTCTAATTTTTATTATTGTAGGTATGGCTTTCCCCCCAGATCGTCACTTCTGGTTCTCCCATCGAACCGTTGTAACCATCTCGTTTAATTAGGAAGTGGGAATATTAAAATGTAATTTTTATACGTAATTAAACATAAATAGCTAGAGGCAATCGAAAGGCGAGCCAAGAGACTCATTGGCGACGACGCGCTGTTCAAGTCGAGACTCCACAGTCTTGAACATCGACACAAAATAGCCAGTCTATCGGTCTTTTATCGGATACATTTCGGCGAGCGTGCGTCGGAATTGCACCAATTAATTCCCCGTCCCCGTTTCATCATCGGACTACGTGACGAACGGCAACGCGCCACCGTTATATGGTGGACATACCTCCTGCGCGCACTAAGCGCTTCGCTTCCACTTTCATTATGCGCACTGCAAACGAGTAGAACTCCCTGCCAGAGTCAATCTTTCCCGATACTTATAATCTAGGAATCTTCAAATCTCGAGTGAACAGGTACCATCGTGGCAAGCGTGCTACATCGTCGCTTACCATCAGGTGAGATAGTGGTCAAACGTAAGCCAATAATGTATTAAAAAAAAACATAAATCCGAAGCATTTTGGTTTCCTTTGCATCCTCCTGCCTGTAGCCTACATAATTTGCTACCAAACCCTGAAAACCACATGAAAATCCATCCAACAAACAAACAAACGAGAAATTAAACAAACAGACAAACATTTTAAGAACCGTGGATTCATCTTCAGTACCCTAAATAGTCGATCCTAGTTGGGTTTTCAAGAATATCTTCAATTTCTCTATTTTGTAATAGTACTTGTTTATAATATAGTGTGATATATATATATATATATATATATATATATATATATATATATATATATATATATAAAATAACGTAGATCCTTTGTAAAAAAAATGCCGGGTTTCCTCACGATGTTTTTCTTCACCGTTTTTTAGAGATATATATATATATATATATATATATATATATATATCTCTCTCTAAAAAACGTTTTTTAGAGACATATATATATATATATATATAAAAAAAACATTTTAAGAACCGTGGATTCATCTTCAGTACCCTAAATAGTCGATCCTAGTTGGGTTTTCAAGAATATCTTCAATTTCTCTATTTTGTAATAGTACTTGTTTATAATATAGTGTGATATATATATATATATATATATATATATATATATATATATATATATATATATATATATATCACACAACATATATAAAATAACGTAGATCCTTTGTAAAAAAAATGCCGGGTTTCCTCACGATGTTTTTCTTCACCGTTTTATATATATATATATCTCTAAAAAACGGTGAAGAAAAACATCGTGAGGAAACCCGGCATTTTTTTTACAAAGGATCTACGTTTGACCACCAAGAATTTATCACAAAAATTCATGCGTGGTGGATTATGGCCCATACTGTCTCTATGAGGGAAGGCCCGTGTCCCAGCAGTGGGAATGTGATGATGATGACGATGATGATATCACCACAGAAGACTTAATAGTTGATTTCACTGCAATTAATGTACAAGTGTTTCATCATAAATTTATATTCTTTAATGAGTTATTTAACGATTCATAAATCCCCAAACCACTGGGTTTTTTACTTAGCCTAATTACCTAATAACTAATTGAAGATGCAATATCAAAAAGTATGTTTGTATCTACTCGTGGTAGGTCTCTCGTATGCGGGAGGCCGTCTGGGTAGGTCTCACTGCTTTGCCAGTTATTCTGTCGCCAAGCAGTAGTGCAGCATCATTGTGTTCCGTTTTGAAGGGCATTGTAGCCAGCGAAATTACTGGGCATATGAGACTTAATATCTGATGTCTCGGGGTGATGAGCGCAATGCAGTGCGCAGTGCTTTTTATGGTATTAAAAGTTGTGGGTGGCACTGAAATTGATATGGGCAAGCGTGGCGCTTACCACCAGGCGAACGACTTGCTTGTCTCATCACTGAACTCAGTAAAAAAGAGATTAATCATAGTTTAATCTTGCCGAAGCGGTGCTTTGTCCCTTTTTTACAAAATAATATTTTTTTAGAAAAAAACAAAAACCGACTTAAATGTATCTTCGATGTCTAAGTTCAAATATCGATGAAATTTATATGGGACCACTTCGTAGCTATACTGAACCCAACGCAAAAAGAATTTTCTAAATCGGTTCATAAATGACGGAGTTTTGAGGTAACAAAAAAAAAATACAATCGAATAGAGAACCTCCTCCTTTTTTGAAGTCGGTTAAAAAGGAGAAAGTTCTCAATTCGTATGTATTTTTTATTGTTTATTATTTCAGAACTCTTTCATTTATAAACCGATTTGGAAAATTTTGCGTTGGGTTCAGTACCTATAGTCCATATAAATTTCATCGATATTCGAGCTTGGACTTCGAAAATACATCAGAATTGTAGTCTGTTTCTAGGGTTCCGTATCCAAAGGGTAAAACGGGACCCTATGACTAAGACTCCGCTGTCCGTCCGTCTGTCTGTTTGTTCGTCTATCACCAGGCTGTATCTCATGAACCGTGATAGTTAGACAGTTGAAATTTTCACAGATGATGTATTTCTGTGGCCGCTATAACAACAAATACTAAAAAACAGAATAAAAAAATATTTAAGTGGGGCTCCCATACAACAGACATGATTTTTATTGCCGTTTTCATAGAAAATGGTACGGATCCCTTCGTGCGCTAGTCTGACTCGCACTTGGCCGGTTTTATTTATTTATTTATTTATTGTCAAGACAAAACGTAACTAAACCTCACCCGCTCAAGTAGATTATCGTTGCACTATAACCAGGCATAGTACACTCCGCACTGTAGGTACGAAGCTACAATTACATAGCCGGACACCGACGGCGGGTCGCGTCGTTACACGTGCCGCGTCAGAAGAGATAAGAGCTATGCGATAGAAAGAGAGGCGCTCTGTAGGTTAATATGACTGGTAGGTATGCAGCGCTACGCAAGCTGAATTGAATTTTATTGCGTATCAGCAAGAGTCGCTATTTGTTTAAATTTCTTGGCGGAGTAATGCTTCTATCCCTTAGTATTCTCTGCTATAATTGACATTGCACAGGTACCCACCCAAAAATATTCCATCAAATCTACAAAAATGTTAATAGCACCAACTTTCACTTTTGTTTGCTCATTAAAATGTCATTTAATTATATTAAATCATTATCGTTTAATTAATTATAGGTAACTATTAACATAAGCATACCAACAATATTTTAAATTGAACAAAATAATTGAAAATATATTTAGACAAACGCTAAAAAAATAATTTAATATTTATATCATTTTATCATTTATATTAATTGAAGGAACCGAATTCAATATGTAACAAAAAAACTGACTTCAATTTTGATGTATTTTTGAAGTCCAAGGACGAATATCGTTGAAATTTATGGGTCAAATTGAATTTATACTATAAACGACGGAGTTCTGAGGTAACTCACATAAAAATAATCGAATTGGGACCAAGTCGGGTTAAAAGGTATTAATTAAATAAAAGTCATCGCGTACAGCAATATTTTAAATTCAACAAATATATATGTATATATATATATATATATATATATATATATATATATATATATATATATATATATAATACACATACATATATATTATTATTATTATTTTTGCTTACCATCAGGCAAACGACCAGCTCTAATATATATACCTATATATATATATATATTTGACTGAATGACGAGACGAGCTGGTCGTGTGCCTGATGGTAAGCAATACGCCAGCCCATAACAATAACAGTACCACCAGAACTTTGTTTTGCAAAATCCTGCGCGGCGCTGCACTGCGCTCGTCACCCTGAGACAATTAGCTGTTGAGTCTCCTAATGCCCAGTAATTTCGCTGGCTACGATGCCCTTCAAGCCGGAACACAGTTATGCTTGCGCACTACTGCTTGGCGGCTGAATAACTGGCAAAGCGGTGGTACCCACCCAGACGGCTTGTCGCATACGAGAAACCTACCACCAGTATATATATATATATATATATATATATTCAAACAAACCGCAAAAATTAAATTAATGTTTATATCATTAACATTTATTTAAATAAATTCAAATAATAAGAGGTACTAGTTAAATAAAAGTCATCGCGTACAGCAAAATTTGTAATGGGCAGGCGTGGCGCTTACCATCAGGCGCATGACCTGTTCGTCTTATCACGAAGTACCATAAAAAAAAAATTAACCTAAATAATTCTAATATATTCAAACTGAAACTGCAAATAATTATTTAATGTTAATGTCATTGAAATTTATTTAAATCCACTGATCCTATTTATAGGATCAGTGTTTAAATCAATTTAAATAATAAAAGGTACTAGTAAAATAAAAGTCATCGTGTACAGCAATATTTTAAATTAACCAAAATAATTCTAATATATTCAAACTGAAACTGCAAATAATTATTTAATGTTAATATTATTGAAATTAATTTAAATCAATTTAGATAATAAAAGGTACTAATTAAATAAAAATCTGGTTTTAAAAAAGATAGGTCTACGTCTGACCACCATCTTACCTGATGTTAAACGACGATGTGGCCGATGATGGAGCACGTAGATCTAGAAGACCTATTCACTCTGACCTTGAAGACACCCAGATTGTAGTTATCAGGAAACAGAGAAGACGGCAATGAGTTCCATTCCTTGGCATTACGCACCGCAAACGTACAACCAAAACGCTTTGTACGAATTGGCGGAATGTCTACTAAATAAGAGGGATATTTGAACGATCTTCTACTCGTCCTGTGATGAAAGGGGGAGGGTGGAATTAGGTCGTGAAGCTCCTGTGCACATTCACCGAAATGTATCCTATAAATCTTTTAAGCAATATATAGCCGATTTAAAAAATGTATATTCAAAAAATAAATATAAACCGATCATTATGAATATTATACATCCATACCAAACGTTTGTTCGAAATTTAAAACAATATTTTCAGAAGAATACCATTCACTTCGTATTAAGATATGTGGTATAGTCCACAAATGATATAAAAATAATGAAAGATACAATTTACTAGACATACTGATGTCTTGGCCGAATTTTAAAATAAATACCTACATTACTAAACACCTAAAGCCATTAATATATTACCTGTTTGTTTATAGAGTTCTCACCAAACCTAGTGATGCACTAAGAAATGCCTTAAAAATCGATTTCTGGCGCTTCGCCGGCCGCTGCCGCGGCACGCTCGCTTCGCTCGCTTGGCTCGTGCGTTGTGGTAACCTAACGCTCCTCCTTGCTTCGCTCGTCGTCGTCTCGTCGCACCTATAATTATATTACTCTGCCATAGATTAGTCATTAAAAAATACTGTGTTAAACAAAACATCATTTGTTAACAAAATTATACCAAAAGTATGATATACTAAATAAATACCTAAATATAATATAAAATATATCTAAAACAATTAAATACATAAAGATAATATAACATTAGTAGTCTATAAAACATACTATTACAATAGATAGATATTTCAACTGATGGTATAGATTTTAAGTCAGCCATAACGTACATTTAATAAAATTATACCAACTGACCGTTACGGAAGTCATTAATACTCAATGATCCGTATTGAAATGAAAATATGTAAAATGTATTTCAAACAAACAATATGCACCCATACAATTTACCAAAAAAAAACTACTTCAAAGTCCAAGGTTGATATCAATGAAATTTATATGGGACCACTTCGTAGCTATATTAAATTGACGCAAAAAGAATTTTTGAAATCCGTCAACAGTTGGCGGAGAAATTGGTGAACATACAAAAAATGCAGTGGAACATAGAACCGCCACCTTTTTCAAGTCAATAAAAATGTATTTCGAACAAATGATACGCACCCATAAAAAACATCGCGTACTATCGGTCCTTTGTCACAGCGACGTCACTGACGGACGGGTCAACGTCAACATATTTATTGCAGCTCCTAGATCGTCAACAGCGACGCGAACGAACTCATTCTTAAACGTGAGCCCGCGAAATAAGGTTCTTCGTTTTTAAATTCCGAATGTAAAAGTGGAGTGACGGACTTTATTCGTATTTTCGCCAGTGTTGTGCTTTTGGTGTTTGATTTTTTTTCTGGAGTGCGGGTAAGTTCACTTTTTAATTTTGTCGCTGCCGATTTTTGGATACCGGAATAATATGCTGTTTAAATTTATAATTTACAAATAAAAATATTTAATTATTAAATAAACGGTTTATTGTAAGGTTATAATTATTACCACATAAGAAAACAGAGTTAAAATTAGTCAAAATACAATAAAGATACTATATTAAATTTATAATAAAATTGAAAATTATTTTTAAATTTATGCTTATTAATTCATTTAACACAAATAAAATACATAAGTCAAACTTTTTACATTTTTTTGCGAAGTTCCTTTAAGTCACCAAAATACTTTCTGATTTGAATATTTTTCTACTGATTAAACGTCAAAAATTAATATCAGATAAACACAAATATTTAATGCAATACCATAAAATAAGATTACTTTCAAGGATTAATGCAAGGTCAAAGTTTACTTTCATATGCTTACTTAAGTAAATGTTATTTTTAATAAGAATCTGCCAATCACTTTAGCCTGATGCAATTTAAGAAAAAAAAACTTGCGTGAAATGCAGTTTTTGAAGTGTGCACATATTACTCCTTATTTTTTTATTTATTTTTTTATTGCTAATTGGCTTACGTTTGACCACTATGTCACCTGATGGTAAGCGACGATGCGGTCGACGATCTAGCACGCTTACCAAGATAGTACCTGTTCACTCGGGACTTGAAGATTCCCATTTCTATTTCATAAATTTCTTAGAGATGTATAACATATGTAGCATACAAAGAACTATTATACAATTATTATTAATTATTATACAATTATTTAAATAAATAATTTTATTAATAATACCTAATAAAATTCGATATTTTATTTTCTTCTTTTATAATTTTAATTTAATTTACTTGTATGTTTTTAAGGTTTATAAAAGCTTATTATTAACTATACCTATTCATTTATTTGATACTACAAAAATAACCTGGAAAGTGACTACCAAACTAATTAATCTAATTAAAAATAACATAATTTAAAAAAGTCAGAAACCTTTTATGTGCAAATTTCGGAAACGGAAACCTAGGTACCTATATTCATTTCTTCCGGTTGAACTTGAATTATGGTTGAAATAGCTCCTAGAATTAAATTTATGCAGTACCTAAAGCCCCAGATTAGAGTCTTATACCTACAGGTTCTATTCTGTATTCTGTGCCTAAGCCTTGAGCTGACTTTCTAAATCCCGGATCCCGGATAATCTATATTATTATTAAAACTAACGTGAGTATTATTCATAATCATCATCATCATCATATATAAAATTCTCGTGTCACAATGTTAGTTACCTTACTCCTCCGAAACGGCTTTACTGATTTTTACCAAATTATATGCATATTCAGTAGGTCTGAGAATCGGCTACTATCTATTTTTCATATCCCTAAGTGATAAGGGTTGTTCACCCTTAACATTTTTTTTTAATTTATTAGGCAATACAACGTTTGCCGGGTCAGCTAGTTATTAATAAAATCATGAAATATTTAATTGTTTTTAATTAATAATAATAATTGAATGATAATAATAATTATTACCAATTAAAATTATAATAACTACTATTATCAATAATTATTTATTTAAAATTATAATCATTATTATTAGCAATACATTAATTATTATTAATTTGTTTATTACATAATGCTTCACTATGAGTACTTAGCTGATTGACGATGCTATATTGAAATTTTTTTTATCTCACTATTTTTCTCACGCATAAATCCTGGCCCATAACTAGGTTTCCCTTTATCTAGGGAACCAGGAATTACAAGGACCATTCCACAGCACCAAGACACGAAATAAATGCTTGTGCGATATTTTTTCTGTATACAAACATTTGTCCCGTCGCGGGAATCGAACCCGCAACCTTAGATGTATGAGATTTGAGCCAACCTGCCCAACCACTACACCACAGAGACTATCAATTAATTTTACATAGCTGTTTAATTGTACCTACACATTCTTCTGTTAAATACTTTAACCGCATATTATATTGTACTATTAAATTTTTTTATTTCTATTATTACCTGACTACGGCGAAGCAAAAAGAAGATATAACCACGGCTATTCTATGAACATCACTATGAATTATATTCATCATCATCAGCCCATAGCGTTCCCACTGCTGGGACACGGGACATCCCTCATAGAGAGAGTATGGACCGTAATCCACCACGCTGGTAAACGACCAGCTCGTCTCGTCATTCAGTTACATAAAAAAAAACGCTGGCCCAGTGCGGGTTGGTGGATGTCACATGTCCTTAATTTCGGGGCATGCCGGTTTCCTCACGATGTTTTCCTTCACCGTTTTTAGAGCGAGTGTCAAATCCGTACATAACTTAAGAAAGTTAGTGGTGCGGGGCCAGCGGGATTCGAACTCGAGTGCGTCAGATCGAAAGTCATGCTCCCACTGAGCCACACTCGCTCTTTGAATTATATTAAATACATTAAAATATATTACGTGTATGTACCATAAGTTGTTTATTTATTCACTACATAGTATAAAACAAAGTCGCTTTCTCTGTCCCTATCCCTATGTATGCTTAAATCTTTAAAACTACGCAACGGATTTTGATGCGGTTTTTTTTAATAGATAGAGTGATTGAAGAGGAAGGTTTATGTGTATAATAACCGTGCGAAGCCGGGGTGGGTCGCTAGTAGACGATAATATATTGAATAATTTATACACAACAATTTCAGATGAAAATATTTTCACGTGTCATACTTTATAGAGCGTGATTTTTCAATAGTCAGGTTTTAGTATTTGAACTTACTTTTTAAACGACTTTAAAAAAGGGGAGGTTCTGATTCCGCTTTTATTTATGTATATACCTAAATGATGGAGTTCTGAGGTAACAAACCTCAGAACTCCATCATTTAGGTATAAACTGATTTGGGAAATTCTTGAGTATAGCTTCAAGAAGGTCCCGTATAAATTTCATCGATATTCAACCTTGGGCTTCGAAGATACATCAGAATTGAAGGTTTTTTGTTATAAAATATATTTTTTTCTTTTTGTACTGGTGTGTGGACCCATCATAATAGGGAATCGGACAGTAACCGAGAAAAAATCTAAAATGTAGTTAGAACGAATGTTCGTCGAATCAGACAGATCATTAAATCAATATTATTGTGAAATAATAATGATTTATATTTTTAAATCAATAAATAAAATCTAATAATTCTGACATTTTTAATCTGTTCTTCATCTCGAATAAAAAACAACAATCACAGCGCATGACGTCATTTGTAGGCAAATGCCGTGAGTCAAGCTTGTGTTTATTTTACCTTTTTGCTTTTCATAAAATGTATTTTTGCTAATTTTTTCGTTCCATTACTACAATATCGTCTCTAAACTTCACAAAACGTATTGAAATCTCTTTGCAAGTTTGATTTCGAAGAGTTTGTCGTTTTGTACCTTCATATGACGTCACAAGTTTTGAGGTGACCTTTTGCGCGGCAATATTTGAAACATAATATATAAACATAGTTTTAGGTACTTTTAGAGCGTTATTTAATTAAAATAGTATATCATAGCTATATATATTAATTGTAGTTAATATAAAACACTTTCTGAAAAGTTGTCCGATCCCCTATTATTCATTATCCCTTTTTATGGAGCGTGGCCTTAATTAAGTACTGAATTTACAATTAGACCCAAATATAATGTAACGTATGAACAACGTTATATGACATTAAATAAAAATGCATATTATTAGGTATTCAATTTTTTTTAATTTGTGATAAATCTACGTTTGACCACCATCTCGCCTGATGTTAAGCGACGATGTGGCCGAAGATGGAGCACGTTATTAGCACATTATTTAGTTTTCTTTGCTGCTACTAGCCGGCTGAGCAAACAATTTGTTGCGACCCACGTCACGCGCCCTATTATAGTTGGTACGGATCGATATCGGTGCCATCATCCCCATCTCGGCACTACTAGCCGGCCGAGCAAACAATTTCTGGCGGCGCACGTCACGCGCCCTATTATAGTTGGTACGGATCGATATCGGTGCCATCATCCCCATCTCGCTACTACTAGCCGGCTGAGCAATTTCTGGCGACGCGCGTCACGTGCCCTATTATAGTTGGTACGGATCGATATCGGGGCCATTATCCCCATCTCGGTACTACTAGCCGGCCGAGCAAACAATTTCTGGCGACGCGCGTCACGCGCCCTATTATAGTTGGTACGGATCGATATCGGGGCCATTATCCCCATCTCGGTACTACTAGCCGGCTGAGCAAACAATTTCTGGCGACGCGCGTCACGCGCCCTATTATAGTTGGTACGGATCGATATCGGGGCCATTATCCCCATCTCGGTACTACTAGCGGGCTGAGCAAACAATTTCTGGCGACGCGCGTCACGCGCCCTATTATAGTTGGTACGGATCGATATCGGTGCCATCATCCCCATCTCGGTACTACTAGCCGGCTGAGCAAACAATTTCTGGCGACGCGCGTCACGCGCCCTATTATAGTTGGTACGGATCGATATCGGGGCCATTATCCCCATCTCGGTACTACTAGCGGGCTGAGCAAACAATTTCTGGCGACGCGCGTCACGCGCCCTATTATAGTTGGTACGGATCGATATCGGTGACATCATCCCCATCTCGGTACTACTAGCCGGCTGAGCAAACAATTTCTGGCGACGCGCGTCACGCGCCCTATTATAGTTGGTACGGATCGATATCGGTGCCATCATCCCCATCTCGGTACTACTAGCCGGCTGAGCAAACAATTTCTGGCGACGCGCGTCACGCGCCCTATTATAGTTGGTACGGATCGATATCGGGGCCATTATCCCCATCTCGGTACTACTAGCCGGCTGAGCAAACAATTTCTGGCGACGCGCGTCACGCGCCCTATTATAGTTGGTACGGATCGATATCGGGGCCATTATCCCCATCTCGGTACTACTAGCCGGCTGAGCAAACAATTTCTGGCGACGCGCGTCACGCGCCCTATTATAGTTGGTACGGATCGATATCGGTGCCATCATCCCCATCTCGGTACTACTAGCCGGCTGAGCAAACAATTTCTGGCGACGCGCGTCACGCGCCCTATTATAGTTGGTACGGATCGATATCGGTTATATCATAATACATATAGTTATATACCTACGGTTATTTTTATACTTGCATAATATCTACAAATTATAATTTCAAAATTGAATAACTAAATCCTTAATACCAATGACTGATTGATTCGTTAGTTAATTGTTAAATTGTCTCGTCACGATATGATTGACCGAACTAAAACTAAAGACGTGACTAAAGATAACTAAAACGCCTGCAAACGTTTTCGGCAGTTTTGGCACATTGATTTCATTCTAGCTGCGCCCCGCGGCTTTACCCGCGGTTTCCCGGGATAAAAGTATCCTATGTCCATTTTAAAGTGTTTACCTACATACCAAATTTCATCCAAACCCGTTCAGTAGTTTTTTTTTACCTCAGATTAGGCCAACGTTTGACCACGATCTCACCTGGGCCTTAATTCACTATGACAACTTGGCGATTCCTTGCATCAAGGAAACGTCGATTCTTCTCAATAGTATAAAACAAAGTCGCTTTCTCTGTCCCTATATCCCTATGTATGCTTAAATCTTTAAAACTACGCAACGGATTTTGATGCGGTTTTTTTTAATAGATAGAGTGATTGAAGAGGAAGGTTTATATGTATAATAACCGTGCGAAGCCGGGGCGAGTCGCTAGTTTATTAATAAACTATATCTAAGAAATTTGTATTCTCTATGACGCTTCATATATATGAATGCGTCATAGAGATGTCGTTTATTAATGAAGGTGATAAGAATCGACGTGATCTCGAAGCAAGGAATCGACGTGATTTCGAAGCAAGGAATCGACGTGATTTCGAAGCACGGAATCGACGTGATTTCGAAGCAAGGAATCGACGTGATTTCGAATCAAGGAATCGACGTGATTTCGAAGCAAGGAATCGACGTGATTTCGAAGCACGGAATCGACGTGATTTCGAAGCAAGGAATCGACGTGATTTCGAAGCAAGGAATCGACGTGATTTCGAAACAAGGAATCGACGTGATTTCGAAGCAAGGAATCTACGTGATTTCGCCAAGTTGTCATAGTGAATTGGGGCCCTGATGGGAAGCGATGATGATTCTTGCGTGATTGAGTAACAAACATCCACTCATCTATCTATCCATCCCCAGAAACTTGCGGATTTGTAATATTAGTAGGATTAGATAGTTTTTTTTTATGTAACTGAGTTACGTGACGAGCTGGTCGTTTGCCTGATGGTAAGCAATACGCCAGCCCATAACAATAACAGCACCACCCAGAACTTTGTTTTGCAAAATCCTGCGCGACACTGCACTGCGCTCGTCACCCTGAGACAATTAGCTGTTGAGTCTCATAATGCCCAGTAATTTCGCTGGCTACCATGCCCCATGTAATATGCTACATCAAATTTGGTCGGGTGACTACGACGCTACAACTTGACCTCTTTGTAGTACCTACGGGCTCCCTTATATTGGGTCCTTGCTAAGATGGTTTTAGAAATAACCGGCCAAGTGCGAGACGGATTGCGCACGAAGGGTTCCGTACTTGTATTATCTTGTATTATAAAAACGACATAAAAATCACGTCTGTTGTATGGGAGCCCCCTTTTTTTTAATTCGGTTTTTAGTGTTTGTTGTTTTAGCGGTGACTGAAATACATCATCTGTGAAAATTTCAACTGTCTAACTATCACGGTTCGTGAGATACAGCCTGGTGGCAGACGGACGGACGGACAGCGGAGTCTTAGTAATAGGGTCCCGTTTTAACCCCTGAACCCTTCTGTCACCAGGCTGTATGTCTCATGAACCGCGATAGTTAGACAGTTGAAATTTTCACAGATCTATGATGTATTTCTGTTGCTGCTATAACACTACTAAAAACCGAATAAAAATATATATAAGGGGACTAAAAATCAGGATAAAATAAATATTTAAGGGGGCTTCCATACAACAGACATGATTTTTTTGAAGTTTTTATAGATGGTACGGAACCCTTTGCGCGAGTCCGACTCGCACTTGGCCGGTTTGTTAACAACCTGCACCCATTGACATGCGTAAAACTATAAATAAACGCAGTTATGTCAGTGCTCAAGCGGACAATGGGCCTCACCTCACGTTATGCAACCGATGTTCAAGCGGTATGATGACAGGCGTAAATTAAAATTATCCTCTTCAATATAAATAAAATTGAAGTGTTTGTCTGTCATTTCGAAGCTTACATCAGTACTACGGAGCTTATAGAAAGTAAAATCAAATTGCGTGTGGAAAATCCCATCCTACTAATATCAATATTCGACAGCCTTAGTGGTGTAGTGATTGAGCAGGTTAGCTCTTAGGTTTGTTACCGCAGGACTCCGTCATTTATGAACCGATTTGGAATTTTTTTTTCGCGTTGGGTTCAGTAATGCTACGAAGTGTTTCCATATAAATTTCATCGACATTTGACCTTGGACATTGAAGTCGGTTTTTGTTTATTTTTAATATTTTTTATAAATAAATTAATAACAAAAACACCCGACTTCAATTCTGATGTCTCTTCGAAGTCGAAGTACATCTGAGTGCCTCCGTGCTTCGGAGTGCACGTTAAGCCGTCGGTCCCGGTTGTAATCATAGGACAACAGTCCTTAGACCATGTCGGAGGCCTTCGGGCGGTCTAAAAACTCCGATACCAGGGTTAACCACACACGCTCGATAGAAGAAGAAGTAAGAAGGATATGATACATCTATAATCTTAAAATATAGTAGGTAGGCGTTATTAACGTGGCATCGCCCCGCTTACGGCTTCTACACTACGTGCTGTGGAGCCTACAGTATCCATCTACCTCTCCCGCTTCTACCCTGAAACATCAGGGGATGAAGTGTTGAAGTACATCAAAGAAACGCTTCATGGACGGATCCAGGGACAGAGCAATGCGACTGTCGAGGCTGGAGTCGACTAGGACCACTGAATTCAAGTCCTATAGGCTCCAAGTTCCGGCGGTGCATAAAGAACAGCCCCCATATGTCCCTCTAACGCCAATCGTATATCGCGTTGAGCTCAAATTAATGTATAGCTTCACCACAACTAATGAGATACGGTCTCATTATTGTCGATTCAGCAAGAAATCGAATAAAGCTCATTAATTTTTACCATAATATGAAAACTACAAGTTGATAGAAACTTAATGGAACAATATATATGGCATCATAAGACATGGTCGTAGTGAATTAATATGAATAGGACATCGGACAACTTTTCAGAAAGTGTTTAAAATTAACTACAATAATAATAATAATAATAATAAAATTGTTTATTCAAAAAGGTTACAACATTTGTGGTACACAAGTAATTCTAAAAGGTTAGCGGTGTGTTGCAGATTACGATTAAACGACGAGTCCCAAACTAGGCGAAAGCCTGTGTCTTGGGATTCTGAGATACGACTTGCTAAGTTTAGATTAGGTTAGAGATGATACCACAGTTTGTGACAATATCAGAACAATAAGTCAGAGTAAGCATGAAGTTAACATTTAGATCTAATTTGAATTTTTTAATTAAAATTCTATTTTTACGGGAGTGGACACGTGGTCACAATAAATATATAAAGCCATGAAAAATACTATTTTAATTAAATAACGCTCTTAAAGTACCTAAAACTATGTTTAAGTATTATGTTTCAAAAATTGCCGCGCAAAAGGTCGCCTCAAAACTTGTGATGTCATATGTAGGTAGAAAACAACAAACTCTTCGAAATAAAACTTACAAAGAGGTTCTAATACGTTTTGTGAATTGAGGACTATATTGTAGTAATGGAACGGACAAACATTCATAGGTATATATATATATATATATATATATATATATATATATATATAAATAACAAGTTACATAAAAGCTTGTAAAAAAAAAAGCGCAAGCATTTGTTTCGTGTCTGGGTGTTGTGGGATGGTCCTCATAGTTCCTGGTTCCCTAGGTACAGGGAATCCTAGTTAGGGACCAGGATCTATGTATGTGATCGTTGGGAGTCCTTTATTTAATCTTTCTCAATTATCTTAAAAAAAAACAAGTGCGAGCTGGACTCGCGCATGAAGGGTTCCGTACCATTATCTATAAAAACGGCAAAAATATCATGTTCGTATGGGAGCCCCGTTAAATATTTATTTTATTGTGTGTTTAGTATTTGTTGTTATAGCGGCAAAAGATATACATAATTTGTGATAATTTCAACTGTCTAACTATTAAGGTTCATGAGATACAGTCCGGTGACAGGCGGAAACACAGACATACAGAGGAGTCTTAGTAATAGGATCGTTTTACCCTTTGGGTACGGAACCCTAAAAAACCTAAAAAAGCGCAAGATGTTTTGATGCGGTGTTTACCTGTAAAAGATTATGCGTTTAGCAGTTATAATGAATATTTATTAAAGTATGTACTAATGTAATAATTGTTGGTAAACCATAAATAAACAAAATAAAAATAAAATATTTGTTTTGTGTCTAGGTGTTGTGGGATGGTCCACATAGTCCCTGGTTCAATAGATAAAGGGAATCCTAGTTAGGGGCCAGGATCTATGTATGTGATCGTTCAGAGTCATTTATTTAATTTTTCTCAATTATCTTAATTTCAATTTCAATCATATATTGCGTTCCATAACATTATTATAGTTGTTGTCAATAAATACATTATGGACTCTGTCGGGCATAGCAATTAGAAGAAAGGAAGAACAATTGTTATAATTGTTATAATTAAATTATTATTATTATAAACTTACAAATATTAATATAATCTTTAAAAATTGGTTAGAAATACAAGTTAGTACCACGCTGTAACCAGGCGTAGCGCACTCCGCACTGTAGGTACGAAGCTAAAGGTACATAGCCGGACACCGACGGCGGGTCGCGCGTCGTTACACGCACCGCGTCAGAAGAGATAAGATAAGATAAGATGCAATAGAAAGAGAGACGCTCTGTAGGTTAATATGACTGGTAGGTATGCAGCGCTACGCGAGCTGAATTGAATTTTATTGCGTCATTGCAAGAGTCGCTATTTGTTTAAATTTCTTTGCGGAGTGATGCTTCTGTCCCTTTGTCTTCTGTGCTGTAACTAAAAAATATCTTCGACTTCGAAAAAGAAGCTTCTCAATTGGATGTTTGTTACATCAAAACTCCGTCATTTATAAACTGATTTGGAAAATTATTTTTGTCTTAGTTTCAGCATAGCTTCCAGGTGGTCCCATATAAATAACATCGGTATTCCTTGGACTTCGAAGATACATCAGAATTGAAGTCGGTTTTTGTTATTAAATGTGTAGGTACTTGTGTTTTTGGTTATGCATTTAGGCCAATGCCAGCGATTCGGCGTTCAACTCGGATCGGAGTCAAGGCGGGAATTTGGCAACTCTGAAAGAAAGTGGAGGCTTGAATGACAAGCTTTACGTACACAAAGCTTAGAGCCAACGTGCGCGTGACTTTACAATACAATACAATAACACTTTATTGCACACCAAATAATTATACAAATACTTTACTACTTTACTATTACTACTATTTTATTTTACATTTTTTTTTTATTTTACTTTACTTTCCTTTTTTTACTGATGGTAGGTTTCTCGTATGCGAGAGGCCGTCTGGGTGGGTACCACCGCTTTGCCAGTTATTTAACCGCCAAGCAGTAGTACGCGAGTATGTGTGTTCCGGTTTGAAAGGCATTGTAGCCAGCGAAATTACTGGGCATTATGAGACTCAACAGCTGATTGTCTCAGGGTGACGAGCGCAGTGCAGTGCCGTGCAGGATTTTGCAAAACAAAGTTCTGGGTGGTGCTGTTATTGTTATGGGCTGGCGTATTGCTTACCATCAGGCAAACGACCAGCTTGTCTCGTCATTCAGTGACATAAAAAAAAATTAAGACAATATTAAAAAACAAGTACAAGTTTTATCAAACAAAAAACCGACTTCAATGTATCTTCGAAGTCCAAGGTCAAATATCAATGAAATAATAATAAATAATAATAATAAATTCATTTATTTCAGGCAATAATACAGTTAACAAATTTAAAGTACCAGATACTCATAAAATAGGTATATACCTTACAGACTAGCATATATACAATTTATAAACACTAAAGCTACGATTAGGGAATTAACTTCGGCTTCAAATGTATATGGGACCACTTCGTAGCTATACTGAACCCAACGCAAAAAGAATTTTCCAAATCGGTTCATAAATGACGAAGTTCTAAAGTAACAAACATTAAAAAAATGCCATCGAATAGATAACCTTCTCCTTTTTTGAAGTCAGAAAATACATTATCAATGCAGCCTCTGTGGTGTAGTGGTTTTGCAGGTTGGGCCAAATCTCGTTCACCACTGAGGTTGCGGGTTCGATTACCGCGACGGGACAAATATTTGCGTATAGAAAAAAAAGCGTAAGCATTTGTTTCGTGTCTGGGTGACCCTTAATACAGGGGATCCTAGTTAGGGGCCAGGATCTATGTATGTGATCGTTGGACGTACTTATTTATATACTTAATTACATCGTAGATTTGACGTACAATGGACGGTCTTATCGCTTATATGTTAGATAGATAGATAACTCTTTATTGCACTTAAAAAATAAAACAGAATTACAGTTGGTAATACAAAATTTCCTATAAGTACAATAGGCGGTATTATCGCTAAGCAGCGATCTCTTCTAAACAACCATAGGGTAAGCAAAACAACATTTTAAAGAGGATAGTGTGCTAAGAAGGACGAATGTAAGTGATTTTACACTTAAATGATTAAAATATAATATACATCATATATAGTTAGATATAAATACATCTAAATTGTCTATATATAATATACTAGCTTTTCCCGCGACTTGGTCTGCGTGGATGGTAGAGGATGCCCCTGTATCTTGTCGTTGAAGTATCTAGCGATAAGACCGCCCATTGTAACACGTTAGCTTTAAGTATTGTTTTGTAACTTATTTCTTTTTGATTATATTAGATTAGATTAGATTATGCTTTATTGTTACTTAGATTAGATTAGATTAGATAACGCTTTATTGTTACTTGTGTAACAATAAAGCCTAATAATCTAATCGAGATTTTGAAATTTTTTGACAAACAATTTTTTTATCTCTCGTGAAAAATATTTTTTTTTATAAAAAGTATCCTATGTTACTTCTTATACCTCCATGAATATGTGTACAAAGTTTCATGATGATCGGTTAAGTAGTTTTGGCGTGAAAGCCCTGGGTTCGAATCCCGACTCGGCCCTGCACCAATAACTTATAGTTAAGTGCAGATTTTGCTACTCGCTCTAAAACGGTGAAGGAAAACATCGTGATGAAACCCGCTTACGCGCTTTGGAGTGGTAGGCTCTGGCCGTGGTTGTAATACCACCCACCGAACAAAGCCATGCCGTCAAGCGACCTAGTCGTGTTTCGGGATGATGTTCGGTGAATCATCGGGGAGACGGGTCTGAGCAGCCGCTCAACTGCCGTCTCTCTCTAGATCTATGTACTCCATCTTAGGCCACATCATCGCTTCACATCAGGCGAAATAGTGGCCAAACATAGATCTATTAAGCGTAAAAAAAAAACATAACTATATATATAATTCCAATATAATTATAATTCTTATAATATATAATTATTTTTAAATTCTTTCTTCTTTCTTTTTTTTGTGACAATTGTAAATTTCTTCTATTTAATTAAAAAATTTAAAACCAAAAAAAAATATCCAATATATATATATATATATATACAACATGTACATAATATATGTTAGGTCCTGGAAAAGGACAGGCTACTTTTTATCCCGGGACACCGCGAATGGAACCGCGGGGCGAAGCTAGTATTTAATATTTGGCATAGGCCTGTCAATATTTGTTTGAAAACGACGAATTTTAACACCAAATCAACAATGGCCACTTGAGAGGATCTAAAATATAAATAATGCTATAATAATACATGAATCTCATAAATAAATCTATAATAATCATTGTCATCATCAATGGTATGCGGAAGGAGGTAGGCCTCTCGTATACGGGAGGCCCTTCTGAGTAGGTACCACAGTCATTCTGCCGCCAAGCAGTAGTGCGTAGTTCCGGTTTGAAGGGCATTGTAGCCACGCTGCCAATAGCGAAGTACCTACATGTTCATCAAAATCCGTATAGTAGTTTTTACGTGAATAAGTAACAAACATCCATCCATCCACACAAACTGTCGCTTTTTTTAATACGTAGAATTTTGCCGGTCTATTGTTCTTATTATCGGGATATTTGTTTTGAGTTTCCGATATTTTGATACGGCATCAAACGCCATTACAAACTTTCTCCTATTTTTGGATGGACTTGGCAGAATCGGATTTATTTGGCAGAATGCTTTATAGAGGACTAGCAGCCGCTCACGACTTCGTTCGCGTTGACATAAAAATATAGCCTATGTTACTCAGGGATAATGTAGCATTCTAATGGTGAAAGAATTTTTGCAATTTCATTTTAGCACTCAAACGTATAAGGGGCAGCCCTCGGTAGGTTAGGGTGCGGCGGGGGTGGCCCAAGGGCCACCCCAATGCCGCGAATATGTAGTACCTATTCATAAAATTGGTGCTCGTTATGAAATATTTTAATGAACATATTTTGGTGCACAATCAGTATATTTGGCGGAAAAACGGGAAGAAATTGAGTTCAGTTAAATACGATCCCTTTTGAAATCGGAACATACAAAAGTACAAATATTTTCTATTTATAATATTATTATTATAGAAAGGCGCGCGGCGTGGTTTGATCTCATAACTCGCAAAAACTTCCTGAAAAAAAAAACCCGGTGTATTCTGGTCTTTTATTGATAATTAATATTAGTCTGTAGTATTTTTAGTACGTTTAAATAACCTGTATTGTAACCTAGAAGTTCCACAACGGTACGTTAACCCTTTTGTATAAATAATTTTATTAGTTTATTTTTATGATCTTATTTTTAAACCGTTTATATTAACTTTGAGGTAGTCATGGCCTCAACGGATTTCCTTGATACTGTTTTGAACAAAGACATCATTACGAGCAGTTACAAAGAAAGAAAGAAAGAGAAAAGGAAGAGAAAGAAAGCAAGAAGGAAAGATAGAAATAAAGCAAAGATATGTGTTTTGAAAACCACAAAGAAAATAAACGAAAACGATACACGTGAGATAACATACAATATACAAGTTAGAGACAATAAATAATAAACAATAAGAAATAGATGGTTCTCTGCCGCTAGTTTTTGTTTTTTTTGCAGTGCGTAAACTAAAAAAAAGCCCGGCCAAGTGCGTGTCGAACTCGCGCACGAAGGGTTCCATACCATTAACTATAAAAACGGCAAAAAAAAATGATGTCTGTGTACGGGGGCCCTCCAAATATTTATTTTATTCTGTTTTTTAGTATTTGTTGTTATGGCCACAGAAATACATCATCTGTGAAAATTTCAACTGTCTACCTTTCACGGTTCATGAGATACAGCCTGGTGACAGACGGACGGACAGCGGAGTCTTAGTAATAGGGTCCCGTTTTACCCTTTGGGTACGGAACCCTAAAAACAAATAAGAAATAGGTACTTGAGGGCTAAATTATCCTTGTACAAGTTTAATCACCTTGTCCGCGCGGACGTTTTTTTTTTCTTAACAAAACGCAGACGCACGCTACTTAACTATTTTTAAACTCTGCAATGCAAAAACTAAAAAAAAAATTAAAGAAAATAGTTTAGGGTGCCGGTGTTTACATATAACAACAAATACTAAAAAACAGAACAACATTAATATTTAAGGGGGCTCCCATGCAATAGACATGATTTTTTTGCCGTTTTCAAAGATAATGGTACGGAACCCTTCGTGCGCGAGTCCGACTCGCACTTAGTCGTTTTTTTTATTTTGCAGCGCAACTTGCATTTTGTTAAGTTCGTCGCACTCACTTGCAAAAAGTTTAAGTATAGCGAGAAAAACATCCACAAGGTTCACATCCACATAGTTTAATGATATGTCCTCGTAGAATGGCCTTCAATCGAACGACAAGAAAAAAGTCCGCGTGGACTATTTTTGTCTCGGTGATCGTACGGACTTGGCAAATGGTCCTGTACAAGGATAATCCCGCCTTCAAGAATCTTTTTTTAGTTGCAGTGCAAATGCCGCGGTTCATGCATTTTTAATCTTTATTTCAGGCAACATAAGTACAATAAAGAAAAAAATATAATAATAATTAATTAATTCAATTTATTAATTTTCAATAAGTACTGAGTTTTTTATTTTTTCTTTCTTTATATATAAGTTACAGATGTTATTTACTTATTCTACGGCCCATATAAATATTTACCTTAGAACTAACATACATATAATTATGATTATGTTACGTTCGTCGCACTCACTTGCAATAAGATTTTTTAGCGAGAAAAACATCGGTACGTCCTCGGTCCGACGGTATGTCCTCCTAAATGAAATAAATAAATAATAAAAAATAAATAATTTATTTGTCTTAAACATGGAATTATATCATGTTCTACCTTTCGGTGTACAAATATTTGTGATAATGAATTTAATGCATTTCATTAATTTTTATTGATTTATTACAGGCAATTTTAAAGAACAACTAACAATTAACAGAGGCCCATAGAATTTATACCTTACAGACTAACATAGATATATACAAAAATATAACAGAATTACTATTTTAGTTATTATTGTTTATTTTCGTTTATTATTACTTATTATTGTTTATTTATTGTCAGTCCCTTATGTCCTAGCCTTTAATCGAACGACAAGAAAAAGGTCCGCGTGGACTATTTTTTTCTCTTTGATCGTTCGGACAAGGCAATTGGACTTGTACAAGGATATTCAGCCCTCAAGTACCTTTTTTCTTTTTATTTTTTGATTCTGCGGCGCAAATGTCATCTTCCTTGTTTATTTTTTACGTACGTCGCATCCATTTGCAAAAAGTTTATAGCGAGAAAAACGTCCACAATGTAGTAGGCAGCTTAAGAGGGAACGGCACGCTGAAATTTTCATACAAAAAGACAAAACGTTTTTCTACCCCTAAACATTAACCAAATTCGATGAAATTTAGACATGTAGAGCTGTTATCATTATTGAGGTTTGTAGGTTTTTATTTATTCGATAATTCCTATAGAATTTGAATAAATGGATCCAAAAAACTCGATATTTACTCGAATTTTTTTTGAAGTTTGGAAGCTTTTAACTTTAAAAATAGACATAAACTTAGAAAAAAGAAAAATTACAAACCTAGTTTATTCTCCATTTAAGAAATTGAGACCAAAATTACCAGATTTGGTTGAGATTTAGTGTGGTAGAAACGTTTTCTCCCGAAAGCTAATTTTAACAAAAATCTGAAGTAATGATACGAATTTAGTTAAATTATTTTTATTATTATTATTTAGTTAATTTATTAAATTTAATTTACGCATTTTCTGCGAGACCGTAAACCATTATTCAAATACCTAGTGCTCGTTGGCCGCGGCTGTGCCATATCCTCTTAACGGCCCTACTAGCTTGGCCTTCAATCGAACGAAAAAAAAAAAGTCCGCGTGGACTATTTTTTCTCTTTGATCGTTCGGACAAGGCGATTGGACATGTACAAGGATTATTCCGCCATCAAGTACCTATTTTCTTTTATTTTTCTTAGATTTTGCACCGCAAATGGAAAATGCCGCCGTCCTTGCACTTTGCTACGTTCGTCTCACTCACTTAAACAAACTATTTTTAGCGAATGCAAGGCAGAAAATAAATCCAGAGATGATGTGTCATATTTATTTAACCAACGTTTATAAGCAGATTGGATTACATGATTATAACTCTTCAATTCAATTCAAAAGTTCTTTATTTCAATTTTGTCGTCACAGACGCAATTATGAACGTCAATTATTACAATGACTCTACCGCCGTATCGGAAATCTCTTTATTGCTACACCACCAGATATCATAGATTCAAGATTCAAGATTCATTTATTTGCATTAAATACAGGGACCAATACAATCAGATTCAGAAACTATGCCATACTTTGCCAATTTGGCGTGCAAATATTTAGGATTAGATAAGATTAAATAACTCTTTATTGTTACACCACCAGGAATTATTACAACAAAAGAAAAATTACAAACTTAAAAACTAAAGTGTTACAATGGGCGGTCTTATCGCTCAAAGCTATCTCTTCCAGACAACCTTTGGATGGAGAGGACATTTAACATTAATAAAATTAAATGTTAATAGTATTAAACAAACATTATATAATTAAATTAATACAATTGAGAAATAATTAATAATAATTGAGGCATAACAACATAACTAATTTTTAGAAAAAACAAGAACCGACTTCAAGAGTAAACTTATATTTTTTGTTTTTGTTATTTTTTTCTAAAAGTGCTAAATCAATTTCGATAAAATTTATATGGGACCACCTCTAAAGTATGGCTTACCAAACAAAAAAAGAATCATCAAAATCAATTTACAATTGGCGGAGTAAACGCTTAACAAACATACAAAAAATAAAACATACCGTCGAATTGAGTACCTCCTCCTTTTTTTAAGATGGTTAAAAGTTAAAACGAAAACTAACATACTTATCAAGCGAGTTTTAGTAATCTAACATTTTTTTAAAACCCTGTCTAAGAACCACTGCTAGAAAACCTGCTTTCAAATAAAAAAAAACTTCATCCAAATTGGTTTACCCGTTTGAGAGCTACGGTGCCACAGACAGACACATAGTGGTCAAACTTATAACAAACCTCCTTTTTGTGCCGTAGGTTAAAAACTAACGTGTTACAATGGGCGGTCTTATCGCTCAAAGCAATCTCTTCCAGACAACAAAATGAGTAACGCTGTTGATAATTTTATCACAGAATACTAAGGGACAGAAGCATCACTCCGCAAATAAATTTAAACAAATAGAGACTCTTGCTATGACGCAATAAAATTCAATTCAGCTTGCGTAGCGCTGCATACCTACTAGTCATATTAACCTACAGAGCGCCTCTCTTTATATCGCATAGCTCTTATCTCTTCTGACGCGGCACGTGTAACGACGCGCGACCCGCCGCCGCGCCGTCGGTCGGTGTCAGGCTATGTACTTGTAGCTTCGTACCTACAGTGCGGAGTGCGCTAGGCCTGGTTTTATTTACCCTTTGAACGCCACACCGGTCACCGATGACACCAAACAAATTTTTTTCTATAGTGTCTGCTACATATGGTTTTATAAGTAGATAGGTGTCTATTATCTGTAATGTCATCCTTAAAAATAAAAAATAAATGTTGTTTGTTTGTAAGTCACTTGAGAACGGCTGGACCGATTTGACAATTTTTTTGTGTTAAATGTTTATCACAGACCAAAGTAAGATTTTATGGAATAAAATTGGAATAGGGCAATAATAGGGAATAAATTGGAATAATATAGGGCTTTCATCAATTTATCTGGAATTTCCAAAGCCAAAGCCCAACACAAAAAACAAAAAACCGGCCAAGTGCGAGTCGAACTCGCGTACGAAGGGTTCCGTACCATTCCGACACTTAGAACAAGGTGTGAAAGAGTGCCATAGATATTGCGGCGACACAAGATGTTGCTTGCGTGTGGCGTGGTATGCAGCCTGACACTCAGAACAAGGTGTGAAAGAGTGCCATAGATATTGCGGCGACACAAGATGTTGCTTGCGTGTGGCTTGGTATGCAGCCTGACACCTACAACAAGGTGTGAAAGAGTGCCATAGATATTGCGGCGACAGAAGATGTTGCATGCGTGTGGCGTTGTATGCAGCCTGACACTTACAACAAAGTGTGAAAGAGTGCCATAGCTATTGCGGCGACATAAGATGTTGCATGCGTGTGGCGTGGTATGCAGCCTAACACTTACAACAAAGTGTGAAAGACTGCCATAGATATTGCGGCGACATAAGATGTTGCATGCGTGTGGCGTGGTATGCAGCCTGACACCTACAACAAAGTGTGAAAGAGTGCCATAGATATTGCGGCGACACAAGATGTTGCTTGCGTGTGGCTTGGTATGCAGCCTGACACCTACAACAAGGTGTGAAAGAGTGCCATAGATATTGCGGCGACAGAAGATGTTGCATGCGTGTGGCGTAGTATGCAGCCTGACACTTACAACAAAGTGTGAAAGAGTGCCATAGATATTGCGGCGACATAAGATGTTGCATGCGTGTGGCGTGGTATGCAGCCTGACAGGTTACGTTCGTGCAAATTTCGAATATGGAATCTCCACAAACCGGAACCTTCTGGTTCAAGGGTACACCTGCACCACAGATTATAAAATAGTGCTACAACCATACAAAGAGATCATGTTTGCCTCCTTTCTACGAACACCGGTATTTTTGTAATCAATCGTTTACGCAAGAAACCTTGCGGATAAACGCTCGCTCGCCAAAACCGCAAAATCTGTGCGTATGTCATTATTATGGCTATTAAAAATAATTAAATCGTATTTTGATATAATCTATAAGTACTATTATAAAAATGGAACTGAGCCAATTCTGTACATTGAAGATATTTTTGAAATACCAACTGGGGTCGACTATTTAGAGGGTTTGTTTGTATGTTTGTTTGTTTGTTATCTATTTAGGGTTATGTTATATCAAAATCGGTTGGATGACTACGAAGATACAGCTTGACCTCTTCGTACCTAGTTGTTGTATATGTCATATGTCGTGAGAACACAAGAACAACGTTTTTTTGATATTGAATGCATTAGCGCATGCTAGGACGAAAATTGGCAGGAGTAGGCTCGGTGGCCCAGTGGTTAAGGCGTCGGGACGGTATTCCGAAGACGCAGGTTCGATCCCTGCCCGAGCAATATAATTTTTCTTCTTCTTATTTATTTTAAAATCTTAAGAACAAAGTGTCTTCGCCCCAATAGAGACAATAAGAAAAGTGTTGACGGACATATTCTTAGTTTTACTCTACTGAGCAGCTTAAGTTAAATTTAAATGACTTTAGGCTAGATTATAATTCTAATGGCGGGTCTTTATTTGAGACAAGTCATTACGTTAAAAAAATATAGGTATGTCGTATGTCCAGTGTAATGTTGTGTGATGTCTTGAATTAAAGTTTTGTCTTTCTTTATTTCTTTCTTTATAGTACGCGCTCTCATATACTGGGAAGGACTTATTAAGCTTTTTTTTTTATTTAATGTGTCGGCAAACAAGCAGACGTCCCGCCTTATGGTAAGCGGTTACCGTCGCCTATGGACATCTGCAGCACCAGAGGCATTGCTGAAGCGTTGCCGACCATTAAGGACTCTATTAATTCCCCTTTTAAAGGACTCCATGATGGTCTTAGGAAAAAAACAAATTATGAACTTTATTGTTCACGCGGATGAAGTCTTTGGAAAACCTAGTATATTATATATATATTTACGCTTAATAGATCCATGTTTCACCACTATCCCGCCTGATGTGAAGCGATGATGTGGCCTAAGATGAAGCACTTAGATCTAGAGAGAGACGGCAGTTGAGTGGCTGCTCAGACCCGTCTCCTCGATGGTTCACCGAACAGATATTTAGGAGAATCAATGGACTCCATAGTTTAATTACAGTCATCGGTAAAGTTGAAGGTTTTTATAACTGAAACTATTAAAAAAATCGGAATTCTATTTTTATTCCAGTAGGTATTTACTTGGATTAATTAAAATAATTTGATTACGCAAAAGAATCTCCGAACTTGCATCGATTGACGTCGTAATATAATTAACAAGTTTTTTAGAGCGAGTGTGGCTCAGCGGTAACTCATGCGCCTTTCGATCAGACGCACCTGGGTTCGAATCCCGACTCGGCCCTGCACCAACGACTTATAGTTAAGTGCAGATTTTGCACGCTCGCTCTAAAACGGTGAAGGAAAACATCGTGATGAAACCCGCTTACGCGCTTTGGAGTGGTAGGCTCTGGCCGTGGTTGCAATACCACCCACCGAACAAAGCCAAATCAAGCGACCTAGTCGTGTTTCGGGATGTTGAACTTTTGTTACAATATTTTATGTTTGTTTTTGACAATATTATGTTTCATATGTGCCAGTTGGCTACTTGGCAGAAGCGGAATGTTCCATGCATCTTTGTCTTCTATGTAATTACTAAATGTATAGTATGCTTTTATCATTAGAATATTTTTCACACTCAATTTGAATCTACTTTCTGTGAGCTCCGTTATACATTTTGGAATTTTATTGTAAAAACGTTACCAATTGCCCATGAAGGACTTATTCGTTTTACTCAGTCTAAACCTAGGTACTAGGTAGGTAGGTAGGATATGTTATAACTTGATGCATGGTGGTGTAACATATAATTTTATGGCCCTTGATAAATCTTAACAAAAAACATCCGCCTGCTCGCCCTTAATTGCCGCGTTAACGATATACCTATTAATTAATCAATTACTATTATGACGATATTTCCATGCGCTTCTGCACCGGGATTTTCCTATCTTCATTGAGTTCTATCTTTCCGTCGGTCCTCATTGCACAATTTGGATTCATGGACTAGAATTACAACATTCATGATGACATGATGAGAGCGAGTGTGGCTTATTGTACTCTTTATTCCAGAAAACCGCGGGTTAAACCGCGGAGCGCAGCTTTTTTTTTACGCTTTATAGATCCATGTTTGGCCACTATCTCGCCTGATGTGAAGCGATGATGTGGCCTAAGATGAAGTACATAGATCTAGAGAGAGACGGCAGTTGAGTGGCTGCTCAGACCCGTCTCCCCGATGGTTCACCGAACATCATCCCGAAACACGACTAGGTCGTTTGACGGCATGGCTTTGTTCGGTGGGTGGTATTACAACCACGGCCAGAGCCTACCACTCCAAAGCGCGTGAGCGGGTTTTATCACGATGTTTTCCTGCACCGTTTTAGAGCGAGCGTGCAAAATCTGCACTTAACTATAAGTCATTGGTGCAGGGCCGAGTCGGGATTCGAACCCAGGTGCGTCGGATCGGAAAGCGCACGAGTACCCTTGAGCCACGCTCGCTCTAAAAAAGCGCTAGTGAAAAAGAAAATTAAATTTAAATAAAACAGAGTTTATATCAAACACTAACCACAAATCAAAGCGCTAGTATTGCTCAGTAAAGAGCGAGTGTGGTTCAGTAAAGGGTGAGTGTGGCTTAGTAGAAGAATGTGCGACTTTCGATCCGACTCACCCCAGTTTGAATCTCGCTGGCCCCGCGTCACTGACTTTCTTAAGTTATATGTGGATTCAACACTCGCTCTAAGAACGGTGAAGGAAAACGTGAAGAAACCGGCATGTCCATGTGACATCCGCCAACCCGCACTGGGCTAGCGTGGTGGCGTGGTGGCCCATACTCTCTCTCTAAGAGAAGGCTCGTGTCCCAGCAGTGGGCACGTGATGGGCTGATGATGACTAACCACAAAATAAACAACTCCGATAGAGTAATAGGTAATGTACCTACACAAAAATGTTTATTTTCCTTGATAACTGTTATTAAAGACCAATCATCGTTTATTACCTTCATTTACATAGATGATCGTGTTTCGGAACACTCCGAAAACCGGCCAAGTGCGAGTCGGACTCGCGCACGAAGGGTTCCGTATCGGTATCTAAAACGGCAAAAAACCCGTTTGTTGTATGAAAGCCCCCTAAAATATTTATTTTATTCTGTTTTTAATTTATTCTGTATTTGTTGTTATAGCGGCAACAGAAATACATCATCTGTGAAAATTTCAAATGTCTAACTATTACGGTTCATGAGACACAGCCTGGTGACAGACGGACAGACAGACGGACGGATAGCGGAGTCTTAGTAATAGGGTCCCGTTTTACCCTTTGGGTACGGAACCCTAATAATCGTGTTTCGGTAACACTCCAAAAACGATTGAATTCTTCGATTATATTTGCCAAATCGATATAAAACTTTTTGTGCGTAACAAAAACAAGAATCGATAAAGGCCGATAATTATAAACATAGATTAAAATATTAGGCATAAACCTATAAAACGATTTTCTAAGGTTTTATTAGCCTCTGTGGTGAAGTGGTTGGGCAGGTTGGCTCAAATGATACCATACACCATTGAGGTTGCGGGTTCGATTCCCGCGACGGGACAACTGTTGAACCTATAAAACAATTTTCTTAGGTTTTATTACTCTCTATACTGACAGCCTCTGTGGTGTAGTGGTTGGGCAAGTTGGCTCAAATGACGCCATACACATTGAGGTTGCGAGTTTGATCCCCACCGACAGGACAAATGTTTGAACACAGAAAAAAATAATCATTTGTTTCGTGCCTGGGTGAGACCATGGTCCTCGTAGTTCCTGGTTCCCAAAATAAAGGGAATCCTAGCCAGGATCAATGTTTGTGACCGTAGACGTAAAATAATTGCTATACTAAAGAAATTCAGAATTAAAATCCATAACATAACATCATACTAATATTATAAATGGTAAAGTTTGTATGTGTGTTTGTTACTTCTTCACGCTGTAACGGCTCAACGGATTTGAGTGAAATTGGGAATGGAGATAGCTTATACCCTGGATTAACACATAGGCTACTTTTTATTTTGGGAAACCGCGGGTGAAACCGCTAGGCTAAGTTCGTACTATAAATGCGAAAGTTTATTTGAAGGTGTGTGTGTGTGTGTTTGTTACTTCTTCACACTGTAACGGCTCAACAGATTTGAGTGAAATTGGGAATTTAGATAGCTTTATACCCTGGATTAACACATAGGTTACTTTTTATTTCGGGAAACCGCGGGTGAAACCGCTAGGCTAAGTTCGTATTATAAATGCGAAAGTTTATTTGAAGGTGTGTGTGTGTGTGTTTGTTACTTCTTCACACTGTAACGGCTCAACAGATTTGAGTGAAATTGGGAATTTAGATAGCTTTATACCCTGGATTAACACATAGGTTACTTTTTATTTCGGGAAACCGCGGGTGAAACCGCTAGGCTAAGTTCGTATTATAAATGCGAAAGTTTATTTGAAGGTGTGTGTGTGTGTGTTTGTTACTTCTTCACACTGTAACGGCTCAACAGATTTGAGTGAAATTGGGAATTTAGATAGCTTTATACCCTGGATTAACACATAGGTTACTTTTTATTTCGGGAAACCGCGGGTGAAACCGCTAGGCTAAGTTCGTATTATAAATGCGAAAGTTTATTTGAAGGTGTGTGTGTGTGTGTTTGTTACTTCTTCACACTGTAACGGCTCAACAGATTTGAGTGAAATTGGGAATTTAGATAGCTTTATACCCTGGATTAACACATAGGTTACTTTTTATTTCGGGAAACCGCGGGTGAAACCGCTAGGCTAAGTTCGTATTATAAATGCGAAAGTTTATTTGAAGGTGTGTGTGTGTGTGTTTGTTACTTCTTCACACTGTAACGGCTCAACAGATTTGAGTGAAATTGGGAATTTAGATAGCTTTATACCCTGGATTAACACATAGGTTACTTTTTATTTCGGGAAACCGCGGGTGAAACCGCTAGGCTAAGTTCGTACTATAAATGCGAAAGTTTATTTGAAGGTGTGTGTGTGTGTGTTTGTTACTTCTTCACACTGTAACGGCTCAACAGATTTGAGTGAAATTGGGAATTTAGATAGCTTTATACCCTGGATTAACACATAGGTTACTTTTTATTTCGGGAAACCGCGGGTGAAACCGCTAGGCTAAGTTCGTATTATAAATGCGAAAGTTTATTTGAAGGTGTGTGTGTGTGTGTTTGTTACTTCTTCACACTGTAACGGCTCAACAGATTTGAGTGAAATTGGGAATTTAGATAGCTTTATACCCTGGATTAACACATAGGTTACTTTTTATTTCGGGAAACCGCGGGTGAAACCGCTAGGCTAAGTTCGTATTATAAATGCGAAAGTTTATTTGAAGGTGTGTGTGTGTGTGTTTGTTACTTCTTCACACTGTAACGGCTCAACAGATTTGAGTGAAATTGGGAATTTAGATAGCTTTATACCCTGGATTAACACATAGGTTACTTTTTATTTCGGGAAACCGCGGGTGAAACCGCTAGGCTAAGTTCGTATTATAAATGCGAAAGTTTATTTGAAGGTGTGTGTGTGTGTGTTTGTTACTTCTTCACACTGTAACGGCTCAACAGATTTGAGTGAAATTGGGAATTTAGATAGCTTTATACCCTGGATTAACACATAGGTTACTTTTTATTTCGGGAAACCGCGGGTGAAACCGCTAGGCTAAGTTCGTATTATAAATGCGAAAGTTTATTTGAAGGTGTGTGTGTGTGTGTTTGTTACTTCTTCACACTGTAACGGCTCAACAGATTTGAGTGAAATTGGGAATTTAGATAGCTTTATACCCTGGATTAACACATAGGTTACTTTTTATTTCGGGAAACCGCGGGTGAAACCGCTAGGCTAAGTTCGTATTATAAATGCGAAAGTTTATTTGAAGGTGTGTGTGTGTGTGTTTGTTACTTCTTCACACTGTAACGGCTCAACAGATTTGAGTGAAATTGGGAATGGAGATAGCTTATACCCTGGATTAACACATAGGCTACTTTTTATTTCGGAAAACTGCGGGTGAAACCGCTAGGCTTAGTTAGTACTAAATGCGAAAGTTTATTTGAAGGTGTGTGTGTGTTTGTTACTTCTTCACGCTGTAACGGCTCAACGGATTTGAGTGAAATTGGGAATGGAGATAGCTTATACCCTGGATTAACACATAGGTTACTTTTATTTCGGAAAACCGCGGGTGAAACCGCTAGGCTTAGTTAGTATTAAATGCGAAAGTTTATTTGAAGGTGTGTGTGTGTTTGTTACTTCTTCACACTGTAACGGCTCAACGAATTTGAGTGAAATTGGGAATGGAGATAGCTTATACCCTGGATTAACACATAGGTTACTTTTTATTTCGGAAAACCGCGGGTGAAACCGCTAGGTATAGTTAGTATTAAATGCGAAAGTTTATTTGAAGGTGTGTGTGTTTGTTACTTCTTCACACTGTAACGGCTCAACGGATTTGAGTGAAATTGGGAATGGAGATAGCTTATACCCTGGATTAACACATAGGTTACTTTTTATTTCGGGAAACCGCGGGTGAAACCGCTAGGTATAGTTAGTATTAAATGCGAAAGTTTATTTGAAGGTATGTGTGTTTGTTACTTCTTCACACTGTAACGGCTCAACGGATTTGAGTGAAATTGGGAATGGAGATAGCTTATACCCTGGATTAACACATAGGTTACTTTTATTTCGGAAAACCGCGGGTGAAACCGCTAGGCTTAGTTAGTATTAAATGCGAAAGTTTATTTGAAGGTGTGTGTGTGTGTGATTGTTACTTCTTCACGCTGTAACGGCTCAACGGATTTGGGTGAAATTGGGAATGGAGATAGCTTATACCCTGGATTAACACATAGGTTACTTTTATTTCGGAAAACCGCGGGTGAAACCGCTAGGCTTAGTTAGTATTAAATGCGAAAGTTTATTTGAAGGTGTGTGTGTGTGTGTTTGTTACTTCTTCACGCTGTAACGGCTCAAAGGATTTGAGTGAAATTGGGAATGGAGATAGCTTATACCACATTATTAAAGTGCTTATGCTATTGATAAAGTACCTCTGTAATAGAAAAACAAACTTAACAAAAGGCTATTTTAAAAACTAAATAAAACTAACTGTTTTTGTTTGTGTTTGTGTTTTTTAATTATCTGTGTGTTTCAATAAAGAATTAATGTATGAATTGCCAATATATGACACTTAATAAATCTCTTTACCTAATAAAACTATACTAAAAGATATTAAATACTATATACATGCGGGTATCGGTTGAGCCAACTGAATGGCCTACAGGTAATTCAACCGATACCCGTCGTCCGGCAACGTGCCCAAAATGCTGGCGGCGTTGCCTCGCTGAATAGCGACGCTGATTCTTTAGTCAAAATATACGCCAGCATTTTGGTCACTATGGATTTATACATACTTTTTTACCGGGAAACCGCGGGGCGCAGCAAGTTATGTTCTTTTTTTGTCCAGATGGTGGAAATTTTCATGGACACCCGGGAAGGGAGGGTCCGGGTAGTGCCAGACTTGGCCTAAGGCCTACATGCTAAATTCCCCGTTTGCTCTGCCTGTCCACAGACCAGACGTCCGTGCCGTTTTCGTCACTTCGTATTTAATCTGGGCGTACATCAGCTATGCACTTATTTTCTCTCTTAATAAGTACCTAAGTCCATTTGTTTTTTGTTGTGTGCAGTTTTGTCAAAAATAAATTGTTTCTTTCTTTTTTTTATATACATACCTTTTTTATTTTATTTTTTTGCTCTTTTGGTGTGATGCGATAGTTATTGTTGTGGAGCAGAAATATTTTGCCGCAGGCGACTTTACTCGGGACCTTAGCTTTCGGTACAGGAAGCACTCTAACCAACTGAGCCACCACTGCAGGTACCTTTACTAAACGTCTTCGAGTGACGTGACCACTTAGCTATAACAAGCGGCAATTATGACTATTGATTAAAGGTATTATTTAATTAAATATTTTACAGCTGTAGTAAAAAGTTCTAGGAAGTGCGCTATTATACTAGGTCTATACTATCGTCATCAACTCATCAATAACCAGAAAAAGGAACTAAATATTTTGAACTAACTGTCTTAACCACCGCTTTGCCAGTTATTTTGCCGCCAAACAGTAGTGCGCAAGCATTAATGTGTTCCGGTTTGAAGGGTATTGTAGCCGACGAAAATATTTGGCATCTCTATACAAAAGCTTAATTAGAATGTATTGTACATATTAACCTTCTGTAAACAAATCTCTAAATGACAGAGAAAACCTTTTTAAAATCCGTTGTGTGGTTTAGAAGAAGTCGTCTCTCTATGAGAGAAGGCCCAGCAGTGGAAACGTGATGGGCTGAAGAACACGCAAATAGCGACTTTATTTTATTCTACTTAAAGATTTAATTTATGATATATATCGTAATATATATATATTATATATATATATATATATATATATATATATATATATATTTACATCGCACTAACTATCCGGCTACCGCTGAACACAAAAATGCGTCTAAAGTGGCGACCACCGACATTTGGCGACCGGTATACGGTCGCCAAATTATTTCTCGAAAATTTTTACTGCAATCGATGTTAGATGTCGTTAGTAGTGCCATATTAAATTTTATGTCTGTCGCCAAATTTTTTCGAAAGTGCCTGGTGGTGCATATTTTTGTTCCGCGAGTTGTCAATAGGCGGCGCTACATACAGTGCGATGTATATCAGATTTCATTAGCCCGCCTATATGAATACCACACGTTGCCAGCTCGCTTGCTGTGCTGCGAAACGCAAGTGTGCGACGTTGCCGTGTTTCTTTTATTTTGATTTGGTCTCAGTTTGATTGATTCAAGCTCGCGTCTAAATTTTTGATCCCATATTCGTAGTCGGTCGCCAAAAACGTTCGCGAGAGAACTTTCAGGTATTTTGCCAGTGTGTGTGAAATTTGACGATAAACTGTTACGAACAAGAAATGAAGCGGTCATCATCTACAATTAAATTAAGCTCGAAGTTTGAGATAAATTATATTATTTAAGGTTTACTATTGTATGGGCAAAAAACTATCCCAAATATCACATTTTATCTTATCGCAATTTTTTCAATTAGCAAATCTCTTTTTTGGCAATTTATTGTTAACAAATAATGGCTTTGGATAATTCTTCTTCTGGCGCTTCGCCAGCCGCTGCCGCGGCACGCTCGCTTCGCTCGCTCGGCTCGCGCGTTGTGGTGCACCAGTAACCTAACACACCTCCTCGCGTCGCTCGTCGTCGTACCTATGTATAACTTTACTCTGAAGTTTCGCTATATAATTATTCATGGTCTTAATATTTCGTTGTTGGTTTACTAAACATTTGCTATTATGAACATTTGACATAATAACATTTGACAAAGTAAAATGATGCTAAATGATAATTTTACCAAGTGAATAAAAGGTAAAATGTACATTTGCTAAAAAATTTTTTGGGAAATGTAAATAGGGCGATAAGTTTGTTGGGAAGTGAAATTTGACTAAAAATATTTTGCCCAAAGAGAGCATACACCATTATTTAATAATATTGTAGAACCAAATGTTTTACAATATAGTTGAACCTTTAAAGTATGATTATAGGTATGAGATTTGATCATAAAGAGTTAATAAGTTTGGTCTATATTTGATCGAGCAAACTTTGACCGCATTAGAGAAATAAATTAAAAAAATTAAGGCAGTAAGGTCTCCATACAAAATATCTGAAATTATATTAACCGGAATCCTAAGAAGTAGGTACGTACGCCTAAAATGTCTTAATATTTTATCATATCGTATTTTACTGATCAAAGTGTTGTCGCGAATCCCAAAATCAAAGATATACCTATCGCATGTGATACAGATATAATTATAAAAAACATCTTAGTTGTACTTTTTAACTTTGTAAGCCAGTAGGTAAATTTTTAGATTGAATAGAAAATCTTGCCGCATCACGCCCTTAATTGTTAGATAGAAGTAGTTTGACGACTCTGACTTATTGCAAATCGGTTGGCTGCGACTTTGGTTGTTTTTGATAAATTTAGTTTGTATGTCCGAAATATCAAGATGAATAAGTTTAGAGTTAAATTATTTATTTTAATGAATAGTGTGTAACTTTAAGTATTTTATGTGATATTTTTTTTTTTTTTTTTTATAATGTCGTGTCACAAAATGACACTTCATTAACATTACAATCTAGCCTAATAAGGCTAATAAGTAATTTGAATTTAACTTAAACTGCTAAGTAGAGTAAAACTAAGAATATGTCCATCAACACTTTTCTTATTGTCTCTATTAAGGCGAAGTCACTATGTTCTTGTGTTCTTTACGGGTAGCACTAACTTTACTACGAAAAAGTATATATGTGATAAAATTAGATAAATAAATAATGTTAAGTATTTTTTTTAATTGGTGCGATAATTGATGTGTTCATGCTCTCCTTACTCCCAGAAGATTTAGTAATGGAAGACTTCTTTTTTTTTGGTGTATGATATTGGCGCTACTAAATACACTTAAAACTAAACTTAACGGCATCCATTCCGTTTTGTTTCATATAGAGCAAAAGATACAGTAACAGAATTGATACCAAATCAATTATACTAAAAATACAATAACAAAGTATTCGTGTGAACATTGTCAGTTTTGTAAGATTATTTAAAAACTCAAAAATTTTATTGTCTTATTAAAGTAGCACTAACACTAGCACTAACTGATTCAGACTTTTTGCAACCAGCTTTTGAATCGTAAACAAAAAGCGACTTAGTTATTTAAAATGCTTTATTTGCAAGTCCAAATCATCAAGATAAGATGAGTTTAGGTTCGACTTGTTTATCGTGCCGTTTAAGATAATTTTTAGTGCGTAGGGATTTTTATTTAGTGTTGTATGGAGTTGTGTTGATTTTCACCGTCAACCATTTGAGCACATTCTTTTGACATATCTACAAAGTTTGCTGTGTATGCAAATAATTGTGTTGGTTAAAGGAAGAATCTAGAGAAATAATAAATCGACTGATAGTTCAAGATACGTGGCTGGTAAACATGCAACAAGGGCGATAAGTTTTTAGGGAAGTGAAATATGACCAAAAATATTTTACTTAGATAATACACCCAATATTTAACTTAGATACGTGAAATATTTTTGGTCATATTTCACTTCTCTAAAAAGTTATCGCCCTTGTTTCATTTCCCAAATAAATCTTTAGCAAATTTACCTACATTTCGCATTTTATTCACTTGGTCAAAATCATTTGGCATCATTTAACTTTGTCAAATTTATTACATCAAATGTTCATTATAGCAAACTACTAATCTAAGGCAAAGTTATATATAGGTGCAACGACGAGCGAAGCGAGGTGGAGCGTTAGGTAACTTGTGACCACCACATCGCACGAGCCGAGTGAGCGAAACGTGCGTGCCGCGGCAGCGGCCGGCGAAGCGCCAGAAAAAGATTTTGCATTTTGTTAAAACGCTTTTTTTGTAAAACCATAATAATTTGCCAAAAAAGAGTTGCTAACTGAAAATATGCGAGAAATTGATTTGACAAATGTTTTTTTACCAAATGATAATTTGCGTAAAATCGTTTGCGATGAGATATTTTGGGAAAAAATTTTTGCCCATACATTAGTAAAGCTAATTATTTTCACACTTCGAGTACTTTATTTGAGTAGTCACAACACACTGAATAAACAAATTGTACCTAATACAATTTTTTTTATTGTGTTTTTCATATGGGTTTGGAACTAACCTAAGTATTTAGAAATTGACTGTACTGGCTAAGGATTTCATATCCAAATATTATGAAAGGTAGCAAAGTTATTTTTAGAGTAAATTTAAATATACATCTTTTATATAAAGGCACCAAAAGTACGGTGCATTGGCTAGGATACTGAAAGTGCTAGGATATGAATGAAGTAAATATTAATGAATACGGGGTTGATATAAACGTAGAAAAAAACGGTAGTCATACTGTTGTAAAAGTAAATGGAAATATACGTTTAATATACATGGATGTTGAAAGTATAGCGTAGTAGTTAGGGAGTCAAAAGTTTTGTAAAGTGAGTGCACTGCAGTATAAATCTATTTTATTATTTATTGGAAATAGACAGTTTCTGTTTAATTTACGCTATATCCGGTGTTCAAATGAATGAACATTCGCAACTGTAGCTCTTCTAAAACAAACAGAAGTGGTGGTTACCATTTAGATGCAATATGAAAGGTCGCCAAAAGTGTTCCAGGATTTATATATATATATATATATATATATATATATATATATATATATATATATATATATATATGTGTTTATCTATCTATATTAGATAGATAGATAAACACTTTGTAAATCACTAAACATAGAAATTAAGTACGAGTTAAATGTTTACAACGGTGTAACAATGGGCGGTCTTATCGCTTTAGACAACCTTTGGATGGAGAGGAATAACGAAACATAAACGGACGGCGGTGATAGAGATTTTAATAGATATACTAAGGGCTTACACAATATATTAAATATAAAACTACTTATACATATGACTACATAAATTAAACAAGGTTATTCGGGAAGAAAAAATTCTCCCACCGGCTGGGACTCGAACCCACAACCCAATATTCCCTCAGCGCGGGACGCTCTACCAATTGAGCTACGGTGGGCACCAACTCGAGTGTCGAATTTCTCGTTAATGCTTAAAAATATTATAAGAATTACATAAATTAACTTATATAAGTAGCTAAATAATATACATACATATATCAAATCACTACCTTTCCCACAATAACACTGCTTTCTAATGCTATCATAAAACTGTGTAATATATATTAGTTTATAGTTATATTAATATTTATTTATTAGGATTTATATTTATATAAGTATCTGATGGTTTAATAGTATTATTTATACATACATATATCAAATCACTACCTTTCCCACAATAACACTGCTTTCTAATGCTATCATAAAACTGTGTAATATATATTAGTTTATAGTTATATCAATATTTATTTATTAGGATTTATATTTATATAAGTATCTGATAATTTAATAGTATTATTTATACATACATATATCAAATCACTACCTTTCCCACAATAACACTGGTTTCTAACGCTATCATAAAACTGTGTAATATATATTAGTTTATAGTTATATTAATATTTATTTATTAGGATTTATATTTATATAAGTATCTGATGGTTTAATAGTATTATTTATTTATGAATTATTGTACACCACCATCTACTTATTTTCTTCCGAAACTACGTCTATCCAAAGGTTGTCTGGCAGAGATCGCTCTATGTGATAAAACCATTGTACTACCCTAGTTATAAGGTTTATCTGTAATCATTTTTTTATGTTATTGGTATACAATAAAGAGTATTCCTATTGTATTGTATTGTATATCTCTACAAACATACAATAAATATACATACATATTATGTTATGTAAAAATAATTCATTTTTTTGTCGTGTAGGCAAATGTTGACTCGGAACGCAAAGGCTATAGGTTCGATTCCTGCTGAGAAAAAATTATGCATTGGAAAAAACGCAAGGTTTGGTTTTATGTCTGGGTATTCTGGGACCATGGTCCTCGTAGTTCCTGGAGAAACAGTAAGTACTTAAAAAGTACGTGGGTTGGTACTACATAAATTATTTTTCAAAAAAAACTAAACCGACTTCAAAACCACAAATCGCACTCAAAAGTAAAAAATAAATTAATATAATTATCATAAGCGCTACCCACTCATATATTTGAAGTCGGTGCCAGCCAAGTCTAAAAGGTAGTAGATAAATATGTATATAGTAAGTACTACTTGTAGGTAGTATCTATCTACTACCTTTTAGACTTGGCTGGCACCGACTTCAAATATATGAGTGGGTAGCGCTTATGATAATTATATTAATTTATTTTTTTACTTTTGAGTGCCATTTGTGGTTTTGAAGTCGGTTTAGTTTTTTTTGAAAAATAATTTATTTTACCCTTTTTAGTGAAAAACAAGTTTTAATTAAATTAATTCAAAAAGTTTTCAAAGACAAGCTTTTATGATCTAGAAGCCACATCATGACGAAGTTTAAAACGGGCTATCACAATTAAATGCATGTACAAAAAAAATTCATGTCTGTCCTATAGCTCTGTTGAAGAGTTCCCTCGCCGGAAGTCAATCCTGGGTGTATCTGCCATGTCATGATGGAATTTAGAACAGGCTATTATGGTTAAATCCATTTACGAAATGTTGTGTCTGTACTATTCACCGTTGAGGAGTTCCTTCACCGGAAGTCAACCCTGGGTGAAGCAGGTGAAGCAGTCGAATACAAACCTCCACCTTTTGAAGTTGGTTACGAAAAAAACAAGAACCGACTTGAAGATTAAACTTATATTTTTTGTTTTTGCTATTTTTTTCAAAAACTACTGAATGAATTTCGATAAAATTTATATGGGACCACCTTTGAAGTATTACCTACCAATCAAAAAATAATTGCATAATTGGCGGAGAAATAGCGTAACAAACACACAAAAAAAAAAAAAAAAAACATACCGTCGAATTGTAAACCTCCTCCTTTTTGAAGTCGGCTAAAAATAGAGTCAAAGGGCAGAGATTAACAATTCCTATAAGCTGCTAAAGTGCAGGGATCATCGACAGTTTCTTAAGGTTGCAAATCTGTCGCTAACTCCAAACAACGTGACATGATAAACATCTCTTTTATTACTTATGTCACGATGGAACGGCGACGTCGCATATGATTTGCGCCAAATTACCCACTAGGTCATGCAAGCTCATGCGTGAGTCGTAAACATTGCAAAAGATAATAAACAAACCTTTTATTATACTCAATTAATAGGTAATAATAACGTTTAGGGAGTTTTGTAAATTATCATTATTATTTTAATTATACCGAATGACAAGACGAGCTGGTCGTTTGCCTGATGGTAAGCAATACGCCAGCCCATAACAATAACAGCACCACCCAGAACTTTGTTTTGCAAAATCCTGCGCGGCGCTACACTGCGCTAGTCACACTGAGACAATTATCTGTTGAGTCCCATAATGCCCAGTAATTTCGCTGGCTACAATGCCCTCCAAACCGGAACACAGTAATGCTCGCTACTGCTTGGCGGCTGAATAACTGGCAAAGCGGTGGTACCCACCCAGACGGCCTCTCGCATACGAGAAACCTACCACCAGTAAAGGGTATTATTATGTTGGATGGACAAAGCCAAGTGTTTGTACATAACTAGCTGACCCGACAAACGTTGTTTTGCCATATAAATTAAAAAAAAGTTAAGCGTGAACAACCCTTATCACTTAGGGGTATGATAATAGATAGTAGCCGATTCTCAGACCTACTGAATATGCATATAAAATTTGGTAAAAATCAGTAAAGCCGTTTCGGGGGAGTAAGGTAACTAACGTTGTGACACGACAATTTATATATAAGAAAAAAATGTTAAGGGTGATCAACCCTTATCACTTAGGGGTATGATAATAGATAGTAGCCGATTCTCAGACCTACTGAATATGCATATAAAATTTGGTAAAAATCAGTAAAGCCGTTTCGGAGGAGTAAGGTAACTAACATTGTGACACGACAATTTTATATATAAGATAAAGAAAAATAAATTCAGAAGTTTGAAAGAAATTTTCGTACTATTCGGCAAGTATTAAGAATTACGGCTTTTTGTATAAGAATATAAGTTGTTGGGGGGACACTTAGAGTTTTAAGACTTGTGTGAAGTGTTTTTGGTATTACGCCTGTGGTTAATATCATGATAGGGATGGTTCTTTTGGTGTTGACTCGCCATTAGGTTTTAATATCATTATTATTATTCAGCCTGGTTTGTCCCACTGCTGGGCAAAGGCCTCCCTACCCTCCTTCCACTCCTCACGTTTCTGGGCTATTGCTTGCCATCCCATCAAATAGGAGTCCAGTTCATCCCGCCATCTCTTATATATATATCTATAAATATATATATATCTATAAATATATATATATAACTATAAATATATATAACTACCTACATACAATTTATATTAACATATTTAAAATGTTTATGTGACACGTTTTGTCGAAACGTTTTGTTGTAATTATGAAATCTTTTTTTTATTTGATGAGGCGTGCAAGTCGTTCGCCTGATGGTAAGCGCCACGCCTGCCCATAACAACTGCAGTGTCACCGAGAACTTTTAATACCCATAAAAAGCATTGCGTAACACTGCATTGCGCTCATCACCCCGAGACATCAAATATTAAGTTTCATATGCCCAGTAATTTTGCTGGCTACAATGCCCTTCAAACCGGAACACACTCAGACTCATTTCACACGTAAAATGAGAACTTGCACGATTTATTATACATCATTAGTCGAATTCTTACAAAAACTAGCTACAGCAAATAACACTGTACAATCAAGCCATAAAAATCACAGAGCGAAGGCGAAAAACAAAATTTAAAAAAAGCACCGCCACGGAAAATTTTCACGTAGTTCATTTTTCCGTGGTAGTACCTGCTACCCACATAAAACATACATGAATCAGTCGCGGACGTACTTAATAAATTAATTGCACACTTAACGCTGGAATTTGAAATAATTCGAGACACACGTGCAAAGATGCTAGACACAATGCTAGCGCACTACTGCTTGGCGGCAGAATAACTGTTTTTAGTATAAAATGGTTTAATAAAAAACTTCTTTTTCTTTCTTTCTTTCTTTAGTAGTCTTATATGATTAAACAAAACGACGCAAATCATATCATTGCACGATCTAAACTGCCATGTTGCACATCAATTAAAACAGCAGATAACATTGTCCAAAAAACGTGTCTTCACACGGCGTAATTGGACCGTGCGAACTCAATCAAGCGGAGGAACCCATTTATATTACATCATGGTAATTATATTGTTCTGATAAAAACAATGCATGGCGTACCGAGAATTGGTGAAAAAATTGGAGCGCTGAGAGGTTAACCTGTCAGTAACGGCGCTGGTGAGCGAACGTAGCTCAGTAGGAGCACGTGCGACTTTCCATCCAACGCACCCGAGTTCGAATACCACTTTTTTATGTAACTGAATGACGAGACGAGCTGGCTGTTTGCCTGATGGTAAGCAATACGCCAGCCCATAGCAATAACAGCACCACCCACAACTTTGTTTTGCAAAATCCTGCGCGGCGCTGTACTGCGCTGGTCACCCTGAGACAATTAGCTGTTGAGCCACGCCCAGTAATTTCGCTGGCTACAATGCCCTTCAAGCCAGAACACAGTAATGCTTGCGCATTTCTGCTTGGCGGCTGAATAACTGGCAAAGCGGTGGTACCAACCCAGACGGCCTTTCGCATACGAGAAACCTACCACCGGCACCACGGCCGGGATCAGAGGTGCGGGCAGCACTGACTTTCTTAAGTTATGTGCAGATTTATCGCTCGCTCTAAAAATGGTAAAGGCAAACATCGTGAGGAAACCGGCATGTCCAAGAATTAACTAAAATTCAAGGACATGTGACATCCACCAACCTGCACTGGGCCAGCGTGGCGGATTATGGCCCATTCTCTGTCTACGAGGCCCGAGTCCCAGCAGTGGGAACGTAATGGGCTGATGATGATAGTTTATACCCTGGATTAAGACATAGGCTACTTTTTATTTCGGGAAACCGAAGGTAAAACCGCGGGTGAAACCGCGGGCGCAGCTAGTTTATAATATTAGTAGGATCGCGTTAAAAAGCTGCACACATCATTTCTTAAAATTGGCCAATTGGTCATTTGGCAATGTGGCCTATATTTTGGCCAAAGGATAAGCATGGCCATTCAACGTCGCAATGCTGCCAGATAAATAAAGATATTATGGGTACAAATAAAGATATTGTAAAGAATGTTTAGTATATGTAGATATATGTTATAAATATCATTTTGGGAACGTTGCCCTCTGGTAGTGGTTTTTTAGATTAGATTAGTTTAGTTTAGATAAATTAGATAACGCTAGAGCGAGTGTGGCTCAGTGGGAGAACGTGCGACTTTCGATCCGACGTACCCGAGTTCGAATCTCGTTGGCCTAGCACCAGTAACTTTCTTAAGTTATATGCGGATTTAACACTCCTTCTGAAAATGGTGAAGTAAAACATCGTGAGGAAACCGGCATGTCCAAGAATTAATCACAAAAATTCAAGGACATGTGACATCCACCAACCCGCACTGGGCCAGCGTGGTGGATTATGGCCCATACTATATGAGAGAAGGCCCGTGTCCCAGCAATGAGAACGTGATGGGCTGATGATGATGATGATGAGATAACTTGATGAGATGACTTTGATTTTGAAAATAATTTACATAAGGTATAATTAATTTTGAATGACATTGTTACATATATAATGATACTAGCGACCCGCCCCGGCTTCGCACGGTTATTATACATATAAACCTTCCTCTTTAATCACTCTATCTATTAAAAAAACCGCGTCAAAATCCGTTGCGTAGTTTTAAAGATTTAAGCATACATAGGGATATAGGGACAGAGAAAGCGACTTTGTTTTATACTATGTAGTGATTTATAACATACCTACCTATAAATATATCTTGTCCATCATAGGTTTCTCAAATTGCACCTAAATTAAGACCTGTACTCGGATACTAAATCAAAGAGACAATTGACAACAAAACAACAATATCGTTCAGGCACAGCATTATGTCGTTACCATAATGAGCAGGCATTACCCAGCCGGTGGGTCGATCCATTATCTTAGTGGTTCTTGTAGTCTGTAATTTTGTTTCTTGGCATCCACTTATTAAACTAGATTTCTTTACTGAAAAGGATGCTTTATATGTTATTTCCCTGTTGTTTGGATCTGTCGTTCCGAGTGGAATCTTGCAACTCAAATTTCGATCACTTCCCTATTAGCTATCCGGCTGAAACTTTCTGGGTAGATCGCAATCAATCAATCAAAAGTTCTTTATTCATTATTGGCATCGCAAACGCACTTATGAATGTCAATTGTTACAATGACTCTACCACCGTATCGGAAAAAGAACCACTACTCAGAAGATACGAAAACTTAATGACAATGCATTCCTAATCCATAAAAACGTGGTTTTTATATTAAGCTAATCTATTACGGATTTTTGTTTAAGACCAAAGAAAGAATAATTGGTGTCCATAGGACGCGAAAAAAAAAATATCCAGAAGAAACTAATCCACTTATCGATAGTCAATCCGTCGCGAATCCCATTTTTAGGACCAAGTAAAGAATAATTGGTGTCCATAGGACACGCGGAAAAAAATACCTGAAACTAAACATCTTATCGATGGTCAATCTGTCGCGGGTTAAATTTTTAAAGACCAAAGGAAGAATAATTGGTGTGCATAGGACGCGTGGTAAAAAAATATCTGAAACTAAACCACTCCTCGATAGTCATTCGTCGCGGGTACAATTCTTTAAACCAAAGAAATATAACGCCCAACGATCGCATAGATCCTGGCCCTTAACTAGGATTACCTGTATCTAGGGAACCAGGAACTACGAGGACCATGGTCCCACAACACCCAGATCCGAAACAAATGCTTGCGCTTTTTTTTGTGCACAAAAATTTGTCCTGTCGCGGTAATCGAACCCGCAACCTCATTAATGAATGAAATTTGAGCCAACTAGCCCAACCAATACACCGCAGAGGCTGTCTTCAAAGAAAGAATAATTGGTGACCATAGGATGTGTGGAAAACAATAGTATTCAATTTTGTGGAAACATTTTCCCACATAAGTTTTCCGTACGCAGTCCATAAGTAGATATTATGTTTACAGAATGTAGGTCAATAAAAGCCGAGTAACAACATGAAGCTAATGAAAAGAATAATTACCGATCATTTACAATGATAGCATGGACAACAATTACTTAATTAATGAGACAATTTAATATCTAAGCGACGTTCCAGCGATTATAAAACGACATTGAACAACTTATGCAATCACAATATTTGTAGTGTTGGACACATTCATTCTGCGTTTGGATTGTAATGGGTGACACATGGGCTGAATTAATTACATTTATTCTTCAGCACAAAACAGATTAGATTAGATAATGCTTTATTGTCACACAACAAGAAATAATTACAAAACAATACTTAAAGCTAAGTGTTGCAATGGGCGGTCTTATCGCTTATAGCGATCTCTTCCAGACAAGCTTTGGATGAAGAGACCTTAAAGAAACTTAAAGGGATGGTAGCGTTGTGTATTAAATAAAATAATAATATCATAGTAAAATAACCATCATAGAAGGTACTGCTATGCGAATGAGTTTTCAGTTTGTACACGGAGGACTTAATGCTAGATAGCATTTTCTACCAGTCATCGAGGACGTGCTAGAAAAAATGGTAGCGGTGCAGTAAAGTGCGTGATGGGATTTTTTTAGTGCGCAACCGATACTGTGTTCCGGTTTGAAGGGCATTGTAGGTGACTGTAGCCAGCGAAATTACTGGGCATATGAGACTTGATATCTGATGTCTCGGAGTTATGAGCGCAATGCAGTGCTACCTACGCAGTGCTTATTATGGCATTAAAAGAACTGGATGGCACTGCAATTAAATATATATAAATTTGTATAAAAAAATTACTTTCATCCTATATCTATAGGTACCTATGTATTTTACTCAAGACGTACCAGGCGACCAGAAATCCATAAGAGATTAAAACAAGTTTTCTTTTGGAAAATTAATTTTAAAGTCAAGCTTTTACCAATTCGCAATCCGAACCGCGAGCAGATTAAAATAAGTCGAAACACTTTACTTTACACTTCACGTTTATAATTATCATATCGTTTATATTTATCCATTGTCCATATTCTGTTTCCATCATCAGATCAGCTGGCTGTCACCATAATATTGCATTGTCATCAGACTTTGACAAGTATTCAAAATTTCAACTTCGTAGGATAAGAGGAAGTGAATCAAAATCATAATCAATCATTTATTTGCTAGAATACAAAATAATGATTACATACAGGTCTCAGGTTAATTTATAAGCATTAGAATTCAGCCTGCAAGCAGACGTGCAAATATTCAGCATTTAATATTATTTATATGGCAAAAATCATTAAATTCCCTAACACTATAAAAACAGTTTCTTAAAAGTCAGCCACTTTCTGATTCAACTTGCAAGATTTGATCCAAACAAACAAACATTGCATGTTAAATAAAAGCTTGTAAAAAGGCTAAAGATGGCCAACATTATTTCTCATCTATTTCCACGTGCTAACTCCATACCGTTGACTTAGCAAATCTCATGAGTTTATGCTCGCCTGGTACATTAACATGAAGTGCTTGAACTAATATTTAATTTAATTGACATCTTAGATGCTTCTAATAATAAATTCTAAGCATATTGTCTTTATTTGACTTTGGTACCCTTCACCATTTGGTCCTTGACTTCACTCACGTTTTTCTTGTTTGGAGTGCTTCTAGTTTATAATTTTTTCACATAAGTAGATAGATAAATAGATAGATAACACTTTATTGCACTTAAAAAAGAAAACAGAATAACAGTTAGTAATACATAATCAATAAGTACAATAGGCGGTCTTATCGCTAAGCAGCGATCTCTTCCAGACAACCATAGGGTACCTAAGGAAAACAACACTTAAAAGAGTATAGTGTGCAGTAGATAATAAGTAGAACGAATGAAATGATTTTAAACTTAAATGATAAAAATATTATATCTATACATCATTACATAAATACATCTATATTGTCTATACCCTCAATTAAGTTACGGAATAATTTTTTGGGGAAATTCAGTAGATGCTCAGTCAATTTTCATACTACAGAAACGATGTCTACGTAACATATTTAATTTAGACAATACTCAATCTCTCCGTAATACATTTAAATCTAATAATTTCCTAACTTTAACTGGTATATATATATTGGAGTTATGTATATTTGTAAAGAATAATGAAGAATGTTATTTCAACAAACAGTCTAGTCGTGCTAGTAACTTGCATAGCAAACATAGATTTAATATGTGTATTCCTCAGGTAAATAATACCATGTACCTACTATAAAAGTTCGTTCATAAATGCCATTAAAGTCTACAACCATTTGCCAGTACAATTAAAGGTTTTAAGTGGCAATAAATTTAAGTATAGTTTAAAAAAAATGTTATTAGAAAAAGCCCACTATAACCTAGGTGAATTTTTCTCACCCTAATTAATATTTAACTTTTTTTTCTCGTTTGTTTTGTGTTTTAGAGGAAACATTGTATGTTCGAAAAGGACACAGCTGTTGATACTCATTTATACATTATATTTAAGACCATTTTTTGTACACATTGAACAATAAAGTATATTCTATTCTATTCTATACATACTATAAAACATATACATATATAAAAGTGTGCCTATATTTATCTATCATCAGCCCAACACGTTCCCACTGCGGACACGGGCCTGGCCTAGTAGAAAGATGATCCGCCATGCTGGCCCAGTGCGGGTTTTATGTCACATTTCCTTGAATTTTTGTGATAAATTCTTGAATATACCGGTTTCCTGACGATGTTTTCCTTCACCGTATTTAGAGCGAGTGTTAAATCCGCATATAACTTAAGAAAGTCAATGGTGCGAGGCCAGCGGGACTCGAGATGCTTCGGATCGAAATTTGCACATGCTTCCACTGAGCCACACTCGCACTTTTAGTTTAATAAAATTAAATAAAAATTCTTTATTATGTTTCTATTTCAACATAATCCACAGCTCTTAGAAACAAACATTTAACGCTTGTTATAAAACTTAGAGCCAATAATGGATTTACATTTTATGGATGTATCCAGCATTTAAAGCGACTATCACTATTAATCCAGTCATTTGGTAGTTTTACCTGGAAAGTTTTCCGGGAGTTTTGAAAATTGGTAATTTTATAGATTTTGATGATGTGCTCTTTCCGAATTTCAACTTTGCCACCTCGTATTTTTGCCGCTCGCGCCGCCATATTGGAAAAATGGCGCCTAAAAGCAGTTTTTTGACAATACCTCCTTTCCGACTTATTTTACGATAAAAAATTATATACAAAATGAAACTAGAGACAACTACCTACAATTTATGTCTTTACTTTTTTTCATAAAATCAATAGCTTTGGCGTACGAACGCCGCAAAAATACGAGGTGGCAAAGTCACTCACTTTGCCACCTTTTGCGGCGCTTTTTTTAGTCGTGTTTTTTAGTGTATTATTTAAAATCTTAATATCTTTCCCTATATCTATAATGTATGTCTCTTTACGTAGGAAATTCTCATAAATACGTGACTAAATAAATACCTAGGTACTAATAAAAATATAAAGGATAATTTATTAGTAGAAGTGTGTCTTGATTTTACTTAAGTAGGTATTAGGTACCTACTTGTACCATAAGATTGTTCTACATACTTCATTTTATAGGTATTTTTAACCTACGCTTTGTCACTGGCAGGTGTGCTCACGCAACTAGAATATAAATATGCCATTTTAATTCATTAATATGTATTGTCTATTTACGCACAGCGTAAAGTACATATTTGTTTACCTGCGTAAGATAAACAAGCAAATTAATTTCGATTAACAAGCGAAATTCAGTAAACTAAACTTTAAAAACCCCCGACACAAAAACATACTTATAAAAAGTAAAAAACGGCTGAATCGATTATAATAAAACATGTTTAAGAATCTATAGGTGTAAAGATATGTTTTCACATTTGTCCCTTGGCTTATTTTTCACTATTATTAGGTATGATATAATAATATTTAATATTACGGTATTTAGGTAACATTCTTTTAAAGTACAAATTTTGTTGCAGATAAAGTCAACACAAAATGGCGCCATCTGTGAGCGTAGCAGAGTACTACGCGGGAAAGTCGATTTTCATCACCGGAGCCACAGGTTTTATGGGAAAAGTCCTCGTAGAAAAGCTTTTAAGGGCATGTCCAGGTATAAAGAAGATTTACTTACTGATGAGGGCCAAAAAAGGACACAATAGCAAGGAAAGATTGGACGACTTTCTTAACATACGAGTAAGTAACGACATCTAACGTCGAGTAGCAGAACTGTATTTTCATTGTGTCGTACTCGTTGTACTCGTATTTATATAAATGCAAAGTAGTTTTAAAAATAAATTAACACAGTTTTTACTATTCCTTATTGCAGTGTTGAACAATTTAGATATTGACATCGGTCATTTAAAGTTAAAAAGATATTTCAAACAACCATTACACAAAGAATATATATTTTTTTTTAACTCATAGCAACGTTTAACGCCATCTGTTATTGAGTAGCTAAACCCTTTCAGGTATTCGACCGCCTTCAAAAAGAATGCCCTAAGCGGCTCGAGAAACTCCAGGTGGTCCCTGGTGATATCCTCAGTGAAGACCTGGGCATATCTATTGAAGATAGGGAGTTGCTGCAGAGGGAATGTCAGATTATATTTCACTGTGCTGCTTGTGTAAGGTATGTACCTACCTACCTACATACCTAATATAAATAATAAATTCATTTATTTCAGGCAATAATAAAAAAACAGAGAGTAATCATATCAGAGGCCCATATCACAAATACCTTAGAGACTTTTTTTTTTTTTTTTACGGGTGAATGCCTTTATTACTCAAAACAAACTACACTCTACTTACTAAAACTAAACTAACTACATACAAGGAGAAGCAATTGGACAACCCATAGACCATTAAAGGCCTATAGGTAGCTCAAATGCTCCAACCCACTACCAGTTGGCAGCGTACCCAAGATGCTGGCAGTATTGCCCCGTTGGATTGCAATACTGATACGTTGAGCCAAATAAGTCCCAGCATTTTGGTCACGCGTCGCATCGATCAGGCGCTCTGACTTAGAGACTAACATATATATAAAATTTATAAAACACTAAACACTGTTATTGAGCACGTAATACCGTCGCGCCGCTATGGAGACTGGTGGTGTCTCGTAGCCTGCCTCTGAATTTTCTGTACAGTACACCCTTAGGCCAAAAGTCCTTCTAAGTGAAGGTTCCAAGGTCGTGTGTAGGAACTCGCACAACAAACGATTTGAAATTGACGTTGTGGCGGGACTGTAAGGGCACCACCCTCAACATCAGCTTCGTCTTCACTGAGATGTACTGCACTTAATAATAGTACTGCTCATAGTATTGCTTCTTCGTCATCATCTTCAGCCTATCAGTCCACTGCTGGACATAGGCCTCTTCCATAGCACGCCAAGATCGGGCTCAGGATCTTCGGCTTTCCTTCTCCAGTCGCTACCAGCAACCCTGCGTATATCGTCACTCCATCTAGTCGCGGCGTTCTACACTACGTTTGCCGATTCGCGGTCTCCACTCTAGAACACGGTTACCCCAGTGGTTCACGGTTCTGCGGCAATAATGACCCGCCCACTACCACTTCAGCTTGTTAAATCGCTTATTGGATTAATTCTAATAATTCGTAGGATTAATATATATATATATTTTTATTTAAACTTTATATAGGGCGCGGGTCTGCCACGGTCGAAACCTCCTCTGAATTCAACATCAGCTTCCTTCAATTCAGTTTATTTCCTGCAATATGAATAAGTTCGGGTCCACTTTTATTCATAAAACTATTCATCTTACTAACTATACAAGCGCTCGAAGGATATCTCATATTTAGCTTCATCGTCAGCCCATTACGTTCCCACTGCTGGTACACGGGCTTTCTGTTATAGAGAGAGTATGGGCCATAGTCCACCACGCTAGCCAAGAGAGAGAGCTGTGAGATGACGGATCTCAACGTCTTTGAATTTTTGAGATTTTTGAACATGCCGGTTTCCTCACGATGTTTTCCTTCACCGTTTTTAGAGCGAATGCTAAATCCGCACATAAGACACTAACGGAAGTCAGTGGTGGCCCGACCGGGATTTAAACTACTTTTGCTAATCAATTAAATAATTTGTGTTTCAGGTTTGACATGTTCCTTCGGGATGCTGTCAAAATGAACACCGCTGGCACTAAGAAGGTGCTGGACTTGGCTGAAGGAGTTAAGAACCTTGAGGTAAAAATAGTATAAAAATATAACAACAAAAACTGAATTCAATTCTGATGTATCTTCGAAGTCCAAGGTCGAATATTGATGAAATTAATATTATGGGAACACATTGTAGCTATACTTGGTACTATTAAGTATTATGTGGGTATACTGAAGATGTTTTTGAAAAACCAACTGGGATCGACTATGTAGAGGGTACTGAACACGAATCTGAGTTATTTAGAACTTTTCTGTTTGTATGTTTGTTATCTATAGACTCGGAAACTGCTGAATGGATTTTAATGCGGTTTAGGATTTGGTTACATCAAAATCGGTTGGGTGACTACGAAGATACAGCTTAACCTGTTCGTAATACCACAGAATACTAATGGACAGAAGCATCACTCCGCAAAGAAATTTTAACAAATAGCGACTCTTGCTATGACGCAATAAATTTCAATTCAGCTTGCGTACCGCTGCATACCTACCAGTCATATTAACCTACTGAGCGCCTCTTTTTCTATCGCATAGCTCTTATCTCTTCTGACGCGGCACGTGTAACGACGCGCGACCCGCCGTCGGTGTCCGGCTATGTACTTGTAGCTTCGTACCTACAGTGCGGAGTGCACTAGGCCTGGTAATACGCGCTCTCATATACTGGGGGCATCTTGCTAAGTTACCTAGGAAAAATACGAATGTGGGCTTCCTCTGTCGATCACACAGAGGAAGTCGCGGGAAAAGCTAGTATGTATATATAAAATATAAATTTATCTTGTTTTTTTTTTATTTATTACATTCTGCCTCGAATTCCCAGGTTTTCGTTCACGTGTCGACGGCATACTGCCGCTGCGAGGTTCCTGTTCTAGAAGAGAAGTTGTACCCAGCGAAGCACCGGCCTCAGCACGTCATGCACTGCACCTCTTGGATGGACGACGAGCTTCTGCAATACCTGCAACCTAAGTAAGTTTTCAATTTGGGAATTTAAGAACAAAGAATAACCGACTGATGTATTTTCGAAGTCGAAGTCGAATATCGATACAATTTATACAGGGTGGATTTTTTAAGACGGGACAATAAGGACAGGTACCTTAACCGTCATAGTTACAGGAAAACGTTCCTAGGAGACCATCGATAAATTTTTGAGATTCTGCACTGCATTCACAGATTTTGGAAAGATTTGCGGGTGGATTTTTAATGTTATAACGGGCAGTAATATCTAACTACCCGTTTCCTTCGTTTCTACATCAAACTCTAATTCTCAAATTATCAATTTAACTATAAAGTAGATACCATTATTACATTGTTACGCATTGAAGTCAAGAATAATTATTATACATTACCAATTATTATGGCAAACCATACAATAATTCAAATTAATTACCATATTCAAAATAAACATAGGTCAAATACGGAAAGACAATCTAAACTTGGTCAAACATATATTTTTGTGTAATCGTCAGATGGATCTTCACAACGGTATAACTATAATTTTTGTAACTTTTAAACTTTAGGAATATGAAGCTTTTATAAGAACCTACATGTTTTTTATGTCACAATTTACTTGGAATGCCCAAATTCGGTACGACGAGGAAGACGTTAATCAAATTCACGTCAAAAAACATATTTTTTTTCTTTCGATTTCAGGATAATCGAGCCTCAGCCTAACACCTACGCGTATACAAAAAACCTGACAGAAGACCTCGTTAGTCAATACAAGGAGAAGTTCCCGATCTGCATAGCACGGCCATCTATTGGTGAGTAGCGGAACTAATTCATACCAATTTTATGCAACCGTGGTTGCACTAGGCGAAGTACCAATTGTCCCAATCAAGCGCCAATCGTATTTCGAGTTGAGCCAGGCACTATCAAGTATTCTGTGGTTGAGCTCAAATGAAGGTATAGTGGACTGAATATCCATAGGTCACTGGTTCATTACCGGTTCGAAGAACCATAAACTGTAGTGAGTTTACAGCAGTTTATATTAGGAGGGAAAGGTAAGTACGTAGAAGATTAACCAACATCGACATCAGATATTAAGTCTCATATGCCTAGTAATTTTGCTGGCTGCAATGCCCTTCAAACCAAAAAATTCAGGCAAGAATTCCGATTAAACTCATTAATTTACGCCAATATACGATAACCACAAGTTGACCTAAAACTTTGTGTTCTGTTTCTTGTATTTCTGTTTCTCGTTCGAGTTTGTTTGTTAAATTGAATTGAATTGAATTTAATTTAATTGAACTTTATGATTCTTGAACATGCCGGATTCTTCTCGATGTTGTGCTTGATTCCATGATACACTCACACACGCGCACATCATTGCATATGATATTTTGTATGTTATTTCTTGTTGACAGTAACGGCCGCATTGAAGGAGCCAATGCCAGGATGGGTCGACAACCTAAACGGGCCAACCGGACTTCTTGTGGGAGCCGGCAAAGGTAATAAATGTATTAATTTTTATTTTTTTACATGGTACGAGCTACGTACATTAATATTTTTGTTTACTAACGCCCGAAATCGGCTGGTTCGGTAATTACTTACGGATGTTCATTTTGACACATGTTGGACACATGTTTGACATTTCTCCTGACTGATGGATTTTAATAGAAACAGGTTTGAGTGTCATCTCCATACATTTTGGCTACGGACGGTCGTCAGTGGTCCTCCCATCCGTAGGTGACTACTCATCGGTAGTCTCGGCTACCAGTCGTTGATTATAGAAACACTTTTTAGTGAATTTTGTACCGATCGTTAGCAAAACCGTCCGTTAGTAAGTTATAGGAACCGGGCATTAGTACAATCATGGACCAAATATACAAGTATGTATATTTGGTCCATGGTACAATCGATAAGCTGAATAGGCGGTACCGGCGCCCGCGCGTTTTCCTGTTACATTTATTTTATAAGTATTTTAGTTGACAATAAACAGTCGCTCAGAGAACATCGTTTCTGTTCAACATAACATTACCTACGCTTCGTAGGCCAACATAACAATTGTTGAGGGTCTCTACACATACAAGAGGCAACCCCAGCATACATTATATAGATCTACGTTTGACCACTATCTCGCCTCATGTTAAGCGACGATGTGGCCGAAGATGGAGCACGTAGATCTAGAAGATACCTATTCACTCTAGCCTTAAAGATACCCAGACACAAAGCAGACGGCAAGGAGTTCTATTCCTGCAGTAAGTACGCACTATAAACGTGGAACCAAAACGCTTTGTTTAAATTGGCGGAATGTCTACTAAATAAGGGTGATACTTGGCCGATCTTCTACTCGTCCTGTGATGGAAGGGGGAGGGTGGAATTAGGTCGGGAAGCATACATGACGTAGACATAACGCAAACATGCAATACATGACGTAGACATAACGCAAACATGTAGAAATAACGTAGACATGAAGTAGACATAGACATGACGTAGATGTAGACATGACAGATACAGACATTGACCCATTGCGGGTTTGTGTATGTCACATGACCATGAAATTTTTTGATTAATGCTTAAATAATGCACATATATTACACTTATATTTAATTATATATTATTATGATTATGTAGTCTGTATATAATATTATTATTTTATACTGGTTAGTTTTTTTATACACAACACCACCGTCCCTCACAGTTTCTTTGAGTCCTCTTCATCCAAAGGTTGTCTGGAAGAGAACGCTATAAGCGATAAGACCGCCCATTGTAACACTTTAGGTTTAAGTATTGTTTTGTAATTATTTCATGTTGTTGTGTGACAATAAAGCGTTATCTAATCTAATCTAATCTAATCTAATCTAAATAATGCTTAAATATGGTAAATGGAAATTACTTACAAACTAAAGTACAAAGGGCGGACTTATCGCTAAGAGCGATCTCTTCCAGTCAACCTTTGGATGGAGTTGATTGACGGAGTGAGATAGGTCGGCGTCGTAAAAAAAATTAAAATTAATGATCAATTCTAGTATACTAAGTCTAAATATAAGTGTAATAAATTCATATACTTATAACAATACATATATAAACATATACATATAATATATAATATATATATAATAAATATAATAAATATATTTTGGAGTGGGAGGCTCTAGCCGTGGTTGTAATACCACCCACCGAACAAAGCCATGCCGTCAAGCGACCTAGTCGTGTTTCGGGATGATGTTCGGTGAACCATCGGGGAGACGGGTCTGAGCAGCCGCTCAACTGCCGTCTCTCTCTAGATCTATGTGCTCCATCTTAGGCCACATCATCGCTTCACATCAAGCGAGATAGTGGCCAAACATAGATCTATTAAGTGAAAAAAAATATATATATATATATATACAAATATATATAATTACCAATTTTCAAAACTCCCGGAAGACTTTCCAGCTAATACTACGAAATGACTGGACTATTATATATGTCATATTATTTTATATTATCGGCATTTATATTTCCAGGTGTGATCCGCACGATGCACTGCAATGATCAGTACAAAGCCGATGTGGTTCCAGTAGACATGGCAGTGAACGCGTGTATACTACTAGCTTATACTACTGCTTTAGACAAGTAAGTATTGTACGCCTGATTGTAAGAGCCACGCTATTAATAACCACTCTCACTTCACTGGTGGTAGGTTTCTTGTATGCGGGAAGCTGTCTGGGTAGGTATAGGTACTACCGCTTTGCTAGTTCAGCCGCCAAGCAGTAGTGCGCAAGCATTATTGTGTGTCGGTTTGAAGAGCATTGTCGCCAGCGAAATAACTGGGCATATGAGACTTAATATCTGATGTATCGGGGTGATGAGCGCAATGCAGTGCTTTTTACGCTATTAAAAGTTCTAAGCGGCATTGCAATTGTTATGGGCACGCGTGGCGCTTACCATCAGGCGAACGACGTGCTCGTCTCATCACTCAGTTCTATAAATAAAAGCCTTTGAATAGCTCACTCTTACAGTATTAATATTAAACACGACTAGCGACTCGCCCCGGCTTCGCACGGAATTTTTTGAGGACTTGATTATAAAACATTGATTTTCTCTACTATACAAAAACTTAATTAGAATGTATCGTACATATCAACCTTCCGTAAATAATTCTCTAAATGACAGTGAAAACCGCATCAAAATCCGTTGCGTGGTTTTTTTATACTGTTTAGAGATTATCTTTAAAATGGCTAAACCGGCCGATATACACTCGAGAGCAATGAATCCGGGTCACTTAAAGAATGTTAAAAATCTCGGAAACTAAAAATGATAGGTTAATGCAATAAATTGTATTTAATAGACAATGTAATACTCCTTAAATGAAAGTAAAAAAAATATGAGTCACCATACATTTTATTAACACAAAATTACATAAAGAAAAAAACTGCTGATCTCTCCTTAAAACAAAAATAGGAAACATGAAATTTTTGAACTTTATTACGATTTTCTTGAATTTTAATACTTCGTATTGCGTCCTCGTGCTTCCATTACTGCGTTTACGCGGTTTGGCATGCTGTACACCAAGTTCCTTATACGATTTTGGGGAATATTCTCCCATTCCTCTGTGAGAGCAATTTTGAGCTCACGAAGCGTGATTGGGGGAGGGTTTCGTTGTTTTACGCATCTGCCTAGCTCGTCCCAAGCATGCTCGATCGGGTTGATATCCGGGCTGCGCGCTGGCCACTCCATACGAGTAATGTTCATCTCTTGAAGGTAGTCATTCACAATCCTACCTGTATGAGGTCGGGCATTGTCATACATAAATTTAGCATCCTCACCTAAATTGACCATAAATGGACCAACGTGATCATTGAGGATTTCTTCCACATATCTTACGCTAGTTAAAGAGCCATTTTCTATGATCACCAGCTCTGTGCGACTTTCAGAAGAAATTCCGGCCCACACAAGTACAGACCCACCACCGTAGGCTACTTTTTCTTCGATGCATGCTTGCTTGAATCTTTCCCCTGGTCTTCGATACACTCTGTGTCTTCCATCGTGCTTGTAGAGCATAAATTTTGATTCGTCGGAGAACATAACTTTTGACCAATCTTCAATACTCCAATTTACGTGGCTCTGGGCATATCTTAGTCTCGAAATACGATGCCCACGCTCCAGTTTAGGGCCGTTTGCAGGTCTAAGGGGTTTTAAGTTAGATTCAGCAAGCCGACGTCTTACTGTCCATGCACTTGGGTTACTTCCTCCGAGGCGTCGAAACTGATTGGTGAGTTCAGTTCCTGTGAGAAAGCGATTTCGAAGCATGGTGTTCACCAAGTATCGGTCTTCTCGTGCTGTGGTACACCTGGTTCTGCCCGTTCCTGGTCTGCGTAGGTTAGAACCAGTTTCTTCGTAACGTCGGAGAACTCTTTGTACTGTTGACAGCGACACACCGACAGTCCTGGCTGTATCGCGCTGACTCCGAACGGTTTCCAGCATTGTAAGTATTCTGGTGCATTCTTCAGGCGTAAGCGACATAATTTCAGCTTGAATAATGAATATAGAGCACTATCAACATGGTTTATGTACCCACATAAATGACATATTACAAACAAAAGCAAAACCAAATGCTGTAATTTCGTAGTTCCATCTTCGAAAGTGGCCCTTTTTCAAATTTGATTTTTTTATGATATAACTTTACAATAACTAAGAAGTTTTAATACCTTCATTTAAGGAGTATTACATTGTCTATTAAATACAATTTATTGCATTAACCTAGCATTTTTAGTTTCCGAGATTTTTAGGATTCTTTAAGTGACCCGGATTCATTGCTCTCGAGTGTATTATTACTTTATTCAAAATGTATCCTTAAATATAAATATAAAATTCGTCCAAACTATAAAGTGTAAGTAAATAAATGTAGTAAATAAATCCTTATTAATATAATAATAAATTATGTAGGCTACAGGCAGGAGGATGCAATGGAAACCAAAATGCTTTGGTTCTACATTTAATTAAATATAAAAATTACATTTTAAGTTCCTACATGTTAATTATCCTAATGGGCGACAGCGGTTCGATGTGAGAACCAGCCCCCCTACCCATATCTCCCTCAAGCGCCAATCGTATATCGTGTTGAGCTCAAATTAAGGTATACATTCACTGCGACAATGTCTTATGATGCCATATATTGTCCCATGAAAATTTATCTCAACTTGTAGTAAATTAATGAGATTAATTCGATTACTTGCTTCGACAATAATTAGGCCGTATGTCATTAGTCGCAGTGAAGCTATACCTTAATTTGAGCTCAATACGATATTCAATTGGCGCTTGAGGGACATATGGGTTACCACCCAGAAGTGACGGTGTGGGGGAAAGCTATATAAAGTAAAAAGGTAGAAAGAGAGGGCATGATTCGCTGCGTCAAAGAAATATTAAATCTTTGCGCTGCGTCGGCTCCTCGTGACTCACTCCTGCGGGCAGTTGGTATGCACCACGACGTCATACGTAACAAATATGTAAACTGTTGGCGATTTACATTAAATAAACATAAATAAAAATAAAATAATGTGCCTATATATCCACTAAGGAGCATTGCAAAATATTCTCATACAGTGCGTTTTTCAAAAATTTATTTTCTTCAATTTCAGACCAGAAGACGTGAGGATCTGCAACATCACTCAAGGGAACATCAACCCGATCAGCTGGGGAGCGGCTTTGGACATGGGTAAGTACTGACGAGAGAGTGTGGCTCAGCGGGAACTCGTTCGCCTTTCGATCCGTCGCACCTGGGTTCGAATCCCGACTCGGCCCTGCACCAATGACTTATAGTTAAGGGCAGATTTTGCACCCTCGCTCTAAAACGGTGAAGGAAAACATCGTGATGAAACCCGCTGCCATGGTTGTAATACCACTCACCGAACAAAGCCTTGCTGTCAAGCGACCTAGTCGTGTTTCGGGGTGATGTTCGGTGAACCATCGGGGAGACGGGTCTGAGCAGCCGCTCAACTGCCGTCTCTCTCTAGATCTATGTGCTCCATCTTAGGCCACATCATCGCTTCACATCAGGCGAGATAGTGGCCAAACATGGATCTATTAAGGGTAAAAAAAAGGAAACTAAATTTAAAAAACTTCCGAGCCAAAAACCTATAAAAACTAAACAGCGTCTGAACCAATTTTATAAAACACGTCTAAGAACCACCGCTAAAGAACTTACTACCAAATAAAAATTAGCGCATCTAAATTGGTTCACGCGTTTAAGAGCTTACGGTGCCACAGACAGAAATACATACATGGACAAACTTACAACATTCCTCCTTTTTGCATGGGGGGCTAAAAATTTAAAATCCTCTAGCTCACTTTAACCTGTAATTCTCCAGGTCGGATCCACGTCCAAGAGTTCCCGTTCTCCGTGTGCCTGTGGTACCCTGGAGGCTCTCCGAAGAGCTCCTGGCTGCAGCATCAGCTCGCACTGTTCTTCACCCACCTCCTGCCGGCGTATTTGGTCGATCTGCTAATGTTCCTCATGGGAAAAAAGACTTTGTAAGTATTACCACAGAATACTAAGAGACAGAAGCATCACTCCGCAAAGAAAGTTAAACAAATAGCGACTCTTGCTATGACGCAATAAAATTCAATTCAGCTCGCGTAGCGCACGTGTAACGACGCGCGACCCGCCGTCGTTGTCCGGCTATGTACTTGTAGCTTCGTACCTACAGTGCGGAGCGCAGGGCCTGGTACTAGGCTAAAGGTTTCTTTTCACTTCTAAACTGGCTGCTTGCACACTACTGCTTGGCGGCAAAATAACTGGCAATGCGGTGGTACCTACCCAGACGGCCTCCTGCATGATCTACCATGAGTAAAAATGTATGTGATCGTTGGGCGTATTTATTAGTGCTACTTATATTATAAATACGAAAGTTTGTGAGGATGGATGTTTTTTTTTATGTAACTGAATGACGCGACGAGCTGGTCGTTTGCCTGATGGTAAGCAATACGCCAGCCCATAACAATAACAGCACCACCCAGAACTTTGTTTTGCAAAATCCTGCGCGGCGCTGCACTGCGCTCATCACCCTGAGTCAATTAGCTGTTGAATCTCATAATGTCCAGTAATTTCGCTGGCTACAATGCCCTGACCCGGCAAACGTAGTTTTGCCATATAAATTTAAAAAAATCACTTAGAGGTATGAAAAATAGATAGTAGCCGATTCTCAGACCTACTGAATATGCATATAAAATTTGGTAAAAATCAGTAAAGCCGTTTCGGAGGAGTAGGGTAACTAACATTGTGACACGAGAATTTTATATATATGATATATATGATGATGATGATATGAATGCGTTATAGAGATGTCATTTATTGATGAAGGAATCGACGTGATTTCGCCAAGTTGTCATAGTGAATTAGGGCCCTGCTTGGCGGCAGAATAACTGGCAAAGTTGTGGTACCTATCCAGACGGCCTCCCGCATACGAGAGACCTATCCCAATAACTTACTATACAGTATATTCATTTATATTTGCTAATATTTATATATACATGATTATCATTGCAGCATGGTGAAAATGCAGAAGCGTATCAACTACGGTCTCGAAGTACTTCAATACTACACGACCAAGGAGTGGCACTTCAACAATGACAACTATTTAGCACTACAAACGGATGTTTCGGAGGAGGACAACAACACTTTCTACACCGATGCTAAGGTATGATCGAACGAGCTCTCTGTTAACATTTGACCATTTATAGAATGATTATCATCATCATCAACAGCCCGTATTAGTCCACTGCTGGACATAGGCCTCTCCCAATGCACGCCACTGAGCCCGATCTTCAGCTCTCCTCATGTAATTGCTGCCAGCTACTTTGCGCAGGTCGTCGCTCCATCTAGCCGGACGGCGTCCTACACTACGTTTGCCTAAACGTGGTCTCCACTCTAGAACCCACTTACCCCATCGGTTATCGGTTCTTCGACAAATGTGGTCGGTCCATTGCACCTTCAGCTTGCTTATTCTTTGAGCTATGTCGGTCACTCCGGTTCTTTGCCGTATCACGTCGTTTCGAAATCGATCCTTTAAAGAATCTCCGAGCATAGCTCGTTCCGCTTCGCTGAGTGACTTTGAGCTTGTGGACCAGCCTCACCGTCAGTGTCCAAGTTTCGGCTCCGTAGGATATAATATTTATATAGAATATTCATTAAACATATAAACGGCTACACTCACGTTATGATTGTGTCGGAATAACTCCGACCAGCCCCCCTACCCTTATGTCCCTCAAGCGCCAATCGTATATCGTGTTGAGATCGAATTAAGGTATAGCGTCACTGCGACTAATGAGATACGGTCTTATTATTGTCTATTCAGGCAAGAAATCGAATTAATCTCATTCATTTATACCAAAAGACGATGACTACGAGTTGAGATAAACTTAATGGGACAATATATGGCATCATAAGACATTGTCGCAGTGAATCTACACCTTAATCTGAGCTCAACACGATATACGATTGGCGCTTGAGGGACATATGGGTAGGGGGGCAGGTTTCGGACAATTAGGATGTCCTTCTTCCGGGAGTTTACGCTTTGGATTTGCGGCGCAGACTGTCTGCATTTATATTTATAATTAATATTTCGACTCACGATAGTTTCCAAACCTTAATTTAGAGTTTATTCTAAAGATTATACTTAATCTGGAAGAAGAAAAATGACATTGCTCGACCTCGACTGACATTGCTCGAACTCGAATGACATTGCTTGCCTATAAATATTTAGGTACCTTAAAGACTAACATAAATATATTGTTATATAAGTTCTTGTAAATATATTTTAAGTTCTTGTAAATATATTTTAAGTTCTTATAAATGTATTGTCAAGTTCTTGTAAATATATTGTCAGGGTCTTGTAAATATATTGTCAAGGTCTTGTAAATATTGTTAAGTTCTTGTAAATAACTATTGTCGTGTTTCAGTTGATAAACTGGAGTCCCTACATCCGAGACTACATCAAAGGCGCCCGTGAGTACTGCTGCAAGGAGGACCCCTCCACACTACCGCAGGCCAGGAGGCTTAACAACCAGTGAGTATAAAATATGCACTATCGTTTTATATTAGATTGGATAACTCTTTATTGTTACACCACCAGAAATCATGTAAATAAAATTAATAATAACAAAGATAAAAACTTAAGTCAATGTCAAAATCTCTTTGTTTATTGTTGGCATCACAGACGCACTTATGAACGTCAAATTATCACAATGACTCTACCACGGTATCGGAAAAAGAACCACTACTCAGAAGATACGACAAGAAACAGAGGGGCATTTTTTTAGAACTTTTGTTACAATATTTGTTTTTGACAATAATTATTATGTTTCTTATGTACCAATTGGCTACTTGGCGGCAGCGGAATGTTCCAAGCATCTTTGTCTTCCATTCTTCTCTCGAGTGTCCAAAAATCGCGTCTCAGCTTTTAAAAACATTTTTTTTTGTTGTAATAATTTGGTTCTACATTCCAACGTAACAAACATACAAAAATATGTTTATTTTATTTGATGTGTGTATTATTCAATATCGAAGACCGAGTGTGGCTCAGTGGGGGCATGTGTGACTTTCGATACGACGCACCTAAGTTCGAATCCCGCTGGCCTCGTGCCACTGGCTTTCTTAAGTTTGCGGATTTAACACTCGCTCCAAAATACGGTGAAGGAAAACATAGTATGCCGTATTTATCACAAAAATTCAAGGACATGTGACATCTACCAACCCGCACTGGGCCAGCGTGTCGGATTACGGCCTGTACTCTCTCTATGAGAGAAGGCCCGTGTCCCAGCAGTGGGAACATAATGAACTGATGATGACGATTATTATATTACAATTATAAATTTTAAATAAAAAAATATACATATATAAAATTATACGTTGTCATACATCTTTTTCAGATTGTACTACTTGGACAAAGTGACGCAAGTAGTAGTGTGCTGCCTCCTCGCCTACTTCATTTACTACTACGTGCGGATGATATTCCCAATCATTTTCCAACGCATTTAGACCTAAATAGTGTGTTAAATAAGGGAACATTTCCACGAGCGGTAGTACCGCGGCGCTATATACGTCGCTTGGTCTAAGTTCAAGTTCAACTTCAAAAGTTATTTGTTCAGTTTTTGCATCACAGACGCACTTATGAACGTCAATTATTACAATGACTTTACCACCGTATCGGAAAAAGAACTACTACTCAGAAGATACGGCAAGAAACTGATGAGGGGCTACAATATTTGTTGTCAGCCTCTGTGGTGTAGTGGATGGGCAGGCTGGCTCAAATCTCATTCATCATTGTGATTTAAAGTCGAAAAATGACAAATGTCTGTCATGAATATCATATTATCGCATTTAAAGTATTGTATCATCTCTACAATTTTTTTTTATCGCTAGCGACTTTTTTACTTTCTTGAGTCGCCGCTTTATTATCGCTCGTGGGGGCGGCCCGTATGTTGTATATTTAAACTTAAGTTGATAATTGTTTAATAAAGACTCCTTAGAGATAATATAGCCCACAGCTGGCATAAAAGCTGGGACCACGGTCCCAAAACACCAAACTCTGAAACTGTACGTGTTTGTTTATCACGATTTGTGCACGTTGTTATTTCTGGAGCGTGAATCGAACCCACATCCTTCGTTCCTGAACCGACCTGCAGGGTAATTGCTTAACTCGTAAACCGATCCCGATCGCTTTCAATTTCAAATTTGGAAGGCGTTCGCATCCTTCAACTGCGATATTGATCAGTTAGCGATCGTGATTGGGACAGGGATTCGGACTAGGACTTTGAGTAGAAAAGTTAGACAATAGGGGATCGGACAACTTTTAAGAAAGTGATTAAAATTAATCATAATGTACATATATAGCCATGAATAGAAATATTTGTAGTATTGACGTGGAAATATTGTTTGACATATAATTAATTTGTAATAATATGACTTATTCTGTATTTTAATTATTTGTTTTTATTTCATATCTGTATTATATTTTAATTGATTAATTAGTGTAACTGAATATATAGTCGTTCTAGTTATTATAATAATAAATAATATTTTAATTAAATACAGCCCTAAAATTACCAAGTAGGTTACAAATATTGCCGCGCAAAAGGTCATCTCAGAACGTGTGACGTCATATGAAGGCAAACAAAACAACAAGCTCTACGAAAGCAAACTTGCAAGGTGATATATACGTTTTTGTGAAGTTTAAGGACTTTAGGGTTGTCATGGAATGAAAAACATCTTGTTTGGATTTAGATAAAAGCAAAAAAAATAAATAACTAAACATAAGCTTCGCACACGGTATTTACTTTGAAATGACGTCATGTCCTGTGTTGGTGTTTTGTTTGAGATAAGGAACAGATAAAAAATGTCACAGTTACAAGATTTTATTTATTGATTTAAAAGAAAGAAAGAAAGAAAAAACATTTATTCGGCACACAAATACGACAAACAAAAAAAAAAACTTAAATAATAAATATATGTGCCGAATGGGCTCAGCTCAGCATAAAATGCCGAGAGTTTTACACAACTCGGCGCTGATTTTCAGCTGATACCCGTTTGCTATAGGAGCAGTGAAAAATTACTGTACGTGTGTACTTATCCATAAAATTATCATTCATTTAAAATAATAATAATACACTTCATAATATATAATAAATATCTAAGTATTATTTAATAAAAATATAAGTAAGTAATAAAGTGAAGAGCGAGTGTGGATCAGTGGGAGAACGTGCGACCTTCGATCCGACACATCCGAGTCCCGCTGGCCTCGCACCACTGACTTTCTTAAGTTATGTGCGGATTTAACACTAGCTCTAAGAACGGTGAAGGAAAACATCGTGAGGAAACCGGCATATCCAAGAATTTATCACAAAAATTCAAGGACATGTGACATCCACCAACCCGCACTGGGCCAGCGTGATGGATTATGGCCCATACTCTCTCTATGAGAGAAAGCCCGTGTCCCAACAGTGGGAACGTGATGGGTTGATGATGATGATGAAGTAAGTAATTATTTTTTCAAAAATTTCTAACTACATTTTGGTTTCTTTTCGATTACGGTCCGATCCTCTATTCCACAGATAAATAACGATCACGAAATATGTTTGCAAGCGATCGGGTTCTATGTTCGAGATAGACGATTCCCCTACTGCTCTTCCATTATACCACGGAGGTTCTCATTTATTAACTGACCTCAAAAAGGAGAAGGTTCTCTGTTCGATTGTTTTTTTTATGTTTATGTTTGTTACCTAAGAACCACCTTCGTCGGTATTTCCTTTGAGCTACAACATGGAGTCCTTTAAAAGGGGAATTAATAGAGTCCTTAAGGGTCGGCAACGCATCACCAATGCCTCTGGTGCTGCAGCTGTCCATAGGCGACGGTAACCGCTTACCATCAGGCGGGCCGTCTGCTTGTTTGCCGACATATTAAATATTAAAAAAAAACTCCATTTATGAACCAATTTGGAAAATTATTTTTGCGTTGGGTTCAGCGTAGCTACGAAGTGGTCCTATATAAATTTCTTCGATATTTGACTTTGGACTTCGCAGATACATTGGAGTCGGTTTTTTTTTATAAAATGTAGATATACTTGTTTGTAAACTTTAAATACTCAGCTGAAAATAGCATATTATTATCTAAGAATAAATTGAAAGTGACAGATTAAAAAAAAGGTAAAAACCACGTTATTATGCGTCTTTTGAGGTTAGGTCGGCATTGCATGCTAATAAATGGATTTAGAATGCATTGTCATCGAGTTGTGAGCTGCCCTGAAAGTTTCAGCCGGATAGCTAAACGGGAAGTGCTCGAAATTTGAGTTGCAAGATTCCACCCGGAACGACAGACAGACAGACAAACAAGAAAATGACTTAATAAAAACGTGGTAAAAAGAGTTTTGTTACGCCATTTGAATCATAGATGGCGCTGTTACTAATTGTTTGCTCCGATGTGCTATTTTATTAACACGCATTGTAAAGATGGAGGCGTAGATCTGGGACCTTACTCTGATTCGTAATCATGAATCTTCGTTCCGTTGCATGAAAGAGACAGCGCTATACAACAGGCATAAGAGTGTCTCTTTTAGTCCGCACGAACGCACAAACGAAAGCAACTCAGAGTAAGCTCTTTAAGCGTTATGTTACTTTAATTTAAATAGTTTAATTAATTTGAGTTATTGATAGTCATAAAAATATATTAAAGTTTATAATAATAAATTCATTCTGTATAATGAAATAAATAATAATTAAATTCTGTAAACATATGAATGATAATATGAAATACTGTATGAAAGAGACTGAATCCTACAATACAGGATTTATCCTAGTGTGAGATTCATAGTTCATAAAATTGATTACCACATGATTTTTATTTATAATAATATGATTGATTATATACATAACAATTTATTTATTGACATAGTACGTGTTACAATTTATTATTGAAGTCTCTAGCCCTCGACGTAGTTTGACTTGATAGATTGATTGAAAATAGTTTTTACGATTTTAAATAATCAACAAGAAAAAGTTAATTTTTCGGGCAGGGATCGAACCTGCGTCTTCGCACATAAAATCTGTTCATTTTATATTGCTTCTATCTACTACTACATACTTCTATATTTAGCCAGAACCAAAGATGTTTCTTTGCTTTAGTTAACTTTTGCCAGCTGTTTTTAACGAATTACATAAACCAGTTGTCAGTTGTTGTATCCATCCATCCATTCTCACAAACTTTCGCATTTATAATAAAGTACCTAGTTTTTAATATACATGGTGGTATCCATTAATAATATTTGAAATATCAATCAACTACTTTATCAGTCCCCTTAATTCTTTAGCAACCTGCCCCCCTACCCATATGTCCTTCAAGCGCCAATCGTATATCGTGTTGAGCTCGGGTTAAGGTGTAGATTCACTGTAGCCTGTAGCCGGTTAGTAAATCAAATTGTTTCTTTTTTGTTAAATTTCTGGTAGGTAATCATATCATATTTGTTTGATATAATACAATTATATATAATATTTATCGTATTTTATATATATATGTATTATTTTGTTTGTATGTATTATTATGTCTATACTATTATATTTTTGAAGTTTTGTATTTACTAAATTGTATCTTTTATATTAGGTAATTACTACATACACCAACTGACCGCAAATGTTTACCATTTTATTCCTGTCCATCCAAAGGTTGCCTGTAATAAATTGCACATAGCGATAAGGCCGCCCATTGTTCTACCACTATTATTTGAAACTATAAACTTCTGTTTCCTGTTTTGGTGATCAATAAAGTATTATTGTATTGTATTGTATTGTAGGTAGTCGGGTTTTAGTATTTAATTCCTTGTATACTAAAGTTTAAGAAACATGGCATTTTAAATGTATTTTTTTCTATTTCCCGACGTGTAATTTTTCTTGTCTGGTACTGTACTTTTTAGCCCCCGATGTAAAAAGTAGGTTATAAGCGTTATAGTTATAAGTTTGACCACTATATTTTTTTTTATAGGTTTTTTCACGGCTTTCCAAATTTTTGTTTACTTTAATTCGCTTGTTATTTTAAATCAATAACCAATTTAAGACGTGCAAAACCAAAACCCTCAAGGTGGTATGAGAAAAAAAACAATTTATGTTATGTCTAAAATGTGTTCTTTTATAATTGTATGTTACCTCTACTGGTTATCCATTTATTTTAATTACATAGGTATGTTATAATTGTAAAATAAAAATATTTTTAGCCGATCAATGTATTTTATTTACATTATTATGATCGTGCACCTGCAGGCCGATTTAGAACCTCACGACAACTCGTTGTCGAACGATTGAGTTTGATATCGTACGACCCAAAATATTGCAAGCAAAACAAATTCCGGTATTAACACAGAATACTAAGAGACAGAAGCAGCACTCCGGATTGAAATTTAAACAAAACAGCGACTCTTGTTATGACGCAATAAAATTTAATTCAGCTCGCGTAGCGCTGCATACCTACCAGTCATATTAACCTACAGAGCGCCTCTCTTTCTATCGCATAGTTCTTATCTCTTCTGACGCGGCACGTGTAACGACGCGCGACCCGCCGTCGGTGTCCGGCTATATACTTGTAGCTTCGTACCTCCGTAACGGAATACGGTCTAAAACGGAGAAGTAAAACATCGTGATGAAACGTTTTGGAGTGGTAGGCTCTGGCCGTGGTTGTAATACCACCCACTGAACAAAGCCATGCCGTCAAGCGACCTAGTCGTGTTTCGGGATGATGTTCGGTAAACCATCGGGGAGACGGATCTGAGCAGCCGCTCAACTACCATCTCTCTCTAGTTCTATGTGCTCCATCTTAGGCCACATCATCGCTTCACATCAGGCGAGATAGTGCCCAAACATAGATCTAATAAGCGTAAAAAAATGGTTTGTGTAATTTTTTTTTTTTTTTCCATACCGGTATTGTAGCCGAAACTATGCCGAATCTATCGAATACCCGGGGTGCAATAGGTCGAAAAGGAACCAACAAAACGTGATCGATATCCAGTCGAATCGATTCGGTATTAATTATCGTAAAACTCAGAATCGGGGCGCTGATTCTGTGCTCCACGCCTGCCCTTTGCAGCTGCAGTGTCATGAATACGGGACAAGGTTCTATGTGACCATGTGGTTTCTACTGGTACTGGTGGTAGGTATCTCGTATGCGAGAGGCCGTCTGGGTGGGTACTACTGCTTTGCCAGTTATTCAGCCGCCAAGCAGTAGTGCGCAAGCATAACAATGTTCCGGTTTGAAGGGCATTGTAACCAGCGAAATTTCTGGGATTTATGAGACTCAACAGCTAATTGTCTCAGGGTGACGAGCGCAGTGCAGCGCCGCGCAGGATTTTGCAAAACAATGTCCTGGGTGTGTTGTTGTTGCTGGCGTATTGGTTACCATTAGGCAAAAAGGTGGAGTTCCGATGACATTTTGTCTGTACTCGTCCAAAATTCAATGCTCATTATTCAATTTTGTCATCACAGGCGCACTGATGATCGTCAATTATTACAACACCACCGTATCGGAAAAAGAAACACTACCAGGGAGATACGACAAGACACTGAAGGGCATTTTTTTAGAACTTTTGTTACAATATGTTTGTTTTTGACAATATGTTTCTTATGTGCATGCTGGCTACTTGGCAGAAGCGGAATGTTACGTGCATCTTTGTCTTCTACGTAATTACTAACTGTAAAGTATGCTGTAAAGATACATTGTGTAGCAAAGGTGACCTGCAAGGCGATCATGTTTATTTTATTCCAATCAATTTCAATAAGAAACCAGTTTCGATGATGGTTTTGCGATCACGTAACCCATTTGTTGCAATCAAACGTCAACGAACGCTCAATTGAAATAAAAATAAGGTTTGATAAACAAAGTTTATATCGATGTATAAACTTTATATAAAAGAGCCGTATTACACAGTTAAATTATAATAAATAACGCCCAACGATCACATACATAGATCCTGACCCCTTGACGAACAAATACTTGCGCTTTTTTACTGTGCACAAACATTTGTCCCGTCGCGGGAATCGAACCCGCAACCTCAGTGGTGTATGAGATTTGAGCCAACCTGCCCAACCACTGCACCACAGAGGCTGTCAAAAAAATGAATTGATACACTTTCATAGCACATCTCCCTTTATTTTGTTGGGTAAACTCCGATTCACCTTGGAAGTTATCGATAGGAGCACATTGAATCAATTTAATTAAATTTCTATTGCACGTAGGTTCGCAACATGTGACGTTTGCAACAGAGTAACGTGATCGCCCTGCTGATAGCAGTTGCTTTTTTTTCGACGGTTCACGATTCGCTGAATCGCAAGTGACCCCCAAGGACGAGTGGTATTGTGACTGGTGTCAAGGTAGGTCACCTATGGTAAAGGTCTTTTCGAGGTTGCAAGGGTCGATGCTGAACAGAAGGATAATCCTCGACATCATACAATTATGTTCGATAAACAACTGTTAGATTAATTATAAATAATTATTAAATAATACATACCTGTAATTATCAAAATATTTCATAATGATTATAATGTAGGCCAGGGGCGACTTTGTGGCGAGTCGTCGGTGCGTGGCGACACTGAGCCTTACCCCGAGATTCTCCCTGGGGCTAAATGAGACCCCTGACCCCCGGCTTGCCTTAACTGGCCGTCCGCGGGTGGAGATGCAAGAGCTAAGAACTATGCTCCAAGGTTGGAAGTGTTAAAGGGCATAACGCCGGGAGTAGCGTTTAAGTGAAACTGCAGCACACCTCTCGACACCCTTTAGCCACCCACACCAACGTTGCCCCTCTCGTCGCCAATGAACGGCGGCCCTTATATGGGCCCGTTTAGTGAGTGGCGAGTCACCACCTGCCATAATATTTTCTTATGAGGCGGGACTGGCAGGTGCCGAGGTCTCATATCATAGACCGGCTCTCATCCATTAAAAATTCATCTCAATAGCCCAATCATAAGTAATTTTCATATCTTCAATAATAGTCCTCGCACTTATCGGGGGCTGTCTTTGATTGTATCTTCTAATGATGCACTTAGAGACAGTCCCCGATAAGTGTTGCTCATTACATATCTAAACTAAATGCTCTAAGAGGCCTCTACGTGTTGGACTCATGTCCCCGCGCAAGCCTTCCAAAGGACCGGGTGTATAACCCGTGAGAAAGAGCATTATAATGTAAATTTAACGTAGATTACCTAAGTATTAATGTGACAATTTTATGAATCCTACTAATATTATAAACGCGAAAGTTTGTAAGTATGGAAGTATTTTTGTTACTCTTTCACGCAAAAACTACTGAATGGATTTTGATAAAATTGGGTATGGAGATAGCTTATACCCTGGATTAACACATAGGCTACTTTTTATCCCGGGAAACCGCGGGTGAAACCGCAGGGCGCAGCGAGTAATAATTAATTTAAATTGACAAATGTATACGATAAATAATCAATCGACTAGGAATAACTGACTAATAATAAATAATAAAACTGACTAATAAAAAAAAATTATTATACAAGACATTTCTAACACCCGTCTGGTAAGTTACGTGTTAGCACGATCAAATGAAAAAAAATGAATCCAGCTCACTTGATATGTAGGTATAAATTAAAAAAAAAATGTTTATTTCAGATAAATAAATAATATTTCATAATTGTTAATTGGTTCTGTAAATAAAACACGATTTACAACAAAAAAAATTAGATAATACACATCCATATTTATAAATTACAATAAGATATTAAAATTAAAAATTAAAACAAAAATTATAAATTAAAATCAAACTCATAAGTTAAAATACCAAATTGAAATTAATATATATATTACATATATAGTGTAGTACATTACTTCTTGATCTAACTAAATTACCTACCCTAACCTAAGCACCTCCTTTCTACACAATTATCTCACCTGCTGGTAAGCGATGATGTGGTCTAAGATGTAACACGCTTACCTAGAAGATACCTGTTCACTATCGATTTGAAGACTCCCAGGTTGTAGTTGTCAGGAAACATTGACTTTGGAATGCGTTCCAGTCCTTGGCTGTTAGTAAGGCGAACGTAGAAGCTCAGCTCAAGTTCATTTATCAGTGCCATAACAATTTTTAATCATTTGCCATCTCATTTAAAACCTTAAACGGTAAGAAATTTTAATACCATTTAAAAGAATGGTTAATAAACAAAGTTCATTATAATCTGAACGAATTCTTTGAGTAAATGTTTTATGTAAATTCATTTCTATTTCTTCATTTCTTCATTCTTCATTCCATTTCTATTTCATTTCTATTTACCTAATGTTTTATACGTATTGTATATCCGAAACGGATAGACTGTTACTTTATATATTTATTTTAAGACCTCAAATGTACACAGTTTTATACAATAAAGTTTATTCTTATTCTTATTTTTCTTCTTCTTCTTCTTCTTCTTCTTCTTCGTCTTCTTCTTCTTCTTCTTATTAACGTTTTGGTACGAGGAGAGATGTCTTAGAAGGGATGTCTACCATGTATGGATTTCGCATATATTTATTCATTAATTTATTTCAGGCAGTGTTAATGTACAACAAAGTAAAATTAACAGAGGCCCATAGAAAATATACCTTACAGACTAACATATACAAATATATAACACTATAACTAAGTATTTATACGCTACTACACAACACATAAGGAATTATTGTGGTTGCCTACTGTCCCTATAACGGCGGTAGACTACCCCTGTAGGCCAGGAGTCCGGGTAAGGAACATCTTCGCTTGTTCCGCTGGAACTTGCATATCCGTGCGTCTGGTTGGCCTATGATGGAATGAGGTCATTGAATACAATCGTTTTTTTTAGTACATAGATTTATATACTTACATGTGATATTCATTTCGTACCCGACGACGGTCCATTCGTGCAATACTCCGCAGAGGTGTGCGTGTTTTTTTGAAGAAAATTTATGTGAGTATTTTTTTTAGTACGCTTTAATTTTGTTGTTTCTTTAGTAGGTTAGTTAGTATTATTTATATTGGTTCATACTGTGTACCTTTTTAATAGGATGTTTTTTAAAATAGTAAATAGAAATTAAAAATAAATTAATATTCAGAATATTGTTTAACTGTACTTTTTGGTAAAATTAATAAGTGAGTTGGTAGGTATAGGTACCTACCCAAAGTATTAAAAATTATTTTAAATTTATAATAATATTATTACGCCGTATTTCTGAAACCACTACAACATGACTTTATTTGTCTATTTTATGATGTTAAAAAATAATTAACAATCTTTTGCGGTATATTTTTTTAAATAACAAATTAAGGCAAAAGCTCGTCGCTGTTGCTATCCTTTAAAATATATTACTAATACATTGTGCCTATAGCAACATTTTCTACATATACATATAAACAAAATTGCAAAGAAATTTAATCATAAAAAAAATACCTATCCTGTTACCGTCCCCCCCTTTTCCTTATACCGTCCCCCTCCTATTACGTAACCGTTCCTTCTCCAATACTGTCGCTTTTTTATCACGTAACCAACCCATTCCTATCCCGTTATCGTCCCTCTCCAATATCCCGTTACTTCTATACCGTTATCACCTGTTCCGGACCCAATCCCAACCAGCTTTTATCACGATCCCATCCTATTCCGCTCTTTCCCCAATACTGTGCCTCTCCTATCACGTAACCGCCCCCCTCCTATCCCGTTACCTTCCGTTAACGTGCCACTCCAATATCCCGTTATTCTTATTCCGTTATCAACTTGGTCCGAACCCAACCCCAACCAGCTTTTATCTCCCTCCCATCTCGTTATCGTCCCGCTCCATCCCCAATACTGTGCCTCTCTTTTTCGTAACCGCCCCCCTACAACACATAACGGGCCCACTCCTATCCCGTTTTCGTCCCTGTCCAATATCTTGTTACTCCTATCCCGTTGTCATCCCGCTCCGGATCAAATCCCAACCAGCTTTTATCCCGATCCCATCCCCCTTCTATCCCGCTTTTTCCCCAATATGGTGCCTCTCCTTTCACGGAATCGCTTTCGTTATCATCCAGAGCCACAATTCACTATGACAACTAAATCACGTCGATTCCTTGCTTCGAAATCACGTCGATTCCTTCATTAATAAACAACATCTCTATGACGCATTCATATATTCATATATATGACGCGTCATAGAGAATAAAAATTTTGCAGATGTCGTTTATTAATGAAGTAATCGACGTTTCCTTGAAGCAAGGATGTCTTGTCATAGTGAATTAAGGCCCTGCTCCTATCCCATTATCGTGCCGCTCCAATATTCCGTTATCAACTTCCCCCAATCCCAATCAGCTTTCATTCACAGCCTCTGTGGTGTAGTGGTAGAGCAGGTTGGCTCAAATCTCATACACCACTGAGGTTGCGGGTTCGATTTCCGCGACGGGACAAATGTTTGTGCACAGAAAAAAAAAGCGCAACCATTTGTTTCGTGTCTGGGTGTTGTGGGTCCATGGTCCTCATAGTTCCTGGTTCGATAGATACAGGAAATCCTAGTTAAGGGCCAAGATCTATGTATCTGATCGTTGGGTGTTATTTATTTATTCATACCCCTCCTATCCCGTTATCATCCCGCATCTTCCTTCACCCTTTACCGGCACCGTACCGCTACTGCTTGGCGGCAGAACCTGCTCGTCTTATAAATCAGTTGCAAGAACGTTTTATCAAACAAAAAAACCGACTACAATGTATTTTCGAAGTCCAACCACTTTGTACCACATCGTAGCTATACTTTTCTTTGGCTATACTGAACCCAACGCAAAAAGAATTTTCCAAATCGGTTCATGAATGACGGAGTTTTGAGGTAACAAACATAAAAAGAAATACAATCGAATAGAGAACCTTCTCCTTTTTTTAAGTCGGTTAAAATACTACGTGAACTAATGAAACTAATACTACGTGAACTAATAAACCCAATAGCGTAGACTTGTTAAATGCATTAGGCTGGTAAATAGCGTACGAGGTCAAGTCCGCGCAAACTGCAATCAGCGGCATCCTAATATTGCATGCCGGGCGCGACCTTCATCTAAAATGTGTTTATATTTTTGTTACTTAGAAGTAATTATTGGTTAATTTTCTATATATGCATTTGTATGTTGGACTGAGCCATCCCTCCGCCCAATGTCGCAGACCTAGCTGTCCTACCTATAGTAGTAGTAGGCAGGAGAAGAAAAACAGCCAGACAGCGAAAGAACTAGTTATTAAGCTATTGCATAGCTTCTATCGCGGGCCTTGAGCGTGGAGACCGAATCCAGAAATTCCGTAACGAAAATAACCTAACACCCCTCACTCCGAATGCTATGCAATAGCTTTACCGCGGCAGTCTCCGAGTGCCACACGTCTTTTTTTTTTAATAACAATTTAGAAAAATAGTCGAGCAACTTAGGGTCGGGGTTGAATTGCAATCACGGGTGGAGGTGTGTTACGAAACCGGATGGACACACTGGCCCTAGCATGTAGCACGTGAGCAGGTCCGTAGGCAGTGTTCCAGACTTCTAGTGGAAATTTGGAGTTTTGGGTGGGTTGCCGGTAGGTGGCGCTAGTGGTAGGTAAAGCGGCAGCAGGCCTTCTTGCGGCACAAGTAGGTCCGGTAAGCACTCTGTAGGAGGGCCGGAATGTAGTCACGTAAAAAGTCAGGTAAAAAGCAACCGTGCGGTGAACCCTGGAATTCAGCATTTTGGACGTTTTAGAAAATGTCCACTTTTCCATTTGACTGCCACTCTCGAAGAATTTGTGCTTCGCGCAAGCGGGTGATGTCGGTGCAATGAATAGATTCAAAGATGTGGCAGTCATGGTGGTAGGTTTCTCGTATGCGAGAGGCCTTCTGGGTTGGTACCACCGCTTTGTTAGTTATTCAGCCGCCAAGCAGTAGTGCAAGAGCATTACTGTGTTCCGGTTTGGAGGGCATTGTAGCCAGCGAAATTACTGGGCATTATGAGACTCAAGAGCTAATTGTCTCAGGGTGACGAGAGCAGTGCAGCGCCGCGCAGGATTTTGCAAAACAAAGTTCTGGGTAGTGCTGTTATTGTTGTGGGCTGGCGTATTGCTTACCATCAGGCAAACGACCAGCTCGTCTCGTCAATCAGTCACATAAAAAAAAGTTCATACAAGTATAAGTGAAATGAATGCGATAGTACTAACAAGAGACAGAAGATTTAGGTGAACATCAAAATCAACGACAGGCATAATTCAATGACATGGCAATTTACAATGGATGGATACTTTGAACACACGATAATTAAAATTAACACAATATAATAGTACTATGGCTACATACTCGCTCTCATAGCTTATACTCTGGATTAATACATAGGCTAGTTTTAGTCCGGGAACTTGCGGGTGAAACCGCGGGGCGCAGCTAGTATTTAATAAATATGTTTTTACTTTTGACCTTTGCTAGATGTTGTTTTAATTTTATTCTGAAACCAATAAAATACATTATCATAAATTATAAATCGAGACAGCCTCTTCTGGTGTTGCTTGCGCAGGTTAGCTAAAATCCTAATAATATTATAAAAGCGAAAGGATGGATGGATGTTTGTTACTCAATTACGCCAAAACTACTGAACGGATTGTGATGAAATTTGGTATGTAGCTAGGTCCTGGAAAAGGAAATGGGCTACTTTTATCACCGGAAACTGGCGGGATTCAGTTATTCTGCCGACAAGAAGTAGTGCGCATTACCAAAGAAAACTATATATTACTACGCATTACTGTGTTCCGGTTTGAAGGGCATTGTAGCCAGCGAAATTGCTGGATATATGAGACTTAATATCTCATGTCTCGAGGTGATGAGCGCAATGCAGTGCGTCCTATCTCGATCCCCCGTCACCGTCCATTCCCTTCACTGTCCGGCTCCTATGAAGATCACATCCTTTTCCTATACCATTACCGTCCCGCTTCTAACCCCATTACATCCCGTTACCGAACCCTGAGATTATCCCGGGCAGACAGAAAAACAGACAAAAAGTTTAAAAAGCTGTATTTTTGAGTTGTATTGCTTCCAAATTAGTCTTGGGTAGGACACGGTTTTAAAATGAGTTTGTAAGAGGTGCCTCTTTTTTGTACTGAGCCAGTACTGTGTACCGCTTCAAATGAGGCGAGGCGTTCGAGGTCTATTGAGCTCCTACGGTTCAAAATGAAGCGATATCCGGCTTTTGTACTGGTGTCACACTTTTCCACTAGATAATGAATTAGGAACTACATGCGATATTACAATTACCTAAAATATCCTACCTACTATTATTATAAATGCGAAAGTTTGTGTGTGTGTGTGAATGTTTGTTACCACGTATCCCCGTAACTACTAAAGTAATTTAAATGAAATTTGGAATGTGGATAGTTTAGATTCTGTAGTAACATATATAGGCTTTTTATCACACTCACAGTGACAATTATTATGAGTCGCTTATGCAAGTAGGTATTCATACTTATAGTAAGACATGATCATACATTCTTAATGTTGAAGCGTAATAAAGTTGTGGTTATCTAAATAAGAAAAATATAATAAATATATATGTATATATATACATATATATATAAATGTGAACATTTATTCTTTTTATCCATACTATATTTACCTACTATTAGGAGAATCCTAATATTATCTTTGCTGTATTCTATATATATAATACTACTCATTTAAGTATACCCAAACCCACTTACTGATGTGAAAGTAAAACTTGTCTACATATTTTGGATAGTTATTCAACAGTTCGTATTTTGTTCGGAGTTTCGGGCGAACACGGTCATGTTCGACGTTCATTCAAACAACATCGCGTGCAGAGAGAAGAACAACATCACATTCACCCTCTTTGTCGAACGAAAATGTACTGTCGCGACTCTCCGGCTCGTCGCCTCATTGAGTGAAGAGTAGATAGATAGCGGGACCAATGAGCATGAGCGGGACATTCGTATTGAAGTCTTACATTTTTTCATTTTGAGCCGCTCTTACAATTTTCTGTCGCGTACGGGACAAATGTACTGGTTCATGTAAGTCCTACTCAACACTATTCCAAATACTCTTAAAAAATAGATTTTCAAAAATATTTTTAATGTACAGTAGCCGCCTCGTTACAATTTTATTATAAGTATAGATATTAGTCTGTAAGGTTTATATGGGCCTATGTATTTTTTGTAACTTGATACCTGAAATAAACGAATTAATTAATTATGGATTTAGAATGCATTGTCATCGAGTTGTGAGCTACCCTGAAAGTTTCAGCCGGATAGCTAATCGGGAAGTGCTCGAAATTTGAGTGGCAACACTCCACCCGGAACGACAGACAGACAAATAAGAAACTGACTTAAAAAAAACAAGATATCATCAGACAAGACACAAGTTACTAAGCTAGATGTAGTTAAGTTTTGACTTGTTTGAATAGGCAATTGTCTGCATGTATATATTAAAACTTAGAACGTGCGCGCGATAAATGCTAGTTTGTAGATAATTAATAATGATAACAATAATAGCGTAAGGTCCGACCGAGACTCGAGTTTTAGTCTCGGCCGAGACCAAGACATGGAAGGAGTATAAAAAAGAAGATGCCTGGTTAAAATGTATTAAATTATCAATTAAATTACAACTTAGGACAGCCTCAATGGTGTTGTGGTTGGGTACATTGGCTCAAATCTCATTTACCACTGAGGTTGCGGATTCTATTCCCGTGACGGGACAAATGATTGTGAAAGGATAAAACAGGCTCAAGCACTTGTTTCATGTCTGGGTGTTGTGGGAGCATGATCCTCATAGTTCTGGTTCCCTAGATACAGGGAATCCTAGTTAGGGGCCAGGATCTATGTATGTAATTGTTGGACGTATTTATTATTAATTAAAATTTTGTAAAAAACAAGTTTGAGATTAAACTTTTTGTCTTACCTACCGTATTTTCGTAAATTTTAGCGTTTTCAATTTCGGCTTAAGTTTTTCCCGCATAAAATGGTTTTTTTTTATAATGTCGTGTCACAAAATGACACTTCATTAACATTACAATCTAGCCTAATAAGGCTAATAAGTAATTTGAATTTAACTTAAACTGCTAAGTAGAGTAAAACTAAGAATATGTCCATGAACACTTTTCTTATTGTCTCTATTAAGGCGAAGTCACTATGTTCTTATGTTCTTTACGGGTAATATATAAAATGTTTAAGAAAAGTATTTTGCGATTACTGACTTTCCTAGTACCTAAACTAGAACTAATAACTAGAAGTGCGGAATTAGCACTCGCTCTTAAAACGGTGAAGAAAAACATGAAAACAAACATGAAGGAAACCGGCATGTTCAAGAACTAATCACAAAAATTCAAGGACATGTGTCATCCACCAACCCGCACTGGGCCAGCGTGGTGGATTATGGCCCATACTCTCTCTACGAGGGAAGGCACGAATCCCAGTAGTGGGAACGTAATGGGCTGATGATGATGAAACTAGAACAGCTTTGTCAGTTATTCTGCCGCCGAGCAGTAGTAAGCAAGCACCATAGTGTTCCGGTTTGAAGGGCATTGCAGCTAGCGAAATTACTGGGCATATATAGATAGGAATACTTAACACTTTCTTAATTACTTAATACTTATCTGATGTCTCAGAGTGATGAGCGCAATGCAGTGGCGCGCAGTGCTTTTTATAGTATTATTAAAGCTCTGGGTGGCACTGCAATTCGTTAAATGCAACAAAAACTAACATAAAACCAAGAAAAGAGTTGTGTGGTTCTTTATTAATATGTTTGTTGTTTGATATAATATAATTATATATAATATTTATCGTATTTTAGGTATATATATGTATTATTTTGTTTGTATGTATTATTATGTCTATACTATTATATTTTTGAAGTTTTGTATTTACTAAATTGTATCTTTTATATTAGGTAATTACTTACATACACCAACTGACCGCAAATTTTTACCATTTTATTCCTGTCCATCCAAAGGTTGCCTGTAAGAAATTGCATATAGCGATAAGGCCGCCCATTATTCTACCACTATTATTTGTAACTATAAACTTCTGTTTCCTGTTTTGGTGATCAATAAAGTATTATTGTATTGTATTGTATTGTATAATTTCCAAATGTTTGTATACTCTTGGCCATTGCCGAGATTCTCGGTGATTTTTGCCGAAAACGAGACCGAGATCGAGACTTAATATTTGGCCGAGAACCTCGGCCGAGATCTCCGAGATATCCGAGGTGTCGGCCGGACCTTAAATAACCGAGTACTTAGTTGCTACGATGTTTGATCTGGATTTGATCAGTGAAGCCGATACTCTAGGTCAGTCGAGACCGTTCTAAGAGATTTCGATAGTTTTGTGGATTGGAAGCGCTGGAGCTGTTCCAACTGGTAAGTCACGATTTCAAAGTTTTTTTTTTATTTATTTACTGTAAATAAATACATATATAGTAGGAAGTAAGATACAATTATACACTTTTTTTTTTAAATCGCATACATACATCCTGTCCCCTAACTAGGGTTCCCTGTATCTAGGGAACCAGGAACTATGAGGACCATGGTCGTACAACACCAAGACACGAAACAAACGCTTGCGCTTTTTTTTTTGTGCACAAACATTTGTCCCGTCGCGGGAATCGAACCCGCAACCTCAGTGGTACACCACAGAGACTGCAATTTAAGGCAATCATACTGCCTAATAAGTACATTGGTGTTGTATCTTAATTGTCAATTCTTCAAATGAATTTTTATTGAAATCATTATTCTGACATGATACTAAAATGTGTCCAATAGGTAAAGTACTAGGTACCTTGTAATAAAAAGTAGCCCATGTCCTTTTCCAGGACCTAAAAAATCCACATACATCTTTTCATCAAAATCTGTTAAGACTGCGTGATTGAGAAACAAACATCCATCCATCCATCCTCACAAACTTTAGCATTTATTACACTAGTTACGCCACGCAGTTTTAACGGCGGTTTCGCGGGGAAAAAATGTCCTTTGTCCTTTTCCAGGACCTACCTACATAAGAAATTTCATCAAAATCCGTGCAGTAGTTTTTGCATGATTGAGTAACAAACATCCATCTATCCATCCATCCTCACAAACTTTAGCATTTATATTATTAGTAGATAGATTGATGAACGCTTTATTGCAAACATTATATTAGACATTATATAAAAACAATTAAAAAAAGTGTTACAATGGACTGCCTTATCATTAAAAGCGATCTCTACCAGGCAACCTTTGGATGGAGATAAATTATCAAAATGTAGGATAGCTAGGAGGTAGGATGCGTGTGAAAATTATTCTAATGCCAAAAGCGTACCTACTATACAGTTAGTAATTACATAGAAGACAAAGATGCATGGAACATTCCGCTTCTGCCAAGTAGCCAACTGGCACATATGAAACATAATATTGTCAAAAACAAACATAAAATATTGTAACAAAAGTTCTAAACAATTTGCCCCTCAGTTTCTTGCCGTATCTTCTGAGTAGTGGTTCTTTTTCCGATACGGTGGTATCATTGTAATAATTGACGTCCATAAGTGCGTCTGTGATGCCAAAAAGAAGTTTACATAAATTGCAAGTTAAATAAAAGCTTGTAATAAAATGAATCATAATAATTTGATGCTATTTATTTAGTATCTCTCAACGTACTTTTGCTTAAAAAGCACTATATTTCTTTCACTTAAGTTATTCCTTGTACAAAACATTTTTTTGTGCAAATATAAATATAATATAGCTACCTAAAACTTTGAGTTGCAGTTTAAATTTATACCAATAAATAATGCTAGACAGAACTTCCGTGTATTAAATATCAATATACCTGTTAACATTTCATTGCAGCGCAGACGCGCATATTATATATTTAAATTCAAATGCAGTTTATTTATAAAACAACATTACATTCGCTTTTCATGAGGTCATCATATGCGACATCCATATATGGTAGAAATCCCTCCTGTACGAACAAAGAGTTTTGGTGCCACGTTCATCTTACGAACAGCCAAGGAGTGGAACGCATTGCCAACGTCTGTGTTTCCTGACAACTACAACCTGGGACTCTTCTAATCGAGAGTGAACAGGTATCTTCTAGGTAAGCGTGATACATCTTAGACCACATCATCGCATACCATCAGGTGAGATAGTGGTATAAGTGGCTTATAAAAAAAAACCAGTAAAAATCATCAAAAATGTATTTATTTCTTTTAATAATTTATTTTAGTTCATATTTACATCCATGTTTGTTAATAAGTGACTAAAATATTATTAAAATAAATGTTAGTATCAATGAATTATTATTAAATTAAATTTCAATAGAACAAATTTCCATTTACCTAAATTAAATTTATTTACTTATTAGTTTACTTAATAATTTATTTATTTATACAGTACGAATAAATCAGTGAAACCAATCAATAATATACAATAAGACCAATTAATCGAATTAAATAACATTGATCTTAAATACTATTCAAAATTAAATTAATAATCAACAAAATACATAGATGTTTGCTCAAATAAGTTCTCTTTCCTCAAGGGTATGCTAGAAGAAAACTCTTTTTAAGGTTAAGCTCGCCTTTGTACATGTATTTTATAATCCACGATGTAATGTTTTAACAGTGTACCTACTATAAAAATATAAGCTGTTACAGCTAGTCCAAATAAATAGTTATGAAAGTCAAAATTATACACTAAATTAATAATCAATAAGTTAAATGTCAAGATCAATTGGGTACAGCTAATAGTTAAAAATCCTAATAGATACCAGTTCAAAAATTATACATTAATAACAGCGTAACTTAGTCAGGAACACCACAATTATATTTTATTTTTTAAATTCTACCTATTAACTATTAAACTACAAGGATTATCAACAACAATGCGCATGGTATTTTACCAACGCTGATGATGCAGCCATTTTCGAACCGAATGGTCTAATGCGTGACGATGGTAAAAGGCCTGACGGCATGACCCTGATCCCCTGGAAGTTGGAGCGGCCTCTAGTGTGGGACGCTACTTGCGTCGATACTATGGCGCCGTCACATCTTCCGGTGACGCAGCATAAGGCTGGCGCAGCGGCTCATTCGGCCGAGCAGCTCAAGCGGCGGAAATATGCTAACCTCGGTAGTGGTTACATATTTGAGCCGTTTGGTGTGGAGACTTTGAGTCCGTAGGGACCGGGAGCTCATCGTATTTTCAAAAGTCTGTCAGAGCGCCTGATCAATGCGACGCGTGACCAAAATGCTGGGACTTATTTGGCTCAACGTATCAGTATTGCAATCAAACTGGGCAATACTGCCAGCATCTTGGGTACGCTGCCAACTGGTTGTGGGTTGGAGCATTTGAGCTATCTATAGGCCTTTAATGGTCGATGGGTTGTCCAATTGCTTCTCCTTGTAAGTAGTTAGTTTAGTTTTAGTAAGTAGAGTGTAGTTTTCTTCATTAATAAAGGCATTCGGCAGTATATATATTATTATTATATTTCTGATACATACCGTTATTGATTTATATATAAATATCTTGTTATTATTTTTGTATGACCTTTTAATTTCTTCACATTTACTTTATATTTTGTTTGCACTACCTTATGAAATCTCTACAGTACACCGAGGTTAACTGGAAGATAATCCATACTAGCATTAAGTTCGCCTATGTACCATTTGTTTGTGCAATAAAGAATTTTCTATCTATCTGTCTATTGTGATCTGCAGGTCAAGAGCATGGCTCCCTCCGTACCAGAGTTCTTCTCAGGGAAATCCGTGTTTATCACCGGCGGCTCTGGCTTCGTGGGAAAGGTAAGCAGGATCAAGCTGTCTCTCAAACTAACAGGAAAAACATGAGAAGAAATTGCATTTCTATTATATTCTAATATCAATTATATTTAAATCAAAAATCTATCAATTTTATTATAAATTCACATTCAAAATAATAAGTACCTAATTAGCTAGCGTGGCGACACCGAGCCTACCCCGAAATTCTGCCTGGGGTTAAATGAGACCCCTGAGCCTCGGCTTGCCTTAACAGGCCGTCCGGGGGTGGAGATGCAAGAGCTAAGAATTTAGCTCCAAGGGTGGAAGTGTTAATGGTTTAAGTGAAACTGCAGCACACCTCTCGACACCCATAAGCCTCCCACACCAACGTTGCCCCTCTCGTTGCCAATGAACAGCGGCCCTTAAAGAGGGCCCGTTTAGTGGGTGGCGAGTCACCACCTGCTTAAGATCCCGATCGATTAATAATTGCATAGTATGTAAGTATGTCAAATGGTATGCTAACGCTTATTATGCTTAAAGCTTTTTTAGAGCGAGTGTGGCTAAGGGGAACTCGTGCGCCTTTCAAACCGATGCACTTGGGTTCGAATCCCGACTCGGCCCTGCACCAATGACTTATTAGTTAAGTGCAGATTTTGCACGCTCGTTCTAAAAACGGTGAAGGATAACATCGTGATGAAACCCGCTTACGCGCTTTGGAGTGGTAGGCTCTGGTCGTGGTTGTAATACCACCCACCGAACAAAGCCATGGCCGTCAAGCGACTTAGTCGTGTTTCGGGATGATGTTCGGTGAACCATCGGGGAGATGGGTCTGAGCAGCCGCTCAACTGCCGTCTCTCTCTAGATCTTTGTGCTCCATCTTAGGCCACATCATCGCTAAACATCAGGCGAGATAGTGGCCAAACATAGATCTATTAAGCGTAAAAAAAAATATGTTTCTAAACGCTCTTCTCCCCTCTGGGAGGAGGAGCTCCTCTCCCCTCCGTTTTGTCACCCAAATTCTGATCCATTCGTTGCAGGCGCTAATCTACAAGCTCCTCAAGAGCTGTCCAGATGTAAAAGTCATTTATTTACTGCTGCGACAGAAGAAAGGAGTCAACAGTGCAGACAGACTGAAAGAACTGTTAGCTAATAGGGTAAGTCAGCGTTGCTCTCACCAAACTTTTACAAAGGCTCAATACCTTAATAAATTTGTATATGAAATACGAAGAAAATTTTTCGCCGACCTTATATATACAGTACCTTATATATAGTTTTACTTATTTATTGTACATATTATATAATTATTTATGTATGTATAGTTTATATACTCATATGATATATGATTTTACAAAGTAGTTATTAAAAAATAAAAAATGACGCCCAACGATCACATACAGAGATCCTGACCCCTAACTAGGAATCCCTGTATCTAGGTAATCAGGTACTATGAGGACCATGGTCCCACAACACCCAGACACGAAAGAAATGACTGCGCTTTTTTTCTGTGCACAAACATTTGTCCCGTCGTGGGAATCGAACCCGCAACCTCAGTGGTGTATGAGATTTGAGCCAACCTGCCCAACCACTACACCACAGAGGCTATCCATTGTTTTTATAATTAAAATTCTCTCCGCTAGTTTTAATAATATATATTATTGTGGATTTCAAATTGTATATAAAAAATATGGTAATAATGTATAAAAAGAATTTAGTAAATAATGTAAGATAATAAAATAAACTTGCGTATTCGAGATGTCAGCCTGCTTAACTTCACCTCAGAGGCTGTCAAACGATCAATCGGCTGTTCCAGGTCTTCGACACCCTGAGAGAAAGAAACCCGAATTTCCACAAGAAACTTAAGCTGATCACTGGAGACATCACTGAAGATGACCTCGGCATCTCCACAGGAGACAGGATGGAGTTACAGGAGCATTGCAACATCATATTTCATAGCGCGGCTTGCGTAAGGTGAGTTCAATTTCATTATACTTTTTTATATTTGGCATGAACGAGTATTTGGCATTTCAAGTAGTATTGAGTCATCAGTTATAATGCTGGACTCTCCAGACACAAGTTAATAAATAAAAAAAGTCAGGAAAGAAAGAAAACATTCGAGACAGACATTAGATACATTAAGGCGGGTTAGTTAGACCATTTAAAACTCAAGAACGGCTGGACTGATTTAAATGATCTCTTATTTGTTGGATTCGTTTCCGCCCCGAATAGCATAATAACTTATTATATTAAATAAGGAGAAAATTCACAGAAACAAAAATATACAGAAAATTTATTTTTAAATAAGGTTTTTTTTAGGATTGGAACACCGCCACCTATTTTTTTAATTCGCCCGTTTGGGCAGGCTAAAGTCTCTAGGCCCATATCGCCGTGTCTTACGTAGTATTTATTTGAGAGTTTGATAACATTAAAATTATATCTTTTGTATGTAAGTGTGTTAGTGCTTCAATGAAGTGGTGGATTATTATTATTCAAGCTTTCCATGGACTTTTTGGGAGAACACAAAAAGCAATGCTTTTCTCTATTGTGTTTCATTTGCCTACACTCGTGCACGTTTACAAACACATAATGGTTAGTATTCCACCGATATTACACATTGTCACTCACTATTTGGTGATATTTTTTGGTAATTATTTACAATTTGGCAATATGAAGTGCTTTTTTGCCGTTAAATTTTACTAGGTCTAGTGGTTAATTAATTAAACATAGAGAGAGAGACCTGTATGTGCGAACACGTTAGGACTGTCCCGAGCATCGGGTTGGGTACGGTCCGATTTTGCGCGGCACACTCCACACGTAGATAGATATTATACGTTGCATGTTGTGTTTTCCTGTTATTGGACTTTCACTATAGTTTTGATGTCCTTGTTTATGATGTATATGATTGTTTTTGTGTTAATTATGTAGGCTACAGGTAGGAGGATGCAATATAAAACCCAAAAGCAGGTTTAAATCATATAATTAGATTAAAAAAATACAAAATTATTCCTACTATCTAAAATATGTGGTGACGGTTCGATGTGAGAAACCGAAGTCTGGGGGAAACAATGGTAAAAATGAAAGAGGAAACGTTATGCTGCGTCGGCGCCTCGTGGAGTCGCGGCAGCGCGGCGAGCTGTTGCCACACGAAACTGGTCCTTACGTATCATGTTAAGTCTGTTGGAAAACCTAATAAATAAATAAACATAAGCCCATTAAATCACTCGCTCTTAATTTATGTATGTTGTATCTTATTCCAGATTTGATCTAAAGTTAAAAGAAGCTGTCAATATGAATACCAAAGGGACACTGAGAATGTTAACTCTAGCTGAATCCATGAAAAACTTGGAGGTAAATACAAATTGTTAACGTAATTGCGTGACTGGACGAGCAGGTCGTTCGCCTGATGGTAAGCAACACGCCTGCCCATGACAGCCAGATTTTTATTTTCTAAAATCCTGTGCGGCACTACACTGCGCTCGTTACCCTGAGACAACAGCTTAACGCCCAGTAATTTCGCTGGCTAAAATACCCTTCAAACCGGAACTCATTAATGCTTGCGCACTACTGCTTGGCGTTAGACATAAACTTAGTAATCTAAGTTTATGTCTCATGTTTATGTTTACCCACGAAAAACAGTCTCTACATAGTGTTAGAGCCCATAACAATAACAGCACCACCCAGAACTTTGTTTTGCAAAACCTGCGGCGCTGCACTGCGCTCGTCACCCTGAGACAATTAGCTGTTGAGTCTCATAATGCCCAGTGATTTCGCTACTACAAATTTCAATGGAATATATGTAGAATACCTAGACCTTGTATACCTTCTCCTTTTTTGGAGTCGGTTAAAAATAAATAGGACGCATATAATTTCAGCGTACATCTTGAAGAGCATATCATCGCATGCTCTAATGCAATTAACGCGTAGGAATTTTCATACTTTAATAATAATGATCGACTACTGGACGTAGGTACTTACCTTTTATTATTAGAAATGCGCTGAACATCGAAGAGAAACTAAAGATGGCTGCGCACTTTACTGCTCAGGAATCATATATCTTTTATTTCAATCAATTTCAATGAGATCAATTTCGATCAGATCATGTATCTTTTATTTCAATCAATTTCAATGAGAAACCACTTACCCGACAAATTTACAAAACGAGATTATGCTATGAATCGTTATGTATACGCCCAATCTATTCAATTTTACTGTGTAATACGGCTCTTATTGAAATTGATTGAAATAAAAAATACATGATCGCCCTGCAGGATCACCCACTTTTATACAAAACACAATTATACAAAATAAATAAATTCCTCCTGCTCGAACAAAGCGTTTTGCTTCCACCTTTATAATGCGAACCGCTAAGGAATGGAACACCTTACCAGCGTCTTTGTTTCCTGATTCTAATAATCTATATCTTCAAGTAAAAATCTTCAAGTCTCGAGTGAATCGGTATCTTCTAGGCAAGCATGATCCATCGTCGACCCTTTCCATCAGGTGAGACTGCGGTCAAATGCTAGCCAATTCGGTAATAAATAATTAATTTTTAGAAAAAAACAAAAACCGACTTCAATGTATCTTCGAAGTCCAAGGTCACATATCGATGAAATTTATATGGGACCACTTCGTAGCTATACTGAACCCGACGCAAAAAGAATTTTTCAAATCGGTTCATAAATGACGGAGTTCTGAGGTAACAAATATAAAAAAAAATAAAAAAAAATACAATCGAACAGAGAACCTCCTCCTTTTTTTCAATCGGTTAAAAAATAATACATATAATAATACACCCAACGATCACAAACATAGATCCTGGCGCCTAACTAGGATTTCCTGTATCTAGGGAACCAGGAACTACGAGAACCATGGTCCAAAAACAGACACGAAACAAATGATGTCTCGGGGCGACGAGCGCAATGCAGTGGTACGCAGTGCTTTTATGGTATTATAAGTTCTCGGTGGCACTGCAATTGTTATGGGCAGGCGTGGCGCTTACCATCAGGCGAACGACTTGCTCGTATCATCGCTCAGTTCCATAAAAAAAAATGCTCGCACTTTTATTTACTGTGACAACATTTGTCCCTTTGCCGGAATCGACCCCGCAACCTCAGTGGTGTATGAGATTTGAGCCAACCAGGCACTACACCACAGAGGCTGTCAATGAAGAACATAAAATCACTAGAAAATGTAATAATTAATCCATTAATCTATTTACAAGTTATTTAGTTCACCACAAGCAAAAACAAGAAGGGGCACTCATAATTATTATTGACTAGCTGCGCCCCGCGGTTTCAGCCGCGGTTTCCCGGGATAAAAAGTAGCCTATGTGCTAATCCAAATCCTAAAGTACTTACATACCAAATTTCATCAAAATCGTTTCGGTAGTTTTTGCGTGAAAGAGTAACAAACATACATCCATAAATTTTTACAAACTTTCACTTTTATAATATTAGTAAGATGTAATTGTTTATGATTTTTTCCATTCGTTTCAGGTGTTCCTCCACCTCTCAACAGCTTACTGCCGCTGCAAGCTGGATGTCCTGGAGGAGAAACTGTACAAAGCTGTCCATAACCCTCGGGACATCATACGCATTGTGGATTGGATGGACGATAACTTGCTTGAATATGTTGAGCCTAAGTATGTCCTATATGAGACACTACCAAATTGCTGAATGACAACCTTACGATACGGTGGTAGAGGTGGTTTAACTGGTGGTAGGTTTCTCGTATGCGAGAGGCCGTTTGGGTGGGTACCACCGCTTTACCAGTTATTTAACCGCTAAGCAGTAGCGGAAGCATTACTGTGTTCCGGTTTATAAGGCATTGTAGCCAGCGAAATTGCGTCTGTGCGTCTGTGATGCCAAAATTAAATAAAGAACTTTTTGAAATTACTGGGCATTATGAGACTCAACAGCTAATTGTCTCAGGGTGACGAGCGCAGTGCAGCGCCGTGCAGGATTTTGCAAAGCAAAGTTCTGGGTGGTGCTGTTGGTGTTGTGGGCTCTCTTTTTTCTTATTTTTGGAGAAACGTAATCGCAAAACGCTTGAGTACGTGTAACCACTATCTGACGTCACGCGCCTCGCTACTTATTGGCAAATTATTGACATACACACACATATAGCATAGATGGACCAATGAGGAGATCCTAGGTCCCCACGTTTTGACGTCACACGCAAATGACGCGTTTATGTTGATTTAAATTAATTCAAATTTTATTTTATAGACAAATGATACCGTAAAATTTTTAAAATACATGAATATTCCCTATTGAATTCGGTTTTTTTGTTATAAAATGAATTATTTTTCACTCCAAACTTTGTCCTCAGGCTTATAAAGTCGGAGCCGAACACATATTCCTACACGAAAGCTATAACGGAGGACCTTGTTGCAGAGTACGCGGACAAATTCCCGGTTGCGATCGCAAGACCTTCGATAGGTTAGTAAAGATCTTTATGTACAATATATGTCACTCGTGGTAGTTTTCTCGTATGCGGGAGGCCTTCTGGTTAGGTACCACAGGTTTGCCAGTTTTTCTACCGCCAAGGAGTAGTGCGCAAGCATTACTGTGTTCCGGTTTGAAAAGCATTATAGCCAGCGCGACAAATTATTGTGCACAAAAAAATCCGTGATACTATTTATTTTATGTTGTTTTTTGTTGTGCTAAAGTGGAGGTGGGCGGGACATCTGGCTAGAAGAGAGGACGGTAGATGGACCAGGGCAGTTACAGAATGGTGGCAAGTGATGATGATGATTTTATAATTACAGTAATACCATCGTGGAAGGAACCTGTTCCTGGGTGGGTGGACAACATGCAAGGACCTACCGGGCTCATCATCGGCAGTGGAAAAGGTACTCTACCTATTTTTCCTCATACATTGTAAATGGAGATAAAGATTGATTGATTGTAAATGATGACCTGTCGCTTAGCTCCGATTTCACCCTGCGCCAGTGTGAATCAACCTTAAGAACTCGACGTAAGCCGCAAATTCAATTCGAGGCGTGAAAATCAGTTTGAATATTGCTATCTCTGTTTGGTCAGGCCTAGCGCACTCCGCACTGTAGGCACGAAGCCGGACACCGAAGGCGGGTCGCGCGTCGTTACACGTGCCGCGTCAGAAGAGATAAGAGCTATGCGATAGAAAGAGAGGCGCTCTGTAGGTTAATATGACTGGTATTGGTTATTGCGTCATAGCAAGAGTCGCTATTTGTTTAAATTTCTTTGCGGAGTGATGCTTCTGTGCCTTAGTATTCTGTGGTTTAGCTGAGTACTGGCACTGCACCGCACCCCGCGCGCGCGCTTTCCTCCCTCATCGTGCCGTGCATGAAATAAAAGTCTACCTATGAAAAAAGTTATTTTGAATATTGACAAAAAATTACGATTTTATTTTATTACTTTGGGAGAAACATTTCAGGGCCTCAATTCACTAAGACAACTTGGCGATTCCTTGCTGCGAAATCACGTCTATTCCTTCATTAATAAACGACATCTCTATGACGCATTCACATATTCATATATATGATTTTCTATGACGCGTCATAGAGAATACAAATTGAATATTCGATCAATGATCGAGTCGATTCCTTTATTATTTAACGAAGGAATCGAAGTGATTTCGAAGCAAGGATTCGCCAAGTTGTCATAGTGAATTGAGGCCCTGATGGGAAATAAGCGATTAAGCCCATGTAGTTATTTTATTTTTCAAGAAAAGGTATTAACCTTTCTGACTATACCTTTTGCTGCAAAATGCTGGGACTTATTTGGCCGTGGTGTTAATCTTTCCAGGTGTGATTCGCTCCATGCACTGCGAGCCGTCCTACATCGCTGATGCCATGTCAGTGGATGTTGTCGTAAACTCCTGCATTCTGATTGCTTACGCTACGGCTCTGGATAAGTAAGACTTCTTTAATTATTTTCTCTGGATAAGTATGTTCTGTACTTCTTACTAATATTAAATGCGAAGGTTTGTGCGGATGGATAGATAGATGTTTGTTACTCGATCACGCAAAAACTACTGATTTTGATTAAATTTGGTACGGAGGTTCTTTAGGTCCTGGAAAGGACATAGGCGTTTTATCCCGGAAAGTCATGGATAAAACCGCGGGGCGCAGCTAGTATAAAATACGGACCGTAATTAATTACTGAGTTCTATAAAAATAATATTCTGTCTGTTGTTTGTCGCCGGCACTGTAGCTGGCGTAGTCCGTATCCACTTCGCATCACTTGCCCATCCCACCCCCAAAATGGCTGGTGGGTTGTGAGGGTCGCCACTCTCGCTGTCGCCATCATCATATCATACATATATTTATTTAATTTGACATGGTTTGACATGGCTATTTGCACGCCTATATTGGTAAAGTACGGCTTAGTTTCTGATTCTGATTGTATTTAACATCTCCTTGGTACCTGTATATTGTGCAAATAAATGAATCTTGAATCGTCATGGTCACCTAATACCCTGCTTGGCATGCCGAGTCTGTCGGCTCAGATTTTAATACAAAAAAAAACATAATAAATTGCACATCAAAGTGAACAATGACCATCATAACATAAACACTAGAAATAAGGATAGAACTGTTGTACCTACTTAAGTTAAGACTGAGTAAAACGATTAAGTCCTTCATGGGCAACCGGGCACGTTTTTAAAAGGATAATTTTTATTTATTTATCATCATCATCATCAGCCCATTACGTCCCCACTGCTGGGACTCGAGCCTTCCCTCGTAGGGAGAGTATGGGCGATAATCCACCACGCTGGCTCAGCGCGGGTTGGTGGATGTCACATGTCCTTGAGTTTTTGTGATAAATTCTTGGACATGCCGGTTTCCTCACGATGTTTTCCATCACCGTTTTTACCGTTATTAACCTTATTGTACTTCCCCTTCGAGTAGACAGCCAAATATATTTTATCTGAGTACTTCCCTTTTTCAGACGCCGTATGCCGCAGGTATACAACCTAACCGTGTCCGGATTGTTTAAGATGAGTTGGGGAGAAATACTTAAAACAGGTAAGTTTTCGTAAGTTCGGAAGGCTGGCTCAAATCTCATACACCACTGAGGTCGCGAGTTCGATTCCCGCGACGGATCAAATGTTTGTGCACAGAAGAAAAGCACAGATTTTGCACGCTCGCTCTAAAACAGTGAAGGGAAACATCGTGATGAAACCCGCTTCCGCGCTTTGGAGTGGTAGGCTCTGGCCGTGGTTGTAATACCACCCACCGAACAAAGCCATGCCGTCAAGCGACCTAGTCGTGTTTCGGGATGATGTTCGGTGAACAATCGGGGAGACGGGTCTGAGCAGCCGCTCAACTGCCGTCTCTCTCTAGATCTATGTGCTCCATCTTAGGCCACATCATCTCTTCACATCAGGCGACATAATTAAGCGTAAAAATAAGCGCAAACATTAGTTTCGTGTCCTGGTTTAGTGGGACCATGGTCCTCATAGTTCCTGGTTCCCTAGATACAGGGAATCCTAGTTAAGGGCCAAGATCTATGTATGTGATCGTGGAATGTTACTTATTTAATACCTGGATGACTCAGCTTTGCTCGGTCTTTTTGAGTTGGCTTAGTGTTGCCTAACAACGCCATCTATTATCAAGTAGCTTTAGTGTTGTTGTTTAAGCTGATGGCCTTAGTTGCCAAAGCTTTACAAAAAAGAGTAGTACTACTCGCCAATAGATGTCAGGAAGAGTCATATTTTTCAGTTTATATTTCAAACACGGATACAACGACGTTTTCTAAAAATGAAACCTAGCTAGTTCAATTTATCGCCCCAGAAACCTCCTGCAAACTAAATTTCATGAAAATCGTTGGAGCCGTTTCCGAGATTCAGATTATATAAATACATATATACAAGAATTGCTCGTTTAAAGGATAGATTTAAAAATAACTAAAAATATATGATTAATGGTGGAAAACGTTGCATTTTCAGGAGAGAAACTGTACCATGACTACCCATTCACAGTGGCGCTGTGGTACCCGGGCGGAAACATCAGGTCCTACTGGATCACGCATCAGATAAGCGTGCTGCTCTTCCATATCATACCAGCTTATTTGGTGGACGCACTCCTGTTTCTATTTAGAAGGAAGACGTTGTAAGTTGCCTAATTATCAGTTAGTAATTACATTGAAGACATAGATGCATGAAACATTCCGCTTCTGCCAAGTAGCCAACTGGCACTTAAGAAACATAATATTGTTAAAAAGAAACATAAAATATTGTATCAAGAGTTCTAAAAAAATGCCCCTCAGTTTCTCGCCGTATCTTCTGAGTAGTGGTTCTTTTTCCGATACGGTGGTAGAGTCATTGTAATAATTGACGTTCATAAGTGCGTCTGTGATACCAATATTGAATAAAGAACTTTTGATTGATTGATTGATTATCAATACAAATAATAAATAATAATTATACTGGTGGTAGGATTTTCGTATGCGGGAGGCCGTCTGGGTGGGCCTACCACAACTTTGCTAGTTATTTGCCGCCAAGCAGCTGTACGCAAGGATCACTATGTTCCGGTTTGAAGGGCATTGTAGCCAGCGAAATCGGGCATTATGAGACTCAGCTAATTGTCTCAGGGTTACGAGCGCAGTGCAGTGCCGCGCAGGATTTTGCAAAACAATGTTCTGGGTGGTGCTGTTATTTTTATGGGCTGGCGTATTGCGTACCATCAGGCAAACGACCAGCTCGTCTCGTCATTCGGTTACATAAAAAATAAACATTTAATGGTATTGAAAGTTCTGAGTGGCACAATAGGGGATCGGACAACTTTTCAGAAAGTGTTTTATATTAACCACAATTAGCCACGAAAAATACTATTTTAATTAAATAACGCTCTAAAAGTACCTAAAACTATAAATAGTATGTTTTAAATATTGCCGCGCAAAAGGTCCTCCTCAAACATTGTGACGTCATATGAAGGCAGAAAACGACAAACTCTTCGAAATAAAACTTGCAAAGAGATTTAAATATGTTTTGTGAAGTTTGGGGACGATATTGTAGCAATGGAACAAAAAAATTTGCAAAAATACATTTTATGAAAAGCAAAAACGCAAAATAAACACAAGCTTGACTCACGGCATTTGCCTACAAATGACGTCATGCGCTGTGATTGTTGTTTCGTTTGAGATGAAAAACACAACAGATTAAAAATGTCAGAATTATTAGATTTTATTTATTGATTTAAAAATATAAATCATTATTATTTATCAAAAATATTGATTGAATGATCTCTCTGGTTCGACGAACATTCGTTCTAACTACATTTTAGATTTTTTCTCGATTACTGTCCGATCCCCTATTGTTATGGGCGCTTAACCTTCGCCTCTTCTCATCTCTTATTTTCTTTTGGTCGATCCGAACGATTTGCTTGGCTCGTTGGTTAGATCGATTAAAAAAGTACAAAGTTAAAGTGATGTTACATTCGGGTTGAGCTTGGTATTTTTGCGGCGCCTACTAAATTCAGGAGAAAAAGCGCACCTCAGTCACAGTTTACAGATCTGAAGATTCTATAATGTGCCAGTGGTATTTCTTTATCTAAATACTAGTGACTAGTAGCAATATCATTAGAATAGAATAGAAGCATAAAATATAATTTATTTCCTTAAAATGTGCGCAATATAGATGTCAACAATGCAAAGAACCTGACACATTTCGCAAACTGAGCAGCATGCAAAAATTTTAAACCTAAATTAACTATCTCATGCAACACATTATTTATATTTAAAATCAAAATCTCTTCAATCATTTTGGCATCACAGACGCACTTATGAACGTCAAATTATCACAATGACTACCACCGTATCGGAAAAGAACCACTACTCAGAAAATACGGCAAAAACTGAGGGGCATTTTTATTAAGAGATTTTGTTACAATTTTTTGGGTTTCTACAATGTTATGTTTCTTATGTACCAGTTGGCTGCTTTGCGGAATGTTCCAAGCATCTTTGTCTTCTATGTAATTATGAACAGCATAGTATGATTTTCTCTTAACGCGTAATTTGAATTTACTTTCTGTGTGCTCCATTTATAAAATTAGTGTAATTAGGATTAAGATAGGATATTAGGATTAGGATAGGATATTAAGATTGGGATAGTATCTTATTTTTATACCTGTTTCAGCATGGTCCGCCTCCAGAAACGCATCAACAGCGGTCTCTCCATCCTCCAATACTACACCACGAAGGAATGGTACTTTACCAACGACAATTTCTGCTCCCTCCGCCAGAGGATCTCTGAGAAGGACAACGAGGAATTCTTTACTGATGTATCCACTGTCAATGTTGAGGAGTACTTCAGGCTCGTCATTTGCGGTGTCAGGGAGTTTGTCTGCAAGGAAGACCCTAGCAACTTGCCGAGAGCAAGGAGACTGCATGCAATGTGAGTATATATGTTGCTAGGTTACCCTACGGTTTTACCCGTGGTTTCCCGGGATATTCCCGAAAATTCTGTGGAGTTAAATCAGACATTTACAGCCCCCACGCGTCTGGGCCTAGGTGAGCAAGGACATCCCTCCACAGGCGTAGTGGCCCGGTTCACACCCGGGCCTACTAGCGGGGCGAGATGGTGAATGCTAGCGCGACCCCAGCTCGCCCCACCACGGCAGAGGACTGCTCACGGGGGGGATTTAGTGGGTTCGAGCCCCACACACCGCCTTCTGCCACCCCCGTGGCAGCGGCATGTTCACCACCTCAAAAAAAGGGCATTTATAACCCAAAAACGATGTATTACAGCTATTTGTGGTGCTGAACCTCTGGAATCCTGTAAGACACTATTTAAAGAAAATCTTCTTACCGTTCCAGTTCTCGAACAACTCAAATATCTGATGTTTTACGGCTTATTGATCTTTTCTTCTGTTACAGCCGCTACTTTGTCGACCGAATCGTGAAATTCATATTCGTCGGTCTGGTGGCTTGGTTTCTGTACACCAACTATCACATCTTCACTGCGTCACTGAGATTCCTGGACCAATCGCTGAAGAAATTGCTTCCTATTACTCCTCGCTAAAGAAAAGCTAAGGGTTTTAGGATTGGATTGTACATATACTTTTTTTTCATTTCAGACAGCCTCTACTCTGTAGTGGTTAGGTTAGGTTAGCTCGAATCTCATACATCACCAAAGTTGCGGGTTCGATTCCCGCGACGGAAAAAATGTTTGTGATTGTTTTTTCTACTTTTTTGTGGTATATGTATAAATTTAGGTAAAATAAACATAATAAATATAAAGTAACACCTTTTCATTTGAATACCCACTAGATAGTTAAATAAGCTGATATTTTTTTTTGAAATCGCTTTCTGTCAGATTCTCCGGATCTTTCTTGCCGCACACTTGCTGGGTATGGAATGGACTACCAGCTGAGGTTTTCCCGCGGAGCTATAATATGTGGCAATTTCAAGGGAAGGGTGAAAAGGGTCTTTAAAGGTAGGCAACGCAGCAGTAATGCCCCGAGCGTTGCAGGTGTCCATAGGCGACGGTAACCGCTTACCATCCAGGCGGGCCGTCTGATTGGTTGTCTATTAGTTACATAAAAAAAAAATACAGTTAAGTGTTAAATGGGTTTATCCCCAAGTTATTAAATACATTCTATTATTATAAGAATTCACTTGGTCTCTCGTATGCGGGAGGCTGTCTGGGTAGCTATCACAGCTTTGCCAGTTATTCTGCCGCTGAGCAGTAGCGCGCAAGCGTTACTGTGTTCCAGTTTGAAGGGAAGTGTAGATAGCGAAATTACTGGGCATTCTGATGTCTCGAGGTGATGAGCGCAATGCAGAGCTACGCAGTGCTTTTATGGTATTAATAGTTCTGGGTCGCACTAAATCGTTATGGGCATGGGTGGCGCTCGCAATCAGGCATACGAATTGTTCGTCTCATCACTCAATTCCATAAAAAAATACGCCCAACGATCACATACATAGATCCGGGTCCCTAACTAGGATTCCCTGTACCTAGGGAATCAGGAAGCACCCGTTTTTTGATAGAGCCGTGCGAGCTAGATTATGTCTTTTCGCCGAGTGTCTTGACGGAGTAAACCTTCTGTAGTTCTATAGTCCTATAGTTCTGCTACGCCCGGCGATTCCCACGACGCTACTCTACGTGTCCCGCCTTCACTTCTTCATCAAAGCTGAAGACGTTACAGAGCAAGTACGTTGTAAAGAAGACCAATGCTCCTCTGAGAGTCGTGCGGTTGGAGTCGCGCCACAACGTGAATTCTAATTCATTTGTGGTGCGAGTTCCTACTGAACATCTGTCGACCTACATGAGTAAGGAATTCTGTCGTGCTTCGACGATTCAGAGGACGGCTGCAAGCGTCACCGCTGACACCGCATTAGGGGATCGGACAGTAATCGAGAAGAAGTCTAAAATGTAGTTAGAACGAATGTACGTCGAACCAGAAAGATCATACAGAAAGATCATCCAATCAATATTTTTGTGAAATAATAATGATTTATATTTTTAAATAAGATCTATAATTCTGTCATTTTTAATCTGTTCTTCATCTCAAACGAAAAAACAAACACTCATTGAATTGAACATGACGTCATTTGAAGTTTGTGTTTATTATACTTTTTTGCTTTTCATAAAATGTATTTTTGCTAACTTTTTTGTTCCATTACTACATTATAGTCCCCAAACTTCACAAAACGTATTTAAATATCTTTGCCAGTTTGATTTCGAAGAGTTTGTCTTTTTCTGTATTCATATGACGTCACAAATTTTGAGGTGACCTTTTGCGCGGAAATATTTGGTATTTAAACATAGTTTTAGGTACCCGGTACTTACCCGCTTACGCGCTTTGGAGTGGTAGGCTCTGGCCGTGGTTGTAATACCACCCACCGAACAAAGCCATGCCGTCAAGCGACCTAGTCGTGTTTCGGGATGATGTTCGATGAACCATCGGGGAGACGGGTCTGAGCAGCCGCTCAACTGCCGTCTCTCTCTAGATCTATGTGCTCCATCTTAGGCCACATCATCGCTTCACATCAGGCGAGATAGTAGCCAAACATAGATCTATTAGGCGGACAATAACAGAGATCTAAAGAGAGAGGGCAGTTGAGCGGCTGCTCAGACCCGTCTCCCCTATGCACATATTTATATGCATATATATATATATCTACGCATATATTTATATGGGCCGCAGAATAAGTAAATAACAACTGTAACTTATTTTAAAGTTGCCTGAAATAAAGATTAAATAAACAAATAAATTACCTAGTATATAATTACTCCTATTCTGTAGTGCTATTACCTGTTCTGTGCTACGATCGACTTGTTCAGTTAATGAGGCGGATGCAACTCAATGCAGCGGTTACCTGCGGAATAGTGGCTGGGCCGGCTCGTAACGCGGTTTTTTGTACAACCATTGTGTGCCCATTACCGTCGGTTGCATCACCCAAACTTTACCTTGTTTTTCTTCTGCCTCATCAGCAGGTAAATAGTTTTTACACCTGGACATCTCCCAAACAGATTTTAACCGACTTTAAAAAGTAGAAGGCTCTCTATTCGATTGTTATTTTTATGTTTGTTGACTCAGAACTCCGTTGGGTTCAGTATAGCTACGAAGTGGTCCAATAAATTTCATCGATATTACTTACACCTTGGACTTCGAAGATAAATTGAAGTCGATTTTTTTGTTTGATTTAACGTATACTCGCTGCTCGCTTTTAGAGATAAGGCCGCCCATTGTAACACTTTCTTTAATTGTTTTTATGTAATGTCTGTAATTTAATGTTTGCAATAAAGCGTTCATCTATCTATCTATCTATACTTGTTCAACTAAAACCTGGAAACGAAAGTAGTACAAACCGAACAGACCAATATAAGCCTTTATGGTGTAGTGGTTGGGCAGGTTGGCTCAAACCACATACATTGGTGAGGTTACGGGTCCGGTTCCCGCGACGGGAACGTTTGTTGTTTGTGGACAGGAAACGCTACAGGAAGGCGAAACCGAACAAAAAGAATACCTTTACCTAGTGTAAGTCTTTCATAATTATATGTTACACTCATCGTCAGCCAGTAGTGGGAGTAATGACTCCCACTGCTGGGATACGGGTCTTCTCTCATATTTATTTATTTATTTATTTTAATAGGATCTCCAACAAAGGACACTTACATGCTAGATTTTAATGCTAATTTAAGATTTCTTCGATTCGATTCGATCCTTCGATTACTGGAGACCACAACTTGCTATAGTATCGACAATCAATCAATCAACCAATCAATCAAAAGTTCTTAATTCAATTTTGTCGTCACAAACGCACTTATGAACGTCAATTTTTACAATGACTCTACCACCGTATCGGAAAAAGAACCACTACTCAGAACGGCAAGAAACTGAGGGGCATATGTTTTAGAACTTTTGTTACATTAGTTTGTTTTTGACAATATTATTTTTCTTATGTGCCAGTTGGCTACTTGGCAGAAGCGGAATGTTCCATTCAGCTTTGTCTTCTATGTATAGTATGCTTTTTTCATTAGAATATTTTTCATACTCAATTTCAATCTACTTTCTGTGAGCACCGTTATACATTTTGGAATTTTATTGTAAAAACGTACACAATTGCCCATGAAGGACTTATTCGTTTTACTCAGTCTAAACCTAGGTACTGCCATTCTATCCTTATTTCTAGTGTTTATGTTGTGGTGGTCACTATTCACCTTGAATTTGTGCAGATTTTTACGAACATACATTATATTTTCATAAATATACAGAGAAGGTAAAGTTAATACATTAATTTGTTTAAAGACTTCTCTTAATGATTCGAGAGGACCCAACTCATAAATAGCAAAACAAACGTAATTAAAATCTATATAGAATTATAGATGTTAAGTATGGGCCATAATCCGCCACGCTGGCCCAGTGTGTGTTGGATATCACATGTCCTTGAATTTTGTTATGAATTCTTGGACATGCCGGATTCCTCACGATGTTTTCCTTCACCGTTTTTGGAGCGAGATACTATCCACAAGTCGTGCTTGTAGCGGTAGTTCCATTTCAATCTGTGACGGTCACTGCGATTAAGGTCTAATGACCTCTTATCTTGTTTGGGCATATTACACTTCTTATGACGCCCGACCTCTAGCTTATTGGCTTCAATGAATTAAATAATATAATATAATTACAATATAATATAATATAATTAAATAATATAATTACATCTTAGAACCATGTCACAGTAAACAGATTTACATTAATTTGTTGTTCCCAAAAGTCCAGCTCGTTTTTCTTTATATTTTGTTTTGTCAGACTGGGGAAATCCTGTTCGGTGAATCATTGGGGAGACTGGTCTGAGCAGCCGCTCAACTGCTGTCTCTCTCTAGATCTATGTGCTCCATCTTAGGCCACTTCATCGCTTCACATCAGGCGAGATAGTGGCCAAGCATAGATCTATTAAGCGTAAAAATAAAATCTCATGAACTCCCGGGAATGGAGGACATTTAAAAAATCTGTTCAGGATTTGTTGCGAGATTTGGTTACAAACATCCATCCATCTATCCTCACAAACTCTCGCATTTATAATATTAATAGGATAAACAATAATTAATCTTGGTCAATTCGCAACTTCAAGTGACAGTAGACCCGTTCACCCTGGCGGCTATTCAGACCACCGCATCGGAAAAGGCGAGAAACGGAATTCGACAGTTGACGTCATTCCAAAGTAAAAAAAAATATATTAAATTGGTACAACATGTACTTTTAAACGTCATCATCAGCCCATGTAGGTACTTTCGGTCCTGGAAAATGACATGGGCTACTTTTTATCCCGGGAAACCGCGGGCGAAACCGCGGGCGAAACCACGGGCGAAACCGCGGGCGAAACCACGGGCGAAACCACGGGGCCCATGCAGCTAGTTAAGAAATAGTGGTGCAATCTAATTACGAAAAAACGGTCAATTATCATATGACTCTACTATCAAATTCCGTAGAGTTCATTCTATATTATCGTTATTATTACTCATATTATTTATTATTCATTTTTATCACTTATTTCCGGGGTCGTTGTCACGTTTCTAAATACACAAAAATAAACATAAGTTATTGACCTACTATCCTCCTTCCTATAAAAATTATAAATGTGAAAAATTGTGAGGATGGATGAATGGATGGGAGGATGTTTAATAAAAAGAAGATAGTCATATCACCGATATACAACGTGTAACATAAATGTGTAGTAATAATTAAACCACGCATATAGAAGCTTATTAATAATTCAAGTCCAAGTGCAAATCACCAGAAACTTTTTAAAATCACAAGATATGATAATTTAAACATTTCTGGTAATCAAGTTCATTTCAACCCTAACAATCAGCTGATAAAGAGCAATGAACTTGTGACAAAGAATATTAGTGCGCCGCGTGTACAGATCTGACAAACAAATTTTATCTTCAGTTAGCAAAGCCAGCTGTCCTACCAACCTTACTTTACAACTAACTTTCAAGCAAACTGCTTTTTACGCGACTCCCCAAAAAAGGAATATAATGTTTTCGGGGTTAATGTATGTGCGTTTTTTTATTACAAAATGCCTCAACAGATTTGGATGTATGGGGTATCCTCGGAATCTTTAAATCATCCCAAGTGATAATGTTTTTGGCAGGGTATTTTTTTATTTTTATTAATGCTTACTTATTAATTACAGCATTAAACATCATCGCTCCAATTAACATTCAGGAATAAGGATCTAATCAGTGTAAACGCCTAATAAGAGCGAGCATGGCTGATGTTCTTAAAAAATACGTGAGGTCACCAACCACCGTAGGAATAGGATGTAAAAAACATCATGCATGAATTTCAACAGTAGGAATGTAATAGGCTGATAATGATAATGATGATTAAGACATTTCCAACATTTGATTTCATTGCATAGTAAAAGAGTGTTCGTAAGTCAGTAATCAATAAAGCGTTTTTACTTAGTCAGTTTTCAGAAATAAACCTGTTTAATCTTTGACAAAACGCGGCAAACACTAAAGCTATCAAACATTCGCCGCCGCTTCATGATTCGCTAGCCTTGTTTCGTATTGCACCAATCATAAAGATGTAATCCTAATAAATAATAGCCGCTGCTCCTCATTGGTCGAGCGGCACAAACAAAGTTACCTTCTAACGCCGCCCCATAAAACTCCACCGAAGAGGACCGTTTTCGTTTCGGAAATTCTTTTTAGGTTATTTCTGAATATGAATTCTAAGACGTCAAGTTGGATAAAAATTTGAAACTAATCAAGGCAAGGCTAAGTCGGGTACGTTCGCGGAGATTTTTTTGTATACCGGTTCCGGAACATGCAAAAAAACTATGGTAAAAAAAACTTAAACCTATGTTTTTATTATGGTCTTAATGCATTCAAATCTGTCCAGGCAATAAGAAGTAATGGTGGAATAAATAAATACATACATACGTAAACCCTGAAATACTCCTTTTTGGGCAGTCGTGTAAAAATGTGGAAATACCCTTTTTTACGAGAGTTCCGGAACGGAAACGACCGAGTCCGAAGATCCGTTCAGTATGAAATTCCGGTATTTGAGACTCGAAATCAAGCCCTTGTAAAATGTTCGGCGTTTTCAAAGACAGAGCGCCTAGGCCACAAAACAGATAAATACAGAAGTTAATCTCATGTATGTACTTTTCATACATTTCATACCGGACGGCGCAGGAAGTTTTTGGGAGGAAAATTGATTGATTTAAAAATATAACTGTACACGATATCGACATAATTTTTTCGCAGTTACTATTATAACTGAATAAAGTTGTTTTGAAGACAAAACAAATGCGATTAGTTTACATTAACATCTTCCTCATTAGATTATTGAACACAAGGCTAACACAGCTTATACTACAATAAATATCTAATTTTAAATTGTAAAAATATGACAAGGCTAAAAACTTATGTTCGCTTGTTCGGCGCAGGGCTGGGGGCTGGGGCGCTTACCTACCTACCTAACTATTTTGTGTTACGTGAAAACAAACCATCAAAATACAAGCAAATACCTACTTACCTCTCTGAAACAACTGGTAGCTTAAAAAACGACAATTCACCGTTTAATGTTGAATTTAAACAACCGTCCACCAAACAGTTATAATAACCTATTTTTCGTTGCTCCATTTTTGCACAAAAAAGTTCACAGACGCGTGTCTCAAGCGGATGGCACTCGCATCCCAACTGTGCCCAGATATCGTGTCTGTGAGCGGTGTCTATGTGTGCGTTGCTCGAGCGCACTTTGTATGTATGTAGATTTCTGTACTAATCTGTTTTGTGCCTAGGCACAAAGTAGCTCGGTCAATGACCCGTACTACCGCGACTAGGCCACAGCTTGTTAGGATTGTCCAAAATAATTCAAATAAATAATTTTTTAACTTTGTATGGAAAATATAATAGTGTTTTTTTGGTTGTATATTCTGCCCAATGATTCATGACTAGATACCCATACACACCTTTCAGTATTACTACACATTAATGTTATTCCCTGTATAATATAATAATCAGAGAGGGCAAGTGTGGCTCAGTCCACCAACCCGCACTGGGCCAGCGTGGTGGATTATGGCCCATTCTCTCTCTATGAGAGAAGACCCGTGTCCCAGCAGTGGGAACGCGATGGGCTGATGATGAAGTGTGGCTCAGTGGGAGCACGTGCGACTTTCGATCCGACGCACCAAAGTTCGAATCCCACTGGCCCCGCACCACAAACTTTAAGTTATGTGCGGATTTAATACTCGCTCTAAAAACGGTGAAGGAAAACATCGTGAAGAAACCAACATATTCAAGAATTATAAATGAAAATGTAATTGACATTCACTAATCCGCACTGGGCCAGCGTGGCGGATTATGACCCATACTCTCTCTTTGAGAGAAGACGCGTACCCCAGCAGTGATAACTTAATAGGTTGATGATGATGATGATATCACCAACACCGTTCAGTCGTCCTGTCTGTGCACAAACAATTGTTCAGTCACGGAAATCGAACCCGCAACAGTGTATGAGGTTTGAGCCAACCTGCTCAATCACTACACCACAGAAGCTGGCAAATGCAAATATAAAGTGAATTACAAACATTAAAAACATGTTTACATTTATTTCTCCAACAGTACCTACCCGCTATTCCGAGTGAACAAAATTCTAATGAAATATAAAGCATACTATGCAGTTAGTAATTACATAGAAGACAAAGATGCATGGAACATTCCGCTTCTGCCAAGTAACCAACTGACACATAGGAAACATAATATTGTCAAAAACAAACACAAAATATTGTAACAAAAGTTCTAAAAAAATGCTCTTCCTTTTCTTGCCGTATCTTCTGAGTAGTGGTTCTTTTTCCGATACAGTGGTAATCATTGTAATAATTGACGTTTTAAGTGCGTCTGTGACGACAAAATTGAATAAAGAACTTTTGAACTTGAATGACTTGAAGTTTGATTGTTTAAAATCATTATTGAAAAGAAAAAATGATATTGCTTTGGCAGGGATTTGACCTGCGTCTTCGGAATACCGCCCCGGCGCCATAACCACTGGGTCACCGAGCCAGGTGCTCGCACAACCTATGCTTCTTATATCGTCTTACGAGGACGATTCTGTCATCTATCGTCAACGTTCAAGTTTGGTAGGATACCGTCCCGATGTTTTACATCGGGACGGTATCCTGAAGACGCAGGTACGATCCCTGCCCGAGCAATATAATTTTTCTTTTTTCTTAAATGAAATGAAATGAAATTGTTTTATTTGCATGAAACATGGTAGGTACAGGTATGATGTCACACTTATAAAATAGTTCAGCATGTTTCACCAGAAATTGGCATGCAAAATTTAAAAAAGTAGGTATATATTATTATTAAATGAATTCTTACAAGTTTACAATAATTATGATATTAATTACATGAAACATTTCAATTTATTACTCATTACTGAAATTAAATTATTCACAATGTCTATTCGCAATAATGTCAAAATAAATTGTATAGAAAGTGTCATGTCATTTGTTTTAAATTAAATAATATTTATTATATACACATGTCATACAATATTTAAAATAAGTTAATCCAACAACAATAATTCACAATTTAATAAAAAATAATCATTCATCTACTATGTTTTAAATTCCCAAAATTCTTTCATGTCGTAAAAGCAGTTTTCTATTAACCACTTTTGCAGTTTGTTTTTAAAAAAAGTATATGGGAGCTCTCTGATAGCCCTAGGAATATGGTTAAAAACTTTTATTGCCATTACATTGCAGTTTCGTTGACATAGAGCCGTTCGACAGCTAACCATTCTTAGCCTTGTAGGGTCCCTGCTTAGACAATTAAATTTTTTATTACGATCACTTATTATTATAAATCTTGAGATTTGCGTCTAGCATGCGCTAATGCATTCAATAACACTTTGTTTGTTTTAGATGTGCCTTGTGAAATCTTACATTTGTGGTTACATAAGGCCTAGCGCACTTCGCACTGTAGGTACGAAGCTACAAGTACATAGCCGGACACCGACGGCGGGTCGCGCGTCGTTACACGTGCCGTGTCAGAAGAGATAAGAGCTATGCGATAGAAAGAGAGTCGCTCTGTAGGTAAATATGACTGGTAGGTACGCAGCGCTACGCGAGCTGAATTGAATTTTATTGCGTCATAGCAAGAGTCGCTATCTGTTTAAATTTCTTTGCGGAGTGATGCTTCTGTCCCTTAGTATTATCTGGTACAAGGTCGTATATCGATGAAATTTATATAAGTAGCTATACTAAACCCAACGCTAAAACCTAAAGAATTTTCCAAATTAGTGTATAAATGACGGAGTAACCGCGTAACAAACATACATCAACTACATTTTACTGGCGGTAAGTTTCTCGTATGCGAGAGGCCGTCTGGGTGGGTACCACCGCTTTGCCAGTTATTCAGCCGCCAAGCGGTTGTGTGTAGTGTGTATTACTGTGTTCCGGATTGAAGGGCATTGTAGCCAGCGAAATTACTGAGCATTATGAGACTCAACAGCTAATTGTCTCAAGGTGACGAGCGCAGTGCAGTGCCGCGCAGGATTTTGCAAAACAAAGTTCTGGGTGGTGCTGTTATTGTTATCGGCTGGCGTTTTGCTTACCATCAGGCAAACGACCAGCTCGTCTCGTCATTCAGTTACATAAAAAAATTCAAATTCATTCAGTTGAATTGAGAACCTCTTCCTTTTTAAAGTCGGTTAAAAATAAATGTGCTATGGAATTCAGAAAGTAAAAAGTGAATGCCAAAGTTCAATAATAACTTGGATGACGAAACCAAGGAGCTAAAATGATTGTTTACAATAACACGCCGTGAACGTATTACTGTATAACTTACCGGAAGACTTGATAAGTATTGGCGTGAAGGTTACTCTAGTCTCGAAAATGCTTCAGGCATTGTCACATAGGAATTACATTTCCAGTGAATAACGCTAAAAATAAATCAATGAAACAATGAAACCGAATACACAATAAGACTAAAAGGTAAATTTAAAAAAAATATCTAAAACCACGTTTATAGAATAACAATATTATCTCTATTGAAACACACATATATTTAGAATTAAAAAACAAACAAAAACAAATTAAAAATACTAATAACTAATCTAATCTAATAAACCACTACCAGTGGGCAACGTTCCCAAAATGCTGGCAGCATTGCCACGTTGAATGGCAATGCTTATCCTTTGGCCAAAATACGAGTATAGGCCAGCATTTTGGTCACGGGTTGCTTCGATAAGAAGTTTTGATGTATCTTTGAAAACTGTATGCGCCCCCGGTCCCAACGGTTCTAGCGTCTCGACCCTAAAAGGTTCAAATATGTAGCCACTATCTAGGCTACTATACTTGCGCGTTTTGAGGTTCTCCGCTCCTTCAGGGGCTGCGCCAGCCTTGTTTTGGGTCACGGGAAGTTGAGCCGGCGCTAGGATATCTACACAAGTTGCGTCCCATACCAAAGGCCGTCCCATCTTCCAAGGAATAAGTGTCATTCCGTCGGGTCTTTTACCATCGTCGCGTACGAGGCCTTGCGGTTTCAGTTCAGCCGCGTAGTTCGCGGTTGTAGAAGCCCGACGAATTACTACAACTAACTAATCAGCCCGTATGCACCCACTGGTGGGTACAGGCCTCCTCTCGTTCACGCCACTCTCTCCGGTCCTGTGCCAGCCTCATCCATTGCAATCCGACGTGCTTCACGATGTCATCTTACCATCTGGCCGGTGGTCTGCCTGGGAGTCTTCGCCCAAGCCTCGGATACCACTCGGTGACTGCCTTGGTCTACCTGTTGTCATCCCGCCTTGCCAAGTGTCCTGCCAACCTCCACATAAGCCTGGCAATACGTGTGGTACGTCTTCGACTTTGTGCTCGGCTTTGTTCGGCTTTTGTGTGTATGCAATGCTTGCGCACTACTGCTTGCTGCCGTGTGTTATCCTCATGATGTTTTCCTTCACTGTTTTAGAGCGAGCGTGCAAAATCTGTACTTGTAAGTAAGTCATATACATATACTAGCGACCCGCCCCGGCTTCGCACGGTTATTATACATATAAACCTTCCTCTTCAATCACTCTATCTATTAAAAAAAACCGCATCAAAATCCGTTGCGTAGTTTTAAAGATTTAAGCATACATAGGGATATAGGGACAGAGAAAGCGACTTTGTTTTATTCTATGTAGTGAAGTGATATAAGTCATTGGACAAGCCGGGATTTGAACTCGAGTGGGTCGGATCGTAAGACGCCCAAGTTACAGCTTGTCTTCTTCTCTCGTGTGCACCTCTGGTGTCGGAGTTTTTACACCGCCCAAAGGCCTCCGACGTGACCTAACAACTGTTGTCCTAACAACAACCGGGACAGACGGCTTAACATGCCCTAAGCACGGTAGGGCTCAGATGTAAATAGCACACAAACGGCCACCCATCCAAGTTGTGACTGCTGCAAACATTGCTTAACCTAGATCTGTTATGAACGGCTAGGCGAGCTCGCCTAAAGCGTTCGTAGCTACGAACGCTTCACAACTTGTGAGAACCAAAGATATTGACAGAAACCATTAGCAACAGTTTTGGCCGCATAAAGTTTCCTAATCTGTAAAAGTTTCACAGAATGACAGTTTTTAGGGTTCCGTACCCAAAAGGTAAAACGGGACCCTATTACTAAGACTCCGCTGTTCGTCCGTCTGTCTGCCTGTTTGTCCGTCTGTCACCAGGCTGTATCTCATAAACCGTGATAGTTAGACAGTTGAAATTTTCACATATGATGTATTTATGTTGCCGCTATAACAACAAATACTACAAAACAGAATAAAAAAATATTTAAGTTGGGCTCCCATACAACAGACATGATTTTTTGCCGTTTTTATAGATAATGGTACGGAACCCTTCGTGCGCGAGTCCGACTCGCACATGACCGGTTTTTATTTATATAGAACAGCGATTCTTTGTACTTATATTACGGAGACCGAGTGGAAATGACACGGGTGAGATTACCATCGGGGGGAACCACCACTGACCCTTTACGATTCGTACGCAAAACTCTCGGCGACCGACGACGATGAGGCGCGGCGTGCGCCTTTCCGGATTTTGTGCGGATCCGGTCCGGCTCCAGTGCAGGGCCGGTACAGCTGTTGTTCACCTTTTTTGTTACGCTTAATAGATCTATCTTTGGCCACTATCTCGCCTGATGTCAAGCGATGATGTAGCTTAAGGCGGAGCACATAGATCTAGAGAGAGACGGCAGTTGAGCGGCTGCTCAGACCCGTCTCCCCGATTGTTCACCGAACATCATCCCGAAACACGACTAGGTCGCTTGACGGCATGGCTTTGTTTGGTGGGTGGTATTACAACCACGGCCAGAGCCTACCACTCCAAAGCGCGGAAGCGGGTTTCATCACGATGTTTCCCTTCACCGTTATAGAGCGAGCGTGCAAAATCTGTGCTTTTCTTCTGTGCACAAACATTTGATCCGTCGCGGGAATCGAAATCGCGACCTCAGTGGTGTATGAGATTTGAACCAGCCTTACGAACTTACGAAAACTTACCTGTTTTAAGTATTTCTCCCCAACTCATCTTAAACAATCCGGACACGGTTAGGTTGTATACCTGCGGCATACGGCGTCTGAAAAAGGGAAGTACAATAAGGTTAATAACGGTAACGAACATCATCCCAATCTAGACGACTTTGCGGTGCAGCGCCGGTCCGGCTGCGGTGCGGATCCGGCACCGTATGCACGAAGCCGGACAAACATCCAGGACCTAATTCACTATAACCACTTAGCGATTCCTTGCTTCGAAATCACGTCGATTCCTTTAAACGACATCTGCCTGAACCGAAAAACACGATACTACAGTTTAAACACAGAATACTGAGGGACAGAAGCTTCACCCCGCAAAGAAATTTCAACAAATAGAGACTCTTGCTATGACGCAATAAAAATCAATTCAACTCGCGTAGCACTACATATCTACCAGTCATATTAACCTACAGAGCGCCTCTCTTTCTATCGCATAGCTCTTATCTCGTCTGCCGCGGCACGTGTAACGACGCGCGACCCGCCGTCGGTGTCCGGCTATGTACTTGTTGCGTACCTACGGTGCGGAGTGCGCTAGGCCTGGTTAAAACTGAATTTTTATGTTTGTGTGAGGCACATGTGACTGTATTCCGTTTCTGAATTCAGAGAGCATTCCGGCTGTATGAGGTGAGCCTTAGGCGCAAATCTGGCATTTATCTAACGATAATGACATCGTACGAGCCGTTTACTCTGACATTCACTTTCTGTTGTTCAAATATTGCCAATTTCGTAGTAACAAAGCGCTTGCGTGTTGCGCAGTGGCATTTGTACATCGTTAGAACATTGTGACGTCATAGATTATCAAGACATGGAACGTAATTCTACTGTAACGATCCATTCAGCTATGACAGCATCTGTGGTGCAGTGGTTGGGCTGGTTGGCTCAAATCTCATATACCACTGAGGTAGCGGGTTCGATTCCCGCGACGAGACAAATGTCAGAAAAAAGCGCAAGCATTTGTTTCTTGTGTGGGTGTTGTGGGAGCATGGTCCTCATAGTTCGTGGTTCCCTAGATACAGGGAATCCTAGTTAGGGGCCAGGATCTATGTATGTGATTGATTGTTGGGCGTATTTACTATAATTATTTTATTCGTTTTAGTCTTGAACTCTTAAAAGGCTTAATTCCAAAAATCCCAAAAAGTTCAATTCCCAAAATGTTAAATCCCGAAATGTTGAATTTTCAAATCACAATACTACTAAAATGCGGAAGTTGAAAGTTGAAAGACAATGCAATTACTATGGGTAGGCGTGGCGCTTACCGCCAGACGAACGTTTGCTCGATTCAGCACTCAGTTCCGTAACAAAATCCTACTAATATTATAAACGCGAAAGTTTGTAAGAGCGGATGTATGGATGTATGTTTGTTACTCTTTCACGCAAAAACTTCTGAATGGATTTTGATGAAACTTTACAATAATATAGCTTACACATCAGAATAACACATAGGCTACTTTTCATGCCAGGAAACCACGGGTGAAACCGCAGGGCGCAGCTAGTATACAATATAGGGTGTGTGTATATTGTTATTATCTTTGTATGACCTTTTAATTTTTTCACATTTACTTTATTTTTGCATTACCTTATAAAATCTCCACAGTACACCGAGGTTAACTGGAAGATAATGCTTACTAGCATTAAGTTCATATTATTATTAAAACTAGCGTGAGTATTATTGTTTACTAACCGGCTACACTCACGAGAATAAGTCGAGACACTCGACCGGTGTTCGAGCGGTACAGACGCTCATCTTCACGGAGTACGTGCGGTCGCGGCGAGCGCTTGGCGCGAACTGCGGGGCAGACAACAGGGGGCCTACTCTGAGTTGCTTTTTCGATCGTTCGTGCCTTCTAAAAGAGACACTCTTATGCCTGTTGCATAGCGCTGTCCCTTTCATCCGACAGAACGAAGATCGTAATTACTTTTTCAGAGTACAGGGGCAGAGCTCGGGTACTCTGTCACCCGAGCGACGTTCGCCGCCGGCGCCGCCTCTCTCGCGGCGGGCGACACGAGCACTGGCCCGCAGTAGACATGCGCAAAACAGTGCATTGAAAAGTAATGTGATATGGCATCACATTTCGTACCGAGTAATATTTTATTACTTCATCACCCCAAACATCACCTGAGATGGTCGCGTCGGACGCACTATCTATCACTTGTGTAATATTGTAATGGAATGCTCGAATGCAATAGCAAGTGATAGTTATAGCGCATATACATGAGATAGCGAGTCACTTATTTTTTTGTGACTGGAGCGAGTACATCAAATCAAAATAACAATATCGTTTTGAGCGAGAGGTTCAAAACATTCAAATATTACGGGCGGGGGCGGTGCCAAAATAACCTATTGTCGCCTTAATTTTCTAGTAATACGGTTTTAAATGGAAGTTCAATCAAGTGGCAGGCAGGGCGCACGTGCGATGAAGCTCGCTTCCTCTCTCTCAGACGCGCGCGCGATTAGTGTCAGTGAGGCATAGACTCGATAGACATAATGCAACGAACAGAACAGTGCACTGTGTAATGCTATGGTGTGATGTGTAATGTTTAATTTAGTCGAGTAATATGTAATACTACAGTACTCGATCGGGTAATATTACGCGTAATGCATCAATCGCATTACTTACTAGTCTTGGGTAGGACACGGTTTTAAAATGAGTTTGTAAGAGGTGCCTCTTTTTTGTACTGAGCCAGTACTGTGTACCGCTTCAAATGAGGCGAGGCGTTCGAGGTCTATTGAGCTCCTACGGTTCAAAATGAAGCGATATCCGGCTTTTGTACTGGTGTCACACTTTTCCACTAGATAATGAATTAGGAACTACATGCGATATTACAATTACCTAAAATATCCTACCTACTATTATTATAAATGCGAAAGTTTGTGTGTGTGTGTGAATGTTTGTTACCACGTATCCCCGTAACTACTAAAGTAATTTAAATGAAATTTGGAATGTGGATAGTTTAGATTCTGTAGTAACATATATAGGCTTTTTATCACACTCACAGTGACAATTATTATGAGTCGCTTATGCAAGTAGGTATTCATACTTATAGTAAGACATGATCATACATTCTTAATGTTGAAGCGTAATAAAGTTGTGGTTATCTAAATAAGAAAAATATAATAAATATATATGTATATATATACATATATATATAAATGTGAACATTTATTCTTTTTATCCATACTATATTTACCTACTATTAGGAGAATCCTAATATTATCTTTGCTGTATTCTATATATATAATACTACTCATTTAAGTATACCCAAACCCACTTACTGATGTGAAAGTAAAACTTGTCTACATATTTTGGATAGTTATTCAACAGTTCGTATTTTGTTCGGAGTTTCGGGCGAACACGGTCATGTTCGACGTTCATTCAAACAACATCGCGTGCAGAGAGAAGAACAACATCACATTCACCCTCTTTGTCGAACGAAAATGTACTGTCGCGACTCTCCGGCTCGTCGCCTCATTGAGTGAAGAGTAGATAGATAGCGGGACCAATGAGCATGAGCGGGACATTCGTATTGAAGTCTTACATTTTTTCATTTTGAGCCGCTCTTACAATTTTCTGTCGCGTACGGGACAAATGTACTGGTTCATGTAAGTCCTACTCAACACTATTACTTACACATGTCTAGCCCGCAGTTCGCGCCAAGCGCTCGCCGCGATCGCACGTACTCCGTGAAGATGAGCGTCTGTACCGCTCGAACACCGGTCGAGTGTCTCGACTTATTCTCGTGAGTGTAGCCGGTTAGTAAACAATAATAGCATTAAGTTCGCCTATATACCTACAAATTTGTTTGTGCAATAAAGATTTTCTTCGAACAGCTACAAAAGCGAATGCTTTAATGATGTTTCGGATATCCGTATCCGTATCCGCGGATATTCACGGGAGAAACAAGTCAAACAAGGTCCGTATCCGTCACTTTTCTCGCGGATCTTTTACGAATCTTTTATTTATTTTCAAATTTAATTGACAGGATAAAATGCTGCCTAATTACTGAGATTATGTGATTAAGTAATATAAATTAAAAAAAACCATTTAGAGTACTTTTTATTTCTTAAAATCCAATATTTGGCACCTTTAATTGCAAACATATATTCTAGTTAAACTACCATACCAATAGTGTTATAACTCATACTAAGCAATGCAAGTCGAAACCTGGGGCCTACTCCGAGTTGCTTTCGTTCGTTCGTTCGTGCGGACTAAAAGAGACACTTTTATGCCTGTTGCATAGCGCTGTCCCTTTCATCCGACAGAACGAAGATCGTAATTACTTTTTCAGAGTACAGGCCGTCCTGCCCGTCGTTGCGGCGGGCGTGACGTCAACTATCGTTTCAAGGTCACGCGCTGACACCGATTGAGTGACAAAATGAAGATCCGTATCCGTGTCCCTATCCGCGGATCCTGACACTCCGTGGATCCGTATCCGGATCCGTGTCCTCGGATATACATTTTTGACGATCCGGCACATCACTAGAATGCTCTCAGTTACCACCCTCCTTCTTATATTCCCAGCCGACGCTGTCATTCCGAATTCGAAGGTTAAACACGAATGGAAAGGTTATATTTTCCGCTATATTGACATACCTACTTTGCCTGAGTTGGTTATAGATATATTATATCATATGTTATATTATATTTATCTAAACTAATATTATAAACTGGAAAGATTTGATTGTTTGTTTATTTGTTTGCATTGAATAGGCTCCGAAACTACAGAACCGATTAGAAAAATTCTTTCACTGTTTAGAAGCTACATTATCTCCGGGTAACATAGGCTATATTAGATTTTCAAAAAAATTAGGGATCCGTACAAAATCTCCAATAATGTAACCCAAGGAGTAAAAAATTTTACCTAAAATATTCTTTACATCGCGTGCGCTGCGAAAACTATTGATGATAGAATAAAATAATGTACTACGACTTTGCAGAACATTCATTATTTACAAAAAGTGTCGGGACAGCATATGTCTAACTATTATAGTTATGCCACAATAACTGTTCTTTTTATTTTAAAGATTTAGCTCCTTATTTGTATCTTGGTATTAATCCTTATGAAAACAAATTACTTTATATTAAAAACTGCTTCAATACCTTTATATAACTTTTTGAATTATTCAATTCGGACATTCCATTCGAAAGATATCACGAGTTAATAAATGTAAGTATTAGAAAAAAGTTGCGTGGCAGCCGCTCACCCTGCTCGGCTAGCTAGGCAGCACCTTATGCAGTGTAGGCGTCACTGGGGTACGGGCCGTACGGGAGATGTGTGTGTATTATATTTTTTTATTTTGATTTTTTTGTTAATTATCCGTGCGAAGCCGGGGCGGGCCGCTAGTATATTATATCTATATTACGACTAGCCCTCGTACCCACTGCTCTCTCTACCGCCAATCGTATATCGTATTGAACTCAGATTAAGGTGTAAATTCATTGCGACAATGTCTTGTGATGCCATATTGTCCCTTGAAAGTTTATCTCAAGAGTGAATAGATACTTACTAGGCAAGCGTGCTTCATCTTTAACCGCGTCATCGCTTCGCATCCGGTGAGATCGTGGTCAAACGTGCTAGTCTGATGTAAAAATAATAATTAATTTTTATATATATAATATATTTTGTTTTTTAATTCTTTTCAAAAAGTGCTAAATCTATTTCGATAGAATTTATATGGGACCACCTCTGAAGTATGACCTACCATACAAAAAAAGATTCATCAAAATCAATTCATATTGGCGGAGCAATCGCGTAGCAAACATACAAAAAAACATACCGTCGAATTGAGAACCTCCTCCTTTTTGTAAAGTCGGTTAAAAAGAAGAAAAATCTCAACTTCTAGTTATCGTATTTCGATTTCTTGTCTAAACTGTCGACACTAATAAGAAAAGTATATTGGCCTAATTATTGCAAGGGCGGATCCGGGGATCATTGGGGTCAAGACTGCTATTTCTTTTTAATTAATTTTATTATTGTAATCGAATTTGGAAGTGCCATGACTAGACCTCGACTATATGACCAGGGGGTCACCTGCCTTGAACACTGGATCCTTGAATTATTGTCGATTCAAGCAAGTCGATTCCGGCAAGAAATAAAAGAAAAAAAAAAAAAAGTTAATCGAATTGACTCAAGTTAATCGTTATTTTACACAAAAATACCGGGGGCATATGAGACTTAATATCTGATGTCTCGGGTGATGATCGCAATGCAGTGCTACGCAGTGCTTTTTGTGGGATTAAAAGTTCTGAGTGGCACTGAATTTCTTATGGGCAGGCGTGGCGCTTACCATCAGGCAAACGACTTGTTCGTCTCATCACTCACTTTCATAATAATTAATTATTAGAAAAATAAAACAAAAACCAACTTCAATGTATCTTCGAAGTCCAAGGTCAAATATCGATGAAATGTATATGGGACCACTTCGTAGCTATACTGAACCCAACACAAAAAGAATTTTCCAAATCCACCGATCGGTGAACCATCGGGGAGATGGGTCTGACAGCCGCTCAACTGCCGTCTCTCTCTAGATCTATGTGCTTCATCTTAGGCCACATCATCGCTTCACATCAGGCGAGATAGTGGCCAAACATGGATCTATTAAGCGTAAAAAAAATTTTTTTTTGAAGTCGGTTAAATAACAAACTACTTATAGTAACTACAAGTTCAGATAAACTGTAATGTTTCAATGTAATAATATATATAGCTTTCTAATAATTATTGTCAACAGTTTAGACAAGAAATAGAATTAATCTCATTAATTTACACCAAAATACGATAAAAGAGCGAGTGTGGCTCAGTGGGAGCTCGTGCGACTTTCGATCCGACGCACCCGAGTTCAAATCCCACAGGCCCCGCACCACTAACTTTCTTAAGTTATGTGCGGATTAACACTCGCTCCAAAAACGGTGAAGGAAAACATCGTGAGGAAACCGGCATGTCCAAGAATTTTTCACAAAAAGTCAAGGACATGTGACATCCACCAACCCGCACTGGGCCAGCGTGGTGGATTATGGTCCATTCTCTCTCTTTGAGAGAAGGCCCGTGTCCCAGCAGTGGGAACTGATGATGATGATGATGATGACGATAAAACAAGTTGACATAAACTTTCATGGGACAATATGGCATCACAAGACATTTTCGCAAAGAATCTACACCTGTATGGCGATCACGGAAGTCTGTTGCAAACGTCACATGTTGCGAACCTATGTGCAATAGAAATTTAATTCAATCGATAAAATGCGATCACCTAACTTTTTATGTTTCGATTTCAATGTGTTCCTATCGATAACTTCCAAGGTGAATCGGAGTAAACCCGACAAATTTACAAAGAAACATTGTGCTGTGAAACCTTATGTATACGCCCTATCAATTCAATTTTACTGTGTCATACGGCTATTTTGTCTATAGTTCGGTATCGATATAAACATTGTTTGTCAAAACTTATTTTTATTTCAATGGAGCTTTCGTTGACGTTTGATTGCAACGAATGGGTTACGTGATCGCAAAACCATCATCGAAACTGGTTTCTTATTGAAATTGATTGAAATAAAAGATACATAATCGCCCTGCTGATCTCAACAGGATATATTTTTTTTTTTATGTAACTGTATGACGAGTCGAGCTGGTCGTTTGCCTGATGGTAAGCAATACGCCAGCCCATAACAATAACAGCACCACCCAGAACTTTGTTTTGCAAAACCCTGCGCGGCGCTGCACTGCGCTCGTCACCCTGACACAATTAGCTGTTGAGTCTCATAATGCCCAGTAATTTCGCTGGCTACAATGCCGTTCAAGCCGGAACACAGTAATGCTTGCGCACTACTGCTTGGCGGTTGAATAACTGGCAAAGCGGTGGTACCCACCCAGACGGCCTCTCGCATACGAGAAACCTACCACCAGTAATATACATCATTGGCTTTTGAGAGACCAGTGGGTACGGGGGCTGTGATTTCCCGCTATCTACAATGAAGCATTGTGGTTTACCTGGAAATACGTATGACGTTTCATTTTGCGGTTGACATTAATTATATCATATTTCTATTAATTAATTAATGAAATAACAGCTTTTTTTACCGAGTTCAAAAAGGAGGAGGTTCTCTGTTGGATTGTATTTTTTTAATTATAAGGTTTTTTATGTTTGTTACCTCAGAACTCCGTCATTTATGAACCGACACACATATATATTAGTCCTTATATTTATATAATACATATAAAAATATATAAAATGTATATAATACATATACATAATTTATTATTATTTTATTTACACCGCCGACCTCTCTCACTCAGCTATTGAACTCCATCCAAAGGTTGACTGGAAGATACCACTTTTAGCGATAAGTCCGTTTTCAAGTTGTTTTCATGTACCTACTGATTATTTTTGGTTGTGTATTGTATTGTATTATATAACTGGCTTATTGAAACACACAGATAATTAAAAAACACAAACAAAAACCAATTAAAAATACTAATAACTAATCTAATCTAATAAACCACTACCAGTGGGCAACGTTCCCAAAATGCTGGCAGCATTGCCACGTTGGATGGCAATGCTTATCCTTTGGCCAAAATATATATTTATTATTATATAAAAATAAATGTATTTAATCGGTTAAAACCAGTTTGGATACATCAGAGATAGAACAATGGTTGTTGTCCCTGGAACCCACACTAGGATTACGTACCTGTGTCGTGAGTTTCCAGTGTCTTCCATTATATAAGTTTTTTCAAACATATTTTATACACTAGTAGTTTACGATTATCTGTCAAGGAGTTCCATTGCCCACCTTCCGTCTCCATCATCAGATCAGCTGGCTGTAATATTGCATTGTCATCGGACTTTGGCAAGTATGCAAAATTTCAACTCCATAGGATAAGAGGAAGTGGTTCTAAATCAGCTTGCAAGATTCCACCCGAACAAACATACCTACATACATTGCAAGTTAAATAAATTATTGTAATAATTAACTTATGTAGACTTTTAAATACCTATGTATATATATGTAGGATTAAATTATTAAATTAAAATAAAAAAGTATAGACTAGGGTGCGTAGATTTTAGATAGTCTATGGCAGTGGTTCTCAAACTTTTTTGGTGACGGAACCCTTTTGGGAAGCAAAATACTTGATGGAACCCTACAATAAAACAACAGTTTTTAAAAGTGTATTCTTTATTAATAAGCATTATAAAAGTACAATGTAACAGTTACTAATTATTACTTACTTTACCATATGGCAAGTACACGCGCGGCCGCGGAGTCAAAAATCAAAAAAATGTTCGACCAGAGGGAGGTGTTTTGATTTTTTTTCTAAATTCTTGAGGAACCCCTACAGAGGTATCGCGGAACCCTAGGGTTCCGCGGAACACACTTAGAGGAGGAGGAACGAGCCACGATACGATGTAAAGGTGAAATAATTAATAAAAATCAAAAAGAAGTTTACGCAAATTTTTTATTCCAATCAATCGACCCTATATATATATATATATATATATTCTTAGTTACTTCTTACTTAATAATGATAAAACGTTTAACTAAAGTCTCTCATTTTTCTAAATGTCAATAAATAATAATAAATAACGGTCACATACAAAGATCTTGGCCCCTAACTAGGATTCCCTGTATCTGGGGAACCAGGAACTATGAGAACATGGTCCCACATAACCCAGACATGAAACAAAGAGCTGAAAAAAAGACATCCCCGCAGAGTTTTTTGGTGCTATCTTCTCTAGCGGGCGTATTTCCGACGCACTAGTAGAGTCAGTTTTCGCATTTATTTTCTGCACCCAGACATCAATTTGAGTATAGGAAAGAAATGGGTAAACATACAACCTGTTTTTCAAAATCATGTTAACCTCAGTTACAATTTTTAACAAATTTTATTTGTATCATGTGTTCATGACCTTTAAAAGTGCAACCTACATACATTGCAAGTTAAATAAAAGCTTGTAAAAATTAACTTAGCGTAGACTTTTAAATATATTCTTATATTCTTTAACAGCGCTGAGTAGTGTACAACTCTGGGCATTTTATGCTGAGCTGAGCCCATTCGGCACGTATATTTATTATTTAAGTTTTATTTATAATTACTTGTTTGTGTGCCGAATAAATGGTTTTTCTTTCTTTTTCTTTCTTCTTTCTTTATTGTACACTATTGTAATATTTACATCGATGATTTATAAAATATATGTACAAAGGCGAGCTTAACCCTAATAAGAGTTTTCTTCCAGCAAACCCTTGAGGAAAGAGAACTGTCACATGAGCAAATAGGTTTCAGTGTACGGTTACGGTTTCACAAGAAAATATCAGCAACTATAATCATAAATATCTAAAATAAATATCAATAACTAAATATATAAATATAATAAATACACAAATAAATATATCTATACCATACATAACTATAAGGAGACGACGACGTCTATAAGGACTAATATATATGTTAATATGTATTATTTCCTTAGTCATTTCTTACTTAAGAATGACAAAGTTATCATTTCATTTTACAAATATCTCATTTTTCTACAAGTTGACTAAATGAATGCGTATATGGGTTAGTGTGTGTAATTGTGTACGAGTGTGTGTATAATATATAACAATAATAAAATAAAATGTCATTCTTCCGTCATAACAATGATTGGTCAAGTATATCAACTTAACTTGTACATAGTGAGTATCGGTATATGCCTATACTTTACAAACATATGATATTCAATTCGCAGTCGGCAGTCCACTCGTACGTTAGTCCTCGGTTGTGTTCAGAAGTGTGCCGTTCACGAAGCACTTGGAACATTTCATTTATTCGAGGATTTTAAGTGAGTACTAATTTTTATTTTTATTTAAAACGCAACGAAAATCTAGTATAATTACGCTGAATATTATATAGGTTGTTATAATACGCTGCTAGATCAAGTTAATGTAAAAATAATTGATGATATATTTTTATTTTTTTAATTAATATTACATTTACTTTGAAATTTGTATTTTAAAGTAAATATAGTTATGTGTATTTATATATATTAATTTAAAATTTAAATGTAAACTCAGTTGTGTTCAGAGGTGTGCCGTTCACGACACACTTGGAATATTTTATTATATATTTAGGATTTTGAGTGTAATTTTTTTTTTTATATTTGAAACGCAATGAAAATTTCTAGTGTAATTCCGCTGAATATTATACATATAGGTGGTTGTTTTTTTTAGCATGACTTAATTTTATTTATTTTTTACTTGAAAATCATCATCATCATCATCATCATCAGCCCATTACGTTCCCACTGCTGGGACTCAGGCCTTCCCTCGTAGAGAGAGTATGGGCCATAATCCACCACGCTGGCCCAGTGCGGGTTTGGTGGATGTCACATGTCCTTGAATTTTTGTGATATATTCTTGGATATACCGGTTTCCTCACGATGTTTTCCTTCACCGTTTTTAGAGCGAGTGTTAAATCCGCACATAACTTAAGAAAGTCAGTGGTGCGGGGCCAGCGGGGTTCGAACTCAGGTGCGTCTGATCGAAAGTCGCACGTGCTCCCACTGAGCCACACTCGCTCTTGAAAATATATTGGACATAAATTGTTAATAATACCACAACACAGAAAACTAAACTAAAACAATTAAATACTAAAATAACAACTAACCTAATATTAAATCAACCTATTTAAATTACTTTCACACATACATTTACATAGCTAAAATATATTAAATAGTATATATTATTTAATACTCGCCGGAAGAACGAGATATTTCTCGTTCTTTCGTCGTAAAAAAAAATAGAGGAGGAGTTTTATTTATATAATATATATTTTTATAACTAAATATTTAATAAAACGGCTAGGGCTGACGTAGTTTGTCGAATTAGTCGACCTAGGTTTCGAGCATGTCCGATGCTCTTCTTCAGGGCGAGTTTACGCGATGCGAGATCAAAGTAGAAAGTAAATGTAAAATTAATTAAAAATAAAAACACGAAGTAGTAGTAAAACACATTTATATATATATATATATATATAGTTTTATTAAATATTTAGTTATAAAAATATATATTATATAAATAAAATTCCTCCTCTATTTTATCTCTCGTTCTAGCGTTCGGCGAGTCGACAACTGATGACACCTTGTACAATTCTATTAAATTCAATTTAAAAGTTCTTTATTTCAATTTTGTGCACTTATGAACGTCAATGACTACCACCGTATCGGAAAAAGAATCACTACTCAGAAGATAAGGCAAGAAACTGAGGGATATTTTTTTAGATTTTTTGTTACAATATTATATGTTTGTTTTTTACAATTTGTTTGTTACAATATTAAAATCATTATAATAACTATAACAAAATTGCGATGAGAATTTTATTTATTTATTTATTTTAATTTTTAATTCATTTTACATTTACTTTCTACAATATTATATGAGCAACAACCCACACAATATTCAGCGGAATTACACTAGATATTTTCATAGCGTTTCAGATTGGAAATCAATGTCCGCAACGTCACGTCTGATTCCATTACATTATATTTGTTTGCATTATTTACGAATCGGCTCTATTAGTGAAAAAAAACATCACTATGTACGATACGCTCAACAGTAAACGCCACAAAAATAGACTGAGGCTGGCAAACTGTAAAACATCTATGTTTAGTAATAGTATTTTCTTTATGGGAATAAAAATTTATAATAAAATACCAGAAAAAATAAAAGAAATTGAATCTTTTCATATCTATAAAAATAAACTTAAATCTTATTTAATCGACAAGGCATTTTATTCCATTAAAGAATTTCTAAATGATAATTAATTGTAATCGCTTACCTGACATGACTAGTTTTATGCTCATTATTGACTATGGAAATTTAATTTGATATTGACATGTATGTATCTAACTATTATTGATATTTTAAATTAATTAATTCTCATAAATATTGCTATTTGTTAAATAAAAATAAGTTATGAATGTTACATTTATATTTAATTTATTATCTACATACTGTTATAAAAATTTGCGCACCTGACGGTAATAACATAGAGATCTATTATATTAATTAAAACCTATAATACAATTATGTTTCTACCTATGTTTATGCAAATAAATGAATTTTGAATTTTGATTTTTTTTTGAATTTTATACATGTTACAGGGATTTCCAATATGTTTTTTTTTTGAAAAATAAAATTTTCAAGACATGCTTTTAACAAATGCGTAATCGGAACCGCGAGCCGATTAAAATGAGCCCAAACACTAGTAGTTTACGATTATCCGTCAAGGAGTTCCATTGCCCACCTTCCGTCTCCATCATCAGATCAGCTGGCTGTCACAATAAAATTGCATTGTCATCGGACTTTGACAAGTATGTAACATTTCAACTTCGGAATAAGAGGAAGTGGTTCTGATCCAGCTTGCAAGTTTCCCCCAAACAAACATATACAAGTTAAATAAAGGCTTGTAATAATACAGTCGTGTGCCCAATTTTTGGTTGCGGGTTCGATTGACAGCCTCTGTGGTGTAGTGGTTGGGCAGGTTGGCACAAATCTCATACACCACTGAGGTTGCGGGTTCGATTCCCGCGACGGGACAAATGTTTGTGCACAGAAAAAAAACGCAAGCATTTATTTCGTATCTGTTGTGGGACCATGGTCCTCATAGTCCCTGGTTTCCTAGATACAGGGAATCCTAGTTAGGGGTTAGGATCTATGTATGTGATCGTTGGGCGTTATTTATATATATATTTTTTTTTTATTTAGGACATAGCGATATGAGTAGAAGCGGACCGATATATTAATATATTGTTATCAAAATTTATCTCTAAAACATTCGTCCAAACTTAACTGTCATGACACTATGTGTCTGTCTGTGGCACCATAGCTCTCAAACGGGAACCGATTTGGATGCGGTTTTTTTTTATTTGAAAGCAGGTTTTTAGCGGTGGTTCTTAGAAATGTTTTACCAAAATCGGTTCAGCTGCTTTTTACTTTTTATAGGGTTTTAGTTAACTGAATTTCTCGTTTTTTTTTGCATACCTAATAAAGATTTCTTGTGGATCAAATCTTTTTTTTTACTGTAACTGAGTGACGAGAATAGCTTGTCATTTGCCTGATGGTAAGCAATACGCCAGCCTATAACAATGACTTAAGAGGGAACGGCACGCTGAAATTTTCATACAAAAAGAGAAAACGTTTTTCTACCCCTAAACATTAACCAAATTCGATAAAATTTGGACATGTAAGAGATGTTAACATTATTGAGGTTTGTAGGTTTTTATTTTTTCGTTAAATCCTATAGAATTTGAATAAAAGGACCCAAAATCTCGATATTTATTCGATTTTTTTTGAAGTTTGGAAGCTGTTAACTTTAAAAATAGACATAAACTTAGAAAAAGGAAAACCTACAAACCTAGTTATTAGGTTGTTTTGTCATTTAGTATTTAAGAAATTGAGACCAAAATTACCCAATTTGGTTGAGATTTAGTGTGGTTGAAACGTTTTCTCCCGAAACGCTAATTTTAACAAAAGTCTGAAGTTGATACGAATTTAGTTAAATTATTATTATTATTTAGTTAATTTATTTAATTTAATTTACGCATTTTCTGCGAGACCGTAAACCATAATTCAAATACCTAGTGCTCGCTGGCCGCGGCTGTGCCATATCCTCTTAAAGTTAAAAAGAAGGAGGTTCTTATTTTTTTTGTGTTTGTTACCTCAGATCTCCGTCATTTGTAAACCGATTAGTATTATTTGCCGATTTGCGTTGGGTTCAGTATAGCTACGGAGTGGTCCCATATAAATTTCATCGATATTCGACCTTGGACTTCGAAGATACATCAGAATTGAAGTCGTTTTTTTTATTGTTATAAAATAAATTATTATATTCTCGTACCTAATGAATACGTGAAGCTAGACAATTTGTTTTATGTTTTTTATATGGCTCTTCCAGTTTATATGTGTCTCAATATGTAATGTAAAAGTTTTGACGCGTTCAATTTTCGTGTCATTATTACAGAAGTTTATGTCTAGATGTTGTTTTTGATGGCCTTAATTGCAAAATTTTTGTTATTGAAAAGTTAATAACGAGATTATGTTCGGGTTGCCAATTTAAAATTATTAATAATATTGATAGGTGTAAGTGTTTATATATCTATCTACTACTATACTAGTACATACTAGCACAGACTACTAAGGGACAGAAGCATCACTCCGCAAATAAATTTAAACAAATAGCGACTCTTGGTATGACGCAATAAAATTCAATTCAGCTCGCGTAGCGCTGCATACCTACCAGTCATATTAACCTACAGAGCGCCTCTCTTTCTATCGCGCCGCTCTTATCTCTTCTGACGCGGCACGTGTAACGACGCGCGACCCGCCGTCGGTATCCGACTATGTACTTGTAGCTTCGTACCTACAGTGCGGAGTGCGCTAGGCCTGGTACTAGTGATATTAAACAACATATGGGAATAACTTAAATATATTCACAAAATAACTTAAATATACAGGGAATAACATTAATGTGTAGTAATACTGAAAGGTGTGTATGGGTATCTAGTCATGAATCATTGGGCAGAATATACAACCAAAAAAACACTATTATATTTTCCATACAAAGTTTAAAAATTATTTATTTGAATTATTTTGGACAATCCTAACAAGCTGTGGCCTAGTCGCGGTAGTACGGGTCATTGACCGAGCTACTTTGTGCCTAGGCACAAAACAGATTAGTACAGAAATCTACATACATACAAAGTGCGCTCGAGCAACGCACACATAGACACCGCTCACAGACACGATATCTGGGCACAGTTGGGATGCGAGTGCCATCCGCTTGAGACACGCGTCTGTGAACTTTTTTGTGCAAAAATGGAGCAACGAAAAATAGGTTATTATAACTGTTTGGTGGACGGTTGTTTAAATTCAACATTAAACGGTGAATTGTCGTTTTTTAAGCTACCAGTTGTTTCAGAGAGGTAAGTAGGTATTTGCTTGTATTTTGATGGTTTGTTTTCACGTAACACAAAATAGTTAGGTAGGTAGGTAAGCGCCCCAGCCCCCGGCCCTGCGCCGAACAAGCGAACATAAGTTTGTAGCCTTGTCATATTTTTACAATTTAAAATTAGATATTTATTGTAGTATAAGCTGTGTTAGCCTTGTGTTCAATAATCTAATGAGGAAGATGTTAATGTAAACTAATCGCATTTGTTTTGTCTTCAAAAAAACTTTATTTAGTTATAATAGTAACTGCGAAAAAATTATGTCGATATCGTGTACAGTTATATTTTTAAATCAATCAATTTTCCTCCCAAAAACTTCCTGCGCCGTCCGGTATGAAATGTATGAAAAGTACATACATGAGATTAACTTCTGTATTTATCTGTTTTGTGGCCTAGGCGCTCTGTCTTTGAAAACGCCGAACATTTTACAAGGGCTTGATTTCGAGTCTCAAATACCGGAATTTCATACTGAACGGATCTTCGGACTCGGTCGTTTCCGTTCCGGAACCCACTCGTAAAAAAGGGTATTTCCACATTTTTACACGACTGCCCAAAAAGGAGTATTTCAGGGTTTACGTATGTATGTATTTATTTATTCCACCATTACTTCTTATTGCCTGGACAGATTTGAATGCATTAAAACCATAATAAAAACATAGGTTTAAGTTTTTTTTACCATAGTTTTTTTGCATGTTCCGGAACCGGTATACAAAAAAATCTCCGCGAACGTACCCGACTTAGCCTTGCCTTGATTAGTTTCAAATTTTTATCCAACTTGACGTCTTAGAATTCATATTCAGAAATAACCTAAAAAGAATTTCCGAAACGAAAACGGTCCTTTTCGGTGGAGTTTTATGGGGCGGCGTTAGAAGGTAACTTTGTTTGTGCCGCTCGACCAATGAGGAGCAGCGGCTATTATTTATTAGGATTACATCTTTATGATTGGTGCAATACGAAACAAGGCTAGCGAATCATGAAGCGGCGGCGAATGTTTGATAGCTTTAGTGTTTGCCGCGTTTTGTCAAAGATTAAACAGGTTTATTTCTGAAAACTGACTAAGTAAAGACGCTTTATTGATTACTGACTTACGAACACTCTTTTACTATGCAATGAAATCAAATGTTGGAAATGTCTTAATCATCATTATCAGCCTATTACATTCCTACTGTTGAAATTCATGCATGATGTTTTTTACATCCTATTCCTACGGTGGTTGGTGACCTCACGTATTTTTTAAGAACGTCAGCCATGCTCGCTCTTATTAGGCGTTTACACTGATTAGATCCTTATTCCTGAATGTTAATTGGAGCGATGATGTTTAATGCTGTAATTAATAAGTAAGCATTAATAAAAATAAAAAATACCCTGCCAAAAACATTATCACTTGGGATGATTTAAGGATTCCGAGGATACCCCATACATCCAAATCTGTTGAGGCATTTTGTAATAAAAAAACGCACATACATTAACCCCGAAAACATTATATTCCTTTTTTGGGGAGTCGCGTAAAAAGCAGTTTGCTTGAAAGTTAGTTGTAAAGTAAGGTTGGTAGGACAGCTGGCTTTGCTAACTGAAGATAAAATTTGTTTGTCAGATCTGTACACGCGGCGCACTAATATTCTTTGTCACAAGTTCATTGCTCTTTATCAGCTGATTGTTAGGGTTGAAATGAACTTGATTACCAGAAATGTTTAAATTATCATATCTTGTGATTTTAAAAAGTTTCTGGTGATTTGCACTTGGACTTGAATTATTAATAAGCTTCTATATGCGTGGTTTAATTATTACTACACATTTATGTTACACGTTGTATATACAAAATATAATAAAATTATTCTAAACCTATGGTGGAGGGGAAAGTGCCCAGAACGCTGGCCGCATTGCCACGCTGAATGGCAATGCTGATTTTTTGACCCAAATATGAGCCAGCATTCTGGTCACACGTCGCCTCCACCAGACGTTTATAATATTGATTTAGTTTTTTATACTTATTTATATAAAAGAAATACTATTACGCCTTATTTACCTTATTAACCGACTTCAAAAAATTAGAAGGTTGTCGATTTCGATGAGTTCAGTTTAGGGTATAGATTCACTGCGACAATATTTTATGATGCCATTTATTGTCCCATTAAGTTTATCTGAACTTGTAGTTATCATATTTTGGTATAAATGAATTAGATTAATTCGATTTTTTGCCTGAATCGATAATAATTAGTCGGTATCTCATTAGTCGCAGTGAAGGTATACCTTAATCTGAGCTGAACACGATATACGATTGGCGCTTGAGGGACATGTGGGTACGGGGGCTGAGCCTACCAAACATAGATCTATTAAGTGTAAAAAAAAGTAGGTACCTCTTCGTATGTACCTCACCTTACCTTTTTGTAAGTAAAATTCATTTAATCATTCCTGGAGACAATACTTAATTATTATGATTATAATTCATAGCAAGCTTTATCACATAGATAACAATAAAGAAATGAGGACGCGAGATACGGAAATTCGTTGCTCGTTGACCTGTTTAACCGAAACCACAGAATACTAAGGAACAGAAGCAGCACTCCGCAAATAAATTTAAACCAATAGCGACTCTTGCTATGACGCAATAATATTCAATTCAGCTCGCGTAACGCTGCATACCTACCAATCATATTAACCTACAGAGCGCCTCTCTTTCTATCGCATAGCTCTTATCTCTTCTGACGCGGCACGAGTAACGACGCGCGACCCACCGTCAGTGTCTGACTATATACTTGTAGCTTCGTACCTACAGTGCGGAGTGCGCTAGGCTTGCCGAAACTGTTAACTATGAACCACGCTATTATTATTATTATTATTAAATTGCAAGCTATTGCTATTGCAAGTCGATTGTAATTAACCGCTTTTTTCCTAATCAAATTAACCGGATTCAAAATATTCGCAAACCGAATCACCCAATCCGAATTGATTGTTATGATTATGAATCAGTTTATAAAATACTAGCTGATGCCCGCGACTTCGTACGCGTAGTGAAGCAATCTCTGTTCCCGGCAATTTTCCATCCCACTCCTATCCCGATCCCGTCCCCGTCCTATCTCTTCACTGTCTCGCTCCTGCTTTCGTCTCGCGCTCTTGTCCAGATCACGTCCTTTTCCTATACCATTATACCAGTACCTATCTCGTTGTAGCCTAGGACTCAACACATATTTTTTTAGACAACGGCATGTCAACCCATCCTTTACCTCTCAAGGTAAGCAACGAACCAGTTTAAGCTAAGCCTTGTGCACTAAAGTTCCGGTATGTTCCGGGGTTCAACTTATAGCGGACATATATATTTTTTCCTAAATTGTGTCAAAACTTCGATACTCATGGACCGATTTTGATGTAACGATGAAACGTTTTTTTATTTTGGTGTGTGGCCCGCATCGACTAGGCCCCCGTGGGCCCCTTGTCGGTGAGGGGCCCCGAGGGGGGGCAGTTGCCTAATCCACCTTATGGATAATCCGGCTCTGGGCGCAGCTAGTACCTATATATAAAAAAAACAAATGCCCTCATTAAAAAGTAGTATAGCTGATGTACGCCCAGAAAAAATAAGAAATGATGAAAGCGGCACGGACGTCTGGTCTGTGGACAGGCAGAGCAGACGGAGGTTTTACTTTTTAGCCAGTAGGTGGCTTAGGTCAAGTCTGGCACTACCCGGACCTCCCTTCCCGGGTGTCCATGAGATTTGCCCAACAAAAAAAAACACGTATGCCTTATCTTGCTTGATACATATTTTTGTTTGGTAAAATACAAAACCAGCCAAGTGCGAGTCGGGCTCACACACGAAGGGTTCCGTATCTATAAAAACCGTATCTAAAAAAAGCTAAAAATCATGTCTGTTGTATGGGAGCCCCACTTAAATATTTTTGTTTTGTTTTTTAGTATTTGTTGTTAACAGAAATACATCATCTGTGAAAATTTTACTGTCTAACTATCACGGTTCATGAGATACAGCCTGGTGACAGACGGATAGACGGACAGACGGACATACAGCGAAGTCTTAGTAATAGGGTTCCGTTTTATTTTGGGTACGGAACCATAAAAAGATAAAAAATAGTAACCACAGACGCTAGCAAGTAGGCAAGCAGTTACGGCAAATTTGTTACGGCGACGCCAAACACTTCATAAAGAGGGAAAAAAAAAAAAAAAATTTTTACGAACAGTTTGTTGCGAAAGTAGTTTTAAACAATCAATGACTACATATTTGAAATATTGGTTGTCTGACAGTTCGATAGGTTGGACTTGAAATGAACTAAAAGCGTGAAAAAAGAAATTTGTGTAAATTATTTACAAATATATACAGTGATAGACTACACTAACCTACAACATAATAAGTTTTTTGTTAAAAATTGTTTTTTCACGCCAAGCTTTTAACAAATTTGTAATCGGAACCGCGAGCTGATTAAAATGAGCCCAAACACTAGTAGTTTACGATTATCCGTCAAGGAGTTCCAATGCCCACCTTCCGTTGCCATCATCAGATCACATCGTGATGAAACCCGCTTACGCGCTTTGGAGTGGTAGGCTCTGGCCGTGGTTGTAATACCACCCACCGAACAAAGCCATGCCGTCAAGCGACCTAGTCGTGTTTCGGGATGATGTTCGGTGAACCATCGGGGAGACGGGTCTGAGCAACCGCTCAACTGCCGTCTCTCTCTAGATCTATGTGCTCCATCTTAGGCCACATCATCGCTTCACATCAGGCGAGATAGTGGCCAAACATAGATCTAGATTAAGGGTAAAAAAAAAAACAGATCAATTGACTATCACCATAATACTGCATTGTCATCGGATTTTGACAAATATGTTCTAATAACACAAAGTGGTTCTAATTTAATTTAATTTAATTCAAGTATGTAAGATTCCACCCGAACAAACATAGTTACATACATACATGTAGGTATATACATATATAATGCAAGTTAAATAAAAACTAATTATAAAGTAAATTTAAAGAGAAAAACCATTTAGGTCGCCGTCTGCGGCTAGCGTGGTGGATTATGGCCTATACTCTCTTTATGAGAGAAGGCCCGTGTCCCAGCATTGAGAACGTAATGGGCTGATGATGATGATGAATTTTTAAATAGTATAAAACAATCCGCGTCCTCATTTCTATTTCTCCGCTTTCTTCTTCCAAACCACGCAACAGATTTTAATACGGTTTTCACTGTCATTCAGAGATTTTTTACGGAAAGTTAATATAGTACAATACATTCTTGACAGCCTCTTTGGTATAGTGGTTGGGCAGGTTGGCTCAAATCTACTCAAATCTCATACACCACTGAGGTTGCGGGTTCGATTCCCGCGACGCGACGGGACAAATGTTTGTGCAAAGAAAAAAAAAAGGGCAAGCATTTGTTTCGTGGGACCATGGTCCTCATACTTCCTGGTTCCCTAGCTACAGGGAATCCTAGTTAAGTGCCAGGATCTACACTCTGGTGCAATGAAATCGCACATAGCAACATTTTTTTGCAAAATTTCATTTATTTTTTTTAAATAATTTTTTTTTTAATATGAAATTAAAGGTTATATCAAGACCTATCTAATGATACCATATAAGCGGTGACAAGTTCACTATTTTGCCAAAAAAAAAGAACAACAACGAATTCATCTTTATTAGAAGTTGTTTGCAGTTCGAAAATTGAGGATTAATTAAAAAAAACACAAATTTTACTAAAAAAAAACATTTATTAATACGAAGTGTTACCCCCTCTGGCCCGAATAACGGCTTGACACCGGTTTTCCATAGACTCTACCAAATGTTTGATAAAGTCTTGTGGGATAGCATCCCATTCCTCCTTGATGGCATTTTGTAGCTCCTGTATATTGACTGGAGCAACATTTCTGCTTCTAACTCTTCTTTTTAATTCGTCCCACATGTGCTCGATTGGATTAAGATCCGGGCTGCGAGCTGGCCACTCCATCACCGGAATACCGACCTCTTGTAAGTACTGTCGTACAACAACAGCGGTATGGGGTCTAGCATTATCATGCATAAAGAGGAAGTTCCCTCCAATGAAACCAGTAAATGGTACGACATGTTCCTGGAGAACTTCCTCTATATACCGCTGAGATGTTAGTCCTCTTGCTTGTCGTCCTCTATTGGCCCCAGCAATGAAGACAAGCTCAGTTTTGGCTTCGAGAGAGATACCTCCCCAGAACATACACGAACCACCGCCATATGAGACACGTTCCGTGATGCAACACTGGGAAAATCTCTCTGTAGGCCTTCTGTAGACCCTTCCTCGTTCATCATTGCCATGAAGACACATCCTGGACTCATCTGAGAACAGGACTGCTCTCCATTGGTCGACAGTCCAATGCACATGTTCTTGTGCAAATCGAAGACGAGCCTGGCGGTGAGCTGGCGTCAGTTTTGGGCCATTTGTTGGCCTATGCGCAGTCAAGCCACCTTCAGCAAGTCTTCTTCTGACCGTCCACCGACTAACATCCACTTCACGCACCTCCTGGAGATGCTGTGCAAGTTCAACGGCAGTCAGACGACGATTTCTCAATGCCGTCGTTACAAGAAATCGGTTGTCGCGCTGTGTTGTAGCTCTGGCTCGACCAGATCCTCGTCGTCGCCCATAGCCACCAGTCTCCCGATAGCGCTGGTACACACGACGAACGGAATATCGGCTGATATTCAGTTGTCGAGCTACAGCACTCTGGTTCTGGCCTGTTTCAATTAAAGCAACGACTTGAGCGGCTTTTTCTGGAGTAGTATCCATTTTCTTCTGATGAATGCAGCTGTAGTCACTAGACGTCCTTTCAGGTTGAGCGTTGAAGTGCAAGTGACGACATTTCACTCAAAACATGCCTTTTTATACATGCAATTGGTCTCGCAAACTGCGGTGAGCTAAGCGAGCAATTTTGGGATATTTTGTTGTCATTTCTTTTCGAGAGTACGGTAAACTCATCACCGCTTATATGGTATCATTAGATAGGTCTTGAAATAACCTTTAATTTCAAATTAAAAAAAAAAAAATTTTTATTTAAAAAAAAATAAATGAAATTTTGCAAAAAACGTTGCTATGTGCGATTTCATTGCACCAGAGTGTATTTATGTGATCGTTGGGTGTATTTATTATTTATTTTATTATTATTATTCTAATTAAGTTTTTGTAAAGTAGAGAAAATTCAATGTTTTCTAATCAAGTCGTCAAAAAATGGCCTATACTCTCTCTATGAGAGGAGATCCTTGTCCCAGATGATGAGATGATGATGATGATGATTTAGCAATATCTACCAGTCTTGTTGTAAAAGAGATATCGTGGTCGTGTAGCTAGGTTTTGAGCAAACGGTACATTGAGAGAATCTAAATAAATAACGTCAATTAGGTGGCCCGTGCTCGTCGAATACAAAAAGAAATATATCCATATATATAAGATATGATTTATTTAATTAAATTAATTACATATAAAAATCAATAATTTGACTTCTTAAATAAAAATTTAAAATATGTCTTATAAACTACCTAATCAAATAACACACCCCTAACTGTACCCGGTGCAAAAGTGCCCATAACACTGGCGGCATTTCCACGCTGGATAGCTATGGCTAACCTATGCACCAGGTAAATGTATATAGATATACAATATAGATAGATATTTCGACAAGGCTGGTCCTCGCTTCGGAGGATGTCAGAGCTGACGTGTTCTTTGCACAAAAACTGCCCTACCCTGCCGCACGGGTGGCGATCTACATGCCGTGTTTGCCTTATAGACTTGTCATTAATAATAATAAATGTATTTATTTTAGGCAATAATAGTTAACAAATTAAAAGTCCCAGAGGCCCATAAAATATATACCTTACAGACTAGCATACATACAATTTATAAACACTAAAGCTACGATTAGGGAATTAACTTCAGCTTCGCCTCCCTGTAGCGCCGGAATACTATGCCTTCGGGCCAAAACTCAGGAGCCAGAAACGTCTCTTTATACTTCGCCGAAAGCCGGAGCACGAATGACTTGAAACTATTACATCAAATCGACATCATTACAACCTCGTTGAGGTTCGAAAAATAATTAATAAAACATTGCTACTCTAAGTCACTGTTCCAGCACACTCGGCCGACTAAACTATCGATTTAGGTATTTTTAAAATAACTGGCTAATTAATTCTGTGATCATGACTTTTAAATTCAATTAATGCCTAAATATCACTCACTCGTTTCACTCGTGGTAGGTCTCTCGTATGCGTTTTTGGCAGTTATTTAGCCGTCAAACAGTAGTGCGCAAGCATTACTGTGATCTGCTGGCCGATTCAGAACCTCACGACAACTCATTTGTCGATCGATTCGGTTTGATATCGTGCGATTCAAAATATTTTAAATTCACAATAGTCGAATCGACGTTCAAATTGTCGTAGTCGATAACCAATCGTAACCGTACGATAAACGCGTATTTATCGACCGAGAACGTTATTCACAATGCAGATATCGAAGCAAAGTTTTCGAACGTCCGATTAATTTCCACAACAACTTATCGAGTGCAACATATCACTCGAAAGCATTAGATTTGACCGTCAATACCGAGTATATTCCGTGTGTTGTTAAATAAACTACATTTTCTACTACAAATAAAATAAAACTCACAGTAAGATTCAACATAAACTAATTCTATGTAATAAAGTACCTACCAAGTCTAGTATTTATTTACAGGTTAAGTTCGCTTTGATTGTTTTAGAACTATTTACCTACTACTATAAGATTACTTAATAAGATGCATAAATCTACCGAAATAAAATCACTGTACCTCTATAAGTACTCTGTGATACTATGTAATTGTAATTTTGGTATTTACTTAACATTTCTAACGAATCTTGATGAGGCTCGTCTTCTCGCTCGATCTTCTTTTAATAATTTCAAAACATGATAAAGAAAACAATTTGCGATAGACATTTAAATTTGGCGGTTTGTCAATGTCTAAAGCATAGATTAAACATTAATGTCAAGTGGATATCAGCAGGTGGGTGTTTACGAAGCTCTTGTTTTTTTATATTTCTACCAATATCTGGCGCTTATAATTGTTGATTATATTTTAATTCGTAATAAACGTTGTTATAATAAATTTTGATAACTTGAAAACATTTTTATATCGTCTAGATAATAATACAATTTTCTGCGAGTATTGCACACAAAACGAACTCCGTAAATGCAACACGTTGTCGTATCGATTTCGATATCGTAAACGAAACCGTGTCGAATCCTCGGGGCGGATGTTCTGAATAGCTCGAAAAGAAACCTACGACACGAGATCGTTATCCAATCGAATCGATTCGGTATGTTGTCGTGGGGTTCTGAATCGGCCAGCTGGTTTGAAGAGCATTATAGCTAGCGCTAGCGAAATTACTGAGCATGTGTGACTTAATATTTAATGTCTCGGGGTGATGGGCGCAATATAGTGTTACTCAGTATTTTTTATGGTATTAAAAGGTACTGCAATTGGTATAGGCAGGCGTGGCACTTACATAGAAGACAAAGATGCATGAAACATTCCGCTTCTGCCAAGTAGCCAACTAACTAGCTATGAAACATAATATTGTGAAAAACAAACATAAAATATTATGACAAAAGTTCTAAAAAAATGTCCCTCAGTTTCTTGCCGTATCTTCTGAGTAGTGGTTCTTTTTCCGATACGGTGGTAGTCATTGTAATAATATAATTGACGTTCATAAGTGCGTCTGTGATGCGAAAACTTAACAAAAAACTTTTGAATTTTGAAAATATAAATAAAAAAATACAATCGAATTGAGAACCTCCTCCGTTTTTGAAGTCGGTTAAAATTAACTATCCGATGCCAAGTTTTGGAAAAAGGAATGTAACTAATTAATGTAATTAGTGAATTTGTAATTGTAATTAATATTCAGAATCACAAATTAGGTACCTACCTAATTCATTCACTAATTACATGCGTATGATGATATTGTTTTCTACTAAAAGTATATTACGCAAGTACTTAAATTACGAAAGAAGAAAAATAAATTGCTCGGGCAGGGACCTGCGTCTTCGGAATACCGTCTCGTCGCCTTAACCAATGCACCACCGAACCAACTCGAACAACCAAATTAATAATAATATAATTTGCCAAAAACATTTCAAATAACATTTTAAAACAACATACTGGCCTCAATAATTATAAAAACACAACTACACTAGCAGTTGTTGAGCCTCAGATGCCTAAGCTAGGCGTATGCCTGTAATATAGAGGCATCTGCGCTTCCCCTTGAATTTAAACAATATTTATAATGATTGTATTATTATAGAAAGCTTCTATTATCATAGAAATTCCTTTTATCTCCTTTATTCCCGGTTGTCCCCACTGGGTACGAGTGGGAAAAAACTTTTATTCGTCCCCAGTGGTGACGATAGGAACTTTTTATTTCCCATTCGTTCCGCTATAGACCGAAAGTCAAAATACATGGGGATTTCAATAAGAGATTTCACGGATTGTTAAAATGCTTTAACTTACGACTTTCTGAGCAAGACTGAACAATGTTCTGTCAACAACAGTGAGGGTGAGTCATTGCGTATATATAGCGGAACGAGTGGGAAATAAAAAGTTCCAATCGTCACCACTGGGGACGAACGAAACTTCTTTTCTTACTCGTACTCAGTGGGGACGACAGAGTGGGGACGACCGGGAATAAAGGTTTTATCTTATTAATATTGACTTACGATTCTGTGCTTACGGGGACAATTCTACCTATGTCACTATTTTTGTTTATTTAAAATCTTAAGATTTTGCCAAGCGTGCGCTAATGCATTCTAATCTAAAACAATAATAAATTTACAAAGTAAAAAATATATAAAAATATTTACTTATTTATTAATATACCAAAATTATAATACCAATTAATAACATGACACTAAAACTAAAAACCTTAAAAAATATAATACTAAAATATATTATTAAAAGGAGTCCCTTTAGGCAAGGTTCCGAAGATACTGGCAGCGTTCCCCCTTTGAATAGCTAGACTAATTCTTTGTCCGAGGTAGCTGCCAGCTCTTCGGTCTCCTGTGATGTCGACTAACCTTTTTGCTATTTCTTTAAAAAGCTTTATAGCGCTAGGACCCCACGGACCAAGGGTCTCGACACCGAATGGGACAAAATCATATTCGGAGCCTAGACCCCTGTATTTGTATGCTTTCGCTTTTTCAGCCGCTTCACAAGCCGCACCAGCTTTGTTGTTGGTTCCATGTAGATGGGAAGGGGCCAGCGTGTCTGAACAGGTTGCATCCCATACCAGCACCCGGCCCATCTTCCATGGAATCAAACTCATGCCGTCCGGTCTAAAAATATATTAATACTAGCTGCGCCCTGCGGTTTTACCCGCAGTTTCAAAATTTATTCAGTAGTTTTTGCGAGAAAGAGTTGTTACTCTTCTAATGAAATGAAAAATGAATGAATTAAATGTGTGGATGTATGTTTGTTAACATACATCCACACATTCTTACAAACTTTCGCGTTTATAATATTAGTAAGATTAAACTTCTTTTGTTGTTTTCTTAAATTTAGGTGTCCAAATATAAAAAAAAAAATCAAGCCAATTTTAGAAAAATATATAAAAATTACCATGTCATTAGTGATATTTAGGGTAATAAAGGCTATTTTATTTATTTATTATGTTGTTTTATCGGCATAAAAACAATAAATCCATCTTTTTATCTCCTCGCTAATCTCTATAAATTTGTATGAAACCAAAGTCGCTATCCGCGTCCTCATTTCTGTTTCTCAGCTTACTTCTAAACCACGCATTGATATTTGTTTAGCTCAATGAAACCACGCAACGAATTTTTATACAGTTTTTACCGTCATTTGGAGAAATTTTTAACGGAAGGCAATATACACAAACTAACAAAAACTAAGACGAAAACGTAACTATACAAGAACTTAATAAGAATGTATTACAATACATTATATTGGACTAGCTGCGCCCTGTGATATCACCCGCGACTTCTCGGGATAAAAAGTAGCCTATATGTTAATCCAGCGTATAATCACAGAATACTAAGGGACAGAAGCATCACTCCGCAAAGAAATTTAAACAAATAGTGACTCTTGCTATGACGTATTCTGTACTATGACGCAATAAAATTCAATTCAGCTCGCGTAGCGCTGCATAACCTACCAGTCATATTAACCTACAGAGCGCCTCTCTTTTTATCGCAAAGCTCTTTCTCGTGACGCGGCACGTGTAACGACGCGCGACCCGCCGTCGGTGTCCGGCTATGTACTTGTAGCTTCGTACCTACAGTGCGGAGTGCGCTAGGCCTGGTATAAGCCATTAGAAGTAGGATATTGTACATTTATTAAGTTTTTGTATAGTAGAGAAAATTCAATGTTTTGTAATGAAATCGTCAAAAAATGATACCACATTAGTGAATTGCATCCATGCGAAGCCGGGGCAGGTTTTTTTATGTAACTTAATGTCGAGACGAGCTGGTCGTTTGCCTAATGGTAAGCAATACGCCAGCCCATAACATGAACAGCACCACCCAGCATTTCGTTTTGCAAAATCCTGCGCGGCGCTGCACTGCGTTCGTCACCCTGAGACAATTAGCTGTTGAGTCTCATAATCTATATAATAAAAGAACAGGGTTTTTTTCTACAATCATCGCACAGCCGAAACCGCTTAACATAGAAACCTGAAATTTGGACCACGTATTCTACAAGTAATGAAGGCGTCATTTAAGAACGGATTTTTCGAAATTTGACCTTTAAGTGGGTCAAATGGGGTCATAAAGGATGTATGGGGAAAAAAAAATATTTTGTCGCACGGTCACGAAACTTTGGCAGTATACTATGCAAAAGAAATAAAAGAGCACGTGTATCACAGTTTTTTGAAAATCAACCCTTAAGGGGGGTTTAGTGTGGTTTTTTAGATTGGAATGCGGAAACAATAATGTATGCTACGGTGATTGTTTCTTGACCAATAGTTATCAAATTTTGCGGGAGCATTAAGCATCTAAATACTAGGAACTTATTTTCGGCATTTTTCGAAATTCGACCCCTAAGGTCATTTATTGGGGTCGCAAATTTTCCATGGTGTATGTTTTTTTAGTAAAGTTATGAAACTTAGTGAATTGACTAAACATAAGAATATAAAAATATAATTTCAGTAACTTTTAAAAAATCAACCCTTAAGGTCATTAAATAGGGCCGCAAAGTTTGTATGGAGTAGGAGTTTTTATTAGTGGGACACTGTAGCTACAGTAAAGAAATAGGGTAAATCAACTAAGTTTGAGCAAGCTTAAAAATTAGTTTTCAGCGTTTTTCAAAAATCAACCCCTAACAGGGTTAAACGTGGTGGTAAAGTTTACATAAAAAATCTTTGTTTATAGCGATGAAACTTGGTACACACACCTAACAAATATTATTAAAAGGTGATTTACAATTTTGGAAAATCATCCCTTAAAAGATTTAAACAGGGTGGAAAGTGAAGATTATTATTTTTAAGCTACAGCGATGAAATGTGGTACACGTACTAAGCCAATGAAATTATATATACGTATTTAACCATTTTTTTGAAAATCATCCCCTAACAAGCCTAAGCGGGGTGGTAAAGTTTGTAAAGAAAATCTTTGTTTATGAAGTTTCGTGGCTATGATAAAACTTGGTAAAAGAAGATAATTAAAACGTGATTAACTATTTTTGAAAATCATCCCTTAACAGGGTTCAACAGGGTGGAAAGTGAAGATTATTATTTTTAAGCTACAACGATGAAATGTGGTATACGTGCTAAGCCATTGAAATTATAGATATGTATTTCACATTTTTTTTAATCATCCCCCGACATGCCTAAGCGGGGTGGTAAAGTTTGTATAGAAAATCTTTTTTATTTATGAAGTTTGTGGTTTTGATGAAACTTGGGACATAAACTAAGAAAAAAAAAGATAACTAAAACGTGAAGCACAATTTTTTAAAAATCTACCCCTAATTAGGTAAAATAAGGGTGAAATGTAATTATATTTTTTTAAAGCTACGACGATGAAGTTCGGTTCATTTACTCAGACAGATAAATTTTAAGCATGTCTTTCACCATTTTGCTGAAATCATCCCCAAACCAGTTCAAACGAGGTGGTTAAGTTTAAATGAAGAATCTTTGTTCATAAAGTTATGGCAATTAAATTTAGTACGCAGAGTAAGCACAAGAAATAAATTTAAACGTAATTCGCCATTTTTTGAAATTCACCCTCTAACAAGGTTAAACAGGGTGGAAAGTATCAATTTTTTTTTAATGCTACAATGTTGAAATTTACTATAAGTACTCAGCCAATAAAATTATAAACACTTATTTCACCATGTCTTGAAATCATCCCCTCATAGGGTTATACAGAGTGGTAAAGTTTGTGTGGAGAATTTTTGTTTATGAAGTTGTAGCAATGAAATTTCGTTTACAGACCAAACAAAAGCAATAAATTAAAACGAAACTCGCTATATTAATTAACCTCTAAAAACGTTAAACAAGGTGGATAATAATTTTTTTTCTAAACCAATGATTTTGAAATTCGGTACGTATATACTAATCGAAGATACTATACGCACATGTTTCACTACTTTTTAAACATCTTAAAAGGTCTAAACGGGATGGCAAATATTTGTGTGAAAAACCTTTGTTTGTAAGGTGAAAGCGAAACTTTGTATTATAGACTAGGCAAAATAAATTATTTCTAACTTTATGAAATTTTTTGCAATTTCCTTATTCGTACAGGATTTTAATAGACTTTTAAAATGCAACATTCAGAAAAATAAGAAATACTAAAGGTGTAGTCAATCGAAGATTTACAAATATTCAGCAACTTTTGTCATTGACCGTACGTGTCGCAGGGAAATGAGGATATCTGGGATTTCGCGATATTCCTAGGGATACGACAAAATCATGGTATAATCATGTATGGTAAGGACCACTTCTCCGCGGTCCGACTAGCATTTACCCCTAGAGTGTATATAAAAAGCGCGGAGCCAGGAGCTCGCGAGGAGTTCCTGAGCAGAACGAGTGCGCAAGGCCAGAACGAAGCGAGGGAGAGAGGTGGCGAGCGTAGCGAGCCGGCGACCTCCCGAGTGGAGTGATGGTCGAGTGCGCGAGTGAAGCGAAGGGATGACGAAGCGAGAGTTCTGGCGAGAGCCTATTTATTAAAACTGTACGTCGTATCCCTAGAGACTTCGAGAAATCCCTGGTATCCTCATTTCCCTGCGACATACAATATTTTTTCTGGAGCTACGACGATTGACTTTTGGCCAAAATACTTACATATACTTAATCGTGAAAAAAACTATTGACACATGTATTATTACGATTGTTTTGAATACCATCCCCTGATAGATTTAAACGGATGGTAAAATTTGTAAAGAAAATATATGTTTATAATGTAAGTATTCTGTCTATTTAAAACGAGATAAGAGCTGAAAGAGATCGGAATAGAAACGAGATGAATTCGGGTTAGGATTGGGATAGAAGCAGGACAAAATCGGCATAGAAGCGAGAGCAGCCGGAAATAGCCAGGAGCAAAATGAATGATTTTATTAAGCGTACAAAGTCGCGGGCAACAGCTATGTATATGTAAATAGGAGATTTAGGTTTCAAAGATTTCTGTAACTCAGGCTTCATGTATGTACATGGCGCCTGACCGGCGCTGCCGCCGCACCGCAAACTCATGTAAATGATTACAAACCCGGACCGAGACCATGCGCGCCGCACCGTCCGTCCGTTTGTACGTATTACTGGTATTACGAATCGTAAAGGGTCCGTGGCGGTTCCCCCCCGACGTTTCATTTCCACCCGGTTTCTATAGTCTGTAATATGTTTCAAACTACTACGCTAGCGTTTTGTACGTTTGATACTTGGGCAAAAAACTATAAACACATGACTCACAAATGAAGTTAGGGCCAAAAAATTTGGTCATTATATCGGGACCGGAGTGGGATGACAAAATAACAAAGAGGGGATGATAACGGTATAGGAGGGGAACTATAACACGGTAGGAGGTTCGCTAGGGAGGACGATAAAGGGTTAGGATCGGAATATGATTGGTAGCAGAGTAGGACGATAATGATATAGGAGCGGGACGGAATCAGGACCAGAGCATTACGGTTACGCTATAGGAGTGGAAAGATAACGGGGTGGGAGTGGGAAGGTAACAGAACAGAAGCGGTAAGGTACGGGAACGAGATAGGTGCGAGACGGGAACTGGAATGTGAATATGATGGGACGAAAAATGTTCGGATGCAGGATGAATACTCCACTACGCGGACGAAGTCGCGGGCATCAGCTAGTGCCTAATAATTTCGCTGGCTACAATGCCCTTCAAACCGGAACACAGTAATGCTTGCGCACTACTGCTTGGCGGCTGTTTTGCTGTTGGGTTTGTTTTTGATGTTTTTGTTAATTAAAGGTTTTTTCCGTGGCCAAGATTTCACGAATTTTCCTGTCATTTGGCAAAAAGGTCTCTGTGGCGCATTTGAGTAATGGCACAGAATAATTAATAATTGATAATGGGGTTTTTAGCTTAGACCCAGCTCCGGAAAATTTGTGATGAGTCAGTTACCTAATTATACCTACACCCCGTGAAGATATAAAAACCTTATATTAAACCCTAATCACTACATAGTATAAAACAAAGTCGCTTTCTCTGTCCCTATATCCCTATGTATGCTTAAATCTTTAAAACTACGCAACGGATTTTGATGCAGTTTTTTTTAATAGATAGAGTGATTGAAGATGAAGGTTTATATGTATAATAACCGTGCGAAGCCGGGGCGGGTCGCTAGTTCATATTATAAAGCTAATATTAATATATTAAAAAGCGATAGTTTGTATTTAAATGTTTTTGTATGTTAGTTTATTTGTTACTTCTTGACGCTGTAACGGCTCAACGGACTTGAGTGAATCTCGACATAGATATTGCTTATACCAGGCCTAGCGCACTCCGCACTGTAGGTACGAAGCTACAAGTACATAGCCGGACACCGACGGCGGGTCGCGCGTCGTTACACGTGCCGCGTCAGAAGAGATAAGAGCTATGCGATAGAAAGAGAGCCGCTCTGTAGGTTAATATGACTGGGAGGTATGCAGCGCTACGCGAGCTAAATTGAATTTTATTGAACCATAGCAAGAGTTGCTATTTGTTTGAAATTCTTTGCGGAGTGATGCTTCTGTCTCTTAGTATTCTGTGCTTATACTCTGGAACACCTACTGGAATACCATCTGGCTACTTTTTATCCTGGGAATCTGTAGCTGAAACCGCGGGAAGTCGCTAGTAGGAAAGATATTAATTTATGACTTAGGTTTTTTACTTATTATTGTTGACGAGAGCCTTAGTCTGACATGGCGCCCTCCTTCTGTGGCGATTCATCATCCGACACACCTCTAGCGTCTAGTAACAGAAGCCTTCGTTGGTCATCATCAGCCCATCACGTTCCCACTGCTGGGACACAGACCTTCTCTCGTAGAGAGAGTATGAGCTAGAATCCGCCACGCTGGACCAGTGCGGGTTGGTGGATGTCACATGTCCTTGAATTTTTGTGATTAATTCTTGATGCCGGTTTTCTCTCGATGTTTTCCTTCACCGATTAAGCGAGTGCTAAATCCGTACATAACTTAAGAAAGTCAGTGGTGCGGAGCCAGCGGGATTCGAACTCGGTTGTGTCGGATCAAAAGTCGCACGTGCTCCCACCGAGCCACGCTCGCTCGTCTAAAAATGGAAAAGAGAAAATTCTGTACATTGAAGATATTTTTCAAAAACCGACTGGGATCGACTATTTAAAGGGTACTGAACACGAATCTACGGTTTTTAGATTTTTTGTCTGTTTGTTATCTATAGACTCGGAAACTGCTGAACGGATTTTAATTCGGTTTTTTGGGTTTGGTAGCATTCCCAACTTAGATTATAGGGTAACATTGAAATTGGTTGGGTGACTACGAAGATACAGCTTGACCTCTTAGTAGTACGCGCTCTCATATACTGGGGAGGTCTTGCTAATATGGTTTTGGAAAAAAGACGACTATGGGCTTCTGTCATCTACGCGGACGAAGTCGCGAGAAAAAGCTACTCTATAATTAAAATGATTACAGGATATAACACTCAGGCAACATACCAATCAATTGATTGCAAGTCAACATGGACGTGTCAAAATATAGGATGCGTCGAATGATGCTATAGTTTCATGTTACGTTAAATATTTGTAATGTATTTAATTACTTTTTAGGGTTCCGTACGCAAAGGGTAAAACGGGACCCTATTAATAAGACACTTCCATTTATGATGCTTTACACGTCGCCGAGAATAGATGGCGGAATATCATAAAAGAGACAACAATGGATGGAGGTGGTCACGACCCTTAGACATGAGGAACATGACTCAAGGAGGAGGATTAATAAGACTCCGCTGTCCGTCCGTCCGTCTGTCTGTCTGTCCGTCTGTTACCAGGCTGTATCTCATGAACCGTGATGGTTAGACAGTTGAAATTTTCACAGCTGATGTATTTCTGTTGCCGCTATAACAACAAATACTAAAAAACAGAATAAAATTCATATTTAAGCCGGCTCCCATACAAAAGACATGATTTTTTGCCGTTTTTATAGATAACTAGCGACCCGCCCCGGCTTCGCACGGTTATTATACGTATAAACCTTCCTCTTCAATCACTCTATCTATTAAAAAAACCGCATCAAAATCCGTTGCGTAGTTTTAAAGATTTAAGCATACATAGGGATATAGGGACAGAGAAAGCGACTTTGTTTTATACTATGTAGTGATGGTAACGAACCCTTCGTGCGCGAGTCAGGCTCGCATTTGGCCGGTTTTTTTGTGTATATGTATTGTACATCGACCGGTATTTTCGCAGTTAATTACTACGCAACGTTCAACGTTCGTACGTTACGCCTATTAGGAAATAGGTAGGCATACGAGCTCGGTTGGTATATCTGACATTATGTCTAATTGTCTATAGACTATTAGTAACATTTATTGAATAACTGAATCAATCAATCAGACTTTACCACCGTATCGGAAAAAGAACCACTACTCAGAAGATACGGCAAGAAACTGAGGGGCATTTGTTTTAGAACTTTTGTTATATGTTTCTTATGTGCCAGTTGGAAAAGCGGAATGTTCCATGCATATTTGCCTTCTATGTAATTACTAACTGTATTATTTAATGCTGTATCAGTTTTCTTCTTACGGCTTTACGCGCCCCCGAAGCACGGCACGCGCAGAAGCGTAATTCAGCTAAATAAAGTTATCACCGAAGCAACCAGCTTAAGTTTATTTAAGTTAAAGTTAAAGCGCTGGCTTATCGATCAAACTTTCTACAGCTATGCAGAATTTATAAATATAAAGCAATGATAACACATTTTACAAATTATTAATATTATTTACATTGACATTTTATTATATAATTGTTATTATAGTGAATTTTATTGTTAATATTAATTTCACAATGTACAATTTTATGTTCAATTATGTTTTTTATATTAATTATGTCATTTATTTTTGACTGATTACTTGTATTTTAAAATATCGATAGGTAAATGATGATTATGATTATGATTATGATAAATCAATTCAAATTCTAAATTTTGCGTTGGGTTCTCGCTTCAAGTTCCCATATACATTTTGCGTTGGGTTCTCGCTTCAAGTTCCCATATAAATTTTGCGTTGGGTTCTCGCTTCAAGTTCCCGTTGGGTTCTCGCTTCAAGTTCCCATATAAATTTCATCGATTCTACCTGTGACTTCGAAGGTACATCAGAACTGAAGTCGTTTTTTTTTGTTATACTCGTAAAATGTGGTATAGTCTAGACACTACACAAGTGCATTGCAGTTTTATGTAAAGCTTGTTCGTTTCGAACGAATTTAACCTGTGTTGCATACAGAGTTGAGGTCATGAATCGTGATTTATAAATAAATTAGATTATGTCATTGAACCCACTCGAACACTAATCCTATATATACCTATTATAAACGCGAAAGTTTGTATGTATGGATGTTTGTTACTCTTTCACGCAAAAACTACTGAACCGATTTTGATAAAATTTGGTATGTAGGTACTTTAGAACTTGGAATAGCACATAGGCTACTTTTTATCCCGGGAAACCGCGGGTGGAACCGCGGGGCGCAGCTAGTATTATATAAATGCGAAAGTTTGTGAGGATGGAGAGATCGCTTTTAGCGATAAGGCCGCCCATTGTAGCACTTTCTTTAATTGTTTTTATATAATGTCTTTAATTTATTGTTTGCAATAAAGCTTTCATCTATTACCTATCTATCTATGGATGCTTGTTACTCAATCACGCAGAAACCACTGAATTTTGATGGAATTTGGTATGTAGGTTGTTTAGGTCGCGACAAAAGACACCCGACTTGGTGACCTGACCACCGTAGCTCAATTGGGCAAAGCCCTTCCCGCTAAGAGGGAAGATTGTGATGCGGATTCAAGTCCCAACTGGTGGTCATATTTTTTCTTTAGGAAAAACTTTATTTACAAATACACGAATGAGTTGGTCACTTGCCTGTCACATACTACTGTGTTAGTTTTTGCCGGCATGCAAGCTCCATGGTACAATGATTGGCACAGTAAAATCTACCTTGACATCTGCCTGACATAAGTCTATTGCGTTAACCGCATCGAAATTGATTCCGCCCTTTCGGAGATAAATGTTTGTGTGTACAGTTTACTTGGATGTACCCATATGAAGTAACAAACGATATTTTTTTATGGAACTAAGTGATGAGACGAGCGGTTGCCTGATGGTAAGCGCCACGCCTACCCATAACAATAGGGGATCGGACAACTTTTCAGAAAGTGTTTTATAATTCTACAAATAATACCTATATAAAGCCATGAAAAATACTATTTTAATTAAATAACGCTCTAAAACTACCTAAAACTATGTTTAAATATTATGTTTCAAATATTGCCGCGCAAAAGGTCACCTCAAAACTTGTGACATCATATGTAGGTAGAAAACGACAAACTCTTCAAAATAAAACTTGCAAAGAGATTTAAATACGTTTTGTGAAGTTTGTGGACGATATAGTAGTAATGGAACGAAAAAATTAACAAAAATACATTTTATGAAAAGCCAAATAAACACAAGCTTGACTCACGGCATTTTAATACTATAAAAACGGAGAACTTATAATACCATAAAAAGCAATGCGTAGCGCTGCATTGCGCTCATCACTCCGAGACATCAGATATTAAGTCTCATATGCCCAGTAATTTCGCTGGCTACAACGCCCTTCAAAACATCCATCCATCCTCACAAACTTTCGCATTTATAATAAGTAGTAGTTAGTAGGCTAATAAAAGTCTTCGGCTTTTTTCTGCAGCTACCAGCAACCCTGCGTATATCACCGCTCCATCTCGTCGCGGCGTCCTACACTTCGTTTGCCAGTGTAGGCCCGTTGTCCCCGTAGACTTTGTCCCCGCTACGGGGACAACAGGACGTCAATAACTTTTTGTACCATTGTCTCCTTTACGGAGATACAGCCACTATCAATTCAATTCAAAATTCAATTCAAAAGTTCTTTATTTCAATTTTGTCGTCACAGACGAACTTATGAACGTCAATTATTACAATGACTACCACCATATCGGAAAAAGAACCACTACTCATAAGATACGGCAAGAAACTTAGGGGCATATTTTTCTAAACTTTTGTTACAATATTTTATGTTTGTTTTTGACAATATTATTCAGGTTAGGTTATGTTAGAACTGACCAAACAGCGCGAGCCAAGCAAGCGAAGAGCGTACCGCGGCAGCGGCCGGCGAAGCGCCAGAAAGTAGTTTTCCCATATAAAGTTTACTTGACTATATCAACGGAAACAGATTAAGGGGACAACGGGACGTATTTTTAAATATTTTATTAAAGTACTACTGTCACCGTTTAACAGGGATACGGATAACGGAAACGGACACCCGTTTGCCGATTCACGGCGGTCTTCACTGTAGAACACGTCTACCCCAGCGGTTATCGCTTCTGTAATATGACCGGCCCGATGCCACTTCAGCTTATTACGAGTTTTTTTTTATGTAACATAATGACGAGTCAAACAGGACGTCTAATGGAAGGCAACACGCCTGCCTAACAGTTACAGCACCCACCCAGAATTTTGTTTAGCAAAATCCTGCGCGGCACTGGACTGCGCTCGTTATACTGAGACAATTGATAAGAGATAACATGCGTTTATACATTGTGTGTGCTATACAAATGTGATGCAATTCGACACTGAAGTACCAAACTACTGTCTGTCTCTTTTGCACATTAATAAAAAGTAGGTATATTATTCATGGAAGAAAATGGTAGCAAGAGTTACTTCGATTATTGGCCACTTCTTTGTCATGATGGTAACTCCGCGTTTCAGCCGGGTCGGCCATTTTGAGTCACGGTGACGCGATAACGGAGTCAATTTCCGGTTCAAATTTCGTCTCGTCGGCCTTCTCTGGCGATTGTTTAAATAATTTGTGAATATTTCATATTTATATGTACTGTGGTTAAAGGTCAGCAATGAATAAAGCGTGCAGTTGATATTGCAAGTACCTACTATAAAGTGTCCGGATGTTACTCCATTTTATATTATTTTGTGTGATTATCTTACACATTCTTTTTTTAATGTTAGAAGTCCTCAACCGTTTTTATGGTCAATGGCTTACATCTGCATTTTTTTGCCATTTTTTTTAATTTGTTTTTTTTTGTCCTCAGTTTCTGTTGACCATGGCTCCTACTGTGCCAGAGTTCTACACAGGGAAGTCAATTTTTATCACAGGAGGCACAGGTTTCGTTGGAAAGGTAAGCATTCAGAACTTAATTCCTTCTGCGTCGTAGTAGTCGGGAAAAAAACCACATGCGCTTATTTACGTAAACAACAATAGAATTATGTTCTTACGAATGAAAAGAACATTTAACATTGCTTTACATATATTTATATTAATACTTAATAAATAGGTACGCCCAACGATGACATATGTAGATCCTGGCCCCTAACTAGGATTCCCTGTATGGACAAGGAACTACGAGGACCATGGTACCACAATACTCGCAGACACGAAACAAATGCTTGCGCTTTTTTTTCTGTGCGCAAACATTTGTCACGTCGCGGGAATCGAACCCGCAACCTCGGTGGTGTATGAGATTTGAGCCAACTTGCCCAACCACTACACCAAAGAGGCTGTCAAATGGAAATACAAAGTAAATTTACACCAAAACCATATGTAACTTTTTTTTTCAAAAGTGAAAAATATTCTAATGAAAAAAGCATACTATACAGTTAGTAATTACATAGAAGACAAAGCGCATGGAACATTCCGCTTCTGCCAAGTAGCTAACTGGTACATAAGAAACATAATATTGTCATAAACAAACATATTATTGTTTACTAACCGGCTACACTCACGAGAATAAGTCGAGACACTCGACCGGTGTTCGAGCGGTACAGACGCTCATCTTCACGGAGTACGTGCGGTCGCGGCGAGCGCTTGGCGCGACCGCACGTACTCCGTGAAGATGAGCGTCTGTACCGCTCGAACACCGGTCGAGTGTCTCGACTTATTCTCGTGAGTGTAGCCGGTTAGTAAACAATAATATGAATAATACTCACGCTAGTTTTAATAATAATAAACAAACATATCGTAAAAAGAGTTCTAAAATAACCCCTCAGTTTTTGCTGTATCTTCTGAATAGTGGTTCTTCTTCCGATACGGTGGTAGAGTCATGGTGATAGTTTGACGTTCACAAGTGCGTCCGTGATGCCAAAACTGATTAAAAAGAGTTTGATTTTGAATATTATTTTCGTTTTTCAGGTCTTAGTTGAAAAACTGCTCAGGAGCTGTCCAGGTGTAAAAGCTATTTACCTGCTGATGCGGCAGAAGAAAAACGTCAGCTGTGAAGATAGACTGAAGGAGCTAGCTGGCAACAAAGTAAGTTTTTAAGGTAGTCGATTAAAGAGACGAGCAGGACGTTTGCCTGATGGTAAGTAACACATAAAAATACAAAATACTGTTATGGGCAGGCGCCCATAACAGTATTTTTATACTGTCCCGGCGCTTTCTGGCTGGGCCCTAGAGCTAGCGTCCCTAACGTCGTTAGGGGTTGCTCATAGCCAGTGGCGTAGCTAGGTAACCAAAGCACAAAATATAGATTAGTACAGAAATCAATCAACATAGTAAGTGCTCGAGCAACGCACACATAGACATCGCTCACGGACACGATATCTCGAACCAGTTGAGACCAGTGGGAGCGCGAGTGCCATCCGCTTGAGACACGCGACTGCGAACTTTTTTGTGCAAAAATGGAGCAACAAAGCAAAAGTTACTATAACTGCTCAGTGGACAGTTGTTTAAATTCAACATTAAACGGTGAATTGTCATTTTATAGGCTACCAGTTGTTTCAGAGAGGTAAGTAGGTATTTGCTTGTATTTCGATGGTTCGTTTTCACGTAACACAGAACAGTTAGGTAGGTAGGTAGCGCCCCAGCCCCCGGCCCCGCGCCGATCAAGCGGACATGATTTTGTGGCCTTGTCATATTTTAACAATTTATATTAGATATTTATTGTAGTATAAGCTGTATAAGCTCCGTGTTCAATAATTTCTTTAAGTTAATAATCGTGCATTTCGCCAATGTCGAAATCGTCGCTTGATATTTTCTGTGACACATTTGTAATATAACGATAACATTAAAATTGAAATATTTAAGTTATTATTGTTTTATATATCCGTTCTTTCTTCTCAACAATAAATCAAACAACTAGATACGAGTGCCACTACTACGATAGTTTTTTGTGCATAAGTCAAAGTTGACAGCCCTAGCGCAACTGCCGAGTGTAGGTATGAAAAGTGAAGTACATACATGAGATTGCCTTCTGTACTAGTCTATATTTTGTGACCAAAGGCCCTGGGGCAAAAATAAAGGGGAGGGGAGAGAGTTCCCCGCAAGTTTCAAACAAAAATGTTCGAGACTTGTTGGGAATACCCCTGTACTTTTTCAAATAATTTGCCATTATTAAAGTCGCGTTCCTGGAATCTGGTTTACCTATATATATTCCGAATGTGGGAAATGTTTTCACTAGTTCAATCTCAGTCCAAGGTCAGGCGGCCCTCGAACCGGAGTCCTCCACCTCGGACAGGTGAGATAGCGGTCAAACGCAAGCCTATAAAAAGTGACAGATTTTTATATTTCTCGTACTTTAGCACAAAACAGTTTGTACATGGAGGACTTAATGCTAGATAGCATTTTCTACCAGTCATCCAGGACGAGCAAGAAAAAATGGTAGCGGTGCAGTTAAGTACATAATGGCAGGCTTGCGCACTCCGCACTGTAGGTACGAAGCTACAAGTACAAAGCCAGACACCGACGGCGGGTCGCGCGTCGTTACACGTGCCGCGTCAGAAGAGATAAGAGCTATGCGATAGAAAGAGAAGCGCTCTGTAGGTTAATATGCCAGGATCTACGTATGTGAGCGTTGGGCAATTTAGGTATCAATGTTTATAGGTTATTATTTCTTATTTTTAGGTGTTCGAACTGCTGAGAGCAAAAAACCAAGATGCATTCAAGAAGGTCAAGGTGATCGCTGGTGACATCACCGAGGAAGAGCTTGGCATTTCGGAGAAGGATAGGAAACTGCTTCAGGAGGAGTGCAACATCATCTTCCATAGTGCCGCTTGTGTCAGGTAACCTTCAGTTGACATGAGCACTAATTTCTTTCATTCCTTCCTTCCAACCTGCCTACCTGCTTTTCTTCCTTTCTTCATCCTTCCTGGCTTCCTTCCCTTCGTCCTTCTTTTCTTGGTTCCTTCCTTCCTTCTTCGTTTCTTCCTCCCCGAGGATAATGTGGTAGATTAAAACAACTTGATTTATAAACAAAAGTCAAAAGTAAAATATATTTATTAAATAGACACAAAAATGCACTATTAAAGGTCATATAAGTACACATAATAAAAAACAATTAAAATACGTAAAATATGGTAACTTAGAATATCATGACATACATCCCCGTCTTTAACATATTGATAATTCCTCTCCATCCAAAGGTTGACTGGAAGAGATCGCTTTTAGCAATAAACCGCCCATTGTAACACTTTCTTTAATTGTTTTTTATGTAATGTCTGTAATTTAATGTTTGCAATATAGCGTTCATCTATTTATCATGACTTGGAAAAAAAAGTTAAGCATGTCTACCCATTTCTTTCCCATACTCAAATTGAAGTCCGGGCCCAGAAAATAAATGCGAAAACTGACTCTACCAGTGCTTCAGTAATACGCCCGCTAGAGAAGATAGCACCAAGAAGCTCTGCAGGATATCTCTATTTTTTTATTTAAATCTTTTAAAATGTCTAAAAATATAACACTATATAATGTGGTGTAAATCATGTTATTTCAGATTTGACCAAAAACTAAAGGATGCTGTGAATATGAACACCAAGGGAACCCTGCGGATGCTGATGCTGGCTGAGACTATGAAGAACTTGGAGGTTTGTCAAAAATGCAAAATATTATTCTTTGTTTGTTTATATATGTGTGTGTCTGTGGGTGTGAGGGAGAGGGTGTCTCTCTCTCTCTCTCTCTCTCTCTCTCTCTCTCTCTCTAACTTGGATGGGCTCTACCATACTTCAAAGGGCACGTTAAGCAGTCGGTCCCTTTTGTTGTGTTAGGATCACAATAATTAGGCCATGCCGGAGGCCTAACTGAATGAACTAGGTAACTGATTTGGAAAATTTTGTGTTGGGTTCAGTATAGCCACGAAGTGGTCCCATATAAATATCATCGATATTCGACCTTGGACTTCGAAGATACGTCAGAATTGAAGTCGAGTTTTTTTCGATCGAATGTATACTTGTTCCCAGGCCTTCCTCCACCTCTCGACCGCGTACTGCCGCTGTCACCTGGACGTGCTTGAAGAGCAGCTTTACCCAGCTGTCCACAAACCTCGCTACATCATGAATATGGTGGACTGGATGGATGAAGACCTGCTGGCACACGTTGAGCCTAAGTCAGTTCTTTTTACTACGTTTTTATTAATTCACTTTCTAGTTTGTCTGTCTTTGCTACGTTAATTGAACCTGCATGATCCACGATGGAACGTGACAATTCTAACTGACGTACAAAATGTTTTATTTCCAGGGTCATCGCATCAGAGCCAAATACCTACTCGTATACCAAAGCAATCACAGAAGACCTTGTGGCCGAGTATGAACAAAAGTTCCCTATCGCTATCGCCAGGCCGTCTATAGGTAAGAAAGATGTGGACTTTATAATTTCTGATTTTATCCCTTAGAGATTATTTGTAGCATTCAAAATATGCCCAGCTTGTTCTCTGACTAAATAATGACATTCAAACTAGAACACGGTAATGCACACTACTGCTTTGCGGCATATTCATTAGCCAGCTGAGCTAAAACAATAAATTATAAATGAAGATGAACAACACACAAAGACGATCAACACAAACCTTGCGGTCGAATATGGAAGTCAGTATCGCAAGGTCATCTATGTAAGAAATAGACGGAGCTAGAGTAGGGCTGGATGGAGCAATTTGCCCTCTTAAGCACAATAGATGATACAATCTGGTGCACATAGGTCGTGTGAGTAGCTGGTCAGTTTAAGGCCATCGCAGTAATAAATAAAATATTGCTAAGACAACAAACAGACGACTTGTTCATTTGATGAAAAGCGGTAGCCATATCCTAAAAGCATAAGCATCTGTAACAAAACTCCAGAGGCATATTTGACCATATGTAAAAGGAAAATAGGGGCTAATCTCTTTTAACAATATTGGAATGTTCACTCGGTACTTTTCAACTATTAGATGAATTATGATGCTGTTTTTATTATAACTTACAAAAGTCCTTGAGGTTTTACGGGTAAAGCCCGATCAGACTTTAGATTTTTTGATTCAATTCTATTCAATTTCGTTCTATATACTACTGCCCTCCAAACAACCTCCTAACTGGGAACTACTTATTATTCTATAGGAGTGTAGTGTTGATATTGATATTCTAGAAGCGTTCTGCCAAAGATTAATGGTAGAGGCATTGTTATGCAGACTAATTGGTAATGCTATCATTGTCTAGACGTGATTGAATAGAAATATTCTTCAGGTGGTACGCAAAAGGATTGTAGGCGTAATTTGGCTGATGAGCGATGACGATATTGCCTTGCCAGTTTCCAATTGTGTTTTATATGGGGTAAAATGAAAGGCTCAGTTTTTTAATGTTTTTGTTTCTTAATATTCTCTTTGTTTATTTCATATCAACTATTCAGATTTGGCATTTTATAAAAAGTGGGAGAAGGAGCTAGTCCTTGAAACACAGCGTCAAGCAATATCGAGGGCTAGATTCAAAATTGAAATTGTAACACTTATCACATTACATACATTTTTATGATTGTTTATGTTATGTTATGTTTATGTTTTAATGGTTATGTTATGTTTTGTTTAGAAATTGACACCTAGCCTTACACGCCACCTACGACGGAACGGAGAAGGGTGCTCCATGGGGTTTTTTCAACTTTTGAATTTTGTTACATAGAATTATAAGTGTAAGAATTCTATTTTTTGTTATTATTTAAGTTATGTGCGGATTTAACACTCGCTCTAAAAACGGTGAAGGAAAACATCGTGCATGTCCAAGAATTTATCACAAAAATCAAAGACATGTGACATCCACCAACCCGCAGTGGGCCAGCGTGGTGGATTATGGCCCATACTCTCTCTACGAGCTGAGTCCCAGCAGTGGGAACGTAATGGCCTGATGATGATGACTACGTTTAGGGGCCAAGATCTACGTATGTGATCGTTAGGACAAAAATTAATACAAAAACGACGGCTGTCAAAACAGTCCAACAAAATGCGTTCTCGAAATATCCCTAAGGTATGCTTATTTCGTGTATTTTTATGACCAACTTCAAAAGGAGGAGTTTCACAATTCGACTGTATGTTTTTTTTTATATGTTTGTTACGCGATTACTCCGTCATTTATAAACTGTTTTGAACAATTCTTTTTCCGTTGGGTTCAGTAGGTGGTGCCATATAAATTCCATTGACATTCTACCTTGGACTTCGATGATACATCAGAAAAGTTGTTTTTTGGTATAAATGTATGATTATTAATAATTTTAATTAAAATTTTATTGTAATTGCAGTGACAGCGGCGTTGAAGGAGCCTATTCCCGGATGGGTGGACAACTTGAATGGGCCAACTGGGATTATCATTGGTGGTGGAAAAGGTAAGATAAATAAACAATTTATATATGCGGGGAATGTGCCCAGGAATTGCACGATCTGATTCCTTCTTCTCCCTTCCACCTAAGGACTTCCAGGCGTGGTGAGACGTTTCACCCGTACGTCGTTAATATCCCACCTATCCGTACTAAGCATTTCGCAGATTCCTTTATCATGCGAACTGCAAAGGAGTGGTACGCTCTGCCAATGTCTTTGTTTCCAAACGGTTACAACTTGTTTCTCTTTAAGTCTAGAGTGAATAGGCATCTCATGGGCAAGCGTGTTCCATCTTAGGCCGCATCTTCGCTTTCCATCAGGCGAGATGTCGTCAAACGTATGCCCATTTACCAATAAATAAAAAAAAACACTTTTCACTTTCCGCCATAAACTCTAGTAAAAGATACTACGTATAACTAACCCATCAAATCAAATCGTATAATTTTGAAAATTCAATTGCATATGCAATGGCTTAGCATAGTTTTATTTAGTGATGTGCCGGATCGTTAAAAATGTATATCAGCGGACACGGATCCGGATACGGATATTTAGTGTCAAGATCCGTGTATAAGGACACGGATACGGATCTTTATTTTCTCACTCAATCTGTGTCGGCGCGTGACCTTGAAACGATAGTTGACGTCACGCCGCAACGACGGTCAGGACAGGTTTCGGCTTGAATTGCTTAGTATCTTTGAGTTATATATTATTGGTACGGTAACTTACTAGAATATATATTTGCAATTAAAGGTGCAAAATATGTGATTTTAATAGATTTCTTTTTAATTATACTACTTAATCACATGATATAAGTTATTATGCACCATTTTATCCTGTCAATTGACAGGATAGAATTTGAAAATTAACAAAAGATCCGTAAAAGATCAGCGAGAAAAGTTACGGATACGGATACGGACATGGACCTTATTTCTCCCGCGATATCCGGATCATCACTTGCTATTTAAGCATTCAGCCAGCATTGTTGTATTTAAAAACACTATTAGGCACAATAGTGTTTTTAAATAATGAAACGAGTAAATGTGTTGTGTTGTGTTTATTTAAATTTAAAGTTGTATTTAAAGTAGTTTTGTATTTAAAAACACTATTTGGCATAATAGTGTTTTTACAACACTGGCTGAATACATACATTTCAATACCTAACTGTTTATATCTATTCCAGGTGTAATCCGGACGATGATGTGTGAGGCTTCCTACACCGCTGACGCCGTCGCAGTGGATCAAGTGGTCAATGGGTGCATACTCATCGCGTATGCTACTGCTTTAGACAAGTAAAAATACATTTACTATTACCACAGTTATAAGTAATAAGGACTTTTTGGCGGGAAGTGAAAAGTGATTCAGTTCGATTTTGTTTTATTTTCCAAACAAGTGTTATTTCGAGTGATCATGTGTAATATCGGTGGAATATTAACCATTATGTGTTCGGTAACGTGCACGAGTGTAGGCAAATGAAACAAAATAGGGAAAACATTGCTTTTTATGTTCTCACAAAAAGTCCATGGAAAGCTTGAATAAAGTTCCACCACTTTATTAAAGCACTAGGAGAGGGTCCGGCTTGTTGCTGTTGACCCTCATTCTCAACAAAAGTATAATAAAATGGAATATTAAACTATTAAATAAAAACTACGTAAGACATGGCGGTATGGTCCTAGAGACTTTAGCCTGCCCTAAAGGGCAAACATAAAAAAATAATTATAAGTAATAATAGCACCGAAAATATAACTTTTAGCACTCAGGGAGTTTGATATTAGTGAAAGAACTTTCAAAATCGGGTCAGTAGTTCCGGAGACTATACATCTTAACATACTTGCAAAAAAAATTACCTCTACATATATAATATTATTGTAGACGGTGCAAGCACAAATATTTGTGTTGCAAGTGTGTGACAGAACTCAGACAAAATATCCAGCGAAGGACAAGAAGGAGTAATTGTTGTTTTGCGGCATTGACTTTAAAAAACTAGTTAAAGTTTGGTTTAGCAGGTGTATAATGCGGATGAAAATTTGGCAACTTAGTTTAACGCCATCTAACGTTGAGTAGCTGCATTCGGTAGACGACATTTTTCCGAAGATTTCGATTTGAAGCATTATTTACTCGTCTCTCTGAGCATTTACATCTTGAAGCGCCATCTCTTGACAAGTAGCAAAACCGTTCATATATGATATTTTATTTGTGTGAGATTTTTCTTCAGTAATTTTTAAATTTCTTAATTCCAGACCGCGCGAAACACAAGTATACAATGTCACCCTATCCGGTGTAATCAAGATATCATGGCAGGAAATAATAGATAAAGGTAAGTAATTTATTACTGGGTGAATTATGAGGAACACCTCTACATACTTACAAGATATCTTTACCTGCGAAGCAAGATCTCCGAGTCTATTGGGACAAAACCGCTTTTGTAAATTTTGTAAAATTTCTCTATTTTTCAGCTGAGAGATGGGTACATGAATACCCCTACAGCATGGCGCTGTGGTACCCCGGAGGCTCCATAAAGTCCTTCTGGATCAGTCATCAAATATGCCTGATTCTATTCCATATTCTACCCGCATATCTAGTTGACGGGTTGCTATTTTTGTTAGGAAAGAAAACTTTGTAAGTAATAGAAGTGTATATTATGTCACCGTAAAATTGTAAATACCGTTAGATTATAATCTATCTCGCGAGACTGTATGAACTGTCGAAAGATTGTGAACCGTAATAATTGCTTACACCCTCGGTAGGTTAGGGTCCAGCGGGGGTGGCCCATAGGCCACCCCAACGCCGCAAACATGTATTATTTTCATGTATGTTTATTTTTCTTCGATAGATTATAATCTACCGAAAAAATAATGCGTTAAATTGTAAGCAGTATGTTACGGTTCACAATCTTGCGATTTCGACAGTTTACAATCTCACGAGATAGATTATAATCTAACGGTATTTACAATTTTACAGTGACATATGCATTCTTTTTGCTATTTCCTTAGATATACAATACGACCTCTTCGTTTATAATTTTTAAAATATGGCGGGAATTTTTAATTAAGTTGGTAGCAACGCTCTATATTATTTTCTAATGTTGGTAGATTTGCAAAAAAGAAAGGTTGAAACCCATCGTCTTTTTCTATGTGGCATAATATATAAAGCACTGATCTGCCCCTCAACCCATATGCCCCTCAAGCGCCAATCGTGTATCGTGTTGAGTTCAAATTAAGGTATAGCTTCACTGCGACTAATGAGATACGGTCTAGTTATTGTCGATTCAGACAAGACAATGAATTAATCTCATTCATTTACACCAAAACACGATAACTACAAGTTGAGACAAACTTAATGGGAGAAAATATGGCATCATAAGATATTGTCGTAGTGAATCTACACCTTAATCTGATCTCAACACGATATACGATTGGCGCTTGAGGGAGATATGGGTACGGGGGCTGTAAGGGCACAATAAAATATTTTTTTGTACTCATAGCGTAGTAGGTATACTATTATTTATTCTGTGATCATAGTAAGAGCAATCAAAATTTTCTGCCACATTTAGAAATATTTCATCGCAAATAATTGCGTGATTTAAATTAGGAATATTAACAGTTTCATTTCAACGCATTATTATTTAACGTGAATTAAGAATTCTCGATTGTTTTAGGGAATTTTCTTTCTTTTAACCCATTTCAAAAAAAGGAAGAGGCCTCAAGTATTTTTTTTTTAAGTTTGTTACCATAGGAGTCTATCATTTATTAACAGTTTTCGAAAATTCTTGCGTAGGGTTCAGCCCCCCTACCCATATGTCCCTCAAGCGCCAATCGTATATCGTGTTGAGCTCAGATTAAGGTATAGCGTCACAGCGACTAATGTGATACGGTCTAATTATTGTCGATTTAGGCAAGAAATCGAATTAATCTCATTCATCATCATCATCATCAGCCCATCACGTTCCCACTGCTGGGACACGGGCCTTCTCTAATCTCATTCATTTATACCAAAATACGATAACTACAAGTTGAGATAAACTTAATACGGCAATATATGGCATCATAAGACATTGTCGCAGTGGATCTACACCCTAATTTGAGCTCAACACGATATACGATTGGCGCATGACGGACATATGGGTACGGGGGCAGTATAGCTTCAAGGTGGTCCTATATAAATTTCGACCTTGGATTTCGATGATACATCAGAATTGAAGTCGGCTATTTTTGTTATGAAATGTATACATACTACGTTAAATAAACATTATCCCTGGTATTTTTCAGCATGGTGAACCTACAAAAGCGCATCAGCCACGGCCTCGGCGTCCTCCAATACTACACAACTAAGGAATGGTATTTTACCAACAAAAAGTTCTTGTCACTCCGCAAGAGGATAACAGCGCAAGACGACGAAGAATTTCCCATCGACGTGTCAAATTTGGACCCTGACGAATACTTGAAGATCTACGTGCTTGGTACAAGGGAGTTCTGCTGTAAAGAGGACCCTTCAACGTTGCCGCGGGCGAGGAAGCTTCATATGATGTAAATATAATTTCAACGAACCAACATTTTTCTTTCAGCCAAAAATATAAACAGCTGTTCAGTTTTCATGATTTAAAATTACATATACATACTTACTATAGAAAAATTACCTGATCCACGTACAATCCACAAAACTGTACCTATGTCTTGTTGGACTATGGTCATGGTCATTTCACTTGTGGTAGGTCTCTCGTATGCAGGAGGCCGTCTGGTTAGGTACCACAGCTGTGCCACAGCTATGCCAGTTATTCTGCCGCCAAGCAGTAGTGCGCTAACATTCCTGTGTTCCGGTTTGAAGGGTACAATGCCCTGCCAGCGAAATTACTGGGCATATGGACTTCTGATGTCTCGGGGTGATGAGCGCAATGCAGTGCCACACAGTGCTTTTTATGGTATTCAAAGTTCTGAGTGGCATTGCAGATGTTATAGGCAGGCGTATTGCTTACCATCAGGCTAACGACTTGCGTGTCTCATCATTCAGATCCAAAAAAATATGGTCCTGTGGTAAATAAACTTGCCAGATACTGAAAATTCTTTATGACTTGTATTTCGGCAGTGAGTATATTATAAACGTAAGTTGTAGGTGTTTAAATGTCTTTTTGTAATTTGTTACAGACGCTACATTGTCGACAGAATCCTCAAGTTCTTGTTCTTCGCATTTCTGGCCTGGTTCTTGTATTCCAACAGGCACATCTTCACCTCCTCAATTGAACTTCTGGACAACACCCTCAAGAGTTTGCCCCTTATCAGCCAAGTTAAAGCAGATGGAAGTCTGGAAACTGAAGTACATAATATTGTATTATAAGACTTTCCTATACGTAGTCATTTTAATGTTAGGTACCTGATATAGCTTTGCATGAGAACCATTGTAATATTGTATACCTACTTTGATTAATTATTTCTAATTTATTGATAACGAATTTGCTCAATATCTAGAAAAATTTTGACGCAGAGTATGAGTATGGTGTCTGTCATAATTAACATCGAATTGTTATTATATAAATATGTTTGGGTGTTAATTTACTTTCCAAGTAAATAATAGGTATTTGCTATGTCAAAAACCATTATTCATAGATAGATAGAAAATTCTTTATTGCACAAACAAATTTGTAAGTACATATGCGAACTTAATGCTAGTGAGCATTATCTTCCAGTTAACCTCGGTGTACTGTGGAGATTTTATTAGGTAGTGCAAACAAAATATAAAGTAATAGTAAACAAATTAAAAGGCCATACAAAATTAATAACAAGATATATACATAACAAGATATGCATAGGTAATGGGCCAATGGGCATGAAGGGCACAACTAGACACATATTTACTATATTATAATTTTTTGTCTTTTTATAATAAGATATAAAAATGTAAATAAATAAACTGGGATAAATAAAATATATAATAAATAATAAATATTTTATTTCATCAAATTATTTATCAGTCAACGCCGCTCCACAGGCATGGCGCGCAAAAAAAAGTATTCAACGTATCATTTTTCGCAATACCAATTTGTCTAAAAATAGAAGGAAAGCAATAAAAACCAATAATTCGGCACACAAAAACGACAAACAAAAAATAAAACTTAAATAATAAATATATGTGCCGAATGGGCTCAGCTCAGTATAGTGCCGATAGTCACTCACATAGCTGTTATTATGAAATAATATATATTTCCTCGCAAGTGTGTTGAAAAACGTCGTATGAAATGCGTGAGTAATGGCCAACATAGCTAACATAGCTCATTTGTATTAAAATGTACTATTTGCTCGTAGAGCAGCTCATATTTCACCCCCTTGAAGTTAAAATGCAGCATAAACAGGCGAGCTTTTTACTTTACATTACAGCACTATTGTTATTTTACCCTTTTTTAATATCTCAGCAAATTTACTTTAAGCTACATATATTAAAAACACGAAGAATATAATATAGTATATGAAGCGGCGTGCATATATGTGTCGAACCTTTTCTAACAACCTAGTTATCATATTGGCTAGTGCGATAGGGCGGTAGTTTTCCATTAAAATTATGACACATTTGAAATAACCGTAGTTTAGTATCGATTTCGTACAGTGTATTCAATTTGAATATAATTAATATTTTTATTAAGCGGTTAGGTGAGTATCGACCCTTACATTTTTTATCTGTACGTATTATGAACTAGCCAAAGATAAAATATGAACCAAAGACAAATTATTACAATAGACGAATTGCAAAAAGATGAACAATTAAACATATACACATTTCTTTTTTCTCAAAAGGCCTTTTGCATGTGTTAAAAAGAGAAAGCATTATACGCATGGCACCATCTTAGCGACTTTTTGGCGGGAAGTGAAAAGTGATACAGTTCGATTTTGTTTTATTTCCAAACAAGTGTTATTTCGAGTGATCATGTGTAATATCGGTGGAATATTAACCATTATGTGTTCGTTAACGTGCACGAGTGTAGGCAAATGAAACAAAATAGGGAAAACATTGCTTTTTATATTCTCACAAAAAGTCCATGGAAAGCTTGAATAAAGTTCCACCACTTTATTGAAGCACTAGGAGAGGGTCCGACTTGTTGCTGTTGACCCTCATTCTCAACAAAAGTATAATAAAATGGAATATTAAACTATCAAATAAAAACTACGTAAGACATGGCGGTATGGTCCTAGAGACTTTAGCCTGCCCTAAAGGGCAAACTTAAAAAAAAATAAACAAGCATAGAGGAGCATAGAGCCCATAGAGACTTTTAAACTAGCAAGTTTTCTACACACAAACATTTACCGAAATAGAAAATGTTGCTGTGAACCAACTACGTGCGATATAAGTTTAGTTCTGACCAATAGAAGCGTTTGTTATTGTATGACTCACCCAATAAGAAACGTCTAGTTGTCTCTAGAATTATTTTGGTCGAGAACCTACTATTGCATCAGAAAAGTGCGCGAAGGACAAAAATCAAGAGCGTTTTCTCTTTGTTGAATGAAAATTAATCGAGTTCTGAAATCGATTTGAATGAACTCGAATAAAACTCGAGCATCTACAATATAATATATATTCTGTAGTTTCTATCTTTCTATAGGAATTTATTTACCCTCGCAACTACAAATAGTTCGCTATAGAATATTTTCTCCTGATTAACATTTGGTAGTGTTAGCAGTCGCAACGAAGACGAGGTACAAAAAAGTGCATGAAAAATAAGTCCTCGAGGCTGAAGGTCCGTGAAGGGTGCATGCATTTGCTTGCTACATTCCCAAAATTTTAGCTTTCATAGTGTGTTTACTGACAGCATTTCATTTCTCATAGTCAGCTTCTATTTGCCATAACTACAAGCCTTCCCCTACTACAACAACATTGGCTAAAGACTCTTAGTTGACGTAGCTATTATAAAATACAAATTATTGTGAGAAGGAATTGACTAATAAAATTGTACAGGGGAAATGTGTCGTGAGTCCTGACCTCGATGAAATCGATTGAACTAGTTCTAATTTAATTGATATCGATGTTCGATACATTCACGCTTGTCGCATGATCACATCACTAGCTGTCAAAGTTGTCAAAACTCATTTGTTATCTGTTGCAGTCGTGTTTTCGAAATTATTTTAACAAAATGGCTGAACTGTAAAGACGTGTATTTCTGTTATTTTCGTCACAATGGAGCCCCACGAAATTAATTCTTTCGAAATAATCAATGATTCTAGTGTTTTGATCTTCCCACTAACACCTCTAATAACTGAAGACGTTTCTTGTGAAGTGTGTGATAGAAACAATTCTTTCGGACTTGAGAATTGGTTTCCACTTCAGGTTATTCCAGCAAAGTGTACTAATCGGAGAAAATCTTGTACCTACTTCCACACGCCACCACCTGATTTGTGTAGAGACAAGAGTAGTTTGTGAAATGTGTGTGTGTGTTTAGGCATTAGCATCTACTGTGATTCGTGAAAAAGTATTGATAATATGAATTTCTCTGGTATTTACCAGCGCGAAAGGCGCAACCCGAGCCAAATGTACCATCCTATGCATCATTCCGTCGCTAGTTACTGGACAGAGACCTTAAATAAAAGTGAAATGAAGCACGATTTTTGTGACGATTTCCTCAACAACCTCCATCGTATCCCTGATCCATTGAAGAAGAACCTCGCTGATACGTTGTTTACCAACGAGACACCGCGGGAAGTGGAAAAAGCTTTTCCTGACCAGAAAATGACACATCGAAACCAAGTGCCTTCACCAAAACCGATCATGGAGGAGAAACCGCCTGAAAGCCCAGTTGGCACAGCCTTCAGTGGTATTGGTACCTTTTTCACGGCCGCATTTAATGTGCTGTCCAACGTCATGTTCAGAACTAGATCGCCAGATAACTACTACGATTGCTTCGACGCCGACAAACACCAGGGGTCGCCACATAGCTGGCAGCGCGCCAAAACAGCTGAACAAGATAAAAATGGCCAAGCTGACGACCGAAAGAGCTACGGCGCCTCGCCCAATCCAAATGTGTGCCTAGACATGAATATTGACAGCAGAGCTACTGTGACACGAGCGGAGAACAAACTCAACGAAGTCTTGAACTTGCTGTCACCGAGACAGCAGTCAAGCTCTGCTTGGGTGAGAAAGCGACCAAAGAAAGTCTTTGTTGAGCCTGGATCAGTTGAAGAGAGCTTCGAAGATGCCTTCACTCCTGAAGACTTTGGTAGCCTGCCTAGCGACTCCTATATTGAACACTTCAGCCCTCTACAGTATCACTTAGAAGAACGTTATGAAACAGCAGGGCAACAAACAAAGCTAAACACAGCTCCGGTGAAAGATAACAAAGATGCTGTCAAAGATGTAACAAACAAAAGTGATTTGGAGCTGAAAATAGATGATTCGCAATTGGAAAAAGACAATGTGCAATTGGAAACAGATAATTCTCAAGTGGAAAAGGTTAATTTACTATCGGAAAACAAAAAACAACTGGAAAAAGATAATTTGCAATTGGAAGAGATTAGTAACCTATTGGAAAAAGTAAATTTGAATTCCGATGAACAGCTATTGGAAAACAAAGTACCATTAGAGAACTTAGAAGCAACAGATACAAAAAGTCTGAGTAAATTTGAGCTAGTTTCTTCCTGTGAGGATAAAGTATCAAAACTCAAAGCATTGCTCCAAGAAAAACGCATGAAGTGCAATAAATCAAACAACGATGTTAAACCTGACAGCAATCGAACAACGCCACCTAAAACTATTCCTGTCGAAAAGAAGCCTGCTGATAAACACTTTAAGAACCCGAATAGACGATGCAGCAAGCGTTCAAAGTCAAAACTAAAGTGTCGAATAGAAGATGATCTTGTATTCGCCAATGAAATTAGTGTCGGCACTCCACCAAGTGTTGATAACTCCCCAATGCAACACACAAATGTGAACTTTGGTGACTATTTTGATGAAGTGTCTGGTCGATTCAGAAGTGCATCAATCGGAAGTGAGGATTCCTTCCAAATTGTGTTCAATGACAGCCCGAAAACAGGCCACTGCCGAATCCGTACAATTTCAGACTGTGATTCTGAAGACTCTTTCATCGTCTTTGAAGACTCTCCAGACAGTTGCTACACAACCAATGATGTCTTTGGAGATACAGAGGACTCTGATTCAGAAGAAGTCAGTGATTCGGGTTGTGGTATGGTAACCTGCAAACTTGCTCCTATGCTGACCCGAACTGTCAGTAACTTGGCCGATGATAGTTTGTACGCAGAAAGTGAGGATGAAGTTGACTTTGGACATACGGAGACCGTGATTGATGTGCCTGAAGAAAAAAATAGTGGCCTGCTTTTGGACGATGCCAAGAAGCTGATTCGGAAGTCCCAACCTGCTAAACAAGTGAGTAATTTTATTTTTTAATTATATTTATTATTATCTATTGAACTGAAAATCATTAATGAAAATCTTCCATGGCGCAGTGGATGAGTAGGAATGTTGCGTAAGAAACAATATAAGATTAATTTAAGGGGTTCATTTTCATTTCGGTTCTTATAATCTTTTTGGGTAAACTTTTTAGTTCCACATGAGAACGAAAGCGACTACTCATCCACTACGCCATGGAAGACTCAAGTCATTATTTTCGTCATGAATAGGTAAAATTAAACGCAAAACCTTTGATGAAATCTGATAAAATAATACGCGTTAAATTCTTATTTCATACCATTTAAAATAATGTATTCTTCTCTCTTTCTAACATCGTACGTTAAACAAAGATAGATTGATTTCCTTCATAAAATTATACGCGACTCTTGTCCGTCAAGGTTTGGCAAAACAAAATTACTACTGCATGTCAAATAGATCTTATGTCGAACACAGTAAAGTCTATAACAAAGAAATATTAGCTAGAACATCAAGGTCGCCGCATGTGCTAAGAAAGCCCAGTCAAATACAACGTCGACGTTTTGGAACTTTGTCTAACTAAATAGTCAGATATTTCCTTTATAAAGTGATGGAGGGAAAACATTTTCATATTAGGAAAAGGTACATAGAACAATATTAATTTGATTTGACCAGTAAATCTTGATCTGTAAATGGGCTAGGTAGTTGTTTACGCATATCAATGAACTGGATTTCTTAGAATATATTTTTAATTATATAATCTTCAAATCAAATCAAAAGTCCTTTATTTAATATTGGCATCACAGACGCACTTATGAACGCCAATTATTACAATGACTCTACCACTGTATCGGAAAAAGAACCACTACTCAGAAGATACGGCAAGAAACTGAGGGGCATTTTTTTTAGAACTTTTGTTACTATATATTATTATTGTTTGTTATTGACAATATTATGTTTCTTCTCTATCTCTAAATAAATCTCTAAATAGTTAGTGCGGCTTAGTGAGAGAACATGCGAATTTCGATCCGACGCACCCGAGTTCGAATTCCGCTGGCCCCGCACCACTGATTAAGTTATGTGCGTATCTAACACTCGCTATAAAAACGGTGAAGGAAAACTTCATGAGGAAACTGGCATGTCCAAGAATTCATTACAAAAATTCAAGGACATGTGACATCCACCAACCCGCACTGGGCCAGCGTAGCGTGGTGGATTATGGCCCATGCTCTCTCTATGAGAGAAGGCCCGTGTCCCAGCAGTGGGAACGTGATGGGCTGATGATGATGATGAATCTCTAAATTGTATAAAATATATTATACAGTTAGTAATTACATAGAAGACAAAGATGCATGGAACATTCCGCTTCTGCCAATAGCCAACTGGCACATAGAAAAAATAATATTGTCAAAAACAAACATAAAATATTGTAACAAAAGTTCTAAAATGCCCCTCAATTTCTTGCCGTATCTAATGAGTAGTGGTTCTTTTTCCGTTACGGTGGTAATCATTGTAATAATTGACGTTCATAAGTGCGTCTGTGATGCGAAACATGAATAAAGAACTTTTGAACTTTGAACAATCCGCGTCCTCATATCTGTTCCTAAACCACGCAATTTCTACACTGAAGCACAGAGATATTAATAATATATAGTCATAAAAATATCAACGCTGTAAGTTCATGCTGACTTGGATTCCCTATTTCGAATGAGTCAGAAACTGCCCCCATACCCATATGTCCCTCAAGCGCCAATCGTACATAGTGTTGAGCTCAGGTGTAGATTCACTGCGTCAATGTGTTAATATGCCATATACTCGGCCGGTTTCTGAATTGAGAATTCGAAGTTGAGTTTTTCTTAAAGGCTGCTTAACTACTACTTAAGGCATTTTCTGTTTCTGATTAGATGTTAAGTATAGTTTGAGCATTTGAGGTTGAGATTTGCTCAAATTTGACAGTTCGGATCTTAAGTTCATGCTCATCTTATGATCAGCGCCATAATTGCGTTTCAGAACTCGTTGACAGTGCTCAAACTAGTCTCAAAGCATAATTGAGTAACATACATTTAAGTAAAGGCGTTCGGCTACTCAAACCTTACTGAACCTTGTAATTTGTTTATTTTATTAAAAATACACAAACTTTTTGTGCATAACCTACTAGCTTTTGTCTCCGCGGTCTTCGGGTTTATTGTTTTGTACAATGTCTAGTGACAACAATACCCATGGTCTTAGGTATCTCATGACACTATTTCTAAATCCTGCCACTCCAGCACAAGAAGCCTATAATATTAGAGCCCAGATATCAACCAGAAACACTGTAGAGAGATGTTTTGGAGTTCTCCGGAGATTAGCAGCTAAAATTAGACAGGGTGTCAAAGGTGATGCGTGGTACAACATAATATGGCCCTTGATTTTGATGATCATATTGCTAAAACGTTGTACTTATTGAAGTACCTAAATGAAGTTCAACCTTTACCCCAGGCCCAAAATACTGTGAGATCAGCACTAGTATATAGAAAGTTATATCGCAAATCATTAGCAAGTACTCCCTATGTATTTCCTGTGTTATTTAATGGGAGTATGTAGGTACTACGTAAATAAATCGTTTTATAATAGTAATGAGTATGTTGTTTTATTTCAATAATTAGGTTAAACAGGTAGGTATTAAGGTTAGGTAGGTATATCTGCATCTCTTGACCCAGTTGCGCCTTAGTATTGCTTTCTTATAGCCATTTGGACTTCTTTTTTCTTTTGTAGGTAGAATGCTCCCGTCATATTGCAGTCTACCACACCTTTGAATCTGTAGGCAAAACAATATATTTCATAAGTTATTATTATTAGGAGCCTGTTTTGTCCCACTGCAGGGCAAAGGCCTCCCCACCCTCCCTCCATTTATCTCTATCCATTGCCACGATAGAACAATCTTTAAGGTGTGAGTCTAGCTCATCGCGCCATCTCCTTTTTGGTCTGCCGCGAAGTCGTTTGCAATCGTGTGGGGTCCACTGAGTAGTGGTTTTGGCCCAGAGATCATCCGACATGCGGCAGACATGTCCAGCCCAGTCCCATTATGGTGTTGTTTCTTATACGGTCAGTTCGCTTTACGCCAAGAATACTGCGCTCCATAGCTCGCTGGCAGACCTCAAGGTCGGACCTCTGATGATTTGTCAAAGACCCAGTTTGCGCACCGTAAGTGAGGATGGGAAGAATGCACATGTCCATGAGTCTGTGCTTAAGGGACCTAGGGAGAATTCCCTTCATGAGGGAAATGTAAATTTCATAAGTAATTATTATAAAAATGCTAAACGTCGAAGGATTAGGTGCATACTTACTTTGTTACGATACGATGGTTTCTTCCTCTTCGTTTGTGAAATTGGGAGAATATCCTGTCCTTTTAAATTTTTTGTAGCTGATTTTATTAATAAGAAATACTAATTAATAAAATACAAAACTTTACATAAAGAAAAATTCGAATCAAACTGAAATGACATTTTGACAACATACTTAAATGACGTTTTGACATATGATATGCGTTTCATTTTCTACGATCGCGTTAAAATAATGACAAAATCCTTCAATATCGGTGTTTATCGGTTTTTGTACGTCTAACAGAACGCAAAACATTGTTTGACATCTTTAAAAATGAATTGAGATATACTTAACTAAGTGGGGTTTGAGAAAATCTAATTTCATCAAGTGAAACGTATAAAACTTAACTCTCTCTCAACTATTTGAGCAAAACTTAGCAGAGTTTTTCTAGAATGCTCAATTCGGAAACCGGCCCACTGTCCCATTAAGTTTATCTCAACTTGTAGTTATTTATTATTATTTTTACGCTTAATAGATCTATGTTTGGCCACTATCTCGCCTGATGTGAAGCGATGATGTGGCCTAAGATGGAGCACATAGATCTAGAGAGAGACGGAAGTTGAGTGGCTCTGGCTGCTCAGACCCGTCTCCCCTGTTCGGTGACTAGGGTCCAGCGTCACAGAATACAATATTAAACAGAGATGAGTCCTAAAGTAGACAGCTGTGCGTTGTGGTACCAAAGAGTACTAACTATTACGTGGTACTGCGACATGATTTTGAAGGTTATTTCATCAAAGCAGCCAATTTTCTTTGGTGATATTTTTGTTTTTGCTGATTTTTTCACTAAGCGCTGAATCAATTTCGATAAAATTTAAATGGTACCTCTAAAGCCTACCAAACTAAAAAAGGAATCATCGAAATCAATTCATTATTGGCGGAGTAATCGCAACAAACATACATTCGGTTTGAGAACCTCCTCCTTTTTGAGTTCGGTTAACAAATTATCCAAATCGATCCAGCCGTTTTCAAATGAAGCGCTTACCAACTAACAGCTTATAATTTTTATTTATATAGAAGATAGAAAGATTTAATTGTCGTAAATGTCATGGCCGACGACATTTACACGAACCGAACTCGTGATAAAAAAACGTCTTACAAACGAGAATTACATACTAGCAAGCCAAACGATAACGATATACCTAGCATTATGTCTATCTAATTATGTATTATCATGCCAATCGAGTTTGGCAGGTTGGAAAGAATTTCCTTTCTTTCAGCACCTTGACTTTTGTATATTGACAACTAGCTGCGCCCTGCGGTTTCATCCGCGGTTTCCCGGGAGAAAAAGTAAAAGTAGCCTATGTGTTAATCCAGGGTATAATCAATTTCCATTCCGAATTTCACCCATGTCCGTCCAGCCGTTGCGGCGTGAAGAAGGAACAAACACACAAATACTTAATACTAACTTTCGCATTTATAATACTAGCTGCGCTCCGCGGTTTCACCCGTGGTTTCCCGGGATAAAAGTAGCCTATGTGCTATTCCAATTCCTGAAGTACCTACATACATACCAAATTTCATTAAAATCGGTTCGGTAGTTTTTACGTGAGAGTAACAAAGGTACATCCATACATCCATTCTTACAAACTTTCGCGTTTATATAATTAGTTTGATATAAAGATAAAGATAACCATTGTGTGACGTCACAAGGAAGCACAAGAGTCGCACGCGACGTTTCCCACTACAAATTATGACCCACGAAACAAAAGAAAGTTACAAATGCCTACAGTCAGCTTCAATTAAAGGTAACATTTTCGTACCCTTTCATAATCACCAGTTTGACATTTACTACTCTTAAATACCTTATTATTGAAAAAGTTAATTCGACATGGTTGTCATTACAATTATGTATTTACCACAACTTTGTCAGATATTGAACCGGCAAGCAGTAATGTGCACACATTCCTCTGTTGAGGGGCACTGGTCCAAGTGAAATTATTCGGAATAATGAGATTTATGAGGCTTCAGAGCTATTGTCTGGTTACAATGCCCTTAAAACCGGAACACAGTAATGCTTGCGCACTACTGCTTGGCGGCTGAATAACTGGCAAAGCGGTGGTACCCACCCAGACGGCCTCTCGCATACGAGAAACCTACCACAAGTAAACAGTATTCAGAGTACAATAGCCGATTCAACACAAAAAGTACCAGCTTCAGCCACTTGACTCCTTACAAAGGCGAGCCATTAGACTTGTCGGCGATCCCGAGCTCACAAAAGATTTGGAACCACTGAGTCAACGTCGAGACATCGGTGCACTCAGTGTGTTTTATAAAATCTATAATGGGGAATGTTCTGAGGAACTATTTGATCTCATTCCTCCATCACGGTTTTATTACCGCACTGCCCGACATCGTGCGAAAGCCCATCCACATACCATAGATCTATGGAAATCGCATACTGTCCGATTCTCCAGATCTTTCTTGCCGCACACCTGCAAAATATGGAATGGGCTACCGCCCGAGGTTTTTCCGCAGAGCTATAACATGGGGTACTTTAAAAGAAGGGTGAAAAGGGTCCTTAAAGGTGGGCAACGCACCAGTAATGCCCCGAGTGTTGCAGGTGTCCATAGGCGACGGTAACCGCTTACCATCCAGGCGGGCCGTCTGCTTGTTTGACAACCTAGTCATATAAAAAAAAAAAAGGAATTCCCACTACGGAATTTTCGTAATCAGACTGTTGACACACACTTTCATACTTTGCACTCTGTGAAACTTTGTATTTTATTGTGCAAAGATTAGAAATTACTGGCTCATTTATTTTTCAAAAAGTATCACATTACTACTATTTTTACTAACTGACCTATCAACCACGATGACGACTATCGTCTTCAAAACTGAGATCATCATCAGCCCATTCTTTCCCAATGCTGAGACACGTCCTTCTCTTATAGAAAGAGTATGAGCCATAATCCATCACGCTGGCCCAGTGCGGTGAATGTCACATATCCTTGAATTTTTGTGAAGAATTCTTGGACATGCCGGTTCCCTCACGATGTTTTCCTTCACCGTTCTTAAAGCAAGTGATAAATCCAACTTTTTGGATCGAATTTGTTGGCTTAAAAGTCGTCCGAGTTCGAAAACGAGAGCTTCACTCGCAAATCAGATATCTTGACGAAAAGCAAAGTTATGTATAAATAACCAAACTAAAGCCAAAATAGAGTTTTTCTCTACTTCTAAATAGTATAAAACAAAGGCGCTATCCGTGTCCTCATTTTTGTTGTTTCGCTTACTTCTTCTAACCACGTAACTGATTTATACGGTTGAGACGGTTTCATTTTTTATTTTCGGATGGTTAATAATAATAATATAATAATAAAAACTTCAGTTTGAACATTTGCTCATAGTGTTAGTAATTATTCTTAAAAGCTATGTTAGTCCTTAAAATAAATTTTGGAGAAAATTATTACGCGAGCCCGGCGGTTTTGAGCACTGGGTCGATAGGTGTACCCAGTGCTCAACAAATGGATTATCCATTTTTTCTGATAATACTCTCAAAATACTGTTGGGGCTTCCACGCAACCTGCTCATCATCGATACGGCTCTTTTTCTCATGATAGCGAAGAAATTATCAACAAGAGCCTCCGCAAACATTTGTGATGCGCTACAGTATCGTGGAAGCCGCAACAGCATTAATACGTATTACATACATTGCATTCTTATTAACCCAGAACCAGAAAGTTCTGGGCGCTGCAACTTACCGGCGGGTATGTCAATTACACAGGAGAACGACCTGCTCGACTCGAGACTTAGTTTTTTTTTAACTTAGTTACATAAAAAGGTCTTCCAATGCCTCGTTATTACTGACTTTCTTTCTCTACGAGTTTTAAAACCGTGACGACATAGCAAGATAAGACCAAAGACAGACGCCTCAGATAATTGCTTTAATGCCGACTACTAGGTCACCTTACAGCAAAAGCTGTTAATTTTTGTGCTGCTCGGTTATTAACCTTTTGACGAGTTCTAAGTACCATCCAAAGTGGGACAAAAAACACGTACTATAAAGTTACACAAACTAGTTACATATAATTGATAGCGACCCGCCTCAACTTCGCACGGACGCATTTTACTAATAAAGAAAGAAAGAAACAATTTATTTTGGCAAAACTGCATACAACAAACAACGAACACACAGGAGGACAGAATAAAACGAGTTAACGGCACGCTGAAATTTTCATACAAAAAGAGAAAACGTTTTTCTACCCCTAAACATTAAACAAATTCGATGAAATTTGGACATGTAAGAGATGTTATCATTATTGAGGTTTTTAGGTTTTTATTTTTTCGATAATATCTATAGAATTTGAATAAATGGACCCAAAAACTCGGTTTTTACTCGAATTTTTTTTTTAAGTTTGGAAACTGTTAACCTTAAAAATAGACATAAACTTAGAAAAAGGAAAACCTACAAACCTAGTTTATTCTCCATTTAAGAAATTGAGACCAAAATTACCAAATTTGGTTGAGATTTAGTGTGGTAGAAACGTTTTCCCCCGAAACGCTAATTTTAACAAAAATCTGAAGATGATACGAATTTAGTTAAATTATTATTATTATTTAGTTAATTTATTTAATTTAATTTACGCATTTTCTGCGAGACCGTAAACCATTATTCAAATACCTAGTGCTCGCTGGCCGCGGCTGTGCCATATCCTCTTAAGCAAACAGTTACAGCATGTGTATGGAGACCGCTGCCGTGTACAGTGCAGTCAAAAAATGACTGCGCTCAGCATAATGTTGTGAAGAATCCACAACGCTGGTTTTCAGCCCAGGCCCTTGGTGACTCACGAACTTTTGTGTTAAACTACGGAAATAAATAATTGGACATACAGTCTAAATATGGCGCTAATGTGGCGTAATGTTTTGACGATTTGATCGGCAATTCGACAGATAAATACCGATCACAAGACGTGATCAAGATGTTTGAAAGCGATCGGGATCGGTTATCAAATTACACGACTATATGCTGGATATTTGTTGAAAACTTATGGCTCTGGGTGACGAGCGCAATACCGTGCGATTAAAATTCCATAGTGTCTGAAATGCGTCGTGATTCGGCGATTTTGAAGACAGTTCGAAAGTGCCCGTCATTGAATTTCAAGCGGCACTATTAAAATGTATGGCTTCGTCATCAAATGATTCACAGAGGTGTGTAATTACTTTTTTATACGAATGAGTAGACAAGCAGGTCGTTCGCCTGATGGTAAGCGACACGTCTGCCCATAACATACACGATTCTCCTTCTGAACATTTGTTAACCAGGAAGTATGAGTAGTATGGGTTGTCTGGAAGAGATCGCTTTAAGCGATAAGACCGCCTATTGTTACACCATTGTAAACATTTGACTTGTCCTTTATCTCTATTTTAAGGTGAATAATAAAGTGTTTATCTATCTATCTATCTATAAGGACCGTGTTCCCACAACACCCAGACATGAAACAGATGCTTACTTAGTTTGCCTAGTCGTGTTTCGGGATGATGTTCGGTGAACCATCGGGGAGATGGGTCTGAGCAGCCGCTCAACTGCCGTCTCTCTCTAGATCTATGTGCTCCATCTTAGGCCACATTATCGCTTCACATCAGGCGAGATAGTGGCCAAACATAGATCTATTAAGTGTAAAAAAAAAACTTTTTTGTGAACAAACATTTGTTCCGTCGCGGGAATCGAACCTGCAACCTCAATGTATGTGATTTGAGCGAACCTGCCCAACCACTACACCATAGAGGCTGTCAATCAATTAATCCAATTAGTAAGTTCTTAATGCGTGCGTGTTTATTTTCAATGTCATCATACAAAGGGGAGCCATTGACCAATCATACTGGGTTTACTCAATGATTCTACAACTTTAATGATGCGTCATAGTTTAGTAAATATTTATATTTATTGTGTAAACAGTCTGTAACACAAACACCTTCATTGGCTTTGAGAATGGAACACAATAATGTGATTGTTTGTCTGATCGTCGGACTGCCATTTCTGAATGATAAACAAATAAATAGCTTCCATTCTGACTTCCAACGATCACATACATACAATAATATCCGGTATTTATATTGACTGCGTAAGCGCATGCTAGCCGAAAATCATAAATAATTAGGAAGAAGAAACAAGAATCGGTAATAGATTTAAAAAATAATCTAAAATCCACGCTTTTATGGATTTAGAATGCATTGTCATCGAGTTTTAGCCGGATAGCTACTCGGGAAGTGCTCGGAATTTGACTTGCAAGATTCCACCCGGAACGACAGACAGACAGACAAGAAAGTAACTTAATAAAGACGTAGTAATAGTAAAATGATATTGTTTGGACAAGGATCGAACCTGCGTCTACGGAATATCGTCCCTACGCCTTAACCACTGGGCCACAAGTCGTAGTTTGAAGGGCATTGTAGCGAGCGAAATTACTGGGTATATGAGACTTAATATCCGATGTCTCGCGGTGATGAGCGCAATGCACTGCTACGCAATACTTTTTATGGTATAAAAAGTTCCGAGTGTCACTGCAATTGTTATGGGGAGGCGTGGTGCTTACCATCAGGCGAACGACTTGCTAGCTATCATTACACAGTTTCATAAAAGACATGGTCCTACATCACTCAGACGCGTAGAAGTACCGACTTTTGTCAGTGTAAAAATATTTTGGTATTCAATTCGCAATAGGGAATATGCATGTTTTAAAAAATTTACGGCATCATTCGTCAATAAAATAATAGGGAATGTGCATGTATTTTTTAATGCATGAATCGATTCATTATTGAATTCTATTAATGAAAAATAAAAAATATATTGTACGGCATCATTCGTCAATACAATAATTAAATGAAAATTTGAATCAATTTAAATCAACATAAACGCGCCATTTGCTTGTGACGTCAAAATGTGGGGACCTAGGATCTCCTCATTGGCCCATCTATGCTACGTGTGTGCGTGTGTCAATAATTTACCAATAGTGCGGGCTCTATGTAAAAAAATTGACCAATAAGCAGCGAGCTGCGTGACGTCAAAACGTGGTTGCACGTACTCAAGCGTTTTGCGATTATGTTCCGTTTCTCCAAAAATAAGAAAAGAAACATTGAAATATGTACAAACAAACTACGCAATTAATAATAATAATTATATCATTACTAAATGTTTACAGGAGTAATCTATCGTAAAAAGTAATTTCCATATTTTTCGACAACACATGCATATTCCCTGTTTTACAAGATATACCGCTCAGATGCTGTAAGTATTTATCGCGGAGACCGAATACACATTGTGCGAATAGGAGCTCACTATCTAGCAGATAGTAGGCATATGGAAAACCCTAGTGAAGCTTTCAAGGTAAATTCATATATTTAACAATCAATAATTATTATGTTATCTCCTGTGGTGTAGATAGTGGTTGGACGTCATTACAGTAAAGGTTTTGGGGTTCAGGGAACAAAATATTTTAACACTGGAAAAAGGCGGTACTTCGTGTCTGGGTGATGGGTGACCATGTTTTTTATAGGACTGTGTAATGATAGCTAGCAAGTCGTTCGCCTGATGGTAAGCGCCACGCCTGCCCATAACAATTACAATGACACCCAGAACTTTTTATACCATAAAAAGTATTGCGTAGCACTGCATTGCGCTCATCACCCCGAGACATCGGATATTAAGTCTCATATGCCCAGTAATTTCGCTGGCTACAATACTTTTCAAACTACTGCTTGTGGCCCAGTGGTTAAGAGGGAACGGCACGCTGAAATTTTCATACAAAAAGAGAAAACGTTTTTCTACTAAACATTAAACAAATGCGATGAAATTGGGACATGTAAGAGAAGTTATCATTATTGAGGTTTGTAGGTTTTTATTTTTTAGATAATTCCTATAGAATTTGAATAAATGAACTCAAAAAACTCGATATTTATTCAATTTTTTTTTTTAATTTGGAAACTGTTATCTTTAAAAATAGACATAAACTTAGAAAAAGGAAAACCTACAAACCTAGTTTATTCTCCATTTAAGAAATTGAGACCAAAATTTACAAACTTGGTTGAGATTTAGTGTGGTAGAAACGTTTTCTCCCGAAACGCTAATTTAAAAAAAAACTGAAGTTTTTGAGACGAAATTATTATTATTATTTAGTTAATTTATTTAATTCAATTTACGCATTTTCTGCGAGACCGTAAACCATTATTCAAATACCTAGTGCTCGCTGGCCGCGGCTGTGCCATATCCTCTTAAGGCGTAGGGACGGGAGGGTCTTTGTATCGCATAGAACTGCATTGCGCTCATCACCGAGAGACATCGAGTCTCGTTTGCCGTCTCCGTAAGGAGCAGAAACCTGCCTTTGTATGGCTGTATGGAATACGCGTGAAATATCAATTATCGATTGTACAAACTTAACTGATAAGGTATAATATTCAACGCAATAAAGATAACGCGAGCACTTGCCCGCCCGAATGTAAATTTCAACTGAAATTGTTACTCTATGATATTGCACGTGACTAAACCTTTTTATTACCTAACTGACTTCAAAAAAGGAGAAGGTTCTCTTCGATTGTATATACATATATATATTTTTTTTACTGTTTGTTACCTCAGAACTCCGTCATTCATGAACCGATTTGGAAAATTCTTTGCGTTGGGTTCAGTATAGCTACGAAGGTCAAATATTGGTCAATTTATATGGGACCAATATAAATTTCATCGATATTTGACCTTGGACTTCGAAGATACATTGAAGTCGGTTTTTTGTTTCATAAAACGTATACTTGTTTATTTTTATGGAATTGAGTGACGAAACGAGCAGGCCGTTCAAGGTAAACAAAACGCCTGCCCTGACAATTGCAGTACCACCCAGAACCACGGCACGGCATTCCTCCACGCTCGTCACCCTAAGACAATTAGTTCTCAAGTCTAATAATGCCTAGTAATTTCGCTGGCTACAACGCCCTTCAAACTGGAACACAGTAATGCTTGCGCACTACTGCTTGGCGGCAGAATAACTGGCAAAACGGTGGTAACCCAGACGGCCTCTCGCATACGAGAAACCTACCACCTTGGAACATTTCAATTTTTACGATATTGAAAACCTATACTACTAGATATAACCGACAGTGTCTTACTAATATAAATATATTACAAATATTTACATGTATATAAATGAGTGAAAAGCCTGGTGTAGTGACACTGCACACAAATCTTTAAGAAAAGGCACATGATTTTCTGGCCAATCACACGCCAGGCACCCGCGATAGCTTGATAGACTGACAGGTGATATTAGATCTCTTTGGCCTTGGAGTAGATTTCTTTGGCCTTGCGTATGTCTAGCTTAATAGCCTAGACGCAAGGAGGTCACTAAACGGGCAAGGTCGTGCGCTTTATATCGCATAACAATAAGTTTCCCTATCACTACATAGTATAAAACAAAGTCGCTTTCTCTGTCCCTATATCCCTATGTATGCTTAAATCTTTAAAACTACGAAACGGATTTTGATGCGGTTGTTTTAATAGATGGAGTGATTGAAGAGGAAGGTTTATATGTATAATAACCGTGCGAAGCCGGGGCGGGTCGCTAGTACCAAATAAAGACTGGAAAATCCACAACCTTCTAAGAAGATATTTTTAACTGATCCCTAAAGTATAAAGTCGAGATAAGATATTTTATCAAATCTATCACTGATGAAAGTTGTGTGCACGGATATCGTATCGCAAACCTTGAGGTTGATAATCTTCATTCCATGTAAGTTTTAAACCACCGCTCTTCAAGTTTTCTGCTGACTAGCAGTAGTGCGTAAGCATCACTGTCTTCCGGTTTGAAGGGCATTGTATCCAGCGAAATTACTGGGCATATGAGACTCAATATGTCTCGGGGTGAGCGCAATGCAGTGATACGCAGTACTTTTTGATGTATTAAAACTTCTGGGTGGCACTGCAATTGTTATGTGCAGGCGTGGCCCTTACTATCAGATGAACGAATCATCGCTTAGTACCAAAAAAAAAAACAATAACATTATAAATATAAACGGCTACACTCAAGTATCCTAAGCTTAAACTCCCGGAAGAAGAACATCCTAATTGGCCGAAACCTGGTCGGAGTTATTCACAATCATAACGTGAGTGTAGCCGTTTATATTTATAATGAATATTTCGATTTACAATAACACTGTTTCACTATGATAAAGATTGTTTGTAATTTGGAACAATCATTCTTTGTTGCTGAACAATTCTCAGAGTAGCGTGTGTCGGATGTTTTAATTAATTATCGGCGCTTGTACGTGTCCCAGGTGTGGGAATGTTAATTTAACTAAAACCAAAGTTTATAAACATACGTGCGAAATTTTTGTACTTAAAAATTGAACCTACACCTTGCCGACTATAAGCCCCACAAGAAGTCCTATTTAGACTTTTATCTTTCGACGTCCTATTTTAAGAATATGAGAGGCTAATTTTGAAACCACCGGTCGATACAACATAGATATCTTCGTGGTCTAATTAGTAGTCATAAATGGTACTAAAATGTAATGTACTGACTGTACATTTGACTCGGCAGACTTGATAAGATTAATACATGATAAGAAATCGAAGTTGTTAAAAAAAACGTGACAAGACAAACAAGCAGAGTCCTTGGAAGGCGGCCCCCGTACACCAGAGGCATTGCCGATCCTCTGATCAGGGGGGGAAAGAGGGGTGGCAGCGCTATCTCACTTATTTGTCATACCTTACTACTATCTATTGCGGTAATAGGTATAAACAGTATTGGTAAACGCCACATACCAACATTTCCACAAGTTTCATCATTAACTCATTATTTCAATATCGCATTGATAAGCACTACAAGTGGTGAGAAAACTAGTGTTTGATAAGGGTTTGGTGAAACAACCAAGGACGTTGGGTCAAGGAGTTCAAAGGAATATGTTTGGCAATAAACTCTAGACAGATAAGTATAGACAACTCTTCGATGTATCACGACTGGCAAATAAAGAAACAATATAAATAAAACTCAACAAAATGTTTAAAGGAAAAATACTATTGCCAACAGAATTCAAACTCGCATTAATTTTTCTTAAACGCCTGAATGGTGATAGGTACAACATCTATGTAAAAACTATTATAAGCAAAGTGCATAAGCAATAAAAGGGGTTTTCAAAGATAAAACATAGTGAGGCATTGACCACTGACCTTCTTATCTCCATTTGATATGACCACCCAAACATGTTGTACAACTAGTGCATTTATCATACCGCTGGTTTTTTTTAGTATCCAATAAGGTGCAAAAAAATCCCGAATTATGATATGCGTACCAAAATAACACTAAAATGTACCTACTACTAAATTAGATAAATCGAAGTGATCTCATTCTTCGGTAAATAAGAAAAATCAATGTCGTAGACGTCGTAGTATCTTATACCCAGTAACTAATAATACCCTTGCAACTGGGTAAGGGTATTAATCGCTGTCAATAATATGTTATGTTTGGAAATCATAGACTCATCATTGCATCGCCTGTTTGTCACAATAAAGAACAATACGATACAAAGAAAGTATGAAGGTTGCAACACGAAATTTAATGTTTCATCGCAGTTGCATCAGTTGCATTACTTGTCAGAAAGCTTCTCTCGAGTCTTGCTTAGAGACAAGTCACTTTTTATTTCTAACCAAAGTCATCAAAATTAAGCTTGACTGTACTGGTAATTATTTGGGCTTAACGTAATGTTATTCAGATAGGAATTGAAATTTTTAGACCACCTGGTTAATCAAAATTAATATGGACATCTCTGTAATAATTTTAATATTCTTTCTGTTTCTTTAATATGTCGTCGCAAAATTATTGTTCGATAACTGGACATGGCTTACCTATAGGGAAACCAGCTTCAATATTGCTTCACTAGTTTTGATAGTCCTAGTACGTGAGATTGGGCACGTACGCCTAATTCTTAAATTTTGTAAGCTTACTTGTTTTTATACGCATTGGTTCTATAATCTCAGACTTCAGACGGTCCACTTGGAATGTATTGTGCATTACCTCTTTGCTATCTCATTCTCAGCTAAAAGGGTCAAAGGACTATAGCTTCCGAGCGTTGACAATATAATAAAATATTTAAGTGTCGTGGGAAAAACATGGTTGTGGTACTTGCGGTAGCTTGACGTCTATACAGTTGTGATTGTAAACTAGACATTAACTTGTGGTTCGCTCCAAACGAGTCCTCACAATTTACACATTTGACATTACCTTATATCCTCTAAATCCTCAAAGACCATTTCAGCTCATCTTCGAACTTGCAAATTCTATTGTTTTGCTAAATTTATCAAAGATCGTATCACAGATACGCAATTTATCGTCAAACAAACATAAATAAACATACTAAATGCTGTTTTGACCCAGTAAACTCGGTCGGTCAGTAAGTTTCTTATTTTCGGAATTCCATAAGCTGTTTGTCAGTTCTTTTTTATTTATTTTTATTTATTTTGTTTATTTATGGTTTACCAACAATTATTACATTAGTACATACTTTAATAAATATTCAATAAATATAATTGCTAACCGCATAATCTTTTACAGGTAAACACCGCATGCATAAGTAAACTAGATTTATAATTTGAATAACATATAAAAAGTTCTTATAAAGGTAATAGGATAGAGTTCTCGTCACTATACTCACGGGATATTGGAATTATTAAAAAAATCTAGTGTTTTTTTAAATTCTGTCAGATGATAAGAACCTATTTTCAGAACTGAGGAGGATAAGACCATTAAGGAAAGATCCTTACACAATAATACATTATATGTATACTGTAAATAATGTTTGATGCAAGAAACTTGTTCTCGCAATATTTATTTATTGAATACGCGTTTTGCACATTGATAACAATAGGTAATATGTTATTTTACTTGTGACAAGTCTACAGTAAATAGACTGTGTAATTTCCCACATCCTTTGTATTAATGTGTTCCGGTTTGAAGGGCATTCTAGGCAGCGAAATTACTGGGCATTATGAGACTTAAGGGTTAATTATCTCAGTGCAGGGCCGCGCAGGATTTTGCAAAACCATGTTCTGGGTGGTGCTGCAACTGATATGGGCAGGCTTATTGCTTTCCATCAGGCGAACGACGAGCGCGTCTCGTCATTCAGTTATATGTATAAAAAAAGATATTTTTATACTGGTGTAGTACGAGAGCCTTCGCGCCGATGCCTTGTGAAACAAAGCCCGCCGTAGTACTTTCCCATCGCAAACCGTTTTATTAAAAAACGTATGAAAAAATATGGCATACACAACCTAAAGTTCAAACAACGCACCGCACTTATCTTGCGTTCGATGAACGACTACGGACAACGCCAGTGCGAAGATCCTTACAATCGGATCGGATCGAACTATCTCATATCCGTGGGAGGCAGAATTCTACAAATACAAGATGTCAGTAGCCGCGCCAGAAATCTTTTTAGCGCCAGACAAAATATCCAATTAATTAATGTTATACCACATCAAAAGCTTTCGAACGCATTTATGCGCATTTAGACAACGTGCCAACACTTTCTTGATTGGCTATTACCTAAAATAGATAGTAAATTCGTTTAAAATCTTTTTATGCGTTCAGCAAAGAGGCGTAGGTCGTGCACCTCACACCTGCGGCCACCTGCAGCATCTAGCAATGTTATTGACGTGTCTTGTCAAATCACAGTAATGCTTGTACTTTTTTATGTAACTGAATGACGAGACGATCAGGAGGTTTGCTTAATGGTAAGCAATACGCCTGCCCATAACATTTGCAGCACCACCCTGAACTTTGTTTTGCAAAAACCTGCGCGGCACTGCACTGCGCTCGTCATCCTGAGACAATTACTCTTAAGTCTCATAATGCCCAGTAATTTCGCGGGCTACAATACCCTTCAACCGGAACACAGTAATGCTTGCGCATTACTGCTTGGCAGCAGTGCGGCAAGAATCTTTATGAACATGGGTGACGTTTTGTAACGGCGCCTCTTTCAACGTTGCGGTGACGTCGAGTCTTATCTTGACCAATGATAACGACGGATGGGGAATTTCAGTTTTTGTTGTTAGCTCAGATTGTTGTCGCACCGTACCTACTGATCCTAATAACCATACTCGGATCTCAAAGAATGTAGTCAACGTCAGAACCAAAGCATTTGTTTAATTGATTGGTACGAACAATGCGCTTTGTATAACTAAACAATGTTCACATTGGATCGGTGCCAAGAAGTCGGCGAAGCTATAATAAGGTCATCTATGTAAAGCGAAATTTATTGTGTTTCGTTTACGTACGGCCAATTAAGAAAGTAACAGTTGGGAACGAGGTTGTTTCACTCAAGTGATTGTGTGGAATGATTACGGCACAGAATAAAATAACAGTACCTGTAACAGGCCTTTTTTAGAAAAAATAATTGATGATCTGCCAAATCTCTTGTAAAGGTAGAGAACAGGCCATTCATGAAATCTTAGCTTCTTTCATACGCTGCAGACTGCAGTTTTATTTCGTTGTCAAGTTTATTATTATAGACGTGTTTATTGGTGCTGAAAGCCGGCCTCTCTCCCTCTCCCCCTCACCTTCTCACTCTTCCATCTTCTTCCTCATAGGGTCAGCGACACATCGGCGATGTGGTGTTGATATCCGTAGGCGACGGTGCGCGGTCAGCACCATCAGTTGGATCATCAGCTTGTTTGTTTTGCAATTCTTTATAAAAAAAAACTGATCAGAAAATTCTAGAATATGCAAAAATGTAATCCAATTAAAAATCCCTTTATTGTGTAATATTTCTCTCTGTATCTTATCAGATATTCTTCACTGATAATGTGAAACATTATTAACATTCCTTATTTCTCGGTGAATACCTTTTTAAGCTTTGAGTCTTGATATTATAATTGTTTCTAGTTCATTCATAATTCTCAGGCCAAGATAAAAATAGTGCGACGGTAAAGATAGTAAAGATACCTACGGCTATTATTAATCGTTTCCTAAAAGTCTAAAAAGGCTCCGACTCGTTGTCACCCCGACGTTGAAACGGGCGCTTCACGTAATATGTCATCCGTAAAATTTTGAATAATTAGGAAGAACAAAAATGTTTTTGCTCGGGCAGGGATCGAATCTGCGGAATACCGTCCCGACGCTTTAACCACTGGGCCACCGAGCCAACTGCTCGAGCAAAATTTTTTTACCAAATTTCTTCTATTTTTCTTATATCGTCTCGCGGGGACGATTTTTCTTCCTTCTAATTATTTAAAAAAAATTAAAATCTTAAGATTTTCGCTTAGCATGGCTGACTAGTCTTCAATTTCTATATGTCGCTCATATTTAGTCTGTCTGTCCGTCTGTCACAGGCCATTAGCGTATAAACCGTAGCAGCTATTATATTACATTTTTTACAGATTGTTTATATCATTGACCCAAATTAGAATATGAGCGACCGAGGCGAGGTCTTTAGTGACAACTAGGGCGTCTCCGCTTTTGTATGTATATATATTTGATTGAATATAACTTTTGAACAGTTGTTCGGATCTATGTAAAATTTGACACAAACATAGTTAATAAAAATAGAATTTGTACGCTCGAAGATGAGCTTAATCGGTCCGGGGGTTGTTTTAGAGAATATAAGTTTCGAAATGTGGAATTCGGGAGGTTTCAGTTCGGAGCGAACCACTAACTTTTAATTCATTCAAACATTTAATTCAAATTTTTATTTTTTAATAGTATATCATATTTACATATAATTGGAGTTTTATAATGTACACCATACTGACCGCAATATTTCTTTTAAAATTCCTGTCCATCCAAAGGTTGCCTGTAAGAAATTGCGCATAGCGATGAGGCCGCCTATTGTACCCACTGTTTATTCACTATTGTTTTTTCTGTGTGTTTGGTATTCAATAAAGCATTATTGTATTGTAACTTTACTCCCTAAAAGCGCGAGGACCAACTTGGCTAGCCCGAAGAAGGACATAGAATAGTTTTATGGGGATCGCCATATAACTAAATCCCGCGCGCACGTAGTCGCGCACAGCAGCTAGTTTATTTTATAATGCAAAACAAGATTTTTGTTGAAAAAAATATTTTTCAAGACAAGTTTTTAACAAATTCGTAATTGTAACCGCGAGCCGATTAAAATGAGCCCAAACTAGTAGTTTACGATAATCCGTCAAGGAGTTCCATTGCCCACCTTCCGGCTCCATCATCAGATCAGCTGGCTGTCACCATTATATTGCATTGCAAACAAACATACAAAATATAAATTCATTATCATGCTGAAAAACAGCTGTCTACGGTAGACAATAGGTACACAATATTAGATTCTTCCACGTATGACGTCACCTTTCCGGTGTCCAATAAACATAAATATTATTAAATTTCCAGTGGCACAAACATATGTAAACAAATCATTATACAAACAAGGTCTTACAATACCTAAGAACTGATGCTATAATATTATGTAGTGATGAAAGCGAGTATTTAGTAATCAAAGAGTTCGCATCTCCAAATTCTTTTTTTTTTAATAGATCTATGTTTGGCCACAATCTCGCCTGATGTGAAGCGATGATGTGGCCTAAGATGGAGCACATAGATCTAGAGAGAGTCATTAAGTACATTATCTTCCTATTATGTAACCACTGCTAGTATGGGACACGGACAGAGAGTATCTATCGCCCTCTGTGGTGCCTTTGTGTAGTGGTTGGACAGGTCGGCCCAAATCTCATACACCATTGAGGTAGCGGGTTCGATTTCCGCGGCGAGAAATTTAAAAAAGCGCAATCATTTGTTTTCGTGTCTGGGTGTTGTGGGAGCATTGTACTCGTAGTTCCTGGTTCCCTAGATACAGGGAATCCCATTTAGGGCCAGAATCTATGTATGTGATCGTTGGGAGTATTTATTTGTCTTTGGGCTGATCTACAACGCGGGCCGATTGAGGATATGTATATGTACTTCTAATTTGTACATGTGTATGTTCTAATTTTGTTACGATGTTTTTCATCACCGTTATTAGAGCCAGTGTGAAAAATATACTTATACTAGATGCGCCCTACGGTTTCACCAGCGGTGTCCCGAGATAAAAAGTGGCCCATGTGTTAATCCAAGGTATACCCTGAATGAATTTAGAATAGAGCTATATTCATTCCATTATGTCTGTCTCAGAGTAATGAGCGCAATGCAGTGCTACGTTTTACTTTTTACAGTATTTAAACTTCTGGGTGGCACTGTAATTGTTATAGGCAGGCGTGGCGCTTACCATCACGCGAACGACTACCTCGTCTTATCACACGGTTCTATAAAAAAGATGGGAAGAAAAACATCACTGCGAAGTGACTACGCAATTCTGACGTCACATCTCACGTCATGTCTCGTCACGATATTTACTGAGATACACAGATGAGTCAACAGACACTCTGAGATATGACGAAACATGTGAATTGATGGTTAAAATTAAATGTTCTAGGAATTTAATGATCTCGAAGAAGTAAGACATACTGACAACTTCAAACAAGATATTTGTTGAAAAATATATTTTCAAGCCAAGGCCAAACACTAGTAGTGTACGATTATCCGACAAGGAGTTCCATTTCCCACCTGTGTCATCAGATCAGTTGGCTTACACCACAATATTGCATTGTCATCGGACTTCGAGTATTCAAAATTTCAACCCCGTAGAATAAGAGGAAGTGGTTCTGATTGAACTTACAAGATTTGATTGACCCAAACAACCGTTGCAAGTTAAATAAAAGCTTGTAAAAAAGGAGGAGGTTCTCAAGTCGATTGTAATTTTTTGTTTGTTTTTTATCTCAGAACTCCGACATTTATAAAACGAGTTGGATTTTTTTTTGCGTTGAGTTCAGTATAGCTTCAAGGTGGTCCCATATTTTCATCGATAAACCTTGGACTTCTGAAGATACATCATCCGAATTGAAGTCGGTTTTTACAAGCTTTTATTTAACTAGCAATGTATGTATGTATTGTATGTAACTATGTTTGTTCGGGCAGGTGGAATTTTTCAAGTTGAATTAAAACCACTTCCGTTTATCCTACGGAGTTGCAATTCTATACTTGTCAAAGTCCGATGACAATCAGTGACAGCCAGCTGATTTGATGATGGAGACGCTCATTTTAACCTGCTTGCGGTTCCGATTACGAATTTCTTATTTTTAATTAGCTCTAAGATTAATAATAAATATGTGTATAATAATAAGAATCTTTTTCGTTTTCCAGGTCCACTTCTCCACTTGTCCACCGAAAGTCCACGTGATGCGAGTGTGGGCGTTCGCCGCGAGACAGGCGCGGGCGGGACACTGGGAACGGTACGCCGTGGACCGCGAGCGGTTCAAGAGACGGTAAGATCTAACTGACTGATTAGACGAGCATGTCGTTCGCCTTTTTAACTAATTCCCCCATCTCCATTTTATCATCGGACTACAAGACGTACGGCAATCAATGACAGTTTCAAACAGAGGAAGACGAGTGACGCGCTATTATTGTAATCTAAAAGCTTGGGCTCGATGCGTCACAGAATACCATAACAGTTTCTTAGACCGGCAACGACTCGACGGCGCGCACGAATAATTCCGAAACTCTCCGACTACACAAGTAGGCAGTGTGTATAACAAGGATGGGTAGAGGCGCCAGTCAATGCGTGCGAGCGAGATGTAACTAAGCTTCTATCGGATAAATATCGCGTATCGTGTCTCTCACTTCTATTTCCATTGGCTAACTCGCTCTCACAAATGTGGTGGAACAAGAATATTAATATTTTATTATTTATCAAAATATCGTGGATATTTCATACCTACGAGTGGAAAGTAATCCCATGTGACTTATTTTATTTTCCTTAGTGATTATAACACTTTCTAAACAAGTGCGCAGGCATCTTTAATGAGTTTTTGTTGAAAGTACGACCAAGTAAGGCACGAGAGCTCACGACTGTGGTCTAAGCGCGACTAAGTGCAAATGTGTCGCGAGACACACTTGAGACGGTCCATCTTTGAAACCGTGTCACTCGTCTTCCTCTGTTTGAAACTGTCATTGACGGCAATACGCCACCGTTTCATGGTGGACATTCCTCCCGCGCGTACTAAGCGCTTCGCTTCCACTTTTATTATGCATACTGCTAACGAGTGGAACTCTCTGTCAGAGTCAGTCTTTCCCGATAGCTACAATCTAGGAATCTTCAAGTCTCGAGTGAACGGGTACTATCTTGGTAAGCGTGCTAGATCGTCGACCGCATCGTCGCTTACCATCAGGTGACATAGTGGTCAAACGTAAGCCAATTAGCAATACAAAAAAATCACCCGACGCAAAAAGGAGGGGTGTTATAAGTTTCACCAATGTGTCTGTCTGCAGCCCTTAAAAGAGTTAACCGATTTGGTTGTGGTATTATCATTTGAAAGCAGGTTTTCTAGCTGTGCTTCTTAGAGACGATATTTAAAAGTTCTGGGTGGCACTATAATTGTTATAGGCAGGCGTGGCGCTTACCATCAGGCGAACGACTTCCTCGTCTTATCACATATAGACATGTTTTATCAAAATCGGTTCAGCCTTTTTTGTTTTTTGTGTCAGTATGTACATACCAAATTTTATTAAAATCCGTTCAGACGTTATAAAGATAAGGATAGGATAGGATTAGTACGATTAGTGTAGCAACGGTCACCACTTGGATGGGTGACGGTTTGTGTGGTATTTACATCTGAGCGCTACCGTGCTTCGAAAGCCACGTTAAGCCGTCAGTCCCTTGTGTTAAGACAACAGTCGTAAGGCCATGTCGGAGGCCTAGGGGCGGTCTAGAAACTCCGACACCAGGGTTAGCCACATATAAGAGAAGAAAAAAAGAAGAACTATCATTAATAACTTTTTCCTCTCCAATTCCAGGATTGCTGACGTGGACATGGCGGTGTCATGGGTCCTCAAACCCCAACACCGGCGCCGAGTAATGTTCCAACGGTTCATGCCGTGGTGGAACCAAATCAAACGGAAAGAACTAGCAGAGAAAAAAGAGAGAGAAGCAGAGAAGAAGAAAGAAGACGAGAGAAAGAAGGAAGAAGAAAGACAGAAGGGAGATAGACTGGACGAATCGGAAGTAGATGATACGAAAATTTTAAATGAAGAAGCAAGTGCCGATAATGAAGCGTCAAGAACTGATACAGAAGTTAATGCTAGCGCACTTGTCCGTCAAAAATCAAGAAGAGACTCAGAAGATGATAATAAACTTCTAGAATATTACAATAATAATAAATTTGTTTACCGCCACGATGATGACGATGATGATGGCAAGTTCCCTTCAAATTTCTACACTGAAACTGAAAATGAAGAAGAGAATACTCAAAAAGAAGTTAAGAAAAATGAAGAAGATAGTGAAGTGAGTTCAAGCAGTGAAAAGATTAGTTCTTGACCGAAATAAAAAAAAACAAAAGTAAAATATTAAAACAAATTATATGATCGTATACATAAAACTGTATAAAGAAAAATATTTAAATAAAAACCTGTAAATAACATAGATGCTATCATATATTACTTTTTCTATGCATCCAAAGAAAACAAACACAGAAAATATAATTAAATATATTATGTCAAATATATAAATATCTTTATAATGCAACTCGCTATGTTGCGTTTAGTATGTTTATATTTCTGTCATTTTTTTACCAATATAATAAAAAAAAATATATAATTAAAACAAATTTTTTTTTGTTATGTTATATAATTATACTGTTTCGAAAAGCAAAAGAAACATACCATTTATAATTTACTGTAAAATAAATTTGTTTAAACATTTATACATAAATATATCTTTAAAAAAACGTATGTTGTTGATTTGCATCTCATTTAAAAAAATAATAATTGGAATCACAAGTGGATGCTAAGTGCCTGAAGTCTACTATTTTATATCAGATTAAAGGAAATGTATATGTATTCATATTAAATAGTAAACTTGGAAAAATTTATCAATATGAAGAATATTTTGAAGATGTCAAAAATCTAACAAACAATATTAGTTTTAAGATCTGTGTTCATAATTCTGTAAAAATAGATGCTATAATTTCACGCTCTGTAAAAATGTCGAGTTGTAAATTCTGGATGATTGTTAGTTTTTGTGTGGTAACTTTCTCGCAACAAGAACCGGCAGTTCCCAGTAGCCACCGCCGTCAGCGCCACCAATGGTAGCAACTGGGATTTTATGGTGGCATCTAAAATTTTCATTTCAAGTAAATCCCAGTTGTCAATATTGATTTCTTGTAACTTTTTTCGCGACAAGCACCGGCAATTCCCAGTAGCCACTCCCGTCAACGCCACTAGTGGTGGCAACTGGGATTTTCATTTAAAATCCCTGTTGCCACGAGCGGTGGCGTTGCAGTGATGTTGAGGAATGATAGTTTACTCCGATCCCAGTTGCTACCAGTTGCGACGATCGGGAGACAAGAATTTGACAGTCACAAAAAGCTTGTCCAAAAAAGTACAGACACTTGTGGCCTGTTCACTCACGAACGCTTGCCACCACTGTTTAACCGACTTCAAAGAAGGAGAAGGTTCTCTGTTCGATTGTATTTTTTTTTTATGTTTGTTTCCTCAGAACTCCGTAATTTATGAACCGATTTGGAAAGTTCTTTTTGCTTTGGGTTCAGTATAGCTACAAAGTGGTCCCATATAAATTTAATCGATATTTGACCTTGGACTTCGAAGATACATTGAAGTCGGTTTTTGTTTTTTTCTAAAAATTATTATGATTGTTGAAAGAATCCATTTTGCATTTGTTTTTGCTATATTTACAGCTTTACACCCCTTTGAAACACGTAAACACGATGATGATGATGACGCGTACAAATGCATACTTTGCTGTGGAGGAACGCGCCTTCGTGAGTGAACAGTTCTATACCGTACTATATGGTGACCAGTTTTATTATTGCTTACTTTTCTCGCTCTTTCGTACTGAAAACATTTTTCAGTCTAAGCAAAGAGCGTGGACTTAGCGCTAAGCTCTGGAGTATTTGTCATCCCTAAACGCGCTAAACGGGTGTTTTCAGCAAATGTATAGTCTATTCTTGCAACGCGATGAAACACCTGCAGCAGTATGTCTTCATATTTGGCTGTCATATATTTTTCAGCGAGATTTTAAAATGTTTACAGGGCGAGGTTTCCTTTTTTTGTTTGAGTCGTATTGTAACTGCTCAACTTCCTTCTTAATAGTATATAAATTATTTGTTAACCACATTATTTCCTTCATAAATAAATAAAAAAAACCTAGTTAAGGCTTACAGTTTGGCCATGCTATGTAATATGTAATTCCGTTTTGCGTCCAGCAATTTGTAACTGTTTAGCGTGGTCATACTATACCGTATGAATAAATATTATAGAATAAGAATGTGCACAATTTTGGTTACCAATTTGAGAATATAAAAGTGAAGAAAATATAAAAAAATCTGGAAGAGAAATAGCATGTCACGAAATTAATTTTAGTTTTTGACCCAGAGATGGCGTTATTTTCAATCATTTTTTGGTTACTGCTATAGTGTTGGAAAGGTATTTTATTCACTGATTTTGTACATAATTTGTATGTATGTATGTATTTCTGCATTTTTTATCTTGCCTTTGAACATGTATAGCCTAGCATTTGACTCATATTATGAACAACTCTTATTGTCAAAATGTGTGCAGTATATTTGTTCAGGATCGAAATCTGATAAGTTTCGTTACGTCCCCAGTTGTGAACGATAATTCAAACATCTTTTGTACAAATATGGCTATACCTTGAAGTGCTTCATGTATATATTGTATTTTAGAAATAAAGTATATGTACATTTTACCCATAAAACATAAAGAGTAATATATTTTATGTATAAAATAACATTATATAAGTTTTGTCACTATGCAATAAAGAGGGTTTGGTTATTAAGCTGAATATTTTCTTTTATTACAACTGAACCTTATTTTTAACTTTTAATCTACTTGAGAAAACCTATCGACTAAAACATATCAGATTTTATTGCTAATAAAGAAATGCTATTAGATTCTTTAGCATAAGAAAATTTAGCGGAATAAGACAAGAACTGAAATAATAAAATTTAAAGCTTTTTTTATAGTTTATGTGCATTCGACGGACGAACGGGATTTTGATAAAAATATTAAAATTGATCTCCGTTCGTCCCACCAAACTTGTTAGTGGGACGAAGGGGAATAAAGTAATTTTTTTGTCGTTTCGTCCCACTAAGATGATACTATGTTCCGACAATAGGGGATCGGACAACTTTTCAGAAAGTTTTTTAAATTAACTGCAATAAATATATATAGCCATGAAAAATACTAATTTAATTAAATAACGATCTAAAAGTACCTAAAACTATGTTTCAAATATTGCCGCGCAAAAGGTCAACTCAAAACTTGTGATGTCATATGTAGGTAGAAAACGACAAACTCTTCAAAATAAAACTTGCAAAGAGATTCTAATACGTTTTGTGAAGTTTGGGGACTATATTGTAGTAATGAAACGAAAAATTTAGCAAAAATACATTTTATGAAAATCAAAAACGTAAAATAAACACAAGCTTGGACACGGCATTTGTCTACAAATGACGTCATGCATTGTGATTGTTGTTTCGTTTGAGATGAAGAACAGATTAAAAATGTCAGTATTATTTATTGATTTAAAAACATAAATCATTATTATTTCACAAAAATATTGATTGCATGATCTTCCTGGTTCGACGAACATTCGTTCTAACTACATTTTAGATTTTTTCTCGATTACTGTCCGATCCCCTATTAGCAGTTTGGTCTTAACTGTAAGCTACTATAACAAACAATAAAAAATAATTATTTATAACATTAAATATTCATTAAATTCCTAATAAAAAATAAAGGGCTCTTAACTCCAGGTAGCATAAATTATTAAGGTACCGGAGTTCGCTTGTGCGAGTTGCGTCGGGTGTGTTTTAGCTATTACGTACTCTCACCAATTTACCCATTTTTTTTTTTTTTTTTTTACACTTAATAGATCTATGTTTGGCCACTATATCGCCTGATGTGAAGCGATGACGTGGCCTAAGATGGAGCACATAGATCTAGAGAGAGACGGCAGTTGAGCGGCTGCTCAGACCCGTCTCCCCGATGGTTCACCGAACATCATCCCGAAACACGACTAGGTCGCTTGACGGCATGGCCTTGTTCGGTGGGTGGTATTACAACCACGGCCGGAGCCTACCACTCCAAAATAATCTAAAACAAAAACTAAATTTGACAAAACTTTTAAACATTGTTATTTTATTTAATTACACTGACCATACAAAACTTTCACGATATTGCACAATATGATGACAGTCGTTCGGAATATTCTGCATACTCTGCACACTGTTTAATTTAGTGACACGTTTTGGTGAACGAACGGCCAATATTTTAAATATGTTAGTCGATAGATGACCAGCCGACCGCAAAGGTTAAAAATTGAGGCTTGGACCAACCAATTCAGTCGTTAACGACCAAACCATACAATCCAACGCCCAATCTATTTAGTCGACAGAACTATACATTAGACGGCTGGTTTTCTAATTTCTTCATTTTCGCCATTTTTAGCCTTTTCCCTTGCCTTGGCGTTTGGTGGCTGGACTTGAAATGGAGGTAGACCGAAGAGTTCAGGCTTGAAATCCAGGAGTGTTCTGATGACGATGGTCGCCTGCCGCGTCTGGTCCCGGTCTAGACGAGGGTCGGGGATCATCACCACCTGTAGGTAGGTAAAGTTTTTTTACCATCATTTTCATGCTTATTGTCTATTTATGTCTAATTTTAACATTTATCACGATATCTTTAAAAGGGATAGCGATTATGATCGTGATCCTAATTTTCAAATGGTTTTTTTATTATTAAATTGGGCTCACGTTTGACAACAACTCACTTGATGGTAAGCGTAGTTGCGGTCTAAGGTGGAGCACGTTTGCCCATGAGGTGCCTATTCACTCTTGTCTGTTGTGTAATCACAATCGCTATCAGAACGAATGTATTTCTTAATGAAGAAAATCGACGCGTAACAGTACAATAGGGGATCGGACAGTAATCGAGAAAAAATGGAAAATGTAGTTAGAACGAATGTTCGTCGAACCAGAAAGATCATCCAATCAATAGTTTTGTGAAATAATAATGATTTATATTTTTAAATCAATAAATAAAATCTAATAATTCTGACATTTTTAATCTGTCCTCCTTCTCAAACGAAACAACAATCACAGCGCATGACGTCATTTGTAGGCAAATGCCGTGAGTCAAGCTAGTGTTTATTTTATGTTTTTGCTTTTCATAATATGTATTTTTGCTAATTTTTTCGTTCTATTACTACAATATAGTCCCCAAACTTCACAAAACGTATTTACATCTCTTTGCAAGTTTTATTTCAAAGAGTTTGTCGTTTTCTACCTTCATATGACGTCACAAGTTTTGAGGTGACCTTTTGCGCGGCAATATTTGAAACATAATATTTAATCATAGTTTTAGATACTTTATTAGCGTTATTTAATTAAATTGTATTTTTCATGGCTATATATATTAATTGTAGTTAATATAAAACACTTTCTAAAAAGTTGTCCGATCCCCTATTAATGCGTTTTGTTACTATCAGGATAACTAAATACCGATAATTCCCAATTATTAGCAATTTAAGAACATTAAATGAGCATAATAACTCATATATCTAATTCAAATATGAGTCTCGATCGCTATCGCTATTACTATCCCTAGTGTGTCGATCTAAATTTTATAAATATCCTTCATAGATAGATGTATACAATAAGCCCCAATTTTTGTATAAAAGTCTGGATGGAATAGTAAAACATTTCGATCTTCGGAATGACCATTTATACCACATATTAAAACACTCGCGTTGTTATTTATTCCCATGGTAACGGTAATGTAATGGGCCGATGATGCTGAAAGGGGAACTGGTCGTACCTGCATCCCAGCTTCTTTCGCAGCTTCCACACCAACCGCGGAGTCTTCGAAGACGAGGCACTACAACCATGAAAATATTAAATGAAACTTAACCAGCGTTGCCTGTTTCCCCTGAAACATGAATCCCCACCGCGGGCCGGGGGCAGATGAGAAAGTGCGGTTGTGATTAGCCCATATCTCAATTACATTCTTCATTTAATTTAAGCGTCACACCTATGAACATCAAGTTATTAGAATCTCTCTACATCGAGAAGACCACTACTCAGAAGACACTACGAGAAACCGAGAAGCATTTAAAAAAAAATCACAATGTTGAGGATGAACTGCCCTTACAGTATAGTGCTCCTCTGCTTTAGTCCATACCATAAAAATTCGAGAGACGTTGTGATAAAAATTGACGTGCAGCTGTGATGCCTCAACTGAATAAAGAGCTTTTGATTGATTGATTAATAAAGAGCTGATGATAATATATAACTTAGTTTTGTGGAAGTTTAATTCACGGATTGATTCAGTTTAAAGGTGTCTAAACCTTTATTAGACCCATACAAACAAAACATCTAATTATGTACGTTGTTATAAATGATTACCATGCTAATTGATTTGGTAAGTATACGATTAATATAGAAAAGGTATAAATAAAAATATGAAACCTGTAATGGTTTAGGCTTGTCGGGAAACCTAGATGCGGCCACCAGGAAGATATCAGGATGTGGTTTGCCACGATCCACTGCTTTATCTGTTGCGCTAACCTATAACGGACAATGTAGGTGTGATAGATGTAAAAATATATTTATTTATAAAGCAGCATCTACAAATAGGTCTGTAGATCTGTCAATAGGTGTAGAATAATGACGACATATAAACATGGCAAGGCCAAGATCAGCTCGAAGACGACAGAACCAAGGAATCGCCAAGTTGTCATAGTGAATGTTTGAATTTCAAAGTCTTGATTCTAATTTTTAAACTTTCCCGTTTCGAACACATAGTATGGTTGATAATAACAACTTGCAACTTGGTCGAAACGTCGAGGTAAATAAAATAAATGTTTTTAGTCTTGACATCAGCTTTCAAATGTGTCACTTTCTCATGAATCGTAAATATTGAGTGATTTCTATTTATCGCTAAACATTATTGTGCATTTCTGAGAGCTAACGAACTGTTCCCTATTGTTGCCCTTGGAGGTTAGGTAGGTAGGTTAGGTACCTGAGATCGAAATAAACTATAATTTCCGTCATCACTGCAACGCCCCAACTAGTGAAATTTATAAAAAATAACTGCGGCTCGCGATGTTTCACCTGCTATTTTCCAGGATATAATTCATCGCCATTCCGAATTTCACTCAAATTTGTTGAGCTATTACAGCGTAAAGAACAAACACACAAACTTTCGCATTTATAGTATAAGTGTCAAATGTGATGAAAATCCCAATTGCCACCAAGTGGTAGCGCTGACGGGGTGGCGTATGGGAATGCCCGATAATATTACAAGCGGCCCGATATTTTTACCGGTGGTAGGTTACTCGTATGCGAGAGGCCGTCTGGGTGGATACCACTGCTTTGCCAGTTATTCAGCCGCCAAGCAGTAGTGCGCAAGCATTACTGTGTTCCGACTTGAAGCGCATTGTAGCCAGCGAAATTACTGGGCATTATGAGGCAACAGCTTATTGTTTTAGAGTGACGAGCGCAGTGCAGCGCCGCGCAGGGTTTTGCAAAACAAAGTTCTGGGTGGCGCTGTTATTGTTATGCGCTAGCATATTGCTTACCATAAGGCAAACGACCAGCTCGTCTAATCAGTCCAGTACATAAAAACCATATATTTTTTTAAATATTGCTTTTCCCTTCATCCAATTAACTGAAAATACATGCGCATAACATTACGAGCTGTGTAATTGAACTGTAGGCTACCTTATGATGGAACATGCCGAAGAGCTTCGGCCTGGCCGTGGCGTGGAGCCGCACCGCCGCCTCCGTGGAGTTGGTGGCTAGCGCCAACGGAACCTTGTAGTCGTGGAGGTGGGTCAGCAGGCGTTCTGCTCCTGAGACATCGAACTCATTCAACTACTAGCTGCGCCCTGCGGTTTCCCGAGATAAAAAGTGTCTGATAAAGATGTTGTAGGGACTTGGCCTATAAATTAAAATCACCCGCCAAAACCGCCATACTGCGTTGCGCGCGCCACCTGCCGCGCGCGAGGAGTGCTAGAACCTAGAACGCCGGCAAGCACGTACGGACAGCCGCGTATGCGCTCTTTATGCAATTTACTGAATTTACTGTCAAAAATTATGAAAAGACACACTCAACAGCAAGACCTAGTTTCGACAAAGAGTGCGCGTGTGATATTTGTGGTCTGGAAGTCCCGGGACTGAAGAAAACTGACGACCACGGGAAGGCGGGTGAGTCCAGGCCAACTTTGCACTTTTTTGGGGAAAATCGTTGTAATTTCTGGTATTAAACTATTAAGGAGCTGTCGAGCCCACAGATGTGTTAATCCAGGGAATAAGCTATCTCCATACTAAATTTCATCCCAATCCGTTTATCCGTTGCAGCGTGAAAGAGTAACAAACATACTTACATCCATACATTCTTACAAACTTTTGCGTTTATAATATTACTAGGATAGGTCTAGCGTGCAAGGCAGTCTCCTACTTAGGTAGCTGGTGGTCTTGTATGCGGCTGTCTGGATAGGTACCACCGCTTTGCCAGTTATTCAGCCGCCAAGCAGTAGTGCGCAAGCATTACTGTGTTCCGGTTTGAAGGGCATTGTAGCCAGCGAAATTACTGGGCATTATGAGACTCAACAGCTAATTGTCTCAGGGTGAGCGCAGTGCAGCGCCGCGCACGATTTTGCAAAACAAAGTTCTGGGTGGTGCTGTTACCACCACCAGCAAACACACCAGTGGTTTTTGGGGATTTAGTAAAAAACCGTTACCGCAGAACTGGACGGCCGTGGGAAAGGGCTATTAGGATAAGAGGAGGTTCTGATTCAGCTTGCGAGATTTGACCCAGACATACAAACATTGCAAGTTTAATAAAAGCTTGTTGTAGGGTGCGTAGTAGTGTGCGCCACACAATCTCTGAATAGTTAGTAGTAGTTGTAGTTTAAATAAATTCACGAGCTGAAGGATGTAGATTTATTTAGTTAGTTGTGTGTACAATATTATAGTTTAAGCAGGCCTAGCGCACTCCGCACTGTAGGTACGAAGCTACAAGTACATAACCGGACACCGACGGCGGGTCGCGCGTCGTTACACGTGCCGCGTCAGAAGAGATAAGAGCGGCGCGATAGAAAGAGGCGCTCTGTAGGTTAATATGACTGGTAGACATGCAGCGCTACGCGAGCTGAATTGAATTTTATTGCGTCATAGCAAGAGTCGCTATTTGTTTAAATTTCTTTGCGGAGTGATGCTTCTGTCCCTTAGTATTCTGTGGTATAAATAGAGATCAATATGGGACTGACATAGTAGTTTGGACAACGTCCGTAAATTAAACAAATGAAGTATTGTGCTGTTTGCACAAACCTTACAGACCTTTTTGCAGCGGCGCGCTGGGAAGCTCCTTCTTGGCCAGGTCTCCGAGCTGCAGCTCGAACTCATCGACAGATATCGGCAGCTTCAGCTCTCTCACCACAGTAAGGCAGATCTCACGGTCCGTCACGCCATACATCTATATTTTATAACGAACTTCAGTAAACTAAATATTAAAAAACCCCCTACACAAAAAACCTATAAAAAGTTTATTGGAGCGGTAGGCTCTGGCCGTGGTTGTAATACCACCCAGCAAACAAAGCCATGCCGGCCTACTATACTACTATACCATACTCTGCACCCAATAGGTTCGCATTATTTTGATTTAACTTTTCAAATGCTGATCACCCTGCTCTTCAGCTGATGCTTATCAGCTGAAGAGCAGGGTGACGAGCGCAGTGCAGCGCCGCGCAAGATTTTGCAAAACAAAGTACTGGGTGGTGCTGTTATTGTTATGGGCTAACGTACTATCAGGCAAACGACCAGCTCGTCTCGCCATTCAGTTACATAAAAAAAACATTTCCCATTCGTGGGAATCGAAGTCGCATCGGTGGTGTACGAGATTAGAGCCAACCTGCCCAACCACTACACCGCAGTGTGCTGTCAAAGTACTTACCTGGACTTGTAATGCTTTGGAATACATTTTCCCATATTTGTCGCAGATTTGTTTGATCATTTTGTGGTACATTACTTCTGAATCTAAAAAAAATTAATTGGATTGGATTGGGTTGGATTGGACTGGATTGGATTGCATCGAATCGAATCGAATAAATTCGATAGAATTGAATTAAGTTAAAATAAATTGAATTAAATTAAATTTATTTATTATCATGGTTATTAAAAATCCCAATAAAATAATTACATTATAAAGTCAGTTAAAATACAAAATCACAAGCTAATATAAAATAAAATCAATAAGTCATTAATCAAATAAAATTAAAATAATCTAAAATGAGAGCGAGTGTGGCTCAGTGAGAGCACGTGCGACTTTCGATCCGACGCACCCGAGTTCGAATCCCGCTGGCCCCGCACTGCTTCGAGGAAACGTCGATTCCTTCATTAATAAACGACATCTGCGAAATTTGTATTCTCTATGACGCGTCATATATATGCATATATGAATGCGTCATACAGATGTCGTTTATTGATAAAGGAATCGACGTGATTTCGAAGCAAGGAATCGACGCGATTTCGAAGCAAGGAATCGACGCGATTTCAAAGCAAGGAATTGCCAAGTTGTCATAGTGAATTCAAAGCTGTGAAAAACTCAAACTTCTAAGTTAACGTAGAGAAAACGTCTGTTTACACGCAAAATATATATATTTCAAGTAATTTCGACACTCTCAAGGGAATCAAAATTCACAGGGTACTTTCCGTTGAACTAGATTTATAAAATTTGGCGAGTAATATCGTCTTATATTACAAGTATGGACCAAATATACAATTATATTATATATGTATATTTGGTCCATGATTACAAGTAAAGGGATAAATCTGAAAACTATACATTTGTAATTAAATCATTAACAATGTAGTCTTTGTACGGAACTTTCAGTGGACGAGTCCGACTCGCACTTGTCCGGTTTGTTTAATTGATTATCTGTGAGTTTACCTGTGTGACTTATTGAATTCGTATGAATGACATTTTAGATTCATCATCATCAGCCCATCACGTTCCCACAGCTGGGACGCAGGCCTTCCCTCATAGAGAGAGTATGGGCCATAATCCACCACGCTGGCCCAGTTGGTGGATGACACATGTCCTTAAATTTTTGTGATTAATTTTTGGACATGCCGGTTTCATCACGATGTTTTCCTTCACCGTTTTTAGAGCGAGTGATAAATCCGCACATAACTTAAGTCAGTGGTGCAAGGCCTGCGGGATTCGAACTTGGGTACTTCGGGTCGAAAGTCGCACGTTCTCCCCCTGAGCCACATCCGCTCCTTAGTACCTTTAGTAATGATAACAAGAACATATTAAAAAATATATCTTTGAACCACATTTTATGCGCCTTTTGAGGTTAGGAATAAATGGATTTAGAATGCATTGTCATCGAATTGTGAGCTACCCTGAAAGATTCAGCCGGATAGCTAATCAGGAAGTGCTCGAAATCTAGTAGCAAGATTCCTCCCGGAACGACAGACAGACAGACAAACAGAAAGTTACTAAATAAAACGATGTAAAATCTGTCCACCAGATAAAATAGTAGGTATCCATTACTCTCGCACCGATTTTTTTACTACTTTGGTTTGCGTTTGACCACTATCTCCTGATGGTAAGCGATGATGTGGTCTAAGATGTAGACCACACCTGACCAAAACTGGTTTTTACGACCGAAACCGAATTTCGGCAACAGTCTCAGTTTCGGCCGAAACCGAAACCGAAACTTCCTTACAAGGATCATGTTTTGAGGGATAAATAAAAAACACGTTATTATAATGGTATCTCTGTAAGTAGGTACCTACTCATTTAATTATATGTGTGTTAATTTTATAAAAAACCGCCGCCGGAACCGAAACTAAACCGAAACTCGTTTTTTTTGCCGAAACTCAACCGATACCAAAACCGAACTTTCGGTCGGACACTACTAAGATGTAACACGCTCGCCTAGAAGATACCTGTTCACTCTCGATTTGAAGACTCCCAGGTTGTAGTTGTCAGGAAACAGAGACGTTGGCAATGCGTTCCACTCCTCGGCTGTTCGTATGATGAACGTGGAAGCAAAACGTTTCATTCGTATAGGACGGATCAGACCATATATGGATGTCGCATTACCAATTCTGTGTTCATAGGAATAAATAATCACTCGTGTTTTTATTTAGCCTACAAATATATATATATAAGTATATATATATATATATGTAAGTATATATATATATATATATATATATATATATATATATATACCTTTACAAAGGTTGTCTGACAGAGATCGCTGTTTAGGTTAAAAGACCTCCCATTGCACTACACTAGACTAGACAAGGTCATTCACCTTCATAGGTCCCACCTTGAACGAATAAAAATACGCGGACGCAATCTCGACTAAGAAACAACTGAAGGATAGCAATGGCGGTGGATGTCAAGCCGATGCAATTGGCTTAGTATGGTGTAAATGTGTGCGTGTGACTAGTGTACGAACGAGCGGACCGGCGTAATGAGTTTTGAGTATTTATTTTCCTAAAAGGTTAACAGATACAACTAAGCGTTTTGTATCGTATTTTTTTTAGTATCTATTTATGGATGATGAAAATGTTCAGCATACCCAGAACAGTTCCATCCAAATCGAAAATACAGTGCGTCACCTTCCTCAACGTTTTCCTGGTCAATTCTTCCTTATTTAATCCCGTGTGGTGGCTGGGCACATGGCCTCCACATTCTCTAGATGACAGGAGCTCACAAAATCTCGTAAGCGAAATTTCAGATACATTTTGAATGGGAATTTTAATTTTTTTCAGTATTTTCGGTTGAAAAATGCAGACATATTTTAGAGAGGTGTCAATTTGAAAGAATTTAGTCGAGACATTTTTTGCCGCCCTCTAGGGCCGCGTTCAGAAATGGGTAAATGTTCACGAGTGAATACTTGTCAGTGATATGCCAAGTTAAAAATTAACTAACGCCTTTCTGAACGGGCATCGAGTAATACAATGAGCCAGCCAATCAAAACCAATCATTTTCAAGACCGAGATTTCCCGCGCTTTTGTTTATCAGATTTAACTGCGATATTTTGGCTAATATCGGAATTTTACCTTATATTTTGCTTCAAATACACGAATCGCTTATTTTATTTTATATGTACAAAAAGTCAATGCAAAAATATTGCAAAATGTAAAGGAAAATGACAACTGACAACTATTACCTAACAGGTGAGAATCGTAACCCGCTTTTTTATCGGTGAATATTTTCACCTGTCAGGTGAACTTTTACTCTCCCCAATTGGTTTTCTGAACGGCTCAGGGTAAATGTCAAAGTTCACCTGAGTCATTTCTGAACGGCGTTAGGGTAATAATTACATTAACTGGGTGATTTCTGAACGCGGCCTCAGTAGCATTTTCAGGAGTCTTTGCTACTCGACAATGGATGGCTTGAAACTTATTGTATTTAGCGCCATCTATACTTTAAATATATAACACAAATGTTTTTCTACTCGACAATAGATGGCCCTTGAAATGGATATGCTTTGCACTGTCTGTACTTTTTTAAACAAGTCTACCACAGAATACATAATAGAACTCTACAAAACGTAAATGAAAATAAGGAGAAAAAAAGGCGGGAACCGCAGAAGTGGAAAGGCGCGTTTTTTGAACATAAATTTTGATAAAATCAAATTTTTGAGGAAAGTGCTCGAGGATGGGGAAAAAAAGGCGAAGGAAGGAGGATTCGCCTCCCTTGGACCCGGAGCCGTCTTCGAAATCGCTCCCCGAGTCTTCGGATTCGGATTCGGTGAAGTCGGTAGTAATGGAATCGCCCAAATCTAAAAAAGCTGATAAGTATGATATATATAAGGTTCCAGGCTATTCTCGTCAATACCCTGAAGACTTGAAAAAAAGCGACTTTATTGTCTTCTTGAGCCACTCAGCCGATAATACTGTATTCAGCGATAGGGATCGCATGGCCCTCTCCAAAGGTTTGCGAGACCATGGAGTCTCAGGCGTCATGCACTTGAAGTCTATCAACAAATATAAAGTGGGCATAACATTTGATCTTCCCAATAACGCAAACATGTTCTTGAAAAATAAAAAACTACTGGACCAACTCTCCCTTAAGGCAACCATACCGGCTGGCGACACCGAAGTGACTGGGGTGCTCACGTCGGTTCCGGTGGACATGTCCAACAAGCAAATATTTTCTTTGATCGGTTCTTCAAAAAATGTCATTCAAGTCAGGCGCTTTATGCGTAAAGTAAGAGGCGACGGAGGCGCAGCCTTTGTACCCACACAGGCGGTCGCTGTGACCTTCGCATCTACCATCCTCCCTGAGTATGTATATCTAGATTCATGGCGGCATGAGGTGAGTATGTACGTACCGCCAGTGAAGCAATGCCTCAAATGCATGCGGTACGGGCATATTGCCAAGTTCTGCCGTAATGCTGAGGTATGCTCCATATGCACGGAAAACCATAATTTTAAGAACTGTCAAGTTGATCCTAATAATGCCAAATGCGCTAATTGTAAGGGCAGTCATATAGCCATCTCCTCATCATGCCCATTAAAAAAAGAAAAGATAGAAGAAAACAAAATTAAATCTCGAACGGCCACCTTTTCAGAGCTGTTCAACACAAAATCTTTTCCAGCATTAACAGCACGTACACTGGATGTACAAGTAAACAACCTAATGAAGTCAGAGATTTTTATTAATCTTTTAATAGAAACAATAACCAAAATTATCAGTAACAAAGATGTAGTACCTATCAACTCAGGGTCTATTCGAGAGACTCTAAAAAAAACTCTCAGCAACAAATTACCTCCTACCTCATAATGGATTCATTAAATATAATACAATGGAACGCACAAAGTCTTAACAGTAATAAGCATATATTTATTGACTATCTATATAGACATAACATTCATATTGCAATTATATCAGAAACATGGCTAAGAGCCACTCAAAATTTTAAAATTAGGAATTATAATATTGAACGCAATGATTGTGGCAATAATCATAATGGCGTAGCTATTATAATTCACAAAAATGTCAATTATTCTAAAATAAATACTTATTTTGATAATTCTTTACAAAACATTTGTGTCAAAATTACAGTAAATAAAAAAGATCTGTGTATTGTCAGCTTTTATAGTCCTACAAATTGTAATCCTACTTTCAACAAAATTAAATTTGATTCATTAGTAAAGTCGGTTCCTGGTCCATTCATATTTGCAGGTGATTTTAACGCCCACCATACTTCCTGGGGTTGTGGCACTGATTCTCCTCGAGGTAGGGAAGTTTTGGAAGTCATCGACGACAATAATTTGGTTCTTCTTAATAACGGACAAGCAACTACAATTGGTTCATTAACATGGCGTCCAAACGCACTAGATTTATCATTTGTTTCTCCATCATTGGCACTTCAATGTGAATGGTCTGTTCTCGATAGTCCTCTTGGGTCTAGTTATCATCTTCCTGTAATTATTAAAGTATCAGTTAGTAATAATAGTGAAAATTCAGATGAATATTGTAATGGTAAACATTTGCCCATCTACCCTAACTATAAACGGTTGGATTGGAAAATGTTCAGTAGTTGTGTAGATATATTGCTAGACGAAGTAATTAAATATTTTAAATCCTCAAAACGCATATTCGAACTTTTGTAAAATTTTGCTTACAGCTGCTGCCAAATCTGTTACTAATAATAAAGGTTCAAGTCATTTCATTCACGCTTCACAGTCATGTCACAGAAACTTTGATAAAAATCCTCACATTCCATGGTGGAATCAGAAATGCTCAGAGGCTGTTTTGAATTTCAAAGAAGCATATTTGAAGTTTAAACATAACCCAACAGAAGAAAGCTATTTGGAATTCAAAAAACTTCGAGCTCTTAAAAAACTCACATTAAAAATTGAAAGACAAAATAGCTGGAAATCTCTTTGCGAAACTTTTAATCGTTGTACTCCAATATCTATTATATGGAACTATATGCGTAGATTTAATAAAACAAACATCCCTAATAATAATAACAATGATTCGTGGATTTTAGATTTCCTAATGAAATTTACTCCTGATTTTGTGCCTAATAGTACCAGGAAACTTAATGCTACTAATTTAAGCTCCACTATCAGTTTTCTTCTTGATTCATTCTCAACTAATGAATTAACATCAGCTATTTCCTCTAGAAGAGATACTGTTTTTGGTCTTGATGGATTACCATACATTATATTCAAGAAACTAAGTAAAAAGAGTCTGGAATTTTTCTTAAAATTGTTGAATTTACTCTGGGAAAATAATGTTATACCCCAAGATTGGAAAATTGATTGTCTGGTACCCATTTTAAAACCTAATAAACCTAAGTTATGTCCTGACTCGTATCGTCCTATAGCACTCACTTCATGTGTGGGTAAGATATTTGAACAATTGTTGAAACAACGTTTGGAGTTTTATGTGGAACAAAATAAGATCTTACCTTCTAATCAATATGGTTTCCGTAGAAATCGTTCAGCGAGGGAGAGTATTTGTCAGTTACAACTTGATATCCATAACAGTTTAGTTGCAAATAATCACATGGTTGCTGTTTTCTTTGACATTGCAGGTGCATTTAACAGTGTAAATATTGATATTCTTTGTCATGAACTGTTACTAACAGGAATTCCTGAAAAGATTATAAACTGGATTAAAAACTTTTTAGGCAGCAGAGAAGTCTTCGTTAAATATAACAGGCATCTCTATGGTCCTAGAGTTTCTTCAAAAGGAGTTTGTCAAGGTGGTATTCTGTCACCTTTACTTTTTATTCTCTATATACGTCGCTTAAATTTAATATTAGGTTCAAATGTTAAAAATCTACAATTTGCAGATGATTTAGTTGTTTATGCATCAGGAAGCAATTTGCCTCAAGTAGTCGAAATTGTTAATGATGCATTAACAAAGCTTAATGAATATTTTTCTTACCCTGACCTTGATGTCAATCCTGCAAAGTCCAAGGTTGTTATATTTGGGAAACGATATTCTTATAAGCCTGCTGTATATTATAATAATTCTGCTTTAACCATAGAGCTTGATGTAAAATTTTTGGGTGTATTATTCTCCCGTAACTTATCCTGGAATAATTATATAAAACATATAATTAATAAAGCTAACAGAGCCTTTAATGTATTGAAATCCCTGTCTGGGTCATACTGGGGTGCAGACCCCAAAATCTTGTTAATATTGTACAAATCATTAGTTCGTAGTCACTTTGAATATGGTTTTTTTTGTTTTGCTGCAGAAGAAAAATTTGTAAATACTTTAGATACTTTTCAAAATAAATGTTTGCGTCTAATTACTGGGGCATTCAGAAGTACTCCTATAAATGCAATGCAGATTGAATGTAGCCTTCCACCAATTGGCATTCGTTTTAAGTATTTAAAAGAAAGATTTCTCCTAAAACTTTATAGTGTTTCTAACAATAACCTTATAGCCAATTTGTCCAGCACACACACTCAATCAACACTTAAACCATTTTACATGCTACAAGGATTTCAAAGTTTTTTGGAGTTTCTTAAAAATCTAAACATTTATCAATCAAATCATATATTACCCTGTTACGAAGGGTCATTCATTAGCAAATTCCCAGCAATGAATATAGTCATAAACAGTAATTTGTCCATTAAAGAAGAGGTATATTCAATGTTGGCTGAGTGGATAAATCACAAATTTGTTTACACAGATGGATCCAAGAACGACAGTGCTGTGTCTTATGCTATATTTGAACCATCTTTGAACATAGGCATTGGTCATAAGATTGATAAACACGCCAGTGTTTTTACTGCTGAAGCTGTTGCTATCTTGAGTGCTCTTAAACACATTAAGAATAATAATCTAGGGCACACTAAATGGGTTGTGGTAAGTGATAGCATGAGTGTATTGAAAAACTTGGCAAACAACAAATTACATGCTAACACTAACTACTTAATTTATTTTATAAAACATTTATGGGTAGAATTAACAAGATTAAACATAGATGTAAGTTTTACATGGGTGCCTTCACACATTGGCGTTGAAGGAAATGAAAAAGCAGACTATCTAATCCAATGCTATAATTAAATTTGCAGATATTATTTCGAACAACACCAGTGGGAATGATGCAAATGTCTTATTACCATACACAGATGTTGTAAGTATTTTAAAACAACGAATGTGTCATTCTTGGGGAAGACATTCGTATCATTGTACACAGGTGGAAAACAAAGGATCCTGGTATGCTAACTTAGATGTACAGATTAATTCCATACCATGGTTCTGTAAGAGTAAATCTTTCTTGAATAGAAAGTTTTACTCGACTATCTGTCGTATGCGTTTTGGTCATTGTCGGTTGAATTATCATCTCCATCGTCTTAGAATGGTCAGTTCGTCAGACTGTTATTATTGCCAGTCACAAATGGTCCAATCATTAGATCATATTTTCTTTGAGTGCCCGTCTTTTAACATTCAGCGCCTTGTGTTGATAGATGAGCTTTTTCAAGTCTATGATGAACCTGAATTGGTCCCGCGTTGCATTCAGGAGTTACTTATGAATGCCTCCACATTTATTTACTTGTATAAATTTATAATAAGTACGGTAAAAGAAATTTAGTTTAGTTTTGTAAAATGTAAATAATTAAAATAACAATGTGTATATTATTATAATAACAACATATTTGATCTCAGTATTTGATGAATTCTCAGAGTAATTAATGACTTATTCATGTCATTGTCATCACGACAATGACAACAACGAAAGAAATGACTGTACTTTTCCAAACTATCAATAAAAAACTACGTAAGACAAGGCGGTATGGTCCTAGAGACTTTAGCCTGCCCAAACGGGCGAATTAAAAAAATAAATAAAAATAAATGAAAATAAATGAAATGAAATGAAATGATATTTATTTGTAGGAAACACGGTCATAATAAAGTTTACAAAAGTTTTTAGAGTTCTGCGTGTCTCACCATTTCTGGCATACAAATTTTCATAATATTACATTATTGTATAGGTAATTAAGTCAAACATGAAACTTCGAAAGAAAGAACTGTTTAATCACTTTTCATACACAGTACATACAAAAATTAGTTTTAATAGTAAAGAAATGCCGATGCACTTGTGAACAACTTGCGAACTATATTGAAAAAAAAAGTTAATAATTCTCGTTTTGGAACATCAGAACTTAAGTAAAATAAATACCGGGTAATATGGGCCCGCGACGCGACAGTGAGACTTCATATTGGTCCATTCGACCACAGACACGATGCGCGCATGCGCGAGAACTCTCGCGGGCTCCTATTGGCTAATCTCTAGTGACTTGATATTCGTTGAACCTATCCGGAATTTTCACGCGGCGCGCGGGACGTTTGAATGTAGCAGGACTATTTGCGATAGACTCCCCCTCTAGTGCAAACGAACGACCTCGCGGTTGGACTAGTTCCTTAGGGCGCTGTTGTTGTTTCGGACGTCCGCGTTGCCGTTTGGGGTTGACTGGCGAAGGAAGAGCTTCATTCGCAATCCCCGACTCAAAGAAAGGTGTCAAATCTTGAGAGTGGTACTTCCCGAGACTTTCCTCTGGTTTACCCCCAATGGGGGCAATAATATACGTAGTTGGACTTACTTTTTCTTTGACCGTATAAGGTCCGTCGCGCTTGGGTATAAATTTCGCCGTGACCCCTTTGCTGGCATTGCTTAATGTATGAGACTTGAGTAAAACTTTGTCACCTACCTCATAAATATTTCCCGGCCGACGTGCCTGATCTGCGGCTTCCTTTGACCGGTCCTGGTGTTCTTCCACTCTTTCTCTAACGGCAGACAGAGAAGAGATGAACGACCGAAGATAGGGAGTGATTTGAGGAACAAAGTTTTCTTTGTCTAATATGACTCGTAGGTCATATTGGGTCTCTGTTGGGGACCGCATGTTTCTCCCGAACATAAGGTAGGCAGGAGTAACGCCTGTGGTTCGGCAAACGGCACTATTCATCGCATATCGAACCACGGCAAGCTTTTTGGGCCACGAAGAGTGGTCATTTTCCACCAGTTGGCTAAGATGTACTTTTAAGTCTCTATTTTTCCGCTCGGCCGGATTTGCAGCTGGATGATAAAGCGGTATTAAGCTTTGTTTTACCCCTAAAATATACATACATTGCTGCATGACGACTCCAACGAACTGCACGCCGTTATCTGATATTACTCGGCGCGGTAGACCATACCTTAGGAAGTATTCCTCGATAAGGGTATGAGCGCAGGCCTCGGCAGTCGCTTCTCGTAGGGCAAAGAGTTCGACCCAGCGTGTTGCTGTATCCTCTACTAGTAGAACCCATCGCTCACCTCCATCACCTTCAGGTAATGGACCAAATAAGTCAATAGCAACCACCTCATTTCGTTGGCTTAGTACTGGAGTTTGCAGCAGTCCAGGTGGTTTTTCATTCGTAGGTTTGTAGCGTTGACAAACTACACAAGCTTTGACGTAATCAGTAATAATTCTTCTCATTCCAGGAAAATAATATAGCTGGGAGATCTTCAGGTACGTACGGTCGATTCCAGGATGTCCAGCTAAAGGTGAGTCGTGGCACTCTTTCAGGATTTCCGATCTGAGGCTGATGGGGATCACCAGTTGTGGAGTCTCGCTTTCGGAATCAGGATTGAACCGGTAAAGTACTCCTTGGTCCATTAAGTAACCACGTTCGGTCCATCGTCGAGAGGCGACTTCGTCGAAACTTTCCAGGTCTTTCGTGATTTTCTCTACCTCCGGGTCAGCCAGTTGCTCTCGCCGTAGATCTGCAGGACTCTTGGAAGGTAGGTCAACGATAACCGAACAGATACCGCATCCATCTTGAGTGTCCTTGGAACAAATAGGTCGACTAAGGGTGTCGGCCACGACATTTGCCTTTCCAGGCGTGTACTGGTACATAATGTCGAAAGCTTGAAGTTTCAGAGCCCATCTCACTAAACGACCTGTTGGAGATTTGAGAGTCATCAACCAGCGTAGGGGTTGATGGTCCGTGCCTATGATAACGGGATGTCCGTCCAAATAACTCCTGAAACGTTCCACTGCCCAAACTACCGCTAGGGCTTCGCGTTCTGTAGTGGAGTAATTACGTTCAGCGTTATTAAGCAGGCGGCTGGCGTACTCTATTGGCCTTTCTTCCTTGTCCTCCCCCTGGAGAAGAACGGCTCCGATGGCAAAATTGCTTGCATCGGTGCGTAAAATAAAAGGTTTATTGAAGTCAGCCTGGATTAATATTGGCGCCGAGGTTAAGAGATTCTTCAGCTCGTTAAAAGCGTTCTTCTGAGCTGGTCCCCAGGTCCAGGTCTGCGTTTTTCTGGTAAGTTTAGTAAGTGGTTCCGCTACTTGCGAGAAGTTTGGGATGAACTTACGGAACCACGAGCAGGTTTGTAGGAAGGTCCGCAGATGTTTGAGGTTATTCGGTTCCTTCATGTCCTTCACCGATTGCACCTTGGCTGGATCTGGTGAGATACCTTGTTGAGTAATGATGTGTCCTAGGTACTTAACACTTTCCCTGCCGAAAACACACTTCTCTCGATTGACGCGAAGGTTGTACTCACGAAGGCGAGCAAATACAGCTTGGAGATCCTGCAGATGCTGTTGGAAACCCTCAGATATGATGAGCAGGTCATCCATGAAAGCCAGCAGGGTTACGTTGGCCAGAGAAGAGCAGGAACGCATGCGATCAATAAGACGTTGGAAGGTCGCTGGCGCGTTTTTGAGACCGAAGGGCATCCTTCGGAAACGGTATGTTCCGAACGGGCTGGTAAAAGCGGTCTTGTCCCTGTCGTTCTCCGATACCCCCACCTGCCAGTAGCCAGATCTGAGATCCAGAGTACTCATGAAGCAGTTCCTCTTCGTGGATTGGAGTAATTCGTCAATGAGAGGCATTGGATATGCATCAGTTTTGGTTACAGCGTTGAGACGTCTGTAATCGACGCAAAAACGGAGAGTGCCGTTGGGTTTTGGTACCAGGAGAGCTGGTGAACACCATGCTGATTCACACTCCTCTATTATACCATCTGATACCATCTTCTCTATTTCTTGTCGCATCAACTCTTTCTTAGCAGGCGTCATACGATAAGGAGGTACAGCTATAGGATGGTGCTCACCTGTATCGATGCTGTGCTCCGTGAATGGCGTCGGAGCTCCCCCTGGCTGGAAGATGTCCTTATTCTGATCCAGGAGTTGCGCCAACGAGCTTCGATCAGGTGGTTGTAGCTGCATACCTTCATCCTCCCTTAGGACGTTGGAAGACGCACAGGAAAGACCCTGAGAAACTGGTTCAAAACGCAATTTGTGCTGCAGGCGTTGATCGTCAGAGAAGTACCAGCACTCGCGAGAAAAATCGATAACTACTTCTGCTGCCAAAAGAAAGTCCATCCCGAGTAAAGTTTCGTTATTAGACGCTTCGGGGAGAATGAGAAAGGGAGTCTTAATCACTTTCCTATCAAGACACACTTCAAGAGTAGTCAGTAGTACTTCAACATCACGTGCTTGACCGTCCGCCAGTTTGATAACTCTGCGAGCCGGTTCTAAGGGATGACCTTGACGCACGAGGAGATTGTATAGCGTGTATCCCGCGATTGATTGCTTCGCGCCTGTGTCAATAAGAGCGGTACCGTTAAAACCTAAAATCTCGATGTTAAAAATCGGTCGTAAAACATTTCGAGTTAACTGATTGGAGCTCTCACTGGCGCGTGCGGTTACAACATTTCGCTTAAAACTACTTTCCTGATAGCAATTTACAATATTAGGGTTTGACCCACTTTTTGTACTTGACCCCACTTGAGCATTTTTCCCATCACTAGTACATGGCCCCTCACTAGTACAGGGTACGTCACTAAAATTCGACTCTACACTAGGACAACATGACACATCACTAGTATGAACATTTGAATGAACAGCAGGCATATCAACATTTTTGTTACAAAAATCCACCCTAATCTTTCGATCCATACTTTTCTTACCATCAGAAATCGTGTGGTCAACAACATTATGGTCGCGTAAGTCAGTACTTAAGTTTTCTAAAGAACTAGACATGACCGAGTTAACGCTAAAGAAACACTGATTTACGTTGCATATTTTGCAGTTTTCGCGAGTTACGTTTTTGGCGCCACACTTATAACACGACACTGGAGTTATATTGTTATTGTTAGATGTGTCAGTGAACTCACCCTTTTCCGCCAACTTACGACACTGATCGCGTTGATGTCCGTAGCGCTTACAATACACGCAGAATGGTCGCTGCTGCGGCTTCGGCGTCGCGCGGGGGGTGAAGTTGTCACCACGCGACGTTGCCGCGTTGTTGCCGTCGCCGGTCGTGATGCTCGGCGCACGCCCCGTGGGCGCGGGCGGTGACGGAGTTGCGGTCGTCGAGTGCGCCGCGGGCGCGGGCAAGGCACGCTGTTGATGCGTTGAAGGCGAAACGCGATGCGATTGCGACTGCGATGCAACTCGTTGCGATGCGACTCGTTGCGCTGTAGGGCGATGCGGTGTTGTTGTGACGTCACTGGACGAATTCACGCATTCTGTCTCGCTGATAGATTCCTCTATGTTTCTAGCTTTTAGTAGGAGTTCGGAAAAACTGTTGCAATCTTCTCGACGTATTCTCTTTCGTATACGCCTGTCGAGTAATCCGTAAACCATGTCAAGTTGTACTTTTGTTGACAGATCGTTTGTAGGTAATATAGACAATAATGCCCTGCATTTTGCGACGAAAATGTCCGTCTTCTCCGCTCCTTGCTCCATGCGAAATAATTCCCGGTACAGACGATATTCTGGACGACGATCGCCGTAGGCGCTGCGGAGTCTGTCGATGACGTCGCTCCACGAAGTGACTTCATTTTTAGTACTTTGCCACCATGTCGCCGCGGACGACGTGAGCAGCATTGACATTCCGCGTATTGCGTTGTCGCTAGATATGTTGGTACAATCTTTGTAGCTCTCAATAGCGTCGATGAATGCCTCCACTGACTCAGCTGAGTCGCCGGAAAAACGGGCGTTGCAGGATGCGAAATTTCCAGAAGGAATGTGACTGGGAACTGGAGAGGTGGACGGCTGGCGCTCCAGAACGCTCTCAAAAAGCCGCTCGATGGCTTCGTTCTGCGTGCGCTGCAGTGCGGCCATCATGGTGGCCACCGTCGATGCCGGAACTTGTTCCTCGGAATTCTCGTTAATGTCGGCGTCGGCGAGCACGTCGGACTGACGTCGTGATAGACGTCGTGTGCGGGTCATTGTCACAAGCTCACTTTTGTTTATTTAGTTCACTTATATGCGTTCGGCCCTCAGTTGGGACGCCATTTATTGTATAGGTAATTAAGTCAAACATGAAACTTCGAAAGAAAGAACTGTTTAATCACTTTTCATACACAGTACATACAAAAATTAGTTTTAATAGTAAAGAAATGCCGATGCACTTGTGAACAACTTGCGAACTATATTGAAAAAAAAAGTTAATAATTCTCGTTTTGGAACATCAGAACTTAAGTAAAATAAATACCGGGTAATATGGGCCCGCGACGCGACAGTGAGACTTCTTATTGGTCCATTCGACCACAGACACGATGCGCGCATGCGCGAGAACTCTCGCGGGCTCCTATTGGCTAATCTCTAGTGACTTGATATTCGTTGAACCTATCCGGAATTTTCACGCGGCGCGCGGGACGTTTGAATGTAGCAGGACTATTTGCGATAACATTATTTAAATTGATTGAAATAAAATGTGCATATATTTAGTACAGTAAATGTCAAAGATTAATTAAAAAAATACAACCATTAAACATCAAATTAAATCAAATTGCCTTAATTATATAATTATTTAATAGTAATAAATACCTTGTGGTTTGTGGTGACTTTAATGTCAATATACTCGAACACAATCCTTTATGCGACAAATTGCTAAATCTTTTTTTGTGCTTTGACTTAAAAAACCTTTTCAATCAGCCCACGAGAATCACAAGCTCATCTGCAACATGCTTAGATAATATATTCTGTAATTGTGAATCACAAGGTATGGCAATAATAGACAACCTTAGCTCAGATCATCTTGGACAGAGTGTTATTTTCCCTTGTAAGAGAAGTAAAATATGTCATGAATTCAGCTACAGGCCTATCACCACCAATCGCCTGGAACAGTTTTCACATAACGTAGACCACCAACTGGCACTTCTACCGTATAATGAAAATCCCAATGAGCTTTGCCAAACTTTGTTCGATTTGCTAGAGGTAGAGTACAAAAATATATTTAAGGAAAAAATATGTAGAGGGGGCGTCAGGCCGAAGTTTGATGACTGGGCTACGCCGGGTATTTACAAGAGTAGAAGCAAATTATATTATTTATACTCTCAAAAAAAAATTAATGCAAGTAATGTAACTTTTTTGGAATATTTAAAAAAATATTCAAAAATGTTTAAAACAGTTTGTCATATTGCAAAATCGCTCCACTTGAGTAGGAAAATTAAACAAGCTGATGACAAGATTAAAGCAACTTGGAAAATAATTAACACCGAAACCGGCAAGATCAAACCTCGGGACCGGAGCTTTATCTTAAATGTAAATAATAAATTAATATCTAACGATAGCCAAGTTGCTGACGCTTTTGAAAATTTCTTCTCTAATATACCAATCACAACCACACAGCCCCTAAATTCATCTTCGACTGAAGCTTCATCTTTATTGTCTAATACCGTCAATGAGTGTGATGTAGTATTTGCATTCAGGCACGTTAATGTCCATATGATCGAGAGGACATTCAAGTTGCTTAATATAAAAAATACCGAGGATCTTTGGGGAATATCAACCAAAATTTTAATCAGCATTATAAAATTGATTGCTCCCTTACTAGTTATGATATTCAACCGGTGCATAGATGAAGGAGTCTTTCCTGACATAATGAAGTATAGCAAATTGATTCCATTATTTAAGTCAGGAGATAAGAGTGATCCGACTAATTATAGACCTATTTCTATACTACCAGCACTAAGCAAAATTTTTGAAAAATTAATATTAAGCCAACTGTTGTCACATTTCAATCTAAATGGATTATTTCACGATCAACAGTATGGCTTTACTAAAGGTCGCTCCACTACGGACGCAGGAATAGGACTTTTAAAGCACATTTTTGATGCTTGGGAGAGGTCACAGGATGCTATTGCAGTTTTCTGTGACCTGTCTAAAGCATTTGACTGCGTTAATCATGACACACTAATTTGTAAATTAAAATATTATGGAATTCACGGAAAAGCTCTTGATCTTGTCTTCTCGTATCTTAGCAATAGGATCCAAAAAGTTGATGTTAACGGGTCTAGGTCATCCGGAGCTCTCACAAAAATGGGAGTCCCTCAGGGCTCAATACTAGGACCATTTCTATTCCTAGTCTATATTAACGACCTACCCTTTTTTGTGAAGGACTTATGCGATATTGTTTTGTTCGCAGATGACACATCTCTAATATTTAAGATAGACAGAACCAATAATAACCTTGACGATGTGAACAAAGCCATCTCGCTAGTTCTACATTGGTTCACAACAAATAATCTACTATTAAATGCAAAAAAAACGAAATGTATAAAATTTTCTCTGCCCAACGTTAGGGGAGTTTCTGCTCCTTCAAATATCTTAGTAAACGATAACCCTCTAGACCTTGTTGACTCAACAACATTCCTGGGCATTAACTTAGATTCTAAATTACAGTGGGGTCCACATATAACATCACTAGCTGGGAGATTGAGCTCAGCAGCCTATGCAGTACGTAAAATCAGACAGTTCACTGACGAAGCCACTGCAAGATTAGTATATTTCAGTTACTTCCATAGTATCATGTCTTACGGAATTTTACTATGGGGTAAAGCCGCAGAAATTCAATCCATATTTGTATTACAAAAAAGAGCAATTCGTTCCATTTACAACATGAAAGCTCGTGACTCGCTTAGGGAACGGTTTAAAGAGATCAACATTCTTACAGTGGCTTGCCAATACATTTATGAAAATTTAATGCACGCTCGCAAACACCTTAGCACCTTTAACAAAAACAGCGACTTGCATAATTTTAACACGAGACATAAGAATAAATTGTATGTACCTAGATTCAGGTTGCAGAGAGTTAATGGTTCGTTTATGGGGAACTGTATACGCTTTTATAATAAACTACCTGAGGGCATTGACAAATTACCAATGCGTAGATTTAAATCATTTATCAAAATAAACCTTATGAAAAAAGCATACTACTCAATAAATGAATATGTTAATGACAAAAATGCATGGCCTGTATGCCCTAAGCCCCATGATGATGAAGATTAACACATCAGTGTGTGCATGATGTTTATATTTCATTTCTTCTTGGATTGTACAATGCTATGTGAGATGTCTAATGTAGTTAGTCATTCAAATAAAGCTATAAAAATTGTATTTGAGTTGTAAGTGACTAGGTTTTACAGTCATGCTCACTCAAATGTCTTTGCTTGCGGCGGCTCTGTGTGTCGGGTCACTCCCTTCCCTCCAATATGGTTGAGGGGGGTGATGGCTGGTCCACAAGTCATACTCGTGAACGGGTGCTGCTTGCGGGGACTGGTCTGTTCTAGTCACTCCTACTGCTACTGTCATACCTACTTATATTTTATTTACACTTTTCTGTTACTGATACTATGACATAGTGTTGAGTAGGACTTACATGAACCAGTACATTTGTCCCGTACGCGACAGAAAATTGTAAGAGCGGCTCAAAATGAAAAAATGTAAGACTTCAATACGAATGTCCCGCTCATGCTCATTGGTCCCGCTATCTATCTACTCTTCACTCAATGAGGCGACGAGCCGGAGAGTCGCGACAGTACATTTTCGTTCGATAAAGAGATGACAAAGAGGGTGAATGTGATGTTGTTCTTCTCTCTGTCACTGCCTCACGCGATGTTGTTTGAATGAACGTCGAATATGACCGTGTTCGCCCGAAACTCCGAACAAAATACGAACTGTTGTATAACTATCCAAAATATGTAGACAAGTTTTACTTATGTTTTACTTTCACATCAGTAAGTGGGTTTGGGTATACTTAAATGAGTCGTATTATGTATATAGAATACAGCAAAGATAATATTAGGATTCTCCTAATAGTGGGTAAATATAGTATGGATAAAAAGAATAAATGTTCACATTTATAAATATATTTATATATTTACTATATTTTTCTTATTTAGATAACCACAACTTTATTACGCTTCAACATTAAGAATTTATGATCATGTCTTACTATAAGTATGAATACCTACTTGCATAAGCGACTCATAATAATTGTCACTCATAATAGTAGGTAGGATATTTTAGGTAATTGTAATATCGCATGTAGTTCCTGATTCATTATCTAGTGGAAAAGTGTGACACCAGTACAAAAGCCGGATATCGCTTCATTTGAACCGTAGGAGCTCAATAGACCTCGAACGCCTCGCCTCATTTGAAGCGGTACACAGTACTGGCTCAGTACAAAAAAGAGGCACCTCTTACAAACTCATTTTAAAACCGTGTCCTACCCAAGACTACTATGACAATGGGACATCTCACTCGCATTTCTTGTTTTACATTCTGCTAATTCTAATTTATACGTAATTGTGCTGAAAAAAGACATCCCCGCAGAGTTTCTTGGTGCTATCTTCTCTAGCGGGCGTATTTCCGAAGCACTGGTAGAGTCAGTTTTCGCATTTCTTTTCAGCACTCAGACTTCAATTTGAGTATAGGAAAGAAATGGGTAAACATACTTACCTTTTTTTCAAAGTCATGTTAACATAAGTTACAATTTTTAACATTTTTTATTTGTATCATGTGTTTATGACCTTTAAAAGTGCACTTTTGTGCCTATTTAATAAATGATATTTGACTTTGACTTTGACTTTGACTTATCTGTCTACGCTACAAAAGAAAGCTCTGCTGAGGTGCAAAGATTTATTTTTTAATATATTTTCTTTGCTGAGGTGTATGTGTTTTTACGCCATCTAGTGTTGATTTATTTAGGCACATTGACTTCGGTCTTTGACACAAGACCAAAAGTCAATGTCATTGTAAATTCTTGTCAAAATCAGCCCATGAAAAAATTGCGGAATGATATCATTATTCATTTCGCAAAAAAATGCTAATCCTAACATATTTTTTTAATAAAAACAGTAGTTTTAGTATGTGAAAATGGGAGACCGATTTCGCCAACTCCAGCAGCTAGCGCAGAAGCTGAGAGAAAAGGTTCATTTATCTCAAATGAACGTCAATAGCCGTGAAAAGGTTGATCAGTTTATAACCAAGTATGCGCCAGCAGCTAAGGTCTCCGAGATAGCAGAGAAGTTCAAACACGGCTCTATTACAACAAAAGTACAGGAATTAGTCACTAAATATGAAAAGTTTACGGGAGTCGAAGAAATTATGGCCATACAGAACACTGTCGTTGAAGCGCAGGTGATTCGTCTTTGAATTATTTACCTGTTAATTGTTACTTTTTAATTACTATGCCTATTCAGTGATCAGGGTCGCTTTTATTCAGCCAGAATACTAGTTAAATACACACATAATCTCCATGAAAAGAACCATGCAAAGTTCTATTTTTGTTCTGTTTTTCTATGTCTATGAGAAGGCAAATCTATAAGCAATCCTATGATGTGATGTCATATACTAAAATTAGACTTGCACTTTACAAAGTATTACCAAATTAAAAACAGTAGCTGTACCGACCATTCTTATCATATATATTAATCGCTATCTTGTATAAACACGCAGTTTATTCCACCTATTTTAATGATTATCTGTGGAACTTCATATTATTGTTTTAAAGGCCTACTATAAGCAAACCTGCATACTGATGAAATCACAAGTCAACTTCTAAAATGCAGATGCTCATATTCAATAGGGGATCGGACAACTTTTCAGAAAGTGTTTTATATTAACTACAATTAATATACACATAAAAAATACTATTTTAATTAAATAACACTCTAAAAGTACCTAAAACGATGTTTAAATATTATGTTTCAAATATTGCCGTGCAAAAGGTCACCTCAAAACTTGTGACGTCATATGAAGGTAGCAAACGACAAACTCTTCGAAATAAAACTTGCAAAGAGATTCTAATACGTTTTGTGAAGTTTGGGGACGATATTGTAGTAATGGAATGAAAAAATTAACAAAAATACATTTTATGAAAAGCAAAAAACATATAATAAACACAAGCTTGACTCACGGCATTTGCCTACAAATGACGTCATGCTCTGTGAATGTTGTATCGTTTGAGATGAAGAACAGATTAAAAATGTCAGATTATTAGATTTTATTTATTGATTTAAAAATATAAATAATTATTATTTCACAGAAATATTGATTGAATGATCTTTCTGGTTCGACGAACATTCATTTTAAGTACATTTTTTCTCGATTACTGTCCCCTATTAGTTATTGCATCCATATTTTTTTTTATGGTTCCAAATGATGAGACAAGCAAGTCGTTCACCTGATGGTGAGCGCCACGCCTGCCCATAACAATTGCAGTGCCACCCAGAACATAAAATACATAATATTATTTTGTACATGTGACCCAGGGTCATTTATTTGTTTACCTGCCAGCAGGCAATATAACAATTTAAGTGGTGGAGCGGACATTAGTCAATACAATAATAATTAACTCATTATTAATGGTCCACTGGGACGCCACTGTTCAATATACACTTTCCCATTTTAAAATATACACACTTTTTTATAAGTATATTGAAGCTTGGATCGGATGTGGTGAAACCAACATTCAAAAAATTAAAACAACAATAGATTATGTATGTACTTATTCCATATTTCAGGACAAGTTCATGTCAGCGCAGGAACAGAGGAGAGAGCTGGGTCGACAACTCGCTAACATTGAGGCACGACTCAAAGAACTCCATGCCGAGATGCAGAATACGATGAAGGGAGACGAGAAGTACCTGCATCTTTGTACGGAGGAACATAAGGTAATAAATTATTACATAGATATTACTTATAAGCATAATCGGGCTAGTAATTTACATTTTTGCTCGGTACAATGCCCTTCAAACCAAAACACAGTAATGTTAGCGCACTACTGCTTGGCGGCAGAATAACTGGCAAAGCGGTGATACCTACCCACATTCCCAGCCATCGGCATACGAGAGACCTAGCACAAGTAAAAATTACAATCTTATCATTATAATTGAATATCATAGCAAATGAAATTGTTATCAGAGATTTCAAAGTGTAATAATAATCTACAATCATCTTATGTAACAAGATAGAACTATCAAATCTGAAGAAATGTTTTGGTGCGAGAACTCTTTAAAAGCTAAAACCAGGCCTAGCGCACTCCGCACTGTGGGTACGAACCAACAAGTACATAGCCGGACACCGACTGCGGGTCGCGCGTCGCTACACGTGCCGCGTCAGAAAAGATATGAGATAGACAATAGAAAGAGAGGCGCTCTGTAGGTTAATATGACTGGTGGGTATGCAGCGCTACGCGAACCGAATCGAATTTTATTGCGTCACAGCAAGAGTCGCTATTTGTTTAAATATCTTTGCGGAGTGATGCTTTTGTCCCTTAGTATTTTGTGCTAAAACTAGGTACCTCATCAGTGTGGCAAAGGTTGTGAGTCTTACGATGCGACGCACCCGAGTTCGAATCCCGTCCCTGCAGCAATGGAACATTTTCCTTGGCGATTTGTTTTCCAAATCAATTGGAAATTCATATGTTGTAACCGTTAATGCAATTCTGTAAAGATATTATTGGTTAGCACTCATAAATACAGATGGCTCGGTTTGAAAATTAACAACAGGGCCTTATAATAACTTTATTAATAACTCTACTCGTATTTACCAAAACATAATACGCAGGAAAACAATCGTGGTGGAACAATAGAAAATATAAATCATGTGTGAGACTGTCTAAAAAATTATTAGGTATGTGAGGTCTGTTGTTCCCGAAACTAGACTTGAAAAGCCTGTATATATCTTCAGAACCAGTTAAAATTCTTCCTTGATGATGATACAGCATTGTCAAATAGAGTAGACGGCGTGTTCTACAATTGTTGATTGCGTGATGGCATTATAAGTAGGTATTATAATAGGGGATCCGACAGTAATCGAGAAAAAATCTAAAATGTAGTTAGAACGAATGTTCGTCGAACCAGAAAGATCATTCAATCAATATTTTTGTGAAATAATAATGATTTATATTTTTAAATTCAGAAATAAAATCTAATAATTCTGACATTTTTAACCTGTTCTTCATCTCAAACGAAACAACAATCACAGCGCATGACGTCATTTGTAGGCAAATGCCGTGAGTCAAGCTTGTGTTTATTATACGTTTTTTGCTTTTCATAAAATATATTTTTGCTAATTTTTTCATTTCATTACTACAATATCGTCCCCAAACTTCACAAAACGTATTAGAATCTCTTTGCAAGTTTTATTTCGAAGAGTTTGTCGTTTGCTACCTTCATATGACGTCACAAGTTTTGAGGTGACCTTTTGCACGGCAATATTTGAAACATAATATTTAAACATTGTTTTAGGTACTTTTAGAGCGTTATTTAATTAAAATAGTATTTTTCATAGCTATATATATTAATTGTAGTTATAAAACACTTTCTGAAAAGATGTCCGATCCCCTATTTACAATAGTACAGCTTATATCTAAAGAGACCTGGATACTCATTGACGAAACCTACCTTTTGCTACAGGCAATACCTACTGTCTATTAGCACAGAATACTAAGGGACAGAAGCATCACTCCGCAAAGAAATTTAAACAAATAGCGACTCTTGCTATGATGTAATAAAATTAAATCTTCCACCCTTGGAGCTTAGTTCTTAGCTCTTGCATCTCCACCCCCGGACGGCTAGTAAAGGCAAGCCGGGGGTCAGGGGTCTCATTTAGCCCCAGGGAGAATCTCGGGGTAAGGCTCAGAGTCACCACGCACCGACGACTCGCCACAAAGTCGCCCCTGGCCTAATAATAATAATAATTATTATTATGTCGCTCTTACTCACGGGTTATACACCCGGTCCCTTGGAAGGCTTGCGCGGGGACATGAGTCCAACACATGACATGACTTATTATTATTAAACTCCCTCCTATAGCAAGCCATCGATCGGCCCGTTATCGAACCAAATAGTGATTCATAATTTTCCACAGTTGATAATCCAAGAGCGCGCGCTCCGTACCCTCTTCGCTGATGCCGAGAGAGAAGAGCGGGAACTATTCGCGACGATGTCGGCCGCCGTCAAACTGGGACACGAGAGGGAACGAGCGCACGCGGAAAGGAACAAGTATTGGTACATCGTGGCTTCTATATTTGGTAAATATTCCTTTTTACCAGGAACAAGTATTGGTACATCGTGGCTTCTGTATTTGGTAAATATTCCTTTTTACCAAGAACAAGTATTGGTACATCGTGGCTTCTGTATTTGGTAAATATTCCTTTTTACCAGGAACAAGTATTGGTACATCGTGGCTTCTGTATTTGGTAAATATTCCTTTTTACCAAGAACAAGTATTGGTACATCGTGGCTTCTGTTTTTGATAAATATTCCTTTTTACCAGGAACAAGGGCAAAGCGGTGGTACCTACCCACACGTCCGCCCGCATACGAGAGGCCTACCACGAGTAAAGCTCTCAAGGGCTGTTTTTGTTTGGCCATAATTTTCTGTAAATAATACCTCTGATTTTAATATAAATGAAATATATTATGTTACCATATTATTTAAATTTCTTTAGGTCTACTTTAATATTGTGATGTATTATGATTTTTATTTGTAGTAGAGAAACTTGCAGTAGTCTCTATTATAGAAGGTCTGCGGCCCAGACTTCAAATTTGCTACTCTTAAAAAAGTAAAGCAGAACAAACACAATTTCTACACTAATTATGATAAAAACTACAAAACACGTACTATGCTAATTATGATAAAAACAAAGCTTAAGTAGGTATTAAAAATAATTATATTATATGGTAAATTATGCAATAATCGATGATTTGTTCCTTGATTAATCTTATTGTTAGTACTGCGAGCATGTGATACTTGTACTAAACCTAAAAGCACCTGGCATACTCCGGACTGAGAGTACTTCCAATATTCTCACTGACCAAGGGCTCAGCCAATCAAAGCTAGAACATTACACATATTAGTATTTTACACAGTAGTTTACTTATTATGCTATGGTATGGTAAATGGTAATATGGTATTGTAATCTCTTAGACACTTTATAACACTTTATATCTTTAGTTCAGTATATTGAATCTAATCATCACAAAACATCATAGAGTATTTAACAACTTAACAAAATCTTTCCAAAGACAAAATCCGTTTTGATCGGTCTTACAGTCTTGTAACTCTAAACGGTGAAAAATAGGTGGATTGTTTAGAGACAGTTTCACTCCATTCCTCATTTGTTCCGTACCCTGATAAACATAATCCACTTTCAAAAATTCTTTCGTATCATTGTCTGCCCATTTTTGAAAAACTACTTTACCACCTACAGGTGTCATTTCATACTGTTTTTCCAAAATGAAGTTTTTGAAGCCCATTGCATTTAGAACTGTATACATGTTTGCATCGTGTCCCATTAAGAGTGTCACTTTTGCAGACTTCCTTAAGAATATGTTGGTTAAATAATTGACCAGTGGTTTCGACAGATCCTTAGCGATAAGTGTTGAGTTAAAAATTATGTCATGATAGACTCTGCTTAGTTCCATAATAGTCTGCCATCGTTCTTCTGATGTTAAGGTGCCCCAAGCAACTTTACTCGTATTGAATCCTTCATAGTTTTCCATTAGAAATGAATCAACCACAGATTTGCTTATTTTCAAAGGTCCTCCCACATTTGGTTTTGATCCAGTTTTGACATACGCTCGATTCACATCTGTGACGAGATCACATTGTTTATTTTTAATGCAGTTCTGAGATTTCTGATAATCAAGAATATGCTCCAGCAATTCATATGACTCGTTAAGGTGTAATGTTTTTAATTGCTTGCTCATTCTATCTAGAACTTCCCGCACAAAGATTGCTGATGTGTTGTGTATGTATGGATTAAAGATTGGGTCAGTATTATTTGCATGATGCACAAATATATTGCAGTTTGGGAATCCTTTTTTTACGAATGATTTCGCTGATGCTAAAGTTCTTTGAGCTGTGTTTGCATAGACATAGAAATTTTCTTCAGTTGGACATCCTTGTGGCAAAACACCTTCTCGATTCAGCCAAGCAGAAAAATATTCTCCCATGAACCCTTCTAACAATTCCCCCTTTGTGGTCAAATATCCACTTTTTTCGTTCCATACTGGCCATGGTTTAGGGCTTATTTGCCATAGAGTTTTGGACAAGGGAGTTCGCACATTATGCCTGCTTAGAATCACAACTTGTGTTAGCGTCAAACTTTCTGTTTCATGTAGGTATACATTAAAAATGAGTACACTCAACACAGTAGTTATTAATTCCATTTTTGAAATGCACTTTACAACTGACACTTCTTAACTAATAATCCTTTATGTTTATATGAATAGAAACGTTATTATTTAACAGCTATCTGAGGAAACATGTTGAGGTATGGATTTGGGTGAAACATTGCGCCATAGTACATTTAACCTATTTGATCTGTAATAAATACAAGGTCATACTTTCATACAATGCAACGCTAATACTTTACCTTGTCATTGAAGTTGTGTTTCTACGGTCATGCATGACGTAATGTTTATTAATAAACCCGTGTTGATAACGACTCATTCTTTTGTTTTCGGATGCAAACATATGAGATTAGAATAGAGAATAAAACAGCTGATAAACGAAAACAATCCAAAACAGCTGTCCTGTCTTGACAATTTGACATTGACAAGAATGACAGGGCTAGTTAGAGTTGCCAAGAAATAATTTTCTCCCAAAATTGAGATGATTTTCTTTTTTTAAATAAGATAGTAAATAATATTATTTATCATAATTACTTCATATGAAATAAATAATTTTCCTTATTTCAGGTACAGTGCTTGGCATAGCCGGTTCAACAATAAACAACCGTCTGAAAATGGCCGAATTTCGTGACATGATGGAGCAACAGATGGCGAGAAGCGCTAGCGTTCTGTACACTGTCGCAGGTGGAGGCAGCGCTAGTAGGGCCGATATTTCGGACGCCATGAAGACTGAGTTTGCTTATCAGGTATTTATCATCATCGAAATTAATGCCACTTGATATGCATAGCATAGGTTTGATTAAATATTAACAGTCATATAAATTGTGCTCCGAATCTTCTCACGAATTTTTGCAATCGCCCATTATAGTCGTTACTGCGTGTTTAACCATTTTTATAGGATTGTAAAATGTTATTGTTTACTTTTACACGCTTCCTTAGAAGGCACAGAAGGAGATGCAGGTAAAATTCATTATAATGGATTTCGCTTCGAAAATATCGTTCGCGGTATCGATAAGTAATTAATTAAAATACTAATCATAAATGTAATAGATTAATAACTTACATAGATTAATAATAGATGATTGACAAATTAATATAAAAAAATTATACCTGTAATTATCAAAATATATAATAATGATTATGATGACATGGAATGTACAGTAGCTAAATAATATGACATGTATATTAAATAAATAATAACATAATTATAATATAGATAGGGACTAATACTAACACATAATAAGAAAAATTAATTATAATTATATTAATATAGCAATATTATTTACAATGAATTGACTGGGTACAAAATAAAATGAAGAATCATTTAAAGTATGTAAATAATAATGGCCCACTGACGCGCACTACATTGCAAACACCCTTACAGGGTCGATGCACCTACTAAAATAGCATATTTGAAGACTTCTGCTTTAATTGAAAGTAAATGTAATGAATGTATAATGAATCCAATAAATAAATGAATTATGAATATATGAAATTCATTAATATATATTTTTTACAGGAACAACTCGCAACAAACCTAAAGTCGATGCAGGAAAATATAGAACATCTAGTCAGCAAGCAGTCGTCACTGATTGGTAAGAGAGCTATTATTTTGTACTAAATTGCGTGAAAATATCTTAGCAAGTCCATGCGGTAATCAACTTTTTTTTACATTAGATAGATCTATATTTCACCACCATCTCGTCTGATGTGAAGCGACGATGTTGCTGAAGATGGAGCATGTAGATCTAGAAGACCTATTCACTCTGACCTTGAAGATACCCAGATTGTAGTTATCAGGAAACAGAGAAGACGACAAGGAGTTCCATTCCTCAGCAGTACGCACTATAAACGAGGAACCAAAACGCTTAGGTACGAATTGGCGGAATATCTACTAAATAAGGGTGATATTTGGCCGATCTTCTACTCGTCCTGTGAGGGAAGGGGGAGGGTGGAATGAGGTCGTGAAGCTCCTGTGCACATTCACCGAAATGTATCCTATAAAAGATTGACAGACATACCTTACGCTGATGCTCAAGACTGCAGCTTTGTAGCGACCAGTTGTTCGTCACCAATTTTATTAGCCGCTTTGCATGTCGATCTACAGCCTCCAATACTACAATCTGGTATTTGGCTGAACCGTTCCATTGATGGCAACAGTACTCTACACACGAACGGACCTGAGCTAGATATAGCTCAGCTGTTCCGGTGTGAAGTACCGTCTGACCTTATTAAGGATGCCAAGTTTGTTGCCTGCTTGTTTAGCTTTGGAGTCTAAGTATGTGCCAAAGTTGAGCGTAGGAGTGAGAGTAAAGCCTAAAAGCTCCAGGTGGTCTGACAAAGGTATAGGCAGGTATATATTTTGATTCAACTTTGTTGTTTGTTGATATAGTATTTTGATTCAACTTTGTTTTCGTTAATTATAGACCACATCCACCATCAACAACAGACCGTCGATACACAAATGCGCGATCTAAAGCGCCTCGTCGTTGCCGCGTCTCAAACCAGCGCCAAATCTGACGCAGAACTAGCCAAGGCACTGTCCATCGTCCATCAGGATTTAGAAGAAGAAAATATCAACACAGAAGAAGATAAACACAAAGTATTGCTAGAACCCAATCAACTGTTGATGGGAGTAGGTATAATACTGTTTATGGCCCTTATATTCGGGAATGTTATTGGGAGAGTCAGTTGATTCTGCTGTAGTAGCTGTTGAGTTTCTGTGTATTTGTCATTTGGTAAACTTATGTTGTGATTGTATCCATGACTAAAACTTTTTCTTTTATATATTTGAGGCAAAGCTTATCGCAGATTTCGTCACTAGCATGTACAGTAAACAAACAAATCTCAAATTTCTAAATTTGCAAAAAATGTTATGATTCACGATTGTCGACTGGAACTTTGATAAAAATTGGCTTCATATAGTCATTTGAAAATCAGTAAATCAAATACAATACATAGCTGAAAAGGTTAATATTTTGAACGTTTCGTGCATCTTTAAAGCATAATAATGTTTCTATGTTCCAATTAATGTTTTTTCTTTCTTTCATAATGTCATCACAATTATGTAATAGAAAGGTTAAATGCACCCACACGTATGTCATAGTCACTTATAGTCAGATATATGTGTTGAAAAAGCTGGTATTTAACCTAACTTCTATGACTTGATATTTAATAAAATAGATAAAAATGCTCTGAGTATCAGGTTTGAGGTCCTTATATAAACGGTAAATTAGCGTTAATGGATGTATTGTCAGTCTCACAGTTCAACTTACGATGAAACTAATTAAAGATTTTTTGGGGGTACCTATGTATAGTGAATCATATAGCAAGCTCTATTTCATCTAAATATATATCGAATTGTTAAAATATTATACACAAAAATATTGTCCAGGTATTGATGTTATACCTGTCCCATACATACTAAGTTCATATTTATTAAGTTCATAATTATGGTGCACAGGGCGATCTTCTTTGAAGTAGTAAAGTAATTTGATCATTATAGGATAAACTCTGGTAAGTAATATGAATTAAAATATTACAAAGTTTTAATTGACAATTTTACATTGTAATCTAAAACAAAGCAAAACAACATTATTGCATAATGATTGGGAAAATATTGTTATAAATTATCAGAGTTCATTTTATAAAACCGAATTAAAGGCAACTAAATGACGATACACGGAAACTTTGATTGTTAAAAAAGTGACGTCAGGCTAAGATTGTGATCCATAAAAGTAATCATTAGTTATAGTAGATGTCTATATATTGTTTTTATTATTATTTCTTGGCAATAATTGTTTATTTTATCCTCTCCAGTCTCCACTATTTTATTATGTTAACTAAATTTACCATATCTTTTTATGTCAACTAAATTAAACAATCAAATAATCGGTACGTCATGTACCTATGGCTAAGAATAATTTAGTTATAATATTTTGTATAACATATAGCTTTTATTAAACGTTTCCAATAATTGTAGTTATTTATCTTAATGTACAAGTGATGAGGTAATGCAAGTCAGTGTTAACTTAAACTGTAATAAATAAATAATTATTGTTGTCAGTTTTTATTTTATTTGGAAAAGTTGAACGGTTTTACGACGTGGTAGTTAAATAATAATAAATAACGCCCAACGATCACACCTAGAACCTGGCCCTGAAGATTCCCTGTATGAGGACTTTTTTTTTTATGTACATAAATTTGTCCCGTAGTGGAACTGTAACCCGCAACCACGGTAGGTATATGAGATTTAAGCTAAACTGCCTATCAACTATATTACAGGTTCACAGAGACAAACAAAAAACATGCGTAAGATACGATAATCCAAGTTAATTTAGGATGGGACGATATAACTGCTGAAGTATAACATTTTCCAACAGCCATTTCCAAAACAGACTAATGAAAATAGCGACGACTATGCAAGTTTAATGGCGCTTCATAACGGGCAAGATGTTGCAGCAAAATGTACCTAAATGATTACAAAGAGAGTTTTGCTCGGGCTTGAATAGCAACATTTTGTTGCAAAATGAAGGAATGTTCGAAACAACAAAAAGAGACATCTCTCTTTTATATTATTACTTTTTTGTAACTATAGCGAAACAACACAGAATAGGAAGTATACTCAAGGAACATATTATGTACTAACAACATAGCGATCGCGTGCGACTGGCAATACTTTACACCAGTATTGCCAGATGTACGATTAGAACAAAGGTATCAAATAAGTTTATTATCATTAAGTTTATTATCGAGACATTTATGTACTTGTTTTATAACTTTTATACTACGGTTATATACAAGTTGTATACATGGAAATTGGAGTGGATGGAGATACATAGGTATACAATTCCAGGTTAATAAGTTTTACGTAGTCTCTATACTATGGTGCGGTAATGGAAATTATTGCTGCTTTACATTAATTTTATTAGCATGCGAGATATTGTTTGTTAGCATGATATGTGCTATTGCGATGCTAATTGATAATATGAAATTTCAGTTGTGAATCGCATTCCATCGCAGTTTCGCATTTCTGCGGCATGCTAAGCGATGCGAAGTGATGTTTCACCAAATTTCGCAACAACAATTAATTTGATTAATGCTAATTTAAATTTAACAGCTTATTTATGCTGTGAATGCTAATTAATCTAAAATTACTACGGTGTTACCATAAGAACATTGAGGAATGACACATAAGAAGCTGTCTACTTATATTTTATCTTTGGTCTACTGGTTTTTTTTTTCAGTTTGCCCGTTAGGGCAGGCTAAAGTCTCTAGGACCATACCGCCATGTCTTACGTAGTTTTTATTTAATAGTTTAATATTCCATTTTATTACACTTTTGTTGAGAATAAGGGTCAACAGCAACAAGCTGGACCCTCTCCTAGTGCTTCAATAAAGTGGTGGAACTTTATTCAAGCTTTCCATGGACTTTTTGTAAGAACATAAAAAGCAATGTTTTCCCTATTGTGTTTCATTTGCCTACACTCGTGCACGTTACCGAACACATAATGGTTAATATTCCACCGATATTACACATGATCACTCGAAATAACACTTGTTTGGAAAATAAAACAAAATCGAACTGTATCACTTTTCACTTCCCGCCAAAAAGTCTTGGTCTACTGGTTGGTCAATGTCAAAATTGACAATTCTATCATGATGTCTATCAATTGTCAGTCTGTCATGTCTTATGTCAAATCGATTTTCAAGCAAAGGCGAAAGCGTCATTTTGCGTTGTAAAATATTTCTCTTTCAATTTTGTTTCTAAACAAAAATCCTTCATAAAACAAATTCTAAACGCGATTTTAATCAAGATGCAAGAAGGTCAGTCATTGTCAAACCAGAGAAACTTAGCTTTTCACATCAATTTTGAACAGAATTTATGTTTTGCTTTGTGGTGAGCTACCTGATTGTCTTCTGCTGATTTTGCAGATTTAGAGGTGACAGGGATCTCTCGGAGTGGTCGAGTGAGGAAGAAGAGTTCAAAGCTAATGGATTTCGAGTCTCCAGACGACATTGAGGCTCGTTTTAGACGCCAAACTCCTGTTAAATCGTACGCGAATTTTCGCCAAGAAGATAGACAAGAACCTCAAGAGTTCACGACTCCTGAGCCCCAGAGACCTGTAGAAGAGGCTGGGACTGCATCTGGAAGTGAATCTGACTATTATGAGAACAATGGAGAAAATGCAGACAGGTAAATTTATGCATTTTTTTTACGTCTTACGATATTGTTCCTGGCTCAGAACTACGAGAATCACGGTCCCACAGACCTAAAACCAGATAATCGAAACTCAGCTATCCGTTCTTTAGTTTTTTTTTTTGTAAATAACATTTTTCTTTTCCAGCATGGAATCGGACAGTTCGGCGTCTGATGAAGGAGGCCCGACGCGCACCCCAGCAAATTCTCTCTACATGATGGAGAAAAGCACCAAGAAAAAGTTGATTGTCAAGGATGGTCGCGTTGTGGGACGTGCTAAAGCTCAAAGAAAGGACAAAGGTGTACCTTTTATTACCTGCCCTTGAAGTTTCTTCTGCTGTGACACATACATACATTATTGGGAAGAAATTATCATAACGACACGACAACCATAAAGACACTTGCTCTTAATTAAATAGAACTCAATTTCCACTAGATCATATGATCAAATCCGTAAATGCAATATCTGAATGAAGAAAAAAAGGCAGACGGAATGTTGCTAAGCAAAGTCAAAGTCAAATATCATTTATTAAATAGGCACAAAAGTGCACTTTTAAAGGTCATAAACACATGATACAATTAAAAAAGCAACAACTGAAGCATAGCATTGGTGGTGCCGTTATGTTTCTTTGAATGGATGGAGGGCTGATGTCAAGCTGATGTGATGGCAAATCGGCATAACATGTAAATGTGTGCGTGAGAGTTGTGTCCAAACGAGTGAACCAGCATAGCCTGAGTGCTTCACGTCTGGTTTTAGAGATGAGATGTCTGCCTTTTTTCTTCTTTCAAGTGCTTAATTAATTATTGAATTAAAATTTTATTTCTTGAATAATTTGCAGGCAAAACTCGTATAACAGCATACATGATGTGGGCTAAAGAAGCTCGCAACGACCTTCTTCGCAAGCATCCTGATATGGACTTCTCGGCTATATCCAAGCGTCTTGGGGAGATGTGGTCTAATGTAAGGACAGTTTTCTTCTTCATCTCTTTATAACTAGGACAAAAAATCTTAGAGTCTAACATTCCAAGGATCGCTACTACACCAAGACTGCAGTATGTGAACATACTCTGGCTGGATAAACCCAATAGTTACCAGTCAGCCATTGTGGGGGCTGCGGCTGGTTCGGGCGAAGAAAAAGGCTTCTTTTATTCTTCTTGCTTCAAGGTACTTTTATTTACTTGTTTACAAGTGGACTTCAGTACATGAACTGACTGACACCTATGTTGACAATTCCTCATATTTATATTCCAATACCTGGCAATCGTCACTAGTCATAAGGAGCGATGCACGAGTCTCCACCAATAGCAGAGCCGCGATTCGTCTATCCTTGTGTAGAATGTCCATGAACCTTATTGGATGTTTTTCTGTCCCTTACTATTTGTTTTGTATTACTAATTTCTCTGTCTAACCGGGGATTTTCCATGTGTTTTGGCTCTTCTATTGGTGGAGGATAAAATAAAACAACCTAGCTATACATTTTTATCCTAGGCCTTAGCTAAGTAATATTAAGCTTTATTTCTTATATTAGGGAGGCCTTTGCCCTGCAGCGGGACGATATGGGCTGAATATAATAATAATAATAATAAATGATAAGTGTTGCCCATTACATATCTAAATTAAATGCTCTAAAAGGCCTCTACGTGTTGGACTCGTGTCCCCGCGCAAGCCTTCTAAAGGACCGGGTGTATAACCCGTGAGAAAGAGCGACATAATAAGACATTTAATTTAGATAATGTAATGGGTAACACTTATCGGGGACTGTCTCTAAGTGCATCAATAGAAGATACAGTCAAAGACAGCCCCCGATAAGTTCGGGGACTATTATTGAAGATATGAAAATTACTTATGATTGGGCTATTGAGGTGAATTTTTAATGGATGAGAGCCGGTCTATGATATGAGACCATTATTATTATATCAACCTATTGTGTCCCACTGCTGGGCAAAGGTCTCCCCCATCTCCCTCCAAACATCTCTGTCCACAGCCACTTTAATAAACTAATTTACTTTAATCCACGTCACAGCCATTTTTTTATAGAAATAATATATTTTTAGTTTTTTTTTTTAAATATTAAATATTGTAAAAGACTTAGGCTTAAGATTGTAAATAAATATGTGAATAATAGTAATATTGCTTTATAATCATCAAATCCTTGCTAAAGGGGTTATTTCAAATCAACTTTACATAAGAACAGAATCCCCTTTCAACCTACTCCTCCATTAATTTCACTGTGTGACATCACCTGCTTCAATAATCATAGACATTAATTATTATTAATTATTATGTATAAATTTGTTTAGGTAAACTACAATGAGCGTTATCTATGGAAGCGTAAGGCCAAGCGCTTCGCCATACAAAAGGAGCAGAGCAACCAGGCCACTGTGAATAAAATCATATCTAACCCGAGTAAGTGATTCAACATTTTTGGAAAATGCTTTCATAGCTAAACCAAGGAAAGTTTTTTTTATGTAACTGAATGACGAGACGAGCTGGTTGTTTGCCTGATGGTAAGCAATACGCTAGTCCATAACAATAAAAGCACCACCCAGAACTTTCTTCAACGCTCGTCACCCTGAGACAATAAAATTATCTGCTGAGTCTCATAATGGCTACAATGCCCTTCAAACCGGAACACATATACATTTATTTTGAGTTAATAAATAAATAATCAGGTTAATTATGGCAAAAATGAAGAAATCATGAATAAATCCTAATATACATATTTTGTGATGTTAGTAAGCCACCGTTTTACTTAAGAAGCCCCTCACCACACCCCTCCATAGATAATAGGGTATTAGACAAAAAAAGTGCCTTTCTAGTCCGTCTTATGTTCGTAACTTGTGCCATCTTGTATGCCACTATTAGATTGTGACGTCACAAAGCTGTAGCCATTTTGAACTACTGAATTTGACATGGCTGTAATTTTATTTTCAACGAAGTTGATTTCTTTCACGTAATTTTTTCGTTTGTTTTTAATCATTAAAAAGCAATCAATTTTTGATACTTGTTAGGGTTCCGTACCCAAAGGGTAAAACGGGACTCTATTACTAAGACTGCGCTGTCCGTCCGTCTGTCTGTCTGTCTGTATCTCATGAACCGTGATAGTTAGACAGTTGAAATTTTCACAGATGATGTATTTCTGTTGCCGCTATAACAACAAATACTAAAAAACAGAATATAATAAATATATAAGAGGGCTCCCATACAATGTGATTTTTTGCCGTTTTTATAGATAATTGTACGGAACCCTACGTGCGCGAGTCCGACTCGCACTTGGCCGGTTTTCATATGTGCTATTCCTATTGCAGGCATCCAGCCTATCCGGCACGCGGGCCCGGGCCGGCCGCCCGCGAACCGCGCTCCGGCCAAGGCACTGCAAACTACACCGCCGTCGCAAGCTCTAGTGGTAACATCATTTCTTTTTTATACTATTATAGATATTTTTTTGTTTAAAAATATATTTTTTAAGACAAGTTTTTAACAAATTGGTAATCGGAATCGAGAGTAGAATAAAATGAGCCCAAACACTAGAGTTAACAATGATCCTCTTATCATCAGATCAGCTGGCTGTCAACATAATATTGCATTTAATGTATTTTCGAAGTTCAAGTAGTACAATCATTTGGTGCGAAAAATAGTGGTTACCTGGAAAGTTTTCCGGGAGTTTTGTAAATTGGTAATTTTATAAATTTTGATGTGCTCTTTCCGAATTTCAACTTTTCCACCTCGTATTTTTGCCGCTCGCGCCGCCATATTGGAAAAATGGCGCATAAAAGCAGTTTTTTGACAATACCTCCTTTCCGACTTATTTTACGATAAAAAGTTATTTATAAAATGAAAGTACGAGGAAAAAATACGAGGTGGCAAAGTTGAAATTCGAATAGAGCACATTAAAAATCTATAAAATTGCCAATTTTCAAAACTCCCGGAAAACTTTCCAGGTAAAACAATCAAAGGACTGGACTAAAGGTCAAATATCGATAAAATTTATATGGGACCACTTCGTAGCTATACTTATAATTTTCAAAATCGTGAAACTACGGGTGGAACCTCGGGGCGCAGCTAGTCCTTACTAATATATGAACGAGAAAGTTTGTATGTATGGATGAATCTTTGTTACTCTTTAACGCAAAAACTACCGAACCGATTTTGATGAAATTTGGTATGTAGCTACTTTAGGACTTGGAATAGTACATAGGCTACTTTTTATCCCGGGAAATCGCTGACGCAGCTAGTAATTTAAACGCTAAAGTTTGAATGTACGGATGGATCTTTGTTAATCTTTAACACAAAAACTACCGAACCGATTTTGATGAAATTTGGTATGTAGCTACTTTAGGACTTGGAATAGTACATAGGCTACTTTTAATCCGCGTGTGGAACCGTGGGGCGCAGCTAGTAACATAAGTTTAACTTGTTGACAGCCGGTGTGTAGGGCGAGCAGTCCGGGCGCGGCGGCGGGCGGCGCGGGCGCGGGGGGCGCGGGCGCGCGCGGCGGCTGCGGCGCCGTGGACGTGGCCGCGCACCTGCGGCTGCTCGGCGAGAGTCTCGCCATCATCGGCGAGAGGCTTAAGGAACACGAGGTACAATACAATACGATACAATTACATTACTGATTACTATTTTACTGGTGGTAGAATATAAACTCTTTATTATAACGGAGCTCACAGAAAGTAGATTCAAATTCAAATTGAGTGTGAAAAATATTCTAATGAAAAAAGCATACTATACAGTTAGTAATTACATAGAAGACAAAGATGCATGGAACATTCCGCTTCTGCCATGTAGCCAACTGGCACATGAGAAAAATAATATTGTCAAAAACAAACATAAAATATTGTAACAAAAGTTCTAAAAAATATACCCCTCAGTTTCTTGCCGTATCTTCTGAGTAGTGGTTCTTTTTCCGATACGGTGGTAGTCATTGTGATAATTGACGTTCATAAGTGCGTCTGTGACGACAAAATTGAAATAAAGAACTTTTGAATTATATTGACACCAAAATACAGAAACCATTGTTACACCTCTTAATTTTTTTATTTTTTGTAATGTATTTGATTTTTCCAATAAAGCGTTTATTGGTAGGTTTTTCGTATGCGAGAGGCTGTCTGGGTGGGTACCACCGCTTTGCAAGTCATTCAGCCGCCAAGCAGTGGTGCGCAAGCATTACTGTGTTCCGTTTTGAAGGGCGTTGTAACCAGCGAAATTACTGGGCATTATGAGACGGTCAGCTAATTTTCTCAGGGTGACGAGCGCAGTGCAGCGCCGCGCAGGATTTTGCAGATCAAAGTTCTGGGTGCTGCTTTTACTGTTATGGGCTGGCGTATTGCTTCCCATTAGGGAAACGACCAGCTCGTCTCGTCATTCAGATACAGAAATTATAGTAAAGAAATAGACAAATAAGATAGGCACTACGAAAAGATAACAATAAGAAAGCGCGAGTGAATGACAGCGTAGCCCGTCTCTGTCTGCCGCGTCATGCGAGCCGGCCGCGGGCCTATGCCGCGCACACAGAGAACCTAGCTGTGTGTGTGCGTTTTACGGAAACGACTTGACTAAAGAGCTGGCCCAAGTAATAAACGAAAGTTATTTTATTAAATCAAAGGTGGTGGTCCAACTCATTAGGAAAGTGGTTTCCGTCAAGCGCAGTAAGGCGTAGTATGCCACAGATTAAAAAAGATACAAGACAAAATTGAATAACGAACTTTTGAACTTTAAAAACATTTAATCTCACACATAAACACAACTTAAAACATCCAATCACACACACTCATTCTTACACACACCCTAACACACATTCTCACACCAAAGACACAACCTCACCGCACACGCTCCCACATTAAGACACACCCACACCCAATCACACTCCCACAATAGGCCCCAAACCCACCATTCCGCTCAAAGGTCTGTGATGCCAAAATTGAATTTTGAACTTTGAACTTTAAATAACTTTGAAATGTCGTTCCTTCCAGGGTCAAATCGCGGTGTCAGGCTCCGTGTCTGTACTTCTGGACACGCTGCTGTGTTCTCTCGCCCCCCTGCTGGGCGTGACCCGCGCTCTCCCCGCGATCGCCCCGCCGGCGCGACTGTTGGCTGACACTCTGCACAACATCGCTTACATTATGCCGGGGCTGTAAGCTCATCGCTGGGTTTGTAGCTCACTGTTGGGCTGTGAACCCACCGCTGGGCTATAAGCTCATCGTTGGGCTTGTAGCTCACTGCTGGGCTTGAATCCCAATGCTGGGCTGTAAACCTACCGCTGGGCTATGAGCTCATCGTTGGGCTTGTAGTTCACTGCTGGGCTATAAACCCACCGCTGGGCTATGAGCCAACCGTTGGATTTGTATCTCACTGCGGGGCTTGTAGCTCACAGCTGGGCTTATAGCCTACCGATGAGCTATGAACCCACCGTTGGGTTTGTAGCTCACTGCTGGGCTTGTAGCCTACCACTGGGCTTGGAACCAGGTTGGAAAGTTAGATATAAGAACCGAGCATATGATTACGAATGGTGACTTAGTACACTATAAGAAATCTCAATCAATGCAACATTGTATTTTGAACTAATAACCCGCTTTTCGTACAATAGGGGATCGGACAACTTTCCAAAGTGTTTAAAATTTAACATAATGTACATATATAGCCATGAAAAATAATACTTTAAATAAATAAAGTCCTAAAAGTACCTAAAACTATGTTTCAATGTAATGTTTCAAATTTTGCCGCGTATAATGTTACCTCAGCACGTGTGACGTCATAAGAAAGCAAACGAAACGACAAGCTCTACAAAAGTTAACTTGCAAAGTGATTTATACCATGTTGTGAAGTTTAAAGACTTTAATAAAACATAATATAATGGTCGTCATGGAATGGAATGTTGAAACGCCGTATTTTGTAATTGAAACAGCGAAAATAAATAGGAAAATATATTGTGGAAGAGTAAAATGAGTTGACAGGATTGGCAGCATTACCACAGAGACAGAATTTATAGAGCAAATAGGCAAACCCTCCAAAGAGTCCCATCTCTAACATGAAATACATATATCGTTTTGATTTTGATAAAAAAGACGTGTGGCACTCGGAGACTGCCGCGGTAAAGCTATTGCATAGCATTGGGAGTGGGGGGTGTTAGGTTATTTTCGTTACGGAATTTCTGGATTCGGTCTCCACGCTCAAGGCCCGCGATAGAAGCTATGCAATAGCTTAAAAACAAACATAAAAAACACAGGCTTCGCGGTTTGGTTATTGTTACTTTCAAATGACGTCATACACTGTGTGTGTTTCGGAACAGATAAAATATGACAGAATGATTAGATTTTCTTCATTTTAAAAATAAATCATTATTTTATACAAATATTGACTGAATGATCTTTCGGATTGGACAAACATTCGTTCTAACTACATTTTAGATTTAATTTTCGTTTACTCTCCGATCCGATTTGTTTATTATATCTCTTCTTTCTGGATGGACTATTATTAATAATAATAATAACGCCCAACGATCACATACATAGATCCTGGCCCCTAACTAGGACTCCCTGTATCTAGGGAACTAAAAACTACGAGGACCATGGTCCTACAACACCCAAACACGAATCAAGTACTTGCTATCTGTGCACATTTGTCCCGTCGCGGCAATCGAACCCGCAACCTCGGTGGTGTATGAGATTTGTGCTAACCTGCCCAATCACTACACTATAGAGGGTGTCATTCTATTTTTAATTGTTTGACTATATTTCTCTTTTCTCTTTGCATTGAAGTGAGACCCTGTGTCTATATCTGTGTGTACATTTTAGAGAGCGAGTGTGGCTCAGTGGGAGCTCGTGCAACTTTCGATCCGACGCACCCGAGTTCGAATCCCACTGGCCCCGCACCACTAACTTTCTTAAGTTATGTGCGGATTTAACACTCGCTCTAAAAACGGTGAAGGAGAACATCGTGAGGAAACCGGCATGTCCAAGAATTTTTCACAAAAAGTCAAATGTGACATCCACCAACCCGCACTGGGCCAGCGTGGTGGATTATGGCCCATTCTCTCTCTATGAGAGAAGGCCCGTGTCCCAGCAGTGGGAACGTGATGGGCTGATGATGATGATGATGATTTTATAAGGCAGAATTAAAAAATTGATTCAGTTATATCACGGAATATCACTTAGCGATAAGGCCGCCCATTGTTACACTTATCCGTAAGTAAGTTAAGTATTACTTTTTGTAATGTATGTTTCCAATAAAGCGTTTATTAGTAGGTTTCTCGTATGCGGGAACCTGTCTAGGCTGGTACCACCGCTTTGCCAGTTATTCTGCCGCCAAGCAGTAGTGCGCATGCATTACTGTGTTCCGGTTTGAGGGCATTGTAGCCAGCGAAATTACTGGGCATATGATACTTAATATCAGATGTTTCGGGGTGATGAGCACAATGCAGTGATGCGCAGTAATTTTTATGGTATTAAAAGTTTTGCATTGCTATTGTTATGGGCAGGCGTGGCGCTTACCATCAGGCGAACGACTTGCTAGTACTTGGATACATAAAAAAAATGTAATTCCTTCAGGAAACGTTTTATTATACGAAGTATATTTTAAATAAATCATTCGATACATAGCATTTGGTGTTATTTTCTCCATATAACCCCTTATACATTACATTACTAGCTGCAGCCCGCGGTTTCACCTTAAGTACGATTAGAAGGATAAATCATTAAGGAAAACATGATCTAATTCGTCATTTCGATTAATTACAAACCAATACCGAGTATAATTTGTACCTCAGGGTTGCCAACCATACTGTTTTTCGCGCATTTTTTTTATGGTGAAATGGGCTTACGTTTGACAACAACTTACCTGATGGTAAGCGTAGTTGCGGTCTAAGCAGGCCTAGCGCACTCCGCACTGTAGGTACGAAGCTACAAGTACATAGCCAGACACCGACGGCGGGTCGCGCGTCGTTACACGTGCCGCGTCAGAAGAGATAAAGAGCTATGCGATAGAGAGAGAGGCGCTCTGTAGGTTTATATGACTGGTAGGTATGCCGCGCTGTAGCGCAAATCAAAAATCAATTCAATTCAGCTCGTACACGAGCTGAATTGAATTTGATTGCGTCTTAGCTTGCTATTTGTTTAAATTTCTTTGCGGAGTGATGCTTCTATCCCTTAGTATTCTGTGGTCTAAGGTCACGTTTGCCGATGAGGTGCCTATTCACTCTTGTCTTAAAGAGACAGGTTGTAATTGGAAGGAAATTGTTTGTTTCAGTATAAAAAAGTATTTTGGACAGTTAATTTAGCGTCGATAGCTCGAAGCCAATAAATTTAATGACAAATTGAGCAACAGTTAATTTAATAAAAAAATTAGTTCTTATTTTATTTTCATTTTGATTTAAAATGTAGTGAGGCTTACGAAACCTTTTAAAATTACTGTTACTGTTAGCCTGTGTCGTCCCAGTTTGGGCAAAGGCCTCCCACCATGACTTCCAGGCTTCGCGATCTTGCGCTATTGTAGACCAATAGTCGTTAAAGGTGTCGAGCTCGTCCCGCCATCTCCTGCGCGGTCTGCCGCGACGCCGTCTCGCTGTATCGGGGCGCCACTTGGTGATGAGTTTGGCCCACAGCTCTTCTGGCATGCGACAGACGTGACCAGCTCAGTGCCATTTCAGTTTCGCGGCTTTATCTGCTACGTCGGCAATTCGAGTCTTGGAGCGCAGCTCGGTGTTTCGAACGTGATCCGTTAATTTAACACCTAAAATGCTGCGCTCCATTGCCCTTTGGCAAACCTTGAGCTTGGACTTCTGAATATTTGTCAATGACCATGTCTGGGCACCATAAGTCAATACGGAGAGAATGCATATGTCCATGAGTGTCCCCATGATTAATACATATAATAATGTTAAAATTACATTAAATTATTAAAATGTGCGAGGAGATCTTATAAAGATAATGTTTGAAAAAATATAATTTTGTTGAAATAGATATATTTTATTTTTAGTTTAAAAGTTGGCAGCCCTAACCGCAGTATCCACAGATGATTCACTGTATCAATTACCTACTTATTTAACCAGAAAATACGTACCTAGGCAATAATGACGAACATACATATGTTTAATTAAATTTAAGTGCCTGTGGTGGCGAGAAGACCTGCTAAAGTAAAAACACAATGCTAAAAAAAATAATCATTATTTTTCTTCTATGTTTTCCTTCATATTCGATTCAAAATGTTATAGACGCTGAATTTTTTGTCATAGTGAAGGATCCTACAGCACAGCAGAACAGCAATAGTAAGTTTCATTTTTGTAGTTCTGGTTGCAGCCCTAGAAAAACCATAATTTGTTTCATAGCTTTACTTGCTGGCTGTACTTATGATTTTTAGGAGAAAATTTACTGGCTTGTATTTTTTTTATTATTGATATAAATTATTTTTCAAAAAAAACTAAACCGACTTCAAAACCACAAATAGGCACTCAAAAGTGAAAAATAAATTATAATAATTATCATAAGCGCTACCCACTCATATATTTGAAGTCGGTGCCAGCCAAGTCTATTAGGTAGCAGATGAATACTATATAGTAAGTACTACTTGTAGGTAGTATCTATCTACTACCTCTTAGACTAGGCTGGCACCGACTTCAAATATATGAGTGGGTAGCGCTTATGATAATTATATTAATTTATTTTTCACTTTTGAGTGCCTATTTGTGGTTTTGAAGTCGTTTTAGTTTTTTTTTGAAAATTAATTTATTTTACCTTTTTTAGTGCAAAACAAGTTTTAATTAAATTAATTTAAAAAGATTTTAAAGACAAGCATTTATGATCTAGCAGCCACATCATGACGATGTTTAAAACGGGCTATCACAATTAAATTTACGTACAAAAAAAATTCATGACTGTCCTATTCTCTGTTGAGGAGTTCCCTCGCCGGAAGTCAACCCTGGGTGAAGCAGGTGAAGCAGTCGAATGCAAACCTCCACCTTTAGAAAGTCGGTTACAACAAAAACAAGAACCGACTTGAAGATTAAACTTATATTTTATTTATTTATAGCTATTTTTTTCAAAAAGTGCTGAATGTATTTCGATAAAATTTATATGGGACCACCTCTGAAGTATGACCTACCAATCAAAAAAAGAATCATCGAAATCCATTCATAATTGGCGGAGTAATCGCGTAACAAACACACAAAAAAAAAACCTACCGTCGAATTGTAAACCTCCTCCTTTTGAAGTCGGTTAAAAAGATGTAGGATTTCTACTTAAGAATTTTGTTGTTACTTGTACATTACAAAAGGAAATAAAAGCCTTAAATAAATTTCAATTTTAAGGACCGACATAATGTAATACTTCTTGACTAGTTATTAGTCTCTAGACAAACACAATCTTGGAGCAAAGCAGCAGGGGAATCGTCTTACTGGAACACCGATCCCGATCCCTTTTAAACATGTCTTGTGATCGGTATTTGTCTGTGGAATCGTCGAACTCTTCCACTCAAAGTCCGCGTCCCAATCCCTAACCCAATCACGATCGCTAAAAATGATCGATATTGCAGTTTGTAAGATGGTAACGCTTTCCAAATTTGAAATTGAAAGCGTGATCGGTATTCGAGTTACACGAATTCCCTGCAGATCCATCCTATTAATTATACTGATGTGCTGAAGTCAGCTTACTTTAGCGGCATCCCTTTGATTCTGCTATAACTTTTACGAATACCCTGATACTTCGCAACATCTACCGACTAAATACCGACATTATATTGAGATAAGCAGAATTTTATTTGGGAATTAATATAAACAATCTTTGAGATACCATACACTTCTATTCAAAAATTGTAACGCCAGATCAATTTTAGTAAATGACCACCAAGTTTAGTAAATTACCGCTAAATCTTATCTACCCGAATTGCCGCACCTCACTCCTCCGTGGTCCAATTCGCTCTGACGTCTAGACTTCTAGAGTGTATATAAAAAGCGCGGAGCCAGAAGCTCGCGAAGGAGGTCCTGTATGAAGCGAGCCTATGAGGCCGAGTAGAGCGAATAGGGGAGGTGGCGAGCAAAGCGAGCAGGCGACTTCCGTAGCGGAGCGAAGGTCAAGTAGGGGAAGCGACATGAAGGGGTGACGAGCGAGACTTCTGGTGAAGCCTACTTTGGTGAACATTACTATTTTTTATTTGATGATAGTTTTTTGGTGATCATTTCCTATTTTCGGGAATATCAAGTGTTTTTTTGCCGTTACATTTTACTATATCTGGTGGTCAGTTAAACAAGCTATTTTATTTCTTCGTCGACGTTAATAGTGTTATCACCGTCAAGACTTACACCAATGATGTCTTGTCTTGACCAATGATAAGTGATTGATTGATAAGGACAAATATGATTGATAAGGACAAAGATTGATAAGGATTAGTTTTCGTCAGTAAGTTCGTCTGGTTCGTTGTTATGATTGGAAATTAATAAGTTTAACAGAATTAACGATCAGGATAATGAACTAATGAATAAAATTAAAAATATGATTTCAGGCGAGAAAATGTTTATCAGCAATAACAAAGTTTCAGTTGCTGTAAATAAACCCATAGAAATTATTTGTAACAGAAAAGATAAAGATCCCGAAATCAGTCTTCAGTGGAAAGGTAAGTATATATATTCAATCTGCATGGGCGCGATATGTTATCGGCGCTATAGTAACTAGATACTAAAGTTCCTTTTAAAAGATTTTACTCGTGGTACGTCTCGTATGTGGGAGGCCATCTGGGTAGGTACCAGTAGTGCGCATGCATTACTGTGTTCCGGTTTGAAGGGCATTGTAGCCAGCGAAATTACTGGGCATATGAGACAATATCGGATGTCTCGGGTGATGAGCGCAATGCAGTGCTACGCAGTGCTTTTTATGGTATTAAAAGTTCTGGGTGGCACTAAAATTGTTATGGGCAGGCGTGGCGCTTACCATCAGGCGAACGACTTGCTCGTATCATACTCAGTTCTATAAAAAAAAAAATGTGCAAAGATTGACTGCTGAAAAAGGAGAATATCGGAGAGCATTTCTTCCTTAATTTATTTCGGTTCCATAAACACTATGATCTAGCGTTCGTCCGATATCCTAAGTCATAAAAATAAAATATAATTCATATATTTCAGACAAAGTCCATAGTTTTTTAGTAGCTGTCTGGCAACAGAAATACATCATCTGTGAAAATTTCAATTGTCCAACAATCACGGTTCATGAGATACAACTTGGGGACAGACGGACAGCGGAGTCTTAGTAATCCCGTTTTATCCTTTGGGTACGGAACCCTAAAAAGGCGGACGCCTCATCGCCAAATTCAAAAGTGAAGCACCCACCCAACATATATGCCGGTCTATTCGTACACACAATACAAAAAGAATCTAAAACTACGTAACACACAAGCCTCACCACACCTTTACATCATGCTATGCCGATCGGCCCTCAAATCCAAAGAGATTGCTATTTGGATTGATTGCTTCAGTTGTTACTTAGCGATATTCCGTCCGCCGTTTTTATTCGTTCAAGGCTAGTTCGTGCCTTATATCACAGAATACTAAGGGACAGAAGCATCACACCGCAAAGAAATTTAAACAAATAGCGACTCTTGCTATGACGCAATAAAATTCAATTCAGCTCGCGTAGCGCTGCATACCTACCAGTCATATTAACCTACAGAGCGCCTCTCTTTGTATCACATAGCTCTTATCTCTTCTGACGCGACACGTGTAACGACGCGCGACCCGCCGTCGGTGTCCGGCTATGTACTTGTAGCTTCGTACCTATAGTGCGGAGTACGCTAGGCCTGCTTATTATGTAGGTCTCATTGTTTTTGTCTCCCCAGACAACTTCAGCTTTAATACTGGCACAATAAATGAAGGTGCAATACGGCTCCAAATAGTACCAGATGTGAATGACCGTGGGCTGAAATTGACTTGTATAATGGATAAACCTAAACATGAACACAGGACCAGTTATCACAGACAGAAAATATCAATAGAATTCGATCTTGACTCTTCAAATATTCACCCAACTTTTGGAGCAGGTAAGCAGCTAAGCAGGTATATCAACTTCTGCGCCTTTGGTAGAAAAATACTGTTTTGGACAGTGGACCACCACCAGAGTGGGTGATGATATTAAAATTGAAATAAGACTAATCGGCGTAAAACTAGATTTATTGTCAGAAATCACTCACATAACTTAATTTTTTACTACGAAACGTATGTAACGATCTTTTTCTATACACACCCTAACCGTTATTTTTTAACTCGTGAACTATGTGTGGGTCTGACATTTGTTAACTTTAGCATTATCTTGTAATAAGTAAGATTTTTCGAAATGCCTGCATAATTAACTGTTTGCTTCTAGTAGTACGTGGTAATAATAACGTAGGTACCTGCTAACGACACCGTCCGTGCCGTGTGAGATCGTCTGATGATCTGACCGGCCTCAAGTCGGGTCTTATTGGCTTACAAAACATAATGTCTAACGGACGTTTGCTCGCAAAACCATTACCTTATACGGTAATGTTTAACCCCGTCCCTTTTCTTAGTGTACCTAAGTCAGATTCCCATTTCTCTAGGCTATTTTTTTTTAACGATTGTCATTTCTACACATACCTACCCATTTCTACGGATTCATTCATTTCTTCAGATTCTCCTTTGTACAGATTGTCATTTCTTCTTAAGAATTCCTATTCCAAACCATTGAATTTTATCTAAGTACTATACAATAATTTAATAAGAATGTATTGTACATTTTATCTTTCGTAAAAAATATCTAAATGGCAGTGAAAATCGTATCAAAATCCGTTGCGTGCACAGAAATCTAAATAATAAGGTTACTGTGGTCAGACCCCCGACACTGGAGTGTCGCTTCTTAACCTAAATAATAGCATGGACTATGTATATTTGGTCCATGGTAATAGTTAGTTTTCTTTGCTGTGGTTGCGTCGTTTAGAAGAAATGAGGACGCGGCCGGATTGCGACTTTGTTTTTGGTTACTATTTAGAGATTTTTTTGCAGGTGCAATAAAACATCGAAGTAAGTATTTAAAGAAAGGAGACTCATTCAACGTTGCAGCGTGCTATGGTATGTTTTCCTAGAAATTCTACTAATATTAAAAATGCTAAAGTTTGTGAGGATGGATGGATGGATAGGTGGATGGATGGATCTTTGTCACTCGATCACAGAAAAACTACATAACGGATCTTGATAAAAATAGATTACTCCTGTAAACATTTTGTAAGTAGTGATATAATAAGTTTTATAGATTGCGTAGTTTTTTTTTATTTAAATATCTCGTTTTCGTATTTTTAGAAAAACGGAACGTAATCGTGTAACGCTTGAGTACGTGCAACCGGTGCAACGAAATGTTGACGTCACGCGGCTCGCTGCTTATTAGTCAATTTTTGACATATTTTGTAGTTGAAACTTCGATCATATACAATTTGTATCATAATATGTGTATAAGCCCGAAGGGTGCAAATTCTGCACGTCACGGCGAACAATGTTAGTTCTACGAGTTTTGAAATTTCGCAGTTTTTCATTCATGAAAAGTTCTCGTAAATTTTTTTCCGCGAAATGTAAAAACCACAACGTGATAACCATGTAACAGCTGTTTTGTGACAAGGTCAATGACCTTTGATCTCATATTATGAGAACAGTTAACAACAGAAGAGCCACCAATAAATAATGTGCCTATTTTTGAGGTGGTAAGCATCAAGGAGTTCCACTACCCACCTTCCGTTTCCATCATCAGATCAGCTGGCTGTCACCATAATAATGCATTGTCATCGGACTTTGCCAAGTATGCAAAATTTCAAGTCCGTAGGATAAGAGGAAGTGGTTCTGATTCAACTTGTAAGATTTGACCCAAAAATTTTAAGATAAATAAAAGCTCCGAATAATTAACTATTTAGGCAATTAATTACGTCCGCCATAAAAGTTGTTACTTCTGTTTGTAGTTGTCTTTATTTAGTATGGATGACGTAGGCCTATCATTACGTATGATCGCTATCCGGACGCTGACAGACGCGTGATTGACAAAATGCCATCACACTTTCAATTAAAAGTCAACAAAATCACAATATCCAGGAGTGCGTTTAGGACAGCCAACTTGGATAAAACTTACACTAGGTAAATATCAAATAGCCCGTTTAGAGTGTCCAAGATGTGAAAATTACTGGCTAAAATTTAAACTAAACGAAGGACATACTTTTTATCCCGAAAATACGAACAGTTCCCCAGGAAACAGCTACAAACCGAATTCTACGTGGACGAAGTACTTACGGGTTGTAATTCCTCATGATTTAATGAACAAATTAACATTTCAAATACATGCAAACACAATTTCCTTGAAGTAATACATTTTTTTTATTGACAACTCGGACAAGACAGCTTTAAAATATCAATCTTGTTTTTAAAATGGACGCATATTGTAACATCAAAAAAGTTTGCATGTCAACTCCGGAGGTTGCATGCTTTAACAGAAGTCGGGGGTACAAGCAAGTACGAAATAAAGAATAAGTGTATACAGAGTATACTAATAAATTTATCAGGCCTAGAGAGATATTACATCAAGCGCTGTGTCAAAAATACTTTACAAGGCAAAAAGCACGGTCAAAGCTGAAGTATGAATGATGTAGTACGGTGAACAGTCAGATGATGAATGGTAGCAAAAACCGTACTTTTTGGTCTGGTTACGCTGTACCTGTCTATTGAATTTAAAATAAAGCTATGACGCCGTTTCATGAGCTCCGTATAAATAATTTTGTCCAGCTAAAATTTATAAGACTGGCTTGCCTAAACGCACCCCAGATATTCATCATTCAAATTCACGCAACGTGATAAAACCTTTTTATCTTTGCATTAGACGGTATCAGTTATCCGTCAATTATGGCAGTGACTGTAGCAAAACTGACAGCAAAACCTATCGTCGTCAACATTTATATGTGAAAACAATACAATGATTTATTTACAATGATACATGTATGTTTACGTGGTGATTATGCAATGATAAAACCGAGTCAACGATAGGCCGTATTCCTAGCTACTGCCAACCGAGGAGAACGTTAAAAAGGTACCTAATCTTTCATAACTTTTCTGTTCCTTTTCGATTGTTGATCCTGTAAAAACTTTCATGGTATCTAACTTAACTTATTAAATGCGTAAGATCCTAAGTGGATTTTTAACTTTTAATTTGTGGCATAGCGCGATAGAAGCGTATGTTTTGTGCCTAGCAGCTAGCCAGGAGACGCAATAATAGTTAACACTGATTCAAGTTAGGGTTGTTGCAAATTTCTGCGATAAAAATAATTTTACTTTTGTATGGGGATTTCGAATATGCTATATCCAACCTTTGTACACGTCAAGTTAATCGTATGCTCGGTCAGAATAGCCCAACTTCGGGTCTATATTCATATTATGATAAACGTTGTATAGTTGAAAATAGCAATAATATCTCCAAAATATTATTTCTACTGAAGTGGAATGAGGATCAAATATTTGACAAATATCAAAAATTAAGTGCTTTTGCTATTTTTTATTTAAACAATCAATTATGCTAATACAGCATTTCTTGTTTATAAGGCCAGAATGGGCCTAAATGGCCAAAATTCTGCATGGAAATCAATAAAAAATATAGGTACTAGATGCTTACTGTATTATAGGAGTTAGTAATAAAATGTCAATAGCTTACTTAAATGTGACGTCACAGGAGGGTAGCGGCATGTAAGATGATGCAAGTCATACGAGCATAGAGTATCAAGAGTTGTAACATGCGTATATACTTACATTTTGTGTGTTATACAATAGGGAATATGCATGTATTTTTTAATGCATGAATCGATTCATTATTGAATACGATTAATGAAAAAAAAATGTTTAAACATTTGACGGCATCATTTATCAATAAAATAACTAAATGAAAATTTGGTTCAATTTAAATCAACATAAACGCGCCATTTGCGTGTGACGTCAAAAAACGTGGGGACCTAACTCCTCATTGGTCCATCTATGCTACATGTGTGTGTATGTCAATAATTTACCAATAGGGCGAGCTCTACGTCAAAAATTTACCAATAAGCAGCGAAGCGCGTGATGTCAGATAGTGGTTGCACCTACTCAAGCGTTTTGCGATTACGTTCCTCCACAAATAAGAAAAAGAAACATTGAAATACAAATAAACTACGCAATTAGTAATAATAATAATATCACTACTAAATGTTCACAGGAGTAATCTATCGTAAAAAGTAATTTCCAGATTTTTCGCCAACACATGCATATTCCCTATTGTGATGCAAATCGACACTGAACTCTCTCTTTTGCACTCTAGTAAAAAGTATATGGGTGTAAGGGGTCTCAACCTCTATATCTATCGAGACCCAAGTCAACCTCACCTGCCCGCGGTGCACCCTGCTGATCAGCAAACGAGGCTCTAACGACCAACCGATGGCGGTATATCCATCACAAAAAAGCGTAGCTAAATTCAACAGACCGGTGACGGGCAGCAGCGTCACCGGTGCGAAAAGTTACGCCCTGCGGCCAACCCGCATGTCCAGCGTGGCGACTATGGACACAAACCTTCAAAATGAACGACACAAACAAAAAATGGCCCCCAGTTCCCGGTCGCCCCGCTATTCCTGACCAAGGTGGCGGTCATGGTAACGGCTGGGCAGGGGGTGCGAAGAATCCCCGGGTGACGGTAGGCCACCAAAAATCACTCGACCTGGCAACGTATAACGGACGAACACTTAGGCTAGACGAACACATGGCACAATTAAAAACGGAGCTTGAAAAAGTAAGATGGCAAATTCTGGGGTTATGCGAAGTCCGAAGAGAGGGGGAGGACACCGTAACACTGGAATCAGGCCACTTAATGTACTTCCGGGAGGGCGACCAACAGTCCCAGGGTGGCGTTGGATTCCTCGTCAAACAAGGCCCTCGCTGACAATGTTGTAGAGATCTCCAGTGTGTCGAACAGGGTTGCATACCTCGTACTGAAACTCACCGAGAGATACAGCCTCAAGGTCGTACAGGTATACGCACCGACCTCGGCACACTCGGATGACGAAGTGGAAGATATGTATGAGGACATATCTTCGGCGCTTCATAACACCACAAAAGCGCACTACAACGTTGTCATGGGGGACTTCAATGCCAAGGTGGGAATACAAGCTAACAGCGAATCGAAGGTAGGTCCACACGGTTACGGAAGCAGGAATCACAGGGGGCAAATGCTCGTTAACTTTCTGGAAAAAGAGGGGCTGTACTTGATGAATTCATTCTTTAAGAAACAGCCCCAGAGGAAGTGGACGTGGCAAAGCCCCGATACTGTGACAAAAAATGAGATTGACTTCATGACGGACAAGAAGCACATATTCAGAGACGTCTCAGTGATCAACAGGTTTAATACTGGAAGCGATCACCGACTTGTTCGAGCCTCTCTGAATATCAACTACAAGCTTGAAAGATGTCAAATGATGAAGTCCACGCTCCGTCCTAATCTGCTCCAAACCGTTGTAGGATCGGAACAATTCCAACTCAACCTACAAAATCGATTCGCTGCTTTGGAAACCACTGAGGACATGGACGAGGCTTTCCAACATGTTGTGGGTACTTTAAGGGAAGAGGGTGCTAAGTTCTGCCAAACCCAGCGTTCGGGCACGAAATCGAAGCTCTCGGCAGAGACTCTCCGGCTTATGGACAACAGACGGGAGGATACACATGCCACGATGTCAGAAAAGCGGGCGCTCAATTCTAAAATCAGTAAGCTGGTGCGACGTGACCTCCGATGCTCCAATACACGCCGTATTGAAAAGGCGATTGAGCAAAATCGGGGGTCAAAAGATTTCGCCCAGCAATTGAAGCGCTCGCATCTGACAAAGTTAAAAACATCTAGTGGCCAAACCGTTTCCTCAAAGCCGGAAGTATTTGCCGAGATTGAAAATTTCTATAGCTGGCTGTACGACACGCATGCTTTGCAACCCGAAACCTTTAAAGAAGATGCTCGAGCCACGCTCACTCGACACTACACCGAAGAGCTGCCGGAAATCAGCCTGGACGAAATGGGGATGGCGCTCGGACAGCTTAAAAATGGAAAAGCCCCAGGAGAGGACGGAATAACTTCTGAGCTTTTGAAAGCAGGAGGTATTCTTACTTCGGGAGCTCCAGAAGCTATTCAACTCCGCTCTATTCACTGCGAGAACTCCAAAGGCGTGGAACAGGAGCATAGTAGCACCAAGATACAGGCCTAGCCTAGTTTGGGGCCCACCGACAATCGAATATCAAATCATGGTATGTGTAAATCATAAATATTGTCATTTAATTGTACAGTGAATTATTGTAAATGTGGTAAAATAAATAAATAAATAAATAAAATAAACTACCGGTGCACCGTCCTGTCCGCACACGTTTTGTGTGTGTATTATTGTAGCTAAGACAATCGAGCGGGACAAGGACAGTGCTATACGTAACGTATGTAAAAAAAAAAAAAATAGTAGTACTCTTTTTTTAAAAAAGGGGATAAAACTCTTCTGAAAAACTACCGTCCCATCTCACTCCTGAGCCACATCTATAAGCTGTTTTCGAGGGTCATCACAAATCGTCTCGCAAGAAGACTTGACGAGTTTCAGCCTCCAGAACAGGCTGGGTTCCGCGGAGGATTTGGCACCATAGACCACATCCACACAGTGAGGCAGGTTATGCAGAAGTCCGAAGAGTATAACCAGCCCCTGTGTTTTGCTTTCGTGGACTATGAGAAGGCATTTGACTCCGTTGAAACCTGGGCTGTTCTGGAGTCACTGCAGCGGTGCCAAGTGGACTGGCGATATATCGAAGTGTTGAGATGTTTGTACGACGCCGCGACTATGAGTGTCCAAGTACAGAATCAGCAGTCTAAACATATCCTTTTGCGCAGGGGAGTGAGACAGGGAGATGTTATATCTCCGAAACTTTTCACTAACACCTTGGAGGATATGTTAAGACGCTGGACTGGACAGGTAAGGGCATAAATATTAACGGCGAAAACATCTCACATTTACGATTTGCCGATGACATAGTCCTTAAGGCGGAATCGGTGCAGGAACTCGAACAACTGCTGCACAGCCTGGCTGATGCTTCTCGACGTATTGGGCTCGGGATGAACTTGGATAAGACTAAAATCATGCAATCTTATTAGGGTAAGCAGGGGGAATAGCGCTCACTGGGTAATGGCGCTCACCTCTGTAACTTTGTCAAAATGGAACATAGCATCACGCAGCGGCGCGGGAAGCGTGGGGGGTGAGGACCTCTAACAGGCAGCGACGCGTACGGGCAGTCAGCTCGCGGCACGTGATCGTGAAGTGCGTTTCTCTGTATACGGCTGCGCTGATCTAATTTTTGATCCGGTCTTTTCGTCGGTAAGTTCAGAGTTTTGATACTTATTTAATTATTGATTTCACTTTTCTGAGTACAAAACCATTCTATTTGTTGATAATGTAACCAATTTTAAACAATTGCATATGAATGTTTTTAAATTTCAAGTTAAATATAAAACGACCGTTTGGGGTTATACCGCTCACCTGAGCGCCATTACCCCTCAATCACTTATTGTTTTTTTTTTATAGATATGCCCAGAAATCGCCCGCGAACCACCGCTAAAGCGGCTTGGAGCGAAAAAGACCTCCAGTCTGCTAGAACTGCGATCGAAGATGGGATGTCTAAAAGAAGAGCCGCAAAACAATTTAATATACCATTTACTACTTTGAGAGATCGATTAAAAAATGAAAATATGAGCAACCCAAGACTAGGTCGGAAGCCCATTTTCACACCACAGCAAGAAAATGAGATTGCTGAACAAGTTAAGTTGCTGGGTTCATTATACTATGGTCTCAGTGTCACAGATTTGCGTAAACATGTTTATAAATATGCTGAGCTCAACAATTTAAAAAATAATTTTGATCGAAGCAGCTTAACAGCTGGATTGGATTGGGTACACGGTTTTATGAAACGCAACCCTTCAGTTTCTGTACGCAAAGCTGAAGCAACTAGCTTGAATAGGGTTTCTGCTTTCAACAAAGAGGAAATAACACATTTCTACGACAAACTTGGTGAGTTAATGGAAAAACATAAATTCCTTCCAAACAACATTTACAATGCTGACGAGACTGGTATCACCACGGTGACAGACCCAGGAAAGGTGCTCGCCGAAAAAGGACAAAGAAGAGTCGGATCTGTTACAAGTGGCGAACGAGGAAGCAATATAACCGTCATGTGTGCTATGAGTGCGGCCGGTAACTTCATACCACCAATGTTTATTTTTGCCAGACAGAGAATGACGCCTTTATTAGAAAAAGATGGACCAGCTGGTGCATTGTACACCAACTCTAAGAATGGCTGGATAAATGAAGAATTATTTGTTACCTGGCTCAAACATTTCGCATCATTTGTTAAGCCTACCCAAGAATCACCTGTGCTGTTAATTCTGGATAACCACAGTAGTCACATCTCTCTTCAAGCTTTTAATTATTGCAAGGAAAACCACATCACGATGCTTTCGATTCCCCCACACAGTTCTCACAGAACACAGCCACTTGATGTGTCTTTTTACGGACCTCTGAAAGCGGCTTATAGGCACGAATGCAACAGACATATGAAGACACATTTAATGTCTAAAATAACTCCTTATGATGTTGCAGGTCTTTTCAATAAAGCATACGTACAAGTTGCGAATATAAGCAAAGGAGAAGCTGGATTTCGAGCGACGGGAATATATCCTTTGAACCCAAATGTTTTTACTGATCAAGACTTTCTGGCAGCATCGCTCATGGCACAAGAACCGGAAAATAAAGACCAAAATGTCCAGCATCTTGGAGATACGCAGTCTTTTAGTATGGCCGTAATTTCAGGACATACATCTCCTTTGGCAGGTCCATCAAATAAGGATCAATGCTCCCAATCTGATTTGGCAGTTCATTGTAACCAAAAACTTCTTGACGAACAAAAAAGAACTTCCCTATCTTTTGCTGCAATAGCAATGACGCCAACTATTGCACCATCTTCTAAGCCAGCCCAAAGAAAGAGGAAACAACATGCTACCATATTAACTGCTACTCCTATGAAAAGTATTTTACAAGATAAAGAAAATAAAAAGATTGCGAAACTTAATAAGACTGAAAAAGCAAGGCCAAAAAACCTAGATAAAGGAAAGAAGAATAAGAAACAAAAATTATACAAACGAAAGATTCTACAAGAAAGTTCTTCAGAGAATGAAGATGAAGAGCACCTTTGCGACGACAATAGTGATGACGAAATGAATGTGGGTGATGAAGACTACAACAAATGCATTATTTGCGAAGAGTTTGGAAAAAATAATGAGATGTGGTATCGCTGTACCACCTGCGGACTGTGGTCTCATGCTATATGTTCTGGATGGGATTCGGCAGATGGATATATCTGTGATTTATGTACCCAACGGTAGAATTTTACTATTTCTTATTGTGATTTCCACTAATAATAATATTTGATGTTAACTCGTTATTGAAGATACTATATTTTTTTAATTATATAAGGCTTACCTCACGTACAAATAGGTATAATTGATGATAAATTGTGATTGTAGACTTAACTTTAATTATATAAGGTTGATCTCATACTTAGTAGTGTAATGGAAAATGGATCTTACTAGATATTTTTCCAAAAACATATTTGAGCGTCATTACCCCCTAGCCTGAGCGGCATTACCCAAAGTCAGGGGCAATGGCGCGCAAACCTGTTTTTTTTATAATTGTTTCCTATTATTTATAAGTCAAAGATAAATATGTTTGGTGTTAAAATGTTGATTACTAAATAGTTAAAGAACATGTTATGTTTTAAAAATTTTAAGTAAAATTAATATTTTAAAAAATACAGCGTCTTTTCCTTAACTGAACGCCATTCCCCCTCCCTACCCTACCCCGAGACCCATCGTCGTAAACGGTACACCTCTTGAAGTTGTCGAAGAATATGTCTACCTCGGACAAACAATACGGCTGGGTAGAAACAACTTTGAGAGGGAAGCCGACAGAAGGATTCAGCTAGGCTGGGCAGCGTTCGGCAAACTACGCCAAGTCTACGTCGTCCATACCACAATGCCTTAAGACAAAAGTCTTTAATGCGTGTGTCCTACCAGTAATGACCTACGGAGCCGAGACGTGGACACTCACTGTGAGACTAATCCACAAGCTTAAGGTTGCTCAGCGTGCTATGGAGAGGGCTATGCTCGGAGTCTCTCTGAAAGATAAGATCCGCAATGAGGTAATCCGACAGAGAACCAAAGTAACCGACATAGCCCATAGGATTAGCAAGCTGAAGTGGCAATGGGCTGGTCATATCTCACGAAGGACGGACAACCGCTGGAGTAGACATGTCCTTGAGTGGAGACCGCGAATCGGCAAACGCAGTGTAGGACGCCCACCGGCTAGATGGAGTGACGACCTGCGAAAGGTGGCCGGAAGAAATTGGATGAGAGGAGTCGAAGACCGGGCTCAGTGGCGTTCATTAGGAGAGGCCTATGTCCAGCAGTGGACGACTACGGGCTGATGATAAAGATGATGATGAAAAAGTATATACCTATTTATGAAAGAAAAAGGTAGCAATAGTTACTTCGTTTATTGGCCCTTTTTTGTGATGACTGCACGTAGCTCCGCTTTTCGGGACGGCCAATTTTAGTCACGGTGCAGTCACCGATTTCCAGTTCAAATTTTGGCTCGTAGTATTTTCTATGTAAGACTGCATTCCGGATGTTACTCATTTTATATTATTTTGTGATTAAACAACCCATCATTTTTTTAAATGGTAGAAGTCCTTATAGTTTCTTACGGTCAATGCATACAAGCTACGTACAAAAGACGTTTTTCTAAAAAGAGACGGAGCCTGATCTTTACCAAAAATCTTTGGTGTTCGTGAGATATGGAAAAACGCAGCAGCCGCACGTGAAAAGTAAAGAAATAAAGAAACAATTTATTTTGACAAAACTGCACACAACAAACAACGAACATGCACAAGAGCAGAAAGATAGGATAAATAGTTATAGCATGTGTATGGAGATCGCTGCCGTGTACAGTGCAGTCAAACAAGGTCTGTGCTCAGCATAATGACGTGACACCCCCTTCCGTAAACAGGTTTTAGTAGCCTTTTTCTGTTTTAGTTATTTATATTACTTACCTATTTCAGACAATCCTGGGTCTTCCAGGCAAAATTCCATAAACAATTATCAAGAAATCACCAATGGCACAAAAGTATTTTGTATTAGATATGAAGATTGTAGTAAAGTATGGGGTATACAGACATATAGAAGACATAAAAGTGAAATAACCCTCTACATCAATTCGGAAAAGGAAACAGAACAGAGTAAGTGACGCACTTTCATTCTAACAGCCGATTTTTTATCGTGAGTTTGACTATCAGAATAGAACGGTCAGATAATTTCAAGACGAAACAACAAAGATATTTTGTCGTTTTCCCTCAATTTGAATGCTGCATAAGCACCACTAGCTTACTCAAAGATTTAATAGCTTACTCATCGCTACCTTTTTTATATAAAGTTTTTAACTTTTAATTGACTTCAAACAAAGGAGGTTCTCTGTTCTATTGTTTTTTTTTTATGTTTGTTACTTCAGAACTCCGTCATTTATAAACGATTTGAAAAATTATTTTTGCGTTGGGTTCTTTATAGCTACGAGGGAGTCCCATATAATTTTCATAGATATTTGACCTTGGACTTCGAAGATACAATAAAGTCGATTTTTTTTAATTAAAAAATGTGAACTTGTTATTTTTAATTTCTGATCAACAATAAATACTTAGAAATTATAATATATTAAAAGCTATACAAATCTAAAACTTTATATACAAGTGGTATCCATAAGGCAAGGTGCCAAGAACGCTGGCTGCATTCCCGCGTTCAATGGCTAACGCTAATCTTTGATCGAGGAATGAACCAGCCCTCTTGTCACGCCGCTTCGACAAGACGAGGGCATTTTATTTAAATATAATTATTTGGTGCCCGGAGTCCATAGACCAAAGGTTTCGACGCCAATCGGCGCAAATGTCACTGGAGAGTAAATCACTTAATTTATCGTTTATAGGTTTATAATGTATTTACTTAACATTAAGGTTTTTAACACTGCGATAGATATGTAGGTATAATCTCTTGGCCACATTCAACCGTTTCGAACGCAGTAAAAAATGCCTCCAAGCAACGATTTTATTAAACACTCTAGTCCAATTCCAGGTTCACCATTCGACAAAATTCCAGGTTCACCATTCGACAAAATGAATACGCCTGCAAGTAGTAAAATTAATCATCCAAATGTCGCTGCAATAGTGGGCGGAATACTCGGAATGATCATATTAATATTATTATCCTTATTGTTTGTCCTGTTGTACAAAAAAAGGCAAAACTGTTCGACCAATGACGTAAGTTTTGAACCACTATAATTATTTTGTGATTTAATTAATTTTATTGATATTATTTTATCGGACTATTGTATTTAATTGTTATCGACAGCTGTTACAGTTTGGTCAAGTCTCCCCTATTTTGGTACGCGTCCCCTGGCCCTCAAGGCTTGAAACGAATTTTGGTTAGAATAGAATAACTTGCGGGTGCCACTCATTAATTTGGTTGGTCAGTGCGAGGCGCGACGCGTTCGCGAGCGTTCCGCACTCGCCTTGCAAAAATACCACAGGATTTGGTTAAAACTATAGTTGAGACTACTTCAACTTAAACGCGAGATTACCCGTAAATTATTAATAATAATGTGTCCAAACCACGTTAATTTTCTTAATAAAATATTTATTTTCATAGAAGTCTTTGTAGAACCATAGCTAGGTGTAGAAAGGTTGTAGAAAAGTGCCAATGCCCTAATTTTATATTTCACAGGCAGCATCAGTTATATATGCAGAGATAGAAGATAGGCCTCCACAGCTGTCTCTGCCACGGCGCACCGACCAGCCCTATGCCGTGATATTAGGCACGCTTGTACCGAAGTAAGCGCACTAAAAGGAAAAACAAGTGGATTAATTGAATATTTATATTTATGTATGATAACGAAAATGAATGAATGAACACTATTTGAAAACCTAACTCACATAACCAATCAAAAAAAATGTAAGTAGGAAAATGTAGGTATTCATTTATTTCATCAATAATAATAAAAACACCAGAAAAATAATATCTACAATTATTAACAAATATTGTGCGTGTTTCGAAAACGATGGATTTGTAAAGTTAATTTCGATTTTGGACATTATTCTACATATTTCTATTTTTTCTTCAATACGTATAGCATCTATGCTGATCACTAAGGCGCTGCGCAAACGTGGACACTTTTTGTTACCGTTACGGCACACCGTCACAGGAAACCGTAGTTGCTGTGTCAGGTTGCGGCAATCGGATGCTTTGTTACCGAAAGGTACACCTCACAGAAAACCAGCTGTGTTCGGTAGGACACCCATTGCAGTACAATTGTAAGCAAATTTGTTAATATTGATTGCGTCTTCAACTGACGACTTTTAGGTTCCAGTTACACACCTAACACTGATCGGTGACGAGTAAGTGTCAAGTGGAAGCAACTTGACACAAAAAGTGTTTAAGTCTGCGCAGGGAGTGGCTGATTTCATACTGGTTATATAAAAATCATATATTCATTGGTAGCTTGTATCCGACACAAGACACAAAAGTGTCCACATTTGCGCCGCGCCTTATACAGTACGTTGTGATATTGCCAACATGACCTGACAGTATTGATAGTACAACCATTCTAAACAAACCTATACGTACGCATGGGCCCTAGCATTATCTGCATAATACCATGATGTATATATAGCAGAATAACTGACGCTTTGGTGATTTCAGACAGACTAGCTACTGAATAATAATTTCAACTCATTCTTGTTATATTTGCGCTTGAAGGGCCATCTAAAAAGGCGCTCGTAAACGGGCTAGTTTTTGCTACAATAGGGTATTTGAAAAGTATCTTGAGTGCTTTTCAACGCCTTTAATGGCGTTGAAATAGAAATAAATTAATGATTAAATGTGAAAATTGTTGTTTTCAATAAGAAATATGCATGTGTTATCGAAAAATCTGGAAATTACTTTTTACGATAGATTACTCCTGTAAACATTTAGTATTGATATAATTATTACTATTAATTGCGTAGTTTATTTGTATTTCAATGTTTCTTTTCTTATTTTTGGAGTATCGGAACGTAATCGCACAACGCTTGAGTACGTGCAACCACATTTTACGCCAAGCGCCTCGCTGCTTATTGGTCAATTTTTGACATAGAGCCCGCCCTATTGGTAAATTATTGACACACACACATGTAGATTAGATGGACCAATGAGGAGATCCTAGGTCCCCACGTTTTGACGTCACACACAAATGGCGCGTTTACATTGATTTAAATTATCATTTAGTTATTTTATTGACAAATGAAGCCGTAAAATTTTTAAACATTTTTTATCATTAATCGTATTCAATAATGAATCGATTCATGCATAAAAAAATACATGCGTATTGCCTATTCTTTCTTATAATTAAAAAAAAATAGCACGTGTACGAGCCCTATTATATCAAATTATTAGAATGTAATCAATATCAATAGTAAACCAGATCTCTATTACTTTAACTTTGATAAAACTAAAACGATTTCATACAATACAAAAATAATATTCGATTGAGCAGGAAGGAGTGTAAATTATTAGAATATACATTTGTAATAATTATAATAAATAATAAGAATTGATCAACATACAATATACATAACCAGTCATAGATAGGTCATAGTACAATGTGTAGTGCTTAAATAAAAAGTGCTTTAAAAGAAGGAGATAGGTAAACGAAGAGGGTATACCCTCTTATGAAATGAAAATGGTGTAGGTCCGTTGTTCCCGTAAGCCGTGTCCCTTTTCAATGGGGACAGCGGTACTTTAATAAGTTTTAAAAATACGTCCCGTTGTCCCCTTACTCTGTTTCCGTTGATATAGTCAAGTAAACTTTATATGGGAAAACTACTTTCTGGCGTTTCGCCGGCCGCTGCCGCGGCACGCTCGCTTCGCTCGCTCGGCTCGCGCTGTGTGGTCACAGTTCTAACATAACCTAACCTAGTGGCTGTATCTCCGTAAAGGGGACAATGGTACGAAAATTTAATGCTGTCCCCGTAGCAGGGACAAGTAGGCCTTGTTGTTTGTGACTATGAAAATAAGATGTAATTTATATATATGCGCATAAATAATTTCGTTGAAGATTAAGTTTAATATTGTTTCGCGTTTGTTATACGCGATTTCGACCCTAAACGACACTAGCCGTAAGAATATTTTTAGGTTATAAATATCATTGTTATAAAGTCTAGCTTAGGTACTAATTGAAAAATTCATGCGTATTGGCCAATTCAAACTCCTGCAATATTTTTTTTATGTAGTAATGAGAAATATTGTGCGTCTTTACTCGTGGTAGGTCTCTCGTATACGGGAGGCCGTCTGAGTAGGTACCACAGCTCTTCCAGTTATTCTGACGCCAAGCAGTAGTACGCAAGCATTACTGTGTTCCGGTTTGAAGGGCATTGTAGCATCTAATGTCTCGGGGTGATGAGCTCAATGCAGTGCTACGCAGTGTTTTTACGGTATTACAAATTCTGGGTGGCACAGCAATTGTTATGGGCAGGCGTGGCGCTTACCATCAGGCAAACGACTACACGTCTAATCACTCAAATGCATAAAAAAAGAAAAAGGTTTAATAATCGTCACACCAATATCTGTTGCCGGTTTGAAATTTGAATTGCAAGTACTACGCGTCATTGCACTGCGCTCGTTACCCAGAGACATCAGCATCCAAGTTTTATACATTATGTATTGAAAACTTGGTCTGCGCTCATATCCAAGTATAGAGTCGATTCTAATCCGTAGGTAACCGAATATTGCAGCAGTTAGAATGGCCTGAAGATTCAATTATAGCACCGCCCTATTTATTCCATATACTTATAAATTGTACAATATCTGTTTTAAACATAATTTTATGTACCTCCACTTTTCAGCAAGCATGGATCATATTTTGACACAAAGTTTTCGATAAACCTCCAAATTTTGACATTTAACGATCGATGCGTCCATGCTTGAACAGCTGAAAGTCAATGAAAAAGTCATATTTTTTTTATTATACAACGTGTTCAGGTACGCAAAACCTGAAAATAGTTTGATCAGAATCGGGACAATCAATATCACTATTTATTTCCATAGGTTATATTCCATATTTGACGTTTCTTTAAAACAAAATACGCACGCACCTTTCAGTAACGGTCTTTTATGCTTAATAGATCTGTATTTGGCCACAATCTCGCCTGATGTGAAGCGATGATGTGACCTAAGGAGCACATAGATCTAGAGAAAGGCGGCAGTTGAGCGGCTGCTCAGACCCGTCTCCCCGATATAGATCGCGAGATTGATAGTTAAAAACATTCATAATCTCTTAGAAGTACTAAAACCCTAATCAATATCGCAATATTTTTTTATATGGAATGCATTAGCGCATGCTAGGCGGAAATCTGAAGATTTTAAATAATAAGGAAGAAGAAATATCATATTTCTTCTTCCTTATTATATTTAATGCTCATTAGAACATGTTGCTAATTGTAATATTAGACCTGTTCGGTTGATCAATATTACAATGTAAACATTGACGACAGATGACGTAAAACCGTCCCCGTAAGACGATTTAAGAAGGATAGAAGAGATATGGTTGCTCGAGCAGTTGGCTCGGTGGCCCAGTGGTTAAGGCGTCGGGACGGTATTCCGAAGACGCAGGTTCGATCCCTGCCCATTTTATATACAATATCATTTTTCTTCTTCCTAATTATTGCAATATATAAAATATTGCAATATTTACCGAAATTAATTTTTATTTTATAATTCTACAACATTAAAACATCAATTGGGGTGTCTCAGGCTTCGCGTTGTTTCATGAACACGTTGTATAGTTCTCTACAGTGAAACTAACACATTTACTAAGAAGCACTTTTTAAAGCTTTACTTGAAATTTCGTATTATTATATTGCTTATTATTATTAATGTCAAAAATAGTTGTAAATGTCAATAAAATAATAAATAAGTCCATTATATTAAGTAGCTAACTAGTTTACAATTTTAGATTTGATTAAATGTTTTAAACAATGTACTTATTTCATTCCATCTTTCGCTAATGCTACCAATATAGATTTCATTGATTGTACAGTCAGGGAAAGAAATTATTTGACGAGATTATTTTAATTTAAGGTGGTACATTACGGTTCTTTTATACAAAATTCAACCATTCAACTTGTTCACTGAATAGTACAAATGCCTACATTTATTAACCATAAGATTTATTAAATTTAAATTAAACATAAAATTAATTAATATTCGCAATTGTATTTCATAATCCTGCGTTAATAACCACCCGTAAAGCGTGTCGCACACTACGCAGATACGTTAATATTTTATCTGCGTATAAAAACTTAACTTATCTGAAAGTATCACACACTTCGCAGATACGATAATATACGAAATTATACATTCACGCGGAATCCTTCGAACTGACTATACTTGTTTTTTGGTGCGGATCGTATATACAGTGTGTTACAATGAGTTCGCGTTTATTGCTTCTGGATTTATTAGACAGTTCCTCAGAAGAAGATTCTGATTTTGAATTTGACGCACGTTGCGTTAGAATGTACTAAAAGGCGAAGAATTTGGGTGGAAAGTCATATAGAAAAATGATCGAAGCGAATTTAATCTCTTCAAGGATCTGTCAGATAATAAATTTACTATCTATTTCCGAAAACCAAGGGTGACATTTATGGCGATTCATGATTTGATCAAAGAGGATATTAAAGATAAAAACTAAAATGCAACATGTATAAAGTAAAGAAATATATATATATATATATGTATACGCAGATAACACTGACCATCTTTCGATATATGTCGGTGCCCACAGATACTTGACGAGTTATCTGCTTAGTGTGCGTTGCTCCTTGAGTTTAGTATAGAGAGAGATATTGACAGATACGCGCTCAGATACAGATATCTTACCGTATGTGCGTAGTGTGTGACACGCTTAAATAGTTCACGCATACATTTAGGCATTTCTACTATTCAGTGAACAAGTTAATAATGGTTGAATTGTATACGAAAAACATACCGTAAAGTACCACCTTAAGGTGAGCACTAATGCACTGAAGAAATAGATGTTCAAATCACAAATTTCCCTGAATGTGCACTTATTAAATTCCTATATTCAATCTGCAAGGCGATCACGTAAGTCTGTTGCGAACATCGCATGTTGCGGACTTACGTGCAATAGAAATTTAATTCAATCGATAAAATGCGAACATGTAACTACAATTGTTTCTGTCATTTAGATTGAAACCAAATTACATAATCGCAATTTATCGGAAATGTATAGGAAATGATCATATCGACATAAACTTTGATTATCAAAACTATTTTCTTTCAATGGAGCTTTCGTTGACGTTTGATTGCAACAAACGGGTTACGTGATCGCAAATCCATAATCGAAACTGGTTTCTAATTGAAATTGATTGAAATAAAAGATACATGATCGCCCTGCAGTATTATCTACAAAATATCCCTAAGACATGATCTACATGTCTTCAACAATTTCTTCTTTCCCTATCACATAATATTTGAACCGATTATGAGAATATAAGTCTTTTTTATACTAATTCTATTTCTACGGTGGATCCCGTCACCTTTTCCCCGGCTTTACCGATACTAAGAGTTTAGTTTCCAACTGTAAACAAAAAGAAAAATAAACGGTAAGTTCATCGTTTTAATAGGCATGTTGTTATGATGTGAATTTATTATGTTATTTAAATAAAATATAGAAAACGAAATGATCTTGTTTAAAGCAGTTTCATGTATTTTTTTTACGCTTGATGTATCTACGTTTGGCCACTATCTCGCCTGATGTGAAGCGATGATGTGGCCTAAGATGGAGCACATAGATCTAGAGAGAGACGGCAGTTGAGCGGCTGCTCAGACCCGTTCACATATCCAATTTTATAACGGGTGTCCGAAAATTAACACTAGATTTGAATTAAATAGACAACACAATTTTTAGTCTTTCGATTGTTATTTTTTTTATTTAATCATAGAGTACACAGAATAGGGTTATTTATGGATTCGGCAAATGGCCTTCAAGGCTTTGCTGGCACACACGCACTCTTTTGTCGAAATTGATGTTCTGGGATTTTTACCAACACTCACGCACTGCTTCGATATTGATGTTTGAACTTGTTTTTGGACGACTATTGTGTTTAGCGTCTCCAACTCTGGATGCAGTCTGCCTAAACTTTTTAATTAATCACTTCACGGTTGACGATGAATGAAAAAAAGCAATCGAACAGAGAACCTCCTTTTTTGTGTTCTATTCCGACCATATTTTTAACCGACTTCAAAAAAGGAGAAGGTTCTCTGTTCGATTGTTTTTTTTTTAATTTTTTTTTATGTGTTTACCTCATTTTGGAAAATTCTTTTTGCGTTGGGTTCAGTATAGCTACATAGTACCCTCATAAATTTCATCGATATTTCATCACGGATTTCGAAGATACATTGAAGTCGGTTTTTTTTATAAAATATATACTTATGTATGAAATTTTCGCACTGTGGCTGCTATACTTTCATTATTTTTGAGATATTGTTTAGTAACACAAGCACGTTGTATCGTGTAACGCTCCATTTTTATTAACCCTAAACTCTCAGCTATCAAATTGTTTTTTTCAGTGTTGAAAATAATTTACTGCACAAATGGCGGCTAATTCAAATCTTGCGTTTATTTTGGGACACCCTGTATAAGACAGATTATTTTTTAAATATAATTTATAAGTATTTTATGGTCGTTCGAATATTTAAATTATTATTATTATTTTAAATTATTCATCTGGACAATTTTTTGTGTTCAAAATCAGCAGAATCAATAATTTCGTTTTTTATATTTTAGTGCATTTTTACCTATTTCCCATTTACAGCTATGTACTATTGGTCTTCTTTGGTGATTGTGGAATGTCCTTCGGAAGTTCAACTTTGTCTGATGAGTCCTGGATAAATAAAAATCACAACTTTAATGGCCAATGAATTACGTTTATTTTCGTTTAATTTGATATTCATATTTGATTTGATCAATATCGGAAGCAGCCAAGGTCGAAACATTGCTAGTACAGCTTCATACGACCTCATAAATAATAATAATGTTTCTTTAATACACAGACAAGATCCATAGCACATCACATATAAAAAAACAAGTAAAAACAAATTAAAGGGAAAAAAATAGAATAAAATAAAAGTGATACAATATTTGAACACGTTCACATACGTATTAGGTTGCGATTTGCAACCACCGTCTATAAATAAATATCTGTAAAAAAAGCTCACACCAGTTCTTACGACTTCGTACGACTTATAATAAAATAATTAATTGAGCGCGAGCGGTTTGAAATCATGTCTTTCCGGATCGTCTCTCGTAACGTGTCATTCATACGATATTACACGACATCACACGATTGCATACGACTTATGATAAACTGTCCGACCTCATCAAGTGGGTCGACATGCCCATTCCGAATCGTCTCTCGGTAACCACATGTCATTCAAACGACCTCACACTTCATAAAATTTAGTACCTTGAATTTTTATGAAGTGTGAGGTCGGTCGTACTCAGTCGTACGAAATCGTATGAAGTGTTGGGTATTTTTAATTGTACAAGCAAGAGACGATCCGGAACGGGCAGATGAGGTAGGACATTGTCGTACTTTATGTATTTACTTATTATTTATTTACAAATACATAAAGTACGACAATGTCCAACCTCATCTGCCTGTTCCGAATCGTCTCTTGCTTGTATAATTAAAAAGATCCAACACTTCATACGATTTCGTACGACTGAGTACGACAAACTCAATCAGGTTGAAGACATGCCCGTTCCGGATCGTCTCTCGCTAACGTATAATTCAAACGATCCCACACTTCATACGATTTCGTACAACTACGTACGACAGAGTCTTACCTCATCAAGCGGGTTGACATGCCCATTCCGGATCGTCTCTCGGTAACGTATCATTCAAACGACCCCACACTTCATACGATTCCTTACGACTACGTGCAACAGAGTCCTACCTCATCAAGCGGGTTGACGACATGCCCATTCCGGATCGTCTCTCGTAATGTGTCGTCTTCGTCTTCATCTGTATGCACGTCGTAGAACTCTTCGCTGTCCATCTCTCCGTCGGTTCCTGGAACGTCACATCAGTAATTTTTTTTAGTGCTTATTCATGCTGAATGCGCAGCTCCCGCCGCAACCCTAGTCACGACGCGAAACGCTCGCGAATGCGTTCATTGCGAAGCGCGACGCGTTCGTGAGCGCTCCGCACTCGCCTTGAAAAAGATCACAGGATGTGGTTGAAACTATAGTTGGACTTTCTGATATTCAATGCATTAGCGCATGCTAAGCGAAATAGGCGAAACGGGGACGATTCTACGTCATCTGTCGTCAGTGTCAACATTGATCACATTGACGACAGATGACGTAGAATCGTCCCAGTAAGACGATGTAAGAAGGATAGACGAAATTTGGTTGCTGGAGCAGTTGGCTCGGTGGCTCAGTGGTTAAGGCGTCGGGACAGTATTCCGAAGACGCAGGTTCGATCCTGCCCGAGTAATATCATTTTTCTTCTTTCTAATTACTATAGTTGGACTACTCCAACTTAAACGTGAGTGTCATCCGTAAACTAATTAATAATGTATACGGCTAGGACTCACGTAGTTTGTCGAATTAGTCGACCTAGGTTTCGAGCATGTCCGATGCTCTTCATCAGGGGCGAGTTTACGCTGCGAGATCGCGGCGACCACTGGCGGTGTCCTACTAGCCGTTTTATTAAATATTTATAATGAATCAAACTCACGAAAACTTTCATACTATAATTAATAATGTGTCCAACCACGTTAATTTTCATACGATACGATAAATATTCTTTTAATCAAAGTTTTTTTTATGTCGGTGAGACGAGTCGATCATATCGTACACCCGATGTTAAGCAACACGCCTGCCAATAACAGTTGCAGCACTGCACTGCGCTCCTCACCCTGAGACTATGAGACAACTTAATTTTCTAGTGGGTTTTTATAGAATTTTGAAATCATACCCAAAACACTCTGGTAGTCGGTAAAGTACTCAGAATCGGATGCGTAGCTCTGTTCCCTCTCATAGTCTCGTTCAGGCACTTCTGGGGCGTCTCCGGTCGGGGACGCCGCTTTTTTCTCGCGCTTCTCTCGCTTTGCTCTCTCGCTCTTACGATGCTTGATGCGACGGAGCTGGCTGAAAAACGAAAGAAATAGTAAAAAAATAGGATCGTATTTATTTTATTTCGCCAAATTTATTGATTGTGCACCAAAATATGGCCATTAAAATATTTCATATAATGAGCACCTATTTTATGAATATTACATGTTCGCGGCCCAAGGGCCACCCCCGCCGCACCCTAACCTACCGAGGGCTGCCCCTTACACCGTTGGGGTGGCCCAAGGGCCAAGGGCTGCCTCTTATACGTTTGAGTGCTAAAACAGACCATATTTGGTGCACAATCAGTATTTTTGGTGAATGGTCAAAAATTATCCAAAAAATTATTGAAGAAACAAAAACTCTCAAGGCCCTAATACATGATAAAGTAACTTGACTCTTGTAGATGCACATAAAATAAGATGGGCAAAGCCAAATCCCGAGTTAGAAACTTCATCTTCATCAGCCCATTTCGTTCCCACTGCTGGGTTACATGCCTTCTATAATAGAGACAGTATGGGCCACAATCCACCTGGCCCAGTGCGGGTTGGTGATCTCACATTTCCTTGAATTTTTACGATTAATTCTTGGACATGCTGGTTTTCTCACGATGTTTTCCTTCACCGTTTTTAGAGCGAGGGTAAAATCCGCACATAGCTCAAGAAACTCAGTGTTGCGGGGCCAACGAGATTCGAACTCGGTGCGTCGGATCGAAAGTCGTACGTTCTCCTACTGAGCCACACTCTCGTTAGAAACTTATTTGTATAGAATTACTTAAATCTAGAACTTGCATGTTAAAAAAAGTGGGTGAAACAATATTAAACAAATAGACAATAAGAGCGAGTGTGGCTCAGTGGGAGCTCGTGCGACTTTCGATCCGACGCACCCGAGTTCGAATCCCGCTGACCCCGCACCACTGACTTTCTTAAGCTATGTGCGGATTTAACACTCGCTCTAAAACGGTGAAGGAAAACATCGTGAGGAAACCGGCATGTCCAAGAATTTTTCACAAAAAGTCAAGGACATGTGACATTCACCAACCCGCACTGGCCCAGCGTGGTGGATTATGGCCCATTCTCTCTATGAGAGAAGGCCCGTGTCCCAGCAGTGGGAACGTGATGGGCAGATGATGATGATGATGATGAGACAATAATGAAATACTTATGTCTGAAGTTACTTTACGTTTGTATTTTTAACTTAAACTATATAGTACAGTTATTTGTGGAAAGTTTTCCGGGAGTTTTGAAAATTGGTAATTTTATAAATTTTGATGTGCTCTTTCCGAATTTCAACTTTGCCACCTCGTGTTTTTACCGGTAGCGCCGCCATATTGAAAAAATGGCGCCCAAAAGCAGTTTTTTGACAATACCGACGATCGGTGCAAAGTGTACTCCAACGCGCGTGTTGGCGCACTTTGCGACGCTCGTACGCCAACACTATTGACTTCATAACGAAAAGGTAAAAACATAAATTGTAGGTAATTGTCTCTATTTTCATTTTGTATATAACTTTTTATCGTAAAATAAGTCGCAAAGGAGGTATTATCAAAAAACTGCTTTTAGGTGCCTTTTCTAATATGGTGGCGCGGGGCAAAAATACGAGGTGGCAAAGTTGAAACTCGGATAGAGCACATCAAAATCTATAAGATTACTAAAAACTGGTTCCCTAGATACAGTGACTCATAGTTAGGAGCCAGGAATTATGTATGTTATCGTTAAATAAAAAAAAAATCCAATTTGACTACAGGTTTTTTACCAATGAGGCTGGCATGGTCGTATCGACTAAAAGTCCCTAAAAATTATAGAAAAAAAAAGTTTACAAGTTTCATGAAAGTTTTACATTGGTTAGCGAATTTCGTTGCTGACTGTACTTTACAACTAAATATTCCTTGACTAGAAAATAGAAATGTGTAACTATGTCAGCTTGAACAGTTGACCTAGTTCTTCGACAATGTTGTTTTGTCTGCTTCCAAAAGATAAGACTGGCAAACTGCCATACCCTGATAGAAAATGTAAGAAAATATATTTGGCATTAAAGCTACATTTTAGTGGTCTATTAAATCTTATAAAAACTCATTGTCGCATTCAATTTTTATATAGAATAGATTTTAATATGATATTTTCCTTTTTCTATTTTTTGGTGAAAATATGTTTGACGATCTCTCACCTAATGGAAAGCGAAGATTTGACCTAAGTTGGAGCATGTTTGTCCTTAAGATGCCTATTCACTCTAGGCTTAGAAACCCATGTTGCAGCTGTTGAAGCATGTTGATGACCAAAGACGCTGGAGCTGGAATTCTGTCTCATAATCATCAGCCCATTACATTCCCACTGCTGGGACTCGGGCCTCCACTCGTAGAGAGTTTAGGCCATAATCCACCACGCTGGCCCAGTGCGGGTTGGTAAATGTCACATGTCCTTGAATTTTTGTTATAAATTCTTGGACAGGCCTCATGCCTGGTTTCCTCACGATGTTTTACTTCACCGTTTTTGGAGCGAATCCTGTCTATCTTCTATCTAGATCCTGTGCAATAGAATATAAAAGAAACAAAATAGATGCTTTTAGGGCAAGTAACCCATTAAATTGATGGGTTACGTTTTAATAACATAAACTATATTTACTTACGTTTCTTTCTGCAATTCTCTGAGCGTTTCTAGCTCTGTTCTCATCGAAGACACTTGTTTGTCCAATCTCGCTACTTCCCTCACTGAAAATGGATATGTTAATAAATTTAGCATGTCACACATTATGAAATGAAATGAAATTGTTTTTAATGATTCTTTTTTTTTTGGTAGGTGACACTTAAGAGGTGGTCCCATATAAATTTTATAGAAATTGATTCAGCACTTTTAGAAAAAATCAAAGAAAACAAAAAAATATAAGTTTAAGTCTTGACGAAAGTTCTTGTCTTTTTCTAAAAATTAAATAAAGCGGAATATTATGATAGTTTACCTAATGTTTTCAAATAGGCAATTCATATGCTTTTTACCTAACATAGATCTCCGTTTCTCTGCATAAATCTGCTCGTAAATAAACACGCCAGCGGCTCCGACGATTCCCACAATAGCAGCACCCACCATAACACGCGGCGAAAGATTTATATAGCTGCTCATTTTGGAATTTCGAACTTTCCGATTCAGTAAGCAGTAAACACTAACAAATGTTTGTGTTTAGTCCAAGGCAGCGCGGGAAGTTATTAAAATATTAGTGGAACAACGAAATACTCGTAATTACGGATATTACTGCCGCTTTAATTGCTAAAATAGCACGATTAACCACAACATAAACGACGCGACGTGTACACGAGTTGAAGAGTTATTAGGTACGTTAAAATTGGAAGAAAGGTATATAGGCACTCCGAAGTAATTAATATACAATATTTTAGTCTAAAAACACGTATAACAATTCAAATCACGTTAAAATAATTATAAATTCCACTAAATTTTGCTGAATTTTACAGTAATGAAATCGGTCGGTCTTTTCCTTTGTCAATCAAATGTCAATTTCAATTGTCAAAAATGTCAAACATAATATTTATGTAGTGTTCCAAGTCAGTGACATTATTGTATAGCATCATTGAACCGAGAAAGTACGCGGAATGTGAGACAAGTAGGTTAGGTAGAGACTCCATGTCTATTCGGAGTATTATTATTCTGTGGTCTATTCCAATAAAAAGCTATGTGACGCGACCAAGCGCACTGCGCACAAGGCGCAAGCCACAGCTAAATCGCAATTAAAGTGAAGGTCGTGGCACATGTAATGGAATAATGTCGGTACCGTCTATATGATAAAATTTACCATTTCATCCTGCATGAGAAAATACACGTCACGTTGCTATGGCCTTAACTTAGTAGAGCGGAGCTTGGCTTACGTAGCAGCGTCCTCTTTTCAATCTTATAACAATTCTGCGAGATAGGTTGTGACTATTTTTTAATCTTAACATCTGTAAATTATATGACAGGTGTATAAAAAAAAGTATAGAAAACTATATTGTTTGAATTGAGAACCTCATCCTTTTCAAGTTGGCTAAAAATAGTATACAAACCGTAGAGAGAGAGAGAGAGAGAGAGAGGGAAAGGAGCTTTTTCTTCGTATAAGAGCATAATTTATGTTTAAATTCTCGTCTCAACTTTTGTGTCTGAAACATTAATAGAGACTTCTCTCGGTTTCATTTCATTTCAATCGACTTTTTTAGTCGATTATTCGGATTTGTAGAATGGCAACAACAAATTTATATGTCAAAATAATCTGTCATGTCAATGTCAATATTTTATTTTATTGATTGTCAAAAAAAGCCGTGAGGTCGACGAACGTTTGTTTTTGTTGAAAATCAAATATAATTAAATAAATATCGGACATAAACTAAATCATCTGACATAAAACTTAAGTTTTATTCGATGCAAAGTCCTCACGCTGTTAATATCCTGAATATCGCTAGTAATCAATTTGCATATTTTGTTTTGTGATGACCGCTAAGTTGCGTTTTTCGACTAATAAATTCTAATCTAAATGCAATGAGTGCACCTGAGCAGCCAGCGGACAGTGCTTGTAGCGGACAAAACAAAGTTGTTCCCTCCGCAACATCTGAAAATCCTGGTATGTATTATTTTATTAGAAATTAAACTTCGGGTAGTTTAGACTGACGCTTCCACTGAATCTATCTTATTATAACCTTCAGATAACGGCTGCGGCGATGTTCCGAATGTGGCTGATGTGGGTAATCTCAATCAAGACTTAAATTCAAGTAGTGTTGATACTGGCGGCATTGTTAAGCCACTGTCACCTAAACTATCAAGACTTGATGAATGTAATAAAGAAATACCTTCTGTAAGTGGAGAAGTATCTGTTGATGAATCCAGATCAGTAGTAAGCCCAAAATCTACATCTTTGGTTGAAACATGTGACAATAGTGAAATACAGAAAAGTAAAGATTTTCTGTCAGACATTTTATCAAAAGATGACCTAACAATTGAAGATGTAGCACCAATAGCTACTGTTAGTGATTCTGAAGATGATGCAGATCAAATAAATCTGGAAGCTAAAGCGAAACCTATGTATTCACCTGGCTACAAAGAAACAGTAATAGATGATGTCTCTGAATCTGAAATGCAGCTGCGATGGACTGATGATGAAGATGATGATCAAATGCAGGCCAACTTCCAACCTTTGAGTGATGAGGCATTGAAAAAACTTGATCAAGATCTAGGAATAATTGAAGCTGATAACAAAACCGAGGAATCTGGCAGCAAATTCGAAGAAATTATAAATCAAAATGTGACTACTGAAGAGAAATCTATAGGCTTTTCAAAAACTAAAGTCCTTGAAAAGCCCTTTGAAAATGTTGAAGGTGATAGCTCAGTTGCAGTTAAGTTTCAAGATATTTATGTAACTGACAATATAATAGATGCAGACTTGAAGCATGATGATGCATTTAAAAGTCTTGATCAAGAACATTGCATTACTGGTGATGAAAAAACTGTTGATGAGAGTATCAAAAAAACTGTTGAAGAACTTCAACAGTTAATAGATGATAAAAGTGATGTTGTTGAACAAAAGCTAGAACTAATTGATGAGGAAATAAAGTCAGTAGTGAGAGATGATTCTAAAACAAATATCAGTGTCAAAGAAGAACATGTTGAAGCAATGGATGTTGATTTAGAACTAGACAATAAGACTCCAGTTCCAACATCCATAGAAACTCCTAAATCAATAGAAAATAAATTAGAAGAAGTCATTGTCAATCTAGAAAATGTAGACAATATTCAACCTGATTCAAATCCTGAAAGTAAAAATGAATTAAAAGAGAAAATGTATGAAAGCACAAAAGATTGCATTGATTTTAAAATGGAAGTGGATAATGATTTAGAGAAAGTCTCAAACATATTAAACATAGACTCGGATATAACTACAACAGAAAAAGCTGAAATATCAAAAGAGGTTGAAACAAATACTGAAGAAGTAGATACAACAAAAAAGGTTGATACAAGCGCTAAATATATTAATGCAGACACTAAAACAGTTGACATAAAAAAAGATGATGATATGAACGCATTTAAGATAGCAAACGATGTTGATACAGACACTAAACAACTTAATTTAATAAAAGATGTTAATATAAGTACTAAAGATGTTGATATAACCAAAGAAATTGATACAAACACTGAAAAAGTTGGGATAACAAAAGAATGTGATGCAGACACTGGTAACGTTGATATAACTAAAGAAGTTGGTACAAGCCCTAAAGACGTTGATGTAACGAAAGAAGTTCATACAAGCACTAAAGATGTTGATTTAAGAAAAGAAGCTGATACAAACATCGAAAATGTTGATCTAACACAAAAACTTGATACAATTACTAAAGACGTTGTGATAACGAAAGAAGTTGATACAAGCACTATAGATGTTGAAATAACAAAAGAAGTTGATAAAAACACTGAAATAGTTCATATAACAATGGGCGTTAATATAAACACCGCAAAAGTTGATGTAACGAAAGAAGTTGATACAAATGAAGAAGAATTTGGAGAACTGTTAACTCCAGACGTAACAAATGATTCCATCAAAATTAATACAGCACATAGAATAAAAAGGCCCGATGTTATGCTAGATATACCAACCCAGGAGTTTGATTTCGATGAAGATTTTGATGAAACATCTGAATTGATAGAAAAACAAACAACATCAGAAAAAATGGATGTAGACAGCTGTAATATGATTGAAAAAACTGTATCTGAAATTGTTAATCAACTTGAGAAAGATCAAAAGGAAGATGCATTAAAGAGTAAAGAGACTACTAAAATGGTCACTGATGTAGTTGAAGCTGCAAGTATAATTGAAAAAGAAACCACTGACAAAAATGATTCTTATAGTTCCCAAGAAAAAGATAAAGAATCTGAGAAAATAACAGTTCAAGATATAACTGTGACAGCTGAGAAAGAAGCATCAGAAGAAATCCATAAAAAACAAACAAATAAACCAGACGAAACTGATGATAAAATCATAACGCCTTCAAATCAAAATGCTAAGGAAATCACCACAGATGAAGGAAAAAAATCAATAGCAGTTATAAAATCGGATGACAAACCTCAAGCAGAGGATCCTAAACCATCAACATCTACAGCAGAGAATACAAAAACAACATCAGAAGATTCAAAATTGACAACAGATAATGAAGACGCACAAGAGGTTTCAGATAGTCTTGGATTGCTGGCAGAGTCCTCGAGAGTTTTAGATGATGAAGATGAGGATCAGGAATTGGAGGAAGAAGATGGTGATGATGTAGAAGGAGATGATGATGAGGATGATGATTTTGATCCTGCAGATGGTGAGAATTTATTAATTTTATTAACATAATGTCGTTAAGCAATGAGCAAGGTTGTGTTCCTTATTGTGCACTGCAATGGAGCTGAGATGTAGATGAATTTTAGTTTTTTACATCCTCTGTGGCACTGCGCTTTTATCTTTAGTACATAAGCTTCAGAGTCTCAAATTTAGTGCTACAAGAGTCAAGCAACAAATTACTGAGCATATTGAGAATTAAGAGCTATTATCTCAGGGTGACGAGTGCAGTGCAATGCCACAAAGGATTTTGCCTAAGAAAGTTTGTGGTGGTATTGCAACTATTATCAGCAGCCTGATGAATGCTATTGCAACAGCATTCATCAGGTGAACAATATTCAGTTATAAAAAAAAAGAATCAGGAATGAATACGGCTATTCAAACTTCATCCGCATGGTGATGCTTCATCAAAATATTATTTTGTATTCATCCCAATTCTTGTTGCACTCGAGTAGTAAATCTATCTATACTATTATACGGTGGTGTAGCTAGGTAACCAAAGATAAACCTGGGGCAAAAAAATAAAGGGGTGGGAGGGGGAGTTCCTCACAGGTTTCAAACAAAGATGTTCGAGACTTGTTGGGAATTATCCTGTTGCATTAAACTCGCGTTCCTGGAATCTGGTTGATATATATTCCGAATGTGGGAGAAATTTCCACTAGCTAAGTCGGAGTCCGAGGGCTAACTGAGCTTGGGGGCCCCGGGGCACTGCCCCGTCTAGCCCTCCGGTAGCTACGCCACTGCTATTATAATAATAGAACTGAGCCAATTCTGTACATTGAAGATATTTTTTTTAAACCAACTGGGATCGACTATTTAGAGGGAACACGAATCTGCAGTTCTTAGAATTTTTGTCTGTTTCTTTGTTTGTTTGTTATCCATAGACTCGGAAACTACTGAACGGAGATATGGTTTTCAGAGTTTGGTAGCATTAGTCCCAACTTAAATTATACACGCTCTCATATACTGGAGAGGTCTTGGTAAGATGGTCTATAAAAAAATATAAGAAGATAAGATAAGATAAGAAATTCTTTATTGCAACTACAAATAAGATACACAGCTTCTTCGAGTTCTTAGTATCTAATTAAAACTATACAATATAAGCAATGTACCTACAGTCAGAGTGCAAATGGAGTAAATTCAGCATGTGCTGGGTTCACATCGTAGATGAGAACGCAGCGCTGTTTTTCAACTTACACCGGTGCTCGAACTGGTTTTCGTCGAGATGGTAGGTATAGCAGGTTACATTCAATACCAGATTATTAACAATTAATTATATTTAAGTCGCAGTAACCAGAAGAGCTTTCAGTATGCCATATTAATATGAATATGGGTATCCTCTATTGTTCATAATATAAGTAGAGAAGTCACAAGTTAAATAAATAACGCTCAACGATCACATACATAGATCCCGGCCCCTAACTAGGATTCTCTGTATCTAGGGAACCAGGAACTATGAGGACCATGCTCCCACAACACCCAGACGAAACAAATGTTTGCGCTTTTTTTCTGTTTACAAACATTTGTCCCGTCGCGGGAATCGAACCCGCAACTTCAGTGGTGTATGAGATTTGAGCCAACCTGCCCAACCGCTGCACCACAGAGGCTGTCAAACCTACATACTATACATATGTTTGTAATTACACTCTATTTTACAAATTACAGAAGAAAGTAGCAATCAATTAAGCGCTACAGAGCATTCTGATGAATCGAACCCAGCTCACTCCGAGACTGCATACAATGACACTGCCATAGATATTGTATACGAGTCGAATGTCATAGGACTTGTCTCTGACAGTAACGATGCAAACGATGAATTTACTACGGAAATGGTAAGTATATTTTATATTTATATAAGTTATGAGCGGATTTAACACTCGCTCTTAAAGCGGTGAAGGAAAGCATTGTGAGGAAACCGGCATGTCAAAGAATTTATCACAAAAATTCAAAGATATGTGAAATCTACCAACCCACACTAGGCGAGCGTGGTGGATTATTTACTTTCTATAAGAGAAGGCTCGTGTCCCAGCAATGGGAAGGTGATGGGCTGATGATGAGACCACAGATTATATCAATGACGGCACAATTAAATGACGTCATTTTGACATGCCAGTTATTCTTAAAAGTCAAAAAATTTTGTAGTTTAAGATTTTGCTGCTGTTTTATGTTGTTTTTTATCGTTTGAGGTTCTTTTCAAAACTTGACTATTCGCACAGAATACTAAGGGACAGAAGCATCACTCCGCAAAGAAATTAAAACAAATAGCGACTCTTGCTATGACGCAATAAAAATCAATTCAGCTCGCGTAGCGCTGCATACCTACCAGTCATATTAACCTACAGAGCGCCTCTCTTTCTATCGCGCCGCTCTTATCTCTTCTGACGCGGCACGTGTAACGACGCGACCCGCCGTCGGTGTCCGGCTATGTACTTGTAGCTTCGTACCTACAGTGCGGAGTGCGCTAGGCCTGCTGAAATAAATGAATAAATAGTAATAAAAAAAATTTTAATCTTTGTTCACTAAACTCAGTTTATTATATTTTTTTACAGTTAGCAGAGTCTACAGAAATCACAGTAGAAGAAAATGAACCTGTAGCATTATTGGAAACAACAGATATTGTTGCCGAGGAAAAGGAGGATCAGGTAACCTTTTCCTTATTCAATGAATCCACACTTATATTATAAAGTACCCTATGTCTTAATTCAGGGTATAAGCTATCTCCATTCCGTATTTCAGTCAAATCCGCTGAGCGATTATAGCGTGAGGAATCAACAACACACATACAAACTTTTATGGGCTCCATACCCAAAGAGTAAAACGGGACCCTATTACTAAGACCCCGCTGTCCGTCTGTCACCAGGCTGTATCTCATGAACCGTGATAGTTAAACAGTTGAAATTTTCACAGATGATGTGTTTCTGTTGCCGGTAGAACAACAAATACTAAAAAATAGAATAAAATAAATATTTAAGGAGGCTCCCATACAACAAACGTGATTTTTTTGGCCGTTTTTATAGATAATGGTACGGAAAAATGCGTGCGCGAGTCCGATTCGCCCGTAGCTGGTTTTTCCATCACTTTACACTAATTGAATATCTTAATGACAAATTTTATTGAATTTATATAATTGAATAGTTTCCCAATGAATAATATTATCTAGTGACATTTTTATTTGAATTTTAATATGGTTCAACATAATAATTGATAAATAATTAATTTATTTCGAGCCTTAAATGTCCCACTGCAGGGCAAAGGCCTCCCTGTCATTCTTCCACGTTTCACGGTTTGATGGATAAATAATCTACAATAATTATTTTTGAATTTAATGTGTACCTACTATAATTAAAATAATGATTAAAATTGTTTGACGTAACTTTTATAATATTTGCATGCCTCCTGGTAGAATATGGTTGAAAATATAAATTTGTACCATCATGTACAAATTACCCATATTCGCAATAAATTAATTTGAATTTGTCTCCTTTCCAGAAGGATGATGCTAAATCAAAAGACGAGACCACTGACTCTACGGAGGAAGCTCCCAAGCCAACAGAGAGACGGAAGAGCATTCTCAGTCAGCTCCTGGCTTCACATGACGATGATATTGGTTAGTATACACAGTACATTTTTCACTGCTCCTATAGCAAAACGGGTATCAGCTGAAAATCAGCGCCGAGTGTGTAAAACTCTCGGCATTTTATTCTGAGCTGAGTCCATTCGGCACTTGTATTTATTATTTAAGTTTCATTTTTTATTTTTTGATTTTGTTTTTGTGTGCAGAATAAATGGTTTTTCTTTTTCTTTCTTTCTTCTTTCTTTCTTTCTTTAAACTACTTTAGTCAATGAATGAATGACTAATTAGAATCAAAACTATAGTCTAAAGTTTAACTCGGTGTGACGCGAAATGACTAAATCGCGTCGAGCAAGTCTTTCATCTGATAGTAAGCAACACTCCTGTCTAATGTTGGATTAATTAGCATTCACAACATTAATAAGTTGCTAAAATATTAGCATTAATAAAATTAACAAACATCAAATTGATCAAACCTAATCGGTCGACAATGACTTATCATAGGGTTCTGAATCGGCCAGCGGGTGAGATCGCGGTCAAACTAAAAAATAGTAGCCCGACGTCTAGTCAAACTAAAAAATAGTAGCCCGACGTCTAGTCAAACTAAAAAATAGTAGCCCGACGTCTAGTCAAACTAAAAAATAGTAGCCCGACGTCTAGTCAAACTAAAAAATAGTAGCCCGACGTCTAGTCAAACTAAAAAATAGTAGCCCGACGTCTAGTCAAACTAAAAAATAGTAGCCCGACGTCTAGTCAAACTAAAAAATAGTAGCCCGACGTCTAGTCAAACTAAAAAATAGTAGCCCGACGTCTAGTCAAACTAAAAAATAGTAGCCCGACGTCTAGTCAAACTAAAAAATAGTAGCCCGACGTCTAGTCAAACTAAAAAATAGTAGCCCGACGTCTAGTCAAACTAAAAAATAGTAGCCCGACGTCTAGTCAAACTAAAAAATAGTAGCCCGACGTCTAGTCAAACTAAAAAATAGTAGCCCGACGTCTAGTCAAACTAAAAAATAGTAGCCCGACGTCTAGTCAAACTAAAAAATAGTAGCCCGACGTCTAGTCAAACTAAAAAATAGTAGCCTGACGTCTAGTCTAACTAAAAAATAGTAGCCCGACGTCTAGTCAAACTAAAAAATAGTAGCCTGACGTCTAGTCAAACTAAAAAATAGTAGCCCGACGTCTAGTCAAACTAAAAAATAGTAGCCCGACGTCTAGTCAAACTAAAAAATAGTAGCCCGACGTCTAGTCAAACTAAAAAATAGTAGCCCGACGTCTAGTCAAACTAAAAAATAGTAGCCCGACGTCTAGTCAAACTAAAAAATAGTAGCCCGACGTCTAGTCAAACTAAAAAATAGTAGCCCGACGTCTAGTCAAACTAAAAAATAGTAGCCCGACGTCTAGTCAAACTAAAAAATAGTAGCCCGACGTCTAGTCAAACTAAAAAATAGTAGCCCGACGTCTAGTCAAACTAAAAAATAGTAGCCCGACGTCTAGTCAAACTAAAAAATAGTAGCCCGACGTCTAGTCAAACTAAAAAATAGTAGCCCGACATCTAGTCAAACTAAAAAATAGTAGCCCGACATCTAGTCAAACTAAAAAATAGTAGCCCGACGTCTAGTCAAACTAAAAACTCTTATCTTGTTTATGTCTTTGTCAGAGGAACTTCAATCATCGGTTACCACCAAGAAATCACCAGACAAGTTGAAGAATCTTCAGATATCTGAACCGAAGAATGAAGTCAGTATCGTCGATTTGGAAGAGACCTCTTCGGAAGATGGTAAACCTAAACATCAATAATCCACTATCATATTCACTCTAATCATCATCATCACCCACAGCCCTTTACATCCTTCTGCTGGGTATAGGCCTCTCTCATGTCATGCCATTCGCCACGACTCTGCGCCATTCGGACATTCAAATCTACAAACTACATCTTTCTCCAAATAGATAAACCTCCATTCCGTCATGAGTAACAAATTAACAATTCTACTATTTATGTGAACCTTTGTGAGGATGGATGGATGTTTGTTACTCAATCACGTAAAAACGACTGATTTGATTTTGATGAAATTTATTATGTAGATACTTTAGGTCCCGGAAAAGGACATTATGAGACTTAACAGCTAATTGTCTCAGGGTGAGGAGCGCAGTTCAGCGCTGCGCAGGATTTTGCAAAACGAAGTTCTAGGTGGTGCTGTTACTGTTATGGGCAGGCGTATTGCTTACTATCAGGCGAACGACCAGCTAGTCTCGTCACTCAGAAACCTACATAAAAAAAATTACTTGTGTTAAACTATGAAAATAATTGAACATGCAGTTTTAATAAAACATTTTAATATAACTTTTTTATATAACTTTTTTTTATGTAACTGAATGATGACAAGCAAGTCGTTTGCCTGATGGTAAGCGCTACGCCTGCCCATAACAATTGCAGTGCCACCAAGAACTTTTAATATTACAAACAGCACTGCATAGCACTGCATTGCTCTCATCTAATAAATAATTTCGCTGGCTACAATGCCCTTCAAACCGGAACACAGTAATGCTCGCGCACTACTGCTTTGCGGCAGAATAACTGGCAAAGCTGTGGTACCTACCCAGACGGCCTCCGAACTCCGGCCTCTCTAATGTAATTGTCAGGCGTTAAACATTGAATTATTACAGACGTCCAAGAGAGCAAAGAGTGTAAAGAAGCGGCACCAACCACGGATCCCGCCAAGGGTAGCGCACCCAAGGGTCAGCTCAGCAAAAGCGATGGACAAACCGGGGACGGTGGGAAAGAGAAGCCTGCGGTGAGTATTCTTTGGAGTGGTAGGCTCTGGCCGTGGTTGTAATACTGAACAAAGCCATGCCGTCAAACGACCTAGTCGTGTTTCGGGATGATGTTCGGTGAACCATCGGGGAGACGGGTCTGAGCAGCCGCTCAACTGCCGTCTCTCTCTAGATCTATGTGCTTCATCTTAGGCCACATCGCTTCACATCAGGCGAGATAGTGGCCAAACATGGATCTGTTAAGCGTAAAAAAAAACATAAAATAAACATAAAAATTTATTTTGTTTTTACATTGTTAAATTTGTTTAGTTTTGAAGTGTGTAGACCTCGACGTAACTTGATGCTGTATTTCAAGGACTCCTCACAATTTTAATACATTATTCGTGAACTTCATGAACTTTGAGCGAGCGTGGCTCAGTGGGAGCACGTGCGACTTTCGATCAGACGCAACTGAGTTCGAACCTCGCTGGCCCCGCACCACTGACTTTCTTAAGTTATGTGAGGAATTAACACTCGCTCTAAAAACGGTGAAGGAAAACATGAGGAAACCGGCATGTTCAAGAATTAATCACAAAAATTCAAGGACATGTGACATCCACCAACCCGCACTGGGCCAGCGTGGTGGATTATGGCCCATACTCTCTCTACGAGGGAAGGTCCCAGTCCCAGCTGTGGGAACGTAATGCGCTGATGATGGAGATTCATGAACTTTAAGGGTGTCTGGCAAGACGTTGCCACCATGTTAAGTGTCTGGCAATGAATGACGTGATTTTTGATAATATTCTTAAGGTAATACCAAAAATCACACTTTATTATTTGACGAAATTAAATCGGTATTTTACACACTTTTAGTACCGTTGACCTGCCAAAGCCACCGTAGCCCAAACTTCATAATGGTCCATCGTTCTTATCTGTGTCGGGAGCATGCGCTGACAAACTTTCAGTTTTTTACCCGACTTCAAAAAAGGTTCAGAACTCCGTCATTTATGAACCGATTTGGAAAATTCTTTTTGCGTCGGGTTCAGTATAGCTACGAAGTGGTCCCATATAAATTTCATCGATATGTGACCTTGGACTTCGAAGATACAATGAAGTCGGTTTTTGTTTTTTTCTAAAAATTAATTACGAAAAATAACGAACGTCTGGGGTTCACGGGCTCTTGTTTTATAAACTTGTCCGATTTTTGTCCTCATTAACCTGTCAAGACACTTTCTCCGTTCTCTTTTCTTTGAGTCCTTACTGTCTTATGTCCTTTTCTTCATGCCTTGCTTTCGTCGTTCGGGACGAAGGATACTGTCTAAAAAAATAAAGATAATATTATCGGTGTACCGAGTCTACTATTGTATGTACATTAATTATCTATTAACATTATTTTACAGGCCGATGTAAAAGAAAAGCCAAAGATTGGTGAAGTGTTTAATCTGGATTCCGATGAAGAAGATAAAATAGGTACGTATAATATCACAGAATACTAAGGGACAGAAGCATCACTCCGCAAAGAAATTTAAACAAATAGCGACTCTTGCTGTGACGCAATAAAATCCAATTCAGCTCGCGTAGTGCTGCATACCTACCAGCCATATTAACCTACAGAGCGCCTCTCTTTCTATCGCGCCGCTCTTATCTCTTCTGACGCGGCACGTGTAACGACGCGCGACCCGCCGTCGGTGTCCGGCTATGTACTTGTAGCTTCGTACCTACAGTGCGGAGTGCGCTAGGCCTGGTAATACAAAACAAAAACATGATGGTGACCAACGTAGCTCAATTGAGCAGTGCCCTTCCCGCGTTGATCGAAGATTATGTTGCGGGGAAAAACCTTTGAGTTTTTCGCTTGACATTCTATTCTATTATAAAAATGGAAAAGAGAAAATTCTGTACATTGAAGATATTTTTCAAAAAACCGACTGGGATCGTCTATTTAAAGGGAATACGAATCAACGGTTTTTAGAGTTTTTGTCTGTTTGTTTGTATGTTTGCTATCTATAGACTCTAAACTGCTGAACGGATTTTAATGCGGTCTTTTGGGTTGGAACCATTAGTCCCAACTTTATATATTCTGGCCAAAGGGTGTCGTGTTTCGACGATTCAGAGGACGGCTGCAAGCGTCACCGCTGACACCGCAAGCTGACACCGCGCAGTTGCGTCACACGTCACCGACAAAACGTGTCACATAAATATTTTAATATAAATTATATGTATGCGAGGAGCGAGTGTGGCTTAGTAGGAGCACGTGCGGCTTTCGATTCGACGCACCCGAGTTCGAATCCCGCTGGCCTCGCACCACTGACTTTCTTAAGTTATGTGCGGAAATAACACTCGCTCTAAAAACGGTGCAGGAAAACATCGTGAGGAAACCGGCATGTCCAAGAATTTATCACAAAAATTCAAGGACATGTGACATTCACCAACCCGCATTGGGCCAGCGTGGTGGATTATAGCCCATACTCTCTCTATGAAGGAAGGCCCGAGTCCCAGCAGTGGGAACGTGATGGGCTGATGATGATGATGATGATGATATGTATGCTAGTTCTAAGGTATATATTTATATAGGCCGTAGAATAAGTAAACAACATCTGTAACTTATTTTAATGTTGCCTAAAATAAAGATTAAATAAATAAATAAATAAAAAAAATAATAAATTATAGGGTATGTAACATTGAAATTGGTTGAGTGACTACGAAAATACAGCTTGACCTGTTAGTAGTACGCGCTCCCATATACAGGGGAGGTCTTACGAAAATAGAGTTTTTTTTTTGAAAAATATATTTTTCGAGACAAGTTTTAACAAATTTGTAATCGGAATCGCGAGCAGATTAAGATGAGCCCCAACACTATTAGTTTACAATTGTCCGTCAAGGAGTTCCGTTGCCCACCTTCCGTCTCCATCATCAAATCAGCTGGCTGTCACCATAATATTGCATTGTCATCGGACTTGACAATTATGCAAAATTTCAACTCCGTAGGACAAGAGGAAGTGGTTCTGATTCAGCTTGCAAGATTCCACCCGGACAAACATACATTGTAAGTTAAATAAAAGCTTGTAAAGCGGCGCGTGACCTCGACTCACCGTTGCCAGGCAACTTTCAGAAACAACTTGCAACCTTAAATGTCTGGACATTTTTATCACGGTACTTAAGAGCGAACGGCACGCTGAAATGTTCATACAAAAAGAGAAAACGTTTTTCTACCCCTATTATTATTATTACTACATTAAACAAATTCGATGAAATTGGGACATGTAAGAGATGTTATCATTATTGAGGTTTGTAGGTTTTTATTTTTTCGATATTTTCTATAGAATTTGAATAAATGGACCCAAAAAACTCGATATTTACCACACATTTTTTTGGAAGTTTGGAAGGTGTTAACTTTAAAAATAGCCATACACTTAGAAAAAGAAAAACCTACAAACCTAGTTTATTCTCCATTTAAGAAATTGAGACCAAAATTACCAAATTTGATTGAGATTTAGTGTGGTAGAAACGTTTTCTCCCGAAACGCTAATTTTAACAAAAATCTGAAGTTGATACGAATTTAGTTAAATTAATATTATTATTTAGTTAATTTATTTAATTTAATTTACGCATTTTCTGCGAGACCGTAAACCATTATCCAAATACCTAGTGCTCGCATCCTTGTAATCCTTGTAACAACAAAATTCACGTGAGTTTGGGAAGTCTAAAACCTCGCCACGTATCACCAAAACCAGGGGGGAGGGAGTTAGGAAGTTACTGAAAAACCTCGCGTAATTAATAGATGACTGAAGAGAACGTAACAAGGTGGGTTTGGTAATTGAGTGACGAAATGGCTTATCTTTATAATTTTTAAATTTTTTACAGAAGCCAAAAAACCCGGCGAAGATACACGTAACAACCAATGTATCAACCACAACTGTATATCTGACGATTCGGTGGCGTATTACCTAGCAGACAGAGTCACTGTGGCGTACTACGGAGCGGCTAGGAGACGCAGGCGCGCCGTGTGTCAAAACTGTCGGGATGTTGTCACATCTAGGAACCAGGTAACAATCGTAGGAAACTTGTAACACTTGTATGAAACTTGTAACACTTGTAGGAAACTTGTGACACTTGTAGGAAACTTGTGACACGTATAGGAAACTTGTGACACGTGTAGGAAACGTGTAACACTTGTAGGAAATGTGTAATACTTGTAGGAAACTTTGTAACACTTGTAGAATACTTGTGATACTTGTAGAAAATTTGTTATACTTGTAGGAAACTTTTAACACTTGTAGGACACTTGTGACACGTGTAAGAAACTTGTGACACGTGTAGGAAACTTGTGACACTTGTAGGAAATTTGTAATTCTTGTAGGAAACGTGTAACAATTGTAGGAAACTTAACACTTGTAGGAAACTTGTAACACTTGTAGGATACTTGTAGGAAATTTGTAATACTTGTAGGAAATTTTTAACACTTGTAGGAGACTTGTGACACGTGTAGGAAACTTGCAACACTTGTAGGAAACTTGTAACACTGGTTGGAACCTTGTAACACTTACATCAGGTTCTATAACTGCACTTCTAACGACTCGGTGGCGCATTCCACGTATCTATTAAAGGTGTGATGTGACACTGACACTGAGTTATCTATTCCAGGGGCTAGTGTCGGGCATCAAGGCGCTCCGGCCGCTGCTGTCGCTCCGCATGGCGCGGCCGGCGCACCAGCCGCTTGAGATCTCCGACTCGGACTCCGAGGGGGAGGGGGAGCCGGTCGGGGAAGGGGGAGCCAAGTACGTCGGTTACCATTATTATAGTCATTTATTTCAGATATATCACATCCATATGTAGTCATAAGCATTAATTTCACAAATCAGCTTTAATCGAATTTAATAAAAGAAAATATAAAATGCAATTCAAATAAGAATATGATTGTTACTTCCGCCATCTTGATTTTTGTGGGTACGTTTACAAAGAAAATGTAGCAAGATGGCGGGATTCACAAATCGCCATCTTGATATTTGTCATTTCATATTTTTGTTAAAAAATATGAAAGAACAAGCATCTCAAACTACCCTCAGCGCAGGAAGTGCTCTGCTCAATTGAGCTTCGGTGGTTACCAAGTGAAAAAAATATTTTCATCCCCCCATCTCGGAAAGAGTATTTTTGCTCTTGTGCAAAAGTCGTTTTTATCCGCTAGAGGATAAAGTAAATTTGAATTTAGAACATCGTATGCACTAAGTTTGTGAATTCAAAACATCATTAAACCTATTTACATCTACCTCCATGGTGCCGAATTCATCATACAACTTTTTTTAATTTGTTAAAAACTCAGACTCGAAACCTCCTTGGTGTACATTTTTTAATTTGCTTTGCGCGCGAAAAATATCTTGTGATTGTAGATGTTTGTTTTGCATTTAGTCATTCCCTCGCTGAGGTGGGATGAAAAGTTACGTGTTGCACTCGAGTGCAAAGATTTTTCACCTCGTGCTGTTTTGATACCCTCGCTAACGCTCAGGATTCTAATTTTTGAATCACTCGCTGCGCTCGGTCATCAAAATTGAGCACGCGGGTAAAAAGCAACTTTGCACTCTTGTATAATAAATAACTATTATTTCATAATAGTACAAATTACAATTTGTTGCGACTCTAGCCACCAAACTAGGTGTTGACACACCTGTATCTTGGCAGTTAGCTTCTTCCCAGCTTTGTTCTGGCTCTTGTACATATAGTTAAGTCGAGTGTTGATTTGTCTCAATTGGGCAGAGCCCTTCCCGCGCTAAGGGAAGATTGATGCAGGTTCAAGTCCCATTTTTCCTTTTCGAAAAACCTTGGTTGATTTAACTCTATACTACTCACCTTCCCGTGGTCGTATTTTTTCTTTTGCAAAACCTTGTTTGACTTTTTCGCTTGGCATTCGTTAATGCTTCATATAATTATAATGGGCATAAGCAAGCTAGAGTTAATTGACGAAAGTATCGTTTCTTACAGAATTCTAGAAGAGCGATTAACGGATTTAATGAACGAAGCATGGTCCAAATACAAAATGGACGACAGAATAAAGGAAACAGAAGATTATTTGGAAGCGGAGTTGGTGAAAATGCAGAGTGAGTACACCAAACTGCTAACTTAGGGCATCCCAGTGCTGGGCAAAAATGTCTGGGGCAACCCTGGCAAAGGCCTGGAATGCCCCAATTTAACTTCTTTCGGCATTGGTGCAAGGGCCATCTCCTCCTCATTCTGCCACTATCCTCTTTGCTTCGCTACAGACCTGGATATAGAGCACAAGATAGAGGCCTCTTAGAGCATTTAGTTTAGATATGTAATGGGCAACACTTATCGGGGACTGTCTCTAAGTGCATCATCAAAGACAGCCCCCGATAAGCGCGAGGACTATTTTTGGAGATATGTAAATTAATTATGATGGGGCTGTTGAGGTGAATTATTTATTTTATTATTATATATACAGAAAAATTAGTTACAACATCATAATCACGTACGAGCAAGAATTAATTAATGAAAATAATTAAAGAATAAATAAATGATATATTTATTTATAAAAATACGGTGAAAATAGGTTTTAAAAATTATTATCATCATCATCAGCCCATCTGCTGGGACACGGGCCTTCTCTCATAGAGAGAGTTTGTATAAAGTATTGAAACGTGTGAGAGAGACGGATATCATATGTTTCTCTTTCACAGAGCAAAGCGAAGAAATCGACCAGCTACTGAAAACCTGCCAGACGGCGACGGACTCCCTGCGCGTAAATTTCTATTCCACGTTCGAGCCGTCGCGGAAGGATCTTCCCGCGCTTAGTATACACGACACGCCTATTGCTTCGGTAAGTGTGTCTTCTTCTTTCTTCTTATCTTCTTCTTCTTTCTTACCGTCTGCTCTTTTCGTCTCATGAAGAATAGAACAGAAGCAAATAACATTCAAACAAATAAAGTATATTCTATTCTATTGCAAGTGGTGGTTTACTGGTGGTAGGTTTCTCGTATGCGAGAGGCCGTCTGGGTGGGTACCACCGCTTTGCCAGTTATTCAGCCGCCAAGCAGTAGTGCGCAAGCATTACTGTGTTCTGGTTTGATGGGCATTGTAGCCAGCGAAATGACTGGGCATTATGAGACTCAACAGCTAATTGTCTCAGGGTGACGAGCGCAGTGCAGCGCCGCGCAGGATTTTGCAAAACAAAATTCTGGGTGGTGCTGTTATTGTTATGGGCTGGCGTATTGCTTACCATCAGGCAAACGACCAGCTCGTCTCGTCATTCAGTTCTACAAATTCTCATATTATTTTATTCATTTTTTTGGTGAAGGTCCGTTGTCCCCGTAAGCCGTGTCCCCGTTAAACGAGTACAGTGGTACTCTAATAAAATATTTAATAATACGTCCCGTTGTCCCCTTACTCTGTTTCCGATAATATAGTAAAGTAAACTTTATATGGAAAAACTACTTTCTGGCGTTTCGCCGGCCACTGCCGCGGCACGCTCGCTTCGCTCGCTCGGCTCGCGCTGTGTGGTCACAGTTCTAACATAACCTAACCTAGTGGCTGTATCTCCGTAAAGGGGACAATGGTACGAAAATTTAATGACGTCATGTTGTCCCCGTAGCTGGGACAAGGTCTACGGGGACAACGGACTTACACTTTTTTTTTACACTTAATAGGTCTATGTTTGGCCACTATCTCGCCTGATGTGAAGCGATGATGTGGCCTAAGATGAAGCACATAGATCTAGAGAGAGACGGGAGTTGAGCGGCTGCTCAAACCCGTCTCCCCGATGGTTCACCGAACATCATCCCGAAACACGACTAGGTCGATTGACGGCATGGCTTTGTTCGGTGGGTGGTATTACAACCACGGCCAGAGCCTACCACTCCAAAGCGCGAAAGAGGGTTTCATCACGATGTTTTCCTTTACCGTTTTAGAGCGAGCGTGCAAAATCTGCACTTAACTATAAGTCATATTATTATTATTATCATAGTATTATTATTATATTCTTATTTATGTTTTTCATTTGCAGTATGCTTGCTTGGAAACCGAGGAAGATTTAAGTGAAGTAAGTATTGATATCAATAATATGGATTTAATATGATACTATTTATATTATATATTATAAGTCTTATACATACATAGTTATAAATATAGGTCTTTGCCATATCACAACTCCTCTCCGTTCAACAGTTTTAATAAGGTACTGAGTGATTGGATGAGCAATTCGTCCGCCTGATTGTAAGCGCCACGCCTGCCCATACAATAGCAGTGCGATCCAGAACTTTTGGTACCATAAAAGCACTGAATCACAGAATACTAAGGGACACACTCCGCAAAGAAATTTAAACGAATAGCGACTCTTGTTGTGACGCAATAAAATTCAATTCAGCTCGCGTAGCGCTGCATACCTACCAGTCATATTAACCTACAGAGCGCCTCTCTTTCTATCGCGCCGCTCTTATCTCTTCTAACGCGGCACGTGTAACGACGCGCGACCCGCCGTCGGTGTCTGGCTATGTACTTGTAGCTACGTACCTACAGTGCGGAGTGCGCTAGGTCTGACTGAATCGTAGGTTGTATGATAGAGATAAGACCGAATTGTGTTTAAAATTTTGAAAATCTATTTTTTATTGTTACAATAAAGTGTTATCAGTCAATATTTTTTTTTACATAATTTTTAACTGACTTCAAAAAGGGATAAGGTTCTCTTTTCGATTCTATTTTTTAATTTTTTTTATGTTTGTTACCTCAGAACTCCGTCATTCATGAACCGATTCGGAAAATTATATTTGCGTTGGGTTCAGTATAGCTACGAAGTGGTCCCATATAATTTCATCGATATCCTGACCTTGGACTTCGAAGATACATTGAAGTCGGTTTTATTTGATCAAACGTATACTTGTTTTGTGTTTAGGCACCGCAGCCCTCCGCGCGGTACCCCAAGCGTCGTTCCACGGGACCAATCACAGAGACTCCCGCCAAAAAACCAGCCATACCGCTCGGCTATCCAGACGACAAGGAGCCAATGGTAAGTCAGCATTGGTGGGCCACTTTTGCATGATGAAAGGCAAAGTCAGCCTAAAAATATTTTTCAAAAAATACAACATGTGCTTCAATTGATCCTATTTCCCGTGAGGAATGTTTCCTCTTAAATAACCCATTAAACCAAATCGTAAGTTTTTCAGAAAATTAAAAAAAATGCATATTGTGTATGTCATCAGTAGGCGTATTTAAACAAAATTTTTCCGAGTACCTACCGTTCTGACAATCCCAAAAATTATCCACACCCTGCTTTTTTAAATTTAACTGAATGTAGAGACGAGCACGTCGTTTGCCTGATGGTAAGCCCATAACAGTTAAAAAACCACCCAAAACTCACTGTACACAATAAGATGTGACAATAAGATCTAATGCCCAGTCATTTCGCTGGCTACAACGCCTTTCAAAGTGGGACACAGTAATACTCGCGCACTACTGCTTGGAGGCAGAATAACTGGCATAGCGGCAAAGTGTATTATCGCAAACGTAAATTGATCAAAAGTATTGTTCAACATGGTACATCGGAGTAGTTTGTACAGCGCCATCTAGTTCTCGTCAATAACAACTTCACCCATCACTTACTATTTTTTAATTGATTACAGACGACTCGGTCAAGCGCTATAGCGGCAGATCTAGCGAAACAAGAAGACGTAAGTTTTATTTTCTATAACTCATGTATTTTTTAATATAACGTGAGTTTTTCTATTGCAGTGAATAAACTGCGGAATGTAAATTGGCTTAAGATTTATTTGGGAAATAAAACTAGCGCGATATGTTTTTAGGGACGTGAAATCGACTAAAAATATTAAGAGTAATCCCAAAATCTAGCGACGCACTATATGCTGCGATTTGTCCTTCCAGAAAGACATATCAGTAGTACGTCTGACTGGCGAGATGGCGCCCGCGTCGCTCCCGCCGCCCGGAGCCGTCGTGCGGGCCCCGCTCCGCGCCGGCGCGCAGGTGTATGCCATGAAGAACCAGTACGGAGCCTGGCTGCGCGGGACCGTGAGCGACATACTGCCCAAGGCGTCAGACGTGAGTATTGTAGATAGGAGAACCAGTACGGAGCCTGGCTGCGCGGGACCGTGAGCGACATACTGCCCAAGGCGTCAGACGTGAGTATTGTAGATAGGAGAACCAGTACGGAGCCTGGCTGCGCGGGACCGTGAGCGACATACTGCCCAAGGCGTCAGACGTGAGTATTGTAGATAGGAGAACCAGTACGGAGCCTGGCTGCGCGGGACCGTGAGCGACATACTGCCCAAGGCGTCAGACGTGAGTATTGTAGATAGGAGAACCAGTACGGAGCCTGGCTGCGCGGGACCGTGAGCGACATACTGCCCAAGGCGTCAGACGTGAGTATTGTAGATAGGAGAACCAGTACGGAGCCTGGCTGCGCGGGACCGTGAGCGACATACTGCCCAAGGCGTCAGACGTGAGTATTGTAGATAGGAGAACCAGTACGGAGCCTGGCTGCGCGGGACCGTGAGCGACATACTGCCCAAGGCGTCAGACGTGAGTATTGTAGATAGGAGAACCAGTACGGAGCCTGGCTGCGCGGGACCGTGAGCGACATACTGCCCAAGGCGTCAGACGTGAGTATTGTAGATAGGAGAACCAGTACGGAGCCTGGCTGCGCGGGACCGTGAGCGACATACTGCCCAAGGCGTCAGACGTGAGTATTGTAGATAGGAGAACCAGTACGGAGCCTGGCTGCGCGGGACCGTGAGCGACATACTGCCCAAGGCGTCAGACGTGAGTATTGTAGATAGGAGAACCAGTACGGAGCCTGGCTGCGCGGGACCGTGAGCGACATACTGCCCAAGGCGTCAGACGTGAGTATTGTAGATAGGAGAACCAGTACGGAGCCTGGCTGCGCGGGACCGTGAGCGACATACTGCCCAAGGCGTCAGACGTGAGTATTGTAGATAGGAGAACCAGTACGGAGCCTGGCTGCGCGGGACCGTGAGCGACATACTGCCTAAGGCGTCAGACGTGAGTATTGTAGATACAAGAACCAGTACGGAGCCTGGCTGCGCGGGACCGTGAGCGACATACTGCCTAAGGCGTCAGACGTGAGTATTGTAGATACAAGAACCAGTACGGAGCCTGGCTGCGCGGGACCGTGAGCGACATACTGCCTAAGGCGTCAGACGTGAGTATTGTAGATACAAGAACCAGTACGGAGCCTGGCTGCGCGGGACCGTGAGCGACATACTGCCTAAGGCGTCAGACGTGAGTATTGTAGATACAAGAACCAGTACGGAGCCTGGCTGCGCGGGACCGTGAGCGACATACTGCCCAAGGCGTCAGACGTGAGTATTGTAGATAGGAGAACCAGTACGGAGCCTGGCTGCGCGGGACCGTGAGCGACATACTGCCTAAGGCGTCAGACGTGAGTATTGTAGATACAAGAACCAGTACGGAGCCTGGCTGCGCGGGACCGTGAGCGACATACTGCCTAAGGCGTCAGACGTGAGTATTGTAGATACAAGAACCAGTACGGAGCCTGGCTGCGCGGGACCGTGAGCGACATACTGCCTAAGGCGTCAGACGTGAGTATTGTAGATACAAGAACCAGTACGGAGCCTGGCTGCGCGGGACCGTGAGCGACATACTGCCTAAGGCGTCAGACGTGAGTATTGTAGATACAAGAACCAGTACGGAGCCTGGCTGCGCGGGACCGTGAGCGACATACTGCCCAAGGCGTCAGACGTGAGTATTGTAGATAGGAGAACCAGTACGGAGCCTGGCTGCGCGGGACCGTGAGCGACATACTGCCTAAGGCGTCAGACGTGAGTATTGTAGATACAAGAACCAGTACGGAGCCTGGCTGCGCGGGACCGTGAGCGACATACTGCCTAAGGCGTCAGACGTGAGTATTGTAGATACAAGAACCAGTACGGAGCCTGGCTGCGCGGGATCGTGAGCGACATACTGCCTAAGGCGTCAGACGTGAGTATTGTAGATACAAGAACCAGTACGGAGCCTGGCTGCGCGGGACCGTGAGCGACATACTGCCTAAGGCGTCAGACGTGAGTATTGTAGATACAAGAACCAGTACGGAGCCTGGCTGCGCGGGACCGTGAGCGACATACTGCCTAAGGCGTCAGACGTGAGTATTGTAGATACAAGAACCAGTACGGAGCCTGGCTGCGCGGGACCGTGAGCGACATACTGCCTAAGGCGTCAGACGTGAGTATTGTAGATACAAGAACCAGTACGGAGCCTGGCTGCGCGGGATCGTGAGCGACATACTGTCAACCTAATCATGTAGTTCTGTTGATAATCCAAATAAATGATAATAAAACACAAAACAAACATTTTTAAAATTATATATACATACTAAAATGTATTTAGAAACTAGAAAAGTAGAGCAAAACTAAGAATGTGTCCATTAACACTTTTTTTATTGTCTCTTTTAAGGCGAAGACACTTTGTTTTCGTGTTCATTACGGGTAGCACTAAATTTACTACAATACACTGTCAATTCACTACATGATATTTTTACAAGACTATTTCATAGACAAAATGGTTTTTGACTTAAAAATCTTCCACAGAATCCATATACGCAGTGCCGCATCCGCTTTGATCACAAGGCAAAGAACCCTAGCAAAGTGCTGTCGGCCAGATCAATAGCTTACACGGAACCGTGCTCAGTTAGAATGACCATCGGTAAGTACCTCTAATATATTATACAGAGTGGAAATTAGAGATGGGACATGGAGCTACATAATCTGTTATCACATTTTTTGTATTATACCTTTAAACGAGCAATTCTTGTATATACAGGGTTTTTCAACATTTTCTAAAACAAAATAAAACGAAGAATTTAGATGAAGATGATTCAAATTTTTATTGTATTACGAAGAGAAAAGTTTGGCAATTGTTACAATGAATTCAATTTCGCTCGAAAATCGCATTAAAATAATTAAAATCCACTATGAAAATGGTGGTTCAGTTAAAGTTACATTTCGTAAAATTCGTAATATTTTCGGACAACATACCTTCACCGTGTTTATCCGTTGTTACAGGCACTCGCGTGATAGCTCTGTTCAAGAGTTCGGACACGGCCAACAAGCGCGAGTCGTTCTTCTACTCCGGCGTCATTGCCGAAATACCCAACCCTGTCAACAATTACAGGTATACGAATTATATAAGAGCGAGTGTGGCTCAGTGGGAGCATGTGAGATTTTCGACGCACCCGAGTTCGAATTCCGCTGGCCCCGCACCACTGACTTTCTTAGTTATGGGCGGATTTAACACTTCCTCTAAAAACGGTGAAGGAAAACATCGCGAGGAAACGGGCATTTCCGAGAATGAATCACAAAAATTGGGCCAGCGTGGCGGATTATGGCCCGTACTCTCTCTATGAGAGAAGGTCCGTGTCCCAGCAGTGGGAACGTTACGGGCTGATGATGGTATGACATGACATGGTTATGACACTTAATTACACAACTGCGATATATTATGCTAACTAAAAATATAAAGCATGCTAATGAAATTATAGAAAAATAGCAATACTTTCCATTACCACCACAGAGGCTGATGATGAGAGGCAGAGGTTGTCCTATTGATTTTATTTTATTTTATTCCAGATACCTGGTGTTCTTCGACGACGGCTACGTACAGTACGTTCAACACCACAACACCCGGCTTGTATATGAGAGCTCGGCGCTCGTGTGGGAGGAAGTGCATCCCTTCAGTCGGGACTTCGTCTGCAACTACCTCATGAAGTACCCCGAGCGGCCCATGGTGCGCATGCACCAGGGGCAGTCGCTCACCGTCGAGTGGAACGGTGAGTTTGGGGCCTAGTGTGGAAGTGTGATGGGTGAGGGTGTGTCTTAATGTGGGAGCGTGTGCGGTGATGTTGTGTCTTTGGTGTGAGAGTGTGTGCAAGGATGAGGGTGTGTGATTGGATGTTTTAAGTTGTGTTTATGTGTGAGTTTGGATGGTTTTAAAACACAAAAGTTCTTTTTTCAATTTTGGCTACACAGACGCACTTATAAACGCCAATTAAAAAAAGAGCCACTACTTGGAAAAAACTTAGGGGCATTTTTTTAGAACTTTTGTTACAAATACAATCTTCTGTGCCAGTTGGCTACTTGGCAGAAGCGGAATGTTTCATGCAGCTTTGTCTTCTATGTAATAACTTACATTAAGGTGAGGTGGGGGTGGGTCTTTTGTGTGGGAGTGTGTGATTGGGTGTTTGGGTGAGTGTCTTAATGTGGAACGGGTGAGACTGTCTTTAGTGTGTGAGTGTGTGTAAAAGTAAGGGTGTGTGTTTGGCTGTTTTAGGTTGTGTTTACGTGTGAGATTGGATGTTTTGGAGTGTTTTCTGTGAAAACTTTTTCATTCTTTCTCGCTCTCCCCTCGTTCCAGGCAAATGGTGGGAGACGAAGGTGCTGAAAGTGGATGCGGCGCTCGTGATGGTGAAGTTCCAGGAGGACAACCGCACCGAGTGGATATACCGCGGCTCCACGCGCCTCCAGCCGCTGTTTGCGGAGCTCCAGGCCGCGCGCCGCGGGGACAGGGCGCGCCTGCCGAGAAGCACTAAGGCTAATACTAAGGTCGGTATAGTCTATCACCCAGTTCCAGAAACGATCATTTAATTTTTCCTCACATTATTTCATTTGTTTGGATGACATTTGTGGAGTTACCATACCACAATTCTTGCGATGTCATGTGAATAGATCGACATATTATGTAGAATTTGATCAATAAAAAATTTAGGAAAATCTGACAAATAAAATATATTAATAAAATTCAAGAAAACCCATTTTAAAGACGACTTTAAACACTTATCTGTCATTAAATTACTGTCAACTTTCAAATTGTCAATAATCTATCAAATCAGCGTTGCCAGTAAGGAACTAAAAGTACGAAGTTCGTACTTTTTTGTTTGTAACTTTGTACCATCGATCTTATATTCGTACCTTTTTAAAGAGACTGAAGTGTTAAGTAGTTTATGACATCTCAAAAAATCGACAAGGCGAATCCAACTTTATATCCACAAAAACTTTATAAGATAAGAAATTCTTTATTGCGACAACAACAACAGGTACTTAGTGTCTATTTAATAACTATACATAAGCAATGTACCTACAGTCAGAGTGCAAAAGGAGTAAATGAAAACGCTGCGCTGTTTTTCAATTGACTGTGCTAGTAGTAGACTGCTAGCACAGTCAATTGAATGCTTTGGATGTCTGCGCCGCGAATCCAAAGCGTAATCTTCCGGAAGAAGGACATCCTAACTGTCCGAAACCTGGTCGGAGTTATACAGATCGGAATCATACCGACACAATCAATCAATCAATCATTTTATTGCAAATACAAATCGTGTAGTACAACGTGACAATCATAACGTGAGTGTATCCGTTTATAATAATAATAATGAATGATAATGGATGGAAGACGGCGCCCAGGCCGGCCCAAAAGAAGATGGAGGGACGATCTGAATGCATACCAAGAAGGCTGGTGCGAGGTGGCGTAGGATAGAGACGGCTGGAGAGACTTGGGGGAGACCTTTGCCCAGCAGTGGGACAGCATAGGTTAGAAAAAAAAATATGGATGCTTTATTGTACACCAAACAAGAAATTAACAAGGTTCACGAAATATTCTATATTATATTTATCATTCTCATCATCATCATATCACGTTTCCACATTTGAGGCACGGGCCTTCTCTCATAGAGAGAGTATGGCCCATAACCAACAACGCTGGCCCAGTGCGGGTTGGTGGATGTCACATGTCCTTGAATTTTCGTGATTAATACTTGGACATGCCGGTTTTTAGAGCGATGTTAAATCCGCACATAACTTAAGAAGGTCAGTGGTGCGAGGCCTGCGGGTTTCGAACTCGGGTACGTCGGATCGAAATTCACACGGTCTCCCACTGAGCCACACTCGCTTTCCATAGTAAATAATAATAGTTTATTTACCATAAAAATACCTTAATTGCTATCACAGTTTTAATGTTAGTTTTTAACATGTACTGATTTTAAACAAGATATGAAAGGCTAGGTTTAACAATATTTTGGACCTCTGTCTTACAAACTAGTTCGTAAACTGTATCTTGCAAGACTTTGTTCCTACAGTCGTCGGCCAGGGGGTTTAGCCCAATAAGGTGCGACTATAAATTGTTGAGATGACTCGTGTAACTGCTGAGCATAAAACTATAGATTCAAGATTCATTTATTTGCATAAAATACAGGTACCAAGGAGATGTTATACAATCAGATTCAGACACTATTCCGTACTTTGCCAATTTGGCGTGCAAATATTATAACATTAATACAATTAAAAATTAATACTATTAAACACACATTATATAATTAATACAATTACAATTGCCAGAGATTAATAAATAAGTAAATTTGTAATTATTCGACGTAATTAATTTAACCATGACAAATTAAATGACTATATGTAAATTAAATTATATCAATGTTATTTTATTTAAAATTTCATATTAGCTAAATAAATTTCACATGTCAACAATTTGATAATTTCTATTTGAATAATTCCGAGACAGTATAGAAACATTTATTCAGTAGCCACAGTTTGAGTTTTCGCCTAAATCTACTGACAGGCAACTCCTTTATATCCATCGGGATAGCATTATATATAGCAAACGCTTATATGTACGCTTATATGTAGCAAACGCTTATATGTACCGACTTGTATCCCGACTCGGCCCTGCACCAATGACTTATAGTTAAGTGCAGATTTTGTACGCTCGCTCTAAAAACGGTGAAGGAAAACGTCGTGATGAAACCCGCTTACGCACTTTGGAGTGGTAGGCTCTGGCCGTGGTTGTAATACCACCCACCGAACAAAGCCATGCCGTCAAGCGACCTAGTCGTGTTTCGGGATGATGTTCGGTGAACCATTGGGGAGACGGGTCTGAGCAGCCGCTCAACTGCCGTCTCTCTCTAGATCTATGTGCTCCATCTTAGGCCACATCATCGCTTCACATCAGGCGAGATAGTGGCCAAACATAGACCTAATAAGTGTAAAAAAAAAAAAAATGTAGCAAACGCTTATATGTAGCAAACGCTTTCCAATAATTATAATAAAGATATATATGTTTTTCTTCCAGACAAACATGCCGTACGTGGAGTACACGCGCTCGGATGAACAAGCTAACAAACCGGCGGATATCCCTCAAGCGCAGATACAGTCAGTCGAGGTAAGCCCTGTTTAACCGACTCAAACAAGATTTTTGTGGAAAAATATATTTTTCATACAAGCTCGGAACGCGAGCAAATTAAAAGTCAAAGCCAAAGACTTTTAGGCATTAATTATTAGGCACAAAAGTGCACTTTTAAAAGTCATAAACACATGATACAAATAAAATATGTTAAAAATTGTAACTTATGTTAACATGACTTTGAAAAAAAGGTAAGTATGTTTACCGATTTCTTTCCTATACTCAAATTGAAGTCTGAGTGCTGAAAAGGAATGAGAAAACTGACTCTACCAGTGCTTCGGAAATACGCCCGCTAGAGAAGATAGCACCAAGAAACTCTGCGGGGATGTCTTTTTTCAGCACAATTACGAACCCAATCACTAGTAGCTTACGATTATCCGTTTAAGAATTAAGGATTTCCATTGCCCACCTTCCATTTCCATCATCAGATCGGCTGTCATCATAATATTGCACACTATGACAAGTATGCAAAATTTCAACTCCGTAGGATAAGAGGAAGTGGTTCTGATTCAACTTACCCAAACATTGTAAGTTAAATCAAAGCTAAAAACGAAGAGGTTCTCCTATCGACTGTATGTTTTTTGTATGATTGTTACGCGATTACTCCGTCATTTATAAACTGATTTATTCGTTTCAATCAATCTAAACCTAGGTACAACAATACTAACCTTATTTCTAGTGTGTGTTTTAATTAGTGATGTGGTGGATCGTCAAAAATCTATATCCGCGGACACATCCGGGTACGGATATTTTGTGTCAAGATCCGCGGATACGGACACGGATACGGATCTTTATTTTGTCACTCAATCGGTGTCGGCGCGTGACCTTGAAACGATAGTTGACGTCACGCCCGCCGAAACGACGGGCAGGACAGGTTTCGACTTGCATTGCTTAGTATCTTTGAGCTATATACTATTGGTACGGTAACTTACTAGAATATATGTTTGCAATGAAAGGTGCCAAATATTTGATTTTAAGAAGTAAAAAATGCTCTGAATTGATATTTTTTTAATTATACTACTTAATCACATAATCAAAATTATTATGCAGCATTTTAACCAGTCAATTGAATTTGAAAATTAATAAAAGATCCGTAAAAGATCCGCGAGAAAAGTGACGGTTACGGATACGGACACGGACCTTATTTCTCCCGCGGATATCAGCGGATACGGATATCCGGAGCATCACTAGTTTTAATAAGCACTGCCCTGCGCTCGTCACCCTGATACATTTACACGGCTTTCAAATAAAATGCCTATACTTAAAAACTAACTATAACAAATTATTTTAGAATTTCACTGCTGACCAACTGTCATGGGTAAGTTAAATGTCAGGGGCTTACAGTCAATCCAGAAAAAGTAGGAAAAAATACCGGACAAGTGCGAGACTGCCTCGTGCACCGAGGGTTCCGTACACTTGCTTTACCGAACATTGCTCTAACGAAACTTACTTTTGTAGTTAAAAATTTTTCTCCCATACACCGATATACGTCACGGTCAATTCTCCAACTGCAAATGTAAGTTTGTAACGGCAAAAAAAAAATATTTGGTTTAATTACAAATTAACGATTTTCGGTTTTTTTTTCTTTATTTGTGCTGTGAGACCTTGCTTCTTTCCAAATTTCATGATTCTATGTCAACGGGAAGTACCCTATAGGCTTTGATTCCATTGCAATTGTCAAAATATACAGTGTAATTGTCCGTATTTTATGATATCGTTGACTTAGAAATTTGAATTTTTACAGCTCCGAGGGTCTGTAGACCTGAGTAATTTTAATTTCTACTTGGTATCTCTACGCGTTCCTCAGAAAAAGAGTCTTGACACACAGACAGACAGACAGACAGACAGACAAACAGACAGACAGACAGACAGACAGACAGACAGACAGACAGACAGACAGACAGACAGACAGACAATGAAATGATCCTATAAGCGTTCCTTTTCCTTTTGAGGTATGGAACCCTAAAAAATTTAATTTCTCTTACACTCTTAATTATTGCCAAAAATACGTCGAAGTTTCGAATTTATAAACTTGCTTCCATTAGGAAAAATAAAAATGATATTGCCTGGGCAGGGATTGAACCTGTGTCTTTGCAATACCGTCCCGACGCCTTAACCACTGGGCCACCGAGCCAACTGCTCAAGCAACCGAATTTCTTCTATCTTTCTTATATCGTCTTACGGGGACGATTACCAAAACTGATTAGTTTCCTAGTACCAGTGTTGCCATAAATGTGACAAGTGGCGCCCTCTGTTTTTGCCTACTCTTTTTGGACGGACTAGTCTCGTTATAGAATTGTTTTTTTCAATTAGGGTATATATGCCTTTTTCTTTTTTTCCTTTGGGTCAGCACCTATTGTCCTGGGTGAGCAACAAACGATGCACTTTGCGATGTGATGCTACATAATACATAATATTAATTCGTATTATTATTATATTTTTTTTATTATCTATTTTTCTTGACATTTTACTGTCATTATGATTTAATTAATGTAATTATCTATAAGGTCTAATGTAAACACGTGTTGCTTAAATTTGCGATTGTATCAATGAATAGTTTCAAAGTGGCCTCCGTTATCGCGTGTTAGTTTGGCGATGATTAGGAGGTAGGTCAGGTAGGTACAGCTATTATTTGATACTAGCTGCGCCCCGTGGTTCCACCCGTGGTTTCCCGGTTTAAAAAGTTGCCTGTGTTAATCCAGGAAATAAGCTGTCTCCATTTAGAATTTCACTCAAAACCGTTCAGCCGTTGCGGTGTGACAAAGACACACACTTACATACATACTTTCGCATCTACTAATATTATAAATGCGAAGGTTTTTGAGGATGGATGGATGTTTGTTACTCAATCACGCAAAAACTACTGAACGGATTCCGATGAAATTTGTTATGTAGTATGTAGTGGTTGTTCTTTTTAAAATATTGTACGTCCTTATAATATTTTTTAAGCATTAACAAATGCCAAGCGAAAAACTCAAACAAGGTTTTTCGGGAAGAAAAAAATTCGAGTTTTCGATTCGATTTTTCGCTTGGCATTCGTTAATGCTTAAAAAACATTATAAGAATTAATATGGGTTCGCGTCATCACAGAGCAAGTATTCAATTGCAACATTGATCTTGCTCGTTGAGAAAAAGGTTCATTCCACTCTCAATAGATGGCGTACACGTCACCCTTAAGACGGTAAAATAACGGAAGAAGAAATTCGACACTGGAGTTGGTGCCCACCGTAGCTCAATTGGTAGAGCGTCCCGCGCTGAGGGAATATTGGGTTGTGGGTTCGTGTCCCAGCCGGTGGTCGAATTTTTTCTTCCCGAAAAACCTTGTTTATTGTACGTCCGTCATGGATAAATTGATGAAACCATAGCATAATGCAATTACATCAATTTATACATAATTTCTGCAATAAATATTCATTTCTTTTCATTAGGTACTTTAAGTCCTGGAAAAAGGCACAGGGTACTTTTTAAACCGCGGGTGAAACCGCGGAGTGCAGCTAGTTTGTAATATTAGTGTGATCATCGCACTTTATCGCGTCGCATCGCATCGTGTCGCTTTGTCGTGTTTATCGCTTACCTAGGACAATGGGTAAATCAGTGAATCGGTAGAATTTTCCTTTACTATATGTATATGTTGTATTCATACAATATTTTAGGTTCTATGGAAATATTATTTATAATATTAATTATTTGATATTCATACATTAATCTAAAATATATTGTTTACTTTGATAAGACCGCCTAATAATTTTAATTTGCCGTATTTGCATGCAATGAATCATTCTATTGAGTATGTGTATGAGATAATTTGAATATGAGTCTATTGTGATTGCACTGCACGATTCATCTTATTTTTTTCCATTGGTGACATTTTTACTGCAATTTAGGATTTTACCTCCTATTATCAGACAACACCCCTTTTTAAAAAGAACTGCGGCACCCTTTAGGCACGTGACATTATGATAATGGAGTAAGGTCAAAGTGTACGTGTGGCTCCCGCCGTAGTACGGTTAGAATCCCACTGACAGTTATGTTGTTTTTTAAAATGTAATATGTCGGCCAACAAGCAGACTGCCCGCCTGATGGTAAGCGGTTACCGTTGCCTATGGACATCTGCAGCACCAGAGGCATTGCTGATGCGTTGCCGACCCTTAAGGTCTCTATTAATACCCCTTTTAAAGGACTCCATGTTGTAGCTCAAAGGAAGTACCGACAAAGGTACGTCGTTTCACATCTTACAAGTGCGAGGAAGGAAAGTGCAAGTGAAGCGAGCTATGAGCGGATTTAACACGCGCTCTAAAACGCGAACGAAAACATGAACAAATTTACATGTCCAAGAATCACAAAATTCAAGTATATGTGCCAGCATGGTGGATAATGGCCCGTACTCTCTATCTTAGAACCACCAGGCGAGGAGAGTCACTCCACCCATACGTTGTGCACATACCACCAGGGCCCTAATTCAATATGACCATTTAGCGATTCCTTGCTTCGAAATCACGTCGATTCGTTGATTTCACGTTGATTACTTACATCTGCAAAACTTGTATTCTCTATGACGCGTCATAGAGAATACAAATTTCACAGATTCTTCGTTTATTAATTAAGTGTGTTGACGTGATTTCGAAGCAAGGAATCGCCAAGTTGTCATTGTGAATTGGGGCCCTGTCTGCACAAAGCGTTTCGCTGACTCTTTCATTATACGTACTGCTAAGGAGTGGAATTCTATACCGGAATCCTTATTTCCTTCCAATTACAACCTGTTTCTCTTTAAGACGAGAGTGAATAGGCACCTCATGGGCAAACGTGCTCCACCTTAGACCGCAACTACGCTTACCATCAGGTGAGTTGTTGTCAAACGTAAGCCCATGTAAGCTACATAAAAAAAGCTCTCTCTGTGAGAAAAAGCCCGTGTCTGTGCATGCGGGAACGTAGATAATAAGGCTATTGATGAATGATGATGATGATGAAAGATATATATTGTTGTATATGTTACAGGAATTGAGGCGGCAACGCGCCGTCGCGAAGAAATCTACGTCGTACGTGCCGCCACCTACCGCCGCGGCGGCCGACGGCGTCGTCAGCAGAGTTGTCGTATGTACTTTTGTGTGAGCTAGTCGTGTTTTGGGATGATGTTCGGTGAACCATCGGGGAGACGGGTCTGAGCAGCCGCTCAACTGCCGTCTCTCTCTAGATCTATATGTTCCATCTTAGGCCACATCATCGCTGATGTGAATCAGGCAAGATAGTGGCCAAACATAGATCTATTAAGCGTAAAAAAAAAACTACATTTAACTACTGTTGACTAGAAGAAATCTCTATGAAAGAAAGAAAGAAAGAAATATTATTCAGGTTATCACACAACATTACACTGAACATACTAAAATAAAGGCAAAACAAAGACAATAAATACAACACAGTGAAATGTTGCGCGATGTCAAGAAAAGGTATATAAAGGTAAACAAAAAAAATAATATATATATATATATATCTATATATATATTTTTTTTTTTGTTTAAATGCCTCAGTGGTGTATGAGATTTTAGCCAACCTGCCCAACCACTACACCAAAGAGGCTGTATATATAGATATGATATATATAACCTGATTGTTCGTGATGTCACGGACAGGGTTCCGACTGAAAATCAGTGCTAAGGTACTTTAAAACACCTTAGCGAGTGCTGAGTCGAAACCTTTTCATGACATCGCGCAACATTTCACTGTGTTGTATTTATTGTTTCTCCTTTTGCCCCTAATTAAGTATGTAAAGTGTAATGTTGTGTGATGTCTGGAATAAATGTTTTTTCTTTCTTTCTTTTCTAACCATAAGAAATGCGGGGCGTAGCCAGTAAGAAATGAAAACATTTTATTTATTTAAACTAGCTGTACCCCGTGGACTCGCCCGTGATTTCCCGGGATAAAAAGTGGCCTGTGTCCTTTTCCTGGATTTAAAGAACCTACACATACATTTATGGAAATGGATATACATCCATTTGTCCATCCATCCATCTACCCATCCGTACAAACTTTCACACTTATATATAAGTATGTAGGATAGGATATGTGTATAAGCGGTTTATTTTCCAAGAATACATAAATATATAACATTTTCCAGTTCTACACTCCGAAGAACTCGGTCCGTCCCTACAAGATGGTGCCTCACAGTTGCGGGGTGCAGTGCCGGCGCGGCGACCTGCTCTCTCTACGGGAACTTCGCACCTACAACCCTCTCACTAAGCCTCTACTCAGCGGGTGGGAGAGGTAAGCCGATCTTCATCATCATCATCATCATCATCATCATCATCATCATCATCATCATCATCATCATCATCATCATCATCATCATCATCATCAGAGAGTATAGACATGTACCGGAGTTCGCGTGAGGAGCCCATCAACGTGAGTTTGTCGCGGCTGGAGCAGACTAAGACCACTGACTTCAAGTCCTATGCGCTCCAGGTTCCAGCGGAACACGCGAAGATGTTCCTTGCCCCGGACTTCTGGGCAAAAAAATTAAAAGAAAATTTTGTAATACCATTATAAATTTAAACCAAAACTATGTAGTCGAAAGAAATTTAGAAGTTTCTGTACCAGCTGAAAAAAAATAATCAAAACATGCCTGAATTTGTCATCAAATGCATACTCCCGATTGTTTCTCCACACCGTTCAAAATCTTTACAATCTCGCTCTCTGATTGGTCCAGACAAATAGTGCGTCACAAGCACCACCGCGAGGTGCTGTACCGCGCGCCGTGCGGCCGGCGCCTGCGCAACATGCCCGAGCTACACCGGTACCTACGCGCACTTCGCTCCGAGCTGTCCGTCGACCTGTTCGATTTCAACCCTAACACGCACTGTCTCGCCGAGTTCGTGCTCAACAAGTCCAATGTGCAGAAAAAGGTTGGTGATTTCTGAGATTAACAAGGCTATAATGTACATTATACAATATATCTAAAAACCACGTTTTTATGCGCCTTAAAAAGAATAAATGGATTTAGAATGCATTGTCATCGAATTGTGAGCTACCCTGAAAGTTTCAAACGGGATAGCTGATCGGGAAGTGCTCAAAATTTGAGTTGCAAGATTCCAACCGGAATGACAGACAGACAAACAAGAGAGTTACTTAATAAAAACGTGGTAAAAAAGGTAGGTGTTTCCTGACAAGCTCGTGAAAATGTTTACGACACCTGACATGGTCTAAATAAGGTTGACGACGCCTGACAGAGACTTGTGTAAAGTCTTCACATATATTTGCATGCTCTTTTATTACCAAGTTTTTATTAAGTCACTTTCTTGTTTTTAGGTTAAGTTTTTATTAAGTCTGTCTGTCAATCGTTCCGGGTGGAATCTTGCAATTAAAATTTCGAGCACTTTCCGATTTGCTATCCATCTGAAACTTTCAGGGTAGCTCACAACTCGATGACAATTCATTCTAAATCCATATATTAGCATGCAATGCCGACCTAACCTCAAAAGGCGCATAAAAACGTAGTATTTTTTTTTTATTTGTTAATTGGCTTGCGTTTGACCACTACTTACTATTTAGTTTTTTTTTAATTAACTTCATTCAGATTTAGATTCAGAAACATTTTTTTTGGTAAATATTATTTTATCTTATCCCAGGACCTACCCCACATATGAATTTGGTTAAGATCAAATAATGATGACTGAAACATATTTTTTTTCATGGCATTTTTTATATCATTTCAGGACCTATCCCACGGCAAGGAGAACGTGCCCGTACCATGCGTCAACTACTACGACCATTCGCTGCCTGAGTTCTGTTCGTACAACACAGAGCGTACGCCCACCGCTGGGGTCCCACTCAATCTGGACCCCGACTTTTTGTGTGGATGCGACTGTGAAGACGACTGTGCGGTAAGATATATTGTATTTTCGGGAGTTTAATGTAAAATGTGTTAAAAAAAGACAAATCCAACAAGACAGCAACAGATTTACAATTTTTATTCTGTTTTTAACATAAAAATGACCTTAAGCTAAAATTAATTAAAGGAACAAATTATCAAAAAACCAATGAGAATTTGCTAGCACAATTAAATCACACACAAAACTATCGAACAAGCAGATCGCTCACCCAAACCAATGTTGCCGCCGTGAAAGCTATGCGACGAATGGGCCAGAGATTATGGCCGGCATGGCTTATATAGGTTTGCGTGAGGTAGCTGCTAAAAATTAAGCCTAACTCCTAACAGTATTAATTCCTTCTCCTTCTCTCGTGTGTGGCCAACCCTGGTGTGCAATAGGTTGAAATAGTATATCCGCATGTGATCCATCGATATTTGGTTAAGATCTTATGATGAACTTCGGAGTAGATATAAAACACCTGCAACAGGCTGGTTTTATAATTAGACAATTGATATTTGCGATCGGTCACAGATACATAATAGTATTACGCAGAGAAGATTCACTCCATCAAGAGACCCTAATAAAAAGCTACCCTTGCACCCAGTGATCGATCAGCGATCTAGTTCGCACGTCCCCGTCAAGACACGCCAATATAAATAGGTACTGTCGCACACAGTGCTAAGCTAAAGCTCAATGTAGCTCGCACGACTCCGTCAAGACACCCCAATATAAATCAATATAAATAGCTACTCTCGTACCCAGCGATAAGGCACAATCTAGCTCGCACGTCTCCGTCAAGACACCCCAATATAAATCAATATAAATAGCTACTCTCGCACCCAGCGATAAGGCACAATCTAGCTCACACGTCTCCGCCAAGACACCTCAATATAAATAGCTACTCTCGTACCCAGCGATAAGGCACAATCTAGCTCGCACGTCTCCGACAAGACACCCCAATATAAATCAATATAAATAGCTACTCTCGTACCCAGCGATAAGGCACAATCTGGCTCGCACGTCTCCGTCAAGACACCCCAATATAAATCAATATAAATAGCTACTCTTGCACCCAGCGATAAGGCACAACCTAGCTCGCACGTCTCCGTCAAGACACCCCAATATAAATCAATATAAATAGCTACTCTCGCACCCAGCGATAAGGCACAACCTAGCTCGCACGTCTCCGTCAAGAGACCACAATATAAATCAATATAAATAGCTACTTTCGCACCCAGCAATAAGGCACAATTTACCACGCAGTACTCTGAAGTTTTTGAACTGGCTCCTGGAACACAGCTTCCAATATTTCGCGAGACCATTTATTGAATGATCATGGAACAACATTGTGAAAAGATTTCGGTTCGGTCCGTAGGAAAATGATTTCTAATTGAATAACATTAAGACTCTTTTTAGGATAAATCGAAATGCTCGTGTTGGAAGATGACGCTAGAAGGCGCGCGGACAATCGGAATGGAAGGAAACGTCGGTTACGAGTACCGACGGCTACCGGAGCCGTTGCCGTCCGGGATATACGAGTGTAACTCTAGGTAAGCACCGGTTTGGAAATAAACTAGTTGCACGCGAAAAGTATTTGATGTCATTTTCCAGAACCAAGTAAAGCATACCAAGTTTAATTAAAATTCGTTTAGTCGTTATGATTGTATTGTATTTTGGTGCCCCAATTGGCACCAGTATTCCATCTTTGTTTTTGTTTATTAATATTATAATGTATCCGTTAGCTATTTCCCTTATTTGTTCTTTTTCTTTACTATGTTTGTTCTATAATTGTGTGGTTATCAAATAAATGTATTTTTTTTCTATTCATTCATGATCAAAGTACATTATATTTGAATTTCTTTAAATAATAATAGAATGAATTTAAAAAATAATGATTATTAAAATAATCACATGCGTTACCTATATCTACCTATATATGTATGTATATATATTTATATGTATATACATATATATATATATACATATATATATATATATATACCAAATACCAAAAACCAAAAAATACCAAACCGTCAAACCAAACAGTCTAAATACCAAATTTCATTGAAATGCATTCAGTAGTTTTTGTGTACTTACTACTATATATATTTAAAATGAAATTTGGTATTTAGATAGTAAGTTCTGGAATTATATTTTTTCATATTATTATTATTTAATCGACTCAAGCCTTTTACTAGAGACTATATAATTGTTTTTCTAATCTCTAATTGTATTATTTCAGGTGTAAATGTAAAAGTACATGCCTGAACCGAGTCGTACAAAATCCCCTACAACTCAAGCTACAAGTAAGTACAAGTAGAATGTTGCAGCGAATCAAATCAAAGTTTAGTTTGCGAAGCGTAGTTCGCGAAGATCGAAGCTTTTAGGTAGCTAGTTTTAATATACTATGTTTCATGTTTACGCATCATCAGTATATTCCCGAGGTTGGAAATCAGGACTTTGAAATAGAGAGTATGGGACATTTCATCATCATCATCATCAGCCCATCACGTTCCCACTGCTGGGACACGGGCCTTCTCTCATAGAGAGAGTATGGGCCATAATCCATCACGCTGGCCCAGTGCGGGTTGGTGGATGTCACATGTCCTTGAATTTTTGTGATAAATTCTTGGATGTGCCGGTTTCCTCACGATGTTTTCCTTCACCGTTCTTAGAGCTAGTGTTAAATCCGCACATAACTTAAGAAAGTCAGCGGTGCTTGGCCAGCGGGTTTCGAACTCGGATGTGTCGGATCGAAAGTCGCACGTTCTGCCACTGATCCACACTCGCTCTTCATGGGACATTTATCAACTTATATTCAGCCCATATCGTCCCACTGCTGGGCAAAGGCCTCCCTACTTTCCTTCCATTACTCGCGGTCTTGAGATAGAATGGGCCAATCTAATAGGAATGTATCCAGCTCGTCTCGCCACCTCCGTCTTGGTCTGCCGCGTTGTCTGCGTCCATTGTTGGGAACCCATTCGGTTGTTCTTTTGGCCCAAAGTTCGACAGACATGCGGCTGACGTGCCCAGCCCAATCCCATTTCAACCTAGCAGCTTTCTGAGTGACATCAGTGATCTGAGTTCTGGAGCGCAGTGTGGTGTTACGTATTCGGTCGGTGAGTTTAACTCCGAGAATACTGCGCTCCATCGCTCGTTGACAACATTTATCAAATCCAATCAAAATCTTTATTCAGTTTTGGAATCACAGACGCACTTATGTACGTCAAATTATCACCATCGAATCGGAAAATCGATTCTTTTTCCGAGCTACGGCAAGAAACTGAGGAGTATTTTTTTGAGATGTTGTTCCAAGTTTTTGGTTTTCAGCAATGTTATGTTTCTTATGTACCAGTTGGCTGCTTTGCAGAAGTGTAATGTTCCAAGCATCTTTGTCTTTGTATGCTTTTCTCATTAGAGCAGTCTTTACGCGTAATTTGAATTTACTTTCAATGAGCTCCGTTATACATTTCGGAATTAGTTGCCCATGATATTACTTATTTATTTTTTAACCCTTGATAGATCTATGTTTGGCCACGCGATGATGTGGCCTAAGATGGAACATATAGATCTAGAGAGATCTAGAGAGACCTTTGTTGAAAAACATCTCTTCTCGTCTCCGCTTCGAACATCTCCGCACATCTCCGCTTTGGTGGAGTCCGGCTCTTAACCATGCATTGAATGCGCAGGTGTTCAAGACGTTGAACCGCGGGTGGGGTATCCGTGCTCTCAACGACGTGCCGAAAGGCGCGTTCCTCTGTATCTACGCGGGGAACCTACTCACCGACGCTACTGCTAATTTGGTAAGTACGTCTTCATGTTCAAATCTATACCACAAATCGTACAAAATTAATGAAAACCGAATTTTTTGGTCAAAACTGTAACTTCAATACAAATTCATCAATTCAATACAAGGAGCATAGAACCGACTCCTTTTTTGAAGTCGGTAACAATAAGGGTGACGACTCACCAATCAACGATCGATGGCATCAATCGATAATAGATAATGATCGAGATACTTTCTTAACAATATCTTTAGCGTTACTATTAATGCTACGATAAGACGTGTGAAAGAGAAGGATAGAAAGAGTTACGCATACGTTAGAAAGGGTGAAAAGATTTTAAGAGTAAAAACGGAGCATCACGAAAAGTATGAAAGAGATGCATGGATGTGAAGTAATACAAGAATGAAAGAGTTAAGTTAAGATACTGTGTGAAAGGAATTGAATGATAGTTTAGTAGATAGTTTACACCTAGTGTAAGAAAGATAGAAAATAAAAGACAATTAAAGTGAACGTCTCGTTTAATTAAGCATTTCTTACTCTTTGTCTTTATATGAACCGTCAAATCAACCGTACTTATTACTGTTCTGTTATATTAAAATGTAAGATTTCTTATTTCATATTTTTATAAAATTAACATTTAGATTATGATGATTATTTTGACTCATTGACTTATAAATAGGTAATTAAATTGTTGATTGCATGTTACATTATAATCTAGAATAAATGATAAAATTGATAATGTTGCACACCCAAATAGGGTAGATTGTATAGGAACTAATTTATATATACGTAACACCCATCAAACCTACAATCTGGTAACAATAAATATTTCATTTCATTTCATATGTTATTCCCTCACCGTAGCCGCTTGTCTGGAAGAAATCCCTTTAAGCGATGAGACCGCCCTTTGTGACACTTATATTGTTGTTTGTTTAAGCTGTTGCTTTTTACTCCTAAATAATTTAAGTTTAATATTAATTTAATATACCTATTATTAATAAAAATAACAGATATACGATATAACGCATGAAAGAAATAAAATACAATACAATACAATAATACTATATTAAACACCAAAACAGGAAACAAAAGTTTAGTCACATATAATAATAAAAACGCCCAACGATCACATACATAGATCCTGGCCCCTAACTAGGACTCCCTGTATCTAGGGAACCAGGAACTATGAGGACCATGGTCCCACAACACCCAGACACGAAACAAATACTTGCGCGTTTTTTTTCTGCGCACAAACATTTGTCTCGTCGCGGGAATCGAACCCGCAACCTCAGTGGTGTATGAGATTTGAGCCAACCTGCCCAACTACTACACCGCAGAGGCTGTCTACATATAATAGTGGTAGAACAATGGGCGGCCTTATCGCTACGTGCAATTTCGTACAGGCTAATACGTTTATTAATAACCATGTTATACTCAGAAAAAAAGAGGTAATAAAGATAAGTTAGTTATTTCCAAAAACGAAAGTTACACAGGAAGCTTCATGTTATAAATAAACATAGTTACAATATATCTATTTATATTCAGGACGGTTTGAACGAAGGCGACGAGTATCTCGCCGAATTGGACTATATAGAAGTAGTGGAATCTATGAAAGAAGGATATGAAGAGGATATACCTGAAGCTGACAAGAATCTAGACAAGGTACGTACCTCATCATCATCATCAGCCTATTACGTTGACACGTGTCAAAGCATTGGGAACGTAATGGGCTGATGAATGGCCTACCCTCGTAGAGAGAGTATAGGCCATAATCCACCACGCTGGCCCAGTCCGGGTTGGTGGATGTCACATGTTCTTGAATTTTTGTGATAAATTCTTGAACATGCCGGTTTTCTCTCGATGTTTTCCTTCACCGTTTTTAGAGCGAGTTTTAATTCCGCAAATAACTTAAGAATATCAGTGGGATTTGAACTCGGGTGCGTCGGATCGAAAGCCTCACGTGCTCCCACTGAGCCACACTCCCTTTTCAACATAATAATTGTGACTTTTTAACTAATAATTGTGATATTTTAATGTATAATGTGTATATGGAGAGCGAGTGTGGCTCAGTGGGAGCACATGCGACTTTCGATCCGAAGCACCCGAGTTCGAATCCCGCGTTACTCAGTTCCATTATAAAAAAAAAACTATTTTTACACCAGAAATCATAAAAACACGTTTATGTCGACGTGTGTTTAACGAAAAACTAGTCGCTACCAAGAAGATATAGTCTTGAGCATCGACGTAAGGTAGCATGTCTGTCAATCTTCTATAGGATACATTTCGGGGAATGTGCACAGGAACTTCACGACCTAATTCCACCCTCCCCCTTCCATCACAGGACGAGCAGAAAGTCGGCCGAATATCATCCCTATATAGTAGACATTCCGCCAATTCGAACGAAGCGTTTTGGTTCCACGTTTATAGTGCGTACTGCTAAGGAATGGAACTCCTTGCCGTCTTCTCTGTTTCCTGAAAACTATAATTTGGGCGTCTTCAAGGCTAGAGTGAATAGATATCTTCTAAATCTACGTGCTCGCATCTTCGGCCGCATCGTCGCTTATCATCAGGCGAGATGGTGGTCAAACGCAGATTTATCACAAATAAAAAAAAAAATGTCACCGTCTAGTATATTTTCGTTATGTCCCTCCTCGAACGGTTTTCTGGAGGACATCGCTTTAAGTGACAAGACTGCATACATTTTATTAACTTTGTACTGTTATTTTATTTATCTGTGGTCTTTCAGAACAGTTTACACCTAAATATAATGTAGACTTTTTATGTCACTAAGTAGCGACACGAGTTGCATCCGTTACACTTTTTTTTTTATGGAACTGAGTGGTGAGACGAGCAAGTCGTTTGCCTGATGGTAAGCAACTCGCCTGCCCATAACAGTTGCAGCGCCACCCAGAACTTTTAATAGGTACCATAAGAAGTACTACGTAGTACCTCATTGTTTTACAAAATGTTGCGCGGCACTGCATAAGCGGTCTTATTGCTTCTAACAAAAGGATAATTTCTAGAAGGATTCGAAAAAGTCGTCGAGCGAACCGGAAACGGAAACCGAGTCGGAAGAAGAAGAGGAAAGGAGAGACAAGACTGATATAGAAGATGATGACTTTAGGCCGGGGCACATTGGACTGGGCCTTGTTAAGTTTAAGTAAGTCATATTCATTTTCATCACTGTTTTGCTCACTATGATCACTAAGTTGCTCACTTCGATCGCTATTCTGCTCTATTCAATCATTATTTTGCTTACTTCGATCACTTTTCTGCTCTGTTCAATCATTATTCTGGTCACTTCGATCACTTTCCTGCTCTGTTCAATCATTATTGTATTCACTTCGATCACTATTGGTCTATTCAATCATTATTCAGATCACTTCGATCACTATTCTGCTCACTTTATTCACTATTATGGTCTATTCGATCATTTTTTTGCTCCATTCAATCATTATTCCGCTCACTTCGATTACCATTGCTCACTCTAATTATTATACTAAGCTTACCTCTTACTATTCCGTTCAGTGCAATCACAAAAATAATTATGATCACTTCGATCTTATTCTGCTCATTCCGATCACTGTTCATCTCGACTCTGCACACTTCGAAAAAAATTATTAGAAAAAAAGAAAGAAAGAAAAACCATTTATTCGGCAAACAAAAACGACAAGCAAAAAATAAAAAATTAAACTTAAATAATAAATACATGTGCCGAATGGGCTGAACTCAGCATAAAATGAGAACTTTACACAACTCGGCGCTGATTTTCAAGTGATATTCGTTTTGCTATAGGAACAGTGACAAATTGAATGTTCTTATCCATAAAAATAATAAAAATATTAATACATTTTTATATAAATCGTTTTATTTAAGCAATCATCTAAATATTTTATTTTATTTAATGATGGAGGAACCATTACAAATAATATTTTTTCAAAACATTTTTTTATTTAATATTTCTATTCCCAGCAAACGTCTCCGTCGACGCGACAAGAACAAGAAAAAAGAAGGAGACGAGCAGAAGAAAGAAGAAAAAGAACAGCCCGCCCAGGAGAAGAAAGAAGAGGGCGAGGATTGCATCACCATTAGTGACGACGAAGAAGGTACAAAACGTGTATAATCTATAATAATATTTAAAAACGAATTTCAGAAATCTTAAATTTAAAAACCCCCGACAAAAATGTCTATAAAAGTAAAAAAACGGCTGAACCGACTTTCAAATAAATAAAACCGCATCCAAATTGATTCACCCGTTTAAGACTGCACACTACCTCAAAACTGCTTTATCGTTCGCGTTTGAAGTTGCATATCAATAATAGTATTGAATCAATCGTGTTGAAAAAATATATAGTATAGTTGAGGATATACTCTGATGTCCATACGTTGTAAAAACACGATTACTAAAAAAAGTCTCGATACAATAAATTCACAAACTTCCCACTTAAATTTTGTAAATAAAAAGCAGTATACAGTTAATACTTGACCTATTATAATGAAACTTTTTACACAAATCTGAACTAATATAATACGTGTATCTTATGTATTCAATTTAAAATAATGTTATTTTTTATTTTGTTAGACATTTAATACCGAAATATTGCGTGGAAAACTACACGTCCGCGACAGCCGCTGTGTTGGTTCAGACGCGCTCCGGCACTCGCTCCCGCTCGGCCGCGCAACGTACCTACTAGGTGCGAGTGAGATAGTTGCGACTGTAGCTACGAGTTGACGGGCCGTCGCGTGGGAGCATTTTGATTTGAGCTGGGGTAGTGTGGGCTCTTAAGAGCAACGATGTCACACACAGACACCCATAGTGATCAACCTTATAACACCCCTCCTTTTGGCGTCGGGGGTTTATTAAATTTTTAATTATTTTTAAACCCGCTGGTATTCCTTTTTTTACAAAGTTTATTTATTATCTCGAAAACTAGAGCGAAACTTAATAAATATATTCAGGTATGAATGTTTGGACAGGTTGGTAGCTAATTATGTGTATGCTAATAAATAAAAATGTCATTCAAAGACGTTTATTTAACTTGCAATGTGTGTATGTTTGGGTCAAATCTTGCTAGTTGAATCAGAACCACTTCCTCATATCCTACGGAGATGAAATATTGCATACTTGTCAAAGTCCGATGACAATGCAATATTATGGTCACAGCCAGCTGATCTGATGATGGAGCCGGAAGGTGGGCAATGGAACTCCTTGACGGATAATCTACTACTAGTGTTTGGGCTAATTTTAATCTGCTCGCGGTTCCGATTACTAATTGGTAATAGCTTGTCTTGAAAAATATATTTTTGTACAAAAACGTTATTTATACTTTTTCCAGTGCGGGTGTCACAAAGGGAGCCTGCGAGGTTCGCCGCGCAAGAAGGCATGAGCGCGAGCAAACTTGTACCGAAGTACAGGTGAGGTGATATCTTTTTTTTTACGCTTAATAGATCTATGTTTGTGTACTATCTCGCCTGATGTGAAGCGATGATGTGGCCTAAGATGGAGCACATAGATCTAGAGAGAGACGGCAGTTGAGCGGCTGCTCAGTCGTCTCCCCCGTCTCCCCGATGGTCACAATAAATTTATTATATACTAGCGCCCCGCCCCGGCTTCGCACGGAAGCAATTTACTAATGTGGTGTAATTTTTTGATGACTTGATTTCAAAACATTGAATTTTCTGAGTGTCCCTCTGGACTTCGACAGTTCTTTATGTCGACTCGTCACTTACTTCGACAAATTATAGTTCGATAAGTGATTGTTTCGACTGAACATCATTCGACAAGTTCGACAAGTTCGACAAGTTAGACAAGTTAGTTAGTTCAGAGTCAGAGGGACACCGGAATTTTCGCAATTATACTAAAACTTCATTAGAATGTACATTCTAATAATTAAGCTAATTTTAATAAGCAAGTATTACTATAATAATATATTAAATAAATGGTTTATTTAACTTTTGACAGTTCGATTAGTGATAATTGTGTTACTGATTCGATTGAAAACAATCGACTTTATTTATGAATAAGTTTTAATCGATTTAACAAATTGATATTCAATGGAATCAGGCGTGACGTTGCGGAAATTCATCTCGAGTCGACACCTGATGATGCCTCGTGCAGACGGCGAAACACGTGTCGTACAAAGAGTGTTGTTGTTAGGAACTAACAACAACCTACATAATATTCAGCGGGATTACACCATAATATATATTATCATTACGTTTCAGTTTTAAATTGATATTCCGTTTTTGTTCAACGTTTTGTATTTTTTTAAAGAAATAATCAGGTGTTTAAGTAACTATAATGCATGTATTCATAAAAAAATATATTAATTATTTTGGTTGTTTTATTTGCTTTATTTGAATTTTTATCTTAATATTTAACCTTTTATGATCGATTTTAATTATGTACAAATGAAAAAATTTAACGACACTTTATATTTTTTTATGGAAAAATTAACTTAATAATTTTGGTTATCTATCTACTGGCTCAAAAAATATCGAAGAGAACTAGCACGTCTCAATTCAATTCAAATTGTTTATTGCTAGAATGTTGTTGTATACAAAGATGACAAATAAAAATAATTCCTAACATTCTACCATGACAATGGTGTGCAATATTAACATAATTTCAAATAACATATTCAAATCAAATTCAAATTGTCAGATTATTATAAGTTGATTTTAATTAATGTCAAAATGTCGTCAATGTTTGTCTCGTCACTATTGAGAAGAAAATAAAAAAAACAGTGCCCACAAAGTATTCGTTTTTTCAATATGGTTTATCACTTCAATAATTACGGTACTTAATAGGCGTGCACATGTCAAAAGTTAAATAAATGGTTGGACGCTAATTTTTGCAGATCGATCCGCACATATTTCGGCAAAGACGAGGCATGCTACATCATGGACGCTAAGGTTCAGGGGAACATCGGACGCTACCTTAATGTAAGTACTAAATAAATACGCCCAACGATCACATACAGACCCTGGCCCCTAAGATTCCCTGTATTTAGGGAACCAGGAACTACGAGGACCATGGTCCCACAACACCCAGACACGAAATTGCTTGCGCTTTTTTTTGTGAACAAACATTTGTCCCGTCGCGGGAATTGACCTTGCACCCCGGTGGTGTATGAGATTTGAGCCAACCTGCCCATCCACTACATCACAGGAGCTGACTGTTTATGTTTTCAATCCTTATGCTTGAAAAACATGGCATAAAAAGAGCAAAATAGATTTTTTTAAGTCCTCAAAAAATAATCTAACGGTCTACATTTCGTCTTACGGACTACAAAAAATTGACGAGGTGAAGATGATAGAAGAAATTTGCTGGAACAGATTACTTGGTGGCCAATTTGGTAAGCCGTCAGGACGATCCGAAGGCACAGGTTCGAAACCTGCCCAACAATTTCATTTTTTTTCTTTTTCTTTCTGAATATTTGTATGTTGATGCCGTGTGTGTGTGTCTACAGCACTCGTGTTCCCCGAACGTGTTCGTGCAGAACGTGTTTGTGGATACGCACGACCCGCGCTTCCCGTGGGTCTCCTTCTTCGCACTGCATCCTATTAGAGCAGGTAAATACAATACAAATAAATTCACTAATTGTGAATTCAACATTTTGGGAAATGCTAAAAGTTCAACGTTCTGGGAAATACTAAAGTTCAACGTTTTGGGAAATAATAAAGTTCAACGTTTTGGGAAATATTGAAGTTCATCGTTTTGGGAAATACTAAACTCAACGTTTTGGGAAATATTGAAGTTCATCGTTTTGGGAAATACTAAACTCAACGTTTTGGGAAATATTAAAGTTCAACGTTGTGGGAAATACTAAAGTTCAACGTTTTGGGAAATATTGAAGTTCAACGTTTTGGGAAATACTAAAGTTCAACGTTTTGGGTAATACTAAAGTTCAACGTTATGGGAAATATTAAAGTTTAACGTTTTGGGAAATACTAAAGTTCAACGTTTTGGGAAATACTAGAAGTTCAACATTTTGGGTAATAAATAAATGCTAATCTTATCTAGAATATGCATGTATTTTTGTTCATGAATCCATTCATTATTGACGACTATCAATAAAAAAATGTTTTAGAATCAATTGACACTGACAATTATCTTCCAAAAGGGGGGCGGGCTCTATGTCAAAAATTGACTAATAAGCAGCGAGCCGCGTGACGTCAAAATGTGGTTGCACGTACTCAAACGTTTTTGTTACGTTCCGTTCTACCAAAAATGCTAATATTAAACATTGTAATATCAAAAAACTAAGGAATTTATAATAATATCACTACTAAATGTTTACAGGAGTAATCTATCATAAAAAGCAACTTCCGGAGTTTCGACAACACATGCATTTTCCCTATTTAATATTTGTGCAAGTAAAAATAAATTATATTTTGAAAAGTTTCGTGAGTGTATTCATAATTGATGTAAAACCGTTAAGACTCACTGTATACGTCGAAAATTACTCCGACCAGGTTTCGGACATTTTAGAAGTCCTACTGGGAACTCCCAGAAGGACTGATGATATCAAGCCGTGGCGTAGGTCGCGAGCGCTCGCACGTAACTAGCGGCGCGTGCGCGGCTCTGCAGACGCGGCGGGCGGCGTCGGTGGAGTTCGCGCCCGCTCGGCGATGTTCGTAAGCTCGGTGATGGGTGAATCATCACTGTCGCTACTAATGTCTGCTGCATTAGGGTCTAAGCACATTGCACTAATTGTGTCCATTTCGCACTCGAGTAAAATCCTAATCATAACTCCCAGAAGAAGGACTTCTAAAATGTCAGAAACCTGGTCGGAGTAATTTTCGACGTTTACAGTGAGTCTTAGCCGTTTTATATCAATTATGAGTAGTAAAAATAAAGTTCATCATTTTGGGAAATAAACTAATATGTGTAATGTTCAGGCACGGAGCTGACGTGGAATTACAACTACGACGTGGGTTCGGTTCCCGGGAAGGTGCTGTACTGCCACTGCGGCGCGCCCAACTGCAGGGGACGACTCTTGTAAAACTAATTTATTTAATTTAACTAACATATAAGTACAGTCATTTGGTTCGAAAATTAGTGGTTACCTGGAAAGATTTCCGGGAGTTTTGAAAATTGGTAATTTTATAGATTTTGATGGGCTCTTTCCGAATTTCAACTTTGCTACTTCGTATTTTTGCCGCTCGTGCCGCCATATTGGAAAAATGGCGCCTAAAAGCATATATACAATATTGTTAACCTCTCCGACTTATTTTACGATAAAAAGTTATATACAAAATGAAACTAGAGACAACTACCTACAATTTATGTACGACGACGACAAGGGTATTGATGAACGCGGCCCGAATTGTAACTTTTTTATGTAAGTACCGAGAGAATCAGGTTGTTCGCCTGACGGTAAGCGCCACAACATCATCATCATCAGCCCATCACGTTCCCACTGCTAGGACACGGGCCTTCTCTCATAGAGAGTATGGGCCATAATAATCCACCACGCGGACCCAGTGCGGGTTGGTGGCTGTCACATGTCCTTGAATTTTTGTGGTTAATTCCTGGTCATGCCGGATTCCTCACGATGTTTTCTTTCACCGTTTTTAGAGCGAGTGTTAAATCCACACATAACTTATGAAAGTCCGTGGTGCGAGGCCAGCGCGATTCGAACTCGGGTGCGCGGATTGAAAGTCGCACGTTCTCCCACTGAGCCACACTAGCTCTATGCATCACGCCTGTCCATAACATTTGCAGTGCCACCCAAAATTTTGAATACCAGAAAAGTACTGCGTAGTAGGCATTTACATTACTGGGTGGCATTGCAATTTGTATGGGCAGGCGGCGCTTGCCACCAGGCGAACGACTAGCTCGTCTCATAATAAAAAAGTACAAAGTTGTCCGTTTTCAACAATACTCTTGTCGTACAATATTATTAATTAGGATAGCAGTGTATCAGCAAATCTATTATAATCGACCAATCGATATCAATATCCCTAATTAAATCATAGCGAAATTAATCTCATTCGATTCAACTTTGTAAACTTGTACTATTAATTTTATTCTGTGGTTAAAGGATGATTTACACTAGACCGTGGCGGGCACGAGCCGTGCCACGTACGTGGCGAAACGACACGGACGTGTCACAGCCGCCGCACGGTGTAGCACGAACTTTATATAAAACTAGCTTTTATCCACGACTTCGTTCGCGTGAACGGCCGAGGTGTTAGCGGTAGCGCTTTTATATAGTGGAATAAGCCAGATATCAAAGATGATAGATAAATAAAAATCAACAGTCCATGACACAATATATTTCACAACACACCGACAATATCTGTTACTAGAAAACGTCAAGTCAGATCTCTTCTTTTCAATTTAAAAGAGGTGTGAGGAAAGAGTTCTAACACCAACAAGAGGAAGCCCATATTCCTATTTTTTCCAAGACGATCTTAGCTAGACTTCTCCAGTATATGAGAGCGCGAACTACCACAGAATACTAAGGGACAGAAGCATCACACCGCAAAAAAATTCAAACAAATAGCGACTCTTGCTATGACGCAATAAAATTCAATTCAGCTCGCGTGTGCAATGCCTACCAGCCATATTAACCTACAGAGCGCCTCTTTCTATCGCGCCGCTCTTATCTCTTCTGACGCGGCACGTGTAACGACGCGCGACCCGCCGTCGGTGTCCGGCTATGTACTTGTAGCTTCGTACCTACAGTGCGGAGTGCGCTAGGTCTGGTACTACGCAGAGGTCAATCTGTATCTTCGTAGTCGGTCAATCGATTTTGATGTAACCATACCCTACGTTTAATTTTGAAACCGAAGAGCGGTGCGTGACCTTGACACACCGCTGCTAGGCAACGTCCAGGAACAACCTGCAACCTTAAATATGAGTCTGGACATTTTTATCACGGTGCTTAAACCACGTATCACCTGGGAAGAGAGGGGGGGGGGGTGTAGAAAGTTGCTAAAAATATCACGTGATTAATAGACGACCGTAGCGCTCGTAGCGTAGCTAATCTAGCCGTTCGTAACAGATCTTCTAGGTTATAAGCAACGTTCGCAGTGGTCACAACTTGGATGGGTGACCGTTTGTGTGGTATTTGCATCTGAGCGGCTACCGTGCTAACGGCACATTAAGCCGTCGGTCCCGGATGTTGTAGGACAACAGTCGTAATGCCATGTCGGAGGCTCCAAAAATGTTCGTAAAGTTTTAAATCCGTGTCTCTTACGGGGCACGGCTCGGTCACGTCTCGCGCCCGGCACGGTCTAGTATAAATCATCCTTAATAATTGTACTATTTAATATTCTGCGGCTTAATGTATAAATAAAATTGTTTCATATAAGTAGAACCAATATCTGTGGTGTATACCCGAGGAAGGAACGTGTTGTCCTGTTAATCTTACTGTTCACGAATAGGTTTCTCGAATTACGCCATGAAATAGGCTTAGATCCACTTACACAACGTTAAATTGCGTTAAGTTGGTTAAAAACCGTTTTTAAAAAGGAGGTACGGAGGTAAGGATTACTGCGATGCTAACTACTATAGGCCGACCGTTTAACTCGCGTATCGCCTGCGCGGTAAGAAGGGAGCGAGGGGAGATGTTAGCGGGTGGGTGAAAGGGGTGCGCGGAGCAGAGAGCTTACGTCCTTTCCCTTTCACCCACCCGCTAACATCTCCCCTCGCTCCCTTCTTACCGCGCAGGCGATACGCGAGTTAAACGGTCGGCCTATAATATGATTTACTGGTGGTAGGTTTCTCGTATGCGAGAGGCCGTCTGGGTGGGTACCACCGCTTTGCCAGTTATTCAGCCGCCAAGCAGTAGTGCGAAAGCATTACTGTGCGCCGGTTTAAAGGGCATTGTAGCCAGCGGAATTACTGGGCATTATGAGACTCAACAGCTAATTGTCTCAGGGTGATGAGCGCAGTGCAAGCGCCGCGCAGGATTTTGCAAAACAAAGTTCTGAGTGGTGCTGTTATTGTTATGGGCTGGCGTATTGCTTACCATCAGGCAAACGACCAGCTCGTCTCGTCATTCAGTTACATAAAATAAAAGGTTCTTAGTTCGCCTGTATGTTTTTTTTGTATTTTTGTTACGAGATTACTCCGTTTATAAACTGATTTGGAAATTTTGCGTTGGATTCAGTATACAAGGTGGTCCCATATGCATTTCATGGAATAAATTTACATATTTATATATACAAATACATATTCGCACCTTCGGTAAGACAAGGCATAATTGTTAAAACAAATTTTGAGTTTCTAGAAGAACAAAGGCATATATAATTAGAAAGAAAGAAAGAAATGTTTATTTCTTTCTTTCTAATAATATATAAGGCATAAGTACACAAAATGTGACTTTGTTCTTCCAGAAACTCAAAATTTGTTTTAACAATTATTCCCTTGTCTTACCGAAGGTGCGATATGTAAATTTATTTGTATATATATATATATATATATATAAATATAAACAAACACTATATGTAGTTTGTTTTTAGTTTTGATGATGGCAGTACTAATTTATGCGCTGGTCGGGTGTCGGTTGACAAATGAAATGCGACCTTAATCTGCCGTTTGACGTTAATACAAGAGTCTATAGGGTCCTCACACAACACACTGTGGCGACCTCAGCTGCCACATATATCAACGACATTACGCAAGAAATCTCACAGATGGCGCTGACATAAAGCAGCATAAACGCCCATACAAAATCGCAGATTTCTATATAAATCCTGCATCGCGCAAACGAAGTTCGCCAAGGTTCTGTCGGACAGCTGTCCCCGGGTCAATAACACCTGGCTGGGTCGGAAGATTTTCCCTATTCAATGGAGGAGCTTCTTAGTAGATATCCCTATAACCTACCTTCCTATCCGCCTCTTCTCCCACTCCTCCATAACATTGCAATGTATGACCACCTTGATAGATAGACTTTGATGCGTGGCAACACCGCAGTGTTGTGTGTACCTTACTTCTGAATTAGATCTGTATGTTCTAGTATTTAAGGTTTAAAATAATATCTAAAAATTGACGAGGTTCCTTCCAAGTACCAATTACGTATGTAATGACGTTTTGAAATCAGTAGGCCTTGTGTATTTTGTTTCAATGTATTAGGTAATAATGTTTAAATAATTGAAATAAATTTGTCAAAATAATCACTTGTTTTTATTTAAATATTAGTTTTTATACCAACAACTAGCTTTGCCCCGCGACTTTTAGCAGACGGAAGAAGTCCATTCATCTTTTTCCAAGATTATTTTATCAATACCTCCCCTGTAAATATATATATATATATATATATATATATATACACATACACATATACACACAATATAATCAAAAATATTCATAACATATATTTTTTTTTGGAGGGAGCTCCACCCCCCGCGATGACGTCACAGACCGCGGGAGTGAGAACTGAAAATGAAGTCGCGCGCCGCTCAGTAGTACTCTAAGCTAGCGAATCAATATTTCTTGTATTTGAACAAAATATACTGTATTTGTATTTGGAAATCATCGATCTCACGTAAAAATAAACTAGAGGTAGTAACCCGACATCTATCCACCACAATTTTTTTATCTAGCTCTTTCCTCATCATCAGCCCATCACGTTCCCACTGCTGGGACACGGGCCTTCTCTCATAGAGAGAATATGGGCCATAATCCACCACGCTGGCCCAGTGCGGGTTGGTGGACGTCACATGTCCTTGACTTTTTGTGAAAAATTCTTGGACATACCGGTTTCCTCACGATGTTTTCCTTCACCGTTTCTAGAGCGAGTGTTATATCCGCACATAACTTAAGAAAGTCAGTGGTGCGGGGCCAGCGGGATTCGAACTCGGGTGCGTCGGATCGAAAGTCGCACGTGCTGCCACTGAGCCACACTCGCTCTTTCCTACTATAAGGAAAATAAATGCCTACGGCTAACGTGATCTACCCAATTTAATACCTATAGCAAGTGTGTATTGTTATTTGAATGTACCATCAACCCTTTTAAAGTCGCTACACTATGTATGTATGATTATGTACGTATTTAGTTGTAATTAATAAATTATGTTGTACACCGCCGTCTACTTCTTCCGATACTGTCCATCCAAAGGTTGTCTGGAAGAGATCGCTTTAAGCGATAAGACCGCCCATTGTACTACCATAGTTAAGGACTGTGTCATTGACTATTTCTTTAAATTGTTATACAATAAAGAGATTTTCTTACTCTCCGCCGAGGTCGGCTTGAGCCGATTAAACTTGAAAGTAAGTAATTTGGCGTGCAGGGCACGGCTATACTTCTATAGCGCTCAATGGGTAGGTAGCAATCTTAACTAGGTACGTATCATTATACATTCACAGGTTAGGTAACCTTATCCTCCTTCTCATTTATTTGAAAATAAATAAAAATATATGAATATGTGATATATGAATGATACTGTACTTAAATAACTTATAAGACATACTTACCTCTTATCTACACCAATTTAGCTGTGCCCAACAGGGTCCATAGTGATCATTTGTTTTGTAACCTACCACGTAAGAACTACATTGTGTAATGCTAATAAACAATATGAAATATGAAATATTTTAGCAGGAGTTTATGAAGGAAAGTACAACACACAGTTGATATTCAATTATTATGATCGAGTATTCCAAGTCATACATAACTTTAGGCACGAGTACTTAATGATTTCCTCGATTTATATTTTAAACATAAAACACTTATATAGGTAACAAATTATAATACATCAAAAATAGATGACAATTCAAACAGAATAACACATACCGAGAAGACATTTTCTGTTCCGCTGCTGGCGACCGACTGAGCCCGAACCATATATGTTCCTTGGCCCGAACAAGCCTGTTTTACATTTATGCTGTCGTTTTCGTAGCAACATTGAACAGTGCCCTCTAGCGGCTATTTCAGAAAACGTCCGAATCATTTACGTCCTTGTTTAAAAATAGATTGAATAACAGATTCAATAACTTATTTAACAATTTTAACATTTAACAACCTAAGAGACAAGCAAATTAGCGTGAATAAAGCGTATTACAGGCTAGCCTTTTATATTTGTATAACCTTAGGGGAGGGCACTGTACGCTGAAACACGGGCGATGAGCCTAGTTCGGCAGCAGATACCCCCATATTATACATTTGTCAACTAGCCAAATAAGTTTAAAAACCTTATTGAATAAATGATTTTATAATAAAGCTAACAGTATGAAACTATAATAGTAGGTAGGTGTGTATGTAAATGAAACTAATATTGATATTTTGTACATTTATATTTTGCTCTCACATTTATAGACATTTAATAGCAATATATCTTACAAAATATTAATACTGAAAAATAGATTTCTATAGGTACGTTGTTACATTCTCAACTTTGGGTACTCAACCTTAGGTACCATTTTACTGCTGTTTTAAGATGAGGTTTGACGATATTTTGTCAGTGGCTCGGAGGCAGCCGCTGTGAATTCTAAACTGTGTACAATTTTATAACAATTCAGATAAAAATACAGTATAATTACTGTATAATCTAGCTTTTGATTGTTGCAGTAATATTATATCGTGAATCGCTTATTAGGGGATAGGAGTCAAACGCCACCGCGACTTATGACATACGATTGTGACCCGATTCACGTTAGCGGGTCATTGGTAGGCCGGTAGGTTTAGGTTGAAAATGTAACACGTACAGTTAAGTTTTTAAATTTTGTACATAAAAATGGCAAATTTATCAGATCTATAAAAAGATATTTCCTATAAAACTATCATAGAAAATTGAACGTATAAAAGACGACTTCACATATTGGCCAAATAAAATTTTAGTAATTATTTTTCAAGTATTGAAAAAAGCGTCTTTAAAAATTGCATCACAAAATCAGATATATTTGAAAACATACAAAATAATCATAGAAAATTAAATTATGTATAAATTCCTAACAAATTAAACATGTTATGAACACAAAAGTCGCTTAAATAATAAGAGTTCCACTCCTTTATAATTTTTACAACCATTAATATATAAGGTACAGTGCAAGAAAGAATTCAAATTAATAACATGAACCATAATGGTTGGTCATTTACCTAACATACAATCAGTTGTCAAAGCTCATCATTAAAACTTTAGGTAAAGCCCCATTAAATTTAATGCAGCGTTGCCAGATCATATGCGGCGAATCGTACGAAAAAATCAACCTGAAAAGGTACGAAGAGCTCTAAAACTCCGCTGACTTACGTAATCGTTTGGCTCCATCTGTTGCATAACCCTCAGATAATAAAAAAGAAAAACCTTAGCACTGATTTCCAGTCGGAACCCTGTCCATGACATCACGAACAATCAGACGAAGACATTACAACAAACAAAGTTGTAAAGAGAAGGAGAGTTGTGACTTGTAAGTGACAAAAAGGACTACAGTACCGGCAACGAACGTAAAAAATCGCGAAAGAAAGAGGATAGTTTGTTTCATCTGCTCATAGAACCCGCAATATTCTCAGTTCTTCGTGAGCATGGCGCTCGCAAGTGTGCCGAAATATCGAGTTCTCAAAACAAATAAAAACATGGTAAATATCCCTTTTCTAAACTTAGTTCTAAGTCTCTTTGCAAAAAGATACAAAGTACTAGTTTTGTAGTTTTCGTACCCTTCTGGCAACGTTGATTTGTTGTCCAATTCACTTTGTCAGTAGTTAGTGTAGTTTTAGTAAGTAGAGCGTGGAAATTGATTTCAGTAAAATTTGCCCGGATAAAATAATAATTATTTGAAATTTGACAATAATTTAATGACAGATCAGGGTTTATGCAACTGGGTGTTAATATGTTACGTAGGATCATAATTCATAATACTAGGTATAACTCGCGCCAAACTTGATGGCGGCTGACTGGCGCATCACGTGATCTGCGCAGATACAATTTTGTATGCGATTTTGTTACTGCGCAGGTCACGTGGTGCGTCTGTCAGCCGCCATTAAGTTTGACGCGATGTATAACACTAGCTTAAACAGTTTAATTTTAAGCGCCTCGCACACATCAGCTGTTTTATAGTTGTCAGTGTTGCCATATTTATTGTGCAAAGCACTGTAAATTACTAACACAAAAATACAATATTTAGCGCCTATTCAGATTAGGCCATAAATCACTAAACTTATTACAATTACAAACTATTAAAGTTATTTACATGAATACATAGATTTCTCACTTTACAAAATTACATTTAAGACAGTTTTGTGCATATTTTAGTTAAATCACCGGCTATTCAAATGTAGGTGCTTTTAAAGTCATCATCGCTTCACATCAGGCGAGATAGTGGCCAAAAATAAATCTAGCGTAAAAAAAAATGATAAAGAACCTTCTCGTTTTTTGAAGACAGTTAAAAATGTATTGTTTACATTTTTTTTGTTTTTACGCTCAATAGATCTATGTTTGGCCACTATCTCGCCTGACATAGAAATCTAACACATTATTAGCATACAAAATGAAATTTATTGGGTATATTTTTAATGTAACTGAGTGACGAGACGTGCATGTCGTTCGCCTGATGGTAAGCAACACGCCTGCCCATAACAGTAACAGCACCACACAGAACTTTGTTTTGCAAAATCCTGCGCGGCGCTGCACTGCGCTCGTCACCCTGAGACTGTTGCTGTTAAATCTAATAATGCCTTGTAATTCCGCTGGCTACAATACCCTTCAAACCGGAACACAGTGATGCTTGCGCACTACTGCTTGGCGGCTGAATAACTAGCAAAGCGATGGTACACACCCAGACGGCCTCTCGTATACGAGAAATCTACCACCAGTTTCCTCCTATGTGTTAAAATATACTTAAAAACGTGGGATCGCCAGCGCAACGAATAAACAATTGATTAATTGAATAACTTAACTATATTTTGTACCAAATATTTAGTCTTAACAAAACAATTCTTTTATAGCCTTTGAATGGTCTACCGTTTAACTTGAACCACGCTTTAACCCTTAGAGTTAACTCTTTGACGGCCAAGGTCGGCTACAGTCGACATACTAAGAGTGTTCTCTACGCCGAGGTCGGCATGAGCCGATAAAAACGTATGGAAATTATGTAATTTGGCGTGGTGGGGACGGTTTGGCTTCTATAGAAGCATTCGTTATAATTTGTAACGAATGTTCGCTTCGTCACAAACTCCATCGCTGCGAACAATTCGCTTTAAGACCGAAGCTTAATAGCTTAACGTGTCTAAATATAATACATATAACTACAAAAAAACGACTTCAATTCTGATGTATCTTTAAAGTCCAAGGTCGAATGTCGATGAAATTTATACGGCACCACCTTGCAGCTATACTGAACCCAACGCAAAGAATTTTCCAAATCAGTTAATACATATATAATCATTAATACATACAAACAATATAACTATAATGGTTGTAGTCATTATGCTCATATTAGCATTAAGGTATTGGTGCAATTATGTATGTTTAACATCATCATCATCAGCCCATTACGTTCCCACTGCTGGGACTCGGACCTTCCCTCGTAGGGAGAGTATGGGCCATAATCCACCACGCTGGCCCAGTGCGGGTTGGTGGATGTCACATGTCCTTGAATTTTTTTGATTAATTCTTGAACATGCCGGTTTCCTCACGATGTTTTCCTTCACCGTTTTTAGAGCGAGTGTTAATTCCGCACATAACTTAAGAAAGTCAGTGGTGCGGGGCCAGCGAGGTTTGAACTTGGGTGCGTCGGATCGAAAGTCGCACGTGCTCCCACTGAGCCACACTCGCTCATTGTTTAACATCATTAACGTCTAAATTAGTTATGTTTTAATTATGGTAATCTATAATTTGCCTCAATAAATAAATAAAAAATACATGACGGAGTTCAAAGGCAACAAACATAAAAAGCGATCGAATTGAGAACCTCCTCCTATTAAAAAAAATATTAAATAATGAAGTTATTTTTTTCTTACAGCGTTAATAAACTCGAAATTCTGATTAATTGAACATATATTTCATTACTTAGTTTATAAACTAAGATCCTTGGATCACACACAATCACATATTTATAACGATTTTTGTTAAATATTATATATTGGATCAATAAATTGGATTTATTTATACCTATACACATAAATAAAATTACCTTACAATAATGTAACTATGTAAAAATTCCTAAACTTTTTAGTACCATTCAGAATTTAATATTTCAGTGTTTGTAAAATTAAATGTATTCTCCTATATCTATATTTTAGCCCTATGCCACGTATATGTTTATATTTATATAATTATTTCATATTTATTGCTAACCGGTGGAATAGGCAACGCTTAATTATTAAAATATATTAACTAAATCGTGATGTAAACGTATAACTATCATATAAAAGCGTTCTGACGGCAACATGATAATTATAATAATAATAATAATATAATATAAAAAATAATTAATAATAATATAATATAAAAAATAATTAATAATAATAATAATAATTAATTAATAATAATAATAAATTTATTTTTTAATCATAATTAATTTATAATAATAATTAGTAATAATAAATTTAATAAATTTATTTTTTAATCATAATCAATTTATAATAATAATTATGATAATTATTATTAATAATTCATTGATAATAATTATTATTCAGAATTACATATATGTTTTCAAGATTATCATGAGGTATCTTCTTAGGGTCGATGATTGTTACTCTGAAATAAAAACACATGTTAATAATAGTTAGTAATATTAAGAAGTCTGGAAGAGATTGTTTTATGCGATAAGACCGCCAACTGTTTTACTCTAGTTAATGTTTCTCTTATACATCTAGGTGTCTTAAAGACAAGAGTGAACAGATTTCTTCTAGGCGAGCGTGCTACATCTTCGACCGCATCGTCACTTAACAACAGGTGAGATAGCGGTCAAACGCAAGCCTATAAATAGTAAAAAAATATAGTTTTGAACACTTACATAACTAAGTCGGATAATTGAATCCGGGCCGCGACAGTATGGCGTGGGTCGTCTGACTGCATCTGAAATAATAACAACAAGAAACGTTTATTTGCAACTATTAATAAATAAAAAACAAAACATTAAACAATAGTACAGATTATACATAAACAATTAAAACTACTACTACAATAAAAACAATTTAAACTACTACTGGTGGTAGGTTTCTCGTATGCGAGAGGCCGTCTGGGTGGGTACCACCGCTTTGCCAGTTATTCAACCGCCAAGCAGTAGTGCGCAAGCATTACTGTGTTCCGGTTTGAAGGGCATTGTAGCCAGCGAAATTACTGGGCATTATGAGACTCAACAGCTAATTGTCTCAGGGTGACGAGCGCAGTGCAGCGCCGCGCAGGATTTTGCTAAACAAAGTTCCGGGTGGTGCTGTTATTGTTATCGGCTGGCGTATTGCTTACCATCAGGCAAACGACCAGCTCGTCTCGTCATTCAGTTACATAAAAAAAGTATACATTTTATCAAAAAATCAAATCAAATCAAATCAAATCAAAATCTCTTTATTCATTTGTTGTCACAGACGCACTTATGAACGTCAATTATTACAATGACTCTACCACCGTATCGGAAAAAGAACCACTACTCAGAAGATACGGCAAGAAACTGAGGGGCATATTTTTTAGAGATTTTGTTAATTTTTTGTTTCTACAATGTTGTTTCTTATGTACCAGTTGGCTACTTTGCTGAAGTGGAATGTTCCAAGCATCTTTGTCTTCTATGTAATTACGAACAGTATGGTATGCTTTTCTCATTAGAAGTGTTTACGCGTAATTGGAATTAACTTTCTGTGAGCTCCGTTATACATTTTGGAATTTTATTATAAAAACGTACGCAGTTGCCCATGAAGGACTTATTCGTTTTAGTTAGTCTATATCTAGGTACAACAATCCTATACTTATTTCTAGTGTTTATGATATGATGGTCACTATTTACTTTGAATTTGTGGATGTTTTTACGAGCGTGCATTATATATACATAAATATATAAAGAAGGTAAAGTTAATATATTAATTAACCGACTTCAAAAAGAAGAATGTTCTCTGTTCGATTGTAATTTTTTTATGTTTGTTACCTCAGAACTTCGTCATTCATGAATCGATTTGGAAAATTGTTTTTGCGTCGGGTTCAGTATAGCTACGAAGTCCCATATAAATTTCATCGATATTTGACCTTGGACTTCGAAATACATTAAAGTCGGTTTTTTTTCTAAAAATTAATTATTTGCTTAATAGTGCAGTGGGAAGGTGCTGGGCTTCAGTAGGTGCTGGGCTAGAGTTACCTGGGCAGCGTGGTCCGGGGCTCGTCCGGGCGGTCGGGGTCGGGCGGCGGGATGCGCGGCTGCATCTCTTCTCCTCCTGGAAGGCATGTTTCCACCATCGCCTCCAGACAGTTCACGAATAACTCTGCATTTTCAGCTGTGCCGACGTTCTGTGGAGAAACTTCCCTCATCAGCCAATAGTTGCCAGCCTCTGTGGTGTAGTGGTTGGGCAGGTTGGATCTCATACACTACTAAGGTTGCGGGTTCGATTCTCGCGACGGGACAAATGTTTGAAAGAATAAAGCGCACGCATTTATTCCGTGTCTGGGTGTTGTGGGACCATGGTCCTCATAGTTCTTCGTTCCCTAGATACAGGGAATCCTAGTTAGGGGTCAGGATCTATGTATGTGATCGTTGGGCGTTATATATTTATTGGTTGGTGGCTGAATAACTGGAAACGCGGTTGTAAGGTGACCGTGACACTAAGTACTAACGTATCCAATAAGACGGACCGACCTTCGAGAAGAAGGGTCCGCCGAACCGCCACAGTCCGCCGAACCCGCAGCTCTGCATGTAGTGCAGCGCCTGCTGACTCGCGTCCTCTGTCGCTATCATATTCTGGAAACAAAATACAGTGAAATTATTGAAATAAGCCAGAAAACACGTTTATTTTAAATATTTTTTTTTATGTAACTGAGTGACGAGACGAACTGGTCGTTTGCCTGATGGTAAGCAATACGCCAGCCCATAACAATAACAGCACCACCCAGAACTTTGTTTTGCAAAATCCTGCGCGGCGCTGTACTGCGCTCGTCACTCTGAGACAATTAGCTGTTGAGTCTCATAATGCCCAGTAATTTTGCTGACTACAATGCCCTTCAAGCCGAAACACAGTAATGCGTGCGCACTACTGCTTGGCGGCTGAATAACTGGCAAAACGGTGGTACCCACCCAGACGGCCTCTCGCATACGAGAAACCTACCACCAGTAAAATAAAATAGTTTGGATATTAATAATAATAATAATAATAAATGTCTTTATTGCAAGCAATCCAAAACCCATAATTACAATTTAAAGTACTCAAAGTGAGTGAGTGAGTCAAAGTAGTACGCTACGCTAAGTAAAAATAAAATAAAACATATTACCTATTGTATAAAATGTACGTTAATTAAAAACCTAGTTTATTTGCGATTTTCGCTCTGGTGCACAGAAACCCAAAACCTAAATATGGGGCAGCACAAACTTTCGGTCAAGTTTTTTAAAATGCTATTATTTGAGCTCCGAATCCCTTTCCAAAAGGATGCTATGCTCCTATAATAGCAAAGAAATCAGGAACCCGTGCCTCGGCACACATGCTCCACGCGCTACAGAACCTTGGCTTTTTCATGAGGATACGAAATACATCAGTATATTGCACCCTCATGGTACTATACGCTTAATAACTTAATAATAACTTAATAACTTGGGCCCCGCCCCGGCTTCGCACGGATGCATTTACTAATGTGGTGTCATTTTTTGACGACTTGATTACAAAAGATTGACTTTTCTCAACTTTATTATAACTTAATTAGAATGTACATAGCGAACTTCCGTAAACATTTTTCTAAATGACAGTGAACACCGTATCAAACCTCGTTGCGTGGTTTAGAAGAAAGCGGAGAAACAGATATTAGGACGCGGATAGCGACTGTTTTATAGATCGAAGAAAAAGTGGGAAAATGTGAGGATATGGGAGAAAAAGTAGGAATTTGGGAGAAAAAATAGGAATATGGGAGAAAAAATGGGGATTTTGGGGGAAAAGTGGGGATATGGAAGAAAAAGTGGGGATATGGGAAAAAAAATAGGGATATGGGCAAAAAACGGGAATATAGGAGGAAAAGTAGGGAGTTAGGAGAAAAAGTGAGTTGCTGGTGAGAAAATTTAGGAGTAAGTCAGTTTCAAATAGATCTGTATAATGGTCTATACGGAGCACTCGAAGTTTCATTCTTCATCCCCTAATAAGAAGTAATTTTCCTATAGCAAATGTGCCCTGACCTGTATGATGCTCTGCACCGCACTCAGTATGACTTGGTCGTGGCAATGCATCAGCACGTGGTTTATCTTCATGTCCAGTAGACTGTGGCTGTAATACAACAGAGTCATTCATTTATAGTCCAAGAATATAGTCAAATATCGGCAAGTATCTCGAAATGAGAGATACACTGCGCGCTCTCTGCCCTCTATGTCGAAAATGGTTCAAGATATAAAAAAATTTTTAACTAATAGTTGTAGAGAATTTAATCCTCTACAATATTTGTAATACACACAAATAGCTTAAACCCATAGGTAACCAGATATTTGCAATAAATGTGAAAAAGATAAATTTTTTGACCTCTAACCTTGGCGATATCTGTAGTCGCGAACACCCTACGATAAATAGGTTTTGAGACAAGTTTTAGGGTGTCAAAATAAAGGTTTATACAACTTTATAGCTGACTATATCTCATTCCGAGGTGAAACCCCTAATATGCCTGGACTATTAACGGTTTGACGACCAACGTCGACTATACTAGACAAAAGAAAAAGTGCTCTCTACACCGAGTTCGGACAAAGGACTGTCGCTTGAACAAATAGCTGTTGTGTGCTCATCGCCGCTAAATGGCGTTGTTTTCAATTTTGTAACCGATCTTCGACTCAGTATGTTACTTTTAAACAAAAAAAAATAAACACAACGAAGAGAAAAACATATAAAAATTTTAATAATTGTGTTAGTTTTGCAAGTAATACATTGAAAATCTTACTGCCGCTGTAAAAATGAGTGAAATTTTGAAGCACTTACATAACTGGGAACACCTTGGGGAACACCACCGAGCCTTCCGCTAAGTACTGATAGAGTACCCTTATTTCATCTTCATCTGAAATTTAAGATAACAATAAAATTAGATCTAGCGACCCTCCCGGCTTCGTACGGCCTATGTTCCATGCTATTCACTAATGTGGTTATTTTTTGACGACTCAGTTACAAAAGATTGATTTTTCTCAACTATACAAATATCACAGAATACTAAGGGACAGAAGCTTCACTCCGCAAAGAAATTTAAACAAATAGCGACTCTTGCTATGACGCAATAAAATTCAATTCAGCTCGCGTAGCGCTGCATACCTACCAGTCATATTAACCTACAGAGCGTCTCTCTTTCTATCGCATAGCTCTTATCTCTTCTGACGCGGCACGTGTAACGACGCGCGACCCGCCGTCGGTGTCCGGCTATGTACTTGTAGCTTCGTACCTACAGTACGGAGTGCGCTAGGCCTGATAATACTTAATTTGAATGTATTGTACCTTCCGTAAAGAATATGGAATATGCATGTGTTGTCGAAAAATCTGGAAGTTACTTTTTATGATAGATTACTCCTGTAAACATTTAGTAGTGATATAATTATTAATTGCGTAGTTTTTTTGTATTTCAATGTTTCTTTTTCTTATTTTTGGAGAAACGGAACGTAATCGCAAAACGTTTGAGTACGTGCAACCACATGTTGACGTCACGCGCCTCCCTGCTTATTGGTCGATTTTTGACATAGAGCCCGCACTATTGGTAAATTATTGACACACGCACATACGTAGCATAGATGGACCAATGAGGAGATTCTAAGTCCCCACATTTTGACGTCACACGCAAATGGCGCGATTATGTTGATTTAAATTGATTCAAATTGTCATTTAATTATTTTATTGATGAATGATGTCGTAAAATTATTAAACATTTTTTCAATAATACTATTCAATAGTGAATCGATTCACGCATTAAAAAAAATATATGTATATTCCTTATTCTCTAAATGACAGTGAAAACCGTATCAAAGTCCGTTGCGTGGTTTAGAAGAAAAAAACAGAAACAAGGACGCGGATGAAAGCGACTGTCTTCGCCAAAAATGAATATTACTCTTCTATGGTATATTATAACTGTATCCGAACTCATTCCACGCACACAAACGCACAAAACGCACACTTTCAAATTTCCTCCCACAACCCCCGCATCCTAAGTACTCCGCACTTCCGAAATAGCCAGTGTCGCGCACGGTCGTGTTCGCATCTCACACGAAGTCACCCTAGTTCTCACCCCGGGGTGAACACGCGATCGTGACACCGATCCTCAAAGAAGACCTTGTGAGGAGAAGAGCAGTTCAGAAACCAGTGACCTCGTAAAGCCGTAAGTCCCTTCCTCTATCCTCACAAGTGTGGTCCACCGACCCGATACCTTTCGCACACATCTCACTTTTACTCATCTCATCACGCATATTTCTCACAAATATATATCTACTCATCTTTATTTATCATATTCACACGCATTATTACCGCATTCACGCATATATAACGCTTATTTTATGCAAATTATAATTTTTACTCATATATATCTACCCTCACATCCGCGATCTTAAATTGCATATTTTACGCTAATCCTTATATATTTTACAATTTAAACGCATTTTTACGTATTTACACACGTAATATTGTATACGTAAAATAATATTTTTATTCTAAAACTTGGTTTAGACAACTTAGCAAATTTTTCTTGTAACCGTTAACGCCCTCCTCGTACATTCCAATAATCTTTGCTTCGCTCGTCCTATTGTTTTACATTTACGATTGTATTGTGATCTAATCGCTGTCCGTTCGTTATTTATTTAAAATGACGAAGGGAAAGAAGGAGGAAAGTACATCGTCAAATATTAAAATATCGCTATTAGAAGCAAAAAAGGAAAGATTATTTGAAATAGTGCAAGAACTTTATAACCTAAGCCTAAAGGTCTCTGACCCTTTATCTAAATCGCAATTTTTAGCACGAATTCACTCGTTAGATAAAACTCGAACAGAATTCCATGAGACACTCGATTCTTTAATAACAGCTTATTTGGAAGATGATCCGACGGTTAAGCCGAACTACGCTTCTCTGAGTTCTTTTGACGAACTATATTGTTATATTAAAAGCACCGAACAAACACTTAGTGCGCAAAAGTCTGAGAGTTTTAACTCTGACGCTTACCGTCACAAGCTTCCTCCCTTATCACTCGTACAGTTTGAGGGATCACCTAGTAAATGGCCTTTGTTTTATGAGAACTTCAAAAGTGTGATTCATGAAAATCCACGGTTGAGTAACGCTGAAAAGGTTCAATATTTGATAGGTAATCTTAAAGGCAAGGCGTTGTTGGTATGCTCTGGATTCCCTGCTACAGCAGAAAATTACGAATTAATCTGGAATGCTCTTGTCTTTAAATTTCAGGACCTTAGGGTACAAGCATCCCAATTACTCGATCAAATGTTAAACTTTAAACAGAATCAGAGTATAGATACATTTATTGAACAATTTTGCTCGGCCGAATGCGCCCTGCAACGCTTGAATATATCAAATCTATCTGATTTTATTATCTCTCATGTAGCCCTAAGCAAGCTTGATAAGGAGTTAGTCAATTTATTTGAACAAACTCATAGACACATAGAAATTCCCACGTTCAAACACTTATCACAATTTTTAAATGAACAAAGTAAAATTCAATCATTACGCAAACCCTCTTTAAATAAAACATATAGTGTACAAAAAGAAATAAAACCAACTCGCACTCTTCTCGTTAACAATAACAAAAATAAAACTTATAACTCGCACTGTGTTGTATGCAACGGAGCCTCAATACACCCGCTATTTAAATGTCAACATTTTATACTGTTAGATCCCACACGCCGTGTTGATATTGTTAACAAAAATCGCTTTTGTAAAAATTGTTTAGGTTTCCATGATATATCGGTTTGCAAATCGCAGAATAAATGCTTTGTATGCCAACGGAACGACCACACGTTGCTTCACATAGACAATTTTAAAGAACGATCTAGAATCGAACCCCCGACTCGCCGGGCGACACCGCTCACGCACTCAGCTGGCGTAAGCGCGTCAAGCGGTATGAAGTGCGCTGCGCACGCGCCGCGCGCTGCCTCCACTGATAAGGAATGCAACGATGCGAACAATACAAATAGCGCTTTATCGCTGCATACAGCGGAGCCGTCTAATGATATAAATAACAACTCAACTGTTTTGATTCCGACCGCGATTGTAAATTTGTGTAATAAACATAGTAATACACGTTCTAATATTCGAGTTTTGATCGATTCAGGCTCAATGAGTAATTTTATCACGAAACAATGTTGTGATCGCTTAAATCTCAATATTCACCCCTCTTCTTCGCCTGTCCAGGGAATAGGAAATTCCAAAAGTATGACATTAGGTTTTACCTCTTTTAAGATTGATTCTCGATTTGATAAAAGTTGCGAATACACTATCAACGCAAGGGTCATTAACACGATAACAGATAAATTACCTAACGTTCGCATAGAAACCTTGCAATTAAAACACTTCGAAAGTTTACCGCTAGCTGACAGTTGCTATTATGAGCCCGGAGACATTGATTGTTTACTCGGTTGTGAGATATTCCCCGAAATTATTGGCGGACATAAAGTTGCCTCGCCATGTTCATCAGTTGTCGCGATAGAAAGTACTTTGGGATATCTTATAATGGGAAAAGCAAACTATGCTAATGACTTAACTTTGTGTAACCTTTCACGGTCAAAGGTCACTGATAAGAATTTCTTCTGTACAACGGAAGATTCTAAAACGCTTACGCAATTAACCGAACGCTTCTGGGAACTGGAAAGTGTCCCAAATAAGATTCATATGAGCCCAGACGATGAGGCCTGTGAAAATCTTTTCGCTTCTACCTACACTCGGAATGATACCGGCAGGTTTGTGGTACAACTGCCATTCAAGTTTGATCCTTCCGAACTAGGTAACTCGTACGCTATTGCAAAACGCCGTTTACTTATTTTAGAAAAGAAACTTGATGCTTCATCGGAATTTCGTGATAACTATAACGCCACTATACAGGAATATATCGATCGAGATTATTTAACAGAAGTTAAGGATTTAAAACCCAGTCATGAATGTTGTTATCTACCTCACAGACCTGTGTATCGTCCTGACAAATCAAGTACAAAAACTCGCGTGGTAATAGACGCTAGCTGTCCCACAGAAAGCAAAAAATCTTTAAATGATTTACTTTACAAAGGCCCGAATCTTCAAAGTAATATTTTTGATCTGTTAATTAACTTGCGAATGTTCTCAACTGCGCTTACCGCTGACATCGAAAAGATGTACTTTCAAATTGAATTGATACCAAAACACCGCTCCTTTCAACGCATCTTGTACAGGTTTGATCCGAATTCAAACATACGCATATTTGAGTTTAATAGATTAAGCTTTGGTTTAACCTCCTCGCCTTTTTTATCGTTACGATTAGTTCGTCAACTCGCCGCTGATAACCAAAGCTCGTACCCTCTCGCAACTTATGAAGTTCAAAACAATATGTATATGGACGATTTTATAACTTCCGTAGACGGGTTAGAAAAGGCTGAACAGATTTACCACGAAATGGTGGAGATGTTCAAGGCCGGCGGATTTAATATAACTAAATGGATCTCAAATAGCTGTGAACTCATGAGTAAGATACCGTTATCGCATAAAAATCCGGATATCATTAAGTTCGATGATGATTCACCCTCGGCAGCAAAAACAAAGATCGTAGGTTTGCAATGGAAACCGACTGAAGATAACTTTCAATTTAAAATTAACTCAGATATACCGGCATGCTCAAAACGCACTATTCTGTCGGTTACAGCTCGCTTACATGACCCTCTAGGTTTCCTAAATCCTGTGACTACCTACATGAAACTTCTCGTTCAAGAGTGCTGGACGTCTAACCTTGATTGGGACGATCCTGTACCGAGTTCAATCCATGACAAGTGGATAAAGTTTCGCGATGAACTACCTTGTCTGGAGCGAATTAAAATTCCGCGGCATGTAGGTATTTATTCTAGCGCCCACGTAACAGTTATCGCTTTTGCCGACGCCAGCGAGGCATGTTATGGAGCCTGCGTGTATATACGAGTTGGCTCAGATGCGCACACTAACGGAGTTGTGAATTTACTTACCGCAAAGTCTAGGGTAGCTACGCTTAAAAAGATATCCCTCGCACGCTTAGAACTCTGTGCTGCCCTACTTTTAGCGAATCTTGTTAACTCGGTTGTCGAAACGTTGTAAAATTGACAACATTTACGCATTCTCAGATTCCACAGTCACTCTCACATGGATTCACTCGCCGTCTTACAAATTTCATACGTTCGTCGCAAATCGCATATCGGAAATAAACTCGAAATTGCCCGCTCATCATTGGTATCATGTAAGAAGCCAAGAAAACGCCGCAGACAAAATCACGCGACCTAGCCCACCGAGCTCGTTACTAAACTGTGACTTCTGGTTTCACGGACCGCAGTGGCTCCGCGCACCCATCTCAGAGTGGCCCATAACACTATTTCAAGTGAACGGAAATGATTTCCTAGAATCTAAACCGGTTGCTCTGACAGTAAACATTACGCTACCACCTGAAGCTCCAGTTCAGTCATATTCGATCGGCGAGATAGCAGAACGCGTCTCCGATTGGTTAAAATTATTACGAATAACGGTGTATGTTTTACGATTTATAAAACTATTACCTAAAAATACGGAAATTACCGTCGCAGATATAGAATTCGCCGAAAATTATGTAATACGCTATGTTCAACATAAACACTTCACCGCTGATTTTGATGCGATCAAAAATAATAAAACGTGTAGTAAACGCATTTTTAAGCTCAATCCCTTCATTGACCAGAGGAACCAAATCTTAAGGGTAGGAGGGAGGCTGAAACACTCTCAACTAAACTTTGGTCAGAAGCACCCTATGTTACTTCCCGCCAAAGAACGCGTCACAGAGTTGATCGTTGATCACTTTCATAAATCGAATTTGCACACTGGACCCTCTTTGTTGCTTCCATTACTTAGACAAAAGTTTTGGATACTATCAGCTCGAAATTTAGTCCGACAGCGCGTTCACGCGTGTAACATTTGTTTTCGACTAAACCCTAAGTTCACTACGCCGCAAATGGGTGATCTGCCTTCATTTAGGGTCTCGGAAGCGAAAGCTTTTGTTAACACAGCCGTGGATTATGCTGGTCCATTTCACATAACGCATATACGTCATCGTGGTGTCAAGAGCCAAAAGGCATATATTTGCTTATTTGTTTGTCTAACCACGAAGGCTGTGCACTTAGAATTAGTATCCGACTTAAGCTCAGACCTATTTTTAGCTGCATTTAAACGCTTTGTGAGTCGCCGCGGACCTGTATCAATGATCTATAGCGATGGAGGTACAAACTTTGCTGGCGCGAGAAGAAAACTAGACGAAATTTACAATCTTATACAGTCCACTACTTTTCACAACTATATTAATCAAGAACTCTTATCTCATCGCATTCAGTTCAAGCGCAGCCCCCCTTATGGTCCACATTTTAATGGACTCAGCGAAATAAATGTTCGCTGTGTTAAAACTCACTTAGCGAAGGTGGTTGGCCTACATACGCTAACTTATGAGGAATTTTCAACTGTACTCGTGCAGATTGAAGGTCTATTAAATAGTCGTCCTCTGTGTATACATCCGAATTCATCAGATCCATCGGATATAACCGCTTTAACGCCAAACCATTTCTTAAATGTAACGCCACTCAAATTTTTACCTTCTGAGGATTTAACTACTATAGCCGATAATCGCTTAACTCGGTTTCAACTTGTGAGTAAGTTAACACATAACTTTTGGCGCCGTTGGAGCCAAGAATACTTAACTTCTTTACAACAACGCGAAAAATGGAACACGCCTTCCAAACCCATCGAGTTAGGGTCTGTGGTCATCATCAAAGATCAAAACGCACACCCACTTTCCTGGCCGATTGGGGTGGTGGAAGAGTTATTTCCCGGTCGAGACTCCGTAATAAGAGCTTGTAAAGTGCGCACGACTACAGGAACTTATGTAAGGCCCGTAGTTCGGTTGGCGCCACTTCCAAGCCAGTAACAATATTTTAAGTTGCTATATCCGGTGTCTCCTGGATTCTAGTTTAAGTACGCATTCACTCTTATAAAATAAAATATTTTTTTAACTATTCAACAATTTATTTCTTATCACGTTTACTCAACTTAGAGGAAACCTCTAGGCCGGCGGAGTTGTCTTCGCCAAAAATGAATATTACTCTTCTATGGTATATTATAACTGTATCCGAACTCATTCCACGCACACAAACGCACAAAACGCACACTTTCAAATTTCCTCCCACAACCCCCGCATCCTAAGTACTCCGCACTTCCGAAATAGCCAGTGTCGCGCACGGTCGTGTTCGCATCTCACACGAAGTCACCCTAGTTCTCACCCCGGGGTGAACACGCGATCGTGACACCGATCCTCAAAGAAGACCTTGTGAGGAGAAGAGCAGTTCAGAAACCAGTGACCTCGTAAAGCCGTAAGTCCCTTCCTCTATCCTCACAGCGACTTTGATTTATACTACGTAAAGATACTACTACCTGCGCCCCGCGGTTTCACCCGCTGTTTCCCGGGGTAAAAAGTAGCCTATGTCTTTTTCCAGGACCTGAAGTAATTACATACCAAATCCATCGAAATCTGATCAGTAGTTTTTGCATGATTTAGCAACAAACAGCCATCAATCCTCACAAACTTTCGCATTTATAATATTAGTAATTATAATAGGATGGATGGTGGATTAGTTACGTGTAGTTGTAGTGGAAGAACTATTGTTACACAAATTACAAGATCGTTAAAATGGAAGTGGGCTGGACATGTCTGTAGGATGGAAGATAGTCGTTGGGCAAAAAGAATCACAGAATGGGTGCCTAAAAACGAAACAAGGAATAAAGGTCGGCCAAAGAAAAGGTTGGAAGACATCTTCCAAGGAAAACTTGGACCACAATGGATGTGAATATCTAGAAACAAAGTTGTAGAAAGAGTCGGGGGAGGCCTACGCCAAGGAGGCGACTACTACTAAAGCATAAAAAAGACGTGTGGCACTCGGAGACTGCCGCGGTAAAGCTATTGCATAACATTCGGAGTGGGAGGTGTTAGGTTATTTTCGTTACGGAATTTCTGGATTCGGTCTCCACGCTCAAGGCCCGCGATAGAAGCTATGCAATAGCTTTTAGTTAGATAATATAAGTTATTAATTAGTTAGATAATATAAGAATTAAAATATTGTTACATAACATAAATAGATAGGTATAGATTATTATTATTTATTATTATTGAGAGCCTGTTTTGTCCCACTGCAGGGCAAAGGCCTCCCTACCCTCCCTCCACTTATCTCTATCCATTGCCACGATAGACCAATCTTTAAGGTGCGGTCTAGCTCATCCCGCCATCTCCTACTTGGCCTGCCGCGAAGTTTGCAATCGTGTGGGGTCCACTGGGTAGTGGTAGCCTAGAGATCATCCGACATGCGGCAGACATGTCCAGCGCAGTCCCATTTCCCAGGTATAGATAAATAGAGATAAAAAAATATGTAATACGTGGTAGAAAAATATATATTATATTAGTTACCTGTAGTGTACTTGACTAGAGTAGCGAGTACAGTCAACACCAGCGCTTGCGAGGTGAAGTCCGACAGTACAGTCGGGTCGAGGAGACTGTTGCTCTCCGGCGTCGACGAGTCCTTGTCCGTTGACGACTGCTGGAAATAAATCAACACATGTACGAACAAACAATTAAGTTTATGTCATTTGTGTATGCTCTCTCTGGTGAAACGTGCTGGATTGTATACAAGAAAGTTAACAATATGATTTACCATGTTTCATGCAAATAAACTATTTTCATTTCATTTATCTCTCTCTCCCCTCTCTCCATCTCTCTCTCCCCTCACCATCTCTCTCTCTGTCTCTTGTAAAAGTGTACATACTTTAGTAGCAGAGTCCGGATAGTCGCTGTCTCCAGACTTAGTGGACGACGGTCGATCCGTCACCTCGTCCGTACTTCCGGGGGAACCGCGCCCGTCGTCTTCTACACCCTGCATAGCATAAACAATACATCATACTTCAAAAGACGAAACAAATATAACGTACATCTCTCATCATCATCGCCAGTCCACACTAGTCCACTGCTGGACATAGTCCTCTCCCATAGCACGCCATTTACCACAGTCTTCGGCTTTTCTACTCCAGTTACTATCTGCCTGCGTATATCGTCGCTCCATCTAGTCGCGGCGTCCTACACTACGTTTGCCGATCTCGTCAGTCGTATTACCTAGCTTAGGCTGGTTGATTGGATGAATTAGAATTAATTTATAGGCATAAAATGTCGGTTACATAAAACAGAACAATTAATGCGTTAAATGCCAGGTATGCAGTTTGCCACAAATGCTAACAATTTCCAATTATTAGCAATTTAACTTATTATCTTTCAAAAGTGAGTCGCGATCGCTATGATCTTTGATCTTTTTTCAAGAAGTTTGATTATCCTTCAGATTTCAAATTGAAAAGTATCGCGATGGATGTTAGAGTTATACCATAAGCCCTCGGAACCAACCCAGACGGCCGCTCGCATCATCATCATCATCAGCCCATTACGTTCCCACTGCTGGGACTCGGGCCTTCCCTCGTAGAGAGAGTATGGGCCATAATCCACCACGCTGGCCCAGTGCGGGTTGGTGGATAGCCGCTCGCATACGAAAGACTTACAATAATTTCTTGATGAAGCTTCACTTGTGTTTATTCATATACAGGGTGTTCCAGAATGTAATGATAAGGCGATTAAAAGTACTTACATCTAGTCCGCTATCATCGCTGTGTTCCACCCTCGCAGCATCTCCCGTCGCGCCGTGTTGCATAGAATGAGCGCGGCCTTCGCTGTCCTGTACACATTGCTACACTTACACACGTGGCGAACAGGGGGGCAAGAAGGAAGGGTGACATTTATTTTCTGGAAGACGTCTTGAGACTTGGCTTTTTTAATATATCAAAAAAAAGACATCATAGCGCTGATTTTAATAGTGTAGCTGATTTTAATAGAAGGTAGGAGAAGATAGTAATTTTTATTTCTTCAATATGGTTCAATACTCGATTAATACATACATAACTACAGTTTTCTTTTATATAAAAAACATGTATAAATAAGTAATTTTTTCGAGGATTTATGTAATATACAAGATAAATAGTTTTGGAATGTAAAATTAAATTGACACCAATGAAATAGTCAGTGATTAATTGGCGCAGTCGGTAGGATTAAAAATATAACATCTAAAAAAAAATATATATATATATATATTCATAAAATGTATAAATATGAATATATATATTATGTAATATGGAATCAGAAAATAGATATTATGTAAACGACCAAGTTTCAAGACGAGACGAATAGACAACATATAATTTGGACATAGGGTTTGAATCGAAAAGGGATAACAAGGGCACAACGTTTTGAAAACTATTTTTTAAGAAAACAACGTTTATTTTGCTTTTAAAGGATATTAACTAATTTGTTTTAGAAGCTGTTATTTAAAAAATCTTTACGGGGATTGAAGCTAAAGCCTTTTAGTCTAAAGTGTTTCGCTGTCGTGTTTCTTAGATCGAAGTGGACTTTAGAGTGCACAATGTTAACAGTGCCCTTGTGAGCAGAAGTGCATATATCTATATTTTGCTTCAAGGGTGCACAAGTGCACATATATTTCACTTAAAGTGCACATGGTTTGATCCATATATGCCCACATATTATGTACATCCTGCCGTGATTTGTGTTAAGTACGTCGATTTCTATCATTCTGTGAGTCTGTATACTTTAAAGGTCATAATAGTGGGCATTATTAATAAACGGTAAATAAAGTCAAACAATGTTTAACATGTTATGTCGCTGTTTAACTTACGTTGAAACGAATATGTTAGAAAGAGACAAAATATTAAGCATTAAATAAGTTTTTAAACAGCGTTTATTAACAAGCGCCAATGTTTTACCTCCCACATAATTATGGTCTTTAGGTAAGTCGTTTTTTATCACTTTTTAATTAACCGACTACAAAAAGGAGAAGGTTCTCTATTCGATTGTATTTTTTTATTTGTTACCTCAGAACTCCATCATTAATGAACCGATTTGGAATATTCTTTGTGCGTTGGGTTCAGTATAGCTACGAAGTGGTCCCATATACATTTCATCGATATTTGACCTTGGACTTCGAATATACATTAAAGTCGGTTTTTTTGTTTGATAAACCTATACTTGTTATTAAGTGCAATTAATTCATAGTAATTATATTATGTACATGAAGTGTTCGTAGTGACCAATAACGTTATTTCTAGTGTATGCTATTAATAAAATTAAAAGAACCATGCTGTTCCGATTGAACCTTAATTCGCATAGCAAGGGTTTCTAAAGGAGAACTATTGATTCTAAACTCTCTATCATCTATTCAATTAAAAACAAACCCCATGATTTGCTGAAGCTATTTTCTCGTAATACATATGATATTAACAATAATTTAATATAAATAGCATATTATTTAGAACAGTTGTACATTTTATTTGTGTACTCGTTAGCGTTATTTTTGCCTTTATTAATACATCTGTAAATTATAATTATAATTGCTAATCACATTTATCAATTTTGTTGTACATACGAAAAGCAAAATTGTCAAAATTAATTTCAAAATTTCGCGGTTTATTTGGCTTAATGTACCTGGCCACAAAATTAAGATTATTTACCCGAGGAACTCCGATGGTATCTTTCGATGTGGGTACAGAGAAAGACCGTTGTGTTTTGAAAAGCATCCTAGCCGACGTCTAGATGTTTAAAAAGCAGTGCAAAGCGAACACGTTAAGACAATAACGATTTACGCGTCCGTTAATTTAACATTAAGTTATAAGAATAACGGAAGATGTTGTTTTCGCGTAAATTGTTAGTCAAGTTTGCGTTATATTCGTTATTACATTTGGTCGTTAAAAGGATTATAGGAAATAACGATTTAAAACATCGTTGCAGTTTGTCACCCAAAATGTATGGCATTTCGTTATTTGTTATAAATTGTAAAATAACAATAAATCCGTTATTTCATAGTTTCAAAACAAATAACGATATATTGTGGGACATAGATAAAAATAATCGGTAAATAACGTTGGTGATATCATAATCAAATAACGAATAACGCAAATGAAGCGTGCGCGGGGTTACGTGAACGTTATTTCAATGCATACGAACGATACACGATTCAACCAAGTCCGTTAAAAGTAGCGTGGAACAGAACACAAGGTGTGAATACAGTAGAAATGGTCAGAGTGTCGAGGTACTGAAAGGAAATAAGAATTAATTGAGTTTTGGCAAATGGATGTCTCTTCTGCTTTCACATTAAGCCTAACGTCATCGCTATATAAGCATTGCAATTTGTATATGGCATTGCATGGTGCCATCTCGCATTCCTTTTTTCTTAGTTTATTTCATCGTAAAAATCCGTAATTTTTAGTTAACTGCTATTTGTGGAGGATTTAATTGGCTTTTTTAGTATAAAAAAGCCAATTAAAAGCTAATAGTTAATTTGTATAGTTATTTTGTAACAATAGTTGTTAGCCATCCAAACAAATAAAATAAAATAACATTATTATTATTTGCTATCAGATACACTGAAATCGTGTAATTTTACGGAAAGAGTTGAACGTCACTTGATGGTAAATATTCAGAATTTGTTATTAATAATATCCTATTTAACTGAAAATAAATCCAAAGTAAGTATTGTATACATAACATTGTCTTAGCTTTTATGACATACTTTTGAAGATTTAATTTTCATCGACGTAATTCTTTTTTTTTTAAATCGAATTTTTAACACAGTTTCTTTCAAAAATTTAAATGAGAGATAATCTCTGCTGCTCAACGTGTGAAAGAGAGAAAGGGTTTATGTGTCTTCTTCATTGGGCCCTGCTGACCCAGAGCTTACTATCCATTTGCCAAAAGAAGAGGAAATGAAGACAATTTCAACTAGTATTACCTACTTGCACTGGACTTATTTCACCGCTTTAGATAAAAAATATTTATTATTAAATTTATTACATTTTTTAAACATTGTTGTTATGAAATAAATCCAATGTCACAATGGTTATATCGATATTTGAAAATGTATGAACGGCACGATTCCTTCACATAAGCCTTTCAAATATCCTAAAAGCCAATTTTTTTCTATCTGCTCTAGAAAAAAATTATATTAAATTTATATTTGAAGAAAAAAGCATATACTCATTTTCTCATTAAATTAAAATTAATAAATTTATATATAAATTATATTAGCAGTATATATTAAAAGTACATATATAAAATTATATTTGAAGGAAATGGTAATTTTTATATTTTTCATAAAAATAATATTAATAAAAGTATATATTAATACTTATTATGCCTAAGAGATTATAATAGTAATATGCTTACGCTATAAGAATATAAATTATTTAGTAAATTATTATAATAATTTACTAAATCTTATAAAATATAAGAGATGCATGTTTTTCTTGTATTTTTTAAATAATTCTTTTGACATTAGCATTTTTCTAAAGCAGATTTAAAGTAATTCATTCATATTATATTTCTTGAACTGCCATTCCGTTACTAAACACCGACAAACTCAACTTCGTTGCAATAACGTTGTTACACCATCACTATAGCAATGTGTTATCGCTGACGTTATAATGAACGCTATTTGGCTTTATTACGTTATCATACTTTTTAGCAAATATAACTGAAATTACACGAAAACTGGGAAAATATTCAAAATTCAAGATCTATTTATTTTCATAAATATAGATTAAAAATACAATTTTATTATAGGGAGTGTGGCTCAGTAAGAGCACATGCGACTTTCGATTCAGCGTACGTCCCGAGCGTTCGCACGTAATTGGCGGCGCGTGCGCGGCTCTGAAGACGCGGCGGGCGCCGTCGGTGGAATTCGCGCCCGCTCGGCGATGTTCGTAAGCTCGGTTGCCACCACCTCGCGACGTACACCGCGGCTTGGTCTAACTACCAGAAGAAGGACTTCTAAAATGTCCGAAACCAGGGGCCTACTCCGAGTTGCTTTCGTTCGTTCGATCGTGCGGACTAAAAGAGACACTCTTATGCCTGTTGCATAGCGCTGTCCCTTTCATCCGACAGAACGAAGATCGTAATTACTATTTCATAGTACATGCCCTGGTCGGAGTAATTTCGACGTTTACCGTGAGTCTTAGCTGTTTTATATCAATTATGAATAACACTCACGAAACTTTTTTTTTATCTTTGTTACCTCAGAACTCAGTCATTTATACACCGATTTGGAAAATTCTTATATTATGCGTTAGATTCAGTATAGCTACGAAGGTCCCATATAAATTTCATCGATATTTGACCTTGGACTTCGAAGATACATTAAGGTCGGTTTTTTTAATAAAATGTATACTTGTTTAATAAAATGTAAACTTGTTTTTGGATTTAATTTTAATTTTTAATTGGTGATTTCAATTTGTAATTCTGACGTGTCTTTTTTAATTTTAATTTATGATTTAAATTTTAATGTTTTATTTCAATTTCAAAATATAGATGTCATCATCATCATCATCATCATCAGCCCATCACGTTCCCACTGCTGGGACACGGGCCTTCTCTCATAGAGAGAGAATGGGCCATAATCCACCACGCTGGCCCAGTGCGGGTTGGTGGATGTCACATGTCCTTGACTTTTTGTGAAAAATTCTTGGACATGCCGGTTTCCTCACGATGTTTTCCTTCACCGTTTTTAGAGCGAGTGTTAAATCCGCACATAACTTAAGAAAGTCAGTGGTGCGGGACTAGCGGGATTCGAACTCGGGTGCGTCGGATCGAAAGTCGCACGAGCTCCCACTGAGCCACACTCGCTCTCGAAATATAGATGTGCGTTGTCCGAAATAAAAAAATATATTTTTTACTTTTATTTTTTTTAAAGTTTTAATAAACGACGCAAGCGCAGTCCTATCACAACCATGTAAGGTATCTTGTAAACAGTGATGGTGTAACAAACAAACATAATCATGGACATGACTTATAGCTACATACTAGTGTTGCAACGCTGCGTTACCTGGTGCGAGATAGTCATCAGGTGCGGGCTGTGGCCACCGCTCGACGAACTCTGCGTTGTGGGGGATTTACCTGCGGATTTCATTACAATACAATACAATTACACTTTGTTGCATACCACAAACATAATAACATGAAAAAAAGATTAACCTTAACTAGGTTAATACAATCGGCAGCCTTATGGCATAAAGTAATCTCTTACAGACAACCTTTGGATGGACAGGCATAAAAAGGTATTACATTATAGAGAACAAAACTTTTTGAATGTACCCGAACGGTAAAAAAAAATATGTTTCTTCGTTTCTTTTACATTAAATATTTTTCCTGTAGTCCAGAGCAAGGAATCGTAGTAGCCGTAACCACAGAATACTAAGAGACAGAAGCATCACTCCGCAAAGTAATTTAAACAAATAGCGACTCTTGCTACGACGCAATAAAATTCAATTCAGCTCGCGTAGCGCGGCATACCTACCAGTCATATTAACCTACAGAGCGCCTCTCTTTCTATCGCGCCGCTCTTATCTCTTCTGACGCGGCACGTGTAACGACGCGCGACCCGCCGTCGGTGTCCGGCTATGTACTTGTAGCTTCGTACCTACAGGGCGGAGTGCGCCAGGCCTGCCGTAACATAGGGTATCCTAGTACGGCTACTAACGACACTTCTAAGTGTATATAATATATAGTTTATGTCTAAATATGAGTGACTAACTTAGAAGAAACTATTGTCTTGTCAAACCGTAACCGTACACTGAAACCTATTTACACATGTGACAGTTCTCTTTCCTCAAGGGTTTGCTCGCCTTTGTACATAAATTTTATAAATCATCGATGTAAATAGTACAATAGTGTACAATAAATAATAAGAAATAAAATATAAGAATAAGAAACGATTGTACCTATATTATTTTTGGAAATAAATGATTATACGTTTTTTTTTTTTTTTACGCTTACTAGATCTATGTTTGGCTACTATCTCGCCTGATGTGAAGCGATGATGAATTAATGAATTATAAGGAAATAAGCAACATTTAGATTAGATTACATTGGACTAGCGACCGGTACGGCGAAACTGTGAAGGAAAACATCGTGAGGAAACCGGCATAGGTATATCATCAAGAAGTACCTCCATGTGCAGAAGAGATGGCAGCCTGGTCTAGCACGTCCCAGGACTTCTGGCGGCGACTCTGGCACGCCGGCTGCGAAGACGCCGGGTGGATCAGCATTGACGACTGGAAGTATACACGGAATTTATAACTGCTCTGTTACATTAACAATGGGTAAGTGAAAGGGTTGGTAGGAGTTGGGGGAGACCTTTGCCCAGCAGTGGGACACAGTAGGTTAATAAATAATAATACATAACCTTAAAATTAGGACCTTTTGGTAAAACCTTAGAAATTGGGACCTTTTAGTTCATAACATAACCCTAAAAATGTGAAGCTTTTGGTAGATAACCTTAGAAAATCGGAACATTCGGTAAAACATAAAAAATTAGGACCTTTAAGTGCATTGTTTTTTTTATGTAACTGAATGACGAGACGATAACTTTGTTTTGCAAAATCCTGCGCGGCACTGTACTGCGCCATGTTGTTTAATTGTATGGTTGTGCATAGCATAACCAAACAAATTTGGACCTTTTGGTAGATAACTTTAGAAATTAGGACCTTTTGGTAAAACGTTAAAAATTAGGACCTTTTAGTGCATAGCATAACCTTACAAATTTCGACCTTTTGGCACCTAACCTTAAAAGTTTTGACCTTTTGGTACATAACCTCAAAAGTGCAGAGCTTACCTGATGATGTTCGTTGGTGGGACAGTAGTGGTCGCAGTTATCGGGGAGCCACTTCGGTAAGGAGTGTTTCACGTGACAACGGGATCTCACTTCCTCACTGACACCGACAAGAGCTGTGGAAAGAAAATTATTTTGAAACTAGCTACGACGCGCGGTTTGACACGCTTAGATAAAAAGTAGCTTATTTTTTTTTTACGCTTAATAGATCTATGTTTGGCCACTATCTCGCCTGATGTGAAGCGATGATGTGGCCTAAGATGGAGCACATAGATCAAGAGAGAGACGGCAGTTGAGCGGCTGCTCAGACCCGTCTCCCCGATGGTTCACCGAACATCATCCCGAAACACGACTAGGTCGCTTGACGGCATGGCTTTGTTCGGTGGGTGGTATTACAACCACGGCCAAAGCCTACCACTCCAAAGCGCGTAAGCGGGTTTCATCACGATGTTTTCCTTCACCGTTTTAGAGCGAGCGTGCAAAATCTGCACTTAACTGTAAGTCATTGGTGCAGGGCCAAGTCGGGATTCGAACCCAGGTGCGTCTGATCGAAAGGCGCATGAGTTCCCGCTGAGCCACACTCGCTCAAAATGTCCTTTTCCAAGATATAAAGAACCTGCATATCTTCATCAAAATCTGTTTATTAGCTTTAGCGTGCTTAGTTTGGTTTGACCATCTTTATACAATTCCTCTATTATTCTCTTTGCCAATCAATAATTACCTACTGCATCTTGTGGAGGTGTTGACAAACTCATGCTACCACTCGAAACAGCACAAAGAAGATTGCTAAAATATAGTACACTGTCGAGATAGGTGCAATGCACATCACTATTGTTTAGTCCCACCCCTAGACTTAATATTTAATTTACTCTATGTTCTCTCTGTCATGGCGTTCTCGGAAGTTAAAATGTAGTTTTGTGGTATAAAAGGAATATAAGAATATTTTATTGAAGATCGAAAAGCACAGCATCCAACACACACACCGCCCTTTCAGGTATCCTAAAGCCGAATTGCACAAAGAATGTCAAGTCCTCACTGTTCGTCAACTGTTTATTCAACAAGCAGTAAAAAACCAACACGCGCTTTACAAATTCGATCCCACATGTACAATAAAACGTTATTCTCACAACGTATGCCCTGTATAGGGTTTCCGATTTCTCGAGGTTTTTTAGTTCTCGGGTGTCGAGACTTCTCGAGCCTGATTTCTCGGGTCTTCTCGGGTTGTCGAGAAAAAATAAAATACGTCTAAATTTTTGTTTAATTAATAAAAAGAGTCTTTAATTTAACTGTGTTTATTTTACATGAAAAAAATCAACATAATTTTTAACAAAAAAAACAAGTTCTCAATAAAAAATCAGCTCAAAACAAAATTGCTAACTAAAAACAATCATACTTCTTCTCCTTATCATAACTAATCTCATCTCACTAATCTGTAATAAAAAACAAAATCTCTGTTAACAATCAGCTTAAAACAAACATCTTAACTAAAAACAATCATACTTCTTCTTATTATAACTAATCTCACTAATCTTTAATAAAAAACAAAATCTCTGTTAACAATCAGCTTAAAACAAACATCTTAACTAAAAACAATCATAATTTTTCTCATCATAACTAAAGATCACTCACTAATCTCACTATGTGGGTGGTATGGTATCACAATTTTTGGCAGTTTTAATGTAATTAAATAAGAGATATCTATCTACTATTAATACGAAAAATATAACTGTCTTTAAGCCTGCTTATTAATTCTTATGAAATATGCCTTAAGATAAACCAAAGCATTAATAGATTTATCAGACAGCCGGCTCCTAATCTTACTGACCACATTTCCCGATATGGAAAATACCTTTTCATTTTCTGTTGAAGTCGGCTTGACTGAAATTAATGCTTTGTAAAGTGTTTCCAGATTAGGGGTCCTCTTGCCTGTTTTTTCAAACAGCAAAAACTCTTTTTTTATAATTGATTTGGAAAGCACCACAGCATTAGTTGATTCACCATTTCTCGAAACACCTTTTATTGCTCTCTCTAATTGAGCTGCAAAGCTGTCTTGTTCAGTTTCTGATTCGCTTACGCCTGCTTCAACAACTTCTGAATTATTTCCTGTCGAAGGTTCTGTAGTAGTGGGAACAGTGGGGTATAGACGATTGAATAAGTCTTCAGCGTATCCAATTAAAAATGTCTTGCTATTATCGGTAAAATAAGCACTCTTTTTGAGAATAAAATTATCGGGGCTGTTTAGGTAGCGTAGCAGCGATATTAGAGGTGTATTCCGACGATCTGATATTTTCATTTTAAGAGATTCTACTAACTGAAGAGCCAAAGGGTCGTCGATACTTTCTAATTGTTTTAGCAACACATCTGTTATAGCCTCTGCAGTTAGTAAATTGGCATCTTGTCTGCTCAATGCTTCAACTGCAAGTTTAGTTGGCGTCAATATCAACCGCAATTTTTGTAGTATAGGAATATTTTCCTCCTTCCATTTAAATGAGCTATCTAAATCAATCAAGGCTTTTTTAATGGAATTTTTTAACTTCAAGAAACGCTCAATCATTGTTAGCATTGAATTCCACCTAGTTCTGACATCCTGTAATAAGACTAGTTCGGCCCCGAATTCAGTCTTCACATGTTTTTGTAGTGTGATATTTCTAAGGGGACTCTTTCTGAAAAATCTTATGATCGAACGGGTCTCATTTAGCACTTTGTTTATGTCGTCAATAGGCTGCAATATAGATTCATCATCAGATTCTTCGTCATCGTTATCAATGCTGGCTTCATCAGAGCTGCTGTGTTCATCGTCGCTAACAGGTGTGTTTCTTCTAGCAACTGTAGTTACTGTTTTTTTTTTGCAAAAGGTATCAAGAATAGCCAAATGGATGGCATGGTTTACACAGAGGACCATCTCACAGGGGCTCTCTCTGCCAAATTTTTTCATAACATTTGGCCCGTCGCTTGTTACGGCCAAGACATAATGCTCGAAGTTTACCCCAAAGTATTTCAAACGCTCCTCTACTATTTCTCTAACCTCTGCGGCACCGCATTTTCCGGGTATGTAAACTAGCCCCAAATTGTAAACTTTTGCCTCTGCTGTATGAACACAGACGCTAAAATATCGTCTGTTTCGTATGCTCGTCCACTCGTCAATTGTCACACTTAGCCGGTTTCCTGATGTGCAAAACTGAGAAAGCTCTTTTATCATCTCTTTCTCCTTTTCATCATAAAACTTCAATATTAGGTTCATAACTTCGGTTTGGGTCTTTGGAAGTTTATACCCCTTGGCAGCAAGTGATTCACAAATAAATTCACTTTTAGTAATGCCTCTTATAGTAAAACCATCTTGGGCTGAAAGTTTAGCTAAAATTTCACCTAACGATTTTCTGGGTTGAACGTCAAATTTCAGTGTTTGCTGTACGTGCATAGTTTCAAAATCACTTCTTAATTTTTTTGGTGCCGTCACCCCGGAACTAGACGAACTGGTAGATGCTTCTTCTGTGTCCATTTGAACCTCGGTGGATCTTACATCAATTTTGTGTACATGAGCTAAATGCCTCACTAGTCCGCTTGTGTTTGATCCTTTACAGGCTATGGTTTTAGGACATTTTAGACATTGCGCATTTGAGGCGTCCTTATTTTTCTTGAAATATTTCCAAACTTTGGAAGTTTCCATTTTGGTTCATTACTTGTAAAATCTATAACAAACAGTTCAAGAATTAGTAAGTATTTTAGTTTAGTACCTACAAAATAGCTGACGCAACAGTGGGGAGGCCTATGCCCAGCAGGGGGTTGATGTGGTTAGGTTAGGCTGATGATGATGATGAAAAAATAGCTGTGTCCTTTTGTATACTACGTTTGGTAGGATTGGTTGGATACGTTTTGTGTTATTTGTAGTAGATAAATTGCCATAAAACAACGTCTTAATATTATGTGTTTAGTTTAGAACTTTAGGCTTTTGTGGGATTATTACAACATCTGCAATACAAATGCAATTAATGAAATCGGTAAATATTTATGCACTAACAATTCTCTTATTTGATTAAAAACAAAAGTTTTATTTCTTTAACATACCTATTCATTTTAAACAAAAATATTATTTTGGTAATACAAAAGTACTTACAAAACAAAACAAACTTAACAAACACTTGAACTATTTAAATAAATAATAACAATACTTACCTGTTTGTTCTGCGATTCTATTACTCGTGCGTCACTAAATAGTAAATACACTCACTATGCTGGGTTTATGATCCGACCGATCCGAACACGGCGGGAGTTGAAACACGAATGAACAAAATACAACTGGGGCCGCGTCGCGCTTGCGTTTGTCGGCAAAAACAAAGGATACCGACAGACACGAGCCGTGCTGTCAAAGGATGCCGCTGCCGCCTCGCATTTACAAAGAAAGCTAAGCGTAAAAATGTTTATTTAAACTTCTCGATGTCTCGACTTTTCTCGAGCTGAATTTCCCGGGTACGAGACCGACCGATTTCCCGGGAATTCCCAAGACGAGAATTCCCGGGAACAAACCCTAGCCCTGTACCTGTTATATTAATACATATCCTGTTATATTAATATATATGTTATCATCATCATCATCAGCCTATTACGTTCCCACAGCTGGGATTCAGGCCTTCCCTCGTAGGGAGAGTGTGGGCCATAATCCACCACGCTGGCCCAGTGCGGGTTGGTGGATGTCACATGTCTTTGAATTTTTGTGATAAATTCTTGGACATGCCGGTTTCCTCACAATGTTTTCCTTCACCGTTTTTAGAGCGAGTGCTAAATCCGCACATAACTTAAGAAAGTCAGTGGTGCGGGGCCAGTGGGATTCGAACTCGGGTGCGTCGGATCGAAAGTCGCACGTACTCCCACTGAGCCACACTCGCTCGCATATATGTTATATTTATACATATAAGTTACTATATTGTGCCTACGTCCGCAGTCACCTTGAATACGCAAGCCAAGTGTGGAACCCCCATTTCGCATCGCACTCACTGAGATTAGAAAGAATTCAAAAGAAGTTTAAAAGATATCTAGGTTATAAATTCAAAATCCCCAAATTAAGCAACGAAAAACGTTGCTCACGTTTCCATCTACTACCTCTCGAAACTCGTCGCAATATCTCTGATTTACGTTACTTGATGAAAATAGCACAATCTAAAGTTGATTGTCCAGAATTAGTTTCCAAATTGTCCTTAAATGTACCTCCAAGGCATTGTCGTGTTCGAAACCTGCTCCATGTTCCAGTTGCACGCACTATTTACCGTCAAAATTCTTATATTCTTCGATCATCTATAGCTTTTAACAGCATCATGAAGTTTTGAACTCTCCAGTATAGTAGTATCGTCAGCAAATGCAATAATGTTCAAAAAGTATACCACCGCCTACGAGTTGTAGTGGCTATGCATGTTAATGACTAAGAAATTTACTATTAAGACACTATTTTGTATGTTATCTTTTTAACTTACTTTACTACCATCTGTGGAGACTTGTAATTGGCTCTTTGTTAGCTACTTGTACTCATGTTTTTGTTATTGATAGCTGTAAGTCCCCCAAATAAAATAAAATAAAATAAAAATAAAATATCAGTATATTGGCTTGGAAGCTATACCACACAGGTCACGAGCCTAGTTTAAGTATCATGAATTGCATGAACTGATTCCTTTTCCTTTTCAGCTAAGGACTTCCAGGCGGGGCGAGGCGTTTTACCCGTCGTACGTCGTTAATATCTCACCTATCCGTACTAAGCGTTTCGCAGATTCCTTTATCAGCGAACTGCTAAGGAGTGGAACGCTCTGCCACCGTCTTTGTTCCTCGACAGCGTATGTCTCTTTAAGTCTAGAGTGAATAGGCATTAAATGGGCAAGCGTGCTCCATCTTAGGCCGCATCGAAGGCCGCAGGCGAGATGTCGTCAAACGTATGCCCAATTATGAATAAAAATAAGGTATTTTTTTGTAACTGAATGACGAGACGAGCTGGTCGTTTGCGTGATGGTAAGCAATACGCCAGCCCATAACAATAACAGCACCACCCACAACTTTGTTTTGCAAAATCCTGCGCGGCGCTGCACTGCTCTCGTCATCCTAAGACAATTAGCTGGTGAGTCTCATCATCATGGGGGCCTTTTATTTATCCATTCTAGGATATAGGCCTCTTCCCTCTGTCTCCATTCCCGGCGGTCTTGAGCCCGGTGCATCCAGTCCTGGCCTTCGTGTCTCCTGATATCGTCCACCCAGCGCTGCGGTGGTCGGCCGCGGCCTCTAGAGTCCGCCCTGGGTGTCCACTCAAGGACTCGTTTCGCGGTGAGTCTCATAATGCCCAGTAATTTCGCTGGCTACAATGCCCTTCAAACCGGAACTGCCCCGACAGTTAGTTTTTTGTAACAAGTGCTTTAATTAATATATGATTTGATTTGATTTGAGCAAGTTTCTTACCTGTCAAGTATGCGACGGTGTCCTTAGTGACGTGGAACTTGTCCCTCATGGGGCGGGCGGCCAGCGTGAGCACGGCGGCCAGCACGCGCGCGGCGCGCGACACCGTGCCGGCCTGCGGGTGCCGGTAGCCCTTGATCAGGTGCCCCACCAGCGCGAAGTGGAAGTTCGCGCGGAAACTGGGGAAAGACAACCTTATCAGCTAACGAAGTGAAAGTTCGCGCGGAAACTGAGGAAAGACAACCTTATCAGCTAACGAAGTGAAAGTTCGCGCGGAAACTGAGGAAAGACAACCTTATCAGGGCCCCAATTCACTATGACAACTTGGCGAAATCACGTCGATCCCTTGCTTCGAAATCACGTCGATTCCTTCATTAATAAACGACATCTCTATGACGTATTCGTGCATTTATATATATAACGCGTCATAGAGAATACAAATTTCGCAGATGTAGTTTATTAATGAAGGAATCGACGTTTCCTTAAAGCAAGGAATCGCCAAGTTGTCATAGTGAATTAGGGCCCAGCTAACGAAGTGAAAGTTTGCGCGGAAACTGAGGAAAGACAACCTTATCAGCTAACGAAGTGGAAGTTCGCGCGGAAACTGAGGAAAGACAACCTTATCAGCTAACGAAGTGGAAGTTCGCGCGGAAACTGAGGAAAGACAACCTTATCAGCTAACGAAGTGGAAGTTCGCGCGGTAACTGAGGAAAGACAACCTTATCAGCTAACGAAGTGGAAGTTCACGCGGAAACTGAGGAAAGACAACCTTATCAGCTAACGAAGTGGAAGTTCGCGCGGAAACTGAGGAAAGACAACCTTATCAGCTAACGAAGTGGAAGTTCGCGCGGAAACTGAGGAAAGACAACCTTATCAGCTAACGAAGTGGAAGTTCGCGCGGAAACTGAGGAAAGACAACCTTATCAGCTAACGAAGTGGAAGTTCACGCAGGAAAGATAAATGTAAGAATAGAGATCAAATAAGAAGGTGCTCAATTTAATTGTATTTTTGTGTTTGTTACTCCAAAACTCCGTCGTTTATAACCCGATTTGGAAATTCTTTTTGCGTTGGGTTCAGTATAGATTGATTGATTTATAACGCTTTATTGTATACCAATAACATGACAAAAACAAATAAAATACAACGTAAAAATTTCATAGTACAATGGGCGGTGTTACCGCTAATAAGATAATAAGCGATCTCTTCCAGACCACCTTTGGATGGAGAGGATTTGTGATACGATAAAAGACGATGGTGCACTTATACATAATATTATAACTACTTATTTATAGCATGTATAGCTCAACAAGGGTCTCATATAAATTTTATGTTGATTGTTAAAATGATTTATATTAAAAAAATGCTTAATTTTTTTATATCTTCGAAGTCCATGGTCGAATATAGATGTTTATATGGGACTTGAAGCTAACGGAACCCACGCAAATTTTCCAAATCGGTTTATGCAGGGTGAATTTTTCAATTGGGCAATGAGGACCAAATTTGAAACTATAAGAAATAGAGAAAAAATTCAAAGGAGTCTCGGGGACGATTTTGATTTAAACTAAAACAGCATCATCTTGAAAAACCTATTTTTCTAGTTAGGAATCAACAGCCACAAGTATCGCTTATGAGGATTCAATTTTGGGAAGTAATGTCAAACGGCGTTCTAAAGAAAATTGCTTATTTATTTAATAAACAGATTCATATTTTTGATTTAACCTTAGTCATACCTTACTTATCTTTTTTGTAGTTATACCTTAGTCCGACTGCGTGGTCCAACTGTTTAAAATGCCATTCCAGCGGCTCTCTAGTCTCCATCATCACTTGTTCGAAAGACTAGAAATAATAGAGAGGATGTTAATGAGTCTAATTTCAAAAACACTACAGTTTGTTAGTTATTTATACGATGCAGCCCGTAAATTATAGACGTCGCAACTCACTTAAATAATGCATTCTTAACTATGGAATAAAAACCTATCAAGAAAATAATATATCGTTATAAATATAAACGGCTACACTCACGGTATAATTGTGTCGGATTAACTCCGACCAGGTTGCGGACAATTGGGATGTCCTTCTTCTGGGAGTTTACGCTTTGGATTCGCAGCAGAGCGGATCGAGCGCAGAAACTTGGTCGGAGTTATTCCGACACAATCATAACGTGAGTATCATCATCATCATCATCATCAGCCCAATACGTTCCCACTGCTGGGACTCGGACCTTCCCTCGTAGAGAGAGTATGGGCTATAATCCACCACGCTGGCCCAGTGCGGGTTGGTGGATGTCACATGTCCTTGAATTTTTGTGATTAATTCTTGAACATGCCGGTTTCCTCACGATGTTTTCCTTCACCGTTTTTAGAGCGAGTGTTAACGTGAGTGTAGCCGTTTATATTTATAATGAATATTTCGACTCACGATAGTTTCCAAACCTTATTAATGTATCGTTATGAATTTCATCAATATGTCAACATTATGCCACAATGATTTATTTAAAATGTACAATTTTATGAAATGGGAATCGTAACATTTTGAAGATTTATAATACACAAACAAGCAGGCGGCCTGCTTGGATGTTAAGCAGTCACCTTCGCCCATCGTAATGAAATTCTAAGCCTTCTGTTCGAACCTCACGAGATTAAAGGTTGAACCCTTACAGGTATGTTGCTTAATCCTTTCCACCCTTCTTTAAGAGTGCCCCATAATATAGCTCCACGGAAAAACCTCGGGCAGTAGCTCATTCCACATCTAGCAGGTGTGTGGCAAGAATGACTTGGAGCATCAGACAGTGATTTCCATAGATATGCGGATGAGCCTTCGCACGATGTTAGGCCGTGCAGATATCATTGGAATTGTTAAGATTACATTATTCTTCTCTAGTGTGGGTGTGGTCAACCTTGGTGTCGGAGTTTTTAGACCACCTGAGGGCCTCCAACATGGTATAACAACTTTTGTCCTAACAACATCCGGGACGACGGCTTAACGTACTAAGTGCCCTCCGAAACACGTTAGCGCTCAGATGTAAATACCACACAAACAGTCACCCATCCAAGTGGTGTCCGTTGCGAACGTTGCTCAGCATAGCAGATCTGTTACGAATGACTAGGCAAGCTAAGATCGGAGATTCACTTTGATGAGGTCACACAAAGCCCGGTGGATCGGAGATTGTTACCTTCTGATGGAAGACGCCCTGCGAGTCCAGCGTGTGCAGGTTCTGCTCCAGCAGCGCGAGGCCGGCCGCGTACAGCTGCTGCTCGTCCAGCTGCAGCACCGACAGCGCCACCCAGAACAACGCCAGGTGGATCGGAGATTGCTGTCACAAACAAACCATTTATTAAACCTGGGCTTCAATTATGAAACATGTATTATCACACATAACAAAAATGTGTGCTATTCAATTTTATCAGAAGATGTGCAATCAATTTATATTCATCTCATCATCATCATCTTCAGCCCATCATGTTCCCACTGTTGCGACACGGGCCTTCACTCATAGAGAGAGAATGGGGCCATAATCCACCACGCTGGCCCAGTGCGGGTTGGTGGATGTCACATGCCTTTGACTTTTTGTGAAAAATTCTTGGACATTTCGGTTTCCTCACGATGTTTTTCCTTCACCGTTATTAGAGCGAGCGTTAAATCCGCACATAACTTCAGAAAGTCAGTGGTGCGGGGCCAGTGGGATTCAAACTCGGGTGCGTCAGATCAAAAGTCGCACGTGCTCCCACTGAGCGACACTCGCTCCGATTTATATTACGGAACTCTTATAAAAAGGGTGACAGGCAGGCGCCTACCCCACAAGAGTTCTGACTTCTGCAGTTTTCGTAGCTGTTCATGACGTCTTGAACTGCTTCTCCACAGATTCCTACTAATATTATAAACGCGAAAGTTTGTAAGAATGGATGTATGGATCTACCTTTGTTACTCTTTCACGCAAAAACTACTGAATGGATTTTGTTGAAATTTGGTATGGATATAACTTATACCCTGGATTAACACATAGGCTACATTTTATCCCGTGAAACCGCGGGTGAAACCGCAGGGCGCAGCTAGTACATCATATGTAGTACAACTAGCGTCGCACTGATTAAAGTGACCACGGAACTCTTGCTGTGAGATCGGCGCCCAAACTTTCCGTTAGAAGAAGTACCTACTTACCGGGTACAAAAGTGGCTGCAATCTGGTGAGACACATGACCAGTGCTTCTAGAAGCGCTAAATCATTGAACGACTCCAATGCTTTAACCATGTGGCGTAGAAGCTGTTTCATGTCGTCATCCGTTACGTTTTTACCTACAAGGAAAAGCAGAACTCAGTATACAGGCAAATTGAAGACGGAACAATAAGGGCGGTTAAAGCGTTTGGTCTGGCCTGCTCAGACGTCAGGGGTCAAACAAAGGTACTTACTGATACATCCAAACACGATCAATGCCCTGGGTTGCAACGCTGGATTGAAGCAGAATGCAAAACTCTTGGCCAAGCACGTCCTGAAAACACTGATATTTTAGAACTAACTAAGAAGGAAATACGGTCTAAATTGAATTGTTGTGAGTCGTCTTGCCTCGTTGATATTGGCACTGAGTTTTTTTATTAATCAGTAGAAATGTATTTGTTTTGGGAAGGGGCTCTACTAAATCTCCATCCAATGACAGCTCAGTATATTTACTTGTACTATATGTACTTTTGTTTATCAATCTCCAGGACTGCACTGGCAGCCTCTTTCTGTGAGTATGTTCGGACATCACAGAGACAGTAAAGCAAAAGGGGTGAAGCAATATGAAGGGGGTAAACTTTACCAAGTCTCCAGCCAATTACAGCCCGGTATATCAGCCTGGCACGCCTCCATAATTTCCAAAAGCGCATCCGTTATGGTTTCCAATGACTGCAGCGGCAGTCTCTCTCTATCTGTATGCGCGGAGACCGGCGCGGGGACGGGCGGCGCGGAGGGGGGAGCACTGCTCGAGTTGGAGGACTCAGTGAGCACGTGAGAATGCTCCGAGTACCTGTGGAACAGGAAGCTGCGCTGAATAGTGTGGGACTTGTCCACGGGAACTGCTAAAGTTTGTGTTTGTGGAGGAGGACATCGTTTGGAGCATTTCATTCGTGCGGATAAATTTATTTTAAATTATTTTGCGGTTGGATGCCATATGAGGCAACATAACAACACTCTATTAGAGTGTTGTTATGTTGCCTCATATGTGACTGAACGAATGACGTCTTAAGTTAGGCAGCCAATCAATAAATATAAAATTTTTGGACGGTTTAAAATGGCAAGCTGCTTAAAGGCACACGTGTGTCTCTAGGACATTATAGCGTCACATGCGTTAGACACACCTGTGTCTCTTGGAGATTCCTAATGTTTTAAAAGAGACACTTCTATGCGTGTTGCATAGCGCTGTCCCTTTCATCGGATGGAACGAAGATCGTAATTACGAATCATGGTAGACCATCTTAGCGTTCTGTGATTCGTAGCTGAGCGCTCTTGTGATTTTGAGACCTCAACGTGCCCTCAAAATCACAGGAGGTTCTGGTTGTTGTCTGACAACAGTCGTTAGCCCATGTCGGAGACCTTTTGGGTTATACACATTAATAAATGGTCGATAACAATCGAAACATTTATGTTTAAAATGTTATGCCAAATTAAAGTTAGAAAGAGACCTTATAAGTATCAAGAAGTTAAGATGTACTAGGCAAATAAACAAACAGACGCGGATGACGATTTTGTTTACTATTGAAGAGAAGAGGTTTTGAGTTTAACTTGTGCGGTGGGGAAGGGTGACCAATGACGAAACGACATAAAAGCAAACGCAGAAGTTTCGCGCCAAAATTTTGAATGTTATAGTCATCTCGCGTACAGTACCACCGCCTTCTGTGATGAGGCAGGTTGTTGGTTTTGTCAAGCGGAGGATGGTGATGATTCACCAATGAAAGAAGTGGTTAAGGGACGCGTGTTTATTGTTAGGCGTCTACAAGGTGAATTTCTCTCATTAACTAAGTCGGTAGACCTTCGAAATAGTTCGGTACACTCCCTAATTTTTTCATTCTTAGTTTCCAAGCAATTTTAGTACCACTGACGCGACAAGCAGGTCGTTAGCCTGATGGCAAGCAATACGCTTGCTCATAACAGTTGCAGCATCACCCATAACTTTAATTGCAAAGCTTTCGCAGCTCTGCGCTCGTCAACCTGATACAATAGCTCTACTACAACTATAATAATTGAAAAAGACTTACCTAGAGTAAGCCCGGAATAGAAGAATAGCTATTAAGAAATTCTACATAGAAAAATAAACTATACTATTAGGCAATTAGGTGAAATTTCAAAGGGTTCATCTAAAGCGGTCAATGCAAACTTACCAGTCGCTGGAATGTCTATTGTAAGGGCTTCGGAAGGCGGTTACAGCTGCTGACTTGACCTTGGAGATTCCGAACATTTGGTAGAACTTGGGGAGGCCAAATTCGTCTAGAGACAGCCTAAGGACGCGCTGGGTTTCCTCTGTGGAGACAAAATATTGTTAGCTGTTGCAGCGAAGAGAGAGGAAAAAAGGAGGATGGGCAAAAATGTATGTGATCAGAGAAACCGAACAAAATGCAATATTTATATGTCAAAGAACTAGGTAACTTTATGTAGATAAAAGAAACATAAAGAAACCATAGCCTATGCCGCTTTAACAAAAAAAATCTCCGTTCAGAATTATACTGTCAGGTACTAACTTAACTTTTTTTACTGGGAACTCTTCATAGACTTTTCACCTTTTTTGACCTGGTAAATTACCTCACAACCGCCTCCACGAAACTGTCTGCAATACATTTGTAACCTGAGAAACTGACCGCAAACGTTTGTTACCTGACACACTGACTGCAGCACGTACGTTGCCTGAGAAACTGTCCGCAGTACGTTTGTTACCTGAGAAATTGTCCGCAGTACGTTTGTTACCTGAGAAACTGTCCGCAGCACGTTTGTTACCTGAGAAATTGTCCGCAGTACGTTTGTTACCTGAGAAACTGTCCGCAGCACGTTTGTTACCTGAGAAATTGTCCGCAGTACGTTTGTTACCTGAGAAACTGTCCGCAGCACGTTTGTTACCTGAGAAATTGTCCGCAGTACGTTTGTTACTTATGAAATTGTCCGCAATGTGTTTTTTACCTTACAAACTGTCCGCACCACGTTTGCTACCTAAGAAACTGATTACAGCATGTTTGTGACCTGAGAAACTGTCCGCAGCACGTTTGTTACCTGAGAAACTGTACGGAGCACGTTTCTTACCCGAGAAACTGCAGCACAAATTTGTTACCTGAGAAACTGGGCGTGGTACAGGTACAGAGCGAGTGTATGATGTTGATGACGAGGCCATGAGTTGCGGCGCGCATGGATACAGTCCCCGAGCAGACCAGGAACGTCACCGTGTGGAATAGATATGGTAAGTGGCGAGCCACGTCCAGGCAATTGTTGAACGAGAGCATCAGCTGGGGGAGAGAGAGAACGTTTATATGTGAAAGAGTCAAACAATCACAAAAAAATATATAGCCATTTCAACCGCAAACCCTTATAAAGTTGACAACACATTAGCAATGCCTTTGCTGATGCAGGAGTTAGGTGACAACGACCGCCATCGTGGTGCCAGTGTTTTTTAACGACCTCACTGACACTTTAATCTCGATGTCTTATGATCGCCATTATAGCCAGAAAAACGCGGGGCGCAGCTGGTATTTAATAATATTGTATTCGCTTTTGTTATTTTGTAAAGTATATATTTTTAAGGGCCTCTGGTACTTTTTTTTAAATTATATTCGTTATATTTCAAGATACTATACAAACAACAAAATGTCTGATAGTAATGTAATAAAATCAGGCGTGACGTTGCGGAAATTCATCTCAAAACTGAAACGCAATGAAAATATGTAGTGTAATTCCGCTGAATATTGGGGTAGATAGCAAATACCACCATACAAATTATATTATTCTAACAACGCCCTACATAAAACACCGCCTGCTGGCGCCCCCGCCCGCGCGTCTCCACTCAGTCCGCGCATAACGCCTTCACCTAAGGGCTATAAAAACGCTCAACGACATGCTCGCTCAGCAACCAGATCTGGATGTATTCCATGACAAAATATATAGTTTAATTATAATATATGAATATAGGTTTAGAATCCTAACGCTTGCCTATCTAAGTTCCGCAGTGTAATTTTTTGGATATTTTCTGTAAATTAAAATAAATAAATACGCCCAACGATCACATACATAGATCCTGGCCCCTAACTAGGATTCTCTGTATCTAGGGAACCAGGAACTATGAGGACCATAGTCCCACAACACCCAGACACGAAACAAATGCTTGCGCATTTTTTTTTCTTATAGACACAAAACATTTGTCCCGTAGCGGGAATCGAACCCGCAACCTCAGTGGTTTATGAGATTTGAGCCAACCTGCCTAACCACTACACCAATGAGGCTGTCTGAATTACTTGTGCATATAAATAAATAATATTCAGCGGCATTACACTACATTTTTCTTTCATTGCGCTTCAGTTCTGATAGTAACTATAAAACAGCACTTACCAAATATCTAGCCAGTATGGCTATATCGTCCCACATCATGTGTTGTTCAAGCATCGCCGTGGGCGAGTGACAAGTTTTGTCAACCACCTGCAAACAATACACTTCTATTGAATACCGACTTCTGCTGATTTTTCCCATTTTCCCGCGAGAATTACTGAAAATCATTTCTAAACTGATAATCATTAACTTTAAGATTTTAAATAATTATAAAGAAAAATGATTGTACCGGCGGGGATCTTTTTTATGTAAGTGAATGACGAGATGAGCTGGTCGTTTGCCTGATGGTAAACAATACGCCAGCCCATAACAATAACAGCACCACCCAGAACTTTGTTTTGCAAAATCCTGCGCGGCGCTGCACTGCGCTCGTCACCCTGAGACAATTAGCTGTTGAGTCTCATAATGCCCAGTAATTTCGCTGGCTGCAATGCTCATCAAATCGGAACACAGTAATGCTTGCGCACTACTGCTTGGCGGCTGAATAACTGGCAAAGCGGTGGTACCCACCCAGACGGCCTCTCGCATACGAGAAACCTACCACCAGTAATAGATCGAACCTGCGTCTTTAGAATAACGTCCTGACGCCTTAACTACCTACTTACTTCTAAAAATAATGCAGGACCTATAATGTGTTTCTTCTTCCTAATTCTCTTTCCTTTTCTTTTATGTAATGAATGACGAGACGAGCTGGTCGTTTGCCTGATGGTAAGCAATACGCCAACCCATAACAATAACAGAACAACCCAGAACTTTGATTTGCAAAATCCTGCGCGACGCTACACAGCGCTCGTCACCCTGAGACAATTAGTTGTCGAGTCTCATAATGCAATTAAATAATTAATTATTTGAAATCTTATAATTTTCCCTTAGCGTACGTTAAAGCATTCAATATCAAATCATTAATAGGAAATAGGAATTTAGTGTGAGCATTTGGCCAATTTCAGTCAAACCAGTTTCAATCAGACAAACCGAAAAACCAAATATCAAATATCCATAGGCGACGGTAACCGCTTACCATCCAGGCGGGCCGTCTGCTTGTTTGCCTATAAGTCATATAAAAAAAAATATATCTAAATAATAAATAGAAAAAGCCAAACAAATAAATTATTTTAAAACAAAATATAAAAAAACTGACTTCAAAATTATGTAATTTATTATGTATGAGTTATTTAGCAAAATGTATTATTTAAAAAAATATAAACGGTCATTTATATATAAATGGATATAAAAATCAATATAAATGGAAAGAAATGTTTATTAAAACACCAAAATACAGAAATTTGCTTTTTTGGTACAAAAGTTAAAAAGTTTTGAATAGGTATACGTTTTGTGAAGAGAAGATAAATAAAAATAAATTATCAAATAAAATAAAAATAAAATTTTAAATGAAAACAGTTTTTCTTTATGGGACTTTTACCCAATGTTTGCAGAGTTTTTCTATTCCCCGTGAAATGGATTATAATTATTATAAACTCTATTTTCCATTTTATTTTCTTTACAAAAAGTCACTATCGTATATATATTTCTAGGATGAGATAAGATTCTTCATAATTTTGAAATCAGTTCTATAAAGAAAAAAAGCAAAATAATGGTTTAAACTCACTGTGGCCGGGGTAACGGGGCCCAACACGTTATTGGGCAGTTTGGATAGGGCCTGCAGAGAAATGTACACTATACAGTAGGGTGACCACTTAAAAAGATTTTCGTTGAAAAATATATTTTTCCAGACAAGCTTTTAACATATTCGTAATAGGAACCGCGAGCAGATTCAAATGAGCCCAAACACTAGTAGTTTACGATTATACGTCAAGGAGATCCATTGCCCACCTTCCGTCTCCATCATCAGATCAGCTGGCCGTCACCATAATATTGCATTGTCATCGAACTCTGACAAGTGTGCAAAATTTCAACTCCGTAGGATAAGAGGAAGTTCTGATTTAAGCCGGGTTCACACCAACCGATCCAAATTCGCGGCTGTATAACTGGAAAAACGAGGGTACCCAGACAACCTCTCGCATAAGAGAAATCTACCACGAGTAAATCTTCAAAATACTTTTTTACATAATATAACTAAACTTATTGAGTAGTCGCTTACCCTACACATCCTCCCGATGACCTTCTTAGACACAAGTTGCACGTTAGCTGAAGCCAATGCGACCGCTGTATCCGCCATTATTTCTATCATAGGCGAGCCGAGACCTGTTATACACCAGAAAAATGAGTGTTTAGTACCAGTCAAGTAGTATTTTCTTTACCGAACCTGAAACGCAATGAAAATATGTAGTACGCTGAATATTGTCACATAATACTAAGGGACAGAAGCATCACTTCACGAAGAAATTTAAACAAATAGCGACTCTTGCTGTGACGCAATAAAATTCAATTCAGCTCGCGTAGCGCTGCATACCTACCAGTCATATTAACCTACAGAGCGCCTCTTTCTATCGCGCCGCTCTTATCTCTTCTGACGCGGCACGTGTAACGACGCGCGACCCGCCGTCGGTGTCCGGCTATGTACTTGTAGCTTCGTACCTACAGTGCGGAGTGCGCTAGGCCTGATATTATGTAGGTTGTTGTTAAAATAATATAAAATGTATGGGGGTTGATTGCAAATATCAAATGGGTTTTTTTTTATGTATATGTATATTTAATAATAAATATGGTAATGAGTTTAATATTGTATATAAGAAAAGGTAAATAATGTATTAATTCAGTAAATAATAAATAATGTTAAATAAAGAAAGTCCTAACAACAACCCTCCCAATACGACACGTGTTTCTCTCGTTTCATCGTTCGGCGAGTCGACACCTGATGATGCCTCGTGCAGACGGCACACTACTATTTTTATTGCGTTTCACTTTTGAGATGAATTTCCGCAACGTCACGCCTGATTCTATTGCATTTTCTATACGATTTTTTTTACTTGTTATAGGTTTGCGTTTGACCACTATCTCACCTGATGGTGAGCGATGATGTAGTCTAAGATGTAACACGCTCGCCTAGAAGATACCTGTTCACTCTCGATTTGAAGACTCCCAGGATGTAGTTGTCAGGAAACAGACGTTGGCAATGCGTTCCACTCCTTCGCTGTTTATAAGATGAGCGTGGAACCAAAACGCTTTGTTCGTAAAGTAGGGATCAATTATGAACAAAGCGTGTCTACCGTATATGGATGTCGCATAGAAGTGCGTCTGGTTGTCCTATGATGAATTGGAGACGGTGATATTAAATTTTATGACGTGACGGTGTGACGGTGTAGTTCCTGAGCACACTCTCCAAAGTGCACCCGATAAAATACCGCCAAACTTGCAACTTTGCGTCTATGGTCGAGACTCTGTAAATGAGTCTCAAACAGGTCCTCGCCTATGAGCTTCTTGGCACGTCTTTCGATGGAATTTCTTGTTTTGGTGTAAGCGTTCTTGTGTAGGGAAGAAGACTGCAACGTTATCCCGCTAGGGGCGCTGGTGCGCGTAAATGTTTAAGTTGTTATTTTCGTCGTACAAAACAAGAATTAACAAATTATTGCTGGATAAACATTAGGGCTAGGTAGGCGAACCGACTAGTTTGTCAAAACGAATACCAAAAATTGGTTAAAGTTAGCTTAAGTACCAGCTTTATCAACACATATATCTGACCATAAATGATGAGGTAATATGTGTGGGTGCATTTATCTTGTTATAATACAGTTCAAAATACATAATTGTGTTGACATTATGCTTTGGAGATGGTCAAAAGATGCAAAAAGCCAACCTGCCCGGCTATTCTTTCATCTTGATTTTTAAGCTTGCACTTGGTTATTTATATATTGTAATTGATTTACTGTTTTTTTTATAATAAGCCATTTTCACCAACGTTAGTATTTCATAATTTTTTACAATTTTGATATTTGTTTACTGAATACGCTAGTGGCGACATCTACGATAAGTTTTGCTTTTTCTTCCCTATTGTCCGGCACATGTCCGATGGAGCCCCATAACTTGTATTGTACTTACCCGAGCTGACGCTTCTATGTATGAAGCTGTCCAGCACCATGTCGATAAGTTCCGGCACATGGCCGATGGAGCCCCATATCTTGGCCTGCACGGAGGGGTACATCTCTGTTTCCTCTATAGTGAGAGTGATGAGCTTCTCAAGGATACCGGCCACTTGCTTCTGCCGGCGAGAGTCGTCGGACGGTTTGCAGAATCTGTGGCAACGTTTTTGTTTATTTCCTGGATAATAAGTAGCGTATGTCCTTTTCCAGGACCTAAGGAACCTGTGGCCAGTGGCCACCTCTACCGCCCTATCCAATGGGGTGCATGAAAGGAGCCTCCTACTACAAAGGCTAACTCACTTTTTTGGGATAAAAAGCATCCTGTTCTTTTTAAAGGACCGGATCTAGTCATAAAAATCCGTTTAGTTTATGCGTCATTGAGTAACAAACATCCATCCATCTTTAAAGTGGCCAAAAACCACCCACCACCCACCGAACAAAGCCATGCCGTCAAGCAACCTGGTCGTGTTTCGGGATGATGTTCGGTGAACCATCGGGGAGACGGGTCTGAGCAGCCGCTCAACTGCCGTCTTTCTCTAGATCTATGTGCTCCATCTTAGGCCACATCTTCGTTTCACATCAGGCGAGATAGTGGTCAAACATAGATCTATTAAGTGTATAAAAAAAAAAAATGTTACCATAACCTGTGCTTAATTTCTAATATGATAGCTATAAGTGTTTCTCTTCGTGACTTGAGACATCAACCCACCAACCCACACTGGACCAGCGTAGTAGATTAGAAAGACAGAAAGAAATAAGTTTACTGTGGTAAAAAATAAAAACAGGAACATTAATAAATACCCTAAATTTTAAATATCTTAAATATAAATTAACACTTAACAAAAAATTATCTTAAATAAAAATTTAAAATATGTCTTTTCAAATACCTAATCAAATAACCCACCCGTAACTGTACCCGGTGCAAAAGTGCCCATAACACTGGCGGCATTTCCGCGCTGGATAGCTATGGCTAACCTTTGCACCAGGTACGAGCAGGAGCGGGGGTCGCCAGTTTCCTCCTTAATTCTACGCCCTATCTCACACACCAAACTTTTGGTGTCAGTGCCCCAGCCATGGTCCATGCCAGCCCATGCTCCCCACGGCGATGGGCACAAAATAATACTGTGCCTCCAACGTAGCATATTTCTGCCGCTTTTTGCACGCTGCGTTCTCCGCAGCAGCTGCCGAAGAGTTGACGGTGTGACGAAGTGACTGGCGGCGACACTACACTACACTTAACTACAATATTATTAAAATTTAGAACTTTCACGTATTGCAACAGTCCGGCCTCTACTCAGCAAAATGCAAGTAACAACCAGCCGCCCGGTCACGGACACACAAAATATTTTCCTAACAAAACCAACAAGTTACAAACACAATATTACTTTATACTACACCTGCTCGGAAAGTACCTTGATACTTTATCAAATTTACGGTAGAAAGTACGTCATTGCATATCGAACAAATATGCGGCGAGAAAACGCATCTGAGCGGGAGAGAAAAGTGTATGAAAATCCATTTCTTACGTGGTTTTTCTTTTTTAATTTTGGGTAAGACTATGCGCTGGTAACCTAAATATCAAAAGCCAAAAAGTTTTTACAGTGAGTTTTTATCTCCAAGTTCGCAAAATGACACTGGCCACTAGCTGTGTGTTGGATGGTGTCAAACAATTTGAAAAAAGAACATCGCAAACATCTCAAACAAACATTAATGGAAAAAGTGTTACATTAAGCTTCACTAACTGCAACAATTTCAATATAAATTTCAATTAGTAAAGATTTAGTTTTTTATTTTCCTCGTAGGTGTAGTATAAAGCACTATGTATCACTCGAGAGAAAGTGCGATTCCCGCACGGTAATCGGTCACTTTCTCCTCTCGGTGAACAATGTACTAATACATTTTACATAAATCTTTATTTGTGACGAAGACCAAATAATATTATGGCCTCTATCTCTATGAGAGGAGGCCCGGGTCTCAGCAGTAGGAACGTGATGGGCTGATGATGATGATGAAGTGCTTCTCTTACCTGACTAAGTTGGCCAGCCACGGCGTCATGTATTCGAGACATAAATGCTTCAGTTCAATCGTCGATCCTCTGAAGCCCTGAAATCAAACCAAAAATTTGAAAAATACTGTATACGCACGAGTTGTCGAACAAAACAAATTAATAGGAATTAATTTTGTGGCATGCTTTATTTCTATTGCTATTTTCTATGTAATCACTTGTACATACATATATATCTATAGGAACGAACGTGTCTATTGTACCTTTTCTAAGCTTATCCGTACCTAATCTAATGAAAAATGTTTCTACTTGATTATCATGATTTAATTGTCTTTAATAATGTTAATTGTATCAAAGGAGCTCCAAAATTGCATGTCCTAATGTATTTGAAAGTGAATAAAATAAATAAATAAATAAAAAAAATACGGAAATTAGTAGTTATATTATGAATAATATTCATTGCGTACTTTTATATCAACGCTTCTTTTTCGATTTTTTTGTAAAACGAAACGTAATCGCAGAACGCTTGAGTACGTGCATCGTACAACCCAAAGACGTATTATATAATTAGACGTAAAACAAAAAGATGAACAATTAAACATATACACATTTCTTTTTTCTCAAAAGGCCGTTTGCATGTGTAAAAAAGAGAAAGCATTATGCGCATGGCACCATCTTTAAACCCTGCGGGCCATCAGCCAACGGGTGTGACGTTTGGTGATGTTTGGTCGATACCAGCTGGTATATTATTGTGTGCAGTGGTTTTGGTGTTTTCCAAGGAATTTTGCGGGAAAAACATTATATCAAGCAATAAACAACAAGTAAATGAACCATGGCGTGTGTTGTGATAGGCTGCAAGAGCCACGTCAGTGATTTAAAGCATAAACCAAGGGCTATAACATTTCATCGGTAAGTCTGATTTGTGTATTTCACCTCCTAATGCGAATATTTGTATGTGCTAGCCTTCTCGTACGTTTGAAAAGTATGTAAGTTACACTAGGTGCTATTTTAGCTTCACATGACGAGCAGAAGAATTCCCATATCTAAATAAACACGGATTTTTGCATACCGATCAACGTGTTTGGCATTTCATGTACTCGTCTAGTGATGTGGTAAAATTCACAACCATAGTATGAATATAGATATGATAATAGAACATAATTTATTCAAGTGGCACACTTTAATATGTTCTAGTTAATTTCACAGTCTATATTTTTCATTTTTAACCGACTTAAAAAGTTGGAGGTTATCTATTTGATTGTTTTTTTTTGTAATATGTTTGTTACCTCGGAACTCCGTCATATATAAAGTGATTTGGAAATTTCTTTTTGCGTTGTGTTTAGTGTGGATTAGTATAGCGATGAAGTGGTTCCATATAAATTTCATCGATATGAATATGACCTTGGACTTTGAAGATACATTGAAGTCGTTTTTTTTTTATAAAATGTATACTTGTAGCTAATTAATTATGTTAAATATATTTAGAATACTTAGGTTCTTGTTCTTGTTTTAGGTTCCCGGTGTTAGCAGAATTGCGAAACGCATGGATAAAAAACATGCAGAGGTCAAAAAGAACAAGAGCGGGGCTCCCCCTCTACTAACTTCTAACATTAAATATCTTTGGACTTAAGTATTGGAAAATGTAATTCAGCTCAATTTCAGTATGTTAAGCTGGGTTGCTTGACATAATAAATAAAATTCAATCAATTGTAAGAAATTATTTGAACATTTATTTAGTGTATTCTTTTGTATATTCTTTTTTATAAATATATTCTTTTGTTTGCAGAAAATACCTGTGAAGCGGAGACTTATAAGATGAGCTTCGCAACCTATACCTAGTTAATACTGATAGTAGTGCTCGCTGTAATTAATAATTAAAATAATCATAAATAATTATGAAATTATTCTTTATTGTATTGTATGTCATGCAATCTTAAAAGCATATTTAGCGTTCTTATTGGTTAGATGTTAGATGTCGCCACTAGCGTATACAGTAAATAAATAAATTCAACGTATTTTGAAAGAGTGTGCGTTATTAATTTATTCCGTTCCAGCAGTCTAAAAGTCAATAGCCGGGTCCTCACCGGCCCATCCAGAACCGCTCGAACTTGCGCGGTCTTGCCTGATGCACCTCTATGTGATACCTACTGGGTGTATCACATTATATTTCTCGTCCGACGCGTGCATGATACAATGCGTTTGTATCATGCACGCGTCGGACGAGAAATCAAAAGGAAACCACGAACTAAACACCCGATCAACTAAACAAACTTTTGATCGTGGACCGGAATGTAGGTCGGCTGGTGTGAAATAGCTAAAGTATGCTTTATCTAGCGCGAACGAAAAACGAGATAGTCTAAAGTGTTAATAAAGCATACACTACTTCCAAGCATACAATCAGTTCATCGTAACAAGTCCCTTCCTTCAAAACTTTACACGAGAACTTTTCACTTCCGGTCTTACAAAAAAAATTTGAACATTTTCTTATAAGACCGGAGGTCGAAACGTTTTATCGGTATGAAAATAGGACATCGCTAATGTACAATATATGTATAATCATTTGACAAGTAAGTAAATATAGACAAAGTGGAGACATTTGGGTATTTTTTGGGTATTGAGCAACTATAGTGGTCTCTTTTATTTCAAGTAACTTTTGTGATAAGTAGAAAAGGATGCATTCTGTTTTGGAAGTACAACTTTTTTCGGTAAATCTAATACTATACTAAATCTTAGGTACAACCTACATGCTGACGTCACGCGACTCGCTGCTTATTAGTCAATTTTGACAAATATAGCATAGACAAATGAGGAGATTTTGTACATTCTGACGTCACACAAATGGCGCATTTATGTTCATTTAAATTGATTCTAATTTTCATTTATTGGTATTATTGACAAAAAATGCCGTAATATTTAGGACAATCAATTTTATTGATATTCGTGAGAAATAGATTTAAGTAGGAAGGAAATAGGATAAATACCTATGTACTACATTACCTGTATACACTCCTCCAGGAACTCTAGCGTGAGATGCGGTTCATTGTGCGCGAGTTTCTCGCTCACTGACTTAATAAATATTGTGTTGTTGGACGGAATGCATAGGCCTGTGGACAACGACACTTTATGAATATCGTGTTGTTGGACGGAATGCATAGGCCTGTGGACAACGACACTTTATGAATATCGTGTTGTTGGACGGAATGCATAGGCCTGTGGACAACGACACTTTATGAATATCGTGTTGTTGGACGGAATGCATAGGCCTGTGGACAACGACACTTTATGAATATCGTGTTGTTGGACGGAATGCATAGGCCTGTGGTCAACGACATTTTATGAATATCGTGTTGTTGGACGGAATACATAGGCGTGTGACAACACACCCAATATTATTACACCAATTGATATTATGACTGACAAGCTGCGCCCCGCGGTGTCACCCGCTGTTTCCCGGAATAAAAAATAGCCTATGTCATTTTCCAGGACTTAATATACCTACATACCAAATTTCATCAAAATCCGTTCATTCGTTTTTGCGTGATTGAGAAACAAACATCCATCAATCTATCCATATATCCATTCTCACAAACTTTCGCATTTATAATCGAAGTAGGGTAAGGATAAAATCTTGCAAAGAAACATCACCTGAAGTCTCCAGCAGTTGACCCTCGATCTTCAAATGGAAGGTGGCGGTGAGCGCGCACAGCTGGTTGTAGGCAGCGGTTCTCAAGTTGGGGTCGCACGAGCCCAGGTTGAGAAGCGCCATGTTGAGAAGCGTACCGGGCACGTCCTTAGGCCGTATCTTTTGGTGGACTGTTACTGAGTCCTGAAAAAATATACTCAATCGTATATTTTGGGCACGCAAGAAAACGGTTCCCCGTCCACAACAGCATCTTTGGCAAGTTGGTCTGCCTTTTCATTACCCGACAAGCCGATATGAGAAGGCACCCATTGTATAATGACATTTTTATTTTGGTGTGCCATTTTTTGGACAGACTCCAGAATGCTGTAGGCTATCGGTGTGCCTCGACAGTTCGAGGTGCACCGAGCCAGATGTTGGAGTGCGCTCCTGGAATCCGTCACTATTACATATCTACCCGACTGGAACGAGTCAATATAAGAAATTGCCTCAGCTATAGCGAACAACTCTGTGGACATAATAGAAATGTTTACATCGATTCGAAATTTAAAAGAACTTTCTGTTTGTGGATCAAAGAAAGCAAAACCAGCAATACCGTTTTCCTCCTTCGAACCGTCCGTATAAACTTTATAAAAACCACTATATTTTTTATTTATAAAGTCATCACACAATTGTCTCAAACCACATAAGTCATACGCATGTTTAGGCTTATTGATGTGCTCGATATTAGATTTAATGATTTGTGATAGGTCCACACCGCTGACCCACTTATCCATAGAAAACATTTCTAATCTATCGCTAGTATATATATGTATGGATTTAAGATAATCGTGTACTAGCACTAAGGTAGGCTTGTTTTTGCGTCTCCAGTAAAAAAGTTGACATAAATCGTGTAACTCATCTAATACCTTAATAATATTGTTATTGTTCAAGGATTTTGCCTTTAACCAAAACTTCCCACCAAGGTAGTATCTTCTAATAGAGAGAGGTGGAAGATGAAGCTCACACTCCATGACGTGAATGGCTGTACTTTTAATAAAACCACCTATTACTCGCATGCACTGGTTTTGTAACTTATCTAGTTTTCCTAAGTGTGTTTTGCAACTACTCCCAAACAGAAAACTACCATAATCCAGCCTACTACGAATAATGGAGATGTATATACGTCTCAAATACTTGGGATGTATGCCCCAGCCTGAACCCGCTAATACCTTAAACACATTCACTAACTTAGAAGTCTTACTTATTGTCTCATTTACGTGTTTTGCCCAGCGCAGTGATCTGTCTAGCCATAAACCTAAATACTTAATGACGTCAACCGTCTGCATGGGAACGTTATTGATAAAAAGACTTACATGTTCATTTTTATAGCCTCGCTTAAAAACACAGATTTTACTTTTAGAAGATGATATTTCTAGACCAATATTAAATAGTAATTTTGAGAAGTTATTTAATGCTAATTGTAATTGTTGTATATTGTCCTCTTTGTTATTACCCGTTTTGTATAAGACAAAGTCATCCGCATATTGCGAAATACAAACATTATTGATAGTTTTGCATATGTTACTTGTTATTATATTGAATAATAAAGGCGAGGCTGGATCCCCCTGAGCTAGACCGCGGCAAGTATATCTACGACTGCATAGTGATCCCACTTGAATATTGAGATACCTTTCTTTTAGAAAATTCCAAAAATAATTGCATATACCGACACTAATTCCCATCTGATTCATAATGTTTAATAAACAGGTAATATCGACATTGTTATATGCATTGTCTATATCTATAAAACATGCAATTGTCTGATAATTACTTGAAAAGCCCGCTTGTATTCGCGAAACTAATACCGTGAGATTATCTAATGTAGATCTACATCGTCTAAAACCGGTTGTATCTGTAGATAAAAGATCGTTTTTTTCTACAAACCATTCTAATCTTTTGACAAGGATGCAATGAAATATTTTACAAACACAAGAAATCATTGATATGGGCCGTAGTGACGCCGGGGACTGTGAATCGCGAACCGATTTTGGGATCGGAACTATAGTGATATCTCGCCACTGCTTAGGTACAAAGCTTTGTGTGAAAATAACATTATATAAAAACAATAGGATTATTTTACCATTGTCAGGAAGATTACTTATCATCGAGTACGAGATTTGGTCGCTTCCGGGGGAAGTATCTTTATGGCGAACACTATTGTCTAACTCTTGTCTAGTTATTGGAGTATCTAAATAAGTATAGCTTGACGAGAAGGAAGGAGTACACGGGAGTACGTAGTCAGGTGTAAGGTTTTGCAACAGTTCGTTTGCACTCTCTTTGTTTACATAAGACCTAGACATTTTATGACCCTTGAGCCACTTCATTTTGCGCCACAACTCATTTTGCGTAGCACATCCATCTAGTGACGAGCAGAAATTCCGCCATGATAAGTCCTTTGTTTTACGTATAGATCTTTGACTATCGCGTATTTTATTTTGTAAGACCTGTAAATTACGAGGGGTCGGGTTTCGTCTAAATGTTGACAATGCAAGGCGACGTTCAGCTACTAATTTTGATAGATTCGTATCCCAATAAGGCTTAGATGTGAATTTACTATTAGGGTTATTATTAACTTTTATATATGGGATATAGCGATCCGCGGCTGTATACATGCATTGTACAAAATTATCATAACATTCTTGGGGGTTATCTGAATATGAAAAGTTACTATAAAGATCTTCCAAAAAGTCCCTGTATGATGACCAATTAGCTTTTTTATAATTCCGTCGCAGGGTAATTAAATAAGGATCGTTCTCATAATGTGTACTAATCTTAATAATTAAATGATCGCTACCTAATGTTTCATTTATTATAGTCCAGTTCAACTTAATTGCGATATCGTATGACGCTAATGATACGTCCGGTGCGGACTGCTGTAACTGGTTATTTACTAATCTAATACGCGTGGGGCTGCCGTCGTTTAAACTAACAAGTGAAGTATCTGCTAAACTATCAAAGATTTGGGAGCCCCTAGTGTCAATTTTATTGGACCAATTCGTATGGTGGCCGTTAAAGTCACCCAGAATAATAGTTTTTTTGCCAAAAGATGTAAATAAGTAGTCCCAATCTGTCTGACAAGTGCGAACAGACGGGGCACAATAAATAGAAGCTACATATTCAATATTTTCACAATTATAAATTTTGAGCATCAAAAGTTCTATACCTGAGTTTAAACTACTTACATTATGCAAGGAAGCTTTAATAGAATTATGAACACAAATCGCGACTCCACCATACGAATCTTGTCTGTCTTTACGAAAAACTTTATAACCACTTAATTTTATTTGGCTCTCAGGATGTAACCATGTCTCACTAAGTGCAGCGATATGGACTTTCTCGTGATACAATAATTGATGAAATGCTATTAATTTCGGTTTGAGACTATGCGCATTCCATTGTATAATATTTAGCTTACATACGTTTTTGGTGTAATCCATTATGAGTTAATATAGTCCAATATTAACTGCAATATTGGCCAGTCCGAAATATTATCTACTACAACTAGAATAACCCACTCGACACAGCACTTAATGGCACTTTGCACTTTTAATTGTATGGAAGCTTCTTTTAAAAATAAAATCTCTTTAAGTCTTCTCAGTAGCTCGCCGAATTTCACATCTCTCTCTTTCTTTTCTTTCTGTTCAGTTTCAGGGTTATTGAGTACAATATTAGGAGAGAATAAGTCGGCCTCAGCCCACTGTTCTGTCTCCTTGTCCGGACGTCGTTGCTTTTTGGACTGTCGCAAAGGTTTCTTAATGTTTTTGTTTTCATTGTGAACTACTGCTTTTGTTACGACCATCTCAGCAAAAGTAGGTTCTTGGCTAGGGGTAATCACAGTTGACTTAGCTATCGCAAAAGTGGGGTATTCCTGAGTCATCGCAGGAATGGGGTATTCCTGGGTGTACGTTACTACTTTAGGTTTAAGTTCTTCTGGAGGTACATACATCGTCAAAGCTTTACGATACGTACAATTAAATTCGGCCATTAGTTCCCTGAGTCTTTTCTCTTTGCAATAGGCTGGACATGTGCGAGCTAGCGCCATGTGACGGCCACCACAGTTAACACATTTATATGAGACAGTCTCGCAGTTATTATGGTTACCACCACATTTCGGGCAGACTGTTTTTGAAGAAGGACATCTTTTCGTTCCATGCCCTAGTTTCCAGCAATTTCCGCACTGAGACACAGGGAAAATATAGGGATCAACTTTTATGCGCAAGTTGTCTACAAATATATGAGACGGTCGAAAAGAACCTTTAAAACAGAGGCGTACAGCTTCACTGGGATGCCATCCCTCCACATTAGGGATTCGACGCATGAGTCTGCTAACAGACTGTATTTGAGCAGGGTCGGGGCAGGTTATACTTTTTAAAATATCTTCTTCAGACACGTCCAAATCAATATCTTTAATCACACCGTAAGAAAAGCTTGTTTCCATCGCCCTATGGATTTTCCATCCTAAATCTGTCAGAGACTTGCATTTTTCAATTTTTTCGACATTTATTTCATCGACAATGTCCACCCTGACCTTAAAAGGATTGATATACTTTACTCTTTCAACATCTGTAATACCATATTTCAAAAAAATCTTTGCAAGGGCGAATCGTTTCGGCATTTTTTCGTTACAAGTAATATACAGTTCTATATATTCTACTGGTTTAAGTTTCTTCTCTTTAGCTCCTACGATTTGCCAATCTTCTTCCTCTTCATCTCTGTTTCGTTTGCTTGGTCTCACTACATCATCTTCCTCTCCCTTTTCTTGTTGTTTTATGCTTTCCTGATACTGTTCCTCTATAACATCAATCATCTCGTGTTCGCTTAGCGAACTCCTCTTACTCGCTACGTCCATTGTATCGTTCACAATCGGAGCGCATTCGATAATATCATCCATGGTACGGAATTAATTGAAGCGCATCGTTATCGGCTGTGCTAACGCAAGCGCCTTGCCTCCTACGGCACTCGGGCGCACCGAGAACAATAGGCTGCCGGCGCGCGGCGCACGCGGTTGCGTAAACAAGGTACTGTTAACTGTGTGCACGACCACCTCGCACGAATGCCGACACGAGACTGACCTCTTACATTTAGTTAGAAAAAAATGCATTCAAACGTGGAAAGAATATTTTGACGAGAGGTCACTGACGAAGGGCATCTGGTATAAAACCATCCAACCTTGCTTAACGCGATCACCGTGGTTCTCAAGCTCTGAAATTCCTAGACCTGAAATTGTTACTGCCTTAAGACTTAGATCGGGACACATTCCACTAAATAAGTTTAAATTTCTTATGAGAAAGTCCGAATCACCAAATTGTGCAGAGTGCGGCGTGGTTGAAGATGTTTACCATGTGTTGGTGGAATGTGTCCGGAACGAAGTCGAGAGAAGAGATTTATTGATGTCTACTGGCATGGATGTTAGAGATCTTGGAGTGTGTAATAGCGTTCTCGCTTACCCTCTTTCAGAGGGAGCGATAAGGCTATACAAAATGGTGAACATCGCCATTAAACGCCGAGGTTAGTCGGTAGATGCATACGATGGGAGTGTCATGATCATGTCTGATCAAACTCCTTTTTAATAAATAAAGATTTAAAAAAAAAAAAAAAGTATATTTTGGCACACAATAATGAGTCCGGAAAAAAATAAGGCTTTTTTCTGGTAGACTGTTAATGACTTCTGAAAAAAATAAGGTTGTATTTTCTGGTGGACTGTTATTGTGTCCTAAAACATATGGCTATTTTTGGCGGACTGAAAAATGAAGACTGTATTTTTGGTGAACTGTTACTGAGTTCTGAAGAAATATATTAAAGCATGTTTTTTGTAGACTGTTAATGGTTCTTATAATATTTTTAAGCATTAACGAATGCTAAGCGAAAAACTCAAACACTCTTAAGACGGTAAAATAACGGAAGAAGAAATTCGACACTCGAGTTGGTGCCCACCGTAGCTCAAGCGTCCCGCGCTGAGGGAATATTGGGTTGTGGGTTCGAGTCCCAGCCGGTGGTCGAATTTTTTCTTCCCGAAAAACCTTGTTTGACTGTTAATGAGTCCGGAAAAAATAAGGTTCTTCAATAACAACCTATTCAGCGGAATTACACTAGATATTTTCATTGCGTTTTAGATTATACTCCGTCCAACCATTTATTTAACTTTTGACTTGTGCACGCCTATGAAGTTTCGTAATTATTGAAGTGATGAATCATAGTTAAAAAAATGCAAAACTTTGTGGGCACTGTTGTTTTTTTTACAATAGTGCCGGACGTATCTTCGATATTTTTTGAGCCCGAAGATTGATAACCAAAATTATCGAGGTGATTTTTTCATAAAACAATGTAAAGGGTTGTCAATTATTTTCATTTGTAAATTATTATCGATCGTAAAAGGTTAAATATTAAGATATAAAGTCAAATAGAGCAAATAAAACAACCAAAATAATTAATATTGTTTTTTATGAATACATGCAATATAGTTACTTAAACACCTGATTATTTCTATATAACAATACAAAACATTAAGCAAAAATGAAACATCAATTTGTTAAATCGATTAAAACTTATTTATAAATAAAGTCGATTGTTTTCAGAAATCGAATCAGTAAAGGAATGAGGACATCACTAATCGAGCTGTCAAAAGATAAACAATAAATGGTTGGACGGAGTATAGTATAGATAACTTACCGGTTGACTCAGCTCCCATCTATTCCTTATATGTATGATGGACTGCACTATATTGTCACAGTCGTTGTGTATGAAACTCAGCGGAGTCGGGTCGTTTATTATCGAAAGGGAGAACTGGTTGTCATCAACTAAGCAAACCTGTAATAAATAATAATATAATATCCTATTCATCATAGGCCTGTTCCATCTAAAGAGATGATTTAATCAGCGTCCGGAGTAACAATGACTGAACGGCACTTCCGTTCATGACTCAAAAGGCCGACACGGGAATAACAGATCCGGTCACACCGTGTGCAGATGTTTAAATGCTGCGATCCCATAGCTTTATCCAATATCCTATTATTCCGCTTTGCCAGTTATTCAGCCGCCAAGCGGTAGTGCGCAAGCATTACTGTGTTCCGGCTTGAAGGGCATTGTAGCCAGCGAAATTACTGGGCATTATGAGACTCAACAGCTAATTGTCTCAGAGTGACGAGCGCAGTACAGCGCCGCGCAGGATTTTGCAAAACAAAGTTCTGGATGGTGCTGTTATTGTTATGGGCTGGCATATTGCTTACCATCAGGCAAACGACCAGCTCGTCTCGTCATTAAGTTACATAAAAATAAATAAATAAATAAAAATATTAATATCATAAATGCGAAAATTTGTTAGTATGGATGTATGGCTGTTTGTTACTCAATCACGCATTATATCCGCATTATATCCTAGATCCGCGCTGGTCAGCGTCGCCGGCACCAGCTGTTAGCGTCGTCTGGCGTGTTACGCTCACAGCACGCGAATAATGCACCGACGGCGAGAGCCATTAAACTAATTAATCAGTTCCTTAATGAGGTCCAAGATGCCGACAGACATGTTGACCCATTAGTCGTCTATATAAGTATTTAATATTTCATTTAAGTGTAGAATTTCAATGTGCTTCTATCGATAACTTTCAATGTGAAACGGGGTTACCCGACAAATTTACAAAGCGTGATTGTGGTATGAATCGTTATGTATACGCCCAATCTATTCAATTGCACTGTGTAATACGGCTCTTTTGTCTATGGTTTATATCAAAGTCAAAATCTCTTGGCTAGAACGATGTCGAACATCCAGTAGCCTGGAGGGCTAAGTATAGTAAAATATTCATTTACAAAGGTTTTGATGTAAGTTCTAACACAAAGCAAAGCAGAGTGTTCACTTAAAAAAAAAACTGACGCCAATGGTGTTTTATGTAGGTGAGAATGATAACCATTTGGAAAATATATTTAAAATCAATCTAATTGCTCTTTATGTGGATGAATAACCACTATTATCGTAGGTTTTTTTTCTCCTAGCGAATAGGTAAGTGGAGTTAACTCTGTTATGAAGACGTACGCGACTTATTCAATTCATTCAATTCATTTATTAATAATTCAGACATAATTATCCATATTTGTTAGTAAAAATGCAAGTTCATAAAAATGTTAGTAAGTAATTAATCAATTTGTTTCATTAAAAATGTCAAAATAAAATAATCGATAATGTCAATAAAATCAATACAATAATCAATATGTCAACAAATAATTTTAAATCAAATTCAATATGAAATATAAAAAAAATCAATAAAATCAATAATCTTATAAAATCAATATAACAGCTGTGAGAAAGCCAAAATCTCTTTAATCATGTTTGGTATCACAGATGCACTTATGAACGTCAAATTATCTCACCGTATCGCAAAAAGAACCACTACTCAGAAGATACGGCAAGATACTGAGGGACATTTTTTTAGAGATTATATATCGATATAAACTTTGTTTGTCAAAACTTATTTATTTCGAATTGAGCTTTCGTTGACGTTTGATTGCAACAAACGGGTTACGTGATCGCAAAACCATCAACGAAACTGGTTTCTCATTGAAATTGATTGAAATAAAAGATACATGATCGCCCTGCAGGGTTTAAGATAACTTACCTCGTCGATCTCCGACGCGTAGTAAACATCATTGAGCAGGACAGGTAGACCCAGGACCTTGCTCTTTTCAACTGACGTTATCTGCAAAGCTGTAGGCCCGACCTGACATAGAAACACAATATTTGTAAATATGCTGATGTATAAGAAATGAAACAAAACATTGCTTTTCAAGTTATTTCTACCCGTTACGTCTGTTTAAAGTCAAAACTCAAAAGAACGAGGACAAATGAACGGAAGCAACTCAGAGTAAGCCCCTAGTTATCTGTGGGTTAAACCATTTCCTGTAACGGGGGGCCCGGGTTTTAATCTCCGCTGAAGCACATACATTTTTTTTAATTGTGCTAAGCTTACGTTATTGCATAAAACATGTGTTACGACACCGCTCCTAGTACACCAAATAAATTATCTAAAAACATGAGAGTCTGAGAAAACCGAAAACCCCATCAAAATTGGTTCAGCCATACACTACACAGTACAATCACTTACTTTGATAGCGACTTTAGTATCCTTATGGCTCAGTTTCAAGGCATTGTTGAAAACCTTCAAATCCTCCTCCAGAGCTAGGGTTGCCCCCGGCAACTTCTGTTGTTCCGGATCGACGTACTCGCTCAACTTAGCGTGGTTTTCAATGAAAACCAGCTTGCGACAGCCCTGGAAAAATCTCTACAACTTTTCATAAAGGGTAGAACTAAAATGCAGGCCCACTTGATGGAAGCGATGTGTTGCATCTGCCGCCAGAGGCAATGCAGATGAGATGCCTACTCTGAAAAAAAGAAAGAAAGAGAAAGAAATAGGGGGTTATGGCATGACTTCTGACGCCCGCCATTTTGAATTTCCTGTTGGGTAGTTTAATACTCTGTTCATTCATGAACAACACGTGTTGGTTTAATACTCTGTTCATTCATGAACCACACGTGGTAGTTTGATACTCTGTTCATTCATGAACCACACGTGGTAGTTTAATACTCTGTTAATTCATGAACCACACGTGGTAGTTTAATACTCTGTTAATTCATGAACCACACGTGGTAGTTTAATACTCTGTTCATTCATGAACCACACGTGGTAGTTTAATACTCTGTTCATTCATGAACCACACGTGGTAGTTTAATACTCTGTTCATTCATGAACCACACGTGGTAGTTTAATACTCTGTTCATTCATGAACCACACGTGGTAGTTTAATACTCTGTTCATTCATGAACCACACGTGGTAGTTTAATACTCTGTTCATTCATGAACCACACGTGGTAGTTTAATACTCTGTTCATTCATGAACCACACGTGGTAGTCTAATACTCTGTTCATTCATGAACCACACGTGGTAGTTTAATACTCTGTTCATTCATGAACCACAAGTGGTAGTTTAATACTCTGTTCATTCATGAACCACACGTGGTAGTTTAATACTCTGTTCATTCATGAACCACACGTGGTAGTTTAATACTCTGTTTATTCATGAACCACACGTGGTAGTTTAATACTCTGTTAATTCATGAACCACACGTGGTAGTTTAATACTCTGTTCATTCATGAACCACACGTGGTAGTTTAATACTCTGTTCATTCATGAACCACACGTGGTAGTTTAATACTCTGTTCATTCATGAACCACACGTGGTAGTTTAATACTCTGTTCATTCATGAACCACACGTGGTAGTTTAATACTCTGTTCATTCATGAACCACACGTGGTAGTTTAATACTCTGTTTATTCATGAACCACACGTGGTAGTTTAATACTCTATTAATTCATGAACCACACGTGGTAGTTTAATACTCTGTTCATTCATGAACCACACGTGGTAGTTTAATACTCTGTTCATTCATGAACCACACGTGGTAGTTTAATACTCTGTTAATTCATGAACCACACGTGGTAGTCTAATACTCTGTTCATTCATGAACCACACGTGGTAGTTTAATACTCTGTTCATTAATGAACCACACGTGGTAGTTTAATACTCTGTTAATTCATGAACCACACGTGGTAGTTTAATACTCTGTTAATTCATGAACAACACGTGGTAGTTTAATACTCTGTTCATTCATGAACCACACGTGGTAGTTTAATACTCTGTTAATTCATGAACCACACGTGGTAGTCTAATACTCTGTTCATTCATGAACCACACGTGGTAGTTTAATACTCTGTTCATTAATGAACCACACGTGGTAGTTTAATACTCTGTTAATTCATGAACCACACGTGGTAGTTTAATACTCTGTTAATTCATGAACAACACGTGGTAGTTTAATACTCTGTTCATTCATGAACCACACGTGGTAGTTTAATACTCTGTTAATTCATGAACAACACGTGGTAGTTTAATACTCTGTTCATTCATGAACCACACGTGGTAGTTTAATACTCTGTTCATTCATGAACCACACGTGGTAGTTTAATACTCTGTTCATTCATGAACCACACGTGGTAGTTTAATACTCTGTTCATTCATGAACGACACGTGGTAGTTTAATAATTTGTTCATTCATATATTTACTGTCATAAAATATTTAAACTGACTTAGAAGCTAATGTTCTGGGTGGTGCAACTGTTACAGGCAGGCGTGTTGCTTACCATCAAGTGAATTACCTATTCATCGCACCATTCATAAAAAGTCACAACTTGTCAAGGCTCGCTTACCACCACGGTGTAAGCCCATTGTACCCGTAGGCCTTGTCCCCGCTACGCGGACAACAGGACGTCATAAAAATTTCGTGCCATTGTCCCCCTTACGGAGATACAGCCACTAGGTTAGGTTATGTTAGAACTGTCACCACACAGCGCGAGCGTGCCGCGGCAGCGGCCGGCGAAGCACCAACGGACCTATACCACCACAACCACCCGGCTTCGCCCGTCTTTTACTGAAAAAGAACATGACATGGTACCTTTAACGGCATGAGGATGTTCTCGTGGAACTTTGTATACTCGCGCACCCAGCCGTTGCAGTTGTATATATAGACAGCGTGTATATTGATGTATGATACTTCCGGCATCACCGTGAACCACTTCGAGAGGAAGTCCGTCCTGGGGAGAAAAATAAATAATTAATAAATACGCCCAACGATCACATACATAGATCCTGGTCCCGAACTAGGAATCCCTGTATCTAGGGAACCGGGTACTATGAGGTCCCACAACACCCAGACACGAAACAAATACTTGCGCTTTTTTTCTGTGCACAAACATTTGTCCCGTTGCGGGAATCGAACCCGCAACCGGTGTACGAGATTTGATCCAACCTGCCCAACCACTACATCAAAAATCTCTTTAATACCTTTCAGACAATATACAAAAACATAACACAGAATTAAGTCAATCATACAAATTGCTTCACAGGGTTCAAAAAATTCGCTCACTGTATTTCCAGACGAGAGTTTCTCACTGTATTTGAATTCAGGAACAGTTCCTTATGCGATGCCGGAACTTGGAGCCTACAGGACTTGAAGTCAGTGGTCCTAGATCCTTGGTCTGCCTTGTATGTATATCAGAAAGGTGTGTTTTCGTCAAACCCCATCCGGAGTACTTTAGAAAACGCAGCGAAGTGATAACTCGACAAAAAAGAACAAAATTTGTAAACCTGGTCTATCAACCGCCTTCTCACAAAGAAATCTCTACATAGTATAAAACAAAGTCGCTTTCTCTGTCCCTATATCCGTATGTATGCTTAAATCTTTAAAACTACGCTACGGATGTTGATGCGGTTTTTTTTAATAGATAGAGTGATTGAAGAAGGTTTATATGTATAATAACCGTGCGAAGCCGGGGTGGGTCGCTAGTTTATAATAAGAATGCTTATCACAATTTTTATTTTACAATGATGGGTTTACTTAATTTGACTAGCGAAGTTGATGAAACAATCTCTATTGACTGTCATAATCATGAGTCTGTCGAATCATGTAAGGTGTTTTTTAAAGATAACCCTGGATACAACTTTAAGATTATCTCACTAAATATAAGAAGTCTTCAACGCAATTTTGACGTTTTCGCTATCACACTAAAACGTTTTAATACTGACTTTGACGCTATTATACTGACGGAGTGCTGGTTGTCAGAAGGCACAATGATTGACCTTCTTCCTGGTTATAACTCGTTTCGCTCACATAAACAACTTAACAAAAATGGTGGAGTAGTAATCTTTGTAAAAACCTCATACAGTTCTACGGCATCAGTACCTAACATTACAGACGCGGACTGTCTGCTAGTAAATGTGGCCAACAAAACTGTAATTTTAGGAATTTACCGCTCTCCATCCATCGCTGTCATCGATCCGTTCATTAGTTCACTGGATTTGGTTTTAAACAACTTAAGCGGAAAGCCGCAAATTTTTGTCTCAGGCGACATGAATATTGATTTATGTCACTCTAACAGCTCTCAGGTGTCTGACTACCTTTGTTTAATGGCGACTCATGGTTTACTTCCTGCCATTACAAGTCCCACTCGAGGTGAATCCTGCTTAGATCACATCTTCATAAAATCTGCATCAAGGGCAACTGGTCTGGTATGCAAATCTTCAATTACAGACCATGATATCGTCATAGCCGGTATCACCCATAAGTCGTCAATCAACTCATTAGTTTCTCGATTTCGCCTGAAGATGAATACTGACGCGGTGGTTTCGGGAATAATTAGTACTGACTGGTCTCCAGTTATTACAAAACTGTGTGTTAATTCCGCAGTAACTGCTTTTAATGATACCTTAGCCAACATCATACATAAAAACACACAAAAAGTAAAAATTGGAAGAAAGATGGTATGTATGAAGCCCTGGATCACACCAGGACTAATCAGGTGTATGCGTCACCGAGACAAACTGCATCGCGAGAGTAGAGCCCACCCAGACGATCTTCAACGCCATAAAATTTACACCAGATACAGAAACTTCTGCAATAAACTTCTTCGGAAAATTAAAGCACAATATTTCAGCCAGCAACTTGAACAGAATAAAGACAATCCTAAAAAGCTGTGGAAGACAATTAAAAGTATATGCTACACCTCAAACCGCAGTTGTGAGTCCAGTGAATTGTTAAATACCCCTAACAACACTGTAAATCCCCTTGACTCCTGCAACCAGTTCTTTGTCACCGTAGGTAAGAAATTAGCTGATGACATTTTGTCCAAGCTAGCAAAAAATGAGGAATCACTTATTAAATCACACAGGCCTCGTTCATCTGTTGCATACTCGCTGTTCCTTTACCCTACAGATCCTTACGAAGTCTCTAAAATTATATCTAACCTCAAAAATGACAGTGCTCCTGGCCCTGACACTATAACTGTTTCAATAATCAAAAAGTCACTTCATGTTATCCTCATACCTTTAACACACATTTTCAATCTCAGCCTAGAGTCTGGCATATTTCCGGAATGTTGGAAGGTCGCAGCCGTGTCTCCCATACACAAAAATGGTCCCAAAAACACCCCAGACAACTACAGACCTATTGCCCTACTTAGTGTTATTTCTAAAATACTCGAAAAACTAGTTAACATAAGACTTACTAACTACGTAGAAAAATACAAAATTTTGTCTGATAGACAATTCGGTTTCCGCAGAGGCAGATCCACCGAGGACGCTGCAACGACTCTTGCCGATCTGGTATCTTCCTACGTTGATAATGACGAAAACTGTATAGGAGTGTTTCTGGATCTGGCGAAAGCGTTCGACACGGTCTCGGTGGGGCTGTTGCTGAGGAAATTAGAATCGATTGGAATTAGAGGAGTGGCCCTTGAGTGGTTTACAAGTTACTTGTCTAATCGTAAACAGTACGTTAAAATAGGTAACTACTCTAGCGGACAACTGCCAATCAAGTACGGTGTCCCGCAAGGTAGTATACTCGGCCCAACGCTATTTGTTTTGTACATCAACGATATTCTTAACAGCAATCTAAAAAACGCAGACGTTATAACCTACGCAGACGACACTGCAATTTTATTTCACGGAGACACGTGGGACCGAGTATTTGGCCTGGCAGAGGACGGTCTTTCGGTCATTGCTAAAGCCCTTGATAATAACCTCCTAACTCTGAACACCAAAAAGACCAAGTATATAGCTTTTTCCAAAACTTGCGTGACCCAGCCCCCCACAAGCAAAACTCTAAAGATTCACTACTGCACTGAGAACCCTCCAATTCAGGAGTGCTTATGCAGTTCCATAGACCGGACGACTTGCATAAAATACTTAGGCGTGATTCTTGACGAGAATATGACTTATAAGCAACACATTACTGATCTATCTGCCCGAGTACGGAGACTGATATTTGTCATGAGAAACCTTAGAGATTGCACCCCGTTACCTTTATTGAGACAAATATACACTGCGCTATGTCAATCCATAATTGCATACTGCATCACAATATGGGGCAGTGCAGGCAAGTCCTCCTTCATTAATATCGAAAGAGCACAAAGAGCACATTAAAGGTTTCACTACGAAAACCTTTTCGTTTCTCAACCGATTCACTCTTTGACGAATTTAAGGTGCTGCGTGTTAGACAACTTTACATTTATAACGCCGTCCTAAAAATTCACTTCAGCTTGAAAAGTCGCACTGACTACGAAGGAATAATGAGTAGAAGAGCCTTCAGGATTCCTCTTCCACAGGCAAAATCTCTCTTAGCAAGACGTAGTCCGGCCTATTCTCACCCAAGCACTTACAACAAGGTTAGCAAACAGTTCGAATTTAACACTCATTCCAAGTACACATGTAAAAAATCGCTCAGAGAATGGCTACTTAAACTAAGCTATGTCGAGACAGAAGATCTAATATCTGCCTAGCGCGCACTCACACGCCTCACTTACACACACTCACTCACACTCACCCTCGCCACACTCACATTTCATCACGCTCAGACTCACACCCTCACACTAACTCAATATCTATCAAACTTTACATTAACAATAAATATATACATACCATAGTTATTATACCTATCCCACATTGCCATTTGTCAAGTTTTTCAATTACTTTGGTTACAATATTTTAAATTTGATTTGTTAAAATTGCACTCGACTCCCAAGACACAGGCCTCGTGCTTAGTTTGGGGTTCGCTGATAACTCTATTTTTTTAGATAATAAGTATTCTGTCCTATTTGTAAGAAAAATTTGTAAATTTTCTTTTGGCAATAAATAATTATCTTATCTTATCTTATCTATCTAACATGAGTATAACAGGCTACCAAAGCACATTCAATTATTAGAGAGATATAAAGAAATTTTTATGTCACTGGCTGTTGTGTCATTGTGTTTTATTACGTTAAAGAATTTGTAAATTGTAGTGACAATAAGTATTTTGTTGAAAATTATATTTTTCAAGACAAACTTTTAACAAATTCATAATCGTAATCGCGAGCAGATTAAAAGGCGCCCAAACACTAGTAGTGAACAATTATCCGTCAAGGAGTTCCATTGCCCACCTTCCGTCTCCATCATCAGATCAGCTGGCTGTCACCATAATATTGCATTGTCATCAGACCTTGACAAGTATGCAAAACCTCAACTCTAGGACAAGAGGAAGTGGTTCTGATTCAGCTTGCAAGATTTCACCCGAACAAACATAGTTACATACATACATATAATATATATACATACTTTGCAAGGTAAATAAAATCCCCTAATTGAAGACTTTCCAATTATAATGGCTAATGTACTCTTTAGACCATTCTATGAATAACAAGTATCAAGATTTCACCCGAACAAACATAGTTACATACATACATATAATATATACCTATACATACATTGCAAGGTAAATAAAATCCCCTAATCGAAGACTTTCTAATTACAACGGCTAATGTACTCTTTAGACCATTCTATGAATAACAAGTATCAAGATTTCACCCGAACAAACATAGTTACATACATACATATAATATATATACATACATTGCAAAGTAAATAAAATCCCCTAATTGAAAACTTTCCAATTACAATGGCTAAAGTACTCTTAAGACCATTCTATGAATAACAAGTATCAATATAAAATGTAATCTAGCATATAAATTATTTTTATGGCTGGAGTCGACTAAAAAGTTGACTCCAGCCTGGACAGTCGCATTGCTATCTGTCCCTGGATCCATCCATGAAGTGTAAAGAGAAGGGGGTCATACCTGAACCTATTATCCGATCCCGTGTGCGTGAAATCCACGATGAGTTCGAAAGGTTGTTGACAGAACGGCCGCAGGGTTATGATCACGTGGTATATCAGGAGGTCTGGGTTCGTTTCGCCGATTCTGTAACATTTATAATCATCGTCAACTTCATCTGTGCCGTAGTGACAACCCTATTCTTTTGCAAGTATACATTTTATCGAACAAAAAACCGACTTCAATGTTTCTACGAAGTCCAAGGTCAAATATTGATGAAATGTATATGGGACCACTTCGTAGCTATACTGCACCCAACGCAAAAAAAAAAATATTTCGAATCGGTTCATGAATGACGGAAATCTGAGGTGACATAAAAAACATACAATCGAATAGAGAACCTTCTCTTTTTTTGAATTCGGTTAAAATGCATGAAACAAGTGAGGGTAGTAAGGTGAGGGTAAGTAATTAGTGATAATTAAAAAAAAAATGTTGCTTCACGATCACATCATAGATCCTGGCCTCTAACCTGGATTCTCATGTATCTAGGGAACCAGGAACTAGACACAACACCCAGACACGAAACAAATGCATGCGTTTTTTTTCTGTGCAAACATTCGTCGCGGGAATCGACCCGCAACCTCAGTGGTGTATGAGATTTGGGCCAACCTGCCCAACCACTGCATCACAAAGGCTGTCAAACATTAAACCATAGTTAATTGTTTCATTTTGTATTTTAAACAATCGCACATGTTACGTGAAAGGCACGGTTTTGCTTCTATAGCGCGGCGCTCAAAATGTTTCTTGAGTCAATGCCTCAATGATTCAGTGGAATTTCACTACCTTCTTCTCTCGTCAACACTGGTGTCGGAGTTTTTAGACCGCCCGAAGGCTTCCGACATAGCCTAACGACTGTAATCCTACAACAACCGAGACCGACGACTTGACGTGCCCTCCGAAGCACGGTAGGGCTCAGATGTAAATACCACACAAACGGTCACCCATCCAAGTTGTGACCGCTGCGAACGTTGCTTAACCTACAAGATCTTTTACGTAGTAACTACACGAATAATATTCATAAAAAACTTACTTGTATCTCCTAGAAATGAAGTAGAATACCGGATATCCGTTCTTACTAGTCCCAGCTTGGTAGAAGATGTTCAAGTTTTTTATGCTCTTAAACTCTTCCATCTGATGCATGTTGTGTTTTAGTATGAACTCTTCGAAAGTCGACGAGGAGATGTCTATCGATGACCAACGGGCGTACGACGAGAATAGAGATGACGAGAACAGGCTCGATGCACTCGATATTGAGAACCTGTGGATTATCGTAGGTAAAAAATAATAGGGGATCGGACAATTTTTCTGAAAGTGTTTTATATTAAGTACAATTAATATATGTAACCATGAAAAATACTATTTTAATTAAATAACGCTGTAAAAGTACCTAAAACTATGTTTAAATATTATGTTTCAAATATTGCCGCGCAAAAGGTCACCTCAAAATTTGTGACGTCATATGTAGGTAGAAAACGACAAACTCTTCGAAATAAAACTTGCTAAGAGATTCTAATACGTTTTGTGAAGTTTGGGGACGATATTGTAGTAATGGAACGAAAAAATAGCAAAAATACATTTTATGAAAAGAAAAAACGTAAAATAAACACAAGCTTGGCTCACGGCATTTGCCTACAAATGACGTCATGCGCTGTGATTGTTGTTTCGTTTGAGATGAAGAACAGATTAAAAATGTCAGAATTATTAGATTTTATTTATTGATTTAAAAATATAAATCATTATTATTTCACAAAAATATTGATTGAATGATCTTTCTGGTTCGACGATCATTTGTTCTAACTACATTTAGATTTTTTAACCGACTTCAAAAAGGAGGAGGTTTACAAGTCGACGGTATGTTTTTTTTTTTTTTTTTTTTTTTTTTTGTGTGTTTGTTACGCGATTTCTCCGCCAATTATGCATTGATTTCGATGATTTTTTTTTGATTGGTAGGTAATACTTCAAAGGTGGTCCCATATAAATTTTATCGAAATTCATTCAGTAGTTTTTGAAAAAAATAGCAAAAACAAAAAATATAAGTTTAATCTTCAAGTCGGTTCTTGTTTTTTTCGTAACCAACTTTCTAAAGGTGGAGGTTTGTATTCGACTGCTTCACCTGCTTCACCCAGGGTTGACTTCCGGTGAGGGAACTCCTCAACGGTGAATAGTACAGACACAACATTTCGTAAATGGATTTAACCATAATAGCCTGTTCTAAATTCCATCATGACATGGCAGATACACCCAGGATTGACTTCCGGTGAGGGAACTCTTCAACAGAGATATAGGACAGACATGAAATTTTTTTGTACATGCATTTAATTGTGATAGCCCGTTTAAACTTCATCATGATGTGGCTTCTAGATTACAAAAGCTTGTCTTTAAAAACTTTTTGAATTAATTTAATTAAAACTTGTTTTTCACTAAAAAGGTTAAAATAAATTATTTTTCAAAAAAAACTAAACCGACTTCAAAACCACAAATGGCACTCAAAAGTAAAAAATAAATTAATATAATTATCATAAGCGCTACCCACTCATATATTTGAAGTCGGTGCCAGCCAAGTCTAAAAGGTAGTAGATAAATACTACCTACAAGTAGTACTTACTATATACATAGTATTTATCTGCTACCTATTACACTTGGCTGGCACCGACTTAAAATTTATGAGTGGGTAGCGCTTATGATAATTATATTTATTTATTTTTTACTTTTGAGTGCCATTTGTGGTTTTGAAGTCGGTTTAGTTTTTTTTGAAAAATAATTTATTCTCGATTACTGTCCGATCCCCTATTCTGGGCAGAATATAATAAACCCCTTCACAGGCGTAGTGGCCCGGTCCACACCCGGGCCTACTGCCGGGGCGAGATAGTGAATGCTAGCGCGACCCCATCTCTCTCTACCATGGCAGAGAACCGCTCACGGGGGTTCGAGCCCCACACACCCCCTTCTGTCACCCCTATGGCAGAAGGGCAGTACAACGGCAGAAGGCCAGTACAACGGCATTTTGCCACACACCCACAAAAAAAAAAATATAAAAAGAGCTAGAGAGTGTGGCTCAGTGGGAGCACGTGCGAATTTCGGTCCGAAGCAACTGAGTTCGAATTCCACTAGCCTCGAAGCACTTTCTTGAAAGAAAAGAAAGAAAGAAAATACATTTATTCAAGACAGATACACGCAACATTACATTAAGCTATAATACTATACTACACATAACAAATAATATTATACTATACATACAACAGGAAAAAAATAACACATAATAAATACATAACCTATATAATAAATACATAATATAATTATAGTATAATGGAATGTTGCGCGATGTCAGGAAAAGGTTCCGACTCAGCATAAAAACTAAGGTAATAAATACCTTAGTACTGATTTTCAGCCGGAACCTATGACCGTGACATCACGAACAGTCAGATAGGAGACGAATACAACATAAATATATAAACAAATATATAACAAGAGTAAACAAAATATACATACTTAAAGCAAATTAAAATAATTATTCATAGGCGGTGACACTGACATGTTACATCACCTATAAAAGCGAATTCATACTCCACGGCGCCACGCACTCCATTCCAACCTCAGTCTTACTCTGAGGTTAGAATAGTGTACGTGGCACCATAGAGCAGAAATCTACCTCCACAAAATATGATGCCACATGTCAGTGTCACAAAAGTGAACACATTTTCCCAGCAGAAGGACGAACAAAATAGATACAAATACGACACAAGACAAGAAAGCAAGCAGGCAATAATTAACCAGCTTAAGCTGGAGGGTAAAGCCTGTCACCACTTTGCCAAGCTTTGAGCATTATATTAATTTGTTATGTACCTACAACTTCGTACCTTCAACTTTGTGCCTGTTCTTGTGCAGTGTACACTGAATTAGGCACTTGACCAAAACGAACATAAACAGAAGTCTGCGATCATGCATCGGAACAAATCCACCCACCACCTGTTTTGCGAGCAGAAGCCGGAGGTAAAATACTAAATCATATTTGCTTTTAAAATTAATAAGTAAAATAAAATACCTACAATAATACCTTGATTTTATAAACTACAAAGCTGCACCTAGTTATTGTAATTTTGAATAATGCCACTTAGTCTTTTTGGCATCTCATTAGATGCAGCTTCATGTGGTTCCTAAAAGTTTCTACTGTTTTCAGAGCTCGCAATGGCGGTGGGAGATCATTCCAACACCTGCTCGCAGAGAATCTAAAACTACCACGGAAGGCCACAGTCTTGTGAGGGGGTGTGATTATCAAATAAGCAGAAGCTCGCGTGTTATACCTAGAGTTTTCATGAGCCCAAGTCAGCTTATTCAAAAGATACTCCGGCTGTTTATCCTTAATGACTCCGAAAAGCAGAGTAGCAAGATGTAGCTTTCTACGAGCCATCATCTTCATAAGATTAGCGTTGTTAAAGAAAGGAGTGACATGGGCTCGAGCAGGAACATTAAAGCAGTAACGCGCGCAAGCATTCTGGACTCTCTGAATGAGGCGTTCTGTTCTGGACAGGAGGCAAGGACCATAAACTACATCAACATAATTGAGCCTGGATAGGACAAGAGATTCGCATAATGATATTCTGAGATCAGTACTAAGGTAAGGTCTAATTCTGTATAATATCTTCAATCTGTAAAAACAGTTGCGTACAGCCTCCTGCACATGATTTTCAAAGCGAAGTCTGCTATCCATAATGAGCCCCAAGTTTCGGGCTTCAGTGACACACTCAATGGGTTCATTAAGAATTGCAACCTGAGGGCCTTGGAGAATTATGTCGGCTATCTGCTTCTTAGATCCCATAACTAAATATTTTGATTTGGTAGGATTTAACACCATACAATTCGATGTAGACCACTCAGCCAATCTATCTAAGTCTTCATTTATTTTATTTACACTATGATCTGTGTCTTCAGGGTGGAAGTTCAGGTAAACCTGCAGGTCATCAGCATAAATATGATATTGACAGTGTTTAATGCAGTTGATAATATCTGCACTGTACAGAATGAAGAGGATAGGACCAAGAATTGATCCTTGAGGAACGCCTCTAAGATTGAGGGTACAGGAAGATTGTGCAGTTTTTCCATCAAGACGAGTAACCTCTACTATTTGAGACCGTAAGTGCAAATAGCTATGGAACCATTTTACCGTGTCAACGTCAAACCCATAGAAGGATAACTTTGATAAAAGCAATGATATATTTATTGCATCAAATGCACGTGAAAAATCAAGCAGTACCAGTATAGTACCCATGCCACAATCCTGAGCTGCTAGAATATTGTCAACAACATCCAATAATGCTGTTGAAGTACTTCGCTTTTTACGAAAGCCTGACTGAGTTGAGGGTAAGATATTTTCAGTCTCCAAGTATTTTATCAACTGATTACAAACAATTTTTTCAAGTATTTTAGACAGACAAGGCAAGATACTTATAGGACGTAGATCTTTGACTGAGGTCACATTTGATTTCTTTGGTATAGGTTTGATCAGAGATGTCTTCCACTGGTCGGGAAATGTGCATGTTTCTATAGACAAATTGACCATTTTTGTAATGATAGGAAGTGTGGTAGGTAATGTCAAAAGTATCATCTTTAATGTAATATTATCAATGCCCTCGGCATTCGAGGAAAGTCCTCTTACAACATTAGCCACGGCATCCTCACTAACTAACCTGAGTTTAAAAATAGATGAACTGAATCTATGATATTCAAAGTAGGTTAAGTCTGATATATTAACTGTGTCTTTACCAGGAACATTAAGGAAGTGTGAATTTATTGTATCAGGGTTATTACAGAATGGAGGTAATTCAAAACTGTCTTTGTTATTGGGTAGAATATTAGACTTTAGGTTTTTCCATAATAGTTTTGGGTTATTTACATTTTGATTAATATGACTGTCAAAATACACTTTTTTTTCTTGGTAAATTGCGTTAATTACTACATGCTTCATGTCTTTGTACGACTTCCTATGTGAGTCCAACTTAGTAATTTTGTACTGATTATGGCATTGGTCACGAATATGCATCATTTCCTTGACAGTGTCAGTAAGCCATGGATGTGAAGTACTTTTAATGTACAGCGATTTTTTAGGTGCATGTAAGTCAAAAAGATTTAAAATATACATATTAAAAGTGGCAATCAAGTCATTTATTTTATTTATGTTTAAAATTTCATTCCAATTTATTGAATTTAAGTCTGCATTAAAAAGCTCAAGTACTATGTTTTTAAGTGGTCTGTAAATAATGAATTGAGGTTTGGGTTTCTCAGCCTTTATATTGAACTCAACTGAGATCATTGCATGGTTCCCTAGATCAGGTATGTGGTGCACATTCACTGACCGAGCCTTTGCATCAGTACACACCAAATCAATCAGTGTTGCACTGTGGTCCGTAAAATGAGTGGGCTCAGTTATCAGCTGCTTAAGACTAGTATAATTTAAAAAAGATTGTAATAACTTACATTTACTGTCTGATGAAGAAATCAAATCAATATTAAAATCTCCAAGTATGGCCAGATAGTCATATCCACTGAAACTAGCCACTGATTGTGTTAATCCATCTAGGAAAATATTAACATCGAGCCATGGAGGACGATATGCTGTCCCAATGATAATTTTTTGTGAATTCACATTAAGCCTCAGCCACATCTGCTCAACAGATGTGGAGAGGGGATATAAGCAAGTCCGCACATGTACACCACGTTTTATATAAAAACCTACACCCCCGCCGCGCCCTCCACGAACCGAAGTTGGTCGAGGGGTGTGTTTTAGCCTGTATCCTGGTAGTACAGGTGCCCGATTGTCTTCTCCCTCCCTAAGCCACGTTTCATTAATAGCCATTATGTCGACAGCTAATTTATCCATTGCCACAATGAACTCATCATGGCGAGTGCCTAATGAGCCAGCATTGAAGAATCCAACTTTGAACTGTTTGTTAATCATTATGATACATACTGATTTGTACCACACATTTAAATTGACTCATCCAGGCACAATAAAGTTGATGCAATTTTAAGATCCATGTAACAGACAATTCAATAAGATAATAAATAACAAGTAAAGAGTAGTACAAATTAAATACATAATATCGTGTATAAACCAACAAGTTAACATAATCCATAAGATGTATTGAAACATACAACCATATTTTTTTAATTATAAGTACAAAAATTAAGATTAAGAGATAATAAACATTATATAACAAAAGTAACTGTGTATTTCCATTTTCTATAAATGTTTTACTATTAATTTCAGAGTGAACACTTAACCCTGGCTCGGTCGCGGTCCAACGGCATCGCTCCCAAAAATCCGCTGCAAATCTGAGTCGGTGCGCACCCGGAAGGACGCTTTCCCAAACTCGCGGCGGACGAATATTCGTCCGTTTTTGGTCCACGCGTATCGCCAGCCGTGGCGCCGGCTCTCCTCGCGCACCTTGTAGAAGAGAACCTTGTTCTGCCTAGTGAGGCGCTCGTTCACGTAGAACCTCGTCGGCGCTGCCCCGGAGCCCATGCCCGCCGTGTTGACGGTGCGGCGCACGCGCGCGCCCTGCAGGAGGGCGTCGCGCAACTGTCGCCGCGCCAGCCGCACGAGCAAGGGCCGCGGGCGCGGGGCCGCCGCCGCGGGCTCTCCGCCGGCGGCGGCGGACACGCGGCGCAGGCCCGACCGCTCCACTGAGACGATGTCGCGCTCATCGCAGGCGACGCCGAGCTTATCAGCGATCAAACTGACCAGATGACCCACGCTTTCCCCTGGTTCCTCAGGGAGGCCGGTTATCTCGATGTCGTTCGAGAGGGAGTCCTGCTCTCTGTCGTTGAGATCGGCCTTGAGCTGCTCGATGGTGAGGAGTAGCTCGTCCACGCCCGGCCTCGCCTGCAGTTCCGCGCATTTGTCTTCGAGGCCGACAAGTCTCGCCTCCATCCCGTCAACCCGCCCATCGAAGCCCCCAACGGTGGTCCTCAATAGAGCCATTTCCTCCCGCATGGCGTTGAAATCCCCCCGGAAGGACCTCATTTCCCGGTTCATGGTTTGCATTTCCTGAAAGAGGATTTCAGGCGTAATGCTCGAGGTAGGCATCTCCGACTGGGTTGCGAAATCTGCTGCTTCCCCCCGAACAGGGTTTTCGGTGTTGTCCTTGCGAGGCGTACTAATCTTGCAACCTGGACACGACCACATTGCTGCAGCTTTGGCGTCCTGAGGTATATTTACGCAGGCTTTATGAAAAAAGCCAACGCACTTTGCGCATTTAACGCCATCTGCTGACGAAGAGAAGCGCCCACACGCTGAGCACTTAGCCATATTTCTACTGTGGAGTATATTGGTAAAACCGACGAAGTTCAAGCAACCGCTCACAGATGGCGCTTATAAATTATGTGAAGGTGTCGTGAAACTAAGTAAATGCTGAAAGTTGTGGAAACTATATATTCGCAAAATACTATTTACAGTTAGACAATGATTTTCCATTAACACACTATGGAAATACAAGCAAACTTCCGAAATCGTTTATTAAATTACAAGTGCGGGTAAACTACTTGCAACCTACCAAAATTCGTTATGGATTTATTTAAGTTTGAGCGTTTTAGTCACTATATCACAGCAATAACACAACACAGTCACAGCACAAACATTTGTACACGGAAATACAACGGGTTTATATGTTTAAGTTCACTATTTATATTTTATTTTACGGAGTTACAAACAAGCGTATCCGTCTCGTCTGACGTTCGTGACGTCGTCTTCTTAAGTTATATGCGAATTTAACTCTCACTCTAAAAACGGTGAAGGAAAACATCGTGAGGGAACTTGGATGTTCAAGAATTTGTCACAAAAATTTAAGGACATATGAGTTCCACCAACCCGCCAATGATAAATTGATAAAATTATTTTAAATATATTTTTGATGATATAATTATGTGCTAGCGAGATGCACTTATTTGGCATTCAATAAGCTAGAAAAGGACAGATACGTTTATTATGAACGGTTCTTTCACTATCTGCTTGTCCGTTTGAATTCTTTTAAAATACTTTTCGAAAGGTATTCCTCATCATCATCATCATCAGCCCATCACGTTCCCACTGCTGGGACACGGGCCTTCTCTCATAGAGAGAGAATGGGCCATAATCCACCACGCTGGCCCAGTGCGGGTTGGTGGATGTCACATGTCCTTGACTTTTTTGTGAAAAATTCTTGGACATGCGGGTTTCCTCACGATGTTTTCCTTCACCGTTTTAGAGCGAGTGTTAAATCCGCACATAGCTTAAGAAAGTCAGTGGTGCCGGGCCAGCGGGACTCGAACCGGGTGCGTCGGACCGAAAGTCGCACGAGCTGCCACTGAGCCACACTCGCTCTATAATCGAAAGGTATTACTTTATATAAAATGACTTGAACTTACGACTCAATCGGCTTGTGTTCAGGCGGTCCCAAATATGCCAGCAGTGTTGCCATCTATAAAAAATACATTTTTTATTTATATAAATAAAAATTAAAAAAAACTGACAAATGTGCCTCTCTCTTTCTCTCGTGTGTGTGTGTGTGTGTGTGTGTGAGGGTGAGAGGGTGTGTGTGAGTATATGTGTGGCCAAACCTGGCGTCGGCGTTCTATACCGCCTTATGAATGCTGCCATTACCAGCAATAGCACCAAAAGAGCAAAATTGACGGCAAACGCATTAAACAAGGTTATTCGGGAAGAAAAAATTCGCTGAGGGAATATTGGGTTGTGGGTTCGAGTCCCAGCCGGTGGTCGAATTTTTTCTTTCCGAATAACCTTGTTTGAGTTTTTCGCTTGGCATTCGTTAATGCTTAAAAATATTATAAAAGGTAAACGCATTATCTTCCAGACAATAAAACAAGATATCTTTTACTCGATATAGGTCTCTCGTATGCGGGAGGTTGTCTGGGTAGGTACTACCGCTTTGCCAGTTATTCTGCCACCAAGCAGTAGTGCGCAAGTATTTCTGTGTTCCGGTTTGAATGGCATTGTAGCCAGCGAAATTATTGGACATTTGAGACTTAATTTCTGATGTTTCGGGGTGATAAGTGCAATGCAGTGCTACGCAGTGCTTTTTATGGTATTAAATGTTTTAGGTGGCACTGCAATTGTTATGGGCAGGCGTGGTGCTTACCATCAAGCGAATAACTTGCTTGTCTCATGAATTTCATAAAACAAGATTTTTGTTGAAGAAAATATTTTTTAAGCCAAGCTTTTAGCAAATTCGTAATTGGAAGCAGTTAAGAATGAGCCCAAACACTAGTAGTTTACGATTATCCGTCAAGGAGTTCCATTTCTCACCCGTCTCCATCATCAGATCAGCTGTCACCATAATATTGCATTGTCTTCGGACTTTGACAAGTATTCAAAATTTCAAGAAAGTGGTTCTGATTCAACTTGCAAGATTTGACCCGAACATTGCACGTTAAATAAAAGCTTGTAAAACGGCAACCTGCGCTTACCTTGTCAAAAGGCCTCCTGCCGACGGCCTTGTGATCCCTGCTACACGAGAGGTAGTCTCCGATCCTCTCCTGATGATTCCACAGCAGCCGATGTAGAGCCACCACGTTGGCGTCACTTATGAATGACAGATTGTGTGACGTCTGGTCGATACTCTCGCAGTCCGAGGCTATTTGGATGAAGAATCTGAAAGGAAACATTTATGAATGGAGGAAATCGATATATATCTATCGAGCGAGTGTGAACTCGTGCGCCTTTCGATCCGACGCACCTGGGTTCGAATCCCGACTCGGCCCTGCACCAATGACTTATAGTTAAGTGCAGATTTCGCATGCTCGCTTTAAAACGGTGAAAGAAAACATCGAGATGAAACCCGCTTACGCGCTTTGGAGTGGTAGGCTCTGGCCGTGGTTGTAATACCACCCACCGAACAAAGCCATGCCGTCAAGCGACCTAGTCGTGTTTCGGGATGATGTTCGGTGAACCATCGGGGAGACGGGTCTGAGCAGCCGCTCAACTGCCGTCTCTCTCTATATATATCTATGAGCTCCATCTTAGGCCACATCATCGCTTCACAACAGGCGAAATAGTGGCCAAACATAGACCTAAAAAGTGTTAAAAAAAATGTTTATTTTATTGTTTTTTATTTGTTTTAGTGAAACGAACATGTCCTACACCTGATGGTAATAAGCAAGCGACACGCCTGCTCACAACAGTTGCAGTACCACCCACTTTGTTTTATAATCCTGCGCGGCACTGCACTGCGCTCGGGTGGCGAGCGCAGTGCAGTGCCGTGAGACAATAGTTTTTAACCCTCATAAAGCTCAGAGGGCCTACTCTGAGAGACTTTCGTTCGTTCGGTCGTGCGGAATATAAGAGACACCCGCGACATAGCGCTGTCCCTTTTATTTATGTTTATTTATGGAATTGAGTGATGAGATGAGCAAGTCGTTCGCCTGATGGTAAGCGCCACGCGTGCCCATAACCATAACAGTGCCACCCAGAACTTTTAATACCATAAAAAGTACTGCGTAGCACTGCAATGCGCTCATCACCCCGAGACATCAGATAGTTAAGTCTTACATGCCCAGTAATTTTATCTGACGGAACGAATATCGTAATTACGAATCAGAGTAAGGCCCCTGTAATTTCGCTGGCTACAATGCCCTTCAAACCGGAACAAAGTGATGTGATGGTAAGGATGATAAGACGTGAATTTCTACAAAACTATTAAATTAATAACCTTTATATATTAAAAACTTCTCTATATATTTTATTTTCTTGTTATTTTATATATTACATATGTGATCTTCAAGTATATTATTATATTTTTTTATATATATTGTTACTGATTTGTATGTATATATCTTGTTATTATTTTTGTATGACCTTTTCATATTTTCACATTAACTTTATATTTTGTTTGCACTACCTTATAAATCTCCACAGTACACCGAGGTCAACTGAAAGATAATGCTTACTAGCATTAAGTTCGCCTATGTGCCTACAAATTTGTTTGTGCAATAAAGAATTTTATATCTATCTACCTTTTTTACACTGTATGTACCTTTTACAAAAGCACAAGCAAAACATAGATTTAGCCTAGTTTGGGGTCCACACCACAGCCGCATTTAACCCGAGTATATGGAAATTGTAGAATATCTAACCTAGAACTTATCTGCTAATGTGCGTTATATTTTTTCTTTCTGCTATTGGCTTAAGCGGAAGTGAATCACATTGCTGATTATTAAAAGCGATGTGCGAATTTAGTAAAATAAAATTAACTTTTCCTTTATTTTATGCGACTTTCGATCGCACGCGCCTAAGTGCGAAACCCGCTGGCCTGCACCAATGAATTTGTTAAGTTATGTACGGATTTACAGTTTTTTTTTTACACTTAATAGGTCTATGTTTGGCCACTATCTCGCCTGATGTGAAGCGATGATGTGGCCTACAGTGACGGAAATCGTCGTAAGGACACCGACATGTCCAAGAATCACAAAGTTCAAGGAAAGGTGACATCCACGAACCTGCACTGGGCCAGCGGCGAATTATGACCCATACTCTCTCTATGAGAGAAGGCCCGTGTCCCAGCAGAGGGAACGTAACGGGCTGATGATGACGAGTTTATAAAAAGCAACATACTTGCGTCCAGCCTCGAAGTGTTGCCTCAGGAAGTGATTGAAGGGCAGCATGTGCTGTTCCTTGGAGAACTCCACGTGGTTAGCGATGTTCTGCAGGATCTTGGACATCAGCATCAGGCCGCGCTTGATGGGCGGCGGGACCGTGCGGGTTACAATGCCCATCTCTTGTGGGGACACTGTCAAAAGGCAAAAGATTTTTTTTATTTATTTAATATGTCGGCATACAAGCAGACGGTAAGCAGTTACCATCGCCTATGGACATCTGCAGCACCAGAGGCATTGCTGATGCGTTGCCGACCCTTAAGGACTCTATTAATTCCCCTTTTAAATGACTCCATGTTGTAGCTCAAATGAAATACCGACGAAGGTAGGTCGTTCCACATCTTACAAGTGCGAGGACGGAAAGTGCGAGTGAAGTGAGTGGTGTTCCCACACCAGTCACTTCACTTTCAGTTATAATTAAATAATAAACAGGCACATAAATTGCACTTTTGAACGTCATACACATAACACAAATCAATTAAAATACGTTAATAAATGTAACTTAAAATATCATCCGCCGGGCTTTTACCAGCGTTAATGTTGCAGCCATTGTCGAACCGAATGGTCTAATGCGTGACGATGGTAAAAGGCCTGACGGCATGACCCTGATCCCCTGGAAGTTGGGGCGGCCTCTAGTGTGGGACGCTACTTGCGTCGATACTATGGCGCCGTCACATCTTCCGGTGACGCAGCATAAGGCTGGCGCAGCGGCTCATTCGGCCGAGCAGCTCAAGCGGCGGAAATATGCTAACCTCGGTAGTGGTTACATATTTGAGCCGTTTGGTGTGGAGACTTTGGGTCCGTGGGGCCGGGACCTCATCATATTTTCAAAAGTCTGTCAGAGTGCCTGATCGATGCGACGCGTGACCAAAATGCTGGGAATTATTTGGCTCAACGTATCAGTATTGCAATCCAACGGGGCAATACTGCCAGCATCTTGGGTACGCTGCCAACTGGTAGTGGGTTGGAGCATTTGAGCTATCTATAGGCCTTTAATGGTCTATGGGTTGTCCAATTGCTTCTCCTTGTATGTAGTTAGGTTAGGTTTGTTAATTACCTGATAATAAATGTTTTTTTTTTATTAGTTTTAGTAAGTAGTGTAGTTTGTTTTCAGTAATAAAGGCATTCGCCCATTGAAAAAAATATATCATGAATAAAGAAAAGGTAAGCATGTCTAGATATCTACCCATTTCTTTCCCATACTCAAATTGAAGTCCAGGGCTAACAAAGAAATGCTGACTAAGAGTCAGTTTTCGCATTTCTTTTCTAAATAATATTTCCATAGCACTGGTAGACCAGTGTTTCGGAAATACGCCCGCTAGAGACGCTGCCGACAACGTTTTTACGTATTTTTTTTATATTAGGAAAACCTACGGACAATACATGCATATGATAATTAAACTTAAGATAACTAAACGAACTTACTGGGCATTATGAGACTCAACAGCTAATTGTCCAGAGTGACGAGCGCAGTACAGCGCCGCGCAGGATTTTGCAAAACAAAGTTCTGGGTGGTGCTGTTATTGTTATGGGCTGGCGTATTGCTTACCATCAGGCAAACGACCAGCTCGTCTCGTCATTCAGTTACATAAAAAAAAAACTAGAACAATTACAAGTTTTCACCTATAAGTAAGAATTAATATCTTAGTTTTGTACGTAGGAGCAGTAACGCATTCATTTGTAGATAATAATAGACTTAAAAATAATAATAATTGCAATATACATATAATTGACATTGTAATTTTAATATATTGTAATAATAATTGACATTGTAATGACATTTTAATTTTTAAACGATTGTATATGGATTTGATTTTTTTAATGACGTCGAATTTAATTATTTTATTAATTTTTAATTTTATTTGTAATTATTTGCTTATACAATTTTAATATGTTGATGAAATTAGTTTTATGTCTGTAAAAATTCGTACGCCTGCAAAGGCAGAATAAGAGATCTTTTTTTTTGACACTAACACCTGTACCATACCTTATTTTATGCAAATAAATGATAATGATTATGATTATAATAAGTGCGTCTGTGATGCCAAAACTGAACAAAGAACTTTTGAACTATGTACCTATTTCTTTTAGGTATATTATACTTACCAATAGCCGGGTTTATGAATCTCAAAAACAGCACAGTTCCGACCGCGCCGACACTAGTTTGTGGAAACTGAGAGAACCTTTTGCTCAGCACCTACAACAACATTAATAATAATAATTTTACTATGTCATCATCATCATCAGCCCATCACGTTCCCACTGCTGGGACACGGGCCTTCTCTCATAGAGAGAGAATGGGCCATAATCCACCTCGCTGGCCTAGTGCGGGTTGGTGGATGTCACATGTCCTTGAATTTTTGTGAAAAATTCTTGGACATGCCGGTTTCCTCACGATGTTTTTCCTTCACCGTTTTTGGAGCGAGTGTTAAATCCGCACATAACTTAAGAAAGTCAGTGGTGCGGGGCCAGCGGGATTCGAACTCGGGTGCGTCGGATCGAAAGCCGCACGAGCTCCCACTGAGCCACACTCGCTCTACACTCGCTATACTATGTGTATAACAAGTATATATATATATATATATAACAAGAGTTTTGTTTAAATATATATATTTCAAGACAAGCTTTTAACAAATTCGTAATCGGAGCCGCGAGCTGATTAAAATAAGCCCAAACACTAGTAGTTTACGATTATCCGTCAAGGAGTTCCATTGCCCATCATCAGATCAGCTGGCTGTCACCAAAATATTGAATTTTCATCGGACTTTGACAAGTAAGCAACATTTCAGCTCCGTAGGATAAGAGGAAGTGGTTCTGATTCAACTTGCAAGATTTGACCCAAACAAACAAACAATTTCAAAAAAGGAGAAAGTTCTCTATTCGCAGTTTATGTACTTGGGGCACTGGGTTTCGGAGTCATTGCACGATGACGTAGATATGGAGAGGGAACGCAGAGCATTGTCAGTCAGATGTAACATGTTGGCTCGTAGGTTTGCACGCTGTAGTATAGACGTTAAAATAGCATTATTCAGGGCTTACTGCCAAACGTTCTACACGTGTAGCCTATGGGCGAACTATACATTAAAGACAATCAATGCTCTGCGAGTCCAGTACAACAATGCGTTCAGAGTGGTGTTGGGGCTCCCGCGCTTCTGCAGCGCGTCAGGTTTGTTTGCCGAGGCTCGGGTGGATGGCTTTCATGCTATTCTACACAAAAGAGCAGCCTCCCTGATGACGCGGGTGCGGGGCAGCGCCAACACTATTCTGAGCGTGTTCGCGGACCGATGGGAGGGTCCTTTATTACGTCGCTGGATATGTATGCATTGTGCGTACATGTCCAGGGAAAAATAATTAAGTAGGATAATACTGTAAATACTAACATATAAGAAAATTGTTACTAACAAATTATGGATGAGTCCGAAATAAATTATTTTATTATTATTATTATTCGATTGTATTTTTTTAATGTTTGTTGCCTCAGAACTCCGCCATTCCTGAACCGATTTAGAAAATTCTTGCGTTTGGTTCAGTATAGCTACGAAGTGGTCCCATATAAATTTCATCGATATTTGACCTTGGACTTCAAAGATACATTGATGTGGGTTTTTTGTTTGGTCATTTGAAACGTATGCTTGTTATTTGCTCAGTACGTCTAAGTTACTTCATTGAATTTAAAGCGGCTTTCACCGTCATTTAGATAATACATTGAGGAAAGTTAGATTGGCAATATCCTTTTGGACCTTCCAATATTGGCAAAATACTTTTTCTCCGCGTATCTACAACAGGGCATTTAACAAGTTAGCATCAAACATTAAGACCTTTTCAATGTCATGAAAAATAGATCTAAAATAATGGAAAAAGAGAATCAATTTTATTTGAAAAATGAAATAGTTGCATTCATGTGTTTACAGTAAATATAAATAATAAATAAAATCAAATTAAAACTCAGGAGTTAGAAAGAAATGTGATAAATAATAAACAGTTGTACTGGAATGGTTTTTAATTCGAGATATATGAGCGATACAAAATGCTTATTAATTATAATGGAGGGAAGTGACCATAGAGAAACCACAGACTATATAAAGGGTTTGAGTTCCACTTCAACAAAATGACAATAGCATAAATATGACGTCACAGTCTGGTAGCGGAATACAAGCTGACAAAAGCTATGTACAAAAGGCAATTTGCTAGAAAGGGACGGAGCCACCCCTTACCATTCATCTTCATCATTCTTTCATCTTTGGGTGTTAGTTGAGATATCGGAAAACTAACTTAGTGTGTAAGTGTGTTTGTTATCTCTTCACGCCGCAATGCCTGGACGGATTTAAGTGAATAGGGGATCGGACAGTAATCGAGAAAAAATCTAAAATGTAGTTTGAACGAATGTTCGTCGAACCAGAAAGATCAGTCAATCAATATTTTTGTGAAATAATATTGATTTATATTTTTAAATCAATAAATAATACTTAAATTTTTAATCTGTTCTTCATCTCAAACGAAACAACAATCACAGCGCATGACGTCATTTGTAGGCAAATGCCGTGAGTCAAGCTTGTGTTTATTTTACGATTTTGCTTTTATAAAATGTATTTTTGCTAATTTTTTCGTTCCATTACTACAATATAGTCCCCAAACTTCACAAAACGTATTAGAATCTCTTTGCAAGTTTTATTTCGAAGAGTTTGTCGTTTTCTACCTACATATGACGTCACAAATTTTGAGGTGACCTTTTGCGCGGCAATATTTGAAACATAATATTTAAACATAGTTTTTAGGTACTTTAAGAGCGTTATTTAATTAAAATAGTTTTTTCATGACTATATATATATTTATTGTAGTTAATTTAAAACACTTTCTGAAAATTTGTCCGATCCCCTATTTTGGAATGGAGATCGCTTATACCCTGGATTAACACATAGGCTTCTTTTATCCCGGACAAACACGGGTGAAACCGCGGTACTTACCTAGTCAATTAATACAATAAAAGTTCAAATACCCTATTAAAATAAAAGTAGGTACTTAAACAGAAATTCTAGTCTGAGAATTAAAGGCAACACAGAAGAAGAGAGAAGGAAAGAAGGAGAGAAGAACATACCTGGTACAAGCAATGGCACATGCTTCGCAGTTGCGGCGGGAACTTATCAGCCGAGTTCACGATACTGTCGAACACTTCTTTGGTCAGCTCCTTTAGGTTCGAACGATTGTGTTCTATGTCTTGGTTTGGGTCCAATCTGAAACAAGGGAACTCTAAATTACTGTAATTTAGTGTAACTAGGTACGTAAGGAAAGGATTTCCTTGCCGTCTTCCCTGTTTCCTGATAACTATAATTTAGGTGTCTTCAAGGCTAGAGTGAATAGGTATCTTCTAGATCTACGTGCTCCATCTTCGGCCACATCGTCGCTTAACATCAGGCGAGATGGTGGTCAAACGTAGATTTATCACAAGTAAAAAAAAACGAAAAGAAAATGTTTAAAAAAATTGTCTTTGGGGATTCGAACCACGCGCCCTTCAATTGAGTTAACTACTTGGCCATCGAGCCTATATCTACTTCAGCAACAATATATATATTTTTATCCAATTTTTAAATTGTCTTACGGGGACGGTCTTGCAATCTTAGAGCAATTGCAATCAATAGCCAATTCCAACAGAAGTAAACAAGAAATCTGTTGACAAATCGTTTACATCAACTGTTCACATTTCGGCTGGCAGAATCCCCAACCCACCTGGGAGGATCCCCACTGGCAGAACCCCCAACCCACCTGGCAGAGTCCCAACCCACCTGGCAGAGTCCCAACCCACCTGGCAGAGTCCTCAACCCACCTAACAGATTCCTTAACCCACCAGGCAGATTCCTCAATCCGCCTGGCAGAATCCCTATCTCACCTGGCAGGGTCCACCTCAAAGCTGATGCTCGGGTTGGTCTCCAGCTGCTCCAGCAGGGAAGTGATCAGCGGCTCCAGCAGCGACTGCAGGTACTGGTAGCCGTATATCTTGAAGCAGTACGCCATTATCTTACTGCCGAGCGAGTTCCCGCGGAACAGGGTTTGCATGCAGTCTGACACCTGGAATATATTACTATGATGAAATAGTTGCTCTTTGCGGGTTCACTAGTGATTATCCGGGATAAAAAGCATCCTATTATATCCTATTTTAGAACCTACATATATCACAATTCACCAAATCTACACAAATACAAAAAGACACACACACACACACACACACACACACACACACACACACACCCTGACACTGTCACACCCTCACCCTTCACAAACACATACAATCTCTCACACACAGACACACACACAGACTTCCGCATTTACAATATTAGTAGACAAGATAATCGTAACTTTTCATCCTGTCATAATATCATTTCCCATCAGTCATCCCCTTGCAGCAAATATTTTTATATTTTATTTATTCATTTTATTTAATAGTTTTGCACACAAATGGTGCAAGGAATGACTTAATACTATTTAGCATTATCTACCAGTCTCCCAGGTCGTGATAGAAATATAGTGGGTGTACAGCTACGTTTTGAGCAAAAGTACTAACATAAACTAAATAAATAACATCAAATTACTATCTATGCAGTTAGATCAAATTAATACGATAAATTTTATAACAATATAAAAATATATACAACACAATAATAAATATAATTTTATAGTATAACAATATACTTAAGGTTTTTTAAGGGTGAAGGGGATAAATAGCCCTAGCCTTTGAAAATATTTTATTATTCTCGATAAATCTTTACAAAAGTAGTTCCAAAACAGTAACTCACCTCCACCTCCCTATAGAATATGTTCCACAAGAGCGGCGCCAGCAAATGTTTCGCGTCGAACAGCGTGACGAACACGCGCGCCAGCTCGTCCATTTGTGATGTACTCACCACGTTGGCCAGCGCCATCGCAATTGGCAGCTCGCCCTGAAAGGAACAATTTTAAAATTACTAATTAATAAACAAGTATACTGTCCATCCAAAGGTTGCCTGTAAGAAATTGTACATAGCGATAAGGCCGCCCATTGTTCTACCACTATTATTTGTAACTGTAAACTTCTGTTTCCTGTTTCGTGATCAATAAAGTATTATTGTATTGTATTGTATTGTAAGTATTCGTTTTACCAAACAAAAAACCGACTTCAATGTATCTTCGAAGTCCAAGGTCAAATATCGATGAAATTTATATGGGACCACTTCGTAGCTATACTGAACCCAATGCAAAAAGAATTTTCCAAATCGGTTCATAAATGACGGAGTTCTGAGGTAACAAACATTAAAAATAAATATTTATAAAATAAAATAAAAATGCAATCGAATAGAAAACCTTCTCCTTTTGAAGTCGGATAGTAAGCAAATTCATGTTGATTAAAAAAATAATCTATTTACCACGTTTTTACGCGTCTGAATGGATTTAGGATGCATTGTCATCGAGTTGTGAGCTACCCTGAAAGTTTCAGCCGATAGCTAATCGAGAAGTGCTCGAAATTTGAGTGGCAAGATTCCACCCGGAACGACAGACAGACAAACAAGAAAGTGAGTTAAGGTACGTAACGGTACGTTTTTCATACAAAATTCAACCATTATTAACTTGTTCACTAAATAGTAGAAACGCCTGAAGAGCTTCGGACATTTTAGCCGATCCTGGCATACCTAGTTTTATGCCGTCCGCCATTTTGAAAAAATCTTTTTCGGCGGCCAGTGATGAAACATGTGTCAATTGATAGAGTAAATGATCAAAAACAAAAAGTATGAAATTTCAGTTATGAAATGCCGTAAGTGATATACTTTTAGAGATCACAATATCTCAACTTATTAGAGATTATAACAGCTTATCAGGGATGCCAATAACTCACCCTATCACAGATGACAACAGCTCACCTTACCAGAGATGGTAACAACTCATTAGAGACGCCAACAGCTCATTAGAGACGCCAACACCTCATCAGACATGACAACAGCTCACGAGAGATGCCAAAAGCTCATCTGAGACGCCAACAACTCATCAGAGACGCCAACACCTCATCAGACACGACAACAGCTCACGAGAGATGCCAAAAGCTCATGACGTCAACAGCTCATTAGAGACGCCAACAACTGACCTTGTCAGAGATCATGGTGACAAGCTGCACCAGCTGTTCGAATCTGTCAGCGAGGACAGTCTCCGCGAGGGTGTCGAACTCAGTGCCTTGTTGCAGAATCTTAGTGAGGACTTCCATGAAGGCGCAGCGGGTTTGTAGGTCGCGGTGGTAGCCTAGGTCTGCGGACAGAAGGTAAGGCACTCGTGACAGGTCTCTTGTATGCGGAAGGCCGTCTGGGTAGGTATAACTCGCGCCAAACTTGATGGCGGCTGACTGGCGCATCACGTGATCTGCGTAGATACAATTTTGTATGCGATTTTGTTACTGCCCAGGTCACGTGGTGCGTCTATCAGCCGCCATTAAGTTTGACGTCATGTATACCACCGTTTTGCCAGTTATTCTGCCGCCAAGCAGTAGTGCGCAAATATTGAAATGAAATGAAATGAAATGAAATTTATTTGCTTTGATGTGGTCATTACAAGATGGTACAGTATAAATAATTTGTCCTACACATCACCGTCATTGGCATGCAAATTTAATACTAAACCTTTTTTAACATGACAAAATTTATACGAAATAGTACTTAAAATTATTAAGTCATTACATAATTATCATTAATATTATTAAGTTATTACATATTAAAATAAGAATGTCAGATGTTAATTTAATGTGAGTAGTGGGTACAAGTCAATATAATATGTCAGATAATAAGTATAATATGTCAGATAATAAGTATAATATGTCAGATAACTAATATAATGCATGTCAGATAATATTTACACAATCTAAATCTGAATAACAACACAATGTCAATGAAATCATAATTTCGCCGTCAAATAATCATTTATAGAATAAAAACATTTTTCAATCAACCATTTACGTAGTGTTTTCTTAAACATACCGATAGGCATATCTTTAATGGTTTCTGGAAGTTTATTAAATATTTTGACAGACCTTGTATAACTATTTCGATTACATATTTCAGTTTTAATAGGTGGAAGAATAAGTTTGTTAGGAAACCTTGTATAAAATTTACATGTGTCTCTGTTTGATTTAAACAGTGAAGGATGCATTTTAACAAAGCAGCATACCTCATAAATGTAAATGCTTGGGAATGTCAGCAACTTCATGTCTTTAAAAAGGGGTTTGCAGGTTGTGACAGGGGATACATTACATATAGCCCGAATACACTGTTTTTGAGCAATAAAAGCTCGATTTGATTTGACTGAGTTACCCCATAGCACTACACCGTATCTCAAATTAGAAGCCACATAACCATGGTAAGCTTGTAATGCAGTTGTTTGGTTACAAATTTTTGTCAATTTCCAAAGTGCGTAAGCAAACCTGTTAACTTTAGCACATACTTTATTTACATGTGACACCCACGTACATCTGTCATCTAACACTAGACCTAAAAATGTAGTTTCATTTTCTTCAATTAATTTTTGATTATCATAAATTACATTTAACTTTTCTTTTTTTGCTCCGTGGTTGTGAAATTGTACATATTTACATTTTTGGACATTTACTTTTAGATTGTTGATATGGAGCCATTCTATAATGTCTTTTATAATATTATTTATATAATTGTTATAATTTTCATTGGGGGGTTTCGAGACAACAACAGAAATGTCATCTACAAAAAGTGTGCAGGGGTGGTTTGTTATTGCGGGAAGATCGTTTATATATAGTAATCGTTTATATATAGTATTACTGTGTTCCGGTTTGAAGAACATTGTAGCCAGCGAAATTACTGGGTATTATGACACTTAACAGATAATTATTATTTTTTACATTATTTATAAGCTGCCTTTGACCGCTATCTCACCTGTTGTAATTGTCTCAGGGTGACGAGCGCAGTGCAGCGCAGCGCAGAATTTTGCAAAACAAAGTTCTGGGTGTTGTTGTTACTGTTATGGGCAGGCGTGCTGCTTACCATCAGGCGAACGACCAGCTCGTCTCGTCACTCAGGTACATAAATAAAACAAGTATACGTTTTATAAAAAAAACCGACTTCAATGTATCTTCGACGTCCAAGGTCAAATATCGATGAAATGTATATGGGACCACTTCGTAGCTATACTGAACCCAACTCATAACGAATTTTCCAAATCGGTTCATGAATGACGGAGTTCTGAGGTAACAAACATTAAAAAAAACAATCGAATACAGAACCTTCTCCTTTTTTGAAGTAAGTTAAAAAAAAGCTACATCGTCGACTGCATACTCGCTTACCATAAGGTGACATAGAAGGTAAGTCAAAACATGCCATGCCGTCAAGCGACCTAGTCGTGTTTCGGGCTGATGTTCGGTGAACCATCGGGGAGACGGGTCTGAGCAGCCGCTCAACTGCCACCTCTCTCTAGATCTATGTGCTTCATCTTAGGCCACAGCATCGCTTCACATCAGGCGAGATAGTGGCCAAACAATGAATCTATTAAGCGTAAAAAAAAACCAATAAAAACAAAACCAAAATATACTTACCAATGCTATGCATAAGTCCCGAGTCTATATTAGCGCTGAGTAGATTGGACATGGCTTGTATGGTCGCGTTCCGAAGCGTCTCCAGGCGGCCCGGCCCTTCCGTCAACTCAACCTCGTTGCAGTCGTTGAGTAGGTTCATGAATAGAGTGAAATATCTGTAAAAGAGTTGTTGAACAAGGCTTTCAGCAGGGTAATGTGATCGTTGGGCGTTATTAAAATTATATAAAAAAAAGAACTGATCATGAGTTTCTCAATTTTGAAAGGTTACTTTGCTTTGAACTCGAGGTTACGCCAACTTTAATATAGTTAGCTCTGGTTTAAAGGTTCTGAGACAACTTACTTGAGGAAAAGTTGACTTTTAGCTTCCATCAGATCACCCCTGTCAGACTCTTCAGGCTGTAACGGCAAACCTTTCAGCAGTGCCGCTACCGCCTCCATACATGCTTGGTCCAATTCCCTGGAAAATATTGTTTGTCACCAGAAAATTATAGACACCGTTTTTTTATAATAAATCTAGCGAGATTCTAATGGAATCAGGCGTGACGTTGCGGAAATTCATCTCAAATACAAAATACTTATTGTTGTGCCTCTTTTATAAATATATTATGACTTTTGATACTATCTTATATCATATATATAAAATCATATATATAAAATTCTCGTCATATATATAAAATTCTCGTGTCACAATGTTAGTTACCTTACTCCTCCGACACGGCTTTACTGATTTTTACCAAATTTTATATGCATATTCAGTAGGTCTGAGAATCGGCTACTATCTATTTTTCATACCCCTAAGTGATAAGGGTTGTTTACCCTTAACATTTTTTTTTATTTATATAGCAAAACAACGTTTGCCGGGTCAGCTAGTTAAACTATATAGATATTGTATGTATGTAGAGATATGTATGTATATTAGAATAATGTAGAAATATGTATGTATATATGTATTATGATTACATAAGATTGTAACTGAATCTCTTGTATAAGCTGTTGATCATCTAATAATAAATAAGTAAAAAAAAATAATAATTAGCTACTTATATAAGTTTATTTGTGTAGTCATATGTATAAGTAATTAGATATTGCATTTTATATCTTGTGTAAGCCCTTAGTATATCTATTATAACTTCTATCACCGCCGTCCGTTTATGTTTCGTTATTCCTCTCCATCCAAAGGTTGTCTGGAAGAGATCGCTTTGAGCGATAAGACCGCCCATTGTTACACCATTGGAAACATTTGACTTGTACTTAATTTATGTGTTTAAAGTGAATAATAAAGTGTTTATCTATCTATCTACCTTACCTAGTAATAGAAGAAGCGTCTCCCCTAAGCGGTGGCGCGATCTGATGGCTGGTCCCGAGCACCCAGTCCGTTACATATTCCACCATTTTATTGCGGAACTTCATCTCCTAAAATATTAAATGTAAGATTCTTAACATTCAGACAGAAAAATGAAATCGCTTGGGCAGGTTTTGAACCTGCGTCTTCGGAACACCATGCCGACGCCTTAGCAACTTGGCCACCGAGTCAACTGCTCAAGCAACCAATTGACGCGTTGCACTGCCAACCCGAAGTAGTCTATTGTTTTCAATCTCCATAATTTAGCTCTCAAAGACTGAAGGCAGGTCAAGAATGTCTCAAAACATGCGATTTTTGCCGTTAACTAGATGACGCTTCACAAAAATAACCATTGGTTTTCCGTATCTAGCAATGTTAAAGACTTATTTTTATGTTTGCGTTAGAAAGAAAGTCTTTAAGTGCCAGTTTATTACTGGTCTGAAGCGGAGTATTCCAGTATCCAACATACTGTATACACGCGGGCCGTCGCTCGAAACCGGCTTTGTACAATAGGTGCGAACAATGCATACGGCGAGCGGACATCGTCTTACCTGGTTCCTCGACTAATTAACAGTCTACCTCCGGATTTGATTAATGATCTCACATCACTAAATATTAAAGTTAAGCTTAAGGCTTACTTCTTGAAACACATTGAATGTTAAGATTGCTAAGAAATGTACTTACCAATATTCTATCTTCATAGATAGAGTTATTAGATGATTGTGTACCTAATATCGATGTAGATTAATTATGGTATTGAACACAAACCTCAGTGGTTTACAAATGCCATGCAACTTACTATTGTAATATTATTTTAAAATGATAAAAAAAAAAAGTTGAAACTCGATATTCTAGTTCAAACCAGTCCTCACCTGTCTGAAAGCCAGATCGTCCCGTCTTCTCATCATGGCTTCCACCACCTGACAGAGTTTCGTCTTTATTTGCACCGACAGCACTGTCATATCGAGATGACGTACATATCTGAAAATAACATTAAAAATCAATACCGAATTTAGTCGACACTACAGCGACACATGTATACGACACGGCCGAAATACAACACCATTTTGTTCGACATTTTGTTGTACGATGTTTAACAAATGTACGAGAAACTACTTTCGACGGTAAAATTTCACGCGCCGCACTCCGAACCATGATGACGAATGAAGAAATGTACGCGATAAGACATCCGTAAGACATCGACAAAACAGGCGTCGTGTTTGTGTCATGTCGTTGTCGTGTCGTTGTCGTGTCGATCCAATGAGGAAACGGGCTTACTGCGACGGTTTTTCTTTGATCTTACCTGACTATCGCCAGCATCAGCCCTTCAATGGACGTGGTGCTGAGATGTTCTGACGGCGAGCCGCTCCTCTTGTTGTCCAGTATACTCTTCATTATGTGGATGGTGTGCTCCACAAATTGTGTGTTGATGTCTGTTAGCATCACCTAGGGATATATATAGAGCTATAGTGAAAATAATTTGTTTAATGAACTTTTTTTAAGACAAGCTTTTAACAACGGAACCGCAAGTCAATTAAAATGAGCCCAAACACTAGTAGTTTACGATTATCCGTCAAGGAGTTCTATTGCCCACCTTCCGTTTCCATCATCAGATCAGCTTACTGTCACCATAATATTGCATTGTAATCAGATTTTGACATTTATGCAACATTTCAACTCCGTAGGATAAGAGGAAGTGGTTTTAATTCAACTTGCAAGATACCACCCGAACAAACATAGATACATACATTGCAAGTTTAACAAAAGCTTATAAAAACCATCATATGCAATAAATTATCGTATAAAAACCACCCGTATAATCAAAAAAGAATATAAATTCTTTATAAGTAATCATCATCGTGGAAGGAGGGAAGGGAGGCCTTTGCCCAGCAGTGGGACGATACAGACTCATAAAAAAAAACATCATCATCATCATCAACCGGAAGACGTCCACTACTGAACATAGGCCTCCCCCATAGATCGCCACAACGAGCGGTTACTCCCTGTATGCATCTAGCGGTTCCCCGCGACTCTTGAAAGTAATTAATGATTGAAATTTTATTGTTTACGTTATAAATATTTAATTAATAATATTATTTGCATTTATTTTTACATAACATACGCTTTCAATGTTTTTTATTAAATATTATTCCTATTATTTGACATTTAATAAGTTATGTGTTGTTCAGTCGTTCAGACGTTTACATTCACTTTCTTCTGTTGATCGATGAAGTTATCATCTTATCAATAATGTTTGAGATCTGACCGATTGATAGCGAGTTACTGAACGGTTTTAGAACAAATTATTAACAAAGGAAATGTCATATTATCAAGCAACCATTCGTTCAGAAACTGTTAGGCTATGACCGTTTATGATTTATTGACGGGCGTTCAGAAGACGTGTTGCTTAGTTCTTTCATGTTGTTTAGATCTACTGTACGAAGCATTTACTAGCAATAAAGATCTTACCGATTGCTAGCGAATTATTGAATGGTTTTGAAAGAATTGTCCAAAAAATCCTAATCGTTCAGAAACTACTAGGCTTTGACCTTTTATGATTTGTTGAGAGGCGTGTTCAGAAGATGTGTTGGCAATTCGTTCAGACGACGTGTTAATAATTCGTTCAGAAGACGTGTTAACAATTCGTTCAGAAGACGTGTTGACAATTCGTTCAGAAGTTTGCACTCACCTGCTGCTGTTGATCGAAGAACTTATCGATAATGTTCTTGATCTGATCGAACAGTATCGGGAAGAGGGCGGGAGACATCTCCTTCCCGACTAGTTCTTTCACGTGGGTTTGTATCTGTTGTCCGAAGCGTTCGTTGCTGCAGAGCAGTAGCCGTAGGAGCTGGCCTATGAACCTGAGGAGAAACAGAATTTGGTAGTGTAGAGATGGGAGCTGGGACGAGTAATGAAACGAGCCAAATCTGAGACGTCAATTAATTTATTGATTAACTAGCTGCTCCTCGCAGTTTCGCCCGCGGTTTCCCGGGATGAAAAAAAGCCTATGTCCTTTTCCAGGATACAATTTTAAAAGTAAGTGCTTTCATTCTACCATGGCAATGGTGTGCTATAACATGTGATATTAATTATTTGAATAACATTAGATCTCATATACAAATAAATTATTATTATTAATTTATTATTATAAATTATTATTATTATAAATTATTATTATTTTTTAGTATCTGGGTGTTGTGGGACCATGGTCCTCATAGTTCCTGGTTCCCTAGATACAGGGAATCCTAGTTAGGGGCCAGGATCAATCTATGTGATCGTCGGGCAAAAAAAAAAGCTTTAAATGTCATACAAATTAATAAATTAAAAAAATAACCTAAAATACCTACCTATATCACAAATTTTGATAAAAACTAAGACTGTATCATTGGATTTTTGAAAAACTTTTTTCTTGCTGGGAATCGAACACCTTGATTTTGAAAAAAAAACAACACACTGTATAATTGCACCAGCCGCTTATAAGGATATAATTCTGAGAACTCACACACGGACTTCCAGACACACACAAAAGGTAAAATATACTTACTGAGTGACTGGGCAATACTGCACTTCTTGTGAACTATTCGCCAGGACGTTGTATTTCCTGGTATCTGAAAACAAAAAAAAATATATCTAAAACACTTTCAAACACCTTACCAGCGTCTCTGTTTCCCGATTCTTATAATCTAGGTGTCTTCAAGTCTCGAATGAAACGATATCTTCTAGGCAAGCATGATCCATCGTCGACCGCGTCGTCACTTTCCATCAGGTGAGACTGCGGTCAAATGCTTGCCTATAAGTAATTAATAAATTATTTTTCAAAAAAAACTAAACCGACTTCAAAACCACAAATGGCACTCAAAAGTAAAAAATAAATTAATATAATTATCATAAGCGCTACCCACTCATATATTTGAAGTCGGTGCCAGCCAAGTCTAATAGGTAGTAGATAAATACTATGTATATAGTAAGTACTACTTCTAGGTAGTATTTATCTACTACCTTTTAGACTTGGCTGGCACCGACTTCAAATATATGAGTGGGTAGCGCTTATGATAATTATATTAATTTATTTTTTACTTTTGAGTGCCATTTGTGGTTTTGAAGTCGGTTTAGTTTTTTTTGAAAAATAATTTATTTTAACCTTTTTAGTGAAAAACAAGTTTTAATTAAATTAATTCAAAAAGTTTAAAAGACAAGCTTTTATGATCTAGAAGCCACATCATGACGAAGTTTAAAACGGGCTATCACAATTAAATGCATGTGCAAAAAAATGTCATGTCTGTCCTATTCTCTGTTGAGGAGTTCCCTCGCCGGAAGTCAATCCTGAGTGTATCTGCCATGTCATGATGGAATTTAGAACAGGCTATTATGGTTAAATCCATTTACGAAATGTTGTGTCTGTACTATTCACCGTTGAGAAGTTCCCTCACCGGAAGTCAACCCTGGGTGAAGCAGGTGAAGCAGTCGAATACAAGCCTCCACCTTTAGAAAGTTGGTTACGAAAAAAACAAGAACCGACTTGAAGATTAAACTTATATTTTTTTGTTTTTGCTATTTTTTTCAAAAACTACTGAATGAATTTCGATAAAATTTATATGGGACCACCTTTGAAGTATTACCTACCAATCAAAAAAAGAATCATCGAAATCAATGCATAATTGGCGGAGAAATCGCGTAACAAACACACAAAAAAAAAAAAAAAAAAGAAAAAAAAACATACCGTCGAATTGTAAACCTCCTCCTTTTTGAAGTCGGTTAAAAAGAAGAAGAATTATAAAAAACGCGACTGCGAATTGAACGTGACGCATTTTCTTTATTTCTTTTTCAGCACTTATTCTCCTTGGCCTATGGAGCGAGTGTGGCTCAGTGGGAGCACGTGCGACTTTCGATCCGACGCACCCGAGTTCGAATACCGCTGGCCCCGCACCACTGACTTTCTTAAGTTATGTGCGGATTTAACACTCGTTCTAGAAACGGTGAAGGAAAACATCGTAAGGAAACCGGCATGTCCGAAATTTTTTCACAAAAAGTCAAGGACATGTGTCATCCACCAACCCGCACTGGGCCAGCGTGGTGGATAATGGCCCATCCTCTCTCTATGAGAGTCTTAAGTCCCATAATGCCCGTTAATTACAATGCAGGCTACAATGTACTTAAAACCGGAACATATATTGTTCATCATTATGTTTAGATTTATATTTTTTGTGAATTTAGTCCTTTTGTAACATTGTAATTTTTCGCTTGAGTATAATATTTTAATTAATTAATACTCTTTGGTTACACATGTAATAGTTGTATAAGGCTTCTGATTAATACACTATTATTATTAAATATATATATATAAAATTCTCGTGTCACAATGTTAGTTACCTTACTACTCCGAAACGGCTTTACTGATTTTTACCAAATTGTATATGCATATTGAGTAGGTCTGAGAATCGGCTACTATCTATTTTTCATACCCCTAAGTGATAAGGGTTGTTCACCCTTAACATTTTTTTTAATTTATATGGCAAAACAACGTTTACCGGGTCAGCTATATATATATTAAAATAAATATATATTAAATTTTATGCATAGCTCATTGCCCATTCGGCACTTATGTTTATTATTTAAGTTTTTATTTTTGTATTATTTGTTTGTCGTGTGCCGATTAAATGGTTTTTCTTTCTTAATCTTTCTTTCTTTCTAAAATAGGAGTAACTTACCATGCAAATGTGACCATGAAGACGACGGCCTCCGCTGCAGACACACGCCGCCCAGCGCGCACAGAAATGCAGTAATATTCGCCCACTCCTGTATTTGCATCTGCAGACAAAACTACAAGAGTTCAATCATAAGTGGGCAGCATCTGTGGTGCAGTGATTGCGCTCCACTTGCGCAGTGAGGAAAACATCCTAGAAAAATTACTAGGTCGTATGCGAGAGGCCGTCTGGGAAGATGCCATCGCTTTACCAGTTATGCTGCAGCAGTAGTGCGCAAGCATTAAGGTACGAGTTCGCAGCCGACTGCAAACAGCAGCAGCAGACGTGTCGCTGAGACACTACTGGTTTCTATGTATTTTTATGGAATACCTTCTGCAGCTAGTTCCGATTCCGATTTGAAGGACACTGTAGCCAGCGAAATTTCTGGGCAATATTGGCAATATGCGACTTAATATCTGATGTCTCGGGGTGATGAACGCAATGCAGTGCTACGCAGTATTTTGGTATTAAAGTTCTGAGTGACAATTGTTGTGGGTAAGCTTGGTGCCTGCCATGAGGCGAACGATAGAGGGTGAATGAATGTGAGAGAGAGAGAGTGTGAGGGTGTAATATTTGGAAGGGGGAGAGTGTGAGAGAGTAGTGTATGTGAGATATGAGAGAGTTTGAGGGAGATGGTGTATGTGAGAGAGAGAAAGTATGAGAGATGGTGTATGTGAGAGAGGTGGAGTTTGAGAGAGATGGAGTATGTGAGAGAGGGGGAGTTTGTGAGAGATGGTGTATATGAGAGAGGGCGAGTTTGAGAGAGATAGAGTATGTGAGAGAGGGGGAGTTTGTGAGAGATGGTGTATGTGAGAGAGGGAGAGTTTGAGAGAGTTGGTGTTTGTGAGAGAGGTATGTATTTGTGTGTTAATAATAAAAGCATACCTCGAGATCATGCTCGCTGCTAGAGTGATGCGACACTCTCCGTTTCGCGACCGCTCGGTGTAGCGCTTCCATTTGGCAGTCGTCCATCTTGTCTCCCTGCCCTTTGGGGTACTTCTGTAGTAGTTTGCACAGCGAGTCCCTGAAAACATATATTACTTTGTCAACTGACGCGAAATTACTGGGCATATGCGACAGAGCTATTGTCTCAGGGTGAAGAGCGCAGTGCGGTGCCGCGGAAGATTTTGCGTGGCGCTGCAACTAATAACAGCAACTAATAACTTGTTGCTTTATCAGGTGCACGACTTGCTTATCTCGTCCCTCAATAACATAACAAGATTTTTGGTGAAAAATATAATTTTAATAACAAATTCGTAATCGGAACCGCGAGCAGATTAAAATGAGCCCAAACACGTGTGGCACTCGGAGACTGCCGCGGTAAAGCTATTGCATAGCATTCGGAGTGGGGGGTGTTAGGTTATTTTCGTTACGGAATTTCTGGATTCGGTCTCCACGCTCAAGGCCCGCGATAGAAGCTATGCAATAGCTTAATAAATAAATACGCTTGTTTCTTACCAACATCGGAACGTCTCCTCCCAAACCGGCTGCACGCCGTTCACACAATGTTCTATCTTCCTTAACAACGCCATTATGCGCTTCTGTAACCCCGCGGGACCTAAGAATATACACAGTGTGAACACAAAGTGATAAACAACACAAACTCTTCTCTAAATAGTATAAAACGTATAAAACAAAGTCGCTATCCGCGTCCTCTTTTCTGTTTCTCCGCTTCTAAACCACGCAACGGATTTTGAATAATTTTGATACGGTTTTCACTGTCATTTAGAGATGTTTTACAATACATTCTAATCAAGTTTTTATACAGTAGAGAATATTCAATGTATTGTTAGTAATAATATTACATAGCAAGTATACATTTTTCCTATAAAAAAACGACTTCAATGAATCTTCGAAGTCCAAGGTCATATATCGATGAAATTTATATAAAACCACTTCGTAGCTACACTGAACCCAACGCAAAAAGAATTTTCTAAATCGATTTATAAATAACGGAGTTCTGAGGTAACAAACATTAAAAAAATACAATGGAATAAAGAACCTCCACTTTTTTTCCAAGACAGTTAAAAATGAAAAAAATATACAAAAAATTTAAATCTGCACATTTTTACAAAAAATAATAAATTAAAAAAAAACTTTGGTTAAAACTATTCTCGCTAATTTGCATTAGAAGTAAGAAACACTTATTAGAATTATTTATGTATAGGATACATTTCTGATTCGCAAGAAGGTGAACCATCAGGGAGACGGGTCTGAGCAGCCACTCAACTGCCGTCTCTCTCTAGATCTATGTGCTCCATCTTAGGCCACATTATCGCTTCACGTCAGGCGAGATAGTGGCCAAACATAGATCTATTAAGCGTAAAAAAAGACGGGCGGCCATTTTGTTGACATTCGCCATTTGCAATTCACGGGACCAATGGTAATCGACTGTTTGAAATACTTACTGTGAATGTTTTTGTAAGAACACCCCCTCCCCATCATATCCTGGCTGGCTGCTTGTAACAAAAATATAACCTGAAATGTATTATATTACAAAAGACTACGTTTAAGCCCAAAGTTATTTTAGTTAGGTTTACGCAGAAAGCTCACAGATGGCGCTGACACGAAGAAGCATAATAGCACGCAAATTTATAGAAATCTTACATCGCGCAAACGAAGTTCGCACGACAAATAAGACCTATACTAAGTAGGTTCTGTTGGACAGCTGTCCCCGGGCCAATAACACCTGTCCGGAAGATTTACTTTATTAAATGGAGGCGCTTCTACAGTGGATACCTTCCTACCTACCTATCCACTACCTCCACGATCCAATCTCGATAGGCTTTCATTTTGCTTGCTTCGCTCGTTCGCTCAATTGTACTAACTATATCTTTTGATCACGCGCCTATTTCTTTATATTGGGTTTGTAACTAATATATTGAGCAATCTTATATTAGTAGATTTTTTGTAGTTGACTGCTTCACCACGGTTCTCATCACTCACCTGTAGTAACCCATCACTAACCCGTAGTAAACACAGTGATAGTGTTTTTCCTGAAACACTGCGTAGTTTGGAAGGTAGTCACGCGTAGTTAGCAAGGTCACTTAACCGTAGTAGCCCGTCACTCACTTATAGTAGCCCGTCACTCATCCGTAGTAAACACCATCACAAACATGTAGTAAACCCATCACTCGCCCGTAGTAACCCATCACTCATCCTAAGTAACTCGTCACTCACCCGTACTAACCCGTCATACAACCGTAGTAACCCGTCACTCACCCGTAGTAAACACCATCACACATACGTAGCAACACATCACTTAACCCTTATAACACTCACCAGTAGTAAGCACAGTGCTAGTATGCGCTATCTCCTGAAAAACTGCGTAGTTCGGCAACAGGCAATGCGCTGTCAATTCGTCGCTGCCGCAACAGATATCTGCTTCTTGACAGAGCAAAGCAAAGCACGACATGGCTACAAGAACCACGTCAGTGTCGATCGACCATAGGCACATGAAAAACACCACCTGGAAATAATGTACAGTACCTACTTATACTCCGTCCAAACATTTATTTAACTTTTGACATATGCACGCCTATGCAGTTCCGTAATTGTTGAAGTGATAAACCATGGTAAAAAATTCAATACTTTGTGGGTACTTTGTGGACGGCCGCATTGAACCGATTTGGATGCTGTTTTTTTTTATTTGAAAGCTGATTTTCTATGGGTGTGGTTCAATGTTTTATCAAATGCGGTTCAGCCGTTTTTTACTTTTATAGGTTTTTTTATTTTAGTTTACTAAAATTCGCTTGTTTATTCTTTATTTATTAATTTGTCATAATTATATTTAAAAAAAATCCTAAACTAATACTAAGCTACCAGAACCAGACCAGCTCCCACTTGCGGCACCAATTCACGAGTCTTACCTCCAGTTTGATGTGCGCCTGTTTACAGATGGGTATATTGGAGCCAACAGCCGCATACTCCTTATGTTTAGCTAGGAACTCGTTCCGACACGTGAGGATGTCGCGCAGCCAGCGCAGCACCTCGCGGTAGTTGCCGATCTGACGCTGGATCAGTTTCTGGCTGATGTTGTACAGAACTTGCGAGCTGGAAACCAGTATACATTTTATAAGAAACAAAATCCGCTAACATTGAACTTCAGATTACTGGGCATCATCATCATCAGCCCATCATATTCCCACTGCTGGGACTCGGGCCCTCCTTCATAGAAAGATAAATTATTTTATTTTATTTGGAAAACATACAGTTATACATTACTAAATTACTAAAGTTAACACCTCGGCCCTGCACCAATGACTTATAGTTAAGTGCAGATTTTTCGTGATGAAACCCGTTTACGCGCTTTGGAGTGGTAGGCTCTGGCCGTGGTTGTAATACCACCCACCGAACAAAGCCATGCCGTCAAGCGACCTAGTCGTGTTTCGGGATGATGTTCGGTGAACCATCGGGGAGACGGGCCTGAGCAGCCGCTCAACTGCCGTCTCTCTCTAGATCTATGTGCTCCATCTTAGGCCACATCATCGCTTCACATCAGGCGAGATAGTGGCCAAACATAGATCTATTAAGGGTAAAAAAAAAAAACATCAAGACACCATTCAGACGTTTTCGCATATTGAATCTAATCTTAATTTGTTTGCTATACACCGAGTTAAGAGTAGTGAATTAAGTAAGTAAATAGATAACTTTAAGTTATTTTTTCTGCTAAAGAAACTATAAGTTATGACAGTTTATACTAAACCAGTTCTTAGAATTAGTAGCTCTAAGTGCGTTGGGAGACGAGTTAAATAAATCGAATTTGGGTAAGTCATTCAGTTTGTTTACATAAGTAGCTGATCTAATGAAAAATGAATTCTGTCTATAATTGGTCGAACTATAAGGAAAATGCAGATATATTGGTTGGCTAACGGACTTTGAAGGTACCTTTAGATCTTGGATTTTTCTTTTTGATTCTTTTTTTTATATTGGATTTATCTTGGAGAGAAGATGAGGAGAATCGACTTGGGCATATATGGAAGAATGGGCCAAAATCCACCACACTGGCCCATTGTGGGTAGGTAGATGTCACATTTTCTTGAATTTTGAGATAAATTCTTGGATATGCCGGTTTCCTCACGATGTTTTCCTTCACCGTTTTTATAACGAGTGTTAAATCCACACATAACTTAAGAAAGTCAGTGGTACCTGCAAACGGAATCGGGAAGTCGCACATGCTCCCACTGAGCCACACTCGCTCTTATTGCGGAAAATATTGATTATGCAAGATATACCTGATATCCCAGAATGTGTTCAAAGGTGCTTCCGGGTTCCACATATGCACTCTATCTGGTCTGTGTAAAGCCAACAGCGCGTCCATAGCCGCCTGCGATATCTCGCCCATTCCAGTCTGATGCACGAGGGAAACTAGGCCGTTGATCAGTTCCGTGGTGGACGACTGGATCTCTAGAGCTGAGCGGCCCGGGTTCTGTGGACCACATGGTTTATGATAGCGCCATCTGTTGATAGCTACGATATTTCACTATAACTTAATCTATACTATTATAAAAATGCATAATGGATTAGGTAAATAATCTAGTTAAGTCACATTCTTGTTTGTCTGTCTTTCGCTCAGTGTGGAATCTTACAACTCAAAATTTTGAGCATTTCGTCTGGATCTCTATAATATAATAGCTGAGCGGCCCGGGTTCTGTGGACGAGATGGTTTATGATAGCGCCATCTGTTGATCTGCACGATATGTCACTATTACCTAATTTATACTATCATAAAAATCCATTATAGATTAGATAAATCCTAAATAGTCGATCCCAACTGTTTATTTAATTATTTTAAATTGTCCCCACTGTACAGAATTGGTTTGGTTCCATTTTTATTTATAATATTACTTATAATACCATGTTTAGTATAGATAACAAACACTTATTCAAGCTATTATTTATATAAATATTTATTTACACACTCATCACACACCCACCTGTTCACCCTCACACTCACACACTAACTCATTCAAAAGGCATAAATTGAGATATTTGTAAGTTGTAAATAAAAACTTTTAGCTATTTATTCTTGTAAGTTTTAAGATCTAGGAACAGCCTACTTATGTACATCTTAGTAATACCAATAAATGGAAGACACTGAAACCCACGACACAGGTTTTCCTAGTGTGGGTTCCAGGGTTCACCTTGCATTGCATAACAAACCTAACAATTGCAAATTGTTCCACATCTCCGATATGTATTAAAATTGTTAATTGTTACCTGGCTAAATAAATAAATTTATGAATTATTATGAATAAATAATCTAATAGTCACTTTCTTGTTTGTCTGTCTGTCAGTAGTTCCGGGTGGAATCTTGCAAATCAAAATTTCGAGCACTTCCTGATTAGTTTATTTTATTTTGTTTGGGGACTAACAGCTGTTGTTACAAAGTAGTTTGACAAAATAATATTAAAAAGTCAATTAAAAGCCTCCGCAAATAACAGTTACATAGAAAAGAAAGGATTTTTACAATTAAATGAACAAAGAATTAAGAAATGCGAGACGGCACTATGCAATGCCATTTACAAATTACAACGATAAGTTAATGATGACGTTACGGCTGTATTCACAGCAGCCAGACTGCTTGTGAATAGATCTATATTGGAATGCTCAGACTTCGAAAGCTTATTAAATACTACAGAAGAACGTAATGTATGTTATATAGTTTCCCAATTAGTGATAACACTGCGTTTGGTCATATAGTGAAATCGCAGTGTGACCAAAAACACTTGTGATATCGACTGCAGACTCACACAACACTGGTAGGCGTGATCTTGGTGCGTGTTGTCACAGAGTCGTGGTGCATCTGGTCACAGTACAATGGTGAGTTTGGTCACAGTATAATGGTGAGTTTGGTCACAGTATAATGGTGAGTTTGGTTACAGTATAATGGTGAGTTTGGTCACAGTATCATGGTGCATTTGGTCATTTAAAATGGTGCGTTTATTTACAGTATCGTTGTGCGTTTGGTCGTAGTATAATGGTGAGTTTGGTCACAATATACTGGTGCGTTTGATCACAATATATTGGTAAGGTTGGTCACAATATATTGGTGCATTTTGTCATAGTTGCGAGGTGCGTTTGGTCAGTGTATTAAGGCTTTTGGTCACAGTATCACAGTGCGTTTAGATACTTACACTGAGCATCAGCATAGGATCAGCGTGGATCAGCTTAACGCAGCAAAGCAGAAGGTTCCTATATGCCGGCATTTCTTCGCTCCGGTTGAACTTGGATTGGACTTCCTTGGACTTCAGTGACAGCGAGATCATACGAAGGGGTGTGTGGACTACGTAGCCCTGAAAGGTCAAATTGTGACCGTTAACATTATGCAATAGGGAATGTGTTGTCGAAAAATCTGGAAATTACTTTTTACGATAGATTACTCCTGTAAACATTTAGTATTGATATAATTATTATTATTGATTGCGTAGTTTACTAGTATTTCAATGTTTATTTTTCTTATTTTTGGAGAAACGGAACGTAATCGATACTCTTGAGTACGTGCAACCACTATCTGACGTCACGCGCCTCGCTGCTTATTGGCAAATTATTGACATACACACACATTCAGCATATATGGACCAATGAGGAAATCCTAGGTCCCCACGTTATGACGTCACAGGCAAATGGCGCGTTTAAGTTGATTTAAATTTTAATTTAGTTATTTTATTGACAAATGATCTATAAATTTTTTTTTTTTTATTATTAATAGTATTCAATAATGAATCCATTCATGCATTAAAAAAATACATGCATATTCCTTATTAAAATAATTTGATAATTCTTTGTAACAATCTGAGAGTATGCAATTTAAGTCAAGACTAACTTGCCCCCTCGGTGTTAAGTTTTGCCCCGAATTTCGCACAAAAAGTACCACCGAATGGATCCCACAAAATCAAAAAAGAGCTCGCGGTAAGCCTAGGAGAAGATAGCGGGATGAACTTGATTCCTACTGGAATGATTGGCCTGTTTCATCTCTGAATCGTGAAGATTGGATGAAGGGTAGATAGGCATTTGGGCAATCAAAATATTAAAATGGCTTTTATTACTTTTAATAAACTGGTCAAAACCGCGCTAGCTACCAACCGCTAGTGCCCGCTTTTTATCAGTCAACGACATTGTCAGTTTCTTTTTTTATTGCACTTATAGCTCGTTTTCTAGGAACTAAAGTACCTACATACCAAAATTCATCAATATCTATTTAGTAGTTTCTGCGTGATTAAGTAACAGACATTCATCCATCCATCCATCCTCACAAACTATCGCTTTTATAATATGAGCTAAATAAATCAAATAAAAAATAATAATTTTTAGGATTGATGATCTATGTGTGACCACTCCTGATGAAAAGCGTCGATGTGGTCGAAGATGGAGCACATAGATCTAAAGGAAGACAGCGGTTCAGCAACTACTCAAACTCTTCTCTCCGATGGCTAACCGACCATTCTCACCTGCGTAGCCTTATTGCAGCTGTCAGTGAACATAGCTCTGAGCTCGTTCGCTCTCGGATAAAGCAGTTCGATTTGAGGCCACCACGGCAGCCGTGGTTGTTTTATTATCCTGTCAAATAAAAACAACTATTATACCAAAAGAATAAATTGGGGACTCGGGTAATGCTTGGTTTAGTTTAGTAGTTAGTTAGTAGTAAGTTAGTTTAGTAGAAAAAGGCAGGTAAGCAGTTACTTCAGCAGTGAGTCAGTTAACTCAGCAGTAAGTTACTCTACTCAGCAGTGAGATAGTTATCTCAGCAGCGAGGACGAGTAAGATATATGTATGCGAAGATTCAGGCATTGTTGTGACGCTGAATTCGGAAGAGAGATACGAAGTAGTTATCTCAGCAGTGAGTTAACCACCTCAGCAGTGAGTTAGTCACCTCAGCAGCAAGATAGTCACCTCAGCAGCGAGTTACTTACCTCAGCAGTGACAAATTTACATCAGCAGCGAGTAACTTAACTCAGCAGTGAGAGGGTTATATCAGCAGCGAGTAACTTAACTCAGCAGTGAGAGGGTTATATCAGCAGCGAGTTACTTACCTCAGCAGTGAGTTGACGATAACGGCGTGGTAAGAGATGTGCGTATGAAGGTTCAGACAGACTTTAAGCGCATCGTTGTTGTGAGGCTGGATCCGGAAAAGAGATACGAAGCAGTCTGTCATCAGATCCAGTTCTGAATAGCCGGAGATCAGAGAGCCTCGGATGAAGGATTTTGACGGATTGAAGAGAAGTAACTGAAAGAGTAAAATTAACACGATCATTGCCAGCGACGACTACGTCCGTTTTTTTAAACACGATGTTTGTTTACAAACGCCTTCAACTTATTTTGTGGTAAGACTGAGACAGGAGACGGTCAGTTTTTCAAACAAAGATATTTTTACGATAATGTCTTGCCTAATGGAAGCGGTCCCCGTTGTCTATGGACATCTGAAACTAGAGTACTAGAGGTATTGCCGATGTGACTTCCACCTTATAAGTTCAGAGAGCTGTATCAATATCGAAGCAACTTCTTCAGTGAAAACTGATACCTTATATTTATGAGACTAAAACTATAATTACTAATAACTATAAATCAAACATTTAAAAAACCCTCGACAAATAAAACATGTCTATGAACCATCGCTAGAAAACCTGCACTCAAATAATAAAAAACCGCATCCAAACCGGTTCATCCGTTTAAGAGCTACGGTGCCACAAACAGACACATATAGTGGTCAAATTTATAACACTTCTCATTTTTGTGTCGGGGGATAAAAATAATGGATAGATAGATAAACAAGACAAATAGATTGATAGATTAATCATTTACGGTCAACCAAAAAATAATACACAATAAATAAAAATTTTACTTAAAAATTTAATTCGTTAATTAGGCAGTCTTTTAGCTAATGAGCGATCATCAATTTACCTTGAGATCATTAATAACCCTATTGACCAGCACAAATGTGACGTTCCCCGAATCAGCAGAGTTCAGATAAGTTGACGCCTTGCAGAGTTTGACAGATGTCACCACCGCCGCTTCTGTCATCTGTTTAGAATTGTTCGATGGACCTGGAAAATTAAAATAATACACGATTTTAATTTCACTTTGTTTATTTCATTTCAATTATATTAAAATTTGCTTTTTTACTCTCGTACCCAGCGATAAGGAACTATCTAGCTCGCACGTCTCCGTCAAGACGTCCCAATATAAAGCAATATAAATAGCTACTCTCGCACCCAGCGATAAGGCACAATCTAGCTCGCGCGTCTCCGTCAAGGCACCCCAATATAAGTCAATATAAATAGCTATTTTCGCACCCAGCGAAAAGACACAATCTAGCTCGCGCGTCTCCGTCAAGGCACCCCAATATAAGTCAATATAAATAGCTATTTTCGCACCCAGCGAAAAGACACAATCTAGCTCGCACGTCTCCGTCAAGGCACCCCAATATAAATCAATATAAATAGTTACTCTCGCACCCAGCGATAAGGTACAATCTAGCTCGCAGTACTTCGAAGAACTCGAACTGAACCAGGCCTTCTTTTATTAGGATTATACTTACTGAGTCCTCTCTTCACTGAATCAATGAAATGCTTCTTTTTCGTATGTCTGGGACTACAAGGCGCTCCGCTATCTGCATTTACTATTTCCTCTAGAACTTTCTGTAATCAAACAATAGTCTCTTATTATTTTTATTTATAACTAGCAACCGCGGGAATAATTTGGAGTAATAGGGTGTAAATTTTTGGCGACTTGATAACAAAACATCGTATCTTTATAAACTTTTTAGGCATTTTATGTAGTAGCACAGAATACTAAGGGACAGAAGCATCACTCCGCAAAGAAATTTAAACAAATAGCGACTCTTGCTATGACGCAATAAAATTCAATTCAGCTCGCGTAGCGCTGCATACCTACCAGTCATATTAACCTACAGAGCGCCTCTTTCTATCGCGCCGCTCTTATCTCTTCTGACGCGGCACGTGTAACGACGCGCGACCCGCCGTCGGTGTCCGGCTATATGTATGTGTACTTGTAGCTTCGTACCTACAGTGCGGAGTGCGCTAGGCCTGATAGTAGTCGGGTTATAGTAAAATCCGCCTGTTCGTTTACTTTTCTAAAACTTTAAAGCCAACTAAAGTAAACTTTACGCCCATACTTACAGGGTTCAAAACTAGCAGCATAATTTGCAGCGGCCACATAGCGACCCTTGACTTTTTGTTATCCGAAAAACTGTCTTGTAGTATATCAAAGAGGGAATCGCAACATTTGCTGAGGTCTTCGTTTGGTCGGCATTGGACTTCGGAGAATTCCTGGAAACAGGTTAATAGTATATAAAATGTTTTATTTCTGTAACTGAATGACGAGACGAGCTGGTCGTTTGCCTGATGGTAAGCAATACGCCAGCCCATAACAATAACAGCACCACCCAGAACTTTGTTTTAGAAAAACCTGCGCGGCGCTGCACTGCGCTCGTCACCCTGACACAAGTAGCTATTGAGTAACATAATGCCTAGTAATTTCACTGGCTACAATTCCCTTCAAACCGGAACATAGTAATGCTTGCGCACTACTGCTTGGTGGCTGAATAACTAGCAAAGCGGTGGTGCCCACCCAGACGGCCTCTCGCATACGAGAAACCTACCACCAGTAGATCGTCGTATGTACCATAGTAACATTACACAAAACTCTTTATTGTATATCAGAATATGAATAAATATAACGCCCAACGATCACATACATAGATCCTGACCCCTAACTAGGACTCCCTGTATCTTGGGAACCAGAACTATGAGGACCATGGTCCCACAATACCCAGACACGAAACAAATGATAGCGCTTTTTTTCTTTCATTTGTCTGGTCGCGAGAATCGAACCCGCAATCTCAGTGGTGGATGAGATTTGAGCCAACCTGCCAAACAACTACACCAAAGAGGCTGTCAAAAAGGAATATAAATGAATAGTTTTTTGATAGGTTGGTGAAACAGGCCCAGTAAAAAAGCACTTACTTGTGGGTAAGTATCCATCCAATTCCATATAGCTTTCTCTAGAGATGTAACTAATACTATGTGCGTTGATTTCCTTAATAACTTAAACTTCTGTATAGTTTCTGAAATACAAGTAAATGTTTTATCAAACAAAATAACCGACTTCAATGTATCTTCGAAGTCCAAGGTCAAATATCGATGAAGTTTATATGGGACCTTCGTAGCTATACTGAACCCGACGCAAAAATAATTTTCCAAATCGGTTCATGAATGACGGAGTTCTGACTCAAACATTTAAAAAAAATACAATCGAATAGAATACCTTTTCCTTTTAGTAGTCGGTTAAAAATACTACATTCATCATCATCAGCCCGTCACATTCCCATTGCTGGGACACGGACCTTCTCTCATAGAGAGAGTATGGGCCATAATCCACCACGCTGGCCCAGTGCGGGTTGGTGGATAATATTACATTATATAGTAACTATACTTTATGTATAGGTTATATTATTATAGTTTATACAAAATTTATATGAGTTTATACAAAAAATAATCAGAACTACAAACGGAAAAATAAAATAGAACTTTGAAAAAATCCTTTACAATTTGTTTCACAGAAAGAGACATACACATTTCCCAAAAAAAAAAATTGGGTATATAAGAAAAATATTTTTTTAACAGCAACATAGAATATTTTTATATTTATAAATACGTTTTTTAACAACAATAAAGAATAATTTTATATTTATTAATACATTTGGAAACAGTGGTTAGGAAATTTTAAATTTTATTTTTCGAAAATGTCTCTAAAAGTCTAAAGAAAATTCTTCGAATAAACGAAGATTTTTAATGAAATCGCAGTTATTACCTGTAAGTAGCCGAATAAGCCGCAATATATCGACGTTTACGTGTTGTATCAACTCTATATCTGTATAATCGGGGTTCTCTTCTGAATTGGACGACAACTCTTGAAAATCCTGAAAAATGACAAAATAGAGAAAACGAATTATATCGAGCGAGGGTGGCCGAGCGGTAACTTGCGCCTTACGATCCGACGCACCCTAGTTCGATTCCCGATTCGGAAAACGAACTCGGGCTTGCACTAGTCTTAAGGCTCGAATTTATAAACTAAAATCAGAACTGAGTCTAGACTCCAGAGTTTCAAGTCAAGCTTTGTTCGATGAACGCTTCTTTGAAACTAGATTAATGAATCAATAAAATAATCACTCTAGTAAACGTCGAACGTGATCACAATTCAGTTGATTTGTAAACGATACCAGGCCTAGCGCACTCCGCGCTGTAGGTACGAAGCTACAAGTACATAGCCGGACACCGACGGCGGGTCGCGCGTCGTTACACGTGCCGCGTCAGAAGAGATAAGAGCTATGCGACAGAAAGAGACGCGCTCTGTAGGTTAATATGACTGGTAGATATGCAGCGCTACGCGAGCTGAATTGAATTTTATTGCGTCATAGCAAGAGTCGCTATTTGTTTAAATTTCATTGCGGAGTGATGCTTCTGTCCCTTAGTATTCTGTGACGATACTCAAAACGACATTCACAATCACCTATTCTCTAAACAATAATCTAGTCTCGACTTGAAACTGTTCTTGATTCTAGGGTTATTTGCGAATAATGACCGCGTGGTTACCCCGTAGAAAATGGTCGAAGCAGGCGGCGCCGTGGTCGCTATTTGGAACGTAACTCTAGACCATAGAGCAATATTACGAAATCAGTTGAGTTCGACTTTGGATGCTCAACTTGATTATAGACTCAGATGATTAATGTTTGATTTTGGTTTATAAATTAGAGATTTAAGACTAGAACCAAACCGTAAGACGAGATCAGGTGATCGCAGATCAAACGAATCAAGTCTATCTTATTGTCTAACTAGCGACCCGCCCCGGCTTCGCACGGTTATTATACATATAAACCTTCCTTTTCAATCACTCTATTAAAAAAAATCGCATCAAAATCCGTTGCGTAGTTTTATAGATTTAAGCATACATAGGAATATAGGGACAGAGAAAGCGACTTTGTTTTATACTATGTACTGATAGTGATATTAACATCTGTCACGATATGTTTTAAAGGGATAGCGATAACCGCGATTTTAATTTTCAAATGGATTTGGCCCAGTTGTTTAATCACAATCGCTATCAGAACGAATGTATCACTTAGGCGAAAGAAACCGACGCGTAGCAGTAGGTTTAATTGTACAAATAATGAGTTTTGTTACTGCCAGGTTATCTAAATACCGGTAATTTCCAATTATTAGCAATTTAAGAACATCAGTTGAGCATAATGTTTACTCAAATATCTTTCAAAAATGAGTCGCGATCGCTGTCACAATCACAATCGCTAGTTGGTCGATCTGAAGTTTGTAAATATCCTTCAGATCAATTCAGGTCAAATCGAAAGGTATCGCGACAGATGTAAAAGTTAGACAATGAGCCCCCAGATCTTTATGTACGAAGTTAAGTGTTGGACGTTCTTTATTAACCTGTAGTCTTCCACTGATTCTGTTGAAGCACGCATTGAAGAAATTCAAGCTTAGTGCGAACAGCACTTTGCTAGCTAACTGACGGAGGAGAATGTTGTTCACGATTCCCTCATTTCTCGTATCTAAAACAAACCAAAATATTAGTAAATCGACTTTTACTGGTTGCGCCCTACGGTATCCCGGGATAAAGAGCTTATGTGTTAATCCAGGGTATGAGCTATCTACATTCCAAATTTCACAATTTTAGTTTTCATTTTAGTAGACAGTCTACTTGTGTATTTAGTAGATTGTCTACTTCTTTATTTCATAGACAGTCTACCTGTATATTTACCAGATAGTTCACCTCAGTATTTAGTAGATAATCTACTTCTGTATTTAATAGACAGTCTACCTGTATATTTAGCAGATAGTTTACCTCTGTATTTAGTAGATAATCTACTTCTGTATTTAGCAGACAGTCTACCTGTGTATTTAGCAGATAGTCTACTTTTGTATTTGGTAGACAGTTTACCTATGTATTTAGCAGAAAGTTCATTTAGTAGATAATCCTACCTATTTATTTAGTAGATAATCTAATTCTGTGTTAAGTAGACAATCTACTTATGTATTTAGCGGATCGTCTACCTGTAAATCAACCAGATAGTTTATATATCTGTATTTAGTAGATAGTCTCACTTCAGACCGACCAGTTGCTGGCTACCGCGATTTGTGCTGCGCGCTCAGCCACAAGTTTTGTGTCTCGTTCGTAGTTAATTTATAGATACAGGGAATTCTAGTTGAATCTATGTATATGGTTACAAAAGATATCTTACCAATAAACTGACAGACCTCCCTTAGCAGTATCTTCACGTTCATAGCTTCCTCGTATTTAGCCGTGTCCTTCGGCTGAGAGCTGAGGCAGATCTCTAGCGTGTCTAGCACTATAACTAAGCTGTCGTGATAGCCTTTTTCTAGCTCTGTTTGAGGCCGGTTGAAGCCCGTTGACACTGTGGGTTGGTACTGGAAATGGATTGATTTTGAGTTTCATGACACTGTTTAAAATGGCAAGTGGAAATGAGCGAAGTGCGCTGAATCCTACGACACAGGAGTTATCCTAGTGTGGGATTTAGAGCTCATAGAATTGATTGTACTACACGATTTGTATTTGCAATAAATTGATTGATTGATTGAAGTGGAGCGAGTGGAGTGGAGCGAGTGTGGCCGAGCAGTAGCTTGTGCGCCTTACGATCTGACGCCCTCAAGTTTGAAACCCGCGTCAGCCCTGCATAGTTTGGTGCGGATTTTGCGCGCTCAGTGAAGTAGTGGTAGGCTCTGGCCACACCTGTAAAACCACTTACTGAACAAAGCCATGCTATGCAACTTAGTCGTGTTTGGGATGATGTTAGGTGAACCATCAGGGAGACGGGTCTGAGCAGTTGCCCAACCACCGTCTGACAGATATATATATGTGCTCCATCTTCGGCCACATCATCGCTTATCTGGGGAAATAGTGGCCCAACATATGAGTAGACCTATTTATTAACTAATAAAAAAAATACTGTTAACACATCTGAAAAGTATTGTTACGAAGTTTGTAGGTGACAGAGACTGATTCTTTTAAAAAAGCCTCCTTACCAGCTCATTAACTCTCTGCAGTATCTTCGTCAGTCCAGCGATGACAAGTGAGAAGCGATGCCTGCATATCTGCACCAGGCACGCCTTGCATTGCTCCTCGTTGATCCGAGAGTGGAGACTTTGGGCCCCCGTTTTGTAAGGGAGCTGGGAATCAATTAATGATAAGCTTATTTTTGCATCCGGTATCACTAACATTGTCAAGGTTAAATTACTTTTATTTAAGAATCTATATTACCTACTCAGAATGTTTCAAATCTGTCAGTAGTTATATCGTGATTGAAAACATCCATAGATAAAGAGGGAAGGAGGTAAAGAGATCGGAAGGGAGGAAGGTAGATAAAGCGGAGGGAGGGAGGTAGATAAAGGGGAGGGAGGGAGGTAGAGAAAGGGTAGGGAAGGAGGTAAAGAAAGGGTAGGGAGGGAGGTAGATAAAGGAGAGGGAGGTAGATAAAGGGGAGGAGGGGTAGATAAAGGGAAGGGGGTTAGATAAAGGGGAGGGGATTAGATAAAGGGGAGGGGGGTGTAGATAAAGGGGAGTGGGGGATTATATAGGGGACAGTGGGAGAGAAAGAGGAAGGGAGTGAGGGAGGAAAGGGGGAGATGGTATAGAGAAGGTAGTAAGATCATGTTGTTTACTTTTGAGGTAAAAATTAATTTTATTGAAACAATAGCCAATATACCTGCAAATCCATCATAGAAAGAGGCTACAGTTGTTCCTCAAAAAAAACTTATTTTTTTTAGGGAAAAAGATCAAGCAATGTCCTGATCCAGGACTAAAAGTATCTTCATATATGTATTTTAATGAACCTGGAATAGGACTATTTTCATCCTGGAAAAACAAACAGCTGTTTGTTTATATGAGTATGAATAACCCAAGTTATACACACTTGGAGTCCACTCATTGACTTTGCAGGTTCTAAGCACAATACTTTTCATATCAAGGGAATAACCATCAGCATACAGCAGCATGTTTAGACATGAATTCTAAATTAATCCCAAAATTATACTCAAAATTAATTTCATAATTTTTACAAGCTTTTATTTAACTAGCAATGTTTGTTCGTTTGGGTCAAATCTGCTCGCGGTTCAGATTACGAATTTGTTAAAGGCTTGTCTGAAAAATATATATTTTTCAACCAAAATCTTATTGTAGGCATCTTTGCTACCATATTTATCGAAGTTATAATCATTGAAAAAGAATCATTATATAATTTTGTGCTTGTATTAATTCCAGCAACATTTTCGGAAATTTTATGGACTAAGTTTTTTTAACCTGGAACTAAGTTCTAAATCAGAATTCTAATCTGCATTTCATTATATTTATTTTGCGTATGAGGAGGTGGCCTTTACATTAATTTAGTTTTATCAAATTTAGAACTTTTATTTATTTTTCTACAAGTGTATATCGATACCAAATAGTCTCGTAGGAATTCAATTGTGAGGAAAAAATATTATTTATTTTCAGGACAGGGGTGGGTCCCCATTTTTGATACAATAAATAATATATAGTCGCACTTACCTGCTCCTCAAAACGCGCAATCAGGGAGTTTGCCCATTCTCCGGGCTTCTGAGTGCCCATTTTCGTGTAAATTAAACGTAATGATTGTAAAAAATTAAATAAACACAATAAATTCACGGTCCCATTTCCGATCTTCAATCTTTGTTTTCTACTAAATTTAAATGTTGTCGTAACGTAAAACTATTTTCTACTAGGATGTTCATTTTTTCATTTTCGATGTCCATATATTCAATAAAAGCCCATAATGTTTAAAATTTTTAAAGTTGACAGTGTCAATTGTCTATACTATATCGAAGAACATTAGATATTACTCATCACATTACCAATTATCATCTTACCATAGTCATAGACAGACACATCAGTGCCAGCGTAGGTGGACATAAAGTGAAAAGGATGCTTGCTTTTACTTGGTTGACTTACTTTTCATACGATATAACAATCAGTATTCGACTTGACTTCTTATTTAAATAATTCTCTTTCTCTCTGTCTTTCTTTCTTTCACGGCTTCTGTATCTTATTGTCACAATTCTGCCAATTTCCGTTGCATGCTAGTTCCATAAACGTTATAGAGATATTCTTCGTGTTCAATATAATATTATGGTCAAAAGTTAGGTTTTGCTCCTGGCAGAGTACTCAATTTGTTCCGAATTCTAACTTTCTACTAAAATAGTTTTTACCTTAATACGTAATGCGGTAACATTACAAATTTCAATCAATTTTTTTTTCGCCCGTTATGGCAAGCTAAAGTATTTAGGACCATACCGCCACGTCTAGCTTTTATTTGATAGTTTAATATTCCATTTATTATACTTTTGTTGAGAATGAGGGTCAACAGCGACAAGCCGGACCCTCTCCTAGTGCTTCAATAAAGAGGTGGAACTTTATTCAAGCTTTCCATGGACTTTTTGGGAGAACATAAAAAAACAATGTTTTCTCTATCTTGTTTCTTTTGCCTACACATGTGCACGTTTACGAACACATGATGGTTAATATTCCACCGATATTACACATGATCACTCGAAATAACACTTGTTTGGAAAATAAAACCAAACCGAACTGTATCTCTTTTCACTTCCCGCCAAAAAGTCAAAATTTCAATCAATATATAACATTGATGCGTTCAAAATAAAATTCTATAGATACGAATGCATTCATAACGAGCTGGTGTTGCAAGCGTAACTTTTTACCCATTTGATTATGCGGATTGAATGTGCATGCACCATATTGCGCAACCACATATTAGTCCAAATTTAATTTTGAGAAGTTTTTTGAGTTTTATTCATAATTGATATAAAAGGCTTAAGACTCGCCTGACCCCCTTGGCTCCCTGGTCTCCTGGCTACTTCAGTGTCGAATTGTACCACATTTGTATATTTGTATTTACACATATGTATAACGCATGTTATAATATAAGTTTTGATCATCTACGCTAAATCTTCTTCCCTATTCTGTGAGGTAAAATTTCGAGTTAACTGACAACATTTTAAAATTTGACATTTTCATTTTGCATTTGACAATCAAATTAATTTTGTTTGTCATGAAAGTAAAGTTGTTTTCTGTCGACAATAATTTTAACGCGAGTTATTAGCTAATTTCGTGGTTTTCTGATACTGAATTACTGTTCACAGTTGGAACTTCAATATGATGGTATGTTTTAACCACTTTCGATATTTCTAGTACATATAAATCTATGTTTTTGTGGGTCTGCCGGGGGCGTTCCCGATAACTTGTTGTACGTTAATAAAAACAAATTCCTTTGGATATTGTATTTCTGTGAGTCACATTCAGATAGATAACGCATTTGAAAGATATGAATTCATAGTTGGAGTTTTTTTATTAATTCTGTGTGGCTTTATTCGCTAGTGAAATGGGTGACGTGGATGGATGTTTTTTTCTAAAATACTGATAGCGATGTTTGGTAGACAGTAATTTAATTGCTGTGCTATTGTTTAAAAAACAACTTTAATAAATCATTTATTTTAGTTTAGTAAAAGTATCATATCTATTATACTATAAAATATATACCTACCTTACTGACTGAATTTATTATTTGAAATTATGTTAATAATTGCAAATTATAAATAACACAAACTACGATTTGGTAACATTTAACGATGCCACCTCTTGAAGTGCTGGGACTATTTGCCTTCAGGCCAGAATTCTGGAGCTAGGAATATTTATATTTCACCAGGATTCAGGGCAGGAAAGATTTGAATCTCATTCTCATTGACTCCAGTCTCGACAGCGCGAACTGGTTTAAAAATATCTATTAAAAATTCTAGGACTGTGTGGAAGACACCAACCATGATCCCCTCTCTGTGCCGGCAGCACAGTCAGCTCCGTTGGGAGAAACCACTACCAAAGTAGAGAACAAGAAGCCCAATGAGAATGTCTCGCTCGCTGATAACAGCTTATTGGTAAGTGTTTTCCTAAGTTTTTATTTCCAAGCTATAACAAATGCTTGGCTATAGTTGGCATTTCTTGTAATGAAAACGGTCCTGTGTTCAAACCCCGGAAGCGGCAAAATATTTTGCACACCTAAAATGTTAGCTTATTATTTTCCAGTTTTCAACCTTTGATAAATCTATGAGAAATTGTTTCTACAAGCTTTTATTTAAATTACAATGTTTGGGTTAAATCTTGCAAGTTCAATCAGAACCACTTCCTCTCATCATACCAATGCGTTTAAGAGCTGTGTGGTAACAAACACACACATACATACTTTCGCATTTTAAATATTAGTAGGTAGTTGGAGAGAATTTGTGTTGACCTTCATATTGTTTGGATCAAATTAAACAACGAAACATTTTCAATGACAATTGAATATGTTATGTGATTGCAATGAAACAGTAATATACATGTGAATCATCTCCTTTTATGTTGTGTTTTTTATCTGTTATACTGATGTACATAGGTATTTATCATTAACCTATTTTAATTGAGTGTGCTATGATATGTGGGTAGCAACTTAGTATATTTAATGTAATAATATTGTAACTTGTAGCACAGAATACTAAGGGACAGAAGTATCGTTTCGCAAAGAAATTTAAACAAATAGCGACTATTGCTATGACGCAATAAAATTCAATTCAGCTCGCGTAGCGCTGCATATGTACCAGTCATATTAACCTATAGAGCGCCTCTCTTTCTATCGCATAGCTCTTATCTCTTCTGACGCGGCACGTGTAACGACGCGCGACCCGCCGTCGGTGTCCGGCTATGTACTTGTAGCTTCGTACCTACAGTGCGGAGTGCGCTAGGCCTGCTTGTAGGTAGACTTAATAGACATTCAACCGGACTCCATGTTTTATTGCACTCTACATGGTGACGGCAGTGTAAATAGTTGGTTTTAATTATTCGAAAGTATATATTCGTCTATCTGTTGGTGTAAAAGTGTTGTGCAGTGATAAAAAGGTATTATAATTGTAGCTTATAGCGCTCAGTCCTTAGGCCATATCGGACATCTTTGGGCGGCCCATACCTCTGACAGCTATGCAAGAGAATAAGATACAAAACGATGCATTTTAATTTATGGAAATAATTAGGCAAGCATAACAAACATCATTCCAGTAGTAAACATACAGGAGCTGATTGTCAGGTTGATGAGCGCAATGCGTGCCACTGAAGGCTTAGCATAACAATGCAACTTTTAAGCTATTTATGAGTTAGGTCCTCGCGAATCATTAAGAGAAGTCTTTAAACAAATTAATGTATTAACTTTACCTTCTCTGTATATTTATGAAAATATAATGAATGTTCGTAAAAATCTGCACAAATTCAAGGTGAATAGTGACCACCGCAACATAAACATTAGAAATAAGGATAGAATTGCAGTACCTAGGTTTAGACTGAGTAAAACAAATAAGTCCTTCATGGGCAATTGTGTACGTTTTTACAATAAAATTCCAAAATGTATAACGGAGCTCACAGAATTAGATTCAAATTTAGGGTGAAAAATATTCTAATAAAAAAGCATACTATAAAGTTAGTAATTACATAGAAGACAAAGATGCATGGAACATTCCGCTTCTGCCAAGTAGCCAACTGGCACATAAGAAAAATAATATTGTCAAAAACAAACATAAAATATTGTAACAAAAGTTTTAAAAAAATATGCTCCTCAGTTTCTTGCCGTATCTTCTGAGTAGTGGTTCTTTTTCCGATACGGTGGTAGAGTCATTGTAATAATTGACGTTCATAATATATTGTCAAAAACAATGTGCGTCTGTGACGACAAAATTGAATAAAGAACTTTTGATTGATTGATTGATTAATTGAAGTATATGTAGGCATATTGGTTACTGCCAGGAGGACGACCTGTTATCATGTTGAAAAAATAATGTCTTTTACTTGTTTATTATCCCACAGGTGGACATCTCTGATGCTCTCAGCGAGAAGGAAAAGGTCAAGTTCACTGTTCATACCAAAACCACACTGCCCGAGTTCCGTAATGCTGAGTTTATAGTGGTCCGACAACATGAGGAGTTCGTTTGGCTGCATGATAGATACGAGGAGAATGAAGATTATGCAGGATACATTGTAAGTACGATCTATCGCATAATTTTATGAGTGACTTGCCCTGGCTATGCACGGATGCAATTTACTAATGCAGTGTAATGTTATGTCGACTTGATTACAAAACAGTACATATTAATCTTCTGTAAACTATTCCCTAAATGACAGTTGAGACGGTATCAAAATCAGTTGCGTGGCTTAAATAGAGAAAGACCAGAAACAGAGAAGACGTGGACGTGGATAGCAACTTTGTTTCATACGTGCACAAAGATAAACGCAGAATTTAGTTTTCCATTAATGGTTGGCCGAATTATCATTAAGCAGAATCTTCTTGCATAGATTAAGACTATGGCAGAACCGATCTCTGGTTTCTGCCCGGAACAGTTTTCTGGCTTTAAAAGTTATGCATGATAGAGGGTACCCTCTTTTCTGCTAGAAGTTATAGCAGAAGTATTACTATATATTTTTGCTCAGATGGGAAGTCTCATTGACATCCAGAAATGGATGGCCCGGTTAGTGCCAGACTCAGCCTAGGCCACCTACTGTCTAAAACCCCCGTCTACTCTGTATGCCCACAGGCCAGACTTCCGTGCCGTTTTCGTCACTTTTTTCCAATATGTCTGTCAATATTTTTTTCACATTACATTTTTTGAATAAATCATATAATTGTTTTTGTATTTAGTATCACTTTGTTTTATAATAAAAATATTGTTATTTATTTATGGACTAAACAAACACAATACTTCTCATACAACAGTGACGGGAGAAACAATTACTTACAAATATATAAAGTGACTAGTATTTCGCCGCGTGCGCGAGCTGCTAAAGCAGCTCGCGTGGGGGGTGGCTGCTGTTTTTTTTTAAAAGCTTCCTATCGATTACGGTTCTAAAGTTTTGTTTACCCTTTTTGTTTTGAAATCAAACTTTTGTATGGCGGCCATCTTGAAAAAAAGCTGGATTTCAAGTGATTGTGTGGCGTGCGCGAGCTGCTAAAGCAGCTCGCGTGGGGGGGGTTTTGCTTTTTTTATAAAAGCTCCCTGTCGATTACGGTTCTAAAGTTATTTAAGTTCAGTTGTTCTGAAAAAAAGACTTTTGTATGGCGGCCATCTTGAAAAATGGCGAAACCCAAGTGATTTTGTGGCGTGCGCGAGCTGCTAAAGCAGCTCGCGTGGGGGGGTGTTGCTTTTTTTTTATAGACGCTTCCTATCGACTACGGTTCAAAAGTTTTGTTTGGCTTATTTTTCCGGAAAAAAAACTTTTGTATGGCAGCCATCTTGAAAAATGGCGGAATCCAAAATGTTTTTTCATAATTGTAATCTTCGACCCAGAAAACCCCCCGATGCAAAATTTCAGTCGAATCGGAGCATTTTTCAAAATGGCCGCCATTTTTCTTTCTTTTTTTTTAATTTTTCCAACTTTTCCTTATTTCCCCTATGGTCCTCTATGATATTTGGTCGAGCACCCTATACCTATCTGTAATCGTTTAAAAGTTATTTGCATATTATTTTCACCTATTTTGTCATGAAAAAAAACATTTGTATGGCAGCCATCTTGAAAAATGGCGGAATCGAAATTTTTTTTTCATAATCGTAATCTACGCCCCAGAAAACCTCCTTATGCAAAATTTCAGTCGGATCGGAGCAACTTTCAAAATGGCCGCGATTTTTTTTTCTTTTTTTTTTAATTTTTCCAACTTTTCCAAATTTCCCCCATCGCCCTCTATGACATTTGGTCGAGCACCCTATACCTATCTCTAACCATTCAAAAGTTATTTGCAAATTTATTTTGTATGGCGGCCATGTTTTTTTGTATGGCGGCCATCTTTTTTTTCAAATTTTCAAAATTGGCCCAAGGTTTGGGGCATATTTAGTTCAAGCGGTACCCCCATCCGATTTATAGTTTCCGAGATCCCCTGAGCAGTTCCATCGAGGAAACCACTTTCTGGTGATTTCGGATTTTTCTGGTTGGTTCCAAAAGACCCTCTATACAACCGTACCAAACACTCCCCCCCACCATAACGGCAAGTCGGAGATCAATTCTGTCAATATGTCAGTCAGTCAGTCAGTCAGTCAGTCAGTCAGTCAGTCAGTGGTCTTCCAGTTTTATATTATATTAACTAGTATTTCGCCGCGTGCGCGAGCTGCTAAAGCAGCTCGCGTGGTGGTGGTGTTATTTTTTTTTTATAGAAACTTCCTATCGATTACGGTTCTAAAGTTATCTAAGCCTTTATGTTCTAAAAACAAACTTTTGTATGGCGGCCATATTGGAAAATGGCGCAATCCAAGTGATTTTGTGGCGTGCGCGAGCTGCTAAAGCAGCTCGCGTGGGGTGGTGTTGTTTTTTTTTTATAGAAGCTCCCTATCGATTACGGTTTTAAAGTTATTCTCTTTGTTCGGAAAAAAATCTTTTGTATGACGGCCATCTTGAAAAATGGCGGAATCCAAATTATTTTTTTCATAATCGTAATCTACGACCTAAAAAACCCCCCGATGCAAAATTTCAGTCGAATCGGAGCATTTTTCAAAATGGCCGCCATTTTTCTTTCTTTTTTTTTAAATTTTTCCAACTTTTCCAAATTTCCCCTATGGTCCTCTATGATATTTGGTCGAGCACCCTATACCTATCTGTAACCGTTTAAAAGTTATTTGCATATTATTTTCACCTATTTTGTCATGAAAAAAAACATTTGTATGGCAGCCATCTTGAAAAATGGCGGAATCTAAATTTTTTTTTCATAATCGTAATCTACGCCCCAGAAAACCTCCCTATGCAAAATTTCAGTCGGATCGGAGCAACTTTCAAAATGGCCGCCATTTTTTTTTCTTTTTTTTTAATTTTTCCAACTTTTTCAAATTTCCCTCATCGCCCTCTATGACATTTGGTCGAGCACCCTATACCTATCTCTAACCGTTCAAAAGTTATTTACATTTTTATTTTGTATGGCGGCCATGTTTTTTTGTATGGCGGCCATCTTTTTTTTCAAATTTTCAAAATTGGCCCAAGGTTTGGGGCATATTTAGTTCAAGCGGTACCCCCATCCGATTTATAGTTTCCGAGATCCCTTGAGCAGTTCCATCTCGGAGACACCTTTCCATGGATTTCGGATTTTTCTGGTTGGTTTCAAAACATCCTCTATCCAACAGTACCAAACACTACCCCCCACCATAACGGCAAGTGGGAGATCAATTCTGTCAATATGTCAGTCAGTCAGTGAGTGGTCTTCCAGTTTTATATTATATTAACTAGTATTTCGCCGCGTGCGCGAGCTGCTAAAGCAGCTCGCGTGGGTGGGTGGCTGCTGTTTTTTTTTAAAAGCTTCCTATCGATTACGGTTCTAAAGTTTTGTTTACCCTTTTTGTTTTGAAATCAAACTTTTGTATGGCGGCCATCTTGAAAAAAAGCTGGATTTCAAGTGATTGTATGGCGTGCGCGAGCTGCTAAAGCAGCTCGCGTGGGGGGGTGTTTTGCTTTTTAATAAAAGCTCCCTATCGATTACGGTTCTAAAGTTATTTAAGTTCAGTTGTTCTGTAAAAATGACTTTTGTATGGCGGCCATCTTGAAAAATGGCGGAATCCAAGTAATTTTGTGGCGTGCGCGAGCTGCTAAAGCAGCTCGCGTGGAGGAGTGTTGCTTTTTTTATATAGACGCTTCCTATCGACTACGGTTCAAAAGTTTTGTTTGGCTTATTTTTCCGGAAAAAAACTTTTGTATGGCGGCCATCTTGAAAAATGGCGGAATCCAAAATTTTTTTTCATAATAATAATCTTCGACCCAGAAAACCCCCCGATGCAAAATTTCAGTCGGATCGGAGCAACTTTCAAAATGGCCGCTATTTTTTTTCATTTTTTTTTAAATTTTCCATGTTTTCCAAATTTCTCTCATGGTTTTCTATGATATTTGGTCGAGCACGCTATACCTATCTCTAACCATTCAAAAGTTATTAACATTTTTATTTTGTATGGCGGCCATGTTTTTTTGTATGGCGGCCATCTTTTTTTTCAAATTTTCAAAATTGGCCCAAGGTTTGGGGCATATTTAGTTCAAGCGGTACCCCCATCCGATTTATAGTTTCCGTGATTCCCTGAGCAGTTCCATCATAGAAACCACATTTTCAGAGTTTCGAATAAGATTTAAACTTCGCGTATATATTTCTATACACATATGGAGTTTTCTTCAAAGAAATTCAATTGAATGTTAAATTGCAAAATGTTCGAAAAGAAACTTTTGTATGGCAGCCATCTTGAAAAATGGCGGAATCCAAATTTTTTTTTCATTATCCTAATGTCCGACCCAGAAAACACCCCGATGCAAAATTTCAGTCGGATCGGAGCAACTTTCAAAATGGCCGCCATTTTTTTTCGTTTTTTTTTAATTTTTCCATCTTTTCCAAATTTCCCCCGTCGTCCTCTATGATATTTGATTGAGCTCTCTATCCCTATCTCTAACCGTTTAAAAGTTATTTCTATATTATTTTTTCCCTATTTTGTCCTGAAAAAAAAACCTTTGTATGGCAGCCATCTTGAAAAATGGCGGAATCAAATTTTTTTTTCGTAATCGTAATCTACGACCCAGAAAACCCCCCGATGCAAATTTTCAGTCGGATCGGAGCAACTTTCAAAATGGCCGCCATTTTTTTTTCTTATTTTTTTAATTTTTACAACTTTTCCAAATTTCTCTCATGGTCCTCTATGATATTTAATCGAGCACCCTATCCATATCTCTAACCGTTTAAAAGTTATTTCAAATTGTTTTCACCTAATTTGTCCTGAAAAAAAACGTTTGTATGGCAGCCATCTTGAAAAATGGCGGAATCCAATTTTTTTTTTCATAATCGTAATCTACGATACAGAAAACCCCCCGATGCAAAATTTCAGTCGGATCGGAGCAACTTTCAAAATGGCCGCCATTTTTTTTTCCTTTTTTTTAATTTTTCCAACTTTTTCAAATTTCCCCCATCGCCCTCTATGACATTTGGTCGAGCACCCTATACCTATCTCTAACCATTCAAAAGTTATTTACATTTTTATTTTGTATGGCGGCCATGTTTTTTTGTATGGCGGCCATCTTTTTTTTCAAATTTTCAAAATTGGCCCAAGGTTTGGGGCATATTTAGTTCAAGCGGTACCCCCATCCGATTTATAGTTTCCGAGATCCCCTGAGCAGTTCCATCAAGGAAACCACTTTCTGGTGATTTCGGATTTTTCTGGTTGGTTTCAAAACATCCTCTATCCAACCATACCAAACACTCCCCCCCACCATAACGGCATCTGGGAGAACAATTCTGTCAATATGTCAGTCAGTCAGTCAGTCAGTCAGTCAGTCAGTCAGTCAGTCAGTCAGTGATGGTCTTTCAGTTTTATATAATATAACTAGTATTTCGCCGCGTGCGCGAGCTGCTAAAGCAGCTCGCGTGGGGGGGTGGCTGCTGTTTTTTTTTAAAAGCTTCCTATCGATTACGGTTCTAAAGTTTTGTTTACCCATTTTGTTTTGAAATCAAACTTTTGTATGGCGGCCATATTGAAAAAAAGCTGGATTTCAAATGATTTTGTGGCGTGCGCGAGCTGCTAAAGCAGCTCGCGTGGGGGGGTTTTGCTTTTTTTTATAAAATCTCCCTATCGATTACGGTTCTAAAGTTATTTAAGTTCAGTTGTTCTGCAAAAAGATTGTATGGCGGCCATCTTGAAAAATGGCGGAATCCAAGTGATTTTGTGGCGTGCGCGAGCTGCTAAAGCAGCTCGCGTGGGGGGGTGTTGCTTTTTTTTTATAGACGCTTCCTATCGACTACGGTTCAAAAGTTTTGTTTGGCTTATTTTTCCGGAAAAAAAACTTTTGTATGGCAGCCATCTTGAAAAATGGCGGAATCCAAAATTTTTTTTCAAAATCGTAATGTACGACCCAGAAAACCCCCCGATGCAAAATTTCAGTCGGATCGGAGCAACTTTCAAAATGGCCGCCATTTTTTTTTCTTTTTTTTTAATTTTGCCAACTTTTCCAAATTTCCCCCATCGCCCTCTACGACATTTGGTCGAGCACTCTATATCTATCTCTTACCGTTTAAAAGTTATTTGCATTTTGATTTTGTATGGCGGCCATGTTTTTTTGTATGGCGGCCATCTTTTTTTTCAAATTTTCAAAAATGGCCCAGGTTTTGGGGCATATTTAGTTCAAGCGGTACCCCCATCCGATTTATAGTTTCCGAGATCCCCTGAGCAGTTCCATCTCGGAGACACCTTTTTATGGATTTCGGATTTTTCTGGTTGGTTTCAAAACATCCTCTATCCAACGGTACCAAACACTACCCCCCACCATAACGGCAAGTGGGAGATCAATTCTGTCAATATGTCAGTCAGTCAGTCAGTCAGTCAGTCAGTGAGTGGTCTTCCAGTTTTATATAATAGAACTAGTATTTCGCCGCGTGCGCGAGCTGCTAAAGCAGCTCGCGTGGGGGGGTGGCTGCTGTTTTTTTTTTAAAGCTTCCTATCGATTACGGTTCTAAAGTTTTGTTTACCTTTTTTGTTCTGAAAACAAACTTTTGTATGGCGGCCATCTTGAAAAAAAGCTGGATTTCAAGTGATTGTGTGGCGTGCGCGAGCTGCTAAAGCAGCTCGCGTGGGGGGGTGTTTTGCTTATTAATAAAAGCTCCCTATCAATTACGGTTCTAAAGTTATTTAAGTTCAGTTGTTCTAAAAAAAAGACTTTTGTATGGCGGCCATCTTGGAAAATGGCGGAATCCAAGTGATTTTGTGGCGTGCGCGAGCTGCTAAAGCAGCTCGCGTGGGGGGGTGTTGCTTTTTTTTTTATAGACGCTTCCTATCGACTACGGTTCAAAAGTTTTGTTTGGCTTATTTTTCCGGAAAAAAAACTTTTGTATGGCGGCCATCTTGAAAAATGGCGGAATCCAAATTTTTTTTTCATAATCGTAATCTACGACCCAGAAAACCCCCCGATGCAAAATTTCAGTCGGATCGGAGCAACTTTCAAAATGGCCGCCATTTTTTTTTCTTTTTTTTTAATTTTTCCAACTTTTCCAAATTTCCCCCATCGCCCTCTATGACATTTGGTCGAGCACCCTATACCTATCTCTAACCATTCAAAATTTATTTACATTTTTATTTTGTATGGTGGCCATGTTTTTTTGTATGGCGGCCATCTTTTTTTTCAAATTTTCAAAAATGGCCCAGGTTTTGGGGCATATTTAGTTCAAGCGGTACCCCCATCCGATTTATAGTTTCCGAGATCCCCTGAGCAGTTCCATCAAGGAAACCACTTTCTGGTGATTTCGGATTTTTCTGGTTGGTTTCAAAACACCCTCTATCCAACGGTACCAAACACTCCCCCCCACCATATCGGCAAGTACCACTTCTATTTCTGTCAATTATATGTCAGTCAGTCAGTCAGTCAGTCAGTGGTCTTTCAGTTTTATATAATAGAACTAGTATTTCGCCGCGTGCGCGAGCTGCTAAAGCAGCTCGCGTGGGGGGGTGGCTGCTGTTTTTTTTTAAAGCTTCCTATCGATTACGGTTCTAAAGTTTTGTTTACCCATTTTGTTCTGAAAACAAACTTTTGTATGGCGGCCATAATGAAAAAAAGCTGGATTTCAATTGATTGTGTGGCGTGCGCGAGCTGCTGAAGCAGCTCGCGTGGGGGGGTGTTTTGCTTTTTTATAAAAGCTCCCTATCGATTACGGTTCTAAAGTTATTTAAGTTCAGTTGTTCTGAAAAAAAGACTTTTGTATCGCGGCCATCTTGAAAAATGGCGGAATCCAAGTGATTTTGTGGCGTGCGCGAGCTGCTAAAGCAGCTCGCGTGGAAAGGTGTTGCTTTTTTTTTATAGACGCTTCCTATCGACTACGGTTCAAAAGTTTTGTTTGGCTTATTTTTCCGGAAAAAAAACTTTTGTATGGCAGCCATCTTGAAAAATGGCGGAATCCAAAATTTTTTTTTTAAATCGTAATTTACGACCCAGAAAACCCCCCGATGCAAAATTTCAGTCGGATCGGAGCAACTTTCAAAATGGCCGCCATTTTTTTTTCTTTTTTTTTAATTTTTCCAACTTTTCCAAATTTCCCCCATCGCCCTCTATGACATTTGGTCGAGCACCCTATACCTATCTCTAACCATTCAAAAGATATTTTCATTTTTATTTTGTATGGCGGCCATGTTTTTTTGTATGGCGGCCATCTTTTTTTTCAAATTTTCAAAAATGGCCCAAGGTTTGGGGCATATTTAGTTCAAGCGGTACCCCCATCCGATTTATAGTTTCTGAGATCCCCTGAGCAGTTCCATCTCGGAGACACCTTTCCATGGATTTCGGATTTTTCTGGTTGGTTTCAAAACACCCTCTATCCAACGGTACCAAACACTCCCCCCCACCATAACGGCAAGTCGGAGATCAATTCTGTCAATATGTCAGTCAGTCAGTCAGTCAGTCAGTGATGGTCTTCCAGTTTTATATTATACTAGTATTTCGCCGCGTGCGCGAGCTGCTAAAGCAGCTCGCGTGGGGGGGGGTGGTTGCTCTTTTTTTTAAAAGCTCCCTATCGATTACGCTTCTAAAGTTTTATAAGCCATTTTGTTATGAAAGTAAACTTTTGTATGGCGGCCATCTTGAAAAAAAACTGAATTTCAAATGATTGTGTGGCGTGCGCGAGCTGCTAAAGCAGCTCGCGTGGGGGGGTTTGCGTTTTTTTATAAAAGCTCCCCATCGATTACGGTTCTAAAGTTATTTAAGTTCAGTTGTTCTGAAAAAACGACTTTTGTATGGCGGCCATCTTGAAAAATGGCGGAATCCAAGTGATTTTGTGGCGTGCGCGAGCTGCTAAAGCAGCTCGCGTGGGGGGGTGTTGCTTTTTTTTTATAGACGCTTCCTATCGACTACGGTTCAAAAGTTTTGTTTGGCTTATTTGTCCAGAAAAATAACTCTTGTATGGCGGCCATCTTGAAAAATGGCGGAATCCAATTTTTTTTTTCCATAATCGTAATCTACGACCCAGAAAACCCCCCGATGCAAAATTTCAGTCGGATCGGAGCAACTTTCAAAATGGCCGCAATTTTTTTTGCTTTTTTTTTAATTTTTCCAACTTTTCCAGATTTCCCCCATCGCCCTCTATGACATTTGGTCGAGCACCCTATACCTATCTCTAACCATTCAAAAGATATTTACAATTGTATTTTGTATGGCGGCCATGTTTTTTTGTATGGCGGCCATCTTTTTTTTCAAATTTTCAAAAATGGCCCAAGGTTTGGGGCATATTTAATTTAAGCGGTACCCCCATCCGATTTATAGTTTCCGAGATCCCCTGAGCAGTTCCATCACGGAAACCACTTTCTGGTGATTTCGGATTTTTCTGGTTGGTTTTAAAACACCCTCTATCCAACGGTACCAAACACTACCCCCCACCATAACGGCAAGTACCACTTCTATTTCTGTCGCTATTATGGTCTTTCAGTTTTATATTATATTAAAATTAAAATTAATATTAAAAACTAAACTACAACCAGACCTAGCGCACTCCGCACTGTAGGTACGAAGCTACAAGTACATAGCCGGACACCGACGGCGGGTCGCGCGTCGTTACACGTGCCGCGTCAGAAGAGATAAGAGCTATGCAATAGAAAGAGAGGCGCTCTGTAGGTTAATATGGCTGGTAGGTATGCAGCGCTACGCGAGCTGAATTGAATTTTATTGCGTCATAGCAAGAGTCGCTATTTGTTTAAATTTCTTTGCGGAGTGATACTTCTGTCCCTTAGTATTCTGTGCTATGACACACATTTTACTGTGACATCTTGTAGAATCTTAAGATGGTATGTTGCGGTACGCTTTTCATACAAAATTAACTATTATTAACATGTTCGCTGAATAGTGGAAATGTTTAAATTTATGCGTGGTGAACTATTTACGGGTGGTTATTTAAGCAAAATTAAAAAAATACATAATTTATTTGTTTAAATTTCTTTGCGGAGTGATGCTTCTGTCCCTTATATTCTGTGCTACAACCAAACTACCAACGCTTTTTTTTAATTTTGTTTTTTCCGGAACTAAATATAAGTTACTAATACCAGAAGTCTTACTAACCTGTCATATATCTTGCTTTAGATACCGCCCGCCCCGCCGCGGCCGGATTTCGACGCGTCTCGCGAAAAGCTACAGCGGCTGGGTGAGGGCGAAGGGGCGCTCACACGAGAAGAATTCTTGAAGATGAAGGAGGAACTTGAAGAGTTAGTGTCTTTTATTATACTTATGGCTGGTCCACAAGTCATCGATTTCGATAAAGTTTATATGGATCCACCTCTGAAGTATGACCTACCAAACAAAAAAGAATCATCAAAATTAATTAATTATTAGCGGAGTAATCGCATAACAAACATACAATGAAAAAAAATGTTTGGTGAATTGAGAACCTCCTTTTTTGAAGTCGATTTAAAACAAAAATAGCTAGTTTTGAAGTCGGTTTTTTCTTATAATTAATTTTTAGAAAAAAAAAAAACAAAATCCGACATTAATATATCTTCAAAGTCCAAGGTCAAATATCCATGAAATTTATATGAGACCACTTCGTAGCTACACTGAACCCAACGAACAAAGATTTTTCCAAATCGGTTCATAAATGACGGAGGTTTGAGATAACAAATAAAAAGTAATAATAAAAAAAATACAATCGAACAGAGAACCTTCTTCTTTTTTGAAGTCGGTTAAAAAGAGGTGAGACAATGGTCAAACGCAAGCCAATAAAGAATAAAAAAAAGAAAATACTATACAGTCGAATTGAGAACATCCTATTTTGAAGTCGATTAAAAACAAAAAATATAGGTATAGTCATGAAGTCGGTTTTTTTTCTAAAAATTATTTATTATCTATAAAATTGGTCTCCACGTCCTTCCAGCGAGTACCTCGCGACATTCAAGAAGACAGTGGCGATGCACGAAGTGTTCCTGCAGCGTCTGGCGGCGCACCCTGTGTTCCGCCACGACACGCACCTGCGCGTGTTCCTGGAGTACCAGCAGGATCTGTGCGCCAAGCCGAGGGGCAGGATGGACCTTATCGGAGGGCTGGTAAGGTGCATTTTTTTACTATGACACGCATTTTACTGTGACTTAGATTATCTTATCTTAACACGATTAACGCTATTTAAATACCCTTATATTACTTAAAGTTCAGTCATTTGGTAGTTTTGCCTGGAGTGTTTTCCGGGAGTTCTGAAAATTGGTAATTTTACAGATTTTGATGTGCTCTTTCCATCCAAAAAGGTAGATACATAAATTGTAGGTAATTGTCTATAGTTTCATTTTAATTGTAACTTTTTATCGTAAAATAAGTCGGTAAGGAGGTATTGTAAAAAAACTGTTTTTAGGCGCCATTTTTCCAATATGGCGGCGCGAGCGGCAAAAATACGAGGTGACAAAGTTAAAATTCGGAAAGAGCACATCAATATCTATAAAATTACGAATTATCAAAACTCCCGGAAAACTTTCCAGGTAACCACTATTTTTCGAACCAAATGACTGTACTATTAACCGTAACCTTATAAATTATTATTGTCATCTATCTAAAAAAACCGGTTAAGTGCGAGTCAGACTCGCCCACCAAGGGTTCCGTACAAAGACCATATATTTTTTATTATTTAATTACTAATGTATAGTTTTCAGATTTTTACCTGTGCTTGTAGTATAAGACGATATTACTTGCTAAATTTCATAGTTTTAGGTCAAAGGAAAGTACCCTATAAATTTTGATTCCCTTGAGAGTGTCGAAATATACGTTTTTTGTGGCATAAACGGCCGTATCTTTTTTTACGTTAACTTAGAAGTTTGATATTATCACAGCTTCAAGGGACTGCAGACCTGAGTATATTATGGTTTTAATTTCAATTCGTTACCTCTACGCGTTCCCGAAATATAGGGTATTGGCAGACAGACAGACAGATGGATAACAAAGTAATCCTATAAGGGTTCCGTTTTTTCTTTTGTGGTATGGAATCTTAAAAATGAATCCCTATTTCCCTAGAACGGCTTATTCTTTTTTTGGTGTGTTGTTATTGTCAGGAGAAGGTTCTTATGTAAGAAACAATTAAGAAAAAATCGCGGATCATTACAAAATTTAAGAAAACTGAACGACCACATTAACTTTTCTATGTAACGTTATGGCGTTTGACTTGACGGTCAGTTGTTTGACAGTTGGTAGTTAAGACAGGACAACGTCTGTCGGGTCAGCTAGTTAATTATAAATTATAAAAAAAAGACGTGTGGCACTCGGAGACTGCCATTCGGAGTGGGGGGTGTTAGGTTATTTTCGTTACGGAATTTCTGGATTCGGTCTCCACGCTCAAGGCCCGCGATAGAAGCTATGCAATAGCTTAATAAAATTCATGCTTTTATATGACAGTAAATTAAAATAACTAGTTGAGTTCAAGTGGATCTAAATTAATATAATAATAATGATCATCATCATACTATATGCCCATTATACAGGGAATAACATTAATGTGTAGTAATACTGAAAGGTGTGTATGGGTATCTAGTCATGAATCATTGGGCAGAATATACAACCAAAAAAACACTATTATATTTTCCATACAAAGTTTAAAAATTATTTATTTGAATTATTTTGGACAATCCTAACAAGCTGTGGCCTAGTCGCGGTAGTACGGGTCATTGACCGAGCTACTTTGTGCCTAGGCACAAAACAGATTAGTACAGAAATCTACATACATTGCGCTCGAGCAACGCACACATAGACACCGCTCACAGACACGATATCTGGGCACAGTTGGGATGCGAGTGCCATCCGCTTGAGACACGCGTCTGTGAACTTTTTTGTGCAAAAATGGAGCAACGAAAAATAGGTTATTATAACTGTTTGGTGGACGGTTGTTTAAATTCAACATTAAACGGTGAATTGTCGTTTTTTAAGCTACCAGTTGTTTCAGAGAGGTAAGTAGGTATTTGCTTGTATTTTGATGGTTTGTTTTCACGTAACACAAAATAGTTATGTAGGTAGGTAAGCGCCCCAGCCCCCAGCCCTGCGCCGAACAAGCGAACATAAGTTTTTAGCCTTGTCATATTTTTACAATTTAAAATTAGATATTTATTGTAGTATAAGCTGTGTTAGCCTTGTGTTCAATAATCTAATGAGGAAGATGTTAATGTAAACTAATCGCATTTGTTTTGTCTTCAAAACAACTTTATTCAGTTATAATAGTAACTGCGAAAAAATTATGTCGATATCGTGTACAGTTATATTTTTAAATCAATCAATTTTCCTCCCAAAAACTTCCTGCGCCGTCCGGTATGAAATGTATGAAAAGTACATACATGAGATTAACTTCTGTATTTATCTGTTTTGTGGCCTAGGCGCTCTGTCTTTGAAAACGCCGAACATTTTACAAGGGCTTGATTTCGAGTCTCAAATACCGGAATTTCATACTGAACGGATCTTCGGACTCGGTCGTTTCCGTTCCGGAACTCTCGTAAAAAAGGGTATTTCCACATTTTTACACGACTGCCCAAAAAGGAGTATTTCAGGGTTTACGTATGTATGTATTTATTTATTCCACCATTACTTCTTATTGCCTGGACAGATTTGAATGCATTAAAACCATAATAAAAACATAGGTTTAAGTTTTTTTTACCATAGTTTTTTTGCATGTTCCGGAACCGGTATACAAAAAAATCTCCGCGAACGTACCCGACTTAGCCTTGCCTTGATTAGTTTCAAATTTTTATCCAACTTGACGTCTTAGAATTCATATTCAGAAATAACCTAAAAAGAATTTCCGAAACGAAAACGGTCCTCTTCGGTGGAGTTTTATGGGGCGGCGTTAGAAGGTAACTTTGTTTGTGCCGCTCGACCAATGAGGAGCAGCGGCTATTATTTATTAGGATTACATCTTTATGATTGGTGCAATACGAAACAAGGCTAGCGAATCATGAAGCGGCGGCGAATGTTTGATAGCTTTAGTGTTTGCCGCGTTTTGTCAAAGATTAAACAGGTTTATTTCTGAAAACTGACTAAGTAAAGACGCTTTATTGATTACTGACTTACGAACACTCTTTTACTATGCAATGAAATCAAATGTTGGAAATGTCTTAATCATCATTATCAGCCTATTACATTCCTACTGTTGAAATTCATGCATGATGTTTTTTACATCCTATTCCTACGGTGGTTGGTGACCTCACGTATTTTTTAAGAACATCAGCCATGCTCGCTCTTATTAGGCGTTTACACTGATTAGATCCTTATTCCTGAATGTTAATTGGAGCGATGATGTTTAATGCTGTAATTAATAAGTAAGCATTAATAAAAATAAAAAAATACCCTGCCAAAAACATTATCACTTGGGATGATTTAAGGATTCCGAGGATACCCCATACATCCAAATCTGTTGAGGCATTTTGTAATAAAAAAACGCACATACATTAACCCCGAAAACATTATATTCCTTTTTTGGGGAGTCGCGTAAAAAGCAGTTTGCTTGAAAGTTAGTTGTAAAGTAAGGTTGGTAGGACAGCTGGCTTTGCTAACTGAAGATAAAATTTGTTTGTCAGATCTGTACACGCGGCGCACTAATATTCTTTGTCACAAGTTCATTGCTCTTTATCAGCTGATTGTTAGGGTTGAAATGAACTTGATTACCAGAAATGTTTAAATTATCATATCTTGTGATTTTAAAAAGTTTCTGGTGATTTGCACTTGGACTTGAATTATTAATAAGCTTCTATGTGCGTGGTTTAATTATTACTACACATTTATGTTACACGTTGTATATCTAAATTAAATGCTCTAAGAGGCCTCTACGTGTTGGACTCATGTCCCCGCGCAAGCCTTCCCAAGGGCCGGGTGTATAACCCGTGAGAAAGAGCGACATAATAATAATCATAAAATTCACTCAATAATATAAAAATAATGTCCCTCAGATGCGTTCGATGACGACGACAACGGACGAGCTGTACCTCGGCGCGACCGTGCGCGACGTCAACGACTTCTTCGAACAGGAGACGCAGTTCCTGCAGGAATACTACTCGCATCTCAAGGAAACTGTGGCTAAGGTGGACCGGATGACTTCTAAACATAAAGGTGAGTTCTCTCTCTCACTCTCTCAACGGACGAGCTGTACCTCGGCGCGACCGTGCGCGACGTCAACGACTTATTCGAACAGGAGACGCAGTTCCTGCAGGAATAATACTCGCATGTCAAGGAAACTGTGGCTAAGGTGGACCAGATGACTTCCAAACATAAAGGTGAGTTCTGTCTCTCACTCTCTCAACGGACGAGCTGTACCTCGGCGCGACCGTGCGCGACGTCAACGACTTATTCGAACAGGAGACGCAGTTCCTGCAGGAATAATACTCGCATGTCAAGGAAACTGTGGCTAAGGTGGACCAGATGACTTCCAAACATAAAGGTGAGTTCTGTCTCTCACTCTCTCAACGGACGAGCTGTACCTCGGCGCGACCGTGCGCGACGTCAACGACTTATTCGAACAGGAGACGCAGTTCCTGCAGGAATACTACTCGCATGTCAAGGAAACTGTGGCTAAGGTGGACCAGATGACTTCCAAACATAAAGGTGAGTTCTGTCTCTCACTCTCTCAACGGACGAGCTGTACCTCGGCGCGACCGTCGCGACGTGCGCGTGCGTCGTGCTCGACGTCAGCTGAGATAGCAAATGTAAAAAAAAGCAGAGGGATTATTTATATGATATATACATAATATGTATATATCATATAAATAATCCCTCTGCTTTTTTTTATAAATATGTATATTTAATAATAAGTATGGTAATGAGTTTAATATTGTATATAAGAAAAGGTGAATAATGTATTAACTTAGTAAATAATAAATAATGTTAAAGAAAGCCCTAACAACAACCCTCCTTGTTCCATTACATTTTATAGGTTATTTGTTTAGGGGGTTTTTAAATGGATCGTATTTAACTGTACCTCAATTTATTCCTGTTTTTCCGTCAAATATACTGATTGAGCACCAAAATATGTTCAGTAAAATATTTCATAATGAGCACCTATTTTGTGAATATTACATTTCGCCGAGTTGGGGTGGCCCATGGGCCACCCCCGCCGCACCCTAACCTACCCAAGGCTGTTATACCGTTGGGGTGGCCCAAGGGCCAAGGGCTGCCCCTTATACGTTTGAGTGCTAAAATAGACCAAATTTGGTGCACAATCAGTATTTTTGATGAACGGGGAAAAATTATCCTTTATATATATTTTTTTTTAAATTTAATGTGTCGGTAAACAAGCAGACGGCCCGCCTGATGGTAAGCGGTTACCGTCGCGCCGATACCGTACGCGTACCTATGGACATCTGCAGCACCAGAGGCATTGCTGATGCGTTGCCGACCCTTAAGGACTACATGTATTCTGTATGCCAGAGGTGGCTGACGCGCACATAAAGCTGTCGTCGTGCATCACCCAGCTGGCGACGCGCGAGCAGCCCGCCACCGAGAGGTTCCTCACGAGGGCTTCGGACACTTTCGACAAGTGCAGGGTACGTACACACTTACTCGTGCTTGGACTCTCGCATGCGGGAGCCCGTCTGGGTAGGAACCACAGCTTTGCCGGTTATATAATATGCATCCCTTCACTTTTTTCCTTTTTAACAGACTTAAAAAGGAGAAGGTTCTCTATTCGATTGTTTTTTTTTATGTTTGTTATCTCAGAACTCCGTCATTTATGAGCCGATTTGGAATTTTTTTGCGTTGGGTTCAGTATAGCTACGAAGTGGTCCCATATAAATTTCATCGATATTTGACCTTGGACTTTGAAGATACATTGAAGTCAGTTTTTTTTGTTAAAATGTATACTTGTTTATTATTAAGTTTGTTCTACTTTGTGTGGTTGTCATATAAATGTCTTTTCTTTCTTTCTTATTCTGCCGCTAAGCAGTAGTGCGCAAGCATTACTGTGTTCTGGTTTGAAGGGCTCGCATCCAATGAAAATATTGGGCATTTGAGGCTTAACATCTGAAGTCTCGGGGTGATAAGCACAATGCTGTGCTTTTTATAGTATTAAAAGTTCTGAGTGGCACTGAAATTGTTACGGGCAGGCGTGGCGCTTACCATCAGGCGAATGACATGCTCGTCTGATCACTCAATTACATAAAAAATATTTGCTTCTGCTGAGGCAAACTTTCCAAAACAATACTAAACCTTGTAATTTCCTATGGTTCCTGGTTCTTTAGATACAGGGAATCCTAATTCGGGGCCAGGATCTATATATGTGATCGTTCGGCGTATTATTTTATTTATTAATTTATCAGCAACGGCAGGAGTTGGCGCAAGAGAGAATAAAGTGGCAAGTGACTGGTGGTAGGTTTCTCGTATGCGAGAGGCCGTCTGGGTGGGTACCACCACTTTGCCAGTTATTCAGCCGCCAAGCAGTAGCGCAAGCATTACTGTGTTCCGGCTTGAAGGGCATTGTAGTCAGCGATATTACTGGGCATTATGAAACTCAACAGCTAATTGTCTCAGGGTGACGAGCGCAGTACAGCGCCGCGCAGGATTTTGCAAATCAAAGTTCTGGGTTGTTCTGTTATTGTTATGGGTTGGCGTATTGCTTACCATCAGGCAAACGACCAGCTCGTCTCGTCATTCAGTTACTTCGTTCGTCTTCTACTGTCGGAGGTCGGAGGCCAAGACTCACTTTGGGTCGCTGCGCCACCCTAGTTAGTGAGTTTATTAAATTATTCCTTTGTGTTTCAGAAAATCGAAGGTCGCATGGCGTCGGACCAGGATCTAAAGTTGGCGGATACTTTGCGCTACTACATGAGAGACGCGCACGCCGCTAAAGCAGTGCTTGTGAGACGACTCAGGTACATCACATACTCGCTGCGCCCTGCGGTTTCACGCGCGGTTTCTCGGGATGAAAATAGACTATGTTCTTTGCCAGGACCTAAAGTACCTGCATACCAAATCTCATCAAAATCTGTTGGGTAGTTTTTGTGTGATTTATTTATTTATTTATTATATACACAAAACAAACTACAATCAATGCAGAGCTATAACTAAATATCATAAAGTTTTGAGTCTAGATTGTAATCCAAAAATATGTGTACACAGAAAAAACAAAGCTGAGACAGTTTTCGGGATTATATACAACAAATAGGTAATAATAATAATACTATTTATGTTATGCAAAATGTGCACATCTGCAAACATGACATTTACAGACTGCACATTCAGCACAAACACTATAAATATAAATAAGTGTTAAATTAAATTTAAATTTATGGAGCATCCAGTCTCGACACAATGGTTGAGTATGGACTGTCAGGTTTGGAATAGAGGATATCTTTTAACATTGTAGTATAAAATCTGAATTTCGGAGTGAAAATATCAATGTCCAAGCAATTTTTTGCTACCTCATTATACTGACGAGCCATCCTTACCAGTGGATTGAAAAAGGAAATATTATTTTTATATGTCTGCAAAACAAAAAGATTGGTTTGATTGGACCTGCGTGTGCTATACTTAATATTAGGTTATTTGTGAAAGTAACTCGGGAGTGTCTGTCAAAGAGTGAATTATTTTATACAGATAAATGAAATCAATATACTTTCGACGTGTTTCCAGCTTTTGGACATTGTATCTGGACAGCCTCATATCGTAACTTAGATTGGAACGCCCTAACTGTTGACGGTAGCATAATAATCTAAGACATTTTTTCTGCACCCTCTCTATTTCATCAATATGCACTTTGTAGTGCGGAGACCAGACAGGGCTACCGTATTCTAAAATGCTTCTGATAAGAGTAAAGAATAAGTAAAGAAGGGAACGGGGGTTTTTAAAGTTTTTAGTAGATCTAAAAAGAAATCCAAGAAGTTGATTGGCTTTCGTTGTGATGTGCTGATAATGTGGTCGGAATGAAAGTTTATTATCAAACAGGATGCCCAAATCCTTAGCAACACTGGATCTTTTGAGAACCAGGCCGTCAATCGTGTAATCATTAACGATTTTATAACGTTTGTTAGAGAACGTTATAGCAAAGCATTTGCTGATGTTGAGATACAGATTAACAAACATCCATCCATCCATCCTCACATACCTTCGCATTTATAATATAAAACATTAGGATACTTTTTTATTTTGTTTAAATCTTAACACTTGTTGAGAATATGCAAGGTTCTTCTCAGTTGTATAACAAAATAAAATAATTGAAATACAACGTCTAATGCCCAAGCCACACAGAAAGCGGGCCAGGGGTGCTCTAGACCGGAGCGTTCCGGGCCGGGGGCGTTCCAGGCCAGCGGCGTTCCGAACCGGGGGCGCCCCGGACCGGGGCGTTCTGAGCCAAAAATTCAAATTTAAATTCAAATCATTTATTTGCCATACATGTTGGTACATACATTAAAGATGTTAATTTAAATATGGTCAGATCCGAAACACACAGTCAATTATAAGCGACATGCAAAATATTCAATACATAAAATAACAGTTTAATAACATTTAATTTAATTAATTACATTATTATTATATTTAAATTACAATGTCAAACATAGAATTATACATAATTGAATTAATTTACATTATATGGATTTGATTGCAATAATATGTCAATGCCGGTGAGATGGTATGGTTCCGAGCCAGGGGCGCTCCGGGCTGGGCGTTCTGGGCAGGGACGTTCCGGACCGAAACGCTCCAGGCCGTGGGCGTTCCGATCCGGGAGCGATCCGGACCGGGGCGTTCCGAATCGGGGGCGTTTCGAGCCGAGATCGTTCCGGGCCGGGGGCGTTCCTAGTCAATAGCGTTCCGGGCTGGGGGCGTTCCGAGTCAGGGTGTTCCGGACCGGGGTATTCCGCGCTGGGGTATAGTATTGATATCGTAATGATTTATTTTTTGTCTCCAGATGTCTGGCCGCGTACGAAGCCGCCAACAGAAACCTGGAAAAAGCCAGAGCCAAGAACAAAGATGTCCATGCGGTGAGGACATCATAAAATAATAAAACTACGTATATTCACAACATAAGTCAATCATCATCATCATCAGCCCATCACGTTCCCACTGCTGGGACACGGGCCTTCTCTCATAGAGAGAGAATGTCAATCATACAATGTCTATATTCTTTAATAATACACTTTACCTCACAAAATAACAAGTATTGTAAATGTTTCTAAAATAACGACTGCTAGTTTTATTTTGTTATTAGGTATTTATATTTTATTATTGTTATTTATTGTTATTTTTTTATATTTTCTTTTTTCTTGTTATTTTATATACTATATATGCAATCGACAAGTACATACATATTATTATATTTTTTATATATATTGTTACTGATTTGTATGTATATATCTTGTTATTATTTTTGTATGGCCTTTTCATTTGTTCACTATTACTTTATATTTTGTTTGCACTACCTTATAAAATCTCCACAGTACCCCGAGGTCAACTGGAAGATAATGCTCACTAGCATTAAGTTCGCCTATGTACCTACAAATTGTTTTTGCAATAAAGAATTTTCTATCTATCTATTTATCTAGTTTGATATACAATAATAATACGGGACCAATTAAAAGTAAAAACTGAAACGCAATGAAAATATGTAGTGAGATCCCGCTGAATATTATGTAGGTTGTTGTTAGAATAATATAATATGGATGGGGGTTGATAGCAAATATAAAATGAATTTAAATAAAAATATATATTAATGATCCCTAGTCTAAGGATTGCTAAAATTTTTTCGAGAAATTAAAGAAATTAAATATGATTTTATTATATTTAATCGTGTTTTAGAAACATTTATAGTAAATCAAACTCATGACAATTTCCATATTAAATTTATTCATATATTTATCATTGCAAACACATCTAGGTTTACCTACACAGTTCCACAATATATTTACACCATTTTTTTTAATGTATAGCTTTTAATTCAGTGTACTCCTTAGGTAGATGCGGGGTGAGGGAGGGGGGTCACTTTAAAGTTCAAAAGTTCTTTATTCAGTTTTCACATCACAGACGCACTTATGAACGTCAATTATTACAATAACTACCACCGTATCGGAAAAAGAACCACTTCTCAGAAGATACGGCAAGAAACTGAGGGGAATTTTTTACAACTTTTGATACAATATGTTTGTTTTGACAATATTATGTTTCTTATGTGCCAGTTGGCTACTTGGCAGAAACGGAATGTTCCATGCATCTTTGACGCAAAATGACCCGGAAACCACCAAAATAAGAGTGTTTATGACTCAGCGCGAGCACGTCCGAATTTCTATGCGACGCACCTGAGTTCGAATCCCGCTGACCCCACACTACTGACTTTCTGCAGTTATGTGCGGATTTAACACGCGCTCTAAAAACGGTGAAGGAAAACATCGTAAAGAAGCATGTCCAAGAATTGATCATACATATTCAAGGATATGGGACATCCCACCACTGCCCAGCATAGCAGATTATGACCCATATGCTCTTTTATAAGAGACGGCCCGTGTCCCAGCAGTGGGCTGATGATGACGTTTCTAAATACTTGCCGTGAGACGTCAATCTTGCGCCATTCTTTTGTCATTCGTCCCCCCCCGCACCGCGCCTACCGCAGGAGCTGACTGAATTAAACTTTAAACATAATTTCATTCAATATCTAGATTATGTCTTATGCCACATTACTTTAATGTCTATTTTCACCAATCAATGTTTAAAACCACTATCTGTTTTTGTGCGAACACTCAGCCACTGGAAGTACAAGAGGTAATGCACGCTTTGTCTGTTTGTGTCTCTGTATGTGATTTTTATGCTAATACTATTTTTTTATGGCACTGAATAAAGGGGCGAGGATGTCATTCGCCTGATGGTAAGCGCCACGCCTGCCCGTAACAATCGCAGTGCCACCCAAAACTTTTAACACCATAAAAAGTAGTGCGTAGCGATGAATTGCGCTGATCACTCCGAGACATCAGATATTAATTCTTGCGCAGTATAAATCTATATGTTATTCCTATGTATCTATATGTTAATCATATATGCCTATATGTTAATCCAGAGTATAAGCTATCTCCATTCCGAATTTCACTCAAATCTGTTGAGCCGTTACAGCTTGAAGAAGTAAAACAAGTTTGTATGTAATTGTGTTTAGTCTGAAATGTTTGTTACCTCTTCTCACCGCAACGACTAAACGGGTTTGGCTGAAATTTGAAGCGGAGATTGCTTCTACGCTGGTTTAACACATATAAAATAAATAAAATTAAATATATATTTATTGCTGTTTTACAATGTTTCAATAAAAATAATCATTAAATTAATTATCGGTGTTCGGCGCACTCTTTTCAGAAACAGCTTGTCCTTCGACAAAGGCCCCCTTAGAGATTTCCATATTTCTCTGTCTCTTGCCTTCCGAATCCATTCTAGACCGGCCACTCTATTAACACACAAAAAAAAGACGTGTGGCACTCGGAGACTGCCGCGGTAAAGCTATTGCATAGCATTCGGAGTGGGGGGTGTTAGGTTATTTACGTTACGGAATTTCTGGATTCGGTCTTCACGCGCAAGGCCCGCGATAGAAGCTATGCAATAGCTTAAAAATTATTCAATAAGGTTATTAAACCTATTTGGCTAGTTGAAAAATTTATAATATGGGGGTATCTGCTGCCGAACTAGGCTCATCGGCCGTGTTTCAGCGTACAGTGCCCTCCCCTAGGGTTATACAAATATAAAGGCATACATAGGATTATAGGATACTTTTTATAAAAACGAACAATTCCCGAGGGAACAACTATAAAACGTATTCTAAGTGGTTGAATCTGAACAGATATTGATGAAAATTGATACAGCGATGTTCTTAAATCCTTTAATATCACACAGGATATTTCTCATTGGCGAGTGAATCCGCGTGACGCATCTAATAAAATGTGTTTGATTTAGGCGGAACAAGCGCAAGCGGACGCGTGCGCTAAATTCGAGCAGCTGTCCGCGAGAGCGAGAGAGGAACTCATTGACTTCAGGAACAGAAGAGTCGCCGCTTTCAGGAAGAGGTACCTACTTTTTGTATTCACTATTACAAAGAGTTAGGACAGGCGTAGCGCACTCCGCATTGTAGGTACGAAGCTACAAGTACATAGCCGGACACCGACGGCGGGTCGCGCGTCGTTACACGTGCCGCGTCAGAAGAGGTAAGAGCGGCGCGATAGAAAGAGGCGCTCTGTAGGTTAATATGACTGGTAGGTATGCAGCGCTACCCGAGCTGAATTGAATTTTATTGCGTCAAAGCAAGAGTCGCTATTTGTTTAAATTTCTTTGCGGAGTGATGCTTCTGTCCCTTGTATTCTGTGCTTTTACAAAGAGTTAGTGTTTACGTTTCTTTTTAACCGACTTCAAAACTACAAATAGGCACTCAAAAGTGAAAAATAAATTAATATAATTATTATAAGAGATTATTATTAATTATTATAATATTGTTTTCCTTAACCTATGGTTGTCTGGAAGAGATTGCTACTTAGCGTTAAGGCGGTGTTCCTGAAGATTCCGGGGGCGCCCCACGATTACACAGACGTCTAGACACTTAGGGATCCTATTTAACACCTTTTAGTAATTGCACAGGCCTTAATTCACCATTAATATATTTTTATATGAGACGCGCATACGCCGGGAAGCGCATTCGAAAACGGAAGACCGCCATTGCTGATTTGCAGTTTGTAGTCTGTGCATGTGAGTGACAAGGACGGGGAGCGGATTGTATGTGGGAAAGAAAGGGATGGATATACTTCCGCCACTGGATTAACGTTCCCAAACACGAAGTAATTTCAATTTGCCATTAACAACTATCGAATTGAGAATCTTTTTTTTAAGCCGATTAAAGATGAAAATATATAAATTTTTATTTAAATTTCAGCCTCATTGACCTGGCGGAGTTGGAGATGAAACATGCGCGGGCGCAGCAGGATCTGTTCAGGAAATCTTTACAAGTGCTCAGGGAGTGTCAGTAAATGGCTGCGGCCTTTTCATTATAAACTCTTACTGTAGAATTTAATGATTTAAAGGAACGTTCGCTTTTGATATCACGCTTCATCATTTAGAGCGAATGTGGCTCAGCAGTACCTCGTGCGCCTTTCGATCCGACGCATTTGGGTTCGAATCCTGACTCGGCCCTGCACCAATGACTTTAGTTAAGTGCAGATTTTGCAAGCTCGCACTAAAACGGTGAAGGAAAACATCGTGATGAAACCCGATTACGCGCTTTGGAGTGGTAGGCTCTGGCCGTGGTTGTAATACCACCCACCGAACAAAACCATGCCGTCAAGCGACCTAGTCGTGTTTCGGGATGATGTTCGGTGAACCATCAGGGTGACGGATTTAAGCAGTCGATCAACTGCCGTCTTTTCCAGATCATTTTTTTATGGAATTGAGTGATGTGACGAGCAAGTCGTTCGCCTGATGGTAAGCGCCACGCCTGCCTATAACAATCGCAGTGCCACCCAGAACTTTTAATACTATAAAAAGCAACGCGTAGCACTGCATTGCGCTCTTCACCCCGAGACATCAGATAATATAGTACCCCAGTAATTTCACTGGCTACAATGCCCTTAAAACCAAAACACTGTAATGCTTGCTCTACTGCTTGGTGCAGAATAACTGGCAAAGCTGTGGTACCTACCCAGACGGCCTCCCGCATACGAGAGACCTACCACGACCATCTACTACATCGTCGCTTATCAAGCGAGATGGATGACATTTGTTTCGGTTACCTACCAATTTCAACGTCGAAATGACGTCGAGATATGACAATAGGGACTTTACAGAAAGCAGGATCATTTTTTTTTTATACATTATTGGCTTACGTTTGACCACTATCTCACCTGATGGTAAGCGACGATGCGGTCGACGATGTAGCACGCTTGCGAAGATAATACCTGTTCATTTGAGATTTGAAGATTCCTAGATTATAAGTATCGGGAAAGATTGACTCCGGCAGGGAGTCCCACTCGTTTGCAGTGCGCATAATGAAAGTGGAAGCGAAGCGATCATAAAGTGTTCAGTTTATCAATAGTGAACGTTCAATGTATTATTTTGTGTACTATTTATAGAACCTATGTGTATAAATTTATACGGTGCCCGGCAAGAAAAATGATACATCATAAAAAAAAAAATATTTTTACGCCTACCGATCATGTACATAGATCCTGGCCCCTAACTAGGATTCCCTGTATCTAGGAAACCAGGAACTATGAGGCCCGTGGTCCCACAACACCTAGACACAAAACAAATGCTTGCGCTTTTTTTTCTTTGCATAAACATTTGTCCCGTCGCGAGAATCGAACCCGCAACCTCAGTGATGTATGAGATTTGAGCCAACCTGCCCAACCACTACACCACAGAGGCTGTCAAAATGCCGTTCGTTTGTAAGCGTACCACTTGAGAACGGCTGGACCGATTTGGCAATTACTTTTTAAAAAGAAGCAAGAAAAATTGGTAATATTTCTCGGAAATTCAGGAAAAACTGAGCGTTTCTCGCGGTGGGAAAACGCGGGGTGCAGCTATTAATTTTAATAAAAATGTTCTCTAGAGAAAGTCATGAAACTAACACCAAATAAATATATCTCTATTTTTTTATATTTTTTTTACGCCGAATGTATCTATGTTTGGCCACTATATTATGAATATAAAATATTATAGTTACAAAGTTAACTTTATAACTATAATAATTTATATCCGATGTATCACTTTTCTTGACGTAAATATTAATATTTTTCGCAAATCTACGGCAAATTTTTCAATCCTCAAGTAAGTCGTCAGATAGTTATCTAACCGAATAACTTGACTAAACTGCTTTCTCGCGGGGGAAAACGCGGGGTGCAGCTATTAATTTTAATATAAATGTTCTCTAGAGAAAGTCGTGGAAATAACTAGACATAAATATCTCTATGTTATAACTTAATAACTATAATATTTTACATCCGATGTATCTTTTCTTGACAGATAAATATTTAATATATTTCGCAAATTTACGGCAATTTTTTCAATTCTCAAATAAGTCGTCAGATAGTTTGAATAACTAGATTACAAAGGGTGCAAGCGAGATGCACTTATGCAGCATCCAACGTGCGAGAAAAGGACGAAACGTGTTTAACTTCACGTTTATTTTATCCGGCCACTATCTTGCTTTGAGTATTGAAAAATTGGCGACTATATGTGTCACCGTAAAGGCTGGGTCACACCAAATCCGGTTGCAGTCTAGTCCGGTGCAGCCTCTGTGGTGTAGTGGTTGGGCAGGTTGGCTCATATCTCATTCAGCACTGAGGTTGCGGGCGATTCCCGCGACGTTACAAATTTGCACAGAAAAAAGTAAGCAATCATTTGTTTAGTTTTTTTTTTTATGTAACTGAATGACGAGACGAGCTGGTCGTTTGCCTGATGGTAAGCAATACGCCAGCCCATAACAATAACAGAACCACTCAGAACCTTTTTTTGCAAAATACTGCGCGGCGCTGCACTGCGCTCGTCACCCTGAGACAATTAGCTATTGAGTCTCATAATGCCCAGTAATTTCGCTGGCTACAATGCCCGTCAAACCGGAACACAGTAATGCTCGCGCACTACTGCTTGGCGGATGAATAACTGGCAAAGCGGTGGTACCCACCCAGACGGCCTCTCGCATACGAGAAAGCTACCACCAGTAGTTCGTGTTCTGGTTCCCCAGATAGAGGGAATTCTAGTTTCTAGTCGGATTTGGTGGGCTCCAGCTTTTAGTGTAAGAAATACGATGAATTCATCATTCCATTTTTTTAATATATAATAAAAAAAAATACAATGATAACTAAATTTTACACTACCTGTAGATAACTCTGAATTATGTTATAGATAGGGTGCTCCAAAATACAACGCCCTTTAACGATAAATATTTTTACACCTGTATATAAATATAAGCAATGTTTTAAGTAAGTTTTTTTGGATTTGTGAGTAAGCTCAACTAAATACGTGCAATCTATCAAAAATGGTTTAGTCATTGTAAAATACGTCATGATTTTAAAATTGTATGTAAGACACTTGTTTTGGCTATGCAAACATAGATATCTAAGTCAATGTATAACTACGGCAGGAAGTATATTATGAAATGAGTTTCAAATGTAAATGTTTAAGAAAATATATAAATATCCATTATTCTTACGACATTGTTTGATTTTCTTACTTTATAGGTTTGGTTACCAGAGGGCATGTGCGACTTTCGATCCGACGCACCCGAGTTCGAATCCCGCTGGCCGCACCACTCTTCTTAAGTTATGTGCGGATTTTAACACTCGCTCTAGAAACGGTGAAGGAAAACATCATGAGGAAACCGGCATGTTTAAGAGTTAATCACAATAATTCAAGGACATGTGACATCCACCAACCCTCACTGGGCCAGAGTGGTGGGTTATAGCCCATCTCTCTCTATGAGAGTAGCCCCGTGTCCCAGCAGTGGGATCGTGATGGGCTGATGATGATGATGATAGGTTTTAGTACCCTAGGGCCGATTTTTCAACTTTCAGATAGATGATGTAACCCGAGGTCTCAGAAAGTAGATTAAAATTGCGTGTGAAAATATCTTATGAAAAAAGCGTTTATTCTCACTAGCTCGATTCATTTGTTCGAGCGACAAATTAGTGAGATTTTTTTCTCATTAATTCGACAGTCGAACCTATTTTAATCGAGAAACAAAACACCATATAATAAAATTTAAAAACCCTTGTTTCGTTAAATAAAGTTTCGCTTCATTCGTCGTCGCCAAAAACAAAGTGTCGTCGCACAAAAATATGACTGGCTTATTCTTCTTCAGGTGAATCGCCGGCCGCTGTATTCGGCTGGATAACTGACCACTTATTTGACGATTGAAAAGTCGGCCCCTTGATAAATAAAACTTCATAGGTACCTTAAAATGTTTATTATGACTAGAAAACTTATCACACACATTATTACTAAGAAATTAGGTATTATTAATAAAGGCTTAATTAAAAATATCAAACGGTTTAGGAAAACCGTATTAAAATAATACGGTATGTTTTCAAAGTATGCTAGAAATCGGTATTCTGGGCACTAACAAGGTTCTACGAAGTAAAGAAAGAAAACTGGAGTAACTCTTCGTCTTAGTTGCTCGAAGATGTCGAATAGAAAACAGGTTGCAATCAGGGCCCTAATTCACTTTGACAACTTGGCGATTCCTTGCTTCAAGAAAACGTCGTTTTCTTCATTAATAAACTACATCTGCGAAATTTGTATTTTCTATGACGCGTCATATAATAAATATGAATATATGAATGCGTCATAGAGATGTCGTTTATTAATGAAGGAATCCACGTGATTTCGAAGCAAGGAATCGACGTGATTTCGAAGCAAGGAATCGACGTGATTTCGAAGCAAGGAATCGACGTGATTTCGAAGCAAGAATCGACGTGATTTCGCCAAGTTGTCATAGTGAACTGGGGCCCTGGCATGGGTTGTTCCAATATGCCTGTAAACAAGTTAATTTAAACCGGGAACTGTAACCGTTGCACGTTATCTAAAACCACAGAACTAAAACTATGATCAGTACGTTCGCGAGCATGCCGCGAGCGGAACGCGCTGCGCTCATAGCGAGCCGAAGATTGTCGGCTTTTGCCGTGAACCAAACTTTACCAAAGGGCGCTCGCATTACGATCGCAGACGTCGAGAGAGAAGGTCGTGGCACACTGCAAACATCTGTATTCTTGAGTATTTAGTTGATCATCATGATTGGACTGACAATAGGGGATCAGGCAGTAATCGATAAAAAAATCTAAAATGTGGTTAGAAAGAATGTTTGTCGAATCTGAAAGATCATTAAATCAAAATTTTTGTAAAATAATAATAGTAATGTTTTATATTTTTAAATCAATAAGTAAAATCTAATAACTGACATTTTTTATCTGTTCTTTATCTCAAACGAAACACCAATCACAGTGCATGACGTCATTTTACATACCGTGTGCGAAGCTTGTGTTTATTTTATATTTGTGGTTTTTATCTAAATCAAAACGATATATTTACATTCCTAGAAGACCCTAGTCCTTAAACTTGCAAAAATCACTTTGCAAGTTTGCTTTCGTAGAGCTTGTCGTTTCGTTTGTCTTCATATGACGTCACACGTTCTGAGGTGACCTTTTGCGTGGCAATATTTGAAACATAATATACATAGGCTTTTAGGGCTTTGTTTAATTAAAATATAACTTTTAATGGCTATAATTATGGTTAATTTTAAAGACTGAAAAGTTCTCCGATCCCCTATTGTCTTCTGCTCAAAGACATTTTTTAAAATGGAACTGAGTATTGAAACGAGCATATATTTCGCCGGATGGGAAGCGCCACGTCTGCCCATAACAATTGCAGTACCACCCAGAACTTTTGATACAATAAAAAGTACTGCGTAGCATTGCGCTCATCACCCCGAGGCATCAGATAGTCTCATATGCCCAGTAATTTCGCTGGCTGCAATGCCCAAGGAAACCAGTGATCTATGGAATATGAACGCAGTCGTTCATATTCCATAGATCTGGAACATGGATTGATATGGAACATTATTGATGGCAGTAGAGCGACTGCTCAGGGTTCGTCTCTCTCGATAAATTCTTGTCACTTTTTAAGAAGGGAGCGAGTGTAACTCACTGGGAGCACGTGCGGCTTTCGTTCCGACGCCCCCGAGTTCGAATCCCGCTGGCCCCGCACCACTGGTTTTCTAAAGTTATGTGTGGATTTAACACTCGCTCTAAAAAAAGGTGAATGAAAACATCGTCAAGAAATCGACATGTCCAAGACCTATCACAAAAATTCAAGGACATGTGACATCCACCAACCCGTATAGGGCCAGTGTGATGGATTATAGCCCATAATTTCTCTATGAGAGAAGACCCGTGTCCCAGCAGTGGAAACGTAATGGGCTGATGATGGTGACTTTCTAAGTATTAACACTGTTCCTCAGCCCAGCAGCGGTAAACAGATTGACCGTCGCGTCGCTCGGTACATAGTTCTGTTCCCTTCCCTCATGTATGGTGGATATCTCGCCGGAACTGTGATGGAGGCCGTTCCTTACCGGAGGCACTTTCTTACCGTTCGCGAGGGGAATCGACCCGTTCGTTTCTGTTGGTTCTGTGGAAAGTCAAAATCAAAGAGTTTAATACATTTTATTGTTAAGTTTATTACAGTTTATTTTAGTTTTAAATTTGACCAATTGTAAGTTTGACCAATGTGTGTCTATGGGACCGTAGCTCTTAAACTGGTGAACTGATTTGGATGCGGTCTTTTTTATTTGAAAGCCGGTTTTCTAGCGGTGTATATAATGTAATATGCATGTGTTGTTTCAATTTCAATTTCAATTTATTTATTCATCTTTTGACATTTCATAATGTTCTTAGATATGTCATAATGTACAAAAAATAGTAATATTTAATTAAAAAATAATGATTTATCGGCAAAAGCCTCGTCAATACATGTATATATAGAAATTATTAATAATTCAATTACAAAATAATGATTTATCGGCAAAAGCCTCGTCAATACAGTAAACGCTTTTATTAATAAGATGTTTTTTTTATGTAAGGCATAAGTTCATTATTGCTCATGTTTCTTTTTTTCATAGGTATTTTATTATAAAGTTTAACACATATAAAGGTATAGCTTTTAGCAATTTTCGATAATCTTGTCCGTGGCAGGACCAAATTGTCTTTATTTCTAGTATCTATGTGATGGACATCTTTATGTGTGGTCATTTTGTCCATGTATTGCCTAACATACAGTATGCTCTGGTATATGAACTCCCCAACCATTGTCATAATATTTAGCTCTTTAAATTTTTCTCTGCATGAATCCCTACTTTTTAGGCCCAAAATGTACCTGATCGCACGCTTTTGTGGTATAAAGACTGTCTGATTCGGCTGCTGTACCCCAAAACATTACACCGTAAGTCATCAGAGAATGAAAGTATGCGTAATATGTGTCTTATGAAAGTATGCGTAATATATTGTGTGTTTAAAGGAGTCGTTAGAGTTCCGTTATTTCTAAACTGACTAAACCGACCAATTGGTAGTGCCAAGTTTAATTTAGCACAACTCGGGTCTGTTCAGTTAAACTGAACGGGAAATGTGATTATTTTCTTACCTTCATGCATTTTCTTCGCGAGCATACTGACAACGCAGGGTCCTTTCGCGAGCGACCACGAAGGCACCGGAACCTCTTCCCTCTTCAAAGGCTCCAGAAGGTTCCTTCTAGACCTCACTACACTCAAATCTCCATTCGACAAATTCTCCCCATTTGGTAGATTTCTGTCCACTGGCAAGCTTTCGCTGTTTTTTACTGGCAACATATATTTGTTGGCTGGTATTGGTCGGTTGGATTCGATTTTTGAAATTTGTGATTCTACAGTGAATATCTCTTTATCGTCTTTAAGTAAAGAAGGTCGTATGTCATCGGAGTGGTTAGTTTCGGTACTGTCTTGTTGAACGAGACGGCTTCTAGGGGAGATCGAGTCGATTCTCTTCGGAATTCCGTTGAGTCTGGGTGTTTCGTTTTCTAGGGACAGAGGCGGCGCGGTCGCCATGTATTCTCTGTACATGTTGCCTATTAGTTCTTCTGTACGTCTGAAATATAATAAAATATATATAACACAATTAAATGTATAGGTAAGTACATTAGGTTACGTGATTAAGATTTCTAACAGTCAGAAACTAGTTTTTTGCCGGTAATCGACCCATTTACAGCCTCCTTGGTGTAGTGGGTGGGCAGGTCAGCTCAAATATTCATATACCGCGGAGGTTGCGGGTTCGATTTCCGCTATGACATAACTATTTGTGGTGTTTTGGTCTCCGTAAAGGACCGTTAAGGGTCAAGATCTAGAGGTGTGTTAAAACATTGTACCAGTGCATAGCGCTGCTAATAAGAATCAAATCTTGCAAATATGTAATACAGGAAATACCTATCCGAATACACGATCATTGCCTAGTTGTGGTAAGTATGTGGCGGCGCATCGCTAGCCGCTACGCACAACAGAAACCCGTCCAGGCGCGCGCGGTGTGCGGGCAGCGCGCGGGTGGCGCGGATCTGAGACCTGCCCCCAGTCGGCCGGCGCCTGCGCCAGTGCTCCACGGAATCGTACGCACGCCGGACCTGTGTCGCTATTCCATTCCCGCGCATAAACTTTCACTCTCGTATATCTCTTGTTCTCTTCACTCTATTCCTTCAATCTTTTGCTCTGTACCAACATCTTGGCTTTCCCCTTCCGTTCGCCTTCAAAAAAACTGTACATAATTTATATCTACGCAATAAACTGTGAATTAAGTGGAAGTGTAGTTTTCATTGCGATCTCGCACACTACGCTCCATATTGGTGACCACCGACGTTAGAAATGACGAACGGACACGCAGCTAAAACGGACAACGCTGACGGACAATGGGAAGATGCATCAGCGGGTGCCGCGGTGAACAGAGTGGCCGTGCGTTTGCCGCCATTTTGGCCAGAAGACCCGGAAGTTTGGTTCGTGCAAGCGGAGGCGCAATTTCTAATATCGGGCGTTAAAGAAGACACCACGAAATTTTATCATGTGATCTCACAGCTCGATCAGAGGTACATACGTGAAATAAAAGACATAGTGAAAAACCCGCCGCCGACCAACAAGTATGAGAAATTGAAGCAAGAGCTTACGAAGCGGTTGTCTATTTCTCGCCAACACCAAATTACGCAGCTACTTTCTCACGAAGAATTAGGCGATAGAAAACCGTCGCAGTTTTTACGCCATTTAAAAACGCTAGCGGCAGACGGAGTAACGGACGAATTTTTGCGTAGTTTGTGGTCGAGTCGCTTACCACCTCATGTACAAGCGATTATTGTGTCGCAAACCTCCGGCAGCCTGGAAGACGCCGCGGAACTGGCGGATAAAATATGTGAGGTCGCGCCGGCGCCATTACATCAAGTTGCAAGCTCAAGCGCCACGCCCACCGCCGCCGCTACCGCCGCTTCTAGTAATTTCGACGGTTTATTGAAGCGCATCGACGACATGATTGCGTCGCGCATACAGACGGTGTTGAAACAACAGATTTCGCAACTCAACATAAATTCTCGTGGCCGTTCTACTTATCGAGGCGACCGATCGAGAAGCCGTAGCCGCAGCAGAACACCTGGAGTGTGTTGGTACCACAATAATTTTGGGGATAAAGCGAAGAAGTGTACATCTCCTTGTACTTACAAGTCGGGAAACCACAACGGCAGTTCGTAGAGGCGACAGACGACTGTCAAGGTGTTACCAGTCGCCTTTTCATCACCGACCGAAAAACAAAGGTACAATATTTAATAGATACTGGCTCGGATCTCTGTGTCCTCCCGCGTCGATTCCTGCACCAGCCCAGACAACCCGCGGACTACAGTCTTACCGCTGCAAACGGTAGCGTCATCAGCACCTACGGTACCATGACCATGCACCTGGACCTAGGTTTGAGGCGAGACTTCGTGTGGAACTTCGTAGTGGCGAACGTGGACAGACCAATCATCGGAGCTGACTTCATCGCGCATTATGGTTTATTGGTAGACTGCAAGAACAGGCGCCTGATAGACAGCGTGACAACATTGGTCACACCTGGAACCGTCAAGACCTGCAACCAGACCAGTATCAAATCGATATCAGGTAACACCGAGTTTCATAAATTATTGTCTCGTTACCCTGAATTGACCAAGCCTTCTGGAGTTTTTCGCGAAGTTAAGCACTCGACTGTTCACTATATCAATACAACACCTGGACCCCCAGTATTTTGCAGACCACGACGCTTGGCTCCTGATCGTCTCAAGATAGCTAAGGAACAGATCGAGGACATGATTCGGGATGGCACCGCGCGACCGTCTGACTCACCATGGGCATCAGCGCTACACCTGGCCCCTAAGAAAAACGGCTGGAGACCCTGTGGGGACTACCGCGCACTCAATGCGCGCACCATACCTGACAGGTACCCTATTAGGCACATAGAAGACTATGCACATAGGCTAGCAGGATGTACAGCATACTCTAAAATAGACCTGGAAAAAGCTTACCACCAAATTCCAGTCGCTCCAGGGGATATAGCAAAGACTGCGATCACTTCTCCGTTTGGCCTGCTGGAATTTCCATTTATGTCCTTTGGTTTGCGCAACGCTGCCCAAACATTCCAGCGGTTTCTCGATGAAGTGCTGAGAGGCCTGGATTTCTGCTGCTTTTCTTATATTGACGACATTTTAGTGTATTCCAGAAGTAGATCTGAACACCTGGAACACCTGGAAATAATTTTTAAGCGCCTGCATGACTACGGACTTCGTATCAATGAAGGAAAGTGTGAATTCGGCCAGAGCGAGATAGATTTCCTTGGTTTTCACATTTCCCAGCATGGCACGCGACCCCTGGAAGACAAAGTTGCAGCTATAAAGGAGTTTCCACCACCAAAAACCGTCAATGGTTTGCGCAGGTTCCTAGGAATGCTGAATTTTTATCGGCGTTTCATACCGCACGCTGCCGCCGATCAAGCACCACTACACGACATGCTGTCGGGACCTAAAGTGAAGGGTACTCAACCACTGACCTGGACACCTGAGCTTCTTGTCGCTTTCAGCAACTGCAAGGCAAGTATTGTCAAAAGCACTCTGCTTGCACACCCTGTCATGAACGCACCGCTTGCTCTTGTGACCGACGCCTCCAACTCAGCCTTGGGTGCGGTGCTCCAGCAGTTGGTAGAAGGAGAATGGCAACCGCTTGCTTTTTACTCTAAGAAGCTGAGCAAGTCCCAACAACTTTATAGCGCTTACGATAGAGAGTTGCTTGCCATATACGAAAGCATCAAACATTTCCGCTATATGATTGAAGGTAGACACTTTGTTATATATACGGATCACAAACCCATCACCTACGCATTCCATCAGAACAAGCAGAAGTGCTCTCCCAGGCAATTTAACCATCTCGATTTTGTGTCACAATTCACTACAGATATTAGGCACATTTCTGGAAAGGACAACATCCCTGCAGACACATTGACGCGCATTGAAGCCGTAGCGTCACCGCCGACCTTAGAACAGCTAGCTCGTTCTCAGGAACATGACACGGAACTTCAGGAACTTCTCTCCAACCACTCAACCTCATTGAAACTGGAACAAATACCTGTACCAGGTACGAACATCACTTTATACTGTGACGTCTCTCTGTCGAGGCCCCGTCCTTTTGTTACGAAGGAGCTGCGTCGGCAGATCTTCAACTCGGTCCATTCGATGAGTCATCCTGGAGCAAAGTCAACGACAAAGATGGTAACCGACAGATTTATTTGGCCCTCAGCTCGGAAGGATTGTCGTGCTTGGGTTCGAACCTGCGAAGCCTGCCAGAAATCAAAGGTACACCGTCACACTTCATCACCTCTAGGCAACTTCAAACTACCGCCATCACGATTCAGCCACGTGCACATCGATTTAATCGGTCCGATGCCACCATCTCGCGAATTCAAGTACTGTCTCACAGCAGTTGACAGATACACACGATGGCCGGAAGTACAGCCGCTGCAGGACATAACAGCTGAAACAGTTGCCAGGGCATTCTACGAGATATGGATTTCGCGTTTTGGCTGCCCGCAGACTTTGTCTACAGATAGGGGTCGCCAATTTACATCTCACCTTTTCAAAGCTCTTACAGACCTATGCGGAGTCCAGCTGCGCCACACGACTGCATACCACCCAGCAGCCAACGGGATGGTCGAGAGGTTCCACCGCACCCTGAAAGCTGCAATCATGGCTCAAGGCGAGCAGCGCTGGACAGACATCTTACCTGTGGTCCTGCTCGGCATACGGTCTGCCTGGAAAGAAGACCTGCAATGCTCTGTAGCTGAGATGGTATATGGTGAGCGCTTACGAATACCGGGTGAGTTCCTTCAGTCTACTCTTAATAATCAGCTGAAACCAGCCGACTTCGTGTCACAACTCAGACACAACATGTCACTTCTAAGACCTCAGGAAGCATCACGACACTCCCCAGCTTCTGTATTTGTACATGATGACCTCAAGACCTGCAAGCACATCTTCATAAGAAAAGACACACTTCGAGGATCGTTAGAACCACCATATTCAGGCCCATATCTTGTACTTGACAGGACAAACAAGACCGTCACTGTAGAATTGGATAGAGGACCAGTGACAGTTTCAATAGATCGCGTAAAACCTGCCTACATACTGACTGACTCACCTGAAGACGCACCGAAATCGGTGATTGAAAACCCTGATGGTCAACGTCCGGTAAAGACCACAAGGTCCGGACGCATAATCAGATTTCCCGATTATTTTTCCGCAGGTTTTCCAAACTCCAAGGGGGGTGGTGTGGCGGCGCATCGCTAGCCGCTACGCACAACAGAAACCCGTCCAGGCGCGCGCGGTGTGCGGGCAGCGCGCGGGTGGCGCGGATCTGAGACCTGCCCCCAGTCGGCCGGCGCCTGCGCCAGTGCTCCACGGAATCGTACGCACGCCGGACCTGTGTCGCTATTCCATTCCCGCGCATAAACTTTCACTCTCGTATATCTCTTGTTCTCTTCACTCTATTCCTTCAATCTTTTGCTCTGTACCAACATCTTGGCTTTCCCCTTCCGTTCGCCTTCAAAAAAACTGTACATAATTTATATCTACGCAATAAACTGTGAATTAAGTGGAAGTGTAGTTTTCATTGCGATCTCGCACACTACGCTCCATAAGTACAATTGTTCCCTTCTACATTTTTAAGCTATTGCATAGCTTCTATCGCGGGCCTTGAGCGTGGAGACCGAATCCAGAAATTCCGTAACGAAAATAACCTAACACCCCCCACTCCGAATGCTATGCAATAGCTTTACCGCGGCAGCCTCCGAGTGCCACACGTCTTTTTTTTTTGTTTACGTACCTTGTCAATGGAATGATGACAGTCTGCGCGGCGCCGTTGTTCGGATGATACGCGTTGGGTCCGAAGCCATCCAGAGCGTTGTTATTGGTCACCTCCATGACTCCTATTTGCGTTGTTCGCACGTGGTACGGGAAGTTTTTGTTGGCGAACACTGGTAATGTTAACATCTGACAAAAAGACGTTCCTATATGACTATTTCTATTTGTTAACTGTAATAGAATTTCTCTGGCTCCCTTGAACTGTAATGTTGTAATCATTTTCTAAATAATAAAAACATTTATTCTTATTTATTTATTTCTTTATTGCACTATTACGAGTAATGTACAAAAGGAGAACTTAATGCTAAGTCATTTTCCACCAGTTATCCAGTTTTTGTTAGCGAGATTTTGTTCTTACTTATCTAACTTATTTATTCATTTGTTCTTTCCATCCAAAGGTCAGTTTCCAGTCAGGAAGAGAGCGCTTTTAGCGATAAGTCCGCCATTTGTACTGTAGTTTGTAAGCCAATTTCTGTAACTTGTTATTTTTTTCATGGTCTACAATAAAGTATGTTTGTATTGTATTTGTATTGTATTTATTCATTCAATTATTCGCATCCATTAATTAATTCATTCACATTTATTCATATTCATTCATTCATTCACATTTATACTTTACATTTATACATTAATTTAATAATAATAATTTGTTTGCATATGACATTTAATGTAATTGAAATAATTAGTAAGACAAGTTATTGCACACCATTGTCATGGTAGAATGTAAGGACTTATTTTTTTAGAATTTTATCACCTTTATGTACTATATTCTCGCAATAAATGATTTGATTGATTGATTGATTTACTAGCGACCTGCCCCGGCTTCGCACGGTTATTATACATATAAACCTTCCTCTTTTCATTCACTCTATCTATTAAAAAAAACCGCATCAAAATCCGTTGCGTAGTTTTAAAGATTTAAGCATACATAGGAATATAGGGACAGAGAAAGCGACTTTGTTTTATACTATGTAGTGATGGCGCAAAATTTTGGGGCATATAGTATGGTTGGCTTCTTTATAACAACAGGTAAGTTTATACGATAGAATAGGTATCTTTATAAGAAGCTCTTTAAATCAATTTTGACGATAATAAAATGCATAGTTTTTTTAATAGTTAAAGACTTAAAACTTACCAAAAACATAATATGTCCGCTGAATGTGATGAAAAGAAGGACAGCTGTCACCACACTCTCTCGCACCCATTTATCTAAAACAAAAGACGACTGAACCAAACGAAAATTTAACCTCTTTTTTTAATGTATGTATGGCTGTTTGTTACTCTTTCACGCAAACACTACCGAACTACCGATTTTGATGAAATTTGAACTTGGAATAGCACATAGGCTACTTTTTCTCCGGAAACCGCGGGTGGAACCTCGGGGCGCAGCTAGTTTTTAATAAAAAGAAAGAATAAAAATTATATGGCTCGAACTTGCGTCTTCGGAACCGTTCCGACGCCTTAACCACTGGGCCATCGAGCCAACTGTTTGAGCAACCAAATGTCTTCTATCCTTCTTACATCGTCTTACGGGTTCTTCCCGATTATTTAAAATCTTGAAATTTTCTTTCTTCTGACTTTTAGCTAATTATTTCTTGCATTAAGATCCAAGTGGTATGTTTTTACAAGCTTTTAAACTTGCAATGTTTAGTTCAAATCTTGCTAGTTGAATCAGAACCACTTCCTCTTATACTACGGAGTTGAAATTTTAGTCAAAGTCCGATAACAATACCATATGATGGTGACAGCCAGCTGATCTGATTTTTTTTTTTTTACTCTTAATGGATCTATGTTTGGCCACTATCTTGCCTGATGTGAAGCGATGATGTGGCCTAAGATGGAGCACATAGATGCTGCGGCTGCTCAGACCCGTCTCCCCGATGGTTCACCGAACATCATCCCGAAACACGACTAGGTCGCTTGACGGCATGGCTTTGTTCGGTGGGTGGTATTACAACCACGGCCAGAGCCTACCACTCCAAAGCGCGTAAGCGGGTTTCATCATGATGTTTTCCTTCACCGTTTTAGAGCGAGAGTGCAAAATCTGCACATAACTATAAGTCATTGGTGCAGGGCCGAGTCGGGATTCGAACCCAGTTGCGTCTGATTGAAAGGCGCATGAGTTCCCGCTGAGCCACACTCGCTCTAATGATGATGGAGACTGAACTCCTTGACGGATAATTGTAAACTACTAGTGTTTGGGCTCATTCTAATCTGCTCGCGGCTCCGATGACGAATTTGTTAAAAGTTTTTTTTTAATAACCTATGCTGTCCCACTGCTGGGCAAAGGTCTCCCCTAAGTCTTTCCAGCCGTTTCTATCCCGCGCCACCTCGCACCAAATGTGTGTCTTGAAAAATATATTTTCCAACAAAAATCTTGCATATGGTTGCGATACTCACCAATGTATGAATTAGCGGTGAGAATGAACAGAGGGCCGGCGTAGAACCACAGCGTGCCACAGATAAAGAAGGGGCAGTAGAACATGTTCTGAAAAATATGCTTCATAAAGTTAGGTGCGGCTTTAACATTTTTCCAGTGAAATTACTGGGCATTATGAGACTTAAGAGCTATTGTCTCAGGGTGACGAGCGCAGTGCAATGCCGAAGATTTTACAATCAAAGTTCTGAGTGGCGCTGCAAATGTTATGAGCTGGCGTGTTACTTATCTATTTATTTATTTATTTATTTATAGTTTAGGTGTAAAATCATTTTTTCTTCGTTTATAGATCTATGGCGTTTTGCTTATCATCAGGTGAACGTCTCGTCATACAATTCCATAAAAAAATGTTTGACAACTATATCGCGATGAGGGCGATTAGGGACGATGAGGCTGAAGATGGAACACCTAGATCTAGAGGAAGACATCAGTTGAGCGACTGCTCAGATCAGCCTCCCTGATGGTTTACCGATCAACATCCCGAAACACGACGAGCTCGCTTGACGAGATAGCTTTGTTCGGTTGAATTTAATGTTATACCAATCTCTACGGCGTAGCGCTACGACACTACGCCGTAGCATGCTCGTAGCATTTTGTTGGAATTGATTGCAGTATCACGTGACTGGGCCACATTAAATATGATTTTATGTTTACATATTCCATATAATGACCCTGATTCTGTGTTGCATTCTCTAATCCAAATTTGCACTAAGTTAGAATAGGGGATGGGACAACGTTTCAGAAAGCGTTTAAAATTACCTATAATGTATTGTATATAGCCAAGAAAAACAGTATTTTAATTAAATAAAGTATGTTTAAATGTTATGTTTCAAATAAAGGTCTCCTGAGCACGTGTGACGTCATTAGAAAGCAAACGAAACGGCGAGCTCTACGAAAGCAAACTTGCAAAGTGATTTATACATTTTTGTGAAGTTTAAGGAAGGGTCGTCATGGCATGAAAAACATATTGTTTTGATTTAGATAAAAAGCAAAAATATAAAATAAACACAAGCTTCGCACACGGTATTTACTTACGAATGACGTCATGCACTATGTCGGTATTTTGGAACAGATAAAAATTTTTAGAATAATTTAAAAATATAAATCATTATTATTTTACAAAAATATTGATTGAAATGATCTTTCGGATTCGACAAACATTCATACTAACTACAGTTTAGTTTTTTTTTCAATTACTATCCTATCCCCTATTAGATGTATCAAACACAATTTCGTATCCTGCCGCGCACGCTATCTCTAAACTTCACTTATTTTTAGAGAATCCGTATTCTGCGCGACTATCTAACTGTCACTTTTGACGTAAGTTTAGTTTGAATGATTAAATTTAGAACTTGCGGGAACTAGGATACCAAACACATTAATTTTAAATAATTTAAAGTTAAATTTAGGCTTAAAATCCAATACAGAATCGAGCCTAATGCATAATAAATAAATAAAAAAGTTGCAATATCTTTTTTAAATAATCGTGGAATTCACCTAACACATACCTTCTCGGGATATTTCCTAACGGTGAAGAAGGTGGAATAAGCGAAGACGCACCACGCCGTGACGCGCAGCACGATGACGCCGTAACCCGCCGGGCTCTCGTACAGGTAGAGAACTTCGCCGGGGTCGAAAGCCTAAAAATATATCATAAGGCAATCTTTTGTTCATAAGTTTATTTAGAATGAAAGGTCATAAAGAGCTTTTCTATGTTCATAAAAAGCTTTTCTGAGATCATAAAAAAATCTAAGTTCATAAATAAATGCAATGCGGGTACATAAAAACTTTCTAAGTTCATAAATAATTGTAATATAGGCTAATGTAGGTTCATAAATAGCTTTTTAATTTCATGAAAGAAAGAAAGAAAACATTTAATCTGACGCTATACACTACAACAAAAGTAACAACACGTATAACGATAAAAAAAAATAGTAGGTGCTTGTGTACGAGAATCGCTGCCGTGCACAATCCCGTCAAAAAAGGTCAGAGCTCAGCAGAATGCTGTGCATAGGTAAATCCACAACGCTGATTTTTAGCTAAAACCTTTGGTGAAAGGTGTTTTTAACCTTAGCCCGATAAACGAACGGTACAATATAAGTTACTAAGTACATAGCAGTACATGAAGACATGGGTTAGGACCCATGTCTTCAGGACACATTAGGAAAGTTTTTAGCTGATTATGTTGTATTTTAAATTTAGTAGGCTAATGATTAATCTAGATTCATATTTCCTTTCCAGACTTTTGAAATTTTCAGCTACATAAAGAACTTGTCGGGTTCATAAAGTACCTATATTTCAAAGTTCATAAAAACTTTCCAAGTCCATAAAAAAGAAAACTTTCTTAGGTTCATGTAGGTACTCTTTCTAGCTTCACAAAAAATTATGTTCACAAAAAATCTAGTTACAATAAATAAATCGAAATACATAATAAAATCTAAATTCATAAAAAAATATCTAACATCATAAATTATAAAACCTTTCCAGATTCATAAAAACTCTTTCTTACCTTAGCCTGATAAACAAACAGAACGATATAAGTGACCACATAGCAGCACATGAAGACAGTAAGTTTGACGGTGAAACCCACTTTAAGCCTGCCCCGTGTGATGGTATAACCCTTAGCCAGGAGTACCAGCAGCAGGAGGAACGTCATCTCAGCCACACCGCAGAAGAACTGACCTGAAAATAATACAATGTACAAGTTTACCCGCGACTTTGTCTGCGTTGACGACAAAGACAAGCGAATTTCAGTAAACTTAAATTTAAAAACCCCTGTCACAAAAACTTATAAAATTAAAAAACGCTGAACCGATTTTGATAAAACATGTTTAGACATCACCACCCACCATCCATGAACCACCACAAGAAAACCTGCTTTCAAATAAAAAAGGCCCTAAAGTTTTGCCACACCTGTACGAGTAAAAAGAATTTACGAGATCAGAAGTTGTTCATAAACTACAGACAGAAGAATGGACAGACGCGTATTTAGCTTTTTTCGGATTTGGGTATCTTTTTTATTGACAAAGCCGGTCGTAAGTTCATACATATGCCGCAGGGATATGATAAAAACAGAGATTTCGTCAATTCTCTAAGTCAAATCAGTAAGTATCAAATCACGGAGATGTGAACTTTTTTTTTACCTTCCCGACGGCCTCCCGCATACGAGAGACCTACCACGAGTTTTCAAACGATCACAAACATAGATCCTGACCTCTAACTAGTAATCCCTGTATCTAGGGAACCAGGAACTATGAGGACCATGGTCCCGCAACACCCAAACACGAAATAAATGCTTACGCTTTTTTTTATCAGTGCACAAGCATTTGTTCTTTCGCGTGAATCGTACCCGCAACCTCGGCCGTCTATGAGATATATAATAACAACACGATTTCATCATTTCCCTAAACAACATCTAGTGATTTTATCATATCCCTGCGACATTTAGGTATAACGTATAACACGAACATACCAGTAACTTTAGCCCCTTCATTCCCCACTCCGTTAGCAGCATACCGCAGATACGCCATACTTTGCAGCAACACCCCAGTATGCTGCGCACACGCAGACAGCAGAAACAGCTTGTATGTAGAGTGAAGGAGATGGCGAGATTTCAGTTCTACACTACACATGACGATGGCTATCATTACGATGATGTAGGCAAACGTGTAAGCTAGTAGTACTGGAAGAACATCTGGAAAAGAAACCTTATTTTAAACACGATAGGAGCTGTATTTGAATACATAAGGATAGAATAGAATAGAAAAACTCTTTTTTGTATATCAATTTAAAGAAATAGACAATAACTCAGTCCTTAACTGTGGTAGTACAATGGGCGGTCTTATTGCTTGAAGCGATCTCTTCCAGAGAACATTTGGATGGACAGTATCGGAAGAAATAGACGGCGGTGTACAACAAAATTTATTAAGGATATTACAGAAGTGTTTTATATCTTAAGATATTTAATAATTAGAAAGAAGAAAAAATATATTGTTCGGACAGGGATCGAAGCTGCGTCTTCGAAATACCGTCCCGACGCCTTAACCACTGGGCCACCGAGCAAACTGCTCTAGCAAAAAAAATCTTTAAAAAATATCTTATTCTAATTTTACTTACAAAATTCATCGGCTGAGAAGTGTTCATGCCAGAAATCCCCGTCCGGCCCGTTAGTCATTAGGAATTTGTACTTAATTTCGAGACCCTGAAACAAAAAAAACCTTTCTTAGATGTAAAGCAAACCACTTCCGTTCATTCTCCTGATGGTAAGCGCAACACTTGCCCATAAAAATTGCTACACAGAACTTTTTAACTGACTTTAAAAAAGGAGGTTCTCAGTTTAATTCGTATGTTTGTACGTATGTATGTTTGTCCACAATTATCTTGCGTTTGGCTGAACCAATTTTGATGCGATTTTCAGAAAAGTATTTATTATATTCTGGAGAAGGTTTTTGTATACAACAATTGTTGAAGGCGGTTCCATTTTTTTTTAAAGAAGTTATGTCCATTAACTGTACTGCGAAGCACTGCAACTCTCATCACCTCGAGACATCAGATATTAAGTCTCATATGCTCAGTTAATTTCGCTGGCTAAAATGTCCTTCAAACCGGAACACAGTAATGCTTGCACACTACTGCCTGGCAAAATAACTGGTAAAAACATTATCTTACCTTAGTGCTATCACAATTACTGATGGCGATGAACCACCATCGCTCCCTCGCAGATCGGAACCTTCTAGAATTGTGGCAAGAAACGAGAAGCCTCTCCATTTTGCCGTCGTTTTGGCTGTGCCCGTTTTGATTGGGTTCCGAGTTGAGCCGACGACGGCGGTAGCGTTGGACCAGCTCGCTGGTTGAGCGTTTTATTTTGAGCTGTAAATATTTACAAAATAGGGTTTTAATATAATTGAGTGACGAGACGAGCAAGTCTTTCGCCTGATGGTAAGCAACACGCCTGTCCATAACAGTTGCAGAAACACTTAGAACTTTGTTTTGCAAAATATCGCAGCACGGCACTGCGCTTGTCAACCTGAGACAATAACTCTAATTCTGAAAGCCCAGAAACGCTTAAAACAGTGCCCTTTAAACCGGAACACAGTAATGATTGCACACTACTGCTTGGCGGTTGAATACCTGGCAAAGGTGTAGTACTTTCGAAGGCGGACTCTTGCAAAAGAGACCTACTACTACACCCAAGTCAGACTCTGCAGAAAGTCTGCAGAAATATCAGGATATATATTACACATATCGATAAGTAATATCGATTATAATTGATATTACATATCAAAACCTCAGATAACGTATCCAGCCTTTGGCTGTCTACTCGAAGATCAAAACCTATCGATAAGTATTTTCGATTACAATCGATATTATGTGTCGATTATAATACGAATGAAGCTGCTCATATAATTATGATCGAACTTCACTTACAGGTAAGTTCGTTTGATACGAGTAATTAATCATTTATCGATTTTCTGCAAGAGTTGATAATAATCGATAAGTTATATCGAATTTTATTAATAAACAACATCGATATTTATCGATAAATAATGCTTACCCCACTCTTATTCTTATTTTCAAACAAAATTTCAACATCCTTCAAATTTTCGATTCTGCTTCCGTTATTCTCCGGTCCTATGCTCTCCCACAATTCTTCCTCTGGCAACACCGTGGTAGAGTTCCACTCGTCAGTTGGCAACAATTCGTACCACGTGGTAGAATTGGTAGAAGTCGGCGCGGTTGGTTTTGTTGTGGTAGTTTTTAGGAATTGATCGTAGTATGAAGGGTGTGGGTCCATTGTTGTTACGTTTGATTTTGGTTTCGTTTTCGGTGGTTTTGTGGGAGGTGGTGTTGTAGAGCTGGAAAAAAGTTGCAATTTCATAGTCTAACTAGCTTTTTCCCGCGACTTCGCCCGCGTAGACGACAGAAGCCCATAGTTGTCTTATTTTCGAACCATTTTAGCAAGACCTCCCCAGTATATGGGAGCGCGTACTACTAAGAGGTCATGCTGTATCTTCGTAGTCACCCAACCAATTTTAATATTACATACCCTATAATCTAAGTTGGGACTGGTGCTACCAAACCCAAATAACCACATTCAAATCCGTTCAGCAGTTTCCGAGTCTATAGATAACAAACACACAAACAAACAGACAAACATTCTAAAAAACCATAGGTAAATAGTACATCCCAGTGGGTTTTGCAAAAATATCTTCAATGTACAGAATTGGCTCTTTTCCATTTTTATACGACGATTTTTATATCTACAAATACAGTAAGCTTAATTAATTGAACAAAGAAGTGTAACTAATATATTATTAATGATAATTTACGGGTGACACTCATGGTTATGTTGGAGACTGGAGTAGACCAACTATAGATTCAATACAGGTTTCAACCACATCCGGTAATCTTTTTCAAGGCGAGGGCGGAACGCTCGCGAACGCGTCGCGTTGATTGTTTTTAACAAGAAAGATTCTAAATACAGTTCAGAGTTCAGTTCACAGTTTCAGTTTTGAGATGAATTTCCGCAACGTCACGCCTAATTCCATTACATTTCCTAAGAAAGATTTTATATTAGCCAAAATAAATCCACCGCTCAGCTTTTCGCCAACACGCTTTGTTCAAGTGTAAGAGTTTATATTGTATTATTTAAATAGATTAAAACTAGCTTGAAAATCAAACGTCATTCTAAACCTATCCTACCAATATTATAAATGCGAAAGGATGAATGGACGATTAGACGTTCTTTGCTCAACCACGCAAAAACTACAGAAAGTATTTTGATGATGTTTTGTAAGTGGGTATTGGATAGTTACTTTAGATCCTGGGAAACCGCTGGGCACAGCTAGCCATAATAAAATCTACTGTCTCTATTATAAATTACTAGCGACCCGCCCCGGCTTCGCACGGTTATTATACATATAAACCTTCCTCTTCAATCACTCTATCTATTTAAAAAAACCGCATCAAAATCCGTTGCGTAGATTTAAAGATTTAAGCATACATAGGGATATAGGGACAGAGAAAGCGACTTTGTTTATATACTATGTAGTGATTTACTGTGGTGCATATGTCGTTATTTTTTTTTAGTATACCTTATAGAAGCGGGCAGTTCCTTGTTAGCCTTAGTGAGTATACATCCAGAATATTCCATCTCAGGATACCAATGGGAGAGCTTGATGATCTGGTTCTGACCGCCTCTGTTCAACACCGATTCTTTCTCTTTACACGTCTGAAAGAGAGAGGGATAAGGGTGCGAGCGAGAAATATGACAAATTATATTACCTATGCCTCTGAAAACTGAAACACAATGAAAATATCTAGTGTAATTCCGCTAATTCATTTTGCATTTACTATCTACCCCCAAACATATATTATTCTAACAACAACCTACATAATATTCAACGGAATTACACTACACACTTTCATTGCGTTTCAGATTTGACATGAATTTCCGCAACGTCACGCTGTGGTAGGCGTTTGCGCATTATGTCACGTAGGGATATTGTGCTGACCATCTCCTATATGTCATGTAGTGGAGAGCAAGCAATAAGCATGTACTAGTGTTTACTAGATAAGACATAGTATAAGTAGTTATAGTTTTAAGGTACGATGGTATTCAAAATATAGAAGTTCACCAGTAAAGATGGATCAACTAAACTCGTAGTTTAATGGACCAGAAACCACCACATTACATGGCGATCCCGCCAGACCAACGAACCACGTTACAACGCCATTAGATTCAGCTATGACTTTTTTAATTTTTTTCTTGACTTTTCAATTTTTTCGGTTTCTTGTTATAAAATTTTAATCGAAAATAAACTTCTTGAGAGTTTTTGAGCAGGAATCCTATTTGTACTTAAATAGTTCTAAAAAATCATTTTCTGGCCGTATCTTCTTAGCAGTGGTTCTTTTTTCGGAACGGTGGTAGAGTTCTTGTGAAGATATCATAAATGCTTCTGTGAAGCCCAAATTGAATAAAAAACTATATTTTTACCACGTTTTTATTTAGTCACTTTCTTATTTGTTTGTCTGTCTGTCTGTCGTTCCGGCACAGAATACTAAAAGACAGAAGAATCACTCCGCAAAAAAATTTAAACAAATAGCGACTCTTGCTATGATGCAATAAAATTCAATTCAGCTCGCGTAGCGCTGCATATCCACCAGTCATATCAACCTACAGAGCACCTCTCTTTCTATCGCATAGCTCTTATCTCTTCTGACGCGGCACGTGTAACGACGCGCGACCCGCCGTCGGTGTCCGGCTATGTACTTGTAGCTTCGTACCTACAGTGCGAAGTGCGCTAGGCCTGGTTCCGGGTGGAATCATGCAACTCACATTTCGAGCACTTCCCAATTAGCTATCCGGCTGAAATTCAGGGTAGCTCACAACTCGACAATGCATTCTAAATCCATAAAAACGTGGTCAACAGAATAGAATAGAAAACACTTTATTGCACCTAAGAAGGAATTACATTTTGAACATACTTTCTTATGATAAGTACATTAGGCGGTCCTTAGTTTATTTTTTTATTCTATTACGGATTCTTGTTTTAATTCCTTACCTTAGAACTATGATAAACGGAAGGCCACTGGCTGTCATCGTCATAGTACAACAACAGGTGAGGTATTCCCATCTCCTTGTCGTATTCTATCAAGTATTCGAACTGTCCGTCAAGAGATAGGAAGCAGAAACGGGACAGGAACGCCCAGTTCTGGAAGAGATTGAAAATTGGCCTTTAGGTCTATAGGAATACGGCGAGTAGTATAACTGATAACACGTTTGAATTAATAAAAGTACCTACTGTTTACTGCTTCTATAAATAGTATAAAACAAAGAGTGCGTTACTTTGTACTGACATTTGAAAATTCGAATAACATTTCACCGCAATATTACAGCAGCGAATCACGTAACAACGAAATATAAAGACCACGAATAATTCTACAGAGAAAGTTTATGATTGGCATTGGCTTATTCTTCTTCTGGCGCAAGGCCGCTGCCGCGGCACACTCGCTTCGCTCGCTCGGCTCGCGCGAATTGGTGCACCAGTAATCTAACACTCCCCTTCGCTCGCTCGTCGTCGTACTTATTGATGACCGATATTCGATTATTGGTTCACATCTCTAGCGATGACGGATGGCGAATGCGCGGGATGCGACTTTTAAACAGAACTTGATGGAGTTTTGCCGCGTAAGAATAATAGTATTTTTCTATGAGTACATTTGTTGTATAAAATCTCTAACACTATTTACGACTTTTCCCTGAAGTTTCGCTGTAGAATCATTCGTGGTCTTGATATTTCGTTGTTACGTGATTCGCTGCTGTTATATTGCGGTGACATGTTAGTTATTCCAATTTTGAAACTTCGGCACCAAGTAAAGTAACGTAAAACAAAGTCGCTATCCGCGTCCTCATTTCTGTTAATACTTCGCTTACTTCTAAACCACGCGACCGATTTTGATACAGTTTTCGCTGTTATTAAAAGAGTTTTATACGGAAGGTGAATATGTATAATACATTCCAATTAAGTTTTTTTATAGTGAATACAATTAAATGTTTTGTATTAAGTCATCAAAAAATTAATCTACATTAGTAAATAGTATATGTACGTGCGAAGCCAGGTCAGGTCACTAGTATATTATAAATAAATGCGAAAGATTGTTAAGATGTATGGATAGATGTTTGTTACTCAGCAAAAATTACTAAACGATTTTTGATTAAATTTTGTAAACTTGCTTTTTTATTGTACCGAGTGAACAAGCAAGTCGTTCGCCTGATGGTAAGCGCCACGCCTGCCCATAACAATTGCAGTGCCACCCAGAACTTTTAATACCATAAAAAGCACTGCATAGCACTGGATTGCGCTCATCACACCGATACATCAGATATTAAGTCTCATATGCCCAGTAAGTCTTCTCGAATCCAATGGCAGATATACCTACCTATATATTGTTTGTATTGTGGTACATGCTACTTCATTATTAATACCTACCAACGTCTTAAGACCTTTCGCAGACAACCGTAGGCTAGACCAGCGGTTCCAAATTGTTTTCAGCTATGGAACCCTAAATTATCTACCTAATTTTGGCGGAACCCCAACTCATATTTTTAACCGACTTCAAAAAGCAGGAGGTTCTCAATTCGACTGTAAGTTTTTTTATTTCTTTTTTGTATTTTTGTTACGCGATTACTCCGCCAATTATGAATTAATTTTGATGTTTTTTTTTGTTTGGTAGGTCATACTTCAGAGTTGGTCCCATATAAATTTTATCGGAATTGGTTCAGCACTGTTTGAAAAAATTAACAAAAACAAACTATTTAAGTTTAGTCTTGAAGTCGGTTCTTATTTCCGAAAAAATAATTAATTTCACTTATCGTTAAAAGACCCTTGGCACTTTATTGTTTACATAGTGAATGTAAAAAGAAGATTATAACCCAGCGTAAAAGAAGAGTATAATTCTCGGAACCCCAGTGACCCGTTCACGGAACCCTAGGGTTCCCCGGAACACCTATAATTATTAGTAACCGCTGGGCTAGACACATGAATTCATATTTACAGTTATAAGTAGGTACGTACGTCTTTAGTGCTAATGGTTCCTTCCACCCATTTCCCATTGACATCGCGGGACGCCAAAACGACGCATAAGAACAAGCGTAGTCCCGGCAACTGATACATATCGACCTATTACCTCCCTAGGGATGAAAAGGAATGCACTGAAAGAGAAAACATCGATTGATTGCAATAAATTAAAAATATACTTATTTCTACATTATTAGGTATTTTGGCGGAAAATAAAAGACGAAAGCGGGTTCGATTCCCGCGGGCAAAAAATATTTATAATAAAGCATTGCAGTTAGGTAAATAGGTGAACATTGAAATTTGAAAAAAAAATCAAGGAATACACTAATGAAAATTCCCTGTGGAAAACTGCAGGGCGTTAACTTGTAAATACCTATCTATAATTATAAATGTTTGCTTTTCTCTATATCAAAACATAGAAAATATAAACCCACACAACGTCAGACAACGCGGCAGGCCCAGACGGAGATGGCGGGATGAGCTACTCTTTCTGGAAGGATCGGCCACAAAAAACTTTAAGCCGTGAGGTATGGAAGGAGGGTAGGGACTTTGCCCTGTTGTGGGAAGACCTCGACTAAAAATTAAATAAATAAATAATAAAATATTAACAAAATCGCTTCATCCGCGTCAGAGTATTTGCTTACTTAATTACTTGATAGATTTTGATGCGATTTCACCGTCACCGAGAGAAATTCTCGAGGAAGCTTTAAGTTTAAATATGTTCATTCATATATTAAAAATCGGAGCGGGTCGTTGGTACATTTTTATATAAATTTCTGGTACACAACAATCTGTAACGATGTTACCATTAACTTCAACCAAGTAAATTGGTACAAGCATTTTATTACTAAGTTACATAGTTACTTCAAATGCTTCGTATTCCGTAAAAAAATAATGAGAAGCTCAAGGTTGCCTGTACCTAGGACCTAATTTACATGAAGCTACTTAAAAGAAAGGTCATATTCTTCCACATAACCAATATGTTCTATTTTTAAAATAGCTACACATAAGCCGTTAGACTATAACTTGCTATAACATATAATTAAAAAAATTAGGTACCTTTTAAATGTTACAATGTTATACAGAAAATATACTTACCCGTGGATGGTATGTATGGAAATATATACGTACCTGATATTTACATAATTTCCATAATTTAACACGTTGGAAGTTCTCGTGAACACTTTGGGGCATTTAAGACAGTATTTTGTCTTAAATTAACCTTAATTTATAGTTTGTTTTGATTTAAGAATGTGTTGTGAACTAAACGTTGCTATGGCAACGCGTCATGTAGGTTCAACGATTTTGAACGTAATTTTCGTTCGGAACATGGAGTTAGGAAACTAGGTTCAAAATGTGTACCTACTTAGTATGTATACATACAACTTTTAGAGTTAGCATTATTTATTTATTAGCACAAAACAGTTTTTACATGGAGGAGTTAATGCTTGATAGCATCAGGCCTAGCGCACTCCGCACTGTAGGTACGAAGCTACAAGTACATAGCCGGACACCGACGGCGGGTCGCGCGTCGTTACACGTGCCGCGTCAGAAGAGATAAGAGATATGGGATAGAAAGAGAGGCGCTCTGTAGGTTAATATGACTGGTAGGTATGCAGCGCTACGCGCTGAATTGAATTTTATTGCGTCATAGCAAGAGTCGCTATTTGTTTTAATTTCTTTGCGGAGTGATGCTTCTGTCCCTTAGTATTCTGTGATAGCATTTTCTACCAGTCATCCAGGACGTGCAACAAAAATGGTATGGATGGGTTATGTATTTATATTATTAAATAATGCGAGGCTACTTACTATTTATTCTGTGGGGGTTTTCGTAAAGGAATTTCTACTACAATATTTAACAACCTTGTTTATAAAATTAAATATAGATACGGTTTTGTTTTAATACTTTACATTTTACCTCAAACTGATGTATTTTGTCGTTATTTTTTTTAACCTTTAAAAAAAAGGACGAGGTTCTCAATTGGATTGTATGTATTTTAGGTTTTTTAACCGACTTCAAAAAAGGAAGAGGTTCTCTGTTCGATTGTATTTTTTTTTTTCCATTTATTCATTATTGTACACTATTGTAATATTTACATCTATGATTTATAAAATATATGTATAAAGGCGAGCTTAACCCTAAAAAGAGTTTTCTTCCAGCAAACCCTTGAGGAAAGAGAACTGTCACATGAGCAAATAGGTTTCAGTGTACGGTTACGGTTTGACAAGAAAATATCAGCAACTATAATCATAAATATCTAAAATAAATATCAGTAACTAAATATATAAATATAATATTATTTTTTTATGTTTGTTACCTCAGAACTCCGTCATCCATGAACCAATTTGGAATATTATTTTTGCGTTGGGTTCAGTATAGCTACGAAGTGGTCCCATATAAATTTCATCGATATGTGAGCTTGGACTTCGAAGATACATTGAAGTCGGTTTTTCTTTTTTTCTAAAATTAATTATTTGTTACTTCAATTCTGATGTAGATCGAAGATCTTCGAATTCCATCATCGAATATCGATGAAATATATATTATGGGACCATGTTGAAGTTATACTAAACCTAACAATTTTTTTAATTCATTTTATAAATGACAGAGACCTGCAAGGCGATCACATAAGTCTGTTGCGAACATCGCATGTTGCGGACTAACGTGCAACAGAAATTTAATTCAATCGATAAAATGTGATCATGTAACTTTTTATGTCTCGATTTCATTTGATTATGTAACTTTTTATGTTTCAATTTATCGGGTAACGATAGGAGCACATATCGATTACTTGACAAATTTACAAAGCGAGATTGTGCTATGAATCTTTATGTATACGCCCAATCTATTCAATTTTACTGTGTAATACGGCTCTTGTCTAAATCATAGACAAGAGCCGTATTACACAGTGGTTTATATATCGATATGTTGTCAAAACGTATTTTTATTTCAATTGAGCTTTCGTTGACGTTTGATTGCAAGAAACGAGTTACGTGATCGCAAAACCATCATCGAAACTAGATTCCTATTGAAATTGATTGAAATAAAAGATATTTGATCGCCCTGCTGAAGTAACAAAAAAAAATTGAGAACCTCCTCCTTTTTTGTAGGTTAAAAATGTATTACTTGTATTCTCTTTATTTGCGGTGCATAAAGTGTGTAATTGTATTGTATCGTAATGGCTAGACGAGCTGGTCATTCGCCTGATGGTAAGCAATACGCCAGCCCATAACAATAACAGCTCCACCCAGAACTTTGTTTTGCAAAATCCTGCGCGTCACTGCACTGCGCTCGTCACCCTGAGACAATTAGCTGTTGAGTCTCATAATGCCCAGTAATTTCGCTGGCTATAATGTACCTGGAGCGATGAAATAGTAAAATACATTAAATTCGAGTTAATTTTTATTTCATAAACACTCAATCTCTTATTATCAGCACCTCATAAATACATTTTCTTACAACATCAAGATGCTTCTCATTTGCGACAGTCTTTGTACATATAAAACTAAAATAACAGTATGTAGGGTTGTAGAGATGTGTCGACTAGTTTTGGCCGACTACCCTAGAAATGTCGACAAGGGTTTTCACCGACTAGGCGACGGATATAAGTTCTTATATTGTTTTGGCATGACAGCCTCTGTAGTGTAGTGGTTGGGCAAGTTAGCTCAAATCTCATACACCAATGAGGTTGCGAGTTTGAATTCCGCAACGGGACAAATGATAGTGCAGTGAAAAATAAAACGTGTCGACCCAACTCGCTGGCTATCCCAGTACTTTCGCTGTCATGTCGATACAACTCACTGGGTATCCCGCTACTTTCGCTGTCATGTCGATACAACTCACTGGGTATCCCAGTACTTTCGCTGTCATGTCGATACAACTCACTGGGTATCCCGCTACTTTCGCTGTCGTGACGACCCAACTCAATGGGTATCCCACTACTTTCACTGTCGTGTCAACCCAACTCACTGGGTATCCCAGTACTTTTGCTGTCTTGTCGACCCAACTTACTGGGCATCCCAGTATTTTTGCTGTCTTTTCGACCCAACTCACTAGGTATCTCAGTACTTTCACTGTCGTGTCGACCCAGTGAGTTGGGTCGCCACAGCGACACAATTGGGATCCCTCCCTCAGGAGCGGACTTACTTCTAATAATGGCCGTATTCATACAAATGCATGTAGCTTTATAGCTCATCTGTGCTTGTCTCTCTATTTAATCTGTCTTTCGTGTCTCTAGAACACGGAGCTCACAAAAAGTAAATTCAAATTGTGTGTGAAAAATATTCTACTGAAAAAAGTATACCGTTAGTAATTACATAGAAGACAAAGATGCATGGAACATTCCGCTTCTGCGAAGTAGCTAACGGCACCTAAAAAATATAAAATTGTCAAAAACAAACAAAAAAAATTAACCAAAGTACTAAAAAAATGCCCCATAGTTTCTTGCCTTATCTTCCGAGTAGTGGTTCTTTTTCAGATACGTCGGTAGAGTCATTGTGATAAGTGACGTTTATAAGTGCGTCTGTGATGCCAAAACTGAATAACGAATGTTTGAACTTGAACAGAAGTTGACCATAGACTAGTAACATCTCTATACAACTCTACAAATACAACTACACATTCTTAAGCGTCCCATTTTTTGAATTCCACGCCATCTGGCGGCTTCACTTCGACCTTTTCTTGTCCGACTTGATTCCAGTTTGTGCTTAGGACGGTGCCTCCTGACTCCACCTGAAATAAATACTTGATATATTCAGATGGCAAAGTTTTGTGGCGTGACCGTGACCTTAATCAAGTAAAAAACGCGAAGGGAAGAGGGTAGATCTTTTTATCTGCGCATAAAAACTATACCCACTCGCAACATTCTCTGTTTTTTGTGATCATGGCGTTTGGAACAGAGTAGTACTCAAAATAAATAAAAATCATGGTAAATATCCTGTTTCTAAACTTAGGTCTAAAACTCCTTGAAAAAGTTACGAAAATAAGATCAATGGTACACAGTTACGTTACGACCATGACCCAAAAAGTAGTTTTCGTACCCTGATTTCGACTGATTTTGCCAACGCTGATTTGATGTATTATTGAAAATTTGACATTAGACAATAATTTAATCACAGATTATTAATTATTATAGTCCAGTCATTTGGTAGGTTTACCTGGAAAGGTTTCCGGGAGTTTTGAAAATTGGTAATTTTATAGATATTGGTGTGCCACTATTTTCCGAACCAAATGACTCTGCTATTAGTGTTTAGTCGTCTTTAAAATTTAAAGATCGTTTCTGCAACTGGGCGTTAGAGAGGCATTGTCTCTGGGTGACGAACGCAGTGCAGTGCCGCACAAGAATTCGCAAACAAAGTTCTATGTGGTGCTGTAACTATTAAGGGCATGTGTTGCTTACCTCCAGGCAAACGACCTGCTCGTCTCGTCACTCAGTTACATAAAAAGTGATATTTTTGATAATAAATACTCACAAAACTTTTGTTCATTGCGCGTCTTACTTCGTCGGAGCCCTCGCCGTATATCTTCTGGAAGAGAGCGTTTAGGGCCGCTTCACCTTCAGGCTTCTCTTCTTCTTCCTGAAACAGTATTCTTCCATTGGAATAGAGAAGATGAAAGATATTAAATTGTGCGCGTGTGTGGCTCTTAGGGAAAATAGCTGAGAGAGCGAGCGTGGCTCAGAGAGCGAGTGTGACTGGGGGAGAGTGGCTCAGAGAGCGAGTGTGGCTTTGAGAGCAAGTATGGCTCAGAGAGCGAAAGAGACTCAGAGCGTGGCTCAAAGAGCGAGTGTTGCTCAGAGAGCGAGAATAACTCAAATAGCGAGTATGACTCTGAAAGAGAGTGGCTCAGAGAGCAAGTGTGGCTCAGAGAGCGAGTGCATTAGATCAGAAAATGTGGTCAAGACTGATAGTACTAATAACGTGGTCATCGCACTGGCTATAGGAGTCACGGGTTCAAATCCCGTCCAGAATAACATTGTCGTGTCATAATGTTAAAAAACTATTGCTTACCATTTTTTTAATGTCCTTTTCAATTTTGTCCCAGTCTTTTCTAAATATTTTTGGTGGTTGTTGTGGTACTGGCCCTGAGGCATCTATGACAGCTGGAATGAGGCAAAGGAACAATTTATAAGTGATTTGTGTCTTATTATAAGCCCCATGATTCCATTACATACTTTTAATAACATTGACAACTGTTTTTTTTAAATATATCATAAGATAGCTATAATTAGCTGTACAGAACTAAGGAGTTAGTGAAGTTACCCGTGACTATGATAATTCAGTTACCTTGTGGAATAGCTTTCAGTTTCTCTCCGCCCGCCTCACCCTCTAACTGTGCCCACCGTAGCCCTTCCTTCTTTCGTAGTTTGACTTCTATCTTGGACGGAGAGACGACATATGTACACATTGATGGCTCTATCTCATTTGCCAGTTCTAATTCAAGGCTGTATTCTGCATCAGAGTCCGGTATTGCACTTGATAGAGAAAGCTGCAATTGATAACATTTATATGAGAGACATTCTCCACCCATTGGGTTTGTGTGGTGGATTGTGGCCTTCTGTCTCTCTCTAAAGGCGGGTACTCAGTGGCGAGCTGTAACTTTGCTGTGAATCAACAAGTATTTTTCTTTGATTTTGATTGTTTTTTCTTTATCATGAGTGAATGGTCAGAAGATAAATGTCTTTTGCTGATAGACACCTACAAAGGAAACAGTGTGTTATGGAACCCAAAGGATTTCTACAAGAAACATTTCAAAGATGATGATTGGGCCATTATTGGAACTGTTATTAACTGTGGTGTGGATAGATCCGGCTTGTAATTACAGTCACAGTGAAGTGGACTTCTCGTACACAAGTGGGAATAAATTTTTTTTTTCTGCAGTCCATGCTAATGCAGCGGATTTGTTGTTCTCTTTACAATGATAATCACAAACGTATGTATTGAATTTTTAGCTTATCAACAATAATTTTATTTCACTTCTAGCCTGCGCAATCATGTTTACCAGACAGTTTCTGTATAGTTTATTAGACCATCCTATCCATTAACGGGGGGTTAGTAAAGATACTTACACTGCGTTCTCCATATTGGACCTTAACTTTATCACTGGGCGCATTCTTTAGCAAAATAGTAATAACAACTTGAGCATCTGTTTGGTACCAGTCGTGTTTAATTTTCGGTTTTGGCGCCTATAAATAAAACAAAAATACATTATAAAATGAGAAAATATAAGTAACAAATCTAGGGCAGAGAAGAAGGGAGCGAGAGAAAGGCATGTATCATTTTTATAACAGTTTTAAATTAGCAAATCATTATGATTAATTTATGAGAGTAGTGCTTACCTCAGTGGGAGCGGTTTCCTTCGCCTCGGTCATGTTGCCCTTTGTGAAACTAGATCAATGTCGCAAATCTGGAGAACAACAGCTGAAAAATATTTATTTTTGTAACAAAACGAAACTCCACCGATTCAGCGATTTTTCTAGACTGATTGTGTGCGTTCAAGTTAGATATGTTGCGAAAATGTCATAAATGGAGATAAATGAAAATTAAATGAACATATAATAGAGTGGAAAAATTCAAAATATAAAAATAGAGTCACTTTTTAGAGTTGGTGAAACATGGATTTATATTCCTTACTATTAATAAAATACATTTTTAAATTGTAAAATAAATAAATTTACAAAAGTGATGAATCAAACTATCGAACTTCGGAACGCATTAAATGTATAGAAAAGAGTCCAATGCCACTAGCGGCAAGGGTATGATTAATTTGTCGATCGTAAGAAATATTAGGGCAGGCAAGTTCAGAAAGGAGCTTCTTGCTTATCTACCTTAGTTTTGCCTTGTAACGTGTTGGACATAGTCTGTAAGTTGCATGTGTTGAACATATAAAAAATTAGATTATAATTCATTATTCTCATATGTAGTTTTAATTATTATTTCGTATAAAACGTTATATTATAATATTATTTACCATTGTATAAATATAAAAACTATCATGTTCAGACTGAAATTTGTTATCACTGAACATTGCCTTGCTACAGAAAATCAAAAAAGATATAACCAATACGTTTAAAATAACAGCTTTTTTGGCTAAGCATCAGATAATTCAGCGAACAAAGCGAGGTTTTCAAGTCTGGGACAAGTTGAGGTTTGTTTAACGATAACTGGCGTACCGTCATGTTTCGGTCTTCTTAAAATGTTGTAGTTAGTAGAATAGAATAGAAAAACTCTTTATTTTTTAGTTAATTCTATAAATACAATTTTTTAAGTTTGAATATAAAACTTGGTCAAGGGTCTGTAAAGGTATTAAACTAGGGGTAAATACTGATAAAATACTAATTGCACGTGGAAGTCACCATATTCCTATATATATTTAATAAAACCAATAATAATGTACGTTCACCAAATTCTGTGTATTACTCAAAACTGACAATTAACAAGCCATGGTTACCAGCTGCCATATCAGGCCTACACTATGGTATTCATAGATAAAACTTATAACCTCATCATCCCCCCTCAATTCTAATTTCATATCAAATAAGAATTGAAATTATTTATTATACATTTTTTTTAAACGAAACAAATAACATATTATTCTAATAAGCAAGTCATTTCAAACACACAAACAAATATTATGATAAATTTAGTAACAATTTGTGACCATAAATAACAATAATCACATGAAATCCAACCTACTACTCATACTCTAAATAAAAAATATAATATACCTAATTAATTAATTAAACTAATTAATACCTTTCCCCCACGCAATTTTAAGAACCTTATTACACTATAAATTAGATATACACACATTTAAAAAAAAAATTGAATCTCACAATAAAGTTATCATGACAAATGAATACTATGTATAAAATAACCGTAACTTATAAACCATTTAACCAAAACCCATTTTTTGTACAAAATAATCATGTTTTATTTTTCCTAAAGCCTTGGTCAAAATATCAGCGACATTTTCATTCGTACTCACATACTTTACTATTATTTCTCGTTTATTAATTAAATCTTTAATAAAGTGATATTTAATATCTATATGCTTTGCCCTCTTACTATTTTCATTTGACTCCATTAATTTAATAGCACTTTGATTATCAACTCGTAAAATTGTATCTGACTGACATTTAAAATCTTTTAATAAGCCCTTTAAATAAATTAACTCCACAGACGCAAGAGCAGCAGCTATATATTCAGCTTCGGCAGTTGACAATGCGACAACGTTTTGTTTTTTACAGAACCATGCCAATAAATGATTACCACTGTAGACTACAGATCCACTTACGCTTTTCCTATCAGTTTTGTCTCCAGCCCAGTCAGCATCGGTAAAGCCAACTAAGTGACTACTGCTAGCCCGTTTATAAATTAATGCTTTTGATTTAGTTTGTTTTAGGTAACGCAATACACGCTTAGCTGCTTTCCACAGGGATATAGTGGGCTTATCCAAAAATCTACTCAGAAACGACACTGCAAAACAAATATCAGGTCTACTTGAAGTAGCTAAATATAAAAGACAACCTATAAGCTCACGAAACGGTAGATCCAAAGTAATTGGTTCATTGTCATCTGTTGCGAAATTTACTTCCATTGGCGTATCTGCTCCTTTGCAATCAGTCATATTAAATTTTTCTAGTAGTCTGTCTATTGCAGATTCTTGACAAATTGAAATCTGTTCTGGCGTTCTTACTATATCCAGTCCCAAATAAGTTCTTACTTCTCCAAGGTCCTTTACATTAAATTCAATTTGTAAAAAATTATGTACTTTATTCAAGTTAATCTCACTTTTTGACATTATAATAATGTCATCCACATACACTAACAAAAAGACATCTTCCATAACATAGAAACAGAAGTCATATTTCGATTGAACAAATCCCTTATCAACTAAAAAACTATGAAATCTTTCATTCCAGCACTTGGGTGCTTGTTTTAATCCATATAGCGACCTTTTTAGTTTCAAAAATACACCTTTTCTAACTTTGATTCCTAATGGTGGTTTAATATAAACATCTTCTTTTAAAAATCCATTCAAAAAAGCAGTTGGTACATCTAGTTGTTTCATATACATATCATTTTGTACAGCTTGGCTCAACATCATGCGGATTGTAGGCATACGAGCGACTGGTGAGTATACATTAAATAATGTTTCCTCTTGAAATCCTTTTGCCACTAATCTAGCCTTTTTTGTACCATCCTTTTTAGTAGTGAAAACCCATTTTGTATCTATGGCTCTTTTATCTTTAGGCAATTCTGATTCTTCCCAGGTTTCCAAATCTTTAAGGGAATTTAACTCTTTATTAATAGCATCTTGCCACTCTTGACCTCTATCGACTGCATCTTTGTAAGAACTTGGATCACCCGTACACAAACAGTAGGCCACATGTGTTTCATAATCTTCTAACCTTTTCGGAGGCTTAACTATTCTGCCACTTCTTGTTTTTACTATATGTTCATTTAAAGTATCGTCACTCTCAATTATATTTTCTTCAGCACAATCCTCAAATTTTTCCTCTGGTTCAATAATTCCATCTTCCACATCTGTATTATCAACTATAACCTCTTGTCTGTTATTTTCATTATTATGTTCTGGTTCAGAAATCGGGTTACTATCTTCTCGATTCACATCAGAAACTCTAATTCTTTGCCATTCATTTTCTTTTATTACTTGATCGTTTTCATTGTAAACAATATCATCTTCATCGAATCTCACATCTCGTGATACTATAATTCTATTTTCTTTAGGGTCCCATAAATTATAACCTGTCCTGCTATATCCAACCATCCTGCTTTCACATGCTCTTTCGGAAAATTTATCCGGTTTTGGTAAGATAAATGCCCACGCTTTGGCACCAAACGCACGAAGTTTATTCAAGTCTCTTGTTCCATATAGTATTTCACAGGGAGTTTTAAAATTAATGGCCATAGAGGTACATCGGTTTAACTGATATGCCGCACATTTTACAGCTTCACCCCACAAATGTTTTGGTAGTTTGGTTTCAATGAGCATAGTCCTTGCTTTATTGTATAAACTCCTATTCATCCTTTCTGCAACGCCATTGCTAGCTGGCGAGTATGGTAAAGTATATTCCAACGCTATTCCTTTCTCATTACAAAATTGACGCAATTTGTTGCAAGTGTATTCACCTCCATTGTCACATCTTATCCTTTTTACGGATTTTTCAAATTCATTCTCATATCGGTGGATATAATTAATAATATTTTCAGCAGCTTCAGCTTTTCTCTTCAACAAGAATACTACACAGAAGTGTGAGTAATCATCAATAACAGTTTGAAAATAAATTTCACCCTGTATAGTTGGAATGTTGGAAGGGCCCGCTATATCACTGTGTATTAGTTCCAAAACCTGAAGCGATCTTGGTCGCTCTAATCTTTTGAATGGTAACCTTGTTGCCTTACCTTTCATACAAGCACTACATACGTTGTTGTTAAGTGGTAGTTGTAACCTTTGTAAAGTTTTAGAACTGGTATGACCTAAACGTCTGTGCCACAACATACCATTCGCTGATTGTATAGCTGCGACTCCATTCTCTGTTACAATTTCACCCTGTAATAGATAAAGTTTTCCATTATTATATGCCCATAATATGGAACCATTAAAAAAAATAATTTTTGCGTATTCGCTTTTAAATATGATTTCGTTCGGGTTTTCTAATAGTTTTCTCACAGATAACAAATTATAGGCTAAATTTGCTACTATAAGTCCTTTAATTGTAATTCTAACATTGTTACATTTTATTAGTAAATTGCCACTTTGATAAGCAGTCAATTTTTCGCCATTCGCTGTGTTAATTTTTATTGGATGCTCTAACTGTTTTATATTAGTCATGTATTGTATATAATGATCAGATATAAAATTTTGCGATGCACCAGAGTCTATTACAAAAGAAACTAATTCATCAACCTTACAATTTAAATTGAATTCTCCATCAATAATACAACCCATTTCATCGCTCTCTTCATTGCCCAATATTGCATCGTCTCTCGATGTACTTGATCTATAATTGGTAACGTTTCGACCGCGGCTCTGCGTTCTTCCACGACCACGTCTATAAAATTCACCATTTCCGAAGGAAACTCCTCGTTGGGGAGTATAAGATTTTCTGTTCTGTACACCCTTGCGGCAATATATTGCTTTGTGCCCTCTTTCATTGCAATTCCAGCATTCTATATTGAAAGCATTGTCTAGGTTTGGTATTATCTTGTTAGTCAATCTTATTTCTGCATCTAACAAAGTACTTTTTGTCTTCTCCAAAGTTAGTCCTTCGTTCATTGCTTCTAGAGCTGTTGTAACATCATTAAATTTCTCCGGTAGAGCTAGTAACAAATACACCACTTTGTCCGACTCATCCATTTTTGACATTGATTCATTTTCACGAATTAGCTTGTCAAATTTTAAAAGGAACTCTTGTAGTTTCTCGTTGCTGTCACATTTCAACTCTATCAACTTTTTCTTTATATTATATTTATTCATAACACTCTTTCTTATAAAATTCTTTTCTAAAGTATTCATCATTTCGTTTGCACTTTTGCAATCTCTAACAATTTCCAAAAAATCATCCCCTATGCATTGCACGATTAGCGATCTAGCTTCTGCATCTCTATTTTTATTTTCACCTTTAATAGTACCAGACTTCACTATGTCACCGAGACCCTTCTCCTCCATTAACAACTCCAGTCTAAATTTCCAATTATGAAAATTATTCCCGTCTTCTAACCGTCGAATTACATCTTGCGTTTTAATCTGAGACATGTTTAACTCTTTATAAAAGCTGCTTCGATAACAGGCTTTGCTATTTTTGCTTCAGCCTTTTATTGAATTATGAATATTAATTTTATATACTCGAAGGCTGTCAAATTCGAATAAAACTTTCGAGTAAATATTTTACATTCTTATTTTGCCCGAAACACTGAAAATAAGATATATGGGGCGGCCCATAACCTGATAAAATACTAATTGCACGTGGAAGTCACCATATTCCTATATATATTTAATAAAACCAATAATAATGTACGTTCACCAAATTCTGTGTATTACTCAAAACTGACAATTAACAAGCCATGGTTACCAGCTGCCATATCAGGCCTACACTATGGTATTCATAGATAAAACTTATAACCTCATCAAATACTACACAGAACTACTTTGTTTTTTATGGATCGACGCTTGTGGCACGTTTATCCAAATAACTGTCAATGTCAAAGTCAATAAATTATGTCAAGTTAAACGGTCAGTGTCAACTGTCAATTGCATTTTGTTTTTCGTTTCCTTGTTTTTGCAAATTTCAGGAAATTAAATTAGGACACAGTCAGGCATCGCATAATTGTAAGCAAATCAATTTCATATAATGCGGGTAAGTTAGATGCGTACATCTTGCGATTCTTCCAAGAGAAGCAGCAAATATTGTGAGGTTAGCTTACTATTTACGTACTTTATCTGTTCTTATCAGTCAAGTGTTTTATTGTTATCAAATACAATGTACTTAGATCTACATCTCGTGGAGGTCATACAATACTGTAAAAATATACCAGTATATTTAAAACAAACTTCAGTGGTCATGGGTGTATAAGTTTCCACTAACACTTTGTTATTAATGAATCTTTAAAAATACATGAAAAATAAGTAACTCACAGTTAACAGCGTAACAAAAGGCGGTCTCCCCGCTCCTAGCGATCTCTTCCAGACAACCTCTATCAATTATTTACGAACACAACTTAAAATACTTTCAACCACAAAGATTTTTCTAGTATTGCTGTTACAAGGTAACACAACTACTTGTAAGTCATAATCATCATTTTAATCACATCATTATTTAGCTTGGTATTCATTGGTTCTTATTGTCGTCATCTATCTTATCTTGCAATTCAATTTAACTTTGTCATAAAATGTTTGTTAACCTTTTGCGAGCCACACTCTAATGTAGAAGCAAAACTGTGCTCTCTGCACCAAGCTACGAAATTTATGGAAGTGTGAAAGTAGACGAGTAAGTCATTTGCCTGATGCTAAGCGCCAAACTTGCTCATAATAATTGTAATTTTTTAATTGTAGTCGACATAAACCAACCTCTGTGTAGAGAGAACTTTTTCACATGTTGAGTATGGCCGATATTGGCAGCTTACGTATGTTTTCTTCATTCATCATCATCATCATCAGCCGCTTATGTTCCCACTGCTGGGACAAGGGCCTTCTCTCATAGGGAGAGTAAGGGCCATAATCGACCACACACATAAATTAAGAAAGTCAGCGGCGCAGCGCTAGTGGGATTCAAACTCAGGCAGGATGTGCTTACACTGAGCTGCATTCGCACAGTTTCTTCATTCCCTATTTATTTTATTTACATATCTAAAAACATCGCTGTTCCTCAAATCACCATTTACTTTTAATTAAAAATGCAGCTCTCTTCCAGCATTGGATTCTTAACCTCCTAAGACATATAACTAGAGTAAATACTAGACAGTTCAGCAAAACTACTGCCATGAGTAAGAAGATTGCAGTTTGTCAGATGACGTCCGTCGCAGACAAGGCAGTGAATCTTGAGGCTGTCAGTAAACTGATTGCAGACGCTGCCGGAGAAAATGTACAGGTAAGATTTTAATGATCATTGTGTTTTACAATGTGTAATTCAATTGATCAAGTGGTAATTTGTTCGTCGTCCACTATAAGGTTATGAAGAAGTGTTTTCTGGGATTTCGCCAGTGAAATTACTGGGCATACCAGACTTAAAGACTGATTTTTTAGGGCGATGAGCGTAATGCAGTGCTACATACTTTTTATGGTATTAAAAGTTTTAGGTGGCACTGCAATTATTATGGACAGGCGTGGCGCTTACCATCAGGTGAAAGACTTGGTCGTATCGTTATTCAGATCCTTAAAAAAATTATAGGCAATTGATCTACTTACTGCACTTGCAATATCTTTTTTATATTTTTACGCCAAATAGATCTATGTTTTCCTTCATCTCGCCTGATGTGAAGCGATGATGTAGCCTAAGATAGAGCACATTGATCTAGAGAGAGGCGGCAGTTGAGCAGCTGCTCCGACCCGTCTCCCCGATGGTTCACCGAACATCATCCCGGAACACGACTAGGTCGCTTGACGGCATGGCTTTGTTCGGTGGGTGGTATTACAACCACTGCCAAAGCCTACCACTCCAAAGCGCGTAAGCGGGTATCATCACGATGTTTTCCTTTATGGAGCGTAGCGTGCGAGGCTTCTGCCAAGTAGCCAACTGACACATAAGCAGAATAATATTGTCAAAAACAAACATAAAATATTGCAACAAAAGTTCTAAAAAATATGCTCCTCAGTTTCTTGCCGTATCTTCTGAGTAGTGGTTCTTTTTCCGATACGGTGGTAGAGTCATTGTAATAATTGACGTTCATTAGTGCGACAAAATTGAAATAAAGAACTTTTGATTTGAATTGACAATTCCAGATGATATTCTTCCCCGAAGGTTGTGACTACATATGTGACAACAAACAGGATATAGTAAGTTGGGCCGAGCCAGTTGTGGGTGGCGCAACAGTCGGTAAATACAGAGAGTTGGCGGCGAAGCATAATGTTTGGCTGTCTATGGGCGGGGTACATGAAAAGGTAAGGTTTTCCAAGTCTAAATATCCTGCTTACATAATAGAGAAACTACACAGCATGTAAAATAGCTGTGCGATGAATATAGTATACCATCTATAGGCTTGTCTTATTTTACCTTGCCCAGCCTAGTAAGGGCTACCATGACTACCATGATTTTTATTTTTTAGGTTTTATTTAATTTCTTTAACATGACCTATTAAAAAAATTATATAAAACCTAAAAAATAAAAATAAATACGTTAATTTATGCAAATGACTAATAATTTTCTCAGTTTCGACCGCAAGTTAATGCATGTCCGTTAAAAGTGAATTAAAAATTAGGCCCATGTAATTTCTTTCTGTTGAGCTTTAAGCGTGTCACACACTACGCAGATACGGTAAGATATCTGTATCTGAGCGCGTATCATTCAATATCGCTCTCTATACTAAACTCAAGGAGCAACGCACACTAAGCAAATAACTCGTCAAGTATCTGTGGGCACCGACATATATGTATTGAAAGATGGGCAGATGTTATCTGCGTATACAAATGTATGTCTCTTTACTTTATACATGTTGTTTTGCACTGAGGCGGCGCGGTAAGCAGTGAGGCGGGCGGGGGGCTTTTTTAAATATACTCTTTAATCAAGTCATGAATCGTCATAAATGTCACCCTTGGTTTTCGGAAATAGATAGTAAATTTGTTATCTGATAGATCCTTGATGAGATTAAATTCGCCTCGATAATTTTTAAATTTTATATGACATTCCACCCAAATTCTTCGCCTTTTAGTACATTCTAACGCAACACGTGCGTCAAATTCAAAATCTTCTGAGGAACTGTCTCATAAATCCAGAAGCAATAAACGCGAACTCATTGTAACACACTGTATATATAATCCGCACCAAAAAACAAGTATAGTCAGTTTGAAGGATTCCGCGTGAATGTATAAACTCGTATATTATCGTATCTGCGAAGTGTGTAATACTTTCAGATAAGTTTAGTTTTTATACGCAGATAAAATATTACTGTATCTGCGTAGTGTGTGACACGCTTTAGTATTATAATTGTCCTTACTTGCCTCTCTCATTTCCAATCAAACAGGAGCTAAGGAATTAGCTCCTGTTTGATGGTTCAACCCGCACTTGACCAATTGCTTATTTATTCTCAGGACGAAGCCAACCCCTCTAAGATGTACAACACCCACCTTATCATCAACAACAAGGGAGACATAGTGCAAGCGTATAGAAAAATCCATTTATTCGATGTAGAAATACCGGAAAAGAATGTAAGATTGAAAGAAAGCGACTTCTGCCATCCTGGAGGACAAGTGGTCGCGCCTGTCGATACCCCTGTGGGGAAAGTAGGTAAGACAGGTTGTACTGTAAGACTAACTCGCGTGACTTATCTCATTATCATGTAAGACTTATCTCGCGTCAACATTATAAAAGTGGTCACGCCGTGGATACCCCTGTGGGGAAAGTAGGTAAGACAGGTTGTACTGTAAGACTAACTTGCGTGACTTATCTCATTATCATGTAAGACTTATCTCGCGTCAACATAATAAAAGTGGTCACGCCGTGGATACCCCTGTGGGGAAAGTAGGTAAGACAGGTTGTACTGTAAGACTAACTCGCGTGACTTATCTCATTATTATGTGAGACTTATCACGCGTCGACATAATAAAAGTGGTGGCGCCTGTTGATACCCCTGTGGGGAAAGTAAGTAAGACAGGTTGTACTGTAAGACTGACTCGCGTGACTTATCTCATTATTATGTGAGACTTATCACGCGTCGACATAATAAAAGTGGTGGCGCCTGTTGATACCCCTGTGGGGAAAGTAGGTAAGACAGGTTGTACTGTAAGACTAACTCGCGTGACTTATCTCATTATTATGTGAGACTTATCACGCGTCGACATAATAAAAGTGGTGGCGCCTGTTGATACCCCTGTGGGGAAAGTAAGTAAGACAGGTTGTACTGTAAGACTGACTCGCGGCACTTATCTCATTATGATGTGAGACTTGTCTCGCGTCGACATGATAAAATATAACCTATGTTGCTCAGGGGTAGTGTAGCTTTCTTTCAGTGAAAGAATTTTCAAAATCGGTGGTTCCAGAGATTTCCTCCTACAAACACAATTTTTTAATTTTTTTACGACTGTATTGTATTTTTATGAAAATCAGCATTTTATTTCCTATTTTTTTATGAAGGGTACAGTGCTACATCAAAATGAAACATTTTGACACTCTTTTCATCAAAATATGTTCAGCAGTTTTCGCATGATTGAGTAACAAATGTCCATTCATCCATACATCCATCCTCACAAACTTTTGCATTTATAATTTCAGTAGGAATTAATATGATTAGTAGGCACTACGCAGCCACAGAATAATTAATAGTAGAAGACGCAGCTACCTAAGGGGTCATCCATAAAGTAAGTCACACAAATTTCGTGATTGTTTTACCCCTCCCCCGTCTTTGTCACAGTTGATCACATTGGTGAGACCCCTGCCTAGTGTGACGTCACATGTTTTGCGATTTATGCATTTGTTAAAGGGCTCATACGCGACCGGCGCGCGAAACTAGTAGAGCGAGTGTGAACTCACCAACAAAACAATTTAAGCCCTATGCCCATACAAATAGAGCTGGAAATATTTTTAAGGTTTTCGTTAATAGATGTAAGTATTAAATTTTGAATTGTGACGTCGCAGAACTGAGGACCCCTTCCATCCCTTGTCACATAATGACACACATTATCGACCCCCTCCTCCCCTTAACGTGTGACGTAATTTGTGGATCCCTAAGGCGTGGTCTGAGTTGTACGCCTAATTCCAATTTCATACATTCAATATCAAAAGTCTGGTGGACCGAGCCATGTTGACGGCTACTTATAAACGGTGGGTGGTCATTGTCACCTGAATTCGTATATCAATTTTAAATGTATTTTATTTTAGGTTTTAATACATTTTTTTCAATAGTTATGGATTTTTTATAATGTATTAATGTTTTTTTATGTTATATCTATTTAATACATTGTTACTAATAACATGAAACTAAAAACCTTTAAAAATATAATATAATAACTAAAATATATTATTAAAAGGAGTCCCTTTAGGCAAGGTTCCGAAGATACTGGCAGCGTTCCCCCTTTGAATAGCTAGACTAATTCTTTGTCCGAGGTAGCTGCCAGCTCTTCGGTCTCCTGTGATTAGTTTTTAAATTGTCATTTTTATTTTTTATTATTTTACGTAAGAGAATATCTAATTATGGATCTTTGTGTCTGCAATAAATAAAATAATAAAAATAAAATTATATCACCAAAAACTGTCTTGCAGGTATGGCAATATGCTACGACATGCGGTTTCCTGAGCTTAGCACAGCTTTAAGCATAATGAGTGCAGAAATACTAACGTTTCCTTCTGCATTCACTGCGGCGACGGGACAAGCTCACTGGCATGTTTTACTCAGGTAATACCTAAATAACCAGGTACAAATCTATAGATCAAAATTGGAAGTGAGTGAGCGAGCACCATAAAACGCGGTTGCCAAAAACTGGCCGTGCGGACATCGAGCGGGTTGCGATGAGGAATTGCAGTACAAATATATATTAATTTGATTATACAGGGTGTACTCGTAACATCGAGAAGAGAGTGTAGAGAGCTTTAAAACTATAAGATATATAAAAATATTAGTAACAACTTTACAGCTAAAAGATGTCAATACGATGCTATAGGTTATATAATATTCAATTTTAATGTTAATAATTATTTTCCAAAAAAATATACAGCATATTATTTAAAATTACTAGCTGACCCGGCAAACGTTGTTGTGCCATATAAATTAAAAAAAATGTTAAGGGTGAACAACCCTTATCACTTAGGGGTATAAAAATAAATAGTAGCCGATTCTCAGACCTACTCAATATGCATATACAATTTGGTAAAAATCAGTAAAGCCGTTTCGGAGGAGTAAGGAAACTAACATTGTGACACGAGAATTTTACGCTGAAACACGGACGATGAGCCTAGTTCGGCAGCAGATACCCCCATATTATAAATTTGTCAACTAGCCAAATAAGTTCAACAACCTTATTGAATAACTGATTTATTAAAAAAACCTCATACTTGACTCGAGAACGGAACACCGTCATTTCGAGAAAAAAAACCCATCGTTATTTTATTTGTTACATTGATTGTGTAGGTCTCTAAAATTAAAAGAAAATGCTGTATTTAATAATATTTTATTTATTTTACCAACTCCCTTCTAATATTTTTTGTCATTGCTTCAGATCTCGTGCCATAGAGAATCAATGCTACGTCATAGCGGCCGCCCAATCAGGCGCTCACAACGCTAAACGCACTTCGTATGGGCATGCGCTCTGCGTCGACCCTTGGGGCGAAGTCCTAGCCGATTGCGAGGGTGCTTCGCCAAGCTACAAAGTAGCTGAGATCAGTGAGGACAAGTTGAGAAATGTGAGAAGGAATATGCCAGTATTTCAGCATAGAAGGTAGGTTTATAATTTTAAAATACAGAACCCGTACTGGGCCAGCGCGGTGGATTATGGCCCATACTCTCTCTATAAGAGAAGGCCCATGTCCCAGCAGTGGGAACGTGATGGGCTGATGATGATGATGATGATGAATAGTCTGAGATCCCTCTGCGTGATTACTATGATGTCCATCTGTTTTTTTATTCAAAATGCTTTTCTTATAGATCCTACTAATTGGAAAGTGTAAGGATGGATGGATGGACAGATGTTTGTTAGTCAATAGCGCAAAAACTACAGAACGGATTTTGATGAAATTTGGTGTGTTGGTACTTTAGGTCATGGAAAAAGATATAACGCCCCGTTTAATATAATATATTACTATTTACAACTTCAGTCATTCATTAAAAAAACAAATCTCATACACCACTGCGGGTTCGATTCCCGCGACGGGACAAACGTTTGTGCACAGAAAAGAAGCGCAAGGATTTGTTTCGTGTCTCGGTGTTGTGGGACCATGGTCCTCGTAGGCCCTGGTTCCCTAGATACAGGGCATCCCAGTTAGGGGCCAGGATTTATGTTTGTGATTGTTGGTTCGTATTAATGTAGTACTATTATGAAATGTATATTTCAGACGAGACGTCTACTCTCTCTACACGCTAAGCCTTCGAAAAGATATGCTACCGATCCATAACACTGCCCCGGACGCGGCCCGGACGACGGAATCCCGGCCCGATCCGGAAACGTCCCGGACGACGGATTCCCGGACAGTTCGGGAAGGTCTCGCGTTTGGCCACGTGAGGGTTCCGGAAAGCTGCGTATTTTATAAGTCTGACAGGAGTTATGCGTTTGTTAATCTAAGGTAAATTTTACACAAATTACATTTTGAATCAAAATATAATATGATTAATTTGTAAAATATAACTTTAAAAAAATATGTGGTAAGCCAAAATATATAAAAATATATATTTTGTCTTACAACAAAGAAATAAAGTAGTGCTGAGCAGAGAAAGAGTTCGCATAATATAATGGCAATGAAAACACGGGATGAGCGAAGCGAGCGTGTATATAATTTTCGAGCAGAATGCAAGTTTTTAAGAAACTTGTTATGCCGTAGAGTTTTTTTATGGTATAAAGAAAGAAAGAAAGAAAAAGACAATTTATTTGTGACAAAACTGCGCACAACAAACAACGCACATACACAAGTTCAAGAGAACATAATAAAACAAACAATTACAGCATGTGTATGGAGACCGCTGCCGTGTACAGTGCAGTCAAAAAATGTCTACGCTCAGCATAATGTTGTGATGAATCCACGACGCTGGTTTTCAGCGCAGGCCCTTAGTGACGCACGAACTTGTTATGTTAAACTACGAAAATAAATAAATAATTGGACATACAGTTACTGTAGGTATTGAGTTTCTTTGTTTGGCAAATCTATCGGCACTGCACTGCGCTCGTCACCCTGATTGGCTGCCTAGTTAGGCTACAAGAATACGTTCGAAACAATAGCTAAGCTTAAGTCATATAGCAATGCTCAGTAATTTCGCGAAGTGTGAGCAAAGCGAGCGCTTTCGTACTCGCTAATTCATTACCGGTTGGCTTTTTCTGTACCATTAATTTTTTGTTGCATGATGAAAATCGATGAAAATTTGTATTTTTTTACAGATGTGTAATACCGGGTCATGTCTTAGTGGCGCCATTGCGTATGGTGGAGAGAAACAAAGATTTGTCTGATGAAGAGGCTGAAGACTTCTATAGAACTGTCAGACTAGTTCAAAGGGTATGTATATATATACGAGGGCTTTTTTTTGAGGAACTGAGTAATGAGATGAGCAAGTCGTTCGCCTGATGGTAAGCGCCACGCCTGTCCATAACAATTTATACGATTTTTATATGAGGGTAGATTTATACGATATTTATCTTTTACAATGCTATAATTTACTAGATGGTAGGCCGAATTGTTACCGTATAAATTCAAGAGAATGCGAGAGGCCGTCTGGGTTAGTACCACCGCTTTGCCAGTTATCCTGCCGCCTAGCAGTAGTGCGCAAGCATTACTGTGTTCCGTTTTGAATGGCATTGTGGCCTGAGAAATTTGACATTGAGACATAAAAGCTATTGCCTCAGGGCGACGAGCGCAATGCAATGCTACGCAGTACTTTGCATGGCATGACAGTTCTGAGTGGCACTGCAATTGTTATAGGCAAACGTGGCGCCTAACCTCAGGCGAACGATTTGCTCGTCTCATTACTCAGTAGCATAAAAAGTAAAAGTAAGTCCCTGTGAAGTGTGCGTGGTTTATTTAATGTAATGTTATATTTTTGTATGTATGTTAGTCTGTAAGGTATATATTCTATGGGCCTCTGTTAATTTTACTTTGTTGTACTTTAATATTGCCTGAAATAAAGAGATTAATAATAATAATAACCTCAATAGCCCAATCATAAGTAATTTTCATATCTTCAATAATAGTCCTCGCACTTATCGGGGGCTGTCTTTGATTGCATCTTCTTAGTGATGCACTTAGAGACAGTCCCCGATAAGTGTTGCCCATTACATATGTAAACTAAATGCTCTAAGAGGCCTCTACGTGTTGGACTCATGTCCCCGCGCAAGCCTTCCAAAGGACCGGGTGTATAACCCGTGAGAAAGAGCGACATAATAATAATAAAAAGTTGATAAAATGTCGGTATATTTATTTTGTTGCAGTTAATGGAGAAAGTCCACAACACACAATCATGTACGGTGACCATACAAGATGGTCCCGACGCGGGACAAACTGTCAAGGTAAAAAAAATTAAAAATGTTGTTTTTCGAAAGTATGTTAGAAATGAAACAGAACCGACATAGAATTGAAGTAGAGACAACAGAAATGACGTAGAAACGACATTGAAATGAAGTAGAACCGAGATATAAATGAAGTAGAGACAACATAGAAATGACGTAGAAACGACATTGAAATGAAGTAGAAATGACATAGAAATGACATAGAAATGACATAGAAACGACGTAGAAATGACATAGAAATGACATAGAAACGACGTAGAAATGACATAGAAACGACGTAGAAATTACATAGAAACGACGTAAAAATGAAGTAGAAACGACACTGAAATGACGAAAAAATTAATAACGTAGAAGCGACATTGAAATGACGTAGAAACGACATAGAAATAAAGTCGAAACGACATAGAAACGATACAGAAATGACTAGGAATGACGAAGAAACGACATATAAATGACGCAGAAACGACATAGAAACGATACAGAAATGACGCAGAGTTGACTAAAAATGACGTAGAAACGACATATAAATGACGCAGAAACGACATACAAACGATACAGAAATGACGCAGAAATGACTAGAAATGACGTAGAAACGACATACAAATGACAAAACGATAACAAATATCTGTAGTCTTGCCTTTTCTTTCCCTTAACTTCCAGTCATACCTTATTAATGAATGATGAAAAGCAAGAAACTGAATCCAAATAAGATAACTAAAACGATATTTTTCAGCATCTTCATTGTCACATAATGCCGAGGAAAAAGGGAGACTTCATAGAAAACGATCTCATATATTTGGAGTTGGCGAAGCATGACCAGTAAGTTCTTTAATATACCAGCTGTACGAGCTCGTGATAGCTCAGTACATTAGAAATGAAAAGAGTCTTGATTTAGTATAAAACTGTATTAATTAAACTTGATAATTTGATGAAATGATAATGATCGCGAGCACGCGCGGCGTTCTTGATAGCCAATTGCGAACTGTCTTTGATTTGCATAATTAGGTCGCGCGTGTCGCGTAAATTGATGATTTTACAAAAGATGAACGGTTGCACCGTACATGTCAATGTCACGAGACTATTTTCCATTCATCCCTGATTAATCGCATATCAGATATCTTATCAAAATATAAGCCTTGACTGTCTTTGATCTGAGTCACACTGTAGTTACAACTGCCTGTGCTTAAAATGCTCATGAAAAATAGCAGTAATGTTGTTAGGGTCATGAAACTGTAACTTGATCTTGTTTTCTGGTTGTTTGTTTTGTCATGTGATATTTTGCTAGACGATTGGTCGTCTTGTTGGTTGTGTACAGGTAGCACTGACAGTTTTACTATAGGACGCTTTATTAGTCCATTCTTTGTTTTTAATGTGACTACCCTGACGCAGCCATCAGACCCACTATGCAGCTCGACGACGCGGCCTACTGCCCACTTGCCTGGAGGAAGGTTCGCATCATTGATTGTTACTACATCGTTGATCTTTATGTTAGGTTGCTGATTTCTCCACTTGCTTCTTGCTGTAAGCTGACTGAGATATTCCGAGCGCCAGCGTTTCCAAATGTCCTTCACTATCTTTTGAGTAAGATGCCATCTTGTACGCATGTCTGTCTCAGTTTCCAAAATGTTCAAGTCCTGATTTATATTGATAAAGCTGGATGGTGTAAGGAAATCTAAGTCGTTAGTACCTTCAGTTAACGAACACAATGGTCTTGAATTCAAAATCGCTTCTACTTGCGCTAGGACCGTGGAATACTCCTCGAAAGTTAGACGCTGATCTCCAATTACTCTCCGCGTGTGGACCTTCAAACTTTTCACACATGACTCCCAGAGTCCACCTCCAGAGGGCCAAGAGGGCGCGTTAAAGTGCCACTCAATCTCCATGTTAGTTATTTCGGTAATGAAATCTTGATCAAATGTCTGTAATATGTTTTCATATTCCTGTTTCAAAATTCTACTTGTAGCGACAAAATTGGTTCCATTATCACTATATAGATGTCGTGGTGTCCCTTTTCTTGCAGCCATTCTGCGTAAAGCGGAAAGGAAGGCAGACGATGTGAGATCAGACACTAGCTCCAGATGTACCAATTTTGTCACCATACATACAAAAACAGCTATGTACCCTTTTGTGGTCTTGATACCACGACCCTTGTTGGCCTTTATCATTACATGCCCAGTAAAATCTACACCTGTATGAAAAAAGGGTTTCGCTTTATTGCATCTTTGTGAAGGCAGATCTCCCATCAATTGCGTCATTTTGTTTGGATTTTGTTTGCGACATGTAACGCAGTTATGTAATCGCTTTTTAACAGCTCTATTACCTCCGATGATCCAGTACTTTTGGCGAATGGCAGCCAAAGTTACTCTCGCTCCACCATGCAAAGTCAGTTTATGAGCATGATCTATTACTAACTCGGTTAAACGACCGCTATGAGGTAGTATAATCGGATGCATCATGTCTGGATTGATGTTTGCCTTGCTTAATCTTCCACCTACTCTCAGCAATCCATCGCGGTCTTGGAACGGATTAAATTGCAGTAGTTTGCAACTGGAGCCTAAATGCTTGTTACTCTGTAATTTATCAATTTCTACTGTAAACTCCGTCTGTTGCACATACTTTATTATTGTACACTTGGCTGTATTTATTTCTTGTAAAGTTATGTACGTACCATGCCCTCTTTGTTTTTGCTTGCTTTGCTTGATAAATCTCAAAATCCATGCTAAAACTCTTGTTAGTTTCTGAAAAGAACTATGTCTTGTTAATAGTTCTTCAATTACGCTGTCCTTGCTGTTTTGCATTTGTGTGTAATTAACATGCTTTAGTACTTGTTTTGCCTTTTTTGCTTCCTCGTCAGTAGTGAATGTTTCTAAATGATTGGCTTGTTTTGAGTCATAGTTTTCCAGCCACGATGGTCCATTCCACCATAGTGAATGATTTTTTAATTGTTCAACGCTCATTCCGCGGCTGGCACAGTCAGCTGAATTGTCTGAAGATTTTAAGTGGTTCCAGTTATTTGGAGGCATTATTTCACATATTTTTCTCACCCTATTTGCAACGAAGGGTTTCCACCTTGACGGGTCGCCTTTAAGCCATGCTAGAACTACCATCGAGTCTACCCAGCCATATGTTTGGAATGAATAGTTATTGAGGCATTCCTGAACCTTGGACATCAGCTTTGCCAGGAGCAAAGCACCGCTGAGCTCTAACTTCGGCAAGGATATAACTTTGCTGGCTGGAACTAGTCTTGATTTTCCTGCTACTAGCGAAATTTTGACGTCACCATTTTTCGATTTGATCTTACAAAAGATTACACATGCGTAAGCTTTTAAGCTGCTGTCACTAAATCCATGCAGCTCCACTTGATCATATTCGTCTGAGGTACCCAGCCAACGAGGTAACTCTAATTGTTTTAGTTTTGACATGTCTTCTCTGATGTTCACCCATTCCTTGGCAAGATCTTCTGGTAGCTGATCATCCCAACCGATATTTGACATCCACACCTTCTGGAATAACAGTTTCAATCTTGTCGATACTGGGGTCCACCACCCGAGGGGATCGAAGTGCTTTGATATATCCGAGAGCATAGATCGTTTCGTCACCGTCTTAGTAATAATTTCCATTTGTGATTGGAACGTAAATAAATCTTGTTTCGCATTCCATCGGAGCCCCAATGTTTTGGTTGACTCGGGTTGCTTGAAATCAAAATCATCTTCTTTGTTGTCTCCTGATTCTGTTTGTAAAAGCTCTGGTAAATTTGATCTCCATTTTCTAAGATTAAATCCGCCGGAACGTAATAGATTTATTAAGTCTTGTTGTAATTGTATTGCTGAATCTACGGAATTTGAGCCATGTAGCACGTCATCCATATAAAATGATTGTTCCAAAACTTGTGCAGCCTCTTTGTAATTCATTCTCTCATCCTCAGCCAGCGTCTTTAAGGTCATCATGGCTTGAAATGGCGCTGCCTTTGTCCCTTGAGTTACCGTACACAGTTGATACTCCTTGAGAGCTGAGTCAGCAGAATCTCGCCATATTATCTTTTGAAGACATTGATCGTCTTCATGTACCCAGATACAGCGGAACATCTTTTCTATGTCTGCTGTAAATGCATATTGATATTGTCTCCATCTGAGTAATAATGATTGGAGATCTTGTTGAAGATTTGGGCCTTTTTGCATAAGGTCATTTAAACTGCGTCCACTTGTTGTTCGTCTCGATCCATCAAAAACTACACGACATGAAGTTGTAGTCGAGTCATTACGTAATACACAATGATGCGGTAGGTAGTATTCGGTTTCATGTTCAGTTGTAGACAGTTTCATGTGTCCTAATGCTATGTATTCATTGATAAATGATTTGTATTGTTGTTCAATGGTTTTATTATGTTGATTCTTGCGCTCCATTTGACGAAATTGCGCAATAGCAGTATGTTTTGATGCACCTAGCTGCTTTTCAAAATTCTCCTTGAGCGGAATCCTGACCTCATATGAACCATCATGGCGCCTTGTTGTGGTTGACTTATAATACTCAACACACTGGGTGTCTTCCTCTGATAATGTGGATGAATCTGATATGTCTTCAATTTCCCAGAATCTTTGTAGGTCATCAACCTGATTCAATACTACATTACAATGCAGTGTGCGCACATTTCCACATAAAATCCATCCCAGACGCGTCTGTTGCGCAATGGGCACTGCTTGATCTGATCTGCTGATACCATCCATTATGATATGTGAGTACACATCTGCTCCCAATAATATGTCTATGGGACGGCTGACGTTAAAGTCTGGATCTGAGAGCTGAATGCCATCCAGGTGTGACCAAGATGGCTTGCTAAAGGTACAGCTAGGCAAATTCTTGATCAATGTGTTCATGATAAAAACTTCTGTTTTGAAAGAGAAGTCACCAATTAATGATAAGCATGATATTTCGCTGACACCTTTACAGCTGCTCTCCTTGGCTCCAATTCCTGAAATTACTCCTTGACAGCGTTTTCTTGGTAGTGCCAAAATCTGTGCAGCACCTTCAGAGATCAGGGAAACTTGAGATCCCTGGTCAATGAGGACCCGCATTTTATGGTAAGATCCATCCCTTGCTTGGACCTTGATCATTGCAGTAGCCAATAAAATTTCGGTAATGTTATCCTGTTGCAATATTGAGTTTTCATTCATAGGTTTGGTGTCATCAATCGTCATGTTACACAATGTATTTTTAAATGCTTCATGAATGAGCGTATTATGCTTGCCTTGGCATTCCCGGCATCGTGTTTCCGATATACAATCTTTTCCCTTATGACCTTTAAGACAGTTTTCGCATAAATTAAGTTTCGTAATTGTTTTGCATTTGACTTGAGGTGACATACTTAAAAACTTATTACAGAAATATAATCCATGCTGATCTTCGCATAGTGGGCAAGTTTTCACTGAATTATTGCGCAATGCTTGACTTCCTTTATGCGCGGGCAAAGACTGTTTTGGATAAGAGTTAAACGGTTTCGATGTTTTTAAATTATTAGGATTTGGAGTAACATTGTTAGATGTTTTGAAGTTTTCTTGTTTCTTCCTTGATGATTCTAAAGTTGTGAATTTGTTCTCTAGAAAAGTCAAAAATTCTTGCAAATTTGGAATATCTCGTGGATTTTTTAGAGATTCTAGATATTGGTTGTGAGACTCTGTATCAAGTTTCTGCAATAAAATATGTACAATTAAAGGATCCCAACCACTTGTGTCTACGCCTAGATTTTTGATTGCATTTAGACACTCTTGTGTAGTGTCATGAATTTTCTTGATATGATTTACTGAAGGTTGTTGAGCAGTTGGAAGGCTGAGTAAAGTATTTGCATGTGACGTAAAAATTAATCTTATGTTATTGTATCGATGATTCAGTATTTCCCATGCGACGTGGTAATTTTCAGAGCTTATTTGTAGATGTTGTATCAAGCGCTCAGCTTCTCCTCTTAGCTTGCTTTTGAGGAATTGCATTTTCTGGGCGCTCGAGAGAGAATTATTACTATGAATAGCCTCTGTAAATAGATCTTTAAATGATACCCAGTTTTGGTAGTTACCGTTGAATACAGGAATGTCCATTTTTGGGGTAGAATTCTCCCTGTGAGACACTGACCATAACTTGGAGTTAATCTCTCTCTTCAACTCGTTGTATGTTATCTCGTGCTTTGTATAAGACCTTTCATATGTCTCGTCCGTACCTTCTAGCTCGCTGTCTAATTCTAAATGCAGAGAATCTACTATCGACCACCGAGACTGCAAAGTACGTAAAGCGTCTTCTAATTCCCATTTCTGACAGATAACATTTACATTGATACCTGAGACCGTTCGAAGAAATGCTCTGAAGTTACTGGCTTGTCTTTTTGTTGTGATTATTTCGTTACATTAATTTTTATTCTTTTCTATTGTCTAAAATTACTAACCTACATATATATAGTTATACTTACGTACCTACTGTATAGATTTACATGTAGCAGTCGCTCAATACACTTGCATCGATACGCACGTCCATTTATTTTAATACTTCCCAAAAAATCTAGAATAGTTTGAACCTTAACTACATCAACATATGGTCGCATTCTCACCGGACAAACCAGCTACGGACCGGCCGGCACCCGAGCCGTCAGAACAATAGAAGCGCATTCCACAGAACAAAGGATTCCTAGCAAACACATCATTTTATGCAGTTGTAATAATTGTGATTACGGAACATTTTTGTGATTGTTTTCGCCTTCTACGATCATAAAAGATGACTTCTACTGAACCGACGCAAGAACAAATTGTTGCCGTGTTGGAAGATAATGCTAATTTACTACGAAAAACACATGCTAACCTCAAAAAGTGTCCTAAAGCAAGATTGACGAAAGGTTACATAGAAGCACGTATAAAAATAATTGATCAATATTGGATGTCATTGAAGCTCGCCCATCAAGATTTAGTGAAGCTAACACCTAAAGAACAAAAAGGAATTTTACCATACTTTTTGAATGAAGAGTTTTTTATTTATGAAGACTTGTATAACACATTGCAAGGAGACTTGAAAGACATGCTCACGTCGTTATCAGAAACTCCATCAGTTCAGTTATCTGCGAAGACAAGTTTGGAAGGGACAAGTGCACAAAGTAATATCGTGCAATTACCGCGGATTCACCTGCCAACTTTTAACGGAACCTATGACGGCTGGACGACTTTTAAGGATTTGTTTACATCGTTGGTGCACGAAAACACAACGCTCAGTAATGTACAAAAACTTCATTATTTGAAAACTAGTGTTACTGGCGAAGCTGAGGCATTATTGAAGCATATTCAAGTGACTTCTACGAATTATACAACTGCGTGGGAAATATTACAAGCAAGGTACGGTAACAAACGCTTAATCTTAAATTCTATTATGAAAAGATTATTTAATCAAAAGAAGATGACGTCTCAATCAGCTGTTCAATTAAAGGGCTTGTTGGATACAACGACTGAATGCCTAAATAGTTTGGATAACTTACAAATCCCCACCAGCTCTTGGGATCTGATAATAATATATCTTTTGGTTCAGAAGTTGGACCCAGAGACACATAAAAGCTGGGAGGAGTATGCCTACCGTGATGACTTTGAAGCTTTGCCTACTTGGAAAGACCTTAAGAAATTTATTGAGTCCAAGTTTCGCACTCTGGAATTAGTCACGGCAAATAATACACGAGAGATTAAGCAAATCAAAGAGCGTTCATTTCATGTTGCCGCACCAACCACAGAAAGGAAATGCGTGATGTGTCAGGATAACCACACGCTGTGTCATTGCAAGGAATTCATCAAAATGGAACCTAATGAGAGGAACGAATATGTCAAGAACAAACATTTATGTTTTAATTGTCTAGTGCCAGGGCATTCAGTATCGAGATGTAAACTACAAATGTCCTGCCGAATATGTCACCGACGTCATCATTCTCTGCTACATGAGAATAAGAACACAGAACCAGCGGCTTCATCAAGCACTTCACAACCGCTGGCTTCACAACATGTAGTAGAAGAAGAGGAAGAAGTTCAAGTGAACACAATGATCGCGTCTCATCTTACAACTAGACAGGGGTTAGCACTATTAGCAACCGCCGTGGTGGAAGCAACAAATGAAGATGGCCACACCATTCCACTACGCGTGCTAATAGACCAAGGTTCTCAAGCAACATTTATAAGCGAGAAGGCGACTCAACTACTAAAACTAAAACGGCAATCAATCAAAGGAACTGTTGTTGGAGTGGGATCTACAAGAACAGATATAAAACATGTGGCGCAGCTACACATAAGATCACAGTGGGACCGAAACTATAGCTTACCAATTCAAGCCTACGTGATGTCGAAACAACTGACCACAAAGATACCTACGAAAACAATTGTCGCACAGCCATGGCCTCACATCGACGGGCTCAACCTGGCTGATCCAAGCTACTTGACACCAGGCTCTATTGACCTGCTCCTGGGTGTCAAAGAATATGCACAGATTCTACAACCAGATTTAATCAAAGGTCCACCAGGTACGCCTTGTGCACAAAAGACATCCCTGGGTTGGATTCTTTTTGGAGACATCTATGGAAAACTTGGAGAAGATACTTACATCGTGATGCATCACCAGGTTGACATTGATGACATGCTAAAGTCATTCTGGGAAGTAGAAGTAGATACTAACAGACACTTAACTAAAGAAGAAAAGATGTGTGAAGACATTTACGAGAAAACAACAACTAGAAACGAAGACGGAAGATATGTAGTAAAATTACCTTTCAAAACAGACAGTCCACAAACACCAGAAGGAAATACAAAGGAGATAGCTAAACAAAGATTCTTACAACTCGAACGAAGATTTAAGAAATCACCAGACCTGAAAAGAGAATATACAAAGGTTATAAATGATTACATAGAGCAAAGACACATGGAGATAATACCTGGAAGAGAAAAAGATGCAAAAAGATCAGTCTACTTACCTCACCACGCCGTAGTTCGTAACGACAAGGAGAGCTCCCGGACACGCGTCGTCTTCGATGCATCCTGTAAAAGCACAAATAACAACATTTCATTAAATGAAGAACTTTTAGTGGGACCGCAGCTGCAAGATGACTTGAGGAGTCTTCTTATAAGATGGCGAATGAAACGTGTCTGCTTCATGGCCGACATACAACAAATGTATCGCCAAATACTAGTAACCAAAGATGACACAGATTTTCAACGAATTCTATGGAGAACACACGAGGCTGATGATCTGCAAGAATACCGTCTACTCAGAGTAACTTTTGGAACAGCCCCTGCACCGTATTTATCAGTCAAAACACTCCATCAAGTAGCAAATGATGAGGGAAACGGTAAACCACTAGCCGTGCATACAATCAGAAACAGTTTCTATATGGATGATTGTCTTGATGGCGCTGACGAAGCAGGAGCGGCTATATCGCTAGCTAAAGACGTCACAGATATACTGAAAAAAGGCGGATTCCAGCTTACCAAATGGTCATCAAACAACATTGAATTTATGAAGTCCATAGAAGAAGAGAAACGATCAACCAACGCACACGTAGACATGAATCTTGACGGGACAGTCAAAGCACTAGGTATTGTGTGGAATCTAAGATCAGATACATTTCAATACAACCTTAGTTTACCTACAACAGAAAATGCCATGACGAAACGAGGTATTCTATCTGACATACAGAGACTTTTTGACCCGCTTGGTTGGATCGCAGGAAGCACTGTAATGGCTAAAATTCTGATTCAAAAACTGTGGCTTGAAAGAGTTACTTGGGATGAGGAAGTTAGTGAACCGTTGCAAACAGAATGGAGACAGATTCAATCAGATTTTGCTAATGTTAACAACATACAAATCGACAGATGGCTTGGCACAATGGAAATTAACAAAGAGAAATCACAAATACACGGATTCAGCGATTCCTCTATGCTCGCGTATGCGGCAGTAGTATACATCAGAACTGAAACAACAGACAATAAAGTTATAACAAGACTCATCGCTGCCAAAACAAGAGTAGCACCACTGAAAACAGTTTCCTTACCACGACTGGAGTTGTGTGGTGCTTTACTCCTCGCTAAGCTTATGAAACAAATTGGACAAGCTATGAGAATTCCAACTTCAGATATGTTTGCATGGACAGATTCCTCCATTGTTCTCGCTTGGTTATGTGGTGAACCTAACAGATGGAAACCATTTGTAGCCAATCGCGTTGTCGAAATTATAGAAACACTGAACGCCAATCGTTGGTTTCATGTTAAATCCAGTGAAAATCCTGCTGACATAGCCACACGTGGTATGCTGCTATCTGAACTGAAGAATGCTGACTTGTGGTGGAGAGGCCCAAGTTGGTTATCTGAAAAAGAAATAAAGATTAGTAAATCAGATGTAATGAAAACAGATATGGAAATGAAAACAATAAAAATAAATACTTACCTTAACATAGAAGAACATGAAAAATCTATAACCACAAAATTTGAGGAATTTGATAACTTACCTGAATTACTGAAAACAATAACTTACTGTAAAAGATTTTTAAACTACAAGAATAAATCAAATGTAGACAATGACATTACTACACAAGAGTTAGAGAATTCACTGACTCTTTGCATAAAGAAAGTTCAAGAAGAAGAATATAAGGAAGAAATAGAAAGACTAAAGACAGATAAACAAGTAAAAAAGACAAGTCCGTTGCGATTCCTCAACCCTTACCTAGATGAAAAACAAATTCTCAGGGTGGGCGGTCGCCTCAGACATACAAATTTACCTCATGATAAAAAATATCCAATTATTCTTGGCAGTAAAAACACGCTGACACCATTGATCGTCGCTGACGCACATAAGAAAACGCTTCATGGAGGCGTACAACTAATGTTATGCTACCTGTCCTCTAAATTCTGGATCGTTAAAGGAAAATCAATGGTTAAGAAATGCATTCACAAATGCCTTATTTGTGCTAGATTAAAGGCTATGACTAAAACGCAAATAATGGGAGACTTACCAGAGGCGCGAGTCACTCCGTCAAGACCGTTTTTAAACACCGGAGTAGACTTTGCAGGGCCATTCCAAATTTTGATGTCCAAAGGTCGAGGGAACAAAACTGTAAAGGCTTACGTGTCTATATTTATCTGCATGTCCACTAAGGCAACCCACATCGAACTGGTCGGTGACCTTACTTCGGAAGCCTTCATTGGCGCTTTTAGAAGATTCGTTGCCAGAAGAGGCAAATGTTGTCACCTGTGGAGCGATCAAGGCCGCAACTTTGTAGGTGCGAATAAAGAACTTCGAGATGCCTGGAACGAAGCCAGCTTACAGTTCACGGGCGAAATCGCAGAAGTTCTGGCCACAGAAGGCACACAATGGCATTTTATTCCCGCATACAGTCCCTCATTCGGCGGACTATGGGAGGCTGGGGTCCATTCGATGAAAACCCACCTTAAACGCATCCTAACAACAAACCTTACGTACGAGGAGATGACAACAATACTCTGTCAAGTAGAAGCCTGCTTGAACTCACGTCCGTTATGTCCGCTAGACTACACTGACCCAGATAACACGAACGTACTTACACCAGGACATTTCTTAATCGGAGAAGCACCGATCGTTGTTCCATCACCTGATATGAAAGACATAAGGGTATCGAGCTTATCTCGCTGGCAACATACACAGAAGCTTCTCAATGACTTCTGGCAGCGATGGCAAGACGAATATTTGTCGAGACTACAACAACGACCTAAGTGGCTTAAAAGGGTGGATGAATTCAAGATCGGAGACATAGTTTTGATAAAAACTGACAATTTGCCACCTGGAAAATGGTCGTTAGGACGTATAGTCGAAAAACATCCAGGAAGCGATGGATTTACGAGGGTATATAGTGTGAAAAGTGGAGGTTCAGTGACAAAAAGAACTGTTACTAAATTGTGTCCATTACCTATTGATTCTACATAAAATAACCAAAATTTGTTAATGCGTGAACAATATTCTATGATGTTATACCTAACTATGAGTACCTATTGTTGTAAATACAGTGTTAATGTAAACATATTTAAGTAACACGTTCAAAAAAGGACCTTCAGTCCTTTTGGTGGGCGGTATGTTGTGATTATTTCGTTACATTAATTTTTATTCTTTTCTATTGTCTAAAATTACTAACCTACATATATATAGTTATACTTACGTACCTACTGTATAGATTTACATGTAGCAGTCGCTCAATACACTTGCATCGATACGCACGTCCATTTATTTTAATACTTCCCAAAAAATCTAGAATAGTTTGAACCTTAACTACATCAACACTTTTCATCATTTCATCAAGCTTGCTTGATGAACCTGTAGCTACTCTCACAGGTGACGTCCGCTGATTGTCCTCAATTTTCGACATCTGTTCTGTTTGTCCACCTTTACCTGTTTCACCTTGATAAGAAACACGTTGCGATTTTTCCGGAATCACTGGCGGAGCTGGTTCAAGACTCTTCTTTATGAAGGCTTGATGTTGTTCGATGATGAACGTTTTAGTCGACTTGTATGTATCAAAAGCCTGCTCGTAGTCACCCTTCATAAAGTATGGATGTGTTCTACTTTCTTCCGTAACAAGTCTGTCATGATTATATTGATAATCTGCCCAGTAAGACTCTAAAGTCTCCAGGCGCCTTTTAAAATAGTCTGCTGACTTGCGATCCGCAGAGTCTTTCCTAATGTTTGTGACTAACTTAGATATAGCCTCAAAAATCTCTTGTTGGTTTTGATGAATAGCTTCCATGATGAAACTTAAGAATGAGTGAAAAAAATAAGGAACGATCTTACTTGTCTTTTCCTTCGTCACCTTATCCACACTGCAATCCAGAGATATTTGTACTGATACTTGGTAATCAGATTGTAACTAATATTTCGTTAAACACTTGATAAGTTCACTTGATAGTTATTCGATAGCTATTGTAGCTCACTGGTAACTTTTTGACTCACGAAGCAAATTTTCCACGACACGAGGCACAAATTACGACGCGAGTCCTTTTTTACGAAGGACCATTTAATGTACGAGCTCGTGATAGCTCAGTACATTAGAAATGAAAAGAGTCTTGATTTAGTATAAAACTGTATTAATTAAACTTGATAATTTGATGAAATGATAATGATCGCGAGCACGCGCGGCGTTCTTGATAGCCAATTGCGAACTGTCTTTGATTTGCATAATTAGGTCGCGCGTGTCGCGTAAATTGATGATTTTACAAAAGATGAACGGTTGCACCGTACACCAGCTACAAAAAAATTTGGCAACAAATTAAAAAAAACAATTTTTTTTTCGGTATAATTTACCAAAATGTTTTTTTTCTAAATTGGCTTAGAAAAAGTGCAAGCATCTGGGTGTTGTGGGACCATGGTCCTCGTAGTTTCTGGTTCTCTAGATACAGGGAATCACATACCCCTATCTGGCCCTAGACTTAGTCAAGGACCAGATAGGGGTATGTGATCGTTAGGTGTATTTATTATTTTATTTATTTATTTCCTAAAGAATTAAGAGCTATTGTCTCAGGTTGATATTATTGGTACATTATTGGATGGATGTGTGATGGATTTGTTACCCAAACCAGGCCTAGCGCACTCCGCACTGTAGGTACGAAACTACAAGTACATAGCCGGACACCGACGGCGGGTCGCGCGTCGTTACACGTGCCGCGTCAGAAGAGATAAGAGCGGCGCGATAGAAAGAGAGGCGCTCTGTAGGTTAATATGACTGGTAGGTATGCAGCGCTACGCGAGCTGAATTGAATTTTATTGCGTCATAGCAAGAGTCGCTATTTGTTTAAATTTTTTTGCGGAGTGATGCTTCTGTCCCTTAGTAGTCTGTGCTTAAACCCGTATAAAAAAATCCTATTATATTTATATGAAGCATTAACGAATGACAAGCAAAACGCTCGTTTAGTGTTTCCAAAAAACCTTGTACTGAACGAATTTTGATGAAAACTTTAAATCCTAGAGAATGATACTTTCACCCCAGAAAAACTCGGATGAAACCGCGGGGTAGCTAGTAAATTCTATATTTTTCGAAAAATCGCCAATTTCAAAAAAACGCTGGTTCTGTAAACCTTATAATCCTATAGAAATTATTTTTTTCAGATTTAAATCTGGTCATCCAGAGAGACCGGCGCGGAGCTTAGAAGAAATGAAAGCCGAAGCGGAATTACTAAGAAATGAACTGAAAAACATTCTAGAGATTAGTCGCTAATCTAGATAATGAATAAATAGATATCGAGGGACAAGAATAGAAAATATGACATTTGAGTGATGGCGCCACCGTCGACTTTGGTGACCTCTAGTAATAATTAATAATAATAATCTTAACTAAATAATAACTTATGAAAGTCTGTGGTGCGGGGCCAGTGGGATTCGAACTCGGGTGCGCCGGATCGAAAGTCGCACGTGCTCCCACTGAGCCACACTCGCTCTTCAATAATAATAAGTACGCCCAACGATCACATACATAGATCCTGGTCCCTAACTAGGATTTCTTGTATCTAGGGAACCAGGAACTATGAGGACCATGGTCCCACAACACCAAGACACGAAAAAAATGCTTGCGCTTTGTTTTTCTGTGCACAGAAGTTTGTCCCGTCGCGGGAATCGAACCCGCAACCTCAGTGGTGTATGAGATTTGACCAAACCTGCCCAACCACTACACCACTGAGGCTGTCATTGGCTGAAGGGACAAATGTTTGTGTATGCAAAATAAGCGCAAGCAATTTCTTCCCTGGGTGTTGTGGGACCATGGTCCTCGTAGGTCCTGGTTCTCTAGATACAGGAGTCGTAGATACCCATCTACGACCCCTGATGACCCAAGATCGGAAAATTGTTATGAAATCGAAAAAAAAATATGCAAATGAAAAAACTATTTATGGAACGCCGCGATAGACGCCTCCCATGTTGATACTGACTCACCACTACCGGTTCAAGCGAACACGCTGGAATAAGCCCGTGTACGCGAGTTTGGTTGGTAGCGCGCGTGTAAGCGCGAAATGTAGCGCGCGTGTAAGCGCGAAATGTAGCGCGCGTGTAAGCGCGAAATGTAGCGCGCGTGTAAGCGCTTATGACAAAAGACCGTATACGTTCAGAAAAAACGCCATCTGAAACCGCTCTTAGTGACAACGTGTCGCTTTACCGCGCCCCCCGCACCGCGCACCTGCCTCAGGAGTGGTCTAATAAAAGCGAGACATATAGAATTGAATTTTGTGGTTATTGCAACCACATCTCATACCATTATTTTAAGTAAAACTAAGATATTTAAGAGATACTCAAAACTGTGAAAGAAATGTATTAATTTTCTTGTAAATAAATAAATTATTGTTATCTATTTTGACGTTTTATTAACTTAAATAACAACCTTCGTTTTAGGATTAGGAGCATATTTAGTAAGAAAGGAAGGTTTGTTTCTGATATCACCCAGTTTTTGGCCCCAGAGGACACGAGGAATTTTCTCGCTGGTTAACGTCAAATAGCAGAGATGAGATTCTAATATGCGCCACATGCTATTTATTTTTCTGAAAATCAAAAGCCGCTTACGGTAAGAAACGCTTCTTTCGGCGTATTTGGAAGTCGAAGGTAAAGTAGTCATTTACATGTCTGAGAGGACTTTCGACACCTATTACCGTGCCTTTTGAACATCCCTTACTCAGCGGGAAAAGGAGTCTTCAGGAATATGTAGGGTATATAGACAAAAGAAAAAGTAGTGTAGGTTTTAATCAATCAATCAAAAGCCCTTGTTCAGTTTAAGTATCACAAGCACTTATGATCGTCAATTTATCACATATCGTATCGGAAAAAGAACCACTACTCAGAAGATACGGCAAGAAACTGAGGGGCATTATTTGCTACCTACAACTTGTCGGTAACTTGTATTCCAAAAGTAATATTAAGAATTGTTTTTACTGGCCAGCGAAAGAGCCGATCGTGGAGGAAAATCCCTCAGAGAAAGAACACTATCCTCTGAGAAAAATCTTTACAGACAGCCGTGAAGTTTATAATAAACCAAGAGTATAAACATTCTAGAAAGATATAGTGCTAATCTTGGTGACCCGTGGGCAAAATAGGACTAATAAAGACAGAACAAAAAAACAGTCCGAGAACGAGAGCGTACAGGGAACGTATCAGTGCGTCACGTTGGTCCTTGCTTGCTCTCGTCCTGTTTTGGTAGCCGAGACATGGCGAGAGCTCTCGGGTGAGAGTCTCGAGAGAGGAGAGATCAGCCATAACGGAAGAATTCCGTCAGTGGCGAGATGCTTAAAGAATTCTATTGACTGCGGCGTTACTGTCACCGAGTCAGATAAGCAATTCTTCACTAAACAAGGTCTTCACTAAGACCTATTTGTCATATTTAATACCACATTCTCGACATATAAATTAATTAATTATATTTATAACAAAAAAAAAAACCGACTCCAATTCAGATGTATCTTCGAAGTCCAAGGTCGAATATCGATGAAATGTATGTGGGATCACCTGTAGCTATACCTAGTATATGTATGTTTATGTAGGCATTCAGTATGTTCCTGTAGTTTTGTATCTAATAATTAAATTTATTTTATTGACATTGTTTATGTTTATATTATTATTGTAGACCTTACATCCCCGTCTTTAACATATTGATAATTCCTCTCCATCCAAAGGTTGCCTGGAAGAGATATATATCTATATCGCTTTTAGCGATAAGGCCACCCATTGTAAAACTTTCTTTAATTGTTTTTATGCAATGTCTGTAATTTAATGTTTGCAATAAAGCGTTCATCTATCTATCTATACTGTACCTAACGCAAAAAAAAATCCAAATCGGTTTATAAATGACGGAGTTCTGAGGTAACAAACAAAAAGAAACGAATCAAACAAAAATAAACGAATTGAGGACCTCCTAATTTTTTGAAGTTAGTTAAAAAGGCAGACGCCTCGTCGCCAAATTGAATTGAAGGTATGCCGGTCCGGACTGCTACTGCTACGCTATGAGCGCTACCGCTACGCTACGAGCGTTACCGGTTTGCTACGAGCGCTAATGCTACGCTACGAGCGCTACAGCTACGCTACGAGCGCTACCGCTACGCTACGAGTGCTACAGCTACGCTACGAGCGCTACTATAGTTAAGTAGGTTTTAACAGTAAAGAGCACCTACCTTAATTAACCTTATAAATTAATGTAGGAACTAAGTACACCTACTACTAGTTAAGTACAGGTTATTTCTAGGGATTCTAGGTGTAGTCTCCGCAAAGAAAAGGGTAAGTTCTAATAAAACCGATAAGCGATTGTTACGTGAGCCTCTCGACCCTTTGAGAACGTTAAAAAGAGATAGCAAAAATTGATAGCCGTTAGACTCTAGAATGCGCTACCGCCAGTAGAAATCAAACGCTCCCCATCACTGGCCACATTCAAAGAAAGCGTTATAAAATTATATTTGTCCACTTCATAATAATTTTATACGTTTTGTTATTGTATTTTAGATCCCCGGTCCATAAAAAAAATTACAGTAAAAAAACAATACACCCACATAGCAATCAAGTTTTAAAATCAAAGTAACACACGTAATATGGTCAAAATGGCCATATGTCTCGGCACCCCCGCTTGCCACCTCTTTTGTTAAATACTCCAAGTCCCGACCCTTGCTTAAACTATCTTCCGTAATCGAATTTGTCCCTTTGAGAGGGCTTGGGAGGGTTCACACCTGCGACTTTGTAAAGACACAGTAATAATACTTGGTGAGGTCAGATGTTAGGTCCAAAATCTTTGGAGGTCAGACAGGCTTAACCTGTCGAGGCCAACAAAAAACTCGTAGATATCGAGTTATTGGTTCGAGAGGTACGTAATTTTCTCGGGTGATTTGCTTTTTCTGGGGTAAATAGGTAGTCCATCTAGGTATCAAGGTAGGATATCAGTTTATGACTGATAGATATCCTTTGTTTACAAATGTTACTGTAAAAGCCCGTATATTGGTAAATCTTAGGTTTTACTAGTAAATCTAAGGATTTAACAACATGAGTTGGTAAATGTAAGGATTTAATAAAAAAGATACCATTTTTCGGGCTTTTACCATTAGCGTTTGGAACATGCTAAGTTTTACCAATGACGGTTGGTAAATGTTGGTTTTGGGAATAAAACAATGAGTATTATTTTTTGTTACAACTACAATTTATTAGTGATCTAAGAGGAATATCAGTTAAAACTAGGTCAAACTATGTATATAAAATGCGTTTAAAGAAAATGAAATTTCTTCTTCTTGCGCTTTGCTGGTCTCTTCTCGCTTCTCGCTTCGCTCGCTCGGCTCGCGCGTTGTGGTGGTCACTAGTAACCTAACGCTCCTCCTCATTTTGCTCGTCGTCGCACCTATATATGACTTTGCCCTAGATTAGTAGATGCCCATGAGTACTAGACGATGTGCCGACACGTCCAGACTTGCCTATTTTTTTAACATTTACCGTGCCTCTGAGGTAAAACCTAAGATTTACCGAGTGTATGATGGTAAAAGTTTGAAATGAACGATGATCACAGACCAGTTCAGACTTTTACCATTAAGAGTTGGTACATCTTAGGTTTTACTGGAAAATCTTAAAATTTACCATAGTTCGGGCGTTTACAGTAACAATACGTGGGCTGTCCCAAAAATTATTAGTGAAATGAAAAAAGCATAGGAACAAAGTTTATTTACAGCTTTACTAGCCGAGCAAAAGTTGCCCTGAGAGTGGAAACTCATCTGAGGTAACCTTTTGTCGTTTTTTATTTTCTTTTTGTACTCTTTCATTGTACAACTCTGACTGACTTAACTTCTTAATAAATAGTATTTGTAACTGTATCTGTAACCTGTATATGTAAATTTATTCAAGTGCAACATTATTATTAATTTTCTCTATGTAAATACCTACTTATAAGTGGGTACTTAAAAGGGCACAACTGAAAATCAGCGCGCTGTCATGGCGCATTATGCTGAGTTGTGTCCTTTTATGACCATCTAATTTAGTTTAACTGTACCTTTTACCTGTGTTTTTAGTATAAGATGGTCTCATAATAAACTTATTATCTTTCTTTCTTTCTTCTTTACAAAATATTCTCCTCCAACCCCAATGCACTTAAGCATTCGAATGAACCAGCTTCCGAAACATTTATAAATGTATCTTGCGGTCGAAAAACAATCGCCGAGATTCTTCGACGGCCTTTTCTGCAGGGTTAAATTTTCCCCACGAATCATTTTTTTTTACTGTGAGAAATGGGGTAACATTTATATCCCCGAAGTATTACAATATACAAATAGTCCATGGTTCTAGCAGCTGTGAGAGCAGGCGCGTTATCTTAGGGAAAAAGAATGCCATGGATATCGCTCCTTGGTCTCTAGGACAATGCAATATTATGGTGACAACCAGCTGATTTGATGATGGAGACGAAAAGTGGGCAATGGAACTCCTTGACGGACAATCGTAAACTGCTAGTGTTTGGGCTCATTTTAATCTGCTCGTGGTTTCGATTACGAATTTGTTAAAAGCTTGTCTTGAAAAATATATTTTTCAACAAAAATCTTGTTTAATCTATTAAATATCTAAGAAGTATACGTTTGAGCAAACAAAAAAAAACTGATTTCAATGAATCTCCGAAGTCCAAAGTCAAATATCGATGAAATTTATATGGGACCACTTTTTAGCTATACTGAACCCAACGCAAAAAGTATTTTCCAAGTCGGCTCATGAATGACGGAGTTCTGAGGTAAAAAGATTAAAAAAAAACAATCGAATACAGAACCTTCTCCTTTTTTGAAGTCGGTTAAAATTACAACAATGATCAATGAAGTACCTATAATTTTTTAGTATTGCCCTGTTGGAAATAAATACCTATAAATTATAATTAACATAACACAATATTAAACAATACTATATACTGGCTGGTATCAGGCGTGTTCACTGTTGTAGGTCGATGCTTCTACGTTACTTCAGTAAGTTAACCGAAGTTTGGTTATAATTGTAGGCACTTCGCTGAATTATATTTGCGTAGTTCTATGTCGTTCAATTAGTGCGGCACCTGGCGAAACTTAAATTACAATAGTTTTCAACTCGATTGGATATATAACTATAGGCACTACTTGTAGTTTCTATATTTAGGTAGATATAGTAGATAGATAGATAGAAAATTCCTTATTGCACAAACAAATTTGTAGGTACATACTTTACTCCTTCTTTCGATACTGTCCATCCAAAGGTTGACGGGAAGAGATCGCTTTGAGCGATACGCCCATTGTACTACCATTGTAAGGAATTTTATGGCACTATTATTTTTATTGTTTTGTAACTGGTATGCAATAAAGAGTTTTGTAATTGTAATTGTACATAGGCGAACTTAATGCTAGTACGCATTATCTTCCAGTTAACCTCGGTGTACAGTTTTTATAATATACCTATAGTAGAGGACGTCTGGGTGGGTACCACAGCTTTGCCAGTTATTCAGCCGCCAAGCAGTAGTGCGCAAGCATTAATGTGTTCCGGCTTGAAGGGCGTTGCAGCCAGCGAAATTACTGGGCATATGAGACTTGGTATCTTATGTCTCGGGGTGATGAGCTCAATGCAGTGCTACGCAGTGCTTTTTATGGTATCAAAAGTTCTGGGTCGCACTGCAATTGCTCGTCTCATCACTCAGAATTATAAAAAAAATAAACGCAATGAAAATATCTATTGTAATTCCGCTGAATATTATGTAGGTTGTTGTTGAAGAACCTTATTCTTTTCCGGGCTCATTTAGTCTACAAAAAATATGCTTCAATATATTTCTTCAGAACTCAGTAACAGTCCATCGAAAATAGCCATATTTTTTTAGGACTTAATAACAGTCCACCAGAAAATACAGCATTGCATTATTTTTCCTTAGCATATGCTGAGTCGCAACCTTTTCCTGACATTGCGCAACATTTCACTGGTTGTATTTATTATTATGTCCCTTCGCCGTTATTCGAGGCCTTTAAACAATATTTGGAGAAGCAGTCCTTCCGTTTCCGGCCGTGTAATAGTCGTTGTAGTTCCTTTTCCGGGCGGTAGAGGGGGTATTTCCCCACTTTGTTCACCAGGTGGCGCGCACGAGTCGCTCTCGTCATTGGCGTCTAAGTTTTCGTGCCGTGAAGACGCAACGCTGCTAGCGTTCGATAAAATAAAAAGAATTAAATTTAAAATAGTTTTCTGAAATAATTGAATAAGTTATTAAGTTGTAGTTTCGATAATTATAATTTTTTTTTTAATATTAATTAAGTTTCAGGTGATTTCTAACAATGCCTTTATAGCAGTGATGAGACCGCGTGGCTTTCTCTTCTTCATCGTCTCGTAAAAAGAGACGTGGCTAGCGGGATTAAAGTGAACAATTTATTTTTAACAATATTTTATACATGTGGTATGGGGCCGCGAGGCTTTCTCTTTTTCGTCGTCTGGTAAAAAGAGTCGTGGCAAGCGGGATAAAAATTAACAAGTGAAGTGAGTACAATGAGCAAAGCAGACAGTAAGGAACTTCCTAAAGAGAGTGAGGCTTTGGAACGCCTCACTAAACCAGTAAGTGACATAACATTTTTGTTTTTTGTCATAGTTATAGTGGCTATCCACTTTCGAGTTGGTCAGTACCTTCCCAAAAGCAAGGATGCGTCTTGTACTCAAATATGGATACGAACGTAGACATACTGAATGAGCAAATGCTTAGTGAGGTGCCCGCCAAGTCAGCCCTCAGGTGCGTGAAATTTCGATTTAGCAACCTCAAAAGAGCCAACTGTTGCAAAGCTTCATAAGAGTATTTGCAATCATTAAATTCATTACAACATTTTAAATCCAAAGATTGTAGTTAAACGTAGTAGTTATATCCTCTTTTATTGTAGTGTGAGTTAGGTAAAAGCAAAAAATTTTACGGTCGGGGTTTACTGAAATGGAGGTGAATGACGTAACTAACAGGCCGAAAAAGCGAAAATAATATAAATATGTATTTTTGGGTGCAATCACCTATGCTGTAACTATACAAAACCTATCTATAGTTGTTGCCTAATGCTTTAAATAAAGAGCCCTTTTACAATGGACACAAGACTATTGTTTGTTTGCAATTAATTTGAGGGCCAATATTGTTGAACAATAAGGAGTATATACATTTAGAGCTTAGGTAAAGATCAATTTCTTAATAGTAGTTAAGAAATATTCACCATCTTATGAATATATTGGAAAATTATTTGGAAATGTCTTTGTAACTCAAAAATCCTCCTTCTCTGCGCAAGAGAAGAGAGTGCTTTTTATGGGTCCCAGGCTGCGCAACCTGGACCTAACGACTACATTAAGACGGTCGCTCCACGGCACCGTTTGTGTTTAGCAACATAATATTTTTTACCTATACCTACTGGCTACAACCAAGCTGGTCGCTCCACGGCACTGTTTGTGTTTAGCAACCTAATATTTTTACCTATACCTAGTGGCTACAACCAAGCTGGTCGCTCCACGGCACCGTTTGTGTTTAGCAATCTAATATTTTTACCTATACCTAGTGGCTACAACCAAGCTGGTCGCTCCACGGCACCGTTTGTGTTTAGCAACCTAATATTTTTACCTATACCTAGTGACTACAACCAAGCTGGTCGCTCCACGGCAGCGTTTGTGTTTAGCAATCTAATATTTTTACTTATACCTAGTGGCTACAACCAAGCTGGTTGCTCCACGGCACCGTTTGTGTGTAGTAACGTAAGATATCCGCCTACTTAAGGGTGCGAATGAGGGTTATTACGAATTTCTAGCTCAGGCTAATATAATTAGCGTTTCCTTCGACCTAAATTTAGAGCAGTCATTTACCTCACGTCAAAGAACCCCGACTAATGCTAAAAGATTCATTCGACAAAGTTTATTTAGTTAGACCAATACGCAGGGGCAAGGTGAGAGGTCACCGCTGGTCTCGCCTCGGTCGATCAGTACCAACAATCAAACTATTACATCTTCCGAGATGGCTCATTTCATAATATTTGGGCATAAATGTCGAGTTGTACATCCACAAAACACCCAGTTTTATAGAATTCCTACTTTTTCATAAATATTGTACTAATAAATAAGTTAAATTAAATGGCCTAGGGGCTTCTACGTGTTGGACACACGTAAGCCATCCAAAGGACCGAGTGTATACTTACTCACGAGAAAGTGTGACATAATAATACGACGGCTTCAGGCCTCATATTTAATTTAAAATTATTGACTAAATATCAATGCCTAAATACTAAAAGTAATAAAGTTAAACTAGTAATAACTAAAAGTAACCAAATTAATACTGAATTCAGTTCATCGGATTCCAATCTGTTTACAACCAAACGATTGGATTATAATAAAATAAATTGATCTCATACAGGCCATCTCATCGTTGTTTCTTGAAGTCAACTACTACAGATGACCTGTTGACCATTTGGACTTACATCAGCTCCCAAATAATAATAATATTTTTATTATTATTGAGTTTTTTTTATAGTATTTTTGTATATATATTTTTGTAGAAGTATTGTAAAAAGCCTCAAATATATTTGGCTGTGTACTAAAATTCTGAATAATATAACTTTATTTCAGATTATGATCCAAAAGCTTCCGCGTTTATTTTTAATTGAGTGGAGGATATACTACGAGAGCAGGAAAATCGAATTGTTGTTTATCTGAGATGATTGTTTGATTTTTTCCACAGGACAACTTTCTGACAAGAATCAGGATGAACGGATCCTAGTCCTATAATAAAGATGCAAAAGTTTGTGAAGATGTATGGACTGTGACTCAATATCGCAAACACTGCTGGGCTTTGATAAAATATTGTAAAAGATTCTGAAATTTATTAATTTATTTTTATCACTTTATTTAACATCCTTCATCCTTACAGCTAAACAATACCAATACGATGCTATAAGTTAATGAATCAGACCAAAAGGTAACGTTGCGAGATGTTCAGAGTATAGTAAGGAGTCTAAGGTTAACGTCGCCCGGCTAGCTGTACCACAGAGACGGTTCAACTTTTGTTGTTTGTAATGTATAGCCTGACTCGAGTGGTGGATGTTATGTATCAACAAATCGTGTCGATTACACTTTTCATCGGTATCAGACTCTCTCAAAACAGAGGGAGCTGACGCAGGATGGGAGGCCGCGGAAGAACTCGTTGTTTGATTCAATTCTTTTCTCGTCAATTTTGTTGCAGTATGATGCAGTGTGACAGCAGATTTGTCGTAAGTTATCTGATATTTGAGGAGGAGTCGATCGAAAGGCTTATTAAATATTCGAAATTCATATTCCGGGCAGTTACAACAGTATAACCAATCGGATCTCCTTAAAGTCAAAACTTCCCGCGTGGCCGAACCTGCTTCCGCGGTTGATGGATATAGTTCTCAACAAACGAGGTTTTCCGGAGATGGATCTTTTTGCGTTAGCGTGAGCCGACGTCGTACCAAAATGCTAGTGTAATTAGTCAAAATGATACATGGGAATTAAAGTTTAGAGGAGCTTGGATCTTTCCGTCACTAAATCTGATGCCGAAAGTTGTCTTGCACCTAAATCGGGCGAAAGGCATGTGTCAGCATTGCACAGATTTCTCCTTTTGTCATTCAAGGCCACAGAACGTTCTTGGTTTTAAATCCGTAGTTTTCAGCTCTATGGAGTAAGTACAGAAAAAAAAAAAAAAAAACTGAATAGTTTCAATACCTACTGATACTTTAACATCTTGGATATTATGTAAGATAAGATCAACTATGAGTGAGAAATCACTTTCTATCACTAGTTCAGGTCGTAAGTACATGAACTGAAATGGTAAGTGGATGTCATATGTCCTTTTATGTATTTCCGATGGTAATTTCATAGATTGGCCTACAGACGGGTCAAATACAGACTATGCATGCATACAATCGAAACGGAAACTTTTTTATGTGGAAAACCGTTATCCTCGTCCTGTAAAGTGAGTTCAAAAGTTCCTATATGTGACAACAATAGGCGTACTAAAGCTGATGTCTGTAATTCGTTCATTATTGCCCGCGAAATAGAACTTTCACAAAAAAAAAAAAAAAAAAAAAAAAAATTCAATACTTCAATTTACTGTTTGTAAGTCGGAGCACTGGTCAGAGTCCGAGGGGCCCTCTGGGTTTTAGAACCGGTAGGTTGGGTAAAACCTTTTTACGGAAGAGGCTGGCGTCAGAAAAGTCCCGAAAAGTGTGATACCAGTCTTCAGTAACTATATAAATAGATAGATAAACGTTTTATTGTAAACTATTTTTTATTGTATACTTAGAAGTTCACTCATTAGATGCTCTTTTTTAACCCATACGATAGACCAAAACTGTAAATTTACTCATTAATGTGTTTATGTAAATGAACAAATATGACTAAGAAGGACAAAAAAAAAAAAAAAAAAAAAAAAAAAAAAAAAAAAAAAAAAAAACAAATATAACTTAGAATTATGTTACATTATTATATGCTACAGCTGCAAAAATTTTAAATGTGTAATCACTAGTAATCACATTGGCGTCTTGTTCACCAGGCGAAAACAAACATTATCTCAAATATTGTTTAAATGAAATGAAATGAAATAATTTATTGTAGCAAAAACATACTTAACTAAACAAATACTTAACTAAACATTAATACTAGGTATTGCTACAAATCGGCCCTACTCAGCATAATGCCGGCTGGAGCAACCAGCGCTGATCTTCCGTAGGAGCCGCCCGGTGACACCACGGATCGTAACACAAGATATAAATTACATAATATTGATACAAAATAACATAACATTTATAATGACAAGAACAATTTGCACAAAAACATGATAGGTACACTTAAAACACAACACAAAATACAAGATTAAAACATAGAGCACCAAGGTGATATAAAAAGAAAGAAAAAAATCCTTAAATTTTTATTATAACACACTTGAATCATGTCGCAGAGTTTCCTGTTTATTTTGGTGTTGACAAATATACATTTTTAATTTAAATCTAAAACTTCCAAGATACTGCAGGTTCCGTATCGGCGGCGGTATATTATTAATAAAGGCCTCGAATAACGGCGAAGGGACATAATAGCAGAGTTTTACCTACCATTAAAACTCTTATTATGTCCGGAGCCTTATTCGAGGCCTTACGGTAAGTTCTGCCTGGTGTTTGTAATCTTAATTTTAGTTTAAAAATAAGTTAGGTATATATTTGAGACCACAATGACGAGAGCGACTCGTGCGCGCCACCTGGTGAACAAAGTGGGGAAATACCCCCTCTACCGCCCGGAAAAGGAACTACAACGACTATTACACGGCCGGAAACGGAAGGACTGCTTCTCCAAATATTGTTTAAAGGCCTCGAATAAGGCTCCGGACATAATAAGAGTTTTAATGGTAGGTAAAACTCTGCTATTTTATGCTTTGTCTTTTTTTACGCGTCAGGCGAGATAGTAGCCAAACATAGATAATAGATCTATGCCTGATATGAACCGATGATGTGGCCCCTGGGCACTTTCCTTTCCACCATAGGCCTTTTAGAAAAAGTTTTAATTTTCTATTTTTTATATATATTTTAGTTATTTAAGTTAAGAATTAGAATTTTATTTGTATTGTAGTCTAGGTATATAATATTACACACAATGTAACTCTTTTGTAAATAATTAAACGTCCATTACAAAATCAGATAACATATTTGAAAATATTAAAAAATTTAATTAGACATAATATAAGTAATTATTACAATATTAAAGTAGGTTTATTATAAAGGTCGTAACAAGTGAGTATAAAGGTCGAAATAAGTGAAGTAATATTACGCCATACTTTAAGGCTATGTGAATAATTTATAGCTTAGACAGCCACACACTACAATGAAATAATCATAAATTCTATCCCCAGCAGACATACCAATACAAAGTTCAAACCACAAATTAAAATAAAAGACAAATTGCTAATAAAAAATTCAGCGATTCCGGTTTTTATTCACTCTTTATTTTATGTTGAGGAACCTCATGCAGGAACTTTACAAGGAGAAAAGTAAGGTGCTGCTGTAATTTTCAAACTGGTGAACTAATGCGACTTTTGCCGCCCTGATTATAAGCGACTAGCTTCCGCCCGCGACTTTGTTCGCGTTGACAAAATAAAACACAGTTTATGTCACTTAGGGATTGTTGGAATCCCAACACTATATATCGATTAAAATATATATTGTAATTGTTTAACATCACTAGCGCGTAAAGTACCAACATGAACAAATAAATACTCTCATTGTTCTATTTCTCTCACCGACACTCGAGGAATACAGGCGTTCACCAGCCCAACCTGCCGTTTCATTCGACTCCACCTGTTTGAGACAGGCGGATTTAAAACTATGCAGTCCACTATTATCGATATCTTTCAGGGATATAACTTTCTATCAGTGAAAGAATTTTCAAAATTGGATCAGTTGTTCCAGCGATGACTTACATACAAACAATTTTTTTTTTAAACATTATTGGCTTGCGTTTGACCACTCTCTCACCTGATGGTAAGCGAAGATCATAATTATTATTATTATAATAATCATATTATTATTATTATTATAATTATATTATTATTATTATAATAATAATTATTATAATTTTGCCTATTCATAATATTAGTATAGATTTAGATTCCCTAAGGAACTGCTCGTTTTAACAGAATGAGCATCATTAGCCAGTTAATCAGTTAGGTATGTTCAAATCCATTTATAATAAGGCGAGCAAAGAGACTTATTGGTGATTACGCGCTATTTGAGTCAAGACTCCACAGTCTTGAACATTGACGCAGTCAGTAAGTCAGCCAGTCTATCGGTTTTTAATCGGATACATTTCACCAACTTTTTTTGCACCAACTAATTCCCCCATCCCCATTTTATCATCGGACTACAAGACGTACGGCAATACACCACCGTTACATGGTGGACATTCCTCCTGCGCGTACTAAGCGCTTCGCTTCCAGTTTTATTATGCGCACAGCTAACGAGTGGAACTCCCTGCCAGAGTCAGTCTTTCCCGATAGCTACAATCTATAGGAATCTTCAAGTCTCGAGGGAACAGGTATTATCTTGGTAAGCGTGCTAGATCGTTGACCGCATCGTCGCTTACCGTCAGGTGACATACACAAGCCAACTAGCAATAAAAAAATAAATATTCAATCAACCAATTTTATTCGTTTCGAAGTCAATTATATAAGTATCTGGCTTTTAAAAAGCAAATTGAGTCTGTACATTTTTTTTATAGCTTATTTAATAGGTTTCTGGCTTAGAGTATATATACCTAGTAATGTAAACTCTATGGTTTCTGGATACAATACGCATGTATGTAATTAAAAAGTTAAAACAATTGCATACACTCGCAACTTATTTTTTTCCGCTGATGTAACATCCTTTTCTTAATTATAATTTTCCATCCAACTTTCCCCGAAAAATCACATCAGCCCAAACCCAGAAACGTAAAATAAAACTCCAGAACATAAACAGAAAAGTTAGATTAAAAACAAACACGAAAATCCTGCTTGAAACTGAAAATTCATGAGGCAAGACCTCTTTGTAATGCGACTAGCCATGCAGTGGTGAAAAGGACGCCATCGCGCGCGGTCGCCCGTTCTATATCCCCTACGTATTTTCGAATTTCGAAGTTTCAGCTGTCAAGTGACGCGCGTGTTGTGTTTTTTAAGTGCCGTGTCTGTGTTATCTTTTTGATTTTTATTTTTAAAAAGGTGTGTTTTTGTGACTTAGTGCCAGTGTTTTGGATTTGGTGAATTGATGGGCGATTAAAAGCTGCCAGCTTTGATAAGGTAGGATTAAGGTTATTAATGAAATACTTGAGGATTATTTAGTAGGAAATTGTTTATTTTCGTACTTTATAGATATCATTTAAGGTAACGATTACAGATTTTATTAAATTTACGTATTTAGATTTAATTCATAATTCATTTATTCAAGCATTCAAGTACATTTATTTATCATACATAGGTAGCTCTTAAATTATATATTAGGTTGGTACATGGTTTGCAATTCAGTGCAAGAAGTACATATAGTCATTTTAATTTATATTTATGTTTTATTAAAATCAGTATATTGTAATGTCACGGAATTGAGTCATTTTTTTCCACATGCTTGTCAGTTTTGAATTCATTTACGGAATAATAACATTTTTTATTTAGATAAGATTTAAGTTTTCTGCAGAATACGTTGTATCTAGTTTCGTTTTTTAGGTATTCAGGGATTCTGTTGTATATTGATACTAATCTAAAATTCGGACTTTTTCCTAATATTTGTAAATTTGTCGTAGGTAACTTTAGTTTGTTGCGATTTCTTCTATTATAGTTTTCATTAATTTGCAAATTTTTTTACAAAAGCAAAGAGCAACAATTTATTAATATCAAGATTATTTTTAAACTATTTTCCCAAATTTAATCTGTTTTATATCCAAGAAAACGAGAGAAACTTGAGACGGCAATTCTCTAGAAAATCTTCATCAACTCCTCTACAGTGGACATTCTGAATTTTAAAGAGGAAAAACAAAACAAAATGTCCTTAACAGTATATTTTACATAGTAGACAAAGAAAACTCAATACTATTTTTTTAGGTTGCTAAAACATTGCTAATCCTGTATTCTGTACTAATGTGAAAGTTTTTGAAGATGGATGTTTGTTAATCACACAATTTTATTTTTATTACCTGATAGGTTCGCATTTGACCGTAGTCTCACCTGATGGAAAGTGACGACGCGGTCGACGATGGATCATGCTTGCCTAGAAGATACCGATTTACACGGGACTTGAAGACACCTAAATTATAGGAATCGGGAAACAGATCATCTGAACACATAATTGACACACACAGAATCTGAAGACAGAAAATCTGAAAATTCTTTTTTTCCGGAGTTTTTTTTTCCATAAAATATTGAAAGTAGATAATATATTTTCGTAGTTAAGATCCTGGAAAGAGAAAGAAAGTAAATAAAACCGGCCAAGTGCGAGTCGGACTCGCGCTCGAAGGTTTCGTACCGTTATCTATTAAAACGGCAAAAAAATCACGTTTGTTGTATGGGAGCCCCCTTAAATATTTATTTTATTCTGTTTTTTAGTATTTGCTGTTATAGCGGCAACAGAAATACATCAACTGTGAAAATTTAAACTGTCTACCTATCACGGTTCATGAGATAAAGCCTGGTGACAGACGGACAGACAGACAGACGGACGGACAGCGGAGTCTTAGTAATAGGGTCCCCCCCAGGGTTTTACCTTTTGGGTACGAAACCCTAAAAAGAAAAACAATTAATTCTGACAAAACTACACTCTACAAACATAGCACACACAAGTATAGGAGAACATAATAATACATTAAATAATAAAAAAAACACCAACTTCAATTCAGGGCCCCAATTCACTATGACAACTTGGCGATTCCTTGCTTCGAAATCATTTCGATTCCTTCATTAATAAACGACATCTCTATCACGCATTCATATAATATATGTGATGCGTCATAGAGAATACCTAAAAATTTCGCAGATGTCGTTTATTAATGAAGGAATCGACGTTTCTTCGAAGCAAGGAATCGCTAAGTTGTCATAGTGAATTGGAGCCCTGATAGGAAGCAACGATGTGGTCGAAAATGTATCACGCTTACCCAGTAAGTACTTGTTCACTCTTGATAGAACACACCCATATTATTATTTAGTTGCTGCAGCAGTTGGCTCGGCGGCCCTGTCATTAAGGCGTTGGGACGGTTTCCGGAGACGCAGGTTCGATCCCTGCCCGAGCAATATTATTTTTCTTCGTCCTATATGTATTTATTTAAAATCGGTTTTCGCCTAGCATGCATTTTACTCGTGGTAGATCTCTCGTATGCGGGAGGCTGTCTGGGTAGGTACTACTGCTTTGCCAGTTATTCTGCCGCTAAGCAGTAGTGTGCAAGCATTACTGTGTTCCGGTTTGAAAGGCATTGTAGCCAGCGAAATTACAGGGCATATGAGACTTAATAGCTAATGTCTCCCGGGATGAGCGCAATGCAGTGCTACGCAATACTTTTAACAGTTTTAAAAGTTCTGGCACTGCAATTGTTATAGGCATGGCGCTTACCATCAGGTGAACGATATGTTCGTTCGTCTCAATAATCAGTTCCATAAAAAAAAGGTTTTCAGGAAGCTAAAAGCTTTCAACTGTACTGACAATGTCATGTTTGGAAGGTCAGCGTACAAAGTTATCAGTGGTTTTGTAGGTTATCTATGTGTACCTACCTAATGTTTGGTTATTACAATGTCTAGCTAGCTAGTCTATGAGAAGTCTTTAAATAAATTGCCTTTCACCTGGCTTCGAAATCACGTCGATTCCTTTATTAATAAACGACATCTGCGAAATTTGTATTCTCAATGACGCTTTATATATATGAATATATGAATGCGTCATAGAGATGTCGTTTATTAATGAAGGAATCGACGTGATTTCGAAGCAAGGAATCGCCAAGTTGTCATAGTGAATTGGGGCTTTGATGAGATCAAGGTGAAACGCTGACCAAGGCAGATGTAGAAAAAAAAATCGCTGCATTTAACTGAGCAATTCCTGTGCTAGCAATATATTTTCTTTTTCCTAATTATTTAAAGTCTTATTACATCTATCCATTCATCCACACACCATAGTAGGAAGTAGGATTCTGAACGTTATAGCCATGTCACGATACAGAGACACATTCCTCCCGCACCGCGCACAACTCGGAAGACCGCGTGAGTTAGAAGCTAGACCTTACCCAATTTTTATATCAATTTGTAAACCTTTAGGCGGGACCTTTGGGGCATTAGGGAGTTGTGCCCTCAGAGGCCAACGTCACATTTGTAGATTTCTTGCAAGAAAGTTCTCGCAGCTTAATAGAATATTTATAAATGTATGAAAATACGAGCTACAGGATTTTCTTCCCACTAGCCGGCACCCGCGTCTTTTTCCACTTGGAATAAGATATAGAGATTCACTCGCACTTCTAATTTGACATTGTGTTATGTTAATCGTAATTTATACCTCAGTTTTTAGTGTTATATATTTAGACATTTTTTTTACACTTGTTTAATCGATCTATGTTTGGCCACTATCTCGCCTGATGTAAAGCGATGATGTGGCCTAAGATGGAGCACATTTTATAAGGAGTTTCTTGGTGCTATCTTCTCTAGCGGGCGAATTTCCAAAGCACTGGTCAGTTTTCGCATTTCGTTTCTGGGCCCTGACTTCAATTTGAGTATGGGAAAGAAGTAGGTAGACATGCTAACCCTTTTACCAAAATTATTACATTTTGAGGTACAAATTTTAACGTACAATTTGTATTATGTGTTTATGACGTTTAAAAATGTATTTTTTGTGCCTATTTAATAAATATATTTTGACCACCTACATCCTCTACAGGCAGTCTATAAAAAATAAATAAATAAAATAAAATAAAATAAAAATTGTTTATTTCAGATAATAGACATTCATATTTATAAATTACAATAAGATATTAAAATTAAAACTTAAAATCAAAAAATTATAAATTAAAATCAAAATCATTAGAAATCAAAATCATTATAAAGAAGTATATTTTATTTTATTTTATTTTTAATATGTATCTAATTTTTAATTTTCAATGTGTATCTTATTTTAATTGATTCTAATTATATGGACTATGTCGTGCTATGTCTGAAATAAACAATTTTAATTGAATTATCTGTAGGCCATTCAGTTGGCTCAACCGATACCCGGCATGTACATAGTATTTAATATCTTTTAGTTTAGTTTTATTTAGTTTTTAAATTATTAAGCCTTTTGTTATATTATATTAAGTATTAATTTAACTTTTGGAATCCAATAATTTTAATTGAATTGAATAAACTCCGATACCAGGGCTGGCCACACCCACACGAGAATAAAGTTAATAAAATTCTTTGATCCTGGATTAAATACGTCCTTGAAACTTTTCGGGTTGGTTACATAACAACAGACAACCACTGGGTCGATATGAAGCTCCATAAAAAGAGAACACATAAAACAAGCTCTGAAGTGGCAACGTAAGTCATAACATAACTAACTCTAAGACAAGAACGGAGGCGTTTGACATAAATGCCATACTCACAATATAAACTGAAAGATACATATATGACAAAAAAAGATTTTGTGGTAAAAAATGTTGATAATAATAATCATCCAAGCCGATGTCGGCTACGGCGACAACTTCTGCTGTATTTTTTTAAGCTATTGCATAGCTTCTATCGCGGGCCTTGAGCGTGGAGACCGAATCCAGGAATTCCGTAACGAAAATAACCTAACACCTCCCACTCCGAATGCTATGCAATAGTTTTACCGCGGCAGTCTCCAAGTGCCACACGTCTATTTTTTTATGTAACTGAATGACGAGACGAGCTGGTCGTTTGCCTGATGGTAAGCAATACGCCAGCCCATAACAATAGCAGCACCACCCAGAACTTTGTTTTGCATAATCCTGCGCGGCACTGCACTGCGCTCGTCACCCTGAGACAATTATTTGTTGAGTCTCATAATGCCCAGTAATTTCGCTGGCTGCAATGCCCTTCAAACCGGAACACAGTAATGCTTGAGCACTACTGTTGTTTGTGAGCGAGCGAGTTGAGCTTTGGTGATATGCTCTTACCTACTTATATGGCTAATGAAGCCAATTTTGGCAGTGAATGAGCGTGAACAATGCGCACACGTTAGGATGACTTTCACATAGTTGTAATGAATGTTATCTGATGGTCTAAATGTTAATAAATCACATGGGTACACAAAAACAAAACATTTTCATTTATTCTTGATGTGGAACTAGTCCAAGTACAAGTTCAAAAGTTCTTTATTAAGTTTTGGCATCACAGACGCACTTATGAACGTCAAATAATACAATGACTCTACCACCATATCGGAAAAAGAACCACTACTCAGAAGATACGGCAAGAAACTGAGGGGCATTTTCTTAGAACTTTTAATACAATATGTTTGTTTTGACAATATTATGTTTCTTATGTGCCAGTTGGCTACTTGGTAGAAGCGGAATGTTCCATGCATCTTTGTCTTCTATGTAATTACTAACTGTATAGTATGCTTTTTCATTAGAATATTTTCACACGCTATTTGAATCTACTTTCTGTGAGCTCCGTTATAGATTTTGGAGTTTTAATGTAAAAACGTACACAATTGTTCGTATGTACCCATGTACATACGACCAAATGTATCCATGAAGGCCTTATTCGTTTTACTCAGTCTAAACCTAGGTAATGCGATTCTATCCTTATTTCTAGTGTTTATGTTGTGATGGTCACCTTGAATTTGTGCAGATTTTTACGAGCATATATGTAAATAAGAGTGATGAGACAAGCAAGTCGTTCGCCTTATGATAAGCGCCACGCCTGCCTATAACAATTGCAGTACCACCCAAAACTTTCAATATCATACAAAATTCTGCGTAGCGCTGCATTGCGCTCATCACCCCGAAAACATAATTAAGTTGCATATGCCCAGTAATTTTGCTGGCAATGCTTGCGCACTACTACTTGGTGACAGAATAACTGGGAAAGCGGTGGTACCTGCCCAGACGGCCTCCAGCATAAGAGAGACCTGCCACGAGTTTGTAGTAAAGCTTGTCTTCCTTGACCGCACCATAACTTTCCATCAGAACATTGTTCACATTCTTTACAATTCAACAACAAAAAGAACGACTTAGGTACCATTTCGACGTCGCTTACGACCTTTAACACATTGTTACGTCGTTTTCAAAGCCTTTCTTATCAAAAGGTTTATTTCTTCAAAAACTCTTTTGTTAACAAAACTTTTTAAATAATGTTTTTGTAAGAAACCCTTTAAAAATATAAGCAATGTCTAAAACACTATTTGACTGCGCAAACCGGGCTTCCTCACTCACGGAACATAAGCGGTTTCCACTTAATATTTGCTGTACCATGCTCGCAATGGGCAGTACCAATAGTATCCTGAAGACAGTAGCAGGTAGGCTCACTTCTCCGCTCTGGAAGTGCGAAGCATGTTACATGTTATTGGTTTCTACTAAAGTTTCTATCCTATCACTTTGTAAGATCTTATTAAGTAGTTGTAATAAAATCACCGAGAACCGTATGTCTAGACAAACCTAACCTAGGTTCTAAGACATTACTAACCATACACGTTGAAATGTTTGTATAAATAAATAAAAAAAAAAACTGTCTGAAGCTATAATGATCTTTTGTTTACCTAAACTATGGATATATTTGTATGGTATTTATTTATTTAAAACAGTGGAGCCATACTGTAAGAGCAGCTTATCCTCTTCATCAACCACTTACAGCCGCGCTTTTTCGAACTGCCCCCGGCCCGTAGAAGCCAGACGAATTTCAAAAAAAATTAAAGGATATTTTTTTATTTAAAAAAAAATTAAAATAATGGTAAATAATATGAAAAATATAAACTAGCAGAGCTCTCCATTTACCTACCTACTCCATCCTCTGATAATAAGTCACCTCTTTTCGGAGTCCTTACAAACTCCGAACAATAGAGTGTAGGTAAGGGACGTGAAAGAATAATCGACTTTTGCGTAGGTAATTTATTTTTATTCAGTAATGTTTATTTATTTGGAAAACTAAATTCAGAACTTTTCACAGGCAACACTATTCTGACGTGATGCGCTCTGACACTGTGCACGCTTCTTTACAAAATATGTTAATTCGATAGGTTTCTGATGTACCCAGTGATGAATCACGACACGTGGTAATAGTGTGAATCCGGATTTAATTTCGACACATTCTGTATGAGTATATAATTCGTATATACTATATAAATATATAATAGCATAAGCTCTTTTGACTTCTAACGAATTAAATCATCATCAATCAGCCCATTACGTTCCCACTGCTGGGACTCGAGCCTTCCCTCGTCGTCGCCTATATATATATATTTATTTTTATATATATATATATATATATATATATATATATATATAAAAATAAATATATATATATATATATATATAAATATATATATATATATATATATATATAGGCGACGACGAGGGAAGGCTCGAGTCCCAGCAGTGGGAACGTAATGGGCTGATTGATGATGATTTATATATATATATATATATATATATATATATATATGGGTCGTGAAGAGCGAGTGTGGCTCAGTGGATGCACGTGCCACTTTTGATCAGACGTCCAAGAATTTATCACTAAAATTCGAGAACATGTGACATCCACCAACCCGCAGGCCAGCGTGGTGGATTTTAGGCGACGACGAGGGAAGGCTCGAGTCCCAGCAGTGGGAACGTAATGGGCTGATTGATGATGATTTAATTCGTTAGAAGTCAAAAGAGCTTATGACTAGTTGACTACCATGTGCAAGATTGTCCATAGGAAAAACCGGCCAAGTGCGAGTCGGACTCGCGCACGAAGGGTTCCGTACCATTATCTAAAAAAACGGCAAACAACTCGAGTCTGTTGTATGGGAGCCCACTTAAATATTTGTTTTATTCTATTTTTTAGTATTTGTTGTTATAGCGGCAACAGAAATACATCATCCGTAAAAATTTCAACTGTCTAACTATCACGGTTCATGAGTTACAGCCTGGTGACAGACAGACAGACAGACAGACAGACAACGGTGTCTTAGTAACCCTAAAAAAGAGCTGTCAAGGTTCTTAGTGCTGAATAAGTATCTCTCTATTAGAAAAGCCAGGAAGCCCAAACTATTCTCAGTGCCGCTTACTAGGACTGTTTCTCGCGCCCGATCTCTTATCCCCAGAAGCCTCTCTGTGCTCAATGCCTTTCTTGACGCAAGACCAAATTGTGATCTGTTTGCGGATGGATGGAAGGTGATTCTGTCCGAGTGCTTTAAGTTCTGCGAGATGAATGTGCGATACTTGTGTTGTTGTAATTCATAATTTTTGATTAATATGTTGACATTCTTTAACAATATTTAATTACCTTTGACTGACATAACTTATTTATCTGTAATTTAATTTTGTATTTATTGTTTGACATATTTTACGTTTTAACTGACTTAAAAGAGGAGAAGGTTCTCTATTCGATTCTCTTTTTGTTTGTTACCTCAGAACTACATCACTCATGAACCGATGTGAAAAATTATCTTTGCGTTGGGTTCAGTATAGCTACGAAGTGGTCCCATATAAATTTCATCGATATTTGACCTTGGACTTCGAAGATACATTGAAGTCGGTTTTTTTGTTAGATAAAACGTATATTTGTCTTTTTACTGTAATATTTTTATCAGGTATTTCGCTAAGGCCGTCTAATAAATAAAATGAGATTTGGGCCAGTCTGTCCATCCACTACACCGAGGCTGTCATTGCGCACGCATATGAAAACTCACCGCAGCGCTTTTTTATGATGGTAAGCCCCACGCCTGCCCGTAACAATTGCAGTGCCACCCAGAACTCTAAATACCATAAAAAGTACTACGTAGCACTGTATTGGCATTGCGCTCATCAAATCTGACATCAGATATTAAGTCTTATATGATGGAACTACAGTGGAAATAATAGGCGAATAATGCAGATCAATTTTATTTATCTGCTGCACCGTTTAATCTTAAGAAAAACTCGCCAAAGACACTCAAGTGACATCAGCCGAAACGTTTACTGAGTATTCTAGCGTTGTTGTTTAATACACAAGTTTACGAATATACTTTTAACTTTTAAACTCCAACATTATATGCCCAGTTATTTCACCGGCCACAATGCCCTTCAAACCGGAACAGTAATGCTTGCGCATTACTACTTGGTGGCAGAGCTAGCAAAGCGTTGGTACATACCCAGACGGCACCCCGCATACGAGAGACCTACCACAAGTTTAGTTTTAGTTTTCAATACGCAGTTTGCCGCTGAATTATGCAAAATCCCTTACGGCTACACATTCAAGTACAGAACTCATGAAGAATTCATGATCCTCCTTCAACGTCTTGTAATGTGCTCCAAGCTAATGAGACAATGTAAAAGTCATTTTCCTGTTTAATTAACATGGTGACATTTCTTGGGAGATAAGATTAAATAGCTTTAAAAATAAGGTTAGAATCTTGCAACCGCTCTTTTTTTTAAATTGTACTGAATAATGAGACGAGCAAGTCGTTCGTCTGATGGTAAGCGCCACGCCTGCCCATAACAATTGCAGATCCGCCAGAACTTTTAATAAAATATAAAGCACTGCATAGCACAGCATTGCGCTCATCACCCCGAGACATTGGATATTAAGTCTCATATGCCCAGTAATTTCGCTGGCTACAATGCCCTTCAAACCGGAACACAGTAATGCTTGCGCACTATATTTACTGTAGTGGGTAGGTAGGTACATAAGCCCTGTAAGGGCGTTACAGGTTTTAGCGAGCAAATTACAAACACTTATAATTATTGCATTACATTTCATTACAATATTAATTAATTAATATTTTTTTTAATTAACTTATTTGATCCCACTGCTGGGCAAAGGTCTCCCCCATCTCCCTCCATGGATCCCTCTCCATTGCGATCTCAGGCCAGTCACTACGGAAAGCGTCCAAATCGTCCCGCCAACGCTTTCTGGGCCTTCCTTGGCGTCGACGCCCGTCTTCAGGCACCCATTGTGTAGCTATTTTGGCCCACCTTTCCGGGTGCATTCGAATTAATTATTATCATAGGATAATTAATTATTATATGTTTATAGATATTATTATTAGAATTAAATTAATTATTATCATCATCATTTATTTTGATCACATAGATAAAAAAGGTTTGTTTAATTCTTTATTGGCTTGCATTGGACCACTATCTCACACAGACCAATTAAGAACCTCGCGCTAACTTGTTGTCGAACCATTTGGTTTGATATCGTACGACCTAAAATATTGTAGGTAAACAAAACAAATTCCGTTAATTCAAATTGAACGGAATTTGTTTCAATATCGAACTCTCAGGGCGTAATAGGTCGAAAAGGAACCTACGAAAAGATATCGATATCCAGTCAAATTTACTCGGTTCTCTTTATCCTGAGTTTCTCAATTGGGGGGTGATGGTAGTCGACGATGCGGTCGACGATATAGCACGCTTGCCAAGATAAGTACCTGTTCACTCGTGACTTGAAAACTCCTAGATTGTATCTATCGGAAAAGACTGACTCCAGCAGGGAGTTCCACTCGTTAGCAATGCGCATAATGAAAGTGGAAGCGAAGCGCTTAGTGCACGCATTACTTATGTAAAGAAGCAACACTCCCACCCCCCGCCAATTTGTCGTCACCCGCAACGTATGGGTAAAATTCTGGGGAATGCCGTGCTTGCGTCACTCGGTTGTCACCGCTCGCTGCGAATGACTAATGAGTGAGATTCAAATGTTTATTTTATATGTGCGATCAATTGATGTTATTTGAGGTTGTTATGACCTTTTTGGTTGACGACGACGACCTGCTTTACATAGGTCAGGCCTAAGCCTAACGCACTCCGCACTGTAGGTACAGGTACATAGCTGGACACTGACGGCGGGTCGCGCGTCGTTACACGTGCCGCGTCAGAAGAGATAAGAGCTATGCGATAGATCGAGAGGCGCTCTGTAGGTTAATATGACTGGTAGGTATGCAGGGATACGCGAGCTGAATTGAATTTTATTGCGTCATAGCAAGAGTCGCTCTTTGTTTAAATTTCTTTGCGGATTGATGCTTCTGTCCCTTAGTATTCTGCGCATAGGTAGAGCAGGCCGGCTGACTATTTGACTTTGACATATGAACGAAACATATTTTAAAAAAAGGACTGCGGAGAACGGCTGAAGACGGTGGAGCTGACCAGGACCTGACCTGACTGACGGAGGTCTGCCTCTCTCTTTTTTCATTAAAATTTAATATATTGACTTTAATACAATATTAATATATACCTAAAACAAAATTGTTCGTTATTGTTTTGTGTATGGATGCAAAGAAACCACTTACACAAATAAGAATCGGAGATTTTTTTGTTTTTTTGGCGTCTTCCAGCCAAGCGATAGTAGGTGTGAAAGAGAAAGACTTTAGTTGCCTACGTATAGCATTGTTCCTGTCGCGCTCGATTCGTATTAGCTCATCTCTACAATAATTACGAACACACAAAACGTGTGCGGACAGGCCGGTGCGCCAGTAGTAGTACTAGACAATTAGCTGAGCGAATTTGTATGGAGTGTCGGGGGTCTGATATAACGGTGGCCGTACGTCTAGTAGACCGATGAGGTTGGTAGTAAAGATCGCTTTTAGCGATAAGTCCGCCCATTGTAATTTAGTTTGTAAGCGTTGAATTTTATAACCGTGGAAGACAATTGGTGTGGGACGCCACTTGTGCCGATACACTACCACCGAGCACCGTCCCACCTCAACGGTACTTCAAGGGTGGCAGGAGCGGCGGCAGAAGCAGCAGAGAGCCTCAAGCGGAGGAAATATGCATCACTCGGTGAGGGATACATATTTCTTCCGTTTGGGGTTGAAACTATGGGGCCTTGGGGGGCGAACGCGCGGCTTCTGTTTAAAGAGCTGGCCAGACGCCTCATAGAAACAACTGGTGACCAAAGAGCTGGCGCTTACCTCGGCCAACGAATTAGTCTGGCCATTCAACGAGGTAACGTTGCCAGCTTTTTGGGCACCCTGCCCGCAGACGGTGACCTAAATTCTGTGTTTTATATTTAATTTCATTTTTTAATTTTGTTGTAGGTTAGTTTAGTTTTTATCACTCTATATGTTTGTACATAATTGATAATTGGTTCTGTAAATAAATGTTTGTAAGCTGTTTTCATGTAGATACCTACTGATTATTTTTGTTTGGTGCATAATAAAGTATTGTGTATTGTATTATATAGATCCTAGCACATAATTTCTAAGAATATTAGCGAACCAGGAATTACGAGGACCATGGTCCCATAACACAGACACGAATCAAATAATTGCGCATGTCTTCGTTCGACAAACATTGTGCCCCCTATTAGCGGTATTATAGCTTGAAGCAACTTCAATACAAAGTTAAAATAAACGAAATAAACGACACTGCTTTTCAAATATATTACAGCAGTTCGCAAACATGCTTCTCGTATTCGGAGGCTTCGTTTCGGAAATCCTTACGTAAGATGACCTACTTTCCGTGGCCTGTATACGATTCGGACTACAATGGATTTGAACTTTCTTACCAGTATATAATAAACTAGCCGCGCCTCGCGGTTTCACCCACGGTTTCCCGGGATAAAAAGTAACCTATGTGTTCATCCAGGGTAAAAGCTATCTTTATTCCGAATTTCACTCAAATTAGTCCAGCTGTTGCGGCGTAATGAGGGAACAAATACACTAACAAATACATTAGAGCGAGTGTGGCTTAGCGGGAACTCGTGCGCCTTTCGATCCAACGCACCTGGGTTCGAATCCCGACTCGGCCCTGCATCAATGACTTATAGTTAAGTGCAGATTTTGCACGCTCGCTCTGAAACGGTGAAGGAAAACATCGTGATGAAACCCGATTACGCACTTTGGAGTGGTAGGCTTTGGCCGTGGTTGTAGTACCACCCACCGAACAAAGCCATGCCGCCAAGCAACCTAGTCGTGTTTCGGGATGATATTCGGTGAACCATCGGGGAGACGGGTCTGAGCAGCCGCTCAACTGTCGCCTCTCTCTAGATCTATGTGCTCCATCTTAGGCCACATCATCGCTTCACATCAGGCGAGATAGTGGCCAAACATAGATCTATAGTGTAAAAAAAAAAAAACTAACACACAAAAACATATATAAATGCATTTATAATATAAGTGTGAAATGTGATACCTCTGATGAATAAAATAAGGCGGACGCCTCGTCGCCTACTTCAAAAGTGAAGCACTCAAGCTATGCCGGCCCGCTTGTTCGTATACAAGTCTCACGCACACATTTACATCATGCTATGCTGATCGGCCGTCACATCAACCGACCGTCCATTCACACAAAAATAGCGCCACCGCCATTGCTAGGCGTCAGTTGTTGCTTAGCGAGACTCCATCCGCCTTTTTTTTATTCGTTCAAGTTAGATACGAATAATTTATTTTCTAAACTTTTTTATTTCATTTTAATATTTTATTTCATACATTTTATTTTCTTATTTTTTTACGATGATGATAAGATGTCTTTACTGCTAACGAAATGTACATTGTGTTGCCGTTCAATAAATAAATAAGCAGCCTTACTTATAAACGTTGGTTAATTTAATACTAATGAATAACTTCGTATTACTTCACTTATCTATTCACTTTGCATCTATTCACCTTGAAACTTCAAGGTAAAGTGCTCTAGAGCCAAAATATGGATTAGTGATGTTTGTGGAATAGCTGTGGTGTATGTGTATATGTGGTGTATAATAATAGTGTGGCTATTTAGATTGGTGCTCTTCGCGGAATACCATGCAAAAGCTTTCAAAAGTAATTGAATTTAGCGGCAGCGAAAACATCTAAAGCGCTTGAGAGGTACATTCAGAATCTATAGTATAAATATATCGATAGTATTTATCAGTAGTATTTATCGATAGATTTTATCGATTAAGTTTATTGATAGTATTTATCTATAGTGTTTACTATTTATCGTTAATATTTATCGATAGTGTAGATGTAGCCTAGCGCACTCCGCACTGTAGGTACGAAGCTACAAGTACATAGCCGGACACCGACGGCGGGTCGCGCGTCGTTACACGTGCCGCGTCAGAAGAGATAAGAGCTATGCGATAGATAGAGAGGCGCTCTGTAGGTTAATATGACTGGTAGGTATGCAGCGCTACGCGAGCTGAATTGAATGTTATTGCGTCATAGCAAGAGTCGCTATTTGTTTAAATTTCTTTGCGGGGTGATGCTTCTGTCCCTTAGTATTCTGTGGTAATAGCTCTCCTACTATCATTATTCAGCGAGCAAACAAAACTACTTGTAAGTCGTAAGGAACAACAAAAGCAACGCAATTAAACTACGAAGCGACGTAACAAGGAAGTTGACTAAAGTTATAAGTTTTAAGTAGGTATAAAGTTTGTAATATATGTGTTACGAAGAACATGATATACTGACCTTTTCCTGACATCGCGCAACGTTTCATTGTTCTATAATAAAATTATATTATGTATTTATTGTCCGTTATATAGTGTTAGGTATATAAGCTCCAAGAAAGTCGTTAGAGGTGGCTGGGTCATGTCCTACGCAGACCAATGGAGTACGTCGGCAATCAGTGCCTAGACTTTGTAGTTTTTTCCTTGTAGTGCTTCATGGTGTTAAAAGTTCTGGGTGGCACTGCGATTGTTATGGGCGCGGCGCTTACCATCAGGCAAACGACTTGCTCGTCTCATCACTCAGTTAAACAAAAACCACAACAAAAAATACTTACGGAAAAAATACAGAACATAGTTGTATGCAGAACATATATATAGAAGAATATATTGCATAAATAAATAACGCCCAACGATCACATACATAGATCCTGACCCTAACCAGAATTCCCTGTATCTACGGAACCAAGAACTATGAGGACCATGGTCCCACAACACCCAGACACGAAACAAATATTTGCGCTTTTTTTTCTGTGCACAAACATTTGTCCCGTCGCGGGAATCGAACCCGCAACCTCAGTGGTGTATGAGATTTGAGCTAACCTACCCAACCACTACACCACAGAGGCTGTCAATAGTATATATATAGAAGGGTCTATGCATAGAAGGGTCTTTAGTCCCCCTTCATTCTATAATTCAGAAACAGGGACGGGACTTGTCAGCCGCATGCGATGTTCTATTTACCTAATGTCGTCCTTATGTCGAGTTCCTCGGGGTATTTGTTGATGCTATCTTGTACTTCGGTACGTTTTGGGTTCAAGCAGCGTAGAAAAAATAATTTATTTTATTATAACTACAAATTAATGTTGATTAAACAAGTATACGTTTTATCAAACAAAAACACCGACTTCAATGTATCTTCGAAGTCCAAGGTCACATATCGATGAAATTTATATGGGACCACTTCGTAGCTATACTGAACCCAACGCAAAAAGAATTTTCCAAATCGGTTCATAAATAACGGAGTTCTTAGGTAACAAACATAAAAATATAAAAAATTTAATTCATGTAATTAATTTTTAGAAGAAAACAACAACCGACTTTAAGACTAAACTTTAAATTTTTAATTTTGTTATTTTTTCAAAAAGTGCAGAATCAATTTCGATAAAATTTATATGGGACCATGTTGACGCTATACTGAACCCAACGCAAAAATATTTTTTCCAAGTCAGTTTACAAATGCAACTGAAATTAAAACCTCCTCCATTTTTTGAAGTCGGTTAAAATACTAATATTATCCACAGCCGAGAGGGAGTGTCGAGTCAGTGGGAGCTTTGCTCCGACGCACCCGAGTTCGAAGTCCGCTAGCGCACCACTGTCTTTCTTATGTTATGTGCAGATTTAACTCTCGCTCTAAAAACGATGAAGGAAAACATCGTGAAGAAACCGGGCATGTAATTACGGCCAAGAAATAATCACAAAAATTCAAGGGTATGTGACACCAACCCGTAAGGGGGGGCCAGCGTGGTGGACTATGGCCCATACCCTCTCTATGAGAGAAGGCCCGAGTCCCAGCAGTGAGAACGTGATGGGCTGATGATGATGATCCACAGCCTAGACATATTACTCATTCGTTACGTATCGATAAACAATTCCAAACAGCCTTGGAAACATACCAATTTTTTTTTTTATTTATTTATCATTTAAAAATAACATTACAATAGTAAGTTGCATGGCATTCGTAAACCACTGAGGTTTGTGTTCAATACCATAATTAATCTACATCGATATTAGGTACACAATCATCTAATAACTCTATCTATGAAGATAGAATATTGGTAAGTACATTTCTTACCAATCTTAACATTAAATGTGTTTCAAGAAGTAAGCCTATTAAAGGCCTCTATACTCGTAGAGCCCAATTTTCGAGGACTTTTCTAAAATTCGAGTTTTCCTCTAGATTAGGATGCCCAGAGGAGATACAGAAGGTTGCACTCCAGATGGCAGAGAGATGCGATGTTTCCCGTTTCTATATTACAGAAACAAATATACATTTAATCAAAAACCGACTTCAATGTATCTTCGAAGTCCAAGGTTACATATCGATGAAATTTATATGGGACCACTTTGTAGCTATACTGAACCCAACGCAGAATTTTCCAAATCGGTTTATAAATAAAGGAGTTCTGAGATAAACATACAATCGAATAGAGAACCTTCTCCTTTTTTGAAATCAGTCAAAATCATATTGCTGTAGAACATTAAATAGTATAAAAGAAAGTCACTATTTGCAAAACCGCGGCGCTGCACTGCGCTCGTCACCCTGAGACAATTAACTGATAAGTCTCATAATGCCCAGTAATTAGTAATTTTGCTGGGTACAATGCCCTTCAAGCCGTCACAGTAATGCTTGCGCACTACTGCTCAGCGACAGAATAACTGGCAAAGTGGTGGTACCTACAGATGGCCTCCAACATACGAGAGAACTACCACAAGTACAATAGCATTATCATATCAACATTTAAAAAAAAAATCTATCCCCTAGCACAGCTAAGCTTTGGGCTACAATAAGTATTTCTCTTCATAAATAAAACGTATATTTCCAACTGGAGTACAATCTTAAACAGCCGCGTCAACAAAGTTAGAAAGAAGCTAAATAAAGATTGATGTTAGGCTCTCAGCAGATCCATTATAGCAATAAAATTAACATAAGTACAGTAAAACGAGGGATAAATATTTTAATATTGTAAATATTTCCTGCAGTGTTATTTCCCGACATTGTCCGACGTCTGTAAAGTACCTACATACCAAATTTTATCAAAATTCATTCAGTCATTATCCAGTTATACCCACACACACGCACCCTCACACACCCTATCATACACACATGTACACGCAGACTTTTTGCCAATCTTGTGAAGATTATCATTCCAATAAATAATTTATGAAAAATCTACGATAACACGAAATAACAAGGTTTTAAACAAAAGAAATATATATACATAATAATAATTAATTTTTAGAAAAAAACAAAAACCGACTTCAATGTATCTTCGAAGTCCAAGGTCACATATCGATGACATTTATATGGGACCACTTCGTAGCTATACTGAACCCAACGCAGAATTTTCCAAATCGGTTTATAAATAAAGGAGTTCTGAGGTAACAAACATAAAAAACATACAATCGAATAGAGAACCTTCTCCTTTTTTGAAGTCGGTTAACATTTTAGAAAAAAAACAAAAACCGACTTCAATGTATCTTCGAAGTCCAAGGTCACATATCGATGAAATTTATATGGGACCACTTCGTAGCTATACTGAACCCGAGGCAAAAATATTTTTTCAAATCGGTTCATAAATGACGGAGTTCTGAGGAACAAACAAAAAAAAAATCGAACAGAGAACCACCTCCTTTTTTGAAGTCGGTTAAAAATTTAGAAAAAAACAAAAACCGACTTCAATGTATCTTCGAAGTCCAAGGTCGCATATCGATGAAATTTATATGGGACCACTTCGTAGCTATACTGAACCCAACGCAAAAAGAATTTTGCAAATCAGTTCTTAAATGACGGAGTTCTGAGGAACAAACATCAACACAAAAAAGTGATAAAAAATATACAATTGAATAGAGAACCTTCTCCTTTCTTAAGTCGGTTAAAATACTGTTTATTACTTGAAAATTGATTTCAGGATAAATCATTTATTTTAATTCTGAATTTACAATTTACATAAATTAAGCCTACAGTTACGTGAAATACGAATAAAGGAATAAATGAAATAGTACGAATAAATGAAGTTCTCGCTAGCACGTGCAACCAGCTCATTAATATTATTTGTTGCGATCGTTTCGGACGATAACGAATGAAATATTAGCAGCATGAAGTGTTTTTTAACCGACTTCAAAAATGGAGAAGGTTCTCTATTCGATTGTATTTTTTTTTAATTGTCATACGACAAACATTTATTGAAACACACAGATAATTATAAAACACAAACAAAACACATTATAATATTAATAACTATAATACTACTATTTTTTTTTATGTTTGTTACCTCAGAACTCCGTCATTTAAGAACCGATATGGAAAACTCTTTTTGCGTTGGGTTCAGTATACGAAGTGGTCTCATATTTCATCGATATTTTCGAAGATATTTTCGACCTTGGACTTCGAAGATACATTGGCGTCTGTTTTTTTGATAAAATGTATTCTTGTTTATGGTACTGAGTGATGAGACGAGCAATTCGTTCGCCTGATGGTAAGCGCCACGCCTGCCCATAACAATTGCAGTGCCACCTTGAACTTATAATACTATAAAAAGCACTACGTAACACTGCATTGCGCTTATCACCCCGAGACATCAGATATTAAGACTCATATGGCCAGTAATTTCGCTGGATACAATGCCCTTCAAACCGGAACAGCATTTTCCACTGCAATGCATTCCCACTGGCCAGTGAAACCATGAAAGCTAGTAAAGTATGCGATAAGCAGTCCATGCGATAAGATAGCGTATTTCATTAACTGAGTGCTCAGTACGATAAGCGCGATTCGGACTCTGACGATATCATCTGTATCTATAGACTCACAAGCTGAACTCCGACACACTGTTATTAGACAAAACGCAATCACGACCTACTTGAACTCAGATATCACTTTACTCCGACAACATTTTGAGCAGACATAAACTATGCTATTTAGAATATCGCCGACATTGTATCGGCGTCATCCTTTAGTTCATTATAAGGACGAGTAGAGTTGAGTTGAAGCAGCTACTCTGCTTCAACTTTAGCGGTTTCAAGCGGTAAGGAATTCTTTATATGAAATTTCATATGTAATATACGAGACACCTCGACCGCGGGTTGACAACGCGCGGGCACCGCGTGAACCGTGTGGCAAGCGTCTGGGCGGCGGGTTGTCACGTTGGGTTCATCGAGCGAGGTAGCGAGCGAGGTGTTTCGTATATTACGTATGAAATTTTATATAAAGAATTCCTAATCGTTTGAGGTGAGGCGGCGCTGGTCGGGTGCTGGGTTGTCAAATGAAATGCGAACTTTACTCTTTCACCATAGAGGAAGCAATCCGCCGCGATTGGTTTGTTTCGAAAATGTTATTCACATTCACCTCGACCCCGCACTGTCAACTCGCCGACCGCGCGATGACGACCCGTGGACGACCAGTGGACACCAAGCGGCGAGGCGTCTTTGGTTGGGTGTCGGGTTGATTAATAAGTTAAGAGTTGAACCAATAAAACGACTAAATTAAATTAAAAAATAAAATCACCCGACACATTTTGATAAAACATGTCTAAGAACCACCACTAAAAAACCTGCTTTCAAATAAAAAAATACCGCATACTAATCGGTTCACCCGTTTGAGAGTACGGTGCCACAGACAGACACACATAGTGTTCAAACTTATAACATCTCTCCTTTTTACGTCGGGGGATAAAAAATAGACGTTATTTTGGGTAAGGGGGGTATTCTAAAACCTCACCACGTATCACTAGGGGGAGGGGGTAGTTAAAAAGTTGCTAAAACATCACGGTGATTAACACAACCCTTATCGTAGATACCATTTTGCCAAAGTTATGGAACACTAAATAAAAATAACTCTCATAAACATCTAATTTTATCCGCACTGAAAACAAAAGCAATGAAGACAACCCACAAAAGAGAAAATATTGAAATTTCTTGACGAACTCCAAAATGGCGGCGCGTAGCAAATCGTAACAAAGTGAAGGCGCGAAACTTTCAGTCCATCAGTAATGTTTACGGGAGAGTTATTGAGTGTAAAAGGAAACGAGACAGTAGGTGAGGTAAAAGTCAATGATATTCTCCGAAAGTTATCCGAATTATATATTATCCGAAAGATCATTCACGATAAAAAAAATATCAATAAATAAAATCTAATAACTCTGACATGTTTTATTTGTTCTCTATCTCAACCGAAACACCAACACAGTGCATGACGTCATTTGAAAGTAAATACCGTGTGCGAAGGCTGTGCTTATTTTATATTTCTGCTTTTTATCTAAATCAAAACGATATGTTTTTCATTCCATGACGACCCTAAAGTCCTTGAACTTTACAAAAACGTATAAATCACTCTGCAAGTTTGTTTTCGTAGAGCTTGTCGTTTCATTTGCCTTCATATGACTTCATACGTTCCGAGGTGACCTTTAGCTCGGCACTATTTGAAACATAACATTTTAACATAGTATTAGGTACTTTTAGGGCTTTATTTAAATAAAATATGATTTTTTATGGCTATCTATATCTGCATTATGGTTATTTTTAAACACTTTTTGAAAAGTTGTCCGATTCCCTATCGAAGTCGGTTTGTTTTTGTTATAATATTCAGATTCAGATTCTTTAATATTGAAGAGACTATTATAAAAAATATTAGGCATAAATTATTATTAAAGAGCCAGTCCCAAGCTTTGATACTGCTTTACCTTGTCCCCTTACGTCAGTCTTAACTTTGAAGTAGCTTCGTTATGTCTCAAGTTTAGTAATTTCTTTGGATTGGATTGTGGCTAGATGATGGATGGGTGCGTTGAGGCCGTAACATATACAATTTATATTACCCTACTTAGGCTAATGCTTGCTAATACTCGTAACTTTGTCTGAAAATTGGGCAACGGATCAATTTCGCTGGATAATAAATGTTCTATGTTTCATCTAGATTAAATTAGATTTATTTTATTTGTCAGCCTCTGTGGTGTAGTGGTTGGGCAAGTTGGCTCAATTCTTACACAACACTGGCGCCTAACTAGAATTCCTTGTATCTAGAGAACCAGGGATTACGAGGGCCATGGTCCCACAACACCCAGACGCGAAACAGAGGATTGCGCTTTTTTCGGTGCACGATTGTCTGGAAGAGATTTAGCGATAAGACTGAAAATATTCTTCGCTTTTATTGTTAGTTTTTTAATTATCTGTGTGTGTTTCAATAGAGTTATTTAATTTTATTTTCATTGTATATGTTTTCTTTCTTTCATTTCCTGTGACCGAATAAAAAAGGCAGACGCCGCGTCGCCCAATTCAAAAGTGAAGCACTCAAGCTATGCCAGTCCGCTCGTTTGTACACAAGCGTCACGCACACATTTACATCAAAACTGAAACACAATGAACGCTACTTCACGCCTGATTCCATTAGATTACATTTACTTGATGTTATGCCGATCGGCTGTCACATCGGCTTGACATCGGCCCTCCGTCCACTCACACAAACATAACGACACCGCCATTGCTATGCTTCAGTTGTTACTTAGCGAGATTCCATCCGCCTCTTTTGTTGTTGTCATTATCAAAGCATTTCGAGCGCTGTTTCTAGAAAACTTTCAAGTCTTTGATTGTAGGTTTATTGCATAAGTAGAGGCTTAATAGCTGCCATTACACAGGCATTATGCTATTAGGTACTGTAAATTGTGTATTAGAGTTATTTGAGTTAATTCCTTTATTTTTTGTCACAAATGTGAACCGACGCCGTTACATATTGAACCTAAATAAACCTTTATGTACCTAAACATAAAATATTTTTATTTGTAAAAGCATTAATAAAAAAATGTAGGACATTTTATTTAGTCACTTTTTTGCTTGTTTGTTTGTCTGTCCGTCTGTCTGTCGTTCCGGGTGGAATCTTACAACTCAAATTTCGAGCACTTCTCGATTAGCCATCCGGCTGAAACTTTCAGGGCAGCTCACAACTCGATGACAATGCATTCCTAATTCATAAAAACTTCGTATTTAGAATATTTTTTTAATCTATAACGGATTTTTCATGTGCCTTGAGATATTTTAAATTGTGCGCTTTCAAACTTGAATACATGGTAGAGTCAATTTTTGCTTTTCTTTTCTGGACCTGGACTTCAATTTGAGTGCGGGAACGAAATGGATAGACATGATGAGTATATGACGTTCAAAAGTGCATTTTTTGTGCCTATTTAATAAATATTTTTTGACTTGACTTCATTTTGGTCTCAAAATGAGAACCGACACCGCTACTATTGAATCTAAATATACATGTAGACCTTTACATAAAATCTTTTTATTTGTTTAAGAGCGAGTGTGGCTCAGTGGGAGCATTCGCGACTTTCGATTCGCACACGAGTTTGAATCCCGCTGGCCTCGCACCACTGACTTTCTAAAATTATGTGCACATTAAACACTCGCTCCAAAAACGGTGAAGGAAATCATCGTGAGGAAACCGGCATGCCCAAGAATTTACATATGCCTTGAGATGTTTTTAAATTATGCTAAGCGCTTAAGCGCTTTCAAACCCAAATACTTTTACAGAATACTTAATTAATAGTAAAACGTGCTTTACAGTAGAAAAAATCGAGACACATTTAAAATTTAGTGTCTCTTTTCGTCCACAAAGCTACAATAGACTAATAGAACGTACTCGCATATTGTTTGCCAGAAAAATCGATAATATGAGTTAGTCAGCCACAGTTCAATTTGTGTAAAATTTAGGACCTAAAACAAACTTTGTGCCTTTGACATAGGGGTTGTGTTTGCTTGTAAAGTAAGACAGGCTTGTCCTTTGGGAAAAATAAACACAGTGACTGTAAAATGTGACCTTGTATTATGTACGATTGGTTGTCGAAAAAAGTATTTGGGAATTTATGACCTTTGAAATTGGATGGGGCATGTAAAACTGTTTTATTGGTAGGCGTGACAGGCAGTTTAAAATTGATTTATTGTTTTTTTATTTTCAAATAAAGAGCGCCAACTTCTTTCAAGTAGCTAGGGAGAATGTTATAGCAAAGAAAACTAAATATTACTACGGTTATAGGCAACTTAATTATTTCTTTGAAGACGCTAACTTGGCCGGGCACAAATAAAAAGCGCGCGCTGTTTGGTCCCGATAGTACTCGTAATGCACGGTTTGCAACAATTTCCTACATTTCTTTATTTAATCTGTTACACATTTAATGTTTTTTTTTTGTTTTCTGTTTTTTTATGTCATGCGTTTATAGTTAATAAGTTGTTGCAAATAAACGTTTCTTTCTTTCTTTCTTAATGGGTAATTGAAAAATATTCGTTCGGAAAAGAAAAGAAAATATGTTTTATAAATGAAATGAAATGAAATATTTATTGTCACCTGATTGTAGGTTTAATGGGTGTTACATAAATATAAATTAGTTCCTATACATTCTACCCTCCACCTCCATTTTTATTTGTTTAAGAGCGAGTGTGGCTCAGTGGGAGCAAGTGCGACTTTCGATCCAACGCACCCGAGTTCGAATCCCGCTGGCCCCGCACCACTGACTTTCTTAAGTTATGTGCGGATTTAACACTCGCTCTAGAAACGGTGAAGGAAAACATCGCGAGGAAACCGGCTTGTCCAAGAATTTTTCACAAAAAGTCAAGGACAAGTGACATCCACCAACCCGCACTGGGCCAGCGTGGTGGATTATGGCCCAGCCTCTCTCTATGAGAGAAGGCCCGTGTCCCAGCAGTGGGAACGTGATGGGCTGATGATGATGATGATGATGATGACATTCTACCCTATTCTATCTATATCCAGTTATTTTTCAAATTTTTCCTATAGGTATATTCTTGTATTTATCCTAATCTAAACTACCACTCTCCACACCTAGAAATATAAAATTATTCACTATCCATACATAGAAATATTGAAAATTGAATTTTAGTTGTGGACTCGCGATGCTTTAACCTAAAATCAAAGTGGACAGAATCATTCCAAATCTCAACAATAAAACTTCTCGCGGGTGATCTCCACAGTTCGTAGCACAATTAAAAGTATTTAGAAAGTACTTGTTCACTTTCAAGTGGAGTGCAGCGATGGACCGCCATGGATAATTGAAAAACTTCCCGCTGACAATGGGTGTCCGAAAACGAGGGTCAAAGCATAAGCGGCAGCGGTTATTGAATACTAAGCATTTCTGTCCTCTTCTCTAAATGGTATGCAACAAAGTTGCTATGCACGTCCTCATTTCTGTTTCTCCGCCTTCTTCTAAACCACGCAACGGATTTTACGGTTTTCTCTGTCATTTAGATTTTTGTTTATGGTTAATATGTAGGAGGAAACCACAAGGCACAGCTAGTCTATTATAAATAAATAAATAATAAATAAATGCTGCTTGTAATTAAATTATTAGTTCTGTTTTTGAATGTATGTAGTATATATATATATATATATATATATATATATATATATATATATATTTTATTATTTTATGTTATGTAGTCCTCTTTTACTTTTTATTTACACCGCCGACCTCTCTCACTCCATTAGTTCTTTTCATCCAAAGGTTGACTGGAGGATATCACTTTTACATACCTACATAGATCCTGGCCCCTAACTAGAATTCTCTGTATCTAGGGAACCAGGAACTACGAAGACCAAGGTCCCACAGCATCCAGATACGAAACAATTGCTTGCACTTTTATTTGTATTAGTGAACCCGCTACCCCAGTGGTGTGACCCCAGTCAGTGGTATGATTTGAGCCAACCTGCCTAACCACTACACCACAGACGCTCACATGAGAGATGATGAGAGAAAAATTGTGCAGATGGGAGAAGTAGTCAAAAGATGGGTAAAATATGTGAGGTGATTAGAAAAAATTGGTTAATGGGAGAAAAATTTGGGAGTTGGGTAAAATAAGTTGGGAGATAGGAGCAAAGGATAGGAATAAAAGTAGGTAGTAGGTAGTAGGTAGTAGGAGGGAGCTAGGAGGACAAGTGAGGAGGCTAACTTTATGCCCTTTAATTTCGTTCAGCAATGTCCCAATCAAAGTATTTTTTATGGAACTGAGTGCATGAGTGATGTGCAGGTTGTTCGCCTGATGGTAAGCGCCACGCCTGCCCATAGCAATTGCAGTGCCACCCAAAACTTTTAATGCCATAAAAAGTACTGCGTTGCGCTCATCACCCCGAGATATCAGATAATTAGTGTCATATGCCCAGTATCGTGTTTCTTATAACTTTGACCACACCTACACGTTTGCGGCCGAGTAGAAGGAGCGAGCTTTTCTTTAATTTCTTATCTCGAGTAATTTGGTCCAATTTTATAAGTGTTTGCCGAGTTTTACGTTTTTCAGGGTTCCGCAGTCCAACAAGGAACCCGTTCCCAAGATCGTTCTGTCCGTCCGTCAGTTTGTCTGTAAAAGAAAGAAAATACATTTATTCCGTACATACACACAACATTATACTGAACCAAAATACTTTAGATAATACCTAAATATAATTGAATTTTAGAAAAAAAAAACCGACTTCAATGAATCTTCGAAGTCTTAAGTCGTAGGTAAGGAACCAAACGCAAAAAGATTTTTCCAAATTGGTTCATAAATAGAGCGAGTGTGACTCGGCCCTTCACCAATGACTTATAGTTAAGTGCAGATTTTGCACGCTCGCTCTAAAACGGCGAAGGAAAACATCGTGATGAAACCCTCTTTTGCGCTTTGGAGTGGTAGGCTCTAGCCGTGGTTGTAATATCATCTACCGAACAAAGCCATGCCGTCAAGCGACCTAGTCGTGTTTCGGGAGGATGTTCGATGAACCATCGGGGAGACGGGTCTGAGCAGTCGTTCAACTGCCGTCTCTCTCTAGATCTATGTGCTCCATCTTAGGCCACATCATCGTTTCACATCAGGCGAGATAATGGCCAAACATAGACCTATCAAGCGTAAAAAAAACGGAGTTCTGAGGTAGAAAAAAATACAATCAAACAGAGAACCTTCTTTGGAGTCCTTTTTTGGAGTCGGTTAAAAAAAGATAATTATAACAAAATATCACACAATAAATAAATAAATAAAAATACAGTAAAAAGTAAAGTATAATATAAGTACAGTAAAAAGTTGCGTGAAGTCCAGAAAAGGCTCTGACTTAGCATAAAACTAAGGTAATAAATACCTTAGTATTGATTTTCAGTCTATCTGCAAATTTGGTAGGTGCATTGATTATGAACATATACTCGCACCTAAATATATCTCAATTTTTATCAAAATTATAGTAAAGTGTCTGATATTTTTATAGTATTAAAATAAGTTCCTACGGAACCCTAGTTTATGCGTGTCACAATACGCACTTGACCACTTTTTCTTTTGAAGTATGTCTGCCAGTTTATTTCTTTTCGTTGTGTATCCGTGTTTGTTTACTGATGTTTATTTGTAATGATAATGGAGCACGCTTCGCCAAAACATGGTTAAAAAGATTGGCTTATATATTATTATTATTCAAATTATTTATTTTCTATCTTAAATTTAAGTTTATTACAGTATTTCTATAAAAAATATATACAATAATATTTTAAAAAACCTAAACCTAGAGTGCCGCCGGCAGCGGGGCAGGGCCCAAACTACCGGTGGTTAGGGCTGCAGAGGAATCTCCTGACTACACGTGCCATATTATTATTATTATTATTATTATTATTAATCTCTTTATTTCAGGCAATATTAAAGTACGACAAAGTAAAATTAACAGAGGCCCATAGAATATATACCTTACAGACTCACATACATACAAAAATATAAAATTACATTAAATAAACCACAAACTTCACGACGAAAACACGAAAAAAATTCACGACGATTAATATAGATTATTATTTCTATTCAATTTATTATGTAGTACATATTTATTAAAAAAACAGAGTTTATTTTTTAATCATCAAATTTAATTACTTTAGTAACGTGACACTTCATAATAAAAAAATATTGTACATTTTTTTTGATCATCCTTTGAAGATATTTAATAATAGTATGGTGCGTATTAGGACGTCATTTATGAAAAAAACGGCCAAGTGCGAGTCGGACTCGCACACGAAGGGTTCCGTACCATTATCTATAAAAACAGCATAAAATCAAGTCTGTTGTATGGAAGCCCCCTTAAATATTTATATTATTTTGTTTTTTAATATTTGTTGTTGTAGCGGCAACAGAAATACATCATCTGTGAAAATTTCAACTGTCTAACTATCACGGTTCATGAGATACAGCCTGGTGACAGACGGACAGTGGAGTCTTAGTAATAGGGTCCCCTTTGGGTACGGAACCACCACCGGTAGTTTGGGCCTTGCCTCTCTGCCGGCGGTACTTGAGGTTTTTTATAGCATTTTTGTATATTATTTCATTGATATTTTGTAAAAACCTACCTATACTCCCGTCTACTCGTCGTCTCTACTGCCGTCTCTCTCTAAATCTATGTGCTCCATCTTAGGCCACATCATCGCTTCACATCAGGCGAGATAGTGGCCAAACATAGATCAATTAGGAGTAAAAAAAAACATACCTAAAAAGACAAAATAATATCATATGTAATAATAATAAATAATAATTCTTTATTATTCAAATTTACAATTACCTAGTGGCCTAAACTTTAACCTAAAACCTTAAAAGAGCCGAATAGTAACACCAAATGAATTGTTACCCTTCTATCATTGAATATCCATAATCCGCGATGAAAAGACTAGAGATGTCTGATCGTAATTCAAACTATACATTTACGAGACCGCGGTTCCACCCGCGGTTTCCCGAGATAAAAAGTGGCCTTTGTGTTATCCAGGGCTATGTCTATTCCAAATTTCACTCAAAACCGTTAAAGCGTGAAGAAGTAACAAACACACTTACTAATATGGAATACTAATAGAAATGTTCGCACAAGCAAACGTAGATTGTTTCAAATCAATAGTGCGAAAACGTGTCGCTTCTTTGATACGCCGCGTAAGAGACAGCACTAACAGCCTTCTAAATACTATACTTTGGAGAGTTGACTGTCCAGTTGTAAGCCACTCGAACTCAATACACGTCGCAATAGCTAAATTTAATATTAAATAATGTCAATTGATAAATGTTCCACTTATATTTTATTTTAATATTAGTGCTTTGGAGTGGTAGGCTCTGACCGTGGTTGTAATACCACCCACCGAACAAAGCCATGCCGTCAAGCGACCTAGTCGTGTTTCGGGATGATGTTCGGTGAACCATCGGGGAGACGGGTCTGAGCAGCCGCTCAACTGCCGTCTCTCTCTAGATCTATGTGCTCCATCTTAGGCCACATCATCGCTTCACATCAGACGAGATAGTGGCCAAACATAGATCTATTAAGGGTAAAAACAAAAAAAAAAGTGCGATAATCCTGCCTCTACTTCAAAATATGATGCTTACGAGATGTGACAATTTTACTATGAAAATCAACGTGGTTTGGACACATTATTAATAATAATTTACGGGTGACACTCACATTTAAATTGGAGTAATCCAACTATAGTTTCAACCACATCCGGTGGTCTTTTTCAAGGTGAGTGCGGTACGCTCGCGAAAGCGTCGCGCCTCGCACCGGATGTGGTTGAAACTATAGTTGGATTTCTCCAATTTAAACGTGAGTGTCACCCGTAAATTATTATTAATAAGATGTGACAAGCTCACGGAATCAATCGGGTGGAAGATGTTCTGTTCTAAGGAGCAAGCTTTTATTCGTGGAAGGCCTCTCATATTTGCGAGGGCGCGTCTAGGTAGGTACCACTGCTTTGCTAGATATTCCGCCGAGCATGGCCCTAATTCACTATGACAACTTGGCGATGCCTCGCTTCGAAATCGCGTCGATTCCTTCATTAATAAACGACATCTGCGAAATTTGTATTCTCTATGACGCATCATATATATGAATGCGTCATAGAGATGTCGTTTATTAATGAACGAATCGACTTGATTTTGAAGCAAGAAATTGCCAAGTTGTCATAGTGAATTGGGGCCCAGTAGCGCCCAAGCATTACTGTGTTCCGGTTTAAAGGGCATTGTAGCCAGAAAAATTACTGGGCATATGACACTTAAGATCCTGATGTCTCGGGGTAATGAGCACAATACGGTGCTACGCGCTTTTTATGGTATTAAAAGTTCTGGGTGGCACGGCAATTAAACCAAACATATGTAAATCCGTTTAGCAGTTTTCGAGTCTACATATAATTATGTGAGTGAGTGTGGCTCAGTGAGAGCACGTGCGACTTTCGATCCGACACACTCGAGTTCATATCCTGCTGGCGCCGCACCACTGACTTTCCTAAGTTATGTGCGGATTTAACACTCATTCTAAACACTGAAGGAAACATCGTGAGGAAACCGACTTGTCCGAGAAATAATCACAAAAACTCAAGGACCTGTGACATCCACCAACACGCATTCGGCCAGCGTAGCGGATTATGGCCCATACTCTCTCTATGAGAGAAGACCCGTGTCCTAGCAGAGGGAACGTGATGGGCTGATGATGATGATGAGACTTTAGGTAACAAACATTCAAAGTTACTATTTTATAATAGTAAAGGAAAAGAACAAAGAAGAGATAGGCCATAGTCCATATGCCCATTATGTACGCCAAATCTTACAATTCGGCAAACAATTCCCTGCCCATCCGTTCCTCACAACTGAAGAGGCAGCCAACCGATAAGCAGCCGGGACTAATTGTGCGCAAGATGTCCTTTGATATCAAATGGACAGGACATTTTGCTTTGAGGTCCGAAATTTCAGGTTCTATTTACATAGACCGTTAGCGCTTGGAAGTACACTATATACCTTTAACCATCACAACATAAACACTAGAAATAAGGATATAAATTAATCAGTACCTAGGTTTAGGCTGAGTAAAACGAATAAGTCCTTCATGGGCGTACGTTTTTACAATAAAATTCCACAATGTATAACGGAGCGTAGATTCAAATTGCGTGTGAAATATATTCTAATGAAAAAGCATACTATACAGTTAGTAATTACATAGAAGACAAAGATGCATGGAACATTCCGCTTCTGCCAAGTAGCCAACTGGCACATAAGAAACATAATTGTAAAAATGAAACATAAAATATTGTAAAACAAGTTCTAAAAAATAAATGTCCCTTTCTTGCCGTATCTTCTGAGTTGTGGTTCTTTTCCGATTCGGTGGTAGTCATTGTAATATTTGACGTATTATTGACGTATTGACGTATAATAATTGATTCATAAGTGTGTCTGAGATGCGAAAACTAAATAAAGAACTTTGAACTTGAATGTGATAGGTATTTAATTATATGAATTATAATAAATACGTTTTTTCAGCTATTTTTATTTTATCATAATATTAAGTTTCATAAGTCCAGTAATTTAGCTTGCTTGTGTACTTACTGAATAAATAACAAATTTTAATACACTACAATAAAATACTTTTTAAAAATCTTTTTTGTAGTTGACGTGGACTAGGACCACTGAAATTAAGTCCATTTTTTTACGCTTAAAAAAAGTCCTATTCAACTCTTCCTGAATTCTGACTTCTGGCCTGTAGGAGTAGTATACTGGAGATACAGGGAAGGAGCGAAACTTTTGAACCCTGTGAAGTAGTGTGTTTATTAAACTTTATGTTATATTTTTGTATGTATGTAAGTCTGTAGATTTATATACATTTTCATTTCTCTCTGTTAATTTTACTTTGTTGTACTTTAATATTGCCTGAAATAAAGAGTTTAATAAGAATAATAAATATTTATAAAAACCTACTCCCAGTATACTGCCGCTGGTAGGTTTATAGTTTCTTATTCGAAGAATAATGCTCACTCCTTTCAAGATCAGTGCGTCGTGAAAAAGCAATAAAATTCTTCAATATCGGCAACCCTTGATACGAGTGCAATTCTCACTTACTAGGTTTTATTTCTATTTTTGTTGAGGCAGTTTTACGATTGAAGGACGTATTCTGGCTTGCAAACAAAAACATTTTCTTATTTTATGCCTAATGATTGTTTCCGGATAAAACGATATTTTAAAATTTAAAAGATACCGTCATCCACAGTTGCCTCAAAGAGTACGCACTAAGCGTTAAGGTTGTCATTGGTGACATAATAATTATTAAGTTTGTTATTCTTTATCTAATTTGTGTTTTTTCCTACAGTGTTCATTTAATAAATCCATTTTTATATTTATTTATCTTATATTTATCTACTTTATATAAATAATTTCAACGATTCAAGTAAAATGGATTGTTTTGAACGGAAATATGGACTCAATGAAAATAAATGAGACGAGGCAGAATGCGGTGTTTGACTTTGCCAAGTAGAGTATTAAAAAATAAATCTCTCGTAAATTTTACTCGTAGTAGGGCTCTCGTATGCAGGAGGCCGTCTGGGTAGGTACCACCGCTTTGCCAGTTATTCTGCCGTCAAGCAGTAGTGCACAAGTATTACTGTGTTCCGGTTTAAAGGGCATTGTAGCCAGCGAAATTACTGGGCATATGAGACCTATTAGGTCTCATATGCCCAGTAATTTCGCTGATGTCTCGGAGTGATGAGCGCAATGTAGTGCTACGCAGTGCTTTTTATGGTATTAAAAGTTCTGGGCGATACTGCAATTGTTATGGGCAGGCGTAGAGCTTACCATCAGGCTAAAGACTTGCGCGACTTAAGTGAGTTCAAGATAGAACACACTTTTTAAAAACTAAAATTAATTTCTCAACTCGCGATAAATGATTTTAATTACCGGAGCCAAGTGTGAGCTGTCTCGGCGATCGATCCAAACTGGCGTTTCTCGAAGCTCGGTGATGCTGCGGTGCCTCGGCGTCGCTGCATCAGCATTTTCGTGAGGGTAAGGAAGGGGACACACATAACATCCCCCTCGTTAAGACAGAGGCCCATTTTTCAGGTACGAATGAAAAAGGGCTGAGGTCCTGAAGGCTGCATCTGCAAGTCTTCAGTAGTTTCAGCGGTTTCAGCAGGAGTACGGGTTCTTAGTTTCCATATCCTTTTATAGAGCAGGAAACATACAAATGCACATATGATGATGTAAATAGGTAGCGTCCAATAGTTAAAAGTAGTCGAAATTGTTTCAGTTTCCAGATTGATAGGATTTTCTTTTTCTATTAAAGCTTCTAGCTCGTAGAGTCGATTTAGTTCAACATTTTCAATCATCAGAGGCCGATTCCTGTTTTTTATAGTTATATTTGACAAGTCGAAGGATAACAGCTTCACTGGGTGTCCTTGAAGTTTATTTCTTACATTTTTCTTAATATTTAGTTTTGTAGATACGCTGCAACCTTCCGGTATTTCAATTAAGTATGTTCCTTGTATAGAGCTGTGACTATCTCCATGACAGCTGAGTCTTATCTTTGTGTTCAAAGTACATGTCAGTAGGTAGTGTTTGTCGTCGAGCTTTTGCCAAATTTCTGTAGAGCTTTTATACGTATTATAGAGACATGTAGAGATTTCTTGAGCCGTTATAAGTTGATAAATACAATCTTTGTCTTTGTTCATGTATTGGTATGTAGATTCACGACAGAAATAACCTTCTTCAAATTTCTTGCATATGTTGTCCATATACTGGTAGCGTTCTTCATCCATTGCCAGGTAGGGTTTAGGAGGGATGATAATAGATTTATTTATAGTTGGTGAAGGATAAAGGTGATAGTAGGAATACTTATTTTTATACATAATAGGAAATGTCAAGATAAAAACAATCGTATTGTCAAGGTAATAAGATCCAGATTCAAGTAAGTCGTAATAATGTCTTAAGTCGGTCAACTTGTTTATTATTAGTTCGTCAGAGTTTTATAGAGTAGTTAGAGTATCAGAGACATATTTAATATCTGCATAAGATAATATATCGTGGTGAACAATTCCTAACTTCGAAAATGAGAGAGAGTTTTCAATTGAAATTAGAGAGTCTAAAATTGTCTGGCAATTTATTTTTAATAAGTCAAACAAACTAACCATTTTTATAAAATCATTGAGTCTATAATCTGTCATGTTGATTTCTCTGATTACTTCATTAATCTTTAGGTATATTTTGTTTTGATTATAAGTGATTGCAGCGATTGTTGAGTTATAAGCAGCGAGTAGATTTTTGTTTAATGAGATAGCTCTATTAAATGAACTCTGAATGATTTCTTGATTTTTACGTAAACTGGAGATAGCGTTAGAGATTTCAACAGCGTCATCATAATCTAAATTTCCGGTTATGTCTTTTATCACGGAACCCAGACCATTTATAAGTCCTCGCTTATATCTAGAGTTTAAACTGCTTATAGAATTATACTTTAACGTTATATGACTTAACCTATCGAGTAATATTTGCTTAGATACTAAAAAGTTACTAAAATAACGAGGGTCCGTTTGCTTAAGATAGTCGATAAATGCGATTATATGATTTTCTAAACTACTAATACTATCTCTAATTATATCTAAGTCTATATAATGAACGAAAGCGTGTTCGCTCTTTTGAATTTTCGCTATACCTAACTCAAATGGCAATATGCCTGGGTTATTGGTTAGCGGAGTCAGGGATACTTGAGGTACTTGGCCCTGGACTGCTCGATGTGTCGTTAGGACGATCCTGCAACACATTCGTTTGATTATTAAGAGGTCTTCTTAGATTCCTCTTATTATAAGTAACGTCTTTTACGTCTAAGATCTTAATACCGAGATCTTTCTTAACCTGTCTTGTCAAATAACGAGGTTGAGTTTTATGTCGAACTGCTAATGGGTTCTTTGAATAGCAGAGAATATTTTCCGCGTAAACAATTGGCGGTTCGCGAGATTCATTGCGTTTTTCCATGATTGTAGCTCGTTTTTCTTGAAGGTTTTTATTTAATATTGAGTATAAATCTTTTGTAGTTTCTTTATGTTTTTGTATGTAACTTTGTAAGTAAGTTGACTCTAAGTTTATATCCAATGGGTCTATGTTATCAATATGTCCATTTATGATTTCAATCGGTTTTTTGTTTGTTACGGAATGAATCGAGTTATTGTATCCTAAAACAGCGTATAGCATTAATGCGTTTGTTGAGAGTTCTGAACGAGTTTGGCTTAAGATTCGAATGTGTTCTAGGATGGTTGAATGGAAACGTTCAATAGCTCCGTTTGACTCTGGGTTGTTGACACTAATAAAGTGAAGACTGATTTTGTGCAATTTAGCAAACTCTTTTAAAGGTAGATTTTTGAATTCCGTTCCTGAGTCTGCTGTGAGACACAAAGGTAGGCCGTGATGAGTCATAAATATTGTTAGACAATTTAGCACACTTATACCTGTCATGCTTTCTAAGGGGTATGCTTGAGCATATTTTGAAAAGGTGTCAATGATTGTTAAAAACTTCTGTCCGTTTACGGATAACGTGTCAACGTGTACTACTTCGAATGGTTTGTTAGGTATTGGCACAATTTGAAACCGTTGTGTGTTAGGTTTTCTTTCATATTTACATGTTTGACATATTTCACAGTTATTTATATAGTCAGTTATACATTTTGTTAAATTTGGCCAATAATACGTTCTTTTGATTCTTTCTTCTAACTCATGAATTCCGCGGTGGTTTGTTTTTCCTTCGTGAAAGTTTTTAATTATTTGTATCTGTTTATCTTTGTCGGTGACGTCATCAAGCTTATTCTTGTAATAAGTTAATTTATAGGCTGAGTTTTTAAATGTGTTTTGCAAAATAACTGTTATATTGGGAATGAATTCAATGTCGGATATGTATATGCCATATTTACGATTTGGGGATATATATTCTTTGAAGAGTGATATAATTTCAGCTTCTAATTTATTTCGAGATATTTGTGCATATATTCTTTTCTTTCCGGGGAAGATTTCTTTAACGTGTGGTTTTGCAGATGAATGGTGCACTATTTCAATAAATAATTGATTGTTGCGAGTATTTATGGGAAGTTCTGAAATGGGTATATCGAGAATTGGATTTTCGTCTGCTGATTGGGCTTGACTGAGGTCATCTAATTCATTTAGTACAGGCAATTCTGTATGAGTGTTGACAATCAATGACATATTTTGGTCGGCTACGTTTTCGTCATCAGAATCTATGCAAATTGGGCTTAAATCGTTATTTTGAATTTCTATTCTTGATAATGCGTCAGCGTTTGTGTTTGAAGTTCCCTTTTTGTAAATTATATTATAGTCATAGTCTTCTAGTTTTAAACGCCATCGTATTAATCGGGAATTTGGTTCTTTCAAATTGAACAAATATTGCAATGGTTTGTGGTCTGTTATAATGTTGAATTTACGTCCGAACAAATAAGGTCGAAAATACTTTGTAGCCCACACAATTGCTAACAACTCTTTTTCGATTGTGCTATAGTTTATTTCATTGTCGTTCAAAGTTCTAGAGGCGTAAGCAATTGGCTTATCGGATCCAATTGTTCCCTGCGACAAAACTGCGCCTATTGCGAAATTTGATGCATCCGTTCTAAGATTAAACTCTTTGTTAAATTCTGGGTACTGTAATATCGGATCGTTAGTCAGGATGTTTTGACACAGTTTAAAACAGTTTGTATACTGTGGGGTCAATTCAATTTTAGCGCCTTTTTTAAGACATGCAGTTAACGGTTTTGTTAGTTTTGCTAGGTTTGGTATGAACTTGCGATAGTATCCAAGCAAACCAAGGAAAGATTTTATTTCTTTCTGTGTTTTGGGTATTGGATACCTCAAAATGGCATCGATTTTCTTAGGGTCAGGTTTAATTCCATCAGGTGTCACAATGTGACCTAAGAAAGGTGTTTCTCGTTTCAGAAATATCGATTTTTCAGGGTGAATCTTGAAATTAGCTTCTCTGAGTCGTTGGAAAACATTTTCTGTATTTATTATTGCTTCTTGAAGACTGACACTATAGATAATTATGTCATCGCAATAAACTATTACGTTTGGGAGTCCTCTAAGGACATTGTCCATAACACGCTGAAATGTTGATGGAGCATTTTTTAATCCGAATGGCATACGAAGGTATTCATAGTGGCCATTTTCCACTGAAAAAGCTGTTTTCGGAATGTCGTCTTTATTCATTTCAATTTGATGAAATCCGCTATAGAGATCAATTGTATTGAAATATTGACATCTGCCTAATTTATCTAAAATATCTGAAATATTTGGTATCGGATATCTATCTGAAATTGTCTTTTCGTTGAGTTTACGATAATCGACTACCAGTCGCCACTTTACTTTTCCTGTATGATCTGGTTTCTTTGGTACAATCCAAATAGGGGATGACCATGGGCTATTTGAGGGTTGTATTATTTTTTGAGTTAACATTTTATTAATTTGACTCTGAACTTCCTCTTTATGAACGTGGGGATATCTATAACTTCGGGCATAGATGGGTATCTCGTCAGTCGTTTTAATATTGTGCTTTATTTGATTTGTGAAAGTGAGGGGTTGATTTTCATCATGGAAAATATCAGAATATTTTTCACAAAGACATAATAATTGGTGTTTTTCTTCATCATTTAAATGGTCAGTTTTTATTAATTGTTCGACATCACTGGCTTTTTGTGAGACAATGTCGAAGTTGTGAATTTCAAAGTGGTCCTTTAATCTATAAACTTCCAAAGGGGACATAAGGCTTACGATAATATCATTATCAGTCGGGTTACAAATCTCAAAATATGCATAGCCATGTTTCGAGTTCGAAACTGAGGATGGAATAATGCATTTGTCTAAAACAGTTTCCGGTAGATAAATGTCGGAGTTATCTAATGATACAGGCATTTTCATGATTTTTGTCGATTTTCCTTTCACTAATCCTTCAAATAAATTTTTTATACCGGATTTCTGAATCGAAATCGGGTTTACCGCTTTTTCCGTCTCTAACTGTTTAGTCTCTAAGTTGACCTTAGCTTTCAATTGTTCAAGTAGCTTATAACCGATTAATCCGTCGAATACGTTGTGGAATTTATAAACAAAGAACTTCGCAGAGCTCTTATCGCGAAACTCACTGAACAACGGGATCTGTACTGAGAACTGATTAACTGTGGTACAATGTAAGTTGGTCACAGTGAATGGTTCATGAGTTAAAGGTATGTTCGAATAATACCTTTGTATTACTTCGGGTGACAAAAATGATTGATTTGCCCCTGTATCGATGAGTAATTTTAGGGGTGGATTTTTTATTTCGATGTACGGAAGCTCTCGTTTGATATGAGCATTAATTTCAATTATGGCGGGTTTTTGGTTTCCGAAACCTCGCGAAAATTTTGCTCGCACTGTTGTTGAGTTGCACCTACTTCCTGATTAATTTGGACATTTTGTTCAAAAATCGGTTCCGTAGTTTCAGTATATTGAGAATGTTGTGCTGGTACAGGCATTTGAGTAAAGTACTCGTTAGGATAGCAATTTTCGTCATAATAATTGTCATAATAGTTATCCAAGCCGTATTCTGCATAATAATTATTATCATCACCATACATTGAAGATGTTTCTTGAGCATGCAGTGAGAAATTCGGGTTAGGATTTTGTTGAAAATAGTTATGTTGGGGTGGTTGATTAAAAGCACGGTTTTGTTGAACAAAGGGTGGTCTATTAGCTGAACGAAATGAAATTCCACTCATAGGCTGTGGTCGTGTTGTAGTCATAGATGGTTCGGGTTTTACCTGATAAATTGGCCTTTGTTGGTTATTGTTGAAATGTTGGAAAGGTCTTGGTTGACCAACAGGTCGATGTTGGTTGGCGAAATAATTTTGCCGGTTGTTATAATTATTTTGTGAATTGTTAAACAGAGGTATTGGTCGTGGTTTAAACATATTAAAATGTTGTTTATTTTGGGGGAATACATTTTTGTTTTGTTGTTGTTGTGGTTGCATCAAAGTATTATTTTTACGCAAATAATTTATATTTTCTTCTTCTTTAATGTATTGCAAAGCAGTTGGTAAATCAATTGGTTTCATAGCACGAATGGTAGAGCCTAAAGGTTCTTTTAATCCAGCTAAAAATGTTTTCAAGCATTGCGATGTGAAAAATGTACGTTTACATACTTTCACCGTATCATCATTTTCATGCAAATTGACATAATTAATTAATGTATTTAATATATACATGCATCGATTGTAAAATCCTTGGGCATCGTCACTTTCTTGTTTTAAATTAACTAAATCTCTAGTTAACGAGTTTTCGTCTCTCTGGTCTGAAAAATGTTGTAAGAGCACACTTTTAACATTTTCCCATGTATCAGCGCCGTTGATGTTAACAACCTCTTCCGCTTTTCCACGTAATTTTCCTAAAATACTATTCAGGACTAACTGATTTTGAAAGCAATCAGGATCGTCTGTCATGTAAAACTGAGACAAGATCGTTTCAGCAGTACATACAAATCTAGACAGCTGATTTGGGTTTCCGTCATAAGTAGGAACCATATCAATTGCTGTTTTAAAAATGTTTAGAGCCGCTGCCTCCATTTTCGATAAATGTAGAGCGTTCAAACAAACTTATAACTAAAACAATCGCTAATACCACTATTTTACGATTAAAATAAATGATATCGAGTTAAACTACAATAGAATAACTTTTAACGATTACTTAAAATTAATATTTTATTTATTCAATTATTTTCTTTATTTATTTATATTTATTTTATTTTTTTAATATAGAGTCCTACTCTAGGTACTCTATAATATATTAATACCGTTAGTAAAGTCACAATTAAGTCGACATCAATAATCAATAATTCAGTCAATATAGACAATAAACACATTAATAAGGACAAGGATCTGGACTTACAGAATCAGCATTGCCTCGAACATTTTATTTTTATATAACGGCATTTTATTATTTAGTTTAATCACTTTTTAATTTTTCACACTTATTCTAAGGTTCACTTTTCGCGCACAGTTTACGTACTTTTGATGTTCGAAAAGTCCGTTTTTAGACGCAAAAAGATCCACAAGACTGCGCCACTTAAGTGAGTTCAAGATAGAACACACTTTTTAAAAACTAAAATTAATTTCTCAACTCGCGATAAATGATTTTAATTACCGGAGCCAAGTGTGAGCTGTCTCGGCGATCGATCCAAACTGGCGTTTCTCGAAGCTCGGTGATGCTGCGGTGCCTCGGCGTCGCTGCATCAGCATTTTCGTGAGGGTAAGGAAGGGGACACACATAACACGCGTCTCATCACTCAGAAAAATCAAATCTGCTTTTCTTTTTTCTACAGCTTTATCTTTTTAGGTCGAAAACATAAGCTAGCGTAATAATTTTATGGTCGACAATGTTTATGAGTAGAATGAAAAACTTGTAGGTATGTTATTATTTAGCAGTACTTTTGCTAAGCTACTTACGTAGATATTTCATAAGTCGGATATATTATTACTTTGGAGCATTTCCAAGCGTGCAGAATATGGTAATATGCTTGTCATCTTACAAAAGTAGCAACACATTCTAATAAACTCTTCTCTTAGAATATTATATTATTGTGGAATGGAAAACTGTTTAATATGTTAGTAATTACATAGAAGACATGGAACATTCCGCTTCATGCATCATGAAACATAATGTTGTCAAAAACAAACATAAAATATTGTAACAAAAGTTCTAAAAAAATGCCCCTCAGTTTCTTGCCGTATCTTCTGAGTAGTGGTTCTTTTTCCGATACGGTGGTAGAGTCATTGTAATAATTGACGTTTGTAAGTGCGTCTGTGATGCGAAAACTGAATAAAGAACTTTTGAACTTTAGGTACACTACAATGTTATATATCTTTTTCGCAACAGAAAAATATATATGACCAGAGCGAGCGGCTGAATGTGTTACCTGTGTTTAAATTACAGGGAAAATTTGGTGCGATGTTATTTTCCGTTACGTTCTTTTTTATTTTTTATGTATGATTATCGTTACAACAAATTGTAATAAACCATTTTGCACGAATAGAACCTAAACAGAGAAAACAAACATGTTTTTACTTTATAAGAGTATGTTTTAGTAATTAGGAAATACAATTTGTAGCTTGAACAGAATACCTATTTCATTTGTAAAAACATGTTTTGTAAACATTTATCGAGTTACATTTTTACGTAAATTTCATGTAGCATTCCATTATTTCAAAATGTTTTGTAACAAAATTAAATAAAAATTGATTATTTTTTTCATTTTCTTTTTTTTTATTATAGTGAATTGGCTTGCGTTTGACCACTATGTCACCTGATGGTAAGCGACGATGCGGTCGACGATCTAGCACGCTTACCAAGATAGTACCCGTTCACTCGAGACTTGAAGATTCCTAGATTGTAGCTAACAGGTTTATCTAACAGGTTTTTAAAATATTGTACGTCCGTCATGGATAAATTGTTGACACTATAGCTTACTGCAATTCTTACACCAATTTATACAGAATTTCTGCAATGAATGTTCATTTCATTTGATTTGATTTAATTGTGGTTCTTTCCTTATTTGACTAACGATTTACCGTGATTGGAGACCAGCTGACCATTTTGCGATTTCTAAAGTGAATCATATTATGATTTGTTTAAAGTGGCCTTTTTAGGCCACCTGGTTATTTAGTTTATTTAGTTCTTTTATTATTAAAATTAACTGTCAACTGTTTCTATACCGTTCTTGCCATTTAAAAATTAAAACTCAGAGTGAAATTAAAACGTAATTTGACCGCGCTTCTATGATCAATTAATCTGTCAATCTGTCAATGTCAGAAAAGGTTGTTTATGATTCCGTTCGAAAAAGCTATGAACTTTAAAATCGTTTTTTAGACAAGTGTAAAAATAGTTCATGTAAGTAAAAATATCTCGAGAAGCTCTTGAAGCTTCTTTTAGTGGAAATATTGCCATGATTTAGAAAAAGATAAAAAATTCTGTTTCCTACGCGGGACGTGGTGCTTTTATTAACACTTGTAACGCGCTCGGCGGTCTTTCAAAACGCAACCTAAATAGGGTCTCCCCTAGTTAGGATAGTTCGTCGAGGCAACAAACAAGACAACTAACATCCAACTAACACACTTGCAATTTAATACAAAACAGTAAAATTCTTAAGTCTGAATCTTGAGTCGAAAAATGACTAGAAGTCTACGATTAGATTAGATTAGATTAGATTAGATTAGATTAGATTAGATTAGATTAGATTAGATTAGATTAGATTAGATTAGATTAGATTAGATTAGATTAGATTAGATTAGATTAGATTAGATTAGATTAGATTAGATTAGATTAGATTAGATTAGATTAGATTAGATTAGATTAGATTAGATTAGATTAGATTAGATTAGATTAGATTAGATTAGATTAGATTAGATTAGATTAGATTAGATTAGATTAGATTAGATTAGATTAGATTAGATTAGATTAGATTAGATTAGATAACGCTTTATTGTCACACAACAACATAAAATAATTACAAAACAATACTTAAACCTAAAGTGTTACAATGGGCGGTCTTATCGCTTATAGCGATCTCTTCCAGACAACCTTTGGATGAAGAGGACTCAAAGAAACTGTGAGGGACGGTGGTGTTGTGTATAAAAAAAATTAACCAGTATAAAATAATAATATTATATACAGACTACATAATCATAATAATATATAATTAAATATAAGTGTAATATAGGTACAAAGGTACCAAAAAAAAATACATATCATAATAAAGTAAAAAATAAATAAATATATCTATATCATAAAATATATAAATAAATATATATACTATATTAAGTATACGATTAGTAGTATCAAACAAAAGGAGTTTGCTGAATAAGTTAAAGTTAATTAAGTCTCACTTACAATCACTCGTGGTATGTCTCTCGTATGCATAATGCCGTCTGTAAGTAAGTGGTTATGGGCAGGCGTGGCGCTTATCATGAGGCGAGCGACTTGCTAGTCTCAGTTCAATAAAAAAAAGCTTAAGTTTGGTTATTCAAACTTAGATCAACTGTTTTTTTTTTACGCTTAATAGATCTATGTTTGGCCACTATCTCGCCTGATGTGAAGCGATGATGTGGCCTAAGATGGAGCACTTAGATCTAGAGAGAGACGGCAGTTGAGCGGCTGCTCAGACCCCAACACGACTAGGTCACTTGACGGCATGGCTTTGGCTTTTTTTTTTGTTTAAACTGTTTTTAGTTTAGGACTTTGCACTACGTAAGTAATAGTTTGTATTCATTGCTTGCACAAAGTGCCTACCTATACTATTTATTTGAACCAACCAATGAACTGTTTCTAAAAATGCACTTTGCAAAAAAACAACTACAGACTAGCATAATTAGCCATGACTCAAATGAGTAAAATATGGAAGGACAGCAACATCGGCTGACGAACGAAAATTCATATAGTGCGTACGCTTGTCTTTTCTATTTTTCTTTATTGCTCAGAAGCCTGGACCCTCAAAGCCACTGACAGGCAGAGAATCGACGCATTTGAGATGTGATGCTGGTGGCGTCTACTAAGAATCCCCTGGACAGCGCGTCGCACAAACGTGTCCATCCTGAAGCAGCTGAAGATCGAGCAGCAAAACCGGCTCTCTTCCATCTGCCTGCACCGGGCGCTGCAATACTTTAGTCATATAGCCCGCAGGAATACCGACAACCTGGAAAGGCTAATCATAACGGGCAAGATCGGGCAAAAGACCAAGAGGCCGGAGTCCGAAACGTTGGTCCGGCCAGGTGTCGCAGCAGCTAGAAATGCCAGTCAACAAGGCACTCCTCGAAACCGAAGATCGAAGTAGGTGGAGAGAAGCAATACATACTCTGCATGGAAGGAGTTACGATCCTTAATAATGAGGGAACGACTGAGGAGGAGAAGGAGCATAATTAGGGCCAAGAAAGGGCCAATAAATCTAAGAGTGTGGCCAAAAATGCTTCTTTATCTTAAAACAATAATTGTTTCAAAAAAAGTATTCCGATTCTAAAAATCTAAACTAAAGACTTGCAAGGCAAAAGGGGCCAATATATCAAAAGAAGTGCCCTAAAAAAACTTCTCTATATTTTCCAAATTGATAACGAGCAAGAAACCTTACAATAAAATAAATTTCTTAGACAATAACGGTTGGCAATATTGGCGAACCAATTTCAATTGTAACTTTCGACCTTTGCACAAGGGCCCGATAGAATTGTTATGGCCCCTTGAGAGAGCTGTGTCATGACGTCGTTTGACCCTTTTATGTTTACGATCTAATTTTTTTAATAGAATTTTGACGGGAATTGTAGCTAAGATACGAAATGCTTTTTAATAAATGCTTTTTCCTTTTTACCAGGTTTTTATTAAGCCACTTTCTTGTCAAATTTCGAGCACTTCCCGATTAGCTATCCGGCTGAAACTTTCAGGGTAGCTCACAATTGGATGACAATGCATTTTAAATCCATTTATTAGCATGCAATGCCGACCTAACCTCAAAATGCGCAATGATAAAAAATCTAATAATGATATTGATTGATTGATTGATAACACTTTATTGTATACCAAAAACATAACAAGAACAAATAAAAATAGAACTTAAAAATTTAATTACTACAATGGGCGGTTTTATCGCTTATAAGCGATCTCTTCCAGACAACCTTTGATATTACTTACATACTTACTTACATTGCATGTTTTTATATAAATTCAAAATGACCCTTTTAATATTTGTACACCGGAAACGGAAGAGTGTTTGAAACATAAAATGTAATAATATCTACTATACACAATACTCTTACGAATAAATGAATTATGAATTATATTCTACTAATATTATAAATGCGAAAAGATGGATGGATGGATGTTTATGTTACTCAATGACGCAAAAACTGTTGAACGGATTTTGATGAAATTTGATTCGTAGTTTCTAAGTCTTGGACATAGGCTACTTTTTATCCCAGTAAACCACGGGTGAAACCGTGGGGCACAGCTAGTATCTACCATTTTTAAGTAGTTTGTGGGCATAGAACAAGTCTCGGAATAAGAACTCGGTGTTCTGGTTTAAAAAGCTAAAGAGATGGCATCCAAAGAGTTTAAACCGTAAAACGTGAAACCGCAAGCTTAGTTGTACAACAAAAGAAGTTTACTTTGAAAACCAATTTAAAACTTCCCTTTTACTATGGCTACATCGGTTGTCTTTACACATCAAAACAAAGACAACAAAACCACTAGACTATGCTTACAGGGAAGTCTCACTCATGGAACTTTAGCAGCATTTACCGTAAAGTATAACGGCTAAAGTATAACTTTAGCGGCATTTACCATATATATGTCGCAGCCAACTAGCTTAATTCGCCGTTCAATTAACAGCCTCTTTACTAAACAGCGCCGGCCTCGGCCCTGCACCAATGACTTATAGTTAAGTGCAGATTTTGCACGCTCGCTCTTAAAACGGTGAAGGAAAACATCGTGATGGAACCCGCTTACGCGCTTTGGAGTGGTAGGCTCTGGCCGTGGTTGTAATACCACCCACCGAACAAAGCCATGCCGTCAAGCGACCTAGTCGTGTTTCGGGATGATGTTCGGTGAACCATTGGGGAGACGAGTTTGAGCAGCCGCACAACTGCCGTCTCTCTCTAGATCTATGTGCTTCATCTTAGGCCACATCATCGCTTCACATCAGGCGAGATAGTGGCCAAACATGGATCAATTAGGCGTAAAAAAAAACCTCTCCAAATGTACATATATGATTGCAATAAATAATTGAGTATTGAGTATTGCTAAGTACAGCACCACTACTGTAGAAACAATTCATACTCTTTACCGGCCAATCACAAACTTGCTTTTGACGTGAATTCTATAAAAGTTTTCATTGTCGTACCAGTGGAGAGAATACCAGAAAAAATGCGACAAAAAATAAATTATTTTTCAAAAAAAACTAAACCGACTTCAAAACCACAAATGGCACTCAAAAGTAAAAAATAAATTAATATAATTATCATAAGCGCTACCCACTCATATATTTGAAGTCGGTGCCAGCCAAGTCTAATAGGTAGTAGATAAATACTATGTATATAGTAAGTACTACTTGTAGGTAGTATTTATCTACTACCTTTTAGACTTGGCTGGCACCGACTTCAAATATATGAGTGGGTAGCGCTTATGATAATTATATTAATTTATTTTTTACTTTTGAGTGCCATTTGTGGTTTTGAAGTCGGTTTAGTTTTTTTTGAAAAATAATTTATTTTAACCTTTTTAGTGAAAAACAAGTTTTAATTAAATTAATTCAAAAAGTTTTTAAAGACAAGCTTTTATGATCTAGAAGCCACATCATGACGAAGTTTAAAACGGGCTATCACAATTAAATGCATGTACAAAAAAATTTCATGTCTGTACTATTCACCGTTGAGGAGTTCCCTCACCGGAAGTCAACCCTGGGTGAAGCAGGTGAAGTAGTCGAATACAAACCTCCACCTTTAGAAAGTTGGTTACGAAAAAAACAAGAACCGACTTGAAGATTAAACTTATATTTTTTTGTTTTTGCTATTTTTTTCAAAAACTACTGAATGAATTTCGATAAAATTTATATGGGACCACCTTTGAAGTATTACCTACCAATCAAAAAAAGAATCATCGAAATCAATGCATAATTGGCGGAGTAATCGCGTAACAAACACACAAAAAAAAAATAAAAAAAACATACCGTCGAATTGTAAACCTCCTCCTTTTTGAAGTCGGTTAACAAAAACTACTGAATGAATTTCGATAAAATTTATATGGGACCACCTTTGAAGTATTACCTACCAATCAAAAAAAGAATCATCGAAATCAATGCATAATTGGCGGAGTAATCGCGTAACAAACACACAAAAAAAAAATAAAAAAAAAAAAAAAAAAAAAAAAACATACCGTCGAATTGTAAACCTCCTCCTTTTTGAAGTCGGTTAAAAACGTGCACATCGGGAGCTTCATCCTCCTAAACTTTAAGAGTTACAAAAATGATGGATATATCGTTGTGAAGACAAAGATGCACGGAACATTCCGTTTCTGCCAAGTAGCCAACTGGCACATAAGAAACATAATATTGTCAAAAACAAACATAAAATATTGTAACAAAAATTCTAAAAAAATGCCCCTCAGTTTCTTGCCGTATCTTCTGAGTAGTGGTTCTTTTTCCGATACGGTGGTAGAGTCATTGTAATAATTGACGTTCATAATGCCAGAATTGAATAAAGAACTTTCGAACTTTGATATTGTGCAATACTTATGCGTCTTTATCGCCGTAAAATCGCAGGTCAGTTATTTAAACGCATAATGGACTAAGTAGTTCCAATGGTACAATGGATGTAGGTCGGTCCAAGTAGGTACACTCTGCTTTGCATGAGTCTTCAGAGAACTGCCATTGTTAGACTAGCGGAAGGACGCGCCCAGGCATTAATAGTTCGATGTTTATTTAAAAGTAATACAGTCCGTCATGTCATATTTTGTCCCATGAAAGTTTATCGTAACTTGTAGTTATCGTATTTTGGTGTAAATTAGTGAGATGTATTCGATTTTTTGCCTGAATTGACAATAATTAAAATGCCAGTTTATTGGTCTTTTACCGGATACATTTCGGAGTGTGTGCGACGGAATTACATGAACTTATTTCGCCATCCCCATTCTATCACCGGACGAACAGGCGTACGGCAAGCCGTCATCAATTTATGGTTGACATCCCTCCTGCTCGCACCAAGCGCTTTGCTTCGACCTTCATAATCCGAACGGCCAAGGAGTGGAACTCTCTGCCGGCATCTGTGTTTCCGGATAGCTATAATCTGGGTGTCTTTAAGACAAGAATGAACAGGTTTCTTCTAGGCGAGCGTGCTACATCTTCGACCGCATCGTCACTTGACAACAGGTGAGATAGCGGTCAAACGCAAGCCTATAAATAATAAAAAAAAAAATTAAACCACGTCTTATTAGTCGCAGTGAAGTTCACCTTAATTTGAGCTCAACACGATATACGATTGGCGCTTAGGAGACTAGTGGGTAGGTACAAGAATTGTATGAAAAGTAACAAAATAGGAACTTTTTGGAGAAGAGGAGACGAACAGGTCGTACGCTTAATGGTAAGCAATACGCCTGCCCATAACAGTTGCAGCCCCACCCAGAACTTTGTTTTGCAAAATCTTGCGCGGCACTGCACTGCGCTCGTCATCCTGAGACAATTAGCTTTCAAGTCTCATATGCCCAGTAATTTTGCTGGCTTCAATGCCCTTCAAACCGGAACACAGTAATACTTGCGCACTACTGCTTGGCGGCAGAATAACTGGCAAAGCGGTGGCCGTTCATGCAGATTAGTCACACTGTAGATACCAACCTACGTGTTATTTAAAATATGTGGAATTAATTTAACATTTTGAATAAGCATCTTAGGACACGCTTCATGCAGCAATTTAGTTGACAGATTCTTTGGTGCCGTAGTTTGTAAACTTAAAAGTTACGGGCTCGATGTATGCTACAAGCACTGAGTAAATGCTGAAGGGTAATAAATTGTAATAAGGCATGTTTTGGGCAGGTGCCAAAATATCGAAAACTCAAAACAAATAATTAACATGGTAAATACTCCGTTAATAATTTAGATAATAGTAGGCGTTTTTATATAACAAACGTGACTAAATGTGTCACTCACTGTCATTGCCAAAGATAAAATTTTAATAATTTTTCTTTGGTCTTTGCCACCTAAAAAATGGAGGGAAATATTGGCGCCAAGAAAACCTGTCAATGCCTTTTGACACTTAGGATTTCGTTCGAAAATGCTTCGAATGTTCTAAATTGTTTTGAGGCAGGTGTGGAAATTCTTCGGATTTAGATCGCCTTTCAGCGATAAGATTAAATACATGATAGAAAGTTTAATTTCCGTTCTAAGCCGTGATGTGATTGAATTTATGATGATAGAGACACGCGTAGAGATGGTACTAAAGAAACTAATAACATGGTTTAAAAAATAGTCACAAAAAAATTAGACGCTCGAATTAAATATTAAAATAAGGAAGATATGTGACAAGGGTCTTAAATTATTATATTTCTATGAAACACTAACGAAAGTCAAGTAAAAAACTAAGATGGTTAAAAAAACTAAAGAAAATATTCGACATCGGACTTGGTGACCACTGTAGCTCAATTGGGCAGCTTTCTTCCCGCGCTTAGGGAATACCTCAATTTGTGTATCGGAAAGAAATAGGTAGACAGGCTTACCTTTTTTTTTCAGTAAAATAAGTAAAAAAAAATAATTGAATAAAGTTTAAATTTTTAACGCACTTTAATTGATTTGTATTGTGTGTGCATTTTCGTGCCTATTAAAAATCTGTTGCCTTCTGACAAATACATTGTCATTGGCCAATCCGAGCGTTCCATTAGATTCGTTTACTACGACTCGCTACGTAATATGAAATGAAATTAGGTCGCATTTTCTTTGCTGCCAAGTTATGGGATCCCGGGATATTAGCCGGGATCCCGGGACACGGGAATTGTGTTAGCGGTTAGTTACCCACTCATAGTGTGATGGGATTTAATCAGAATCTATAATGGGCTATGCGAGAAGGAATTTACTCTTAGGTTCAGTTTGAATCTTATATTTTATACTAATAAGTGTTACTTGATGTTATTTTATCCAATAGTCTAAGCGTGTACTTTTGAAGACACTTTAAGAGCAATTCTGATATTTGTGTTCAGTTACCAATTGTCGAAAATATTTTTGTCGAACTCATACTTGTCGAATTATGTTCAGTCGAAACAATGATTTGTCGAACTATATTTTATCAAAGTGTCGTGTCGAAATAAAAACCGTTCAGAGGGACACCCCCTTGCGAGTTCCTTTCCGTTCCGTTCCACGTACATCAGAGACATAAACTGAAACGCAATGAAAATATGTAGTGCAATCCCGCTGATTATTATATAGGTTGTTAGAATAATATAATATGTATGGGGTTGATAGCAAATGTAAAATTAATTTAAATAAAAATAAATAATCTCTCCTAAGTCTTTCGTAACTCTCGTTCCAGCGTTCGACGAGTCGACACCTAATAAATAATGTTAAATAAAGAAAGCCCTAACAACAAGTCTCCTTGTACGACACGTGTTTCGCCGTCTGCATGAGGCATCATCAGGTGTCGACTCGCCGAACGCTGGAACGAGAGAAACACAAACTGACGGACATAACCCCAATCGTGGTAACGCGTCGATACCGAACTAAGAGACTTTATGTCGAATTAAATTCTAATCTATCAAATCGAATCTATTAGTAATTTAGTTCCCGGGATCCCATAATGGAGTTTCATTAGATTCTCGCCTACTAACTAACCGGTAATAATAGAATTCCCGTGTTGGGCATCTGACCTATATAATATAATGAATAGGGCTTTTAGCACGAGCAGTACTATGAATTCTGTACAGTATTTACACAAATATTATAAATGCGAAAGTTTGTATGTCAGTGTGTTTGTTCCCTCTTCACGCCGCAACGGCTGAATGGATTTGAGTAAAATTCGGAATGGAGGTAGCTTATATAAATTGATATGAATGTTGGAAGTGACTAGGTTTTACAGCCATGCTCACTCAAATGTCTTTGCTTGTGGCGGCTGTGTGTCGGGTCACTCCCTTCCTTCCAATATGGTTGAGGGAGTGATGGCTGGTCCACAAGTCATACTCGTGAACGGGTGCTGCTTGCGGGGACTGGTCTGGTCTGGTCACTCCTAATTGCTACTCTCATCCCTATTTATATTTAGTTTTCTTTGCTGATACTATAACTATGGGACATCTCACTCGCACTTCTTGTTTGATATTCTGTTAATTTTAATTTTATACCCAGTTAATTTTAATCAAACAATTGTTCATTGTAATATTTCGACACATTTTAAAAGAGTTGAAAAAATAGACACCCCGCAGAGTTTCTTGGTACTATCTTCTCTAGCGTATTTCCGAAGCACTGGTAGAGTCAGTTTTCGCAATTATTTTCTGCACCCGGACTAAAATTTGAATATAGGAAAGATATGGTTATATATACTTACCTTTTTTCAAAGTAATGTTAACTTAAGTTACAATTTTTATCATTTAGTTACATTTTTAATTTTGTTGTAGATTAGTTTAATTAGTCTTTATCATTGTATATATTTGTAAATAATTGTTTTTACGTTATATACTTTGTTCATAAATAAATATTGTATTATTTATAACATAATTATAATTTTATTTGTATTGAGTTTATGATTTTTTTTTTCTTTTTTTTTTACGCTTTATAGATCTATGTTTGGCCACTATCTCGCCTGATGTGAAGCGATGATGTGGCCTAAGATGGAGCACATAGATCTAGAGAGAGACGGCAGTTGAGCGGCTGCTCAGACCCGTCTCCCCGATGGTTCACCGAACATCATCCCGAAACACGAATGATGACGTTATGATGTTTAAAAGTGCACTTTTCTGCCCATTTAATAAATGATATTTAACTTTGACTATACCCTGGGTATATAGGCTACATTTGGGATACGCATTGAAAACGGTATACCTACCCGTTTGGGAGCTAAGAAACCACAGAGCCAGTGTTTGTGTGTGTATACACATACAGACAGACAGACAGACATAGACATAAAACTTATAACAACTTTTTTGCGTTAGGGGTTAAACATTTATTTACTAATATATACTCTAGCACAAAACAGTTTTTATGTACAGTGAGGACTTTGTGCTAGATAGCATTTTCTACCAGTCATCAAGTACTTGCAAAAAAAAAAAGTGGCAACTTTTTTGCGTTGTGAGTTAAACCTATTTATTTATATACTTTAGCACAAAACAGTTTGTTTGTACATGGAGGACTTAATGCTAGATAGCACTTTCTACCAGTCATCCAGGACGTGCAAGAAAAAATGGTAGCGGTGTAAAGTGTATGAAGGGAAATTTTTAATATTTTTAATTATTGACTATATACGAATTAATCACAAAAAATCGAGGACATGTGACATCCACCAACCCGCACTGGGCCAGCGTGATGGATAACATACTCTATGAGAGAAGGCCCGTGTCCCAGCAGTGGGAACGTAATGGGCTCGTGATGATGTAAAAAAATATGTATATAGGTATGTATATAGGCAAACTAGTTTTCCAAGTACTCCATGTTTCTATGTATCGCAGTGTGAAATAGACCGTAATGAAATTAGGGCAGATTTCCACAGCGGCGCAACGGGAATAGCGATGGTAGAGAGGAGAGGGTCGGGAAGGGAGAAGAAAGGGGAATTATGTTATGTTGTTAACTGTGGCGGGCTGAAACCTATTTCACAATGAAGTTATATTTATTTAATTACCTATTACAGGTATTTAACTGGCAATGTTCATTGTTTGTTTTTTTTTTTGGGTCAAATCTTGCAAGTTGAATCAGAACCAGTTCCTCTTATCCTACGGAGTTAACATTTTGTATACTTGTCAAAGTCCGATGACAATGTAATATTGTGATGACAGCCATCTGATCTGCTGATGGAAACGAAAGGTGGGCTGTGGAACTCCTTGACGGATAATCGTAAACTACTAGTGTTTGGGCTCATTTTAATCTGCTCGCGGTTTCGATTACGAATTGGTAAATGCTTGTCTTGAAAAATATATTTTTCAACAAAAATCTTGTTATCCCGAGAAACTGCGGGCGAAACCGCGGGGCACAGCTAGTTGCTCTATAGATGGAAACTCCGCCACCTACGAAATAGTTCAGGTAAGTTTCCCCTGTTGCGGGAAAAGAAGTTTCTTCCACAAAATAATATTGTACTTACGAATATAATTTCGTGTTGAGGCACCTCGAACGAGGGATGTTCACTTAACATCGATATATCGAATTTAATCGATGTTTGCCATACGATATATCGGATTGATTCAATGTTTTGAGAAATATTTATTCTGTTCGATATATCGGTACATTTATTTATAGAAACATCTATTTTTTTTGTAGAATCTATTAAAAGAACTAATTTTGACAAATCAAATCAAATCAAATCAAATCATTATTTATGTGCCAGAATGTAGTACAAAGCAGATGGTAATAATTACAATTAGATTCAGTACATCTTACCATTCAATAGTGTGCAAACATAATATTTTCAAATTTAATAGAAAAATCGTAATATATAATAGAGTTATCCAATTAAAATTTCCCACCACAATCAATTAATTATTGTCAAATTTTATAATTAGCTACTGCAAAGCTTTACTAAAAAAAAAGACTATTTCATACCATTACAAATCCATAGTATTAGTATGTTAGATCACTTATCGCAGACTTATAGCTAAGTTTAGTTGTGTTAGTGGTAAGTTTATGGTATTTAAAATTTTCAGTTACTAATAACTACTGCTAATAATAATTACTACTGTTAATAATTACATTAAAAATATAAGTAAATTTTAACACTATTTGATGATTTCAGTTCTATTAATATTATAAGAGCGAGTGTGGCTCAGTGGGAGCTCGTGCGACTTTCGATCCGACGCACCCGAGTTCGAATCCCGCTGACCCCGCATCACTGACTTTCTTAAGCTATGTGCGGATTTAACACAGTCGGGTCAGGTCGCTCTAAAACAGTGAAGGAAAATATCGTGAGGAAACCGGCATGTCCAAGAATTTTTCACAAAAAGTCAAGGACATGTGACATTCACCAACCCGCACTGGGCCAGCGTGGTGGATTATGGCCCATTCTCTCTCTATGAGAGAAGGCCCGTGTCCCAGCAGTGGGAACGTGATGGGCTGATGATGATGAATATTATAAACGCGAAAGTTTGTAAGAATGGATGTACCTTTGTTACTCTTTCACGCAAAAACTACTGAATGGATTTTGATGAAATTTGGTATGGAGATAGCTTATATCCTGGATTAGCACATAGGCTAGTAGTATTTGGGTGGTAGAGTCATTGTAGTCATTGACGTTCATAAGTGCGTCTGTGACGACAAAACTGAAATAAAGAACTTTTGATTGATTGATTGATTGATTGCTACTTTTTATCCAGGGAAACCGCGGTTGAAACCGCAGGGCGCAGCTAGTTTAAAATAAATGTCATTGACAGATGATGACATTTGTGAGCGAGCAGCTAAATTATCTATCCTGACCGATTAATGGACCGTTCACTCTCGATTTAGTCTGTGGATTCTGTGGGTTCATTTTATTCACTTTCACTCACTCCCACTCTTTTTCCTCCGTCCGTCGTCAAGAAACACTCATAGAAAATCACTATTTATACAGCTGTGTTACTCTAATCACTGATTCTACGTTCACACATACAAAATTAAAGACCGCTTACTTTCTGCTTTTGTCTGAAAAAAGATAATATTAAATTTTTGTGAATATGTCGATAAATATCGATGTTGGGATCCGATGTTTTACATCGAACATAAATATCGATTTATTGTTTTAGTGGACATCCCTACCTCGAACATTGAATGTGGTAAGCCCGTAGCCCTATGTGCGTGTTCTGCGGAATTTAGTAATGAAATCAGGGCAGATTTCCACTGCGGAGTAGTGGAAATTGAGTTACGCGTTATGTTACTGGATAGTAGTGAGGGGAAAAAGGGGAATAGTTATAAGTGATGGGTTGTGGTAGGTTTCTCGTATTCGGAAGGCCATCTCTGCTTTCCCAGTATTCTGCCAGTCGAGTTCAAGCAAGTCGTTTGCCTGATGCTAAGCGCCACGCCTGCCCACAACAATTGCAGTGCCACCCAGAACTTTTAATACCATAAAAAGCACTGCGTAGGACTACATTGCGCTCATCACCCCGAGGCAATCAGATGTTAAGTCTCTATGTCCAGTAATTTTGCTGGCTATGATGGCCTTGAAACCGAAACACTTGCGCACTACTGCTTGGCGACAGAATAACTTACAAAGCTGTAACAATAAAGTAAGCTCAACTATCCGTTGTAAGTGGAATTGAATTCGATTTTTTCCGAAATGTATGTACTCAGTATGGACTGAGTGAGCTTTAGATTGAATATGAAGCGTTAAATAAAAAATAATTGACAATTACCTAGCTGAAATGTCTATTTCGACGCGGTGCGTGGCAGCGCGGGTGCACGGCACGGGTCCTACTAGCCTCCCTGCGTCGCTACGTTACATTCACATTCATTCATTGACATTTCAGCTAATTGACAATTATATTTTGGCCATTGAGGAATGACACTATAGAGTCCTCGACAGCGTAACACTTTTGGAAAGCAATAGTTTTTTGACAGTAATTTTGGAGTGTTTACCATACCTATGAAAAATTCTCCCATTCGCTTGAATGAAAATATAACGTGTTCTGCGTTGCATTGCAGCCACTATAACTTCAGAAGTTCGTGGTTGGTCTGTAAAAGGTAGGACATCTGTACTATTCTGTACCCCAGAGTGAAGAATAGGGAAATATTATATATGCATATGTTGTCGAAAAATCTAGAAATTACTTTTTATGATAGACTCCTGTAAACAGATCAAAAGGTGAAGGTCTCTTTTAGGTGGCCGAGTAATGAATACATTCTAGCGTGGCCACAGAATAATAGTATAGATTTCCTACCTTTTACAGACCAACTACCTACGACTTTCTAAAGCTATAGTGGCGGCGATACAACTCAGAGCTCGAATGACATTGCGGTAACTACATTTCCTTACGGTATGCTTCTTATGCAATCATTAATATTTTGTTGTTAACCAGGTTTTATCTAGGATTAAACCAGTCAGGTAAATAAAATAATCAAATAAAATATATGACACATTTATACAATATACATACATTAATTATTTCCATACAGGTAAAATTTACAATAGAAGAACTAGTATTTTGACATAATTTACAAGACTGCAGCACAACTGATACTTAGGATATAGGTAGATAGATAAACACAATGTTAAAAAAAAACACTTGAAGTATTCTAAATAGCATAGTGTCTCAGTTAAATGTCATACTGTCGGAGTAGATCACAGACGTACTTATGAAAGTCAATTATTACATTGACCATACCACCGTATTGGATAGCACTAACTATACATAACTGTCAATTCACTACACTAACCCGAAACGGTTTGTCCTTTTGTGTCCTGAACAGCCTTGACGTTCACATGATGATGAAGTCTACGTTCATGAACTCGTTCTCACTATGTGGCGTTAATTAGGATTAGAAATCCGAGATTCGTTGCTTACATTTTTATTGTAGGATTGTGATCCATCAATGGAATTGGATGATTGGCCATAGTAATCGACAGCAAGGACCTGTAAGATAAATTTATTACACAAAATAAGAACTTATTTACAACATATGTTCTTACATAAGAGGCGAATGCCTTTACTATTAAAACAATTCTACTCTCTTCTTACTAAACTTTAACTTTTTAATTTCAAATTAAATAAAAACTATAATCATTAACTACTTTTATTACCTATATCTTAATTAAATGGTTTAAGAATGCACAATTTTAATACATTTAACATTTTACACAAATATGCAATTTGTTACCCGACGTAATGGGAACTGAAATGTTTATACGATGGCCACACTGACACACGAAACTGGTCAATGTTGTTTTAACAAAATAACACCGAAAACTGAATATATCAAGCCAAATGCAGGTTCTAATTGTCGAACCCGATGTATAGTTACATCCACATAAATTATAGTTACCGAAAAACATCAATAAACACAAGAAAAACACAAACGTTTGAAAACTTAATCTTTCAGTACAATTTTCACTTCACCATGAATGGAACACCCGAATATTTTTTCACATTTAATTCTAAATTGTTTCTAGTACACATTCACAAAGATTCACTTAAAAATAATAAAAAATACCACAACACAAATTAAAAAACCACAAGCCGACCCTGCCGGGCCACTATTTTGACTTAACATGTCATGGCCAATGTTAAGAAAATGGGTTACGCGATAGAGACAATATGATAATAGTTCTACCTCGTTCTTTATAAGAGCCTGTTGTATAGCGCTATCCTTGTTTCGGTCGGAAAACTTCGTAATTATCCCTCTATAGTGTAAGACCTCAATGATTTTGGCCAACTATTATTATTTTTTTTTTTTTAATTTAACTCTATTGATTTATTCTTAAACATGGACTGAGTATATACATTTCGGAAAATATCGAATTCAATTCCACTGTGTATATATGGCATAGTAAGTATTTAACCATGAATCACTAGGCCCTAGCTGTTATTCGAGGGCTCACCCTGCGAGGTCGTGTATTGACGATGTTCGCAGCAATTACGGTACCCCTATCTGCCCTTTCCTACCCATTACTTACCCTATGGGTAAATATCCATTCTTGAAATACATGATCCCATTTATACTGATGTATGGTATCTACGTACTTTAGGTAATGTTGGGTATGAATAATTTTCTCTTGTGTGGGTGTGGTCAATCTGGGGGCTTACTGTTTAACTTTCACATCTATCGCGATACTTTTTAATTTGACATCTGAAGGATGTTTACAAACTTCAGATCGACAAACTAGCGGTTGTGATTGCGATAGCGATCGCGACTTATTTTTGTAAGATATTTGAGTAAACATTATGCTCATTTAATGTTCAATTAAATTGTTCATAATAGGGGATCGTCCGATCCCGAAGTAAGTCCCGAGTAATCGAGAAAAAATCTAAAATGTAGTTAGAACAAATGTTCGTCGAACCAGAAAGATCATTCAATCAATATTTTTGTGAAATAATAATGATTTATATTTTTAAAATATTAAATAAATTCGAATAATTCTGACATTTTTAATCTGTTCTTCATCTCAAACGAAACAACAATCACAGCGCATGACGTCATTTGAAGGCAAATGCCGTGAGTCAAGCTTGTGTTTATTTAACGTTTTTGCTTTTCATAGAATGTATTGTTGTTAATTTTTTGTTCCATTACTACAATATAGTCCCCAAACCTCAAAAAATGTATTTAAATCTCTTTGCAAGTTTTATTTCGAAGAGTTTGTCGTTCTCTACCTTCATATGACGTCACAAGTTTTGAGGTAACCTTTTGCACGGCTATATTTGAAACATAATATTTAAACATAGTTAGGTACTTTTAGAGCGTTATTTAATTAAAATAGTGTTTTTCATGGCTATATAATATATTCATTGTAGTTAATTTAACTTTCATAGTTCATTTTACTTTCTGAAAAGTTGTTTGATCCTCCATTGGAAATTTACCGGTATTTGGATAACCTGGTGCAGTAGTTTTCAGTATGTAATATAAATGAAACCACAGCCTTCTTGAATTATGTATGTATTGGCCGATGTTTTAATTCCTCCTAGTTTGCCACACATGCCAGAGAGGGTAGCCAATACCCCTTATCTAAATTAACCTAAAAAATTATTAATTATGTTGCCATTTCAAAGATGACCTATTTATTACAACACCTGGCAGTAACAAACGAATTATTTGTACTGCTACGCGTCGATTTCTTTCACTTAAGTAATACATTCGTTCTGATAGAGATTGTGATTAAGCAACTCAGACAATTCCATTTTGAAAATTAGTATCACGATCATAATCGTTATTCCTATATTTGTTAAAGTTAGACAATAAACCCCCAGGGACCAAAATATTGGCAAAACATTGGTATCGATACCACAAAGTAACGTTAAAATCGATACCATAAAGTAACGTTAAAATCGATACCACAAAGTAACGTTAAAATCGATACCACAAAGTAACGTTAAAAATAACGATACCACAAAGTAACGCTAAAGGTGTCGTTACCTAAAAGTAACGTTAAAAGTATCGATACTACAAAGTAACGTTAAAAATATCGATACCACAAAGTAACGCTAAAGGTATCGTTACCAAAAAGTGACGTTAAAAGTATCGATACTACAAAGTAACGTTAAAAGTATGGATATCACAAAGTAACGCTAAAGGCATCGTTACCAAAAAGTAACGTTAAAAGTATCCGTAAAAGTGAAATACTGGTATAAATAGTATCGATATTTGCTACGGAAAGAAGAAGGGAAATAAATTTAATTGGTTAATGTGGTAGCCAATATCTCTTTTTTTCTGGCTAAGGCTTTCTCTTAGCCGCCGCCGTACACATTTTTTTTCATCGCACGTCTTAACGCGGACGATTAAGCTTGCAACGTCGTCAGTACCGATACTTCATTACCGATAATTGTAACGTTATTTTAGTATCGATATCAGATTAGGACTGATGTAAAAAAAAGACGTGTGGCACTCGGAGTCTGCCGCGGTAAAGCTATTGCATAGCATTCGGAGTGGGGGGTGTTAGGTTATTTTCGTTACGGAATTTCTGGATTCGGTCTCCACGCTCAAGGCCCGCGATAGAAGCTATGCAATAGCTTAAAAAATATGCTATTTTCTTATTATTTTGTAGATTCATGTTCTTTTCGCGTAAATAAAACGAACACATGAAACTGCTTTGCCTAATACCATAAACAAATTCTATTGAATTAACTTCAGGCGAACAAGAAGCCACTTTTTCTTCGAAGGCGATGGATATGACATTTCTGTACCTAGCAGATCCAGTGCTACGCAGTGCTTTTATGATATTAAAAGTTCTGTGTGGCACTGCAATTGCTATAGGCAGGCGTAGCACCATCAGGCAAATGACTTGCTTGTCTCATCACTCAGTTCCATAAAAAAAGTGTGCCAAACTAAATATTTTCCCCTTAAACTTCTTACACAAATATTTGTTTTGTACCAAGACAGACAGAGTGTCGTCATGCCACAGCTTATACCATAGTTAATATGGTTGCCGTACCACAGCTTGAGATACAGTTTTATATGAAGCCAAGCATGGTCTGCCCACAGAATATGCCACAGTTATTATCAAACGTGACTTCTTGCTACAACTAAAATCTAATATAATGAAAAAAGCGTTATATACCGTATTATTTCTGCTTTTTTCATTAATTTTAATTTTATGTTGATTTTTATTTTAATGTCGTCTGATCAGATCAGTTAGATCTTCGTCTGATTGTTCGTGATGTCATGGACAGGGTTCCGACTGAAAATCAGTGCTAAGGTACTTAAAAATACCTTAGCGTATGCTGAGTCGGAACCTTTTCCTGACATCGCGCAACATTGCACTATGTTGTATTTATTGTTTTTGTTTTATCTTTAGTTTAGTATGTTCAGTGTAATGTTGTGTGATGTCCTGAATAAATGTATTTTATTTCTTTCTTTCTTTAGTAGTAACATAGAAGACAAAGATTCATGGAACATTCTGCATCTGTCATGTACCCGTCTCTTCATCCAACGGCCATCACAATAACCTTTTAGGAAGAATCAAATATCTGACATCATCACCTCTGCCCCGAATACAAATATAAACTCCACAACCCTCTTGTCTGTCGAGTTGTCGAGCCCCTAACTACAATTAACAATACATGTTACAGTATCACAACTTTGACACTTTAGCCTGATATGCCATACGCCTTTTACGCACCTTTCTAATATAACCTAGCTGCGCCTCGTGGTTTTCTCCTTGTCGTTTTCCAGGACCTAAAGTACCAAATTTCAAATCCGTTCACTAGTTTTTGCATGATTGAGTAACAAACATCCATCCATCCATCCATAAAAACTATCGCATTTATAATACTGTTTTGTTTATCGCATTTAAGTATCTTTGATCGGCATTTGTTTTAAACGTTTTCTTAAAAATGAAAACTATCTAGATAGACTTATCACCCCCGAAATCCCGTGCATACTAAATTTCATGAAAAACGTTAGAGTTTGTTGTAGCTGATAATGATGATGAAGGATCTAGCTGGGATTTGAACTGCGTTACTGTTATAGCGCATAAGTTGGTGCCCGGTCGCGGTGGTCACACTCTGGGTATCAGTGCCCAAAAATACCTCATCCGTTCCTTCGTACCCGCATCAACGTCCGCGTCAATTTGGCAAGAAAGCCTGTTACTGTAGCCACGCACGCGATGTAACAAATACTGAGAAATGTGGGGTTCAGGGCCGTAATCTAGGATGGGGGGAGAGGGGAGAAGTTGAGACTCTTTGAAAGCTTTGCTTTTGAATCAAAGTAAATCTAAAAATTTCGATAGTTATCTGTAATCTCTTTTTAGTAAGCCAAACTTTAGGTAAAAACAGGCCTAGCGCATTTCGCAATGTAGGTACGAAGCTACAAGTACATAGCCGGCCACCGACAACGGGTCGCGCGTCGTTACACGTGCCGCGTCAGAAGAGATAAGAGCTATGCGATAGAAAGAGAGGCGCTCTGTAGGTTAATATGACTGGTAGGTATGCAGCGCTACGCGAGCTGAATTGAATTTTATTGCGTCATAGCAAGAGTCGCTATTTGTTAAAATTTCTTTGCGAAGTGATGCTTCTGTCCCTTAGGATTCTGTGAATAAAATTTAAAAAAATATATATATTTGCATAGAAACATGGTTGTAATATACAAGTACTCATCCTCGTATCTCTCTTTATTCAATTATTACTTTTAAACTTTAAACGGATTTTGATGTAATAATTTTTAAACTTTCTCGATTTGAAGACGTAGTTTATGACAAGACCAAATGCGGGTAATTGGTGACAACGCCTGCCTTTCTCGACGCTGACATCCTCATTCTCCAGTTTTCTTGTGACCACGGGCAATGCAACTTGGCCGAAACGTCGAGGTAAATGAAACAAATGTTTTTAGCGCGATTAAAATTCAAATTCAAATTTCATTTATGTCAGGCATGTCATGGCCCATATTATGCACAATAAATAATCAAATACAAAAAATTACAATAAAATATTAGATAAATATCAATAACTTAAAATTAAAATCAAAATCAGAATTAAAATTAAAATCAAAATCAAAAATAAAATCAAAATTAAAATTAAGTCCCGTTTTATTATAGTGGATTTTTATGTAGTTTTTACCAATATTAGAAAGCTTGAGATATTTTATTTTTAAATCTTTATTTATTAAAAAGGAGTTTGATCAGACATGACCATGGCACTCCCATCGTATATGTTATTACGGCGATATTCACGATTATGTATAGCCTTCTCGCTCCCTCTGAAAGATGGAAATCGAGAATGAAAAATTGAGATGTATAAAAAAGTCAGCCTTGGGATACTGAAGCGGTTCGCTATTAGCTACATATTAGTCGCGATATCAAAGGAAATTGGTAATAAAACAACATTAATCTATTTATTAAGACGATAAACAAACACACAACCCTAGTGCAAACAAAATCTTAAAAAAATACCCGTTTAAAAAACAAACAAATTAAATTATCCCCTGTGTCCTTGATTGGAGGTGCCCGTATTTTACTCTTTTTGTCTCCCCCCAATCAAACTTATTACGTCCACGACCGGAAACATTGTTTCTGTTAGATTTTGTCGTATTTCCGGCCAATTTTACGATAGAAAGATTAATGGAAAGGTTTTAGTGTCAAAGCATTTGTTACGGTCATTTTACTGTGAAATAGTTATGGTACCTGTAGAGGCCAGAGACTGATACAGATACCTAAAAAAATAGCGTTAATTTGCCTGTTTTTACTTGTAGTTAGATAGCACCAAGAAACTGCGGAGATGTCTCTTTTTATAAATGTCTAAATACATAACACTAAACAATGAGGTATAGATTACGATTAACATAAGTGCGTCTGTGATGTTAACACTGAATAAAAAACTTTTGAACTTTCTTTTTATGTAACTGAATGATGAGACGAGCTGGTCGTTTGCCTGATGGTAAGCAATACGCCAGCCCATAACAATAACAGCACTACCCAGAACTTTGTTTTGCAAAATCCTGCGCGGTGCTGCACTGCGCTCGTCACCCTGAGACAATTAGCTGTTGAGTCTCATAATGCCCAGTAATTTCGCAGACTACAATGCCCTTCAAACCGGAACACAGTAATGCTTGCGCACTACTGCTTGGCGGCTGAATAACTGGTAAAGCGTGGGAAACCTACCACCAGTAAAAACTTAGACCTTGATCTTAGAATCCGCAAAATCAAGAAGGCCTCGCCTACGCGCTAATTTTCTTTGAACAACTCCCCCTCGTGCTTCCAGCCAATTTCACAACCAAAAGATCAGGTATAATGTTACGGCTATTTGTTAAATGTTACGGGCAGTTACGGTAATTTTATACGTTACGGTATGATGTGTTTTCCGTGTTCATTGTGATTATTTTAATTTAGTCGTGATATGTAGTCGCACCCTTTCGTAAATGATTTGTGTGTTCCATTAGGTTTTTGTGTACCTAGGTACTTTAGGTATTTTTATCCCGAAAAACGAACAGTATACAACATACTTGCAATTTCTTTTTTATTTAGCTGAATGACAAGACGAGCTGGTCGTTAGTCTGATGGTAAGCAACACGCTTACTCCTAACAGTAACAGCACCATCCAGAACCAGACCCCCGTACAAATTCGCCGAGCTAACTGTCTAGTACTACTACTGGCGCACCGGCCTGTCCGCACACGTTTTGTGTGTGCGCGTCATTATTGTAGGGATGAGCTAATACGAATCGAGCGCGACAAGGACAACGCTATACGTAAGCAACCTAGTGTTTCTCTTTCACACTCTCTATCGCTTGGCTGGGAGAAGCGAAAAACCAAAAAATCTTCGATTCTTATTTGTGTAAATGGTTTCTTTGCATTCATACACAGAACAATAACGAACCATTTTAAAAGAGATAGGCAGACCTCCGTCAGTCAGGTCAGGTCCTGGTTAGCTCCACCGTCTTCAGCCGTTCTCCGTCTTTTTCTCAATATGTTTCGTCTATATGTCAAAGTCAAATAGTCAGCCGGCCTGCTCTACCTCTGTGAAGCAGGTCGTCGTCGTCATCCAAAACGGTCATGTTAACCTCAAATAACATCAATTTATCGCAGATATTAAATAAACATTTGAATCTCACTCATTAGTCATTCGCAGCGAGCGGTGACAACCGAGTGACGCAAGCTTATGAAACTGAATCATGAGACGAGCAAGTCGTTCGCCTGATGGTAAGCGCCACGCCTGCCCATAAAAATTGTACCAAGAGCTTTTAATACCATAAAAAGTACCTATTGCTTAGCACTGCCGTGCGCTCATCACCCCGAGACAAATTAAGTCTCATAAGCACAGTAATTTCGCATTTTCGCATTTTCCTGTAAACCAATATTGATAACATAATGTGCGTTAAAAGTAGTTTCGCTTATTATTTGTTATTCTAATCCCATAACTAAGAAACTTTTCGCATAAACCTGTCTGATAAATCCAAGGAGAAGCCACTTGTTTACTCTCGACCGACGGAAGCGACTCTGTTTTCGCGATTTTCCCACAGAGTTAGAAAACACTAACTGATACGTAAACTGGGACCGTGGGTACAAACCTAATAACGATGGTTTAAACTGTGGCTAGAAGACTCCATAGTAACTATGATATAAGCTTAATGTGATTCCCGCGACGGGAAAATGTTTGAGCACAGAAAAAAAAGCGCAAGCATTTGTTTTGTGTCTGGGTGTTGTGGGATGGTCCTCATAGTTCCTGGCTCCCTAGATACAGGGAATCCTAGTTAGGGGCCAGGATCTATGTATGTGATCGTTGGGCGTTATTTGTTTATTTATTTATAGTTTAAAAGTTCTTTATTCAATATTGGCATCACAGACGCACTTCTGAACGTCAATTATTACAATGACTACCACCGTATCGAAAAAAGAAACACTACTCAGAAAATACGGCAAAAAACTGAGGGGCATTTTTTTAGAATTTTTGTTATATTTTTTTTATGACGATATTTTTGATGATACTTCCTATTTGCCGTTGGCTTGACAGAAGCAGAATGTTCCATGAATCTTTGTTTTCTATGTAATTATTTATTTTATTTTTATTTATTATTAATTGCATTCATGTACATATATTTATCATGTAGGTCTTAAATTACATCTTATGTTGGTACATGAGCCCTGTAAGGGCGTTTGCAAGTCAGTGCGAGAGTACATTTAGTCATTTTAATTTATATTGATTTATGTTTTATTAAAGTCAGTATATTTTATATGTCAGTATAGTGTCACGGAATTGAGTCATTTTTTTCCACATGCTTGTCAGTTTTGAATTCATCTACGGAATAATAACATTTTTTAATTAGATAAGATTTAAGTTTTCTGCAGAATATGTTGTATCTAGTTTTGTTTTTTAGGTATTCAGGGATTTTGTTGTATATTGATACTAATCTAAAATTTGGACTTTTTCCTAATATTTGTAAATTTGTTGTAGGTAACTTTAGTTTGTTGCGATTTCTTCTATTATAATTTTCATTAATTTCACTATTTGATTTAAAGAAAGTACGATATTTCCGTACGAATAGACATATCTGTAGGATGTACAGACATGGTAGGGTTAGTATTTTTTTGTCTATAAAATGTGGTTTACAACTTTCTCGCGGCTTAATATTAACTAAAATCCGTATACATTTCTTTTGCATTATAAATAGATCCGTAAAATCTGTACTTTCACCCCAGAGGATTATACCGTAATTTAACCAAGAGTATGCATAGGCGTAGTAAGATGATAATGCAGTTTCGTAATTGGTATTTGACTTGAGAACACTTATTTACTAACGGTATAGTATGCTTTTTTCATAATATTTTATTGTAGCCAGCGAAATTACTGGGCATTATGAGACTCAACAACTAATTGTCTCAGGGTGCCGAGCGCAGTGCAGCGCCGCGCAGGATTTTGCAAAACAAAAGTCTGGGTAGCGCTGTTATTGGTATGGGCTGGCGTATTGCTTAACATCTGGCTAACGACCAGGTCGTCTCGTCATTCAGTTATAAAAATAAAAAAGATTAGATTTTAGTTGTAGCAAGAAGTCAAGTTTGATAATAAATAACTGTGGCATATTCTGTGGGTAGACAACGCTTGGCTTCATATAAAACTGTATCTTAAGCTGTGGTGCGGCAACCATATTAACTATAGTATACGCTGTGGCATGACGACACACTGTCTGCCTTGGTACTAAACAAATATTTGTGTAAGAAGTTTAAGGGGAAAATATTCAGTTCGGCACACTTTTTATGGAACTGAGTGATGAGACAAGCAAGTCGTTCGCCTGGTGGTGAGCGCCACGCCTTCCCATAACAATTGTAGTGCCACCCAGAACTTTAAATACTATAAAAAGCACTGCGTAGCATTGCATTGCGCTCATCACACCGAGACGTCAGATATTAAAGCTCATAAGCCCAGTAATTTCAATGGCTCCTTCGCTTATGAATAATAATAATTACTACCAACGATCATATAAAAAGATCCTGGCCCCTAACTAGGTTTCCCTATATATAGGGAACCTGCAACTATGAGGACCATGGTCCCACGATACCTGGACACGAAACAAATGCTCGCGTTTCTTTTCCTATGCACAAATGTCTCGTCACGGGTGGCGGTTGCTCCCGATGGCGATCCCACCCGTATCCTTTCCACCCAGTCACCGTAGACCCCGATAATGTTTCACTGGGACAGCAGAGTATAGAGGAGTCATCCACTGCATCACTTACTGGTGGTAGGTTTCTCGTATGAGAGGTCGTCTGGTTGGGTATAACCGCCCTGCAAGTTATTCATCCGCCAAGCAGTAGTGCGCAAGCATTACTGTGTTCCGGTTTAAAGGGTATGGTAGCCAGCGAAATTACTGGGCATTATGACACTCGACAGCTAATTGTCTCAGGGTGACGAGCGCAGTGCAGCGCCGCGCATCTTGCAAAACAAAGTTCTGGGTAGTGCCGTTATTGTTAAGGCGAATTGCTTACCACCAGACAAACGACAAGCTCGTCTCGTCATTCAGTTACATAAAAAAAAAACCTAGAGCAAAAGCAATAGAAAATTTAATTTTCAATATGACAAAGTCCTTACCCACATGCCAACATAGTTCATCGTATGATAGCGGCCTCAAAGACACCCACGTGGTGACGGCAACGGATCGATACGACCCACCTATGTGCCGGATGAATCAGACGGTGACGTCACCAGGTAACTAGAGTACCTATAATGGCATCCTAGAGTGGGTTGCAATTACCTGATGTACCTAGTTGGTTTGTCATCGCAGATTCCTTTATCATGCGGACTGCTAAGGAGTGGAACGCTCTGCCGGCGTCTTTGTTCCCAACCAGCTACAACTTGTGTATCTTTAAGTTTAGAGTGAATAGGCATCTCATGGGCAAGCGTGCTTTATCTTAGGCCTCACCTTCGCTGAGGCGAGATGTCGTCAAACGTATGCCCAATACTACTACTGAGACTACTAGTACTGAGTGAGGAGACGAGCATGGTAAGCGCCACGCCTGCCCATAACAACTGCAGTGTTACCTAAAACTTTAAATAGAATAAAAACACTGCGTAGCACTGCATTGCGCTCATCACCCCTAGACATCAGATATTAAGTCTCATATGCCTAGTAATTTCAATACTCAATACTCAATAGTTTATTGCAATCATATATGTATGTACATTTGAAGAGGTCTTATGAAAAGGTAAGTTAACATATATGACCCTGACAGGATATGGCAATAGGAGTAATAGGAGCGAGCGGACTGATCCATTAAATAAACATTGGTATTTTATAGTCATAATTGCACACTACTGCTTGGCGGTAAAGAAATAGGTACAGAGACAGACATGGTAAGCGTTATGTCAACTCAAAACACATTTAAGACCAGGTGCAGGGGAATCGTCTAAATCGAACAGCGATCCCGATTGCTTTGAAAGACATCGCGTCGTGATCGTGAAAGCGATCGTGATCTGAATTTAAAAATGGAATCGTCTTAACTTTTTTACTCAAAGTCGAACCGATCCCTATCCCAATCACGACGGATAATATTTTTTTTTATAACAAACTACACCGACTTCAATTCAGATGTATCTTCGAAGTTCAAAGTCGAATATTGATGAAATTTATATGGACCATCTTGAAGCTAAACTGAATCCAACGAAAAGAGTTTTCCAAATCAGCTTAGAAATGACGGAGTTCTGAGGTAACAAACATAAAAAAATGCAATCGAACAAAGCCTCCATTTTTTTTAATTTACCGAATAGGCTAGCATTCGACCGCGGTCTCTACTAATGGAAAAAGACGACGTGGTCGACGATGGATCATGCTTGCCTAGAAAACCCCGATTCACTCGAGATTTGAAGATACTTAGAATATAAGAATCGAAAAACAAAGACGCTGGTAAGGTGTTCCATTCCTTAGCTGTTTGCATTATAAAGATCGAAGCAAAACGCTTTGTTCGAGCAGGAGGAATGTCAACCATGTGTATATGGTACATCCGTAGATGCCGAGTTTCCGTGCGTCTTGTTGTCCGATGATAGAAAGGAGATGTAGGAATAAGCTCGTATAATTAAAAAGTATTATAAGTCAGTTAAAAATGATAGATATTGCAGTTTGAAAGATGCTAACGCTTTCCAAATTTGAGATTGAAAGATATATAAAATGTCTGCAATGTACAGAATTGGCTCAGTTCAATTTTAATTATAGTATAGAATAGATATAGAGCATAGAAGATATAGACAGATTGACTTGTAAAGTCCTAAACAAACGATCCCGGTTGTAATACCATTAGCGGAATATCGATTCCGCTAATGGCTGTGGTCGCATTAAGTCGCATACGACGGGTCACGGCTTGAACAAACTACCTGCATAAACAGGGAGTTTTTTTACGGAACGAAGACTGGAATTAATTAATATTTTTAGATCTGTACATCGAACTAAATATTAATTGAAATGGAGGGTAGTCTAACAACTAGGCGAGTTGAGGCCGGTTTGCAACCATAACAATACCATACACAATACTTTATTGGACACCAAACAAAAATAATTAGTAGGTACATGAAAACAACTTAAAAACTAATGTACAATGGGTGGACTTATCGCTAAAAACTAAAAAAAAAATATTGTATGTATATATATTGTAATATATGTATTTGTATTATCTTTATTAATGATATATATGATATTATTTATATATTTGTACTTTAATTTAGAATAAGACCACATAATTTATTATTATTTTATTTTCACCGCCGACCTCTCTCGCTCCGCTATTTTTAACTCCATCCAAAGGTTGTCTGGAAGAGATCACTTTGAGCGATAAGACCGCTCATTGTTACACCATTGTAAACATTTAACTTGTACTTAATTTCTGTGTTTAAGGTTGTAATTTGGTATGTAGATTCTTTAGCTCCTGAAAAAGGACATACGATACTTTTTGTCCCGTGTATGCCGTGGGTAAACAACAGGGAGTAGCTAGTTCATAATAAAGTTGGATCGGGATAGAAAGGACATAAAAGGATACATATAAATATCACTATATATATGTATGTACATAACTAGGAACATACAAACAAGTGATGTTATTGTCAACAAACTGATTTATTGGTTGTTATGTTAGGAAACAGAACATCATTACTCATAATGATTGTTTGCTGTGGTAATAACTAAACATTTATGTAAATTAGATTGGATTGGATTGGTAAAACAAATGAGAACCGACGTCGCATAATATCGTTAAATTATTATGAGTATGTTCATGCGTCACTGAAGGTCGGAGCTGCAAACCAGCGTTGTGATTAAGAAATAAATAAAGAAACAATTTATTTTGACAAAACTGCACACAACAATCATAGTAGTAACAATAATAGTACATACACAAGTGTCATCATCATCATCAACAGCCCGAATCAGTACACTGCTGGACATAGGCCTCTCCCAATGCACGCCACTGAGCCTGATCTTCGGCTCTCTTCATGTAATTACATGAGCCGAAGATCGGGCTGCCAGCTACTTTGCGGAGGTCGTCGCTCCATCTAGCCGGAGGGCGTCCTACACTACGTTTGTCTAAACGTGGTCTCCAATTTAGAACCCGTTTACACAAGTGTAGTAGAACAAAGTAAGACAAGTTAATAAAACCAAGACAAACAGTTACAGCATGTGTATGCAGACCACTGCCGTGTACAGTGCAGTCAAAAAAGGTCTGTGCTCAGCATAATGTTGTGAAGAATCTACATGCTGGACACGCTGGTCTTGAGCTCATACCCTTGGTGACGCACAAACTTGTTGTACTTGTTGAACTTGTTGTTTGATTCAATCACAACATTAAACTGAGCTGATCCGCCATCACCATTCTACCGTCGGACAACCAGACGATCGGCACAACGTCACCCCTACGTGGTGGAAGTTCCTATTCGTACGTCTATGCGTACTAAACATTTCGAATTGTCTTTTTGGTGCAAACGACGATAGAATGGAACTCCTTGCCGTCGTCTGTCGTCGTGTGTTCAAATCAAGAGTGAACAAGTAAATTAAGAGTGGGCAAGCATGCTCGTCCTGTGCTCGGGAACTACTAAACTAAACCGTCAAGAAGAGTATCTAGGAGTAGTAGAGTTGGGTATCTAGGCCACGTCTAAGACATGAAAGATACCAACTACTCTAACTAATCATGTAGGCAAAGTAGAGGGAAAGCGACGCGTTGAAAGATAAAAAAAGTCCTGGTTGCGCAACATCCGCGAATGGACGAGCATTGCCAGCGTAGAAAATCTGTTTCGCTTGGCACAAGATAGGCAAAAGTTCGCCGAGCTGACGGCTAACCTCCAGTAGTGGAGAGGCCATAAGAAGAAGAAGCGTGCTACATCTTTGACCAGACCGTCGCTTCCCATCAGGTGAGATCGTGGTCAAACGCTGACCCAGTCAGATGCAATGACTCTATCGACGTTTGCATCAAAAAAGACGATTCAAAATGTTTAGTACGGGTAAAAAAAATAACTCCAATCTTTTCTGGCATCATATAACTTCATTCACATCTTATGTTTTGTTTAATTATTGGTGATCAATTTTTTAATTTTGCGTAAATAACCACACAAATAGTTCACGCATATATTTAGGCATTTCTACTATTCAGTGAACAAGTTTGAATTTTGGTTGAATTTTGTATGAAACGTACCACCTTTTATCTGTATGTGTTTTTATGTGTGTTTTCTTTTCCAATGATCTGTGTGTTGCAAGAGTGATTTCAATTTTCATTTTAATTTCACCTTTACCGATCATTACATAACACGCGAAAGCTCTATGCACCTTTATGATTTCATTTCCAATAAAGTATTTGCAAAATCCTACTTGATTCCAATTACTTTTCGTAGGTTTCTCCCATTTTCTGAGTTAATATTCTTTCGAACCGTAATACGTAATTCACTTGTCCTTTGTCAAGCTTGTGGTTATTCGGAGACATTTTTTTTTATCCCACTTATACCACTGCTGGGCAAAGGTCTGAGACGGAAATATAGAGTAAATTAGTTTTTTGCCCAACGATTGCATACATAGATCTTGACCCCTTACTAGAATTCTTGTATTTAAAACTAGGAACTACGAGGACCATGGTCCCACAACACCTAGACACGACACAAATGCTTGTGCCTCTCCTGTTCACAGACATTTGTCCTATAGCGGGAATTGAACCCGCAACGGTCGTGTTTCGACGTGAAGTCGAAAATAGTGAGTTTCGGATTAATGTCGGAAAAAAATACACTTTTTTTATTATAATTTTATAGAAAAACCTCGATGAGAGTAAAATAGAGAAATGTAATATACCTACTAGGTGTATTAGCATAGAGGTTCCACAGGATTATATGTATAAAAAAAAGAGAAGAATTACATAAAAAACCGGACAAGTGCGATTCGGACTGCCCATCGAGGGTTCCGTATAAAGATTATATTTTTTATGATTTAATTAAAAACGTATAGTTTTCAGATTTTTTCCTGTACTTGTAGTATAAGACGATATTACGTGTCAAATTTCATAGTTTTAGGTCAAAGGAAAGTACCATATAAATTTTGATTCCCTTGAGAGTGTCGAAATATTCGTTTTTTGTGGCATAAACGGCCGTATCTTTTTTTACGTTAACATATAAATTTGATTTTTTTCACAGCTTCAAGAGACTATAGACCTGATTATATGGTTTCAACTTGATACCTCCACGCGTTTCCGAGATAAAGGGCCATGACAGACAGACAGACGGACAACAAAGTGATCCTATAAGGGTTCCCGCTTTTTCCTCTTGAGGTACGGAACCCTAAAAAAACAAACTCTCTCTCCCTAACCAAAGACTAAACAAGCCCCATTATCTTGTGTAACCTCTATGCTAATACACTAGGTAATATAATATTGTGAGTGAGGGGGTCCGATAGGCGTAGTCAAGTGGTTTTATCGTCTCCTATCGAGTCCACAGAAATTATTCAATGTTTACACTTCAGCGGAACTGGATCAGTAGTCAGTAATGAAAGGAGTAGGGTGTTCGATTCTTGTATTTTGAACAATTTGGTTAGACATTTCCTTATGGAAGCCATGACGATACATACACACAAGCATGCCTACCTACTTTGTCAATGATTAGATCGCAGATTATTATATATTGTGGGTACAGAATACTAAGGGACAGAAGCATCACTCCGCAAAGAAATTTAAGCAAATAGCGACTCTTGCTATGACGCAATAAAATTCAATTCAGTTCGCGTAGCGCTGCCAGTCATATTAACCTACAGAGCGCCTCTCTTTCTATCGCATAGCTCTTATCTCTTCTGACGCGGCACGTGCACGCGCGACCCGCCGTCGGTGTCCGGCTATGTACTTGTAGCTTCGTACCTACAGTGCGGAGTGCGCTAGGCCTCTCTAACCGCTTGGTTCCTATTTGTTGTACACAACTACCAATCTCAGATAGCACGTAAGCTTGCTGCAAGTTTGTTTTACCTTTAATATTGGTTTGTTAAGTTTGTCGCGACAATGGAAAAGCTTGCTGCAAGTTTGTTTTTTTTATATACTAATTGGATGCGTGTGCACTTGCCGCGCTGAGGGAAGAAAGAGATGCGGTTTCAAGTCCCAGACGGTGTTCGTAATTTTTTCTTTCCGAAAAACCTTAATCATGTCGTAATCTTCATCACGCGTGCCAGATTACTGAATAACATGTTTCTTTTCATATTTTGCCACAATAATACTTATTCAGTGTGCATGAGGTATAAAAGGACAAACCCAGCGTTACTGCCGTTATGGAAAATGAACCGTACATAGCACTGATAGAGTTTATTTTCGTCGAAATGATATAGGTACTCGCATTATTCTCGTTCCTTTTCAAAACGTACATAAGGGTCTTATCACACCGGGCGGTATAACAAACAAGTATACGTTTTATCAAACAAAAAAACCGACTTTAATGTATCTTCGAAGTTCAAGGTCAAATATCGATGAAATTTAAATGGGACCACGTCGTAGATTTTTATTTTTCAATGGAATTTTCCAAATCGGTTCATGAATGACGGAGTTCTGAGGTAACAAATATTTATAAAAGAGTGCAATCGAATAGAGAACCTTCTCCTTTTTTGAAGTCATTTAATAAAACGAGGCTGATAGCGCAACAAAGGCCTCCGACGTAGCCTAACGACTGTTGTCCTACGACAACAACAGAAACCGAAGGCTAACGCGCCTTCCCAACACGTTGATAAGAGTGTTAGTCATGGTAGATCTCTTGTATGCGGGAGGCCGTATGGTATAGTTACAACAGTTTTGCTAATTATTCTACCGTATTCTACCATCTGTCGCTCTTATCTTCCGCTACCATTTTTTCTGGCACGTCCTGGATGACTGGTAGAAAATGCTATCTAGCATTAAGTCACGAACAAACTGTTTTGTGCTAAAGTATATAAATAAATAAATAAATTCTACCGTTATGCGTAGCACTGCATTGCGCTCATCACCCCGAGACATCAGATATTAAGTCTCATTTATGCCTTGTAACTTCGCTGGCTACAATGCCCTTCAAACCAGAATAGAGTAATGCTTTCGCACTACTACTTGGCGGCAGTAATGGATTGTTTTAAAATAAATTATTTATTTATTTAATTCTTTATTGCACTATTACAAGTAATGTACAAAAGGAGAACTTAATGCTAAAGCATTTTCTACCAGTTATCCAGTGATGGTAAAAGAGCCCTATAAAGCGTGCATCAAAAATGAAAAAGAAAAAAAAAAAGAAAATAAATATCATAATACATATTATCGTAAAATATATAACAGTAAAACACACTACATATATAATCCAAAACTAAAATACATAGAAATGAATACTTATATAAATAAATACTTATTATTGATAGAAGGATACTCTATACTTACATAGATACAACATAACATTAAATAAACAATAGAACATGAAGATCAATGTAACGGCTTACTCACTTTTTTAAGGTAGAATTCTCGAACCAAACGTTTGAATATTTCCTTTGAGGGTGCTTTCCTTACAACGGGTGGGAGTTGGTTCCACAGACGTACTGCTACAACTCGAAAGGAGTCATCCACAAAAGAAGTACTGTGAACGGGTGTAGAAAGCAATAGAGCGTCAGCGGAGCGGAGATTTAATTCATGGGTATCGGCAATGAAGCAAAATTCTTTTTTTAAATAGTCAGGGGCAAAACGATCTTTTAAAATGGAAAAGAGCAGACCCAGTATCCTACAGTTCCTCCTTTCACGAATAGGGAGCCATTTGAGTTTCTTCCTGTACTCCGAAACATGATCGTACTTACGTAGTCCATAAATAAAGCGGATACCTGCATTGAGTAGACGATCAAGTTTATTGAGTAGATCTTCGTTAAGGTCTAGGTAACATACGTCGGCGTAATCCAAGACAGGTAAAAGAAGAGAATTGACTAAAGTTATTTTAGTTTTGATTGGAAGAAAGTTCTTGAGGCGTAAAATAGAATGAAAGGAGGCGAAAAACCTTCTGGAAACCTCCTTCACCTGAGCGGCCCAGCTTAGGTTAGAGTCAAAGAGAATGCCTAAATTTTTAACGATTGGAGTGAACGGTATTGCACATTCATTATAACGCAATGGGGCTAGATTGGAGTTATCGATCTTTAAAAGCTGCCGGTTGCTGCCGATGATGATTGCTTGGCATTTGTTGGGGTTAACTTGAATACCATAACGCTTTGACCAGGAAAGCAGCTGAGAAAGGTCACTATTTAGAGTGGAAATCGTGGAAGATAAACTTTCGACACTAGTATGATGGTAAAGCTGCAGATCATCAGCATAAAAGTGATAGTTACACTGAAGACACCTAGACAGGATATTGATGAAAATCGAGAAAAGTAGCGGAGATAGAATTCCTCCTTGTGGAACACCGGCATCCAATTCACACCAGTCAGAGAAATTCTGACCACTGCGAACAGCCTGCCGCCGACCTTTAAGGTAAGAGGAAAACCAGGTCACAGCAGCATAAGAGAAGTTTAGCTGGTGAAGAATTGCAAGTAGAAGGTCATGATCCACTACATTGAACGCGTTACTGAAATCAATTAGTACAAGGACTGTGACCTGTTTGTGTTCCATACTTTTCCTGATATCCTCAGTTACCTTGAGTAGGGCAGTGGTAGTGCTGTGGCCCAGTCTAAAGCCGGACTGAAATGGGTTGAGAAGAGCTGATTTGGTCAGGTATTCAGTTACTTGTTTGCAGACAACAGATTCGATGATTTTTGAAAGAAATGGAAGAATTGATATAGGACGAAACTGACTATGGAGAAGAGGATTAGGGACTTTAGGTAAGGGCAAGACATAGGCTCTGCGCCATTGGTCAGGAAACTGTCCTGATGCAAGCGAGTTGTTGACAATATGGGTTATAGCTGGTAGAATATAATTTAAGATGTACATGATCATAATACGCCCAATGTCGTCACTACCAATTGCTTTAGACCTCAGTGACAGAACAGTTTTTTTTTTTTAATTATATAAAAAAAATAAATTATACCTACTTCAAAACCACAAATAGGCACTCAAAAGTGAAAAATAAATTAATATAATTATTATAAGCGCTTCCCACTCATATATTTGAAGTCGGTGCCAGCCAAGTCTAAAAGGTTGTGGGCTTCTCTCACATTACCGATACTATATACACATATAAATATTACTTACATATATAATTATATATACATATAATACATAACATAAATAAATATATACATGCATTTAATTTATAAATAATAACTAACATTCATTCATCACCATAAAATATTAATTCCTACATAATTAACGTTCGGCCGCATGGAAATGTGCGCGCATCCGCCCACCTATTGTTTGCCGCGTGACGTAACCGCGGTGGTGTGATCCGGCGCACATTTCCATGTACAACTGACATATCAGATTTTACAGCGCGCTTACGCTCTTTCGCCGAGAAGTTAAAACCAGTCCCAGCTTCTCGCCACAGCAAACACAAGGTCTTCATGTTTAAAGATCTCGCGACAGCGGAACACGTCTTCCTTCGAGATGACACTTCGCGTCCCCCTCTTCAGCCAGCCTACACAGGCCCTCATAAGGTTCTCGAAAGAAGAGACAAATATTTTAAGCTCCTAGTCAAAGGGAAACCTGTAACCGTCACGGTAGACCGCTTAAAACCTGCGTACCTACTCAGCGACGAGGGAGACCTGACAGGAGATACTCCTACCACATCTCCACCTACCTTGTCTCCACCTACCGTGGCTCCATCTACCGTCGCGCCACCTACCTTGGATCCACCAACCCTGACTCCACCTTCACTAACATCTAATGTGAAAATCACACGTGCCGGACGTCATGTTCGGTTCCCGGACTTTTATCGCCCCTAACCAGGTCTCTGGGGGGGAGTGATGTGGGCTTCTCTCACATTACCGATACTATATACACATATAAATATTACTTACATATATAATTATACATATATACATATAATACATAACATAAATAAATATATACATGCATTTAATTTATAAATAATAACTAACATTCATTCATCACCATAAAATATTAATTCCTACATAATTAACGTTCGGCCGCATGGAAATGTGCGCGCATCCGCCCACCTATTGTTTGCCGCGTGACGTAACCGCGGTGGTGTGATCCGGCGCACATTTCCATGTACAACTGACATATCAGATTTTACAGCGCGCTTACGCTCTTTCGCCGAGAAGTTAAAACCAGTCCCAGCTTCTCGCCACAGCAAACACAAGGTCTTCATGTTTAAAGATCTCGCGACAGCGGAACACGTCTTCCTTCGAGATGACACTTCGCGTCCCCCTCTTCAGCCAGCCTACACAGGCCCTCATAAGGTTCTCGAAAGAAGAGACAAATATTTTAAGCTCCTAGTCAAAGGGAAACCTGTAACCGTCACGGTAGACCGCTTAAAACCTGCGTACCTACTCAGCGACGAGGGAGACCTGACAGGAGATACTCCTACCACATCTCCACCTACCTTGTCTCCACCTACCGTGGCTCCATCTACCGTCGCGCCACCTACCTTGGATCCACCAACCCTGACTCCACCTTCACTAACATCTAATGTGAAAATCACACGTGCCGGACGTCATGTTCGGTTCCCGGACTTTTATCGCCCCTAACCAGGTCTCTGGGGGGGAGTGATGTGGGCTTCTCTCACATTACCGATACTATATACACATATAAATATTACTTACATATATAATTATACATATATACATATAATACATAACATAAATAAATATATACATGCATTTAATTTATAAATAATAACTAACATTCATTCATCACCATAAAATATTAATTCCTACATAATTAACGTTCGGCCGCATGGAAATGTGCGCGCATCCGCCCACCTATTGTTTGCCGCGTGACGTAACCGCGGTGGTGTGATCCGGCGCAGGCAGCCGCCGGCCGGCCGAGCCGCGCGTGCGCGCCAGTCAGAACCTCTGTCTTGCGTCGAACGCATGCTGCTCGCGTACCGCTCGCCCGCTCAGCTTTGTTTACGTTTCGTGTCGCGCTCGCTAACTGTTATTTCTTAATACTTTCTACCTGTGCTTGTTTCTTCTGTGCTATTGTTGACTATCTGCTTGTTCTCGTCTCCTTCTCTTCATTGTATGTGCCCAAACTATATTGTGTGTGGATTACACGAACTGGACTGTATATGGAATTTGATTTACACCCACATCGCCGCTTCATACACTACAGCTAAGTGCACCTGCATTATAATATCTTGGCCGTATAGATACTTACTCATATCATACCTACCACACCGGCCAAAAGGTAGTAGATAGATACTACCTACAATTATCTACCTACTTACTACATACCTACATAGTATCTATCTACTACCTTTTAGACTTGGCTAGAAGCTAGTTAAAAACGCGCGTCTCGCCTTGCTCGGTGTCGCCAATGTGTTTTGACCCTTGCTTGACCGTTAAAATCCGCTTATCACATTAAAATTGCAGCCTCTGACGCCGGGACGTAATTCTCATTAAGGAATGTCAGATTACCTAAAAATATGTTACCTTTAAATATAATACAGAGTCAAAGGTCTGCACGCTACAGGTTATTAGCATAAACCTACGGAATACCTCTACTGATTCTTATTATATTTATAGCCTCTAACTATATATTACTCCCGCTGGCCCCGCACCACTGACATTGTTAAGTTATGTGCGGATTTAACACTCGCTCTAAAAATGGTGAAGGAAAACATCGTGAGGAAACCGGCATGTCAAAGAATTAATCACAAAAATTCAAGGACATGTGACATCCACCAACCCGCACTGAGCCAGTGTGATGGATTATGGCCCAAACTCTCTCTATGAGAGGAGGCCCGTATCCCAGCAGTGGGACCATAATGGGCTGAAGACGATTATATTTGTATGAAGCATTAACGAATGCCAAGCGAAAAACTCAGAGGATTTCGGAAAGAAAAAATGCGACCACGTTTACGTACGCGTCACCCTTAAGACGGGTAAATAACGGAAGACAAATTCGACACTCGAGTTGGTGACCACCGTAGCTCAATTGGTAGGGTGCTTCCCGCTTTGAGGGAAGAGATTGAGATGCGGGTTCAAGTCCCAGCCCGCGACTCTCGATCCGACGCACCCGAGTTCGAATTCCGCTGGCCCGCACCACTGACTTTTTTAAGTTATGTGCGGATTTAACACTCGCTCTTAGTTGAAAGAAAACATTTTGAGGAAACCGGCATGTCCAAGAATTATTTACAAAAATTCAAGAACATGAAATAGGAATGGAATCAGGCGTGACGTTGCGGAAATTCATCTCAAAACTGAAACGCAATGAAAATATGTAGTGTAATCCCGCTGAATAGTATGTGGGTTGTTGTTAGTTCCTAACAACAACACTCTTTGTACGACACGTGTGTCGCCGTCTGCACTGCTGGAACGAGAGTCTGTCGTTCCAGCGTTCGGCGAGTCGACACCTGATGATGCCTCGTGCAGACGGCGAAACACGTGTCGTACAAAGAGTGTTGTTGTTAGGAACTAACAACAACACTCTTTGTACGACACGTGTGTCGCCGTCTGCACTGCTGGAACGAGAGAGCGCTGGAGCGTTCGGCGAGTCGACACCTGATGATGCCTCGTGCAGACGGCGAAACACGTGTCGTACAAAGAGTGTTGTTGTTAGGAACTAACAACAACCTACATAATATTCAGCGAGATTACACTATATATTTTCATTGCGTTTCAGTTTTAACATGAAATAGCATGACATTCGGTACTGACGTTGTATTTATGAGGTGTTCACGTCATTTCGTGGCTATTTACCCTTTATTAATAATTCTCGGCGACTCACGTAATTTTTTCACTCGAAATTTCGACGGAATGACACAGTGAATCCAGTGGGATCATAAGTAATACTCGCACTGAATTATTATTTCACGTTGTACCTACAAGCTTATAGGGGTCCGGAGTGCGCAGTTTAATGGTTTTACAGCCATTGCCTTTTAGGCTAGAGGCCGTCTGGGTGGGTAACACCGCTTTGCACTGGTGGTAGGTTTCTCGTATGCGAGAGGCCGTCTCGGTGAGTACCACTGCTTTGCCAATTATTCAGCCACCAAGCACTAGTGCGCAAGCATTACTGTGTTCCGGTTTGAAGGGCATTGTAGCCAGCGAAATTTCTGGGCATTATGAGACTCAACAGCTAATTGTCTCAGGGTGACGAGCGCAGTGCAGTGCCGCGCAGGACTTTGCAAAACAAAGTTCTGGGTGGTGCTGTTGTTGTTATGAGCTGGCGTATTACTTACCATCAAACTACCAGATCGTCACGTCACTCAAAATAAGTTACAAAAAAAATAAGGCTAGAAACATACAGGCGCGTTATCGTCAAGCTTACCGCCTGACCACCATTTTTTTCTTTCGTGTGTGTAGCCAACCCTGGTGTTGGAGTTCTTAGACCGCCTGAAGGCCTCCGACATAGCCTAATGACTGTTGTCCAAAGACAACAACCGGGACCGATGGCTTAACCTGCCCTAGGCCTAGCCTGACCACCATAGTGCTGCATTTTGCGTGCAGTAACCAGCCCTACATAACTCATCACATCTAACAAGGGTCATTCAATAATAAAAAAGTTTAGACTGAATACACATTTCATCTTCGCTTTTTCATCAGGCGAGATGTCTTCAAACGTTCGCCCATTTAACAATAAAAAAAGAATCATATGTTGGACTTTTGGCTTTTGGGCTCTTCCTACAACGATGAGAAAGTTTACTATTAGTATTACTTACCAGCTACGCCCCGCGGTTTCACCCGCAGTTTCTCGAGATAAAAAGTAGTCTATGTGCCTAAACCTTATCTCCATTCCGCAGTTCACTCAATTCCGTTGAGCCGTTACAGCGTGAAGAAGTAACACTTACATAAAAATTATCGCACATACCCTCAAATTTTAAACACAGTATTTTACTTGCTTTTCAAAGCTTACTGCCAGAGCTTGTATATGGACAGTCTGTGGGTTATCTATACCAAAAAATCGCTGGATGCCCTACGTGTCCAATACAATAACGTTTTTGTATGATGTTGAGACTGCCTCGTTTCTGCAGTGCATCGGAGATGTTTGTGCAAACTCAAACTTCTGCAAAGTAACCAACTGGTACATAAGAAACAAAAAATTGTGAATCCCCAAAAAAATGTAACAAAATCTCTAAAAAAATATGCCCTTCAGTTTTTTGCCGTATTTTCTGAGTAGCGGTTCTTTTTCCGATACGGTGGTAGAGTCATTGTGATAATTTGACGTTCATAAGTGCGTCTGTGATGCCAAAACGATTAAAGAGATTTTGATTTGATTTGACTTGAAACTGACGGGTTTCACGCCGTCATCCACAAAAAAAAAACTGCATCAATGATGAGCAGAGTACGAGACAGTAACTAAATCATTCTGAAAACAGTGGCAGAGAGATAAACATCTCCCATATGGTGGCACTGGCTCCGGACGGTGATCTCTTGAGAAATGTCAATGTTCCTCTCGGGGTCATCGTCCGCACTTGTGCTAAATATTGTAAACTTTTATTTATTTATTGATTTTTCTGATTTTGTTTTTACTTTTGTAATATTACTAAGATGCTAATGTTAACATTTAATTCGGTTGCTATATTTATCTCTCTGCTACAGTGGCAATGTAAGAGTGTCGTTAAAAAAAAATGTTTTTGTTCCAGGTACTTAACGGTGCCGGTGAATAATTACTCAACCGACCGTTACATCATCGGCGAGATAGTGTTCAAGCATAGAACTATAGCCGAGTAAAAACACCTGGTATTCTACTTTAGTCATAGTCATAGTCACATTATTTTATTGATAAACATTATTTATAAAAATTCACATGTGAGGCACTAATTAAATTCATTAAAATAATATTGAATTCGACTTAATATCTGATGTCTCAGGGTGATGAGCGCAATGCAGTGCTACGCAGTGCTTTTATGGTATTTAAAGTTCTGTGTGGCACTGCAATTGTTTTAGGCAGGCGTGGCGCGTACCATCAGGCAAACCACATACTCATCTAACCATTCGGAATCACAAAAGAAAATCTTAAACAGTAACAAGTTTTACTAGAAGTCAAAGTCATGAAGTTCGTACAAAATGAGTCATTCAGTGATTGACTCATGAGTGGAGTCACTCATGTGTGAGCAGCCCGATGAACCATCAGAAATACGGGTTTGAGCAGTCTGAACAGTCGTTTAACTTCCGTATGTCTTCATAAAGATTTGATAATCTCTCTCCATCCAAAGGTTGCCTGTAAGAGATCACTTTTAGCGATAAGGCTGCCCATTGTAAAACATTCCTTAATTGTTTTATGTAATGTCTTTGATTTTTTGTTTGCAATCTATTATAAAGATCAATGTGGTTCTATCTTGGGAATAATCAGAATAAACAATTTATTGGTAAAAATGTATGACATGTCAAAATTTAAATCATAATTGGATTAAATTTCAAAATAAGTGGGTGTTGCTCATTATTATAAAAATATAATAATGATATTAAATAGAAATAAGATTAAAATACAATAAGTTTTGATAATTATAATAATATATTAATCATAATATAATATTAAACCCCTCTTTATAAATGGTGTTAAGATAATATTTTTTTTAGTAACTTAGATGTAAATCACTGTAAGATATCCGAAAAAGAAAAAAAAAACTAATTTACCGGATTTGTGGAACAAAATCCTCTTTTTTTTATATTACTGACTGACGAGACGAGCTGGTCGTTTGCCTGATGGTAAGCAATACGCCAGCCCATAACAATAACAGCACCACCCAGAACTTTGTTTTGCAAAATCCTGCGCGGCGCTGCACCGCGCTCGTCGCCCTGAGACAATTAGCTGTTGGCTCTCATAATGCCCAGTAATTTCACTGGCTACAATGCCCTTCAAACCGGAACACAGCAATGCTTTCGCACTACTGCTTGGCGGCTGAATAACTTGCAAAGCGGTGGTACCCACCCAGACGGCCTCTCGCATACGAGAAACCTACCACAAGTAAAACATCATAAGCCTTTATGCCATGGGCATAGTATATAGACGTAGGGACCAAACATTTCAAACTATAGGTGATAAAAAACCTCACTGTATTCCATCATCTACATTCTACACTACAACTCACTAGGGTTGATACTGCATCAAAAATTCATCAGTACAACGACGTGTGGCGTGCGTGCCGAGTCAAATTAACCAGGGCTGTCGCTCGCACCTATTGAAAGTTTGATAGGGGTTGATTCGTCATATGGAAAGTTGTCGCAAATGTGAACAGACGTGAGTTGCACAATAAATCATTTCTTAAATCTGAAACGCAATGAAAATATATAGTGTAATAACAATCAATATTATTTAGCGCTTATATATTTGAGCCGTTTGGTGTGGAGACTTTGGGTCCGTGGGGACCGGGAGCTCATTGTATTTTCAAAAGTCTGTCAAAGCGCCTGATCGATGCGACGCGTGACCAAAATGCTGGGATTTATTTGGCTCAACGTATCAGTATTGCAATCCAACGGGGCAATACTGCCAGCATCTTAGGTACGCTGCCAACTGGTAGCGGATTTTTTTATTTTTTTTTTATGTAATAAAACTACATCCTACAGACCCCAGGGTCCGTACTTTTTTATATTAATTTCTCGCTTTATTATATTTTAAGACATGAAATTCTGCTTCCGCGCAGTAAAAAATATATATTTAAAGTTAGTGTTAAATTTTACATTGTTCTTAATTCTAGTGTTAGATTTTTGCGTTGTTGTCAAAGTGCTTAATTCAAATTATTGTAGGTTACAAGTACGTTTTTTTTTTTTTTTTTTTTTTAAATTTATGTTATTATTATTGTTATTATTTTCTTTTGTTGATTGTTATATATGTTTTTTTTTTTTTTTTCTCTATTATTAACGTAATTCTTGAGCTTCAAGTTTTCGCGAGCACCCGTAGCAGACCGGTTTCCGCAGGCGGCACCCGTTCACGAGTTGACACATGTGCCAGCCATCGCCTTCCTCAACCGTATTTGTGGGAAGATGGCGACCCGACACACAATGCCGCCACCTGCCGATTCCTTGCTGTTGGCATGACTGCTCCGAGTGCTTGTGCTTACCCTACTGCTAGTCTTACGTTGTTACACTGATTACCCTAATTACTTATACTAGATACACTATTACACTTATAATAACATGTTAGGTGTTTCCGGCGTGGGAGACCGCCCCACCCATTACCTTAATTTGTTTTTTTTTTTTTTTTTTGTTTGCATAATTGCCTCCACGGCCCCTGAGTCTCTGCTTCGTATAGCCATTTTGATGTTATACTCGCAGATGGCTTCATCCGTGGCCACTTCCGCCCGTCTGATAAACTGGGCAATTGCGTCTTCCTCACTGCAATCCGTGTAGTAGACGCAACTGCCGCAGTGTCTTGATAGTGCCACCACCGCGTGCGGGACACTGCTGTGCAGCTGTAGTTTTGTTGTTATTGTTCGCACTATAACCACCGTCTCGTACGCTAGTCCCTGTGCTTCGTGTATGGTCAGGGTGCGTGATCCCGCTCCGTTTCCATAACCCTGGCTGATCAGGAGTTCCTTTTCAGCCTGGGTGTGCGTCAGGTATAGGACGCCTTCGGGGATCTTGGGGATGGTTGCACCCTTGTACGCTTTCAGCGTCAGGGACCGGACTCGGGCTTTGGACGAGTATATGCCGCTGTACACCTGGTTCAGCGCATACGCTGCGTCCATTGGGAGTCTGTGCGTGCGGGTTAATTCATGGTGGACGGTGGTTACCATGTCAGGGCGGTTGTAACGTAATCGGAAGAGGTTGTTCCTATCGATGAAGGGCAGTTGGTTGTTGTCGCCGATGAGGAGGGCCTCGCTGGCACCCGTAATGCGTATGGCCATCACAATGGCCCCAAAATGGTTCATGAGCGCCTCGTCGACCAGCACTCGAGAACAGGTCTCCGTTTCTCTTAACCCATTCACCAATATTGAGGCCATTGTTCGCACCTTCCTTTGTGCCTCTGCTCCTATACGCATCGCCAGCCTGTCCCTCAGGTCATTCACCGCCTCCGTGGTTGTCGTTATTACAATGTCGTTGTCATTGTAATTGGACGCCACCCACGTGGTTTTACCGCATCCGGGAACGCCGTTGACCCAGGTGATTTTTGGTATCACCCAGTGCTCGAAGGATTTGCTTCCGCCCGGACCCTTCGATATGGCGTCAGCCATTTTCAGAATCCGGTCTTCCAGCATCACCTTCGTGCACTTGGCTACTACCACTATGGGGTCGTTGGGAGGTGTTTTGAAGACACATTCGCCAGTCGTCTCCGTCTCTTCTTCGTCCAGAGCTACCATTCCTCCTGTCATATTGTATGCCGCCATGTATCGGCCCGACATTTCTCCTTTGAGGACTTTGGAGGAGTCGTTGTCATACACGGCGGCTTTAGCCTCATCGAGTTTAACTCTCAGCAACCCCTCGCTTTGCCTGTGGTAGGTCTGCATGATGGACTTGCAGGTTTCGAGGTTGACTTTTATGGTTGCTTTAGTGAGTGCTTGAAACTCAATGAAGGCGTTGACTACATGATCCAGGGGCTCGCTTGCTTCTCTGAACACTGGCGGGTCGACAAGTCCCTTGTCGGCTCTAGTCCGGTTTTCGCGGGGTTCCGATTCGTGACCTTTGGGACGTTGTTGGGTGAAGGCCTCCACGGCGGCGGCCTGTTTGTCCGTTGATATTATTTTTTCTACTTTTTTGCGGATTTTTCCCGGGATGTTTTGGAAGGCTTGACTGATGGTCTTCGTCATGGCTTCGAGTTTCTTCCTTGCATCCGTTGGTTCTTTTTGTTTTATCTTTGCCTCCATCCTTTCTTGGGCGACTTTTTGTTGAAAGCGTTCGGACCCACTCAGTCCTTCCGAAATTGGTATGGGGTGTCCCCAGCTGTCAACGGGATCCAGGGAGGCAGCGACATCTGATCTTCGTGGTCTTAGAAAACTAAGGTTTTCACCTCTGTCTTCGTAAACCACCACCTCGTGATGTTCTGAGGCTTTTATGATGTTGACATAGTCGCTTGCCGTTCCTTTCTCATAGCCCACTACCATTGCGTCCACGCTTATTTTTTTCGGGACTCCCACCGCCTCGTCCGTCTCCATTCCGGAAAACACTGAGCATGCATCGGAGAAGTCAATGACCCCGTCCCCCGCTTCTAGTAGTACGATCACCTTATTGCGTGTTCGCACTAATCGGCAGGTTCGGTTTGCCACTAGGACTTCTCCGAGCGCATTGTATGTTTTGCGCTTCATGCTGATTTTGAAGGTGCTTCCGTTCAAGAGAGAGCCAAGACCCGGTGAGATAGTCACCCACTTGGAGGCCCTTGCGTTACAGAAACTGAAGCCGAGACGCTCAGAGTTGTCATCCATAAACAGAGCCACTCCCTTTATTTTTAGGCCGGGTACACCGCCTTCACCGCACTCAAGAAGTTGACATAGGGTGGGTTTGGGGCGGTGTTGTTGTGTGTGTGTTTGGGTGTGTAAGACGTCAGTTTGCGCCATTGTTGGTGTTTGTGGTGTTTGATGATGTGGATCTATGGATGTTGCGGGTGCTATTGTACTGTTTCGCTTTGCAGTTATGCGGAGAATGGTGTCTGCGTAATTAAGGAAGTACGGTCTTTTGTCGGCATCTGCCATGATTCTGTGCAGTTCTGATCTATTCAGGTTTACGTCCATCTGATGTTCTACATCCATACGGGCTTTTTGGAAACGAGGGCAGTCCAGTAGAATGTGCCACACAGATTCGCTGACGTTGGGGTCGCACTCACAGCCGGGACTGTCTTTCAACTTAAACCGGTGTAAGTACTCTGCCATGCCTCCATGTCCTGTCAAGATTTGCACTTGTTGGGGCGTCAGTTTCGTTTTCCTTACGACTCGATAAGCGTTATCGACGTCGGGGAAGAACGTTTTTGTGACGAGCCCAGTGCTGGAAGAGTCGTACCTGTCTTGCCATTTGCGGACTGACTCCTCCCTGATCTTTCTCTTGACGTAGGACAATGGGACTTCCGCGTAATCTGGGGCATCTGTTTCCTGCAGGGCTGCTTTTTTTGCCAGTTCGTCTGCCCTTTCGTTTCCCGCGGTCCCGACGTGTGCTCTCAACCAGAATAGCCGAACCTGTTTACCCTTTGCTACGATTTCCTCTATGCACTCTTTGATGGTTTTTGAAAGGGGGTGTGTTGGCTTGGGATTTTCCAGCAATTCTAGCGACGATCTTGAGTCACTCAAGATGTTGACAGTTTCGCTATTGCTATCTCTCGCCAACTGGACCGCCCTTTTGAGCGCATAGAGTTCCGACTGGAATACCGTGCATGCGGGATCAAGGCTGAAGGTGGAGTTGCTGGATTCTTGCTCCCCTTCCCACCATGTGAGGGCTGCGCCAACTTTTCCCTCAATCTTACTACCGTCCGTGTAGATGTGTGGGCCGGTTATTTGGTGGGCTTCTAGGGTTTTGGAGTCCGTGTCTTCTAGGAGCTCGTACTGGGTAGTTACCATGGTTGACGGGTGAGGTAGATCTAGGTACTGGTAGCGGATTGAAGCATTTGAGCTATCTATAGGCCTTTAATGGTCTATGGGTTGTCCAATTGCTTTTCCTTGTAAGTAATTAGTTTAGTTTTAGTAAGTAGAGTTGTTTTCAGTAGTAAAGATATTATGTAGATTGTTGTTAAATAATAAATATATGATGATGCCTCGTGTAGATGGCAAAACACGTGTCGTACAGGAAGGGTTGTTGTTAGGGTCAGTTTAGGGCTTTCTGTATTTATTTTACATTATTTACTAAATTCATTTTTATACATTATATACCTTATTTTTTATATACAATATTAAATTCCCTATGATGTTAAATAACCGGCCTTAAAAACTATGCCACGAAATGTTACTAACATATTCAACTTTTTTTTATGGTATTAAGTGATCGCTTAATGAGTGATGAGTGATGAGTCGATTAATTCTTTCGCCTGATGGTAAATGCCACGCCTGCCCAAATTCAGTACCACCCAGAACTTTTAATACCAATAAAGCACTGAGTAGCACTGCATTGCGCTCATCATCAATAGTAATTTCACTGGTGATGATGCCCTCTAAAAGGGGACAATAATGCTTGCGCACTACTGCTTGGTGGCTGAATAACTGCCAAAGTGGCGGTACCCACCCAGACGGCCTCTCGCATACGAGAAACCTACCACCAGTAATATATATATATATATATATATATATATATATATATATATATATATATATATACAGGGAATAACATTAATGTGTAGTAATACTGAAAGGTGTGTATGGGTATCTAGTCATGAATCATTGGGCAGAATATACAACCAAAAAAACACTATTATATTTTCCATACAAAGTTTAAAAATTATTTATTTGAATTATTTTGGACAATCCTAACAAGCTGTGGCCTAGTCGCGGTAGTACGGGTCATTGACCGAGCTACTTTGTGCCTAGGCACAAAACAGATTAGTACAGAAATCTACATACATACAAAGTGCGCTCGAGCAACGCACACATAGACACCGCTCACAGACACGATATCTGGGCACAGTTGGGATGCGAGTGCCATCCGCTTGAGACACGCGTCTGTGAACGTTTTTGTGCAAAAATGGAGCAACGAAAAATAGGTTATTATAACTGTTTGGTGGACGGTTGTTTAAATTCAACATTAAACGGTGAATTGTCGTTTTTTAAGCTACCAGTTGTTTCAGAGAGGTAAGTAGGTATTTGCTTGTATTTTGATGGTTTGTTTTCACGTAGCACAAAATAGTTAGGTAGGTAGGTAAGCGCCCCAGCCCCCGGCCCTGCGCCGAACAAGCGAACATAAGTTTGTAGCCTTGTCATATTTTTACAATTTAAAATTAGATATTTATTGTAGTATAAGCTGTGTTAGCCTTGTGTTCAATAATCTAATGAGGAAGATGTTAATGTAAACTAATCGCATTTGTTTTGTCTTCAAAAAAACTTTATTCAGTTATAATAGTAACTGCGAAAAAATTATGTCGATATCGTGTACAGTTATATTTTTAAATCAATCAATTTTCCTCCCAAAAACTTCCTGCGCCGTCCGGTATGAAATGTATGAAAAGTACATACATGAGATTAACTTCTGTATTTATCTGTTTTGTGGCCTAGGCGCTCTGTCTTTGAAAACGCCGAACATTTTACAAGGGCTTGATTTCGAGTCTCAAATACCGGAATTTCATACTGAACGGATCTTCGGACTCGGTCGTTTCCGTTCCGGAACCCACTCGTAAAAAAGGGTATTTCCACATTTTTACACGACTGCCCAAAAAGGAGTATTTCAGGGTTTACGTATGTATGTATTTATTTATTCCACCATTACTTCTTATTGCCTGGACAGATTTGAATGCATTAAAACCATAATAAAAACATAGGTTTAAGTTTTTTTTACCATAGTTTTTTTGCATGTTCCGGAACCGGTATACAAAAAAATCTCCGCGAACGTACCCGACTTAGCCTTGCCTTGATTAGTTTCAAATTTTTATCCAACTTGACGTCTTAGAATCCATATTCAGAAATAACCTAAAAAGAATTTCCGAAACGAAAACGGTCCTTTTCGGTGGAGTTTTATGGGGCGGCGTTAGAAGGTAACTTTGTTTGTGCCGCTCGACCAATGAGGAGCAGCGGCTATTATTTATTAGGATTACATCTTTATGATTGGTGCAATACGAAACAAGGCTAGCGAATCATGAAGCGGCGGCGAATGTTTGATAGCTTTAGTGTTTGCCGCGTTTTGTCAAAGATTAAACAGGTTTATTTCTGAAAACTGACTAAGTAAAGACGCTTTATTGATTACTGACTTACGAACACTCTTTTACTATGCAATGAAATCAAATGTTGGAAATGTCTTAATCATCATTATCAGCCTATTACATTCCTACTGTTGAAATTCATGCATGATGTTTTTTACATCCTATTCCTACGGTGGTTGGTGACCTCACGTATTTTTTAAGAACATCAGCCATGCTCGCTCTTATTAGGCGTTTACACTGATTAGATCCTTATTCCTGAATGTTAATTGGAGCGATGATGTTTAATGCTGTAATTAATAAGTAAGCATTAATAAAAATAAAAAAATACCCTGCCAAAAACATTATCACTTGGGATGATTTAAGGATTCCGAGGATACCCCATACATCCAAATCTGTTGAGGCATTTTGTAATAAAAAAACGCACATACATTAACCCCGAAAACATTATATTCCTTTTTTGGGGAGTCGCGTAAAAAGCAGTTTGCTTGAAAGTTAGTTGTAAAGTAAGGTTGGTAGGACAGCTGGCTTTGCTAACTGAAGATAAAATTTGTTTGTCAGATCTGTACACGCGGCGCACTAATATTCTTTGTCACAAGTTCATTGCTCTTTATCAGCTGATTGTTAGGGTTGAAATGAACTTGATTACCAGAAATGTTTAAATTATCATATCTTGTGATTTTAAAAAGTTTCTGGTGATTTGCACTTGGACTTGAATTATTAATAAGCTTCTATATGCGTGGTTTAATTATTACTACACATTTATGTTACACGTTGTATATATATAAATATATATAAAATAAATTAATTACTAAATATATCAACTTTTTTTTGCTTTAGGATTTGCATATAGCATAAATATATATTGGGTCCAACTTGCGAGTCAATGTGACCCCAGAATATAAAAATAAGGCACAGATGTGACACTTTATTGAGATCGTAAAGAACAAAGTATATTGCGGGCTATTTAGAGCCCAATAAATATTTCTATTCATATTAATATCTGACAATCTCTTCTCTGCACTGTTTTATTATTATACACTTAATTTTATTTTTTTCTTAAATTTATGTATTTTACAATATTTCTATAAAAAAATTCCAAAATGGCTTTTTTTATTTTACTAAGCGAAATTGCATCGTCTATGGTATGATTGTTTATTTTTTTTCATGGAAATTAGTGGTGAGACGAGCAAGTCGTTCCCCTGATGGTAAGCACCACGTTTGCCCATAACAATTGCAGTGCCACCCAGAACTTTTAATATAAGAAACACTGCGTAGGGCTGCATTGCTCATCACCCCGAGACATATGAGAAGATATGTCCACTAATTTCACTGGCTGCCCTTCAAACCGAAACAGTAATTCTTGCGCACTACTGCTTGGCGGCAGAATAACGGGCAAAGCTGTGGTACCTACCCAGACGGCCTTACATAAGGTTAATTAAAAAATAAAATTCAGAAAATCCTCATATAATTTAAAAAACAATTAAGGGCGGATTGCATCGTACGTGGCATGTTGATTTAATTAAGCCGTCGTCAACAATGCATTACCATAATTACACATCGACGTGATAAAACATAATTTGGCTGTGACAGCAATGGACCCGAAAAAGTCGCCTGAAAATCTGTCCGTCATCATAAAATCTTAGATTTATTTAAGCAGCTTTCTCCATTTTAACATATTACTATAAATTAGAGTAGAGGGTTCTTTCAATTACCTATTCAATTTAAGAAGGTGCAATTCAGTTTTTAAATCAGTAAGGAATCTTCAGCAAAATATTTGAACTCGCGTTTGCGTCTTCAGGAAGTTTTCTGCGGTACTTATTGGCCAGTTTAGTTTTAAAATCACTTTTATACATACATAGGTCATTGACGTTATTTTAAAAGCTATACATTTTAGAATTGGAGCATATTTAATTTATTTTTGTCACGAAAAAGGGCACAACTGAAAATCAGCGCGCTGTCATGGCGCTTTATGCTGAGTTGTGTCCTTTTATGACCATCTAATTTCATTTAACTGTACCTATTACCTCTGTTTTTAGTATAAGTTGGTTTAATGAACTTATTTTCTTTCTTTCTTTGTTTCTATTTAGGTATATTTCACATCTTCTTCTTCACTTTTGCTAGTGACCCGCCCTGGCTTCGCACGGATGCAATTTACTATTGTGGTGCTATTTTTCGACGACTTGATTACATTAGATTTTCTCAACTATACAAAAACTTAATAAGGATGTGTTGTACATAATAACCTTTCGTAAAAAATTCTCTAAATTACAGTGAAAACCGTATCAAAATCCGTTGCGTGGTTTAGAAGATATATTCGGAGAAACAGAAATGAGGACGCGGATAACGACTTTTTATTACAAGCTTTTACTTGCAATGTATGAATTTTCGTCCGGATGGAATCGTGCAAGTTGAATTTGATACACTACCTCTTACCCTATGGAGTTGAAATTTTGCTTGCTTGTCAAAGTCCGATGACAATGCAATATTATGGTGACGGTCAGCTGACCTGAAGATAGAGACGGAAGGTGGGCAATGGAACTCCTTGACGGATAATCGTAAACTACTAGTGTTTGTGCTCATTTTAATCTGCTTGCGGTTCCGACTGCGAATTTATTAAAAGCTTGTCTAAAAAAATATGTTTCAACAAAAAAGCTTATTTATACTATTTAGAGATTAACGCAGATTATGCTCGATCCAAAAATGAGAACTTGGACTAGGCTAACTTTTTAAATAGATTATTCTTACCGATTACTATTATTTTTGTTGTGACGCAAACCCCTTTGGTATAAAGTTAAGTATTAAGTAAAAGAATTGTACCTACATACGTGGCATTTGCTTACTGTTCCGCAGCTGTACTTCTACCGCTTCTATTAAATTCAGATTTTCCTACAATTTTTTCTCCATTTGTAATTAAGACCGGTATTCAAAAAGTACGCTCTTAATAAGTAGAGTTGGCGAAGAAACTCGATTATTCCTCGGCCCTGATGCATTATTCATTTTCTCGGCTGACGTTACTTTTATTTTTTTAGAATTGGTCGTATCGCCTTCTTGAAGATATTTTTAATTGGCGATAAAAATATGCTAAAGCTTTTTTATTTAACCCTAGAATACAAAGTGAGTTTTATTAACGATAACTAATTTTTAGAAAAAAAACAAAAACCGACTTCAATGTTCGAAGTTCAAGGACAATAATATCGATGAAATTTATATGGGACCACTTCGTAGCTATACTGAACCCAACGCAAAAATAATTTTCTAAATCGGTTCATAAATGACAGAGTTCTGAGGTAACAAACATAGTAAAATACAATCGAATAGAGAACCTTCTCCTTTTTGAAGTCTGTTACTAAATGAGCAAGTTTCTTAAAATTACATAAGAATAATTCTTTGGTAAGGCAGCGAACTCAAACTTAGTATGCTCTCCAGGTGTCTAAGTTAATACCCAGGCGACTAAGTTAGTCTAAGCTTTGTTGTTGGCTGTACTTAATTAGCGTCAGATTGAAAAATAAAACAACGGGACGATTTGTCCTACGCACAGGTATACATTTCATAAAAAAAAATGACTTTTTTTTATGCCTAATAGATCTATGTTTGGCCACTATCTCGCCTGATGTGAAGCGATGATGTGGCCTAAGATGGAGCACATAGATCTAGAGAGACACGGCAGTTGAGCGGCTGCCAGACCCGTCTCCCCGATGGTTCACCGAACATCACCCCGAAACACGACTAGGTCGCTTGAATGCCGTCAAGCGACCTAGTCGTGTTTCGGGATCGGCTTTGTTCGGTGGGTGGTATTACAACCACAGCCAGAGCCTACCACTCAACTACCGACTTCAATGTATCTTCGAAGTCCAAGGTCAAATATCGATGACATTTATATGGGACTACTTCGTAGAAACTGAACGCAAGAATTTTTGACATCGGTTCATAAATGACGGAGTGCTAAGGTAACAAACATAAAAATAACACAATTGAACAGAGAACCGCACCCTTTTTTAAGTCGGTTAAAAATGATATTTTTAATACGTTGGCAGTCTCGTCCCAATGCAATGGTCCAAGTAGGTACTGGGATTTGTAGACCAATCACCCCTTTAAAAATGTTAAAATAAAACTATAAGTTAGTAAGAATGGTAGTGTTTTACTCATTACAGTCACTGGCTTACATTTTAACTGGAATAGACATTTCCATGTCAATTTTATTTTGTGCCAAACTACACTTTACGAAATCAAAGTTAAGTTTGGTTAGTTATTTGAAGAAATGAAATAATAAAATATTTTCCCTTAAACACGTTGTGAATGAATTTTAACAGTGAAAATAAAACACTCAAATATTATAGGAAGAAAACAGAGCTTAGCAGGGGAATCGTCTAACTCACTACTAAGTTGGATGGTAAACTATTATATATTTGTATTGCAGTTACAAATGTTAAATATAAAATTCACAGAATTAATTCAAATATTGAAGCTGTAGTCAATCACAGATTCACAAATGTTTAGCTACTTTTCTCACTGACATTACCTCGTTGAACAGCGATAATGATTCTAAAATTGAGTTATGCGCCAGCCCGTTGGTCGTTTGCTCTTTCTATTTATTTATTTATTTATACTTTAGCACAAAACAGTTTGTACATGGAGGACTTAATGCTAGATAGCATTTTCTACCAGTCATCCAGGACGTGCAAGAAAAAATGGTAGCGGTGCAGTAAAGTGTGTTATAGGAAATATTAAACCACATAAACTTAATATATACATAATAGGTATAGGCATATTATGCAAGCCTAATTATAAAATATATACTTAAATATATACATAACAAATATATACTTAAGTCATTACATAAATAAAAAGACATATACCAGCAATAATAAATGACTATGTCAATGGGTTAGGATAGGATTATAGATCTAGTAGCAGGGAGGAGAAGAGGAACTGAAAGAAGAAACGTTTTAAGGGTTGCAATCTATCTGGTACACCTTTTTGATGAAATGTTCACGAGTTTGTCGCTTCATTCGTTTGTCTTCTATCAATCACTTTGATGTTTCTTTGTAGTTTTGCCAAGCAATTGGACCCCATGTACGTATATCGTCATCATCATTAGCCTATCGCAGTCCGCTGCTGGACATAGGCCTCTCCAAATGCTCGCCATTGAGCACGATCCCCGGCTACTCTCATCCAGCTATTACCAGCCACCTTGTGAAGATCGTCGCTCCACCTAGCCTGAGTGCGTCCTACACTACGTTTGCCAATTCGTGGTCTCCACTCTAGAACGCGTCTACCCCAACGGTTTTAGGTTTTACGGCTGATAAGGTCAGCCCACTGCCCCTTCAGCTAGCTAACTCGGTGAGCTATGTAGGTAACTTTGGTTCTCTGTCGAATTACTTCGTTCCGGATACGTTCTTTCAGAGAAACTCCAAGCATAGCCCTTTCCATAGCCCGCTGAGCGATTTTAAATTTGTGGATCAGCCGTACCGTGATTGTCCACATCTCGGCTCCGTAGTACATGACAGGTACATGTACGTATATGTATACCCCAAAAGGAAGAAATATGTATCCAAATCGGTTCTGCGTCAAACTACATTTTACAAATTCAGAGTTCAATTTGGGCTGCAGGCTGGGGTCGAGAAAGCTATCGATAGTAGCCTATTGTTCCAAGTTGGGGCTTGCGACCCCTAAGTTGTGACTTGTGACGGGCGTGGATATCTAATTTAGTTGAGATGTAACTTAGCTGCAACTAAGTGCCTAACTTACTAAGTTACGGTTTTAAGCTGTGTTTCCGATACGAGGGTGGATAACTGAGCAACTGCGAGCTTTCTGAACAGCGTCGAGGTTCAGTTTTTTTATGGCGTCGCGCGGTTTGTTATTTAGCCAAAATAAAATAAAAAAATAATAATTTAAATATCCATGACGATTGCACCGGATACCAATCAGATCTTATATCCCATGGTATAGTTAAATGAAGTGGTGGAACTTATTATACTTTCTTGGGGGATATCAAAACCAATGAACATTGTTTTATTTGAAAAAGTTTCACCACTTTATTGAAGCAACATGCAAGGGAGGGCCGTAATATAGAGCCTGGCTTATAGCTGATGGTCCTAAATAGTACTTGAAGCAAATCGTACAAATATATCAAACTTGACTATTATTATTTGGCTTATGTTTGACTGACCACCAAATACCTATAGTGATCATCAAAGATCATTAAATGATCACCAAAGTAGACTCCACCAGAAGTCTCGCTCGTCACCCGTTCATGTCACTTCCCTTGACCTTCGCTCCGCTGCGGAAGTCACCGGCTCGCTTTGCTCGCCACCTACCCCTTCGCTCCATTGGCCTCGTAGGCTCGCTTCATTTAGGACCTCCTTCGCGAACTTCTGGCTCCGCGCTTTTTAAATACACTCTAGGGGTAAGAGCGCGTTGGACCACGGAAGGGTGAGGTGCGGCTATTCGGGTGAGATTTCGTGGTCATTTACTAAATTTGGTGAAGATTTACTAAATTTGATCTGCCGATACATTTTTTGGAAAGAAGTGTATGGGGATCTCAAATACTATTTTGATGGCCATTATATTTTTTTACCGTTTATTTGATATGGCATTGGTCGAATGCACAAACTGTGCGAAGCCATACATAACTAAAAACTAATGCAAAATCAACCTATTACTATTTCACACTATTCAGCACTTGCGTAGCAAAATATGTTCCGACCAGTTGAGGCGAAGCGTGGAACTTGATGCTTCGATGCTTTGATCTAGAATTCTATTTGTTTGCGAACTCCAAAGTGGACAGGGTTCAAAGTGATATTCCGCATGACAAACTAAAACCGCGGGAAAATCTAATTATACGGCGGCCATTTTGGATTTTCACAACAAAGAGTTGCCACGCCACGCACGAAAATCCTACCAAAATTGACCTATTATTGAGCAGAATTTTTTGTAGCCATTAGGGGGTAATATTTCCAATATTGCGGGGTAATGGGGAAGTATTATAACTAAGTAAGTTTTTGAATACACTTATCCACTCTAACATCATAGCGTCCTTGATATTATTATAATTTTAGTAAGTTTGTTTTAATTGCCACTAGGGTCTTCAGATTCTAATAAACACTGTCAAAAGCTCATCCTTATATTTTACAAAACTGCTATTTTTTCGTTTCACTTCCCATCTCCTACCACGAACATGTAAAATGTGACCTGATTTGTTCGGTTTTTACATTGAGCTACAACACGGAGTCCTTCGCTTAAAACGGGTCATAATCATAATCAATTTATTGGTCAAATGTTAAATTTACACGTCAAAAAATAATATTATACTCGTAATAAGGTTATATAAAAATTCACACAAAAAAGTCATGTTGTTTACCAATAACAATATTAAAAAAAAAATCTTTTTTTTCCCTTCCTACTTGTGGGATTTGGCTTTGCACGTTTTGTGCATCTGCCAAAGTCAAGTTTCGTTCGTTGGAGTTTGGTATGAGGTGAGGTTTATTAGGGTGCTTTTTAATTACGTAATATAAAGGTAGGGAAACATTGTCGCGAGTAATTAGAGTAATAATTTAGAAAAAGGATCAGGAAGAGGTAATTAAATAACAGTAATTAAATTATAGTGCAATATGGAAGGTTATGTATGTATATATATGTATTTACAATTTAATCATATTAATACAAATAAATTCTGTTTTTTTTATTTTTTATTTGGCTAGTTTCAAATTTATAATATGGGGGTATCTGCTGCCGAACTAGGCTCATCGCCCGTGTTTCAGCGTACAGTGCCCTCCCCTAAGGTTATACAATATATAATGGCTAGCCTGTAATAATTTTGCTTAAATACAATGACAAAAGAAAAGAAAACACAATAACTAAAGGAACTTATCTCACATGTTATGAGTTGTGTTCCTCTCTGTGAGTATAGTGAGGGTGTGTGTGTGTGTGTGTGAGGGTGTCAAATTTGAGCGTACAGTTATTTTATTATATGCTGTTATAAATAAAAGGATTGACAGTGAGAAGAAAATTTATGTTTGTGGGAATTCAGCATTGTGATACATTATTCCAAAGATTTCTTGATAGTTCCTATAAATTTACTATTCTTGACAATTCTGGGTTCCAGCCAAAGCTTTGTTCTCTTAGAATAGAGGTTGATATTGCTATCTGAACACTTTATTTGGTCTAGTCAATAGGATCAGCTTCGAATTAAATATTCAACTGACATCGGCTCAGACATTCATGTCTTCGGCTAAAATATTGGTTTGGAATGAGTCAAATTTCGTGCTTGGAATGTGGGACATATTTTTTAATCAATTTGTCAAGATTTTGGTGGGATTTGCGTCATCCAAAGTTGAAGTTTAGGGGATTATACTCCTTCCAACCATTTAACTTTTGACAGCTCGATTAGTGATGTCCTAATTGCGTTACTGATTCGATTTCTGAAAACAATCGAATTTATTTATGAATAAGTTTTAATCGATTTAACAAATTGATTTTCCATCTTTGGTCAAAGTTTGGTATTATTTTATATAAATCATCAGGTGTTTAAATGACTATATTGCATATATTCATAAAAAAATAATAAGAATCATTCTGCTTGTTTTATTTGATATATCTTAATATTTAACCATTTATGATCGATAATAATTATGTACAAATGAAAATATTTCACAATCCTTTACATTTTTTTTATGGAAAAATCAACTTAATAATTTTGGTTATTAATCTATGGCCTCAAGAATATCGAAGATAATTAGCACGTCTCGTCACTATTGTAAAAAAAACAGTGCCCACAAAGTATTGCATTTTTCACTATTGGTTCATTACTTTAATAATCACGGAACTTCATAGGCTTACATAATGGCAAAAATTAAATGAATGGTTGGACTCCATATCTGCGTGTCGCGGTTTTACATGTGGTTTAAAAAGTAGTCTATGTTATTTTCCAGGACCTTAGGTGCATACCGAATTTCATCAAAATCAGTTCAATAATTTTTGTGTAATTTAGTAACAAACATCTATCCATCTGTGTCCGTCCATCCTCACAAACTTTCGAATTTATAATATAAGTAGGAAAGTATTAGTGGCATAAGTAAGGTAAATACTTGTAATACCAACCAGGGACTAATAAAAGTACTTTGTGAGGACTAACTTTGTTAACCGACTTTAAAAAAAAGGAGGAGGTTGCCAATTCGACTGTATTTTTTTATATTTGTTACCTGAGAAATCAGTCATTTATAAGCCGATTTGGAAAATTATTTGCGTTGGTTACAGTCGTTTCAGTATAGCTTTAAGGTGATCTCATATAAATTTCATCGACATTCGACATTGGACTTGAAAATATATTTGAATTGAAGTCGTTTTTTGTAATTAAATGTATCCTTTTTTTATCAAATGTAAGATGTTAACGGCTTTTTAATTTAATTTAATCACGATGAAGAAATTTCGAAATATGCTTTGTCTCATGGTAAGCACCAGACTTACATCTACTCTATTTTAAAAATGAACTCCCGAGTCACCTTTCCCATTAACTCTCAGCGACAGCTAATGCATCCATTCTACGACACGTGTTGCCATTACGAGGGTAATATTTCCAATGTTGCGGGGTAATGGGGAAGTAATATGTATTATTAATGTTATGTATGGTTTGTTGCTAAATATAATAGACATTTATCTTGTCCTTACGGACAAGTTAAACAATACGACGGCCTCTGTTTAGTGGTTGGGCAGCCAGCACATCTCTAACATGAAACAAAAAAAGTACCGACTTCAATGTATCTTCGAAGTCCAAGGTCAAATATCGATGAAATTTATATGGGACCACTTCGTAGCTATATTGAACCCAACGCAAACATAATTTTCCAAATCGGTTCATAAATGAGGGAGTTCTGAGGTAACAAACATAAATATATATATATAAAACAATCGAATAGAGAACCTTCTCCTTTTTTGAAGTCGGTTAAAAAGAATAAACAAAGCACGAAAAAAACGTGGTAGATTATGGCCCGTACTTTCTCTATGAGAGAAGGCTTGTGTCCCAGCAGTGGGAATGTAATGGGCTGATGATAGTGATACCTTGATAGATACTTGGGGTTTCCAGTACCTAACTATTGCGGGATATTTAAATATCGTAGTAAATAATAAAATTATAGATTAGGACAGTTACAATATAAAGCTATATTTATGTATATATCTACTTCTTATAACTATTTCGGATGACAATGACGGCCTTCTTTACAGACGTAGAGAAGGGCGGCTGACTATTTGACTCTGACATATGTATAGACAAAAGATACTGAAGGAAAAAATACTGCGGAGAACGGCGGAGGACGGTACTGGACCTGGACCTGACCTGACGACGGAGGCCTGCCCTCTCTTCTTTTTCACTACTATTGGCCTTTATTTTAATAAGTCAAATCAAATATCAAATATATAAAATATATCAAATATATAAAATATATCAAATATATAAAATATATCAAATCTATAATTTATTTCAAAATATAAGATCTCAAAAACTCAAACATTCTTTATTTAGTTTAGGCATCACAGATACACTTATGAACGTCAATTATTACAATGATTCCACCACCGTATCGGAAAAAGAATCACTCCTCAGAAGATACGGTAAGAAACTAAGGGGCATTTTTGGATGTTAGTTACAATTTGTTAGTTTTTAACAAGGTGTTTATATATATCCGTTCTTTCGCCATTGGTTTTTAACAATAACACTTACCTTTGTGCCAGTCGGCTACTTAGGAGCACCGGAAGTTTCTATGCATCTTTGACTTCTATAAATTTCTACTCGTCTACTTTGTTCCCAATTTACGACAGAGTACAAAACTACAAGGCATCCGTTGGTTGTTTACACGAGTAATGCGCAGGAAATTGATAGCACAGTCTCAGGTTACAAGATGGCTAGGAAACTGGTTGTTTATGTTTGATAACTCCAAAATGTATAACGAAGCTCTCAGAAAGTAAATTCAAAAGCGCGTGAAAACTATTCTAATAAAAAAAGCACACTATGGCATTACGTAGAAGACAAAGATACCTGGGATTTCTGCAAATTAGTCCGAAATTGTGAAAATCAATTTAAATCATTGTAATAAAAAGAAAAAAAGAAATAACACCCAAAAGAAATGTATCTTCTGAGTAGTTCTTCTTCCAATACGGTGGTAGAGTCATTGCAGTAATCGACGTTCTTAAGTATGGCTGTGATGACTATATACATTGAATAAAGAACTTTAAACTATAGCTATTTTTTTTTCTTTTTACACTTAATTGATCTGTTTGGCCACTATCTCGCCTGATGTGAAGCGATGATGTGGCCTAAGATGGAGCACATAGATCTAGAGAGAGACGGCAGTTGAGCGAATGCTCAGACCCGTCTCCCCGATGATTCACCAAACATCATCCCGAAACACGACTAGATAGAGCTAGATTTTATTGATCACTAGCTGCGCCCTGCGGTTTCATCCGCGGTTTCCCGGGATAAAAAGTAGCCTATGTGTTAATCCAGGGTATAAGCTATCTTCATACCAAGTTTCATCAAAATACATTCAGCAGTTTTTGCGTGAAAGAGTAACAAAGGTACATCCATACATCTATTCTTACAAACTTTCGCGTTTATAATATTAGTAGGATTTCTATCATGTTAGTCAACACTGATTATGACTATCATAATTATTATATCAGGATTTTAATACCAAGTAAGTCTTTTTTCTGTTGTCCTAAGGCAACAACAGTGCCTTTCAAAACACAGTAGAGCTCAGATGTAAATAGCACACAAACGGTCACCTAGCCATTCAAATGGTGACCACAGCGAAAGTTGCTTGATTTAGCAAATCTGTTACCAACGACTTGGCGTTCTACGCTACAAGTGCTACAGCCACACTACGAACGCTACAGCCACGGTTCGAGTGCTACAGCCATGCTACGACTGCTACAGCCACGCTACGACCGCTACAGCCACGCTACGAACGTTACAGCCACGCTACGAGCGCTACAGCCACGCTTCGAGCGCTACAGCCACGCAAAGAGCGCTATAGCCCCGCTACGAACTCTATAGCTACGCTACGAACGCTATAGCCATGCTACGAGCGCTACAGGTACGCTACAAGGTTGCAACTTGGCCTTCGTTTCTGGCTTGTCCTGATTATCTGATCAACAAGATAGACTGAGAAAAAATTTAAGCAGATACGCTTCGACGTCCGTCGTATATAAACATCACATATATATCGCAATTATTACTTTCGTAGAAGTATTGGTATTAAGCCCTCGAATGTCTTTTCAAAGGATTATTTTTGAAATGACAGACTGACAGTCCAATTTATTTTATTTATATGAACCTTGAACTTTAGACAGCCCTTCGCTAACGACGTCACGACCGACGTATCATACTCTCATTATATAGTTTCAAGGTTTTAACGTCTGGTTCCAAAGTTATCTATTGTTAAGGATAATCATTCTTCTTGTCTGTGTTCCGGTTTGAAGGACATTGTAGCCAGCAAAAGTCAATGTCTATTACCATTTGATGAAATAGGGACAAAACCCCACTTATTAACGTCATAAACACATAACAAATATTGTTACTTAAGTTACTATAAATTTGAAAAAAGGTAAGCATGTCTACCCATTTTTTTCCCATACTCAAACTGAAGTCCGGACCCAGAAAAGAAATGCGAAAACTGACTCTACCAGTGCTTCGGAAATACGCCCGCTAGAGAAGATAGTACCAAGAAAGTCTGCGGGGATTACTCTCTTTTTAACTCTTTTAAAATGTTTCAAAATATAACAATAAACAAATCTAGTATAATTTAAAATTAACAAGATTTCAAACTAGAAGTGCGAGTGAGATGTTCCATAGTCATAGTATCAGAAACAGAACAATATAATAATATATGAATAGATATGACAGTAGCAGTGAGAGAGACCAGGACTGCTAAGGGGTGGAACGCTCTGCCGGTGTCTTGATTCCCAAACAGCTACAACTGGTGTCTCTCTAAGTCTAGAGTGAATAGGCATCTCATGGGCAAGCGTGCTCCATCTTAGGCCGCATCTTCGCTTTCCATCAGGCGAGATGTCGTCAAACGTATATATATATGTAGGGGTCGATTGATTGGAATAAAACCAGCTTTTTAACTTCTTTTTGATTTTTAATAATTATTTCACCCTTACATCGTGGAGTGGCTCGCTCCTCCTCGTTACCATAGACTATCTAAAATCTACGCACCATAGTCTATACTTTTTATTTTAATTTAAAAATTTTATCCTACAACTCGGCCATTCTGCTAATTAGTCTGACCTCAGACTCATACAATGTTAAAACTTTAGGTAACATAACAAAATATTTGAATATTATTACTACTACAACAAAATATAAGATCACCATCTCTTTATAAGATAATTTTACAATGCAAACTAAAGTAAGGTAAATTCCTATAACAAAACAAAATTAACTTCTCTTTATGTAACATCAACAAAACAAAATCTATACTATATTAGGTAGTATCCTTAACTATTACTCTTCATAGGTAAGTAAATTTAACAACAAAATAAACTTTTCACTTCAAAATAAAATACCATATTTAACTCGTATTTGAACTATAATAAAATAAACAAAGTTTCTCTCTTATTACAAAATAACACTTAGGTAGGTATGCACTAATAGGTATTAAGTTGAGTAGTTACTCATTATTGCACTAATCTCATTTAAAAATATTACACTTTGACCTAAAGTAGGTATAAACATACTAACTAATAATCATGCAACAATGTAATATTCTTTACAGTAAGCAGTATTACATCATATTTAAATTATAGACAATTTTAAGCTTCTAAGCATCAACAACTTAGTTTGATACAACAATCTATCAACATGATAGCTTCATACACATCTCTTTTCTTATGCAGAATTGCAAAATATTCAATTTTAAGGTATCTTCTTTATAAACATAAACAACTTAAATAGAAATAGCTTTTATCATCAATGTGATAACATCATAAACATCAGCTGTTTTCTTATACAGAACTACATAAAGTATGAACTTGGAACAATTTTAAATATTTTTCTTTTTTTTATAAAATGGTTTAAGTTAGTCATCTTCATTAGGAAACATGGTACATGCGGTGGTATAACATACAAAATTAAGAACTTCAATTCAATTTAACAAACTATTTTAGACAACATCTTCATGGGATATGGTAAGTAGTACAAATTGATGTAATAATTATCAGATCTTACTACTATCACTGAAAGGTATCAAAAGGTAAGTATTTAGGTTAAGACTTAGGTACAGTTAAATTAAGGCCATAGTTTCATAAAATCTATACCTGTAGTAGTTTTCCTAGGTCCTTCCTTACTGCTGTCTACCTTTTCAACTTCATATCTGTCCTTTCCTAAATTTTTAATTATTTTATATGGTCCAAAGAATTTCTGTTTTAACTTTAAGGCATTTCCAAATTGTGTTCTTTGTATAGCTACTATATCTCCTTCTTTATATTTTTGCCCTTCTTTCCTTTTACTGTTATAATACTTTCTGTTTTCTTCTTGGATTTTTAATATTTGAGCTTTAGCTTCTTTCCTCAATTCTTCCCTCTTCTCCATAAATTCTCTTCTGTTTTCCTCTTCTAAAAATTCTATAATTTCCATATCTTCTTTAAGTCTCATTTTAGTACCGGTTAATAATTGAAATGGTGATGTGTCAATAGACCTTTGGTATGTACTATTTATCACTCTTTGAAGTTTACTAATATACTTATACCAGTGTGCAGGTTCTTCTAAACACATCTTGGTCAAAACGGAGATAATAATCCGATTCATCCTTTCCACTTGCCCATTCCCGCGGGGTATTCCTGTAGTTATTGTAATGTGCTCCATTCCTTCTTCCTGACAATATTCTTCAAAATCTTTTGATGTGAAAGCCGTCCCTCGGTCAGTCACAATCCGTCTTGCATTTCCGTAGTCTTTCTGATGCAGTTGTAGTTTTTCAATGGTTTCCTTTGCGGTAACAGTTTTCACTGGATAAATCCAAACAAACTTTGTATATCCATCTATGATTGTTAAAATATAGTTGTACATTTTCTTTGTTGCATCAAGTGGTCCTAAGTGATCACAATGTAGTGTGTCTAATGGTAGTTCTCCTTTATCTATTGGGTTTAAAAATCCTTCTTTCTTTCCTGACTTCCTGCTTGCTAATAAACAAGGTACACACATAGAAATTATTTTTTCGATTTTGCTATCTAACTTGCTAATGTAGTAATCTTTCTCTATAATATCTTTTATCTTCTTTTTCCCAAAGTGACCTGCTCCATGTACTCTTCTGATTATTTCTATATCCATCATCTCTGGAATCACCAACTTTTTCTCTATTCCTTTGTATATAACTCCATTTTCTAGGTAATAATCTTCATATTCATTTTTACTCAAAATTTCTTTCATCAACTTTAAATTTTCATCTTCTTCTTGTGCTTTCTTGACACGTGCGTGTAATTCACAGTTAATAACACATATGTTTCTGCTAAGTGAGTCGACATGTTTCATCTTATCACCTGTTCTGTGTTCTATAGTATATGTAAAATCTTGTAAAAATAGAATCCATCTTGCTACCTTTGCTGAAACGTCTCTTTTCGTTAATGTTTTTTGGAATGCTTCACAATCTGTTACTATTTTAAATGGTATTCCTATTAAATATCTTCGAAACTTTTTCACTCCTTCAATTACTGCTAACGCTTCTAGCTCATAACTACTAGCTTGCTGCTGAGAATCTGTTGTTTTTCTACTCATATAGTGAATTGGATGCATCCTTCCGTCTATTGGGTCTCTTTGTATTAATATAGCTGCATATCCAAATTTAGATGCGTCGGTGTGAATTTCTGTCTCTAGATTCATGTCAAATATTTTTAAAACTGGTTCATTGCACAACTTTTCTTTCAATGTTTCAAAAGCACATTTTTCTTTGTCACCAAAATAAAATTCTCCACTTTTTAATAAATCACTCAATGGTCTTGCAATCATGGCATAGTCAGCGATGAATTTTCTGAAATATGAGGTAAGCCCTATAAAGCTATGTAACTCTTTTAGATTCTTAGGTTCTGGAAACTTCCTGACTGCTTCAGTTTTTTCTGTAGAAGGCTTCACCGTTCCCTCCGATATAACATGACCTAAATATTCCACTGATCTCTGAAGTAACTGTGTCTTCTTCCAATTTATTTCAAGTCCGTATTGTGATGCAACCTCCAATACTTGTCGAAGTCGTTCTATCGCTTGTAAGTCATCTTCTGCCAGGACAATCAGATCGTCAATGAAAATCAAAACAACTCCTTTTCTTATCATATCATTGAATATTATGTTGATATACCTCATGAAGTACTTTGGACATATTGACAGACCAAAAGGTGCTCGTAGGAACTCGTATTGACCCTCTGGATTGCTTGTCACAAACGCCGTATATTTTATAGATTCTTCTTCAATAGGTAAATGAAAAAATCCATTTTTTAAATCTAAAGTACTGAATACTCTGGCCTTGGACAGTTTGTCAATGTGATCATCTATAACTGGAAGTGGATATTCATCTTTCACCATCTTTTGGTTTATTTTTCTATAGTCCACACACACTCTAATACTTCCATCTTTCTTTTTTACTAAAACCAATGGGCTTGAATACTCAGAATAGCTTGGTCTTATTATTCCCTTGGATAACCATTCATCTACTTGTTGCTTCACAACTTCTTCTTCTTTCAGAGCCAATCTTCGTGGACGCTGAGACACTGGAATATCATCTTTCAACACTATTTTCATCTTTATGGGTGCTTCTTTAATTTTCAAAGGTTTATAACTATCTATCAACTTTTGAACTTCAGGTTTTTCATTGGTACAATCCATGCTAGAAAGTAAACACTTTAGGTAGGAACTATCATACGACTGTGGCCTTATTTCAACTGTTCCCTTATCAATCAAAATCATTGTGCTTGCTAAGAAAGGTTGACCTAGTATTATCTGATAAGGTATCACATCATTAGGTACAATGTAGAAACAAGTATTGTAACAGTGACCATCAATTATAATATCTGTGTTGAACTTACCAATACAGTACACCTTACAAGATCCCAATCCAATTAATGTCATCTCTTCAGCTTCATAACATCTTATCTGTAATTTTGAAAATAAGTCAGACGTAATTATATTAATGTCACTTCCTGTATCGATCAAAGAATTTACTGAATATGCGCCTATTTTTGCACTTTTTACTGCTTTATTCACTGAAATAACCGAATAGTTCTGATTTTTTACAACACTGAAAATGTTTTGGTTATTATTTTGACACTCGCTGATAACGTTGTTGACGTTTGACGTTTGACTGCTGCAAATGTCACCGTTGTGCTCCTTCTCGACAGCTGCGCCCTCTGGCTGATACTTTGTGAACATTGCCTTTCGTTGGAACTGCTGTGACTTTGTATCAACGCTTGTACTGCTTGCATGACGACTTGTTGATGGCATGTTAGGCGATTCAATGAACTTGCCTGCCTTGCACTCCGATCCTATGTGGCCAAACTGATTGCAACGAAAACATTTCGTTCCTTTCGTGCAATTGGTTGCCAAGTGCCCTGCCTCTCCGCACTTAAAACAGCGATGCTTGAACTTACTTTCAGGTTCACTCCGTTCACTACGGGGTTTGTTAGATGTCGGTTTCGTCGTATGTTGGCGCTTAATGTTCTGCTTGAAAGTTTCATATAGAGATAATTTTTCCTTGAGTACTGAATATGTCGTAATACCATACAACATGATTTTGTTCACTTCGTAATCGGGTATACCTTCAATTATATACTGTATTGCAACGTAATCTGGTAGTTTACCTCTCTTCCCCAGTTCCTTCATAGTCAGCATATACTGGTAATAGCTTTCGTTAGGTTTCTTTTTGCGCGAACTCATCACTTCATGCATTTGCTTGCTATTTATAGATTCTGGAAATTCCTTCAAAATTGCTGCTTTTAATTCGTCGTATGTCTTGTATATTTTCTCGGTTCTAAGCCATAGCTCTGCAGTGCCCGTAAGAGATCTACGTGCTATAATCAATTTCTGCTGTGTTGTCCAGTTAAATATTTCGGCGTTGTCTTCCAAATCCTGCGACCATTTTGTCGATGAATACGTCAAATCCTCTCCGCTGAATTTTGGTACCGACTCCATCACACCGCACTGCGTTGCGTTGTCCATATTTTTAACGTCGTTGGAAATCGTTTCTCCCCTTAACAATGCGTGGTTAGCGCGTATGTACCGCGTCCTCGTTTCGTCTTTTTTTTGTCTACACCGGTAATGGCGTCGTCCCTTACCGCGTGCGTACACGTCGTTGTTCGTCGTCGTTTTTCACACTCACACTGTTTTCGTCGACAATATTCCAATCAATCCCGGACGAGAAATTTGTAGGGGTCGATTGATTGGAATAAAACCAGCTTTTTAACTTCTTTTTGATTTTTAATAATTATTTCACCCTTACATCGTGGAGTGGCTCGCTCCTCCTCGTTACCATAGACTATCTAAAATCTACGCACCATAGTCTATACTTTTTATTTTAATTTAAAAATTTTATCCTACATATATATATATATTCACCAATAAAAATAAATAAAAACAAAAGCGGTTCCCGCAAGCAGCAAGCACCTGTTAACGAGTATGACTTGTGAACAAGCCATCACCCCCCTTAACCATATTGGAAAGAAGGGAGTGACCCGACACAGAGCCGCCGCAAGTAAAGACATTTGAGTGAGCATGACTGTAAAACCTAGTCAATCTAATGGAATCAGGCGTGACGTTGCGGAAATTTATCTTAAAACAAAATTATTCTGCGGAATTACAATACATATTTTTATTGTATCAGATTCAAAACCTAGTCACTTTAAATACATATTTGAGCCAACCTGCCTAACCACTATACCACAGAGGCTGACTACCCACATCTAGAAAAACGAATAGATTCAGATTCAGATCCAGATTCTTTATTGCTTCCATTGGAAGTACAAGGTGTAATTTGGTTAACGTATATATAAGTCTCATATGGACTCCGTCGGGCACATCAACATTAGAAAAGAGAAGGAAGCAATTATTGGCATTTCAAACTCAATAAAATTGTTCTCTAGAGAATCACAGTAATTACTAATTCCAGACGAAGCCGCCTGCGTCAGCTAATACTTTAAACAATTGCTTTTTAAGTAGGGATCTATTGGATAGCCCTCTTGAATTATTCAGGATGTCGTAACCCTCCCTGGATAACTCTTTTGGCTTAACATATTTTATAGAAGGACTATTGTGGGCCGCGGTTTCCCGTGGTGCCACGTTTTTTTTTTTAAATAATTATTGGCTAGTGTTTCACCACTATCTCACCTGTTGTTAAGTGCCGATGCAGTTTAAGATGTAGCACGCTCGCCTAGAAGTTCACTCTTGTCTTCAAACCTGTTCACTCTTGTCTTTAAAGAAACCCAGATTATGGCTATCCGGAAACACAGATGCCGGTAGAGTTCTACTCCTTGGCCGTTCGCATTATGAAGGTAGAGCAAAGCGCTTGGTGCGAGCAGGGGAAATGTCAACCATAAATTAATAACGGCTTTTTAATGTAATTGAGTGAAGTGACGAGCCGGTCGTTCACCTGATGGTAAGTATCACGGCTGCCCATAGCAGTTGCAGCACCACCAGACTTGCAGCACTGGTTTGACAAGATTCTTCCAAATTCTTCCGACATGGCCTAACGACTGTGTCCCAACAGCCGGGATCGGCGGCTTCACGCGCCCTCCGAAGCACGGCAGATATACAGTTTAAAGAACATTTATTCTCATTAAGAAATTACAATTTCGCTTATATAGAGAACTTATTTAAAACTTATAAATTTAAAACAGTGAGCATGCATTAACTAGGTACGGTAAGTCTAAGGAAACTTAAAACATAGGATTCAAGCAGTGCATTAATCATTTGTTCTTAACTATTATTATTACATTTTTCTATTATGTTTTTTTTTAAAACAAGATTGTATAATCACTAGGATACTCTTTTTAGCGGTTCGACCACCCTATTAAAGTTTTCAGTTATATTTTTATCTTATGTTATATTATTTGTATACAACAAGGTATTATCAATCAATCAATCATTAACACAATTAGCAGTTATTCGAAAATTCTGCGATTGCTGTAGCAACACCGCAGCCGCGCAAATATTTGTCCAGTTGTTTGTGTCAACGCTAAGTCGTTTTGCATATACCTACAAACGGTCATCCATCCAAGTAGCGACCGCTGCGAACGTTGCTTAACCTAGCAGATCTGTTACAAAGGCCAAAGTATCTGCTAGAACAAACTTACCCAATGCCAACTGATTTGAATAAACAGAAGAAGTTCGATATAGAACTATACATATGTATATATATCTCTCTGTATATCTCGTTTCGCTGCTAGTTACGAGTTTCGAGTACGTACAAGATTTCATGAATAATACATTATATTAACAAGGGCCAGGTTTGTGCTGATTTAGATTATGTTGGAAATCTGGCGAATATTTGAAGACTATCTGCACTCCGCGGTTTCACCCGCGTTTAACGGGCCGGCCACGCTTGCCCATAACATTTTTACTCGTGGTAGGTCTTTCGTATGCGGGAGGCTGTCTGGGTAGGTACCACCGCTTTGCCAGTTATTCTGCCACCAAGCAGTAGTGCGTAAGCATTACTGATCTTAGCATCACAGACGCACTTATGAACGTCAATTATTACAGTGACTATCGTAAAAAGATCCCCTACTCAGAAGTTACGGCAAGAAACTAAGAGGCTTTTTTTTAGAACTATTGTTACAATATTTTATGTTTGTTTTTGACAATGTTATTTGTCTTATGTGTCAGTTGGTTACTTGGCAGAAACGGAACATTCCATACATCTTTGTCATCTACGTAATTACTAACGGTATAGTATATTTTTTTCATTAGAATAGTTTTCACATGCAATTTGAAGCAAAGAGAGTTTTTCTTGGTAACCAAATGCAATCAGCCTGCCTTCTGCAAACAAAATTAAATTCGGTTTTATTGACCCTCTACAATGGAATTTAAATGCTAAAGCCGGAAGCTCACTGAGTAGTCACGTGTAACGTAACATTCGGAGCGAGCATCAAACAACACGTTGCCTGCTTAAATAAAAAAAAGCGCGAACGTCTTGTGTCGCGGTCATACGCTGAATCCGACACAGTGTCATCAGACTCATCAGACAAAACACTATCGACTTTATCCGACAATACTATTCCGACATGACACTATGCTATTCGAATTTGAATTTGTAAGGTTCAAAATTCTGGTTTCAAAACATTCGTTTTATTTTATAGGATCTCCAACAAAGGATACAACACTCACTTGCTAGATTCTTATACTAATTTAGGTTTTTTTTAATGTGTTCCTTCAATTACTGGAGACCACAGCTTGCTATCGACAGATCAAACATAATTAAAATCTACTTAAATAGAATTCATGAAACATCGTGATGAAACCCGCTTACGCGCTTTGGAGTGGTAGGGTCTGGCCGTGGTTGTAATACCACCCACCGAACAAAGCCATGCCGTCAAGCGACCTTGTCGTATTTCGTTCGTGTCGTGGCCACTATCTCGCCTGATGTGAAGCGATGATGTGGCCTAAGATGGAGCACATAGATCTAGAGAGAGACGGCAGTTGAGCGGCTGCTCAGACCCGTCTCCCCGATGGTTCACCGAACATCATCCCGAAATACGACTTGGTCGCTTGACGGCATGGCTTTGTTCGGTGGCTGGTATTACAAACACGGCCAGAGCCTACCACACCAAAAAAATTGTCCAAAATCTGGTTGGAGTTATTCCGACACAATCATAACGTGCCGTTTATATTTATAATGAATATTTCGACTCACGATAGTTTCCAAACCTTAATTGCTTGTCGATTAGTCTGTCAACTCGTCTGTCGACCAGCTTTTCAACCAGTTTTTGACTTGTCTGTCCACCAGTCTGTCGACCAGATTTTCGACTTGTCTGTCCAAAAGTCTTTTGACCAGATTTTCGACTTGTCTGTCCACCAGTCTGCCAACCAGTTTATCGGCTTGTCTGTCCAACAGTCTTTTTCAACGTCCAACAGTCCAGATTTTCGATCTAAATATTATCCTGGCGTTATTTCCTAGGACATTATTGAAAAAATACTACGAGGCAGAGATGAAGAAGAGATACCATAGGTCTTTAGTATTTTTTATATCTACAAAATGGCGAAGCACATACTTTAAGCTATTTTTTTCTTATTAAATTTTTTGTTGAGAAAGTAAATATGCTTTAATCCGATATCTCTCCAAGTAGGTCACCGATCATCCCGCGGTCCATAATCGACTAAGATCGAGGTAGTATATGAATCGGGGGTTTCCACGCGAATGAAGTTCTTCCAGATGTATTCCGGACCTTTTGTATTCATAGATCTTTAATGGCTGTCGCAGAAAAGAACCAACATCAGTCAAATAAATGTTTAAAATTTAACAAGTTTTTTTTTGAAAAATATAGTTTTCAAGACAAGCTTTTAACAAATTTACAATCGGAACCGCGAGCAGATTATGATGATGAGCCCAATAACTAGTAGGTTACGATTATCCGTCAAGGAGTTCCATTGCCTACCTTCCGTCTCTATCTTCAGATTAGCTGGCTGTCACCATAATATTGCATTGTCATCGGACTTTGACAAGTATGTAAAATTTCAACTCCTTAGAATAAGGGAAAGTGGTTCTGATTCAACTTGCAAGATTTGACCCAAACAAATAAATAAACATTGCAAGTTAAATAAAAGCTTGTAAAAACATGGATACTTGAACGAATAAAAAAAAGCGGACGGAATCTCGCCACGCAGCAACTGAAGCATAGCAATAGCGGTGGCGTTATGTTTGTGTGAGTGGACGGAGGGTCAATGTCATGCCGATGTGACGGCCGATTGGCATAGCATGATGTAAATGTGTGTGAGAGGCTTGTTTACGAACAAGCGGACCGGCATAGCTTGATTGCTTCACTTTTGAATTTGGCGACGAGGCGTCCGCCATTTTTATTCGTTCAAGGATGGAAGTAGAAAAATTCCTTACAGTCAGTTTAGTATTTTACTGGTTGTAGGTTTCTCGTATGCGAGAGGCCGTCTGGGTGGGTACCACCGCTTTGCCAGTTATTCAGCCGCCAAGCAGTAATGCGCAAGCATTACTGTGTTCCGGCTTGAAGGGCATTGTAGCCAGCGAAATTACTGGGCATTATGAGACTCAACATCTAATTGTCTCAGGGCGACAAGTGCAGTACAGCGCCGCGCCGGATTTTAAAAAACAAAGTTCTGGGTGGTTCTGTTATTGTTATGGGTTAACGTATTGCTTACCGTCAGGCAAACGACCAGCTCGTCTCGTCATTCAGGTACAATAAAAAAATAATAAAAATATGCTTCCGAGTGACGAGATGAGCATTTCAGTCGCCTGATGGTAAGCAATACGCCTGCCCATAACGGTTGCAGCACTACCTAGACCGTCTATTTTGTAAAATCCGGCACGGAGCTGCACTGCATTCGTTGCCCAGTAATAATTATAATAAATATTTATATTATTTCAGATTTACATCCATATTTGTTAAAAAGTGTCTTGAAAATATGTTAATACCATATATAATTATTAGTAGTAAATTAAAAAAATAATAATTATCACTTAAATAAAATTCAAATTCTTTATTTAAAAATCTTAATTATTAACAGCCAAACTACAACGATTAACAACAAAGTAATGCTTGCGCACTACTGGTTGGCGGCAAAGCGGTAGTACCCACCCAGACGGTCTCTCGCATACGAGAATGCCTGAAATGAACGCTTAATTATTATTTTTTATTTAATGGAACTGAGCGATGAGACGAGAAAGTCGTCCGCCTGATCGTAAGCGCCACGCCTGCCCATAACAATTGCAGTGCCACCCAGAACTTTTAGTACAATATAAAGCACTGAGTAGCACTGCATTGCACTCATCACCCCAAGGCATCAGATATTAAGTCTCATATGCCCAGTGAGTGTGCTTCGGAATTATATGATCTTATTTAGTCATCCCCATTCCATCACCGGACTACCAGACGTACGGCAAGCTGTCATCAATTTATAGTTGACATCCCTCCTGCTCGCACCAAGTGCTTTGCTTCGACCTTCATAATGCGAACGGCCAAGGAGTGGAACTCTCTGCCGCCATCTGTGTTTCCGGATAGCTATAATCTGGATCTTTAAGACAAGAGTGAACACGTTTCTTCTAGGCGAACGTGCTACATCTTCGACCGCGTCGTCACTTAACAACAGGTGAGATAGCGGTCAAACGCAAGCCTATAAATAATAAAAAAAAATATTTCGCTGACTACAATGCTTTTTGAGTAGAAAACCTATTCCTGTCTCTACGCCTGTTCTAATCTGCGCCAACTCATCCTTCCACAGGTATTTATATAGCGTCTCCCCTATCCGCCAAGCGTGAGTAATTCCGATGAAAATACAGCCGTGCATAGAGAACGATGATTCATGCCGAAACATGGTACAGGCGGCGACAAAAGTTCCCTCGTGGTAAGTCTCTCGTATGCGGGAGGCCATCTGGATAGGTACCACTGCTTTGCCAGTTATTCTGCCGCCAAGCAGCACAAGCATTAATTTGAAGGGCATTGTAACCAGAGAAATTACTGGGCATTATGAGACTTAGCAGTCAATTGTCTCAGGGTAACGAGCGCAGTGCAGCGCCGCGCAGGTAATTGCAAAACAAAGATCTGGATAGTACTGTTATTGTTATGGGCAGGCGTAGCAACACAGCTTGCGCACTACTGCTTGGCAGCAAAATAACTGGCAAAGCGGTGATACTCTCCACGACAACTTCTCACATACGAGAAACCTACAACCAGTAAGATGTGATATGATAGTGTGATCATAGAGTTCGAAAAATAATTTTGTACATAACTCTGTTTATCAACTTATGGACAGTTTAAGTAATGTTTTTTTTAATGTTTTTTGCTTAACAAGTTTTGTTTAAATGTGCTTAGCTTAACAAGTTTTGAGGCCGATTGTACCTTATGTATATTTTGACAGTACATGTGTGTGCGTTTCTAATTCCAGCTGTGTGGCGCTCTATGTAAATCAGTGCCTCTCAATAAATCAATGATTTTGCCCTACACAAATCTCCATCTCCGTGATTTTTACCACGTTCTCCATGTTTTTACCACGTTTTTTTAAGTCCTTTCTTGTTTGTCTGTCGTTCCGGGTGGAATCGTGCAACTCGAATTTCAAGCACTTCCTGATTAGCTATCCGGCTAAAATTTTCAGGGTAGCTCACAACTCAATGACAATGCTTTCCAAATCGATTTATGAGCATACGTTGCCGACCTAAAAAAAGGCGTATAAAAAGTGTTTTTTTAGATTATTTATTTTTGTGTCACTGTCTTGTTTTTAACCTTCTTCAAAAAAAGGAGAAATTTCTCTATTCGATTGTATTTTATTTACCTCAGAACTATGTAATTTATGAATCGAATTGGAAAAAATATTTTTGCGTTCGGTTTAGTAGCTAACGAAGTGGTCCCATATAAATTTCATCGATATTTGACCTTGAACTTCGAAGATACATTGAAGTCAGTTTTTTTTTACAATCTTATGAATTTTCCGTTGAGGGGTGTTGGGCGAGCGCAGTGCAGCGCCGCGCAGGATTTTGCAAAACAAAGTTCTCGGTGATGCTGCGACTGTTATGGACAGGCGTGTTGCTTACCATCAGGCAAACCCCTGCTTGTCTTATAATTGATTTATAAATAACGGAGAACTGAGGTAACAAACCCAAAAATACAATCGAATTGGGAACCTCCCAACTCGATTGTATTTTCTTGGGTTTTTTTAAAGTCAGTACTCCTTTTTTAAAGTCGGTTAAAATTTATTCCGTCAATTACATAAAAAATTAAATAGATGGTCCTAAATGTTTTGTTAAGAATTTAGTTTTTAAATATTTGCATGTCCTAACGGTAAGACAACAGTGGTTTCTGTTCACATTCCGAGGACGTGGGTTCGAACCCTGTTGACCGCAATTTCTTTCTACAGTAAATTTTTCAAAATCCTATAAATATAATAGGTTTGATAATTTTGAATGGTAGGTAATATCAAGATTTAGAAAGTGAAATTTAAGTTAATATTAATGTAGGAGGCACCTACTAACATAATTATTATAAGTTTTATATTAACCACTAATATTGTGACACTAATATTACGTTAATTGTTATTTTAGTTTTTAATTATTTCTGTATTGTGGTGTTATAATAAAGAATTATTCTATTCTAACCACATAGGGATATTAAGTCTGAAATAAATGATTTTATTATAATATTTATTTTATTAAATATGTTGTCAACGGGCTGGCTCGATTGAAACATTTCGAAGAGCAATGTCAGATGTTAATAATTCACTTTTATGGAAACACAGCCATGCGACCCATGTCTCATGTTGATTTCATAAAAGAGTCTTCATAAATAAATCCTTTTATAGACCCCTTGCGTATTTTCATACAGGAATCCTACTTTAATGTTATGAATGCGAGTTTGTGAGGATGGATGTTTGTTACCGCCGGGTTCACACTAGCCGATACACGTCCACTTAAACGTGTGAGGCAAACTTATGTTTTTTTTTTAACCTGTCCCACTGCTTGGCAAAGGTCTCTCCAAGTCTCTCCAGCCGTCTCTATCCTGCGCCACCTCGCACCAGCCTTCTTGTTATGCATCCAGATCGTCCCTCCATCTTCTTTTGGGCCGGCCTGGGTGCCGTCTTCCATCTTCAGGCACCCATTCCGTTGTGACTTTTGCCCACCGATCTGGATGCATACGGCTTATGTGACCCGCCCAATCCGACTTGAAACTCATGATTTTATTTATTTATTTATTGCACAAAACGAATTACAATACCATATAAAACAATAAGGCACGTGCAATCTGCAAACTTAATTATAAAAACATAAAGAGCGGACAATGTTCGAGGTTTGAGGTTTGAGAGGTTTGACACATCCACAAATCTAAAATACCTACATGATACACGTTGATTGTGTTGATACGTGGTGAAGTGGTTGGACAGGTTAGCTCAAATCTCATACACCACTGGGGTTGCGGGTTGTTCTGGGACCATGGTCCTAGTAGTTCCTTCTGTGATCACTTGGAGGTTGGAGCCATCTTTGGGTCCTCCATCGCCGACCAGAAATTATGGAGCCACATTTGGGTCTACCATTGCCACTCAGAACCAGAGCTACGCACTAGGCAGGGCCTTTACCAACATTGCCGGCTTTCTGGACGCTTCTCAGGGCACCCACATTCTTCGACCCACAGGAGAGTACTGGCCAGGAAGTGTCGTCACACGACCTATAAATTAGTGTGCCTCAGGCTGCTATTGAAATATAATTATAATGTTTACTTGGAGCCGCTGTCTCATGTCTCGATCGATCCTAGATCGGATAGGGGAACGTTTGGCTAGATCCGAATAAATTTGCTGGGTCGACACCGGCCGTTCCTTTTGATTAGTGTTTCTGCCGTGCGCGTTGGAGCAGTTGTGGATTGGCCTCTGTGGACCCGGGTCATCATCATCATCATCATCAGCCTGTAGTCGTCCACTGCTGGACATAGGCCTCTCCTGATGAACGCCATTGAGCCCGGTTTTTGGCTCTTCTCATCCAGTTTCTTCCGGCCGCTTTTCGCAGGTCATCGCTCCATCTGACCGGTGGGTGGAAGTATAAGTAATATAATGAAGTATGTTCATTATATTCATTCATTATATTATTCATTAATTATTCATTAATTATATTCTTCGTTATATTTTAGACATTTTAAAACATTCGAAAAAGTGACATACAGAGTTTTTTGTTGCTATCTTCTCTAGTGGTACTATTTCAGTTTTTCTAGTTCATTTCTAGTGTTACTATTTCGAGGTAGTTTCGCATTTCTTTTCTGAATGTCTGATGATGATGTCTTTGGGTGATGAGCGCATTGCATTACATTTCATAGTATTAAAAGTTTTGGGTGGCACACAAATTGTTATGGGCAGGCGTGGCGTTTTCCATCAGGCGACGACGACGACGACAGGCTCGTCTCATCGTACAAAGGTATCTTGAATATGCTACCTAGAAAACAAACAAAATAAATATTAAATCCAGTCCCAAAAGTCGGTGGCCACTACGCTCGACTAAATTTCAACTGATTACTACAGCCTGGGTGCTCTGTTTAATCGTGTGGCAAGGCCAGGGTTAACCCTGCTCAAAATAACGCTCCATTATTTATTTAATCTTATTTATATATTTATTTAACTCCATGCAAAGATTGACTGGAAGAGATTGCTTTTAGCGATAAGCCCGCCCATTGCACTTAAGTTTTTAAGTTGTTTTTACTCCTATGTACCTACTGATTATTTTTGTTATGTGTACAATAAAGTATTGTGTATTGTATTATATTGTATAATATATAAAGTATCTATTTTCTCTAAATAATATAAAACAAAGTTGTTATCCGCGTCCTCATATCTGTTTCTCTGTTTACATTTAATCGTAATTATGTCATTTATGTTGACACTTGACACCCCCGTCTCTTACAGTTTCTCTAAGCCCTCCCTATCTAAAGGTTGTCTGGATGAGATCGCTTTGTGCGATAAGACCGCCCATTAAAACACTTTAGTTTTTAAGTTTGTAATTTTTCTTTTTGTTGTTTTTTTAAGCTATTGCATAGCTTCTATCGCGGGCCTTGAGCGTGGAGACCGAATCCAGAAATTCCGTAACGAAAATAACCCAACACCCCCCACTCCGAATGCTATGCAATAGCTTTACCGCGGCAGTCTCCGAGTGCCACACGTCTTTTTTTTCTGGTGGTGAAACAATAAAGAGTTATCTAATCTAATCTAATCTTCTTCGAAACCACGCAAGGGATTTTGATACGCTTTTCACTGTCATTTAGAGATTTTTATACGGTATGTTACTATGTACATAGTGTAACGTTTTATACGTACATGTATATTTCTAAGTCATCGTAAGGTATATTAATCTTAAATTAGAAGCTTAAATACCTACGAAATTATTTACATTTAACTAAATATTTACAATTAAACTTAAAAACTACTTACTAAATAATAATTTAATACATCATCAACACGTTATACATTGAATATTGAAAGTAGCATTTTAAAACGTCCAATGGACGAATCTATTGTTCTCCGCATCGCGCGATCTTGCGTCATCGGTGGAGTCACAGTTTAATGTATAGTACGCTGCGCAGGCACACCGGCCGTGCGCCGGCGCCGCATTGGTCGCCGCCCGATACTTGCCAAGTCGAATGCACGTCGCTTAACTCGGTCCCTGCTACGTTCGCAATTCCTTAAAATAATTGTTTTTCGTAACCGTTTTATAGTTGACGTCACTAGCGTTCCTTGGAACCTTGATTTTTAAGTGTCCTAAGTGTAATTTTCAACCCCAGATTGGGTAAGTGGTGCACATTTTTCTAAACGATAGGTAGATTGTGTGACTTAACGTAGTTTCTTTTCTTTGCTTGGGATTTTTTAGCAATTCTTTATAAAGTAATAACCATTTCGTAGTAACCATTTAAATCCATCATTTTAATATTATTGCTACAGTAGATAATGGTTTTCTATGCAAGTGGCTTATTCACTCTCTTCATTTCTTTTCACTTCATTTTATTTCCACCCTCGCATTTTCACAAAATAATTTAATGTAGTATTTCCTTTATGTTTTTATCTCACAATCATTATTGTAATCTCCGTTTCTGATTGTGAACATCCACGGCAACACCACTACTTTCCTAGTGCTTTCCATCTGCGGTTGCCGTGGGCGTTCACAGAAGTACTGGGACAGGCCTTAACGCTTTTTTTAATGGCGCGTTCCAGGGTTCAAAGATCGGACTCCAAGATTTGGGTTACGTAACCGAACCCACCATCACCATCCTGCTTTGCTTCCATCTGGACTGTACAGCAAGCAGAAGCTACAACCCTGATCCTGGTCTTCACGACGAGCGCCCACCTACATCTGCGGCCGCCTTCAGGATAGTACTGGACCAGTGAAGGAAAATAGAATCAGCGTACCTAATGTATGTCGCTCGAAACCCACTCTTGTGACCCCTCTGGCCGAGCTTACCGCCTTAATAAATTTGTTGCACGAACTCTGCCTTCTCACTTAAACTCCCAAATACACAGGGTAGTTAGGAGGTAGGGAACCTATACATACACGTGACACTGGCGCCCCTATACGTGGTAAACATACATACCTGATTCTATCTTTCTTCTTGGTTGTAATTAGTGTGTGTTTGTGGTTTTTTTTGTAAAACGTAATTTTTATTTTTTTGGTTTTACAGTTACTAAAGTGTACGTAAGTCTAAAAATTAATATATTTTGTAATTCATAATCGTTATCAGTCCTATTACTTATTGTTATCACTTAATCGCAGAATTTTATAATTTTTATTTTTGGTGCCTAAAATGGCGCTTGAAAAATTTTAGTAATTTTTTTTTTAAATTTCAATTTTAATTTTTTTTGTTCTTGTTATACCGAAGCTGTACACATTAGTAGCAATTGTTTTTCATCTCTTGTTACTAACTTGTCTTCATTTTTGCTGATTTTACTAATATTAAAAAAAAACCATACGTTCAGTAATTAAATTTGTAACAGAGCGGAGAACGTGTGTTTTTTAACTTTTACTTGTCACCACTTGTCCAACTGGTTTATTCTCAACGGTCACCATGTTACCTATTAGGTATCTGTCTCTTCAAAAATCGGAATTGGAATATGAAGTTCGGATTAGAGGTGTTACTCCTGCGTCTAATGTTGAAGAACTACGCAAACAAATTATAAAGATATCTCCAGATTTACCCTCAGAACACATATTGGAATCTCCACTTGAAGTAAGACAGGACCTTAAGGGGTGTTTAGATGTTCTCACCAAAATTCAACAAAATCTTGATGTACCTGACCTTAGTGTTCCTGCAATTATGAGAACTCAGAACATGTTGAACCATTTGCATAATCGTATTGAGAGGATTACGTGCGGTGACGACTATAAAAAGGATAACGACGACATTGTTAAGGGATATACATTTTTATCCCATAGGCTTTCAGCTCTTCAAGCTAAAAGACCTTTGCCTAGTACCTCTTCTGGCTCAGGTGCTGGTACTTCTAGCGAAACTTCACATACAGTACCGGAAATACAAAATTTGATTTCGGTTACATGCGATCGAGGCTCTACTGATATCATTAAATTAAAATTCAACGGCAAGACTTGCGTGCGTTCATTTATACAACGTGTTGATGAATTTATAGAAGCTCGTAATATTCCCACTTCGAAAATTTTAAGTTTCGCTACCGAAATTTTTCAAGACGATGCTCTTCACTGGTATCGTGCTGTGAAGGACAAAGTCACCAGTTGGCCAGAATTAGCAGCTCTATTGAAGGAGGACTTTGATCAAACTGATTATGACTACCGGCTCATTTCAGAAATTCGCTCTCGTACTCAAGGAGAACGTGAAAACATCACCATTTATCTTTCCATCATGAGTGGAATGTTCTCGCGTCTATCCAAGACTCTTTCAGAAGCGGATCAGCTGGAGATCCTTCTTCACAATATTAGGCCCTGCTATGCCAGTACATTAGCTTCAGCAGCTCACATCTCGACGATAGATGGTTTGCGTTCCTTATGTCGCAACTATGAGACCATTCAGGCTCGTCTGTCTCAATTTCAAGAACCTCCTAAGGTTACTTCAGACACTCTTGCGCCAGAATTTGCATACACTAAGGATAGTAAAACAACAAATAGGGTTAACAACTATAATAATAACAATAACAATAGGAATTTTTATACAAAGAATCAAAATTATAATCAATATAAGAATCAAAATCAAAATTATGTACATGCTGTGGAAGCTGGAAATAATCAACCTTATTGTCCTAGGTGTCGTTCCAACTCACATCACATCCGACAATGTCAAGCTAAACGCGATATTGTTTGTTTTAAGTGCGGATTAAAAGATGTGAAAACACCTGATTGTCCTAACTGCAGTAAAAATGTTAACAATTCAAAAAACTAAATGAGCAGAATTGTAGTCATTTTGATAAACAAGACTGGGAAACTTGGCTCGCGTTTATTAGAACATTTTCTTCTACATACAGAGTTGCTACAATTCTGCAAACAAAACCAACTAACGATTCTAGGCCATATGTTAATTTCAAAATAAATAATATCGATGCGTGTGGTTTACTTGATTCTGGAGCTGCAGTATCAATTTTAGGGAATAATTCCCATAAACATTTAGCCGACTGCACCTTGCACCAGGATGACTACATTAAAATGATAGCCGCTGGCGGTCAATCTTTAACCAGTATTGGCTACATGAATTTGCCCGTTTCTTTCGAAGGTCAATTTCACATAATAAAGGCATATATCGTTCCCGAAGTTGAAACGTCCATCATTCTAGGAGTTAACTTTTGGCGCGCTTTTAATATTTGTCCTAAATACTTAGGTAGTGTGACATTATCTGATACTTCGTTAGCCGAAATAAAGGTCAGTAACAATGATACCTTCATCCATTCTTACGACAATTTGTTAGACTCACAAAAATCTATCGCGGACAACATCATCTCTCAGTTCAAGTCAATATCAACTGAAGTGAAAGGCTTGGGTAGAACTAACGTAATTACTCATCACATAGATACCGGTGATGCCCAACCTATAAGACAGCGATATTATCGTATGTCCCCGGAAAAACAGCGCATTTTAACTGAGCAGGTTGACGAAATGTTATCACTTGATGTAGTGGAGCCCTGTGAGAGTGCTTGGTCTTCTCCCGTGCTCATTGTAAACAAAAAGAACGGAGAGCCTAGGTTCTGCCTCGATAGCCGGAAATTAAATGCGGTAACTAAGCGTGACGCCTACAATTTGCCGTATGTTGCTGAAATTTTAGATAGCCTTCGTGACGCTAAATACCTATCGAGTGTGGACCTCTCTAAAGCTTTTTGGCAGGTACCTATCGCGCCCGAGGACCGTGACAAGACGGCTTTCTACGTACCAGGCAGAGGAACGTTGCGTTTCAAGACCACTGCATTTGGTTTGACAAACGCTCCCGCTACACAACAGCGTTTGGTAGATTTGCTCTTTGGCGACATGGAGTTTAAGACGTTTGCGTACTTAGATGACATCATCATCATCAGCTCATCATTCGAAGAGCACGTCTCTCGTCTGCTGCGCGTTTTGGAGAAATTGAGAGAGGCTAATCTTACAATTAACTTCGAAAAGTGCAAGTTCTTTCGAAGTGAGCTTAAATATCTTGGATATGTGGTTGATTCTCGTGGTCTGCGAACAGACCCAGATAAGGTGGAAGCAATAATTAATTTTCCAACTCCCACCAGTAAAAAGGAACTAAAGCGCTTTCTTGGTACTGCTACATGGTACCGACGTTTTGTTCCTAATTTTAGCACAGTGGCTGGACCACTCAATAAATTTACTTCCAATAGTAAAAAGTCACCTTCTTTCGAATGGACACCAGAGGCTGACGCGGCTTTTAATGCTTTGAAAGAATGTTTGGTTACCGCGCCAGTACTTTCATGTCCAGTTTATTCGATGCCATTCGAAGTACACACGGACGCGAGTAATTACGGAGTTGGCGCGATGTTAACGCAGACTATAGATGGTAAGGAACACCCTATCGCCTACATGAGTAGATCCCTTACCAGTGCCGAGAAAAACTACAGCATCACAGAAAGAGAGACACTCGCTGTGTTGGCTGCTCTCGAGCACTGGCGTTGCTATGTGGAGAACGGGCAGAAGTTTACGGTGTATACTGACCATTCTGCGTTGAAATGGTTTTTGTCGTTAGATAATCCAACAGGACGATTAGCACGTTGGGGAGTAAGATTGTCAGCATTCAATTTTGAACTTAAACACCGTCGTGGCGTTGACAATGTCATACCGGATGCACTCTCTCGTGCTTTTCCTAATGCCGCCATCTCTCTTTCTAACTCATTCGCAAATACTGGCGATGACTGGTATAAAAAGATTTATAACGGTTGTCTTAACACACCTAGTAATTTTCCAAATTTTTTGATTAAAAATAATTCCTTGTTTCGGCTTTCTAAAAATAAATCACAACTAACTTCGGAATTCGCGTGGAAGGAAGTTGTACCTAGCGAATTACGAGAAAGCGTCATAGCAGAGAACCACTCAGAACCGACAGCTGGACATCTTGGCATTTTCAAAACGTATCGGCGATTGTCATTGACATATTTCTGGCCTGGCATGCATCAAGATGTTGTCAAGTTTGTAAGTTCCTGCTCTGTCTGTCTATCATACAAAACGCAAAATCACACTACATTGGGTGAAATGGGTCGACCAAAACAATGCTCAAGACCATTCCAAATGATCTCAATTGATTTTGTCGGACCTCTTCCGGTTACTCGTAAGCAAAACAGTTACATGCTCGTAGTAACTTGCTGTTTTTCTAAATTTTGTCTCATTTTCCCCTTACGCCGCGCAACTTCAGATGCCGTCGTTAAAATCTTGGAAGAGTCCATTTTCTTGGTCCACGGTATACCACAAACAATTTTCTTAGACAACGGAAGTCAGTTCATTAGTTCTACAACTGATACCTTATTTAATAAATATAAAATACCAAATGTGTACTTTACACCCAGATATACGCCACAAATTAACACTGTAGAACGCTACAATAAAACTATCGTCACTAGTTTGTCTACTTTTGTTGAGAATGACCACCGGACTTGGGACACTTTTATTCCCAAAGTACAGTTCGCGATTAACAACTCTGTTAACGAGGCCACCGGATATACACCTTCTTTTCTCGTGTATGGTAGAGAGTTGGTCTTGTGTGGATCACACTATACAGATACAGACTTAGGCGATGAAGTTTTATTCCTGCCGCGAGATATTTATGCAGAAAACCTTGGGTGTCTTTCGTCAGTGTTTAATGATGTGCAGGCTTCACTGTGGCAAGCACATGTAAAAAACGCTGCACACTATAACCTTCGTAGGAAACCGGCAGAATTCAATGTAGGTGATTTAGTCTTTAAGCGTACTTTTATTTTAAGCGACAAAGACAAATATTTTAGTAAAAAGTTGGCGCCAAAATTCATAAAATGCCGGATTACTGAAAAACGGTCCCCTCTTGTGTATGTGTTACAAGATATGTCTGGTAAGGACATAGGGGTCTGGCATATTAAAGACTTAAAACTTGTCAATAATAATAATTTTCGGTAGATATTGTTTTCATTGTTTTGTTTCATGTACGTAGATAGAATGTCAATATCCCACTAGTTGTTTTACCATCTTGCAATTAATATTGGTCAACTGTGCAATATATCACAGGTGCCCTGTCTACGAAAGAATGCGTCGAGATCATCATATTGTTATGATCTCGTTGCTTGTATGATTATTAGGTGAATTTTGAAAGGTTGAATGTTAGGTGATAATATGAATGTGTAATGTTAATTGCTGTCGAAAGTTTTTAGACGGGTTTTATTTAAGAATAAAACCCTTTTCGTGACGAGGGGGGTAATGTAACGTTTTATACGTACATGTATATTTCTAAGTCATCGTAAGGTATATTAATCTTAAATTAGAAGCTTAAATACCTACGAAATTATTTACATTTAACTAAATATTTACAATTAAACTTAAAAACTACTTACTAAATAATAATTTAATACATCATCAACACGTTATACATTGAATATTGAAAGTAGCATTTTAAAACGTCCAATGGACGAATCTATTGTTCTCCGCATCGCGCGATCTTGCGTCATCGGTGGAGTCACAGTTTAATGTATAGTACGCTGCGCAGGCACACCGGCCGTGCGCCGGCGCCGCATTGGTCGCCGCCCGGCCCACAGACGCCCGATACTTGCCAAGTCGAATGCACGTCGCTTAACTCGGTCCCTGCTACGTTCGCAATTCCTTAAAATAATTGTTTTTCGTAACCGTTTTATAGTTGACGTCACTAGCGTTCCTTGGAACCTTGATTTTTAAGTGTCCTAAGTGTAATTTTCAACCCCAGATTGGGTAAGTGGTGCACATTTTTCTAAACGATAGGTAGATTGTGTGACTTAACGTAGTTTCTTTTCTTTGCTTGGGATTTTTTAGCAATTCTTTATAAAGTAATAACCATTTCGTAGTAACCATTTAAATCCATCATTTACATATTATTGCTACAGTAGATAATGGTTTTCTATGCAAGTGGCTTATTCACTCTCTTCATTTCTTTTCACTTCATTTTATTTCCACCCTCGCATTTTCACAAAATAATTTAATGTAGTATTTCCTTTATGTTTTTATCTCACAATCATTATTGTAATCTCCGTTTCTGATTGTGAACATCCACGGCAACACCACTACTTTCCTAGTGCTTTCCATCTGCGGTTGCCGTGGGCGTTCACAGAAGTACTGGGACAGGCCTTAACGCTTTTTTTAATGGCGCGTTCCAGGGTTCAAAGATCGGACTCCAAGATTTGGGTTACGTAACCGAACCCACCATCACCATCCTGCTTTGCTTCCATCTGGACTGTACAGCAAGCAGAAGCTACAACCCTGATCCTGGTCTTCACGACGAGCGCCCACCTACATCTGCGGCCGCCTTCAGGATAGTACTGGACCAGTGAAGGAAAATAGAATCAGCGTACCTAATGTATGTCGCTCGAAACCCACTCTTGTGACCCCTCTGGCCGAGCTTACCGCCTTAATAAATTTGTTGCACGAACTCTGCCTTCTCACTTAAACTCCCAAATACACAGGGTAGTTAGGAGGTAGGGAACCTATACATACACGTGACAATAGATTCTAATTAAACACACACAGTCGCAGACTCACAGACAGTGACATCCACCAACCCGCACCAGGCCAGCATGGTGGATTATGGCCCACACTCTCTCTATGACAGAAGGCCCGTGTCCCAGCAGTGGGATGTAAAGGGCTGAGGATGACGATGATGATGATTGAATAGAAAATTCAATGTTTTGTAATCCAGTCGTCAAAAACTAACACCACATTGGTGGTGTAGTGAGATATTTATTTGTTTATTTTCTCAAGCACAGACAGTTTACAATCAACTTAAAGATATTGTCTTAACTAAAACTACTTTCACTACTATCACTTGTATTTATTGTTTCGTTGAACGCGCAAATTCTAAACAGAAAATCAGTGCGTGACCTTAACTCACCGTTGCCAGGCGATGTTCAGAAACAACCTGCAACCTTATATGTCTGTCTGGACATTTTTTCACTGAGCTCAATCCAAAATTAAATTAGATACCTGTGTTTAACGATAATATTTTAAAAAATATTAATATACTTTGTTCCAAAAAAATTTACGTGAATTTGGGTAGAGGAGGGTAGCCTAAAACCTCACCACGTGTCACCATGGGGGAGGGTGGGGTTTTATTTTGTTTTTTATTTTATTTTGGTGGTCGAAGGAAATTCTCATGGACATCCGGGAATGGAGGGCACGGGTAGTGCTTGACTTGGTCAATAAAACCATCTACTGGCTAAACCCCCTTTCTGTCTGCTTTGATCTAGTCTGCTGCTATTTCTTTTGCAGCACCATTAAATTTATAATTTTTTTATCTGGGGTTAAGAAAGTTGCTAAAAAACATCACGTGATTAATGCACGACCCCCATTTTGTGGCGTAGTCGGTGACAATAGCACTCAAGGCGGCCGTCATAACCTAATGTCCGAATAAATCATGACCGCTCTATGCCATAAATCCTCATATCGAAAGCTAATGGCCGCCGAAGGGGCTGTGAGGTATATCTAGCTGCTATTATAATGATAGAGCACCAAGACCAACCGTACCGTAATAGCCGGGCGTATATAAGAGCCGACTTGAAGGAGTTCGTAGGTACAGAATACATAGTACGAGTAGGTACAGTATTCGTATCGCGAGTGAGAGCGAGTGTGGCTCAGTAGCAGCATGTGCGACTTTCGATCCGACGCACCCCAGTTCGAATCCCGCCGGTCCCGCACCACTGAATTTTATTTTTTATTACTTATAGGCAGGCATTTGACCGCAGTCGAAGGATCATGCTTGCCTAGATACCGATATTTCTATTATTAGACTTGTTATGTGCGGATTTAACACTCGCTCTAAAAACGGTGAAGGAAAACATCGTGAGGAAACCGGCATGACCAAGAATTAATCACAAAATTCAAGGACACGTAACTTCCACCAACCCGCACTGGCCAGCGTAGTGGATTATGGCCCATATTCTCTCTATAAGAAAATACCCATGTCCCAGTTGTGGGGACATGATGGGCTGATGATGATGATGATAATTCGTATCGTACTTGTGATAAGTCTCTCGTATGCGGGAGGTCGCCTGTATAGGTACCACAGCTTTGCCAGTTATTCTGCCACCAAGCAGTAGTGCGCAAGCGTTATTGCGCTCTGTAATTTGCATGTTGCCAGCGAAATTACTGGAAATATGAGTCTTAATATCTGATGTCTTTGAGTGATGAGCACAATGCAGTGCTACGCAGTGCTTTTTATGGTATTAAAAGTTCTGAGTGGCACTGCAATCGTTATGGGCAGGCGTGGCGCTTACCATCAGGCGAACAACTTGCTCGCCTCAGTTCCATAAAATAAAATGGTTTTGAGGTAAGACTTTGAAACTGATTCACCGTGATTAAAGTTTGAATATTAACGTATTGTCGAGGGCGCTGACCTCTGAAACACGTAGATGCACGTACATTGATATTTCACGACGTACTTTATACCACTAGCGGAGTGAGCATGAACATTTCTTTAGGGCGTAACGTGAACGTATATATCGAGATTACAAAGGTCAACAATCATGAAACGTTTTAAGAAATGAGACTGCTTTGTCTCAGCGGTTTTTTTTCTAAAAGCTTTTATATTAAAGCAATGTTTGGGTCAACTCTTGCTAGTTTAATCAGAACCATTTCCTCTTATCTTACTGAGTTGAAATTCATGTTTGTTGTCTGGGAGCCCCCTAAAATATATATTTCATTCTGTTTTTTAGTATTTGCAGGTATAGCGGCAGCAGAAATGCATCTGTGAAAATTTCAACTGTCTATCACGCTTCATGAGATACAGCCTGGTGACAAACGGACCGACAGACAGATGGGCGGACAGTGGAGTCTTAGTAATCACTAAGACTATACGGAACCCTAAAAAAGCAAATTTCATACGTTATAGTCGGCTTAAGTCGTCCTCAGCGTAGAGAGCCCTTTTTTGTATGTCGAGTATTGTGGCGGTCAAAGGGTTAAAAAAAATTGTTTATTAAAAATAATGTATTAGCATATTTTCCTAAAGTTGCTACAACTGGACTAACGCCATCTAGTAAGCAAGGTTGAACGAGTGTCTCTCTGAACTTCGATAGTTCTTTATTTCGACACGACACTACTTCGAAAAATACAATACAATATAAAAATGCTTTATTTATTTTATTTATATTATATTATATATTATGTATTATATATTATATATTATATATTATATATTATATATTATATATTATATATTATATATTATATATTATATATTATATATTATATATTATATATTATATATTATATATTATATATTATATATTATATATTATATATTATATATTATATATTATATATTATATATTATATATTATATATTATATATTATATTTTATTTATTTATTTATATATTTGTGTAAATGCTTGTTGTGCTTACAGCAGAGCGCCAAAGCGCATAACGAGCCAAATCTATCTATGCTACATACACTTATCTCTACTTATTGTACACCATATGATCTATGGAAATCGCATACTGTCCGATTCTCCAGATCTTTCTTGCCGCACACCTGCAAGATATGGAATGGGCTGGCCCGAGGTTTTCCCACGGAGCTATAACATGGGGTGCTTTAAAAGAAGGGTGAAAAGGGTCCTTAAAGGTAGGCAAGGCACCAGTAATGCCCCGAGTGTTGCAGGTGTCCATAGGCGACTGTAACTGCTTACCAACCAGGCGGGCCGTCTGCTTGTTTGCCTATTATAAATCATATATAAAAACAAAGAATAACAAGGTACAGGAATTGGCTAACAAACTATAGTACAATAGGCGGACTTATCACTAAAAGCGATATCTTACAGCTAATCTTAAAAATAGATATTTATTATATAATTTAAATATACTTTGACAAGTAATTGTTTCGATTGAACATAATTCGACAAGTATAAGCATAAGTACTTACTGAGTAAATAATCAGAAGAACTAAGTAAAATTTCATACTTTCATTATTTTTGCCCGATGTGATAGCATGTCACGTTATTGGCATACCTTTAAACATGCCAACATCGTGCCAGGCGATGTCAGCGCGGTAGATTTAATAATAACTGAATTTGATTAAATGTCTTCATGGCCGTCGCATATATGAACCGGCGTGGAAAACGCCACTTATAAATACTAGCGTCGCGCGTCGCCTCCTGGGTACGATTGTACCATCCATCTAGAAATTCTCTAAATGATGATAATTTTGTAATCACTGCTTTAAAAAAATTTTTGATTTTGTAATAGTTACATCTCGGAAGTACAGGGCCTCACGACCAAGTATGGCGACAAACAGCACAGAGAAAGTCCAACATACAGGATCTCACGACCAAGTATGGACGACCATCTCGGGTGACAACCGTTACAGGTCATCGTAGTTTAAAATTGTGGAGAAAGAAACAAGTATACATATTAAAAATCCAAATTCAAGATATCTTTGAAGTCCAAGGTCAAATATCGATGAAATTTATATGGGACCATTCCGTAGGTATAATAAAATGAAAACAAAAAGATTTTTTGAAATTGGTCAATAGTTGGCGGAAAAAGCGGTGAACATTAATTAATATATATATATTTACAGTGGAACATAGAACTGCCTCCTTTTTGAAGTCAGTTGAAAAGGACTTTTTTACGAACACGCTGAGCACTCGCCTTGCACACGCTGGGTACTTGCATCGAACACGCTGAACACTGGCGTTGAACATGCTTAGCACTCGCGTCGAACACGCTGAGCACTCGCGTCGAACACGCTGAGCACTCGCGTCGGACACGCTGAGCACTTGCGTTGAACATGCTGAGCACTCGCGTCGAACACGCTGAGCACTCGCGTCGGACACGCTGAGCACTCGCGTCGAACACGCTGAGCACTCGCGTCGGACACGCTGAGCACTTGCGTTGAACATGCTTAGCACTCGCGTCGAACACGCTGAGCACTCGCGTTGGACACGCTGAGCACTTGCGTTGAACATGCTGAGCACTCGCGTCGGACACGCTGAGCACTTGCGTTGAACATGCTTAGCACTCGCGTCGAACACGCTGAGCACTCGCGTCGGACACGCTGAGCACTTGCGTTGAACATGCTGAGCACTCGCGTCCAACACGCTGAGCACTCGCGTCGAACACGCTGAGCACTCGCGTCGAACACGCTGACCACACATGATTTGATGGGTTACTTTGAGGGAAACATTCCTGATGGGAAATAGGGTTGATTAAGCCCATGTTGTTGTTTTTGACATAGTAATTTTAACCTGACTGTAATTTTTTTATATCCAAAAATGCAGTTTATGTTTTCTCCAGAATTCAACCGATGTTTCCTAAAAACAAAACTTCCTTACTGGAAGGGAAAGGTACCTACCCTGAAAGTCCCAACATTTTGCCATAATATCTACAGATAGTTTTGATTGTCCTTTAGAGTCTTTACACACCAAGGTTTAAAATACTGATAACTTTAATAACGCTTCAAAACTTATTCAGGCTTTCAGAACTGAGAATTTCTTAATTCTCATGAAAGGAAGTTGGCGAATTATTCGAATTCCCAATGAATATATAAAACATAATTACTACCGCCACAGAAGCCTTCGGGAGTAATCAACTAATTGCTGAATGGATCATTAAGTTTAGCGAGATTTTATGAATCTGATACTGCGCTGTTTGCCTTGGGACTTGGGGAGAGAAATAATGAAGATTTTATCACCGACGCGCGGGCACATAACACCTAAAACATGCCACTAATGTATAATAGAAATTTGTTTGACATGGGGATAAAACGATTCATTTAATACGATTTTTTTTCGATGAGACGAGCAAATTCGCCTGATGGTAAGCGCCAGACCCACCCATAACAATTGCAGTGTTACCCAGAACTTTAATGCCACACTCGTAAAAAGCACTGCGTAGCACTACATTGCGCTAAATATAAGAAAATAGATTATAGGGTATAAAATATACTCCATCCACGTCGTCACTGGCAAATACCTAGCTAGGGACGAGCAAAGGAAAAGCAAGTATAGTTAGCACAGATATATTTAGAATGAGCTACCCACCTATCCTCTAGTACAATTTTTATATCGGTAGTCGGTGCCTACTCTCATACATTTCAGTTACATCCAATCGGTTGGCTGAATACGAAGATACAGCTTGACCTCTTCGTAGTAAACACGTGCTCTTTTATGCTGGGGATGTCTTGGAAAAGTACGAATGTGGGCTTCCTCTGGCCAACTAGCTAGTGAGTCATATAATCCGCCACGCGGGCCCAGTGCAGGTTGGTGGATGTCACATATCCTAAAATTGTTTGAGACTAATTCTTGGACGTGTCGTTTTATTCACAATGTTTTCTCCGTTTTTAAAGTGAGTGTTAAATCGAAAGTCAGTGGTGCAGGGCCAGCGGCATTTCAAGTCAGGTGCGTTAGATCGAAATTCGCACTTTCTCCTACTGAGCTACACTCGTTCGTACGCAACAAATGTACATATACCTCTCTAATTATGTAGGTACTTACAACAAATAAACTTTTGAAACCATGTTTGATAATAAGTATGTATTCAAACAAGCACAAGTCGTTTTATGTCATCGTTTTAGTATTCTTCGAGACGGCTTTTAGTAATATTGCCGAGGGCATACTGTTATATATTCTGTAACGGTACACGCATTCAGTGAAAGAATTTTAGATGTTCCCCGTATGTGCTTTGAATTTGAACAAGAATTTTGAAAGGTACGGATTTTCAAGGTTTGTTCACGTAAGTTTTCTTTTATTTGGTTGACAAATGAAGTGTCAAATAAATCAATCATCAATCTTCAAAATAATTAATTTAGAAGCTAGTTACAATCAGCGTTCATCCTTAAAATAGTGAACACAGCATTTTACTAAAAAATAAATAAATTAGTTGTATAGTGAAACATGAAACGAGAAATGGAAGGAAAGTAGGGAGGCCTTTGCCCTGCAGTGGGACGATATGGGCTGAATATAATAATATAATAATAATAATAATAGTGAAACATTGTACAATAAAACGTGCATTTAGATAAAAAGCACGGAGCCAGCAGCTCGCGAGGAGTTCCTGAGCAAAACGAGTGCGCGAGTGGAGCAAAGGGCAAAGCGAGATTTTTCGCGAGAGCCCATTTATTAAAACTGTACGTCGTATCCCTAGGGATTTCGTGAAATCCGTGGTTCATGATATCACTAGACGTTGTTTAGGGAAATGATAAAATCGTGTTATTATTTTAACATCCTCCGTGATTTGGTCAAATCACTCAGGAAATGATATTTTGTTGACAACGTGTCAGTTAGCTGATCTACAATCAAACATAAATAAATCAAAATCAAAATTCATTAATTATTCTTACATTTAATTAAATAGTTATTACATTAAATTATAATTACGTTAAAATTAATTATAATTTAATTAAAATTAATTATAATTTAATTATAGTATATATATAATTAAACGATGGCTGGCCCACAAGTCATGCTCGTGAACGGGTGCTGCTTGCGGGGACTGGTCTGGTCTAGTCACTCCTAACTGCTACTGTCATACCTACTTATACCTATTTTATTTACACTTTTTTGTTACCGATACTATGACTATGGGACATCTCACTCGCACTTCTTGTTTGACATTCTGTTAATTCTAATTTATACGTTATTGTTCATTGTTATTATCGAGACATTTTAAAAGAGCTGAAAAAAAGACATCCCCGCAGATTTTGGTGCTAACTTCTCTAACGGGCATATTTCCGAAGCACTGGTAGAGTCAGGTTTCGCATTTCTTTTCAGCACCCAGACTTCAATTTGAGTATAGGAAAGAAATGGGTAAACATACTTACCTTTTTTTCAAAGTCATGTTAACATAAGTTACAATTTTTAACATATTTTATTTGAATCATGTGTTTATGACCTTTAAAAGTGCACTTTTGTGCCTATTTAATAAATGATATTTGACTTTGACTTTATAATTAAATTAAATGATAATTAATCTAAATTGAATTATTTTTTTATTAATTAATTATTTACCTTTGTCTACAATCATACACCATTTTGTTGAATAAAAACTAATTCACAATAAGTGCGAAGTCAAATCTGAAAAAAAGTTAATTAACGGCTGTTTTCCCGTAACAATTAGTTAATGTCAAATTAACTTAGTAAAGCTGAAAGTCGTTTGTCTGTCTAACCTTGATTGAGAGTTTAAGTCAAAGACACTGGCAGTTTGCCAAGAATGAACGAGAGCGCTTTCACGCTGGCGTTTGTCCAACGTAGGCGTTCGTCGAACGTAGCAAACGCAACGCATTCCTAAGTAGCTACAAAAGTTTTTGTTTATCAAAGCTAAGGGAGGAGAGAATAGCTATAAAAATGAAACAAATAGCTGACTATCCATCAAATTAAAAACAAAAATGATTAAACATATTATTATTATTATTTTATGATGCACTAGCAGCTTGTTGAGCTGATACGTGCATATCATTGCACTTGTGATTTACTTTTAAATGTTTGTCAAGTCTGTTTTTAAAACTTCACTGATAGCGTACTGATCACTGACTCTGGTAGATTATTCCAGTGGTTTACTACGCATTATGTATGTAATATTATCTATGAGTTTAGAACTCAAATTCAAATTATTATTACACGATGTCAATAGTGATATCATCAGCGACGAACACACAAGATTTGAATTGATTTTGCGAAGTCAATTATGTATATTAAAAATAGCATTCAATCAAGAACCCTTTCTTAATTAATTGAGTGATTGATACGTCTAGGCTTAACCTGAAAGCCACGTGGCTTGGAAGCCACATCTTAGTACATTGTCCTGGTGTAGAAGTTTGCCAGTTATTCAGCCGCCAAGCTGTAGTGCGCAAGCATTACTGTGTTCCGGTTTGAAGGACATTGTAGCCAGCAAAATTACTGGGCATTATGAGACTCAACAGCTAATTGTTTCAGGGTGACGAGCAAAGTGCAGCGCCACGCAGAATTTTGCAAAATAAAGTTCTGGGTGGTGCTGTTATTGCTATGGGCTGGCCTATTGCTTACCATCAGGCAAACGACCAGCGCGTCTCGTCATTCAGTTACATAAAACAAAAGTCGCTCTTCATTTTCAAGATACTGTTTGCAGTTTTCAAGTATGAACTGAAACATTTTTGATATGGTGCGTTATTAGGCGTTTTTTATACGTCCGAAGAGCGCGTACGTCGAAATAACGCTACTGTGAAAACACTGAGCTAAAGAATAGAGTATTCACTTGAGCCGAAGTGGGGTTAAGTCGAGAGATCTTGTGGCGAGGTAAATATTTTGGGTTGCTGTACCAAACCTGATTTGGATTGATAAATACTTCGCTATGTTAGCGATTTAACATTTTGTAAACGCTAGATTACGAAGAACAGCTTTATGAATGCTATTAGGTACATGAAGATCAACTTAACTCACACAACTGAATTTTTTGCTATGCTATGAAAAGGGCTATGCTAAGGAGTTTCTCTGAAGGATCGTTTCCCGAACGAAGTAATTAGACAGAGAACCAAAGTTACCGACATAGCTCACAGGATTAGCCAGCTGAAGTAGCAGTGGGCCGACCATATTAGCCGTAGAAAGATAACCGTTGGGGTAGACGCGTTCTAGAATGGAGACCACGAATTGGCAAACGTAGTGTAGGACGCCTTCAGGCTAGGTGGAGCGACGATCACGGCAGGGTGGCTGGTAGCAGCTGGATGAGAGTAGTCGGAGATCGTGCTCAATGGCTTGCAATTGGAGATGCCTATGTCCAGTTGTGGACTGCGGCAGGCTGATGATGATGATGATGATGATGAAATTTTGTAAAGATGGATGGATGGATGTTTGTTACTCAATCACGCCAACACTACCAAACGGATTTTGATGAAATCTAGTATGTAGGTAGGTTTTGGAAGAGGATATTGGATATATTTTATCCCGAAAAACCGCTGGTGAACCAGTAAAAAAAAAGACTAGCAATTCTGTAAAAAAGCAGATTATGCTTTTTAATTGCGACATTTATATTATTTCGACAACTTCTGTGGTGTAGTGGACGAGCAAGTTGGCTCAAGTCTGATACACCACTGACGTTGGGGGTTCGATTTCCGTAACGGAACCAATGTTTGTGAAAGAAAATAATCCAAGCATTTGTTTCGTGTCTGGGCGTTGTGGGACCATGGTCCTTGTAGTTCCTGGTTCCCTAGATACAGGAAATCCTAGTTAGGGGCCATTATCTACGTCTGTGATCGTTGGGTGTGTAGAATAGAATGGAATAGAAAACACTTTATTGCACTTAAGAAGGAATTACATTTTGAACATACTTTCTTATCATAAGTACAATAGGCGGTCTTATCGCTAAACAGCGATCTCTTCCAGACAACCGTATGCTATAAAGAGACAATATTAAAATATAGACGATAGTGTGCAGACATAAGAACGTATGTTTATTTATTCTACCCCTACGCCTGTTTTCTTAAGTTACCTATCTACAATACGACATAATAAAACAAATTCAATCTGCCTAACCTCTGTTTACATGATGATAGTGTTGACTTAAGTTAGAACACGCTCGCCTAAGCAAAGCTCAAGATGGGCCCGATTTACGCGCAATTGTTTGTTCTTACTTATACTATAAATAAAACTGAACCGCTTTGTCAAAGACATAAGCCGAACCACAGAATATATAATAGTGACTACTGGCCAAACCAACAAAAACGAATGAGTATGAAGAAATCAAGGGTCACGATTATAAATAATAATTTACGTATAAAAAAAAGGCAGAGTTACAATAACTACAGGTAATATAACATATACATATATATAACATATATATAACACAACAAAAACATATTTTTGCAATAAAGACATTTGTAATTCGTACTTTGTATTAGGTACCTATCTACCTATCTTCTTTTTTTTTGGTACCTTTGTACCTATATTACAAAAATCACTTAGGGGGATGATAAATAGATGTTGGCCGATTCTCATAGATACCGGATAAGCACAAAAAATTTCATCAAAATCGGTCAAGCCGTTTTGGAGGAGTATGGCAACGAAAACTGTGACACGAGAATTTTATATATTAGATGATTATGTAGTCTGTACCACCACCGTCCCTCACAGTTTCTTTGAGTCCTCTCCATCCAAAGGTTGTCTGGAAGAGATCGCTATAAGCGATAAGACCGCCCATTGTAACACTAGGTTTAAGTATTGTTTTGTAATTATTTCATGTTGTTGTGTGACAATAAAGAGTTATCTAATCTAATCTAATCTAATCTACATCTCCTTTTACGTGGTTTATTTATTTATATATTCACAACACATGTAACTTACAGACTAAGTCCAACACATTACATGGCGAAACTAAGGTAAGCCAAAAGGTCACTTCTGAACCTGCCTGCCTTATCGTGGAAGATATCTATATCTGGTTGTCGAGCGAGCATGTCGTTGAGTAACCTTATGACCCGGGCAGTGGGAGTGTTGTGTGCGCGAACCGAGTGGGTGCGCGCGGGCGGCGTGAACAGGCGCGAGCGGCGGCGCGGGCCGTGCTCGGCGTCAGCGCCGTCGAGTGATGTTTTTTCCTGCTATGTACACTACTGTAATAGAGGATCGGACAACTTTTCAGAAAGTGTTTAAAATTAACCACAATAAAACAAAAAACAAAAATCATTTATTGACATAATGTACTGTACAAGGTAAGTATTGAATCCATAGGCTCCCGAACTAGTCGAAACTGTGTTTCAGGAGCCAGTGGCTTCTCCCAGTTTGTTAGGATATATTTACAATATGTCTTCTATTATCACATGCAAGATATATCTAATTAGAAATTAAGAAGAAATTTACAATGTATATATATAGACTAGCTGACCCGGCAAACGTTGTTTTGCCATATAAATTAAAAAAAATTATAAAAAAAAAAATGTTGGCCGATTCTCATAGATACCGGATAAGCACAAAAAAATTCATCAAAATCGGTCAAGCCGTTTCGGAGGAGTATGGCAACGAAAACTGTGACACGAGAATTTTATATATTAGAAGATGAAAACTAATATTATAATTAAATATAGTCCTAAAAGCACTTAAAACTATGTTTAAACGTTATGTTGGGGAATGATGGGGAAATGAAAAATGACAAAACTTCAATTATATATTTCTATGCGAAATATTTTGGATGAACACAGTAGAAATATCAAAATACTGTTCGTTGCTAACTTTACAAGGACCAAGCATAAGCCGAATTTTCAGTTAATTTTCAGTTAATTTCCAGTTAATTTTCCCATTTTGAGTGGCATTCACTAAATGATTGCTCCAAACTTCACTTGGAATTCAAGTAACGTCCACAGAGCCTGTTGTTTTACTCGGAAAATGTGTTAATTCTGCACTTGTCGCGAATGAGAACCAACGCAGAAAATGCATGTAATAAGAAGTAGAAAGTACGAATACTAATAACCGGCCAAATGCGAGTCGGACTCGCGCACGAAGGGTTCCGTACTATTATCTATAAAAACGGCAAAAAAATCATGTCTGTTGTATGGGTCCCTTAAATATTTATTTTATTCTAATTTTTAGTATTTGTTTTTATAGTGACAACAGAAATACATCATCTGTAAAAATTTCAACTGTCTAACTATCACGGTTCACAGCGGAGTCTTAGTGTCCCGTTTTACCCTTTGGGTACGGAACCCTAAAAATCGAATCCCAGTTATGGAGTTTTAGGGCTATGTCAATTACCCAAACCGTTAGAGATAGAATGGTTTGTTATTAGAAATCCATCTAGTTTTTCAAATTTATTAGAACCGGTTTTTTGAATTCCTGATGTAAACGATTTTACTGCCTTATATTATGTAAAAATATTTAGAAGAGATCGAGAGAATCGGAAGGTTGTTTGGAAGAGATCGCTTTGAGCGCCCATTTCACTACCATAGCGTAGTAATAGCAAAGAAAATTAAATATTACTACGTAAAGAAGCGACACTCCCACCCCCCCGCTAATTTGTCGTCACCCGCAACAAACCGATGAAAAAATGGGCAATGCCGTGCTTGCGTCACTCGGTTGTCACCGCTCGCTACGAATGACTAATGAGTTAGATTCAAATATTTATTTTATATGTGCTATAAATTGATGTTATTTGAGATTGTTATGACCTTTTTGGATGACGACGACGACGACCTGCTTTACAGAGGTAGAGCAGGCCGGCTGATTATTTGATTTTGACGTATAGACGAAACATATTGAGAAAAAGACGGAGAACGGCTGAAGACGGTGGAGCTGACCAGGACCTGACCTGATTGACGGAGGTCTGCCTATCTCTTTTAAAATGGTTCGTTATTGTTCTGTGTATGGGCGCAAAGAAACCACTTACACAAATAAGAATCGAAGATTTTTTAGTTTTTCGCGTCTCCCAGCCAAGCGATAGTGGGTGTGAAAGAGAAACACTTAGGTTGCTTACGTATAGCGTTGTCCTTGTCGCGCTCGATTCGTATTAGCTCATCCCTACAATAATTACGCACACACACAAAACGTGTGCCGGTGCGCCAGTAGTAGTACTAAACAGTTAGCCCGGCGAATTTCTATGGAGTGTCGAGGGTCTGGTTATAGTTAGTATTCTTTGACGATAGTAAGGAATTTTGTGCTATACGTATATCTTTTTGTAATCTGGCATACAATAAAGAGTTTTGTGGTTGTAATGTTTTTTCGTAAACCATTTTGCCGTCGGGCAACTCGATAAAAATCGATATTTAGATTTTCATACAAACAAAAATGTTGATTTCCATCTAATTGAAGCACTAGTAGAGTACTCACAGCCTCTGTGGTGTAGTGGTTGGGCAGGTTGTCTCAAATGAGCTGAGGTTGCGGTTTCGATTCCCGCGACGGGTCAAATGTATGTGCACAGAAAAAAAAGCGCAAGCATTTGTTTCGTGTCTGGGTCTTGTGGGACCATGGTCCTCATAGTACCTGGTTTTTTACTTACAGGGAATCCTAGTTAGGGGCCAGGATCTATGTATGTGATCATTGGGCGTTATTTATAAAAAAAGAGTCAGTTTTTAAACAACTACAAAAAGGAGAAGGTTCTCGATTTGATTGTTTTCTTTATTTTTTTTTTATTTTTTATGTTTTTTACCTCAGAACTCCGAACATTCATAAACCGATTTGGATAATTGTTTTTGCGTTGGGTTCAGTATATCGATCATAGCAGTATATCGATATTTGACCTTGGACTTCGAAGATACGTTGAAGTCGTTTTTTTTTGTTTGATAAAACGGATACCTACTTGCTATCACATTTCTTTTCTGGGCCCGGACTTCAATTTGAGTATAGGAAAGAAATGGGAAGACATGATAACCTCTATTTTCAAAATCAAGATAATATATTAAGTTACAGTTTTAAACGTATTTTAATTATTATATATTTTTATGAAATATTTTTTTTTAAATATCTTTGAATGCCCTTGTGCCTATTTAATAAATATCTTTAGACTTGTTGGTTTTTGTAACAAGTTGAACACAAACATGTTTTTATTTATGTCGGTTCTATTTCCGGACAATACAAGTTACTTGCTACGAATTAATTTCGTAAAATTTTACCGTCAACTTAACGCGTACTCGAAACTTAGACACATTAAGCACAAGTGGGCTTACTTAAACTTAAGAGCTTAAATCCAAGTAATGTTTTTAACAGGACTCGAAAATCGTAATTCTTTATGTACTAATCGTAATTCGTTTAAATAAACTGCTAAAGTTATGCAGCATTAAGTTGGTTCAAAAATAAATCGACAGCCTTTATAAATGAATGAGTGAAAATGAAAAATGAAAAATGAATGAGTGAAAATGAAAAATGAATGAGTGAAAATGAAAAATGAATGAGAGAAATGAAAAATGAACAACTTTTAATGAATAATAAAATTACTGGCTATTATGAGACTCAACAGCTAATTGTCTCAGGGTGACGAGCACAGTGCAGCGCCGCGCAGGATTTTGCAAAACAAAGTTCTGGATGGTGCTGTTATTTTTCTAGACTGGCGTATTGCTTAACATCAGGCAAACCACTAGCTCGTCTCGTCATTCATTTAAAAAAATAAATGTATAATGAATGAGTGAAAATGAAAAATGAATGAGTGAAAATGAAAAACGAATGAGTGAAAATGAAAAATGAAAAACTCTTTATACACTCGAGAGCAATGAATCCGGGTCACTTAAAGAATCCTAAAAATCTCGGAAACTAAAAATGCTAGGTTAATGCAATAAATTGTATTTAATAGACAATGTAATACTCCTTAAATGAAGGTATTAAAATTTCTTAGTTATTGTAAAGTTATATCATAAAAAAATCAAATTTGAAAAAGGGCCACTTTCGAATATGGAACTACGAAATTACAGCATTTGGTTTTGCTTTTGTTTGTAATCTGTCATTTATGTGGGTACATAAACCATGTTGATAGTGCTCTATATTCATTATTCAAGCTGAAATTATGTCGCTTACGCCTGAAGAATGCACCAGAATACTTACAATGCTGGAAACCGGCCGGAGTCAGCGCGATACAGCCAGGACTGTCGGTGTGTCGCTGTCAACAGTACAAAGAGTTCTCCGACGTTACGAAGAAACTGGTTCTAACCTACGCAGACCAGGAACGGGCAGAACCAGGTGTACCACAGCACGAGAAGACCGATACTTGGTGAACACCATGCTTCGAAATCGCTTTCTCACAGGAACTGAACTCACCAATCAGTTTCGACGCCTCGGAGGAAGTAACCCAAGTGCATGGACAGTAAGACGTCGGCTTGCTGAATCTAACTTAAAACCCCTTAGACCTGCAAACGGCCCTAAACTGGAGCGTGGGCATCGTATTTCGAGACTAAGATATGCCCAGAGCCACGTAAATTGGAGTATTGAAGATTGGTCAAAAGTTATGTTCTCCGACGAATCAAAATTTATGCTCTACAAGCACGATGGAAGACACAGAGTGTATCGAAGACCAGGGGAAAGATTCAAGCAAGCATGCATCGAAGAAAAAGTAGCCTACGGTGGTGGGTCTGTACTTGTGTGGGCCGGAATTTCTTCTGAAAGTCGCACAGAGCTGGTGATCATAGAAAACGGCTCTTTAACTAGCGTAAGATATGTGGAAGAAATCCTCAATGATCACGTTGGTCCATTTATGGTCAATTTAGGTGAGGATGCTATATTTATGCATGACAATGCCCGACCTCATACAGGTAGGATTGTGAATGACTACCTTCAAGAGATGAACATTACTCGTATGGAGTGGCCAGCGCGCAGCCCGGATATCAACCCGATCGAGCATGCTTGGGATGAGCTAGGCAGATGCGTAAAACAACGAAACCCTCCCCCAATCACGCTTCGTGAGCTCAAAATTGCTCTCACAGAGGAATGGGAGAATATTCCCCAAAATCGTATAAGGAACTTGGTGTACAGCATGCCAAACCGCGTAAACGCAGTAATGGAAGCACGAGGAGGCAATACGAAGTATTAAAATTCAAGAAAATCGTAATAAAGTTCAAAAATTTCATGTTTCCTATTTTTGTTTTAAGGAGAGATCAGCAGTTTTTTTCTTTATGTAATTTTGTGTTAATAAAATGTATGGTGACTCATATTTTTTTTACTTTCATTTAAGGAGTATTACATTGTCTATTAAATACAATGGAGGTGCTGAGTCAAGCTATGGAATATTTTATTCTATATTCTGTCGCTCCACCTTCCTGCAAAGCTCAGCCTTGGTTTGGTGCTGCGTGTGCTCGCGCCGAAGCGATTAAGCACACCGCATACTTAGCCTGGGTAAATGCTCGTAAGCGCAAGTCCCCGGATACACATGAGAAGAAGAAAGCCTTCAACAAGGCCGCTAAATCCAGCAAGAAGGCGATTCGTGAGGCTCGATTTGACCACATTAGCCGAATAGGAGCAAAGCTAGCTGCCTATCCATCCGGTAGTAAAGCATTTTGGTCCTTGGCGAAGGCGGTCGAATCGAATTTCAGCTGCCCCTCACTGCCCCCGCTACTAAAACCAGAAGGGTCACTTGCTCACACCGCTGAGGAGAAAGCAAATTTATTTGCAACTCTTTTTGCGGAAAATTCGCGTCTAAATACCTCGGGCGAAACACCACCTAGCATACCTCGATGCGACACTTCAATGCCTGACATCCGCATCAATCAAAAAGAGGTTTTAAAAACGCTACGAGGCTTAGACGTGAATAAGGCAAGTGGTCCTGACGGGATACCAGCGATAGTTTTAAAAACCTGCGCACCGGAATTGTCTCCCGTTCTTACACGCCTGTTCCGTATCTCCATGGAAACTGGTAAAGTTCCAAAATGTTGGAAGCTTGCGAACGTCCAGCCTGTTCCCAAGAAGGGTAGTCGTGCCGACCCAAATAACTACCGTCCTATTTCAGTCACCTCCATTATATGTAAAACAATGGAGCGTGTACTGAATAGAAAACTGCTGGCATACCTGGAAGACAATAATCTCCTCAGTGATCGTCAGTACGGATTCCGCCGAAACCGGTCAACTGGGGATCTCCTGGTTTATGCCACCCACATCCTAGGTGAGGCCATCGAGAGACATGGTGAAGCATTAGCCGTGTCCCTCGATATCTCAAAGGCCTTCGATAGGGTCTGGCACGACAGCCTTGTTAACAAGCTTCCTGCTTTTGGACTTTCAGATAGCCTATGTCTCTGGATCGCGGACTTCCTTAGGGAACGATCGATTCGAGTAGTCGTCGACGGCTGCTCATCCGATCAATTGGACATAAATGCCGGTGTACCTCAGGGGTCCGTACTCTCCGCAACCCTATTTTTGCTGCACATCAATGACCTGCTCACGCCCGGTATCTTTGGGTACGCAGATGACAGCACGGTTGTGGAGAAATACACATCCAGTCCACGGGCTAGTAAGGTGGAAATTCAGGCACTGAGAGAGGATATGGTTAAGCGTGTGAATCAGGCGCTTTTAACTGTTTCAGACTGGGGCGATGCCAATCTTGTGCAATTTAACGCCAAGAAAACGCAAGCATGTCTGTTCACCGCTAAAAAGAACCAATTCTCTCTCTCTCCTACCTTCCGAGATGTGCCTTTAGCAATGACAGACCACCTGGAGCTTTTAGGCCTTACCCTTTCTCCTACGCTCAACTTCGGCACGTACTTAGACTCCAAAGCTAAGCTTGCAGGCAAGAAGCTTGGTATCCTAAATAAGGTGAGGCGGTACTTCACACCGGGACAGCTTCTGAACCTCTATCAAGCTCAGGTCCGTTCGTGTGTGGAGTACTGTTGCCATCTATGGGACGGATCGGCCAAGTACCAGCTGGCAGCATTGGAGGCTGTAAAAACTAGTCGCTACCAAGATGTATAGTCTTGAGCATCGACGTAAGGTAGCATGTCTGTCAATCTTCTATAGGATACATTTCGGGGAATGTGCACAGGAACTTCACGACCTAATTCCACCCTCCCCCTTCCATCACAGGACGAGCAGAAAGTCGGCCAAATATCATCCCTATATAGTAGACATTCCGCCAATTCGAACGAAGCGTTTTGGTTCCACGTTTATAGTGCGTACTGCTAAGGAATGGAACTCCTTGCCGTCTTCTCTGTTTCCTGAAAACTATAATTTGGGCGTCTTCAAGGCTAGAGTGAATAGGTATCTTCTAAATCTACGTGCTCCATCTTCGGCTACATCGTCGCTTATCATCAGGCGAGATGGTGGTCAAACGTAGATTTATATCAAATAAAAAAAAAAAAAAAAAAAAAAACAATTTATTGCATTAACCTATCATTTTTAGTTTCCGAGATTTTTAACATTCTTTAAGTGACCCGGATTCATTGCTCTCGAGTGTATATAAAAATATATAAAAATCGTGTTTTACACGCACCGATAATTAAAAGACTAACAATAAAAAGCAACAGAAGCGCAACGACGGTTGGTGTGGCGTGTAATTAGCCACACTCTGTGTACTTTTTTTCATTTATTTAGGTAAACAAACAGTGATACAATAAAGATATGTTAATTAAGAGTAATCTATGAAAAAAGGATGAATTGTAACACCAGCAGCATTTACCACGGATTATTTATATAATTTTAATAAAGGTTAGCTAAAGAAAAAATACAATAGTACTACTTTATACTAATCAAGTAAATTTTTTTTAATGTACTAGCTCGTGTTGCCACAATGTCTATAGCATTAAAACTAGTGTTATATGATTCTACTAACCGATACAACGGAGAGCGCTTACCAGCATTAGTGCGACAGCGATTAGTAGCGAATAAACAGGGCCTGCGGCAATGCAATCTAGTCGTGACTTTATAGCACAGCTTGTTAATTATAGGTGTACAATCATACTTACTGTGGCATAAGTCATACAGCAACATTGCCTCCAGTTGAGAATGTCTCGAGTTAAGTTTAAGTTAATTACAACTTGCAAACACATTCGTACAAACACACACTAAAACGGAATAAGTTAACATGCTTACCCACACTACATCACGATCTGTGACCAAACTATCTAGTTAAATTATTATTTTTTTATCTGTCTACCTCCAAACTTGTATCTTATAAATTAAGTAGTCCTTGTCTTTTGCAATATAACGATGCACAAATTATAATTTTATAGTAAGTAAAATTAGATTAATTAGATCCATGGAGAGGGGCCTGGTGACCTGTGATACAGGCATCATATGCCTACCTCAGGCACCAGGCTTCGCAAAACAGGCTTAGCATAGTTTACTTGTTAATAATTGTTTACATATTTTTGAACCTTTTTTGCGAAGACAATTAATGCTTATTATTATTATGTCGCGCTTTCTCACGGGTTATACACCCGGTCCTTTGGAAGGCTTGCGAGGAGACATGAGTCCAACACGTAGAGGCCTCTTAGAGCATTTAATTTAGATATGTAATGGGCAACACTTATCGGGGACTGTCTCTAAGTGCATCATTAGAAGATACAATCAAAGACAGCCCCCGATAAGTGCGAGGACTATTATTGAAAATATGAAAATTACTTATGATTGGGCTATTGAGGTGAACTTTTAATGGATGAGAGCCCATCTATGATTTGAGACCTCGGCACCTGCCAGTTCCGCCTCATAAGAAAATATTTTGGCAGGTGGTGACTCACCACCCACTAAACGGGCCCCCTTTAAGGGCCACCGTTCATTGGCGACGAGAGGGGCAACGTTGGTGTGGGTGGCTAAAGGGTGTCGAGAGGTATGCTGCAGTTTCACTTAAACGCTACTTCCGGCGACTACTTATTTTTTTTTTTTATATAACTGAATGACGAAACGAGCTGGTCGTTTTTTAATTATTCTTATCCAACAGTCGTTCTTACGATAAACGACTTTGAAAACATTTGTTCTGTACGCAGCGCAACATTTTTGTTTTTTGCTTATGTACTATGGGATTATTTTGTAGATTCAGAAATAATAATAGAAATATAAATGCTGCCAGTTATTCTGCCGCTAAGTAGTTCGCGAGAATTACTGTGTTCCAATTTGAACGGCATTATAGCTAGCGAAATTACTGGTCATATGAGACTCAATTTCTGATGTTTCGGGGTGATGAGGGCAATGCAGTGCTACGCAGTGCTTTTTACGGTATTTAAGGGGTTGGGTAAATGCAATTGTTATGGGCAAGTGTGGCGCTTACGACCACGCGAATGACTTGTCCGTCTTATTACTCAGTTCTGTAAATAACTAGCCAAGTAGCAGTCGGGCTCGCGCACGAAGGGTTTCGTACCATTATCTATAAAAACGGCAAAAATATCATGTCTGTTCTATGGGAGCCCCTTTAAATATTTATTTTATTGTTTTTAGTATTTGTTGTTATAGCGGCAACAGAAACACATCATCTGTGAAAATTTCAACTGTTTAACTATCACGGTTCATGAGATACAGCCTGGTGACAGACGGACAGCGGAGTCTCAGTAAAAGGGTCCCGTTTTACCCTTTGGGTACGGAACCCTAAAGAACCAAAACTTATAAATCACCATATCGATGGAGCTATTCAAACTCGTATAAAGTTATAATTGGTCGGTTCCTAAATCCCGACAATTGGGCCGTTAGCTTATTTAATCCCTATTGGTTCCAAAATAAATATTTAACTGCTACGCCAATTCCAATCTAAACCATTAAGAGATAGAGTTCAGATTTTTGTGCAGATTTTGAAGGGTCTTATGAAGCATTCGTTGGGTACATTCATATGTAAACGCCAACGCTTGAATTTTACGATAAATGATGTGGTAAAAAAATATGGAGTATTTTATAGCTATTACGGATATTATGAAATAAAATAGAATATAAAGAAATGTAATAGAATCAGGCGTGACGTTGCGGAAATTCATCTCAAAATTGAAACGCAATAAAAATATATAGTGTAATTCCACTGAATATTATGTAGGTTGTTGTTAGAATAATAATATGTATGGGGGTTGATAGCAAATATAAAATGAATTTAAGTTAAAATATATAAATATAAATAATCCTTTTTTTTGTAGAATATCAAGATTTGAAATGATTTCGAAGATGAATAATGATATTGCTCGAGCAAGGATTAAGCCTGCGTCTTCGGAATACCGTCCCAAAGCCTTAATAAAATAGACCACCGAGCCAACTGCTCAAGCAACCAAATTTCCTCTATCCTTCTTATATCGTCGTACAGGGAGTATCTACGTCATCTGTCGACAATGTTAACATTGATCCACTGAACCATTCTAATATTACAATTAGCAACATGTTCTAATGATAACGCACGCCCTATCAAATTTTCGGCACGGTATTCCAAAGACGCAGACTTCGATCCCTGCCCGAGCAATACCATTTTTCATCTTAAGATTTTTCCTGAGCCTGCGCTAATGCAATAGAAGATAAAAAATGAATATAATATTATTACTATTGACAGTAGTCTTTTTTGCAATCTTTTTCAATTTTTATCACTTTTGAAGTTAATTCGACGAACGTCATTCTCATCAGAAAAATGCAGCATAAAACATGTACATATGGAAGCTTCATACTCCAAAAGTTTAAAGTTAGTTTTTTTTACGCTTAATTAATCTATGTTTGGCCACTATCTCGCCTGATGTGAGGCGATGATGTGGCCGAAAAAGGAGCACATAGATCTAGAGAGAGACGGCAGTTGAGCGGCTGCTCAGACCCGTCTCCCCGATGGTTCACCGAACATCATCCCGAAACACGACTAGGTCGCTTGGCGGCATGGCTTTGTTCTGTGGGTGGTATTACAACCATGGCCAGAGTCTACCACTCCAAAATGACAGTTATATCGTTGTAAAGATCCATCTGACGACAAGACCAAAATATGTTTGACTCTACCTCCTCCCCCACGATGACGTCACAGACCACGGGAGCAAAGAAAACTAACACGGGTGAGCACTGAAAATGAGGTGTCGCGCCGCCCAGTACAACTCGCGCAGGCATCAAAACTAAGTCATCGAACACATATTGAATAAAATTCAAAAACTAGCGGTAGTAGCCTGACTACGCGTAGCTCGTTCACCTTTTTAGGGTTCCGTACCTCAAGGGTAAAACGGGACCCTATTACTAAGCCTCCGCTGTCCGTCCGTCTGTCTGTATGTCTGTCTGTCTGTATGTCCGTCTGTCACCAGGCTGTATATCTCATGAACCGTGATAGTTAGACTTAATAGGTCTATGTTTGGCCACTATCTCGCCTGATGTGAAGCGATGATGTGACCTAAGATGGAGCACATAGATCTAGAGAGAGACGGCAGTTGAGCTGCTGCTCAGACCCGTCTCCCCGATGGTTCACCGAACATCATCCCGAAACACGACTAGGTCACTTGACGGCATGGCTTTGTTCGGTGGGTGGTATTACAACCACGGCCAGAGCCTACCACTCCAAAGCGCGTAAGCGGGTTTCATCACGATGTTTTCCTTCACCGTTTTAGAGCGAGCGTACAAAATCTGCACTTAACTAAAAGTCATTGGTGCAGGGCCGAGTCGGGATTCGAACCCAGGTGCGTCGGATCGAAAGGCGCACGAGTTTCCGCTGAGCCACACTCGCTCTATATGATGTATTTCTGTGTCTAAATGATGTATTTCTGTTGCCGTTATAACAACAAATACTAAAAAACAATAAAATAAATATTGAATGGTTCTTATACAACCAACGTGTTTTTTTTCCGATTTTATAAGTAATGGTACGGAACTCTTTGTGCGCAAGTCGACTCGCACTTGGCTGATATTTTTAATACAAATGAGGTATGGGACGAGGATGTTGTTCGCCTGATGGTAAGCGCTACGCTTGCCTATAACAATTGAATTGACATTCAAAACTTTAACGGCGTGCAAAGTACTGCGTAGCACTGCATAACGCTAATCACCCCGAGACATCAGATATTAAGCCTCATAATGCCCAGTAATTTCGCTTGAAGTAGTGATCCTTTTTAATTGGATTTGAGGTTAATGGTCTCATTAGCGTAGATTTAATTAATTTTAATGTACACTAAAATTAACAAAGGGTTTAATGAAGCGAGTTAAAAGATTACGAGAAAAATATTAACAAAGGTTGATGACTTTCTTTTAATGGAATTGAATGACGAGACAAGCAAGTCGTTCTCCTGATGGTAAACAAAGCACCTGATGGTAAACAAGGCACCACCACCACCATAACAGTTTCAGCACCTGCGCTGCGCTCGTCAACGACAATTAACGCTTAAGCCTTATAATGCCCAGTAACTTTACTGGTTACTATGCCCTATACCCGGCAGAGTAACTAGTAAAGCGGTGGTACCTAACTAGACGGCCTCTCTCATACGAGAAACCTACCAGAAGTGACTTCAGAATGAATCTGTTTAATGAGTCAGTTAATTATACTCAATACTCAATTGTTTATTGCAATCAGATATTATGTACATTAGAAGAGGTCTGATAAAAAGGTTAGTAAATATTATTATATATACTATGGTTGACATAAATTATCTATACATGGTATGACATATATGGTTGACATCCCTCCTGCTCGCATTAAGCGCTTTGCTTCGACCTACATAATGCGAACGGCCAAGGAGTGGAAGTCTCTGCCGGCATCTGTGTTTCCGGATAGCTATCTGGGTATATCTGTTGTATATATATTTGATCCTAGTTAAGGGGAAGAAACTGCCTATTGCAACACAGTGATAAACTAAAGCAGTGGGCAGGGTTTTCAACATTATATTGTACCTACCTGTACTATGCAATAAAGAGATATCTGGGTGTCCTTAAGACAAGAGTGAACAGGTTTCTTCTAGGCGAGCGTGCTACATCTTCGACCGCGTCGTCACTTAACAACAGGTGAGATAGTGGACAAACGCAAGCCAATCACAAATAAAAAATAAAAAAAACTGCATAATTATATTGCTATACCCGGACAAGGTTTGGTATTAGAAACAATAGTCCAGGAGCGAGTGGAACTATCTATATGATACATACTAGTGGCACCCCGCGGTTTCCCGGGATAAAAAGCCTATGTGCTAATCCAGAGTATCATCATCATCATCATGTAAGCCTTCTTGTACTCCATTCTTGGATATAGGCCTCTTCCCTTTTCCTCCACTCCTGGCGATCTTGTGCACGATTCATCCAGTCATGGCCTCCGTGTCGTCTAATATCATCTACCCAGCGTTGCGGTGGTCTGCCTCGCCCTCGGGTGTTGGCTCTGGGTCTCCACTCCAGAATTTTTCTGGTCCAACGGCTTGCGTTCATTCTAGCAATGTGTCCTGCCCATGCCCACTTTTTCCGTGCTATAATGGTCATCACGTCACTCACTTAAGTTTTGCGCCGGATCCATTCGTTCCGCTTGCGGTCGCGCAGTGTGATACCAAGCATTGCTCTCTCCATTCCTCTCTGCGCAACTCTGAATTTCTCGGCGGAATTCTTAGTGAGCGTCATTGTTTCTGTGCCATATGTTAGCACGGGCATGACACATTGCTCGAATACTCTAACTTTGAGGTGTAGTGGTAGTTTGCCACGTAACGTCTGTTTATTAGCACCGAATGCAGACCAGACTATAAACAATGTTTATTCCAAATTTCACTCAAAACCGTTGAGCCGTTACAGTGTGAAGAAGTAACAAAGATACAAATACAAATTTTATGAATATAAAATTGTGTGGATGGATAGATGTGTGTTTGTTACTCAATCACGCAAAAACTACTGAACGGATTTTGATTATATTTAAAGATATGTAGGTTCTTTAGGCCTTGGAAAAGACATAGGCTACTTTTTATCCCGGGAAACTGCGGGTGAAACCGCGGGGCGTAGCTAGTTTTTGATATTAGTGTGATATAGGTTCGGCATTTTTTATTTACAGGCAAAAAAAATACACTACAGACTATCTTAAATATTTATTGGTCTCCGATATTAGGATTTTTCTTCGAAAACCCTAGCGAGAGGATCGCAAAATGTCCTCAAGGGTCTCTTTTCATATCTTAACTTGGGTCCTTATATCCGGTACGTCAATAAATAGTCATTATCAAGCCTATTCATGAAAAGTTATATTTATTTTAGGATATAGAGTCAAATTGGTTCACGGGTTTCGTGGTAAGAAAAAACATTTGACAACCGCAGAATAAACGAAGTTAATAAAAACAAAATAAATTGAAGCCAAATATTATTCAGGTAAGGCATTCAATAACGGTGATATTTTGCTGTCGTGACTAATGAAAGTTATAAATCAGGGTCTCCATGGCGAAATAAATTGTAGACGTTGCTAGCAGTTGTCAACTTAGACTGAATATAGCATGCTAAATCTTAAAAATGATAAATAATGCTACGCAATTATGCTTGCGGAAATACGCAAGTTGCGCAATGACACTCGCTACGTAGCAAGGCGATGCTACGACGCTACGTGCTAAGCATGTTACTCATATCGCTGTGTTTCGTATACACACGCTTTCTATCTACGTGTGCTACGCAAACTGCGGCGCGTGCTACGCAACTATGTCGCGTGCTACGCAGCTATGGCGCCTGCTACGCAACTACGGCGAGTGTTACGCAACCTCACTCACTATATACCAAGAGCACTACGAAGCTGCATACTACACATCTACTCATGCTGCTGAACTAGCCGTGGTTCGCATACACGCGCTTTCTAGTTACGTGCGATACGCAACTGCGGCGCGTGTTACTCAACGTCACTTGCTAAGTAGCAACGCGTGCTACGCAGTTAAGGGTGCTACGAAGCTACATGCTACGCATCTACTCATCTACGCATACCACGCAACTGGACGTGTTTTGCACATTATATACGCACTTTTTAGCTATGCGTGCTACGAAACTGCGCGTGTTATGTGATGTCTCATACATAGTTCACTGAGCAGTGGTTTTTTTTCCGATACGGTGGTATATATAAGTGCGTCTGTGATGCCAAAATTAAATAAAGAACTTTTGATTGATTGATTGATTGATTTGCACAGCAATGGGCTAGCTTCTTTACACTTAAACATACTACCCCTCATAAATGTATATTATTTGCTGATGTTACCACCATAGTTGTAATATGTGAAAAGAAGGAAGACTCTCAGATAATAGTGAATAAAGCTCTAGTAGACACGACCCAATGGATGCAAAATAATGATTTAAATATGAATATAAATAAAACTAAAATGGTTCAATTTAATTCGTATAATAAAATTCCATTAAAACTTGATATTAAATATAATTGTGATAAAATTGATTAAGTTGACATAGTTAATTTTTTGGGAATTATGATGTATTACATTTATCTATATAAATAAGTAATTTTGTATATATTTAAGTTATTTAAGCAATATTAGTTTAGAATCAGAAATTTATTAGTTATGACATGTCTGTAAATAAACATATTTTAAATGGGCTATCGTAAGATTGTCAAAAATAATAACTATTAATTTTCATACTAAAGACATCCTTGTAATTTTCAATCAGCCTTGACAGCCTCTGTGGTGTAGTGGTTGGGCAGGTTGGCTCAAATCTCATACACCACTGAGGTTGCGGGTTCGATTCCCGCGACGGGACAAATGTTTGTGCACAGAAAAAAAGCGCAAGCATTTGCTTTGTGTCTGGGTGTTGTGGGACCATGGTCCTCATAGTTCCTGATTCCCTACAAACAGGGAATCCTAGTTAGGGGTCAGGATCTATGTATGTGATCGTTGGGTGTTATTAATATTTTCAACCATAATCCAATAAGACGCTCCAGGGCTCTTTAATCTTTAATGTTATATATTCAGAATTTTATAAACATCTATTATTAAAGCCTATTCATCGAAAATTACTATCAATATTATTTCGATTGGTATAACCACAGGTATGAGGTCGTTTGGTTGAGGCTTGGTTGGGTTTCAGGAGATTTGATATTTATTTTGGAAATTTAAGACGTTACATAAGGGTTAGCTACTTGACCCTTTGCAATGAAATTAAATGAAACAGAAATTTATTAGATTACAGAACTCTTTATTGTTACACCAACAGAACTTAGAGCAACACAAGTATATATATACACTTTTTATCAAAACAAAAAAACTTCAATGTATCTTAGAAGTCCAAGGTTAAAAATCTTGATGAAATTCATATGGGACCACTTCGTAGCTATATTCAACCCCAGGCAATTTTTTTTTTTAAATAAATCATTATTTTATGGAACTTTGCAATGAGACGAGCAAGTCGTTCACCTGATTGGTTAGCGCCACGCCTGCCCATAACAATTGCAGTGCCACCCAGAACTTTAATATCATAAAAAGTGCTGCGTCGCACTGCATGTGCTCATCACCCCGAGACATTAGATATTAAGTCTCATATGCTCAGTAATTTCGCTACAATACCGTCCAAACCGGAACACAGTAGTAATATGGTGAATACGGTAAATACATATAATATGGTAAATACATAGTTATAATATGGTGTCATTTAAATCTTGTGAAATTTTATTTACCTAGAAGTGGTCCGCAAACAATGTACGAGTAAAGTTTGTTTTCTATTTATACAATCAACACCTAAATATTCCCACAACATTATTCTGACCAATAGAAAATTAAAAGTATATATAATAATTTTTATTTTTAATCACTCGTGCTTTTGTATACAAAAACAGTGTCCACGGCAACGGTTTACGAGAACAAATCGATGTAAATAAAAAGACGCCACTCAATATTTTGTAATGAAACAAATGTACCATTTTATTTTGCCAGACAGTAACTGTTATTTGTTGTTGGTGTTCTTCTGTTTGTTGTTGTGTCTCGCTATTTAGTTACATAAATAAAGAAAAATTGGCTCATGATAAGGCATGATTTACAAAAAAGCTTTAAAACCAATTCTTCATAATCAATTTTTTTATCAGCTCATTTTTAGAACTAAGTTATTTCATTGCAAAATTGGGACAAATCATGCTTATTTATTTTGATATAACATCTATAAATTGGATAACCTGCAGCCTTAGATTAAATACAAAAAGAGGATGCATCCCTCATGTTATACGACACCCAATAAGCACATATAGTATTATTATTAAAAACTCGAGTGTCTCGACTAATACCCGCGAGTGTAGCCGGTTATTAAATCAAATTAGGACGTTTTAAATGTTTCAGCAGAGTTTTGAGTAAATCCGTTATAAATATATCTACACTAGCTGCACCCCGAAGTTTCCCGGGATAAACAGCCTATATGCCAGCTTATAAGCTATCTCTGTTCCGAATTCCACTCATATCCTTTGAGCCTTTTCAACGTGAAGAGGTAACAAACACGCTTACACAAACTTTCGCATTTATAATATTAAAGTTTTTGTATTTTTTTAAAATTTATAGTAATTAAGACAGCAATTATATTTTTCTGTATTTATTTATTTCTTAGATTTACTCACTTATGGCAAATAGTTAGTATTCTTTGCTTATACATATTATTTGAACTTAAACCAAAAAATAATCTACATTATGTATGTAACTTAATAATTTAGGTATGTAGTATAAATTATTGCGAGAATAGGTTTTAATGTTGAGGCAGTCGCAGCTGATGTGAATTGTAAAAGTTATTATTTAGTTTTATTTATTTCATTGTTTTAAATAATTTCATTTATAAAAAAAATAAGTCTGATTTTTTTTTCGCCTAAGTTTAATTCTTTATTGAAACACACAGATAATTAAAAAACACAAACAAAAACCAAATTAAAAATACTAATAACTAATCTAATCTAATAAACCATTACAAGTGGGCAAAGTTCCCAAAATGCTGGCAGCATTGCCACGTTGAGTGGCAATGCTTTTCTTTTGGCCAAAATATAGGCCAGCATTTTGGTCACGCGTATATCTTTGATTGTAGTACATAATATTATGTAAAACAATCAAACACATTTTGGAAAAAAGATCTTATTCTTCTTCTAACTATCTAAATATACTTGAAGTACACTTTAGAACTTCACTGGGTCTTTTGGACTCAGTATTCGAATGCTGCACGTAGTGTAAACGGCGTATCTCCCCTTTTTAATTTATCAAAGCTTCAAGGAAATTTAGAAAAAAGATACCGAAATCTAATACTGTCCTTTGAAGTCTCGGTTTTCCAATAAGATTAAGGTGCTATTATTTTATTACAATATTTAAGTTTTCTACATACATTTCATCGGGAAAAAACGGTTCAAAAGTTCAAAGAGATTATAGCACGACATATGTATGACATAACATGACATGACACGCTCAGACTATGCTTTTTCAGTCGGTCAGCCAGTATCATCATCATCATCAGCTTATCACGTTCCCACTGCTGGGACACGGGCCTTCTCTCATAGAGAGAGCATGAGCCATAATCCACCACGCTGACCCAGTGCGGGTTGGGTGTCACATGACTTTGAATTATTGTAATTAATTCTCACACATGTCAATGTCCTCACGATGTTTTCCTTAACAGCGAGTGTTAAATCATAACTTATGAAAGTCATGGTGCGGAGCCAGTGGGATTCGAACTCGGGTGCGTCGGATCGAACGTCGCACGTGCTCCCACTGAGCCACACTTGCTCTCTACAGCTAGTATGTCAAGCACAAAAGTCTTCCTTTTATGACTGTGTGTCACACAGAGGTCTTTGTCGTGCTATTTATTTACCGTTTTTTAATTTCATTCTGATTTTCTTTCTATTTGTTTTGATACTTCGTCACGCAAACAAAAGTAATTTTTTTGTGATTTCAATGTTGCACGAAACCCTTAACAATGCACATACACAGTAAAATGCAGTAACCAAGCTTCACCAATAGTTTCTTTTTACTCGCAATTTTACGAAGGAAACTCACTAGCTGCGCCCCGCGGTTTCCCGGGATAAATGTACCCTATGTGTTAACGTGCCCTCCGAAGCACGTAGCGTTTAGTTGTAAATACCACACAAAAGGTCATCTATATGCAAACGTTGCATAATAGATCTTTTACGAACGTCTAGGCGAGCTACGCTACAAGCGCTGCGCTATTTTAGTACTATCAGGCCTAGCCCACTCCGCACTGTAGGTACGAAGCTACAAGTACATAGCCGGACACCGACGGTGGGTCGCGCATCGTTACACGTGCCGCGTCAGAAGAGATAAGAGCTATGCGATAGAAAGAGAGGCGTTCTGTAGGTTAATATGACTGGTATGTATGTAGCGCTACGCGAGCTGAATTGAATTTTATTGCATCATAGCAAGAGCCACTATTTGATTAAATTTCTTTGCGGAGTGATGCTTCTGTCCCTTAGTATTCTGTGGTACTATGTCATGGCAGCAGAAGCTAGATTACTGACTTCCACTGTCACAAAACAGTTCAAGCTTGCTGCTTGTCCTACATGGCATTGTGGTATAAATATTCATACTAATATATAGGTACGGTGACAGGAATATGTAAGCAGCTGGCGCTTACACTTAATGCTATTTGTATGCCAGATACGTAGTGATGTTTAAGACTACCCTCCTCCTCTCCTAACCAAAAACACGTGTATTTTGAGGTACAAAATACATTTAAAAAGCTCAGAATATTATCTTTAACTACAGGTATTATCATCATCAGCCAATCATGTTCCTACTGCTGGGACACGAGCCTTCTATCATAGAGAGAGTATGGGGCTATAATCCACCACACTCGCCCTGTGCGGGTTGGTGGATTTCACATGTCCTTGAATTTTTGTGATAAATTCTTGGATACGCCGGTCAAATAATTTATTTCAAAAAATCAAGGACCTGTAACATCCATCAACCCACACTAGACCAGAGTGGTGGATTATGGCTTATACTCTCTCTATGAGAGAAGACCCTTGTCCCAGCAGTGGGAACGTGATGGGTAAGACATATATTCTACCGACGAAAGATCAAATGACGAAGTCTCCACGTTTGCGCAGCGTCTAAATGTTCTTTAAACCAACTTTTGGTTGACACTCGTCACTGCGAGGTTAGCTTGCGTGCTAAAATTTCGAGTGTCATGCCACGTTCGTAATTAAATATTTGGCATACCACAGCGTTTTTAGTTAATTACAGAATGTGTTGATTACACCTTTTTACCGCGTGTTTTATTCATGAATACTTTAGAGTCTAGACTCGCTGTAATAAAAATTCTCTGAATTTTTTAGCGTAGACATTCTGACGTTGGTTCTACGAGCGAAACCACTTTATCATACTACCTATAATACGATGAGAGCAAGTGTGACTCAGTGGAAGCGTGTGTGACTTTCGATCCGACGCACCCGAGTTCGAATCCCGCTGGCCCCGCACCACTGACATTCCTAAGTTATGTGCGGGTTCGCCCTTAAAACGGTGAAGGAAATCCTCGTGAGGAAACCGGCATGTCCAAGAATTTATCACAAAAAATCAAGAACATCAAGAACATGTGGTATTCACCAACCCGCACTGGGCCAGAGTGGTGGAATATGGCCCATACTCTCTCTATGAGAGAAAGACCGAGCGGGTCGCGCGTCGTTACACGTGCCACGTCAGAAGAGATAAGAGCTATGCGATAGAAAGAGAGGCGCTCTGTAGGTTAATATGACTGGTAGGTATGCAGCGCTACGCGATCTGAATTGAATTTTATTGCGTCATACCAAGAGTCGCTATTTGTTTAAATTTCTTTGCGGAGTGATGCTTCTGTTCCTTAGTATTCTGTGCTATTAGCATCATCGATTCCGGTCAATAGACGTTCCGCTCCGGTACCTATGTTCATAGCTATATATAATACCTACAGTAATAACGATATAGGTAACGGTATAGTAGCGATATAATGCCTACACTATCCATCTACCTCTCCCGCTTGAACCCCGAAACATCAGCAGGGCGATCACGTAAGCCTGTTGCGAACATTGCATGTTGCGGCTAACGTGCAATAGAAATTTATTTCAATCGATAAAAGCGATCATGTAACTTTTTATGTCTTGATTTCAATGTGCTCCTATCTATTACCCGACAAATTTACAAAGCGAGATTGTGCTATGAATCGTTATGTATACGCCCAATCTATTCAATTTTACTGTATAATACGGCTCTTGTCTTCTTTTTCTTCCGTCTCTGGTCCCATTATTTGGGGTCGGGCCTCCTCACTTTTCTGCGCCAAGTTAATCTGTCTTGGGTTGTCGGTTCTGGCAATTCGGCTTGCTTGGGGTCTCTTATTATGTTTGACCACCAGGTCGATGGCGGGCGGCCTCTACCTCTCCTGTGTTCCGGTAGGTTTAGCGCAACTTGTACCACATGTTCCTCGCTTCATCTTTTAATGTGTCCATATCATCTAAGGCGGTTTTCAGTAATTTTATCCACGATTAGTGCAACATAACAACAAAAATACGGCTCTTGTCTATGGTTTATATATCGAGATAAACTTTGTTTATCAAATCTTATTTTTATTTCAATTGAGCTTTTGTTGACGTTTGATTGCAACAAACGGGTTACGTGATCGCAAAACCATCATCGAAACTAGTTTCTTATTGAAATTGATTGAAATAAAAGATACATGATCGCCCTGCAGGGGATGAAGTGTTGAAGTACATCAAAGAAACGCTTCATAGACGGATCCAGGGACAGATAGCAATGCGATTGTCGAGGCTGGAGTCGAAAATGAATTACAATACTTTATTGTATTTTGGTGTTTTTTTTGCAATTAATTACAGCAAATTGTCTTAGGGTGACGAGCGCAGTGCAGTGCCGCGCAGGATTTTGCATAGCAAAGTTCTCCTGGGTAGTGCTGTTATTGTTATGAGCTGGTGTATTGCTTACCATCAGGCAAACGACTAGCTCGTCTCGTCATTCAGTTACATAAACAAAACATTTTAACAAAAAAAAAATCGACATCAATGTATCTTCGAAGTCCAAGGTCAAATATCAATTAAATTTATATGGGACCACTTCGTAGCTATACTGAACCCAACGCAGAAAGAATATTCCAAATCGGTGACGGAGTTCTGAGGTAACAAACATAATGAAAAAATGAGTTGAAATGTGCTTCTTTGTGCCCATTTAATTAATGATATTTGACTTTGACTTTGACTTTGACTACCTTTAGCATGCACGTTCATCGTTTTTGTTCAAGATCATGGCATGCAAGTAATGCTTTCTAATATGTCGTTTTTCTTTATTTCAGGTACTAACGTCGGGTGAACTGGTGTTGCAACAGTAACTCAAGCAGACCAGTAAGGAAACCTCCATAATTTATTTATTTACTTATACAACACATGCAACTTACAGACCATGTCCAACGGATTACAAGGCAAAACTAAGGTAAGCAAAGAGCTCCTTTCTGAACCTGCCTGCCCTATCATTAAATATATCTAGATCTGGTTGTTGAGCCAACATGTCGTTTAATAGCTTTATGAACCTGGCAGTAAATCAATTATATAATAAAGTTTTTTTATATAAGAGGAGGGAGGTTAGGGAGGCCTATGCCCTGCAGTGGGACAAACCAGGCTAATAATAATAACAAATAATAATAAGCATAAAGCTTTTTCTTTTTTTTGCTAGCCTATACTTTCCCACTGCTGGGCAAAGGCCTCTCCCAATTCCTTCTACCTGTCTCGCTCCCACGCCGCCCCATACCAATCCTCTTGGTGCGGGTCCAGATCGTCTCGCCATCTTTTTCTTCAAAGAATGACATAAAATCTTAAGTCATAATATTTTATTAGATATAATATTATACTTGCCACTTATGACTGGCAAACAAGAGCACAGGACCTGTACAGGATGTAGGTGGTCACCGGCGAAGTAAAACAGTATATGCACTTTGAACACTTGTATTTGTATAGACACACATAAATGACAAAGGAGCGAACACATGCGTTAGCGTTCCTTGCCCGGACCCGACTGGCCGGCGAGGTTAAGTGAGGGTGCGCAGACCCATATATGTATAGGTATAATTAAAACTAGGTAGGTATATATAGGCTTTCTACGTAAAGCATAAGACATATAATAATAATAGGTACTAATAAATTTGGGAGCGCGTCGCTAACAGGACCGTTGACAGTGGAAAGATCGAAGGGAGGGCTTTGCCCAAAAACAAAACAATGTTATACTCAGATGAGATTAACTAATCACAATATTATCTTTTAAAATGGCGCTATAAGTCATAATTCATTTAATTATTGAAATAAAGAAAGAAACGTTTATTTGCAACAACTTATTAACTATAAACACATGTCATAACAAAAAAAAACATTAAGAGTGTAACACAATAAATAGTAGGTACTGCATTCATTTTCATTAATTACAATAATTAAAATAAAAGGCTAAATAAATTATATATGGCCGCGTGGTGTCCGGCTTAATAATAGAACCACCCCTTCTCTTCCCGCGGGTGCTGTGAGAACCAGCTAAGGGATTCCAGGAAATGGGCAGCAGCATTTTCCTGTGTAACACCACCAACTACTGCGATCACCAAGACGCCTGCCAAGCGCGGTGATTATGGCAAAACCCCCCCACTATGATTGACACGACAAAAATACGGCCGCCAGTCCCCGGTAGTTCCGCTATTCATGGCAATGGTAGCAGCCACGGTAACGGCGGAACAGGGGGTGCTAAGAATCTCCGGCAGAGATCCAGCTACCACCACCGACGACTGGACCTGGCAACATATTACACACGTACACTCAGGACCGACGAGAAGATGTTCGAGCTGGAAGAGATATCTTTTCCTCTAAAATTCCCCAGAGCCTGAAGACGCGGGTGTACAACCAGTGTGTGTTGCCAGTGATGACTTACGGCACTGAAACGTGGTCGCTGACTATTGGCCTGATTCATAAGCTCAAAGTCACTCAAAGAGCTATGGAGAGAGCTATGCTTGGGATTTCTTTGCGAGATAAGATCCGGAATGTGGAAATCCGCAAAAGAACAAAGGTAACCGACATAGCTCTCAAAATTAGCAAGTTGAAGTGGCAATGGGCCGGCCATATAGCTCGTAGAACCGATAACCGTTGGGGCAAAAAGGTTCTCGAGTGGCGACCACGGACCGGAAGGCGGAGCGTAGGACGGCCCCCCACAAGGTGGACCGACGACCTGGTAAAAGTCGCGGGGAGCCGCTGGATGCATACAGCGAGCAACCGCTCGTTGTGGCGATCTATGGGGGAGGCCTATGTTCAGCAGTGGACGTCTTCCGGCTGATGATGATGAAAATTACTGGGCATTATGAGACTCAACAGCTAATTGTCTCAGTGTGACGAGCGCAGTGCAGCGCCGCGCAGGATTTTGCAAAAAAAAGTTCTGGGTGCTGTTATTGTTATGGGCTGGCGTATTGCTTACCATCAGGCAAACGACCAGCTCGTCACGTCATTCAGTTACATAAAAAAAAAAACAAAAAAAAAATGGCTCATAAGCATAACATTTAATATTCTATATGGTCTACTGTTAACTAAATAAACTGTGTCAGGCCCGACCCCCGCTGAGAATGTTAATTAAGGTCTTAATTATAAAGTGCTTAAAAACTCTTCAGCGTGCCGTCGCACAAAGGGTTCTGGCCCTGGGAAAGGACTGAATAACCTAAAATAGGTATATTTATTCCTACTTTTTTAGAGCGATTGTGTTTTTGCCGTAACTCTTTCGTTTGAGCTGGGGTTCGAATACCTTTTGACCCCGCGCCAAAACTGACTTTTCTAATAATCACTCGTGGATCGGTGGCTCATTAGTTAAGGCGTCGAGATGATATTCCGAAGGCACAGGTTCGTTTCCTGTCCGAGTAATATCATTTTTTTCTTCCTTATTTATTAAATCTTAAGGCTTACTGTTCATCATTAGGTCAGTCACTAAATAGTAGGTCTCTACTACCAGGTGGTAGGTATCTCGTATGCGGGAGGCCGTCTAGGTAGGTACCACAGCTTTGCCAGTTAATTTGCTGCCAAGCAGTAGTGCGCAAGCATAACTGTGTTTCGGTTTGAAGGGCATTGTAGCCAGCGAAATTACTGGGCATATGAGACTTAATATCTGATGTCTCGGTGTGATGAGCGCAATGCCGTGCTATGCAGTACTTTTCTACTTTTCATGGTATAAAAAGTTCTGGGTGGCACTGCAATTGTCATGGGCGTGCGTAGCGCTTTTCAGGCGAACGACTTGCTCGTCTCATTACTCAGTTCCATACATATATATAGTATATATAGTAAGTAAAATTAGATTAATTAGATCCGTGGAGAGGGGCCTGGTGACCTGTGATACAGGCATTATATGCCTACCTCAGGCACCAGGCTTCGCAAAACAGGCTAAGCATAGTTTACTTGTTAATAATAATAATTTATTTTCCTATTACCTATTACCATAAAAAATGCTCGGAAGTACCGGTTTCAGTCCTTCCCCCGAAACTGATGCAAAAGGGAAATATTTAATTAAATAAGGCATAAGGAGTGTGTCAATAATTAAATTTAAGGATAGAAAGGAACAACATGACGGCTATTTTGCCTTTGACAGTGAAGTAGGTATATACATTATTTTGCCCTTTCTTAGCACTGTAGGTATTCTTTTTAGAGGCAAAGGTATTCTTTTTATAGTGAAATTTTTTTAACCATCTTCAAAATAAGAGAAGTTTCTGTATTCTATTGTATTTTTTTATGTTTGTTACCTTTTAACTCCGGCATTTATGAACCGAATTGGTTTTGTTTTTGCGTTGGGTTCAGTATAGTCACGAAGTGGTCCCATATGAATTTCATCGATATTTGACTTTGGACTTCGAAGACACATTGAAGTCGGTTTTTTTCATACAATGTATACTTGTTTAGAAATATCGTTATCATTTGGTCTCATATTTTTGTCTTTTAGCTTACAATTTATTATTATTTACATACAATTTTACTTCTGTATAATATTAAGTGTAGAAATACTTAATATTATACAAAAAAAAATTGTATTATTATATTTATATTTTATTTATATTTGTAGTATTTCTATACTTAATATTATACAGAAGTAAAATTGTATGTATGTCAAATGTTCTTGAGGATTTGTGATTAATTCTCGATCATGCCGGTTTTCTCAAAATGTTTTCCTTTTTCTATCGCATAGCTCTTATCTCAAGATTTTAAATAATAAGGAAGAAGAAAAATGATATTGCTCGGGCAGGGATCGAACCTCGGGCTGGGCCACCGAGCCAACTGCTCGAGCAACCAAATTTCTTCTATCCTTCTTATATCGTCTTACGGGGACGAGCTCTTATCTCTTCTGACGCGGCACGTGTAACGACGTGCGACCCGCTTCGGCGTCCGGCTATGTACTTGTAGCTTCGTACCTACAGTGCGGAGTGCACTAGGCATGGTAGTGGTTCTTTTTCCGATACGGTGGTAGAGTCATTGTAATAATTTACGTTCATAAATGCGTCTGTGACGACAAAATTGAATAAATAACTTTTGAACTTGAATTTGAACCGATCAATCGAGAATTAACCTTTGTGTTTGTAAAGCCCGAGTGTAGGCAATTGAAACAAAGTTACGGAACATGACTTCAAGTTCTCTCGAAAGTTCCTTCGTACTAAAGTTCCAACAATTTATTGAAGCAAGGTTTGTTTGTTTATTTGGCTTCAGTTTTGGCACAGAATACCTAATTGTACTACATAGTTTTGGGGTGTTATGTGGATCGAACGAGGATGAGAACGGTAGCTACGCTTGTGCTTAGATTAGAAAGAAAGAAAGAAAAAACAGTTATTCCAAACATCACACAACACTGAACATACTAAAATAAGGGCAAAACAAAAACAATAAATACGACACAGTGAAATGTTGCGCGATGTTATGAAAGGTTCCAACTCAGCATACGCTAAGGTGTTTTAAAGTACCTTAGCTCTGATTTTCAGACGGAACAATGTCCATGACATCACGAACAATCAGAATCAGTTGTATAATCAGAAGAAACAAAACAGTAAAAAAAACAAATGTTATCATATATATAAAATTCTCGTGTCACAATGTTAGTTACCGTACTCCTCCGAAACGGCTTCACTGATTTTTACCAAATTTTATATGCATATTCAGTAGGTTTGAATATCGGCTACTATCTATTTTCATACCCCTAAGTGATAAGGATTGTTCACACTTAACATTTTTTTTTAATTTATATGGCAAAACGTTTGCCTATATATATATATGTATATCTATATATATATATATATATATATATATATATATATATATATATATATATACCAGAAATAATATAGTTATGGCACAAATGCCACTTAAACAAGTTTTTTCTTTAATATTAGTCACATACACGGTACACCAAAATTACTGAGCATATGAGACGTAATATATGATGTTTCGGGGTGATGAGCGCAATGCAGTGCTACGCAGTGTTTTTTTGATATTAAAAGTTCTGGGTGACACTGCAATTGTTATGGGCAGGCTTACCATCAGGCGAACGATATGCTCGTCTCACAAATCAGTTCCACAACAAGTATACGTTTTATCAAACAAAAAAACCGACTTCAATGTATCTTCGAAGTCCAAGGTCGAATATCGATGAAATTTATATGGGACCACTTCGTAGCTATACTGAACCCAACGCAAAAATAATTTTTCAAATCTGTTCATGAATGACGGAGTTCTGAGGTAACAAACATAAAAAAACATACAATCGAATACCTTCTCCTTTTTTAAAGTCGGTTTAAAAGACAAAACATCGGCTGTCATCATCAGCCCATTACGTTCCCACTGCTGGGACTCGGACCTTCCCTCGTAGAGAGAGTATGGGCCATAATCCACCACGCTGGCCTAGTGCGGGTTGGTGGATGTCACATTTCCTTGAATTTTTGTGATTAATTCTTGAACATGCCGGTTTCCTCACGATGTTTTCCTTCACCGTTTTTCGAGCGAGTGTTAATTCCGCACATAACTTAAGAAAGTCAGTGGTGCGGGGCCAGCGAGGTTTGTCGGCTGTCACGACAAGATAAAGCGTCTTTAATTTTACAAGTAAGTTGGCAAGAATTGGCGTGAAATCGTAAAGAAACCGGCAGGAATCGGGCGCCATTTTATAAATGATTACCATTACTCCCCTTCCCTTAACTGAGATATATTAAGACGATAAATGTTAATTTAGAATTTTCTAATTATAGTTTGCCACAGAAGTGAATCATGATTCTTTCAGACAAGGACATTTCGAGCATTACTGTGTTCCGCTTTGGAGGGCATTGTAGCCAGCGAAATTACTGGGCGTATGAGACTCAACAGCTAATTGTCTCAGGGTGACGAGCGCAGTGTCCAGCGCCGCGCAGGATTTTACAAAACAAAGTTCTGGGTGGTGCTGTTATTATTTTGGGCTAGCGTATTGCTTACCATCAGGCGAACGACCAGCTCGTCTCGTCATTCAGTTACATAAAACAAAAAAAAACATATATCTAGTCCTACTAATGTCAAAAGTAAAAAAAAACAAAATACAAACACCTAAACGTCATATACACAAATAAATTAAAATACGTTAAATTTTTAACTACTGTAAAATCAATTTATTTAAATAAATAAAATTTAAATACAATACAACATTATTATTTTTGCTCAGTTTCATAAAAAAGTCTTCGTTCGGATTATGATATGACCCAATCTAATCTAATCTAAACAAAATCTTTATCATCATCATCATCAGCCCAACACGTTCCCACTGCTGGGACACGGGTCTTCTCTCATAGAGAGAGAATGGGCCATAATCCACCACGCTGGCCCAGTACGGGTTGGTGGATGTCACATGTCCTTGACTTTTTGTGAAAAATTCTTAGACATGCCGGTTTCCTCACGATGTTTTCCTTCACCGTTTTTAGAGCGAGTGTTAAATCCGCACATAACTAAAGAAAGTCAGTGGTGCGGGGCCAGCAGGATTCGAACTCGGGTGCGTCGGATCGAAAGTCGCACGAGGTCCCACTGAGCCACACTCGCTCTTAAAATCTTTATAATATGCTAATTTCTATTCTAAACTAAACTTTTTGATTCAGAAATTATATCATTCATCTATTCAACTCGATTTTCTAATGTCGATTGCACGTATCGATATCTCGATATGAGTCAATCTATTGAGACAAAGCAAATCGATGTAGTGATTGACAAATCGATTCTGTCACGCGTGATTCGAAAATTGAATTTTGTAGTGCCAATTCCATTGGACAAGTGGAGAGAGATACTTTAATAAATATTCAACTTTATGCCGTTGGTATAAAGGCCAAAATTCTAACGCAATCCCTGGATAGAAAATCCAGCGAGAATGCACAAAGTGCGACAGAAATTTAAATATTGAACCATAAATGTATGTATGTATATATTTATTACTATTATGTAGTGTATTATCATTATTTTTAGGATTTTATTTTAAATGTAGAATATAAATATTTTTATGGATAAGTACAGTCAATTTTTCACTGTTCCTATAGCAAAACGGGTATCAGCTGAAAAAAAGCGCCGAGTTGTGTAAAACTCTCGGCATTTTTAACCGACTTTAAAGAAGGAGAAGGTTCTCTGTTCGATTGTATTTAATTTTTTATTTTTTTAATGTGTATTACCTCAGAACTCCGTCATTTATGAACCGATTTGGAAAATTCTTTTTGCGGTGCGTGTAGTATATCTACGAAGTGGTCCCATATAAATTTCATCCCATATAGACTTCCATGTTTCTTCGAAGTCTAAAGTCAAATATCGATGAAATTTATTTGGGACCACCTCGTAGCTATACTGAACTGAAAGCAAATTGAAATCGGTCAACAGTTGGCGAAGAAATCGGTGAACATACATTAAAAAAAAATACAGTGGAATATCTATGTATTTTATTCTATTTTTGAAGTCGGTAAAAATCGGTTCAGTCGTTTGTTACTTTTTATAGGTTTTTGTGTTGTTTGTCGTGTTTACATTTTAGGTCAAGTACTGATATTTTTTTTCGTTTGTATCGGGCGAGTCGCGTTCACACCGACCGTACGTTTACGTGGATCCTCCGCGTTTGTTGGAGCGGACGTGGATCGTCCGGTGTGAACTCGGATACAACATTTTGACGGGAATTCGATGAACGTCTTCCTTCCAGAGGGCATTCCAGAAACGCGACATAAAATAATTTATTAATAAAAAATATAAAACTGACTTCAGTTCTGAAGTATCTTCAATATCCTAGGTCAAATATCGATGAAATTTATATGAGACCACCTCGAAGCTTTACCTACTGAACCCAACGCAAAAATAATTTCCTAAATCAGTTTATAAATGACGGAGTAATCGCGTTACAAACATAAAAAATACAGTCGAATTAAGAACCTCCTCCTTTTTGAAGTCGGTTAAAAATATCGTTTTTTGTGATCGTTGGGCGTATTTATTTATTTAATACGAAGGCAGTATAATTTTAAATTAGAACCCGAAAATGACAAAAAATAACACCTTCCTAATATTTAATTAGATATCTTCTCAAATTTATCAAATCAACTTGGAAAGATATATTTTTAAAGATGTCAGAATTTGCGAGATGTGAATTTCAAATATTGGCTTCGTAATTTCAATGACAGTTGTCTTTTATTAAAATTATTGATTATTTGGTTTTGTATGCAAATTAATTTAATACTAGTTGCGCCCCGCGGTTTTACTATGAAACTTTAGATGAGCAAGTCCTTTGCCTGATGATAAGCGCCTCGCCTGCGAGTAACAATTGCAGTGTCACCCAGAACTTTAAATAGCACTGCGTAGCATCTTGCGCTCATCACCCCGAGACATCAGATATTCATAGTCTCATATGCCCAGTAATTTCAATGGCTACAATGCCCTATACACCGGAACACAGTAATGCTTACGCACTACTGCTTGGCGGCAGAATAACTGGCAAAGCTGTGGTACCTACCCAGCCGGCCTCCTACATACGAGAAACCTACCACGAGTGTACACATACCTAATTTCATCAAAATCCGTTCAGTAGTTTTTGCGTGATTGAGTATTAAACATCCATCCATCCATCCATCCATCCTGGCAAGCTTTCGCATTTATAAATAGTAGGATAGTAAAAGAAAGAAAGAAAGAAAGAAAGAAACAATTTATTTTTGACAAAACTGCACAAAACAAACAATTCACATACACATGTGCAGCAGAACAGAAAAAAACAAACAGTCACAGCGTGTGTATGGAGATCGCTGCCGTGTACAGTGCAGTCAAAAAGGGTCTGTGCTTAGCATAATGTTGTGAAGAATCCACAACGCTGGTTTTCACGCTGGTTTTTGGTTGCACGAACAAGGATTAGTAAGGATGTAGGTACATATTAATTATTTTATTTATGTATAGATCGAATGACGAGACGATCAAATTGTTCGCCTGCTGGTAAGCGCCACGCCTGCCCATAATTGCAGTGCCACCCGAAACTTTTAATAGAATAAAAAGCACTGCGTAGCACTGCATTGCTCTCATCACCCCGAGACATCAGATATTAAGTCTCATATGCCCAGTAATTTCGCTGGCTACAATGCCCTTCAAACCGGAACACATGAATGTTGCGCACTACTGCTGCTTAGGATGTAGGTACATATTAATTTTGTGATTTCAGATTTAGACGCTGGCTGAATAAGTGTTTTTGTACCATTTGTTAATTACTCAGGGCTGAAAACAATCAAATTTTAATATAAACAAGGCTCGCTCGTAGCTTCCCCACTCCCATGACAACTTCGCATTGGCGTAAAACTTGTCCGAAATAAGAGCCGACGCGCCTTAGATATAGATCTTCAAATAGCCCCAAACTTTATTGTTGTCCAATGCATTACATAATACAATTAATAACAAAATGATTAGTATAAATTTTTAGAAAAAAACAAGAACCGACTTCAAGAATTAACATATATTTTTTTGTTCTTGTTGATTTTTTCATAAAGCGCTGAATCTATCATTTATATGGGACCACCTCTTAAGTATCACCTACCAAACAAAAAAAGAATCATCGAAATCAATTCATAATTGGCGGAGTATTCGCGTAACAAACATAAAAAAACACCGTTGAATGGAGAACCTCTTTTTTAATTCTGATGTATCAAGTCCTAGGTCGAACATCGGTGACATTTACCATATTTTTTTTATGTATTGAATGACGAGACGATCTGGTCGTTTGCCTGATGGTAAGCAATACGCCAGCCCATAATAATAACAGCACCACTCAGAACTTTGTTTTGCAAAATCTTGCGCGGCGCTGCACCACGCTCGTCACCCAGAGACTATTGTTAAAGCTATACTGAACCTAACGCAAAAATAAATCAGTTTATAAATGATAGAGTTCTGAGTTAACAAAAAAAAAAAACCATCGAATTGAGAACCTCCTCTTCTTTTACCAATAATAAAAAAGATTAATCTACACTGAATTTGTGAAAAAATGGCTCACTCGCCGAAAACATACTATTTTGCTACCTTGTGACATAATCACAATTTACAGCGCTCCACGTCGGCTCCTACCTGCGACAGTCGCAGCGACCTATCATTTCTACTAGTCCATTAATTTAATGACCATTATTATACGATAATATGCAAATTAAGATACAAGGGGTAAATGTTTTATGTTGATATAAAGTTAACGGAGGAAAACAACTCTGTTTTATATACATACCTACATTTTAGATCTCTTTTGACGTGAATTCGGTGAACGTCTTCCACGTTGTACCGGCGGGCATTCCAGGAAACTTGCTACATAAAACATATCAAGAGCAAGTGTGGCTTCTTAGCCACACTTGCTCTTGATAGTGCAAGTGTGACTCAGTGGGAGCACGTGCGACTTTCGATCCGATGCACCCGAGTTCGAATCCCACTGGCCACAACTAACTTTCGTAAGTTATGTGCGCATTTAACACTTGCTCTAAAAACGGTGAAGGAAAACATCGTTAGCAAACCGACATCGGCAATTTATCACAAAAATTCAACATCCACCAACCCGCACTGGGCCAGCGTGGTGGATTATAAACCATACTCTCATACGAGGGAAGGCCTGAGTCCCAGCAGTGGGAACGTAATGGGCTAATGATGAAAACATATCTACTTCTGAAAGCTTCATACTCCTAAAGCATAAAAGTTACAAAAATGATCCCTTTATTTTTGTGAAGATCTATCTGACGACAACACTTGTGCTAGGTCTCTCGTTTGCGAGAGGCTGTCTGGGTGGGTACCACCACTTTGCCAGTTATTCTGCCGCCAAGCAGTAGTACCCAGTACGTACTCGTTCACTTTTGATTTGAACACACCCAGATTGTATTTATTTGGAATACAGACGACGGCAAGGCATGCTACTCCCTTGACATTCGCACTAAAAGGATGACCCAAAACGTTTAGTACGAACAGGTGAAACTTCTAACACGTAAGAAAGAAAGAAATTATTTATTGCCAAACTGCACACATAGAGTTTAGATTTAAACACAATATATTTATCAACATAAAAATACAAAAAAACAGCAGCAATAGGGGTAAGCTCAGCACTGAGCTGCGTAAGCCCAACAGCTCACGCAAGGCTGATTTTCAGCATATCCCTTCATTTGAGAGATGGTCGTCGATATTGAGTCATGCGGGTACCAACATAAATAAATTAATTTGCATTAAACACATTACAAGAACAGAAGTAAAATAAATAAATAAATAAAACAGTGTGATGCTTGTATTTGAGGGTGCGGGTGTGTGTGCATGTGTGAGGGTCTGTAGGGGTGGAGGGGTGGGGTAGGATCGTCTAGTTGTCTGATGGTGGAATGGACAGCGATAATATGCAAAGCGAGAGAAGCAAGCACGGAAACGATCCCATTTATTCTCGTTAATCGGCTAGGATAGCACATAATACGAAATTATGCCCCTAGGGGCAAACTACTGGAGGTTCAGCGATTAAAGTAACGCTTAGTGTTAAAGCCGCTTAATTGAATTCTTTTACTAATTTGCATTCTCAATTCAAATCATCGCGCGGTTTTCGAACGTACAAATTATCGACAGTTTTGGAGGGTGATTTGTTAAAAAGTTGTAGTTTTAACATTCATTTTACCAGTGAGGGTAGTTTACTGTTGTTTGTCACTCGCTGGTTAGCTCACGGCAGTCTCGCCGTACAAATGGACTGCGGAGCACGCCTAGCTCGCAGCAGAACCTCGTTTGACCTGATCTGGAAGGTGTGAACCCTCAAATACGTAGCACAGTGTCGTCAGTGCCCCTCCTTCCTCCCCCTCTTTCCTTCAATAGCGCGTGGACTATTTGTGACTGGTGGAATTCTAGTGCTGGCCTGCGGTTACTATTTCACAAAAATATTGATTGAACGATCTTTCGGATTCGACAAACATTCGTTCTAACTACATTCTAGATATTTTTTCAATTACTGTCCGATCCTCTATTTTTCGTTTAGTTGAATTCAGAGTCAATCAGCCGGCTAAAGTAGGTATAGCACAAACATCCATCATCGTTTATTATCGTTAGTCTAAGTGCCAGCTTAAAAGAGAATGTCCACTTACCGAGAAGATTTTTTTAAACTTTTTTTACTGATGATATTTTTTATCATACGGTACACGCGAATTCGCAGTTTTGGTGGAATGGCATCCTTAGGCTGCGTTGTGGAGCTGAGTGGAGGGGAGCTTAGCGGAGCATGAATTGACTTCGCTTCACTTCAGTGTAAACATTGTAAGCGGAGGAAAGCACAGCTGAGCGTACTTTATATAAAACTAACTGCGCCCTGCGGTTTCACCCGAGGTTTCCCGGGATAAAAAGTAGCCTATGTGTTAATCCAAGGTATAAGCTATCTCCATACCAAATTTCATCAAAATCCATTCAGTAGTTTTTGCGTGAAAGAGTAACAAAGGAACATCCATACATCCATTCTTACAAACTTTCGCGTTTATAATATTCGTATAAAATATATAAGCACGCGGTCCCGAGTGAAATAGAACGGAGATGTGGTGAACGTAGAGCAGGGGTGTAGAGATGTAGGATCCTGGCAAGGTAGCCACGTAGAGATGTAGTTGTGGTAGCGTCACCATGTGAAGTAGCCGGTGATGATGATGATGGTGAACCAGTGAAAGGCCGGTACTCCGGATACGTGTGTATTCTCTAACGGCTAATGATGACGACTCTATGCTATTGCTAATACTTAATGCTATGTCGGCAGTACTTAAGTAGGTCGGGTGTTTACACACTACAGGGAGGCGGTGCGGTGTGGAGTGAGAGACAGCGGAACGTATTTGATATGCTTTCGAATCAAACAACAAGACGTACGAAAACTCTGCATCCGTTTATGCTTGACATTCCTCCAGCCAGAACAAAGCGTTTCGCTTCAACTTTCATAATGCGAACAGCCAGGGAATGGAACACCTTACCAGCGTCTCTGTTTCCCGATACTTATGTGTATAATCTAGGTGTCTTCAAGTCCAGAGTGAATCGGTATCTTCTAGGCAAGCATGATCCATCGTCGACCGCGTCATCACTTTCCATCAGGTGAGACAGCGGTCAAATGTTTGCCTATTAGGTAATAAAAAAAAAGAATCCACTATCTATGTTTTTTTTGAATCAGCGACCAACGACCTACTTATTCTGCTTCGTTATCTTCGTCTTCTATTAAAGAAAGATGCAAAAGCTCTGCTTTCTTTTTTCAACGATAACATGACGTATGATCACTCTGAGAGACAGAGTGTATCTGATCGTCGCACCGTAAAAAGCCACGCTCAACGTCGGTCCACTCCTCTTCGCTCCGCTCTACCCCACTTCGCTCTACTCCGCTCCGCGCTTTTGTAGAAACACTCACTTTGACATCCTCTGTGGTGTAGTGGTTTGGCTCAAATCTCATACATCACTGAGGTTGCAGGTTCGATTCCCGCGACGGGACAAATGTTTGTGCACAGAAAAAAAAGCGCAAGCATTTGTTTCGTGTCTGGGTGTTGTGGGACCATGGTCCTCGTAGTTCCTGGTTCCCTAGATACTGGGAATCATAGTTACGGGTCAGGATCTATGTATGTAACTGGTGGATAACTGGTAGAAAATGCTTTAGCATTAAGTTCTCCTTTTGTACATTACTTGTAATAGTGCAATAAAGAATTAAATAAAAAAATAAAAATATGTGATCGTTGGGCGTTATTTATTTATTTATTCCTTTTACAGCTCCACTCCACTCTACCCCAATCGTCTTCGCTTCAGTGGAAACGCACCCTTATAGTAGACTGTCGCAGTAAATATTTTAAATGGATAATTCTACTAATGGAGAACTGTGGAATGGAGAAAAATATTGAGCAATAAAACACAGTGAATAGTAGTAATTCTTTCTTAGCATCGTAAAAGTGAGTGGTGTGATTTGTGTTTTATTGGTACTTGACTGTGTGTTAACAGTTTGTTAGAGTATGTACAAGGTGGCGCAAAAGTAATGTCATACTGTGAATGTCAGCCAGTCTATCGGTTTTATATCGGATACATTTCGGAAAGTGTGCGTCGGAATTGCACCAACTAATTCCCCCATCCCCATTTTATCATCGGACTACAAGACGTACGGCAATACACCACCGTTTCATGGTGGACATTCTTCCTGCGCGTACTAAGCGCTTCGCTTCCAGTTTTATTATGCGCACAGCTAACGAGCGAAACTCCCTGCCAGAGTCAGTCTTTCCCGATAGCTACAATCTAGGAATCTTCAAGTCTCGAGTGTACAGGTACTATCTTGGTAATCATGCTAGATTGTCGACCGCATCGTCGCTTACCATCAGGTGACATAGTGGTCAAACGAAAGCCAATTAACAATTTAAAAAAATTCCTTCATTTTTACAAATGGCGTCAAATGTCATTGTACTTTGACATCTATATTTTAGATAGATAAAGAATTAGTTGCCATTAGATTGAGATGCGGGTTCAATTCCCAGCGGTCGTATTTTTTATTTCCGAAAGACCTTGTTTGTCAATCTTCTATATATATATATATATATATATATATATATATATATATATATATATATATAACTGGTGGTAGGTTTTTCGTATGCGAGAGGCCGTCTGGGTGGGTACCACCGCTTTGCCAGTCATTCAGCCGCCAATCAGTAGATAGATAGATAGATAGATAACACTTTATTGCACTTAAAAAAGAAAACATAATATACAGTTGGTAACACATAATCAATAAGCACAATAGGCGGTCTTATCGCTAAGCAGCGATCTCTTCCAGACAACCATAGGGTAAGGAAAACAACACATAAAAGAGGATAGTGTACAGTAGATAATAAGTAGAAAATGCTTAATGCTTGCAGTAGTGCGCAACCATTACTGTGTTCCGGTTTGAAGGGCATTGTAGCCAGCGAAATTACTGGGCATTATGAGACTCAACAGCTAATTGTCTCAGGGTGACAAGCGCAGTGCAGCGTCGCGCAGGATTTTGCAAAACAAAGTCAGTGGTGCTGTTATTGTTATGGGCTGGCGTATTACTTACCATCAAGTAAACGACCAGCTCGTCTCGTCATTCAGTTACATAAAAAAATATAAATATATATAATATAAATATAAAAATAAATAATATAGTGTTCAGACCGGTTTACGCTGCTTCTTATTAACGACAAAAATGAGAATACCGACGTAAGTTCGCGTGAGACCCACAGTTTGACAAATGGTCAACGGAAACGTCTAGATTGATCCTCTGTCGGTTGTGAATTGAAATTAATTGAAAAGATATGATAAGTATGGTGCTTCGCAAATGGTTACTATTTATTATTACAAATTTAGCACAAAGCAGGGGATTAGCATGCCAGTTACTACTGATGATTAATATTAAAAGATTTTAGTGAATTGAAATGAAATTCCGACTCGGCCCTGCACCAATGACTTATAAGTGCAGATTTTGCACGCTCCCTCTAAAACGGTGAAGGAAAACATCGTGATGAAACCCGCTTACGCGCTTTGGAGTGGTAGGCTCTGGCCGTGGTTGTAATACCACCCACCGAACAAAGCCATGCCGTCAAGCGATCTAGTCGTGTTTCGGGATGATGTTCGGTGAACCATCGGGGAGACGGGTCTGAGCAGCCGCTCAACTGCCGTCTCTCTCTAGATCTATGTGCTCCATCTTAGGCCACATCATCGCTTCACATCAGGTGAGATAGTGGCCAAACATAGATCTATTAAGCGTAAAAAAAGAAACAAAACGAAACAAAACGTACCGAACCGAACCGAAACGAAAAGAAACGAAATGAAATGAAACGAAATGAAATGAAATGAAATGATATTGATTTATTGGCTTGAAATATGGTAGGTACAAATATGATTTCACACTTATAATATAGTTCGGCATGTTCCACCTGAAAATGGCATAAATAATTAAAAAAATATATATTAAATTAATTTTACAATAATTAGAATATAAATGGCCTCAAAATTTCAATTAATTACTCAATATTGAAATTAAATTAATCTTAATGTCTATTCGCCATAATCCTACTACCCTATCTTACTATATAATATTACTAGCTGATGCCCGCGACTTCGTACGCGTAGTGAAGTATTCATCCTGCTTCCGACCATTTTCCATCCCACTATATTTCCGTTCCAGTTCCCGTCCTGCTCCTATCTTGTTACCGCACCGTACCGCTTCTATTCCGTTACCTTCCCACTCCTATCCGGTTACAGTCCCTTTCATATTCCGTTATCGTCCCGCTCTGCTCCCGATCCTATTCTGATCCTAACCGGTTCCGGTTTTTGATCATTTACATGACTCTGCGGTGCGGCGTCAGCGCAAAGTCATCATCATCATCATCATCAGCCCATCAGGTTCCCACTGCTGGGACACGGGCCTCTCTCATCGAGAGAGTAGCGCAAAGTCATGTAAATGATCGAAACCGCGGTCCGGCTCCGGTATGTGTCCGGCGCCATGTACAATTGTACAATTGTACATACATAAAGCCTAAGTAAAAGAAATCTTCGAAACCTAAATCTCCTATTTATATAGCTGTTGCCCGCGACTTTGTTATTTGCCCGTGAAATAATGCATTTTGCTCCCGGCTATTTCCGGCAGCTCTCGCTTCTATGCCGATTTTGTCCTGCTTCTATCCCAATCCTATCTCGAATTCGTCTCGTTTCTATTCCAATCTTATTCAGCTCTTATCTCGTTTTAAAAAGACATAATACTTCCATTATATACATAAATTTCCTATACAAATTTTACCACCCGTTTAAACCTGTCAGGGGATGGTATTAAAAAAAAATGGTAATAATACAAGTGTCAATAATTTTTTGGCTCAGTATATGTAAGTATTTTGGCCAATGGTCAATCATCGTAGCTCCAGAAAAAATATTGTATGTCGTAGGGACATGAAGATAACAGAGATTTCACGAAATCCCTAGGGATATGACGTCCAGTTTTGATAAATAGGCTCTCGCCAGAACTCTCGCTTCGTCATCCCTTCGCTCCACTCGCGCATTCGACCATCACTCCGCTCGGGAGGTCGCCGGCTCGCTACGCTCGCCACCTCTCCCCCTCGCTTCATTCTGGCCTTGCGCACTCGTTTTGCTCAGGAACTCCTCGCAAGCTTCTGGCTCCGCGCTTTTTATATACACTCGAGGGGTAAAAGCTAGTCGGACCACGGAGAAGGGGTCCTTCCCATACATGATTATACCATGATTTCGTGGTATCTCTAGGAATTTCGCGAAATTTCAGATATCCTCATTTCCCTGCGACACCTACGGTCAACTACAAAAGTTGCTGAATATTTGTAAATCTTCGATTGACTACACCTTTAGAATTTCTTTTTTTTCTGAATGTTGCATTTAAAAGTCAATTAAAGTCCTGTACAAATAAGGAAATGGTAAAAAAATGCGTTACTTTAGGATTCATTTCTTTTGCCTAGTCTCTATACCAAGTTTCGCTTTTACCTTATAAGCAAAGGTTTTCCACACAATCGTTTGCCATCCCGTTTAGACCTTTTAAGATGTTTAAAAAGTGCTGAAACATGTGCGTACAGTATCTTCGATTAGTATAAGTACCAAATTGCACCGTCGTAGGTTTAGAAAAAATATTATATTCCACCTTGTTTAACATTTTGTTGTTGTTGTTCGTTCAATGTGAGTTTCGTTTTAATTTATTACTTTTGTTTGGTCTGTATACGAAATTTCATTGCTACAACTTCATAAACAAAAATTCTCCATACAAACTTTACCAACCTGTATAACCCTGTAATGGGGATGATTTCAAAACATGGTGAAAAAAATGTGCTTAGAATTATATTGGCTGAAAATTTATAACAAATTTCAACATCGTAGCATTAAAAAATATTTGATACTTTCCACCCTGTTTAACCTTGTTAGAGGGTGAATTTCAAAAAATGGCGTATTACGTTACATTTTATTTCTTTTGCTTACTCTGTGTACCAAATTTAATTGCCATTACTTCATGAACAGAGATTCTTCATATAAACTTAACCACCCCGTTTGAACCAGTTTAGGGATGATTCTAGCAAAATGGTGAAACAGGTGCTTAATGTTTATCTGTCTGAGTATATGAACCGAATTTCATCGTCGTAGCTTCAAAAAATGTAACTTCATTCCACCCTTATTAAACCTGGTTAGGGGTAGGTTAAAAAAATGTGAATCACATTTGATTATCTCCATTTTCTTAGTTCGTATACCAAGTTTCATCATAACCACAAACTTTATAAATAAAAAGATTTTCTATACAAACTTTACCACCCCGCTTGTTGGGGGATGATTTAAAAAAATGTAAAATACATATCTATAATTTCATTGGCTAAGCACATATATCACATTTCATCGCTGTAGCTTAAAATTAATAATCTTCACTTTCCACCCTGTTTAACCCTGTTAAGGGATGATTTTCAAAAATTATAAATCGTGTTTGAATTACCTTTTTTTACCAAGTTTTATCGTAGCCACGAAACTTCATAAACAAAGATTTTCCATACAAATTTTACCACCCCACTTAGGATTGTTAGGGGATGATTTTCAAAAAATGGTGAAATACAAATCTATAATTTCATTAGCTTACCACGTACACCACATTTCATCGCTGTAGCTTAAAAATAATAATCTTCACTTTCCACCCTATTTAACCATTTTAAGGGATGATTTTCCAAAATTTTAAATCACGTTCTAATAATGTTTGTAAGGTGTGTGTACTTAGTTTCATTGCAATCAACAAAGATTTTTTATGTAAACTTTACCACCTCGTTTAACCCTGTTAGGGGTTGATTTTTGAAAAATGCTGAATACTTGTTTTTAAACTTCTTCAAACTTAATTTATTTACCCAGTTTCTTTAGTGTAGCTACAGTGTGACATTAATAAAAAATCCTACTCCATAAAAACTTTACGGCCCTATTTAATGACCTTAGGGGTTGATTTTTGAAAAGTTACTAAAATTATATTTTTATATTCTTATGTTTAGTCAATTGATTAAGTTTCATAACTTAACTAAAAAAACCTACACCATGGAAACTTTGCGACCCCAATAAATGACCTTAGGGGTTGAATTTCGAAAAATGCCAAAAACAAGTTCCTTGTATTCACATGCTTAATGTTCACACAAAATTTGATAACTATTGGTCAAGAAACAATCACCGCAGCATACATTATAGTTTCCGCATTCCAATCTAAAAAACCACCCTAACCCCCCTTTAACGGTTGATTTTCAAAAAACTGTGATAAACATGTTCTTTAAGTTTATTTGCATAGTATACTGCCGAAGTTTCGTGATCGTGCGACAAAAGAATTTTTTTTCTCCATACATCCTGTATGACCTCATTTGACCCACTTAAAGGTCAAATTTCGAAAAATCCGTTCTTAAATGACGCCTACACTACTTGTAAAATACGTGGTCCAAATTTCAGGTTTCTATGTTAAGCGGTTTTGGCTGTGCGATGATTGTAGAAAAAAACCCTGTTCTTTTATTATATAGATAAACGCGAAAGTTTGTAAGAATGTATGGATGTAGTTCGTTTCTCTTTCACGCAAAAACTACTGAATGGAGTTTGATGAAACAATACAATAATATAGCTTACACATCAAAATAACACATAGGCTACTTTTTATCCCGGGAAACCACGGGTGAAACCGCGGGGCGCAGCTAGTATCAAAATAAATTGTATTGAAAGTGTAATGTCATTTTTTTTAATTAAATAATAATGTTGTAATTAACTCGAATTTTAAGCAAGACTTGAGCTCTCTTTCAAGACCTTTAGAGACTTTTAAAGACTTGCATCTGACTCGAGGTCGAGTCCTTTTGAATATTTTGAGTCGTTATAGGAAAAGTCACGAGTCCAAGTCTAGCTCAAGTCCTTTTGAATTTTGAGTCGTTAAAGGAATACTTTAGTCTTGTCTTAAATAAGTTGTTAAGTACTTATATGAGTCTCAAATTAAATAAATAAGTAACTACGCCCAATGATCACATTCACAGATCCTGGCTCCTAAATAATCCAAAGAACCAGGAACTACGAGGACTATGGTCCTACAACACCCAGATACAAAACAATTGTTTGCGCTTTTTTTCCTCCGCTTAAATATTTGTCCCGCCGCGGGAATCGAAACTCATTTGTGTATGAGATTTGAGCCGACCTGTCCAACCACTACACCACAGAGGCTGTCAAACTTAGCATGCCACATACGTCGTTTCATATTTGCGACAGTCTCTTAAAATGACAGTGAAACGTGACGACCTCGGAATGTTTGCGTGACAAAGGGCCAAGATAAACGTCTTTGTTTTCTTTTGTCAGTGCTTCTATCTATTATTAGGCTATTATGAACATGAAACTTCTTTTTTATGGATCTGAGTGATGATTCGAGCAATTCGTTCGCCTGGGCCCTAATTCACTGTTACAACTTGGCGATTCCTGGAAACGGCGATTCCTTCATTAATAAAGGACATCTGCGAAATTTGTATTCTCTATGACGCGTCATATATATGAATATTTAACATACATATGAATGTTTATTAATGAAGGAATCAACGTTTTCTCGAAGCAAGGAATCGCCAAGTTGTCATAGTGATTTAGGGCCCTGATCTTTATTTTGCAAAATCCTGCGCGGTGCTGCACTGCGCTCGTCACCCTGAGACACGTCACAGCTCTTGAGTCTCATAATGCCCAGTAATTTCGTATTTCTTGGTTCCTTCGATACAGAGAATTCTAGTTAAGGACCAGAAATGACCCCGCTTCAGCTCAATCGTGTTGGCTACGGCAAAAAAAGTTACGTCAAGGTCACACAAAGGTCAGTCATCACCATCTCAGGACGCTATTAGAAAATACATCACGTCTAGTCCCGGGTGGTAGCATTACTTATGCATACGATACTGATTCGATTCTTCCGCACGTTCGTTCGTAAATGCTGATTGGGATCTTTCAACTGTGTAGACAGTTTTTGAACGGAAATCGGGGCGTGTCCCTTGTTTCTGTCGACTCTTCACCCAAGAGTCCGATGTTTAAAAGCGGACACCATATATGTATTATTTATGCCATAGTATACTACGCTCGTAGCGTAGCTCGCCTAGCCGTTCGTAACAGATCTTCTAAGTTAAGCAACGTTCGCAGCGGTCACAACTTAGATGAGTGACCGTTTGTGTGGTATTTACATCTGCGCGATACCACGCGGTACCGTGTGTCGGAGGGCACGTGTAGCCTTCGGTCCCAGTTGTTATCTTAGGACTTAGGACAACAGTCGTTAGGCCATGTCGGAGTGTCGGAGTTTTTAGACCACCCTTCGGGTGGTCTAAAAACTCCGACACTAGGGTTGGCCACATACACACACACACACACACACACATACACCAGAGAAAAAGAAGTGCAGTTTCAAATGATATTTTGTTCTAAATTCAAAATTATTTGTGAAACATCAGAGTTGGTCTTTTTGTCTGACTAGCAGAACAATACTAATAAATTAAATATTTATATCAAAGTCTTTTAGAATTTTCTAGAAACTTATCACTCAGTTGTATAATGAAAAGATACGCCTGCTCATGAAGGTGGAGCCAATCCTTGTAGCAGACGGCGCCACTTTCCCGTGAGCCGAGTGTCGTTACTTGAAGGAGCACGTACGCACTGTGACGTGTGTACGATGCGTTGTAATGGAGATATGGTAAAATAATGTAATGGAAACCTATCAAGGGATTTAATATTTTGAAAATTTACATCATCGTCATCATCATCCACAGCCCTTTACATCCCACTGCTGGGTATAAGCCTCTCTCATGTTATGCCATTCGCCTCGACTTTGCGTCCAGGTTCGACCCGCAATTCTTACAATATCGTCGACCTATCTTGCTTTCGGATGCCCAATGCTACGCTTGCCCTGTCTTGGCATTCAGTGAGTACCTTACTCCACCTGTCGTCACTCCGCCAGGTGTCCCGCCCAACTCCATTTGAGTCCCATAACAGTTTTTCCGACGTCTGACCGTTCGTTCTTCGTCTGATTTCAAGATTAGGGACTCGATCTTGTAGTTTGATGCCGAGCATGGCTCGTTCCATGGCTCTCTGTGCAACCCTGATGTTGTGTACAGCCTCATAGGTGAGCGTCCATGTTTCGACACCATATGTCATGGTGGGCAGAACACACTGGAAAATCTACATGTATTGTTTCCATAAAAATATTCATAGGTTTACTTGTTCTCAAATAGTTTATGTAATAACTTAAATATCATAGTCATCATTAGCCTATTACGTTGCCACTGCTAGGACACGAGCCTTGTATCATAGAGAAAGTATGGGCCATAATTCACCACATTGGCCCAGTGTGGGTTGGTAGATGTCACATGTCATTGAATTTTTGTGGTTAATTCTTAGTCATGCCGGTTTCCTCACGATGTTTCCTTTAACGATTTTAAAGCAAGTATCCGCACATAACTTAAGAAAGTCAGTGGTGCGAGGCAGCGGGATTCGAACTCGGGTGAGTTGGATCGAAATCACATGAGCTCCCACGGAGCCACACTCGCTCTTCTTAGTAAATATGTCATTAAAAGTTCATAAAAAGCGATGCCACATCACTAAATTCTTACCTCTAAGTATTTCATATACGGCACGCATCGCTACCATCTGACGTAACTCGAGCACTGGCATTACGCGTATGTTACCTATAATACCCAAGACAGAAATACCACGGCCCTAATTCACTATGACCACTTAGCGATTCCTTGCTTCGAAATTACGTCGATTCCTTCATTAATAAACGACACCTGCAAAATTTGTATTTCTCTATGACGCGTCATAAAGAATAAGAATATATAAATGCGTCATAGAGATGTCATTTATTAATGAAGGAATCGATGTGATTTTGAAGCAAGGAATCGGTAAGTGGTCATAGTGAATTAAGGCCCTGGAAAATAAAAGTAAAGATAGGAATCGAATTTAGCCTACTTGCCACCTTTTTAATTTTTACTTGAATTACAGCCCCGTACGCAGTTTTTTTTATGGAACTGAGTAAAGAGATAAGCAATTCATTCGCCTGAAGGTAAGCGCCACGCCTGCCCCTAACAATTGCAGTGCCATCCAGAACTTTTATTACCATAAAAGTATTTTGAAGCACTGCATTGCGCTTATTACCCCGAGTATCAGATATTAAGTCTCAATGCCCAGTAATTTCGCTGGCTACAATACCCTTCAAACCAGAACACAGTGATGCTTGCGCAATACTGCTTGGTGGCAGAATAACTGGCAAAGCAATGGTACCTATCCAGACGGCCTCCCGCATACGAGAGACAAGTACGTAGTAATTAGTATCTAGTGTTATAGCCACTTCGTTCATGATAAACTATCTATATAAAATGGATAGTTGACACCGTTTCGTCATTTATTCTGCCGCCAAGCAGTAGTGCGCAAGCATTACTATGTTCTGGTTTGAAGGGAATTGTAGCGAGCGAAGTTATTTCACTTCATTTTTTAATATCATTTTATTTCAAACCAATTAATATTTTTCTAATCCTGGCTGACAGATGAGTTAAGGATAATAACCACCATGCGGATCACAGATCAGTTGGGGAATCGTCTAACTTGAACACAGATCGCAGTCGCTTAAACATATCTTGTGAATTGTGATCACTATTTGTTTGTGGAATTGTCACTTTTATACTGAAAATCCACGCCCCAATTTCCAACTTAATCACGATCGCTAACAAGCGAATTTCAGTAAACTAAAATTTAAAAACCCTCGACACAAAAAACCTATAAAAAGTAAAATTTCTGAACCGATTTTGAAAAAAATCATAAGTCAAAGAACCACCGCTAGAAAAACTGCTTTCAAATAAAAAAAAAACGCGTATAAATCGGTTCACCCGTTTAAGAGCTACAGTGCTACACACAGACAGAAACACATGGTGGTCAAACTTACAACACCCCTCCTTTTTGCGTCGGGGTTTGAAATTGATCTATATTGCAGTTTGAAAGATGCTACCACCTTCCAAATTTGAAATTGAAAGCGATTGGGATTTATATTCAAGTTATACGATTTCCCTGCAGTTTTTATAATTTCGTGATGCGGGTCCCAAGAATTCATCACGTACGCCACAGATGTGCGCGTGATATACGATGCCGAGGGTTCCGCATGTTTTATTTATTGAGTGGAAGAAATTGGTTAGAAAAGTATTTTTTATGACCCGTTGGTTGATATAGTTTGTCTGAAATTGGAAGCAATATAGCCAAATGAAGCCAAAGTCAAAGTCAAAATCTATTTATGAAATAGGCCCAAAAAATGCACTTTTAAAAGTGATATACACAGAAAAGCGAAAACTGACTCTACCATTGCTTTGGTAATACGCCCGCTAGATAAGATAGCGACACGTTCTGATGTGATCTTTTGCGCGGCAATATTTGAAACATAACATTTAAACATAGTTTTAGGTACTTTTAGGACTTTCTTTAATTAAAATATTATTTTTATATATTATTTTGTATATACTATATTATTATTTAATACATTATGGTTACTTTTAAACACTATCTGAAAAGTTCTCCGATCCCCTATTAAAGCCTGATCCTTTCCCTCATCTCAGACGGAAAACGTAAGAATATAATAAATCATCCCCAAGCAGTCCCTTCAGGACCCTCGTCTTGTCATCGAGACGTCATGATCCGCTATTGTTGACGTACAATGGCCAGCGGTCGCATGAATTCGGTTCTTTCATACTTTTCAATGGTTTGAATGGTGGCGTTATAAATATCTTTCCTAGTTATTTTTATGGAACTGAGTGATGATACAAGCAAGTCGTTCGCCTGATGGTAAGCGTCACGCCTGCTTTTAACAATTACAGTGCCACCGAGAACATTTAATACCATAAAAATTACTGCGTAGCGCTGCACGGCGCTCATCACCCTGAGACATCAGATATAGTCTCATATGCCCAGTAATTTTGCTGGCTACGATGCTTTTCAAATCGGAACACAATAATGCTTGCGCACTACTACGGTGGCAGAATAACTGGTACAAGGATTGAACAAAATCAGCTGGTTACATTTTGAATCATGAAAAAATACTACCAAAAATTCCCAATTAATATTTATATTAGCGTGATAGCTATCACGCTTTTGACCAATGTATTTATTTGCTCTCGTCTCAAATAAACAATAACATGCAAACCGCTCGGTCTGTCTGATCCTATCTTCATCCCCTGCCCGCCATTCTGGGCACGTAGTAATCGCTACGATTGTTAATGACGGACATCTGATAAAGTAGCTTTATTCGAATAGCTATTGATGCCTATCCAACAATACTACTGATGCGTACCCGCAAAACTGCTCTTTTTCATAAGAACTGTTTCACGATGACAGTAAAAGTATTCAAAAAACAACTAGAGATATAAGAGAGCTACCAACTAACCGGTTTAAGACGAAACTGTTTAAGTTGCTAGTTGAGAAATGTTTTTAGATATAAAGATTTTTTTTAAAATTTTATGTAACATAACTTTCAATATATATATTAATGTAATGTTTTTTATTTCTTTTTAATGTGCAATTATTTAAATATTTTTCTATGACATATTTAATAATATTTTTTGTGCACTTTCTATCGCCTTTTAAATAAAATCTTGACATTTGGTCTGAATTTCATAAAAATATTAAAATTAATTCCTTTCTTTTTTTAAATATTGTAAGGCCGGCATGGATAAATTGTTGACACCATACCATAATGCAATTTTACACCAATTTGTACACAATTTCTACAATTAAGATTCATATCTTTTCCTTTCAACAGAAGTATTTAGAAAGAAGACCTGAATAATATGGGCAAACTCGGTATGACTGCGCCGCGCGCCGCTGTACCCAAGTTTTTTGGTTCCTATAGTTCCTCCGAAACTGTTAATTTTTCGGGGATGTAAGTATTCCATGTTCTATTTCAGGGCCTAAAGTACCTACACAGCAGTTAAACTTTCGTTAAGTCGTTATATATTATGGAATTATGTGGTAACAAAAAAAAACATACATACACACCCTCACACACAATTAAACGGCCGTCACCTTTTTTTTACGTCCATCTTTCGCTTACATAGATGCTGGCCCCAACTAGGATTCCCTGTATCTAAGGAACCAGGAACTATGAAAACCATGGTCCCACAACACCCAGATACGAAACAAATGCTCGCGCTTTTTTTCTGCCACAAACATTTTTCCCGTCGCGGGAATCAAACCCGCAACCTTAGTGGTGTATGAGATTTGAGCCAACCTGGGCCCTAATGCACTATGAGAACTTGAGAACTACCTACAAGTATTTACCTACTTACTACATACATAGTAACTATGTGCTACCTATTAGACTTGGCTAGCACCGACTTCAAATATATGAGTGGGTAGCGCTTATGATAATTATATTAATTTATTTTTCACTTTTGAGTGCCTATTTGTGGTTTGAGTCGGTCTAATTTTTTTTTGAAAAATAATTTATTTTATCATTTTTAGTGCAAAACAAGTTTTAATTAAATTAATTTAAAAAGTTTTTAAAAACAAGCTTTTGATCTATCAGCCACATCATGACGAAGTTTAAAACGGGCTATCACAAAAAATGCATGTACGAAAAAAATCTTGTCTGTCCTGTTTTCTTTTGAGGAGTTCCCTCGCCGGAAGTCAATCCTGGGTTTATCAGCCATGTCATGATGGAATTAGAACAGGCTATTATGGTTGAATCCATTTACAAAATGTTGTGTCTGTACTATTCACCGTTGAGGAGTTCCCTCGCCGGAAGTCAACCCTGGGTGAAGCAGGTGAAGCAGTCGAATACAAACCTCCTTTAGAAAGTCGGTTACAAAAAAACAAGAACCGACTTGAAGATTAAACTTATATTTTTGTTTATCCTTTTTTTTTTCAAAAAGTGTTGAATGTATTTCGATAAAATGTATACGGGACCACCTCTGAAGTATGACCTACCAAACAAAAAACGAATCATCGAAATCAATTCATAATTGGCGGAGTAATTGCGTAACAAACAAAAAAAAACATACATTCGAATGGTAAACCTCCTCTTTTTTGAAGTCGGTTAAAAACCGGAGTGTTACAAGGTCTTATCGCTCAAAGCGATCTCTTCCAGACAACCTTTGGATGGAGAGGACTTAAAGAAACAGTAAGAGACGGGGGTGTCAACATAAATAAGATAATAGTGACATGTATATATTATGTACAAAGAGTACAAACTATAATATCATTTACTACTTACTTAAACATCTATACTAAATATATAATAATGTATAGGTACTTAATAATACGAGAAATTTTATCCCGAGAAACCGCGGCGCATAGCTAGTTCCCAAATAAATTAACACAAGTATTTCAATGTTCATTAATCTACAATCGTACTATACCGAGTCAATACTACGTGCCCCGAATGAAGGACAGAGGATAATCTGTAAGGCTTAAGATAGACGGAGCGCTTTAAAAACGTTGTTTTGTTTTCTTTCTTTCTTTTCTTCTTTTTCAGCCCTTTTTATCCCACTGTTGAGTATAGGCCTCCTCTCCATCACGCCACCCCTTCCGGTCTTGCGCCTTTCTTAACCACATCTTCCCAACAACCCTGGCTACGTCGTCGATCCATCTGGCTGATGGTCTACCCCTAGATCGGTAACCTTCTGTTGGCCACCACTCGGTCACTGCCCTGGTCCACCTACCGTCGTCCCGCCTAGCCACATGTCCCGCCCATCTCCACTTAAGCTTGGCGATTCGCGTACCGACATCCTCGACTTTGGTTCTGCGTCGAATTTCAACATTTGGTACGCGATCCGCCAACCTGATTCCAAGCATGGCGCGCTCCATAGCTCTCTGAGCTACTTTTATCTTATGGATATTTTCCATTGTGAGCGGCCACGTTTCGGCTCCGTAAGTGAGTATAGGAAGGACACACTGGTTAAATGTCTTGGTTTTTATTCACGGCGAAATTCGAGCACCAAAAATTATATTCTTTCTACGAGTACTAATATTATAAATGCAAAAGATTGTGAGGATTGCTGGATGTTTGTTACTCAATCAAGTAAAAACTACTAAACGGATTTTGATGAAATTTAGATGTAGGTACTTCAAGTCCTGGAAAAGGGCATAGGTTACTTTTTATAATGGGAAATTGCGGGTGAAACCGCGGGGCGCAGCTAGTATAGTATAGTGGCACTGCGAAAGTATGTGAGGATGGATATTTGTATGTTTGTAACTAAATCACGCCAAAACTACGGAATGGATTTTAATGAAATTTAGTTTGTAGGCACTTTAAGTCAAGAAAAGTATATAAGCTACTTTTTATCTTGGGAAACCGCGGGTGAGCCCGAGCGACGCAGCTAGTAGGGCTTACGAGTATAATAGAAAAAGTCGTTGGATGCGCGTCGCAAATGCTGATGCTAGTTTTCTCTAAAGGCCTCTGCACACAGCGGGCGTGACGTGACCGCAGCGCGGCGTTGACTAAAAACAAAAGATTTTTATATTATATTATATTAGACCCTCAAACGGAAGAGACTGAACCCCACGACGGTCACCCTAGTGTGGGGTTCAGGGTTCTCTAATGATACCACCAGACAAGTGCTAATTTTCAATTGATATTCTTTTGTAAATTTTAGGTGTAAGTATCATACTGTTACAATATATTTTAAGATTCAATAAACGTCTGATTATTATTATTATTTTAGTTGTAATGTATTGTATTGGGCACTGCACACATAAAGCGCAGCGTCTCTCGCGCTCTCTATGTGCAAAAAACGCCGACGCCGTGCTGCGATCATGGCACACTCGGTGTGTGCAGAGGCCTTGAATTGTTAAAATCTATAGTCTAGTGCAACGACGGTGAACATGGTTATTATGAAATGAAATTGAAGATATTTTCTGGATGTCCTTTATTTGACCGCCGTTGAAGAAGGGAAATCTGTAATTTTTCCGCCTATCTCTAAATAGTATAAAATAAAGTCGCAATCCGCGTCCCCATTTCTGTGTCTCCGCTTATTACCAACGGATTTTTATACGGTTTTCACTGTCAATCAAGATTTTATTGTTTTCAATTATAGATAGGTGTATATTTTTTGTCAGGCTTCGCTAGTGGCAGTTGAGTCCGAGTGTACAATATTAAAAGAACGCGGCGAAAAATGTCGAGTGAGTTCGCCCCAAGTTCGCAGCGAGCACGCCGTGAGTTCGCCACGTAAAAACGCTCGCAAATCGCCAGTGTGTTTTTTTTATGTAACTGAATAACAAGACGAGCTGGTCGTTTGCCTGATGGAAAGCAATATGCCAGCCCATAACAATAACAGCACCACCCATAACTTTGTTTTGCATAATCCTGCGCGACGCTGTACTGCGCTCGTCACCCTGAGACAATTAGCTGTTGAGTCTCATAGTGCCCAGTTATTTCGCTGGCTACAATGTCCTTCAAGCCGGAACACAGTAATGTTTGCGTACTACTGCTTGGCGGCTGAATAACTGGCAAAGCGGTGGTACCCACCCAGACGGCCTCTCGCATACGAGAAAACTACCACCAGAAAAATATAGTGCGATAAGGCTGGGATAACCTTTCATTAACATTTTCACTTACTTTTGTATATATGTATCACCCTTTTTTTCGCTTAATAGATCCATGTTTGGCCACTATCTCGCCTGATGTGAAGCGATGATGTGGCCTAAGATGGAGCACAAAGATTTAGAGAGAGACGGCAGTTGAGCGGCTGCTCAGACCCGTCTCCCCGATGGTTCACCGAACATCATCCCGAAACACGGCTAGGTCGCTTGACGGCATGGCTTTGTTCGGTGGGTGGTATTACAACCACGGCCAGAGCCTACCAAAGCGCGTAAGCGGGTTTCATCACGATGTGTTCCTTCACCGTTTTTTTAGAGCGAGCGTGCAAAATCTGCACTTAACTATAAGGCAAATGCTCGCTAATCGCCAGTGTGATAAGGCAGATATAACATTTCATTAAAATTTTCACTTACTTGTATCTTTGTATCACCCTACTTTAATACCTTATCCAAAAACAAAAACGATCCCAGTGCGACCCGTTTTAGATTTTAATATAGATACGGTGACCTTTACATGCGGTATATACGGCAAACGGCACGAGAAGGGTTAGACGTACGGGACACGGGACGCGGGATACGGGACACGTGTTACCCACCCTCGGACCGTTGTCTAGTATTAACTTTATGTCTTTGTAGTTTTTAACCCCCGATGTAAGAAGGAGAGTTAAGTTTTAGTTATATCAGGCCTAGCGCACTCCGCACTGTAGGTACGAAGCTACAAGTACATAGTCGGACACAGACGGTGGGTCGCGCGTCGTTACACGTGCCGCGTCAGAAGAGATAAGAGCTATGCGATAGAAAAAGAGGCGTTCTGTAGGTTAATATGACTGGTAGGTATGCAGCGCCACGCGAGCTGAATTGAATTTTATTGCGTCATAGCAAGAGTCGCTATTTGTTTAAATTTATTTGCGGAGTGATGCTTCTGTCCGTTTGTATTCTGTGGTGTAGAGACATTGTAATAATTGACGAGTCTGTGATGCAAAAACTTAATAAAGAACTTTTGAACTTTGTGTGTCTGTTAGTGTGTCTGTCTGTGGCACCGTAGCTCCTAAACGGGTAAACCGATTTTGATGCGGTTTTTTTATTTGAAACCAGTTTTTCTAGCGATGGTTCTTAGACGTTTTATCAGAATCGGTTCAGCCGTTTTTTACTTATTATATATTTTTTGTGTCAGGGTTTTTTAAATTTTAGTTGACTGACAATTGCTTCTAGTCAGTTATTTATGCATCTGAGCAATGAAGCGAGCAGGGTTGCAGGCCTGCGAGATTCGAACTCGGGTGCGTCGGATCTGAAACAGTTGTTCCTACTGAACCACAACGCAGGGCGCAGCAGTTATATATACGAACGCCGGATAGGGTTTGCCCCAGGGTACAACCCTACATGGCGACTCAGCCTTTTATAAGTGTTATTGTTCAATTTCCGGTTCCGAAATTCATTACAACCTGTCACAATAGAACTGTGTTTCTGTTTAAATTAAGCAACCCTTTACTGGGTTAATTAAACACGTGACGTTATATTGTAAACAATATCTTTAGCGTTACGATTAATGCTTCAAAAGATGTGCGAAAGAGAAGGAATGAAAGAGTTACGCATATGTTAGAAAGAGTTAAAGGATTTAAGAGTAAAAGCGGAACATCACGAAAAGTGTGAAAGAGATGCATACATGTGAAATAGTACAAGTATGAAGGAGTTAAGTAATCTAGATAGCGTGTGAAAGGAATAGAATGATAGTTTAGGCCTAGGTGTAAGAGGGAAAGAAAATAAAAGTGAACGTCTCGTTGAATTCAGTCTTACAGTATTAATTAAACTGTAATTATGTAGAACGGAGAAGTTAATAATGAAGAAGACTGCAAGTAATTTCAGTAAAATAAACAATAAAATAAAATAAAAAATATTTACACCATGTTTTTTTATGGAACCGAGTGATAAGACGAGCAAATCGTTCGCCTGATGGTAAGCGCCACGCCTGCCCATAACAATTGCAGTGCTACCCAGAACGTTAATACCATTAAAAGCACTGCGTTGCACTGTATTGCGCTCATCATCAGATATTAATTCTCATTATGCCCAGTAATTACACTACATTTTATTTTTTTTATTTATTATTACTATTTTATGTACTGTTATTATTATTTAATTTTATTATTTTTGGCATTATCGGCTACTTACGTTTTTCTACTGGGACACGGACCTTCTCTCATAGAGAGAGTATGGGCCATAATCCACCACGCTGGCCCAGTGCGGGTTGGTGAATGTCACATGTAAATTTTTTGGTTGTCGGTTACCGCATGATCTTTTTCTTCACCGTTTTAGAGCGACTGTTAAAATTAATCAGCATATAACGAAAGTCAGTGATGCGGGTCCAGTGGGATACGAACTTCGGTGCGTCAGATCAAAAGTCGCACGAGCTTTCACTGAGCCACATTCGCTCTATACTCGAAGGCCATTAATTACTATTAACGGTCCATTATAATTACCAAGCCGTGAATACCCGGCCTTAATTTAATGCCCCGTTATCAGATTAAAGGATTAAATAAACACATTAAGGTAACTCGGGTACAAGTTGAAATAATGTTCGGGTGAAAAACAGGATAGAGCTGTGTTTAGGGGAAGCTGTTGCCAAAAACAGACCGAATATCAGCAGGGCGATCACGTAAGAATGTTGCGAACATCGCATGTTGCGGACTAACGTGCAATAGAAATTTATTTCAATAGATAAAATGCGATCATGTAACTTTTTATGTCTCGATTTCAATGTGCTCCTATCGATTACCCGATAAATTTATAAAGCGACATTGTGCTATGAATCGTTATGCATACGTCCAATCTATTCAATTTTACTGTGTGTTACGGCTCTTGTTTATGGTTTATATATCGATATAAACTTTGTTTGTCAAAACTTATTTTTATTTCAATTGAGCTTTCGTTGACGTTTGATTGCAACAAACGGGTTACGTGATCCCAAAACCATCATCGAAACTGTTTTCTTATTGAAATTGATTGAAATAAAAATACATGATCGCCCTGCAGACCTACAAAATGTCTGACACTTTTTGTAGGTCCTATATCCTATGTGCAATTCCAGGATCTGGAGTATCTTTATTCCAAATTTCATCAAGATCAGCAGGCTTACCACTATATCTCAAACCAGTATTATTTTAAGCTGTGTTTCCGTACCACGAAGTCCTAAAAATAAGCTTACTTTGATTTTGTTTTGCTAAGAAGTTTTAGTGTTTTATTTTGTTTCTGTGATGTTCCATACGACGCGACGTGCAAAAGTGGTAACGCTATATGAGAGCGCTGTCTCGTTCTTTCTTAAGCAGTTATACAATGTCATTCGTTCTTTCGAGTCACTTTGCAGGAATAAAATATTGTTTTTTAAAGGTCGTGTTACGAATTCGAGTAATATGATTGTAAGCTTGAAATAAAACGCTCCTGAAATGTGATTGTTTTGTAAAAGTTGGTGGTAGGCCTGCTGTTCGGCTATTGCAGCGTGAAGAGGGAAGAAACACACTTACACACTGTTAGTGTGTAAGTATGTTTCTTAAGTGTGTTCACTTACATACAAACTTTGGCAATCAACCGTTTCAAAATATTATCAACCGACGGTTCTTAAAAGCAAATCTCATTGCAAGTGAAAAGGTACCTACCCTGAAAATCCGAAAATTTAGCCACACCTGTTTTTTATAAAAAACATTAAAATCTGAACCTACATACCTAATTTCATGAAAATCCGTTCAGTAGTTTTGTATGATTGAGTCACAAAGATCCTTACAAATATTTAATGGAATAGGAAAAAGGGAATAAAATTTTTTTTTTTTTTACATCTGACTGGGTCATCGTTTGACCACGATCTCACCTGATGGAAAGCGACGATGTGGTCGAAGATGTAGCACGCTTACCCAGTAAGTACTTGTTCACTCTTGATTTGAACACACCCAGATTGTATTTATGTAAAATTATATAATTAAAGCAAAATTCTGAGAGAGGGGAAGTAAATGCGCAGCTATTAAAAACTTTTCCTCAATTTATCCACTAAAAAGTTCGGCTGCATGCATGATAGTGCTATGAAAGTTTTGTTTGCTTTATAAACTACCCTAGGGCACCAACATATTTGTTCAATCAACAAATACAGCCTGTTTGTGGTGAGTAAATTGAGCTTTAGGCTGCCCGCCCACTTTACACAATCGATCACCTATTTGTTTTTTGATGAAAATGAAAGATACAGAGTTTCATATTGCAACGTACACGTCCTACAAAAAGTCACATTATTCATTTTATATCACAACAAAAAAAAACCGACTTCAATTTTGATGTATCTTTGAAATCCAAGGTCGAATATCGATGAAATTTATATGAGATCACCTTGTAGCTATACTGAACCCAACGCAAATAGAATTTTCTAAATCGGTTTATAAATGACGGAGTTCGCAGGTAACAGACATAAAAAAACACTCGAATTGAGAACCTCTTCCTTTTAATGAAGCTGGTTTTTTATTTTATATAAATTTTACAACTTTCCTTATATTACTAATATTAAGGAACTAATTACACATGGAAGTCTCCATATTCCTATAATTATTAAATAAAACCGTTTTGTATATTTAAAACTGACAATCAACAAGAAGTAGTTACGACAGCTGTCATACCAGGCCTACACTATGGTATTCATAGACAAAACTTATAACCCCATCAACTAACACCTTTGAAACCTTAAACAGGTTTGTCTTGGGTGTCGGATTCCTGTTCTATTACTTACTTATAATAACATTTAAATTTACATTTACAATTTTAGGTTAAAAATATGTGACAAATGACGGTGTCAAAATCGGACCGACTATCGGACCTACAAAAAGTCTGACGTCAGCGGAGGCACATGTTCGGGGCAAGCTGCTGCTTGCTTAAAGCAAGCGACTCAGCTTATTACTGAGTGAGTGTGGTTAAGCAAATAGCAATTGTGATTGAGCAAAGAGCGAGTGTCGTTGAGCAAAGAGCGAGTGTGGTTGAGCAAAGGGCGAGTGTGTTTGAGGAAAGAGTTAGTGTGATTGAGCTAAGAGTGAAAAATCTTTTGTTATAATATGTTTGTTTTTGACAATATTATGTTTCTTATGAGCCAGTTGGCTACTTAACACAAGCGGAATGTTCCTCACAACTTTGTCTTCTATGTTATTACTAAAGGTATACTTTTTACTATAATACATTTCACACGCCATTTGAATTTACTTTCTGTGAGCTCGTTATACATTTAGGAATTTTATGATACAAACGTACCCAATAGGGAATATGCATGTGTGGTCGAAAAATCTGGAAAATACTTTTTACGATAGATTACTCCTGTAAACATTTAGTAATGATATAATAATCATTATTAATTACGTAGCTTTTTTTTATTTCAATGTTTCTTTTTCTTATTTTTGGAGAAACGGAACGTAATCGCAAATCGCTTGAGTGCATGCAACTACTATCTGACGTCACGCGTCTCGCCATCGATCCAAGTCATTTGCCTAGCTGTTTGATCAAATTGCTGAATATCATTCAGGAAGCTTGTTGAACGGCGCTGTTTAATAAAGAGGCTAGGCTGTTGATTAAACGGCTGATGAAGCTAGTTGGCTGCGACATATATAGCAAGGAATCTATATATGCATATCTGTCTTCCATGACGTTCAACGTGCTACGTACACGCTTGAGCCTGATTTCCCACGTGCCTTTGACATAGTAATGCAATAAGTTTATACGTGGACCTACGCGTATTACAAACTTTGTCGCAAACTAGAACCGGCGTGGACCGTCTCCTTAATCAAGTAAAACGACGACAAATACTATTTTTATAACTGACTTCAAATAAATTATTTTTCAAAAAATAATCAACCGACTTAAAAACCACAAATAGGCACTCAAAAGTGAAAAATAAATTTATATAATTATTATAAGCGCTACCCACTCATATATTTGAAGTCGGTGCCAGCCAAGTCTAAAAGGCAGTAGATAGATACTACCTACAAGTATCTACCTACTTACTACATACATAGTATGGTACCATCTCTGAAGTATGACATATCAAACAAAAAAAGAATCATCAAAATCAATTCATAATTGGCGGCGTAATCGCGTACCAAACACACACAAAAAAAACATGCCGTGGAATTGTAATCCTCCTTTTTGAAGACGGTTAAAAAGGAGAAGGTACTCTATTCGATTGTATTTTTTTATGGTTGTTACCTCAGAACTCCGTTATTCATGAACTGATTTGGAAAATTATTTTTGCGTTGGGTTCAGTTTAGCTACGAAGTGGTCCCATATACATTTTGTCGATATTTGGACTTGGATGTCACGCATTCGTCATACAGGTTCTTTTCGGTTTTCGGCAGGGAGGTTTACCTAAAAATTAAATTTATATTCAGGGCAGACTCCGACGTAAAGGATGACGTTGCCTGAGTTATTTATTGACCAGATGATTAATACGAGAGCGAATAATAATAAAAATCATCTTCATCATCCTCATCATCATCATCATCAACTCATCACATTCCCACGACACAGGACTTCTCTTATAGAGAGAGTGGCCATAAATCATCACGCTGGACCGGTCTGTGTGTGTCGATATCACAAGTCCTTGAATTTTTGTATCACGAAGTTTTTTCTATCGCGTTTTGAGTAAGAAAAAGTCAGGTGCGGGGCCAGTGGGATTCGAACTCGGGTGAAAGTCGCACAAGCTCCCACTGAGCCAAACAACCCGAGGTTCGCTTGCGGGTGCGAATTGTTTTCCCCAAACAACTCAATTTTTTGTATGTAACTGAATGACGATACGAGCTGGTCGTTTGCCTGATGGTAAGCAATACGCCAGCCCATAACAATAACAGCACCACCAGAACTTTGTTTTGCAATATCCTGCGCGGCGCTGCACTGCGTTCGTCACCCTGATACAATTAGCTGTTGAGTCTCATAATGTCCCGTAAATTCGCTGGCTACAATGCCCTTCAAGCCGGAACACAGTAATGCTTGCTTTTACTGCTTGGCGGCTGAATAACTGGCGATGCGGTGGTACCCACCCAGACGGCCTCTCACATACGAGAAACCTACTTTCAGTAAAATTATGTACCTATTTCGAATTTTCATCACCAGTTCCTACAAACTTAGAGTAAGCAACAGGCAGTTTATACTTTTTACCTTGTCATAATTACTAACTGTACATTTCTCTCAAATAGCTTGTTATTGAAATCATAAATTGCGACGTGGTATTAAATGTTAAGTCATTATTGACCCTTAATCTAGCTACATTCAAATTTATTTATATACTTCAAATAAACCAAAGGTCATTAGAAAACCTTTCAATTATCCAATCTTGAATATTCAAAGGGTCTCTAATTGCTAATTTAGACTCAGGTAAGGCAGTACTGTGAGGGCAGTAAGGGTAATTACTTAGTTTTTTTTTAGTGGAATATTGCTTGGCTAGTAAAAAGAGGAAACAAGTGAAAGGCTACCTGGTTCAACTCGCCCCGCGTGCTGGATCTTTTACGACGCGTAGTATCTCGTCTCTTTTCCCTGCATTCACGCTGATTTTCGTTGGAGCTGATGCCCGCTGAGTTTCTATGCGCCAGGATCACGGCTGAGGTTACAATTCCGTCGGTTTAGCAATTATTTCGAGGAGATGTACGGAGCTCTCGCGTGCCGGCCAGACGTCAACGACTTTCTCCAACTACCCCCCAGGTTAGCCAACGAAATTATAAGAAGGGTTGGAGGTAGTTTGGAGAGGAAGGTTGAAAGGCTTTATTTATAAATTAAAATATAAGAAAAGTTGCGTTCAAAAATGGCAAGCTCACCAAAATTGCGAACATTACTAAACATTGCTACTGCACTGCTAGTCTCGCTCAAAATTCAAAAGATATTTATTAAATAGGCACAAAAAATGCACTTTTAAACGTCATATACATTTTAATACGAGAGCGAGTGTGGCTCAGTGGGAGCACGTGCGACTTTCGATCCGACGCACCCGAGTTCGAATCCCGCTGACCCCGCACCACTGACTTTCTTAAGCTATGTGCGGATTTAACACTCGCTCTAAAACGGTGAAGGAAAACATCGTGAGGAAACCGGCATGTCCAAGAATTTTTCACAAAAAGTCAAGGACATGTGACATTCACCAACCCGCACTGGGCCAGCGTGGTGGATTATGGTCTATTCTCTCTCTGTGAGAGAAGGCGCATGTCCCAGCAGTGGGAACGTGATGGGTTGATGATGATGACATATTTAATACAAATAAATTAAAATACATTAAAAACTGTTACTTTAAGATTATCTTGACTATGAAATAAAAGCTAACATGTCTTGGTCTACCTATTTCTTTCCGATAGGTACTCAAACTGAAGTCTAGGCGAAAGAAATGCGAAAACTGACTCTACCAGTACTTCGGAAATACGCCCGCTAGAGAAAATAGCACCAAAACCTACGACCTACATACCGGTATTTTGTGATTTACCAGGTAAAAACAGGCAAATAACCGTAATTTTTTAACCAACTTCAAAAAGAAGAAGGTTTTCTATTCGATTGTATTTTTTGTTTGTTACCTCAGAACTCCGTCATTCATTAACCGATTCGGAAAATTGTTATGGCGTTGGGTTCAGTATAGCTACGAAGTGGTCCCATATAAATTTCATCGATATTTGACCTTGGACTTCGACGATACATTGAAGTTTGTTTTTGTTTGATAAAACGTATACTTGTTTAGGTATCGGTATCGGTCTCTAGCTGGTTATAACAGAGTTATAGCTCTGAGAGTTAGTTTCGTGGAATGCACAAAAGAACACGCCTTGGCAAAAGTTAGCGACAAGTTCGTTGTTGTGGCGTGTTAGAAACTTTTGCGATTGAATAGTTTTGCACCACACTTAGGTTTGTTTATGTTACCGAGTGAGACGAGCCAATCGTTCGCCTGATGGTAAGCGCCACGTCTGCCCATAACAATGGCAGAACAGACCCAGAAATTTTATTACCAAAACAGTCACCCCGACACATCAGATATTAAGTTTCAAAATATAATTTCGCTGCCTACAATGCCCGTGAAACCGGAAATTAGTAATGCTTGCTTATTGCTTGGTGGCTGAATAACTGGCAAAGCGGTGGTACCTACCCAGAAGACCTGCCGCATACGAGAGACCTACCAGTTTGCCGATTGTTGCAAGACAACAACCGGATTCGGTCCTAAATGAAAATTGGTTTGGATATAAACTATCATCTCTAACCGATTTTAAAAAAGAGGAGGTTTACAATTCGATAAAAAAAAATGTTTTTAACCTCAGAAATCCGTCATTTATAAAAACTGATTTGGATAATTTGTGCGTTAGATTCAGTATAACTACAATGTGGTCCCATATAAATTTCATCGATATTAAACCTTGAATTTCAAAGATACATCAGAATTAAAGTCGGTTTTTTTTTATAAAATGAATTATGTCCGAACAGTCCATACTGTTCCAATCGATTACTGTAGAAATCCATTACATCTTTGAACTGTATAAAAGGGAAGTTACTACAGACGTATTTTCAAATCTTTTGAAGAATTTCAAGGAATTTTTCATCAAAATAATGATTTTGTCGACTTGATGGAGCAATCCATTTTAATTTGCAAATGACCGTAACGATTGAGGGTTTGATTAAAAATATATTATGGAGTATTTTTTGTTTTTTAAGCGCGGCTTATTTTGACTTGCTGAGGATCTGTGAGCCAAAGGATACTCGTCGTACAAAAACATTTTTTTTTTACAGTTTTGTTGCATTTAAGACATGTTTAAAATAAAATAAAAATATTAAATAACCCAACGATCACATACATAGATCCTGACCCCTAACTAGGATTCCCTGTATCTAGGGAACCAGAAACTATGAGGACCATGGTCCCACAACACTCAGACACGAAACAAATGCTTGCGCATTTTTTTTCTGTCCACAAACATTTGTCCTGTCGCGGGAATCGAACCAACAACCTCAGTGGTGTATGAGATTTGAGCCATACTGCCTAACCACTACACCACAGAGGCTATACTTTTATTAACCCATTTGATCCCACTGCTGGGCAAAGGTTTCCCCCTATTTAACACATAAGTTTTGTAAAAGACCAACTGGTTGTGCCCCATTGGCTATGTTCAACTGGGGTTTTACGTGGTTATACGATCTTTTTGAAGTAAGTGAAAAATTTCTAATGTTACCTTATCCTTCGAAACAAAATGTCTTTCAGTGCAGCGAGTACCATTATTAGGGTTCCGTACCCAAAGGGTAAAACGGGACCCTATTACTAAGACTCCACTGTCCGTCCGTCTGTCTGTCCGCCTGTCACCAAGCTGTATCTCATGAACCGTGATAGTTCATGAACTGGTGGTAGGTTTCTCGTATGCGAGAGGCCGTCTGGGTGGGTACCACCGCTTTGCCAGTTATTAAACCACCAAGCAGTAGTGCGCAAGCATTACTGTGTTCTGGCTTGAAGGGCATTGTAGCCAGCGAAATTACTGGGCATTGTCTCAGGATGACGAGCGCAGTGCGGCGCCGCGCAGGATTATGCAAAACAAAGTTCTGGGTGGTGCTGTTATTGTTATGGGCTGGCGTATTGCTTACCATCTGGCAAACGACCAGCTCGTATCGTCATTAAGTTAATTAAAAAAAGAAAAGTTAGTTGAAATTTTTACATAATATATGATGTATTTCTGTTGCCACTTCAACAATGTAACATGCAGTAGTTTTTATGGTATTAAATTTTTTTGGGTGGCACTGCAGTTGTTATGGGCAAGCGTGGCGCTTACCATCAGGCGAACGACACGCTCATTCCGTTGCTCAGTTTCATAAAAAAACATACAATCCACGTGACTCAATACGAGCGCCCCTTTACAAAACAACCGTAAACGTAACGTAAATACGTTACGAGCAACGTAAAGGTAACGACGAATAAAACGACAATGTCATTTTATGGATTCAAGTAAGGATTTTTATTATCTTGAAGCTCTGATAGCTATAATAACGAGTACTTATTGTAGAATCACCGACTTACACTAGAAACAAAGGCTATACAATGCCTGAAGTGAAGTATACTAACAATTAATAACTATTTACAAATTACAAAGCACAGATTCAGTAAGAAATGTTTTCAAAGACCATGGCATATTAACCAGTATATATATTCTAGAGATTTGTATGTTTGTTAAAAATAATCTAAATGTTTTCTTTAACGAGAAATCTACTCGCTCTGAAAATTCACGTTCTCAGTACAGATTAAATATATACCTGCCACAAATCAATAACACTGTGTACCATAAGAGCACATTTGTAACAGCAATAAAAATATATAATAGTTTACCATCCAACTTAAAATCCCTAGAGGGAAATATGTTAAAAAAAATAATTAAAAACATGGTTAGTAGAAAGAGTGTTCTATGATACTAAAGAATATTTTGAATGTACATCTATTAGTACTCGAATGCTGTAAATAGTTTTAATAAATGTGCGACGATCTCTGTATAACTTTTAGATTTTTAGTTTGTTATTATTATTATTGTACGTCCGTAAGGATAAACTGTTGTTACTTTATATTTACTATATATTTATTCTATGACACCTTGAATGTACCTACACAGTTTTAAACAATAAATTTTATTCAATTCTATTCTATTCTATATATCAGTATATTTAAACCGTAGAGTGCGTCCATTAAAGGTTTTTTTTTTACACTTTAAAGATCTATGTTTGGCCACTATCTCGCCTGATGTGAAGCGATGATGTGGCCTAAGATGGAGCACATAGATCTAGAGAGAGGCGGCAGTTGAGCGGCTGTTCAGACCGGTCTCCCCGATGGTTCACCGAACATCATCCCGAAACACGACTAGGTCGCTTGACGGCATGGCTTTGTTCGGTGGGTGGTATTACAACCACGGCCAGAGCCTACCACTCCAAAGCGCGTAAGCGGGTTTCATCACGATGTTTTCCTTCACCGTTTTAGAGCGAGCGTGCACAATCTGCACTTAACTATAAGTCATTGGTGCAGGGCCGAGTCGGGATTCGAACCCAGGTGCGTCGGATCGAAAGGCGCACGAGTTCCCGCTGAGCCACACTCGCTCTAAAGCTCTAGCCAGGGTCAGTCGTTTTTGCCCGGTGATTCTTAACACCCCCTACCCCGTCGTTACCATGACCGCCACCTTGGTCAGGGATAGCAGGGCGGCCTGGAACTAGGGGCCATGATATTTAAACCTAATATTGTAATATTGTGTATAATATTGTGTTATATATTGCGCGGTGGCTAATTCAGCCGAGCAGCTCAAGCGGCGGGAATATGCTAACCTCGGTAGCGGTTACATATTTGAGCCGTTTGGTGTGGAGACTTTGGGTCCGTGGGGACCGGGAGCTCATCGTATTTTCAAAAGTCTGTCAGAGCGCCTGATCGATGCGACGCGTGACCAAAATGCTGGGACTTATTTGGCTCAACGTATCAGTATTGCAATCCAACGAGGCCATACTGCCAGCATCTTGGGTACGCTGCCAACTGGTAGTGGGTTGGAGCATTTGAGCTACCTATAGGCCTTTAATGGTCTATGGGTTGTCCAATTGCTTCTCCTTGTATGTAGTTAGTTTAGTTTTAGTAAGTAGAGTGTAGTTTGTTTTCATTAATAAAGGCATTCGCCCGTTAAAAAAAAATATCGTGTAAAACCACAAATATATATATATAAATATATATATGTATATATATATATATATATATATGTATATATATATATATATATGTATATATATATATATATATATATATATATATAATAGAATAACTTTTTGATATTAGCTTTTTTATTATAACACTACAATACAGAGAGAGATACAGAAATAATTACAGTCTTTCCCAATACTTATAATCTTAGAATCTTTAAATCTCGAGTGAACAGGTATTATCTTGGCAAGCGTGCTACATCGTCGACCGCATCGTCGCTTACCATCAGGTGAGGTAGTGGTCGAACGCAAACAATAATGTATAAAAAACTTAAAACCTAAAATAACAACAAATTTACGATTAGTGTAATAATGGGAGGTCTTATCGTTCAAAGCGATCTCTTCCAGACAACCCACAAGTGGAGGAATGTAGATAAAAATATATATGGACGGTGGTGCTTAGATGATTTTGTAGATAGGTAGGAACGTAAATAAGTTAAATGGCATTTTATATAGTTATCTCTATTTCTTTATTTTAATATCGACTTTTGTTTGTTTTCTTGTTTTTTTTTTACGCCTAATAGATCTATGTTTGGCCTCTATCTCGCTTGATGTGAAGCGATGATGTGGCCTAAGATGGAGCACATAGACCTAGAGAGAGACGGCAGTTGAGCGGCTGCCGAACGCCTTGACAGGATGGCTTTGTTCGGTGGATGGTATTACAGCCACGGCCAGAGCCTACGACTCCAAAAAATGATTACGTCTTTTAGTCGTGTTTTTATATATCAGAATATTTAAACCTGTTCTAATTGTTAATGAAATATTTTACGTATATATGTCATTTTATATGTATAGTTATCTCTTTTACATCAGCATAAAATATCACTCTCTTTATATTTAATCCATGAAAAGCACTGCGTAGCATTGCATTGCTCTCGTCACTCCGATACATAAGATATTAAGTCTCACATGCTCAGTAATTTCGCTGGGTACAATGCCCTTCAAACCGAAACATAGTAATGCTTGCGCACTACTGCTTGGCAGTAAGCTATCTGGCTTGATCATTGTCGGCAGTGGCTTCTTCAACAAAATGTTATACCCAAATATCAGAATCTTGTCGTACTGTAACTTAATCAACACCTTGGAGATTTTGTATAGAGTTTATTTACTGTTTTACATATTGTAGTGGCTATTCGGCGCTTCAAAAGCTCTGGGTTATCTGTGGAAAACGTGCCGCGTTTGAACGAGTAAGTTTACTTGCCACTTTGTTTGATTTGGGATAGTGATTGGTGCAAGTTGATAGAGTGGAATTTTTTTAAGCTATTGCATAGCTTCTATCGCGGGCCTTGAGCGTGGAGACCGAATCCAGAAATTCCGTAACGAAAATAACCTAACACCCCCCACTCCGAATGCTATGCAATAGCTTTACCGCGGCAGTCTCTGAGTGCCACACGTCTTTTTTTTATTTATTTTTTACGCCTAATAGATCTATGTTTGGCCATTATCTCGCCTGATGTGAACCGATGATGTGGCCTAAGATGGAGCACATAGATCTAGAGAGAGACGGCAGTTGAGCGGCTGCTCAGACCCGTCTCCCAATGGTTCACCGAACATCATCCCGAAACACGACTAGGTCGCTTGACGGCATGGCTTTGTTCGGTGGGTGGTATTACAACCACGGCCAGAGCCTACCACTCCAAAGCGCGTAAGCGGGTTTCATTACGATGTTTTTCTTCACCGTTTTAGAGCGAGCGTGCAAAATCTGCACTTAACTATAAGTCATTGGTGCAGGGCCGAGTCGGGATTCGAACCCAGGTGCGTCTGATCGAAAGGCGCATGAGTTCCCGCTGAGCCACACTCGCTTTAAAATTAATATGCCGATACGATTACATAGGATAAACAAAAGCTACTGCATTCGTTAGAGATACAAGGAATCGTTCTGAGGAGACTGTCCATAGTTATTTCATTAGTATATTCATTCATAGCGGTTTCAGTCGCGGTTTTCGAGGATATAAATAGCTTGTCCATTTCCATGCCTCATCAAAATCCGTTCAGTAGTAAAAATCATTAATTCATTCATTCGTATACATCCTCACAATCTTGCCAATTTATGTTATTATGGTAGGATTAGGGTAACTACGATAGGATAAGAAGTGAGAAGTTATATAATACGACAGTAGAACCACATTTAGCAATTTTGAAGAACCCGCTTAGTCAGCAAAAAAGTGAAAAAAAGCATTTCTAGGATTCTTATTATATTTATATGAAACATTAACGAATGCCAAGCGAAAAACTCAAACAAGGTTTTTCGGAAAGAAAAAGACGAGGTTTTTTTAGAAAAAAAGGTTCACTTCAATCTCAATAGATGGCGTACACGTCACCCTTAAGACAGTAAAATAACGGAAGAAGACATTCGATACTTGGGTTGGTGTCCAAGCAACCGTTCAAGCAACTGGCTCAACTCCACTTACCCATCCAAACGCACCCGGGTCGATGCGAGCGCCGCATACCGCATTAGCCCTTCCCGTTTTTGTTCCCCAATTGTTGGCGGCGTTTGATTGAAGATCTAACACGAATTTGGTCTTTTTTTACCCCTGTCGGGCATTTTAGGCCCTTTTTTTGGCCTTTTATACCCCTTCCTTGGACCATTTAGTCCTTTGTTATGTTTATCGGTGTTCTTAGGGTAGTTTAGTGATCGGAGACGATGGATGCACTATTTGTTGAGTTGATAGCTTGTCGCAAATAAGAACCAACGTCAATTTTTGAATTTTGAATATTCGAAACCTAAAATCGCTTCAAAAGAGAATTTATACTCTTGGTAAGTTTCTCGTATGCTGGCCGTCTGGGTAGGTACCACCGCTTTGCCAGTTATTCTGCCGCCAAGCAGTAGTGTGCTAGCTTAACTGTGTTCCAGTTTATAGGGCATTGTAGCCAGCGAAATTACTGGGTATAATATATGACACCAATGCTAAAGAACGCAAATGAAATTAAATAAATAATATATGAATTAATTGAAATAAATTAAAATTGTGTGACTGGCTTATAAGAAATTGTTTTTATAGTATAAAAAAATGTAATGATAAATGTTACAAATTTTAGTAATTAATATAATATTTAATTTTTTTTTCTTTATGCTAGGTAGCATCATACGCTGCTTCCTATTTTTATTACAATCTAGCCTTATAATTAGGCTAATAAGTAATTTAAATTGAACTTAAACTGATACATAGCTTAATACTAAGAATGTGTCCATTAACACTTATCTTATTGTCTCTAGTAAGGCGAAGACACTTTGTTCATGTGTTCTTTCTGGGTAACAATTGCTACATTACACTAATTCACTAGCACTAGCACTACACTCACTCAAACGGTTTAGTTCTTTTGAGTCTTCTCACTATATCCGTGTGGTCGAGGAGCTGGATTGCCTCGACGTTTACATGATGGTGAATAACAACAAAATATAATATTTAATGTAACGATTTTGTAATAATTAAAAATTTAATTATGGTTTGACATTGAAATATTTTCATGTCTGCTTGCAGACTGAATACTGTGCCTGTGACTATATTAAGATCTGTATCTACGCGATAAGGCCGCCCATTGTAACACTTTCTTTAATTGTTTTTATGTAATGCCTGTAATTTAATGTTTGCAATAAAGCGTTCATCTATCTATCTATCTATGTTTACTCGTTTTTTTTATAATGTCGTGTCACGATATGACACTTCATTAACATTACAATCTAGTCTAATAAGGCTAATAAGTAATTTGAATTTAACTTAAACTGTAGAGTAACCCTAAATGTATTCTCGTAAATAAATAATTCGATCGATTGATTTATTGATTGAAAGGAAGATTGAGATGCGGGTTAAAGTCCTAGCAGGCGACGGTCGTATTGTTTTTTCTGAAAATCCTTGAGTCTTTCGCTTGGCATTCGTTAATGCTTCAAACAAATATAAAAGGAATCATCAAAATATGATGTTTGAAAATACTGATCCCAAATCTCAGACGTATGAAAAGGCATGCCGATGTGACACTCGTCTCTGAGATTACTCTTTTTCCTTAGCATACATATTTCATGTAATACCATTTCACATCCAGCTTAACAGCTTGTTTCCTCCAAAGAATTTATTAAAAGAATACCGCCGGAGCGTGTGGTATTTTATTCCTTTATTTTTCTATTGTCAGATGAAATACCGCTGTTTGCTCGATTGCTATATATCAAACAAAGCAAATGCTGTTTGAACAAACAAGTAAGGATCGCATAACCGTTACATAGCGGTATAAGAGTGAGTGTGGCTCAGTGGGAGCACGTGCAACTTTCGATCTGACGCACCCGAGTTCGAATCCGAGTGGCTCCACACCACTGACTTTCTTAAGTTATGTGCGTATTTAACACTCGCTCTAAAAACGGTAAAAGAAAACATCGTGAGGTAACCAGCATGTCCAAGAATTTATAACAAAAATTCAACGACATGTGACATCCACCAATCCGCACTGGGCCAGCGTGATGGATTATGGCCTATACTCTCTCTACGAATGAAGGCCCGAGTCCCAGCAGTGGGAACGTAATGGGCTGATGATGATGATGATGATGATGATAACAGCACTATTATACTACTTATTCTGACACAGAGGGCTCATTTTTCGTTCTCGGATATAATATATCAAATAGTTATTGAACCAAATAACTTTACATTAAAATAACAAGCATGTCAAAAAAAGGGGAAACGTTGGGTGTCTGTTGCTTTTTTGTCGACTGCACTTAGGGGAGTGTGCCCAAAAAACGCACGAACTGATCCCTTCTTCTCCTTGCCACCTAAGACGGGGAGAGTCGTTTCACCCGTACGACGTTAATATCCCACCGATCCGTACTAAGCGTTTCGCAGATTTCTTCATCATGCGAACTGCTAAGGAATGAAACGCTTTGCCAGCGTATTGTTCCCAAACAGCGACAACTTGTGTATCTTTAAGTCTAGAGTAAATAGGCAGCTCATGGGCAATCGTGCTTCATCTTAGGCCGCGTCTTTTCTTTTTTATCAGGCGAGATGCCATCAAACGTATGCCCATTTACCAAAAAAAACTAAAAGTAAAATCAAGTACAGACAACAAGAAAAACTGTCATCTTATTTAGAAAGAAAGAAGAAAAGAAAAAAACGTTTATTTGCAACAACTTATTGACTATAAACACATGACATAAAAGATCAAACAAAACAAAAAATAGCATTAATTAGCATTAGCATTATTATTTAGAAAGAAAGAAAGAATGAATGAAAAAAAACGTTTATTTGCAACAACTTATTAACTATAAACACATGACATAAAAGATCAAACAAAACAAAAAATAGCATTAATTAGCATTAGCATTATTATTTAGAAAGAAAGAAAGAAAGAATGAATGAAAAAAAAACGTTTATTTGCAACAACTTATTAACTATAAACACATGACATAAAAAATCAAACAAAACAAAAAATAGCATTAATAAGCATTAGCATTTAGCCGCGGCGGCCTGGCTGCAAAGTGCGAATACATTCACATTACTAAAAAGAATACCGTACATGAGAATGAAAGAATACCGTGTATTCAAATTGTGTACTTTTTGTGTGTATATTTTTTATTGGTCAAATGCAAATTTTAACCCAGTTGGACTTTTAAAACACGCGAATGAAGGAAAAAGTGAATAATTATTCACTTTATAGTACAGAAACAATGTACTCGCTGTTAATGAAAACTTTTTATGTGATAAGCCGATGTTATGGACAGTTGTACGTACGTAGGCAGGACGAATGTAATCTAATACATAATAGGTCGTCGCTCCATCTAGCCGGTGGGCATCCTACACTTCGCTTGCCGATTCGTGGTCTCCGCTCAAGATACGTCTACTCCAACGAGAGATGTGACCAGCCCATTGCCACTTCAGTTTGCTATTCCTATGGACAATGTCGGTTACTAAGTTCTTTACACATGGAATACTGCATTGTCCACCATCCGTTCCTGAAAGGAGCAAGGTCGACAAGGATGGATTCAGTCTTGTGGAGAGGAAACGTTGACCCCGACCAGCCTGAATCCACCGTGGTACCGCTCGTTCTGCAGCCACAACAACAACGCTTCGCGCTGGAGAGCCCAGGACGGCGATATACCTTCCGATTTGACCAAAGCACGTCGGGAGACGGTGTCGTTCTGTATATCAAGGAGAAGAGCGGCGAACGGATCCAGGAACTAAATTAATTTTTTTAATTTTATTATTAAAGAGGGCTACGAGTTTTAAGTTCTTCGTTCTCCGGCTTCCAGCAAAGTATAAGAAGACATTCCTGGCTCCTGAGTTTTGGCCCGAAGGCATAGTACTCCGGCGCTACAGAGAGGCGAAGCCGAAATTAATTCCCTAATTGTAGTTTCAGTGTTTATAAATAAAAATATATGTTAGTCTGTAAGATATATATTTTATAAGCCTCTGGTACAGATACTTTTAATTTGTTAACTGTATTATGGCCTGAAATAAACGAATTTATTATTATCATGTCGCTCTTTCTTACGGGTTATACGCTTCGGAAGGCTTGCGCGGGGACATGATTCCAACACGTAAAGACCTCTTAGAGCATTTAATTTAGTTGTGTAATGGGCAACATTTATCGGGAACTCTCTCTAAGTGTATCATAAGAAGATGCAATCAAAGACAGCCCCCGTTAAGTGCGAGGATTATTATTGGAGATATTGAAAATACTTATGATTGGGTTATTGAGGTGAATTTTTAATGGATGAGAACCGGTCTATGATATGAGACTTCGGCACCTGCCAGTTCCGCCTCATAAGAAAATATTTAGGCAGGTGGTGACTCGCCACCCACTAAACGGGCCACCCTTAAGGACCGCCGTTCATTGGCTACAGGAGGGGAAACGTTGGTGTGGGTGGCTAAAAGGTGTCGAGAGATGTGCTGCAGTTTTATTTAAACGCTACTCCCTTAAAACTTCCACCCTTGAAGCTTAGTTCTTAGCTCTTGCATCTCCACCCCCGTACGGCCAGTTAAGGCAAGCCGGGGGTCAGGGGTCTCATTTAGCCCCAGGGAGAATCTCAGGGTAGGCGCAGTGTTGCCAAGCACCGTTGACTCGCCACAAAGTCGCCCCTGACCTTTATTTATTATTATTATTTAAAAACGATTTCAATGTCGGTTCACTTTCCGGACAGGCTACAATTTAAAATAGCACGTGGTGCATCCGAGGGTACGCGATAGCATCTCTAGCTTGTCGCGGCTCGCATTCAGGATATTCTAATAAGGTCCTACTATTTGACGAAAAAGCAGCGTGAGTTCCCGTCGAGTTGGTTTTTATTTATTCATTCATTCATTTATTTATTTATTTATCGAACTGAGTGAAGAGACGCTCGCCTGATAGTAAACGCCACGTCTGCTCACAACTATTGTAGTGCCACATGTGCTACATAGTGCTTTTTATTGCATTAAAAGTTCTGAGTGATACTGCAATGGCGCTTACCATCAGGCGAACGACTTGTCTACTCTAATCACTCAGTTAAGTAAGATTTTTTTTTCTTTTCTATTATACCGAATGATGAGACGAGCTGGTCGTTGGCCTGATGTTAAACAATACGCCAGCCCAGAACAATAACACCACCACCCAGAACATTGTTTTGCAAAATCCTGCGCGGCGCTACACTGCGCTCGTCACCCTGAGACAATTAGCTGTTGAGTCTCATAAAGCCCAGTAATTTAGCTGGCTACAATGCCCTTCAAACCGGAACACAGTAATGCTCGCGCACTACTGCTTCGCGGCTGAAAAACTGGCAAAGCGGTGGTACCCACCCATACGGCCTCTCGCATACCTAACCTACCACCAGTAAAATTAAAAAAGATAACAACCAGATAGAGTTACTTTCACTTGCCAAACCCCTGGTGCATCCTTTACGTGGATGATATAGCACTGATTTCTGAACGCATCAGAACTACAATAGAACAGAACTACAATAATTCCTAAACCAGTGGGTACAAAAACTAGAGAGTCACGGCCTCCGAATCAGCCGTACCAAGACAGAGTCATGAAATGCGATTACGGTGGTAATAAAGACGTTGGGTGTAACATCCTGATAGATAGCAAGCCCCTAAAGTATCACGTTTTAAGTACCTCGGCTCCGTACTTACCACGGATGCGCTCGTAGATGATGATGTAAACCATAGAGAAAACACCGCATGGCTTAAGTGGAGATCCCTGTCTGGCGTGTTTTGTGATCCTCGGAAGCCTGTCAAAACCAAAGGAAAAGTCTACAAGACAGTAGAGACCAGCCCTGATGTACGGATCAGAGTGTTGGACCACAAAGAAAATACATGAACAACAACTACATGTAACCGAGATGAAAATGCTGAGGTGGGCAGGAGGAGTTACACGTTTAGATAAAATCCGTAACGAGTACGTCAGAGGATCATTTAGGGTTGCACCGATTGTAGAAAAGCTGAAAGAGGCTAGATTACGATGGTATGGACACCTAATGAGGCGGGACGACGACCACACCGTAAAGAGAGCCATGAGCATCCCCAGTAACCCTAGGGGACGAGGTAGACATTTAGCTACGTGGTGGTCTACTGTGGAAAAGGAAGCGAAGAACCTGACCCAAGATGTGACAACCCAAGACAAAGTCTCCTGGCGCCGCATTACGAGAGGCCCCTACCCCGGATACACTGGGAACATGGGCAGGAAGAAGAAGAAAAGTTACTTTCACTTAAATTCAATAATAAACTTAATAATAATCAGCGTCTGTGGTGTAGTGGTTGGGCAAGTTGGCTCAAATCTCATATACCACTGAGCTTGCGTGTTCGATTCCCGCGACGGGACAAATGTTTGTACACAGAAAAACAAGCGCTTTTTATTTCGTGTTTGGGTGTTGTTAGACCATGGCCCTCATAGTTCCTAGATAGATATACGATTGGCGCTGGCATATAGGGAGGAGGGCTGAGTCAGTGTTATAAAAATTTACCTATTTTTAACCGACTTCAAAAAGGAGGAGGTTTACAATTCGACGGTATGTTTTTTTTTTTTTTTGTGTTTGTTACGCGATTTCTCCGCCAATTATGCATTGATTTCGATGATTCTTTTTTTGATTGGTAGGTAATACTTCAAAGGTGGTCCCATATAAATTTTATCGAAATTCATGCAGTAGTTTTTGAAAAAAATAGCAAAAACAAAAAATAAGTTTAATCTTCAAGTCTTGAGACTTGAGACTTGGCTGGCACCGACTTCAAATATATGAGTGGGTAGCGCTTATGATAATTATATTAATTTATTTTTTACTTTTGAGTGCCATTTGTGGTTTTGAAGTCGGTTTAGTTTTTTTTGAAAAATAATTTATTATTTTAAAAGTTTCGAAAAGCCTTAGTAACTCCGCCTTTGAAGTAGGCGCGAGGTAATATAAAATTCGAACGCAAGCTATTGTACACCGTATTCCATACATTTTAAAGTATATATTTCTATATTAGGTAAATTATTTAAAATTAACGTACCACTATGTACAATGCACAGGAATTCTGGATGGATGCCAAATACCTTTATAAAAGATGTAAAATGGTTGATAAAGTGGTCGGAAAATTGTAATATTAATGTTCTTTCACATTTAAAAAGTAGGTAGGTTTATTTTCTAATACCTATATTTATTTTCACTCTAAGCAGGCCTAGCGCACTCTGCACTGTAGGTACGAAGCTACAAGTACATAGCCGGACACCAACGGTGGGTCGCGCGTCATTACACATGCCGCGTCAGAAGACACAAGAGCTATGCGATAGAAAGAGAGGCGCTCTGTAGGTTAATATGACTGGTAGGTATGCAGCGCTGCGCCAGCTGAATTGAATTTTATTGCGTCATAGCAAGAGTCGCTATTTGTTTAAATTTCTTTGCGGAGTGATGCTTCTGTCTCTAAGTATTCTGTGCCTTAAGTTACTATAACCTAGAAATAAAAATAGGATTGTTGTACCTAGGTTTAGATTGACTAAAACGAATAAGTCCTTCATGGGCAACTGCGTTCGTTATTTTTTTATATACAAAGTGAAACTCATTATCATATTTCCTATATAAAAATAAAAAAGGTGCGGAGGGAATTTTAATTCTATATATTTTTATTCTTAATTTTTTTTACTTCCTACCCTCATACATATTATATTATTCAACAACAACATACATAATATTTAGAGATTTTTGCCTAGTAATATCGCTGGCTACAATGACCTTCAAGCCAGAACACAGTAATGCTTGCGCACTACTGCTTGGCGGCAGAATAACTGGCAAATCTGTGGTACCTACCCACCTACCCAGATGGCCTCCCACATACGAGAAACCTACCACGAGTACTTGAAAAATATGTCAAGTCTCTCTTTCTTTCCAGGTCACAATGAAGACCCGTGACGTGGTACTGGTGACCATACTGAGCTGCGGCGCCGTGGCTGTTCTGCTAGCAGCCGGCGCGTATCTGTACATCAGGAAAAGGCGCAAAAGGGAGAGCGACGAGGACGGAACCAGCTGTGCTATAAGGTTAGAAAGAATAGATTGAAAGAATAAAAAGAAAGGATCACATTTAACTGTACCTGAATATATTCCATTTTTCTGCCAAATATACTGATTGTGCACCAAATATACTGATTGTGCACCAAATATACTGATTGTGCACTAAATATACTGATTGTGCACCAAAATATGTTCATTAAAATATTCCAAAATGAGCACCTATTTTATGAATATTACTTGTTCGCGGCGTTGGGGTGGCCAGAGGGCCACCCCCACCGCACCCTAATCCACCGAGGGCTGCCCCTTATAGCGTTGAGGTGGCCTAAGGGCCAATGACTGCCCCATAAACGTTTGAATACTATAAACAGACCAAATTTGGTGCACAATCAGTATTTTTGGTAAACGGTTAAAAATTATCCAAAAAGAAACAGAAAAAAATCCTACTATAGATTAGATTAAACACTTTATTAATACCCCAAAGCACAGTAAAAGAACAAATAATCATCATCATCAGGTCATCACTTTCCCACTGCTGGGATATGGGCCTTCTCTCATGGAGAGAGTATGGGCCATAATCCACAACGCTGGCCCAGTGCGGGTTAGTAGATGTCACATGTCCTTTAATTTTTGTGATTAATTCTTGGACATGCCGGTTTCCTAACGATGTTTTCCTTTACCGTTTTTAGAGCAATAGTTAATTCCGCATTTAACTTAAGAAAGTTAGTGATGCGGGGCTACTTATACAAATCAAGACGATATGTTTTTCTTTCCATCACGACCCTAAAATCGTATAAATTCCTTTGCAAGTTTGCTTTCGTAGAGCTTGTCGTTTCGTTTGCCTTCATATGACGTCACACGTTCTGATGTGACCATTTGCGCGGCAATATTTGAAACATAACATTTAGACATAGTTTTAGGTACTTTAAGGACTTTATTTAATTAAAATATATACATTATGATAAATTTTAAACACTTTCTGAAAAGCTGTCCTATTCCCTATTGTTGCGGGCAGGCATGGCGCCTACAATCAGGGGAACGACTTGCTCGTCTCATTACTCAGATCCATAAAAGTTACAAAAAACTATTTCGCGGGTATTGGCTAGTATACTCAATGTTTTTTAACAACAAGTCATCTGTAACTTGACCAAGCCTACTTTAAGTTACTTAAGTAACCATTTTAACTTAAAACAAGATGAACTATGTGTTTAAGTCGCTAAGTCCGTCGTAACTTGGCTCGTCAAAGTGTCAAGTTGCTGTATAATTTATAATGTGGCTCGGAAGCTAGCGGAAATTGATTAAAAATATCATTTGACAGTCTCTGTGATGTAGTGGTTGGGCAGATTGGCTCAAATCACATACACTATTGGGTTCGATTCCCGCGACAGGACATTTATAAAATGCGCACAGAAAAATAAAGAAGCGTAAGCATTTGATTCGATTCGTTGTGGGACCATGGTCCTTATATTTCCTGGTTTTCTATATACAGGGAGAATCCTAGTTAGGGGCCAGGATCAATGAGATACAGGGTGTATATTTTTATTTATTTATTAATTTTATTATTATTTTATAGTCCGCTACGTAGTTTACATAAGAGGACAACCTGTATCTGTAACTAGCTGTGCCACACTGTTTCACCCGTGGTTTGCCGGGATAAAAATTAGCCATTTTCCTTTGTCCTTTTCTAGGAAGGTATACATATACCAAATTTTATCAAAATCTGTTACGTAGTTTTTGCTTGATTGAGTAACAAACATCCATCTATCCATATTCACAAACTGTTACATGTATAAGTAGCAGTAAAATAGGATTTTGAAACAAACATAGTATATTGCACCGTAGACAGTCTACGAAGTCTACGGCGTAGCCAAGCTGCTACGCTAAATTCGTAGCCTTAACAAACTTTCAAACTAAAATCTTCGATGCCTTTGTAACAATAGCTCTCCAAAGTGATTACATTTTGGAACTCTCAGAAGTTTAAAGGGCTCTAATAAGATCGTGGTTTGTCTAAATTATCATTGTTACGATCGATCAAAAAGTGTTCTAGGCATTTTTGAAATAACGCCACCTAGTGGGAAATTGTTGAACTACGTAGACTTTAGAAATTAGGCTGTTCCGTATGCGTACTTCTAGCACCTTGTCTGTACCCAAAGGGTCAGTGCATACGAAATTTACATGTCTGTCTGTCCGTTTGCGTTGCAAATATTGAGCAAGATAATATTCCTTAGAAATACAATGTTTTATTAAGCTATTTCATAGCTTCTATCGCGGGCCTTGAGCGTGGAGACCGAATCCAGAAATTCCGTAACTAAAATAATCTAACACCCCCCACTCCGAATGCTATGCAATAGCTTTACCGCGGCAGTCTCCGAGTGCCACACGTCTTTTTTTATTTAAACACTTGCTACTATTTTATTAGATTAGATTAGATTAGATTAGATAACTCTTTATTGTTTCACCACCAGAAAACATAATAACAAAAAGTACAATAACAAACTTAAAACTAAGTATAGTGTTACAATGGGCGGTCTTATCGCTCAAAGCGATCTCTTCCAGACAACCTTTAGATGGAGAGGACTTAAAGAAACTGTAAGAGACGGGGGTGTCATTATAAATGACATAATAAACAAATGTATGTACAAAGAGTACAAACTATAATACTATATACTATTATCTATATTAAATATTATTATTTATTATTTTTAGTTCAACAATCTTAGATTATTCTAACGCAAGTTAGGAAAGACACCTTTATCCCCTATTACCTACGCCGCACGGTTTCACCCGCGGTGTCCCGGGATTAAAGTAGCCTATGTCCAGGACCTAAAGTACCTCACACCAAATTTCATCTAAATCCGTTCATTAGTTTTTGCGCGATTGAGTAACAAACATCCGTCCATCCATCTATCCTCTCAAACTTTCCCAATAATAATATAAGTAGAATAGGATTAGTAAGGATTTACACATAAGTACTTACGTTATATTTATATTGTAGTAGAAATTTATCGTTTTGTTTGCGCGAGAAAAATATCCCAAAGTTAAACTCAAGGTAAAAATATCAAGAACAAAACCACTCGAAAATAAACGCTGTGATGCAGTAATAAGACAGATTTTCGTAGTAAAGCTAAACATTGTGTAACAGGAGTCAACAAAGATAAAATCAAATACACAATAGTCTAGAAATTAGGTTTGTACAAGTGTGTGAGAAGATGTGTTTGAAGATGTCTCCTGATTGTCTTCAACCTTGAAGTGTAGACTTCTGTAGTTTAGTCATACTTGTTTAGTTATAATACCTTTAAACGAGCAATTCTTGTATATATGTACATATATATATAAATATTTAATAAAACGGCTAAGACTCACGTAGTTTATCGAATTAGTCAACCTAGGTAGGAGCATGGTTTTAGGCGAGTTTACGCTGCAAGATCGCGGTGAACACTGGCGGTGTCGATGTGTGTGGTGGCGGTCTGATTCTCGGAAACGGCTCCAACAATTTTCATGAAATTTAGTATCCAGGGTGTTTTGGGGGCGATAAATCGATCTAGCTATGTTTTTAGAATACGTCGTTTTATCCGTGTTTTAAACTTAAACTGAAAAATATGACTCTTGCTGACATCTATTGGCGAGTAGTAGTCCTATTTTTTTAAAGCTTTGGCAGCTAAGGCCATCAGCTTAAACAACAACTAAACTGTTTTACCGACACAACAACACTAAAGCTACTTGACAATAGATGGCGTTGTTAAGCAACACTAAGCCATCTCAAAAATACCGAGCAAAGCTCGGTCATCCAGGTACTTTCACCTAATGCCCGGTGTAGCATACGCACAAAACCGAAGTAGAAGAGGCTTTAATACTACACTGAGAAAAAATGATTACGATAATTTTTGATGTTCAATAACTCGACATAGGCCGCAACAAGTACAATGCACACACGTACCTTGAACTGCTACGGCATTTGCTGAGCTTCCACCTTTCGATTGTTCTTTTTTTATGGAACTGAGTGATGAGACGTACAAGTCGTCCACCTGATGGTAAGCGCCACGCCTGCCAATAACAATTGCAGTACCACCCAGAACTTTTAATAACATACCATATAAAGCACAGCGTAGCACTGCATTGCGATTATCACCTCGATACATCATACATTAAGTCATATATATCAAAGGGAGGCCTATTTTTCTTTTTTAACACTTAATTGGTCTATATTTGGCCACTATCTCGCCTGATGTGAAGCGATGGAGTACATAGATCTAGGGAGAGACGGTAGTTGAGCGGCTGCTCAGACCCGTCTCCCCGATGGTTCACCGAACAACATCCCGAAACACGACTAGGTCGCTTGACAGCATGGCTTTGTTCGGTGGGTGGTATTACAACCACTGCCAGAGCCTACCACTCCAAAGCGCGTAAGCGGGTTTCATCACGATGTTTTCCTTCACCGTTTTAGAGCGAGCGTGCAAAATCTGCACTTAACTATAAGTCATTGGTGCAGGGCCGAGTCGGGATTCGAACCCAGGTGCGTCGGATCGAAAAGCGCACGAGTTCCCGCTGAGCCACACTCGCTCTGTGCTCTGTGCTATGTTCAGCATTGGGCGATAACGGGCTGAAGATGATGTTGATCATGATGATGATGATATAACTTTTGAGCTTTTAACCTCTGGGTATACTAAATTAGCTTTAGCAGTAGACGAACAATAGCCGTCCCTGTGAGGTTAATTATATTTTTTCCTTTAAAATTCAGGGAGCGAAAATCTACATAGATAACGGTTTTAGCTTCACAGGAATCCAAATTACAGCCACTAGGGAATCTGTAAAACCTTTTATCAGATCTCCGCAATTCTATAAACAAAATATTTGGCAACAAAATACAGTGCTTTTGTGTTATCTAAATTTTACTTCCCTTGTGTACATTCAGGGACAAAAGTGGCTTTATATTTTTTATCCTTCCTCTTCACCACGTTTTTATTAAGTCACTTTATTGTTTGCCTTTTTATCTGTTTGTCGTTCCAGGTAGAATCATGTAACTAAAATTTCGAGCACTTCTCGATTCGATCTGGTTGACACTTTCAGGGTAGCTCACAACTCGATGACAATGCATTTTAATTCAATTTATTAGTATTTAATGCCGACCTAACCTCAAAAGGCGCTTAAAAACGTGGTTTTTAGATTCGTTTTTTAATCTGTCACTTTCCTACAACAGCTCTTAAGTCTCATAATTTTCAGCAATTTGATTTGAAACTTCTTTCAAACTGAAGTACCACCGTAATGTTTTCACAGTAATTTTAAAACGCATCCCCGATATGCCACAACATGCCGGCGGCGGCACCCCAATCGGCAAAGCCGATTAGCTGGGCTAACACAGTGGCGCCAACATCTTCGACATATTACTTTCGGCTTTGTCAACCACACTAAATATTATAAATATGAAAGTGTTTATGTTAGTGCGATAGTTTGTTATGAAGTAACAAACACTAACGTACTTGTGTTTGTTATTTCGTCGCTGTGACAGAATAACGAATTTGAGTGGAATTCGGAATGGAGATAGTTGTAGAACTAATTGTCAATAACTGGCAAAGCGGTGGTACCTACCCAGATGCCTTCATTGTATGTGATGAAATATCTCGGTTTTCCCTAATTCTGTTAAATGTTTATGTAAAACTTAATTATAACATAAATAAAACGACTTCTAAACAGCTTTCTGATGTATCTCCGGGGTCCGAGTTACTTATATGGTACCACCTTGAAGCTATACTGGACCCGATGCAAAAATAATCATTAAAGTCGGCTCCTAAACAAAGACATTTGTTATGCACGAATTCAGATTAAAAAAATACATTCTCCTTCTTTTGAAGTCGGTTAAAAAGCTTGGCTACTTTTGTACCTAACTGTACCTACCATATTTCTGTTCCATAGTATTTTATTAGGGTTTCCTAATAAAATTGAAGGAACTGCCTGCTATTTCAAAATAAACAAGCTAATTTTGAAATAGAAGGCAGCAATGAAGGTTTATTTATTTACTAGGAACTCTCGGCATACAGAGGCGCTTTAAAAACTTCAAAAAATGACAGCAACCATTTTGGTTTTAAAAACCGTTTTAAAAAAGGAGAAGGTTCTCAATTCGATTGTTGTTTTTAACTGACCTCAAAAAAGGAGAAAGAAGGTTCTGTATTCGATTGTATTTTTTAATGTTTGTTACCTCAAGACTCCGTCAAAGCTACGAAGGTCCCGTATACATTTCATCAATATTTGACCTTGGATTTCGAAGATACATTGAAGTCGGTTTTTTGTTTCATGTCATCGATGTTCGACCTTGGACTTCAAAAATACATACATGTGTTTTTTTATAAAATCAATTATTTACTTACTAGGAACTTTCGGCATACAGACGCAGTTTTTAGTCAGTCTGTTCAGAAATCCTTCCTACTAATAAAATCGAAAGTTTGTGAGTATGGATGAATGGATTGATGGATGTTTGTAACTCAATCACGCATAAACAACCGAACGGTTTTTGATGAAATTTTGTATAGTTACTTTAGGTCCTTGATAAGAACAAAGGCTAATTTTTATCCCGGGAAACCGCGGTAGTTCTGTTATTTCTATGTCGCTAAACCTTTGCTTGTTGTATCGATTTTTTTTATTACTAATTAACCCACCAAATAATCAAGTTATCGAGTCAGGTTCGATTTATTTAACGTACTAATGACTCAAATATTCTGTTTCCACGGAATAAAATTTAGTCTTCAGTATCTTCACAAAGATAGTAATCGTATTGTTCTGCCGAATTAACTGCGCCGGTTTATATATTTCTTTATCTCTCTAAGATATGATACTACAGAATTCGGTTCGTAAAATACCAAGTTGTAAAGACACGGATTTTCAGCAAAATTAAATGCAATGTATGTATTGAGAAATGTAATGATAAACATTATTAAAAGCGAGGGTGGCTCAGTGGGAGCACATACGATTTTAGATCCGATGCACCCGAATTCGAATCCCACTGGCCCTGCAAATCTTTTTTTTTTTTCAAATTCAAATTATTTATTAGTTTAATTAGAATGTTTTTCTACGGGAATACCTTACTATCGTATTTGCTTCGATTCTTCTAGGTAAGCATGATGCATCGTCAACCACGTCTTCACTTTTCATCAGGCGAGACTGCGGTCAAATGCTTGCCTATACGTTTTATCAAACAAAAAACCGACTTCAATGTATCTTCGAAGTCCAAGGTCAAATATCGATGAAATTTATATGGGACCTTCGTAGCTATACTGAACCCAACGCCAAAAGAATTTTCCGAATCGGTTCATGAAAGTCGGAGTTCCGAGGTAACAAACAAAATAAAACAATCGAATAGAGAACCTTCTCCTTTTTTTAAGTCGGTTAAAATTATCTTATTCTTAGACAAAGTTTTGATATAAATTGCGCAGGTAATTTTTATTACTATGGTATATAAAATAATTTAAATTTATAAACCCCGACGAAAAAAAACCTATAAAAAGTTAAAAATCGGCTGAACCGATTTTGATAAAATCTGTCATGCGTCGGGGGTTAATAATAAAAAATACTTGAACTGAAATCATAACTTCAAGTACATTATTTTAAATCAGCATCATCATCAAGGTTGATTATGTTGATTTTGTTAACTGCGCGGCATAATCGCATAGCGATAACGCTAAAATCATCATCAGCCCATCACGTTCCCACTGCTGGGACCCGGGCCTTCTCTCATAGAGAGAGTATGGACCATGATCAACCACTCAGTGCGGGTAGATGCATGCCCTATCCTTGTTAAGCCATATCAGTTGTTGTGGTGCGGTACATATGTGGTGTCAAAAGGGGTTTTCGCTCACCACAAATGGCAAGTGTCAGTATTTTGACACCCGACGCTGGTACAAAAGAAGAAGTGTACATCATACAAATATATATAGATATAAAAACCTCAGATAATTACAAATACACACACATCGAATCGAAGTAATCTTTTAATGAAGTTAGTTTATTAAGTACCTCCGCCGACGTCAGACTTTTTGTAGGGCCGATAGTCTGTCCGATTTTTTTCACCGTCATTTGTCACCTATTTTGTGACCGACTATTTGTAGGACGTGCACGTTGCAATATGAAACTACGTATGTTCCGTTTATAACCCCCGACGCCAAAAGGAGGGCTGTTTTATGTTATACTATACACATATATGTATGTCTGTGTGTCTGCCTGTGGCACCATAGCTCTTAAACGGGTGAACCGATTTGGATTCGTTTTTATTTGAAAGCAGGTTTTCTAGCGCTGGTTCTTAGACATGTTTTATCAAAGAAAGAAAGAAAGAAAGAAAATACATTTATTCATGACACACACGCAATATTACATTAAACTATAACAATAGGCATACTATAGGTACATTACAAATAACAGAAAAAAATAAAATAAAATTATGTATAATTCCTAACACTATATAACAAACAAATAGAACAATGAAATGTTACGCGATGTCAGGAAAAGGTTCCGACTCAGCATAAAAACTAAGGTAATAAAATACCTTAGCACTGATTTTCAGTCGGAACCTATGACCGTGACATCACGAACAGTCAGATAAGAGACAGATACAAGATGAATATACAAACAAAATAAATATAAAAAAGAAAAGAAAATATACACAAAAGGGATTAATGGTTTAATTATCAAAGTCTGTTCAGCCGTTTTTAACTTTTTACAGGTTTGTTGTGACGAGGGTTTTTCAAATTTTAGTTCACTAAAATTTGCTTGTCACCCTAAAAAAATCGGTGAACGATTGCCTGACGTGGGCGGGCAGCCTAAATTATGACCTAGGCAAAGCTTCAGCGAAATGGCAGAAGTTAGCAGAAGAAATGTTGAAGCCCATTTCGCCTGCGTCCGTTTTGCCCCTTTATAATTTTTTATTTACCCTAACCCCGACAATAAACAATAAAATATACAGGATTACGGCGTATTTGTCATAACGATAAGGTGGAATGTTGTGCGAAAACAAAGTTATATAATCTTTTGTGTTGAAAATAATAATGAAATAATAAATTATTTGTATTCTCCCATAAAGATTTACATATTTTTTATTTTATAGAACTGATTCGAGCAAGTCGTTCGCCTGATAGTAAGCAACACGTTTGGTCATAACAGTTGTAGCAGCACTCAGAACTTCGCAAAAACTCGAGGCGCTGCACTGATAATGCCTGTCATTTAAATTTAAACAACAAAACGGAATACGGTAATTATAGCACACTACTGCTTGATGGCTAAGTCGTGTAATATATATTCATAAATATACAGAGTGGAATTGAGTTCGATATTTTCCCGAAATGTATGTACTCAGTATGGACTGAGTGAGCTTTAGATTGAATAATATGAAGCGTTTAATTAAAAATATATGACCAAAAATAATTAATAATTGCCTCTAGCTGAAATGTCTATTTCACTATACGCGGGGGCGACGCGGTGGGACGCGGGTGCACGGCACGGCTCCTACTAGCCTCCCTACGTCGCTACATATCATTCACATTCATTAATGGACATTTCAGCTAATTGACAATTATATTTTGGCCAACTATTATTATTTTTATTTTTTTAATTTAAAACTATAGATTTATTCTAAAACCTGGACTGAGTATATACATTTCGGAAAAATAATGAATTCAATTCCACTGTGTATCTCTATCTATCTATCATTCAATGTATTTCCGAAGCACTGGTAGAATCAGTTTTAGCATATTTTTTCTGGGCCTGGACTTCAATTTAAGTATGTGAAAGAAATGGGTAGACATGCTTACCTCATTTTTTCAAATGATATCTTAAGTTATTATTTTTAACGTATTTAATTTAAATTATATTATGTGTATATGACGTTTAACAAGTGAATTAAGCCTGTGACATTTGGCGAAAAACCAATACAAATACATAAAATATGAATAAAATTAGAAACCTGCTGACTCAGCAAAAACATCTTTGACTAATGATCTATCAGAGGAAATTAAACCCTATTCCTTGGGGCATTACATTCACAGACTTATTTGACACCTGACTTACCAATCTGACAAAATATAGCAATGCCCAAAAGCTTTGTCAGTCAACAATGCCATTTTGAATCTTGACTACCATGATATAAGGTATATCTTATATAAATTCAGGATAATAATAGAAATATACAAATAAATGCCGTTATTTATCAAGTCATCTTTACATAAAAGCTGGATTGTTTGTCTGTTTGTTGTATTTATTGTTCCGAAGTCCTCTTTCTTTGGAGGTCAATTTTTGTTTCAGTACAAATATTTGACAGCCTCTGTGGTGTAGTGGTTGGGCAGGCTGGCTCAACTTTCATACACCACTGAAGCTGCGGATTTGATTCCCGCGATGGGTCAAATGTTTGTAAATAGAAAAATTAAAACAGTGCTAGAATTTGTATCGTGTCTGGTTGTTGTGTGACTATGATCCTCGTAGTTCCTGGCTTTCTAGATACAAAGAATCCGAGTTAGGGGCCAGGATCTATGTTGGTAAACGTTGGGTGTATTTTTTTATTATTTCTCGTATGCGAGAGGCCGTACCACCGCCTTGCCAGTTATTCTGCCGCCAACCAAAAATGCGCAAACATTACTATGTTCCGGTTTGAAGGGCATTGTAGCCAGCAAAATTACTGGGCAATATGAGACTGAACAGCTTTACAGCTAATTTTCAGTGGGTGACGAGCGCAGTGCAGCGCCACGCAGGATTTTGCAAAAAACGTTCTGGGGGTGCTGTACCAGTTATGGGCAGACGTGTTGCTTACTATCAGGCGATCGACCTGCTGGTCTCGTCACTCAATTACGTAAAAAACCACTTTCATCCAGAATAAAAAACATGTCCGAGAACAATAAACAAGAAACCGTAATAAATTAAAAAAAATAAAAAAAATCCTGTTCTTGTGGATTTAGAATGCATTGTCATCGAGTTGTGAGCTACCGTAAAAGTTTCAGCCGGATAGCTAATAGGGAAGTGTTTGAAAGTTGCAAGATTCTACCCGGAATGACAAACGGACAGACAGACAAACAATAAAAAGAAAAACCTGGTAATAATAAAAGACCGGCCAAGTGCCAGTTGGACTCGCGCACGAAGGGTTCCGTACTATTACCTATAAAAACGGCAAAAAAAATCACGTCTGTTGTATGGGAGCCCCCTTAAATCATAAAACTTGGTCAAAAAGAATTTTTCAAATCGGTTCATAAATGACGGAGTTCTGAGGTAACTAATATATGTTATAATAGATAAAAAAAAATACATCGAACAGAGAACCTCCTCCTTTTTTGAAGTCGGTTAACAAGGGGAAGGTTTTCTATTCGATTGTGTTTTTTTTATGTTTGTTACCTTAGAACTCTGTCATTCATGAACCGATTTGAAAAATTCTTCTTGCGTTGGGTTCAGTATAGCTACGAAATAGTCCCATATAAATTTCATCGATACTTGAACTTGGACTTCGAAGATACATTGAAGTCGGTTTTTTATATGATAAAACTTATATTTGTTTATGAAGGCAATACCACTAAAGGCAACACCGCAGTATACACTAGTCATTGCAGCTAATTCTGAATTGCTCTGCAACATTACACTCTTCACGTACAATTAAAATTTAACCTATTTATATAAGAAATAAGGTTCAGAGTCCAATGCTTACTGAACCAAAACATTTAGACTGCGACAAAGTACCTTTTTGAACAAGTTTGATATACCTATCTAATTTTTTTTATGAAATTGTGTGATGTGACGAACAGGTTGTTTGCCTGTTAGTAAGCGCCACGCCTGCCCATAACAATTGCAGTGCCACCCATAAGTTTTAATATCATAAAAAGCACTGCATAGACATTTGCTCATTACCCCGAGACATCAGATATTAAGTCTCATATGCCCAGTAATTTCGTTGGCTACAATCTCCTTCAAACCGGAACACAGTAATGCTTGCGCACTACTGCTTAGCGGCAGAATGCCTGGAAAAGCTGTGGTACCTATCCATACGGCCTCCCGCATACGAGAGACCTACCACGAGTTCTACATGGATCATTTAAGGTTGATTTCCGAATAGCAAAACCAATCATTTTTATAAGTATCTCTTGATTGTCCATTCCAACTCTTGTTAGCTTACGTTAAAGTTGTTTTTTCCATAGCAAAGAGTGGAGGAACCAAACGAGCGTGAACCTTGTGTTGTATGATATGCAATTCTGATCATTAAGTCTTTCAGAATAAGGTGGATTTTCTCATTTTAGTAAGTTTTCCTGAAACTTTCAGCCGGCACAGGCGTTCAGTTTGTCCGCGTACTTCGAAGGTCAGAGTTGTGTTTGACCGAATTTCGACAAAATACGTACTTTAAATGTATTTGTGTTAAAAGTGTTCAGAAGTTTATAGTATTTAGTTTTTTAACCGACTTCAAAAGGAGGAGGTTTTCAATTCGATCATATATTTTTATTTCATTGTATGTTTGTTACGCGATTACTCCGCCAATTATGAATTGATTTTTATGTTTTTTTTTGTTCGGTAGGTTCTTTAGAGGTGGTCCCATATACATTTTATCGAAATTGATTCAGCGCTTTGTGAAAACATCAACAAAAAGAAAAAACGCTCCGCCAATTATGAATTGATTTTGATGTTTTTTTCGTTTGGTAGGTCATAATTCAGAATTGGTCCTATATAAATTTTACCGAAATTGATTCAAAGCTTTATGAAAAAAAATCAACAAAATCAATATATATATATATAATTAAGTTTGTACATGTAGGTATAGTCTTGAAATCGGTTTATGTTATTTTACTAAAAAAATATTATTAATAAATTTATTATTATTATTAGGTAATAACACCCAAGGATCACAACAGCCAGACCTTGCCATGTTATGCCATGGTCCATAACAGGTCCATGGTCCCACAACATTAACCCCGAACTAAATCCGTGCGCCTTTGTTATTATTACCAAATTGTATTATGTATGTATTTGTGACTTTTTTTTTAAATTGATTGCATTTGCGCTTGCTAGGGGAAAATCTTAAGATTTTATAAATTTTTTAGTTAAGGCGTCGGGATGGTATTCCGAAGACGCAGGTTCGATCCCTGCCCGAGCAATATAATTTTTCTTCTTCCTAATTATTTAAATCTATTTTTTTATCGTTTCATAATCTATTTTGAGTTATAATTAATAATTTTAGCAAAAAAGGAGAAGGTTCTCTAATCGATTGTATTTTTTTTTTGTTACATATCTCCGTAATTCATGAACCGATTTGGAAAATTATTTTTGCTTGGGTTTAGTATAGCTACGAAGTGGTCCCATATAAATTTCATCGATATGTGACCTTGGACTTCGAAGATACATTGAAGTCGGTTTTTTTGTTTGATAAAACGTATACCTACTTGTTATTCATATTTATATAGCGTTTAGGTATTTCTTGAATAAATTTTCTTTAAATTTTCACAAGTAGCAACCCGCCCCGGCTTTGCACGGATGCATTTTACTAATGTTGTGTCATTTCTTAACGACTTAATTAATAAAAATTTAATTTTCTCAACTATACAAAAACTTAATTAGAATGTATTGTACGTACCTTCTATAAAAAAATCTCTAAATGACAGTGAAAACCGTATCAAAATCCGTTGCGTGGTTTAGAAGTAAGCGTAAAAACAGAAATGAGGACGCGGTTAGTGACTTTATTTTATACTATTTAGAAAAGCCATACATAGAAAATTCTAGATAGATAAAAAGAAAATTCTTTATTACACAAACAAATTTGTAGGTAGGTAAGGCGAACCTAATGCTGGTAAGCATTATCTTCCAGCTAACTTCGGTGTACTGTGGAGTTTTATAAGGTAGTGCAAACAAAACAAAATAAATTTAGGACAAGTTTTTTGTTGAAAAATCAAGACAAGCTTTTAACAAATTCGTAATCGGGACCGCGAGCAGATTAAAATGAGCCCAAACACTGGTAGTTTGCGATTATCTGTCAAGGAGTTCCAATGCCCACCTTCCGTCTCCATCATCAGATCAGTTGGCTGTAACCACAATAATGCATTGTCATCGGACTTTGACAAGTATGCAAAATTTCAACTCCGTAGGATAAGAGGAAGTGGTTCTGATTCAACTTGCAAGTATTAACCCCAACAAACAAACATTGCAAGTGAAATAAAAGCTTGTAAAAATTAAAGGTAATACAAAAATGGGGGAAGACCTGGATTCTAACTTAAATAAAAGATTGTTGAAATAAAACAAACATACTAGGCCAAAACGAAAATAAATCCCTCGCCCGCATTGGACATGCGCGGCTTATGTTTACCTAAATAATAAATATTTGGATGCGCACTTACTATTTATTCATTCTAACTTCCATGGCGTGGTGGTTGAGCAGGTTGGCTGGATGCATGATGTGAGTTCGATTATCAAAAAACAAATTTTGTGAAAATTGGGGTAGTGACTTCGCTAGAGAATACGCAAATACGTTGTTTTGTTTTTGGGTGTTGTGGGACCATGGTCTTTTCTTGAAGGTCCTCCCCTTCGTACATTCTTTTTTTATATTATTATGGCTGGTTTTATTATTATTCAAGTAATATTTTAAACTTTTTTTTTTACCTTTTTCGACGGATTTATTGAAACACACAGATAATTTAAAAAAACACAAACAAAACAAATAAAAAAAACTTTTAAATGTTTTATTTATGTAATTAATATTTTATTGATTAAATAAACAAATACCAATATATATAAATAAAAAAAATATGTGTTTTAATGATTTTTTTTTATTTTTATTTTTTTTCTACTTTAATGTATGTTTCCATTAATTTTCTTAGGTTTATCACGTGCCGTCTTTATAATAAATGCTTTCTTTATTTTTTCTTTATATTAATTCGGCTGGTATTTATTTATTTTAAATATTTGTCCTAAACATATATCACTTTATTTATAGTTTTAATCACTTTTCATTTTATTTATAGTTTTTAAACGTGAAATAGTGAACTTTGACTTTTGGACTGCTGATCTGTGAGAATGAGTCTACGAAGGTAAATATAATATATTTTACACTTTATATTTTGAATATATTATACTATTTCTCTTCTGCTTATAGTAACATCCAACGCGCTGCAGATTACACTGTATTATGTATAGCTTTTCACATCGGCAAATGACGATTCAATCGATTTTCCGAACTTAAGAGGACACAGCCGCGGCCAGCGAGCACTAGGTATTTGAATAATGGTTTACGGTCTCGCAGAAAATGCGTAAATTAAATTAAATAAATTAACTAAATAATAATAATAATTTAACTAAATTCGTATCAACTTCAGATGTCTGTTAAAATGAGCGTTTCGGGAGAAAACGTTTCTACCACAATTAATCTCAATCAAATTTGTTATTTTTGGTCTCAATTTCTTAAATGGAGAATAAACTAGGTTTGTAGGTTTTTTTTTCTAAATTTGTCTGTTTTGAAAGTTAACAGCTTCCAAACTACAAAAAAAAATTTCGAGTAAATATCGAGTTTTTTGGGTCCATTTATTCAAATTCTATAAGAATTATCGAAAAATAAAAACCTACAAACCTCAATAATGATAACATCTCTTACATTTCAAAATTTCATCGAAATTGGGTAATGTTTAAGGGTAGAAAAACGTTTTCTCTTTTTGTATGAAAATTTCAGCGTGCCGTTCCCTCTTAAATGTTTCTGATACTATGGGACATTTCACTCGCACTCTAGTTTGACATTGATTTATGTTAATCGTAATATATGCCTCATTGTTTAGTGTTATATTTTTAGACATTTTAAAATATTTTGAAAAGAGACATCCCCGCAGAGTTTCATGGTGCTATCTTCTCTAGCGGGCGCATTTCAAAAGCACTAGTAGAGTCAGTTTTCGCATTTCTTTTCTGAGCCTGGACTTCAATTAGAGTATGGGAAAGAAATGAGTAAACGCTTACCTTTGTTTTTTTTTCAAATTCATATTTTAAGTCACAATTTTTAATGGGTATATGACATTTTAAAGTGCTTTTTTTGTGCCTATTTAATAAATATCTTTTGACTTTAGACGCAGCGACTATCGAACGCCAATCACTGCGATTTTGATACCATAATCGAAACGATCGCGAAATTTTGTACCTCGCAGCGATCGCGATTGCGGTAAATCTGGTAAACGCGTAGATGGGAAAAAATTAAATCGCCAAAGCGTGCGACAGCGATACTCGATCGCAAAAAATAAAGCATCCGTGATGGAGATTTTTAACCGACCTCAAAAATAGGAGGAGGTTATTCGATTGTATTTTTTTATATTTGTTACCTCAGAACTCCAACATTTGTAAACTGATTTGGAGAATTCTCTTGAGTTTGGTTCAGCATAGCTTCAATATGATCCCATATAAATTTAATAGATATTCGACCTTGGACTTTGAAGATACATAAGAATTGAAGTCAGTTTTCATTTTGGTTTGACAAACTACTTATTATTATTTAAATAGTATTTATTCATGGATATAGATAGATAATAACATAGATTATGCCGGATAATCAAATCAGATAATCCGGCCGTCCATTGAATAATATAAAAAGTTTTTTATAAAAAAATATTTTTCAAGAGAAGTTTTAATATAACATAGGAATAGGGTATAAATTCGTAATCGGCACCACGAGCAGATTAAAATGAGCCCAAACACTAGTAGTTTACGATTACCCTTTAAGGAGTTCCATTGCCCACCTTCCGTCTCTATCAGATCAGCTGGCTGTCACCATAATATTGCAGTGTCATCGGACTTTGACAGGTATGCAAACATTTCGACTCCATAGGATAAGAGGAAGTGGTTCTGATTCAACTTGCAAGGTTTGACCCAAACAAACAAACATTGCAAGTTAAATAAAAGCTTGTAAAAACAAGTTTCTTGTAACCGCAGTTGCTGAAATCTCACAGACTAAACGTAAATGTAATCTAAACATCCCTTCAAAGTTTCCAAGTCAATTTGTTGACTAAATCTGTGGTCTCGTCCGCCGGCCCTAAGGGGCTTATTTAGTCATCAGCCGCGAAAATACCCATTTCGAAAGCTGATTTAATCTATATAACATTATGTAAATGGGGAAACCTCGTTCGGGTGGTAAGTTATGAAGAAATAAGGAATGTAATGGAATCAGGCGTGACATTGCGGAAATTCATCTCAAAACTGAAACTCATTGAAAATGCGGGCAAACGCAAGCCTATAAATAAAAATAAAAACAAAAAAAAATATGAAGTGTAAAATAATCGGAGGGATTATTTCTATATAATTAAAAATTTATTTCAATTCATTTTCATTTTCTATCTACCCCCATACTTATTATATTATTCTAACAACAACCTACATAATATTCAGCGAAATTACACTTCATACTCATATTTTCATTGCGGGTCAGTATTTAGAGGGTAACACGCCCGGTTTTTAGTAGCGAGTTCATAGATAGCAAACAAAAAAACTCGTAAAAATACTAAAAACCCTCTAAATACTGACCCGCAATGAAAATACGAGTATGAAGTGTAATTCCGCTGAATATTATGTAGGTTGTTGTTAGAATAATATAATATGTATGGGGGAAGATAGCAAATGAAAATGAATTTAAATTAAAATATAATTATATAGAAATAATCCCTCCGATTTTTTTACACTTAATATTTTATTTATCAATTAGATATTGTTTTTATTTTCTTAAGAAGACTGATTCAATGCTTTCTTTTCAGGGTTTGGTAGCATTAGTCAGAGGGTATATTACATCAAAATCGGTTGGGTGACTATACTACGAAGTTATAGTTGACCTCTTCGTAGTACGCGCTCTCACATACCGGAATGTTTAAAAATTTTAGTATTTGTTGAGAACTACCCGTTGATACCTGTATTTTCTTCCCAATGCTTGTTCCGTCAGTATTCATAATGGCTATTGTATATGGATCAATTTTGACAAGGACGTATTATACCTATAATTTCATGAATAACTAGCCGAAACACGCGGCTTCTTCCGCTAGGAATAAAATATCCCAATGTTGTAAAGCCTTAAAAAAACATCAGTTTAGTAAGGGGCGAAGATCTATGTATGTGATCGATGGACATTATTTTTTAATTTTTATAGACATTAAGGGTTTAGCGGGTTAACCCGTTGTTTAAAAAAGTATAGAATTAAATGTTGAGCGTGCGAAAATGGTTAAGAAACGCATAAAATGTCCAAAATTAAATTTTCATTAATATAGTTCAATTTATATACTACGTAAAAACTTTATGTAAAAAATGTTTTATTTAATCAATCAAATATTTATTTGCAAGAATACATTATTATTTACAATTATTTGTAGTCTTACACGGTGGTAGAGTCTTGTGATAATTTGACGTTCATAAGTGCGTCTGTGATGCCAAACAAAGAAAAAATATTAAAAAATAGAAGAAATGCAAAAAGATGAACAATTAAACATATACACATATCTTTTTTCTCAAAAGGCCGTTTGCATGTGTTAAAAAGAGAAAGCATTATTCGCATGGCACCATCTTTAATACTATATTTTATCTTTGATGCCAAACATGAATAAAGAGATTTTGATTTTGATTCGGACTTTACTTTGACATTACATTATTAATATTACAGTATTCAGCCTGCAAGCAAGTGTGCAAATATTTAAATATAAACATTTAATTCATACATGTCAAATCATTTTAGTCATCTTTCTAAACCAATAAAAAATGAGAAATAAGAATAAAAAATATAATTAGAATTCGGTGGGTAGTTCATATTTTTTTTATTAAAATCGTTATGAATGATTGGCTCAGTAACAATTTTTTTTTTACGCTTTATAGTTCCATGTTTGGCCACTATCTCGCCTGATGTGAAGCGATAATGTGGCCTAAGATGAAGCACATAGATCTAGAGAGAGACGGCAGTTGAGCAGCTGCTCAGACCCGTCTCCCCAAATTTTTTTTATTACTAGCTGCACCCCGCTGTTTCACCAGCAGTTTCCCATGATAAAAAGCCTATGTGTTAATTTAGGGTATATGCTTTTATCCAGCCGAATTACATTCAAAACCGTTGAGCCGTTACAGCGTGAAGAAATAACAAACACTCTAATATAGAAACTTTCGCATATTTTTTACTGCGTTTTTATTAAGTCACTTCCTTGTTTGTCTGTTTGTCTGTCGTTCCGGGTGGAATCTTGCAACTAAAATTTACAGCACTTCCCGATTAGCTATCCGGCTGAAACTTGCCGGGTAGCTCACAACTCGATGACATCGCATTCTAATGAGTAAATCCATTTATTCTAAGGCACATAAAAACCTGGTATTTAATCTATTATAGCCTTGTATAATATTAATGTGATCCCTGCTGAACATACTTTTTGTTACTTACGACTTTATTATATGTACATATAGATCCTTGAGTAACACATATAATCATAAGAGAATGTAGACGCGACGTGCGTCAGAAAATAACACATAATATAGTTACATGAGTAGGAGGAAATGTATACCGAGATCAGTTTTCTTTGATGTTGCTTATGGAGTTATATATTATTTAGTCCAAGCCTGTATGAGGCAGTTGCATAAATATTGTAGGGCTGGCGCACGTAAATAAATAATTTCAAAAACATGTCAAAAGCTTTACTCGTGGTAAATCTCTCGTAAATGGGAGGCCGTCTTGGTAGGTAAGTACCATAGCATTACCAGTTATTCTGCCGCCAAGCAGTAGTGGGCAAGCATTACTGTGTTCCGGTTTGAGCATTGTAGCCAGCAAAATTACTGGGTATATGAAACTTAATATCTGATGTCTCGGGTGATGAGCGCAATGCAGTGCTACGCAGTGCTTTTTATGGTGATAGAAGTTGTTGCTGCAATCATATATGTATGTATGTACATTTGAAGAGGTCTTAAGAAAAGGTTAGTTAACATATATGACCCTGACAGGGTATGGCAATAGGAGTAATAGGAGTGAGCGGACCAATCCATTATATATAAAATCAAGACATGTAAAAAATAAAAACTAACTAACGTATATAGTAAAAAAGGTTAGGGGTGCTTTTTATCCCGGGAAACAACGGGTGAAACCCCTTTTTCTACAAAGGTAGAGGTAACATTCCTACACAAAAAGTTATCAAATTCTTCTTCTTCGTGTCGATGGTCCTTATGTTTTAATTTTTAAATAATTTGAGCCCAATGCTCGGCTATTACTACCCCAGGAGGAGTAGCTTCATAAAAGTCTTGTAAAGTGCAGGTGTTGGGGCACTGAGGGCAAGACAGCAAGTGCTGCATTGTTTGCGCTGGAGCACCGCAGTCACATCGTGTTCAATATCAATCCAGGATGTATTCGCAAACGTTCCAAGAAGAGATTATATTGATAGCCCATACAAATATCTACATAGATATTAATACAGCTTTAACTTTGGCGTAGCCAAAGTACAAAGTTTATCATTATTGGGAATTCATCATCATCGTCATCATCAGCCTGTCGCAATCCACAGCTGGCCATAGCCATTTTAATCACCTGATTGGCAAGCATTTGACCGCAGTCTCAACTGACGGAAAGTGAAAGAAGTGCTTGCGTAGATACCGATTCACTCTGGACTAGAAGAAACTTAAGTTATCATCATCATCATCAGCCCATCACGTTCCCACTGCTGGGACACGGGCCTTCTCTCATAGAGAGAGGATGAGCCGTAATCCACCACGATGTCAGATATATATTACACTTAGATTATAAGAATCCAAAAACAGAACTTTTTTTACGCTTAATAGATCTATGTTTGGCCACTATCTCGCCTGATGTGAAGTGATGATGTGGCCTAAGATGGAGCACATAGATTTACGGCAGTTGAGCGGCTGCTCATACCCGTCTCCCCGATGGTTCACCGGACATCATCCCGAAACACGACTAGGTCGCTTGACGGCATGGCTTTGTTCGATGGGTGGTATTACAACCACGGCCAGAGCCTACCACTCCAAAGCGCGTAAGCCGGTTTCATCACGATGTTTTCCTTCACCGTTTTAGAGCGAGCGTGCAAAATCTGCACTTAGCTATAAGTCATTGGTGCAGGGCCGAGTCGGGATTCGAACCCAGATGCGTCTGATCGAAAGGCGCATGAGTTCCCGCTGAGCCACACTCGCTCTAAACGTTGGTAAGGTATTCTATTTCTTAGCTGAGTGCATTATGAAAGTTGTAGTATAACTGAAAAAAATAAAACTAACTATTAATTACGTATAACGCTTTGTTTTGGCAGGAGGAACGTCAACGTGTTTAAGTCCTGGAAAAGGACATCTACATACCAAATTTCATCAAAATCCATTCAGGAGTTGTTGCGTGATTGAGTAACAAATATCCATCTATCGATCTTCACGAATCCATCTTTCGCATTGATGATATTAGCATAGAATTTTTATCTAATATTTTAATGGTGGTAGGTTTCTCGTATGCGAGGCCGTCTGGGTGGGTACCGCTGCTTTGCCAGTTATTCAGCCGCCAAGCAGTAGAGCGCAAGCATAACGGTGTTCCAGTTTGAATTGCATGGCAGCCAGCGAAATCACTGGGCATTATGAGACTCAACAGCTAATTGTCTCAGGTAGACGAGCGCAGTGCAGCGCCGCGCATGATTTTGCAAAACAAAGTTCTGGGTGTTGCTGTTATTGTTATGGGCTGGCGTATTGCTTACCATCAGGCAAACGACCAGCTCGTCTCGTCATTCAGTCACATAATAAAAAAAAACTTATATTTTATTATATGTTTTTGTGTGTTTGTATGTTTGTTACTTCTTCACGCTTGCTGTAACGACTCAACGCATTTAAGTAAAATTCGGAATGAAGCAAATAACATGTAAAACCACTGAATGCGTTGTGAAACTCAGCTATCACGGCAGCAATAAAACATATCCGAGAGTTTCAGAGATGTACTGACTCGGGGTTGGCAAGCAGCCTAACCGATACGAAATGTAGTCCTATATGATGGTCGGGTGTTATAACTATGTGGTGGTAAGCCACGCTGTCACGCCAGCCGTTTTTATACCCGGTTCCTATTTATTTATTTCAGGCAGTATTAATATACAACAAAGTAAAATTAACAGAGGCCCATAGAATATATACCTTACAGACTAACATATATACAAAAATATGATTCAAAATTTAATAACCATACACTACTTATAGAAAATTTTGCTCCCTCCCTATATCTGCGGTATACTACCCCTGCAGGCTAGAAGTCAGACTTCAGGAACAGTTGTTTATGCACTGCCTAGGGGCGTAGCTACCGGAAGGCTAGACGGGACAGTGCCCCGGGGCCCCCAAGCTTAGGGAGCCCCTCGGACTCTGACTTACAAACTATAAATTGAACTAGTGAAAATTTCTCCCACATTCGGAATATAAATAAACCAGAGTTCGGAACGCGGCGAATACGGAACAAACAATTTTAAATAGTTAAGTTGGAGCCCTAGTTTATTTTTTTCCCCAGGGCCTTTGGTTACCTAGCTACACCACTGGCACCGCCAGAGCTTATAGGACTTGAAGTTAGTAGTCCTAGTTAACTCCAGGGGCCTTACTCTAAAAAATTAATTACGATCTTCGATTTGTCGGATGAAAGGGACAGCGCTATGCAACAGGCATAAAAGTGTCCCTTTTAGTCCGCACGAACGAACGAACGAAAGCAACTCGGAGTAGGCACCTAGCCTCGATAGTCGCATGAGTAACTTTCCTTGATCCGTACATGAAGTGTATTTAGTAGTATCTATGGTAAGGTACCTGTTTCGTACTTATTTTCGAAAGAGATTTCAGCGAATCTCATTTCTACAACGCCAATTAATCGTAAAGCTATTTAATTGATAGGTTATTTTATCGCTGCGCTATTTCATCGAAAAGCCAAATTATGCGCGAAGTCTCATGTCACCGATGGTACATGGTAATTTTTTTAAATGCAATATATGTATTTGAGGGTCAAATTCACGCAAGTTAATAAATACAATATGTTCAAAATTTAAGTAGAAATATTTATAAGATCAATAACAATTATGATTTTTTTTACTGTAATATGACTTGTAAATATGCTCTATCTATCTATATCTGATTTTGAATGCTCGCTCTAAAACGGTGAAGGAAAACATCGTGATGAAACCCGCTTACGCGCTTTGGAGTGGTAGGCTCTGGCCGTGGTTGTAATACCACCCACCGAACAAAGCCATGCCGTCAAGCGACCTAGTCGTGTTTCGGGATGATGTTCGGTGAACCATAGGGGAGACGGGTCTGAGCAGCCGCTCAACTGCCGTCTCTCTCTAGATCTATGTGCTCCATCTTAGGCCACATCATCGCTTCACATCAGATGAGATAGTGGCCAAACATAGATCAATTAAGTGTAAAAAAAAAAAAATAACATCTAATATTACAAAAAACGTAATTAAAAAAACACTTCGAGGTTTATTAATGTGTTCAAATATAAAATTTATTTGTTTTGTTTCTACTTATATATATATTTTTTTAATTGTATTTGATAATCAATTGGAAACACCCTCACAGGGTCAATATACATCTACTATAATATCATACTTTAAGATATCTGTAATTATTAATAAGAAATGAAAAAAATGAATTATGAATAATGTCAATTTTGATTACTATTAATCAGCTCTCCGAAGCGCGGTAGTGCTACGTGAATCACACAAACGGTCACCCATCCAAGTCGAGATCAGTATAACTTACATATTGACTTAAATTTTCAGAAAATTGTATTTATCCAGTTTTTGTTCCATTTCCAAAATACAAGTGAATGTTATAGCCTATATCCATTTACCGGTCGTAATACGGTACGGCACACTGTGCCAACCACATCCAAACGTGTTTAGCATACAAATTGCTGCGTCGAGCGTGCCAACATTGTGATTGTAGACTCAGAGCTAACCGTCGAGAAACTAGAACTACAATACGATAGAAAGAAAGAAAAAAAGAAAATTATTTATTCTCGTAAAACTGCACAAGTTCAAGTTCAAGTTCAAAAGTTCTTTATTAATTGATTTTCAGCTCCGACCTTTCGTGACCCACGGACATACTCGTAATAATTTAACTGTATATAGTATAAAAGAAAAATGTAAAAAATACAATACGATGTACGATATACAGTACAATAATGCTTTCATCATCATCATCAAACCATCACGTTCCGAAACGGGCCGTCAGTCTGTCATAGAAAGAGTATGGGCCATAATCCAACACGTTGGCCCAGTACGGGTTGGTGGATGTCACATGTCTTTAAATTTTTATAATTGACCTTAGACATACCGGTTGCCTCACGATGTTTTCCTTCACCGTTTTGAGAGCGAATGTTAAATCCGCACATAATTTAAGAAAGTCAGTGGTGCGGGCGAGACACGAACTCGGGTGCGTCGGATCGAAAGTCGCACGTTCACTTAGCCACACTCGTTCTTATCCACAATTGAATTCAATTCCCACACAGCTAGCTCCCAGTCTATAACAATTTGACGTGAATCTATTATAGCTTAGGTATAATTTAAAGCCAATTTTGCTGTACAAATTATTAAGGAAAGATTTTTGGCTCTGAACAAAATGTAAATAAAAACATACTACTATTGTGTTGGGATGCCGGTTTTCTAAAGCTAAGCGGAGTGGAGCAGAGCGTAGCGAAGAAAACCAATAGGAAAAACCGGGCAAGTACGAGTTGGTGTCGCGCAACAAAGGATCCGTAGCATTATCTATAGAAACGGCAAAAAATCACGTTTGTTGTATGGGAGCCCCCTTAAATATTTATTTTATTTTGTTTTCTGGTTGTTAGAGCGGCAACATAAATATATCATCTGTGCAAACTTCAACTGTCTAACTTACACGGTTCATGAGATACAGCCTGGTGACAGATGGATGAACAGACAGACAGACAGACAGACAGACGGACGGACAGACGGACGGACAGCGGAGTCTTAGTAATAATTCAAATTCAAATTAATTTATTGCGAATATGGGTAAATACACATGATGTTACAAATTTATAAGTTCAGCCATATTCTACCAGCAGGCATGCAATATCATAAAAGTTACGTCAAACAATTCTAATCATTATTATAATTATAGTAGGTACACATCACATTCAAAAATAATTATTATAGACTATTTATCAATTATTATGTCAAACCATATTAAAATTCAAATAAAAATGTCACTAGATAATATAATTCATTGGGAAACTATTCAATTATATAAATTCAATAAAATTTGTCATTTAGATATTCAGTAACATTATAATAAGGTCCCGTTTTACCCTTTGGGTACGGAAAACGTGTAACATAAAGTGAGTAAGTGACAATAATGGTCTCGTACTTTTTGGTTAAAGTGACACTGTTCTAATCAATAGGGTCTAATATTTTAGTTTTTAACCGACTTCCAAAAAGAAGAAGGTTCCCTATTCGATTGTATTTTTTTATGTTTGTTACCTCAGAACTCTGTCATTCATGAACCGATTTGGAAAATTCTTTTTGCGTTGGGTTCAGTATAGCTAAGAAGTGGTTTATATAAATTTCATAGATATTTGACCTTGGACTTGGAATGTACATTGAAGTCGGTTGTTTTGTTTGATAAAAGGCAAACTTGTTGTATGTATTAAAATGTAAATATTAGCATGTAGGTATGATTATGTAGGTATCTATTATTATTATTATTATTAAACTCTTTATTTCAGGCAATATATATATATATATATATATATTATATATATATATATATATATATATATATATATATATATATATATATATATATATATATATATTACGCTTAATAGTTACGCTTAATATTGTTTGGCCACTATCTCGCCTGATGTGAAGCGATGTGGCCTAAGATGGAGCACATAGATCTAGAGAGAGACGGCAGTTGAGCGGCTGCTCAGACCCGTCTCCCCGATGGTTCACCGAACATCATCCTGAAACGACTAGATCGCTTAACGGCATGGCTTTGTTAAAGTACAACAAAGTAAAATTAACAGAGGCCCAAAGAATATATACCTGACAGACTAACATACATACAAATATATAAAATTACATTAAATAAACCACAAACACTACTAACCAGATTCTGTAGTGCATCCGGTATGTTTGCGGATGCTTACGTGGATGACTTCTACGCGAACATTCGCAAAAAAACCGCTTCAGTTATGCAACGTGTGAGGGGGAGTAGCAACGAAATACTGAAGATGATAGCCGAAAGAATAGATTCGGTTTTTCTTCGACGGTTCATCGATTTATTTGTCAAACATGTGAATCGATGAATAGACGGAGTGAATTAAATAAATTCTAAAATGTTGTTATTATTGTTGTATTGTATTGTTTTGTGTTAAGATTTCAATTGGAATTTTGATTTAATCTATTTAATTTAATTTACATTAATCAATACAATACAGTTTCATTTAATTTAATTTGAATTTATATTTTAATTGCGAACTAACATAGTGAGTAAGCTGCATGTACATACTAAAAAAATACTATGGACCAAGTTGTCCGAAATAAATGTTTTTTTTTTTTACTACTTCACAGGGTTCAATAATTTCGCTTCTTCCCTGTATTTAATTGTAATTAATAATCTTTGTTGTGCACCGCGGTCTACTTCTCCCGATACTGTCCATCTAAAGATATTTAGTTTTCTTTGTCTAAAAGTCTGGAAGAGATCGTTTCAAGACCGCCTATTCTCCCATAGTTAAGGACTGTAATAAAGAAATAATAAGAGCGAGTGTGGCTCAGTGGGAGCTTGTGCGACTTTCGATCCGACGCACCCGAGTTCGAATCCCGCTGGCCCCGCACCACTGACTTTCTTAAGTTATGTGCGGATTTAACACTCGCTCCGAAAACGGTGAAGGAAAACATCGTGAGGAAACCGGCATGTCCAAGAATTTTTCACAAAAAATTCAAGAACATGTGACATCCACCAACCCGCACTGGGCCAGCGGTGGATTATGGCCCATTCTCTCTCCATGAGGGAAGACCCGTGTCCCAGCAGTGGGAACGTGATGGGCTGATGATGATGATGATGATGATGATACAATAAAGAGTTTTTCTAGTCTATTCTATCTCCATTCTGAATTTCACTCAAATTCGTTGAGCCGTTACAGCGTGAAGAAGTTGCAACACTTACATACGAACTTTCGCATTTATAATATTATTGTGGTAATTTTTTTTTATGTAACTGAATGACGAGACGAGCTGGTCGTTTGCCTGATGGTAAGCAATACGCCAGCCTATAACAATAACAGCACCACCCAGAACTTTGTTTTGCAAAATCCTGCGCGGTGCTGCGCTGCACTCGTCAGCCTGAGACACTTAGCTGTTAAGTCTCATAATGCCCAGTAATTTCGCTGGCTACAATGCCCTTCAAACCGGAACAATAATGCTTGCGCACTACTGCTTGGTGGCTGAATAACTGGCAAAGCCTACCCAGATGGCCTCTCGCATACAAAAATAATAAATACGCCCAACGATCACAAACATAGATCCTGGCCCATAACTAGGATTTTATTTGCATTTCTTTCGAAAATCCATTGTCCTTCCAAATTATGTTAGTCCTTTCTGTTCAAAGGTTGTCTGGAAGAGATCGCTTTGAGCGATAAGACTGCCTATTGTTATGCTGATTACTGTGAAATTTACTTGTTTTTCATGTACCCATATTTAAGGTTTTTTAACAATAAAGTGTTTATCTATCTATCTATCTATCTATCTAGGATTCCCTGTATCTAGAAAACCAGGGACTCGTCTAAAGTCGATTTATTTCGTTTATTCACTCAACGTTTAGTAAAATTTCGTGACACATAAAATATTCTACTAACTATAAGTTGGTAGAGACTCGCGTGGAGTTCGAACGGAGTTTTATGTGCCTTCGTCACTATCAATTGCTATATTTATGTCTTGCATTCGAAGTAAATGTTGAAAACCTGAGAATATTATTTTGTATATTTTATTTGACAACTTTTTGAGTTGCAAGGTTTGCTCTACCTTCGTAGAGAAAGGGCAAAATGAATTAGCGTTCCGCGATTTCACTCGCGGATTAAAATCTTATGTGTTGTTCCAGTATCTAGAGTATCACTATACCATATATCATCAAAATCCATTTAGCAATACACACTCGCACACACGCACCCTCACCCGTGAACACACACGCTCACATGCATTGACAGTCGAAAATAACACAGTCCTTAACTATGGTAGTAGGTACAATGAGTGGTCTTATCGCTTGAAGCGATTATTTCCAGACAACCTTTGGATGGACAATATCGGAAGAAGAAGTAGACGGCGGTGTACAACAAAATTTGTTAATTACAACTAAATACCTACTATCTATTACTATATATTATTATCAAAATAGACTTATATATACTTATCAAAATATTATTCTAAAACATTCAATATAAATATATATAGATAGATAGATAAACACTTTATGGTTAAAAATCCTTAAATATAGGTACATGAAAAACAAGTAAATTTCACAGTAATCAGCATAACAATAGGCGGTATTATCGCTCAGAGCGATCTCTTCCAGACAACCTTTGAACAGAAAGGACTAACATAATTTATTTACATAAAAATAATAATATGTTAGCCTTGACCATTTGTTTAAATATTGCCAATGACTTGGCACGTCTGATGTCAAGTGGAAGAGCATTCCATAGACGAACAGCTTGCACTGTGAAGGATTTATTATAGAACTGCGAAGTGTGGGAAGGTGTTTTAAGCTGCAAAGTTCAACCATAGACTTTGAAATACGGAATTGGGTCCTCCTCTCTACTAATGTTGCTGTGCCCGACGGTCCATATAAGACTTTATACGTTTACCAAATAACTTATTGTACTAGATACCTATGGAAGCAATAACGAATGAATCTAAATTTACAGAATTATTACCAATTTGAATATTTTTTTTTTGTAGTGCTGAATGACGAGACGGGCTGGTTGTTTGCCTGATGGTAAGCAATACGCCAGCCCATAACAATAACAGCACCACCCAGAATTTTGTTTTGCAAAATCCTGCGCGGCACTGCACTGCGCTCGTCACCCTGAGACAATTAGCTGTTGAGTCTCATAATGCCCAGTAATTTCGCTGGCTACAATGCCCTTCAAACCGGAACACAGTAATGCTTGTGCACTACTGCTTGGCGGCTGAATAACTGGCAAAGCGGTGGTACCCACCCAGACGGCCTCTCGCATACGAGAAACCTACCACCAGTATTTATAGTTTACAAATAAATTCTACTTACCAGGGCGAGCCCTGTATTTAAACTTTACTCATGTTAATTACTTTTAGCAATAAGGTCGCCCATTTTAACTTCTATTCCCGGGATGTAAAGTATCCTATATTCTGTTCCAGCATTTAAAGTACCTACATAACTTCATTTAACGTGACTTTATCAAAATCTGTTTAGTATTTTTCTGTGATTCAGAAATCAATATTATATATGATACTTATAAGTAATTTTTTATAATAATTATTAGTACGGCTTACAAAACTTACGGTTATAATCTATGACCAATCTACAAGTTTGGTCGTAAGTTATATTAGAAACCGTATCTAAACTAGTTTAGACCGACCAGATCCAGTAAAATCCGGATTGGGTCTAAATTTCGATTGTGTTATTCTAGTGACTTTGACACAGTTTTAGAATAGTTTGGGACGTTATCGACAAAATTTTGCAATGGTCGACAAAATTTATGGTTATTTTAGTTCCAACTTTTAGTTTTGACCCTTTTTATGTTTGTTTTGACTTTATGTGTCAGGTGCCTCTTATAGTTTGGTTATTTATTTTAACAAACTTTTTAGGTATGTACAGTATAATTATAAAAAACGGGCAAGTGCGAGTCGGACTTGCGCACGAAGAGTTCCGTACCATTATCTATAAAAACGGCAAAAAATCATGTCTGTTGGATGGGAGCCCCAATTAAATAATATTTTATTCAGTTTTTTAGTATTTGTTGTTATAGCGGCAACAGAAATACATCATCTGTAAAATTCAACTATCTAAATTTCAACTATCTTACTATCCCCCATGTGCAGACGAGTCTTTATGTGTAACATTCATTATGCAAGTATAATGTAATGTGTAACCTTGTGATAATAAATATATTCTATTCTATCACGGTTCATGAGATACAGCCTGGTGACAGACGGACATGCACTCTTCTTCCTCTGTCTAATTGCGCGCCGTAATATGGCTAGATATGGAGCACTGGTACAAATATTTTGACAACAAGACCAATATTTGCAATGAATAAATGATTATGACAGACAGACAGATGGCTGGACAGTGGAGTCTTAGTAATAGAGTCCCGTTTTACTCTTTAGGTACGGAACCCTAAAAAGCTGACTTCAATTTTTATGTATCTTCGAAGTCGAAGGTCGAATAAATTTATATGGGACAATGCAAAAAATATATTTCTAAATCGGTTCATATATGACGGAGTTCTGAGGTAACAAAAAAAATACAATCGAATTGAGAACCTCCTCCTTTTTTGTAGTCGGCTTAAGTCGGGTTTTTTGTTAGTTATAGGCTTGCGTTTGAACGCTTTCTCACCTGTTGTCAAGTGACGATGCGGTCGAAGATGTAGCACGCTCGCCTAGAATAAACCTGTTCACTCTTGTTTTAAAGACACCCAGATTTTAGATATCCGGAAACACAGATGCCGGCAGAGAGTTCCACTACTTGGCCGTAATAAATAAATAAATAAATATCATCAATCAAATTTAATCATCAGTAACCCAGTGGCCCAAAAACTGAATTTTGTTTACACCGATCACCAAATCGGTTCTCATTTGCGCCTACCACGATAAGGTTGCGCAGAACGATATAAGTTTTTGAGTTATAGCCAAAGTTGGACCTGATAACTCAGGGAAGGAAAAACAGCCGCATTATATCTTATACCTGTTCTTTCCATCCAAAGGTTGTCTGAAAGAAATCGCTCTAAGCGATAAGCCCGGTGTACCTCAGATCGATGCATTTTGTCATTATTATTTCTCAATTTTTTTATTGTTTTTATTTGGTGTGCAATATAGTGTTATTGTATTGGTGTATAACCCTGGTGTCGGTTTTTTTTTTTAAATTATTTATAGGCTTGCGTTCGACCGCTATCTCACCTGTTGTTAAGTGACGATGCGGTCGAAGATGTAGCACGCTCGCTTAGAAGAAACCAGTTCACTCTTGACTTAAAGACACCCAGATTATAGCTATCCGGAAACACAGATGCCGGCAGAGAGTTCCATTCCTTGGCCGTTCGCATTATGAAGGTCGAAGCAAAGCGCTTGGTGCGAGCAGGAGGGATGTCAACCATAAATTGATGACGGCTTGCCGTACGCCTGGTCGTCCGGTGATAGAATGGAGATGGCGGAATAAGTTCATGTAATTCCGTCGCACACTCTCCGAAATGTATCCGGTAAAAGACTGATAAACTGGCCACTTTCCGCCGATGATCAAGACTCTGAAGCTTAGTCTTAACCAGCGCATCGTCACCAAAAATTTTTGACCGCCCGAAGGCCTCCAACATGGCCTAACAACAGTTGTCCTAAGATTACAACCGGGACCGACGGCTCAACGTGTCCTCCGATGCTCGAGAGCGCACAGATGTAAATACCACACAAACGGTCACCCATCCAAGTTCTGACCCCTGCAAACTGTTAGAATGGCACTCCGTATGTTTTGAACTGCTGATGTTTCTACCTGAGACTGTGACTATGTTTAAGGTACAAAAATTTGAATCGACTATATCTAAAAATGTAAAAAATGCTTATTGCTGTACGAGTATAACCTCGGGTGCAATACGCGGTCGCGAGGGGGTTACTGCTTAGTTACAAAAATTTACTTAGCCTAGTTTATTGACTTCGATTACAATATTATAACAGAACGTTGCTTAACCTAGAAGATATTTTATGAATTGCTAGATGAGCTACGCTACGAGTGTTACTGCGACACAGTAACGTTGGACACTACCTTTTGGCTGTTGAATATCTGGCAAAAGGTGTGAACTTCCTAAGGTGGACTCTCGCAGAAGCCTAGTGGGTGCATGGGTCGTGACCCAAGCCTATACAGCGATATAAGTGCAAACTTATGATGGTTCTATTTTGCGACACACCAAATTTCCCAGTGCAAAATTATTCACAAGAACCTGCATAAAACGCGGGGATACTAATTGGCTGAAACACTGGCACTGGTCTAAATTGCTGTGATCGTTAGGCTTAGTTTCAAAACTCTCCGCAATTTAACGTAGACGGGCTATGCGCCAGATATTTAGAAAGAAAGGTAAACTTTTATTCGACAACTACAAAGATATAAATTGAAAAACATAATCATTTATGCGCACCGCTAACGTGCTCCCGTGCCGGGGTCAGTCTTTCCCGATACTTATAATCTAGGAATCTTCAAATCTCGAGTGAACAGGTACTTATCTTGGCAAGCGTGCTACATCGTCGAGCACTTCGTCGGTGACCATCAGGTGACATAGTGATCAAACATAAGCCAACTAAGAGTAGAATAATAAAAGACACGTAAGATCCAAAGAACCAAAGTAACCGGCATAGCTCACCGAATAAGTAAGCTGAAGTGGCAATGTGCCGGTCTCATAATGTCGAAGAACTGATATAGATAGCCGATGGAGTAAACGAGTTCTAGAGTGGGGTCCACGTTTAGGCAAAGGTAGAGGACGCTCTCCGGCCAGATGGAGCGACGACCTTTGTAAAGTAACTGGCAGTAACTACATGCGAAGAGCCGAGGATCGGGCTCAGTGGCGTGCATTGAGAGAGGCCTATGTCCAGAGCAGTGGGCTGATGATGAAGATAAAATACAAAAACAGAGAGAAAGATAATAAAAAATCAAGACAATACGAAATACATGAACAGAGGAAGTTTCATCATCATCATCAGCCCATCACGTTCCCACTGCCGGGACACGGGCCTTCTCTCATAGAGAGAGAATGGGCCATAATCCACCACGCTGGCCCAGTGCGGGTTGGTGGATGTCACATGTCCTTGACTTTTTGTGAAAAATTCTTGGACATGCCGGTTTCCTCACGATGTTTTCCTTCACCGTTTTAGAGCGAGTGTTAAATCCGCACATAGCTTAAGAAAGTCAGTGGTGCCGCTGACCCCTCAGCGGGATTCGAACTCGGGTGTGTCGGATCGAAAGTCGCACGAGCTCCCACTGAGCCACACTCGCTCTTGTTCTTTCTTGCTCGAGGAAGTTTGTGAAGCTACAAATGTCCAATGTCGATGATATCAGACGCTGGTTTTTCAGCAAAACCCTTTTAAGCGCTTCGTCAGCCCAAAACAGCTGCAGTTCCGACTTGGGCCCTAATTCACTATGACAACTTGGCGATTCCTTGCTTCAAGGAAATGTCGATTCCTTCAATAATAAATGACATCTGCGAAATTTGTATTCTCTATGACCCGTCATATATATACATATATAAATGCGTCATAGAGATGTCGTTTATTAATGAAGGAATCGACGTGATTTCGAAGCAAGGAATTGACGTGATTTCGCCAAATTTTTACAGTGAATTGGGTAGTAATTTCGCCCAGGACAGGCACTGCACTACGCGCTTGTTATTTTGGGACATCATATATATCCCACTAATCATACCATAACAAATGCGAAAGTTTGTATGTGTGTCATTGCATTAGTGTGTTTGTTACTTATTCACGCTGTAACAACTTAACGGATTTGTATGAAATTCGGAATGGAGATAGCTTATACCCTGGATTAACCCACAAACTACTTAAGTTAGCGATAAGACCGCCTTTTGTACTATAGGAAATTATGTATTACCAACTGTAAATCTGTTGTAAATAAAGTGTTATCTACCTATCTAACTACTTATTATCTCGGATAACTGCGGGTGAAACCGCATGGTACAGCTAGTAAAGAATAAGAATGAGAACTATCAGAAAACTATGAATATCGAAAAATATCAGAAATTACTAACTCCCTTTGATATTTTCGATAGGATTGACGAAGGTCGACATCTTTCATCGTAATGCGATTTTGATCGTTATTGGTTCGCGCTGTGAATCGTTTTTTTCTATAGAACTGATGATACGTAAGTTGTTTGCCTGATGGTAAGCGCCTGCTTATAACAATTGCAGTGACACCCAGAACTTTTAATAAAAAGTATTGCGTAGCATTGCATAGCGCTCTTCAGATATTAAGTCTCATAAGCTCATTAAATTCCCTATGGCTACAATATGCCCGGAATACAGTAATTATTATTATTATTAATCAACTCTTTATTTCAGGCAATATTAAGTACATTAAAGTAAAATTAACAGGGGTCCATAGAATTTATATATATATATATATATATACCTTACAGACTAACATACATACAAAAATATAACATTAGGTACATTAAATAAACCACACACACTATTTCACAGGGTTCAAAAATTTCGCTCCTTCCCTGTACTACCCCTATAGGCCAGAAGCCAGAATTCAGGAACAGTTCCTTATGCACCGCTGGAACTTGAAGCCTATAGGACTTGAATTCAGTGGTCCTAGTCAACTCCAGCCTCAACAGTCGCATTGCTATTTGTCCCTGGATCCGTCCAAGAAGCGTTTCTTTGATGTACTTCAACACTTCATCCCCTGATGTTTCAGGGTTCAAGCGGGAGAGGTAGATGGATACTGTAGGCTCCACAGCACGGAGTGTAGACGCCGTGAGCGGGGCGGTGCCACGTTTTTTGCGGCTCGGTCGGGGTCGACACCTTTTCTTCTCCACTGTAGTGAAGCTGTCATTGTCAACCTTGTTCATGTCATGTACTTTCAGCCTCGTACAAGAGGATGAAGGGTGGAGTAATGCTTACACAATAGTGCTTGGCGGAAGAATAACTATCAAAGTGGAGGTACCTATCTAGACGGCCTCCCGCATATGAGAGACCTACCACAAGTATAATTCTCTTTTGAGGCGAGTTTTAGTTTCCGCTTCTGCCAAGTAGCCAACTGGCACATAAGAATCATATTGTCAAAAACAAACAAAACATTAAAACAAAACTTAAAAAAAAAATGCTCCTCAGTTTCTTGCCGCATCTTCTGAGTAGTGCTTCTTTTTCCGATACGGTGGTAGAGACATGCTAATAATTGACGTTCGTGTGTGATGCAAAAACTGAATAAAGAACTTTTGAACTTTGAACAACCTTCAAAGTTCATTAGAAGGCAAACTTTCAGACATGTGATATAACCGCCAAAATTGATAAACAAAATAAAGTTAAAATTAATGAGGAAAGTCATCTCAAATTACGTGAAACTAATTGCTAAAAGTGCCAGTGGAAATACGTCCAGCGTACATACATAATACAGTTACTGGGTGTTTGGTGTAAGTGACAGAAGACAATGACAAATTAAAAAAAAATCTTATAAAAACTGTTGGCAACCCAACATAATTTTATTTTTATATAGTTGGCGAGCATGTTTTCTATATTAATGTTGTCAATACTGATGAATAGCATTGTATTTATACGGTTGGCTATAGGTCTTCCACCCCACACTTTCCATGTAGACTAGGCTAGCTAGACGTAGGTACATATCTTTCTCTAGCATCGAATAAGCCCAAAATAATATTCCTGAAAAAAGTGTTTTTCTCTCCGTCCCACCGTCGCACCACATCATATACAGTCCACGCTCTCCAACTGGGTGTCGAACAAAAACAACGTTTTTTTGCGTCTTTTGAGGTTAGGTCTGCATTGCATGACTAAATGAATTTAGAATGCATTGTCATCGAGTTGTGAGCTACCCTGAAAGTTTCAGCCGGATGGATAGTTTAAGGGAAGTGCTCGAGATTTGAGTAGCAAGATTCCACCCGGAACGACAGACAGACAAACATGAAAGTGACTTAATAAAAACGTAGTATTAATAAAATAGTGTCGGCATTAAGATACAGCGTCCCTTTATATAAATGCACTGACTATCACCTATATACTATAACAACTATACAAGACTTACTAAACTGACACTATAATTCTTAAAAAAGGAATAGGTTCTCAATATGACATACAAAAAAAAAACAAATATGAATGATTAATTAATTAATATAAAATCGATTTGATAAATGATCTTTGTTTTTTTTTAATTATTTTTTATTGAAATTTACATTCATATTTGCTTGACGTCATTGTATGTAATAATTATGAAATGTAACATTAACTCAGTAAAATTTCATGTGTCAATTTGACAATTACATACTTTAATACTTTTAATACTTGACTCGAATCTTTGTTTCATCATATTTTTATTATTGTTTTTAACTGACATTTAAATTATATTTATTTTCTTTAAAGCTTGGTAATAACTAATTATAATACTTGACATTAATTGATTGATTGTGATGTGAAATTTAATTCAATAATTCTATTTTATTAAATATTCTTGCTATTAAATTTGAAAATATTATGTTTGCACACCATTGTTACGGTAGGATGTACCGATTCTAATTCCAATTATTACCATCTGCTTTGTACTACATTCTGGCAAATAAATGATGATTATGATTATGATTATGATTATGATTATGATTATGACTGTTTTTTTTGTGTTTGTTACTTCAGAACTCCGTCATTTATTTGGAAAATTCTGCGTTAAGTCCAGTATATATAGCTTTAGCATGGTCCCATATAAATTTAATCGATATTTGACCCTGGACTTTGAAGATACATTAAAAATAAAAAGGCGGTTTTTTTGTTATTAAATGTATTATAGGATTTGTAGATGTTTGTTACTCAATCGTTCGTTCATTACATCCTTGAAAAGTACATTGGCTACTTTGTATCCCTAAAAGCGCGGTCGAAACCGCGGGGCCCAGCTAGTTCTTTTATATTCTGTATGTCCAGAACCTTAGAATCTATCTCGGTATGAATCTATGAAATTTGGTCTGAACCTCAGGTACCTACAGACCAAATGTCATCAAAATTCGTTTATTGCTTTTTGCGTGATTGAGTAACAAACATCCATCCATCCATCCTTGCAAACTCACATTTATAATATTAAATAGGATAGGACATGGCTTGCTCCACGACCAAAAGCAAATATTGTGTTATAAACGCCAAGCGCCATCTGGCGGTGACGGCGCCGTTCGTTAGACTGTCGACTGTCGAATTAAAATTAAGCTACCTACGACGATGCCAGCGTTAAATTATTCCTTAAACGTTGTGTACGTATAGCTTCTATAGGTGGATATAGACAGAAAATCGACTAAAGACTGAAAAATGCGTACGTTTCTACGATAAACCGCTTCGCCATTACGATAAACGTTCCGCTTTGCCAGTTATTCAGCTGCTACCATCAGGCAAACGACTAGCTGTGAGACGAGCTGGTCATTTGTCTGATGGTTAGCAATCCGCCAGCCCATAACAATAACAGGACCACCTAGAACTTTGTTTTGCAAAATCCTGCGCGGCGCTGCACTGCACTCGTCACCCTGAGACAATTAGTTGTTGAGTCTCACAATGCCCAGTAATTTCGCTGGCTACATACCCTTCAAACCAGAATACAGAAATGCTTGCACACTACTGCTTGAGGCTGAATAGCTGGCTAAGCGGTGGTACCCACCCAGACGGCCTCTCGCATACGAGAAACCTGAAACTGGTAAACCTCGTTCGTTCTTGCCAGAGGCGGCAATACATCATCATCAGCCCATTACGTTCCTTTTGTTGGGCTTTTTCTCAAACAGGGCATAATGCGCCACACCGGCCCGTTGCTGGTTAGATGTCACATATCCTTCCTCACGATGTTTTCCTTCACCGTTTTCAGAGCGAGTGTTGAATCCGCAGATAACTTATGAAAGTCAGTGGTGCAGGGCCAGCGGGATTCGAACTCGGGAGCGTCGGATCGAAAGTCGCACGTGCTTTTACTGAGTCACACTCGGCAGTTGATTCGGTGTAAACGCCACCTTCGACAAACCCAAAATATAATTGTACTACAGTGAAATGTTGCGCGATGTCAGGGAAAGTTACCAAATCAGCAAAAACTAAGGTAATAAATACCTTAGCACTGATTTTCAGCCGGAACCTATGACCGTGACATCACGAACAGTTAGATATTTATTTATTTACAATTGCCCACTACACTTACAGTTGTGACCAAAGCGTGTATTGGGCCAATTAAAAAAAATGTTTTGTAATTACTAACTTAAGGATCTAATACACAACCTTATAAATAAGGGGAGTTTAGTGAAAAACAGGTCCACATCCGGTTCCTGAGCAATGAGGGCGTTAAGCAGACTTATGGCCTGGGCCGTGGGGGCATACTGAGCCGTCTGCATACGCACCATATAAAGCGAATACAAGATTAGTATATGATTTTTCTTATGGAGTTCGCCTGGTGGTAAGCGCTACGCCTGCCCTAACTATTGCAGTGCCACTCAGAAATTTTAATACCATAAAAAGCACTGCGTAGGACTGCTTTGCGCACATCACACTATCAGATATTGTCTCATATATGCCCAGTTTTGCTGGGTACAATGCCTTACAATGGTGTAAATGAGCCCTAATATATAATTAAAGGTAGACTGTATGTTACGTGTTATGTTACACGTTCAATATAAATGCTAATAGATGATGGCTTGGCACTATAATATTGTCACTGTAACACGCGATTCTTGAATGTAATATTAGTGTTAAGACGAAACTTTCCATGAACATTTTATTAAGCATGTTTACCCTAATGACTAACATTATCTTCAATACTGCTGTTTTGAAAAGTTCAATCCGCTTTTTCTTACCTATACCTAAACCTACATGTGATCCTATCACTTTATAATTATATATATATATATATATACATATATATATATATATATATATATATATATATATATATATATATATACATATATAATATATATATATATATATATATATATATACATATATATATATATATATATATATATATTTAGTATATCTCGACGTACTTTTGCTCAAAACGTAGCTGCACACCCACTATATTTCTTTCACGACCTGGAAGACTGGTAGATAATGCTAAATAGTATTAAGTCATTCCTTGTACCATTTTTGTGCAAAACTATTAAATAAATAAATAAACTTAATACAGGTATTGGATCTGCAATTATCTCGGAAATTCGCCATTTTAGAACCTTATCACACGACGCGCGTTTACGCGGCAAATGCGCCGCGCTCTCACGGCGAAAACGTTGCGTACTCACGGCGAAACTGCCGCGCACTCACGGCGCATACGTTGCGAATTCGCAGCTTTCTTGCGGCGTCTTTTGGACAGGCACTAGTAGAATATGGAATGATACATCAATCTATACTCTCTCTCTCTCTCTCAATGACCGAGTCCCAGCAGTGGGAACGTAATGAGATCGGGCAAAGGGTACGCTGAAAATCAGCCCTATGTAAACTAGATTTTACACAGAACGATGTTGAGCTTACCCTTTATTGTCAAATTATAATCTTATATAAATATTGTAGTTATATAAAGGTTGTTGGCAATAAAAACTAATTTTCTTTCTTTCTTTTAATGGGCGAATGATGATGATGATGATATCTACCAAAACGTATGTCAGGTTGCGTAGCAGCGGTGAAGTGCGAGTGTACAATATTGAAGGAACGTGGCGAAGTCATCGTGTACAAACCGCGGTTTCGCCGCGGGTTCTGGTCCAGGTTTCTCGTATGCTGGAGGCCGTCTGGGTGGGTACCACTGTTTTATTAGTAACTCTGGTAAGCAGTGGTGCGCAAGCATAACTGTGTTCCGGGTTGAAGGGCATTGTAGCCAGCGAAATTACTAGGCATTATGAGACTCAACAGCTCATTGTCTCAGGGTGACGAGCGCAGTGCAGCGCTGCGCAGGATTTTGCAAGACAAAGATCTGGGTGGTGCTGTTATTGTTGTGAGCTGGCATATTGCTTACCATCAGGCAACGCACCAAAGACCAGCTCGTCTCGTCATTCTGTTACATAAAAAAATGGAAAATAGCCACCGTTTTAGTTTTGTTTTGAATATATTAATGTTGTAAATGTCAGTGATATAATTAGGTAATGAATTATAAACCCGGATAGCGCTAACATAGGTAATCTTCACATAAATCATTGATCTCATAGGAGTCAAACACAAATAATCATTTCCTCTGATAGGGGCGCTCCTTAATCACATTTCAGATTTCTCTTTAAAGAGACGTAATTATTTCTTACCAACAAAGACAAATCTATAAAACCCTGTCAGAGTAAGTACTATTTTCTTCTACTTCTTTAGACAAAAGATGCAAGGATTCTTTCTTTAGGTTTTGGAAAAGGATATATGCTAGTTTTTATCCCGGGAAACCGTGGGTGAACCCGCGTGTCACAGTTAGTATCAAATAAAATTCCAATACTTTATTACTATTCATTGCACCATGCATAATATGGAATATGTAAACATAAAGTCATTTATTTAACGTGGCCCAGTCACGTGATACTGCAATCAATTCGAACAAATAAATTGCTACGAGCATGCTACGGCGTAGTGTCGTAGCGTCGTAGCGCTACGCCGTAGAGATTGGTTAAGTTTCTGTTGACCTATGTAAGTGTACCATTAATTATTCTGTAGTGAAAAGCAGCAGAGGAATCGTGTAACTCAAACAGCGATTTCGATCGCTTTCAATTTCAAATTTAGAAGGCGGTTGCATCCTTCAAACTGCGATACCGATCATTTATAGCGATCGTGATTAGGATAGGGGTTGGGACGCGCACTTTGAGTAGAAAAGTAAGACAATTCCACAGACAAATACCGATCAACAAGATATCTTACTCGTGATGTACTCGTGGCAGGTCTCTCGTATACGGGAGGCCGTCTTGGTAGGTACCACAGCTTTGCCAGTTATTCTGCCACCAAGCAGTAGAGCGCAAGCATTACTGTGTTCCAGTTTGAAAGGCATTGTAGCCTGCGAAATAACTGGGCATTGTGAGACTTAATTTCTGATGTCTCGGGATAATGAGTGCAATGCAATCTTATATCCTACGCAGTGCTATTTATGGTATCAAAAGTTTTGCGTGGCACTGCAATTGTCATGTGCAGGCGTGGCGCTTATCAGCAGGTAAACGACATGCTCGTCTCATTGTTTAGTTTTATAAAATAAATACGTATAATAAGCGCCACACCTGCCCATAACAATTGCATTGCCATCTAAAACTATTAAATCCATAAATATTTAGAGCTGATGAGCGCAATGCAGCGCTACGCAGCACTTTTTATGGTATCAAAAGTTCTGGGTGAAACTGCAATTGTTGTGGGCAGGCGTGGCGCTTAACGACTTGCTCGTCCCATTACTCAGTCCCATAATTAGAAAGAAAGAAAGAAAGAAAGAAAATACATTTATTCAAGACAGATACACGCAACATTACATTAAGCTAAAATACTACACTACACATAACAAATAATACTATACATACAACAGGAAAAAATAACACATGTAATAACATACCTATATAATAAATACATAATATAATTATAGTATAATGGAATGTTGCGCGATGTCAGGAAAAAGTTCCGACTCAGCATAAAAACTAAGGTAATAAATACTTTAGTACTGATTTTCAGCCGGAACCTATGACCGTGACATCACGAACAGTAAGATAAGAGACGAATACAACATAAAAAACCGGCCAAGTGCGAGTCGGACTCGCGCACGAAGGGTTCCGTAACATTATCTATAAAAACGGCAAATCATGTCTGTTGTATAGGAGCCCCACTTAAATATTATTTTATTCTGTTTTTTAGTATTTGTTGTTATGGCGGCAACAGACACAAACACATCTGTAAAAATTTCAACTGTCTAGCTATCATGGTTCATGAGATACAGCCTGGTGACAGACGAACAGACAGACAGACAGACAGACAGACAGACAGACGGACGGACGGCGAAGTCTTAGTAATAGGGTCCCATTTTACCCTTTAACTTTAAAAATATCTATCAATCATATACCATTTCTAGACTATACCATAAAATAGGTAATAGTACTAACTAGGTAACCATAACTGATTCATTACGCGTAGCAGTTAAATTGAATTCCCTTCCCTAGAGTTAAATGCGGCATAATGCAGGCTTCCGATGCGACTACCTGTCCGGAATGAGAACCGACGTGCCCGAACTGTAAAATAAATGATAACCTCTCTCAGTCCGTTACTTAAGTCCACCCAAAGGTTGTTTGGAAGAGATTGCTTTTAGCAATATGTCCGCGAAGCTTTTTTTTATAGTCTATGTATTTTAATTACGTACTGCAGGCAATACCTACTTTAATAAACCTAACTTGGTTAGGCAAAATAATAGTTTTTCTTTTTCGATGTTTATTCAAGACTTATGTACGATATATACTAGTTACGTCCTTTTATTTAGGTACGCAGAATTTAATGACTTACTGATAGACAGTTCATTTATCAATATCTACATAAATGTTTTTTAATTTACCAGTGTTGTATATCTACATTATATCCTGTGGAAATGTCTGATGCAAGTTTATTTTAACGCCATCTATCTTTGATATAAAGTACTACCAGTGCGAGCGAACCACACAACTTCGAAAAGGAAAACAACTTCCATCACAGGTCGCTGCTACACACTCACTCTCGCGGGCCGTTAACGAACTATAACAATTTTTATATGTCACTGTAAGCTGAGTTTACTCATAGTTTAAGCTAACGTGGACAGATGGCGCTATTTACAACGTTTGGTATTAGCTTGGGATTTTGAAAAGTTTTGTGAGTGTTATTCATAATTAATATAAAACGACACAATTCGACGTTTAACCGTGAGTCTTAGCCGTTTTATAACAATCACCTATTTATTTATAAAAACCTGCTATTTTATAACAAGAGCCATGGAAAAAGTTCATTCTCAAAATAATGCTACTTAGTGTAATTTTCATAAAACTTTGAACCTATTGCACAAAAATACAATGTCAATAAAATATTAAATTTAAACATTATAAATATAAACTATGTGACAACCTTTAGCACATGTCTCCAATCTCCATATAAATTAAGCGACAAGGATAAAGATAAACGCGTTCAAAATTGGACCTAACTCTGTCACCTTGTAATGACAACCCTAATGTAAGATATCAATACAGCACAGCATAACTAATCCGTGTTTTATGCAGACTCTTGCTTAGCACCTTTTCATTTTTATTATTTTTGTTCACAGACAGGACTCATCCAGTGACGGTGGCAGGGAGAAGACCAGCAGACTAAATGGCTTCTTGAGCCTAAAGACTCCACTTATCAGTACCAAGACTTTGGGGTAAGTGATATTATATTAACTTTCAGATCCAAAGAAAAATTGAGGGAGAATCACCTACGAAACGTAAGTTTGGTAGAACCAGCAACAAAATAAACTTTATTTGAACGTAATAAAGTTCAATCAAGCATCAATTTTAATCAGTGGTCGCCGCAATCTCGCAGTGAAAACTCGCCCTGAGAAGCATCGGATATGCTCAAAACTTAGGTCGACTAAATCGATAAACTATGTGAGTCCTAGGCTGAATCAAACTCACGAAAACTTTCATAGTAAAATTTTAATCAAATCGACTCGTACGAAATATGTCTTCTTACGCTCGAGATTACATACCACCGTATAATCTCAAGTTAAAGGCAGATAGTTTTTTTTAATGAAAATTACCTTTTTACTTGACTTTAACCCGCAATTTCAGGTTAGCGCAAGTGAGCCTCAGTATGTAATAAATACAGTAGTGTTCTGAAATTATTGCATCTTTAATTTTTACGTCTGGAGCTCTAGCTCCAACAACACAGACTTCTAAACCCACGGACTCTACATATCACCTTATTATTTTTGAGAATTTGATTTCATTGCCATCTACATTTTATGTTTGGAAACTTTCATCCGACAGTCTCCTGCTGAGCAAAATATGAAGTGCTTACAGCAACTTTCGATAGATGTCATCACATGTAGGTTGAGGGAGGAAAAATCAATGTTTATACTCCGTTATGAGTTTCTTGGGATGCGTTAACGTTCGCTGAGAACAAAGCAGTACTTACATTTTTATTTGCGTAACATAATCTCATTACGACGCTGATGTTTTCATTTTGTCAAAGTAATCAAAACAAATAGTAAGGTAATTATAGAAAAAAATACGACAAAAAGTAATATACAATAGATAATTATTACTTATAATGTAATTATAATATAAGTACAAAGAGATCAACTACAACGTAATGCTACAAGTCATCTTTTTTCTATGCTTTTATAAATTTCTTGTATCTAGGAAATTCCATCCTGAACACCCAGGCAAAATTGTTATTTTAAAAATTATGATGGATGAAAAATTATTTTTACTTTAATATTTATTCTTAAAATAATTTCCCTGTACATAATCGAATCCGCTACATGCTATTAACTGACTTGCCAAACTACTACACCATACAAACTGCCACAATCCGCGTAAATAGAGTCATAACGGGATATTGCGTCAATCATAGATTGAAACCCGGTGGTGTGGCATAAACTCCTTTTGGGAGGTATTTCTAGTGATATAAGTGATAAGAATGAAGCGAGAATTTGATTTAGAAACAGGATATTTACCATGTATTTGTTTTGTTTTGAGTTTTCGATATTTCGGCACTGTTACAAGCACCATGATCACGACGATACTAAAGTTTTTGCGAGTGGATTGTTGATGTTATAACGGGCAGAAATATCTGTCTACCCACTTCCTCTCGCGTTTTTTGCGCGCGATACAATTACTACTTTCACCTTTGTCACTCCCAACTCGATTTGTTTCTCGACACACAACACTCACTGTATCCGCTCACGAGATTTTAGTTCTTTTATGTTATTATACATAAACGCACCACTGGATCCCAGGCTCTCGACAGTGGAAGTCGGTCCTCACGGTAAGAATGAAGCGATTTATTTGCATTCCCTTTGGGGGCTGTATAAAATTTCCTGTATGTTTTTTTTTATTTATATAAATGTTACAACTTTTCTTATATTACTAACACCTTATAAACCTTAAAAAAAATAATATATGTAAGCATTGACAAATAAATAATTACGCCCAACGATGATATACATAGAATCCTGGCTCCTAACTAGGATTCACTATATCTAGGGAACCAAGACAAGAACCGTAATCCCACAACACTCAGACACAAAACAAATGCTTGCGCTTTTTTCTGTCACAAACATTTGTCCCGTTGCGGGAATCGAGCGAACTTCAGTGGTGTATGTGATTTGAGCTAACCTGCCACTATAACCGCTTCCTTTTATAGCTTGTCACCTACCCTAATCACCGTACAAAACGGTATTTTTCCCGTCATTGTACCTGCCCGAGTCCGTCGAAGAGAAAATATTTGTACAAATCGTTCCTTTCGTAACATTCTTTGGAAATATCTTCTTTTCTTCAAAATTCGAAGACTGTTATAAATAAGGACCCTTGGAGAAAACAATGCGTAGCCTTGGCTATTGTAGGGACAAGGTTATATAAACCGACACGATAAAATATGGTAGCATATAAGTGGATATACACGAAAAAACGTTTCTTCGTACAAAGTTTGGAGAAATTGAAAATATATTGACTCCGACTGCGTTTTGATATCCCCACACGAAACTACCTTCACTTTGACATTGTCGCGACGGCGTTGATGAATTTTTAACATACTTCAAAAAGGAGAAGGTTCTGTATTCGATTGTATTTATTATTTTATTTTATGTTTGTTACCTCAGAACTCCGTCATTCATGAACCGATTTGTAAAATTATTTGGGTTCAGTATAGCTAAGAAGTGGTCCCATATAAATTTCATCGATAAAATTGACCTTGGACTTCGAAGATACATTGAAGCCGGTTTTTTGTTTGATAAAACTAAAAGCTAAAATTTTAAATATTATTTTATAGGTTTATAAGCATGTCTACCAATTTCTTTCCCATATTCAAATCGAAGTTCGGGCCTAGAAAATAAATGCGAAAACTGGCTCTACCAGTGCTTCGGAAATACACCCGCTAGGTAAAATAGAACCACGAAACTGCGAAGATGGCAGTAGTCATTTGTGCCCCTACCGCTTCAGTTCTTATTTGCAACGCACTAGTGTGTCAACCAAATAAAAGCTACCTCTATCCCTTGAGCTTATAAAACCAATATAGATTTATGTATTATCTCTAGCTCAAGAAGAATTGGAAGATATAAAGATACTGTATGATTCAGAGAAGTGAAATAATTTTTACTTATAAATATAAATAAATATCAACGTTTCAGACATCAGTGCCTGAAACCTATAACTTTTTTTAAAGGATCAGTGGTTTCAAATTGAATATTTGTTTTTAAGACGTGAAGTTATTTAGTTTCTTAAGGGGATTGTTTGTTTCGAGTGCATTTAAAAATTCAAGGCAAATTAAAAAAAAAATCTTTGTGTGTTTTAAATTTTTGCTTGCCCTTTCAAATGACTGAACGCAGAAAACTAACAGAGTGCAGAATGCAAAATTAAAAGTATTTATAATGAAGCAAGCTATACACTCACCCAGGCTTTGCACGGGTGCAATTTATATTAAAATTAATAATGTATACACCTTATACACCTACATACACACTACCTATAATAATATTAAACGACATTTTCAAAAATGTTTGTACGTTTGTTTAATATGAATGTAACATAAATATTAATACATTCATACCACAGAAGCATGTTATATCTACATTGAATTTTATTGATAAATTGACCTAACAGGGTCATAAGGCCGTCAATTTTAGGGTTCCGTACCCAAAGGGTAAAACAGGGCCCTATTACTAAGACTCCGCTGTCCGTCTGTCTGTCTTTCCGTCTATCACCAGGCTGTATCTCATGAAAAGTGATAGTAAGAGAGTTGAAATTTTAACAGATGATGTATTTCTGTTGCCGCTATTACAACAAATACTAAAAAAACAGAATAAAGTAAATATTTAAGGGGGCTCCCATAAAAAAGACGTTTATTTTTGCTGTTTTTATGGATAATGGTACGGAACTCTTCGTGTGCGAGTCCAACTCACACTTGGCCGGTTACTTTTTTTGACATGTCTTCCAAAAAGTATACAGTTTTAGATGGTCCCGGTATTTTACCGGGACCATCTTTTGATATCTATCTATTATATTATAATATTTATAGACAGAGACGAGAAAATATATGGAATAAAGAAGATCTAAGTTTCAGGTAAGCTATGAGTAGTTTTATTTCCAACGAAACAAAATTAAGATTTTGATAATCCTAGTTGTTTGTTTTGTAGTGTTGTTTCAAAAAGTTCCCCAGTTCAGCCAATTCATTTTATAAATGTACGTTGATTTTTCTACTCACATTACCCAGATTTTTTGAATTAAGTAAAACACGAATTGAAGTTTGCACAGCAAATAGAACTCCAGACCTTTTGCCCTTTTTATACCCCTGAGGGCCAGTTTTTATAAAAACCTTAAAAACCTACCTACATTTTTAGGCTTTTTAGGTATTTCTGCTCGTATCATCAGAAATCTCTTTATTTTTTGTGCGCTTTTGTTAAGAGTAGTAACGGGCGAGCAAATCGATCGCCTATAGGCGCTTCGCTTGATAGTCGCATTTGTACAACCCAAAATTTATAATAGCAAAATTCTTTGCTTGCACTGCGCGTCACTTTGAGCTCCAGACACGGTTCTACTTAGTTTTCTTTGGTTCTACTATGACTTTTACGTATGACTTCTGATCCGACGCACCCGAGTTCGAATCCCGCTGGACCCGCACCACTAACGTTCTTAAAAAACTAACAAAATAAAATGAAAGGCTACATAATATCTTGTTATTAGCTGCCAATCTCAAACCCAAGAAATTTAGTTTACCTTTCTCCCAATTCCGCGAAAACTTTGTCGAAAGAGCATTGCCTAATCTTGATTATCGTGTTACACACACATGCATTTTACATTAGATCACTCAAGTCGGCAAGATCGACGAATTCGCTGAGTTTTCGCAGCGTTTTCACTTTGAATTATGTAGCGACCTTAAGGGTTTTGACTATTGGTTGATTATTGGATTTTCTCGTGTCTCGTAAAATTGTTTTTTTTTTTGTGTACTGAATGACGAGACGAGCTGGTCGTTTGCCTGATGGTAAGCCATACGCCAACCCATAACAATAACAGCACCACCCAGAACTTTGTTTTGCAAAATCCTGTGGCGCTGCACTGCGCTCGTCACCCTGAGACAATTCGCTGTTGAGTCTCATGATGCCCAGTAATTTCGATGGCTACAATGCCCTTCAAAGCGGAAGAGAGAAATGCTTGCGCACTCCTGCTTGGCTGCAGGATAACTGGCAGAGCACGATGCTTTCATTTCATGATTCAATCCTTCCTTTGTTCTATTTAATGCAGGCTTATGTTGCTTAGTAAAGAAAAGGTGGGAAGACATCTTCCAAGGAAAAGCTGGTGCACAATGGATGTCAATAGCTAGAAACAGAAAGTTGTGGAAAGAGATGGGGGAGGCCTACGCCAAGGAGGCGACTACTACTAAAGCATTAAAAATAAATACATATATAGATAATAGTAGATAGATATAAGGTATAAGATTGAAAATACATTTCAAGTATTGGTACATTACATAAATAGATACAGATAAATAGAGATTAAAAAAAAAAATATGTAGTAGAAAATAAAGGCTTTATTATTATTATTATAATGTTGCTTAGCAAGTCGAATATCGTGCCGAAACTCCAGTACCGATTGACGACACATGTTTCTTGATATGAACGTTCATATCGCTTCATTTGAAATATCGTCGTGTTGAGCATCAAATACAGGCGTGTCTCTTAAAGGGTTCGCTGAAGGGTAGACTTTCGTCCTTGTACGTATCAGAATCCTTGTAAGTATATTGATATGTAAAGGGGAAACCCTTATATAGTAAAAATTCCGCCAATTCGTACAAAGCGTTTTGGTTACTAGTTTATAGTGCGTGCTGCTAAGGGATGGTACTCTTTGCCGTCTTTTCTCAAAGTTTTCGTTTCTGCCAAGTAGCAACTGGCATATAAGAAACATTATATTGTCAAAAACAAACATAAAAAATAGTAACAAAAGTGCTAAACAAAAAGTGCCTTTAGCTTCTTGCCGTATCTTATAGAGTCATTGTAATAATTGACGTTCATAAGTGCGTCTGTGACGACAAAATTGATATAAATAATTATTATGGGCGTGGGTTTTTTTTGGAAATGAATGATGCGACGAACAAGTTGTTCGCCTGATGGTAAACCCCACGCCTGCCCATAAAAATATATACAATTAAAAGCACTGCGTAGCACTTCATTGCGCTCATCACCCCGATCATATATTAAGTCTCATATGCCAAGTAATTTCGCATCTATCCCAGGCCATCTGGGTGGGTACCACCGCTTTGCCAGTTATTCAGCCGCCAAGCAGGAGTGCGCAAGCATTTCTGTCTTCTATCTTCGTCATTCGTATCTTCTGAGTAGTGGTTCTTTTTCCGATAACGGTAGAGTAATTGTATTGCATAAAGAACTTTGACATGAATAAAGACTTTTTTATTGATTGATTGATTGTTTAAAGTTCAAAAGTTCTTTATTCAGTATTTGCATCACAGACGCACTTATGAACGTCATTTATTTTTATTTTATGTAACTGAATGACGAGACGAGCTGGTCGTTTGCCTGATGGTAAGCAATACGCCAGCCCATAACAATTACAGCACCACCTAGAACTTTGCTTTGCAAAATCCTGCGCGGCGCTGTACTGCGCTCGTCACTTTGAGACAATTAGCTGTTGAGTCTCATAATGCCCAGTAATTTCGCTGGCTACAATTCCCTTGAAACCGGAACACAGTAAGTATTAAGAGTCATATGCCAGTAATTTCACTGATATTGGTGAGGTAATAACAGCATAGGGGTCAAACAGCTTGGGAGATCAGTGATAACAAACATAATAAGGTATTGGACTTGTAGGTATGTAAATGAAGTATCCATTCGGTAGGCTGATGTAGTCATCAACGCAGGTGCCTGCAACAGATATCGACAGATACTGAGCTTGTACCATGTAAATGGACCTAGATGTATATAGTTGTACCTTGGAGTATATGGTCAAGGAGGCGGTAAGCAGAAGCGTGACTTTGCCAAGACAGGTCAAATTGACCATGCGTTATAAAAGTTGGACGTGGTGCGTGTTTTGTTTTTGAGTTCAATGATAGTTTTATTAAATGACTAGCGCCATGTGGATTGTGAAGGTTCGTGGGATTTGGTTTTAAACAAAACGTAGTTTAGGTTCCAACATTTATATTTTTGGGCAGAGCTTCCGCCTTAAAGCACTTATTATTAATTCACAAATGAATGCTGTCAAGCATAGCTGTCACTTTTATTCGAACTACGAGTTTTCAAATCATGTTCATTAAGTTATATCAAGAATGTTATTTTACAATAAATTAACCGACTAAAGGAACGTTAGTAGCTTAAATATTTAGTTAAGAATTATGATGAGTTAGTTACATTGTTTAATTGATGATTAGATAATAAAGTTAATAAACTACTAGTGGCGCCACTGCTGCTGGCGCCAATATGTACAATCACTAGTTTGTAATCATAAAACAACCGTTAAAAATGTATGTAATTGATAAAACCACGTTACAATAATTAAACAACATTTAAACAATTATTCTATTCAACTAATTCAGTGTTATCTATTTAATTCAATAATTAATCATGTTATTGTTTATAGTCGGAGTGTGACGTAGGCTATGGATGGATGTAATTCGCTAACAGGATGGTTTCTTAGGATTAAAAGTAGCCTATGTCTTTTTCCAGGACCTTAATAACCTTCATACCAAATTTCACCAAAATCCATTCAGTAGTTTTGGCGTGATTGAGTAGAGTAAAGCAATATATGAAATAATGCAATAAATGAAATATTATGATGCGGGTTCAAGTCCTGGTCAGTGGTCGTATTTTTTCTTTCCAAATAACTTAGTTTGTTAGAAAATGTTTAGAAAAGTATCACATATTGCCATTTCCTTTGATAATTACTCATAGAGGTGTTCCTATGATACCTGCCCTAACCGATTTCCAGTTTAAACCGGTTTCCGCCACCTAGACCCTATTAGTTTCACTCTCGGCTTGATCTCGCCCAAGGCGCTTTAAACTGATTTAAACTGGCTTGATCCAGTTATCACGCAACACCGTTAACACGTTAGGTCAAGAGGTGGATATAGGTAGTTAGGTAAATAAATACGCCCAACGATCACATTCATAGATCCTGGCCCTTACCTAGGATTCCCTGTATCTAGGGAACCAGGAACTACGAGGACCATGGTCCTTCAGCACCCAGACACGAAACAAATGCTTGGACATTTTTTTCTGTGCACAAATATTTGTCGCTTTGCCGCCGCGGGAATTGAACCCACAATTTCAGTGATGTATGAGATTTGAGCCAACCTGTCCAACCCCTACACCACAGAGGCTGTCAAAAGATATCGAAACTAGTTTAACATCTCGTTGAACCTGTGGTTTTAGGTTCAAAAATATCTAGTCTTCCTAGTTTTTTTATCTTTTATCTCAAAATATGCACATAACACTTGCCATGCGTCTGTGTGTTTATTTGCTCAGTACTTCTAAACTACTTGATTAATTTTGATGCGGTTTTCACCTAAATTTAGAAAATGCCTTAATTAATTTTTTAAAATATATTTAACTTAATTTCACACCCGAAGCCAGGGCGGATCGTTAGTCCGTCATCATCAGCCTACCACATTCCCACTGCTGGTACACGGGCCTTCCCTCTTAAAAAGAGTATGGGCCATAATCTACCACACTGACCCAGTGCGGGTTGCTGGATGTCACATATCCTAGAAATTTTGTGATAATTTCTTGGACATGCCGGTTTCCTCACGATGTTTTCCTTCACCGTTTTTAGAGCGAATGTTAAATCCGCACATAAATTAAGGAAGTCATTGCGGGGCCAGCGGGATTCGAACTCGGGTGTGTCGGGTCAAAAGTCGCACGTGTTTCCACTTAGCCACACTCGCTCATATAATGATAATTGTTTCCTGTTTAAATATTGAACCATGGTACTCCTTCCGGTTTTATCTTCGAGTAGACAGCCATACTTTATCCAAAGAAAACTAAATCTTTATCTGAGGGTCTTATCTATGGAATTTTAGTAAGGCGCCAAACATTGCAAGCGCATAAAAAGTAAGAAATATTAAGGTCATGCTATCTTTCTCTTCAAAGAGGTAGATACTTTTCCCGAAAAATACTATAGTGATAATAATCTTAGTAAAAAGCTCTCGAAGAAACCGCCTTTTGGGTTTTTTATCTACCCTCTTAAATGTTTTGAAGAAAATTGGTATTCTGACGCAAGATACGGAGGAAATTTGATGATGTTTTGCATTTTTTACGTAAATCAAGGGTAATATGTAAAAGTTATTGGTTTTTTTAATATTTGAATAGTTTTGGTAACATTTTACTTTCAGACGCAGACTGGCTGACATATTGATATAAGTACTGCACTCGTATCTACCTACCCGCTATTAATAGGGCGTTTAATAATAGGGCCCTTTTTAACCGAGTTTAAAAAGGAAGAGGTTCTCAATTCGACGATTTTTTTTTTGTTTGTTACGCGATTACTCCGCCAATTATGAATTGATTTTGATGATTCTTTTTCTGTTTGGTAAGTCTTCAGAGGTGGTCCCATATAAATTCTATCGAAATAGATTTACAGTTTTTAACTGACTTCAAAAAAAGAGGAGGTTCTCTGTTCAATTGAGGGGGGTGATGGCTGGTCCACAAGTCATACTCGTGAACGGGTGCTGCTTGCGGGGACTGGTCTGTTCTAGTCACTCCTACTGCTACTGTCATACCTACTTATATTTTATTTACACTTTTCTGTTACTGATACTATGACTATGGGACATCTCACTCGCATTTCTTGTTTTACATTCTGTTAATTCTAATTTATACGTAATTGTGCTGAAAAAAGACATCCCCGCAGAGTTTCTTGGTGCTATCTTCTCTAGCGGGCGTATTTCCGAAGCACTGGTAGAGTCAGTTTTCGCATTTCTTTTCAGCACTCAGACTTCAATTTGAGTATAGGAAAGAAATGGGTAAACATACTTACCTTTTTTTCAAAGTCATGTTAACATAAGTTACAATTTTTAACATTTTTTATTTGTATCATGTGTTTATGACCTTTAAAAGTGCACTTTTGTGCCTATTTAATAAATGATATTTGACTTTGACTTTGAAATTGTATTTTTATTTTTTTATTTTTTTTATTTTTTTATGGTTGTGACCTCAGAACCCCGTCATTTATGAACCTATTCGAAAAATTATTTTTGCGTTGGGTTCAGTATAGCTACGAAGTGGTCCCATATAAATTTCATCGATATGTGACCTTGAATTTCAAAGATACATTGAAGTCGGTTTTTGTTTTTTTCTAAAAATTAATTATTGAAAAAAATTACGAAGATAGAAAGTATAAGTTAAGTCTAGTAGTCGTTTGTTTTTTTCTAAAGAATAATTATTTTTACTTTTGTTTTATATTTGTTTATATATTAATTTTGTATTCGTTGATTCTGTGGCTAAAGCGGAAATAGAAGATACTCGTCCTTAATTCTCTTAACTATTAACAAAAATCCATCCTACTGAGGATTAAATGAACTGTAATTTTGTCTATGATATCCGTGTCGGTTCTAATGACGAACATTACAAAATAAACAATTCAATACAAATCGTTACAATTCGATATCGTCTAAGCAGCCGCTCAAGCATGGGCGTACCCAGCAGTTTTAAGGGATGGGGCAGAACTACATTTTTTAACCGACTTCAAAAAAGGAGGAGGTTCTCTGTTCGATTGTATTTTTTTTTATGTGTGTTACCTGAGAACTCCGTCATTTATGAACCGATTTGAAAAGTTCTTTTTGCGTCGGGTTCAGTATAGCTACGAAGTGGTCCCATATAAATTCCATCGATATTTGACCTTGGACTTCGAAGATACATTGAAGTCAGTTTTTGTTTTTTTCTAAAAATTAATTATTTTACATGTTGTACATTACCTGATAGGCAAACATTTAACCGCTGTCTCACCTGATGGTAAGTGATGACGCGGTCGACGATGTATCATGCTTGCCTAGAAGATACCGATTCACTCGGGACTTGAAGACAGCTAGATTATAAGTATCGGGAAACAGAGACGATGGTAAGGTGCTCATACCTTGGCCGTTTGCATTATGAAAGTTGAAGCGAAACGCTTTGTTCTGGCAGGAGGAATGTCAACCATGAACGGATGCCGAGTTTCCGTACGTCTTGTTGTAATAATCTAAGTAGTAGGTAATCAAACATGCCTTTTAATTACTGATACGTTTTAAATACTGCACTACACCTTACTTCAATAATAACCTGCGAGGGTTCTGACTGAATCTGGCTAAAATTTCGTTTACAAATTTTTTTATGGTTCCAGAACCCTCTTTCTATATATGCACACTCATCATATAGAGACCGACAAGACGGTTTTCTGTCACTGTTGACCTTAACCAAGTTTTTATTCTTCGTAGAGTCACAGAATACTAAGGGACAGCATCACTCCGCAAAGAAATTAAAACAAATAGCGACTTTTGCTATAACGCTATAAAATTCAATTCAGCTCGCGTAGCGCTGCATACCTACCAGTCATATTAACCTACAGAGCGCTTCTCTTTCTATCGCATAGCTCTTATATCTTCTGATGCGGCACGTGTATCGACGCGCGACCCGCTGACGGTGTCCGGCTATGTACTTGTAGCTTCGTACCTACAGTGCGGAGTGCGCTAGGCCTAGTAGAGTATTGAATGACCTTTCTATAGTGCATGTTGTGCAGGACTGCGCAACGGCCTAATATTTCTTAGCTTCGGGTCAGAGAGCAGGGCGGGGCAAATACCTCACCTTGCCCCACCGTGGGTACGCCCATGCGCTCAAGTAATATAAAATCAATTTATGACACATAACGTATTTCCAATAAAGGTGAACAATTATTTTTGATCAAGTTCTATTTCCGACGTCAAGGACAAAATGGCCGCTTGTTTCAAATAACTGATATTAAATTATAATTGAGAGTTAAAGGGAATCAACTTAAAACAGACTGACTTTTGGCCTGAGGGCGTGGTCTATCGACGCTATAGACAAAGAAAACTAAAATAGGGAAGTGAAGCCGCCGAAAAATCCCTAGAGTTTAATATTATCATATGAATTGTATATATATGTTAGTCTCTAAGGTATTTATATGGGCATCTGATAATTTTACTTCGATGTACCTTTAGATATTATTGCCTGAAACCAATTTATATATTTTTTTACTTTTAATAGGTCTATGTTTAGCCACTATCTCGCCTGATGTGAAGAAATGATGTGGCCTAAGATGGAGCACATAGATTTAGAGAGAGATGGCAGTTGAGCGGCTGTTCAGACCCGTCTCGCCGATGGTTCACCAAACATCATCCCAAAACACGACTAGGTCGCTTGACAGCATGGCTTTGTTCGGTGTGTGGATTACAACCACGACCAGAGCCTACGACTCCAAAGCGCGAAAGCGGGTTTCGGTTGGCATCATGATGTTTTCCTTCACCGCATTAAAGCGAGCGTGCAAAGAAAAAATGTTTTATTAAATCTGGTACTATTATTGAATGTCGAGACTGGAGTCAACGAAGATGGCAAAAGAGACTGGGCAGTTTTGTATGGGACGTGGTCCATGAACCAAGTAGTGGTTTTTGTGTTGGGGTACCTCAACTATACCTCATACTCAACTCAACTCAACTCTTCTGCGAAAGGACATCGAAATCTGATCTGACAGTTTTGAGAGTAGCCAAGCAGTAATGCTTGCGAACTACTGCTTGGCGGCAGAATAACTGGCAAAGCTGTGGTACCGACCCAGACGGCCTCCCGCTTATGAAATGAGTTGTATGTAATTATGTTAGTCTGTATTTTTTATGTAACTGAATGACGAGACTAGCTGGTCGTTTGCCTGATGGTAAGAATTACGCCAGCCCATAACAATAACAGCACCACTCAGAACTTTGTTTTGCAAAATACTGCGCGGCGCTGCTCTGCGCGCGCCACCCTGAGACAATTATTTTTATGGGTCAATAAAAAGGTAATTTAAATAAAATGGTTATTTGTAAGGCCAGATGGATGTTTGTTATCAAATCGCGCAAAAATGACAACAGAATTTGATACAATTTTATATGTAGGTTCGTAGATCTTGGAAAAGGACATAGGCTACTATTTATCCCCGAAAAACACTGGTAAAACCGCGAGGCGCAGCTAACAAACTGATAATATATAAAAATAAATCAAAGAAGATACATAAATAAATCAAAGACGATATAAGAAAGGACGTCGTTTCAAGTTTCAAACAATAAACATTTCTTCATCCCTTGTCAAGTCCTTGATTCTATTTTGTAACAAATAAATCCTTTACGACCTTGGTATATAATGAAACCAGTAAACGTTCCAAATATTTGTGGTTTATATTTCTCACAAGTACAGTCAGCGACATAAGTAGCTGAATTTTTACAATCTCTCAATTCAATACACCAATCAATAATGACATGTTGGTGGAAACCAGACTATAAAGCCTGGCACATCGACGTGAAGTCGCAAGCCTATCGGTATTCTACAGAATACACCACGGAGAATATGCTCAAAAATTGCACAGTCTGATCACCATTTTGCCATCGAACAGGTAGGCGTTTAGAGCGAGTGTGGCTCAGCGGGAACTCGTGCGCCTTTCGATCCGACGCACCTGGGTTGGAATCCCGACTCGGCCCTGCACCACTTCGATTTAACACTAACTCTAAAAACGGTGAAGGAAAACATTGTGAAGAAAACGACACGACCAATGACTTATAGTTATGTGCAGATTTTGCATGCTCGCTCTAAAACGGTGAAGGAAAATATCGTGATGAAACCCGCTTACGCGCTTTGGAGTGGTAGGCTCTGGCCGTGGTTGTAATACCACCCACCGAACAAAGCCATGCCATCAAGCGACCTAGTCGTGTTTCGGGATGATGTTCGGTGAACCATCGGGGAGACGGGTCTAAGCGGCCGCTCAACTGCCGCCTCTCTCTAGATCTATGTGCTTCATCTTAGGCCACATAATCGCTTCACATCAGGCGAGATAGTAGCCAAACATAGATCTATAAAGTGTAAAAAAAAAAGGCGATCGGCACAACCAACGGCACCCCTACATGGTAGAAGTTCCGCCTGTTTGTACTAAACGTTTTGGGTCATCCTTTTTAGTGCGAACCTCAAAGGAGTGGAATGACTTGCCGTCGTCAGTGTTTCCACATAAATACAATCTAGACTGAACAAGTATTTACTGTGTAAGCGTGCTACATTTTCGACCATATCATCACTGCCCATCAGGTGAGATGAGATTGTGGTCAAACGCAGACCCACTCAGTTTCAATAAAAGATCAAAAATATACAAATTACACAAATTTTTTTACAATTTCCCTATTCACACAGGATATCAACAGACTTTTAAAATGCAACATTCAACAATATAACAAATACTGAGTGTGTTAATCAAAGAATCACAAATGTTCTGCAACTTTTGTCGTTGACTGTACCTATTTGTTTGGAAAGGGAATTCCTTCCGTGCGGTTACTAAGCCTTTCGCAACCACTACAAGTTGTATGAGAAAATTAGGTTCGAAGTTCAAAAGTCCTTTATTCAGTTTTCGCATCACAAAAGCACTTATGAACGTCAATTATTACAATGACTCTATCTCCGTATCGGAAAAAGAACTACTCAGAAAATTCGGCAAGCCAAGGAAGTGAAGGGCATTATTAGAGCGTTTGTTATAATATTTTGTGTTTGGTTTTGACAATATCATGTTTCTTATGTGCCAGTTAGTTACTTGGCAGAAGCGGAATGTTCGTGTCGGTTCTCTAGACAGACAGTCTGCGACGACCATATTTGACACTGACAACTTCTGTGCTTGGGCAGTCATCTTCAAAAGAAAAAAGAAACAATTAATATGGGTTTACGTGATCTTAAAGCAAGTATATAATTGCAACATCTTGATCTTATTCGTTGAGAAAAAGGTTCACTCCTATCTCAATAGATGGCGCCATTAAGACAAGAAAAATTCGCCACTCGAGTTGGTGACCACCGTAGCTTAATTAGGCAGAGCACTTCCCGCGCAGAGGGAAAATTGAGATGCGGGTTCAAGTCCCAGCCGGTTGTCATATTTTTTCTTTCCGAAAAATCTTGTTTGAGGTTTTTTGCTTAGCATTCGTTAATGGTTCATATAAATATAATAAGTATCAGCTTCTACGTTTATCTATTTATGAAATTTAGTGGTTTTCAGACAACGCTTTAGTTTAGATAACAAGCTCATACCTTTGTTCCTTTGTCAGGTGGATAATGCAGTTTAACTTTGAGTGGCAAGCTTAATTAAGAATCTTACACTTGCGTGATAAGATGCTAATAGGGAAGAAGACTGCAACTTTATCCCGCTAGGGGCGCTGGTGCTCGTTAATGTTTAAGTTGTTATTTTCTTCGTACAGAACAAGAATTAGAATGAACTTTTGAACTTCGAACTTGAACTTTGAACAAGATATATACCTACAAGTGAGAAGGATAAAAACTACCTACCACTGCTGTTGTACGTGTCGGGATGTTTGCCGAGCTTATTATTATGTCTTTGAGTTCGAATTAGGACGCATAAAACAAGGTAGTTATGATACTCGAACTATTATACGCACCTAGAATAAATAGTTCTAGGGACCAGGACAACCAACAAACTTAAATAGCTACTTCTAAGTTGAAAGACATATCTGATCCTACCTATTGTTTAGCTCACGTTTATTTAGTTATGTTCCTAACTATGAATGTAGATCCTTATATACTAACTATAATTAAAACGTTTTACGGAAGAGACTAGTGTCCCACGACACAGGGAATCCTAGTGTGGGAACTAGTGGACCTTAAATAACTTAATTATTATTCCTACTCTATTTGTAAACCTTAGAATAAGTTTCCGAGTGTTCTAATATTAAGTTTTTTTTTGTACCAAAATTTCTAAATGAATAAACAATTTTTTTTTTTTTACACTTAATAGATCTATGTTTGGCCACTATCTCGCCTGATGTGAAGCGATGATGTGGCCTAAGATGGAGCACATAGATCTAGAGAGAGACGGCAGTTGAGCGGCTGCTCAGACCCGTCTCCCCAATGGTTCACCGAACATCATCCCGAAACACGACTAGGTCGCTTGACGGCATGGCTTTGTTCGGTGGGTGGTATTACAACCACGGCCAAAGCCTACCACTCCAAAGCGCGTAAGCGGGTTTCATCACGATATTTTCCTTCACCGTTTTAGAGCGAGCGTGCAAAAAATGCACTTAACTATAAGTCATTGGTGCAGGGCCGAGTCGGGATTCGAACCCAGGTGCGTCGGATCGAAAGGCGCACGAGTTCCCGCTGAGCCACACTCGCTCTAAAAATTTTTAAATTATTATTATTATTATTATATTGTTGGATATTACATTGTGGTTAGGTAGCCGAACAACGAGGAATGACTATTTTGTCCAAACAAAGAACACAATACATTCGTTAAAGTAAGGTTAAGTACCACATTTATCAACACATATTTCTGTCCGTAAGTGATTATGATATACGTGTGGGTGCATTTCACTTGATCTATTGCAGTTCAAAATACATAATTGTGATGACATTATGCTTTGGAGATGCTAAAAAAATTCAAAATACCCACCTTTCCAGCCATTGAGGAATGACACTATAGAGTCCCCGACAGCGTAACACTTTTGGAAAGCAATAGTTTTTTGACAGTAATTTTGGAGTGTTTACCATACCTATGAAAAATTCTCCCATTCGCTTGAATGAAAATATAACGTGTTCTGCGTTGCATTGCAGCCACTATAACTTCAGAAGTTCGTGGTTGGTCTGTAAAAGGTAGGACATCTGTACTATTCTGTACCCCAGAGTGAAGAATAGGGAAATAGGGAATATGCATATGTTGTCGAAAAATCTAGAAATTACTTTTTATGATAGACTCCTGTAAACAGATCAAAAGGTGAAGGTCTCTTTTAGGTGGCCGAGTAATGAATACATTCTAGCGTGGCCACAGAATAATAGTATAGATTTCCTACCTTTTACAGACCAACTACCTACGACTTTCTGAAGCTATAGTGGCGGCGATACAACTCAGAGCTCGAATGACATTGCGGTAACTACATTTCCTTACGGTATGCTTCTTATGCAATCATTAATATTTTGTTGTTAACCAGGTTTAATCTAGGATTAAACCAGTCAGGTAAATAAAATAATCAAATAAAATATATGACACATTTTTATACAATATACATACATTAACTATTTCCATACAGGTAAAATTTACAATAGAAGAACTAGTATTTTGACATAATTTACAAGACTGCAGCACAACTGATACTTAGGATATAGGTAGATAGATAAACACAATGTTAAAAAAAAACACTTGAAGTATTCTAAATAGCATAGTGTCTCAGTTAAATGTCATACTGTCGGAGTAGATCACAGACGTACTTATGAAAGTCAATTATTACATTGACCATACCACCGTATTGGATAGCACTAACTATACATAACTGTCAATTCACTACACTAACCCGAAACGGTTTGTCCTTTTGTGTCCTGAACAGCCTTGACGTTCACATGATGATGAAGTCTACGTTCATGAACTCGTTCTCACTATGTGGCGTTAATTAGGATTAGAAATCCGAGATTCGTTGCTTACATTTTTATTGTAGGATTGTGATCCATCAATGGAATTGGATGATTGGCCATAGTAATCGACAGCAAGGACCTGTAAGATAAATTTATTACACAAAATAAGAACTTATTTACAACATATGTTCTTACATAAGAGGCGAATGCCTTTACTATTAAAACAATTCTACTCTCTTCTTACTAAACTTTAACTTTTTAATTTCAAATTAAATAAAAACTATAATCATTAACTACTTTTATTACCTATATCTTAATTAAATGGTTTAAGAATGCACAATTTTAATACATTTAACATTTTACACAAATATGCAATTTGTTACCCGACGTAATGGGAACTGAAATGTTTATACGATGGCCACACTGACACACGAAACTGGTCAATGTTGTTTTAACAAAATAACACCGAAAACTGAATATATCAAGCCAAATGCAGGTTCTAATTGTCGAACCCGATGTATAGTTACATCCACATAAATTATAGTTACCGAAAAACATCAATAAACACAAGAAAAACACAAACGTTTGAAAACTTAATCTTTCAGTACAATTTTCACTTTACCATGAATGGAACACCCGAATATTTTTTCACATTCAATTCTAAATTGTTTCTAGTACACATTCACAAAGATTCACTTAAAAATAATAAAAAATACCACAACACAAATTAAAAAACCACAAGCCGACCCTGCCGGGCCACTATTTTGACTTAACATGTCATGGCCAGTGTTAAGAAAATGGGTTACGCGATAGAGACAATATGATAATAGTTCTACCTCGTTCTTTATAAGAGCCTGTTGTATAGCGCTATCCTTTTTTAGGTCGGAAAACTTCGTAATTATCCCTCTATAGTGTAAGACCTCAATGGATAAAATTATCCACTCGAAGAATTCAATACAATGATAGGGACCCTTCAGTATTATTGTTCTGTGTAGTGTGTAGGGACCTTGCCTTTGATTTGATAGGGACTCTACAACAAAACATTGAGGAATGACACTATAGAGTCCTTGACAGCGTAACACTTTTGGAAAGCAATAGTTTTTTGACAGTAATTTTGGAGTGTTCACCATACCTATGAAAAATTCTCCCATTCGCTTGAATGAAAATGTAACGTGTTCTGCGTTGCATTGCAGCCACTATAACTTCAAAAGTTCGTAGTTGGTCTGTAAAAGGTAGGACATCTGTAATATTCTGTACCCCAGAGTGAAAGATAAGTACCACGATGATTTACGAATTACAGCATTAATAGGGAATATGCATGTGATGTCGATAGTGGCGGCGGCGCTACAACGCAGAACACGAACGAGATGCGATAGGTACCTACATTTTTTACGGCACGCTTCATAGTGAATGTATAAATACAATACTTAAAGCCTCATAGACAGTCTTCCGAGAAATTCCTTTGCAACAAAATCTATGAAATTCGTGCAATCATTTTAATATTTTGTTGGTAAATAGTTTTTTGTCTAGGATTAAACCAGTCAGATAATAAAAATAATTAAAGTAAATACATAGATGATACATTAATACAATAAACTTCATTATTTCCATTCAGATAGAATTTATAATTAAAGAACTATAATTATTTGACATAATTTACATGACCACAGCACAACTGAAACTTAGGATATAGGTAAATAAACAAAATGTTGAAATAAAAATAAAATAAATAAACAAAAAGGCCCCTAACTAGGATTCCCTGTATCTAGGGAAAAACTATGAAGACCATGGTCTCACAATACCCAGACACAAAACAAATGTTTGCGCTTTATTTCTGTCACAAAAATTTGTCCCGTAGCGGGAATCAAACCCGCAACCTCAATGCTCATAAAAAACCATATTATAAAAACCTTAAAAGTACATGAAAAAAACAACTCGAAGTATTCTAAATAGCATAGTGTCTCAAAGTTCAAAAGTTCTTTATTCAGTTTTCGCATCACAGACGCACTTATGAACGTCAGTTATTACACTGACTCTAACTATCGGAAAAAGAACCACCACCATTCGGAAGATACGCCAAAAAAGTTAGGGGCATGTTTTTTAGAACTTTTGTAACAAATTACAATATTTTATGTTTTGTTTTTGCTCAGTTAAATATCATACTGTCGAAGCAGATCACAGACGCACTTAAGAACGCCAATTATTATAATGACAATGCCATCGCATCGGAAAAAGAATCACTACCCAGAAGATACGGCAAGAAACTGAGGGAAAATACTTAGTAGCTTCTCCAAGTACATCAATTTTAACTACTGTCATTGGGAGAGGCCTATGTCCAGCAGTGGATTCGTATAAGCTGATGATGATGATAATGATGATGATGTGCAACTGCAAAATCACAGAGATAATTCAAATTAAATAAAAACAACTAACTAATAAATCTTACATGCACTGTCGGTACTGCATCACGAACTAGTCTTGTTCGTTTTTCTTTAATTTTTAGTTCATGGTCCTTAAAATGTATTGAACATATCTTCGAATTTTTTGTTGGCTCCCAATCTCTTCTTCCAGTAGCCGCTATCCAAATATTTTTATAAGCTTGGGGAAAGCTGTAGTTTCCAAAATAAAAGCCTTAGTCATTAACTACTTTTATCATATATTAATTAAATGGTTTATGTGTGCACAATTTTACTACATTTAAAATTTTACACATAGATGCAATTTTTAACCCGACGTAATGGGAACTCGAATGTTTATATGATGGCCACACTGACCACAAAACTGCTCAATATTATTTTAACGAAATAATACCAAAAACTGAATATATCAAGCCAAAATCAGGGTTCAAATAGTCGAACCCGATGTGTAGTTACATCCACATAAATTATAGTTACTGAAAAACATCAATAAACACAAGAAAAACACCTACCTGTGGAAACTTAAACCGTTAATACAATTTTCGCTTCGGTTCTTGCAACCAAGAATGGAACACCCGACCATACTTTAAAATTAAATTCAAAATTGTTTCTAGTACACAAGCACAAAGATTCATAAGAAAATAATAAGAAATAACACAACAAACATTAAAAAACCACAAGCCGACCCTGCCTGGACACTATTTTGACTTAACACGGCATGACCAATGTCAAGAAAATGGGTTACGCGATAGAGACAATATGATAATAGTTGTACCTCGTTCTTTATAAGAGCCTGTTGTATAGCGCTATCCTTTTTTAGGTCGGAAAACTTCGTAATTATCCCTCTATAGTGTAAGACCTCAATGTTTCCAGCTATTCTTTCGTCATTTGTTTGTTTACTGTGTACGCTAGCGGCGATATCTACGATAAGCTTTACTCCCTATTTCTTCTTTCCTATTGCAATAGCAGACTGGGGTGTTATTATATAAAGAGATAATGCTGCCAGAAGAGCGAATATGGCTCAGTAGGAGCACGTGCGACTATCGACCCGACGCATTCGAGTTCCAATCCCGCTGGCCTCGCTCCTCTGACTTTTTTAAGTTTCTTAGAGGATAACTGAATTTAACGCAACAGAGTCGTGAAAATCCGCTAGTTCAACAATAATATGAAATATGGAACTGAGTGATGTAATTTCAACCGGGAGGATGGATTTAAACTGGCAGCAGCATGGAACCCAGTGATTAGCAAATGTTCTCGTCGCGGTTTGGGTTCGACGACGAAAGCCAGTGATACCGTTAGTGTAGTGTGCCGTGATGACAACCCTATGTTTTTACAAGACCAAGTGCGGGTAGTTGGTGACAACGCTCGCCTTTCTCGACGCTGATACCCGCATTCTCCAGTCTTCTCGTGACCACGGCCAATGCAACTTGGTCGAAACGTCGAGGTAAATAAAATTAATGTTTTTAGCGCGATTAAGTCCCGTTTTAATATCATAAACTATGTGTTCGAATCGCGAAAGTTTAAAAATTACTAACTCTTGTCCCCTAACTGGGATTCCCTGTATCTAGGAAACCAGGAACTATGAGGACCGTGGTCTAACAACACCCAGACACGAAACAAAAAGCCCTTTTTTTGTGCACAAACATTTGTCCCGTCGCGGGAATCGAACCACAACCTAAGTGGTGTATGAGATTTGAGCCAACCTGCCTAACCACTACACCATAGAGGCTGTCTTATAGATAGAACGGTATATGTAAATAGAAAAGATGAAACAAAAGCCAGCCAGAGGGCGTCACACGTGACGTAAGAGATATGAATGCAAAACTTAACACTTCTATGTACAGTTAGAAAATAAAACTTACACTGGTAGAGTCTGTTTTCGCATTTCTTTTCTACATCCGGACTTCAGTTTGAATATCAAACCTGCGTCTTCGGAATACCGTCCCAATGCTTTAACCAATAGGCCACCATACAAACTGCTTGCGCAACCAAATTTCTTCTATATTTCTAATATTGTCTTACGGGGACGATTATACGTCATCAGTTGTCAATGTTCACATAGATTCTGAAACCCACGACAAAGGTTTTGCTAGTGTGGGTTCCAGGCTTCACCTTGCATTGCATAACAAACCTAACAATTGCAAATTGTTCCACATCTCCAATATGTATTAAAATTGTTAATTGTTACCTGGCTAAATAAAGATATATTTAAAGATAAAAGATTTAAAGATAAACATTTATCAACCGAAACGAGTCTCATATTACAATTTTAGCAACATATTATAATGATAATGTAAGCCCTATCAAATTTTTGATAATGTATGCATTAGCGCAAACTAGGCGAAAATCTGAAGACTTTAAATAATTAGGAAGAAAATATGCTTCAATTTGCAGTGACTACATTTTGGCGTTGACACCTTTGGTCCATGGGGACCGGGCACCAAAAAATTATAGATATAAAAAAAAACCAAGTCTTGTCGAAGCCGCTGGTGACAAGAGAGTTGGCTTATTCCTGGCTCAAAGATAAGCGGTAGCCATTCAACGCGGGAATGCAGCCAGCGTTCTTGGCACCTAGCCTTATGGCCACTTGTATATACACTTTTAGGTTTATATAGTTTAGTATCTATCTATTCGGGTTTTTTGTTACAATTGTAAATAGTTATGAAATAAAAATGTGTTTTTAATTTGGGCATGACTTTGACATCTCGCCTGATAGAAAGAAAAGATGCGGCCTCGCCCATTTCTTGCCCATGAAATGTCTATTCACTCTAGACTTAAAGAGACACAAGTTGTAGCTGTTTGGGAACAAAAACGCTGGTAGAGCGATCCACTCCTAAGTAGTCCACACGATGATGAAATCTGCAAAACGCTTAGTACGGATAGATGGGATATTAACGACGCAAGGGTGGAATAACTCTCCCAGCCTGGAAGTCCTTAGGTGGAAAGGAGAAGAACGGACTAGTTCTAGCAATTAAAATAAAAAAGGAAGAAAATAATATATTGCTTACGCACGCGGGGCACAGCTAGTCAGAAATAACATGAAATCTCGGATAGTATGTAACTAGCTAAATCCTCTGAACTCGTTTGTATTCACAGAGTGTTTTATTATCGAGTACCAATTTGCATATCGTTTTGTTTTGTCTGACTGAAATTATTCATTCTGTGTAAATATTTTGACGTCTCGTCTTTGGAACTTTAAAATAAATCTAATTTTCTCTAAACGCGTTTATTAGCTGTCGCAAAATAGAACCTGCTTACGTGGAGAGCATAATATTAAGAGTGTTTTAATAATACTAGGTAAAAAGCTTTAACTGATAAAGTCAAAGTTAAATATAATTTATTAAATAGGCACAGGAGCGACTGTGGCTCAGTGAGAGTATGTGCGATTTCCGAAATGACGCACCCGAGTTTGAATCTCGCTGCCCCTGCACCACTAACGTTCTTAAGTTATGTGCGGATTTAACACTCGCTCAAAAAACGTTGAAGGAAACATGAGGAAATTGGCATGTCAAAAAATGTACCACTTTGCGGTCCGGGTCCAGAAAAGAAATGCGAAAATTGACTCTACCAGATTGTGTGTGTTTCAGAATAAAACCTACTAGCTGCGCCCTGCGGTTCCACCTGCGCTTTCTCGGGATAAGAAGTAGCCTATGTGTTAATCCAGCGTATAAACTATGTCCATTCTGAATGTCACTCAATTTCGTAGAGCCGTAACAGCGTGAAAAAATAAACACACTAATAATTAAAAACACAACTTTCGCATTTATAATATGACTAGCTGCGCCCCGCGGTTCCACCCGCGCATTCCCGGGATAAAAAGTAGCCTATGTACTAAGCCTATGTATTCCAAGTCCTAAAGTACCTACATACTACATTTCATCAAAATCGGCTCGGTAGTTTTTGCGTTAAAGAGTAAGAAAGATCCATCCATAATACAAACTTTCGCGTTTATAATAGTAAGGATTACTAATATTAATAATAAATTACCCGAAGACATTTAAATTACATTATTTTAAGACGAAACTTCATAATTGTTTTTACTCTATTTATTGTAAAATTGACATTAGATTCATTCATACTTAGCAATTTAAGTCAAATTTAAATTACTTATTATTTTATTTTATTATTATTTTAATTATTTATTAATTCAGATAATTAAAATCCATTTTGTTAGTAAACTTTTACAAAGAGAGTCACTAACATAGTTTGTAAGCTGATACTAACAAAATGGATTTTAATTATCTGAAATTAATAAATAATTAAAATTAAATTAAATTAGTTTTATTAGGCTAGATTGTAATTCTAATGGCCGGTCTCTATTTGAGTCGTCATTACATAAAAAAAAATAGATTCATTGCTAACATTTGCACGCCTCCTTGGAGGTTGAATACCAAGACTTTGATACATCTGAGATTTTATTAACCGACTTCAAAAAAGGAGGAGGTTCTCTGTTCGATTGTATTTTTTTTATGTTTGTTACTTCAGAACTCCTTCATTTATGAACCGATTTGAAAAATTTTTTTTGCGTCGGGTTCAGTATAGCTACGAAGAGGTCCCATATAAATTTCATCGATATGTGACCTTGGACTTCGAAGATACATTGAAGTCGGTTTTTGTTTTTTTCTAAAAATTAATTATTTTATTATTAATTTTGTATATTATGTATATTCTTGCAAATAAACAATTGATTATGATTGTGACTATGACGAGGAAACCATCGTAAGGTCAGAAAGTTACTATAATATATTTATTTAATAAAAATCTTGTCTTAACTTTTTTGCTGACGGTCCCGCGTGACGTCACGCCCAGTGTCTCAGTCTGTTCTGGCTGAATATTTCAGGCCGTAATTACGGGCTCTTTTCAGCCGTTCGCGGCACCGGCCTTAATTTGAGAACAGCTACGGTCGTTATAAAGCCACAGTATAAACAAGAAGTAGGTAAAGTAAGCTTTTTACAAAGGTTTATTTGACTTGCAATGTATGTATGTAACTATGTTTGTTCGGGTAGAATCTTGCAAGCTGAATCAGAACCACTTCCCCTTGTTCTACGAAATTAAAATTTCGCATACTTGTCAAAGTTCAATAACAATGCAATATTACGGTGACAACCAGCTGATTTGATGATGGAGACGGAAGGTGGGCAATGGAACTCCTTGACGGATAATTGTAAACTACTAGTGTTTGGGCTCATTTTAATTTGCTTCCGATTCCGATTACGAATTTGTTTAAAGCTTGTCTTGAAAAATATATTTTTCGACAAAAAAAACATTTTTGTATCATTTAGATTTGTTAGCTTATTCACGAGTATCCAATATGTAATTTACTAGTAGGTCGTGGGAGGCCGTTTGGGTAGATACCACAGCTCTACCAGTTTTTTTTTTATGTAACTGAGTGACGAGACGAGCTGGTCGTTTGCCTGATGGTAAGCAATACGCCAGCCCATAACAATAAGAGCACCACCCAGATCTTTGTTTTGCAAAATCCTGCGCGGCACTGCAGTGCGCTCGTCACCCTGAGACAATTAGCTGTTGAGTCTCATAATGCCCAGTAATTTCGCTGGCTACCATGCCCTTCAAACCACACAGTAATGCTTACACAGTTATTCTGCCGCCAAGCAGCAGTGCGCAAACAATTGTGTTCCGCTTTGAAGCGCATTGTAACAAACGAAATTGCTACGCATATGAAGCTTAAACACTGAAACTGATAAAAACTGTAGTGTCTTACTTTTCCTTCTCACTTTAGTTACACTATGTGTGTACTTTGAAGTGCCTGCGATCTAAATGCAACACCAAAAAAAATGCCTGAGGACTGCCGTCGCAATTTAAATATTATTAAATAATGTATACTGCTATCTAGCTGCATCCCGTGGTCATGTCATCTGCGTTTTCCCGGGCTAAAAATTTTCCTATGTTCTTTTCTAAGACCTAATGTCATACTTAATTTCATCAAAATTTGTTCAGTAGTTTTTGCGTGATTTAGTAACAAACATCCATCCTTACAAAATTTTGTTTTTATAATATTACTAGAATTAATAACTACGAGGGCCATGCTCACACAACACCCAGATACGAAACAAATGCTTGCACTTTTTTGTAAATGTGGCGGGAATCGAACCTGCGCCATGAATGGTGTATGTGTTTTGAGCCAACCTGCACAACCCATAACAATTGCAGTGCCACTCAGAAATTTTAATACCGTAAAAAACAATTTAAAATATGATAAAATTAGGCAGTGCATTGCTACGCACAATTTTTACTAAAACCTAGAACTAGAACCCAGTAATGCATGCGCACTACTGCTTGGCGGCAAAATAACTGGCATAGTGGAAACTGATTTTATTTATTAAAGTTTTGAACGTTAACAAACGTAATAAATATATTTCATGTACAAAAAAAAATCGACACCGCCAACGTCTATTTTTTATTGTACTGAATGATGAAACGAGAAAATCGTTCACCTGATGGTAAGCGCCACGCCTGCTCATAACAATTCCAGTGCCACCCAGAACTTTTATTACAATAAAAAGCACTGCGTAGCACTGGATTGCGCTCATCACCCCGAGACATCAGATATTAAGTCTCATATGCCCAGTAATTTCGCTGGCTACAATGCCTCCATGTTAGTACGCAGTTACTGTTCAATACTAAATTAAATAATAACAGCTGCCGTTTCCAATACCTGCAGAAATAAAAAGTAAAACATTGAGTATGACGTTTTAAAAGGTCCAATATTGCCCCTCCAAATCACCGGTCATTCCCAAAGGGGTTGTCAAATTGACCTCGAAGGGTGGACGTAAGAAGGAATTATTTAAGGGGCTGTAAAAGTGGGAAGAATAAAGTTGAAACTCAAAATAAATTTATTAAATAGGCACAAAAAATGAAATTTTAAATGTCATATACACATCATGCAAATCAATTAATATACTTAAAAAAATGTATATACAAATATCATGACTAAAATAAATAGGCATGCATGTTTACCCATTTCTTTCCCGTACTAAAATGGAAGTCCGGGCCCATAAAAGAAATGCGAAAACTGACTGTACCAGTGCTTCGGAAATACGCCCGCTAGAGAAGATAGCATCAAGAAATGGGAATGTTCCTTTTTTTTTAAATCTTTTAGAAAGTTTAAGGTTTAACACTGAACAATGAGGTTTAAATTATAATTAACATAACAAAATGTCAAACTAGAAGTGCGAGTGAGATGTTCCATAGTCAAAGTACTAGGTATATTGCAACTTTATCCCGCTAGGGGCGCTGGTGCGCGTAAATGTCTAAGTTGTTATTTTCATCGCACAAAACAAGAATTGATTAGATATCGCTAGATATTACAGGTGGTAGGTTGCCTAACACCGAGACTAGCTTCTTAAAATAAAATACCAGCCAAGTGCGAGTTGGATTCCCGCACAAAGGGTTCCGTACCATTACCTTTAAAAACGGCAAAAAATCACGTTTGTTGTATGGTATCGCCTTAAATATTTATTTTATTCTGTTTTTTAGTATTTGTATACGCGGCAACCGAAATACATCATCTGTCAAAATTTTTACTGTCTAACTGTCATGGTTCAAGAGATACAGCCTGGTGACAGACGGACAGACAGACAGACGGACGGACAGCGGAGTCTTAGTAATAGGGTCCTGTTTTACCCTTTGGGTACTGAACCCTAAGAACACAAGTCATAAGTTAAAGTTAGGTTTAGTACCAGCCTTTATCAACACATTTTTGGCCATAAGTGATGAGTGACGTTTGGGTGCATTTTACTTGTTCTATTACAATTCAAAATACATAACTGTGATGACATTATGCTTTGAAGATGCCCAGAACATTCAAAATACCAACCTTTTCAGTTATTCTTTTGTCTTGATTTTTAAACTTGCACTTCATTGTCTTATTATTCCGATTCACTGATGTTCATATGAAGTATATTATGCCATTTTTCACCAACAATTCCAGTCAAGTTAGTTATTCTTAAATTTTTAGCTATTTTGATATTTGTTTACTGTATATGCTAGTGGCGACATCTACAATAAGTTTTGCTTCTTCTTCCCTATTGTAAGTTGACAATAAGGTCTAATGTCACTAATAATGAATAAAAATTCAAACTAATATAATTTTTGGAGACGACACAATAAAATTTATGTATATACATTCGTATTTACAAACACAAAATAATATTCACACAACTAAACGTGAAGAAAATCGAGAGTTATTTATTTCAGTAATTCATATGGGGGCACCCCCTTTTCTCCCTATCTCCGCCCCTGTCGTCAACTCGAGTTGCGAATCGATTCGACCCTGAAAATCGAGTGGACCTTTTTCCGGATTATATTCGAATATCACCCTCGAGTAAGGTGATAAATGAGGGTGGATACAGGTGAGGGGAAAGGGGACGGGTACACGAAAATATTATTTGGCTTTGGGGACAGGCGTGCAATGAATCTGGATTTAAAAATTACGGGCAAATGTGCGTATACAGACAAAATAATTAATAAATAAAAATAATAATAATAAATAACGCCCAACAATCACATACATAGATCCTAGCCCCTAACTAAGATTCCCTGTATCTAGGGGACCAGGAACTATGAGTACCATGGTCCCACATGGCCACCTTAAATTACCTTTAATCACCTTTAATTTTGTTTTTTATTTTTTAATAATTAGTATGGCAACACACACTATCCGAGACATCAGATATTAAGTCCAGTTATTTCAAAGACTACAATGCACTTCAAACCGAAACACAGTAATGCTGGCGCACTACTGTTTGGCGGCAGAATTTCTAGTAAAGCTGTGGTACCTACCCAAACGGCCGGGACGAATACATTTATTTTATATCTCGATCATACAACTCACACAATCTCACACTCAACACTCCTTGAAAATCTTATAGAATTGACTGGCAATATTTCCGCCGAAGAGCAAGTGTGGCTTAGTGGGAGTACGTGTGACTTTTGATCCAACGTACCGTACGTTCGAATCCCGCTGGCCTCGCACCACTGACTTTCTTAAGTTATGTGCGGATATAAACGCTCTAAAAACGGTGAAGGGAAGCATCGTGAGGAAACCGGCATGTCCAAGAATTAATTACAAAAATTCAAGGACATGTGACAAACACCATGCACTATGCCAGCGTGGTGGATTATGGCCCATATCTATAAGAAAAGGTCAATGCCCCAGCCAGGAAAACCAATAGAAAATGTCACCAAATTCAAATACCTTGGTAGCTACTTTACGGGAAATTTGAGTCACCAAGAAGAAGTAAGATGCAGAATTGGACAAGCAAAGGCTGCTTTCCACAAGATGTCCCGGGTTCTTTGTGACCCCAAGATACAATTTGCGATTAGACATCGCATATTGAGATGTTATGTCTGGTCCACCTTATTATACGGTTGCGAAACCTGGGTCCTACTCAAGGAAATCTGCGACCGGTTGAAGGCGTTTGAGATGTGGACACTGCGGAGAATGATAAAAATACCTTGGTCTAGCTTCACCTCAAACGCCAAGGTACTTGAAAAGGCAAATCGCAACCGAGAGTTATTGACAACCATTATGAGACGGAAGGCTGCCTTTTTCGGACATCTTATGAGAGGATCCCAGTACGAGTTTCCAAGGTTGATCCTCCAGGGCAAGATTCCGGGGAAGAAAAGCCCAGGACGTCCACGACGTAAATGGTTGGACGACATCAAAGTATGGACTGGACTAAGCTACCGAGGTCTCAAAAGCGCAGCGTGGGATCGCAAGAAATATTGCCTACTCTAAACTTCAGTATGAAGATGGCACCCGATGATGATGATGAATGTCCTAGCAGTGGAAACATGATGGGCTGATGATGATGATGATGATTTTATACCGTAATAATTTCTTATTGGTGGTAGGTTATGTTACTGGTGGTAGGTTTCTCGTATGCGAGAGGCCGTCTGGGTTGGTACCACCGCTTTGCCAGCTATTCAGCCGCCAAGCAGTAGTGCGCAAGCATTACTGTGTTCCGATTTTAAGTGCATTGTAGCCAGCGAAATTACTGGGCATTATGAGATTAAACAGCTAATTCTCTTAGGGTGACGAGCGCAGTGCAGCGCCGCGCAAGATTTTGCAAAACAAAGTTCTGGGTAGTGCTGTTATTGTTATGGACTGGCGTATTGCTTACAATCAGGCAAACGACCAGCTCGTCTCATCATTCAGATACATAACAAAAAAACATTTCTTAAATAGACTGATAATTTCTGATCCTGATTTCTAATTACTTCTGCCACATAAAAGCAAAAGTAAGAATTTCTAGTACCACAGCAAATTGTATAAAGCCTTTCCACTGGACAGTTTCATATAAAACAATAACTTCCGGTGTAGGCTTACCTTATTTCCGGTACGTAAATATAATGAGAACATCAACCACGTCACAGAAACCGGTATTTACACGTAACGACTTAGAAGCGAATTCTCGCAAGTTTTCGTTATGTACAGTGTATTACAGTATTCTAGTTTGTTCACATTTGAAAAATGATAAGCATACTACTAATTGTTTCTACAGTAATAATGAATTATGTAGATTTTCAATAATAAAACAAATAATGCATAAAAATTAAGGATTGACGATGAGATAAAAATGCCATTTTATATTTTTATATTAATTTTAATTTGTTAATAAATAAATCATCATCATTATCATCATCAGCCCATTACGTTCCCACCGCTGGGACTCGGGCCTTCCCTCGTAGAGAGAGTAATAATAATAATAATAATTAGCCTTTTTATTTACCTTACCAAATATTTACAATTTTTTCCTTAACTTATATATATGTACATATATGTTGGTTAACTATTTTTTTTTTATTATAATTAAACTTAATTTAAATAGGTTAACTTTAATTATTAAATTAGCTTAGTTTATTATAATGTAGCTTAGTTTATTAATTTAGTTTTAAATAAGTTAATTTAGTAGTATTTATGTATTTTCGATCTATATAATTTTCTATTTATTAATCTATCTATCCCTATTCATATCTATCTATCGATCTAATGATCTATTTACTAATCTATATATCCTTATCTATAAATTTATTGATCTAACTATTGATTTATCTATCTATATATTTATTTATCTATCTATCTCATTAATCTGAGAGAGTATAAATAATAAATTATAATTACAATAATATTTGTACGCTCACCTGCAGGGTGAATACATTCATTTATATATTAGAGTATAAGATCTTATATGTAAATTGTTTCGTGGCAATGCATAACGATTGATTGATTGTAACAATGAACACAATCTCAAGCAAAGTGCAGAGCCGCGCAAGATTTAGCTAAATAAAGTTTTGAGTGGTTAGTGAGGTTCACGCTAGTGAGGACACGAGTTCCCGCTGAGCTTCGTTCCAGCGAGCTACATTTTTTTTAATCAAATTGTCAAAGCATCGGGATAGATAATACATGTACCTACGCTATTAGCCGAGTCCACACCACGATACCCGGCCGCTCCAAATCGCGCGATCCAAACTCACGGTCGGTGTAGACGCGTCTCGCTCTATACAAACGACAAAAGAACGAGACAAAACTAACTAATAAGTAACCTGTGACGACGAACAAAACGAAGCAAACGTTCGATCGTAGATCGGAATGTGAATTGGCCGTTGTGAGCCCGGCTATTTTCATTCTTATTTTAACGATCAGACGAAATAACAGCAGTGGAATCGTTTGAAACACCGATTGCTTTCAATTTCAAATTTGGAAGGCGTTGGCATCCTTTAAACTGCGATATCGATCATTTTTAGCGATCGTGATTAAGAAAGGGATTGGGACGCGGACTTTGAGTAGTAAAGTTAGAAAATTCCGATTACGAGATATCTTTGAGAGCGATTGGGATCAGTGTTGGAGTTAGGAGCGATTCCCCTGTAGATTAAGAGCGAGTGTGGCTCAGCGGGAACTCGTGCGCCTTTCGATCCAACGCACCTGGGTTATAATCCCGACTCGGCCCTGCACCGATGACTTATAGTTAAGTGCAGATTTTGCATACTTGCTCTAAAACGGTGAAGGAAAATATTGTGATGAAACCCGCTTACGTGCTTTGGAGTGGTAGGCTCCGGCCGTGGTTTGTAATACCACCCACCGAACAAAACCATGCAGTCAAGCGACCAAGTCGTATTTTGGGATGATGTTCGCGGTGAACCATCGGGGAGGCGGGTGTCATAGCAGCAGCTGAACTGCCGTCTCTCTCTAGATCTATGTGCTCCATCTTAGACCACATCATCGCTTCACATCAGGCGAGATAATGGCCAAACATAGATCTATTAAGCGTAAAAAGGTCTCATTGAACTAAAACGGTCGAAGCTAAGGTACCGTATCCCAATACATAACAAGGTTTCACCTCCCACTGACCCATTTAGCTAATGTGCTTTATACAATTAGGTTCGCAGTTGAAACCTTCCCTTGGGGACGATTTAGATTCCGGGGAACGGAAAGACGGTTCAAGAATGGGGACGGGATGGGATAGGTCTTGGAATTAGGTTCCAGGGATGTCAGATATGATAGAAGCGAGTGTGGCTCAGTGTGAGCACGTGCGACTTTCGATCCGACGCACCCGAGTTCTAATCGTGCTGGCCTCGCACCATGTGCGGATGCACTCGCTCTAAAAACGGTGAAGGAAAACGTCATGAGGAAACCGGCTTGTCTACGAAATCATAAAAATTCAAGGATCATTTCAAAGTCATGTGACATCCACCAACCCGTACTGAGCCAGTGTACGGTACAGGAACGAGCGGAGGCGCGCAGTCTGCGCCGCGAATCCAAAGCGTAAACTCCCAGAAGAAGGACATCCTAATTGTCCGAAACCTGGTCGGAGTTATTCCGACACAATCATAACGTGAGTGTAGCCGTTTATATTTATAATGAAATTATAGCAATGTACGTTATATTAGGCATGTCATTATTACATTACAATACAATACCATAATACTTTATTGATCACCAAAACAGGAAACAGAAGATTATTATACACATGTAATTAATGAAATATAATCTACTTAATATTTTTTTTTAATATAGGTATGAGATTTGAAAATGAACATTTCTGCCTTCCAGCATTTCATCATAAATTTGTTTATTATGTGTTTCGAGTAGCGCTTTGATTTTTGCTTTGACTTCTAGGGTAGGTAATTTAGTTACATCAAGAGGAAATTTATTGTACATATCAAGTTTTAAACAAAATCCCTGTTTTTATATGTTTTGGTTAACCAAGTAATAGGCACTTGTTATATTTTCTCGCTTTCCCTACTTGACTTTCACTCCGCTGCGGAAGTCGTCGCTCGCTTTACTCGCCACCTCCCCTCTTCGCTCCACTTGGCCTCGCGTAGGATCGCTTCATTCAGGACCTTCTTCGCGAGCTTTTAGCTCTGCGTTTTTTATATACACTCTGAAGGTAAGAGTGAGTTGGACCACGAAAGAATGAGCAGCAATTCAGGAAAGATTTGGTAGTCATTTACTAAATTTGGTGTCATTTACTAAATTTGATCTGAAGATACAATTTTTGTTTAGAAGTGTATGGGTATCTCAAGATTGTTTGATGAACATTATATTTCTTTCCTTAAAAAATAAATTGAATATCCCTGTTTTTACCGCTAAATCCATAAAATACCGGTATGTAGGTATCGATACCAAAATACCGTTATAGTTATTGGTAGTAGAGTAACAGTACTGGTAACGTTGCAAACTTGAACGCTCGCGATGAGCCGTGCGAGAGAGACAAGCAATGCAGATGCTTTAATGCGGGTTGCGGGCGGCAGAAATAAACAGTTAATCAAAGTTAATTCCCTTCCTCTTTTCGTAGAAAGCAATGATACATACTTATATACCGGTATTTCATTTTACCGATACTTTCATCATTACTTTGTGGTATCGATACCAATTTATTACCGGTATATCAGTCCCTACTTTTTTTATGAAACAGTCATAACAATAGCAACTCGTTTGCCTGATGGCAAGTGCCACCCTTGCCCATAACAATTGCAGTACCACCCAGAACTTTTGATACCATAACAAGCACTGCGTAGAACTGCATTGCGCACATCACCCCGAGACATTAGATATTAAGTCTCATATGCCTAGTAATTTCGCAGGTTCTTCAAACCGGAACACAGTCATGCTCACGCACTACTGCTTGTTTTAGCCGCCCGGCGTTATTATAAAGTCCTAAATGCAAATTCAATGTTAAAACAACTTTAGTATGCATATGTAAGAAGCGTGGGTAAAAGCAAATATTTCGCGGAAACTCTTTGAGGTAATTTCAAAATATATCAGAAATTGTTGAGCAATTTTCCGAGCTCCAATTTTAATATCTAAATTAAGGGTTCATAAATTTAACTATTTTACTAATCATAATTTAGCCTCGATTTGTAGAATATAAATAAATAAATTAACACGTTACTAGTTATGTTAGAGAGTGAGTGTGGAGAGAGCGAGTGTGGCTCAGTGGGAGCATGTGCGACTTTTGATCCGAAGTATCCGAGTTCGAATCTCGCTGGCCTCGTGCACTGACTTTCGTAAATTATGTGCGAATTTAACACTCGCTCTAACAACGGTGAAGGAAAACATCGTGAGAAAACCGGTATGTCTAAGAGTTTGTCACAAAAATTCAAGACATGTGACATCTTTATATTCATTAGAACATGTTGCTAATTGTAATATTAGACTTGTTCATGACAGATGACGTAGAATCGTCCCCGTAAAAAGGATAGGAGAAATTTGGTTGTTCAAGCAGTTGGATCGGTGGCCCAGTGGTTAAGGCGTCGGATCGGTATTCAGAAAACGCAAGTTCAATCCCCGCCCGAGCAATATAATTTTTCTTCTTCCTAAATATTTAAAATCTTAATATGTGACATCTCCCTTCCCGCACTGGGCCAGCGTGGTGGATTAAGGCCCGTACTCTCTCTTTAAGAGAAGGCCCGTGTCCCATCAGTGGGAACGTGGTGGGCTGATGATGATGTTCTAGTTATGTCTCTGCAGTGCAGTTGCAAGAATTGTTTTTGCACTTTTGTGCAGCCGTCTCTAATTCGATGCCTGTGATCTTATCATATTATATTTATAATTATTCAATCACCTTAACATCGGTGAAAACCTGCTCGTAGGTTTTGATTTTAGTTTTCAAAAACCTTTGTTTAAGCACCCAAATTAAGAAGAGTACCTACTAAAAATAAAATTTGAGTGCTTAAACAGGGTGATTTGTGAAATACCAAAAAGGGAGACCATTTAGGTAGGTAACATCGCTTTGCCAGTTATTCTGCTGCCAAGCAGTAGTGTGCAAGCATTACAGTACAAGTTGAAAGGGCATTATAGCCAGCGGAATTATTGAGCATGAGACTAAATATCTATGATATCTCGGGGTGATGCGCGCAATGCAGTTCTACGTAGTACTTTTAATTATATTCAATATTTGTGAGTGACACTGCAGTTGTTATGGTCAGGCATGGCGTTTACCATCAGGCGGATGACTTGCTCGTCTCATGAAATTTAATTTAAAAAATGTAACTGTTACATTAGAAACGCACGGCTCAAAACAGTTGGTTAAAATGTAACTTTGAACTCAATTTGCAATAAAAATAAATTCAAGTTTTAAAACTACTTAAAATTTTATCTCCTTTTAAAATAAAAACATCCTCTTCAAATTACCATTTCACATAAACCTGAAAAGGGGCTACGAGACTCGTAGCATCAGCTACGATATTCGTAGCATCTACGCGCAGCTACGAGATCGCTACGAAGCTACGGGCAACGCTTCAGTCACTCATGAGATGCCGTAGGGGGCACATCGCTCGGTCTCTTTCGCTCTATCCCACTCTTTCTTAATAAAAATCTTCTTTTCTTCGCAATTATAAGCAATATTACGCTAACGTGTTATCTAGGATTATAAAAAAGTGTTCAGTTTTGTTGTGGAACGCGGAAAAGGCGCCGTCATTGTTGTTATGTAACGGAGGTTTGTATACAGAATATTTTTGAACGAAACTTTTTTGGAATAACAAAGTGATATTAATAAGATGTGTAATTTGTGTTATTTGTCTTTGTGATTTTTTTGGAGATTTTACTGTCCAATAGTACGAAAAATTAGGAAATAAATAACGGTAAAAATGTAATATAATGCTATGCTTAACGGTTCATCTCAAATAATTAATTTTGAGATTCATTTTATGTTCTGACTTAAATAGGTTTAGACTAAATATCATTTTTGTGCAATTGTTTACTGAAAGTAACATCATATACAAGGTCCATATGATTTTAAATAAATAGTAAGAAGAAAAATGATATTGCTCGGTTGATCAATGAAAACATTGACGGCAGATGACGTAGAATCGTCCCCGTAAAACGATATAAGAAGGATAGAAGAAATTTGGTTGCTCGAGCAGTAGGCTCGGTGGCCCAGTGGTTAAGGCGTCGGGACGGTATTCCGAAGACGCAGGTTCGATCCTTGCCCGAGCAATATCATTTTTCTTCTTTCTAATTGTTTAAAATCTTAAGATTTTCACCTAGCATGCGCTAATGCATTCAATATCAAAAAAGGTCCATATGCTTTTAGAATTCCACCTAATTGTATATTAAAAACTCTATATTTTATGAAGAGTAAAGAAATAGTTCTGAATGAGAAGATTTATTTATTTATATATTTATACAACAAACATATACCGAGAATTAAATAAATAACTTATAATTACAATTCATTTATTAAATTTCAGATAAATATAGTCCATATTGTTAGTATCAACTTACAGACTATGATAGTAACTTTCTCTTTATGAAGGTTTCATAATATTATATTGTTTATAATGTCAATTTAATAACAATAATTCATTTAATTTAATAATTATTAATTTTACAATGAGTTTTAAATAATTATATTGTGTGTGAAAAATATTCTAATGAAAAAAGCATACTATACAGTTAATAATTACATAGAAAACAAAGATGCATGAAACATTCCGCTTCTGCCAAGTAGCCAACTGACACATAAGAAAAGTAATATAGTCAAAAACAAACATAAAATGTAGTAACAAAAGATCTAAAAAAATGCTCCTCAGTTTCCTGCCGTATCTTCTGAGTAGTGGTTATTTTTCCGATACGGTGGTAGAGTCATTGTAATAAATGACGTACATAAGTGCTTCTGTGATGCCAAATATGAATAAAGAACTTGTGAACCTTGAACTTGAACTTATCAAAACGAAGAAAACAAAGGGATAGGGAAGGGAGGGATAGTGGAACGGAACTATTATAATTAATTTATTAATTTACCAATAAAACGTGATTGATAACAAACATTTATATCTTTTTTCTATTTTTTTCAATGACTGTGAATTCGTAATGAATTTCTATCCCTTTAATTACAAGCATTATAAATTATATTTATCATCAGCCCACTATGTTTCCGCTGCTAGGACACGGATCTTCTCTCAGAGAGAGAGAGAGAGAGAGAGAGTATGGGCAAAACCCACCACGCTGGTCCATTGTGGATTGGCGAATGTCACATGTCTTAAAATTTTATTGAAGCCGGTTTCTTCACGAGGTTTTCTCTCATCGTTATAGAGCGAGTGCCGTAAATCATAACTTAAGAAAGCCATCGGTGCGGCGAAATATTGATTGTTCTCACTGGTTTACACTGACTCTCTTGATTAACCATTTCTACGTCTAGAATTTGAATTAAAATTTGATTGAGATTTCAAAATAATATTTTCTGGAATACGAGTAAGATAGAGCGCAGCATCCTGGGCGTTAAAAAAACAGACAGGATTCTAAATACTACGTTGCGCTCTAGAACGGGCATAATTAATAAAAAAATAAAATTGAAAATAAATGCTGAATAAATAAATAATAATAATAAATAAATAACGCCCAAAGATAACTAGGATTCTCTGTATCTAGGGAACCAGGAACTATGAGGACCATGGTTCACCCAGACACGAAACAAATGATTGCGCTTTCCTTTTTCACAAACATTTGTCCCGTCACGGGAATCGAACCCGCAACCTCAGTGGTGTATGAGATTTGAGCCAGGCTGCCCAACCACTACACCACAGAGGCTGATGTGGGTAGGAAGGCTCAAGTGAGATTGGGCGGGTTACATAAGCCGTATGCATCCAGATTGGTGGGCAAAAGTCACAACAGAACGGGTGCCTTAAGATGGAAGACGGCGCCCAGGCCGGCCCAAAAGAAGATAGAGGGACGATCTGGATGCATACCAAGAAGGCTGGTTCGTGGTGGCGCAGCATAGGGACGGCTGGAAAGACTTGGGGGAGACCTTTGACTCAGTGGGACAGCATATGTTAAAAAAAGATGGGATTATTCATTGGGATTTGATTTTTAGGATTCTTTGGGACCTGCCCGGTCCATGGTTTCCATGTTAACAATAAACAGTTCTTTGTTTTATTTTAAAAATGGAACAGAACGAATATAAATGTATGGTCTTCGCTTTAGGATAGAACTAGCAACCCATACGGATGCAAATTACAAATGTGCTGTAATTTTTTGACGACTGGATTACAAAACATTGTTTTTTTTCTACTATACAAAAACTTAATTATAATGTTTTGTACATATTGCCCTTTAATAAAAAAAAATCTAAATGACAGTGACAACCGTATCAAAATCTATTGCGTGGTTTAGTAGAAGAAAACGGAGATATCAGGACGGATAACGATTTATTAAGAGATTATAGAAGTACGTCGAGATCTAAAAAAAACTTGTTTACATAAAGATGGCAGCACATGTATATAATTTTGATATTCAACTTATTAAAAAAATTATAACGGGAATAAAACTCTTTTTAACCGACTTCAAAAGGAGGAGGTTATCAATTCGACTGTATGTTTTTTGTATGTTTGTTACGCGATTACTCCGCCAATTATAAATTGATTTTGATGGTTCTTTTTTCGTTTGGAAGGTCATACTTCAGAGGTGGTCCCATGTAAACTTTATCGAAATTTATTCAGCTTTTTTTGAATAAATGAACTAAAACAAGAAATATAGATATAATTTTGAAGTCGGTTTTTGTGTGAATAAAAAATTAATATTATAGTATTAATATTATTATATAAATTAATTATCATTTATCAAATTTTATTCGCAGATTTTATTATATTTCTCGCGTATATAATTACTTTCATGTTTACAGCAAATCACGTTCGCGTATTTTTCGGAAAACAATATTAATTTGGAAAGCCATTTATTTCTTCTCTGACGGGACGTCTGCACATGACGTCCCTTACGTGTGCGTGGGATCTTTATTTTCTCAACACAAAAATAAATACGTATTTATGGCGGCGAAAATATCGTTATCATTGTTTTGTAATAATAAATAGGATTAACGGTTTTGTGAACAAACGAATGATGAAATAAATGATTGAGTCATTTATCAACAAACTTTACTGTTTTATAGTTATTCAGCCGCCAAGCAGTAGTGCGCAAGCATTACTGTGTTCTGGTTTGAAAGGCATTGTAGCCAGCGAAATTAGTGGGCATTATGAGACTCAAAGCTGTCTCAGGGTGACGAGCGCAATGCAGAGCCGCGCAGGATCTTGCAAAACAAAGTTCTGGGTGGTGCTGTTATTGTTATGGGCTGGCGTATTGCTTACCATCAAGCAAACGACCAGCTCCTTTCGTCATTTAATTAAGTTTTTTTTTTAATTATTTAATTAATTTAAGTTACATAAAATAAAGTTGCTTCACTAACTATATTAGTTCAATTACACAATTGTCGATTTTGTGCGTTGAATTGAAAACTTGAGTCTCTTTAAGTCTAGAGTGAATAGGTATCTAATGGGCAAGCGTGCAACACCTTACGCCGCATCTTTGCTTTCCATCAGGCGAAATGTCGTCAAACGTATGCCCATTTAACAATAAAAAAAAGAACAAATTGAATGAAGAATAATGAATGATTGATTGATTTAATCATCACAAAACCTAACTATTTTTACACTTGTTCAGTAAGCGATATAAGCATATAGTGAGAAGACTTAAAAAAAAATCGTTTCAGTTAGTATAGTAATTTGTTATAGTGAATTAGTGTGTACAAGTGCTACCCACAAAGAACACAAGAACAAAGTGTCTTCACCTTAATAGAGACAATAAGAAAAGTGTTAATGGACACATTCTTAATGTTAGCAGGCCTAGCGCAATCCGCACTGTAGGTACGAAGCTATAAGTACATAGCTGGACACCGACGGCGGGTCGCGCGTCGTTACACGTGCCGCGAAGAGATAAGAGCTATGCGATACAAAGAGAGGCGCTCTGTAGGTTAATATGACTGGTAGATATGCAGCGCTAAGCGAGCTGAATTGAATTTTATTGCGTCATAGTAAGAGTCGCTATTTGTTTAAATTTCTTTGCGGAGTGATGCTTCTGTCCCTTAGTATTCTGTGGTGTTAGTCAATCTATCAGCGTAAGTTAAATCTCAATTACTTATTACCCTAATCATTTGGCAAGATTGTAATAAAAAATGGGGACCATAATGTTTATGAAACCATAAAAAAGAAAAATTAATGTTACCCGCAATAATTTTTTTGAGTTATACAAATTTGCAAGCTGAATTTAAAGTACTATAATTATTACAACGCAATGCAAACAGCGTCTCGATAAATGGTCGCTTCGCCAAAACTCTCTTGACGCTGATATTAAATCGTTTCAAGATGGAAACGTAGGGAATAACGAAATAGCATATCATATTATTTGTTTCGCGTCTAGTTTCATTTATTTTCGCCTGTGGGAGGGAAAAACACATTTCTATTTTTATTAAGAGAAAAACACGTATCTTATTTCGAACAAACATGGCTAGTTTAGGCGAAAGAATATCTCAAACAAATAAAAAAACGTGTTTTGTATGTGTATTTCGCGGTTTTCCGAAATAAAAAGTATACAATAAAATACAATAACTACCAAATAAACACATAATATAAAAAAGAAAGAAATAATAATAATGCCGTTTGGGGTAGAACCATTAGGACCATGGGGGCGATATAAGACGGATAGAAGAAATTTGGTTGCTCGAGCAGCTGGCTCGGTGGCCCAGTGGTTAAGGCGTCGGGACGGTATTCCGAAGACGAAGGTTCGGTCCCTTGCAGTACCACCCAGAACCTTTAATATCTACCATAAAAGCAATGCGTAGCACTGCATTACGCTCATCGCCCCAAGACATCAGATATTAAGTCTCAATGTCCATAAAATTTCGCTGGCTACAATGCCCTTCAAACCGGAACACAGTTATACTGGCGCTCTACTGCTTGGCGGCTGAATAACTTGATGTGGTAACTACCTAGACGGCTTCCCGCATACGAGAGACCCACAAATATGCGCTAATGCATTCAATATCAAAACATCCATCTATCCATCCTCACAAACTTTCGCATTTATAATATTAGTAGGGTAGGATGGGTCCGAAACTTCCGAAGTTAACCCTGGGACGACCACAGCCACGCAAACACATACATAAACTTAGGTTTATCTAACCTTATTACCCTGCCCTTGATGATGTGGGGGAGTTTCGTATAAAGAACCTAATATACTGAGAGCGAAGCTATTTTAGCTTAGCTTAGCTGTGGAAAAAAAGGAGGAGGTTCTCAATTCAACTGTATCCAATACAATAAATAACAATAACACTTTATTGCACACAAAATAACATAAAGACACAATATTAGAATAATAAGTCACAAAATATATCGTTGTTTTGACGTACAATGGGCGGTCTTATCGCTTGGAGCGATAAGTCACTGGTAATCTCTCTGGAACTACTAATTTTTTTTTTTAATGTTCTGTCTCAAAAAGACATCCCATTAATATTACAATCTAGCCTACTAAGACTAATAAGTAATTTAACTTTGACTTAAATTGCTAAGTATAGTATAACTAAGAATGTGTCCATTAACACTTTTCTTACTGTCTCTATTTAGGCGAAGACACTTTGTTGTTGTGTTCTTTACGGGTAGCACTAAAGTATGTATAGGTACTACGGTACACTGTCACTTCACTACACTAACTCAAAAGGTTTTGTCCTTTTGAGCCTTACTACTAATCTGATTTCAAAACTATTTGACATGGTTTTACTCACGTTTTCCTTGAACAGTCGAGATCGCAACCGTGAGTGTGAAACCATGTCAAATAGTTTTTTAAATTATATATCAAACTCACGAACGTTATAATCAAATAATTACTAATCTGATTTAGAAAATTCTTTTGACTTAGATTCTGATTCTGATTGATAAACGACATCGTGAAATGCCATAACGTGCAAGATGTGAGCGAGAGATTCGAATTATTTGAAAGAGATGCCTTTTCGAATGATTAGTATAAGCAGACCCCCGACACTCAATACAAATTCGCCGAGGTAACTGTCTAGTACTATTACTGGCGCACCGGCCCGTCCGCACACGTTTTGTGTGTAATTATTGTAGGGATGAGCTAATACGAATCGAGCGCGACATGGTAAACGCTATACGTAAGCAACCTAAGTGTTTCTCTTTCACACCCACTATCGCTTGGCTGGGAGACGCGAAAAACCAAAAAATCTTCGATTCTTATTTGTGTAAGTGCTTATTTGCATACACAGAACAATAACGAACCATTTTAAAAGAGATAGGCAGACCTCCGTCAGTCAGGTCAGGTCCTGGTCTGCTCCACCGTCTTCAGCCGTTCTCCGTCTTTTTCTCAATATGTGTATGTCAAAGTCAAATAGTCAGCCGGCCTGCTTTACCTATGTAAAGCAGGTCGTCGTCGTCATACAAAAAGGTCATAACAACTTCAAATAACATCAATTGATCGCACATATAAAATAAACATTTGAATCTCACTCATTAGTTCATTAAAATTTCATTCGCAGCGAGCGGTGACAACCAAGTGACGCAAGCACGGCATTGCCCATTTTTTCATCGGTTTGTTGCGGGTGACGACAAATTAGCGGGGAGGGTGGGAGTGTCGCTTCTTTACGTAGTAATATTTAGTTTTCTTTGGTATAAGTATCTTGCGCAGTCGCACACCGCTAAGCTTAGCTAGCAGTGGACGTCGCACGTAAATCTCTCATAAACACATGACAAACAACATACATATGACGCATACCAAACTAAAATATGTATGTGTCGTTTTAGACACGGATGGGCAAGGTCCAAAATTTACTTGATAAATATTAATAGGTTTTTGGCCCTTATTTAATATTCTGAAAATTTGCATCATCATGATCCAATGTCCAGTGTAGAGCGAGTGTGTCAGTGGGAGAACGTGCGACTTTCAATCTGACGCACCCGATTTCGAATCCCACTGGCCCCGTACCATTGACTTTCATAAGTTGTGTGGATTTGAAAGCTCTAAAACCAGCGAAGGCAACATTGTGAGAAACCAGCATGTCCAAGAATTAATCATAAAAATTCAAGGACATAGGACATCCATACTGGGGCAGTAAGTCGAATTCCCAGCTGTGGGAATGTTTGTTTCTTATTGTTTTAATGTTTGTTTTTTTATCTTCGTCTGATTGTTCGTGATGTCATGGGAAGGGTTCCGACTGAAAATCAGTGCTAAGGTACCTACTTAAGATACCTTAGCGTATGCTGAGTCGGAACCTTTTCCTGACATCGCGCAACATTTCACTGTATTGTTTTTATTGTTTTTTGTTTTGTCTTTATTTTAGTATGTATATATTCAGTGTAATGTTGTGTGATGTCCGGAATAAATGTATTTTCTTTCTTTTCTTTCTAATGGGCTGATGATGAGGTGGTCGAATGTCCAGCTTAGCTTAGCTTAGCTTATTTTCATGAATATGCGTTATTTATTATTTTAAGCAAATGAACAAAATAAAACCACGAAAATAATAGATAAAATAAGTGAGTTTTTGGACACAGGTCCCCTAGGTTATAACCTACGAAAGTCAGTGGTCAGCGGAATTCGAACTCGAATGCGTCGATTCGAAAGTCGCACGTGCTCCCACTGATCCACACGCAATCGCTCTCGATCTCTCATGGTAATATAAAATAAAAAGATACCACCAGGTTTTTTTATGTAACTCAATTACGAGACGAGCTGGTCGTTTGCCTGATAGAAAGCAATACGCCAGCCCATAATAATAACAGCACCACCCAGAAATTTGTTTTGCAAAATCCTGCGCGGCGCTGCACTGCGCTCGTAACCCTGAGACAATTAGCTGTTGAGTCTCATAATGCCCAGTAATTGCGCTGACTAATAATTTGGCTGGCTGGTTTTCGCATATCTCGTGGATACGGCTTACCTAACTTTATTAACCTTTGATGGTCTTGGAAGAACTTAGCCCAAGGGAGTAAAGTAGTCACAGAGCACTTAATAGTACTTACATAGTAACCCTAGACAAACAACATTAGAAGTTGAGCCAAATAGGGTTACATACATACGCATCATGTATGAAGAGGTTACTTACCTACCTATGAAACATTACCTTTACCTATGTATGAAGAGGTTAAGTTTTATGTAATTGCGATAAGATTAGGTAAGATAATGCTTTATTGTCAAACAACAACAAAACTTACATATATATAAGAGCGAGTGTTGCTCAGTACGTGCGACTTTCGATCCGACGCACCCGAGTTCGAATCCCGCTGGCCGTACCACTGACTTTCATAAGTTATGTGCGGATTTATCACTAGCTCTAAAAACGGTGAAAGAAAACATCGTGAGGAAACCGGCATGTCCAAGAAATTATTACAAAAAATCAAGGACATGTGACATCCACCAACCCGCGCTGGGCCAGCGTGGTGGATTATGGTACATACCATACTCTCTCTATGAGAGAAGGCCCGTGTCCCAGCAGTGGGAACGTGATGGGCCGATGATGATGATGATGATGATATATATAAAGCTTAAAAGTTGCAGTGGTTGGTCTTATCACTTATAGCGTTCTCTTTCAGACAAACTTTGCATGGAGAGAACTTAAAGAATCTGTAAGAGACTGTGGTGTAATGTATAAAATACTAACCAGTATAAAATAATAATATCATATACAGACTACATAATCATATCATACATATTGAGTGACGAGACGAGCAAGTCGTTCGCCTGATGGTAAGCAACACGTCTGCTAATAACAGTTGCAGCACCAACCAGAAATTTGTTTTGCAAAACCTTACGCGACACTGCATTGCTTTCATTAACCCGAAAAGAGAGTTTTTGAAATAAGTAGAGAATTTTTGAAAAAACAAGAACTGTCTTCAAGACTAAACTTATATCTTTTGTTTTTGTTGATTTTCTCAAAAATTGCTGAAACAATTAAATGGGGGTTGATAGTATATATAAAATGAATTTAAATTACTATATATATATATATATTAATTTAAATTCTAAACGTTTATATAAACGATAAAATAACGTATATATTAATTTAAATACATTTTATATAAATTAATTTTAAATAAAATAAAATAAATAATTAATAATAAATTAAAATAATACATTTATTTTATATTTATACATATGTGTATATATTTATATATTATTCTGACAACAACCTACATATTATATTATATATTTTCATTACAATATATATTTTCGTTGCGTTTCAGTTAGTTAGTCATAGTGAGATAGTATTCAAACGCAAAGCCAATCGATAATAAAAAAAACCTGATTTAGCACTTATTTTATTAGGTATTCTGTGCTCGCGGTAATAGAGTGTGATCATTGTGCTCATTAAGTATCTGTAATGTTCGCTCTGTAACACGTTTCACCCTTGTTACAAGTCAGCCTCCACCTTAACACTTTATTATACGTCGACCTATTTAACACCATCTGAGGCAGATTGCTAAATAAATAATAAATGAAGCGTGCTAGTACCTATATAGCGTATTTAATATTAAAACAGCAATTCCATTCGAACAAGTCCATAAGTAGCCGAACTTAAGGGTGCCTTACCTGGAGAGAAGGAGAACGGGTGAAGATCCTACGATATATTGTGATGATTGATTGATTAATAAGATTTTGAAAAGTATCGTAAGTGTTATTCATCATCATCATCATCATCATCTGTGTTTCCACACTACCTTTCCCACAATAACACTGCTTTCTAAGGCTATCATAAAATTGTGTTTATACTTATTATGAATATATATTAGTTTATAGTTATATTATTATTCATTTATTAGGATTTATATTTATATAAGTATCTAATGGTTTAATAGTATTATTTATTTATGAATTATTGTACACCCCCGTCTACTTCTTTTCTTCCGATACTGTCCATCCAAAGGTTGTCTGGAAGAGATCGCTCTAAGCGATAAGACCGCCCATTGTACTACCCTAGTTATAAGGTTTACCTAGTTATAATCATTTCTTTTTATGTTACTGGTATACAATAAAGAGTATTTGTATTTGTATTTCCGGATAACTATAATCTGGGTGTCTTTAAGACAAGAGTGAACAGGTTTCTTCTAGGCGAGCGTGCCACATCTTCGACCGCATTGTAACTTAACAACAGGTTAGATAGCGGTCAAACGCAAGCCTATAAATAATAAAAAAAAAATCATCATCAGCTTTTACGTTCCCACTGCTGAGACACTCTCTCACATAGAGAAAATAATGGGCCATAATCCACCGCGCTAGCCCAGTGCGGGTTGGTGGATGTCACATGTCACGTGTCATGTCCTTGAATACATGTGATTATTCTTGGACATGCCGGTTTCCTCACGATGTTTTCCTTCACCGTTTATAGAGTGTTAAATCGATACATAACTTCAGAAAGCCAGTGGTGCGAGGCCAACGAGATTCGAACTCGGGTGCTTCGGATCCACAGTTGCACATGCTCCCACTGAGCCACACTCGCTCTCAAGTGTTATTCATAATTGATATAAAACGGCTAAGTACGTCTAAACTTCGAAATTACTCCGACTAGGAATCACAGGCGTTTTTTTTATGGAACTGAGGTATAAGACGAGTAAATCGTTCGCCTCATGGTAAACGCAACACCTGCCATAACAATTGCAGTGCCACCTAGCACTTTTAATACCAAAAAAGCACTGGGCAGGACTGCATTCAGATTTTTTGACAAGACATGCGTTTTCCCTGTTGTTACTATGTCGACGTGTCGGTTGTAATTCCGGACTGTTTACTTGTTGGTGTGTAAGTTACGGCCTGCCCTTAATGTATAATGAATAACAAGTTTCGTGTCAGTATAAGCTTAAAGGACTTTTAAATTGCCTTATAAATATTTAGCAGGAATAACGCTACTTGGAATCTCAAAAAAATCTCGCTGGTTTTGTAATAATGATAAATGATAATTTATTTGCAAGAAATATCGTACAATTCAGTTCTTAGTGTTAAGTAAAATCGTTCTGAAATATTTCATCAATCGGCATGCAAATATTTATATACTTAGTTGGTTACAATAAACATTAATTAAAACACTTTAATTAATGTCACAATAAATAACCAGTCATACTTATAAAATAATAAAAGTAAAAAAAAAAATTCTTTATTTCGGACAATATACAAGTCCATATTTTTACAAATAAAACATTAATATTAAAAATTTAAAATTTTATTTTTAAAATTTAAATATTTAACAATAATATTTAATATTTAATAATTTAATAATAGGTTCAATTCAAAATTTACTAATACTTTTTTTAGCGGGCATTAAATGATTTAAAAGACATTTAATGCATTCAATATCAAAAATTAGATAGGGCTTGCGTTTTCATTAGAACATGTTGCTAATTGTAATATTACACTTGTTCGGTTGATTAATGGAAGCATTGACGACATATGACGTAGAATCGTCCCCGTAAGACGATATAATAAGGATAGAAGAAATTTGGTTGCTCGAGCAGTTGGCTCGGTGGCCCAGTGGTTAAGGCGTCGGGACGGTATTCCTAAGACGCACATTCAATCCCTGCCCGAGCAATATTATTTTTCTTCTTCCTAATTATTTAAAATCTTGCAATTTTTATTTATGTGTCAATGGTTGCAATTTTAATAAAATAATATACATTAAAATAATATCTAATATCATTTTTTTTATATACCAATCACAGTTTTATTACATGTTTCATCATAAGCAAATATTCTACACTTTAGTATAAAATTAAATTAAAATTATAATTTGGCATCAAAAATCATCATCTTCATCATCATGCTTTTCAGTATTCAACTTGGGACCAACGCTACTTATGTTTTTTTGGTTAGGCTTCTCGCTCACTCCAAACAATCAGTCACCGATTTTTTTGTCAGTGAAAAGTGAAAGTTTCATATTGGAAAGCACACGTCCTACAAAAAGTCGGGCATAACGAGGTGACAAATGTGGGGGAAAACATTCGGAACGAGTATCAGAGCTACAAAAAGTTTGACGTCGGCGGAGGCACTTAACCAGAAGACCATGGTACACGCCACACCTACTATAACAGTTAGTAATTATTATTATTTAGAGCCTAAAGTGACCGACTGCAGGTCAAAGGCCTTTTCATTCTTCCACGTTTCACGGCTCTTAGCCATTGTCGTCCAGTCTTTCATGAAGGAGTCCAGGTCATCCCGCCATCTCCGTCGAGGCCTGCCGCGGGGCCGTCGGCTGCTGTTAGAGGACCATTCTCTTGTAATTTTGGCCCAAAGTTCCTTCGCCAGTTAGTGGCTTTTTTATTGTTGCGTTACACGTCGCCAATGAAACGTGTCAGATAAATATTTTAATATAAATTGTATGTATGTTAGTCCCTAAAGTTCCTTTATATTTATATGGGCCGTAAATTGTATGTATGTATATTAGTTCTAAGGTACCTATATATTTATATGGGCCGTAGTATAAGTAAATTACATCTATAACTTAACGAGACCAAGTTTCCAAGTACTTGTGCCTCTAAATTTGGGTTAAAAATTGTCTTACTGATTTCTTAAACTTATATGCGGACAGTGCAAAGATTATAGATTAATAATTATAATTAAGTATTTTTCTTGTTTGTCTGTCTGTCGTTCCAAGTGGAATCTTGCAACTCAAATTTCAAGCACTTTCCGATTAGCTATCCTGCTGAAACTTACAACTCGATGACAATGCGTTTTAAATCCATTTATTAGCATGCAAAGCCGACCTAACCTCAAAAGCGTGGAGTTTATTATTTTAATCTGTCACTTTCTTGCTTTCTTATCTTATGGAAAACAGTAATAAGCTGAGCGTGTCATTCGCCTGAAAGTAAGCGCCACGCTGGCCCATAACAATTGCAGTGTCACCCTGAACTTTTAATACCATAAAAAGCACTGCGTAGCACTGCATTGCTTTCATAACCCCGAGACATAAGATATTAAGTCTCATATGCCCAGTAATTTCGTTGGCTACAATACCCTTCAAACCGGAGTACAGTAATGCTTGCGCACTACTACGTGGTGGCACAATGACTGGTAAAACTGTGGTACCTACCCAGGTACCCATTCGGCCGTTTGGGTAGACGGCCTCCCGCATACAAAAGACCAACCACGAGAAGATTAATGCTGTATTTAGAATCGGTCAAAGCCGACTATTTGCAAACTCAGTTCTATTTGTAGCAAAACGCGAAAAAGACCAAAACCCTTTGACTTTTTTATGAAGTCAAATATTTTAATAACCCACAAAAGGTAAAGAGTAACTCTTTTATTTTTCAACCGGAAGTTTACTCGCAACCCGACAAAAAGTTAATTCCGCTTTCAAACAAAATGTAAGCTTCAAAAAGAAACGCAAACTCAAGTGTTTACGTTCGGAACCGTATGTAATTCTTGGTTTGCTTTGAATAACCTTTATATCACGGTATTTTGATAAAACGGTATCATAATTTTATGTTGCAACAGCCTTATGATTAACGTAGCTTACTCAAAGCGTAGCTTTGCAATCCATTTTTAATAGTTTTTTCTAGATTAAGCAACGTCACTGCGGACACCAGTGGCTTGAATGGGTAACCGATTGCGTGGTATTCACGTCTCAGCGGTACCTTGCTTGGGAGGGCACGTGCCGTAGACCCTGCCTGTAGTCTTAAGACAACAGTCGTTATGCCTCATCAGAGGTCTTCAGGCGGTCTATTACACCTGGGTGTTTCACTTAGCCACTTCTTTCTTTCTTTCTTTTTTTTCACCCTTTATTATTTCCCTGTTGAGTGTAGACATCCTCTCCATCACGCCACCCATTCCTGTCTTGTGTCTTTCTTATCCAAATCATCCAACAATCCTGGCCATGTCGTCTGTCGCTCCATCTGGCTGATGGTCATTGGTCATCCCCTAGATCAGACACAGATATACGAGAAATAAATAAATACCGAAATTATGAAACCGAAAACGATCCTAGCGTAATACTAAATACTTTATTTTAAAAACAAAATATAATTCATGTAAATGTTTGCAAAACATACACGTTTTAATGTATGAGAGATTAAAAAGATTACAAATTACCTAATTAAAGCGTAAAAGCCTACTTGGGAACATTAGGGGCAAATAAAAAACCTTATTTGCCCAACATAAAGTTATTTATAATATTTTTTGGAGACATAATTCTCAATTTGTTTTCACAGAGTATTAGCGAGTGTGGCTCATTGGGAAAACGTGCGACTCTTGATCCAACGCATCCGAGTTCGAATCCCGTCGGCCGCGCCACTGACTTTCTTAAGTTATGTGCGAATATAAACGCTCTAAAACGGTGAAAGAAAACATCATATGGAAACCGGCATGGCTAAGAATTAATCACAAATAATTAAAAATAAATAATATAAATAAAACGAATAATATATACATTTTATAATATTTATTTTATTTATAAATATTTGTGGGTGGTAATATCTGGAATTACTGATTCGATTCTGAAAATACTTTTACTGATAGAAAGCTACACTATTCTTGAGTAACATAGGCTCTATTTTATTCTGGTGACGCGAACAAAGTCGCGAGCGGTTGCTAGTTATTGATATGAAAATAAAAGGCTTCAGAGAAAGTTTTTCTATATCTCGAAATGATCGAAGGACCAAACCGACCACAGACTTACAAAAGTTACATCAAAAGTTGGTAAGCCTCGCCAACTTGGTGCGTGACTTTGCTCTGAGTCAATATTATGAAATGTCTGGCTAAGATTCTAGTATTAAACTGTCCGGAATATGAACCGACACGGGGCGACTTCTTTTTGTCTAAATAACATTTCTAAACGCGCAACTGTCACTTATATTTTTCCTGGCGCCTAACTAAGATTCCCTGTATTTACGGAACTAGGAACTATGAGGACCATGGTCCCACAATACGAAGACACAAAACAAATAGCCATCAAGCGACCTATTCGTGTTTCGGGATGATGTTCGGTGAACCATCGGGAAGACGGGAAGACGGCGCAGCTAGTTTATCATATTAGTGTAATTGTATGTAAGTATGTTTGTTACCTCATTACGCTGTAAAGGCTACAAGGATTTGAGTTAAATTAAGAATGTACCCTAGATTAACACATGGGCTAAATTTTATACCGGGAAACTGCGAGTAAAACCGTGGGGCGTAACTAGTTACAAACTTTTATTTAACATGCAATATTTGTTTGTTTGGGTCAAATCTTGCAAGCTGAATCAGAACCACTTCTTCTTGTCCTACGAAGTTGCAATTTTGCATATTTGTCAAAGTCTGATGAGAATGCAATTTTATGGTAACAGCCAGCTGATCTGATGATGGAAACGGAAGGTGGGCAACGGCCTTCCTTGACGGATAATCGTAAACTACAAGTGTTTGGTCTCATTTTAATCTGCTTTTGGTTACGATTATGAATTCACTAAAAGCTAGGACCGTGAGGACCGGGGGCGCATACAGTTTTCAAAGATACATCAAAACTTCTTGTCGAAGCAACGCTTGACCAAAATGCTGGCCTATAGTTTGGCCAAAGGCTAAGCATTGCCATTCAACGTGGCAATGCTGCCAGCATTTTGGGAACGTTGCCCACTGATAGTGGTTTATTAGATTAGATTAGTTATTAGTATTTTTAATTTGTTTTTGTTTGTGTGTTTAATTATTTGTGTGTTTCAATAAAGAACTCGGTGTAAAAAAAAGCTTATTTCAAATATATTTTTCAACAAAAAAAAATAGTTTCCGATACGGTGATAGTCATTGTGATGCATTGACGTTCATAAGAGCGTCTGTGATACTAAATAAAGAGATTTTGATAGATTTATTGATTTGACTGATGTATAATACTAGTGAATACCTGCGGCTCCGTCCGCGTATATGTTGAGTGTATTTTGTGTTGTAACGAGAGACGTTTACTCTCGTTTCAGCGTTCGGCGAGTCAACACCTGATCATGCCTCGTGCAGACGGCGAAACACGTGTCGTATTAGGAGGGTTGTTGATAGGGCTTCCTTTATTTAACATTATTTATTATTTACTTAATTTATACCTTTTCTTATATACAATATTAAACTCATTACCATATTTATTATTAAATATACATAAATATTAAAAAAAGGAGCGGAGGGATTACTTATATATATATTTTAGTTTTAATTCATTTTACATTTGCAATTAACCCCCATGCATATTATATTATTCTAACAACAACCTACATAATATTCAGCGGGACTACACTACATATTTTCATTGCGTTTCAGCTTTGAGATGAATTTCCGCAACGACACGCCTGATTCCATTGTATTTTGTAAATTTTAGTATAAATTGCTGTTCCTAAGGGATCTGTTCAGTTGTCTATGTTGTCTAGAAGATATTTCATGAACGGCTGGGCAAGCTACGCTACGAACGTTTGGTAGTAAATTGCCACTACTGCATGCGGCGTAAGTGGCGCGGTGTAGTCCTACCCACTTGTTGTATCGATTTTTTTACCTGCCCACTTTTTTTTTTCTAGAAATACAGTAATATTGTTTTAATTACTTACCTAATGTAACAAAACTTAGATCTAATTCGTGCATAAGCTACGCTTAACGGCACTCTATCTTTAATACTTAAGATGTTAAGTTCTTATATAAAGTCTTATATTCTTTATTGTACACTATTGTTATATTAACATTGATGATTATAATATTTTTTTTTTTTTATTTTTTTACGCTTAGTAGATCTATGTTTGGCCACTATCTCGCCTGATGTGAAGCAATGATGTGGCCTAAGGTGGAGCACATAGATCTGGAGAGAGATGGCAGTTGAGCGGCTGCTCAGACCCGTCTCTCCGATGGTTCACCGAACATCATCCCGAAACACGACTAGGTCGCTTTGACGGCATGGCTTTGTTCGGTGGGTGGTATTACAACCACGGCCAGAGCCTACCACTCCAAAGCGCGTTAGCGGGTTTCATCACGATGTTTTCCTTCACCGTTTTAGAGCGAGCGTGCAAAATCTGCACTTAACTATAAGTCATTGGTGCAGGGCCGAGTCGGGATGAAAATATATGTACAAAGGCGAGCTTAGCCCTAAAAAGAGTTTTCTTCCAGCAAATCCTTGAGGAAAGAGAACTGTCACATGAGTAAATAGGTTTTAAGTTATATGTACCTATTTCAAAATTATATTATTATAAACATATCATATAGGTACAATTACAGTATATACATGGCTTTATAAATAAAAAAAATAGAGGTAGATATTGTATTTTCTCTGTAAGTGATTAATTGTTATTCTTAAGAGATAAATAAAGTTCTTTAACCGTAAATTCTATTATTCCAGTCGGTTTCCAATTTAGACAGTCTATGTCTTCACCACCCATGTCATGGTTATTTATGAATCAACCCTGTGGCGGTTCAAACGTAGAAAATGATTTAAAAGCGGTCTTGCCACAGAGGACCTAAAAGATCGTAGGGAATAGAAATTATAGTACGTGCGAAGGCCTTTAGCAAATGTTTTTGCGTCTATATCGTTGGAAGGGTTGGGTGTTTCGGACGCCAAAAGCTTAGTTATACGATCAAATCAAACTAAAATCTCTTTATTCATTTTTGGCATCACAGACGCACTTATGAACGTCAAATTATTACCATGACTCTACCACCGCATCGGAAAAAGAACTACTACTCAGAAGATATAGCAAGATATTTTTAATTTGTTGGTTTTCTACAATGATATGTTTCTTATGTACTAGTTGGCTACTTTGCAGATATGGAAACGATAGTGTAAATAACTAGCTAGTCAAATGACAAATATAAAAAATTAAGGGATTTTTAATGTCATTAAAAATAGACATAGATTAAATGGTAAAATGTGGAAACAAATTCTACATTAAACATATACCTTATATACAATTTTAAATTCACTATTATATTTATAAAATAAAATAGCGCAGACAATTTTGTTTATATATATTTTTTTATTTTACATTTAATATCTACCCCCCATACTTATTATATTATTCTAACAACAACCTATATAATATTCAGTGGAATTACACTATATATTTTCATTGCGTTTCAGATTTTAGATGAATTTCCGCAACGTCACGCCTGATTCCATTAGATTAAATTACAAGTGTCATCTCTCACTTTAGATTAAATCTACTACGTCACACTACGTCCCAACTAAGTTATCTAGGACTAAATGTCTTTGTAATATATGTCACAGCCGACCCCGTGGTCCACCCAAGCAATTGCTAGACAAAGGATGTCACATAAGACTCGACCACAGTCGAAGGACTAAGCCACGGCTAAGCCATGTTTATGAAGCCTTGGGAATTCTATTTCTAGTGATATTAAGTTGAAATAAAATTGTTTTAGGCTAGAAGAATAGAAAGCATTTCTTTTTTACTTACTGTGACACACACACTTACATAAACCACTCCAATATTATACATATGAAAGTTTTTATGCAAATGTTTTTGTTACTCTTGCGGTTGAGGGACCAATGGATACGGGGGCCAGTGGAAACATGCCGAATAAATTTAATATTTAACCCCCGACGCAAAGACGAGAGATGTTATAAGTTGATTAAGTTGACCACTACGTAAATCAGCGCCGAGTAATGTAAAACTCTCGGCATTTTATGCTGAGCTGAGCCCATTCGGCACATATGTTTATTATTTAAGTTTTATTTTTTATTTCTTGTTTGTGTGCCGAATAAATATTTTTTCTTTCTTTTTTCTTTCTTTCTATGTGTGTCTGTCTGTGGCACCGTCGCTGTTAAACGGGTGAACCAATTTGGATGCGGCTTCTTTTTATTTGAAAGCAGGTTTTCCAGCGCTGGTTCTTAGACATGTTTTATCAAAATCGATAAGTCGCTTTTTTACTTTTTATACGTTTTTGTGTCGGGTTTTGTTTTTAATTTAAGTTTCTTTTTACAACTTAAACAATTGTTTCGTAGACGTTGTCTTCCATTTGCAACACACTCTCGGATAAATAACTGAGACAGCAATATTCCAAGTATTCCAACACTCAGAGTATAGTGTCATTACTCTGAGTTCAAACAAGTAGATAGCTTTTATGGGGCTAGTAAGCGCTGCCAATGTATGTGTTTGCAGAGGCATTATACTAAAGATTTATGTTGAACGAATATAGTTCAAACACCATGGTTATAGTTTTTATGACTAGAAAAATCACATTAATATAATGCACGTTCGTAAAATCTTCTACAAATTCAAAGTAAATAGTAACCATCATAACATATACACTGGAAATAAGGATAGGATTGTTGTACCTAGATATAGACTAACTAAAACGAATACGTCCTTCACGAGCAACTGCGTAAGTTTTTAATAACATTCCAAAATGTATGACGGAGCTCACAGAAAGTAAATTCAAACACGTAAGTGTTAAGACTGTTCTAATGAGAAAAGCATACTATACTGTTCGTAATTACATAGAAGACAAGGATGCTTGGAACATTACACTTCTGCAAAGTAGCCAACTGGTACATAAGAAACATAACATTGTAGAAAATCAAAAAATTGTAACAAATTTCTACAAAAAAAATGCCCCTCAGTTTTTTGCCGTATCTTCTGAGTAGTGGTTCTTTTTCCGATACGGTGGTAGACTCATTGTGATAATATGACGTTAATAAGTGCGTCTGTGATGCCAAAAATGAAAAAGGAGATTTTGACCTCGACTTTGATTTGTAGCTGCAAACCGCGGTTTCCTGGGAAAAAATGTGTTAATCCAGCGTATAAGCTATCTCCATTCCGAAATTCTCTCAAATCTGTTTAGTCGTTGCGGCGTAAAGAGAGAACAAACACACTAGCGCACAAACACACTAACCAAAAACTCAATTATTGCAAAAAGAGAACATTACGTTTCATTTCAAACGTAAACGTCGCGTTTTTTGGTACTGTAGTATTTGTTAAGTTTCATTAGTTTTTCCGCAATGTAATATTCTTTTTTTAAAGAACTGAGTGATACGATGGACAAGTCGTTCGTCTGATGGTAAGCGCCACGCCTGCTCATATCAATTACAGCACCACCAAGAACTTTTAATACCATAAAAATCTCTGCGTAGCATTGCATTGCGCTCACCACCCCGAGACATCAGACATTAAGTCTCATATGCCCAGTAAATTCCCTGGCTACAATGCTCTTCAAACCGGAACACAGTAATGCTTGCAAACACTGCTTGGCGGCAGAATAACTGGCAAAGCTGTGGTACCTACCCAGACGGCCTGCCGCATACGAGAGACCCACCACAAGTAAAGTTAGACGACCCCTGCAGGTTCTCATTTGCGACAGTCAAGTCCATAATATATTGTTTAAGTACGGCTGGAGAGCTGGCACGGACATATTTCAACAAGTACGTTCGACGTATTATCGTATCTATAAGCGCTCCCTAAATATGTGTTCGTGACGTGAAGAGTTTCACGACAGTAGATCAAACAATTAGGAATACGTTCTTTCAGAAATATACACACTGATATTATAAATACGAACCTTGTATATAAGTGTGTTACATCTTTTGAATTATGAAATGAAATTAAATAAATTTATTCATCAGAATTTCGGTTTCAGTATTGCAAGGTGATATAGCAGTAGTTTTCTCCAACAAAATTCGGCCTTTGTAGGCGTACAAAATAGTATATTATGATGCAAGTGAGCTAAGATGCTCATTATACAGCTAAGTTGCTGATGCCCGTAGGTGATGGCGTAAATCAGCCGAGTGTCTAGTGAGCAAGCTGCTCATTTTTTTCAACACACTTGCGAGGAAAAATCTAACATGTATTGAATAAATCGTTTAAGTTATGGGTAATGGCGCGAAAGTTTTTTTTTTGCGCGCGCCAAATGTAAGGTGGTTTATAGAGTGGATTATTTATACAAAATTATAATTTTAGTGATAAAATGTAAACATTTTATAACAAATTATTGTTAATTATAAATAATTTGAAAATAATAAATGATCGTCTTAATTAGGGACATATTTATTTATTCCAAAAATGTAAATGGATTTTCAGCGGCATAATACAAAAAAATATATTACCCGGTTAAATTGAAAATGCTCTGTTTACTCGCATATAATTTGCAGTTAGGTACTAACTTAACTTTCTAGGGATAATTCTATTGTGCACTAGTGTGTAATATTATTATGCACGTGTGTGTTATAGTTTGGTTTATGACCCTAAGATCGATGTAATAAGGCTCACTTTACGAGCATGTGTGTTGAAAAATGTTTAAAATTTTATTTCAGAACTGAAACGCAATGAAATTATTATGTATATAATATATACATAATAATTTCATTCAAAACCTACATATTATGTAGGTTTTTGTTAGAATAAATATAATATGTATTAGATAGGAAATGTAAAATGAATTTAAATTAAAATATTTATAAATAATCCCTCCGCTTTTTCTTGTTTTTTTATTTATTTAATGTGTCGGCAAACAATCAGACGGCCCGCCTGATGGTAAGCGGATACCGTCGCCTTTGGACATCTGCAGCACCAGAGGCATTGATGATGCGTTGCCGACCCTTAAGGAGTCTATTAATTCCCCTTTTAAAGGACTCCATGTTGTAGCTATTTATTTATTTATTTATTGCAATCATTGTACATACATTATATTATTTAAGTCAAATTAAATTAAAGCAAAGTTCTTATAAGCTATCATAGTGGGTATGTACAAGTACCCTGTGAGGGTGTTTGCAAGTGAGTGCACGTCAGTTGGCCATTATTGTCTAAATATTTACAATGATTCATATTAGTTTGTATCAAGTCATTTCTTCCTAAAAATATTGCCATGTTAATATAATTTTAATCAATTTTTCTTGATGTGTTAGTACCTATCTATATTATAATTATGTTATTATTTATTTAATAGGTAAATGTCATATTATTTTATATAATATACTGTACATTGCGTGTCATCATAATCACTATTAAGTATTTTTGATAATTACTAAAGGAAATACCGACGAAGGTAGGTCGTTCCACATCTTACAAGTGCGAGGAAGGAAAGTGCGAGTGAAGCGTGTGTTGTGGGAAGTCCAGTTAAGTAGTTATTATAAATAATAATATGTATATTTAATATTATAATGAGTTTAATATTGTATATTAGAGAAGGTATATAATGTATTAATTTGGTTAATAATAAATAAAGAAAGCCTTAACAACAACCCTCTCTGTACGACACGTGTTTCGCCGTCTGCACGAGGCACCATCAGGTGTCGACTCGCCGAACGCTGGAACGGAGCTGTGATACCTACCCACAAGGCCTCCCGCAATCAAGAGACTATACGGGTCTTAACAGATTGAAAAGGATTTTATTACATACCTATTGCAATAATATTTCTGAATTACCAAACACATTCCAAACGAACCTTATTTTATCTCGTGTATGCTACAAATTCCTTTGTCCCAATATTAAGCTCAAATAATTTCACTAGATGTTGCCACACATTGCGTTGTTTACCAACAAGGTTTCCGTATGTTAACCCGTTAACCCATACGGCCTAGAATCCCATGCCAACATAATAACATTTTACGAGGCTCCCTTATTGAAATACTTTGTTTAGTGCAAGCGAAATTGGCCTTTATTAGCATTGTATGTTATGTGCAAAGTTGCGACCATAGCTTTATGATATTTCTAATGTTCTGTCGCAGAATGGAACGGATTTGGCATTGTTAGGCTGATAAAGTTCATTATGGGCTAGAAAGTCCGTTAGCGCGAACTATTTCAATGAAAAGCACACTATTATACCGTTAGTAATTACATAAAGACTGAGATGCTTGAAAAAAATCCATTTTAAACCAGAAAAGGACCTTAAAACGGCCCTTTTCAAGTTTAAAACCTTTTCTGACCATAAAAGGGTCGTTTTAGACCAGAAAGAGATCGTTTCAAACCAGAAAATGACAGTTTTAGACCAGAAAAGGGTGGTTTTATACCAGAAAAGACCGTTCGATCACAATGGTAAGTAATAAATAAAAAAGAAAGTGTTTTGTGTGACACATACAATATAGCGAGCGTGTCTTAACAGTGACTCAGGCAACTTTCGATCCAACTTACCGAAGCTCGAATCCCGCTTGGTTTTTCACCAATAACGTTATTAAGTGTTTTATGTGTGATTTAGCACTCGCCCTGAGACGGTGAAAGAAAACCATCGTGAGGAAGTTGTATTTGTTATGAAGAAAATATCGTATCGAATTCATACCCGCGATGCCAATAGGTTACACTGATTTGACCGTGTGGCTTCTCTTTTGCGACACAATAAAATAGTTTGTTAAGTGTTTCTAATGTGGTGTTTGCAATAATTATATAGGTTGAGTAAGTCGTACAATTATAGCTTCTACGAGTTACGTAGTGGGTAATAATAATAAGCAATAACAAGTGAAAAGTACTTTCAAATAAAGGAGTTTTTGCTCCTCTCAGCTTCGTATATAGATTTGACTTGATTCACGTTTAATCTGAGATCACCTTACGTTTTGATTCTAGTCTTGAGTCTCAGTCTGTTTTATAAATCAAAATCAAACTTAAATCCCCTGAGTCTTCAAGGTCAAAATCACCTGATTTCGTAATATTACTATTGTCTAAAGTTGCGTTCCGATAAGCGACCGCAGCACCTGCGTTCGACCATTTTAAATGGTTTTATTTAGCTTGCCCTGTTTGGGTCAAATTGTATTCAAATTGAATTAATTAACATTGTACCCCCTTTCTGTTGACCGATTGATCTCAAATTGGTACACACTTTTACTTTACAAGCTTATCATTTAATTGTCACATATACAAAAGGCTCAGAAATGTATATTTCAGATACACTGTCTAGGTCAAAAGTCAATAACATAGAAATAAATAAATCACTTGAGGAAGTAGAAAATGATGTAAAACTTCATGTCAACTTGTTAACTTCAAATTTAGCTATAACACAAGAAAAATTAGATAGAATATTGATAAATACTACTTCTGATAACATTTTACAAAAATTGAAGGAATATTACAAAAATGGATGGCCAAATTGCAAACAAAGTTGTGATCCATACATACTTCCTTATTGGAATATTAGACATGAGATACATGTAGTCAATAATATAATATTCAAGAATAGTGCTATTGTCATTCCAACATCAATGAGATCCAAAATACTATCAACATTACATGCAGGTCATATGGGCATAGATAAAACTAAAAACTTAGCCCGAGGAATGGTATACTGGCCTAACATGAATCATGATATTGAAATTCTTATAAAACAGTGTGAATCTTGTCTAACATACAGTCAAAATAAAACAAAAGAACCATTAATGTCTCATGAACAGCCAATATTTCCATGGCAAAAAGTAGCTACAGATCTTTTTGAATATAAAGGAAAAAAGTATCTAATTGTAGTAGATTATTATTCAAATTACATTGAAATTACACTTTTAAACCATAACACAACTCATTCAATGGTCATAATGCAATTAAAATCAATTTTTTCTCGTCATGGAATTCCTTTGCAACTTGTCAGTGATGGTGGTCCCCCCTTCAACTCAGCAGATTTTAAAAACTTCTTAAGAGATTGGGACATTGAACACATAATGTCAAGCCCCTATCTACCCAGGTCGAACGGTCTTGCTGAAATATCTGTTAAAATTGTTAAAAATATATTTAGGAAATGTGATGATTCAGGTACAGATCCTTATCTAGGATTACTGCATTACAGAACTACTCCAAGAGGAAACCTAAGTTCTCCTTCACAGTTACTTATGTCTCGTCAACTAAGAACTAAATTGCCTACTCAGATAACTAATTTGAAACCTAAAGTAGTAAAATTCTCAGAACACAGTCAAAGAAAACAGTATAACATGCAGTATTCTAAAAAGTATTATGATAAATGTACTAAAAACTATCCAGAATTGAACCTAAATGATGATATCTATTTTAAAAAAGATCCTAAAGGTATATTATGGTCAAAAGGTATTATAGTCTCCAAAACTAAATTCCCTCGTTCATATATAGTCCAAGATGAAGCAGGAAATACTTACCGTAGAAATTCCCAGCACATCCAGCTGAAATACAAAAATCAGTCAAATTCTCAGTCGAAGTCGAGTCAGTCTTACAATAATAATTTACAGTCGGACAGTCATCGTCAGTCGAATAACTCATTTCAGTCAAATAATAGTATGAAAAGTTGTGAGTCAGGTCATGAGTCAAATCCTAATATTAAGTCGAAGCATTGTCAGTCAAAGTCAAAGGAAGAGGATGATAATATAACAACTTATTTCATATATAAGAAAGTTCCGTCTAGGTCAAGGTCAGATAGTTATAAATCAAATTCTGCTAATGCTTCAATAAGTTCATTTTATGAGTCTACTCACTCTGATGATTACATGAATAGTAATGAATCTAGCAATGCTACTCTTACTCCAGGAAATTCTAGTAATGATTATAAAAGCAGTGAAATCTCTGTTCAGTCTTCAGAAACATATGTCCAAAGTGAAACTAGCCAAAGTTCTCAAGATTTAACTGAGAATAGTCAGGATGTTCCTAATCCTATAAGTCAATCGCCTAAGTATAGTAGTCGAGGAAGATTAATTAAGAAAACGAAACCATTTGATTTGTAAATGTTTAATGTTAAAACTTATTTACATAGAAACTTAGATAAATGTAAGATTTATTATTGTACATAATACTGTAAACACTAATAACAGTTCTGTTTTAAAATCACTTCACTTCGTCGCACAATGAAAGTAGTCACATCTTTAATTTTCTTTTATGATATGAATTATAACTGTTGTTATTGTTAAAATATATTTAGTTGTATAACTTTTGTAAAATTAATTAGTAAAACTCGTCGATGTTTATCAAACATAAGTAAATGTATTCAAACTTCCAACTTCAAATTAAATGTCAGTCACGTTTGAACTGTCAAGTCGTAGAGTTTGTCAATGTCTCAAAAAGGGGCATGTTGTATTATCTATGGTAGTCGGAGAATCTACAATTCTCGATGGTAAAAAATTAATATGTCAATATGTCGCCGCAATGTACAGGCTTTGCTTAAGAGTAATAAAATATAGTTTTGTCTACACACTGAGTTTCAATTGTAAAGAGAACGCCCAGGAGCCGCCCTGCACATAAATATACAGCTACAATGCTCTTCAAACCGGAACACAGTAATGCTTGCGAACACTGCTTGGCGGCAGAATAACTGGCAAAGCTGTGGTACCTACCCAGACGGCCTGCCGTATACGAGAGATCTATCACAAGTAAAGTTAGACGACCCCTGCAGGTTCTCATTTGCGACAGTCAAGTCCATAATATATTGTTTAAGTACGGCTTTAGAGCTGGCACGGACATATTTCAACAAGTACGTTCGACGTATTATCGTATCTATAAGCGCTCCCTAAATAAGTGTTCGTGACGTGAAGAGTATCACGACAGTAGATCAAACAATTAGGAATTCGTTCTTTCAGAAATATACACACTGATATTATAAATACGAACCTTGTATATAAGTGTGTAACATCTTTTGAATTATGAAATGAAATTAAATAAATTTATTCATCAGAATTTCGGTTTCAGTATTGCAAGGTGATATAGCAGTAGTTTTCCAACAAAATTCGGCCTTTGTAGGCGTACAAAATAGTATATTATGATGCAAGTGAGCTAAGATGCTCATTATACAGCTAAGTTGCTGATGCCCGTAGGTGATGGCGTAAACCAGCCGAGTGTCTAGTGAGCAAGCTGCTCACGAGTTTCATACGCATTTTTTCAACACACTTGCGAGAAAAAGTCTAACATGTATTGCATAAATCGTTTAAATTATGGGAAATGGCGCGAAAGTTTATTTTTTTGCACGCGCCAAATGTAAGGTGGTTTATAGAGTGGATTATTTATACAAAATTATAATTTTAGTGATAAAATGTAAACATTTTATAACAAATTATTGTGAATTATAAATAATTTGAAAATAATAAATGATCGTCTTAATTAGGGACATATTTAATTATTCCAAAAATGTAAATGGATTTTCAGCGGCATAATACAAAAAAATATATTACCCGGTTAAATTGAAAATGCTCTGTTTACTCGCATATAATTTGCAGTTAGGTACTAACTTAACTTTCTAGGGATAATTCTATTGTGCACTAGTGTGTAATATTATTATGCACGTGTGTGTTATAGTTTGGTTTATGACCCTAAGATCGATGTAATAAGGCTCACTTTACGAGCATGTGTGTTGAAAAATGTTTAAAATTTTATTTCAAAACTGAATCGCAATGAAGATAATATGTATATATGTAGGTTTTTGTTAGAATAAATATAATATGTATTATATAGGAAATGTAAAATGAATTTAAATTAAAATATTTATAAATAATCCCTCCGCTTTTTCTTGTGTTTTTTTTTTATTTAATGTGTCGGCAAACAATCAGACGGCCCGCCTGATGGTAAGCGGATACCGTTGCCTATGGACATCTGCAGCACCAGAGGCATTGCTGATGCGTTGCCGACCCTTAAGGAGTCTATTAATTCCCCTTTTAAAGGACTCCATGTTGTAGCTCAAAGGAAATACCGACGAAAGTAGGTCGTTCCACATCTTACAAGTGCGGGGAAGGAAAGTGCGAGTGAAGCGTGTGGTGTGGGAAGTCCAGTTAAGTAGTTATTATAAATAATAATATGTATATTTAATATTATAATGAGTTTAATATTGTATATTAGAGAAGGTATATAATGTATTAATTTGGTTAATAATAAATAAAGAAAGCCTTAACAACAACCCTCTCTGTACGACACGTGTTTCGCCGTCTGCACGAGGCACCATCAGGTGTCGACTCGCCGAACACTGGAACGAAGCTACCCACAAGGCCTCCCGCAATCAAGAGACTACACGGGTCTTAACAGATTGGAAAGGATTTCATTACATACCTATTGTAACAATATTTCTGAATTACCAAACACATTCCAAACGAACCTTATTTTATCTCGTGTATGCTACAAATTCCTTTGTCCCAATATTAAGCTCAAATAATTTCACTAGATGTTGCCACACATTGCGTTGTTTACCAACAAGGTTTCCGTATGTTAACCCGTTAACCCATACGGCCTAGAATCCCATGCCAACATAATAACATTTTACGAGGCTCCCTTATTGAAATACTTTGTTTAGTGCAAGCGAAATTGGCCTTTATTAGCATTGTATGTTATGTGCAAAGTTGCGACCATAGCTTTATGATATTTCTAATGTTCTGTCGCAGAATGGAACGGATTTGGCATTGTTTGGCTGATAAAGTTCATTATGGGCTAGAAAGTCCGTTAGCGCGAACTATTTCAATGAAAAGCACACTATTATACCGTTAGTAATTACATAAAGACTGAGATGCTTGAAAAAAATCCATTTTAAACCAGAAAAGGACCTTAAAACGGCCCTTTTCAAGTTTAAAACCTTTTCTGACCATAAAAGGGTCGTTTTAGACCAGAAAGAGATCGTTTCAAACCAGAAAATGACAGTTTTAGACCAAAAAAGGTTGGTTTTATACCAGAAAAGACCGTTCGATCACAATGGAAAGTAATAAATAAAAAAGAAAGTGTTTTGTGTGACACATACAATATAGCGAGCGTGGCTTAACAGTGACTCAGGCAACTTTCGATCCAACTTACCGAAGCTCGAATCTCGCTAGGGCCTTCACCAATAACGTTTTTAAGTATTTTATGTGTGATTTAGCACTCGCCCTGAGACGGTGAAAGAAAACCATCGTGAGGAAGTTGTATTTGTTATGAAGAAAATATCGTATCGAATTCATACCCGCGATGCCAATAGGTTACACTGATTTGACCGTGTGGCTTCTCTTTTGCGACACAATAAAATAGTTTGTTAAGTGTTTCTAATGTGGTGTTTGCAATAATTTTATAGGTTGAGTAAGTCGTAAAATTATAGCTTCTACGAGTTACGTAGTGGGTAATAATAATAAGCAATAACAAGTGAAAAGTACTTTTAAATAAAGGATTTTTTGCTCCTCTCAGCTTCGTATATAGATTTGACTTGATTCACGTTTAATCTGAGATCACCTTAAGTTTTGATTCTAGTCTTCGAGTCTCAGTCTGTTTTATAAATCAAAATCAAATTTAAATCCCCTGAGTCTTCAAGGTCAAAATCACCTGATTTCGTAATATTACTATTGTCTAGAGTTGCGTTCCGATAAGCGACCGCAGCACCTGCGTTCGACCATTTTAAATGGTTTTATTTACCTTGCCCTGTTTGGGTCAAATTGTATTCAAATTGAATTAATTAAAATTGTACCCCCTTTCTGTTGACCGATTGATCTCGATCGATTGGTACACACTTTTAGTTCTGATAACAATACAATTATGTATGTTCAGTATCATTGTAAATCCAAGATGGCCGCCTCCACAAAATGGCGGATTTCATATCTGTTTCAATACCCTTAATACTCGTATGGGTAATGGATATCAAATAAAAGGGCTTTACAAGTAGACATAGGTGATGTTTTTAGTAATAAAATTAAAAACTTAAAAATAAAATAGGTAATTTTTTTAGATGAAAGATTTTGTTGACAAGAAAAATAATGATGATGTAGATAATGTATCTACTAGAAGCTAAAATATTATTAGGTAAGTCCTAGGCACCAGTCATTACACCATCTCTATATATGTGATTGTAAATGACGTTTTGATAAACATTTATAGATCTGCCCCCGTACCTATATGTCCCTCAAGCGCCAATCGTATATCGTGTTGAGCTCAAATTAAGGTATAGCTTCACTGCGACTAATGAGATATCGACTAATTATTATCGATTCAGGCAAGAAATCGAATTAATCTCATTCATTTATACCAAAATATGATAACTAAAAGTTGAGATAAACTTAATGGGACAATAAATGGCATCATAAAATATTGTCGCAGTGAATCTATACCCTAAATTCAGCTCAACACGATATACGATTGGCGCTTGACGGACATGTGGGTAGGGGGGCTGAATTGAGATCACGTTTGAATTTTACTTGAGTGATTAGTTCAAATTACGTTGAACGAGCAAAGCTTGACTTGAAACTTTTAGAGTCTAGATTCAGTTCTGGGTTTAGTTTATAAATTCAACTCCTAAGGTACAGCATAAATGCTACGGGCTAAAGAGGCTCTTTTAAGCTCTAGAGCTTAAGTTAAATAAACTTAATCTATAGAGTTTAAAGTGCCTTTTCTAAATCTAGAAAAATTGCATTCGAGGAAATCAAAAATTAAAGTGATAAAAATAGGCCACATATAAAATATTCATACATCGTGACAGAATTAGTTTTTTTTATATTGCTTTTTAACCTTTTTCGCCAAGACGAGTATGTCGATCCGTATATATGACAACAATTATCTTACCTATTACATTATCACCTCCAGGATGGTTCACTGATCATCATTCCAAAACACGTCGCTTACTCGACTTTAAATTCAAAAGTTCGTCATTCAGTTTTCGCATCACAGACGAACTTTTGAATGTCAATTATTACAATGACTCTACCACCATATCGGAAAAAGAACCACCTCTTGGAAGATACGGCAAGAAGCTGAGGGGCTTTTTAGAACTTTTGTTACAATATTTTAGGTTTGTTTTTGACAATATATGCCAGTATCTTATGTGCCAGTTGGCTACTTGGCAGAAGCGGAATGTTCCATGCATATTTGTCTTCTATGTTATTACTAACTGTATACTGTGCTTTTATGCTTTTTCATTAGACTAGATTAGTGTACTATGCTTTTTCATTAGACTATTTTTCACACGCAATTTGAATCTACTGTGTGTTCCTGTGAGCTCCGTTATACATTTCGGAATTTTATTGTAAAAAATTATCCAATTGTCCATGACACAGAATACATAATAGTATTACATACTTAGGCTATAACTACCTACCTTGACTTTTTAGATGTTGTTATTTGCTCGTCTTCTCGTTTAGTAGACTCAAAAGAAGTTCTGTCAGTCTTTGTCTTCTATGTAATTACAAACTGTGTAGTACTGTGTGTTACTGTATTCCAGCTTGAAGGGCATTGTAGCCAGCGAAATTACTGGGCATTATGAGACTCAACAGCTAATTGTCTCAGAGTGACGAGCGCAGTACAGCGCCGCACAGGATTTTGCAAAACAAAGTTCTGGGGGTGGTGCTGTTATTGTTATGGGCTGGCGTATTGCTTACCATCAGGCAAACGACCAGCTCGTCTCGTCATTCAGTTAAATAAATAAAAAAGTATGCTTTTTTCATTAGACCCTTTTTCACACGCCATTTGAATGAAATAAATGAAAATGAAATAACTCTTTATTGAAACACACACACAAAATTATGAATAATAAAAACAACGTAACAAAAGTGTAACAATTGGCAGAATTGAATCTACTTTCTGTCAGTAATTCTTTACATCCCAGATCCCTCACTATGTTCTTTCGTCATTTTATTAAATTTCCTATAAAGTTTTTAGTTGAAGTGACAGTTTCAAAATGAAAAATCGCTTGCATATTGCAGAACGTCAAAAATCATTATTTAATTTCCTTCCCGCTATCGAATATATCAAATATTTTATGTGTATAGAAAAGTAATAAGTTTCGGGACGTCAAATCCGGATACAGATGTCGAGGTTCCGTTTTGAGATATAAAATATTAAACTTAAATATCGCACAGCCTTGGAAAATATCGGGTGGACTTGGAACATATTGGCTAGACTTGGATAGTATTGGTAAGACTTAGTTTCTTGTTCATAATGAAATTGGTTTTTTAAATATTGGCTTAACTTTCTTACTCGTGGTAGGCCTCGTAGGAGGCCGTCTGGGTAGGTACCAATGCTATGCCAGATATTCAGCCGCCACGCAACGCACGCTAGAGCATTGTAGCCCACTGGCTACCATTGCGCTCATCACCCCGAGACATCAGACATTAGGGCAATGGTGTGCTACGCAATGGTTTTTATGATATTAAAAGTATTGGGTGGCATTGCAATTGCTAAGGGCAGGCGTGGCGTTTACCTTCAGGCGAACGAATGTTGGTCTCGTCACCGCAGTTCCATAAAAAAACCAGTTAAGTTGTCAAAAATGTGATTTTGTCGTGGCATGACTATATATTTTCGTTCTCTAAGTTTAACTATTGTGGGATGATCACGAACCATTTGCAAGAACGTGATTGTACGTAAACGATAGCAATTTTCAAAGAAAATTAAAATCACAAGTTTTAAGATACGGCAATCCGGTTAGCGATTGATTATTATAGCGATTATTATATATATACACATACTTAAATATTCAAAGAGAAAGTGAAGAAGTTCTACCTGGAATAGTGCTGATGTTTCTTTATTTATGTTATATACCTATATTATATAATGATGTCGATTTTCTACAGACTACATTTCGGGGAGTGTGCACAAGACTTGCATCAGCTGATTCCTTCATCCCCATTCCATCTTCGGACCACCAGGAGAGGAGCGTCACTTCACCCTTATGTTGTACACATACCATCAGTCCGCACAAAGCACTTCGTTGACGCTTTCATTGTACGTACTGCCAAAGAGTGGAATTTTCTACCAGAATACTTATTTCCTTCCAATTACAACCTTTAAGACAATATGGTATCTTTAAGACAAGAGTGAATAGGTACCTCATGGGCAAACGTGCTCCACCTTAGACCGCAACTACGCTTACCATCAGGTGGGTTGTTGTCAAACGTGAGCCCATTTAATCATAAAATAAATATATATATATATGTATATATACATATACATACCTATAACATATCATAGCAACAAAATAAACAAAAAAATATCAGCAATCTTCCAGGCAGAACTTCTTTACTTTCTCTTTGAACACCTGCAATGATGGCGCACGTCGTATAGTCACGGGCAGTGCGTGGGTGTCTTAAAAGCACAATTTTCCGATGACCTAAGACAGTGAGAGTTGGTAGTATGGGTGGAGGGATTGAAGAATATATTGAACAGAAAGGACAATATGTAAGCAGGTAATTTTCAGAGGTACCTACATATACGGTCACCCATTCAAGTGATGACCGCAAACACGTTGCTTAACTTAGTAGATCTGTTACGAACGGCTAGGCGAGCTACGCTACGAGTGCTACAGACTAGTCTCCCTATTAATGCTTACTAATAACATTATTATCATCAATCATCAGGTTCCAGGATCAGGATCCACTGCTGGGACACGAGCCTTCTCTCATAGAATGAGTATGGGCCATAATCCACCACGCTGGCCCAGTGCGGGTTGGTTGATGTCACATGTCCTGTAATTTTTGTAGTATATTCTTGATTATGCTGGTTTCCTAATGATGTTTTCCTTCACCGTTAGAACGAGTGTTAAATCCGCACATAACTTCAGAAACTCAGTGGTGCGGGGCCAGCAGGATTCGAACTCGGGTGCGTTGGATTGTAAGTCACACAAGTTCCCGTTGAGCTACACTCGCTCCTCGTTGAGCACTCTAATTCATACATTAGCATAAGTAAGAACTTAATTGAATGCAAACTACTACATTATTTCGAATAATAAGTATGTAAAGATATTATGCAAATGATACCTATATACCGTAGTATACGTTAGTCCGCTTAAGTATCATTGTATAATGAGCAACAAAAACGACTTAACATTTTGTTTTAATAAAATTATATATTTATTCCTAACTGCCCTATCAAGTTTCGCAACAGTGGGGCAGGTAGGAATTTACATTCTACTATGGTGCAGTAAAACTTAATGTTTACAATTTTACATGTTTGCAAAGTACTAAGTACCAGGACTATAGAAATGATGAGGAGTTAAAGGATGTTATATTTGTTTTTACATTTGTCCAATCCATCCAAAGGTTGTCTGTAAGAGATTGCATTACGCGATAAGACCGCCAATTGTATTACCCTAGTTAAGATTTCTATTTTGTTCATGTAATTATGTGTATGCAATAAAGTCTTATTGTATTGTACTGTTTTTTCTTTTTAACCGACCTCAAAAAAGGAGGAGGTTCTCATTTCGATTGTTTATTTTTTTTATGTGTGTTACCTCAGAACTCCGTCATTTATAAACCGATTTGGACAATTCTTTTGCGTTGGGTTCAGTATAGCTTCAAGGTGGTCCCATATAACTTTTATCAATATTTGACCTTGGATTTCGAAGATACAACAGAATTGATCTCGGTTTTTGTTTTGGTTATTTGGTTATAAAATATATTATTATGTCTAATATTATACAATTTAAACATATATAATATATTTTATAACTATATACTGAACCCAACGCAAAATAATTTCCAAATCGGTTTATAAATGACGGAGTTCTGAGGTACACATAAAAAAACAATCAAATTGAGAACCTCCTCCTTTTTGAAGTCAGTTAAATAGAAAAAAAAAATCGACGTTAAAAACTGTCGTGAAACACAATATAATTTTAATTAATGTTTTTGGATAATATATGCATGGATGTTGATGTGTTTAATTGAAACAAAAGTAAAAGGTTAAACGATTTTTTATTTGACTGTACTTTTACCTGTTTATAGTAGATAGGGTTCATGAATACTTATCAGCATAAATTGAGCGGTAAATAAATTGTGCGTTTGGATTTATCCAGTAAGTAGTTAATCACTATCACTACATAGTATAAAACAAAGTAGCTTTCTCTGTCCCTATATCCCTATGTATGCTTAAATCTTTAAAACTACGCAACGGATTTTGATACGGTTTTTTTTTAATAGATAGAGTGACTGAAGAGGAAGGTTTATATGTATAATAATCGTGCAAAGCCGGGGCGGGTCGCTAGTTATTAATAATGTTTTAACGCTTCTCTACTTCGTGTCGATGGTCCGTATGTTTTAATTTTTAAATAGTTTTAGCCCAATGCTCGGCTATTGCTACCCCAGGAGGAGAAGCTTCATACAGGTCTTCTAAAGTGCAGGTGTAGGGGCACTGAGGGCAAGACAGCAGTGCTGCATTGTTTGAGCTGGAGCACCGCAGTCACATCGTGACCCACCGGGGTCAATGTAGCATTTGGCTAGGTCGCTCCTGCAGCGGCCCACTTGGGTCCGGAGTCGATTAAGCGACTTCCATGTAGGCCACGGGAGGTCGCAACCCGCGGGGATTTGCTCAGCCGGTATTTTATAGCCAGGTGGCGGTGCGTGCGCTTTCTACCACAAATTGCGTCAATCTTCGCTTGGGTGGTTCGTCAAACGTCGAACGGCGTTTTAACGCTGAAAAACAGCCATCCGTGAGCTGTTAGGCTTTCGCAGCTCAGTGCTGAGCTTACCAACATTGCTGTTGTTTTTTTACCGACTTTAAATTTTATAACAATTAAAAACCGACTTCAATTCTGATGTGTCTTTGAAGTCTAAGGTCAAATATCGATAATATTTATATGGGACCATCTTGAAGCTATACTGAACCCAACGAAAAAATGATTTTTCATATGCATTTATAAACGACGGAGGTCTGAAGTAACAAACGTAAAAAAATGTACAATCGAATTGAGAACCTCTTCCTTCTTCTTTTAGTCGGTTAAATAGAAGGAAGTTCTCAATTTGGCTATATATTTTTTAATGTAGTTCAGGCATAACACATTTGTTTATGAGCAGATTTAAAAAATAATTTTTGTGTTGGGTTTTTTATAATTAGGCTTCTTTTAGGTATATACCGCCAGCATTACTATGTTCCTATTTGAACGGGCATTGTAGCCAGCGAAATTACTGGGCATATGAAACTTAGTATCTGATGTCTCTGGGCGATGAGCGCAGTGCAGTGCTGCGCTTTGCTTTTTATGGTATTGAAATTACTGGGTGGCACTGCAATTGTTATGGACATGCGTGACGCTTACCATCAGGTGAACGAATTGCTCGTCGCATCACTCAGTTCCATAAAAAAACTGCATCTACCTCCAAGCGACGACTTTCGCATCTCAACGCTCAGTTAAAAAAAAATTGTACGTAATCCACTTGAAGCAAAAGCTCTCCCTACATCGTCAATTAACTGGATCGACATAAACGCGCAGTATTTTAGCGTAACATACGGGTCAATTAATCCAATAAATTTCCGTGTTAAGAGCTTTGAACTTTATGCAAGTTTATTTATGGTTTATTTTATGTTGTGTTGTATAAGTGGGTAAAATTATTAAAATAATTGTTTTTCAAAGCGAACCGTACAAAGTCCAATAAAACTGCATATTTTATTATTAAATATTTATTTTATTTTATTTTACTCGTGGTAGATATCTCGTATGCATTATACCATAGCTTTTCTAGTTATTCTACGGCCAAGCAGTAGTGCGCAAGCATCACTGTGTTCCGGTTTGAAGGGCATTGCAGCCAGCGAAATTACTGGGCATATGAGACTTAATATCAGATGTGTCGTGGTGATGAGTGCAATGTAGTGCAGTTTAATACCATAAAAAGCAACGCTAATACGCAGTGCTTTTTATGCTATTAAAAGTTCTGGGTTCCACGGCAATTGTTATGGGTAGGCAAGGCGTTTACCTTCAGGCGCACAACTCGTTCGTGGTTCAGAAAACACAGTGATACATTCCTGAATCAATAATGTTAGAACCATTTTCCGAAATAAAAACTGCCCAATTACTACACCACAGAGGTTGACAAACTTGGTCCAGGTGAAACTGGGGTTCAAACTCCATTCCATCACCTCAAAAGTTACTCAAATAACCGGTCGGCCGCTCACGTTTTTATCGCCTTATCAGTTTGCCCGTTCATTGTTACAAAGTACCGAAGAGGGAATCAAATTATTAACTTAATTAACAAATTAAATCAGGTACTTATATTACTATGTTGGGGGAGCCCTTTGCCCAGCATTAGGACAGTAAAATTAGAAAAAATGTATGTAATGCAGAAGTGCGAGTACTATTTCTGGTTTTTGTTGTTGGTGGTTTGGGCTAAGATTTTTTTATTTTTTACTTTTTATAGGATAGCTTTTGACCACTATTTCACCTGATAAACTACCAGTAATAATAAATGACTGATTTTCAAAATTTATATTTACATAACAAATACAAACGTATGATATACCAATCATTATAATTATCATACATTCCATATAATTAACGTTTGATGGAAATTCAAAACATTCAAAAGAAAAACTATTCATAAATATTAAAATTATGTGATATCCATTATAAATATAAACGGCTACACTCACGTTATGATTGTGTCGGAATAACTCCGACCGGGTTTCTCTTCTGGAAGTTCACGCTTTGGTACGTTCGTTGGTGTGGCGCACGCACCAGTCTGCGCCGCGAATCCAAACCGTAAAGTTAACCGTTAACTGGTCGGAGATATCCGACACAATCATAACGTGAGTGTACCCGTTTATATTTGTAATGAATATTTCGAATCACGATAGTTTCCAAACCTTAATTTCATGTGATATACTCCGTAAATGGGTGTGTCGTGGCCTGGGTGTGTTCAAATCAAGAGTGAATAGATACTTACTAGGCAAGCGTGCTTCATCTTCGACCACATCGTAGCTTCCCATGAGGTTAAAAGCGCGAGAGCGAGTGTGGCTCAGCGGGGACTCGTGCGCCTTTCGATCCGACGCACCTGGGTTCGAATCCCGACTCGGCCCTGCACCAATGACTTATAGTTAAGTGCAGATTTTGTACGCTCGCTCTAAAACGGTGAAGAAAAACATCGTGATGAAACCCGCTTACGCGCTTTGGAGTGGTAGGCTCTGGCCGTGGTTGTAATACCACCCACCGAACAAAGCCATGCCGCCAAGCGACCTAGTCGTGTTTCGGGATGATGTTCGGTGAACCATCGGGGAGACGGGTCTGAGCAGCCGCTCAACTGCCGTCTCTCTCTAGATCTATGTTCTTCATCTTAGGCCACATCATCGCTTCACATCAGGCGAGATAGTGGCCAAACATAGATCAATTAAGCGTAAAAAAAATGCCAGATCGTGTTCAATCGTTGGCTTAGTCTGATGTAAAAAAAATAATTAAATGACAATTATTTAATATACAATATTAATTATTAATTTAATTCACTACACATATTAATTTTTTATACGAATTTAAAAAAACATACGTAATTAAATATCATCATCAGTCATCATCAGCCCATCACGTTCCCACTGCTGGGACACGGGCCTTCTCTCATAGAGAGAGAATAGGCCATAATCCACCACGCTGGCCCAGTGCGGGTTGGTGAATGTCACATGTCCTTGACTTTTTGCGAAAAATTCTTGGACTTGCCGGTTTCCTCACGATGTTTTCCTTCACCGTTTTAGAGCGAGTGTTAAATCCGCACATAGCTTAAGAAAGTCAGTGGTGCGGGGTCAGCGGGATTCGAACTCGGGTGCGTCGGATCGAAACTCGCACGAGCCCACTGAGCTACACTCGCTCTCTATTAAATATCGAACCGATAATTATATTTCAAACTGTTAACTGCATTCTTCGCTTCATTCGTCGTCGCATATAAATCTAATATAATAAATTTAAAAATACTATTTTTATATTTATTACCTATCCTATCATTTTTTATTCTTATAGGTAAGTAAACGAGTGATAGTTAGATGCATTTCCTTTGTCAGTTTTTAATGAGATACGGGAGATGCATGACTGCTTTGTTATTTTAACAAGCACTGAACTTCTTAATTACTACATTTCGAAAACCGCCGGGAAGTTATTTAAAAATAGTAAGTACCTTCTAGTTATTTGCATCTAATTTCTAGCTGCGCCCCGCGGTTTCACCCGTGGTTTCCCGGTATAAAGCCTATGCGTTAATCCAGTGTATTTTTTTTATGTAACTTAATGACGAGACGAGCTGGTCGTTTGCCTGATGGTAAGCAATACGCCAGCCCATAACAATAACAGCACCACCCAGATCTTTGTTTTGCAAAATCTTGCGCGGCGCTGCACTGCGCTCGTCACCCTGAGACAATTAGCTGTTGAGTCTCATAATGCCCAGTAATTTCGCTGGCTACAATGCCCTACAAACCGGAACACTGTAATGCTAGCGCACTACTGCTTGGCGGTTGAATAACTGGCAAGGCGGTGGTACCCACCCAGACGGTCTCTTGCATACGAGAAACCTACCACCAGTAAATATAAACTGTCTCCGAATTTGTCCGTCTGTCTGTCTGTCTGTCCGTCTGTCACCAGGCTGTATCTCATGAACCGTGATAGTTAGACAGTTGAAATTTTCACAGATGATGTATTTCTGTTGCCGGTACACTAACAAATACTTAAAAACAGAATAAAATCAATATTTAAGGGGGCTCCCATACAAGAAACGTATTTTTTTTGCCGTTTTTATAAATAATGGTACGGATCTCTTCGTGCGCGAGTCCGACTCGCACTTGGCTGGTTATTTTGATAAGTGTGATTTAGTTAAACCTCTCACAAAAAGAAAGAAAATAGTATAATATATTATATTGGACTTACAAATAGTCTAGTTAATAATGAACAACAAATCCAAGACATAGTTTATCTACCTCAAGCTACATAATCTAGCCTAACCAATATACTGTGTTCAAGCGAGCGAATGAAGATTGATGGCATGACTGCTCTGTACCTGACAAGGTTAGTCGCTCGCTGCACGGTCAATCTGATGTCAGATACATACAGATAGATAGATACAATACATTACAATACAATACAATACAAAAATGCTTTATTGTACACCATAGCAAATAATAACAAGTAACATAAATTGGCTTAAAACTACAGTACAATGGGCGGACTTGTCGCTAAAAGCTCTTCCAGTCAACCGATATAGCATAGAGAGCGAGTGTGGCTTACACGCTCAGTCAAAGTCAAAATCTCTTGATTCATGTTTAGCATCACAGACGCACTTATAAACGTCAAATTATCATAATGACTCTACCACCGTATCTGAAAAAGAACCACTACTCAGAAGATACGGCAAGAAGCTGAGGTGCATTTTTTTAGAGATTTTTTTCAGTGGTTGCACGTGCGCCTTTCGATCCGACGCACCCGAGTTCGAATCCTGCTGGCCCCGCACCACTGACTTTCCTAAGTTATTTGCGGAAATAAAGCTCGCTTTAAAAACGGTGAAGGAAAACATCGTGAAGAAACCGGCATGTACAAGAATTTATCACAAAAATTCAAGGAGATGTGATATCCACCAACCCGCACTGGGCCAGCGTGGTGCATTATGGCCCGTACTCTCTCTACGAGGGAAGGTCCGTTGTTTTTCTTTTGTTTTCATTCTTTTTATAATTTTGCTTGCTTTCCCTTTTTAACCGGCTTCAAAAAAATGACGAGGTTCTGAATTTAATTGTATTTTTTAAGTTTGTTACCTCAAAACTCTGTCATTTATAAACTAATTTGGAAAATTCTTTTTGCGTTGAGTTCAGTATAGCTTTCACCTTTTTCATGTTCGATCACCATGTTCGACCTTGGGCTTTGAAGATACATCAGAATTGAAAACGTTTTTTTGTTATAAAATGAATCATTCGTTAAAAAAATGCGGAGGGATTACTTATATATATATATATATTTTAATTTAAATTTATTTTACATTTACTATCAACCCCCATACATATTATATTATTCTAACAACAACCTACATAATATTCAGCGGCATTACACTACATAGTTTCATTGCGTTTCAGATTTATTCGTTTTCACTGTTTTCTTCTGTTCACTTGTTTTCTTTCAGTCCCTGTTTTGTTTTCTTTCATTATTTTTTCTGACAATGTTCCTTCCATTTCTGAATAAGAACAACGATACGGTACGCATTTAATGTACCTATTGACCCGGTTCCGGGCGTTGCGTCACGGGAGCTACCGCGCGTTGTACGGTTGGCTTTTCCTGTTAGGTATATTACGAAGGTCAGTTTGTATTTTTCAATATTTGTAAAAAGGCAATTCGTTATTCTGGTTTCTGGTTTAAGATAATTTATTTCTCAAAGAACATGGTTCACTTAAAAGAGAAATTACAATAACTTAAAATAAGGTACTATTTTAATTGCCTTGAGCATGCAGGCGAACACAAAAATATTAATTTTTAACTAGGGTAGACAGATAAAAAATATGGTCACACAAACAAGTCAAAGAGTAAGCAGCTATACATTATTACAGAAGTGACAATTCGTTTGACAATATGTGTACTTTTAGCAGGTTTTTAAATATGGATTATGAGTGCTAAGAGCGACTCACAAACTGAACTCCAAAACAAAGTTACAAGAGACTAAAATGTTATCAAATCAAAAATGACACTACACAATTGAATAATTTAAGAATGACAAACATACTGAGAAGAATTAACCCAATATTACGATATAGGTAGGCTAGGTTCACATGATATAATAAATATATATTGTAATTCTTAAATAAATGATAATAACTTTAATAGATTAATGACACATCATTATTAAATAATATATACCTGCCATTATCAAAAAAAATATATATTATAATGTGAATTTAACATAGATAGAAAAGAACTAAGTAACAATGTGACAATTTTATGAATAATAATTACAGAGGTAGAGCAGGCCGGCTGACTATTTGTCTTTGACATATGGACGAAACATATTGAGAAAAAGACGCAGTACGGCTGAAGACGGTGGAGCTGACCAGGACCTGACTGACGGAGGTCTGCCTATCTCTTTTTTCATTAAAATTCAATATATTTACTATGATACAATATTAATATACCTAAAACAAAATGGTTCGTTATTGTTCTGTGTATGGATGCAAAGAAACAACACAAATAAAAATCGAAGACTGTTTGGTTTTCCTTGCGTTTTTTTTTTGCGTCTCCCAGCCAAGCGATAGTAGGTGTGAAAGAGAAACACTTAGGTTGCTTAGGTATAGCGTTGTCCTTGTCGCGCTCGATTCGTATTAGCTCATCCCTACAATAATTGCGCACACACACAAAACGTGTGCGGACAGGCCGGTGCGCCAGTAGTAGTACTAGACATTTAGCTCGGCGAATTTGTATGGAGTGTCGGGGGTCTGCTAGGAGTCTTCAAATCGAGAGTAAATAGGTATCTTCTAGGCGAGCTTGTTACATCATCGCTTACTATCAGGTGAGATAGTGGTCAAACGTAAGCCTATAACATGTGTAGGGGTTTAAAATACTACATAAAGAAAACATAACTTGATAACATACAATAATGGTTTATTATCTCATCTCTCATCACATTTTCACAAAGAACAATAATAGAACTCATCAATTTAATTTACATTCGTATCATCATTTAGTATCTAACGATACTAAGTTTAGATCGCTCTAGCAGGAACTGTGCCACTGAATAGTATAAGTTTCTCAATTTATAAAAGAAAACCCGTTGATCGCACTTACCGCAGTCTGGCCAGCCTCGCCATCTTTTCTGTGCTGTCACAGGAAAAAAAACATGGCGGGTGGCTCGGACCAATCATCGCGGTGTGTCAACGTCAATGTCAAATATGACGTTTAAATCATACCATGACATTAGAGGTCAGACTAAAGAGTTATATTGCTAACCAGTACAGTTTCCTAACACATGTAAAAAATACTATTACTCTACTTCCATTACTCGACTTAGAGCTTGGTAGTAAACTCTGACATTATTTATTATTTATTTTATTATTATTATATTCCACATTATTTTAATTTTATTTGACAGATCTTTGAACTAATTATTTATTTGATTAATGACTTATTGATTGTATTTTATTTATGTATTTTACGCACATATGGCGTTTACAATTATTAGATTCTGTCTATTCGTTCCAAAATTTACCTATAATTTACGATGTTGTCAGCTGTGGAAACACAGTGAGCTTCTTGCAAGCATGGACAACGTCGTAAAAAATACGCTAGTATCAGTTCTGAATGTTGACATGGATGACAGGGTCTGGTCGCAAGCCTCTTTACCTATCAGATTAGGGGGCTTAGGGATACGAAAAATTTCGAGTGTAGCTCTGCCGGCGTTCTTGTCCTCCGTTCATGGTACGTACAAATTAATAGAAAAGATCCTTGCACCTTCTTTAGGCAGTTTCGATGTAGCTTATTTGACTGAGGCCAAGAATACCTGGGAGATAGCATGCCCAAATACCGAATTTCCGAAAGTTTTGGCTTCACAGAGGCTGTGGGATGGGCCGCTCTGCGGACTAGCACGGAAACATCTTTTAGATACGTGTCCTAGCGTCGCAGATCGTGCCCGCCTTCTTGCAGTCTCTGTGTGGGAATCAGGGCTTTGGTTGCAGGCTATCCCCTCTTTTAATACTGGCAATTTATTAGACCCATCTGCTTTCCGTCTTGCTATTAGCTTACGTCTGGGTGCAAGGTGTTATGAAGCCCATCGTTGCCAGTGTGGTACTGCAGTTGATCAACTCGGTCACCACGGTCTCTCATGTTCCAAAAGTGCCGGTCGAATTTCGCGTCACGCCAGTCTTAACGATATCATCCGCCGGGCTTTTACCAGCGTTAACGTTGCAGCCATTCTCGAACCGAATGGTCTAATGCGTGACGATGGTAAAAGGCCTGACGGTATGACCCTGATCCCCTGGAAGTTGGGGCGGCCTCTAGTGTGGGACGCTACTTGCGTCGATACTATGGCGCCGTCGCATCTTCCGGAGACGCAGAATAGGGCTGGCGCGGCGGCTAATTCGGCCGAGCAGCTCAAGCGGCGGAAATATGCTAACCTCGGTAGCGGTTACATATTTGAGCCGTTTGGTGTGGAGACTTTGGGTCCGTGGGGACCGGGAGCTCATCGTATTTTCAAAAGTCTGTCAGAGCGCCTGATCGATGCGACGCGTGACCAAAATGCTGGGACTTATTTGGCTCAACGTATCAGTATTGCAATCCAACGGGGCAATACTGCCAGCATCTTGGGTACGCTGCCAACTGGTAGTGGGTTGGAGCATTTGAGCTACCTATAGGCCTTTAATGGTCTATGGGTTGTCCAATTGCTTCTCCTTGTATGTAGTTAGTTTAGTTTTAGTAAGTAGAGTGTAGTTTGTTTTGAGTAATAAAGGCATTCGCCCGTTAAAAAAAAAAAAAAAATTTTATTTTGTTTGAGCATGTTATTTTATATTTCGTATTTGTAACTCTCTTTATGATGTAATTGTATTTTAATGGGTTTGTTAATTACCTGATAATAAATGAATTTTAATTTTTACTACATTTTAACACCTTGCTATCACACTAAAATTATGTAAAATTTAGTATGTAAGTGTGTTTGTTCCCTCTTCACGCTGCAACCGCAGAACGGATTCGTATGAAATTCGGAATGGAGATAGCTTATACCCTGGATTAACACATAGGCTACTTATAATCCCGGAAACCGCGGGTGAAATCGCAGGGTGCAGCTAGTTTAGGTATACTCTGATTGTAGGTTACTTAGATGCTCCACAGGTATGAAGTAGGATTTACCACAAGTCTTGTTCATCACTTCCTTTTGACCGCATGCTTGAACCTTTTGACCGAGGCAAGAATTTGACCGCAGTCTCACCTGATGGAGAGTAACGACGCGGTCGACGATGGATCATACTTGCCTAGAAGATACCGATTCACTCGGGACTTGAAGACACCTAAATTATAAGAATCGGGAAACAGAGACGCTGGTAAGGTGTTCCATTCCTAAGCTGTTTGCATTATGAAATTGAAGCGAAATGCTTTTTCATTTTGCTTCACTTACTTCTCTGCGGAGGTCGTCGGCTCGTTACGCTAGCCAACTCCCTTCACTCCACTCGGCCTCGTAGGTTCATTCAGGCTTCATTCAGGACCTCCTTTGCGAGCTTCTGGCTCCCTTTTTTGTGGAACTGAGTGATGAGACGAGCAAGTTGTCCGCCTGATAGCGCGCGCCTGCCCATAATAATTGCAGTGCCACACAGAACTTTAAATACCACAAAAAGCACTGAGTTGCATTGCGCTCATCACCCTGAGACACAGTAATTTCGCTTGCTACAAAGCCCTTCAAACCGAAACACAGTAATAATCAATACAGTAATTTATAATTTTAAGAAAACATTTTCAATATACAGCTGTAAACAAACAAAGATCAAACAGAATCCAAGATGGCGGATACAAAAATATTTTGAGCACGATGTCTAAGCGTCGATGACTCTTAAAAGATTTCCTTAAAGAGGCCAGTCGATACATTAGCATTCAAGAGCTTTTGGGGCAGGAGCAGGGCTGGAGTGAGGCTTAACTGCGGGGGTAGTCTTTAATGCCTCATCTAAAATAAAAAAATACGCAACGATCACGTACATAGAACAAAGAATAAGTTCTGTATAATTTATTTACGAGAATTTTTTACGTAATCGTGTGATAAGATAAGCAGGTTAGTCACCTGATGGTAGGCAACACGCCCGAACCAGTTGCAGTCTGCTTTGTTTTGCAAAATCCTCCGCGGCATTTCACTGCGCTCGTCACCCTGAGACAATAGTTCTAATGCCCAAAAATATCGCTGACAAAAAAATAAAATATAAATATTATTATTATTATCGGCCCATTGCCACTTCAGTTTGCTAATTCGGTGAGCTATGTCGGTTACTTTAGTTTTGTGTTGGATCACTTCGTTACAAATGTGATCCTTCAGAGAAACCCCGAGCATAGCTCGTTCCATAGCTCGCTGAGCGACTTTGAACTTGTAGACCTGTCTCATCACCGTCAGTGTCCACGTTTCGGTTCCGTATGTTAAAGTTAATAAGTGAGTATTTTTTGGTACAGGGGTATTTGGTATTCGTTCAAGCACTTTTACAGACTCAATTTATGGCCTGTAAATTACCCCCTTCCTAACTACCCCTCTGTTCCTAATCGTTTATTTTATCCGTTTATTATCTCATTCACCCCCACGGAACCATTTTCGGGTTCCGCCGTGACACGCTGGATTTATTTAACAGTTTCATTTGTAGAAGAGGTTACATAGGTAATGAGAGAAATACTTAGCAATATCTTTGATTTTTGCGATTGAAACTGAAATAAACACTTTAACAGGTCATATAATATATGATTTTACAAAGTAGTTATAATATTTAAATATAAGTACCCCACTGTCTTTTGTCGTAACACAAATTCTCTCCCTCCAAAGGTTGTCTGAAAGAGATTGCTTATTAGCGATAAGACTGCCCATTGTACTACTCAAATTTTTAAGTTCTATTTTTATTTGTTCATGTTATGTTTTTGGTGTACAATAAAGCGTTATCAATCAATCAGTCAATCAATCATCGTTTTTTTTACACTAGCTGCGCCCCTGGTTTTATCTACGTAAACAATTTTTCGGGATAAAAATATTCTAAAATCTCTTATTATCCTCTTAATCAGTTCTTTAAATCCTGGAATAGTTAAGAGGGAACGGCACGCTAAAATTTTCATACAAAAAGAGAAAACGTTTTTCTACCCCTAAACATTAACCAAATACGATGAAATTTGGACATGTAAGAGATGTTATCATTATTGAGGTTTGTAGGTTTTGATTTTTCGATAATTCCTATAGAATTTGAATAAATGGACCCAAAAAACTCGATATTTACTCGAAAATTTTTTTTGAATATTGGAAGCTGTTTACTTTAAAAATAGACATGAACTAAGAAAAAGGAAAACCTACAAACCTAGTTTATTCTCCATTTAAGAAATTGAAACCAAAATTACCAAATTTGGTTGAGATTTAGTGTGGTAGAAACGTTTTCTCCCAAAACGCTAATTTTAACAAAAATCTGAAATTGATATAATAACATAATAACGAATTTAGTTAAATTATTATCATTATTATTATTTAGTTAATTTATTTAATTTAATTTACGCATTTTCTGCGAGACCGTAAACCATTATTCAAATACCTAGTGCTCACTGGCCGCGGCTGTGCCATATCCTCTTAAATTCTGTCGCTGCAGCTTTTGCGTTACTGTTACATACCTGTTATAAGATATTTTTACTGGTGGTAGGTTTCTCGTATGCGAGAGGCCGTCTGGGTGGGTACCACCGCTTTGCCAGTTATTCAGCCGCCAAGCAGTAGTGCGCAAGCATTGCTGTGTTCCGGCTTGAAGAGCATCGTAGCCAGCGAAATTACTGGGCATTATGAGACTCAACAGCTAATTGTCTCAGAGTGACGAGCGCAGTACAGCGCCGCGCAGGATTTTGCAAAACAAAGTTCTGGGTGGTGCTGTTATTGTTATGGGCTGGCGTATTGCTTACCATCAGGCAAACGACCAGCTCGTCTCGTCATTCAGTTACATAAAAAAAAAAACACAGCAATGAGCTTAGAAAAAAAAAGAAACGCATTTGCCAGTTATTCTACCGCTAAGCAGTAGTGTTACTGTGTTCTGGTTTAAAAGGCATTGTAGCCAGCGAAATAACTGGGCATATGAGACTTAATATCCGATGTCTTGGGCGCAATGCAGTGCACCGCAGTCCTTTTTATGTTATGACAGGTTCTAGAAGGCACTGCAATTGTTAGGGGCAGGAGTGGCGCTTACCATCAGGCGAACGACTTGCTAGTTTCATAACTAAGTTCCATAAAAAAGACGTAGATCCTCATCTAAACTACGGAACACCAAAAATACTAACTTAATAGCCAATTCTCGTTTAATAAAACGATCAAATTTTAATCTACTAACGTTAGTTCATGTCATAAAAGTTATGGAGCGTAAAATTTTACAGCGTGAAAAATTGGTTCTGGTAATACAATCTAATCTAAACAATCTGAGGTATAAAAAACGCGTGCGAACGGTGTTTTAACATTACTTAATTTACACCATGTATTAATTTGTAAGCAAAGTATGTCATAAGTAGATTGTCGTTGGTTTACGGCATCGTTACTAGCGGCCAGGGACCGATACCCACACCTAAAAGACTTTTTAACAAAGAAATGCTACAATTGTCTAAACAACTTTATTAATGACTCACTTATTGCACTTACGTGCAATTTAAGATGTCTATCATCTTTTAGTGGAGTGTGTCCGAAGCCAACCTGTGAGATCACTCATGCAGAACCAGTATGAGCTGAATCCAGTGGATATAGGCGTAATTCAAAGCGTCTTAGCCGAGCCACTGAGTGAAGCGTCTAGGGCGCTTTACACAATGGTACATAGAATAATTAATTAGTTTAGTTTGTAAATTGTTAGACCATACGGGACTGGCATAGTCGCTGAGCGACTTAAAGTTCCAAAAACTATTAAGAATAAAAGAAGACGTGTGGCACTCGGAGACTGCCGCGGTAAAGCTATTGCATAGCATTCGGAGTGGGGGGTGTTAGGTTATTTTCGTTACGGAATTTCTGGATTCGGTCTACACGCTCAAGGCCCGCGATAGAAGCTATGCAATAGCTTAAAAACCACTTTTTATGGATTAAGGATGCATTGTCATCGAGTTGTGAGCTACCCTGTTTCAAGTTTCAGCAAGATAACCTAACACTCCGAATGCTATGCAATAGCTTTACCGCGGCAGTCTCCGAGTGCCACACTTTTTTTTTTTAGATTATTTTTGTAATCTATTACGGATTTTTGCCCTCACAAAACTTTATACAAATACGGAGTTAGCACTGACGTGGCTTGAGTTTGGTGTCAGTCACTGACTCGATGTAAAACTGCCTTAATATTATTTTTACACTCTTCTTGAAAAGTTTCTAAGTGGCGTCCTAACTCTAACAATTACAATTTAATTTCTCCCTTATCGACCAAAGCACTTAAGTTATTGGGAACAGCCTTGGAACGATCTAAATTACTTCAAGGAGTGGCCAGCCCTCAGTAATAACGGCAAAAGCTGTCTTTCTAAACTTTTCTGGCAACACTGACGCGGTAGTTGATTTACCTACATGGACGAGTAGGTATATTAATGGTTTCATTGTTATCATTGTTGTTTGTTGGAATGGCCCGTCTACTCGTGGTAGGTCTCTCGTATGCGGGAGGCCGTCTGGGTATGTACCACAACTTTGCCAGCTATTCTGCTGCTAAGCAGTAGTGCGCAAGCATTGCTGTATTCCGGTTTGAAGGATTGAAGCCAACGAAATTACTGGGCATAAGAGAGGTAATATCTGATGTCTCGGGGTGATGAGCGCAATTCCGTGTTACGCAGTGCTTTTTATGGTATTTAAAGTTCTGATGCCACTGCAATTGTTATGGGCACGCGTGGCGCTTACCATCAGGCAAACGACTTGTTCGTCTCATCGCTCAAACCTTTGTGTGTAGGATTAGAACAGTGTATAAAAACCGGTATTTTGTACAGCTCTGCCGCAGCAGTCACACTTTGAAGCAGGCAAACTTTGAAGCCAGTTCTCTCCCCCCGCCTCTCGCATTAGTGGCACTGACTTGGCACTTTGGCACTGACCTTGTCTAAACGCCGAAATCAATAGTTGGACGGATCAATCGCTGACACTTTGTTGTAGGGTGACGTCATCATATGGTGACGTCGTCGTAGTGTCGAAAAAATAATCTGAAAACCACGTTTTTTGCGCGTTGAGGTTAGGTCGGCATTAAATAAATAAAAATTCTTTATTTCGGACAATATACAAGTCCATATTTTTACAAATAAAACATTAAGATTAAAAATTTAAAATTACAATTAAAATAACAAACCAGACTTACAAATTGAAAATAGCAATTAACATTAAAATTTAAATTAAATTAAATTTAAAATTTAAATTAAATTAAAGTTAAAAAACATTACATGCTAATAAATGGATTTAGAGTGTATTGTCATCAAGTTATGAGCTGCCCTGAAAGTTTCAGCCGGATAGCTAATCGGGAAGTGCTCGAAATTTAAGTTGCAAGATTCCACCCGGAACGACAGACAGACAGACCGACAGGCAGGCAGATAGGCAGACAGACAGACTAACAAAAAAGTGACTTAATAAAAAAAAACATGTTACTATTTTAATCGCTCTCTTTTAATAATATATTATTGAGAGTGATCAGGTATCTTCTAGGTAAGCGTGTTACATCTTAGACCACATCGTCGCTTACCATCAGGTGAGATAGTGGTCAAACGCAAGCCTATAACCAGTAAAAAATATATATATATATAAATTTTATGAATTAAATCGAGATGAAGCGCATGAGTGAAATTTTTTGTATATAATTCATATTTATGTATATTGTCATTATCATATCTTTTTTATTTGTATTGTGTGTTTATTCGGTGTGCAATAATGTTTTTATATTGTATTGTATTCTCTCAAAAACTCAAAACTGAAACGCAATGAAAATATGTAGAAAATAAATAGAAATAATAATAATAATAAATGTTGTATTAATAGTAAATTTTAAATTTTAAATCTCAAAATTTCTAGTGTATCATTACCAGCATTTCTGTCGTCAGTCTACAGTACACAAAATTTATTTGAAAATATCTTATCACCATCTTTGGCAAACTTTGAAATTACTTTCCTTACTGAGGCGACAGAGTCCTGGAAAATAGCTTGTGCCAATCAACCCTTGCCCGAAGTTCTTCGTTCTCAGAAGCAATGGGATGGGCCGCTCTGCGAGTTAGAACGTACAGATCTGCTCAACACAGCTGCTTTCTCTACAGAGCGTGCTCGTCTTTTTACTGTTTCACGCTGGGAATCGGGACTTTGGTTGCAAGCCCTACCATCAAAGAACATTGGAAGCCTTTTTTAAAAAGCAGCACATTCCGATTGGCAGTTTCCTTACGTTTAGGCGCGTGTTTGCCAAGTCCCCCACCGGTGTACTTGTGGTGAAATGGTGGATCGGTTTGGCCACCACGGTTTATCATACAGCAGAAATGCGGGTCGCATATCACGGCACGCCAGCTCGAATGATGTCATCCGTCGGTCCTTTGTCAGTGCCGGTGTACCATCAGTCCTAGAGTCAATGGACTGATGCGTTACGACGGTAAGAGGCCCGATGGAATGACACTAATTCCTTGGAAGATGGGACGGCCGTTAGTATGGGATGCTACCTGTGTAGATACCCTAGCTCCGTCTCATCTTCCAGAAACGACTGTTCGGGCTGGCGGAGCTGCGTCAAAAGCGGAAAACCTCAAACGGCGCAAATATACAAATCTCGACCGAGGTTGCATGTTTGTGCCGTTTGGGGTAGAAACATTAGGACCGTGGGGGCCGAGCACCCATGAAATCTATAGGGACTTGGCAAAACGTCTGGTGGAGGCGACATGTGACCAGAATGCTGGCTCATATTTGGGTCAGAAAATCAGCATTGCCATTCAGCGTGGCAATGCGGCCAGCGTTTTGGGCACTTTCCCTTCCACCATAGGCCTTTTAAAATAATTGTATTATATTTTGTATATATATTTAAGTTATTTTAGTTTAGATTTAGATATTTCTTTGTTATAGATTAATAAAATGCTATATAGTAAATGTACCCCCATATCATATTATTCTAACAACAACCTACTTAATATTTAGCGGAATTACACTAGATATTTTCATTGCGTTTCAGATTTAAAGTAAATAAATACGCTCTGTTTCTTCTCATTAGCCGTTGTCGGATTAAGTAACTTTCCTCGTTCTGAGGGTAGGGCTAGAGTTAATAGTGATGGGAAACGATGCGGAACACGATTATCGATACTTGATACGTTAACAGGTTGTTAAGAGGAAGGCTTACTGTTTTTGATATTGCATGCATGCTAGGAGAAAATCAACAAAAAGGAGGAGGTTCTCAATTCGACGGTATGGCCGTCTGTGTGGGTACCACCGCTTGGCCAGATATATAGCCGCCAAGCAGTAGTGCGCAAGCATTACTGTGTTCCGATTTGAAGGGTATTGTAGCCAGCGAAATTACTGGGCATTATGTGACTCAACAGCTAATTGTCTCAAGGTGACGAGAGCGAGGCTTATTGCTTACCATCAGGCAAACGACCAGCTCGACTCGTCATACAGTTACATAAAAAAAATGTTTCTTTTGTATGTTTGTTACGCGATTACTCCGCTAATTATGAATTGATTTTGATGATTATTTTATGTTTGGTAAGTCGTACTTCAGAAATGGTCCCAAATAAATTTCATCGAAATTAATTAAGCACTGTTAAAAAAAAAACAGCAAAAGCAAAAAATATAATTTCAGTCTTGAAGTCGGTTCTTGTTTTTTTCTAAAAATTAATTATTACTTCTTCCTAATTGCTTAAAATCTTAAGATTGTCAAATTCGAATGAAAATTGAATGCATAAGTGCCTAGCATGCACTAATGCATTCAATATAAAAAAAATATAGGCCCTGCGTTCTTTAGAACATGACATAGAATCGTCCCCGTAAGACGATATAAGAAGGATAGAATAAATTTTGTTGTTCGAGCAGTTGGCTCGGTGGCTCATTGGTTAAGGCGTCGGGATGATGTCCAAAGGTGCAGGTTAGATGCGTGCCCAGTTCAAAAGTTCTTTCTTCAATTTTGGCAACACAGACGCACTTATGAACGTCAATTATTACAATGACTCTACCACCGTATCGGAAAAAGAACCACTACTCAGAAGATACGGCAAGAAACTAAGGGGCTTATTTTTTTAGAACCATATGTTTGTTTTTGACAATATTATGTTTCTTATGTGACAGTTGGCTACTTGGCAGAAGCGAAATGTTGCAAGCATCTTTGTGATCTATGTAATTACTAACTGTATAGTATGCTTTTTTCAATTGAATATTTTTCACTTGGATTTTGAATTTACTTCCTGAGAGCTCCGTGATACATTTAGTTTAACTTGAATTTACGTTTAAAGTTTAAATCCATGTTTTGCTACAACATAAATATTTAGTTTAGCATCTTCAAAGAAATAAATTGTCAATTTCCGAAGTAAAGACACTTTTCCCCGAAGTATACCTAAAGTTTCGGTGTCGCTTATAGGGATCACTTGAGTTACTGACTGTTGCAAATGAGAACCAACTTTTCATTTTATATATTGACATTTTATAATATTCTTTTTTTACTAATTTTTTTTTAAAACCGATCTAAAAAAGTTTTTTTGTCAAAAAATGATTTTTTAAAGACAAGGTTTTAACAAATTCGTAATCGGAACCGCAACCAGATTAAAATGAGCTCAAAAAATAGTAGTTTACGATTATCCGTCAAGGAGTTCCATTGCCTACCTTCCGTCTCCATAATCAGATCAGTTGTCTGTTACCTTAATATTGCATTGTCAACGGGCTTTGACAAGTATGCAAAATTTCAACTCCGTAGGATAAGAGGAAGTGGTTCTAATTCAGCTTGCAAGATTCCACCCGGACAAACATACACATACATTGCAAGGTAAATAAAAGCTTGTAAAAAGGACGACGTTCTCAATTTGATTGTATTTTTCACCTCAGTAATCCGTCATTTATAAACTGATTTGGAAAAATATTTTTGCTTTTAGTATAATTTCAACAAGGTCCCTCAATATAAATTTCATCGACATTCGACCTTAGACTTCGAAGAAATACAGATTTTTTTAAAACCGAAATGCATTGAATCAGTTTTTTTTTATATAAAATTTATACCTAGTTGTTAATGGAAGCAACGAGACGAGAATGAAGTAATAATTATTAGGCTAGAACGGGTTTTGTTAGGCTAAAATATCAATTTTGCGCCCTCAATATTTTAAATAAAGATTATAAGACTGTTGAACTCTCCACGTAGGTTTACATTTTGGACAAACTGCGGCGTGAGCTTCAAAAAGCCCCAGCTTTATTCAGCTTTGGCAAACTCAAAAATAACAGGTACCCGGCGTGCCGTTAAGTAGACAATAAACATCTGAAAACCGTGATTTTTTCAAACCAAATTGGCTGCTTGACTGGAGCGGTCTCCATCGCTGCGCTCAGTATAGAATATTCTACTTTAGACTCTTTCACTCTGCTCTGAATTCAAAATAGCGCCCTCGCCGTCAAAATAATATTTTGCTGCCTTGTGATACAATCTAATATTTCACTCGCTATTCGAAATAACTTTCTATGAACTCCGTTCATTTAGGAATTTTCTTAAAAACGCAATTGCTCAAAGAAGACTTTGTTGTCTAAATTTTTGTGTAACAATCATACATAACATCAGTATAACCACAAAATACTAAGGTACGGAAGCATCACTCCACAAAGAAATTTAAACAAATAGCGACTCTTGCTATGACGCAATAAAATTCAATTCAGTTCGCGTAGCGCTGCATACCTACCAGTTATATTAACCTACAGAGCGCCTCTCTTTCTATCGCATAGCTCTTATCTTTTCTGACGCGGCACGTGCAACGACGCGCGACCCGCCGTCGGTGTCGGGCTATGTACTTGTAGCTTTGTACCTACAGTGCGGAGTGCGCTAGTCCTGGTATAACAAACCTATCTCTTTATCTAATGTTTATTTTATAATATTATGATGGTCATTTTGAGTGCGTGTTTAAGACATTTATACGCTTAAAAATATATCATATTTTATTATAACCTAATTATTATTAAACATATTTGATCGTAGTTATGGACAGTAAAATCTCCTCAATGGAAAACCCGTTACTAAACCAAAATTATTTCTTTGCAGGTTACAGTAATCAGTGTTGCCAAAGCAATAAAAATAAAACATCGAGAAACTAATCTGTGATAAAACAAACGAGAGAGATTCAGTGTCTTTAGTGAACAGAAAAATAATTGATTTTTGTTACCCGTTAAAATATTTATTCGCGTGTTACCTGTTGCGTAAACTCAAATTCAAAAATAGAATTCGATGTTGGGTTCTCAATTTAAAAAAGAGTAAGTTTGAACTCGATTTTCTTTTTTCTTTGTGGCCAATTAAATTTGTGGTATTTTTTCTTGGCCAGATTTAGTCAGTCGTGGTGGCCAGTAGTTTTTGTTTGTGGCCAATTGTTATCCGGTTTTTTCGTTAATTTGTCCGATTTTTTGTGGCAATAGTGACGTCGCAAGAGTCAACGATGACGAAGAATTTTTTGACGGTGACCAACATCGTCAATGAGGGGATCAAGGGGAGCAAGATCTCAAAGCTGGGACTGTCCAAGTACCTGTCACAATCACTGTAAGTAATAATATATAAGAATTAGTATTGTAGAGCGAGTGTGGCTCAGTGGGAGCATGTGCGACTTTCGATCCAATAGACCCGATTTTGAATCATGCTGGCCCACCACTTTCTTTAGTTTTGTGCGGATTTAACACGCGCTTTAAAATGGTGAAGGGAAACAACGTGAGGACACCGGCATGTCCAAGAATTAATCACAAACATTAAAGGACATGTGACATTCACCAAACCGCACTGGGCCCGCGTGGTGGATTATGGCCCATACTCTCTGTGAAAGAAGGCTCGTGTCCCAGCCGTGGGAATATGATGGGCTTATTATAATGAGTATTGTAAACTAAAAAAAAATGCCTTCACGTACCTGTTATACGAGCGTAAAAAATATACCAAATGCCATTAAAAATCTTGGTTAAAAAAAATTGCTCACCTTTTGCAGAATTTTTGCTCGTTCATCATATCTTCAGAGAAATACCGGTTGGAATACCTACCAACATTCCAGACGGAATTTCTCAGTAGACGGATCGGAGAGTATAATAATTTGCAATCCATATAATATTATGTCAATTTGAGTGAGTGAACAATGAACAAGTCGTCCAGTTCAGAATCATTTCGAGTGACATGATCATTCTTTATCATTAAGTACGCGGCTTTTGCACGTGGGCTTTTTAAGTCCATTTTCAGTATAACTACCTAAGATTCTGTAGCCAACAAACATACAAAAAATTAAACGGACAAATTCTAATACCGTGGGATAATGTTTAGTACCGTCCAAATAGTCGATCCCAGTTGGTTTTATAAAAATGTCTTCAATGTACAGAATTGGCTCTGTTACTGTTTATAACAGTAGGTATAGATATGAAAAGATTTATTTCTCTTCTATTTTGCGACACGTAACAAAGACTTTCCTGGGTGTCGCTCCGTGACCGTCAATTTAAGTGAGTGAACAATGAACAAGTCGTTCAGTTCAGAATCATTCCGAGTGACTGGTCATTCTCTATCATTAATCTTTTACACTTCGGGCCTTTGAAGAGGGGAAGAAGTTTAAATTAAGTACGCTTTTGCACATAATTTTTTTATTTAATGACAGGACGAGCAAGTCGTTCGCCTGATGGTAAGCATTAGCTAATGTCAGTTGTAGCACCACCGATAGAACTTTGTTTTGCAAAAACTGTAGGTTCAGTATTAAAAGTTCTGAGTGGCAATTTCAGTGCCACCCAGAAATTTTAATACCATTTACTTACAATTACATTATTATTATTATTACATTTACTTTTAATGAAAAACACAGCGTAGCATTGCATTGCACTGATGAGTGCAAAGTGCCCCGAGACAAAAATGCAAAATTCAAAATGCTTTATTGTGCACCAAACAAAAATCGATCTCTCCCAGTCAACCTTTAGATGGAGTTTGTTGGCAACCCAACATAACTTTATTTTTATATAGTTGCCGAGCATGTCTTTTGTATTAATGTTGTCAATACTGATCAACACAATACAATACAATAATACTTATTGATCACCAAAACACGAAACAGAAGTTTATAGTAATTACGTGCGGCTGCAGGCGAGGGTACAAAGAAACCGATTTTTGAGAAATTATAAGTATTTAATTAAATTGAATGTTACGATTTAATTGCTTAAAGTAAGACGCGACAATGGTTCGATGTTACAACTCAAAGTGACGGTCTGGGGGAAAGCTATACAAGGTTAAACATTCGAAAGAGAGGGCATGATGTGCTGCGTCAGCACCTCGTGACTCGCTCCTGCGGGCAGTTGGTATGCACTACGACGTCATACGTAACACAGTTACAAATAATAGTGTAAATAATTAATAATAGCAATGTATTTATACGGTTGGCCATAGGTCATCCGCGCCACACCTTCCATGTAAACTAGGCTAGTTAGACGTACCTAGCCTCGAATAAACCTTTACTAATATATATTTCTCAAAAGTGTTTTTCTCTCCGGCCCACCATCGCACCACATCACAACTTTTTTTTTTGTAACTGGATGACGAGACGAGCTGGTCGTTTGCCTGATGGTAAGCAATACGCCAACCCATAACAATGACAGCACCATCTAGAACTTTGTTTTGCAAAATCCTGCGCGGCGCTGCACTGCGCTCGTCATCCTGAGACAATTAGCTGTTGAGTCTCATAATGCCCAGTAATTTCGCTGGCTACAATGCCCTTCAAACCGGAACACAGCAATGCTTGCGCATTACTGCTTGGCGGCTGAATAACTGGCGAAGCGGTGGTACCTACCCAGACGGCCTCTCGCATACGAGAAACCTACTACCAGTAAGACAATACAGTCCACGCTCTCCAACTGGATGTCGAACAGAGTTAACATCACATATTAAGTCTTATAATTATGCCCAGTAATTTCGCTGAAAAACACGGAATTGGGCAAATGAAGAAGCTACCAAACAATTGATTCTCGTTACCAAATATTTCATCCAAACGTACGAGAATGTATCTTTATTACACACGCCCAGTTAACTACATATAAAACAAACTCGTCCTAATTTCAAGCCACATTTGACTGAACCTTTTCGAATTTAAATGGAGGGTGAACAGGGGAAAAACCGAAACGTCCCGATTAGTATTATGTTTTGGTTTTATCCCCGGTTACGCTGTAAAGGTTGAGCAGTATGGAAACTTGCTCGGTTTCCAGAAAACTCGTTTGTGTGCGAGTATAATAAACTCTACGTCAACTAAAATTTAATTACAATACAATACAATACAACAACACTTTATTGCATACCATAAATAGAAATCTTAACTAAGGTAGGGTTTATCTTAATTAGATAGATAGATAGATAGATAAACACTTTATTGTTAAAAAACCTTAAATATAGGTACATGAAAAACAAGTAAATTTCACAGTAATCAGCATAACAATAGGCGGTCTTATCGCTCAAAGCGATCTCTTCCAGACAACTTTTGAACAGAAAGGACTAACATAATTTGGAAGGACGGTGGTTTTTTTAAAGGTATGCAAATTAAATTATAAATATATGTGTAAATAGGTATAATATACATATATATATAGATAATATATGACATATACTTATAAAAGCATAATATGATAATAATAACACATATATATATATATATATATATATATATATATATATATATATATATATATATATATATATATATATATAATCAAAATGAAACATTAATAGCAGAAAGAGGAGAAAAGAACATAATAATAATACAGAATATTATGCGAGGTAATAAGTTTTGACGCGATCCTTGAAAGTAGCCAATGTTTGACAGCGTTTAATTTCGACAGGTAGCTCATTCCACAAATGAACAGCTTCAACAGTAAACGAGTGGTTAATTACTTTTATTAAACTCTTTATTTTAAGCAATATTAAAGTACAACAAAGTAAAATTAACAGAGGCCCATGTAATATAAACTTTACAGACTAACATACATACAAAAATATATAATTACATTAAATAAACCACACACACTACTTCACAGGCTTTCACTACTTCTTTTTACTTACTTTTGGTAATCTTTGGATTAAGAGACTGCGTGCAATTATATTAGAGCGAGTGTGGCTCTGTGGGCACATAAGCAGCTTTCGATTTGACGCACCCGAGTTCGAAACCCGGTGGCCCCCACCACTGAATTTTTAAGTTATGTGCGGATTTAGCACTCCAGATACGGTGAAAGAAAACATCATGCGGAAACCGGCATATTCAGGAATTAATAAAAAAGAAACAAAGACGTGACATCCACCAAACCGATTGGGCCAGCTTGACGGATGGTAGCCCATACTCTCTCAATGAAAGAAGGCCCGTGTCCCAGCAGTGGAAACGTGATGGGCTGGTGATAATGATGATAATATTGTCGTTTGTAATTATGTTCCACATTAGAGCCAATTTAATAATAATAATAATATCTTTTATTCGGACAAAAATGTAAAACAATGTATGCGACCTAGTCGTGTTTCGGGATGATGTTCGGTGAACCATCGGGGAGACGGGTCTGAGCAGCCGCTCAACTGCCGTGTCTCTATAGATCTATGTGCTCCATCTTAGGCCACATCATCGCTTCACATCAGGCGAGTGGCCAAACATAGATCTATTAGGCGTAAATAAAAAAAAAACAATTATGTTTCTTATACTACTGCACTGTTATATATTTCATCGTTAAAATTATTCGCATATTTGGTGATTCTTTAATTTCTGTGAGTCCGCTTGCCAGTTGGCAAAAGCCTCCTACAACCTACTCCATTCTGACCTCTCTCTGGCTACTCTACTCCATGTTATGCCTGCAACCTGCCTGATATCATCGTCCTATCTTTTTTGTTGTCAGCCAATTTAATGCTTCGGAATTCTGAAGTAACAAACATAAAAAAATACAATCTAATTGAGAACCTCCTCTTAAATCCTCGTTATCCTCGTTAAAAAAACATGTTTAAGTGGTTCGATACTGCTACAGTTCTGTACTGTCAAGACCCTTTACCACAGCTGCCCATAACGCGTTGTAAAACTAATTAGTTTTGAAGTTTTAGGCATTATACGGATTTGTACTGTGTAGGCGTGAAGGTACTGTTTATATATAGTCTGATGAATTTAAACACAAGCCTCTGTGGTGTAATGGTTGGGCAGATTGGCTTCAATCTCATAAACCACTGAGGTTGCGATTCGATTCTCGTGACGTGACAAATGTTTGTGAACAGAAAAACGAAGCGCAATCGTTAGTCTGGGTGTTGTGAGACCATGGTCCATTAAATTTTAGGTCCTCAGCATCAATTTATTCATTTTTTTTCTAGTGTGTGTATTTTTGTAACCGAATGACGAAACGAGCATGGCCCTAATTCATTATGACAACTAGGTGATTCCTTGCGTCGAGGTCACGTCGATTCCTTCATTAATAAACGACATCTGCGAAATTTGTATTCTCTTTGACGCGTCATAGAGAATCATATATATGAATGCGTCATAGAGATGTCGTTTATTAATGAAGGAATCGACGTGATTTCGAAGCGAGCAGTCGCCAAGTTGTCATAGTGAATTAGGGCCCAGGTGTCGCCTGCACAAAACAGCGGCATAACACAATAAAATATATATACCGATTTAATAACGCTTGTGAGTGGTACCGCAGGCTTAGTTGCCTGAATACTCGAAAGTCGACCCTTAGAAAGATTAGAAAAACAAGATCAAAATAATTACAATATAAATATAATAAAAAAAAAGTAAAATCTTATTTCCCAAATTGAATTGTTTTTCTGCCTCCTCGAAGCCAGGTTTTATGAAAGTTAATTTTCGTGAGTACCTCCCATTGATTCTACTTCTGTGCAAAAACCTTTAGAATTTTGCTTCGTAATATGATTATTTGTTTTTATTGGATTTGTCCCGTCGCTGGTTTGTTTATCATTATTCATTTATTAGGTTTTATTTATTCATTAATTTATTTATTGCTTTATATAATATACGAGTATACCTATTGGTCTTTAAGACTTATAGGTGTGTGGATCTATAAATTTAACATTTTGTCACATCCGTTATACATTATTTATGAATTTATATAGGTAGTAAATCGGTAGGTTATATACATTTTCGCGTTATAATTTATGTAGTTAGTAAATGACGGGCGAATGCCTTTATTACTCAAAACAAACTACACTCTACTTACTAAAACTAAACTAACTACATACAAGGAGAAGCAATTGGACAACCCATAGACCATTAAAGGAAAATAGATAGGTAAATAGATAGGTGGTACGAGCGAGTGTGGCTCAGTGGGAGCTCGTGCGACTTTCGATCCGACGCACCCGAGTTCGAATCCCGCTGACCCCGCACCACTAACTTTCTTAAGCTATGTGCGGATTTAACACTCGCTCTAAAACGGTGAAGGAAAACATCGTGAGGAAACCGGCATGTCCAAGAATTTTTCACAAAAAGTCAAGGACATGTGACATTCACCAACCCGCACTGGGCCAGCGTGGTGGATTATGGCCTATTCTCTCTCTATGAGAGAAGGCCCGTGTCCCAGCAGTGGGAACGTGATGGGCTGATGACGAAATAGATAGGTGATATAAATTATTGAATTATATTTTTTATGTAGGCAGTAAATAGGTAGGTTATATAAATTGTCGAATTATAATTTATGTAGGTAGTTAATAGGTAGGTAATATAAATTGTCAAATTATAATTTGTAGGTAGTAACTATGTGAAATAAATTGTCAAATAACGTAAATGATAATTGAGTAAATAAACTGTCGAATTAGATGTATAACATTTTAATTTTAGTTTACATATTATTCTACAATAAAAAAAACAAGCATTTTCATGTCTGGGTGTTGGAGACCATTATCCTTGTAGTTCCTGGTACACAAGATCTATGTATATGATTTTTATCGCTTATTATGAATCATATGCTATAAATGCGAAAATTTGTGAGGATGGGTGGATGGATAGGGATAGAAAGATGAATATTTGTTACCCTATCACGCAAACACTACTGAACGGATTTTGATGTTATTTGGTATGTAGGTACTTTAGTTTACTAGAACTTATTATCCCAGAAAACTGAGTGTGAAACCGCGAGGAGAAACTAGTTAAATCTATGTTTGACCACTATCTCCTGCCTGATGTTATCTGTGCAAACCTTTAAGTAGACAGCTAAACGGAGTCGACACAAAAGACCCCTTCGCCACAGGTCAAAAGGCCCGTGGTCTATAACGTAATATAAAAAAAAAAATAGTTGACCACGCGTCACGCGCTGTTAGCGACGCACTCCCAAATATATTAATACCTATTATTATTATTATTGTTATTTTTTTATTCAATACGTAAAATGTCTATATGTACCTATCTAGTTTTAATTATACCTATACATATATGGGTCTGCGCACCCCCGCTTAACCTCGCCGGCCAGTCGGGTCCGGGCAAGGAACGCCAACGCATGTGTTTCTCCCTTGTCATATGTGTGTCTATTAAAATATAAGTGTTCAAAGTGCATATACTGTTTTACTTCGCTGGTGACCACCTATATCCTCTACATGCGCCATTCACCAACTGTCATAGTGGGCGGAATAGCTCTTGCAAAAATGCTAAGTTGCAGTGCATTGGTGCAAAAAATAGTCAGAAACATCAAACCACCGAAACTTTTTTGGTTTGAAGGGCACTGTAGCCAGCGAAATTACTATGCATTATGAGACTCAACAGCTTATTGTCTCAGGATAACGAGCGCAGTGCAGCGCCGCAGGATTTTGCAAAACTAAGTTCTGGGTGGTGCTGTTATTGTTATGGGCTGGCGTATTGCTTACCATCAGGCAAACGACCAGCTCAACTCGTCATTCAGTTACATAAAAAAAGCATAATATTTACCTTATATTTGTAAGTATATAGGATATGAATATTTTATCTGAGGTGCAAACCAGTGGGTTTTAACAGAGTACAAAATAAAATCACTGAAAAATGACATTTTAGCGTCACAATCTAGCTCTACAATAGCGACTTCTAACACCATTTCCTCTATAACCGGCTGGCGTAGTGCCAGCACTACGTAGCAGTGACTACGTCAACATACTGGCCACCAATTACGTTACGTCAGCCGGTAAGTCGGGCATGATACGCCGGGCAGATATTGCCGCCTCCAGGCCTTTTGTGATTCCAGACTAGAGTTCCATTTCAAATCGGTAGTTTGATCTCTGCGATGTAGGTGGGACAAGTATACCAATTTCAACAAGTATTGTTTGACAGTATTATATTAGATTACGAGCGTACCTCTTTATTGTTACACCACCTAAAGTTATAATAACAAAATTCATTTTATAACAAAAAAGACGTGTGGCACTTGGAGACTGCCGCGGTTAAGCTATTGCATAGCATTCGGAGGGGAGGGGTGTTAGGTTATTTTCGTTACGGAATTTCTGGATTCGGTCTCCACGCTCAAGGCCCGCGATAGAAGCTATGCAATAGCTTATACCCATAGCTATAGCTAACACGCTTTCCAGTTGGCGTAGCGCTAGCACTACGTAGCAGTTACTATATAAACATACATACATACATACATAAACATACTGGCCAATAATTATTATGTTACGTCAGCCGGTAAGTCGGGCATGATACGCCGAAAATGGCATATAGAGCAATTTTTTGTTAAATATGCCCAACAATTGCATACATAGATCCTGGCCCCTAATTAGGATTTCCTGTATTTAGGGAACCAGAAACTATAAGGACATAGTCGCACAAAGCCCAGACACGAAACAAATGCTTGCGCTTTTGTTTTCTGTTACGTTTTGTTCTGTTACGCGCTTTGGAGTCGTAGGCTCTGGCCGTGGTTGTAATACCACCCACCGAACAAAGCCATGCCGTCAAGCGACCTAGTCGTGTTTCGGGATGATGTTCGGTGAACCATCGGGGAGACGGGTCTAAGCAGCCGCTCAACTGCCGTCTCTCTCTAGATCTATGTGCTCCATCTTAGGTCACATCATCGCTTAACATCAGGCGAGATAGTGGCCAAACATATATCTATTAAGTGTAAAAATAAAAAAGTCACAAACATTTGTCCCGTCGCGGTAATCGAACCCGCGACCTCATGGTGTATGGGATTTGAGCCAAGCTGCCCAACCTGGTGTCGGAGTTTTTAAACCGCCCGAAGGCTTCCGACATGGTCTAACGACTGTTGTACTAAGACAACAACAGGGACCGACTGCGACAGATTAACGTGCCCTCCGAAGCACACTCGCAAGTAGCTCTCAGATGTAAACACCACAAAAACGGTCACCCATCCAAGTTATGATCCCAGCGAATGTTGCTTAACCTTGCAGGTATGTTGCGAACGGCTAGGCAAGCTACGCTACGAGAGATACGAGCGCTACGAGCTCTACAAGTGCTACGATCTTACGATTCCTTAAAAAGTTTAACAATGACTGCATGTGGAAGGCAGAAAACGGTTTTAAATCGCTGATTAAGAGTAATGACCTGTTACGTAGTGCACTATTAGGTAGAAACAGCTTATGTTCCGTGAGTGAGAGGGTTCGGTACATGCAGTCAGGTGGTTTTATTGTCCTTGCGCCGGACAGATATTGCCGCCGCCAGCCTTTTGCGATTCAAGACTGGATTTCAATTTCGTTTCGGGTGTCTGATCTTCTTTGAGATTTATGTGGGGCGTGTTAAGTTCTCAATTACTGCGACATGAAAAGTGTAGTCCATTTTGTTATTTATTTTGCGTAATAGGCCTGCCACAGATACCTGTCAAATTAATAGTTCACAACTTTTTTTTATGGAACTGAGTGATGTTACGAACCAGTCGTTCGCCTGATGATAAGTGCCACGCCTGCCCATAACAATTGCAGTGTCACCCAGAACTTTTAATATCATAAAAAACACTACGTAGCACTGAATTGCGCTCATAACTCCGAGACATGAGATATTAAGTCTCATATGCCCAGTAATTTCGCTGGCTACAATGCCCTTCAGACCGAAACATAGTAATACTTGCGCACTACTGCTTGGCGGTAGAATAACTGGCAAAGCCAGATGGCCTCCCACATACAAGAAACCTAATATAAGTAATAATTTTATTTAACGCGAGTTTCATAAAATTAATTGTTTGAATAGACCTCTGGAATATAACATAGGTTACTTTATATTCCGTAAGGCCCATACGCTCCCTATGAGAGAAGGCCTGTATCCCAGCAGTGGGAATGTGATGGGCTGATGATGATGACATCCTGTTAATTTGTCCACGCAAATCAAATCGCTGTGCACAGTCAGTACTTTCATTACTTTTATTATGACCATCAGCATTACGTCCCCACTGCTTGGATACGGGCCTTCTCTCATAAAGAAAGTATGGGTCATAATCAACCATGCGGACCCAGTGCGGGTCAACCTGCCACACCAGGATGTCACATGTCCTTGAATATTGTGTTTTAGAAATGCAGGTTTCCTCACGATGATTTCCATCATCGTTTTGAGAGCGAACGCTAAAAGTAATTCTTGCAAGGCCAGCGGGATTTGAACTTCGGTCCGTCAGATCGTAAGTCGTGAGTTCCCGCTAAACCATACTAGCCTCGTTCCATTTTGTGTCTACAAAATGAAAATTAATAGCGGATTTCTGTCGGGGAACCGGAAAGTCGATTTTAATATTTTAGTTAAACGAGTACTCGGTACAGCTCCAGTTAATTCTCGTGAAATATGATCCCAGTCTGACGGACTCGGACAGATTTATTATTTTAACATCAGACGGTTTAATTTTGTACAAATTGTGACATTTGAGATGATTGATAGATAGCTTCTGCGGTGTATTATTGGTTGGACAAGACAGCTTGTATCTATAACCACATAGGTTCTTCATCATCATCCCATTACGGAATTAGGGATACGGGCCTTCATAAAGAAAGTATGGGCCATAATTAACTACAACCTGGGAGTCTTCAAAACGGGAGTGAACAATTATCTTCTAGTCGAGCGTGTTACATCTTAGACCACATCATCGCTTACCATCAGGTGAGATAGTGGTCAAGCGCAAACCTATAACTGCATAGTAAATATAAAACATAACCACGCTGGCCCAGAGTGCGTTGGTGGATGTCACATGTCCTTAAATTTTTGTGATTAAATTTTGAACATGCCGATTTCTTCACGATGTTTTCCTTCACAACAACAACTGGCACATAAGCAACATAATATTGTCAAAAACAAACATAAAATATTGTAACAAAAGTTCTAAAAAAATTACCTCCACTTTCTTGCCGTATCATCTGAGTAGTGGTTCTTTTTCCGATACAGTGGTAGAGTTTTTTTTAAATCAGTCTGGGCCAGCGTTTGACCACGATCTCACCTGATGGGAAGCGACGATGTGGTCGAAGATGTAGCACGTTTACCCAGTAAGTACTTGTTTACTCTTGATTTGAACACACTCAGATTGTATTTATGTGGGACTGGGAACACAGACGACGGCAAGGCGTTCCACTCCTTCGACGTTCGCACCAAAAAGGGTGATTCAAAACGTTTAGTACGGATACGCGGAACGTCCACCGTGTAGGGGTGACGTTATGCCGATCGTCTGGTTGTCCGGTAGTAAAATGGTGATGAGGGATCAGATTGTGCAGTTCTTGAGCACACTCTCCATAGTATATTCTGATATTCATAGTTTATGTTGACACCCCCGTCTCTTACAGTTGCTTTAAGTCCTCTCCATCCAACGATTGTCTGGAAGAGATCGCTTTGAGCGATAAGACCGCCCATTGTAACACTTTAGTAGTTAAGTTTGTTATTGTTCATTGTTTTATTATGTTTTCTCGTGGTGAAACAATAAAGAGTTTTTTTTTTTTTTAATTTATTTATCGATCAGAAACAGTACACAACAGATATGATTACATAGGTATAATAAATGATTACATGATAGTGTACCAACATCGTTGACCACAGGTTACTTTGATTGTTATGATTTGTACTGTTATTTACATATTAAACTAATTACCACTCTCGCACAAAACCTCCAACACTAGCTTCCGAGTTATCTAATCTAATCTAAGCTATATTTTGTAGAATACCGTTAAGCTGGCGACTTCACGTCGATGAGCCAGGCTTCATTCAGTTTTACGTTGTTTCTCATTTGCGACATCGTCGGACCCGTTTTACCGAAGTGTTCATATTCCAAAGCGGGTATTAAAGGAATGTTTAATCAAAACATTTGTTCGATTCAGAACAAAGGGAAGTTCGTTCGGTACACAAGGGGAACGTTTAAAGTCGATTCTCTTTTTGGTAACGCGATTTTTTGTAGTATCAGTCCTATATGTTGATATTTGCGCTTTTGTAACTTATGCAATTTTTTTTCCATGTAATTATTATGTCACTTTCTTGTTAGTCTGTCTGTCCGTTCAGGGTGAAATCTTGCAACTCAAATTCGAGCATTTCCCGATTAGCTATCCAGCTGAAACTTTCAGGGTAGCTCACAACTCGATGATAATGCATTCTGAATTCATTTATTACCATGCAATGCCGACCTAACATCAAAAGGCGCATAAAAACGTGGTATTTTGTTTCTTTTTTTACTCAGTCAAAACGTAGCTTTCGTTCAAAAGTCTGTTTTACTTTCCATTATTGAGTGAGTGTGGCTCAGTAGCACGTGTACTTTTGATGCGATGCACCCGAGTTCGTTTCCCTCTCAGGCCTCTCACCACTGAGTTTCCAAGTTATGTGCGTATTTTAACACTCGCTCTAAAAATTGTAAAGGAAAACATCGTGAGGAAACCGGCATTTTCAATAATTTATCAAAAAATTCAAGGACATGTGACATTCATTAACCGCATTGGGCCAGCATGGTGGATTAGGGCCCATACTCTCTCTATAAGAAAACGCCCGTATCCCAGCAGTGGGAACTTAATAGGCTGATCATGATCGTTGCAGGGAAATGCATTCAAAACTGGACTTAAAAATTATTAGACGAACAATTTTTTTTATTGCATGGCAGAATATTTTAATCGACAATGTAATTAAATTAAATACAATTATTATTTTAAATACATTTTACATTAATTAGAGACTTGACATAATATTTGCACGCTTGCTTGCAGGCTGAATACTGGACTGTTGTAATTAGTTTTAAGACCTTTATTGTATGTATTCTTGCAAATAAACAATTGATTTGATTTATGTTTGGCCACTGTCTCGTCTGATGTTAAGCGATGGTGTTGCCGAAGATGGAGAAGTCGGTTCTCATTTCGGACAGCCAGTTCACTCTACATTTTCAACTCTTCAAGTAAAATCTCAGCCTATACTTCGCTGAAGTCTATAACCATTTTCCGCCTACAACGAGCGGTTCCGCCCAAAACAGCCGCCCTGGAAACTGGCACCCTGCCAGATCTAGGCACCATATCACGATAGTTAGAATTAATTGCTTACTTTGAGAATTAGGGGTGATAATTTTATGAAAATATCGATAAAAGGTTAAATACAGAAGGAGCTAGCTTTTTAATAATCGATTTGGGTAGAACCAATCGATTATTAAACAAAATCGTCTCTATTCAGTAGCCTATCGATAGCGCCCTACTACTTTGGAAGATTTTAAGATGGTATAAGTATGTATTATTAACCAATTCGATTAGAAATAATACCAGGCCTAGCGCACTCCGCACTGTAGGTACGAAGCTACAAGTACATAGCCGGCACCGACGGCGGGTCGCGCGTCGTTACACGTGCCGCGTCAGAAGAGATAAGAGCTATGCGATAGAAAGAGAGGCGCTCTGTAGGTTAATATAACTGGTAGGTATGCAGCGCTATGCGAGCTGAATTGAATTTTATTGTGTCATAGCAAGAGTCGTTATTTGTTTAAATTTCTTTGCGGAGTGATGCTTCTGTCCCTTAGTATTCTGTGATAATACTCGTTCTATTAAAAAATCGATTTTGCATGTTTTCTATCATTCATCGATATAATTGAAAAGTTTTCGATATTGGCGCCTTCAATGAATTAACGATCAATAATCTATTTTTATTACTCCTTGTTTTTTATCGATAAAGTGTTGCCATTCTCCCAGATTGCCAGCAAATAGGGTAAGTTTGGGACAGTGTTACCATTGTTTATGTTTGAATAGGCACTGAGGTACGAATTGGTATCAATCAATAGTTATGGCCAGTATCGTGATTGTTCGGGGTGTTTCTGGATATAGAAAGACATTGCTTTTAGCGATAAGTGTTCTCAATAGTGTTTACCTGCCTAAAATATTGATAGAGTCTGTTTTACCACCCCGGTTTCCAGGGGTGCAATTTGTTCTCTTCTATAATAACTAAACTGACATATTTGAAGTTTGGTATGTATACTTAAATTAGGTCCAGGAATAGGAACAAACACTTTCATAAGAAACCGTCGCAGGTATCAACTGATAACGAAATGCTTCTGTACGTTTGTATGTAATATAAGTAGTGTATACTGATAGTATAGTATATACTAAATTCATAATTAATTTATTCATTGCATTCATGTACATTATTTTTTCATATATTATAGGTGGTCTTTAATAACATAATAGGTTGGTACATGAGCCCTGTAAGGCGTTTGTAATTCAGTGCGAGAAGTAAATCTAGTCATATTAATTTATTTATTTTATTTATTTAAGTCAGTACGAGTATACTGTCAGTGTCACGGAATTGAGTATTTTTTTTACACATGCTTGTCAGATTTGAATTCATCTACGGAATAACATTCTTTTTAAATTAGATAAGATTTAAGTTTTCTGCAGAATACGTTGTATCTAGTTTCGTTAGGTATTCAGGGATTTTGTTGTATATTGATACTAATCAAAAATTTGGACCATTTCCTAATTTTCGTAAATTTGTTGTAAATAAATAGATAAACACTTTATTATTCACCTTAAAAATAGAGACAAAGTACAAGTCAAATGTTTACAATGGTGTAACAATCTCTTCAAGACAACCTTTGGATGGAGAGGAAACATACACAGACGGTGGTGATAGAAAATATAATAGACATACTAAGGGCTTACATATGATATTCAATATATAATCTAATTACCTACTTAATTATATGTATGACTATATAAATAAACGTATATACCTAATTAATATACATACATACATACATACAATATATAATTAACATACATATTATACAATCCAAAAGTGAACGGATACTGAAAAAAAATAGAATTCCATAGCAAAATATAATGATATATATTATGAAGTGGATAAATATAATTTCCTAACACGTTCTCTGAAAGTGGCCAGTGATGGGGGCGTGTAGGTAACTTTAGTTTGTTGCGATTTCTTCTATTAAGGTTTTCATTAATTTCACTATTTGACTTAAAGAAACAACGATATTTCCGTACGAATAGACATATCTGTAGGATGTACGGACATGGTAGGTTTAGTATTTTTTTGTCTATAAAATTTGGTTTTACAACTTTCTCGCGGCTTAATATTAACTAAAATCCATATGCATTTCTTTTGCATTATAAATAAATCCGTAAAATTTGTACTTTCACCCCAGAGTATTATACCGTAGTTTAAACATATTTTATTCAATATAAGTATATTATTTTAAATATATAGTATTTAATATCTTTTAGTATAATTAGCTTATTTTATTTATAAGAAATACAAACAAAAACAAATTAAAAATACATTATACACCTAAATTAACAGAAATTAAATTAAATTGCGTTATTTATCAAAACTAATATAAAATTATTCAATAATAAAATATATTAATACTAAGTATCATCATCATCATCAGCCCATCACGTTCCCACTGCTGGGACACGGGCCTTCTCTCATAGAGAGAGAATGGGCCATAATCCACCACGCTGGCCCAGCTGGCTGGTTGGTGGATGTCACATGTCCTTGACTTTTTGTGAAAAATTATTGGACATGCCGGTTTCCTCACGATGTTTTCCTTCACCGTTTTTAGTTATACTAAGTATATAATTATCATATTAAAATAATATTAGGATATTTTCTAACCTTACATGCCTTTTCTAACGAAATTAAAAAAACCTTTGATCCAACCAATATTTCAACTTCAACGAACATCTAAAAGTTTTTCTTTTGTAGCGAAGCCGCGTTGAGCTTGACTGATATATCGCCGACTGTATATCCTCGAAGCTTCGTATCGGCAGGTCTGGTTTACTTAATTCGAATACTTCAAAGCAGGGACGGAAATACTGCTAAAAATTTGTATCGATACCACAAAAGTATCGGTATGAAAAAGTAACGTTAAAATTACCGGTAAAATGAAATACCGGTATATGACCAAATAACAATCGGACCGCGTACTCGTTTTGTTATGCTTTTCATGTACCTATTTTTAAAGATTTTAACAATAAAGTGTTTATCTACATATATGTCCATCTATATATTAGTCAAATCAAATCAAAATCTCTTTATTCAGTTTTGGCATCATCGACGTACTTATGAACGTCAAATTATCACCGTGACTCTAGAGCAAAATGATGAGGGGCATTTTTTAGAGATTTTGTTAATTTTTTTGGTTTTCTTCAATGTTATGTTTCATCTGTACCAGTTAGTTACTTTGCAGAAGTGGAATGATCCAAGCATCTTTGTTTTCTATATAATTACAAACAGTATAGTATAATTTTCCCATTAGAATAGTCTTTATTCCTACGTATCAATACTTTCTACGGAAAGAAGAAGGAAAATAACTTAAATTGATTATCCCTTTCTTTCTGGCTAAGCCGTTCCGCTGGCCGCTGCCGCATAGCATGCCTCGCTCGCACAGCTCAAAGTAGGCAATCAAGCTTGCAACGGACCAATACCAATACTTTATTATCGGTAATTATAACCATATTTTGGTATCGATACCTACATACCGGTATTTTACAATATTACCGGTAAAATGAAGTATACTTATTTTTAAGGTATCGGTATCGGTCTTTCGAAGTACTGCGAGCTAAACTGTGCCTTATTGCTGGGTGCGAGAGCTGCTTTTCATATTGATTTATATTGGGGTGTCTTGACGGAGACGTGTGAGCTAGATTGTGCCTTATTGTTGGGTGCGAGAGTAGCTTTTTATTGGGGCGTCTTGATGGAGTGAACCTTCTGTACGTAGGACTTTTATCTATTCTGGGATATCGGGTTCGAGTCAATGGCTCGAAAGTTTTTCTTATAGGTGAAGATAGGTTTCCTTTTTTTTTAATGTATTATTTTGTTTTCCATTTAATTCAACAATTGTGAAGTACGAAGGTACTAACGACGACGAAAGCGACGACGAGCGAACCGTTGCTGAGCGTGAGGTTATTTGTGACCACCACAACGCGCGAGTCAAGTGAGCGAAGCGAGCGTGCCGCGGTAGCAGTCGGCGAAGCGCCAAAAGAAAAATTTTCATTTTGTTAAAACGCGTTTTATCTTGTTAGAACTAGTAACTACTTCTAGTGTTAAGTAATAAGTAGTGTTAAGTAACTGTTACTAGTGTTAACTGATATTTATCTTAGATCAGTAATAAATAATATTTTGAGGTAAGTATTTTCCTGTAAAATCAGTATTTTTGATGGGAAATACGCATTCTTTGAGCGAGTGTGACTCGGTGGGAGAAGAGCGAGTGTGACTCAGTGGGAGAACGTGCGACTTTCGATCCGACGCACCCGAGTTCGAACCACGCTTGCCCCGCACCACTGACTTTCTTAAGTTAACGCTAGCTAGCTCTAAGAACGGTGAAGGAAAACATCGTGAGGAAACCGGCATATCCAAGAATTTATCACAAAAATTCAAGGACATGTGACATCCACCACCCGCACTGGGCCAGCGTGGTGGATTATTGCCCATACTCTCTCTATGAGAGAAGGCCCGTGGCCCAGCAGTGGACTTGGTAACGTGATGGGCTGATGATGATGATGATGACGCATTCTTTATAATAAAAAAGCAACCCTGTAAGAAATAGTTTGTTTGATGTATCTAATCAAGCCCTGTCATAAAAGGTTAAACACGAAAGATTGTTTATTTCCATTTTGAATAATTTCATAATAGTAAATGTAAGTTCTGGGTGGCACTGCAATTGCTATGGGCAGGCGTGGCGCTTACCATCAGGCGAACGACTTGCTCGTCTCATCACTCAGTAACATAAAAAAAAATGTAATAATTAAATTTCACAAGAAATTGGAATACACAACTGCGAAATTTCATATTAGCAATTAGCATCGCAACAGCACATACCTTGCTAACGAATAATATTTCGCATGCTAATGAAATTTATAAAAAATAGCAATAATTTATATTACTATTATACACAGTTTAGTGAAATATATACATTTAATCCTTAAAATACACTTCACGCCTGTTTAAGTTCCGGACAGACAATCTTGCCAATGACAAACTAAATGCTCTCCTAAATCTTCACGCCCCATACATTACTAAATAGACTGTACAAGGTTACTTAACCATAATTAGTGTAATTAATTAATTATTTCCCTTTGAGCTTTGAACATGAGTGGAATCATGAGCTTTTGATGTAAGTACTTTCATTGGTTCGTACTTGACAATACAGAGAAAAGTATTTTTTGTAATTTGGGTCGCGTCAGCTGAGATATCGTTTTTTTATGGAACTGAGTGATGAGACGACCAAGTCGTTCATTTGAGGGTAAGCGCCATGCCTGCCCATAACAATTTCAGTGCCACCCAGAACTTTAAATAACATAAAAACTACTGCGCAGCACTGCACTGCGCTCATCACCCTGAGACATCAGATGTTAAGTATCATTTGCCCAGGAATTTCGCTGGATGCCCCTCAAACTGGAACACAGTAATGCTTGCGCACTACTGCTTGTTGGCAGAAAAACTGGCGAAGCGGTGGTACCTAACCAGACGGTGCAATCTGACGCACACTCGCCGATTAAAGACCGATAGACTGGCAACTCTGCGTCGATGTTCCAGACAGTGGAGTCTTGACTCGAATAACGCGTCGTCGCCAATGAGTCTCTTGGCTACATCCCCCTGAAGGGCATTCACATTTTTCTTAACTTGTTGCGTTCAATAAATATATTAAAACCCTATGATTCTCCATTGCAGCCACACCATGTCAACTTGTTGACTCTGGCACGATGCCATGCCGACAGAACCATCATATTATTACACGGTAAATTTATCTCTATCATATTTCCATTACTCTAATCTCCTTTATCTAGTGGTTGGGAAATGGGATGGTTAGCTGTTTATGTAAAAAAAATATATATTTAATCAATAGTATTTATTAAATATTGTTATTAAAGCTATCACGACGTGGAAAAAAAAGGTAAGCATGTCTACTCATTTCTTTCCCATACTCAGATTGAAGTCCGGACCGAAAACTGACTCTACCAGTGCTTCGGACATAAACTAGAGAAGATAGCACTAAAACTCTGCGGGGATATCTCTTTTTTCAAATCTTTTAAAATGTTCAAAAATATAACAATGAATAATGAAGTATAAATTATAATTAGTTAAATGTCAAACTAGAAGTGCGAGTGAGAGGTCCCTTGAGAGTTTAGAGTAATATATGAATAGGTAGGTAAAGGTTTAGGTACAGAAGCAGTTACAGTGACTAGACCAGACCAATCCCCTATCCCATTCCATGTCGCGATCGGTTGCTAGTTTTTTTACAATATTACCGCGTTTTAATTAAGTCTATTTCTTATTTGTCTGTCTGTCTATCTGTCTACCGTTCCGGGTGGAATTTTGCAACTCAATTTTCGAGCACTTCCTGATTAGCTGAAACTTTCAGCGTAGCTCACAACTCGATGACAATCGATTCTAAATCCATTTATTAGCATGTAATGCTGACCTAACCTCAAAAGGCGCATAAAAACGTGGTTCTTAGATTTCTATCACGTTTTTTATTTACGGAATAGAACAAAAGGCTAAATAATTTAAAAACTAAATAAAAACAAACTAAAAGATGTTAAAAACTATGTACATACATGCGGGTATCGGTTGAGCCAACTGAATGGCCTACAGATAATTCAACCGATAACCGTAGTCCGGCAACGTGCCCAAAATTTATTAGTTCTTATATATTTTTTGAATCTGTCACTTTTTTGTAATAATATGGCACTGACGATGACGGAGAGAACTCCAGTTTATAAAAGCCTCGGTGGTGTTTTACCCAAATAGCCAGATGCGAGTCGTAATTTGGTACATTAATCAAATAATCTGATATCTCATTTGATATCAGCGCAATTTTCTCAGCAATTTGGAGATGTAATTTATTAACTAAAAGATTTGGAGGATATTTTATAAGATTTTGTTAAATTGGTGTAATATTGCTAGACAAATGGAAACGTCTTTTAGGTAGATAGATAACACTTTATTGCACTTAAAAGAAGAAAACAGAATTACAGTTTTTTTTTTAACCGACTTCAAAAAGGAGGAGGTTTACAATTCGACGGTATGTTTTATTTTTTTTATTTTTTTTGTGTGTGTTTGTTACGCGATTACTCCGCTAATTATGCATTGATTTCGATGATTGTTTTTTGATTGGTAGGTCATACTTCAAAGGTGGTCCCATATAAATTTTATCGAAATTCATTCAGTACTTTTTGAAAAAAATAGCAAAAACAAAAAAAATAAGTTTAATCTTCAAGTCGGTTCCTTTTTTTTCATAACCAACTTTCTAAAGGTGGAGGTTTGTATTCGACTGCTTCACCTGCTTCACCCAGGGTTGACTTCGAGTCAGGGAACTCCTCAACGGTGAATAGTACAGACACAACATTTCGTAAATGGATTTAACCAGCCGTAAGGTAGTAGATACTACCTACAAGTAGTACTTACTATATACATAGTATTTATCTGCTACCTATTAGACTTGGCTGGCACCGACTTCAAATATATGAGTGGGTAGCGCTTATGATAATTATATTAATTTATTTTTCACTTTTGAGTGCCTATTTGTGGTTTTGAAGTCGGTATAGTTGTTTTTGAAAAATAATTATCTCATTTATTTATTCAGGGCTTATTCTAAAAGAACATGTCACCCTTATAGCTAAACAGATTAAATTAAATAAAAACTCAACAACGCCAAGCAGCTTAATACCATTTCTATGATTTATAGCTTCCTGGTACAGATCGTAGATCTTTACGGTATCATCCGATTGAGGTTAGGACAAGGTTTAGGACAAGATGCCGTTCAAACCACCCCTGCCACATAGTGTGGTCGTCTTTAAAAAGTTCCCGACGCTGAGCATCGTTCCGGGCACATTCCATGATAACATGAAATACATCCTCAACTTTATTACATAGATCACAATTTGGAGTACTATTTTTATCCATCATATAAGCAAACAGAATTACAGTTGGTAATACATAACTCCCACGACATAGGGAATCCTAGTTCATATTCATATTCATTCATATTGATTATTAGCATTCCACAATGTAGTTCTTAGGTGGTAGGTTACAAAATAAATGATCATTATGGACCCTGTTGGGCACAGCTCAATTGGTGTAGATAAGATATATTCATATATTTATTATTTATTATAAGTACATTTCATATTAGTTAGTTTAGGAACTAGTGGACCTTAAATAGCTTAATTATATCATTATTCCAACCCTATTTGTAAACCTTTCAATAAGTTACCGAGTGCTCTAAAATCAAGTGTTTTTGCACCAACATTTCTAAATGAATAAATAATTAAAAAAAGTAATTAAAAAAATTCCTATAAGTATATATAATCCAATAGGCTGTCTTATCGCTAAGCAGCGATCTCTTCCAGACAACCATAGGGTAAGGAAAACAATATTTTAAAGTAGATAATAAGTAGGACGAATGAAATGATTTTACGCTTAAATGATTAAAATATGGTATACATATACAATTATACATAATTCCAATATATATGCGTCTTTTGTTACGATTCGCAAAAAAAAAAATCTTAAAACCACGTTTTCATGGATTTAGAATGCATTGCCATCAAGTTGTGAGCTACCCTGAAAGTTTCAGCCGGATAGCTAATCTGGAAGTACTTCAAATTTGAATTGCAATATTCCATGCGAATCGACAGACAGACAAACGTGACTTAATAAAAACATGGTATAATAAAAAACTCGTTTGAGCGACTTGCTAACAGTTTATAAAAATGTTTTTTGAGATCTCTAAAGTTCTGTAGTATTGTTAAACTAAAAAGCATTGGCAATTGACATTCGCAAGCTCAGCGATGGGAATCTAAGGGACGCACGTGCGCACAATTTCACGGTTGTACCCCGACTACTGCACGCCTCGGCGGCTCCAATTCTGAAGGGGCTTGCATTTGACTGAAATATCACCTGGGATATTCCAGTATGATTGCCTTAAAAAAAACTAAAACGTTGAACCTAGTTTCAGTTATTCAGCTGTGAAATAATACTGTCTTTTGGAATGACAGCCAGCGAAACTACCGGATATTTGAAATATCAATTTACTTATTTATTTATTTGGAATGCAATGGAATCAGGGGTAGTGAAATTCATCTCAAAACTGAAACGCAATGAAAATATATAGTGTCATCCCGCAGAATATAATGTAGGTTGTTGTAAGAATAATATAATATACGTGGGGGTTGATTGGGGTTGGCGTTGACTCGCCGAACGCTGGAACGAGACTGGACGAGACTGGATGGCTCTCGTTCCAGCATTCGGCGAGTCGACACCTGATGATGCCTCGTGCAGACGGCGAAACACGTGTCATACAAAAAAGGTTGTTGTTAGGGCTTTCTTTCTTTAACATTATTTATTATTTACTAAATGAATAAAATATTTACCTTATCTTATATACAATATTAAACTCATTACCATTTTTATTATTAACTATACAATCAAATATATTTAATAAAAAAAGCGGAGGGATTATTTATATATATATTTTAATTTTAATTCATTTTACATTTACTATCAACCCCCATACATATTATATTATTCTAACAACAACCTACATAATATTCAGCGGGATTACACTATATATTTTCATTGCGTTTCAGTTTATTTATTTGGACTATAAACAGAACTACAATTACTAAATGCAAGCAGTTTTGAACTTAAAATTAGGTATTACACATAGTTCTAATTACACATAGCCTCATCTTGCTCCTTAGAAAGTGCATAAACATTTAGATTTAGTTTCAGTCAAGACTGAATTTTAATTTTTTTGAGACGATTAAGTCGTTTGCCTTATGGTAAGCGCGACGCCTCCCCATAAAAATTGTAGTGCCACCCAGAACTTTTAATACCATAAACAGCACTGTGCAGCATTGCATTGCGTTCATTACCCCGAGACATCACATATCTCATATGACCACTAATTTTGCTTCAAACCGGAACACAGTAATGCTTGCGCACCACTGCTTAGCGGCAGAATAACTGGCAAAGCTGTGGCACCTACCCAGGCGGCCTCCCGCATATAAAAGAGACCTATCACAAGTGCTTGGAACATTCCACGTTAGCCAACTGGTACATAAGAAACACAATACTGTAGAAAACCAACAAATTGTAAAAGTCTCTTAAAAAGTGCCATCAGTTGCCGTATCTTGTGAGAAGTGGTTCTTTTTCCGATATGATTATAAATTCAAAAGTCCAAAGATACACTGGTAGTAGGTTTCTCGTATGCGAGAGGCCGTCTGGGTGGGTATCACCGCTTTGCCAGTTATTCAACCGCCAAGCAGTAATGCGCAAGCATTACTGTGTTCCGGCTTGAAGGGTATTGTAGCCAGCGAAATTACTGGGCATTATGAGACTCAACAGCTTATTGTCTCAGGGTGACGAGCGCAATGCGGCGCCGCGCAGGATTTTGCAAAACAAAGTTCTGGGTGGTGCTGTTATTGTTATGGGCTGGCGTATTACTTACCATCAGGCAAACGACCAGCTCGCCTCGTCATACAGTTACATAAAAAAAAGAGTCAATTTTGGCGTCACAGACGCACTTATGAACGTCCATTATTTATTACATTGACTCTACCACAGTATCATAAAAAGAACCACTACTCAGAAGACACGGCAAGAAACTGAGGGGCATATTTTTAGAACTTGTTACAATATTTTATGTTTTAACAATATTATGTTTCTTATGTGCCAGTTGGCTACTTGGCAGAAGCGGAATGTTCCACGCATCTTTGTCTTCTATGTAATTACGAACTGTATAGTATGCTTTTTTTCATTAGAATATTTTTCACACGCAATTTGAATCTACTTTCTGTGCGCTCCGTTATACATTTTTGAATGTCCAAACTGAATAAAGAGGTTTTGATTTTGATTTAGTTCGCGGCAATGATGCCACCTTGAACGCAGTGATTATTTTATTCTCCCCTCAATAAATAATTTGCTCACCCGTGTCATAGAATTAAAATACTTCATTATTAAACCTATATATTATTCACAGTGAGTTGGCCTTTGAAATTATGTCTACCAGTATTTTCATAATGAAAATTACAACGACGGCTCCTCGAGTAATAATAACTATTAATAGTGAAGGTGTTATTATCATCAGCCGGGGTCGCCCACGGCTGGGCAACGTCTTATTAATAGCTGGGACTAATTGCTTTAAGACTCCATCTGTGTTCTGTGGTACAGGCGATAAGCGATAGCGGATAGATGGACGTGTCTAACCAATCGGGCTTCTGGGTTTAAGTTAAGGTAGAGTGTTGATCCTGACAGGTTTAAATACCGACTTAGGGTCTTATCACGCAGACGATTTGCGAGCGTTTTTATGCGGCGAACTAGTGGCAGCGCCGTGGCACCGCGGCAAGTTCTCCGCATTCCTTCAATTTTGTACAGTCGCACGCAGCCGCCGCTAGCGATGGCTAACATTTCGTTTTGATGGATATATTATTCCGTATTCTGCTAGTGACTGTCCAATATCCGCTATAGCAGTGACTGCGCGAGGTGTTCGCTGTGAATACGCGGCATGTTAAGCGCAAGTGCGCGGCGTGTTCGCCGCATGTGCGTGACATGTTCGCCGCGAGTTCGCGGTGTGTCCGCCACGTAAATTCGTGTAGTGCCATAAGGGTCGTATAATTTGATTTTAAATCATCGTCACTGAAATTAGAGTTTGATTTAGCAACGGGATATTTACCATGTTTGATTTGAGTTCTTGATATCTCGGCACTGTTGCAAGAACCATGATCATGAAGATACTAAAGTTTAAACACCAAGTAACTAAATATCCTTATTCTAGTTTAAATTCTAGAGTTATTATTTATCCTTTAACCCTGTATGTTTCTAGTACCGAATAGGTAAGCATTAAACATATTAAACTATTTATTTAACACTTCTTAATTAAGAAACGCCACTCGTCTTTGACATGCACCAAGTCAAAACCAACATGGTCCTAAATCCTAGGGCTATAATGAAGTTAGTGGAACGGTAAAGTACCGAAACCTCGTCACCTGGCTTTATTAACGTAGGCGAGGTTTACTAGGTGGTAGGTATTCGTCTGGATTTTAGCCAGTTATTCTGCCACCAAGCAGTAGTGTGCAAGCATTACTTTCAGTTTAAAGGGCATAGTAGCCAGCTGAGTCTACCCCTTATTGCCAAACCATGCGCTCTCGTGTTCGCGCATGCGCCATCCGTCAACGCTAGAGATGTGAACCAATAATCAAATATCGGTCATCAGAATACAATGATCATTGGGCGTTATTTATTTATATATATTTATTCATTATGATCAGCGCTACCTCAGCCCATATGAAACGAAACTCCGTAAAGTTGCTCCACCAGCTCAGATGGATGGCCCAGTTAAAAATACGTGTCTATCTCAATATTCCATTTTAGTTCACGTGAGACGAGAAATAGACCACTTTGCAATAGTGGAGGCCATCTTGAAAAAACGATGTGAAACAGTACGGAAAATTGCCTGGGGACTTCGTTATTGTTGAAATGAATTTTTTAAAGGGATATTTGGAACAGCGCGTTTGTTTCAAGCTGTTCTCATTGTCTGACCAGCTGGCCGATTCAGAACCCTACGACAACATACCGAATCGATTCGATTGGATAACGATCTCGTGTCGTAGGTTTCTTTTCGAGCTATTCAGAACATCCGCCCCGAGGATTCGACACGGTTTCGGTTACGATATCGAAATCGATACGACAACGTGTTGCATTTACGGAGTTCGTTTTGTGTGCAATACTCGCAGAAAATTGTATTATTATCTAGATGATATAAAAATGTTTTCAAGTTATCAAAATTTATTATAACAACGTTTATCACGAATTAAAATATAATCAACAATTATAAGTGCCAGATATTGGTAGAAATATAAAAAAAACAAGAGCTTCGTAAACACCCACCTGCTGATATCCACTTGACATTAATGTTTAATCTATGCTTTAGACATTGACAAACCGCCAAATTTAAATGTATATCGCAAATTGTTTTCTTTATCATGTTTTGAAATTATTAAAAGAAGATCGAGCGAGAAGACGAGCCTCATCAAGATTCGTTAGAAATGTTAAGTAAATACCAAAATTACAATTACATAGTATCACAGAGTACTTTATAATAATTATATAGGTACAGTGATTTTATTTCGGTAGATTTATGCATCTTATTAAGTAATCTTATAGTAGTAGGTAAATAATTCTAAAACAATCAAAGCGAACTTAACCTGTAAATAAATACTAGACTTGGTAGGTACTTTATTACATAGAATTAGTTTATGTTGAATCTTACTGTGAGTTTTATTTTATTTGTGGTAGAAAATGTAGTTTATTTTACAACACACGGAATATACTCGGTATTGACGGTCAAATCTAATGCTTTCGAGTGATATGTTGCACTCGATAAGTTGTCGTGGAAATTAATCGGACGTTCGAAAACTTTGCTTCGATATCTGCATTGTGAATAACGTTCTCGGTCGATAAATACGCGTTTATCGTACGGTTACGATTGGTTATCGACTACGACAATTTAAACGTCGATTCGACTATTGTGAATTTAAAATATTTTGAATCGTACGATATCAAACCGAATCGATCGACAAATGAGTTGTCGTGAGGTTCTGAATCGGTCAGCAGTTCAACCATTTGCGAAGAAGTAATCGTAGTACAATTAATATATGTAGATAGACAGATAGATAGGAATCTAGTTTTAAATTTCTATCTTCATTTGTTTATATTATATTATTGGTGTACAATAATGTATTATTTTTTTTAATAATTTGGAAGAAGAAAATGATATTTCTCGGGCAGGGATTGAACCTGCGTCTTCGGAATGCCGTCCCGACGCCTTAACCACTTGACCACCGTGACATAGTGAATTTGAAGCATAGCACGTGAATTTGTGTCAGGGATGTTTAGGCATAGCATTTACCTATTTAATATATACATGTAACTCAAAGATAAAGTATTTTAACTTAGATGTACAGCTGACCCGACAGACGTTGTCCTGTTTTACTATAAATTGTCAAACTACTGACAGTTATTTCAAACGCCATAACGTTACATTAGAAAAGTTAATAAGGTCGTTAAGTTTTATTAAACTTTTTAATGAACCGCGCAGCTTTCTTAATTTTTTATTTACTTAGAACCTTCTCCTGATAATAACAAACAACAAAAAAGAATTAGCTAAATTATTCCAGCAGTTCACGCGTGATGCCGTGACCAAGGAAAATAGGGATTTATTTATATATATATATATATATATATATATATAGAATAGATAGATTAAGTGTCTTGCAATTTAAAATCACTCAACGGGCTATGGAAAGGGCTATGCTTGGAGTTTCTCTAAAGGATCGTATCCGGAACGAAGTAATTCGATAGAGAACCAAAGTTACCTACATAGCTCAAAGAATTAGCCAGCTCAAGTGGCAGTGGACATATTAGCCGTAAAACCGATAACCGTTGGGGTAGACGCGTTCTATAGTGTAGACCACGAATTGGCCGTAGTAGTAGTGCAGGACGCCCTCAGGCTAGGTGGAGCAACGATCTTTGCAGGGTGGCTGGTAGCAGCTGGATGTGAGTAGCCGGGGATCGTGCTCAATGGCGTGCAGTTGGAGAAGCCTATGTTCAGCAGTGGACTGCAATAGGCTGATGATGATGAATTGAATGTTTGTTGAAAAGGAAAATGAACGTCTATCTATCTTTCACCTTTTTATCCCGCCTTTGTTTGTTCTTATCAAGCCAGCCAATAACAAGCTTGTTCAGGGATTAGCCGGGATTCGTACGTGAGCTGTAGGTGGCGTTCGGAGATAATCAGACAGACAATCTCATCTCGATATTTGTTAGGTGGATTTAATTAAGTGGCTTTGTGAAAGCATTCATTACATTGTGTCGAGACAGGATTAGAGTGGAGGCAGTGTATCGGCAAATGCAATTGACAGCGTCTGTGGTGTAGTGGTTGGCCATGTTTACTTAAATCATTTATTTTTTATACATTTATAGGCATGCGTTTGACCGCTACCTCACTTGTTGTTAAGTGACGATGCGGTCGAAGATGTGACGCTCGCCTAGAAGAAACCTGTTCACTCTTGTCTTAAAGATACCCAGATTATAGCTATCCGGAAACACAGATGCCAGCAGAGAGTTCTCCTTGGCCGTTCGCATTATGAAGGTCGAAGCAAAGCACTTGATGCGAACTGGAGGAATGTCAACCATAAATTGATGACGACTTGCCGTACGTCTGGTCATCCGGTGTTGAAATGGGGATGGCGGAATGAGATCATGTAATTCCGTCGCACTCTCCGAAATGTATCCGGTAAAGACGACGCCGATCTCATAGAACACTGAGGATGCAAGTTCGATTCCCGCGACTGGATAACAGTTTGTACCCAGAAAAAAAACGCGAGCATTTGTTTCGTGTGTGGGTGTTGTGGCACCATGTTCCTCAAAGTTCCTGGTTTCCTAAATACGGGGAATAATTAGGAGCTACTCAAGGGCCAGGATTTATATAAGTGTTCGTTTATTTTTATTTATTTATTTTTAATTCTGAATAGCATAACTTTACCTACTGCACACGTCAAGATCCCGGCTAATCCTTGAACAAGCTGGTTATGAAGCTAGAACAAACAAAAGAACAATAGCTGTAGAAGGTTTTATTACACTTCTAATTTTTGCAGATTTAGCTCAGCCGGGAGTTTTTACTTTAGCCTGAGAAGTCTGCTTTGTTTGCAAAGATACTTTTTGTATAAGCCCAGAGATTTTTAAACGTCTGTAAAGGCCGCACAGAAGTCTTTTCTATACACAAACATCTGTCCCGCCACGGGGATCGAACAGCCGCTTCTCAACAACCGCTTTTCAACAAATAGCTCTCTGAAATCTAAAACTGAAAAATATATCTACATTTTATTTCAAACAAAATACCAGAAAGGAACATTTCAAATTTTCCATTGTGGCGGAATACAAGCTCCCGCATTGTGGTAAAAATTCTACCATTCTACCGCAAAATGGTAAGATTCTGCGATATAATGGTAGAATGCCAATATTACCGGCTTTGTTCATTCGAATATTTTGCGGAGGCCGTCGGGCGAGTGTATTTGGAGAACAGGAATAGATGATGGAAAAGCATTTTGTAACTTGAACTCAATAAAATGTTTTTGACGTGAATACGATAGTCTTCCTCATCGCACCGGCGGGCATTTCAGAAAAACTGCAACATAAAAACATGTACTTTTGAAAGCTTCATACTCCTAAAGTTTAAAAATTATATACCGTTGTAAAAATCCATCTGATGACTACACAAAAATATGTTTGAACCTCCATCCACCCCCGCGATGACGTCACAGACCGCGGGAGCAAAAAAAACTGGCGGGAGTGAGCACTGAAAATGAGGTGTCGCGCCGTTCAGTACAACTCGCGCAAGCATCAAAACACCTTGTTGGATTTGAACGAAATAAACTATATTTAAATTTGCACATTATCGAACTTACGTAAAACATGTTAGCCCGATTTCTACTCACCTCATTTTCAGGGTTCCGTACCCAAAGAGTAAAACGGGACCCTATTACTAAGACTCCGCTGTCTGTCCGTCTATCACCAGGCTGTATCTCATGGACCGTGATAGTTATACAATTGAAATACAACACACAATCACACAAAAAAATACACAGATAATGTATTTCTGTTGCCGCTATAACAAAAAATACTGAAAAACAGAATAAAGTAAATATTTAAGGGGAACAAGTTAATAACAACACTTGGCCGGTTTATTATTAATAATATTTTACAGGTGACACTCATGTTTAATTGGAGTAATCCAACTCTAGTTTCAACCACATCCGGTGGTCTTTTTCAAGGCGAGTGCGGAACGCTCGCGAACGCGTCACGCCTCGCACTGTAGGCTGCTGCACGCTCCGCTCGCTGCGTGTTTCCATAGTAAAACTTGGTCGGTTTTTTTATTATTATATTTATATTTATATATGTATTATCAATAAACAATGAGCCGAGCTAATCATTCGTTTGTTATAATTTTCTATCTACTTATCAAAATTTGGATTTTCTCTTCCCTTTGTTTTCCTTTCACGACTATAAAATCGAAGTATTTATCCAAGCATTCTCAAAACATTCTTTAAAAATATTTCTCCCCGTGATTCAGTAATTATTGCTATTCGAAACATCTTATTTCGTTTTCTAACTTTATTTAAACTCTGCTCCAATATTTTAAGAATAAACAAAAAGCTTTTGAATTATTCTAGCTATTCAAAGGGGGAAAGCTACCAGTATCTATTTTTTTATTATTTATAGGCTTACGTTTGACCGCTATCTCACCTGTTGTTAAGTGACGTTGCGGTCGAAGATGTAGCACGCTCGCCTAGAAGAAACCTGTTCACTCTTGTCTTAAAGACACCCAGATTATAGCTATCCGGAAACACAGATGCCGGCAGAGAGTTCCACTCCTTGGCCGTTCGCATTATGAAGGTCGAAGCAAAGCGCTTGGTGCGAACAGGAGGGATGGAACCTTGCCTAAAGGGACTCCTTTTAATAATATATTTTAGTTATTATATATCTTTTTTAGGGTTTTTAGTTTTAGTTTCATTGTTCTAGTATACATTATGTATTATATTATATATTATATTACAAATGTTTTCTTCTTAATAAACTTAATAAAATTATTACAGACAAAAACTTTTTACTTCAATATTGTTAAAAGCATTCTAATATTTTACACTAGCTGCGCCCCGCGGTTTCACTCTCGGTTTCTTGGTATAAAAAGTAGATAAGATTAGATAACTCGTTATTGTTTCACCACCAGAAAACATAATAATAAAAATAAAAAACTTAAAAACTAAAATGTTGCAATGGGCGGTCTCATGGCTCAAAGCGATCTCTTCCAGACAGGAGGAGATTCTCAATTCGACGGTATGTTTTTTAATGTTTGTTACGCGATTACTTCGCCAATTATGAATTGATTTTGATGATTCTTTTATGTTTGGTAGGTCATTCTTTAAAGGTGGTCTATAAATTTTATTTCTATATAAATTTTATCGAAATTGATTCAGCACTTTTTGACAACATTAACAAGAACAAAGAATATACGTTTAGTTTTGAAGTTGGTTATTGTTTTTTTTTTAATTTAATTATATCGGGAAACCACGAGTGAAACCGCGGGGTGCAGCTAGTTCAATATGCTTCTGAAATTAAGGTTTTTGTTACACTTTTAAAAAGGACCACTCAAATCTCATTCGGTACTCTTAAAAAGCACTCTTCGCAAAGTATATTCCCCGGTCGCATCAAAAATCATCGCTTCCCAAAAGACCCTAATCTTTTAAAACCCGGTCAGTTGTTAACAAAACTTTAGGTTGGAGCTACATTTTTTTCGTTTTTACAACACTACATTTGTTTGCAGTACTTAAATTTCCTTTTTTTATGGAACTGATTGATAAGAGGAGCATGTCGTTTGCCTGATGGTAAGCGCCACGCCTGCCCATAACAATTGCAGTGCCACCCAGAACTTTTAATACCATTAAATGGACTGCGTAGCACTACATTGCGGTCACCACCCCGAGACAGAGATTTAGAGCGAGTGTGGCTCAGCGGGAACTCGTGCGCCTTTCGATCCGACGCACCTGGGTTCGAATCCCGACTCGGCCCTGCACCAATGACTTATAGTTAAGTGCAGATTTTGCACGCTCGCTCTAAAACGGTGAAGGAAAACATCGTGATGAAACCCGCTTACGCGCTTTGGAGTGGTAGGCTCTGGCCGTGGTTGTAATACCACCCACCGAACAAAGCCATGCCGTCAAGCGACCCAGTCGTGTTTCGGGATGATGTTCGGTGAACCATCGGGGAGACGGGTCTGAGCAGCCGCTCAACTGCCGCCTCTCTCTAGATCTATGTGCTCCATCTTAGGCCACATCAACGCTTCACATCAGGCGAGATAGTGGCCAAACATAGATCTATAAGGCGTAAAAAAAAAAACTTTCACACTAAAATTATAAATGCGAAAGTTTGTATGTAAGTATACGTGTTTGTGTGTTTGTTACTTCTCCACGATTTGAGTGAAATTTGGAGTGGAGATAGTTTGTACCCTGGAGTAACACCTAGTCTATATTTTATCCAAGAAAATCACTAACTCAATTACATAAAACAAAACACCAATCGACCAAATATCGCCTTATTTAGTAGTAATTCCTCCAAATCGTACAAAGCGTTTTGGGTCCACGTTTTTAGTGGTAAAGAATGGAACTCCTTGGCGTCTTCTCCATTTCCTGATAACTACTATCTGGGTATCTTCAAGACCAGTGAATAGGTATCATCTAGAAGTGTTCCGTCTTTAGTCCATCTCCAGTCTTAGAAGACAAAAATGCTTGGATCATTCCACTTCTGCAAAGTAGCCAACTGGTACATAAGAAACATAACATTCATCATCATCAGCCCATCACGTTCCCACTGCTGGGACACGGGCCTTCTCTCATAGAGAGAGTATAGGCCATAATCCACCACGCTGGCCCAATGCGGGTTGGTGGATGTCACATGTCCTTGACTTTTGTGGAAAATTCTTGGACATGCCGGTTTCCTCACGATGTTTTCCTTCACCGTTGTTAGAGCGAGTGTTAAATCCGCACATAACTTAAGAAAGTCAGTGGTGCGGGGCCAGCGGGATTCGAACTCGGGTGCGTCGGATCGAAAGTCGCACGAGCTCCCACTGAACCACACTCGCTCTACATAAACATAACATAACATTATAGAAACCCAAAAAATGGTAACAAATCTCTAAAAAAATGCAGTTTCTTGCCGTAACTTCTGAGTACTGGTTCTTTTTCCGATACGGTAGTAGAGTCATTGTGACAAAATTTGACGTTCATAAGTGCTTCTCAGTCCGTATAAGTTCATAAAAATGAATAAAGAGATTTTGAATTTGACTTTGATCTTCAACCACACCGTCGCTTAACATCAGGCGAGATGGTGGTCAAATGCAGATATCATCACCATCATTATCATCCACAGCCCTTTACATCCCACTGCTGGATATAGGCATCTCTCAATGCAGATATACCAAACGTAAAAAAATTTTGAATTTAACGAGATGAACTGAAGCTTCCCAGCTACTATACTACAGAGGCTGTCTTGACAAAATGCTAGCCTAGTCTCTCTCAAAATCCAGCTGACCTTTAGTACTGTCTTCAGTTCTACGTCGACCGGGTCGATCTCACCATTCGAACGGCTTTACGAGTCTTGATCCTCGTTGAGAGATTTATTACATTTTTATACGTGGACCGACCGGCTTGGTACTTGCCTTTTACGGGTGGGTTCTGTTTTATATTTTTGTTAAAGTTAGTAGGTGGGAAAAAAAGCTAAGTAAAATATTTTACGGAATTTATTTGGAAATTTATATTGAATGCATTAGCGCATGCTAAGCGAAAATCTTGACATTTTAATTAATAAGAAAGAAGAAAAATGATATTTCTCGAGCAGGGATCGAAACTGCGTTTTAGATTTTAATTATTTAAAAATTTAATTTATAATATTTAGTTTAGGGTTTTTTTAAAGACACTCATTCTTAGTGAAATTAAATAAGGTTTTAAAAAAAAGTCAAGACCTTATTTTAACCAATACGTAATCAAAACCGCGAGCAGATGAGTATGAGCACAAACACTAGTAGTTTACGATTATCAATCAAGAAGTTCCATTGCCCACCTTCCCTCTCTATCATCACATCAGCTGACTGTCACCATAATATTGCATTGTCAGTGGACTTTGACAAGTATGCAAAATTTCAACTCGATAGATTAAGAAGAATTGGTTCTTATTCAACTTGCAAGATTTGAACATTGCAAGTTAATTTTTTTTTAATCTATTTTATTTTGGGGGCTTTTATACATTGGTACATGTCAGCCCGCAAGTTAATTAAAAGCTTGTAAAAATGTCGTATTTGTAGTGATATGTAGTGTATGTGTTTTTACTTCATAATAAGAAAAACAAAAACATAAAAAAAAAAATACAACTGAATAGAGAACCTCCTCCTTTTTTGAAGTCGGTTAAAAAGATGTAACCCTCTGGAAAATGTTCTGGGAATGATTAAGAAGGTTTTTTATGAAACTGAATGATGAAGCGAGTAAGTCGTTTGCCTGATGGTAAGCGCCACGCCTGCACAAAACAATTGCAGTGCCACCAGAACTTTTAACGCCATATAAAGCACTGCGTAGCACTGCATTGCGATCATCACCCCGAGACATCAGAAAGAAAGAAAGAAAGTAAGCTTATTATTAGACCATCTTATACTAAAAACAGAGGTAAAAGGTGCAGTTAAATGAAATTAGATGGTCAAAAAAGGACACAACTCAGAATAATGCGCCATGACAGCGCGCTGATTTTCAGTTGTGCCCTTTTTTACGCCTTATAGATCTATGTTTGGCCACTATCTCGCCTGATGAGAAGCGATGATGTGGCCAAAACAACAAATTAACAAAACAACAAATTACAAATTAACTTATAAGTAGGTATTTACATAGAAATAATTAATAATATTGTTACGTATGGATAAATTTACATATACTATTTATTTTTTAAGAAGTTAAGTTTAGTCAGTCAGAGTAGTATGTACTTTTTTTTACGCTTAATAGATCTATGTTTGGCCACTATCTCGCCTGATATGAAGCGATGATGTGGCCTAAGATGGAGCACATAGATCTAGAGAGAGACGGCAGTTGAGCGGCTGCTCAGACCTGACTCCACGATGGTTCACCGAACATCATCCCGAAACACGACTAGATCACTTGACGGCATAGCTTTGTTCGGTGGGTGGTATTACAACCACGGCCAGAGCCTACCACTCCAAAGCGCGTAAGCGGGTTTCATCACGATGTTTTTCTTCACCGTTTTAGAGCGAGCGTGCAAAATCTGCACTTAACTATTAGTCATTGATGCAGGGCCGAGTCGGGATTCGAACCCAGGCGTCTGATCGAAAGGCGCATGAGTTCTCGCTGAGCCACACTCGCTCTATATATGTATGTCAATGAAAGAGAGAAAACAAAAAAAAAGACGTGTGGCACTCGGAGACTGCCGCGGTAAAGCTATTGCATAGCATTCGGAGTGGGGGGTGCTAGGTTATTTTCGTTACGGAATTTCTGGATTCGGTCTTCACGCTCAAGGCCCGCGATAGAAGCTATGCAATAGCTTAAAAACATCAGATATTAAATCTCATATGCCCAGTCATTTCGCTGGTTACAATGTCTTTTATACCGGAACACAGTAATGATTAAGAAGGTCAACTAGAACTTCAAAAAGTTGGAGCATAAGTTTCATTCATTCTAGAGAGCTTCATAGATTTTACATAAGCGCTTGAAAATTGAAGGCTTCTCTTCATAATGTTCAACTAGCTTCGACAGTTCAGAGTTGGGATACGTATGAAGTTTTTAGTTAAACTTGAAAGGTTAATCTTAACTTTACATGACGTAGGTTATCTTGCTTGAAAGTTCTGTCTTAAAATAGTACAGACGTGGGAGTTTTTTTTAAGCTATTGCATAGCTTCTATCGCGGGCCTTGAGCGTGGAGACCGAATCCAGAAATTCCGTAACGAAAATAACCTAACACCCCCCACTCCGAATGCTATGCAATAGCTTTACCGCGGCAGTCTCCGAGTGCCACACGTCGTTTTTATTAGCTGCCTCTGTGGTTGGGCAGGTTGGCTCACATCTTATACACCTGAGGTGGCGGGTTCGATTCCCGCGAAGGACAAATACTTGCGCTCACAAAAAATAGCGAAAGCATTTGTTTTGTGTCTGGGTGTTGTGGGACCATTGGTCCTCGTAGTTCCTGGTTTCCTAGAGAATGGGAATAGGCAGGATCTATTGTGATCGTTGGGTGTATTTATTTATTTATACAGCCCCTTGATTCAGAATCTCACGATAACGAATATCGAATCGATTCGACTATTAATGATCTTGTTTTGTATGTTCCGTTTCGAGCAATTCCGCCCCGAAAATTTAATACGGTTACGGTCAGAATATCGGTATCGATTACATGTTGCATTTATGGAATTTGTTTTGTGTTCAATATTTTGCATCGTACCTAAGATATGAAACCGAATCGATCGACAAAGGGTTATCGTGACGTTCTGAATCAACCTGCAGGTGTGGCAACATTTAAGATCTTCAGGGTAGTTAAGTAGTAGGGAACAGTTATTTATTAAATATCAAAATTCACCTAATGTTTATTAGGAACACATTTTGAACTCCAATTGTATAAAAACTTAACAATTACAAATTGTTCTACATCTCCGATGTATAAATATTGTTCATTGTTATCTGGCCACATTAAGATATTATTATTATTATTTATTTAATTAGCACTAATTACTTAACTTTAAAAATAGTTAATAATTTTAATAAAAGAAAATAAAATAATAATAAATAATATCTTTCTACCGTAAGTCAGCTTTTGAACATACAGCTATTAGATTTTATTAATTATAATAATTAAATGAAAAATAAAAAATATATACTTACTACTAGGTACTAAAGTTGGCTTGAGATAGGTAACTTTAACTCAAGCCAGCTTTAGTACCTCTATAAAATTAGATTTTATCTTAAATTTTGATTAATATAATCTAGCCCAAAAAATTATCTCTTTAAATTTCTAGACTAAAAAGAATAAAACCCTTTTTACAGTCTAGACGTAATTATGATTAAGCGAATGACTAGGAATTACCCCAAGAGAGTAAAACTTAGATATTTTTACAAGTCATTTTTTTTACATTTTACATTTTTGTCACGTAAAGTCTAGAAAGGATTGAGTCATGATTATAGACGAATGACTTAAGTTTGAAAGAAATATAAAGTATAGTAGATTGTTTGAAATAAGAACCGACATTAGACGGTAATTTTTTTTATCACGTACTGATTCCTATAATCTAGATGTCTTCAAGTCCCGAGTGAATCGGTATCTTATAGGCAAGCATGATCCATCGTCGACCGCGTCGTCACTTTCCATCAGGTGACACAGCGGCCAAATGCGAGCCTATCAGCACAAAAAAGACCTTTTTATGCCACTTTCTGGTCTGCGCCGCGATTCCAAAGCGTATAATAATTCTTCATAATCTAACGTGAGTGTAGCCGTTTATATTAATAATGAACATTTCGACTCACAATAGTTTCCAAACCTTACTTTCTTGTTTGTTTGTTTGTTTGTGTCTGTCTGTCATTCCCGGTGGAATAATGCAGTTCAAATTTCGAGCACTTCCCGATAAGCTATCCGGCTGAAACTTTCAGGGTAGCTCACAACTCGATGACAATGCATTCTAAATCCATGAAAATGCGGTTTAAATATTAATTATATTTCGAAACATAACAAAAGACGTATATACGTGCTGAGCTTACCCCTATTGCTGCTATTTTTTGTATTTTTGTGCTAATAAATATATTGTGTTCTACTAATTTAAACTCTATGTGTACAGTTTAGCAATAAATATTTTTTTTTCTTTTCTTTTCTTCTTTCTTTATATATATTGGAATTATATACCTATGTATATGTTTTACATTATATAAAGACAATATAGATGTATTTATGTATAATTTATATATGTTTATTATATTTTAATAATTTATGTGTAAAATCATTTCATTCGTCCTACTTATTATCTACTGTACACCATCCTTTTTAAAATGTTGTTTCCTTAACCTACCCTAGCTTACAACTCGATGACAATGCATTTGAAATCCATTAATTAGCATGCAATGCCTGAAAAGGCGCATAAAACCGTGGTTTTTAGATTTTTTGTCACTTTCTTGTTTCTAGAATTCATTGATTTTTGGTAATTAAATGAAGTTTATACATTGACGAATATGTACTTATTATTGCAGTGGAATTGATATAATGTATTTACTATATTAAATTAGTCATACTACGACGTTTTTGGACGTAACTTCTATCATAAAAATTGCTATATACATTTTAGAGAGTAAAATAATATCGAATTATATATCTCACTTGATTGGAAGCGACGATATGGTGATGTGATGTGGTTTCTTTTCTGTATATTTTAAAATATTTACTTTCTTACTTCATAATTAGGATATGTCTGTAATTTATAAGCTACCTCCGATGCCTTCCTCTCTTTGCTGGTCCTCATTTGAGACAGACAAAGCTCTCCAATTTGAAAATACTGGCTTAGTTCGCCGAGACCAGATAAAAGTCACTCTATGTAGGGATATAAAAATGTATCAGTGGAAGGCAGCTCTTGAAAATACGAAAATTATTTTCATTCTACGAAAATGAGGAATCGAACTGTATTATTAGGCGATATGGATTTATTTTGGAAACTTACTGATAGTAGGTTTCTCGTATGAAAGAGGACGTCTCGTCAGGTACCATCGCTTTGCCAGTTATTCTGCGCCAAGCAGTAATGCGCAATCATTATCGTGTTCCGGTCTGAAGGGCATTGTATCCAGCAAAAATACTGGGCATTATGAGACTACCTAATTGTCTCAAGGTGACGAGCGCAGTGCCGTGCTACGGAGGATTTCTATAGCTATATTTATCTGGTGCTGGTGGTTGTGGCCAGGCGTGTTGCCATCAGGTTAACGACTTGCTCATCTCGTCACTAAAATCTTTTTTTACTTATTGACATAACAGCTAATTGTCTCAGTGCAGTGCAGGATTTTGCAAAACAAAGTTCTGGATGGTGCTGCAAAGGTATCTGGCAGTGAAAGCAAGCGGTCCGCGCCTCTGCAAACATGCCCGAGGTGCCACAATAGCAATGCCGTTAAGCCATCGGTATTTTTTTATGTTGCTTCAGAGTCTTGAACATCCGGACGACCAGACGTACGGCAAGCCATCATCAATTTACAGTTGACATCCCTTCTGCACGCTCCAAGCGCTTTGCTTCGACCTTCATAATGCGAACCGCCAAAGAGTGCAACTCTCTGCCGGCATACATATGTGTTTCCCGATAGCTATAAATCTGGGTGTCTTTAAGACAAGAGTGAACAGGTTTCTTCTAGGCGAGCGTGCTGCATCTTCGACCGCATCGTCAATTAACAATAGGTGAGAGAGTGGTCAAACGCAAGCCTATAAATAATAAAAAAATCGGCAAACAAGCTTACAGCCCGCCTGATAGTAAGCTGTCACCGTCGCTTATGGACATCTGCAACATCAGCAATTTTGTAGATGCGTCGCCTGGATACTTTACTATCTGAGTGCGTCGCCCACTCTTAAGTAATCTATTAAGACCTCTTTTGACGGACTTCTTGTTGGAGCTCAAAGAGAAGACCCACGAAGGCAGGTCATTCCTCATCTTACAAGTGTGAGAAAGAATAGAGCGATTGCAGCGAGTGATGTGGAAACTCCAGTTTTGTAAGATGTGAGGGTAAGCTTTTTGACAGTGGCGAGATATGCGGTGGTAAAATTGGGACGGCGGAATTAGGTCTTGCTTGTTGTTAGGACAATTACAGTCATTAGGCCATGTCGGAGGCTTTCGGGTGGTGTATAATTCCGACACCAGGATTGGCCATACACACACACACACACACACACACACACACACATACATAAAAGAAAAAAAAAGAATAAAGGAAAGATTCACTGTTGGTAGGTTTCTCGTATGCGAGAGGCCGTGAGTTATTCAGCCACCAAGCAGTAGTGCGCAAGCATTACTGTGTTCCGGTTTTAAGGGCATTGTAGCCAGCGGAATTACTGGGCATTATGAGACTCAACAGCCAATTGTCTCAGGGTGACGAGCGCAGTGCAGCGCCACGCAGGATTTTACAAAACAAAGTTCTGGGTGGTGCTGTTATTGTTATGGGCTTGCGTATTGCTACTATCAGGCAAACGACCAGCTCGTCTCGTCATTCAGTTACATAAAAAAAAAAGATTCCGCTCAAGCGACCCATTTTTCTTTTTTCCGAATATCGGTATTCCCGAGTTAAAAATTCAGCCATATTCGAGTTAAATGCACCGAAAGACAAGATGAACTTTCACTTTGAAATCCGGGACGGCTTACATTCTAAGCCACTGAGTTCTATCGTGGCTTAACCTCTACTATGACTTCTATTCGTTGGCTATTTGCCAGGAACTATCGAGACGATAAACGAGTAATATAAAGTTGTGAGACCGTTCTAATCACTATGAACTCTGTTATTGGATGAGTCTATTATATAAGGACGTACCTACCACTGGGTGGGGTCAGCTAGGACACTTGGATGTCACTTGTTTTTTCTATTTGATGAGTAAGGAGATGCGTACACGACCCGAACTTTGAAGACCGGAACTTTTTTAATTTTAAAGAGAGGAAATAGGGTTGGGACAATATAGGAAAAAATTATGTGAATAGTGCTGTCCTTTCGATCACGCATAAATTTAGAAAATCGATCGTATGGTGTTGTGACAAATCTATACAAATTTATCCTGCATACCTAACAATAAGATTGGTTGGGAGAATATAAATTTCTAGTTTAATTGACGTTCATAAGTGCGTCTGTGACGACAAAATGGAATAAAGAACTTTTGATTGATTGATTGATTGATAGTCAAGGTCAAAATGCACAATATCTGTGGTGTAGTGATTGGGCATGTTGGCTCAAATCTCATACACTACTGTGGTTGCGGGTTCGATTTCCGCGACGGGACAAATTTCTGTGCACAGAAAAAAAGCGCAAGCAGTTGTTTCGTGTCTGGATATTGTGGGACCATGGTCGTAATAGTTCCTGGTTCCCTAGATACAGGGAATCCCAGTTAGCGACTAGAATCTATGTCAATGGCATTGTTTTATGGTAAAAGAGAGATCTATGTATGTCGTTGGGCATATTTATTTATTTTATTTGATGAGATCGATTGGGACAAGTGTATTTCTAGATATGTTCAAGACGTATTTCAACTGATTTTGTCGAAACAAGAAGATATCGGATGGGTCAAAGTAAATTTTAAGCTAACGTCAAAACGCATATCAATATCCGATTCCACACCGGCCGATCCACGTCTGTTCCAACACGAGAGGTAGACAAACGATCTAAACGGTCGCTGTGGACGCGTCTCGCCCGATCTGAACGACAAAAACACGAGACGTTAGGATGTAAAGAGTAAGTAGTCTGCGACGATGAGTTAAACGTAACAAATTTTCGATCGTAGATCGGAACGTGGATTGCCCGGTGTGAACCCGCCTACTGGCAACTTCCTTATGGTAAAAGATATCGAATGAGCCAAGATAAATTTTAAAGGAACACTAGAATGCATATCAATGGCATTTGTTTATGGTAAAAGAGATCGAATGGGCAAAGATAAATTTCGAGTTAACGCCACGGCCTCAATTCACTATGACAATTTGGCGATTCCTTGCTTCGAAATCACGTCGATTTCTTCATTAATAAACGTGATCTGCGAAATTTGTATTCTCTATGACGCGCAATATATATGAATTTATGAATGCGTCATAAGCAATGCATCAATGGCCACTTGTTTATGGTAAAAGAGATCGAATGGGAAAAGTTAAATTTCGAGTTAACGTCAGAACGCATATATATATAGATCGATAGCAGAAAATAAGTTTTGTTCTTGAGTGACAATAGCTTTTAAAGTCTCACAATGCCCAGTGATTTTGCTTAAAACACAGCCGTTCAGACTGGAACGCAATATTTGCACAATACTGCTTGTGACTTCAAAATAACCGTCCCTACTGCCAATCCCTAAAAAGCTTTGTCCTAGCAAAAGACGCAAATATCTCGGAGACATAACACGAGCATCGAAACCCTCCCTTTGAGCAGCGTTGGCGTAGCGCCAACCCATTCGCTGTCAGCATTATCACCCAATGAAAACAGTTCTAACAGAGATTGTAACTGAGACTATCCGTCTTGGACGGGCTAAAGCGATCATTTGAATCAATATTTTGTTGACCTTATCTTCACATTACACTATTACAATATATAATAATATTACAAATGCGAAAGTTTGTAAGTGTTTGTACTTCAATCAATCAATCAAATCAAAAATATTTATTTGCGAGAATACATAGATATAGTTCTTAAAACAGTCACAGGCACAGTATTCAATCTGCAAGTAGATATGCAAATATGCATTTCAATGTCAAACTTACTATAAAACTAAAAAACTTAATAATTAAATTAGAAATTATTACTGAAACGCAATGAAAATATGTAGCGTAATCCCGCTGAATATTGTGTAGGTTGTTGTTAGAATAATATAATATGTATGGGGGTTGATTTCAAATGTAAAATGAATTAAAATATATATAAGTAATCCCTCTGCTTTTTTTAAATATATATCTTTATTTCATAACAAACATGGTAATGAGTTTAATATTGTATATAAGAAAAGATAAATAATGTATTGATTAAGTAAATAATAAATAATGTTAAATAAAGAAAGCCCTAACAACAATATTAAATAAAGAAAGTTCTAACAGCAACCCTCCTAATACGACACGTGTTTTGCCGTCTGCACGAGGCATCATCAGGTGTCGACTCGCCGAACGCTGAAACGAAAGTACATTAAATATTACATTAATTATTTCAATTGATTACATTTATCATTAAATTCTTGTATACAATAAAAACAATTACTTATAAGCAAGTAGCATAAACATTTTTTAAATTTTTGTTTATGTTGAGACTGCTCAACGGATTTAAGTGAAATTCAGAATGGAGATAGCTTATATCCTGGATTAACACATAAATTCTTTTTTAACCCCCGACGCAAAAAGGAGGAATGTTATAAGTTTGATTACTATGAGGGTCTGTCTGTCACTGTCACCGTAGCTTTTAAACAGGTGCACCGATTTGGATGTGGTTTTTTTATTTGAAAGCTGGTTTTCTAGCGGTGGTTCTTAGACTGTGTCTGTTTTATTGTGTCGGGGGTATTTAATTTTTAAATGTTTATTCATTTATTATTTACTCATTTAAAATTTAAGCACTAATGTACATTTATTTTATTTTATTTTGTTGGGGGGCTAACAGCTGTTGTTACAAAACAGTTTGACGAATTAATATAAGAAAAGCCAATAAATTATTTAATAGGTATATTAAAAACTAATTAATTTATCTTTTGTTTCAGGTAAGTTTAACATTTTTATCAACAACGAGGTCAACTTTACGGAGCAATTGGTAAGTACCTTAATAAAAAAGTTTTTTTTATAAAATGTAGGTACTTGTTTGGAGTTGGTTAAAATAAAGAGAAAATAGAGAAGTTTTTAAATTTATGTATTCCAAATACTTAGCTCTAATTACGCCAAGTTTATAAACAGTTTTATACATAGAAAGTATTGTATATCAAATTAAAGTTTTATTACAACTAATGCAATTAACATTAATTGCATTAGTTGTAATAAAACTTTAAAAATGTTTACGTTCAAGTAAACTGAGCCGTTACTGGCTTGGTTGAACTCACAATTTGCGTCACTTCGTTTGCTGTGATGTTGGTTCTATACATTTTTATTCTAAGAGCCAAGTTATTATCTATTCGTACTCTCAGATTACTTAGCGTCCCCTCAATTCATTTTCATTAAAATCGCTCTAGAGGAAAATTTATTTTATAACTAAGACTTTTTTATCGTCTGTTAAAAAATCAGGTCTACTATATTTTCACAGTGAGGGCAGTACCCCTAGTCTTGAGTTTTGCTTAAAAATCCGTGACAGGCGAGTAGAGCTCTCGAACTCGGTTTTAGTGTTTAGATAAGTGAAACCCTCACTCTAGTCTCAGTCCTACTCTAGTCTCACCCACTTTCACCGCGAAATGGCCAAGTGTAGGGCGAATTACGAATCGAAGGCAAATTCGATTCGCATTTCGACGGCCGAACTGTCAAAATTAGTACTCAGACTCGCGTTTTTAAAATAGTCCGTTAAAAAATCGAAAATCAAGTCCACTATTTAAACGTATCGTGGATAGTCATAACTCACGGTTTCTCTAAGAACTTAGACTCTAGAGCTTCGCAAATCGTCCGCCAGGGGCGCTTTTTGTTAAACCATACAAAAACTGATTCGCTATTCGATTTCACGTTTCATGTGAAACAGTGAAACAAACTCAGACTAGACCTACTGCCCTCTCACTGTGAAAATATGAAAATTTTGTCAAGACTTTTGAAATTTCATATTTTTTTCAGTAGGTCATTCGCCTGATGGTAAGCATCACACCTGCCTTCGATAGTTTCAAAACCAGGTCTTCTATATTTTCACAGTGAGGGCAGCCCCCTCACTGAGAATTTTGAATGAAAATTTTGTCGACGCTTTTGAAATTTTATATTTCATTCAGTAGGTCGTTCTCCTGATGGTAAGCATCACATCTGCCTTCGACAGTTTTAGAACCGCCCAGATTATAGTTATGAAAAATTGCGCTGCACTGCGCTCGTCACAATAAAATTATAGCAGTAAACTTTATCGGAGTTCGATTAGGCCGAGAATACGTTTTGTCTATTAACATTGTGTCGGAATACTATTTTCGACCGGTTAACAAATTTACGATGGGTTTTGGTTTTTTCAACGTTTCTTCTGAATATAGACCTGATTTTTACCCGATTTCAAAAAAGGAGAAAGTTCTCTATTCGATTGTATTTTTTTTAAATATTTGTTAACTTAGAACTCCCTTGTTCATGAACCGATTTGGAAAATTATTTTTGCGTTGGGGTCAATATAGCTACGAAGTGCCATAATATATAAGTTTCATCGATATTTGACCTTGAACTTCAAAGATACTTTGAAGTCGGTTTTTTTGTTTTTTAAAACATATACTTGTTTACCAGACGATAAAAAAGTCTCAGTTATATAATAAATATACCTATCTCTATAGCGATTTTAATAAATGGCTTGGTTTATGCCTAAGAAAAATGCTTCTTGATTGTTCTTGCTTCGAGTTTATTTCCAATGTTTTCTTATTAAAAGGTGATTCCGAACTGACTTACTGTCGACAATCCTTTGTATACCCTAATAGGGGATCGGACAACTTTTCAGAAAGTTTTTAAAATTAACCATAATGTAAATATAGCCATGAAAAATTGTATTTTAGTTAAATAAAGCCTTAAAAGCACCTAAAACTATGTTTAAATGTTATGTTTTGAATATTGCCCTGCAAAAGTTCACCTCAACACGTGTGACGTCACATGAAAGCAAACGAAACGACAAGCTCTACAAAAGCAAACTTGCAAAGTACCTTTTTATTCAGTGAATAATTGGTCTAACTTAATTACCTAGAAATATGTATAATACGTTTTTATACTATATATATATATATATATATATATATATATATATATATATATATATATATATATACACAAGAAACTCAAATACAGAGAAATATCTAAATCTAAACTAAAATTGCTTGAATAACTTAAATATATATACAAAATAACTCAAATTGCTTAAATATATATATACAAAATAACTTAAATATATATATGTTACGGCTGATAGCCGAAGTGCGGCTACACCTAGTTTTAGCCGGCTACAACTAGAAGCAGCCGGCTACTTGCGGTTAAACTTAGATCTATCCAACTTATCTTCGATTGAAGATTGTGAACCGTTGCATTATTTTTCAGTAGATTATAATCTATTGAAGTGATAGATGATAATCTACATTATATTATATCTAATATACATGTTCGCGGCGTTGGGGTGGCCCAAGGGCCACCACCGCCTCACCCTTACCTACCGAGGGCTGCCCCTTATACGTTTGATTGGTGTGCGGCTGCACCTAGTTCTAGCCGCTATGATGGAGGCTAAACCTAGTTCTAATCGAAGATAAGTTGGATACATCTAAGTTTAACCGCATGTAACCGGCTGCACCTAGTTGTAGCCGGCTAAAACTAGGTGTAGCCGCACTTCGGCTTTTAGCCGTAACATATATACAAAGTATAATAAAATTGAACGTAAGCTTTTGACAATAATTATATAGTCAAAAGCTTACGTCGGTTCTAATTTCGGACAGCCTTCTTATACCGTCGACATAGACTAATGAAATACGTAGACCCGACAATAGGTAATTTACAAAGCCTTTGCTACGTATGCAAATGAGTACATACTGCATTATGAACGAAATGATTGATTGGGTAACATCCATCACTTGACGGGTCTAAAATTAGACCAAGTTCCTAGAAATATCATACCCTTGATTGAGGAAACTTCACTTTCTTTTTCATTGGTGGAAGGTTTATCGTATGTGAGAGCCATCTAGGTTGAAACAAACTAAACGAGACTTTTTTAATTTCTTCTCTTCTTTACACCTATATCTAATGTATTATTCTATCCTATCCTTCTATATATGTATGTAAATTTTTAAATAATGGACATGCTAACATTTTTATTATTTTTTTGACATTACTTATATTCCCTTACCCTTTGTAGTTAAAGACCTTGCAGATATTGTTCTATTCGCTGATGATACATCGATAATTTTTAAAGTAGATAGAAAGGACAGTGAATTGGCGCATGTGAACTACGTATTGGATGTTGTTTCGAAATGGTTCTCTGCGAATAATTTGTTACTAAACGCGAAAAAGACGAAATGTTTAAAGTTCTCTTTGCCTAATGTTAGACATGTAGAGCCAAACATAATGCTCAATAGTAATAAACTCGATACAGACAAAGCGACGGTATTCCTAGGTATAGGCATAGACTCTAAGTTGCAGTGGGGTCCTCATATTGATGCTCTATCTGGAAAACTTAGTTCTGCTGCATATGCGGTTCGTAAAATTAGGCAATTAACGGATATAGCTACGGCTCGGTTAGTTTACTTTGCATACTTCCACAGCATAATGTCATATGGCATTTTGCTGTGGGGTTCTGCTGCGGATATAGATACTATTTTTATATTACAAAAGCGTGCGGTTCGCGCGATTTACGAGTTGGGTCCACGTGACTCGTTAAGGGATTTTTTTAAGCAAGTTAATATATTAACTTTACCTTCTTTATATATTTATGAAAATATAATGCATGTTCGCAAAAACTTCCAAAAATTCAAAGTAAATAGAAATAAGGATAGGATTGTTGTACCTAGGTATAGACTAACTAAAACGAATAAGTCCTTTATGGGCAACTGCGTACGTTTTTATAATAAAATTCCAAAGTGTATAACGGAGCTCACAGAAAGTAAATTCAAATTACGCGTTAAGAATGTTCTAATGAGAAAAGCATACTACACTGTTCGTAATTACATAGAAGACAAAGATGCTTGGAACATTCCACTTCTGCAAAGTAACCAACTGGTACATAAGAAACATAACATTGTAAAAGCCCAAAAAATTGTAACAAAATCTCTAAAAAAAAATGCCCCTCAGTTTCTTGCCGTATCTTCTGAGTAGTGGTTCTTTTTCCGATACGGTGGTAGAGTCATTGTGATAATTTGACGTTCATAAGTGCGTCTGTGATGCCAAAATGATTAAAGAGATTTTGATTTTGATTTTTTTTGATTCTAATTTGACAAAAAGTGTAATTTTAATTATTGAATATTAATTTTATTTTTCTGAATTACCTGACACCTTGTATAAATGATTTGCTTATGACTTTGTATTATTATATAGATTCTAATTGTTAAATTATATATAAAAAAATATTAAAATTAAAATTTGCAGGTCAGTTCTTTATTTGACTAAATATGTTATACGATTTATCTATTAATTTGACCTGTCTAACAACGTCTAACACCATATTTTACGCAAATAAATACATTTAATTTCATTTCCCTTTCACTCTTTATCTAAATTAACTTTCTCTTTCATACTTGCACTATTTCGCATCTATGCATCTCTTTCACACTTTTCGTGATGAACTGAATTCAATCTATTATCCTTTCGCTCTTTTTAATCTACGTTTAACTCATTCATCCTTCTCTTTCCAACATATTAACGTTACATAAAACGTTATAAGATACTGTTTACAACAAGTTATTCTGCCGACAAACGGTTCCGGTGTGTTTTGGTTTAAAGGGCATTGTAGTCAGCTACATTACTGGGCATATAAAGACTTAAAAGGTAATAATTGTCTCAGGATGACGACCGCAGTGCAGTGCCCCACAGGATTTTGCAAAACTAAGTTTTAGTGGTGCTACAACTTAGATCAATCCAATGGGCCAATGTTGCCAACACCTAAGGTACGCTGTCAACTGGTAGTGAGCTGGCGCGTATGGGCTTTCTATAGGTCTTTAATGGTCAATAGGTTGTCCAATTGATTCTCCTTGTAAGTAGATCACTTAGTTTTAATAGTGTTTAGAAATGTTTTTAGTAACAAAAGCAATCGGTACTTTAAAAAAAAAGAACAGATTGACTCCTTTAACCTAAAAAAAATGTTGGACGGAATCTCGCTAAGCAACATAGTTGTTGTTGTTGCTATGATCTAGTGAGCATAGCATAGCATAGCAATTTTCATGTTTGAGTGAGTGAACGGAGGGCCGATGTCAAGCCGACGTGACGGCCTATCGGCATGGCATGATGTAAATGTGTGCGTGTGGCTTGTGTACAACGAGCGGACCGGCATAGATCGAGCTTCACTTTTAAATTAGCGATGAGGCGTCCGCCTTTTTTATTTCTTCAATATTCATTGTTACCGAAATATTATGTTACCCTAAATCACAACAACGATTCTCTAATTGTTTTGTTTAAACTGTACATGAACTGAGAACCTAAACTAAGTTAATTAGGACTCGAACTAACACATAACAAACTTATAATTGGGATTTTGTTTCCATTCCGAATTAGTTCGAGCTTACACAGTTGTTAGGTTGTTGTAAAACAAAGAGGAAATCTGGTGTTGAAAATTTATTGATATAGTCAACAATGAACATAAATAACGAACCAATGAACGAACGGAATATTCAAATTCAAAAGTCCAAAGATACAATACGAAAAACCTACCACCAGGTAGGTTTTTCGTATGCGAGAGGCCGTCTGGGTGGGTACCACCGCTTTGCCAGTTATTCAACCGCCAAGCAGTAGTGCGCAAGCATTACTGTGTTCCGGACATTGTAGCCAGCGAAATTACTGGGCATTATGAGACTCAACAGCTAATTGTCTCAGGGTGACGAGCGCAGTGCAGCACCGCGCAGGATTCTGCAAAACAAAGTTCTGGGTGGTGCTGTTATTGTTATGGGCTGGCGTATTGCTACCATCTGGCAAACGACCAGCTCGTCTCGTCATTCAGTTACATAAAAAAAATAATTAAATAGGCACAAAAATACACTTTTTAAAGTCACACATAATACAAATAAATTAAAATACGTTAAAAATTGTAACTTAAGTTATCATGACTTTGAATAAATTATTTTTCAAAAAAACTAAACCGACTTCAAATCCACAAATGGCACTCAAAAGTAAAAAATAAATTAATATAATTATCATAAGCGCTACCCACTCATATATTTGAAGTCGGTGCCAGCCAAGTGTAATAGGTAGCAGATAAATACTATGTTTATAGTAAGTACTACTTTTAGGTAGTAACTATCTACTACCTTATATTATTAAATACTATGTATATAGTAAGTACTACTTTTAGGTAGTATCTATCTACTACCTTTTAGACTTGGCTGGCACCGACTTCAAATATATGAGTGGGTAGCGCTTATGATAATTATATTAATTTATTTTTTACTTTTGAGTGCCATTTGTGGTTTTGAAGTCGGTTTAGTTTTTTTGAAAAATAATTTATTTTACCCATTTTCGTGAAAAACAAGTTTTAATTAAATTAATTCAAAAAGTTTTTAAACACAAGCTTTTATGATCTAGAAGCCACATCATGACGAAGTTTAAAACGGGCTATCACAATTAAATGCATGTACAAAAAAAAATCATGTCTGTCCTATATCTCTGTTGAACAGTTCCCTCGCCGGAAGTCAATCCTGAGTGTATCAGCCATGTCATGATGGAATGTAGAACAGGCTATTATGGTTAAATGCATTTACGAAATGTTGTGTCTGTACTATTCACCGTTGAGGAGTTCCCTCACTGGAAGTCAACCCTGGGTGAAGCAGGTGAAGCAGTCGAATACAAACCTCCACCTTTAGAAAGTTGGTTACGAAAAAAACAAGAACCGACTTGAAGATTAAACTTATATTTTTTTGTTTTTGCTATTTTTTTCAGAAACTACTGAATGAATTTCGATAAAATTTATATGGGACCACCTTTGAAGTATTACCTACCAATCAAAAAAAGAATCATCGAAATCAATGCATAATTGGCGGAGTAATCGCGTAACAAACACACAAAAAAAAAAAAAAACATACCGTCGAATTGTAAACCTCCTCCTTTTTGAAGTCGGTTAAAAAAGGTAAGCATGTCTATCCATTTCTTTCCCATATACAAATTGAAGTCCGGGCCCGGAAAATAAATGCGATAATGAATTTTTAGTAAAAAACAAAAACCGACTTCAATGTATCTTTGAAGTCCAAGGTCAAATATCGATGAAATTTATATTGGACCACTTCGTAGCTATATTGAACCCAACGCAAAGAATTTTTCAAATCGGTTCATAAATGACGGAGTTTTGAGGAAACAAACATAAATCATCGCTTCACATCAGGCGAGATAGTGGCCAAACATAGATCTATTAGGCGTAAAAAAAACGCAATCGAACAGAGAACCTTCTCCTTTTTGAAGTCGGTTAAAAACTAGAGTTAGTTTTCGCATTTCTTTTCTGGGCCCGGAACCTTTTGGAACGTAGTATTCGTTCTTTGTTCATTCGATTTCTTCATTCAAACGCACCCATCCCTATTCACGCGGTATGACGTCACATTCACTGCCAAAATTGTACATTCGCCATAAATATAAGAGCATATCACCAAAGTTAAACTAATTAATTATATAGCAGAAGTTGTCGCCGTAGATGAAATTTGTTTGGATGATTATATTACATGACGTCACTTTCGTAATGTGATACCATTAAGTTAGTCTCGAAGTTTTTAACTCGCGTCAAATAAGAACCTTGTAGAACGATGAATTAGTTCTTTGTTTATTCAGTTTCATAAGTTTTCATTCAAACTCGACCGTCCCTATTTATGCGGAATGTCGTCTCTTTAGCAGTGGTGTCGAATTCTCTTAAGAGGATATGGCACAGCCGCGGCCAGCGAGCACTAAGTATTTGTAAAATAAATTAACTAAATAATAATAATTTAACGAAATTTGTATCTTCAAATTTTTGTTAAAATTAGCGTTTCGGGAGAAAACGTTTCTACCACACTAAATCTCAACCAAATTTGGTAATTTTGGTTTCAATTTCATAAATGGAGAATAAACTAGGTTTGTAGGTTTTCCTTTTTCTAAGTTTATGTCTATTTTTAAATTTAACAGCTTACAAACATCAAAAAAAATGTCGAGTAAATATCGAGTTTTTTGGGTCCATTTATTCAAATTCTATAGGAATTATCGAAAAAATAAAAACCTACAAACCTCAATAATGATAACATCTCTTACATGTCCAAGTTTCATCGAATTTGGTCAATGTTTAGGGGTAGAAAAACGTTTTCTATTTTTGTATGAAAATTTCAGCGTGCCGTTGCCTCTTAACTAGCTTAAAGTAAACTTAGACCATAAAGTTCAAAGTAAAAAAAATCTTTATTCAGTTTTTGCATCACCAACTCACCTATGAATATTACAATGACTCTACCACCGTATTGTAAAATGACTCTACCACCGTATTGTAAAAAGAACCACTACTCAGAAGATATGGCAAGAAACTAAAAGGGGTTTTGTTTTAACTTTTGTTAAAATATTTTATGTTCGTTTTTGACAATATTTTGTTTCTTATGTGCCAGTTGGCTACTTGGCAGAAGCGGAATATTCCATGCATCTTTGTCTTCTATGTAATTACTAACTGTAGGTATACCTAGTATGCTTTTTTCATTAGAATATTTTTCACACGCAATTTGAATCTACTTTCTGTGAACTCCGTTATACTTTATGTAGTTTTATTGTTAAAACGTACGTAATTGCCCATGGCACAGAATACATAATAGTACTACATACTTAGGCTATAACTACCTACTTCGAGTTTTTAGGTTGTTATTCGCTCGTCTTTTCGTTTAGTAGACTCAAAAGAAGTTAAACTTTTATATACCTACACATTTTATGTATACTGAAGTCAAATTATTAACAAGATATTTGATGATTTCCAATCAGGGGAAACCTTGTTAAGGATAAGGAGAATACTTACACGTATCTACCTATATCTATATCTACTTAATTTACGGGGTGAGTATCTAAAACCATGTCCGTACATCTATTATCTCGTAGCGGTCGTAGCTCATCTAGCCGTTCGTAAAAGATCTGCTGGCTAGCTTAAGCAACGTTGCTGCGGTCACCACTTTGATGTGTGCTTTTGTATGGAATTTACTTCTGAGCGCTACTAAATTTGAAGGATACCTTAAGTACATCGTTTTGGTTGCTGTTTTAGGATAAAAGACGTAGATCATGTCGGAGGCCTTCAAACGAATCATTACTCCGACACCAAGGTTGGCTGCTCAGACTAGTCTTTCTGGTGGTTTACTAAACATGACGATTGAAGGCATTTTAGGCTAGTTTCAAATATTTTGGAAATAGCTATAAACCTAATTCGACGCGGACGAAGTCGCAGACAACAGCTATAGTTACCTATATCTTACAGAATATTGTTAATTATGTTCTTGCTAGTTATTCATTATTGGAAAATTCAATTTCTGATATTAATTGTTCGGGTAATTACCTACAGATATTGACAGCCTCCGTAGTTATCGAGTAGATTGGATTAGTTACAAACTGGAAGGTTAGTGGATTCAATTCCAAAATATGTTGGTAGTAGTGTGCAAACATTACTGTGTCCTAGAGTCTTAGAGCTATTGTCTGTGGGTGACAAGCGCAGTGCAGTGCTACGAAGGATTTTGTTTAGCCATATTCTGCTGGTACTGCAACTGTTATGGACAGGCGTGGTGCTTACCATCAGGTAAACGATCTGCTCGTCTCGTCACTCAATTTATTTTTAACCCCCGACGTTATAAGTTTCACCACTATTTGTGTCTGTCTGTCTGTCTGTAGCACCCTAGCTCTTAAACGGGTGAACCTATTTGGATGTGTTTTATTTGAAAGCAGGTTTTCTCTTGGTAGTTTTTAGATATGTTTTATTGTGTTTGGGGTTTCAACATTTTTTAATTTTATATTTACCCATTGTGTCCCACTACTGGGTAAAGGATTCTCCCATCTTCTAAATATCTCAAATATACTCAAATACATTTTTTTTATGAGCCTGTTTCGTCCCACAGCTGGGCAAAGGCCTCCCTTCCCTCCTTCCATGATCATCTGTCCATTGCTGTTAAGGGCCATTCCTTGTCGTAGGCGTCTAGGTCGTCGCGCCACCTACGGTGGGGCCGGCCCCGTGGTCGTGTTGCTCCGGCTGGAACCCAGTCTGTAAGGACTTTTGCCCACAGCTGGTTTGGCATATGACATACGTGTCCAGCCCAGTCCCATTTTATCTAGGCGGCTTTCTGGGAAACATCCAGGATTTGCGTTTTAGAGCGCAGTATCGTATTCCTAATAAAAAATTAATAAATTTGCTTTGAATCACCGCTTTAATCACGAGTTATATTCTGCAGCTAAGTAGTAGTGCGCAAGCATTACTGTGTTCCGGTTTAAAAGGCATTGTAGCCAGCGAAATTACTGGACATTATGAGACTTAATATCTGATTTCTCGGAGTAATGAGCGCTATTTTTATGCTGTTAAAAGTTTTGGGTGCACTGCGATTGTTATGGGCAGGTGAACGACGAGCTCGTGTCACTCAGTTACATAAAGAAAACAAGATGGCGGTCGCCAGACGCCATATTTTCTCATGACGTAAATTCCGTCTGCCTTGTTTTGTAACACAAATAACTTTTTACGTGGCATTCACAAGAGTCATCTGAGCAACACCAAAAATTATGGCTAACTCAAGCGCACGAAGTTAAATTTAACTGTCACCGTGGTAATAAAAATAAATATAATCTTCTATTTTTATTACATATATTATTATCATAATGTAATATGTATGTACATAATAAAGGTTAAATTAAATTAATAATATTTAATAAATTAATAACGCCCAACGATCACATACATAGATCCTGACCCCTAACTAGGATTCCCTGTATCTAGGGAACCTGGAAACTATGAGGACCATGGTCCCACAACACCCAGACACGAAACAAATACTTGCGTTTTTTTTTCTGTGCACAAACATTTGTCCCGTCGCGTGCTTATATGTGTATTATATCCACAAGAAAGAAGAATAAAGATAAGATCGAGCCGCTGTTTAACGCCAATGTTTTGAAACGCTAAAGTGTAAGGACTTCTACTGAGTAGCACATAATTATGTACTTAAAAAATCAGTTCTTTTTATAAAATTTTCTTTTACAAACCTTGTCCTGACAATTACGAATACAAAAAAAGAATTATCCAATTTGGTGCAGTCGTTCGGAAGCTATGCGTACATACATTTCGGCGATTCATTTTTATTTATATAGATTACTAGATCCATCCACAAAGAATCACAGGTTACTTAGGGACAGAAGCATCACTTCGCAAAGAAATTTAAACAAATAGCGACTCTTGCTATGACGCAATAAAATTCAATTCAGCTCGCGTAGCGCTGCATACCTACCAGTCATATTAACCTACAGAGCGCCTCTCTTTCTGTCGCATAGCTCTTATATCTTCTGACGCGGCACGTGTAATGACGCGCGACCCGCCGTCGGTGTCCGGCTATATACTTGTAGCTTCGTACCTACAGTGCGGAGTGCGCTAGGCCTGACACTACATAAACAACCAATGTTTTTTCGCTTTAAGCAACCGGCCAACTTTGTGAACCAAACAAAATACCTTCATGTTTGTGCCTCGGGCAATGCCACACAAAACTAAACTTTGAACTGCCACCGCGTAGCAGACTGCGATCGTAGCTAATTTTGAAGTTAAATTTAATAAAATGTTTTTGGTCTCGGAAAAACCGAGATTGTTTCCCAGATGCGCGGTGTAGAATGATTTTGATGTTGTTGTTGCAGTGACAACACAAACAAGAAACGGAAAGAGATCGATCGAGATTGACCGTGACAGAGTGAGAGGGGGTGAGAGAATAGGGGATCGGACAGTAATCGAAAAAAAGCTAAAATGTACTTAGTGAATTTGTAAAACAATAATAATTTATATTTTAGTACGTCGGTCCTAGTTCCGGACAGGCGATCAATGGAGCCAAGTTGTATAAAATTACTCAGAGAAACTAGTTCGGCTTCAAATTCACTTGTAAAGTTCGCCTGTGCGAGACGTGAGCTTTATTTCCTTAGTTTTAGTTTTGTTTAAGCACTAACCCATAAAAGTTGCATTTTATTCTCCTGCCAATCGTATAATACAAAATCTGTAGAAAATTCTGGAGAACTCCGTGTTCGCCATTCAGAGATTTACTTGTATTTATCGGTTTTGAACAAAAAGTGTAATACATTTGCAGAAAACTTTTTAAGGCAATAGCAAAAAGGTTAGTCGACATCACAGGAGACCGAAGAGCTGGCAGCTACCTCGGACAAAGAATTAGTCTAGCTATTCAAAGGGGGAACGCTGCCAGTATCTTCGGAACCTTGCCTAAAGGGACTCCTTTTAATAATATATTTTGGTTATTATATTATATTTTTTAAGGTTTTTAGTTTTAGTTTCATTGTTCTAGTAAATAATTTCATATTTAATGTCAATACTTTATGGTATCCTTAATAAATTTATAGGTAGATTTAATATTAAGTTAGTTGTTATTTTAATATTTAATTGTTCTATTTAGTTTTCTTTATTGTGGTGTTATAATTAACAATTTATGTAAAATAAACAATGCGCTTTGCAGAAAGAGAAGTATATTTTAAAGTAGCCAATGTTTTTGTAAAATAATATAATATTTTTTTTTTTATTTTTTTTTTTTACACTTTGTAGATCTATGTTTGGCCACTATCTCGCCTGATGTGAAGCGATGATGTGGCCTAAGATGGAGCACATAGATCTAGAGAGAGACGGCAGTTGAGCGGCTGCTCAGACCCGCGTCTCCCCGAGTCTCTATAAAATTAATATAATATATTAAATAATTATAATATAATAGTTAGATCTCATTCAGCGGATATACCAAAACATTATTTTTAAAAGGATGCATAGGTACCGAGGCTGCCAGGAAGTGCTAGAGTGAAAAGTAAAAACAGTCTAAATATTTAAAGAAACGTGGATATACTAGTCCCTGAACATGTTGCGACTTTGTCTATTGAAAAACGTAGACATACCAGTCTCTGATTAAAGACTGGTATGTCTACATTTTTGGGAGAGACCCATGTCTAGCAGTAGTCTGATATAAGCTGGCGATGTTAATTAAGCGGAGCCCTCCGCAAAGGCCGACTCGCACTTGACGGGTTTTGTTAATTAAAAACGTTCCACTACGGCACAAGCCGCGCCTGTTTTCCGTCCTCAGCATAACTTCAAATAAAACGTATTGACAGTGAGTTCGACCCAGTTCTGTGTGAATTGGACTCGAGTACGGAGTATGTGACGGTTTATTCCAGCGTACCTAGCTATACTTATAGATATAGCGTAATATTATAACAGCGGCCAGAGCCTTAAAGTTCAGAAAGCGAGTCGTTTGTTAAAGAATTATTGACTTGAAATGAAATAACTCTTTATTGAAACACACACATATACAATTATTAAGCTATTGCATAGCTTCTATCGCGGGCCTTGAGCGTGGAGACTGAATCCAGAAATTCCGTAACGAAAATAACCGAACACCCCCCACTCCGAATGCTATGCAATAGCTTTACCGCGGCAGTCCGAGTGCCACACGTCTTTAATTAATAATAAAAACAACTTGATAAAAGTGTAACAATGGCGGTCTTATCGCTAAAAACGATGTCTTCTAGACAACCATGTAGGGATAGGAACGACGCAAAAAGAATTATTGTGTGTTACGCCCGCAAGGGTTCCTGGGTCAGTTTTTTCTTTGCGTGGCTTTGAAACACATACGGCACAGCTAGTGTTTTATAAAATTACTGAATGTAAATAACATACTTAATTCAGTGTCCGCATATTGGATTATTTTATCCGGCTAAATTGGCCATCCGGCAATCCGGCATAAACCGCGCAATCACTTACACATATCTTATACCATATCACTTTATAGAAATCATAAATATGAGGATGATCTTCGTAAATAGAGCACTTTCGTCTTATCTCGAATACCATAAGCGGGTAGGTAGATATAAATCCAGGTATCTATATACTTGTCGTACGAGTATGTCTCTATCTGGATACGAGTTAATAGGTATAGCTAAAGATAGGTATGTTGCTGCGAAAATACATTAGAGTGATTTAGATAGCGACAAGATGGAAGTAAGTATACGTACATAATGTTCTAATCTTTGCTTGACATCATCTGTTGTGTAGTGGTTGGGCTGAAGTCACATACATCAGCGAGTTTGTGGGTTCAATTCCCGAGACGGGCCAATGTTTGTACACAGAAAAAAAACGCAAGTATTTGTTTCGTATCTGGGTGTTGTGGGACCATGGTCCGCGTAGTTTCTGGTTTCCTAGATTTTTTTTTTATGTCACTTAATGACGAGACGAGCTGGTCGTTTGCCTGATGGTAAGCAATACGCCAGCCCATAACAATAACAGCACCATCCAGAACTTTGTTTTGCAAAATCCTGCGCGGCGCCGTACTGCGCTCGTCACTCTGAGACAATTAGCTGTTGAGTCTCATAATGCCCAGTAATTTCGCTGGCTACAATGCCCTTCAAGCCGGAACACAGTAATGCTTGCGCACTACTGCTTGGCGGCTGAATAACTGGCAAAGCGGTGGTACCCACCCAGACGGCCTCTCGCACACGAGAAACCTCCCACCAGTAATACATGATACCACCAGTGATACATGTAATCCTAGTTAGGGGAGGATCTATTAACGTAAGGATATGGCGTATTAAAAAAGGATTATGGCTCGAATGGCCGAGGGATACAATACAATACAATATATTACAATAATGCTTTATTGATCACCAAAACAGGATACAAAAGTTTATTGTTACAAATAATAGTGGTAGAACAATGGGCGGCCTTATCGCAATGTGCAATTTCTTACAGACAACCTTTGGATGGACAGGAATAAAATGGTAAAAATTTGCGGTCAGTTGGTGATGTGTCAATCAAAATAAATATCCCCGAAGAGTTTCTTGGTGCTGTCTTCTCTAGAAGATGTTTTTCCAAAGCACTAGTAGAGTCAGTTTTCCCATTTATTTTCTGGGCCCGGACTTCAATTTGAGTATGAAAAAGAATGGGTAAAGTTGCTTACTGTTTTTTTAAAGTCATGGTAACTAAGATTTAATTATTTACATATTTTATAATTTGATTTGTGACTACCTACCATTTACCAGTAATTTTTGACTGTCCTAAGGAATCCTAGTTATGGCCTCAACGATGTACTGATGTGTTAATTTAGCATTATTATTAATTAAGCAGGTAACTAACAAACAAAAAGCGGTGTACTAGTACCCAAACTTAACATCAATAAAGCGTATTGACAGAGAGTTCGACCCAATTCCGTGTGAATGGGACACAAGTGTGGAGAGGTTTATCCAACCGCTTTGGTATAAAACTCTGGTACAGAATTAACAGTGCTTCGGCTTTCGGTTAAAGACTGTTGGTAAAAAGTTGTTTTTAATTATTTTCATTACCCGTTGTACCTATTTTAACCGACTTCAAAAAGAGAAGAATCTCTGTTCGATTGTGTTTTTTTTATGTTTTGGAAAATTATTTTTGCGTTGGGTTCAGTATAGCTTCGAAGTGGTCCCATATTATAAATTTCATCGATATTAATTTGATCTTGGACTTCGAAAATACATTAAAGTCGCTTTTTTTATATAAAATGTATACTTGCAGTGGTAGAAATCTTGTAAGCGAGAAGCCGTTTGGGTTGTTACCGTTTTGTCAATTATTCCTGCCACCAAGTAGTAGTGCGCAATCATTATTGTGTTCCGATTTTAAGAGCATTGTGCGAGACTTAAAATGTGATGAGTGATGAGTGTAATGCAGTGCTGGTGATTACCATCAGGCGAACGACTTGCTCGTCTCATTGTTCAGCTTTGTATAAAAAAAATTATAAGGCAGTTAACAAAAGCAAACGTTTTTATCATCTATATATTTTTTACCCTTAATAGATCTATGTTTGGCCACTATTCCGCCTGATGTGAAGCGATGATGTGGCCTAAGATGGAGCACATAGATCTAGAGAGAGACGGCAGTTGAGCGGCTGCTCAGACCCGTCTCTCCGATGGTTCACCGAATATCATCCCGAAACATGACTAGGTCGCTTGACGGCATGGCTTTGTTCGGTGGGTGGTATTACAACCACGGCCAGAGCCTACCACTCCAAAGTGCGTAACCGGGTTTCATCACGATGTTTTCCTTCACCGTTTTAGAGTGAGCGTGCAAAATCTTCACTTAACTATAAGTCATTGGTGCAGGGCCGAGTCGGGACTCGAACCCAGGTGCGTCGGATCGAAAGGCGCAGTTCCCGCTGAGCCACACTCGCTCTAAGTTTATTTATTGCATGAATATATCTACACAAGAATGTACGTATAGTCTATCTATGTTAAAGGTGGTTATAGGGATATATTTCGACCCAGATTCGTCTGAATGGGACATAAGTGTTGAGGGGAACGGGTTAACGTGGAGCTTCGTAACGCTTTACAGTGGATTGAAGTCTTTTATATAACACCCTTTATACCTTTCGTTTTGTGGCTTTACCCGACGCTTTTGGGAAGTCTAACAACAGACAGAAACCGCGTCAAAACCTTTATATACAGACCTATATGTAGCATATTTATATGTATTTACTCGTGGTAGGTCTCTTGTATGCGGGAAGTCGTCTGGGTAGGTACCACAGTTTTGCCAGTTATTCTGCCGCTAAGCAGTAGTGCGCAAGCAAATTACTGTGTTTTAGTTAGAAGGGCATTGTAGCCAGCGAAATTACTGTGCATATAAGACTTAATAGTTTCTAGTCACTCCTACTGCTACTGTCATACCTACTTACATTTTATTTACACTTTTCTGTTACTGATACTATGACTATGGGACATCTCACTCGCATTTCTTGTTTTACATTCTGTTAATTCTAATTTATACGTAATTGTGCTGAAAAAAGACATCCCCGCAGAGTTTCTTGGTGCTATCTTCTCTAGCGGGCGTATTTCCGAAGCACTGGTAGAGTCAGTTTTCGCATTTCTTTTCAGCACTCAGACTTCAATTTGAGTATAGGAGAGAAATGGGTAAACATACTTACCTTTTTTTCAAAGTCATGTTAACATAAGTTAAAAATTTTAACATTTTTTATTTGTATCATGTGTTTATGACCTTTAAAAGTGCACTTTTGTGCCTATTTAATAAATGATATTTGACTTTTACTTGACTTTGACTTTAATATCTGATGTCTTGGGGTGATGAACGCAATGCAGTGCTAAGCAATGCTTATTATGGTAATTACAGTTCTGAATGGCACTGCAATTTTTTATCGTTGCTCTTACCATCAGGCACACAACGTGTTTGTCTTATGACTCAGTTCAATAACATGTGCATACTTTTTTGCCCCGCCACGCTCTATCCTGGGTGCAAATTTATATGTAATTATTTGATAGGTAAACTATCCTGGATAATATATTTAAATAATAATGAAAACTGCATCAAAATCCATCAAGTAACTTGTTTCGAAGTGCTAAGCAAATCACAGAAACTTAAATAATAATTTCTGTGAATTTAATCCACAGACTATATTTTGGAGTTGTAAAACCACCTACCGAACAAAGCCATGCCGTCAAGCGACCTAGTCGTGTTTTGGGATGATGTTCGGTGAACCATCGGAGAGACGGGTCTGAGCAGCCGCTCAACTGCAGTCTCTCTCTAGATCTATGTGCTCCATCTTAGGCCACATCATCGCTTCACATCAGGCGGAATAGTGGCCAAACATAGATCTATTAAGCGTAAAAAATATATAGATGATAAAAAACGTTTGCTTTTGTTAACTGCCTTATAGGTTTCTTCCTGCCGATGATGATGATGATGGTGATGTCATTGATGTCATTTTAAAAGTTCGTTATAAAGACAAGGGATAATTATTGGTTTGCGTTTGACCGCTATCTCACCTGTTGTTAAGTGACAATGCGGTTGAAGATGTAGCACGCTCGCCTAGAAGAAACCTGTTCACTCTTGTCTTAAAGACACCTAGATTATAGCTATCCGGAAACACAGATGCCGGCAGAGAGATCCACTCCTTTTTAACCGACTTCAAAAAAGGAGGAGGTTCTCTGTTCGATTGTATTTTTTTTTATGTTTGTTACCTCAGAACTCCGTCATTTATGAACCGATTTGAAAAATTCTTTTTGCTTTGAGTTCAGTATAGCTACGAAGTGGTCCCATATAAATTTCATCGATATGTGACCTTGAAAGATACATTGAAGTCGGTTTTTGTTTTTTTTTTAAATTAATTATCCGTTCGCATTAGGAAGGTCGAAGCAAAGCGCTTGGAGCGAGCAGGAGGGATGTCAACCATAAATTGTTGATGACATGCCGTAGGAGTACTTACCGAGGTAGGAGTCCTGGTTGAAGTACCTACTTCCTTTATCTTATACTTTAACTTCCTGATAATTGAGCTTTTTATGGGTAAAAAAAATTTTGAAAATCGGTCCAGTAGTTCTGGAGCCTATTCTGTCAACAAAACTGACAAACAAAAAATCTTTCCTCTTTATAGTATTAGCAGGCTTAGGGCACTCCGCACTGTAGGTACGAAGTACATAGCCGGACACCGACGGCGGGTCGCGCGTCGTTACACGTGCCGCGTCAGAAGAGATAAAAGCTATGCGATAGAAAGAGAGGCGCTCTGTAGGTTAATATGAATGGTAGGTATGCAGCGCTACGCGAGCTGAATTGAATTTTATTGCGTCATAGCGAGAGTCACTATTTGTTTAAATTTCTTTGCGGAGTGATGCTTCTGTCCCTTACTATTCTGTGGTATTAGTATAGGAAAAATGCTTCCTTGAGTGAAGTTAAAATCTCTTAAGTAATAAGGTCATGTCAGCTCAGCTCGGCGATGGTTAATTACTTCTCGTGATATCTTATTTCATTTTTTAATCTCGTGAACCTTGAGTTACGCCTTCTTCAACTCGGTTATTAAGTAGTTCTCATAGTTTAGCTTACCTAGCCGTTGTAACAGATCTGGGTGGTTAAGTAACATTCGAAGCGGTCACTATTTGGAAGGGTGACCGTTTTTGCGGAATTTCTGTTTGAGGGCCATGCTTCGAAGGGCACTTTAAGCCATTGGTCTCGGTTGTTGTCCTAGAACAGTTAGCCATGTCGGAGACCTTCGCATATAAGAAATCATCATCATCATCATCATCAGCCCATCACGTTTCCAGTGCTGGGATACGGGCCTTCACTCATAGAGAGAGTACAGGCCATAATACACCACGCTGGCCCAGTGCGGGTTGGTGAATGTCACATGTCTCTGAATTTTTGTGATTAATTCTTGGACATGCCCGTTTCCTCACAGTGTTTTCCTTCACCGTTTTTAGAGCAAGTGTTAAATCCGCACATAAGTAAAGAAAGTCAGTGGTGCGGGGCCAGCGGGATTCGAACTTGGGTGCGTCGGATCGAAAGTCGTACGTGCCCACCCACTGGGCCACACTCGCTCTAATGCTCGTCTCGTTACTCAGTTCTAAAAACTCAGAGCATTTCGTCACTGTTTAATATGTAGGAAGTGTTTCTATCCGGAAGCCGTTCCTACGGGTAAAAGGCACGCCTCGGTTGCGACGGAATCAAACCGCCTAACGCATCTTAAATAGTTTCTCGCTCGTTTTTAGGGTTCCGTACCCAAAGGGTAAAACGGGACCCTAATACTAAGACTCCGCTGTCTGTCCGTCTGTCTGTCTCTCCGTCTGTCACCAGGCTGTATCTCATGAACCGTGACAGTTAGACAGTTAAAATTTTCACTGATGATGCATTTCTGTTGTCGCTATAACAAGAAATACTTACTAAAAAACAGAATAAATTAAATATTTAAGGGGGCCCATACAATAAACGTGATTTTTTTGCCGTTTTTATAGATAATGGTACGGAACCCTTCGTGCGCGAGTTCGACTCGCACTTAGCCGGATTTTTGTTTTATTTTTCTCTGTGGTATCGTATATAGGTACCTACTATGTATTTTTTCCTTGTTTTTAACCGACTTTAAAACAAGATTTTTTTTGATAAATATATTTTTCAAGACAAGTTTTTAACAAATTCGTAATTGGAGCCGTGAACAGATTAAAATGAGTCCAAACACTAGTAGTTTACGATTATCTGTCAAAGAGTTCCATTGCCCACCTTCCGTCTCCATAATATCATTACACATCATCATCAGCCCATTACGTTCCCACTGCTGGGACTTGGGCCTTCCCTCCACCACGCTGGCCCAGTGCAGGTTGGTGGATGTCACATGTCGTTGAATTTTTGTGATAAATTCTTGTACATCGGTCGGTTTCCTCACGATGTTTTCCTTCACCGTTTTAGAACGAGTGTTAAATCCGCACATAACTTAAGAAAATCAGTGGTGCCGGGCCAGTGGGATTCGAACTCGGGTGCTTTGGATCGAAAGTCGCACGTACTCCCACTGAGCCACCCTCGCTCTTTATCATAACTCAATTCTATAAAAATAATGTAAATTTTTAATTTTACGTTGAAAACATTAAGAATTCTGGACATTTCATTAAAAATGAACATAAGTTTTATTGTTTAGGTTTACTATTATATTTTCATATCAAAGTAAGCAATCGCTTATTCATATGAAAGGGCTCGGACAAAAGCCAAAAGGGAAAGCGAATTATTAATAATATTATGAAACCTTTTGACCGGCCTTCCCGTTAGACATATTAAATTTGGACTTTGTTCTATGTTACATTATGTCGTTGCCAATATAAATACCTATTATACGTCTCACTCGCACTTCTAGTTTGACATTGTGTTATTTTAATCATTATTTATACTTCATCGTTCATTTTTATATTTTAAGACTTTTTTAAAGATTTAAAAAATGAGTCATCCCCGTTGTTACTTGGTGCTAGCGGGCGTATTTCCGAAGCACTGGTAGTCAGTCTTCGCATTTCTTTTCTAGGCCCGGACTTCAATTTGAGTATGAAAAAGAAATGGGTAGACATGCTTACCATTTTATTCAAAGCCATGATTTTTTTATGTTACAATTTTTAACGTATTTTAATTGATTTGTATTATGGGTATTTAACGTTTAAAAATGCATTTTTGAGCCTATTTCATAAATATCTTAAAATAATTATTGATTATTTATGTAGGTTATAATATAATGTGTAATAATGTGTACCTAGTATATATATGTTTATGTAGGCATTCAGTAAGTTGCTGTTGTTTTGTATCTATTATTTAAGTTTATTTTATTGACATTGTTTATGTTTATATTATTATTGTAGACCTTACATCCCCGTCTTTAACATATTGATAATTCCTCTCCATCCAAAGGTTGCCTGGAAGAGATCGCTTTTAGCGATAAGGCCGTGTATTGTAACACTTTCTCTAATTGTTTTTATGTAATGTCTGTAATTTAATGTTTGCAATAAAGCGTTCGTCTATGTATCTATCTAGATCTTCTGACTAATGGTTCACGAGATCAACACTTTCTTATTTATTTTATTCATTTATTTAATCTTTATATTAGGCAACATTAAAATAAGGTACAGGTGTTATTTACTTATTCTACGGCCCATATAAATATATACCTTAAAACTAACATATTTACAATTTATTAAGTATTAAAAATATTTACGTGACACGTTTTGTCGGCGATGTGTGAAGCAACTGCGCGGTGTCAGCGGTAACGCTCATAGCTTCTTATGTCAAAGAAAGACTAAATCCATAGTTAAAGATAAACAGTTTACTTAATCAATAGATTAAAATCGCAAGAAAACAAGCCTTCGCGGCGTCCGTGCCCCCCGTGCCAGCACTGGCGTGCAGTCTGCGCCGCGAATCCAAAGCGTAAACTCCCGGAAGAAGGATAACTGGTCTGTGTTTTCTTTCATCTTTTTTTTCTAAGAAGAACATCCTAATTGTCCGAAACCTAGTCGGAGTGATCTGACACAACAAAACGTGAGAATAGCCGATTATGCTTTTTTATTTTTTTATGCTTTAAAGATCTATGTTTGGCCAGTATCTCGCCTGTTGTGAAGCGATAATGTAGCCTAAGATAGACCACATAGATCTAGAGAGAAACGGCAGTGCAAAGGTATATTTATAATGAATGTTCCTTAGTAGGCCTGAGATCCTTATAGGCCAATTTATACGTCAACAAGATACCTAATATGCCCAGGCCTGAATTCCTATACCGACCGAAACCCTTGTCGGCAACTGGTCAATTTGTTATTATTTACGACTGAGCATCCGATTTAATGGCCGCATTAACATAAAATATTACCACTCGATATTTATACATCGATTAATTGCTTATGCTTGCAGACTCGGAAGTTATTTAAGGGATGGAAAAAAAAATCGATAAAAAAAGTATCGATAAACGTGTCTTTTATAAAATAAGAAACGATTATATATTTATCGAATAGGAAAATGATAAATATTTATATCGAATAGGAAAGTATCGATAACTTTTTGTCGATAAAACTTAAATAGGAAAGTATCGATAACTCTTTATGGATAAAACTTAATAAAAACTAAAGAAGAGTTTAAGAAATTGCCATTTTACTGTCCGGCATAAACGACAATGTCAATGTCATCCGATGTTCCTTTCAACGTCATTAAACATTTAAACGAGTGTCAAATTGATGTAAGTGCTATTTTAGTCTATTTTAGTATACTTCCTAGTCTGTGGTCTACTCGTGGTCGGTCTCTTGTATGCGGGAGGCCGTCTTGGTAGGTACCACAGCTTTGCCAGTTATTCTGCTGCCAAGTAGTATTGCGCAAGCATTTCTGTGTTCCGGTTTGAAGGGCATTGTAGCCAGCGAAATTACTGAGCATATATGAGACTTAATATCTGATGTTCTGGGGGTGATGAGCGCAAAGCAATGCTACGGAGTGCTTTGCAGTGGTATTAAATGTTCTGGGTGGCACTGCAATTGCTATGGGCAGGCGAGGCGCTTACCATCAGGCGAACGACATACTCGTCTCATCAATCAGGACCCTTAAAAAAAGTGTAAACGATAGAAAACATCATTATCATTTTAGCTCGTGTCCACCTACTGCTGGGTATAGGTCTCCTCTCCCTCACGCCATTTGTTCTGGTCACAGGACCAGCCCCCCTACCCATATGTACCTCAAGCGCCAATCGTATATCGTGTTGAGATCGAATTAAGGTATAGCTTCACAGCGACTAATAAGATACGGTCTAATTATTGTCGATTCAGGCAAGAAATCGAATTAATCTCATTCATTTATACCAAAATACGATGACTACGAATTGAGATAAACCTAATGAGACAATATATGGCATCATAAGACATTGTCGCAGTGAATCTACACCTTAATCTGAGCTCAACAAGATATACGGCAGAACAAATGGCGTGATTTAATTTATTATTTTTCTCCGTAAAAAATGTATGTAAAATACGTTTTGTACCAAGGTTGTATTAAAAATCTTAGGTCTGTATGTAGCTACGCTATGTTTAGTTTTTCCAATTCTCGTATTTTGCTTTGAAGTCCAAGCAGACAAAGTTGCGAGCAAAAGTTAGTGAGACACACGTTCGGTGGCTGTCATTTTGTTTTATTGAACAAACTTTTTACTTTCTGCGGAAAAATAATTTCAGTTAAATTAGATTTGGAATTGAACAAAGGAAAAGGTCAAATTCTGCCCGAACAGTACAAATTCATGTTACAATTCGTTTTAGGGTCTGTAGTTGAATTAGGTGCTTACTCGTAAATAAGGTACCTTTAGCCAAATATAAAACAATGGGTGACCAAAGAGCTGGCGTTTACCTCGGCCAACGAATTAGTCTGGTCATTCAACGATGTAAGTTCGCCAGCTTTTTGGACACCTTACCCGCAGACGGCAACCTCTGTTTTTTAGGGTTCCGTACCCAAAGGGTAAAATGGGACCCTATTAATAAGACTCCGCTGTCCGACTGTCTGTCTGTCCGTCTGTCACCAGGCTGTATCTCATGAACCGTGATAGTTAGACAGTTGAAATTTTCACAGATGATGTATTTATGTTGCCACTATAACAACAAATACTGAAAAACAATAAAATAAATATTTAAGGGGGCTCCCATACAACTTCTTAGACATGATTTTTTCGCCGTTTTTATAGATACGCACGTACGGAACCCTTCGTGCGCCAGTCCGACTCGCACTTGGCAGGTTTTATTTAGTTAATTAAGTCTTTATCCCTGTAATATTTGTTAATAATTATACATACATATTTTATATTCATATTATTTTTAGTTAATAATTATTATTAATTGCCCCATTGTACTACCCTAGTTATAAGGTTTATCTGTAATAGTTTTTTCATGTTAATGCTGTACAATAAAGACTTTTGAATTGTATTGTTTTAATCGTCAGCTATATACGTTTTCACTGCTTAGGCAAAAGTTGTAGAGAGAGAGAGAGAGAGAGAGATATAAGACAGATAGTAGAATAATTAGCCATTATAATATAATATGTCAGGCAGTCCATACTATGACTATGGGACATCTCACTCGCTCTTCTAGTTTGACATTGTGTTATTTTAATCGTAATTTATACCTTTTAAATGATTTAAAAAGACTAACATAAGAAAGATTTACATACCGAGTTCAATTTGGGTATGGGAAAGAAATGGGTAGATATGCTTATTTTTTTTCAAAGTCATGATATTTTCAGTTACAATTCTATTTTAAATAAATAAATAAATTGATTCGTTTTATGTGTACGACGTTTAAAAGTGCATTTTTGAAATATCTTTTGACATTTGACTTGACTTATTGCGCTAAAAAAATTATATAATAAAACGTATATAATAAAAAGATTTATAACAGTTTTCTAATTTAGGTCCTAGAAAAATGCTAAAAAAATCACGTGATTAATGGACATATGATCGATAAATTACCAACTAGTTATCGATTACTTTTTCATCCCTATTCAGACGTAGACATAAATCAAACTGATCTTTAACCTCTGAAGGGCACGCCTCCATTGAAAGGCGGTTTTTTGCGTCTTTTGTAAGTAAGACGTAAACAAATCTGATTTAGAACTAGAATATTATTTATGACTACGATGTACTTGTTTATCGTCTTTTTGGGTTCGATTAGAGTCAAAGATTTTATAGGTGATTAAATATCTTACTTCTACTATAATATTATAAATAGAAAGCAGCTTGCGAAGATGGATGGATGTGTATGGATGGATGGATGAATCCATTCATCCATGCATCTGAAAATTAGCCTTGCGTGAGCTGTTAGGCTTACGCAGCTCAGTGCTGAGCCTACCCTGCTTTTTTTTTACTATTATAGACTTGCGTTTGACCGCTATCTCACCTGTTGTTAAGTGATGCGGTCGAGGATGTAGCACGCTCGCCTAGAAGAAACCTGTTCACACTTGTCCTAAAGACACCCAGATTATAGCTATCCGGAAACTCCTTGGTTGTTGCTGTTGTTTTTGTGCTATGACTCTATGTGCTATAACTCTGTGTATACAGTTTGGTAAAAAATAATTCTTTATCTTTACATTTTATTAAACGGTTTTATGTAGCTTGCCCTCTTTGGGTCAAATACAGTAATTTAAATTTTATACCCTTCCTGTTGTTTTAATTTTATTCTTATAATGCAGAGTATAAACATAAAAGGTGTCTCCATTCCTAATCAAAATTAGTTCAGCCGCACACACATAAAATCTTTCGCATCGTATTATTTCTTCTTTTGAGTCTGGTTCTTATTTATACTTCTGTCATATATTTATTGCATATTTTTGTTTGAAGCACTATTGATATTTATGTATTATATTATATTTCATTTCAAATATACTATATTCGGTTAATTTTTTATACTGTATATAGTTAAATTATTACGAGTATGTCCGTGCGTCATCGACAGTCAGAGTTGAAAGCCAGTGTTGTGACACAATTACAACATTAAGCTGAGCTTAAACCTTTTCTGGCAACACTGTGACAATCTACGTACACTGACGATTATAATTATTTCATACATTGTTTTTTGTTGTTGGGCCCGTACATTTGTGTGTTGTTGTGTGGAGTTTTGCGAGAATAAATAATTTTCTATCTTTCTTTCTTTCTATTCGCTAAAATATTATGTGTGAAATTCCGTTTCTACTTTTTTTATGTAACTAAATGACGAGACGAGCTGGTCGTTTGCCTGATGGTAAACAATACGCCAGCCCATAACAATAACAGCACCACCCAGAACTTTAGTTTTGCAAAATCTTGCGCGGCGCTGCACTGCGCTCGTCACGCTGAGACAATAAGCTGTTGAGTCTCATAATGCCCAGTAATTTCAATGGCTACAATGCCCTTCAAACCGGAACACAGTAATGCTTGCGCACTACTGCTTGGCGTCTGAATAACTGGCAAAGCGATGGTACCCACCCAGACGGCCTCTCGCATACGAGAAACCTACCACTTAGACCTTGCTAGATGTTTATTATATAACCCTACGTGTCAGCTAGTAAGATAGATACCTACGCAGGAGGTTATTTTAATCTTACATAAGCCAAACAGCAAATAACCGTAGCCGAAACGGACACGCGCCAACTCTACCACAGTATGCTAAATAAGAGTAGGTGAACTCGAGAGAGCGAGTGTGGCTAAAGAGCGAGTGTGGCGCAGCACGTGCAACTTTCGATCCGACGCACCCGAGTTCAAATCCCGCTGGCCCGCACCACTGACTTTCTTAAGATGTGTGCGGATTAAACACTCCCTCTTTAAACAGTGAACGGAAAACATCGTGAGGAAACCGGCATGTAGAAGAATTATCACGAAAATTCAAGGACATGTGACATCTACCAACTCGTACTGGGCCAGCGTGGTGGATTTTAGCCCATACTCTCTCTATGAAAGAAGGTCCGTGTCCCAAAGTTACAGTGGCTTTTTGATCTCGTTTTGTTTGTGGCAGTAAGGCAACTTCTCCTAAGGCCAGTCAAATACTTAGATATTGAAAAAAAATACTTTCTTGTGCACTGATAAACATAAAAAATCTACATTATGTAACTTAAAAAAGTAAATATTTAGTATACATTATTTTAATTTAAGTATCATGTAATTTAATTTGATTGATTTTAATTTGAATTGTTTTATTTTCATGTAATTTAATTTGATTTAATTCTGATTGGACTGTTATTAATTTTGATTTGATTTATTTAATATAATTTGAATTGGTTTATTTTTGTAATTTTATTTGATTTCATTTGTTGTGACTGTTTTTAATTTTGAATATTTAATGTTATATATGTAGTTTCATCAAATTTTATTTGACATGTTTAATATGGATTTTTATGTGAAATAAATGATTTAATACTAATAATTGCGAGAACAGGTGTTAATGTTGAGTCAGTCACAGCTAATGCGAGTGTAAACTTTTCGAGTTGACCCACTGTTTATTGCACGTATACTGTGGCACAGACAGTCATCCATAACAAATCATCGTTGGACGTTTACGAGCACGTAAATTGTTATGTCGCTGCCGACTCACTGACGTTATCTCCTGAATTTACTGACTGTACCAAAAAATATTACGCGGTTTCCCACGGTGATAAAAATATTACGCGGTTTCCCACGGTGATAAAAATATTACGCGGTTTCTCACGGTGAAAAAATATTTGTTGTTTTGATCATGATTTTGTTAGGATACGATTCGTGATAATTGACTCACCCCTTTATTCATAAATAAATATTGACTTGATTTAATCCTTTTTAAACCCCTGACGCAAAAAAGAAGGGTGTTTTAACCGACTTCGAAAGGAGAAGGTTCTCTATTCAATTGTTTTTTTTATGTTTGTGACCTCATAACTCCGTCATTCATGAACCGATTTGGAAAATTCTTTTTGCGTTGGGTTCAGTATAACGAAGTGGTCTCATATAAATTTCATCGATTTTGGACTTTGGACTTCGAAGATACATTGAAGTTGGTATTTTTATTTGATAAAACATATTCTTGTTTATGTTATGATAGGATTCGTGATAATAGTCTCACCCCTTTATTCATAAAAAAATATTAACATAATTTTATCCCTTTTTAACTCCCGACGCGAGGCAAAAAGGAGGAGTGTTTTTAAGTTTGATCAGTTTGTGGGTCAGTCTGTGTGTCTGTCTGTGGCACCGTAGCTTTAAAACGGGTGAACTGATTTGGATACGGTTTTTTAAATTTGAAAACAGTGTTCTTGCGGTGGTTATTAGATATTTTTTTATCAAAATAGGTTCAGCCATTTTTTACTATTTATAGGTATTTTGTGTCAGAGGTTTCTTAATTTTTAGTTTACTGAAGATCGCGTACACCTGTCCATAACAGGAACAGCACCACCCAGAACTTTGTTTTGCAAATCCTGCGCGGCGCTGCACTGCGCTCGTCACCCTGAGACAATTAGCTGTTACTCAATCATGCAAAACCTACTGATCGGATTTTGGTAAAATTAGATGTAGGTTCTTTAAGTCTTCAAAAAGGACATGGGCTAGTTTTTATTTTAGGTAAACGCGAGTGAAACCGCGGGGCGCAGTTAGTGTAAAAAAACTCGCCGTTTGGTTAGAAAACCTTCAAAAGGTCATCAAAGTCAATTATAATCCCCACAAACCTATTATTCTAAACAAACTTAACTTAAACTGAACAATAAGTTCGTTAACGACTCGACCCGGAAGTGCCGCCATCTTGCGGCGGGTGGACACTCATTTCCTGTTCTTAAGTGACAGCTCTTTCAATTGTTTAGTTTTGCTTCCAATGAGGTTTTGTTTTGTAATTAGTGGGTTTTGTCTTCTTGAAACCCTTTTAAACTTGGGTTTTTAATACAATTATGGTTTAATGTATAAATTTTAAATAGGGACAATTTTTTGGGTACTTTTATTTACTACGCTTGTAAATGAATCAATGAGCTATTTATTTTAGACACCAAATATTTTTTTGTTAATAATATTTTATAAATCTATATATATAAAACAAAGTCGTGATAGTTACACCATTTATAACTCAAGAACGGCTGGGCCAATTTTTATATTTGACTTTTTGGATTTTTAGTCTTAATACATATTAAAATATATATAAAAAAAAAATTTTTTTTAATTTTGTAGCGCTCGCTGCGCTTGTTGTTTGGTACAATAAAATTCATAGATAAAGAACAATTTCATATGACTACTACTTCGAAATGTAGCATACATTTTGTGCTACGCGTCTACGACGTAGCACTGCTACACTTCGTAGCAACGCTACGTCGTAGTAACATTTTCAATTTCAATTTCAATCATTGCATTCCTTAATGTAGGTAAGGTACGATAAATAAAAGATCTGTTTCTATAATATAAAAACTGTATCAAATCCGTTGCGTAGTTTAGAAGAAGAATACGGAGAAACAGAAATGAAGACGTCGATAGCGAGTTTATTTTATGTATACTATTTATAGATATTTAATTTTGACATTTAATTATTTATTAACTTCAATAGGATCATCATCATTATCAGCTCATTGCGTTCCCAATACTGGGACACGGGCCTTTTCTCATAGAAAAAGTACGGGTAATTTACCACGCTGGCCCAGTGCGGATTGGTGGATGTCACATGTCCTTGAATTTATGTGATTAATTCGTGGACATGCCAGTTTCTTTACGATGTTTTTCTTCACCGTTTTTAGGCAGATTAGTCTAACAAGGCTAATGGGTTTTGAACTCGGGTGCGTCAGATCGAGAGTCGCACGTGATCCCACTGAGCCACACTCGTTCTCTCTACAATAAGATACTCAACTTTCTTTCGCGAGATGTACTCGGACGTTTCCGCAAAGTAACGCGTTGAGTGCAGAATTTCCTACGAATTCCTTTGAAAGTAAACGTTTTCCTTCGCCCATGTAAGGTGACTACCACGCTGCCAGCGGAAAGCGATTAGCGATTTTAGGTAGGTCTCTTGTATGCAAGAGGCATTTTTAAATTGCAACAAAGTAAAATATTTTTGTAAATATAAATATTTTTGTACTACATAATAATTTTACCTACATAATAGTTTGTAACTAGCAGAAACTATACATTTTCTTGGGCGAAGCCACTGGCTCTCGAAACACAGTTTAAGCTAGTTCGAGAAGAGCCTATGGATTCAATACTACTCTATAATAATTAATTTTTAGAAAAAAACAAAAACCGACTTCAATGTATCTTCGAAGTTCAAAGTCACATATCGATGAAATTTATATGGGACCACTTCGTAGTTATACTGAACCCAACGCAAAAAGAATTCTCCAAATCGGTTCACAAATGACGGAGTTCTGAGGTAACAAACATAAAAAATAAAAAAAATACAACCGAACAGAGAACCTCCTCCTTTTTTGGAGTCGGTTAAAAATATCTATTATGAACAGCCGCTCAACTGCCCTTCTCTCTCTAGATCTATGTGCTCCATCTTAGGCTACATCATCGCTTCACATCAGGCGAGATAGTGGCCAAACATAGATCTATTAAGTGTAAAAAAAATATATATTTTGTCACAATAAATTATTATTATTATTATTATTATTATAATAACAGAGGCCCATAGATTATATACCTTACAGACTAACATACTTACAAAAACATAACTCAATGTTTATTAAACCATACACACTACTTCACAGTGTTCAAAACCTTCGTTCCTTCCCTGTATCTCTGGTATGCTACCCCCAGAGACCACAAGTCTGACTTCAGAAACAGGTAGTTTCTTATAAACCACCGTATCTTGGAGATAAGTGACCTACCACGAGACCTATCTCTTATCGGTAGGTGAACGTCCTACTCGTCTCGTCACCCAATTACATAACAATTCATTTTATAACAAAAAAACTTCAATTCTGATGTATCTTCGAAGTCCAAGGTCAAATATCGTAGAAATTTATATGGGACCACGTTGAAACTATACTGAACCTAACCCAAAAGAATTTTTCAAACGGATGGAGGACGGAGTTCTGAGGTAACAAAAAAAACCTACAGTCGAATTGAGAACCTCCTCTTTTTTTTGAAGTCGGATAAAAAACGAGTCACAGTATGCTCGCATTCAGTAGGGCAGGCGGCAAAGCGGGACTGATGATCAGAGAAATGGAGAATAGGTTAGAATGGTAGTCAACACATTTTTGTAGGAAAGCCAGTCATCAATAGAACACACGTAATCGTAACATCTATATAAAAATCATATACTGCACCTATTTCGTCACATGTATTATAGAATTAAACGCCATTCATCAAGTCCAAAGTCGAATATCGATGAAATTTATATGGGACTATGTTGAAGCTATATTGAACCCAACGCTAAAATAATTTTCTAAAGAAGTTTATAAATAATAACAATAATAATTTATTTAATAATAATAATTTATTTATTCACTTAAATTGTTGATACATAAAAACTTAATTTTAGAGCACTCGGTAAATACTTGTCGGAAAATGACGGAGTTAAGAGTAAAAAAACATAAAATAATTACAGAAACAATAAAATAAAAAATACAATTGAATTGAAAACCTCCTAATTTTTGTGATCGGTTAAAATATACCTTATTGTAAGGCAATACGAATGAATTACTGAAGCAGTCGTGTTTCGGGATGATGTTCGGTGAACCATCGGGGAGACGGATCTGAGCAGCCGCTCACTGCCGTCTCTCTCTAGATCTATGTGCTCCATCTTAGGCCACATCATCGCTTCACATCAGGCGAGATAGTGGCCAAACATAGAACTATTAGGCGTAAAAAAAAAGGAGTTATGATATGGTTATGACACTAAAGTGCGGGATATACGTCTACGTCGGCGCCGTTGACATAAATACGATTGTTCAATCGTATCATCGCGGCACATCTGCCATGCTTACTCCACCATTCTGTCCTATACTCCATTTCTTTGGTGTTGATGTATTACCCACTTAACGTTTGATGTGCGCCGCGTTTTTCTGTGAGATCCTTCTTATTAGATATCTAGTACGTGATACCTGATCTAGTTGAGAATGTAGTATTTTACACCCGAGAGACGAAATGTGAAAAAAGAATAATGAGGCGTTGGTCTTTGAAACACTGAAAAAAAAAATTGCTTACGATGAATGCTTACTTCTTTATGTAGTCGAGTGATAAAACAAGGTTGTTCATCTGACTGTCAGCAACACGTCTGCCTTAACAAAAGTAAAAAATCAAACGATATTTATTAAGTAGGCATGAAAATGCACTCACTTTGCACTAAATGCCTCGAACTTTAAAACTCTTGGAGATGTTGGTTTTTTTATGATTTTTCCTTCACCGTTTTTAATGTGTATAAGACCATTAAAAGTGCATTTTATGCCTATTTAATAAACAACTTTGACTTTTAGAACTCTGCGCGGCAGTTTACTGCGCTCGTTACATTGAGATTTAAAATTTTCTTTAAATTAATTTTAATCGTCACAGCAAAAAAAAATCTTTATTAGCCCTATTATGAAATAAACAATGGGACAAAATTCCCGAAACAATATTAAAAAAATTGTACCTACCTCTATTCCAGATCCTACTAATATTGTGAATGCGAAAGTTTGTGCGAATGGATGGATTGATGAATGGATGGATGGATGTTTGTTACCCAATCAAGCAAAAACTACTCAACGGATTTTGATTAAATTTGGTACGTAGTACTTTACGACCTGGGTAAGGACATCTCTCTCTCCTCAGTCGTTCCCTCATTGTTGAGGATCGTGACTCCCTCCATGCAGGGTACGTATTGCTTCTCTCCACCTCCTTCGATCTTCAGCTTCGTGGAGTGCCTTGTTGACTGGCATTTCTAAATGACATAAGGACATAAGCTACTTTTTATCCCGGGAAACCGCGGGTGAAACCGCGTGGCGCAGGTAGTTATACACAAAAAACCAAAACCTTACAGTTCATACTACTTACAAACGTAAATAGTTCCTTACACCCTTGGGATTCCTACGCCTGCGGAAAACGGAGAGAGCTGCAAAAGGCTTTCGAAGTTTACTTAAAAGCAGATACAAATAAAACTGTACTGTTGTTTTAATTCGCCAAGTCTCTGTTTATCTTTTAACCCCAGGCCGTTTGTTTCTACTTAAGTAGTGTCCGAAATAAGAACCGACGTCGCGCAGTGAAATTTGTCCGAAATAAGAACCGACGTGGTGTTGAAGTGTATCTTTAACCTAAACCTATCCGTCCTACTAATATTACAAATGTGAAAGTGTGTGTGTGTGTGTGATGGTGTGAGGGTAGGTGTGTGTATATTAGTTACTTATTGTTTATGCCATAAAAACGAAAACTTCCGTAGGGATAAATTGTAAAATGAATTCTGTGTGAAATAAAAAACGACGTGGGAGCGAAAGTATATTTATATATTATGTTCAAGTTCAAAAGTTTTTAATGAGCTGACTCGCCCAACCACTACACCACAGAGGCTGTCTTCGAACGTTACTTATCAGTAAAAAAAAAATTGTTTAAGAAATAAATGTTTCAAGACAAGTTTTTAACACATTCGTAATCGGAACCGCAAGCAAATTAAAATAAGCCCAAACACTATTGTTTACGAAAGTGTTTACGATTATCCGTCAAGGAGTTCCATTGCCCACCTTCCGTCTCTATCATCAAATCAGCTGGCTGTCACCATAATATTGAATTTTCATCGAATTTTGACAAGTATGCAAAATGTCAACTCCGTAGGATAAGAGGAAGTGGTCCTGATTCAACCTGCAAAGTTTGACCCAAACAAACAAACATTGCAAGTTAAATAAAAGCTTATAAAAATAATGTCCCTACGAAGGTTAGGTCTACGAAGATACAGCTTGACCTCTTCGTAGTACGCGCTCTCATGTACTGGAGAGGTCTTGCTAAGATGGTCTGGTAAAAATACGAATCTAGGCTTTCTTTGTCGTTCAGACGGACGAAACCGCAGGAAAAAGCTGGTTATCTATAAATAGCTTCTATTTCGTGTTAAAACAAAGGCGCCATTGTTTTGAAAAGTAAAGTTCCAAAGTCAAGCAGTCTTATCGAATAAAGCGATATTTCCAGACAATTTCATTTTATAAGCATTCTCTGTCCGTAATTGCGGTTCAAATACTGAAATTCAAAAGCTATCAAAGAGATCGCCACGTCTGTTCTTATTTCGGACGGACACCGCTATCCCATCGGTTCTTTTTCGGATAGACATCTTCACAAGGATTCTTTGTTTCATTTTCATCATTATCAGCCCATCACTTTCCTACTGCTACGATGCGGACCTTCTCTCATTGAGAGAGTATGGGCCATAACCCGCTACGCTGGCCCAGTGCGGGTTGGTGGATATCACAATGCTTTGATTTTTTGTGATTAATACTTGGAAATGCCGGTTTCCTCACGATGTTTTCCTTCACAGTCTTTAAAGCGAGTGTTAAATCCGCACATGACTTAAGAAAGTCAATGGTGCGGGGCCAGCGGGATTCGAACAAGGGTGCATCGGATCGAAAGTCGCACGTGCTCCCACTAAGCCACACTCGCTCTAATTATCTCTCTCGTTTCTTTTTATCACGTTTTTATTAAGTCACTTTCTTGTTTGTCTGTCTGTCTGTCTGTCGTTCCGGGTGAAATCTTGCAACTAGAATTTCGAGCACTTTCCGATTAGTTATCCGGCTGAAACTTTCAGGATAGCTCACAACTCGATGACAATGCATTCTCAATACATTTATTAGCATGCAGTGCCGACTTAACCTAAAAAGATGCATGAGATCGTTGTTTTTTGATTATTTTTTTAATCTGTTACTTTTATCTTCAACTTTTATTAGGTTTCGAAACGAGCAAATCGGTTGCCTAATGCTAAGCAACACGCGCTTGCTCATAACAGTGAGAGACCTTATTTCAGAAAAACTCCTCCGTTAAAAACAAAAAAGGGAACATAGACAAAAACAAAATTCGAGTCTAACAAGAATCTCTTAGTTTTTATAACACTACTGTAGAAGTTAACTGGTTTTTTAAATGAAGATAAACAAAAAACTTTTTGTTACAGTATTTTTAATTAGCAGAACCTGTTTATCTTTGACCCCAGTCGTTTTGTTTGTTCGTTAGCTTCAGCAATGAATTTACGCAGAATAAAGTTTTCAAAGCTTTAAGTTTTGCTAGCTTTAGTTTTAATTTCAGCTTTTGTTATTAGTTTCAGCTTTTCAGGGGTTGAAAAAAACCTAATTGAGCTCCACTTAGTATTTTTAACCCCCGACAACGCAAAAAGGAGGAGTGTTATAAGTTTGACCACTATTTTTGTCTGTCTATGGTACCGTAGCTCTTAAACGGGTGAACAGATTTGGATGCGATATTTTTTTATTTTATAGCAGGTTTTCTATCGGTGGTTTTTATTTGTTTTATCAAAATCGGTTCAACCGTTTTCTTTGCTTTTTATAGGTTTTTTGATTTTTTAAATTTTAGTTCATTCAAATTTGTTATTTATGTTCGAGACGCATAGGTCAATTACCTGATGGTAAACAATACCTACCCATAACAGTTGCAGCACCATCCAAAACTTTGTTTTGCAAAATCCTGCGCGGCATTGCACTGCGCTCGTCACCCCGAGACCTTCGGTATTATTTCTTATAATGCCCAGTAATTTCGCTGGCTAAAATTCCCTTTAAACTGGAGCACAGTAATGCTCGCGCTCTATTGCTTGGTGGCAGAAAAACAGGCCTACCAACTCAGACTGCTCCCGCATACGAGAGACCTATAAACCTGGTTATAGTGTACGTTTATATTAGTGTGAATGCTTTTATTAATGGCCACGTCGACTCTTATTTCGGACAGTCCAAGGCCCAAGCTTCTACCACTAAGTGGTCTTAGAAATCACTTTGCCATCCCGAATATTGAAACATGCAGCGACGTAGAGTAATTATGACGACAGAGCTTTGTGAGCGGTGTACCAGTAGGGGTGCCACGTGACAGACTTTATTTCACTTACTTCAAAACGTTGTCTATGTCCTTTTCTTAGCAAACCTAGGCTAGGTAGGTAGGTCCCTAAGGTGTGAAATTTAGTATGTAGGTAATACCAAATTTCATCAAAATTTGTTTCGTAGTAGTTTTTGCGTGATTGACTAACAACATACATACATCCATCCATCCTCACAAACTTTCACATTTATTATATTAATACAGATAGCTACAATCTAGGAATCTTCAAGTCTCGAGTGAACAGGTACTATATGATAGTAGATATCAGTAGATGTCGTATCTTATGCTAGATTGTCGACCGCATCGTCGCTTACTATCAGGTGGCCTTGAGGTCAAACACAAGCCAATTCATAATAATAAAAAAGTAGGATTAGTAAATCAAAATCTTTTTTTTGGCGTGTGTTCATAGTTACCTTGTCACTAGGAATTCTAATAAAAAACTAAATACGTAAATGTTCACGTTAATTCTTTTCTATTATATTTTAGGAGATTTTATAACTTAAAAGTATGTCAAACAAAAGTTTATAATTTGGTTCTATTTTTATGTGTAAGTTAAATTTATTGCAACACTGTGTCAACTTGGGATTATCAAGTTCATTTTATATAGTTACTTAAATAATATTATGTTGGTTTCAAATTCCGTTTATTTTAAATTCCACCCCATAAGGGGTAAAATTGTTAAGTATAAACCCATCTGTTATTCTTTTTGTGCAAAAAGAGGTCACATACTTCCACATATTTCTTTGACTTATCAGTAAAAGCGACAAAACAACGCCTTTACGTAAACAAGGTGTCAGTAGAGATTACGATCTACTCCCACGTGGCAACCCTAACCCTTCACTGAGGCCACTCTGAGCCGCGCGTTACTCTACACCTCTACAGTGATAGACATACTTTTGGTTTTATGTCGCAAGAACAAAAAAGAAAATATTTATGAATACATTTATTCAAGAGAGATTTTTACAAGCTTTTATTTCTCAACCTGCCGATGGCGCCCATCTTCTGGGCGTTGTCTATCGGAGCTTGTCTTGGAGGTATGTTATTACAAGCTTTCATTTAACTTGCTATGTTTGGGTCAAAACTTGCAAGTTAAATCAGAACCACTTCCTCTTACCCTATGGAGTTGAAATTTTGCATACTTGCCAAAGTCCAATGACTATGCAATATTATCGTGACAATCAGCTGATCTGATGACGGAGACGAAAGGTGGGCAATGGAACTCCTTAACGGATAATTGTAAACTACTAGTGTTTGAGCTCGTTTTAATCTTATCGCCGTTCCGATCAAGAATTTTTTAAAGGCTTGTCCTTAAAAAGAAAATTTTCTACAAAAATCTTATTTTTTATTAATAACTTATTATTTATTACACTAATATTATAAATGCGAAAGATTGTATATGTTAGTGTGTTTGTTGCTTCTTCACATGTTGTAACGGCTAAACATATTTGAGTTAAATTTGAAATGGAGATAGCTTATAGGTACCTTGGATTAACACATAAGCTACTTTTTACTACGTGAAACCGCGGGGTGCAGCTAGTATAGTATAATAATAGCGCTACTCAATACTGCATTGTACGGCGTGCGACGGGCAGTAATAACTCAGATAGCAATTAATTTTTAAATGTTAGCTAATGAATTTTTAAATGACAAGTTTAATTGATTTAATATTTGATTCCATTTAATAATTTGACATTAATTAAAATCCAGATCCAGATATAATCTGACAATTTGAATTTAATATAATTATATTTTTTTAATGTTAATATTGCACACCATTGTTATGGTAGAATGTTAGGAATTATCTTTGTTTGTCATCTTTGAACACACATTCTAGCAATTGAGAAATTTTGAATTTTTGAAGTTTTTTTAATTTTTGCAACATCAACTTGTTTCAGACTTGCAACAAGTTTGAAGTATCAAACGTAAAAAAGGCAAGTGTGCAAATTTGCTGGAAGTTTAAGTCAAACTTTCTAGTTACCATGTAAAAAACTTGCATGATACTTGTCAAGGTGGCACAAAGATGCCACAGTTTTGTCACAAACAAGAAGCTGCAATGCAAAAAATTACGGTTCACGATTGACGACGCCGAGCGCCCAAGTAGCAAATCTACGTCATAATTACGTCAATTTACAAGCGTTTTCCGACGTAGATAATATAAATGATTTCAATAACAGGAATAACAATTGCCTTTTAAATATAGCCAGAAAGTAAACTAATGTTAAATCTCCTGAATCTAGCTAGCATTTATTAAATTTTACACTTAGGAGATCCGCAAAGAAACTTGTCACCGCGGACTAACTCGACACCAACGCATCTAGTTGTGATTATGGAACTACATGTGTTAGAAACGTCAAAGGAAAAACAAGCTTGCAGCAGGCTTACACATCATTGTCGCGACAAACTTGACATATCAAATCAATTTAATAGAGAAACAAACTTGTAGCTAGCTTATATTCCATTGCTGCTACAAACTTGCTGAATCAACTCAATATCAAAGGTAAAACAAACTTGTAGCTAGCTTACGTGCGGGAACAGATGACGGCACGAGTTATCAGGCACTTTGTAAAATTCATATGAAACGATGATAAAAGTTTTTGACCACGCCGGTCCTTGTTTGCGCCAACTACCTAAAAATATCTAAAATATGATTTGGCTGAACCATTGAGTCATCTTCAGACCATCTTAAAAATATTTGATAGGATTTGAGAGTCCCGACTCCCGACCATTTATCAAAACCTAGCTGTGTCATTGCGATACTGTTTTCTCTTTCGTTTCTATAGTATAACAGCAAAGACGGAAGATACCTGTTCAGGTATAATAATAAACGAAATTTTCTTTAATCTTCTGCCTATTTCAGTTCACTTTTACTGTCGAGGTAGCACACCTTCGGCCCTCCGGCCCATAAAGATTGCAGGGCCACCCAGAATTTTCCATAAAAAGCAATACGTAGCACTGCATGGCGCTCATCACCCCGAGACAATAGATATTAAGTCTCATATGTCCAAGTCTGTCGCTGGCTACAATGCCCTTCAAATTGAAACACAGTAATACATTCGCACTAGATAAGATAATATAAGAAGATAAGGTAAGGTATTCTTTATTAGATAGATAAATAGATGAACGCTTTATTGCAAACATTAAATTAAAGACATTACATCAAAACAATTAAAGACAGTGCTACAATGGGTGGCCTTATCGCTAAAAGCGATCTCTTCCAGGCAACCTTTGGATGGAGAGGAATTATCAAAGTGTTAAAGACGGGGATGTAAGGTCTACAATAAGAATAACAACATAAAATGTCAATAAAATAAACTACTATACAATAGCAACATTCTAAATGCCTACATAAAACCATACATACATATATTAGGTACACATTATTACATATTATTACTGCTTGGCGCAGAATAACTGGCAAAACTGTGGAACCTACCAAGGCCTCCCGAATACGAGAGACCTATCACGAGTTAATTTAATCTATTCCATCAACCAACTCTCTCAACCACTGCAGAGACTGCCTACTTGTCAAGTGATAATACGTTATGTATTATATGCTACTTCTGCCTTTAAGCTACACAAATTCAACCAAAAAAAACGAAAATGATTCGACAAGGAATGCGAGCATACAAAGCGCTTAATCGGAAATTGCCGGTTGTTGCCGGACACCCGTCGCTTCCCTTCCCCTCCCCGCTCCCTCCCTCCCTAAGGGAGGTAGTGGGTAGTAAGTACTTCCGGTTCAGATAACTCTGCCGCAGTTCTTTCTGGGTTTCATATTCATATTTTGCGTTGATTTGAAGAATTTATGCTCTCATTTTATGTTTGTTTGGGATGTACGGAATGAGAATCGTCGTGGTAGTGAAAGGTGTGACGTCACAAAATAAATAATAATAATAATAATAATAATAAATACGCGCAACAATCACATACATAGATCCTGGCCCATAACCAGGCCTAGCGCCCTCCGCACTGTAGGTACGAAGCTACAAGTACATAGCCGGACACCGACGGCGGGTCGCGCGTCGTTACACGTGCCGCGTCAGAAGAGATAAGAGTTATGCGATAGAAAGAGACGCACTCTGTAGGTTAATATCACTGGTAGGTATGCAGCGCTGCGTGAGCTGAATTAAATTTTATTGCATCGTAGCAAGGGTTGCTATTTGTTTAAATTTCTTTGCGGTGTGATGCTTCTGTCCCTTTGTATTCTGTGCCATAGCTAGGATTCCCTGTATGTAGGGAACCAGGAACTATGAGAACCATGATCCCACAACAACCAGACACGCAACCAATGCTTGCGTTTTTTTTTATCTTGCACAAACATTGTGTTGAATCGATCCCGCAACCTCAGTGGAGTATGAGATTAGAGCCAACTTGCCCAACGACTACACCACAGAGGCTGTCAGAATGTTCTAGTTACCAGATTAAACCTTCGTATACACAAAATGCACTGAACTTTTAAACGTCATACACATGATACATCATGTGTATGACGTTTAAAAGTGCATTTTTTGTGCCTTTAACTCCATGCCGGTTCATAATTCGGACACCACTTTTATCTACATACTGAAATATTTACCTTTTCGTCGGTATGCCGTGTCACACCAATAGTAATAAACTTTATGCTGTCACTGTACGAAGGTCAGAATTTACGTATAATTTATTCTCCACAATTTTTATGTTACGTGCGAGTTCATAATTTTTCGCCATCGAATTTATGCTGCGGGTAAAAAATTTTTTTGAGCGTAAAACAACTTGGATTATAAATATATATAAATTGAAAAATAATTCAATTCAATTCATTTATTTCAGTTATAAAAACCATATCGCACATTAATAATAATATTGAAATAATAAAAAATACAATGAAATAAAATAAAATGTCAAAATAAAATAAAATAAAATAAATAAAATAATAAAAAATAATAAAATAAGTCAAACTTGTCCCATCAAAATCTTTATCCATTTGTTTTGGACGGGACAATCAGGGGGCCTACCACCAACTTTAACAAGACAATCATGCTACAGTAACGTTTTATTTCAAGCTTACAATCATATTACTCGGATTCGTACCATGAGGTTCATAAAACAATATATTTTTGTTCCTGCGAAGTGTCAGCTGTCGAAAAACTCCTGAATGAATTATTTACGATGACGTCACCAAAACTTCAACAATATAATATCTATGATTAATAATATGTTAAAAAGTTGTGAAAACTTACCTGACCAACAGAAGTAAAACTCCCGACAGCTCACTTGAAATTGATGACTTGACATAAAATCATAATGCAAAGTAATAATCAATGTACCTATTATAATATCAATTTGTTTAATTTTTTCAGTGACTATTAAAAATAATTATATGTAGTTTAAAGGGCATTGTAGCCAGCAAAATTACTGGGCATTATGAGACTCAACAGCTTATTGTCTCTGGGTGACGAACGCAGTACAGCGCTGCGCAAGATTTTGCAAAACAAAGTTCTGGGTGGTACTGTTATTGTTAAGGGCTGGCGTATTCCTTACCACCAGGTAAACGACAAGCTCGTCTCGTCATTCAGTTACATAAAAAAATGGGTCATAAATAACTCTTTATATTATATTTTTTATAATTTTGACATTTATATATATTTCGTGAATTAAATGTTACTGTTGTTTGACGTTTTTAGTTCACCGAAAAATTAATATAATATAAAATAATTTATTCTTTCTGTGGCTTTGTAGTGTTTGTGATTTAGCTAGTGTTAAATATTATAAATACATTCTTTTACTTTCTAAAAAATTTCAAGTATTATTTGCTTCCCGCCAAAAAGTCATTCGAGTAGTCGAACTACTTTTAATCATGTGTTACCACACTATAAATTCTCCCCTGATCTCGACGAATTCGTTTACCCATTTCCCCACTTAGGAAATTTCATTACGGCAACACCGATCTTCATTACATACTCTATTTACATAAATAAATGGTCCTAACGAGCGGGACAATTAGGCACAATGCTCTGGCAATGCTGCTCGAGTGTCGCGTAAATTTTGCACCTTATAACCTCAGGAGTTAAGTTGAGTTTTCAATGGAGCATCAAAGGTCGAAAAGGTAAAATGCTTAAAATGAGGTCAAGAGGTCAGAAATGCAAAATATTTTGTGTTTGAGTGGACGTGAGGTAACTGGTGAAGGATTTCAGGTAAGGTTTTATTAAATCATTGAAAGTATGGTTTTGGTAGAGTTATTTTTAAAGACCAAGCAAGCTGACGACCGTTTAATGGGAAGTGGTTTTTGGTGGGAACATATATCTAATGAAGGCGGGTGGCATTTTCCGATAAGGTCGTAGAGTCATTGTAATAATTAACGTTCATAAGTGCGTCTGTTGCCAAAATTGCATAAAGAACTTTTGAACATAAACTTGAAGGTTTATCTGAGCTTTATATTTTTTTAGGGCCCAACGATAACAGACATAATTCATGGTCCCTACCAAGGATTCCATGTATTTATGCAACCAAGAACTACGAAGATCATGGATATCATGGATCACGGATACGAGGATCATCATCCACAACACCCAGACATGTAATAAATGAGGAAACGACATAAATACATACGCTTTTATCTATGCACAAACATTTGTCTCTTATCGGGAATAGAACCCGCAGCTTCCGTATTAGTAGGTAGAGTACAGAGCTTTGGTATACACAATTTGCATCCCTAATTTCTAAATAGTATAAAATAAAAACTTTACTTTTTCTAAACCACGCAACGGATTTTGATACGGTTTCCACTATAATTTAGAGGACGTTTTATGGAAGGTAATTATTTATGAATGATAATTTACAATAAATTTTAATTAAGTTTTGGTATAGTAGAGCAAATTTAATGTTTTCTAATCAAGTAGTCAAAAAATAACACCACATTAGTAAATTGCATCCACGTGAAGGCGGTTGTGTCGAAGGCTAACTTACTTTGCATTACAATCATTGATATTAAGAAGAAACAAAAAAGTTTGAAAGTCAGTCCAAACAGTTGGTAGTAAATATGGAAGCGATCGATCGGATAATAATATTAGCTAGAACGTTATGCCCTATCAGGGTCGCTGGCAAAAGCTACTATTTCATTTTTTTTTCAATTTAACGTCCCTCTTCTTGAAAATAAGGGAAAAAATACCCTTACTTATTTTTTATCCAATCAGGCTCGCCTCATTCTGGTCACGTTCCCCTTAACTTTACCTCGTAATTTGCGATAGAATTCTATCTAACTTATCCTATAAACAAGTGGAATTGTAGCCACCTCGTCTGACCTAGTTCTATGTTTGCACCTACAAAGTTTCGTACGTTATCGCGCGAAAGAAGCAGAGATTGGTAAACATACGCATAATAAACTTTTTGGGTATGCAAAATATTTTCGCTCCAGTTAAGGTGACAACATGAAACCTCTTTCTTCAGTACCAGACTCTACCTAACTGAGCCACCCGAGCGTTGAATGTGACTTCACAAAAAAAAAAAACATTATCAAACGACGCAAGAAGAAATTAATAGGTATTGTATTGTAGTTTGGCTTTTAGTGAAAATCTTGAAATATCATTATCATCATCAACCTATCACGTTCCCACTACTGGGACACGGGCCTTCCCTCATAGAGAGAGTATGGGCCATAATCTACCACACTGGCCCAGTGCGGGTTGGTCGATGTCACATTTCCTTGAATTTTTGTGATTAATTATTGAACATGCCGGTTTCCTTACGATGTTTTCCTTCACGGTTTTTAGAGCGGGTGTTAAATCCCATATAACTAAAGAAAGTCAGTGGTGCGGGGCCAGCGGGATTCGAACTCGGGTGCGTCGTATCAATAGTCGCACGTGCTTCCACTGAGCCACACTCGCTGTCAATTTTGTAATATGTTCAAAATGTAAAATTGACATGTAATTATATCTGTGCAAAGGAAGGATGAGGGTTGGGTCACAGTAGTTGTTTTTTCTTAATAAACAGAAAATTGATAACAACTTACATAAAAAAATAGTTATCGCTTGATACATTCTCAGCAATGACCTTGATCCTAGACAAAACAAATGCTAGCAACTACAATGTTTTTTCTTAACTAATATTTATTTTGCTCCGCAAATATCAGACTATCTACGCGTATATATACTTGCCTTATCAACCTCAGGGCTGTCAATGTATGTTTATTTTTGTATGCTACATTCGTGTCCGAAATAAAAACCGACGCGGTCAAATCAAAGTTTGACTCAGTTCTTTGCTTTTCTACTAGTTTCGATGCCGATACTACTTTCGGACAATGCACAAATAGAAATGTTCCAAACTGTCTCATAAACAACTACAATGGTGACCACCCCCGCTGACCTAGTTCGCTGTGGCAACACAAAATGACTATATTTTACACTACTTTCAAGTTTCATGTTTGTGACGATCTATTCGTGTTTCGGGATGATGCTTAGTCAGCCTTCAGGGACGGGTCTGAGCAGTCGCTCAACTGCCATCTTGCCATCATAAAGCTTTAGCCTTCATCATTTACCTTCCTATTTATGTATCTATCTTTCCACATCAGCATTGCTTTTGATATTGCAGATTAAATAATTTCATTTATTTTTAACGATATCATCTGCTGGATTTTTACCATTGCTAATGATGCAGCCATTCTCGAACCAAATGGTCCAATGCGTGACGATGGTAAAAGGCCTGTCGGCATGAACGTGATCCCTTGGAAGTTGGAGCGGCCTTTAGTGTGGGACGCTACTTGCGTCGATACTATGACGCCGTCACATCTTCCGGAGACGCAGAATAAGGCTGGCGCGGCGACTAATTCAGCCGAGCAGCTCAAGCGGCGCAAAAATGCTAACCTCGGTAGCGGTTACTAATAGCCGTATGGTGTGCAGACTTTAGATCCGCGAGGACCGGAAGCTCATCGTATTTTCAAAATTCTGCCAAAGTGCCTGGTCGAAGCGACGCGTGACCAAAATGCTGGAATTTATTTGGCTCAACGTATCAATATTGCAATCACCTTGTAACACTGCCAGCATCTTGGGTACGCTGCCAACTTACATACATACAAAGTCTCTAGACTTTGTCAGCCTTTGTGGTATAGTGGTTGGGCAAGTTGGCTCAAATCTCATACGCCACTAAGGTTGCGGGTTCGATTCCTGCGATGGGACAAATTTTAGTGCACGGAAAAAAAGCGCAAGCATTTGTTGTCTGGGTGTTGTGGGACCATAATCCTGGTAGTTCCTGGTTCCTTAGATACAGGGAATCTTAGTTAGGGATCAGAATCTATGGTATGTGATCGTAGGAAGAAAAAAAAAGGCTGCAAAAACATAACCTTCCTTTTGGCTTTGCCGTAGTCGGGTAAAAACATCAGCATCAGCATTCAAGCATGTAATTAACGCACGACAGTCGCATTTACCGCGCGGCTGACTGCAAGGCCATTACAGTTTTGTTGCGGCGACAGTTGTGCAGTCGTGGCACGTTTTAAACTTTAATTGCAAATTGCGAACATTTTCATGTGACGTATTGCTTAATTTCAATAATAAATTTGTATGTCCTGTCGGACACTGTAATCCAACACTGTTTTTAGACAAAACGCTATCACTACAATCAATCAATACAAATTAATACGAAAGTATACATTTTAGTATCATGTCACAATAATGATTTCAATAACAATTTGAAAAATTGACAATGTTGTTATTAAAATACAACACCAATGTACTTATTGGGCAGTAAGATTGTCTTAAAGTCGTATAATGGTACCTAGCTTCCTACTATGTATTTATTTACAGTAAATAAGCGAGTATAAGTTTTAGAGCTAGTGTGGCTCACCAATGACTTATAATAGTTAGGTGCAGATTTTGCACGCTCGCTCTAAAACGGTAAAGGAAAACATCGTGATGAAACCCGCTTCCGTGCTTTGGAGTGATAGGCTCTGGCCGTGGTTGTAATACCACCCACCGAACAAAGCCATGCCGTCAAGCGACCTAGTCGTGTTTCGGGATGATGTTCGGTGAAACATCGGGGAGACGGGTCTGAGCAGCCGCTCAACCGCCGTCTCTATCTAGATCTATGTGCTCCATCTTAGGCCACATCATCACTTCACATCAGGGGAGATAATGGCCAAACATAGATCTACTAGGCGTAAAAAAATAAATATAAAAACTACCTTACTGAACTTCGATAATACTCTACTCCGACAATACTCAGCTTCTGCCAAGAGGACAAGTGGCATGTAAAAAAATTATATTGTCAAAAACAAACATATTCATTTCATTCGTCCTACGTATCTACTGCACACTATCCTCTTTAAAATGTTGTTTTCCGTACCCTGGAAGAGATCGCTGCTTAGCGATAAGACCGCCTATTGTACTTATTAATTATGTATTACCAACTGTGATTGTTTTTTTTTTAAGTGCAATATAGTGTTATCTATCTATCTATATTGTGACAAAATAAAATAAATATGCCCCTCAGTTTCTTGCCGTATCTTCTGAGTAGCGGTTCTTTATCCGATACGGTGGTAGAGTCATTGTAACAATTGACGTTCATAAGTGCGTCTTTGATGCCAAAATTGAGGAAAGAACTTTTAACTGAATACTTTAAGCCATAGACTTTAACTAAGACACCATGCTACTTAGAATATATTCTACTCCGATAGTCGGGTCACTCCCTTCTCTCCAATATGGTTGAGAGAGGTGATTGCTGGTCCACAAGTCAACGTGAACGCGTGCTGTTGGCGGAGACTGGTCTGATCTGGTCATTCTTACTGCTACTGTCATACCCATTCATATAATTATTTATATTTTTCTATTACTGACACTATGACTAGCTATGTGACATCTCACTCGAACTTCTTCTTTTTGTTAATTTTAATTTATGCTTCATTTTTCATTGTTATATTTTGAGACATTTCAAGAGTTGAAAAAAGAGCATTGCCGCAGTGTTTTTTTTTTGTGCTATCATCTCTAGTAGGTGTATTTTCGAAACAGAAGCAGCTGCTTCTGCTTCGGAATACACAAATTGAAATACACCCAAATACATGCATACATCTACAAGCTGCTATATATAGTCAGTTTTCGCATTTTTTCTGAATTTGGACTTCAATTTGTGTACGGGAAAGAAATCGATAGACAGGCTTACCTTTTTTTTCAAAGTCATCATTTTTGTCAACTTAAGTTACAATTTTTAACATGACGTTTAAAAGTGCATTTTGTGACATTATTTAAAAAAAATATTTTTGACTTTGACTTTGACTATGTTCTGCCAAAAAAATTGAGCATGGGGGTGAAACGGCGCGGCACAGCTAGTGTAGGTACCATAAATAAATAAATACGCCCGACGATCACATATATAGATCCTGACCCTTAACTAGAACTCCCTGTATCTAGGGAACCAGGAACTATGAGGACCATGGTCCCACAACACCCAGACACGAAACAAATGCTTGATTTTTTTCTTTGCCATACATTTGTCGCATCACGGGAATCGAACCCGCAACCTCGGTGGTGTATGAGATATGATCTGCTTAACCACTACACCACAGAGGCTGTCTATAAAAAGTTCCTTAATCGATGTTCCAAGGTTTGTTTGCTTGTTAGTTTCCGCTGACTTCACTCGTTTATCTCCGTTGTTGAGTTAATGATCCGAAGCAAAACGGAATCGGAAGGAGATTAATTAATGGTATTAACTGGTACTTTACTTGGCGGTAGGTCTCTCGTTTGTAAGAGGTCGTCTGGTAGGTACCACCGCTTTGCCAGTTATTCCTTCGCCAAGCATTACTGCCAATCAATCAGGCAGTTCGCCAGTAGATATTAAAATAGTGTGCATTTGTACATTTTCAATATCCGTATCTATCTCTGGCTGAACTGATTTCAATGCGGTTTTCGGTATTTCATTTGAAATGTATAGGAATAAGTTTTTTGTCGAAAAATATATTTTTCAAGACAAGCTTTAAACACGTTCGTAATCAGAACCGCGAATAGATTAAGATGAGCCCAAACACAAGTAGTTTACGATTATCCGTCAAGGAGTTCCATTGCCCACCTTCCGTCTCCATCAACAGATCAGCTGGTTGTCACCATAATATTGCATTGTCACCAGACTTTGACAAGTATAAAAAAATTCAACTTCGTAGAACAAGAGGAGGTTTCTGATTCAGCTTGCCAGATTTAACCCGAACAAACATAGTTACAATACACACATTGCAAGTTAAATAAAACTTGTAAAAACGAACAGTTTCCTAGGAAAATAGTATAATACGATTTACGCGGGCAGTTACACTAACGACACTAATAATATAAATGCTAAAATTTGTGTGTAAGTGTGTTTGTTCCCTCTTCACGCTTTAACGGCTGAACGATTTATGTGAAATTCAGAATAGAGATAGCTTATACTCTGGACACATACGCTTTTTGGTATCCCGGAAAACCGTAGGTGAAACCGCGGGGCGCAGCTAGTATTATTAATGCAAAGGTTTATATATTAGTGTAAATGTGTGTAAGTGTGTTGTTACCTCTTCACCCGCAATGGCTGAACGGATATGAATGAAGTTTGGAATGGAGATAGTTTATACGCTGAATAAACTCATAGGTTTTTTTTTCAGTAAAAAATAACATTTCCTGAAGGAGCAACTATAAACTGAATTCTACGCGGGTAAATGCGCGGTGCAGCTAGTTTATGATAAACTCAAGTAGGTACGACTTTATTTATGACTAGTTTCGCCTCGCGGTTTCTCGGGATAAAAAGTAGCCTATGTGTTATATCCAGGGAATAAGCTATGTCTTTTTAACCGACTTCAAAAAAGAAGGAGGTTCTCTGTTCGATTGTATATATTTTTTTTATATTTGTTACCTCAGATCTCCGTCATTTATGAACCGATTTGAAAAATTATTTTTGCGTCGGGATCAGTATAGCTACGAAGTGGTCCCATATAAATTTCATCGATATGTGACCTTGGACTTCGAAGATACATTGAAGACGGTTTTTGTTTTTTTCTTAAAATTAATTATTCGAATTACACTTAAATCCGATGAGCCGTTACAGCGTGAAGAAGTAAAAGACACACACACGCGACAATTTTTGAGCGAGTGTGGCTCAGCGGGAACTCGTGCGCCTTTCAATCCGACGCACCTGGGTTCGATTCCCGAGTCGGCCCTGCACCAATGACTTATAGTTAAGTGCAGATTTTGTACGCTCGCTCTAAAACGGTGAAGGAAAACATCGTGATGAAGTCCGCTTACGCGCTTTGGAGTGGTAGGCTCGGGCCCTGGTACCACCCACCGAACAAAGCCATGCCGTCAAGCGACCTAGTCGTGTTTCGGGATGATGTTCGGTGAACCATCGGGGAGACGGGTCTGAGCAGCCGCTCAACTGCCGTCTCTCTCTAGATCTATGTGCTCCATCTTAGGCCACATCATCGCTTCACATCAGGCGAGATAGCGGCCAAACATAGATCGATTATGTGTAAAAAAAAAAACACACTATCATACGAACTTTCACATTTGTAATATTAATAGGAAAGGAGTTTTTGTTCAAATGAACGACAATGGTTACAGTAAACACAGTACTTAGTAAAGGGAACATTTCCTTTTCGCAGACGTTTATACGAAATTATGTAAATATAGGGGATTATAAGCCACCCAACGTTGAGAATTTCATATTGTGACATACGGAGTGCGAGTTTAAGGAGCACGTTGGCGAACAAGCATGTTCCGAGAATTTGGATTATTATAAGGGAATTTTTAAATCGTAAATCTCTTCGTATGCTAAAATTCTAACAAATGAAATGACAAACTTCAATTCTGTTGTATCTTTATATTCCAAGGTCGACTATCGATGAAATGTATAAATGAAAACATTTTGAACTAAACTCTGTCCGTCTCCGTCTGAGCAAACAAAGATAAAAAATACAATCAAATGGAGAACCTCCTTTCTTGAAATTGGTTAAAAATAGACATTTTTGTAATTATTTTTATGTACTTTAATGAAAAAAAATTATGTTGATTTAATTGTTATTTTAGTTTAATTATTTCTTTATTGTGGTGTTATAATAGTGAGTTATTTTATTTTATTCTATTATATTGTGGTATATAAGTTAAGTTAACATTTTTTATTTTATCCCGAAACAAAGTCAAAGTCATAATCTCTTTATTTATTTTTGGCATCACAGACGCACTTATAAACGTCAAATTATCACCTGACTCTACCACCGTATCGAAAAAAGAACTACTACTCAGAAGATACGGCAAGAAACTGAGGCGCATTTTTTTTTTAGATTTTGTTACTATTTTTTGGGTTTGTAAAAGCTATGTTTCTTATGTACCAGTTGGCTACTTTGCAGAAGTGGAATGTTCCAATCTTTGTCTTCTATGTAATTACGAACAGTATAGTATGCTTTTCTCATTAGAACAGTCTTTACACGTAAATTGAATTTACATTGTGAGCTCCGTTATACATTTTGCAATTTTTATAAATAAAGGATTTATTCGTTTGAGTCAGTTTATACCTAGGTAGGTAGGTCAGTTTATTTCTAGTGTTTATGTTATGATGGTCAATATATACTTAAAAAGTTTTTACGAACATGCATTATATTATTATAAACATACAGAGAAGGAAAACGGGGTAAATCTGTTCCCGAAGGTCATCAACTTATGTTCTACGACTAGGTGAACTACGCTACGAGCAAAAGTGAACAGATTTCTTCTAGGCGAGCGTGCTACATCTTCGACCGCATCGTCACTTAACAACAGGTGAGATAGCGGTCAAACGCAAGCCTATAAATAATAAAAAAAAGCGCTGCAACCCCCAATTACCGTAGTTCCAAATATTCTTAGATAACAAACCAATTTAAGCTCACTTTATTTATTTTAACTGTACCCATATGTATATTTACAAACGTTTAAGTTGTTAACAACACTATTGTCATTTTTCTTTACCCGTGTGTCACAAATAACATTCTGAGTAACATGTTCCAGTAGATAATCCTTCACAATAATGTACCTTGCGAAGGAGGGTGTAAACAATAATTTAGTCTAAAAGCCTTTATATTGCTGCTAAAAGCTATGAGCTATGTTACGGATGCATTGTCCGGAAATAAAACCGACGCCGGTATTGTATAACCAACCTGCCCCCTGATTCAGAACCTCACGATAAAGTACCGAATCGATGCGAATGGATACCGATCGACTTTCATAGGTTGCTTTTTGAGCTATTCAGAACATCCGTTCCTGGGATACGATACGGGTTCGGTAATTACCAGTAATCAGCCCGTATTCACCCACTGCTGGGTATAGGCGTATTGGTATAGGCCTCTTCTCGTTCACGCCCTTCTTTCCGGTCCTGTGCAAGCCTCATCCATTGCAATCCGACGTATACTTCACGATGTCATCTGGCCATCTGGCCGGTGGTCTGGAAGTCTTCGCCCAAGCCTCGGATACTACTCGGTGACTGCCTTGGTCCACCTGTTGTTATCCCGCCTTGCCAAGTGTCCATCTCCACTTAAGCCTGGCAATGCTTGTGCCTATGCTACGTCTTCGACTTTTGTGCGACGTCAAATTTTGAGGTTTTGTACACGATCCACCAGGCGTATGCCTAACATGGCACGTGCCATTGCCCTTCCTTTTGTAAAAAAAAATGTTGCAAGTTGGTATAAACTATCATGGCATTACAAGACATTGTCGCAATGAATCCACACCATAATCTGAGCTTAACAAAATATACGATTGGCGCTTGAGGGACCAGTGGGTAAGGGGGCAGCTTCTCTATCACGCCGTTTCCTATTTGTTTATGGAACTAAGTAATGAGACGAGCGAGTCATTCGCCTAATGGTAAGCGCCACGCCTGCCCATAACAAGCAGTGCCACCCAAAACTCTAACTAGCATAAAAAGCTCTGCGTAGCACTGCTTTGCGCTCATCACCCCAAGACATCAGATATTAAGTCTCATATGCCCAGTAATTTCGCTGGCTACAATGCCCTTCTGCTTGCACACTACTGCTAGGCGGCAGAATAACTGGCAAAGCGGTGATACCTGCCCAGACGACCTATCGCATACGACCTACCATAAGTTATTTTCGACAGCCTATTCGTCATGCCGTTTCTTATTTGCGGCAGGCCAGCCTAACTACCAAACAGAAGTTGGCTACGCACGAGTGAAATGAACAACTCGAGTTATGCAACTTAATTCATATTCAAGTTTGTTATCTCTTTGCTCTGACAATAAGGAAATGGGGTAAGTTGTTCAAGAGACAGTGCTGCCAGTAACTTTTTGAGAAGTACCCAAGTTCAGTGTACTAGAGTGAGTTTAGTGTAAAAAGGAGATTATATTACAAGGCAGCAAAATAATATTTTTACGACGAGGGCACGTAGTAGAGTAGTTTAAACCGAGCGCGTGGGATTCGGTCTTGGGGAAAGATATAATAGAACAGAATAGAAAAACTCTTTATTGTATACCAAATTAAAGAAATAGAAAATAACACAGTCCTTAACTATGGTAGTACAATGGGCGGTCTTATCGCTTGAAGCGATCTCTTCCAGACAACCTTTGGATGGACAGTATCGGAAGAAGAAGTAGACGGTGGTGTACAACAAAATTTGTTAATTACAACTAAATACCTACATAATTATACATACATGCTAATATTTACATTCTAATAAACACAAAAAGGGGAGCGAGTGTGGCTCAGTGGGAGTACGTGCGACTTTCGATCCGACGCACCCGAGTTCGAATACCGCTGGCCCCGCAGCACTGACTTTCTTAAGTTATGTGTGGATTTAACACTCGTTCTAAAAACGGTGAAGGAAAATATCGTGAGGCATGTCCAAGAATTTATCACAAAAATTTAAAGACATGTGACATCCACCACCAACCCGCACTGGGCCAGCGTGGTGGATTATGGCCCACACTCTCTCTATGAGGGAAGGCCTGAGTCCCAGCAGTGGGAACGTAATGGGCTGATGATGATGATGATGACACACAAAAACAAAAATATTACTATTAAAATAGAATAATATGTACTTATCAAAATATAAGAGATGCACTATATATATAAGATGCACTTTGTTTGCACTTATATAAGTGTCTTTGAGAACATACCTACTTTGCTCGCATTTATCGAAAAATCATCATCAAGGCTATTTTAAGCTTCACTAAAATTGAAATATTGGTTATATTCTGAAAAAGAAAATGTTTTAAAGTTGTTTAATTTATTTTTTTAGCAATATAGAGTAGTTGCGTATTCCTCCACACAGTACGTTATTTAAAAATAAATTACGTACGTTATTTAATAACAACCAAAGAAGGTGTGATGCTAACACCGATACGTGGCCAAACTTTACTTTTATTCCATCTTTATATTTTGCCTATACTAAGCACAATTTAAAGGCGATTTAACAATACCATAAAATATTAAATACTTTTTTGGGCAATTAAGAATATTTTAAATTTCCCATCACACATTTAACTGCACCACTACCATTTTTTCCTGCACGTCCTGGATGACTGGCAGAAAATGCTATCTAGCATTAAGTCCTCCGTGTACAAACTGTTTTGTGCTAAAACAAGGTTTAAATTAATTTCAATACATTCACATCACAGACAGTCTAAATATGCGCCATGTACTTAAAAAAAAATATTCAGGGGGCTTACCACCAACTTTTACAGACAATAATGCTACAGGAACGTTTTATTCCAAGCTTACAATCATATTACCCTGATTCGTACCATGAGTTTCATAAAACAATAATGTTTTTGTTCCTTCGAAGTGTCAGCTGTCAAAAACCACCTGAATGAATGATTTACGATGACGTCACCAAAACTTCTCAACAATACAATATCAAAGTAAGCTTTTTTTATTACTTCGTGGTACGAAAAACGGAAGTAAGCTTAAAATAATACTGCTTTAAGAGATGGTGGTAAGCCTGCTGTTTGTTTTTCGTTGCGAAGCGTCGCTACAGAGCGCAGGCAATGCAAGAAAATAAATAAACAAACTCCGTTGAATGATATAGTAGACAACTGGAACCCTGTTTAAAAATAGCTGAGCATGACCCTACCAGAAGCGACCCGCATTTCCCGCCTCCTGGTTCGCGGGTAGTCGATAATTCGGTTATGTCACATCCGGTCCGCTGGCCGCCATCTTGTTTCCGGTCGCGTCCTCGTATCCTGTGTTTTTCTCCGCGTTTGGCGGGAAATGGGATGATTTTGTTTCCATTGAATGTTTCTAGAAATTGCGTTAAGGTCGAGGAAAAGATAACAAGATTGTTAAAGGGTTAGGTTTCTTTTGTACCTTACTAGCGAACCGTTGTGGCTTCGCAACAATTTAGTAACGTGGTGTCATTTTTTGACGACTTGATTACAAAACATTAAATTTTCTCTACTATACAAAGACTTAATTAGAATGTATTGTACATATTTACATTTCGTTAAAAAAACTCTAAATGGCAGTGAAACCTGTATCAAAATCTGTTGCGTGGTTTAGAAGAAATAAGGGGAGAAACAGAAATGAGGACGCGAAGAGCGACTTTGTTTTATAATAGTATTTAGAGATTTGTTTGGCTACTGTTTCGCTTAATATTAAGCGACGATGTGGTCACAAATGGATGACAAAACCTAAAGAAATGATTAAGAATTACAGAACTCTGCAATTTAGCGATGGACACGTCTCACTGATGGTTCACCGACCATCACTTTACTGGTAGTAGGTCTCTCGTAGGCAAGAGGCCGTCTGGGTAGGTACCATCACTTTGCCAGTTTTTTTGCCGTCAAGCAATGGCGCGCAAGCATTACTGTGTTTTGGTTTGAAGGGCATTGTAGCCAGCAAAATTACTGCGCACTATGAATCTTAACAGCAAATTGTCTCAGACTGACGAACGCAGTGCAGCGCCGCGTAGGATTTTGCGAAACAAAGTTCTGGGTGGTGCTGTTTCTATTATGGGCTATCAGGCGAACGACCAGCTCGTCTCTTCATTGAATTACAATAAAAAAGAAACTTGCGGCGAGGGGAGCGGGGAGAGCTGACAGTCCTTTTACAGTCCGTCAAATCTAAGAAGTACCGTTTGACAGTTCTGACAATTGAATGATAGGGATGGGATGAAAAAATCGATTACTATAATATCCGAACTTTAAGAGATCGATTACTATAATATCCGAATTTTAAGAAATCAATTGTTATAATTAAATAAAAGAAATGTTTAGGATATTTTTTTATTCACTACTAGTACTAGTATCGTCGTCTTCGTCATCATCGTCATTTAAATTAATGACCAGTTGATTGTCCATTACATTATCAAAGTGTACGTCTCTTTCGAAGTCGTCCATTATTATTTTCTTTGTTTTTTGTACTACTTTACTCCAATCTTCCTGTGTAACTTGGGCACACGCTTCCTTTAATAAACCTTCCATTTTCTTGACACTGAAGGGTGGTTTTGTGTTGTGTATTGCTGCATAACCTGTAAAACAATAATGTAACTATTTGATAGCAGACGAAAACCATTGTTTAAATTATAAATGTTAGAAGTACTCGTGTTATTATTATAATATTATAAAATATTACCTTTAACTTGGGCCCAAATCAGTTCAATGGCATTATATTGGCAATGGTACGGAGGAAGTCGTATGACTTTGTGCCCGTGCTCTTCGGCCAATTGGTCAATTACATATGTCGGTTTTGGTGGTTTATGCAATTTCACTAACTGTAATAATTCAGCTTTTAATAGTGACATGTCGGCATCCACTCCTTTTCTTTGCAGCCATGCCACAAAATCTGCTTTCTTATTGGCTGACGTAGGTGCTTTATCAATTTGCACAGAGTGGTATGGGGCATTATCCATTATAATTGTGCTGTTAGGAGGGATATTCTGTAATAAATTTAAGAACCACTCTCGGAACCTTACTGCGTCCATTTCTTCATGATACTCTTTAGTGCTTTTGGATTGGAAAGCTAATAAAGAGTTTTCCACGAAGCCTGTAGACGCTGACCCAGCATGGCATATTATGAGGCGTCCACCTTTTCCTATCGGCACCTTCGAGCACGAAGCTTCAGAATCATCAGTCCATGTTTTCGGCACAGAATGGTTGGAATTTAGCCAGGTTTCGTCCAAAAATATTACATTATCCCAGTTTATAATTTGTTTAACTTCGCGCAGGAATGTTAGTCGCTGCATAATTATGTCATGTCGCTCCATAACAATTTTTCGTTTGTCAACTTTTTTGTATCTGAAGCCAATTCCTGTTATTACCGTTCTCAACGACTCTATGCTTCCCTTATACAGCCCGGCATCTTTTAAAGTTGCACATAACTTTGCCAATGTTGGAAATTCGCCTCTTGTAAAATACCCGTATATATGGTTTCTAATAGCATGACTATCGAATTCATCGATGCCTGTCACAGGTTTATTTCTTTTTCGTATTTTCGGTGTTAGAAGTACGTTACTGTCACTCCCCGAAGGCCCATATTTTTCACTTAATATTTTGCCAACGGTGCGGCTACCAATACCGAGAGCTTCACCGACGCGATCCCGAACTTGTGTAACTGGCAGTAGAAGTCCACCATTTTGAGATTCACGCTCAAAATACTCGTGTAATTTCACCACCAATTCACGAGCCTGGCTGTTCAAAGTACGTCCTCTTTTCGACATTATTAATAAACACTTGCTTAGTTCGGAGTCCAGTATAAATATTGCCAAGGTAAACGGATAAAGAATGATCAGTCCAGAAAAGTAATAGCCAAGTCACAAATTGTAAAACACAAACGAGAAAGCAAGTACGCGCACAGTCAGCTTCCAAGATGGCGAGAGACTGCTGACGCCGAACCGACCGAGCGGACCGCGTGCGCTTGTAGTTGGCAGTGTTGCCAGAAAAAAAAAATTGTAGAGACTTGGACACCTGCGATTTTGCCTATTGACCTAAAAATAATTAAATTAATTTATTTTAGGGTATCTGTGTATTCAGTGCATTATGCGGTCGCGCAGTAACGTCGTTAATTTATAACATCAGGCAACAACATTTTTGTGAATGGGTTCTACATACCTTATTTTTATTAGTTTTAGACTTAGAAATAAGACTTAGAAGAAAAAATTGTAATTGTAAAATCAATGGATGTGCTTGTTAAAAATTTGTTTATTTCTCTGTAATATGCAAACCCATACTATCATACACAAAAATAAATGTAAAAAACACTATCCCTGACTCCATTTACTATTTCGACAGCGTTAGCGCGAGAAACCCCGACTTATTTGGGCGCGAAAATCAAAAATCGACAAATCGCTTTCGACAACTTTTTAAAGAAGCAAATATATTTGATTTATAAATACGTATTTTTGGTGAATGGGTTTTATCTCATATTTTACGATTACATAACTATTTAGTTATGTAATCGTAATATGTGAGATAAATCCCATTCACATGAAAAAATATTTGTTTGGTTGTCAAGTGTAATTTGTAAATAATACATTCGATTTTTCGTATATGTAAACGATTTTTTTGCATACAAGTGTATCCGAAGAGTCGCAACACTACGTGCAGTGACCTAACTACGTAACTTTGTAATGAGGTCAAGAATATAACTATTAGAAATTATTTACTGTGTAAATATGTGTTATTTTGCTTTGTTTGAAAGTTTTCAATTACATTTAGATATTAAGAATTGTACATTTTTAGATACAATAATGAAATCTTTCTAAATTCATGGTTTTATGAAAAAGGTTATCGAAACTGAATAATGTACGTATGAACAAAGTTGTTTCGGTTTGAAAAATATGAAACGTCAAACGGTACCTCTTAGATTTGATGGACTGTAATATTAGATATGCAAGGGTTGTGAGGTACACAGAAACTAGGTGTTGTACGGATTGTAATAAAATATTTTAAATAGAAAAAAGTATGAAAAACCATTTATTCGACACGTAATTCTTTAATTTAAAGTAGAATAACTATAGGTAGGTATAATCATAATCATTTTATTTCAAATAATAATACAAATGCATTACTTTATTCTAAGTTTGGGTACATTAACACATAAACAAAATAGTGTGCAATATATCGCACCTTCGGTGCTACAAAGTCACAACAGCTCAGTTTTGAATTTTACAGGAGAGGACTTTGGATATGAGGTATACTTTAGATCCTAGAATAGATTATCGGGTACTTTTATCCCGGAAAAATGAGCCCGCGGGTGAAACCGCGGTGCGCAGCTAGTTGAAACCAACAGGTAAATCATAGCAAAATCACCATCATCATCATCATCATCATATTCCCACTGTTGGGTGACGGGCTTTCTGTCATAGAGAGAGTATGGGCGTATCCACCACACTGGCCGAGTGAGGATTGGCGGATGGTTGTCATATGTCCTGGAATTTTGTGATAAAATCTTAGTACATGCCGGTTTCCTCACGATGTTTTCTTTCACCGTTTTTGAAGTTAGTGTTAAATAAGCACATAACTTAAGAAACTCAGGTGCGGGGCCAGCGGGATGCGAACTAATAATACCAAAGTATAAATAATAATTCCTACTGGAATGATTGGCCTGTTAGAGCCCTAAACCGCGAAGATTGGAAGGAAGGAAGAGAGGCCTTTGCCCTGCAGTGGGACATTAATGGCTTATAATAATAATAATAAATAATAATACTTCGTAATAATACGCTCACAAAGAGAAAGAGTGAACGAAAAATACCTTATTATTTTATTACCCGTACTGAGACCGCGGCTATCTCCCAAAGATATTATTTTACTTTTCCCGCTTCTGGACAAAGGTCTGTGCAATATATATCTCCACGCCCTTTCTGACCCTGACCTCGATTTAGGTCAAACGGCTTCCCTAAGCGGTTTGAGGAAGACGTTACGATTTCTTCCGCGGAATTGAATAACCCGTACATAATAGGGAGTGGCATGAAAGAACAACATTTTTAAATGGACATAAACAGATAAAACGAGTATAAAGAAATTATGCTAAAGCTTCCGCTACGTCACGCCTGATTCCATCAGATTATTTTGCTTAAAATAGTAATTTGTTTATTTATCTTCGGAATTAAATAGTACATCATTTGGCGACTAAAAACGCGTGTTCTACTTATATTTTTTTCAAAATATTATTTTGTAAAGAAAGAAAGAAAAAAAGAAAATACATTTATTTAAGACAGAAACACGCAACATTACATTAAGCTATAATACTATACTACACATAACAAATAATATTACTATACATACAACAGAAAAAAATAACACATGTAATAACATACCTATATAATAAATACATAATATAATTATAGTATAATGGAATGTTGCGCGATGTCCGGAAAAGGTTCCGACTCAGCATAAAACTAAGGTAATAAATACCTTAGTACTGATTTTCAGCCGGAACCTGCGACCGTGACATCACGAACAGTAAGATAAGAGACGAATACAACATAAATATATAAACAAATATATAACAAGGGTAAACAAAATATACATAAAGCAAATTAAAATAATTATTCATAGGCGGTGACACTGACATGTTACATCACCTATAAAAGCGAATTCATATAAATGAATTCGATAATGTAATTATAAAGTGACTTCTATAATTGCTTTAAGAACTATTACTAGCTGCTCCCCGCAGCTTCACCCGTGGTTTTCCGGAATAAAAAGTATGCTATGTCCTTTACCAGGACTTCAGGTCTTCATTCCAAATTTTATTTAAATCCGTCCAGCAAATTTTGCGAGATTGAGTAACATACATCCATCCATTCTCACAAACATTGCATTTATACTATTAGTAAGGTTTGTTTACACATACATCCGTCAATGACGAATCTAAATTATTGACGATTCTATAACGAATAGACGTTTTCATTTATGAACCGAATCGTGATATAATACGATTCGTCATTGACGATTCACGAAATTTAAAACCGAAACGTGACCGAAACTTGATACAATAGTTACAACATTAAAATGTCTTTACAGTGTCAATTATTACGCACACATTATATAATTTATTGCCTAGCCCGTTACAAGCTCCATAAGGAACTTATAAGCGACGCAAAAAGTTTACTTAGATACCGAGTAGGTATGCATATGTAGGTACAAAGTAGGCATGTACGTAGGTAGTGCCCAAATGGATTGTGGTTTCTACCTCCGCTCTATTAGTGGTTACCCAGAGGTACTCACGTACGAATCATTTTCACAACGTCCGAAATAATGGAAACTGTTTCACTATCTGCGCCCCGCGCTTTCCCGGGATAATACGTGTTTGTGTTACTCCAAGGTAAAAGATAATTAAGCTATCTCCATTCCAAATTTCACTAAAATCCATTCAGCCGTTGCGGCGTGAAGAGGGGACAAACACACTGACACGCAAACACAAAAAAATAGCATTTTTTTTATGAAACCGAGTCATGAGACGAGCAAGTCTTCCCAACTGTAAGTGCCACGCCTGCCCATAAAAATTGCAGTGCCATCCAGAACATTTTTACCATAAAAAGCACTGCGTAGCACTGCATTGCGCTCATCACTCCGAGACATTAGGTATTACGTCTCAATTGCCCAGTAATTTCGCTGGCTACAATGCCCTTCAAACTGAAACACAGTAACGCTTGCGCACTACTGCATGGCGGTAGAAAAACTGGCAAAGCTGTGGTACCTACCCAAACGGCCTCCCGCATACGAGAGACCTACCACAAGTAATATTAGAGTGTTTGCATTTGTAATGTCAGTGTGATTGAATTAATTATATTCAACAAGTTCTACGTCAGTTTACATTTAAAACAATTAGACTCGACTAAGTCCACTTCGGTTCACATTTGCGACAGACTCTAAGTAAAATTCATACGGTTCCCAGGTCCCCACTTTTCCTCTATTAGTGGTTGACCACACCTGGATTTAATGTATGAACAATTCACCGTTGTGGCTATCTCTAAGTGGTCCTGCTAGTAACAGCTAGGTATTCCAGCTAATTGATAAACTGTAAGATTTTGCTGGGTATCATTATTATTATTAAGATATTTATTTAATTTCTTTGATTAAGGTTTTTAGCTCTCAAAATTAGCAAGTTGAAGTGGCAATGGGCCGGCCATATAACTCGTAGAACCGATAACGTTTGGGGTAAAAAGGTTCTCGAGTGGCGACCACGGACCGGAAGGCGGAGCGTAGGACGGCCCCCCACAAGGTGGACCGACGACCTGGTAAGAGTCGCGGGGAGCCGCTGGATGCATACAGCGACCAACCGCTCGTTGTGGCGATCTATGGGGGAGGCCTATGTTCAGCAGTGGACATCTTCCGGCTGATGATGATGATGATGGTGAAGGTTTTTACAATATATCTATTAAAATATATATATATATACGAGTACACTTTTTAAAATAAATTATACCCACTTCAAAACCACAAATAGGCACTCAAAAGTGAAAAATAAATGAATATAATTATTATAAGCGCTACCCACTCATATATTTGAAGTCGGTGCCAGCCAAGTCTAGCTATACTCAACCCAACGCAAAAATAATTTTCAAATCGGTTCATAAATGACGGAGTTCTGAGGTAACAAAGATAAAAAAAAAAAAACACAATCGAATAGAGAACTTCCTCCTTATAATATGTCGGTTAAAAAGAGATATGCCCGCAGCGGTGCTATCTTCTCTAGTGGGCATATTTCCGAAGCAGTAAGAGACAGTTTTCGCATTTCTCTTCTGGGTTCTACGATGTTAACATATTTTTTTAATTCCATTTGTATTATGTGTTTATCACGTTAATAAATGCATTTGTGTGCCTCTTTAATAAAAGATATTTGACTTTTACTAAACCTAGTGTGCCGCCGGCAGCGGGGCAGGGCTCAAACCACCGGTGGTTAGAGCTGCAGAGTAAGGAATTTTCTGGATTTTCTGGGTGTCACTGCTATAAGCAGACGTGGCGCGTACTATCAAACGAAACATTTATTTGTGTAATCACTCAGTTCCATAAAAAAACTTTAACTCAACACCCTTTTTATACAACGTCTTGTAAGACCATTTAAAAAAATAAATTACCCCACAATTAGCGCTACGTTTCTATACTAATGGAGTTTCTTTTATTTCTTCCCTCTTTTTAAAAGTAAAATATCTTTCTGTATAATCTACCTACCTACAGCTCTATCTGGCAGTCATCTTGCCTTCTGCTAATGCCTGCATTATACAATGGGCGATGTCGAGGATGTTGGAAATAGGAATACACTGGATGTGGTATCTACTATCTATGCTTGGACCATTCTCCATAAGATTTTTTTTTTTACTATTTATAGTCTTGCGTTTGACCGCTATCTCACCTGTTGTTAAGTGACGATGCGGTCGAAGATGTAGCACGCTCGCCTAGAAAAATCCTGTTCACTCTTGTCTTAAAGACACCCAGATTATAGCTATCCGGAAACACAGATGCCGGCAGAAAGTTCCACTCCTTGGCCGTTCGCATTATGAAGGTCGAAGCAAAGCGCTTGGTAAATGACAATATACTCATAATCAATTTGTATTGTATTTTTAACAAAGAGCTTAACCAAACCTGTGTCCTGTGTGTGTGTGTGTGAATTTTATAATTACAACATCGCCTAACGACTTAAGGTCGCATTTCATTTGTCATCCCGGCACTCGAGCATGAATTTTTTATTTTTTTATGTAAAATTCCAAACAAAACACACTCACTTATCAACTCCGTAACGTCACCAAACCACCTCGCTTGCAAGTGAACCAGTCGGTGACAACCCGCCGCTCGTACGCTTGACAGCGGGTTTAAAACGCACGGGTCCCGAGTGGACCGCGTGCCGCCCGCTATAGCGCGAAAATGTCATGCACCTTGTCAACGCCGCGCCGTCAACTCGCCGATCACGCGATGACAACGAGTGGATGCCGAGTAAACAAACGGCGAGACGTCTCGTTGTAAGGGTGTGAAATGTCAAAAATCAAAAGTCAAAGATATTTATTAAAAATAGGCACAAAAATGCACTTTTAAACGTCATATACGCATAATGCAAATCATTTAAAAAACGTTAAAAATTTTAACTTAAAATATCATGACTTTGAATGAAAAAAAAGTAAGCATGTCCACTCATATCCTTCCCGTACTCCAATTGAAGTCTGGGCCCAGAAAAGAAAATGAAATCTGACATTACCAGTGCTTCGGAAATACGCCCGCTAGAGAAGATAGCACCAAGGAACTTTAGATGGATGACTCTTTTTTTAATCTCTTAAAATTACCTAAAATATAAAACACTGAAAAATGAGGTATAAATTATAATTAACATAACACAATGTCAACCTAGAAGTACGAGTGAGATGTTCCATAGTCATAGTATCAGCACAGAATACTAAGGAACAGAAGCATCACTCCGTAAAGAAATTTAAACAAATAGCGACTCTTGCTATGACGCAATAAAATTCAATTCAGCTCGCGTAGCGCTGCATACCTACCAGTCATATTAACCTACAGAGCGCCTCTCTTTCTATCGCATAGCTCTTATCTCTTCTGAGACGGCACGTGTAACGACGTGCGACCCGCCGTCGGTGTCCGGCTATGTACTTGTAGCTTCGTACCTACAGTGCGGAGTGCGCTAGGCCTGGTATCAGTAACATGAAAATATGAGTAATATATAAATAGGTTTATAGATACAGAGTAGCAGTTAAAGTGACCAGACCAGACCTGTCGGGTTTATTAATGAGTTAAATCCTAAGGCCGACGGTTTAATGCCCCCCGAGTCAGGGTAGCGCTCTGATGTAAATACCAAAAAAACCATCACCTATCCAAGTGGTAATTGCCGCAGCAGAACTGCTGTTATTATTTTATTTTTATATAACTTGAATGACGAGACGAGCAGGTCGTTTGCCTGATGGTAAGCAATACTCCAGCCTATAACAATAACAGCACCACCCAGAACTTTGTTTTGCAAAATCCTGCGCTCGTCACCCTGAGACAGCTAGTTGTTGAGTCTCATAATGCCCAGTAATTTCGCTGGCTACAATACCCTTCAAACCGGAACACAGTAATGCTTGCGCATTACTGCTTGGCGGCGGAATAACTGGTAAATTTCTTCTAGGCGAGCGTGCTACATCTTCGACCGCATCGTCACTTAACAACAGGTGAGATAGCGGTCAAACGCAAGCCTATAAATAATAAAAAAAAAAAAAATCGGTGGTACCTACCCAGACGGCCTCTCGCATGCGAGAGACCCCACCAGTCAATTTTATGTTCTATTTACCGCATCCACCTCTTTACGAAATCCTTGTCGAAAGTCTCCGAACTACGAAAGTTCCCAAGAAGTTTAATTATTTCGCCCGTCAGCAGCCCATAGCTCAAGTTTATTGCCTACTCCACTTATTAACTTCTTTCCCGGCTTCCTAGCTCCTTGACAATTGGGTACTTACAGTCTGTCGGAAATAAATAAATAAAATAAAAACGGCCAACGATCACTTAAATAGATCCTGGCCCCCAACTAGAATTCACTGTATTTACGGAACCAAGAACTATAAGGACCATGGTCCCACAACATCTGGACACGAAACAAATACCTGTTTTTTTTCTGTGCATAAACATTAGTCCCGTTACGGGAATCGAAGCCGCAGCCCAGTGGCGTATGAGATTTGAGCCAACCTGCCAAACCACTACACCACAGAGGTTGTCAGAACCTATCATACCTACTAAGCTATAATCGCGTTCGCCTGATGGTAAGCGTCACGCCTGTTTATAACAATTGCAGTGCCACCCAGAACTTTTAACACCATAAAAGGCACTGCGTAGGACGCCATTGCGCTCATCACCCTAAAACATCTGATATTAAGTCTCATATGCCCAGTAATTTTGCTGGCTACAATGCCCTTTTAACCAGAACACAGTAATGCTGGTGCACTACTGCGTCGCAGTGGTTTTTTTTTTATGTAACTGAATGACAAGACGAGCTAGTTGTTTGCCGGATGGTAAGCAATACGCCAACCCATAACAATAACAGCACCACCCAGAACTTTGATAACTGTTTTCTTTGTGAACTTTGTTGAATAACTGGCAAAGCGGTGGTACCTACCCAGACGGCCTCCGCTACGACTAATCTTTCGTTTCGATTTTCTATTTTCGATTCGTTTTTATTTTCAACCGACTTCAAAAAAGGAGGAGGTTCTCAATTCGACGGTATGTTTTTTTTTGTATGTTTGTTACGCGATTACTCCGCCAATTACAAATTGATTGTGATGATTCTTGTTTTGTTTGGTAGGTCCTACTTCAGAGGTGGTCCCATATAAATCTTCAATTCATCGTCATCTTCAAATTTATCGAAATTGATTCAGCACTTTTTGACAAAAATAACAAAAACAAGAAATATAAGTTTAGTCTTGAAGCCGGTTTTTATTTTTTGAAAATTAATTATCTGTTTGTCTGTAAAAAATAATTATGTCGGTGGCAGTTAAAGTCCTGTGGCGGTCCACACGCTCACGAATCGTGAAAAATCATGAATACGTCCTAAAAATGAAAATCTGTAATGATAAATCGTTTTGCGGATCGTTTGAATCATTTGATGGATCGTTTCTTTTTGCGATTCGTCTTAGTTGAGGATGACAACATAAACACTAGAAATAAGGATAGAATTGCAGTACCTAGGTTTAGACTGAGTAAAACGAATAAGTCCTTCATGGGCAATTGTGTACGTTTTTACAATAAAATTCCAAATTGTATAACGGAGCTCACAGAAAGTAGATTCAAATTGAGTGTGAAAAATATTCTAATGAAAAAAGCATATTATGCAGTTAGTAATTACTTAGAAGACAAAGATGCATGGAACATGCCGCTTCTGCCAAGTAGCCAACTGGCACATAAGAAAAATAATATTGTCAAAAACAAACTTAAAATACGTCGTGCCCGTGTCCCAGCAAGATGATGAGCTGATGATGATCATCTGTAATTATTATACATAAAATTTACATCAAATAGGTAGGTACGTTCATTTGTTTCTATAAAATGCTTCATCAGACAAGCCAGAAGGGTGTTATATATCATCAGGCCTAGCGCACTCCGCACTGTAGATACGAAGCTACAAGTACATAGCCGGACACCGACGGCGGGTCGCACGTCGTTACACGTGCCGCGTCAGAAGAGATAAAAGCTATGCGATAGAAAGAGAGGCGCTCTGTAGGTAAATATGACTGGTATGCAGGGCTACGCGAGCTGAATTGAATTTTATTGCGTCATAAAAAGAGTCGCTATTTGTTTAAATTTCTTTGCGGAGTGAGGCTTCTATCCCTTAGTATTCTGTGATATTATGCTAACATAAGCAAGGATTAGAGTATTAAGACCGCCATTACGTAGGTATACTTACTTCCTGCATGTTCCTATCTAAATCACCCTACGGTATTTACGCAGCAACATACCTATCTATAGCTATACCTATTACTCGTATCCAGATAGACATACGACACGTATGTAGATATCTGGATTTATATCTACCTACCCGCTTATGGTATTCGAGATAAGACGAAAGTGCCGTATTTACGAAGATCACCCTTCATATTTACGTTTCTATAAAGTGATATGGTATAAGATATGTGTGAGAAATAGCGCGGTTTATGCCGGATTGCCGGATGGCCTATTTAGCCGGATGAAATAATCCGCTATGCGGACACTGAAAAATAGTAAGTAGTGTTATTTACATTTACATTCAGTCATTTTATAAAGCACTAGCGTAATCAATGGTTTAGGAACGCATAGAGGACAAACATACAAACATTCACTTTTATTTATGACTAGCTTTTTCCCGCGACTTCGTCTACTTACACGACGGTTGAAGTCCATAGTCATCTTTTTTTAACCGACTTCAAAAAAGGAGGAGGTTCTCTGTTCGATTGTATTTTTTTTTTTTATGTTTGTTACCTCAGAACTCCGTCATTTATGAACCGATTTGAAAAATTATTTTTGCGTCGGGTTCAGTATAGCTACGAAATGGTCCCATATAAATTTCATCGATATGTGACCTTGGACTTCGAAGATACATTAAAGTCGGTTTTTGTTTTTTTCTAAAAATTTATTATTCGAAACCATTTTAGCAAGACCTCCCCGGTATAATGAGAGCGCGCTCTACGTAGAGATCACTTTGTATTTTCTTTCAAGTTTGACGCTCACTTATTGTTTTTCTTTTATGGAGCTGGGTGATGAGACGGGCATATCGTTCGCTTGATAGTAAGCATGCCCATATTAATTAAAGTGCCACCCAAAAGCACTGCGTAGGACTGCATTGCGCTCATCACCCCAGGACATCAGATCATCACCTTCATTTATGCCCAGAAATGTCGGTGGCTACAATGCCTTTCAAATCGGAACAGTTTTAAGTATAGAAAAGTGTCCGGACAAAACATAATATTGCCGGACATGTCACACCCTAGCATAAACCTATTTATATTGCAAAGTATGCGATACAAAGAATAGGGTGGTTCACCCCTTTATGTGATCGCTTTATAGATACTCACCCGTATCTGAAACTGTAAATAACGAAAATATGCACTTGTGATATTTCTGTGCATTTTTGAGGTAAAGTAGTGGAATGAAATGTATCTGATACGATAAAAGAGTAACATTGTATCGTGCTTGCAGCATGATCGTGTAACTTGAACGGCAATCCTGATCGCTTTCAATTTCAAATTTGGAAGGTTAGCATCCTTCCAACTGCGATATCGATAATTTTTTGCGATCGTGATTGGGACAGAAATACAGAGATGGGGACGTGAACAATAAAAAAAAACATTTACATAGTAACATTCGAAAAGTTAGACAATTTCATAAACAAATTTCCGATCACGGAATATTTTTGAAAGCAATCAAAGTTCAAAGTTCATAGTTCAAAGTTTAAAGTTCGCAGTTCATATATAAAAATTCAAAGTTCAAATTTATTTTTTTATTATTGATAAGACCACTTTAACTTACAAGTCAGGAAATTTTATACAATATATTAACAATCAATATCATTTATAATTAAATTTGGATCAGTAATCATTTTGTTGTTGTTTCAGTAAAGAATTCGTCAATTGTATAATATGCCCGGTTGAGCAGTAGGGTTTTAAGTCTGCGCATAAAAGAACTTAGACTAGGCGCGTTGGTTATACTCTCGGGAAGAGTGTTGTATATTTTTACCCCTATATACTCCAGCTGTTTCTGCGACTTACTAAGTCTTTTAGCAGGTTGCCTGAGGCGATGCCTTCTTCGGGTGAGGTGTTCATGGGAATTCCATAGGTCATAATTCAAAGTTCATAGTTCAAAGTTCAAAGTCCAAAGTCCAAAGTCCAAAGTTTAAAGTTCAAATGTTATTTATTCATTTTGGAATCACAGACGCACTTATGACCGTCAATTATTACAATAAAATAAAAACCACTACTCAGAAGATACGGCAAGAAACTGAGGGGCATTTTATTGGATTTTTTAAAATATTTTATGTACCAATAGTTCTAAAAAAAATGATCAGGATCGGTGTTCGATTTAGACGGTTCCCCTGCAGGCGTTTTCAAATGAAAGCTTCCTTACTTACAATTGATATGTTTCCTATCTTTTCAGGTAAGTATCCAGAAATCTCTCTACAACTACTACGTACGTCGAAGAATCAAAGCTCGTAAGTTGGAGACTTTGTACTTGAGTACAACTAAGCTTCGTATTTATGTATTTGACTTAATTCACGTTTGAACTGCGATCGTCTTATCTCGACTTAAGTTTTGATTCTCTGTCTATTTTATAAATCAAAATCAAACCTTAATTATCAATCTAAGTATCTTGATAGTTGATGGTCATTATCTTAAAGTGGTTCACCTATTACTATTATTATGCAGTAAATTCAATGGTTTAATTAGTAACTAACATAGTTATAAATTACTAATATTAACTATGGTCACTATGGATTTTAATTATCTGGAAAACATTCTTTTCATTTCATTTTATAAAGGTTTTTGCAATTTTGAATGATTGTTGATTCATGAATCTAGTTTCAAGTTACGTTTAACAAACAAAGCTTTACTTGAAACTCTCCCTGATTCTCAGACTCAGTTCTGATTTTAGTTTATAAATTTGATATTTTGGTTCGGTTTGGTGGTTTGGTTTTGGTACCTATATAATTACTACCGAATTTTCTTCGGTGTTTCGCCTTCTTTCGTGCAATTTTGAAGAACTTTACTGTCTTCTTCTTTCTTCTTCTTTCTCGTATGGGTATGTGGCCAACTCTGGTGTCGGAGTCGATAGACCGTCCGAAGGCCTCCGACATGGCCTAACGTTTGTTGCTTTAAGACAACCGGGACCGACTCGACGGCTTAACGTATCCTCCGAGGCACGGCAGCGCTCATATGTAAACACCACACAATCGGTCACCCATGCAAGCGGTGACCGCAGCGAATGTTGCTTAACCTAACAAACCTGGCATGCCACACTACGAGCGTAACAAAGCTCTTGATGAAGATGATGGTTTTGCCTGAAACTGAAAAGAATAACTATAAACTACGCAAATCTCTTTGTCGCTATGAAAACTAAAATAAAAGCAAACAGGCAGGCGTGGCGCTTACAATCAGGTGAATGAATTGTTTAGCATCACTCGCTTCCAATTTTTTATTTTGACGAAAATTTTCATTTATACGTTACCAATAAACGAAAATGTTGTTTTTCGTACTATTTATATTTGTCTGTGTTTTTTTGCTACCGTTGAGTAGGCTACACTCTAAAGCTCTTTACGCCGTCGGCGACATTCAAGTAGTTCTGTTGACTCAAGAACCCTCGAGGTTAGGGTAAAATTATTGAGAATTTGTGGCTCAAACAACGTTTAAATGGAATCCTACTTTATAAATGCTAAAGAATGTGAGATTTTATGAATGGATCGAGTAATGGATAAATGGATGTTTGTTACTCAATCATGCTAAAACTACCGAACGGGTTTTGATGAAATTTGGTATGTAGGTACTTTAGGTCCAGGAAAAGGACATAGGCTTCTTTTATCCCGCGAAACAGTAAGGAAAAAGTTTATCAGTCATTTTTGAATATGCGTGATTGAGTATCAAACATACATCCATCCATCCATCTATGTTCACAAAGTATGAAAGATTAGTAGGATAGGTTAGGATAGGATTTGTTCGTGATAGGTAAACCAGAGACAACCAGCGCCGCCGCTAAAAGTTTTCTTCAAAAATGTCATTGTTACTCTTCCACTTTACGCCCAATGTTTACCAAAGCTTAGAAGTGGTCTAGAAGCCCCGAAAAACTATCGACGTCGCGACCAACCCTCTCGGATTCGATAGCTCTCGACTCCGAAGTCGAGGGACACTCGAGTAGTAGACGCTCCACGCCCCTCGGTAAAAGGTTGCGATTGGATAAGTAGCGATTTGTGGTTCCAATAAACGCTTAGATTACGTTTTTAAGCAATGAGCCGAGCATGTCATTTACCTAATAATGAGCGCCACGCTAACCGGTATTTCTTTCTATTTCTAAATATTATATTCACGCCTACCTTTAGATTAGATTAGATAAATCTTTATCACAAAAACATAATAAGATAAAGAAAAATAACAAATTTAAAAACTAGTGCTACAATTGGCGGTCTTATCGCTCAAAGCGATCTCTTCCAGACAACCTTTGGATGGAGAGGACTTAGAGAAAGTGTAAAAGACGGGGGTGTCAACATGAATGACGTAATAACCTAATGCATGTACAAAGATTACAAACTATAATGACATATACTACCTACTCACATATAATTACATCTATATTAAACGTCACGTCTAACTTTTAGCATCATTTTCTTTATCTAGCACTTCAAATTACTCATTTTGTTTTAAAAATCGGTAAAATAAATTAGCGCGCTTATTTTAAACGGCTTCATTTAGCTTGTCCTGTTTGGATACAATTTTATAATTATCATTTTACTCCCTTTCTGTTGACCGATTGATCGCAAATTTGGTAGGTTTTAGTTCTAATGACAATATAGTTATGTATGTTCAGTATCATTTCAAATCAAAGATGGCTGCCACCACAATATGGCGGATTTCATAAGATCAATGTTTAAAAATTCTTTATTTCAATTTTGTCGTCACAGACATGAACTTCAATTATTACAATGACTCTACCACCGTATTGGAAAAAGAACCACTACTCAGAAGATACGGCATAAATTAACTAAATATAATAAGAAATATTAAGTAACGAAATAAAAACTAAAAACTTGAAAATAAAAAATGTTAATTTCTTTTTAAGTGATCGGTTTTATTGAAAATAATGATAATGATGATAAAGATAATGTACTAAATGCTAAACAAAATAAGGTAGGTCCAAGGCACAAAATAATTTTTCGCCTATTTTATGAACGACTTTTTGTAGGAAGTGCGTTGCAATATGACACTGCGTATGTTTCATTTTCACCGAATAAACATCAGTGACCGATTGTTTGACGCGGGCTGGCAACCGAAGGCTTATCCCTAATCTTAACCGTACAGAGACGGAAATGCAATGATTTCAGTAGTTTGCATAATGAAGGAATCTCCGAAATGCTTTGCACGGATTTGAGGCATACACATCGTCGGAATTATTCGAATTCCAGCGTCTCGTAGTTTGAAGGTTTCAGTTAGGTACTTACCTACTTCTCTTAGGTACTTGTTCGTAGGTACAAATTACGCTGAGAATTGACGTAACAATGGCGTAACTTTGATTCGGATTTAAGGTTAAGAGCGAGTGTGGCTCAGCGGGGACTCGTCGCCTTTCGATCCGACGCACCTGGGTTCGAATCCTGACTCGGCCCCAATGACTTATAGTTAAGTGCAGATTTTGCACGCTCGCTCTAAAACGGTGAAGGAAAATATCATGATGAAACCCGCTTACGCGCTTTGGAGTGGTAGGCTCTGACCGTGGTTGTAATACCGCCCACCGAACAAAGCCATGCCGTCAAGCGACCTAGTCGTGTTTCGGGATGATGTTCGGTGAACCATCGGGGAGACGGGTCTGAGCAGCAGCTCAACTGCCGTCTCTCCCTAGATCTATGTGCTTAATCTAAGGCCACATCATCGCTTCACATCAGGCGAGATAGTGGCCAAACATGGATCTATTAAGCGTAAAAAAAATAAAATAAAGGTCGATAAATTTAATAATGCCTAATAATAATTCTAATAATTTTACTCTAGCCAACGAAATTACTAGGCATATATGAGACTTAATAACTTGTTTCATTAGGATCAATGGTTTAGGAAAGCATAAAAGACAAACATACAAACATTCATTTTTATTTATATCGATTAACTCATTGCATTTTGATCAGACTTCCACCATTTTGAAAAAGATTTGAATTCGTTCGTTCTGTCGTTGGTTTAACTTTTTTAATTTTTTTTTTATTTAACTGAATGTCGAGACGAGCTGGTCGTTTGCCTGATGTTAAGCAATGCGCCAGCCTATATCAATAACAGCACCACCTAGATTTTTTTTTTACAAAATTCATTCATTTTTATTTATATCGATTAACTCATTGCATTTTGATCAGACTTCCACCATTTTGAAAAAGATTTAAATTCGTTCGTTCTGTCGTTGGTTTAACTTTTTTAATTTTTTTTTTATTTAACTGAATGTCGAGACGAGCTGGTCGTTTGCCTGATGTTAAGCAATGCGCCAGCCTATATCAATAACAGCACCACCCAGATTTTTTTTTTACAAAATCCTGCTCTGCACTGCGCTCGTCACCCTGAGACAATTAGCGGTAGCGGTTGAGTCTCATAATGCCCAGTAATTTCGCTAGCTACAATGCCCCCCAAACCGGAACACAGTAATGCTCGCGCACTACTGCTTGACGGCTGAATAACTGCGGTGCGGTGAACACCACCCAGACGGCCTCTTGCATACGAGAAACCTACCACCAGTGTTCCGGTTGAAGGGAATTGTAGCCAGCGAAATTTCTGGGCATATTATGAGACTGAATATCTCATGTCTCGGGGTGTTAAGCGCAGTGCCAGGGCTACGAAGCACTTTTATGGTACCTATTACAAGTTCTGGGTGGCAATGCTATTGTTATGGGCAAGATTGGCGCTTACCATCAGGCGAACGACTTGCTCGTCTCATTACTTAGTTACATAAAAAAGCCTTTTGAAAGATCTTTTCAAAAGTACTTTCCGGAAAAGGAAACCAGATTCCGGTATACGTCAAAACGAATTAAGGGCGAACGGAAAACCAATAAGATTATCGGAGATTGGATTTTGTAAATAAGACTGTTCCTACGAAATTCGTATTATCGGTATCATTTCGTAATTGGGAATCTATACATATAAGCAAAATTGAGGTGTCTGTCGGTGATTACAAATATTACTGCATTACTGTGTTCCCACTTGAAGGGCATTGTAGCCAGCTAAATTACTGGGCGTTATGAGATTCAACAGCTAATTGTCTCAGAGTGACGAGCGCAGTGCAGCGCCGCGCAGGATTTAGCAAAACAAAGTTCTGGGTGGTGCTGTTATTGTTATAGGCTGGCGTATTTCTTACCATCAGGCAAACGACTAGCTCGTCTCGTCATTCAGTTACATGAAATAAAACACAGTAATGCTTGCGCACAACTGCTTGCCGGCAGAATAACTGGCAGAGCGGTAGTCCTACCCAGATGGCCTCCCACATACGAGAGACCTACCACGTCGCGGCTAAATTTAGCGTATTAATATGCAGAATTGATTACACCATTGATTGGGTAATGCCGTTTACGGAGTCAATGGCATCCAATCATAGCTCTGAATGCAGGGAACTGCTTCCAAATCTGACCATTAATATCATAGTTATTGTTAACGATGGTATGTCTATCGTCGAGGTAAGGATAAGTGAAGCAGAAGGCTCACTGTATGGCAACCAAGAATAGAAAGTAGGAAAAGGAAGACAGCAAAATATTTATTTATTTATATTTTTATTTATTTATTTATTTATTTAATGGACGATGGAGAGACGATATAGACAAGACAGCAGGGAGATTATGGACAAAGATAGCAATGGATAGGAATGGGTGGAAAGAGTTGGAGGAGGTCTTTGCAAAAGGGCACACAAACCGAGGCCTAGAGCCAAAAAATTGAAAAATTATAATAGTGTTAAACAAAATATATAATGCATTATCATAATCATTATCAATTTATTGGTATCATTAATACAAGTCATATTTAAAAATAAAATAATAATAATTATATTCCAATGTAATAAATTAAACAATTTACAATTATTTACAACATGGAGTCCTTTAAAAGGGGAATTAATAGAGTCCTTAAGGGTCGGCAACGCATCAGCAATGCCTCTGGTGCTGCAGATGTCCATAGGCGACGGTAACCGCTTACCATCAGACGGGCCGTCTGCTTGTTTGCCGACACATTAAATAAAAAAAAATTACCTAACATTCATTAAATGTCGCTACGTATAAAGCCGCAAATTCAATAAAAGTCATAATTTATGTTCTACAAATTCTTCGAAGCTGTAGAACGTCTTCTCGATAAGCCACAGTTTTAGACGAGATTTAAAGCAGCTCAAACTTGGAGCTGCGGTGGTCTGGTCCGGTAGCATTATATTAGTAATGCATGCATGGACGCAATTAAAAGGAAGCGCTTGGTACTGCTTCGTGGTTTTTGCGAAGCTCGCCTCGCTTCTAACAGACGTTCTTAATTAAGATTAATGAATAGCTGAAACTACACCGATTCAGAAAATTCTTGTTCGAAAGTTCATCTCAAATCTGAAACGCAATGAAAATATCTAGTGTAATTCTGCTGAAAAAACAAAATAATAATAATAAGAGCGAGTGTGGCTCAGCGGGAACACGTGTGCCTTTCGATCCGAGGCACCTGGGTTCGAATCCCGACTCGACCGATGATTATGACACAAAATAGTGGTTAGATAATTTTTGCGATTTTCGTTGTGTACATTTTCATGAAATTTAAGACTGACATCATTTGAAATTATTTTGTGTATACCTTACTGCAGCCGACTGTAGCTACGAATAGATTACCCGTTCCATGGTTTATTTTTACTAAGCTCCATTCCGTCTCGGTTTAGACGCCCTTAATCAAGATTAACTGAACGCTGAGCGGGAGATCCTTAGCTAACTACATTTTTTTTATGTAACTGGATGACGAAAGGAGCAGGTCGTCAACCCATAACAATAACAGCACCATCCAGAACTTTGTTTTGGAAAATCCTGCGCGGCGCTGCACTGCGCTCGTCACCCTTAGACAATTAATTATTATTTCTTTAATAATGCCCAGTAATTTCGCTGGCTATAATGCCTTTCAAACCGGAACACGGTAATGCTTGCGCACTACTGCTTGGCGGCTGAATAACTGACAAAGCGGTACCCACCTAGACGGCCTCTCGCTTACGAGAAACTTATCACCAGTAAAAACCTACCACCAGTACATAAATCTATAGCTGCTCTGCTATAGATGCAGTATCTGCATCTATAGCTTCAATGCGCATGCTTGGCGAAAATCTTAAGATATTAAATCATCAGGAAGAAAAAATAATATCAAATTAATGTTGATTCAATTAGTAATCTAAAAACTAAGTTTTTATGCGCATTAATGGATTAAGAATGCATTGTCATCGAGTTGTGAGCTACCCTGAAAGTTTCAGTCGGATATCTAGTCGGGAAGTGCTCGAAATTTGAGTTACAAGATTCCACCCCGAACGACAGACAGACAGACAAACAAACAAGAAAGTTAATTAATTAAGACTTGGTATAAAATGTAATCGCTCGAGCCGGGATCGAACCTGTGTCTTTGGAAAACCATCCGTTTGATAAAACATGTTGCTAATAAAATTGTAATATTATGTTTGGCTGATCAATGTAAACATTGACGACAGATGACGTAGAATCGTCCCCGTAAGACGATATAAGAAAGATAGAAGAAGTTGCTCGAGCAGTTGGCTCGGTGGCATAGTGGTTAAGGCGTTAGAACGGTATTCCAAAGATGCATTTTCGATCCCTGCCCGAGATTTTTTTCTTTGTTTTGATTATTTAAAATCTATAGCTGAAGTTATGAGTCTGGACGACTAGCGAGATGAGCGAGATGAGCAAGTGTGGCTCAGCGGGCGCGTGCGACTTACGATCCGACGCTCCGAAGTTCGAATTCCGCTGGCCCCGCACCGACGACTTTCTTAAGTTATGTGCGTATTTAACATTCGCTCTCAAAACGGTTAAGGAAAACTTCGTGAGGAAACTGGCATGTGAAATAATTAACAAAAATTCAAGAACATGTGACATCCATCAATCCACCCGGGGCAGCGAGGTGGATTATGACCTATACTCTGTCTATGAGAGAAGGCCCGTGTCCCAGCAGTGGGAACTTAAGGGCTGATGATGATGAACGAGTAGCACAGTGCGTCTGTAATGCCTAAACTGAATAAAGTGATACTTAATCAAGAATCGGTTCCGCAAATGTCTTCAGGGATTTTTACGAGGTCTCTTTACGGTGCCAGATAAACTTTATTGTGTCCATCAGCCGTCGATGCAAGAAAACAGTTTCGCAGATAAACGTTACAGAGTAGGTATTCTGACCACGTGGAAAATAGTGACTTAGAAAAGTTTTTACTCGTGGTAGGTCTCTTGTATGCGGGAGACGGTCTGGGTACCACCGCTTTGCCAGCTATTCTGCCGCCAACTTCGGCTACAATGCCCTTTACACCGGAACACAGTAATGCATGTGCGCCTGTTTGGCATTTTAACCGACATCAAAAAAAGGAGGAGGTTCTCAATTCGGTTATATTTTTAGGGTTCCGTACCCAAAGGGGAAACGGGACCCTATAACTAAGACTCCGCTGTCCGTCCGTCTGTCTGTCTGTCTGTGTCTGTTTGTCCGTCTGTCATCAGGCTGTATCTTATGAACCGTGATAGTGAGACAGTTGACATTTTTACAGATAATGTATTTCTGCTGCCGCTATAACAACAATTACTAAAAAACAGAATAAAATAAATATATAAGGGGCACTCATACAACAGACATGATTTATTTGCCGTTTTATAGATAATCGTACGGAACCCTTCGTGCGCGAGTCCAACTCGCACTTGGTCGCTTATTTTTAATGTAATTTACCTCAGAAATCCGTCATTTATAAACTGATTAGGAAAGTGTTGGGTTCAGTATAGCTTTATCAAAATCCCATATAAATTTCATCAATGTTCGACCTTGGACTTCAAAGATACATAAAAATTAAAGCCAGTTTTTTTTGTAATATAAAATGTATTATTCTTTTTTAAATAATTGCATGGAATGCAATGGAATCAGGCGTGACGTTGCGGAAATTCATCTCAAAACTGAAACGCAATGAAAATATGTAGTGTAGTCCCGCTGAATATTATGTAGGTTGTTGTTAGAATAATATAATATGTATAGGGGTGATAGCAAACGTAAAATTAATTGAAATTAATAATATATATTATTATATAAATAAAAATCTTTCTTTTTTTATAATATGATTGATGAGTTTAATATTGTATATAAAAAATAAAGTATTACATAATGTACAAAAATTAATAAAGTAAACAATTTTTTTTTACTATTTTAAAGATCATATTAATTATTAAAAAAAATAGCTGAAGTATTTTTATTTAAATACTTTTTACTTTAAATTAATTTATACATTATATTCAGAATAATATAATATAATATGTATGGGGTGATTGCATGTATGTAAAATGAATTTTAATTAAAATATATAAATAATCCCTCCGCTTATGTATGTTTAATATAATGTAGCAATGAGTTTTATATTGTATATAAGAAAAAGCACGTATATAAATAATGTGTACGTTGTATATAAGAATACCTGCACGTAGTATTAACCTTAAACATATGCAAACCGTTTTTAAATCATGTTATCTAATACAAACCAATTATTTCAAAGCCTTTTTACATTTATAATAAATGTAAACAAATTAATTTTCGATGAGACTAGTGGCGCCACGCGGCACGAATTCAAAACAATTTAGCAGTCAATTTAAATTAATTAATGTAAGAAAACTTTGACTTCTACACATTTAAATATGGATTTGAATTAAATCCCATTAAAATAATAACAAATAAATTTAGAAGGTAATTTGACGCTAATTTGAGACACATCAAAAATAATAGCTATGTTGCCAAGACTTTAATCATTGGCATTAAACATTAAAATAACCAAAGCTATCCTTTTGAAATTAATAATTAACATTTTGAAATCGGAAAACAACAATTATCATAATTAGAATTACTTAGTAACTATTCTCAGTACATTTTAAATCAATTTAAATTATAATTACTGCTAATTCAATTAAGTGGCGCTACGTCTGCGCCCATATATACTTTTCATTTTATGAAACAAATGCAGTGGCTGGCACAAATTCTACCATCTCGCATGCGAAGTCACGTAGGCTATTGTATGAATTCTAGGACGGTGGACGGTAGGTACCTATTGCAGCTTAAAGGCGTACTCTAAAAATTCTGCTTTTGATACAGAAAGAGCTCTGCTAGTGAAAAATCTTTTTAATCAACCGATTTCAAAAAAGAAAGAGGTTCTCAATTCGACGGTATGTTTTTTTTTCTTTTTTTATGTTTGTTACACGATTACTCCGCCAATTATGAATTGATTTTGATAATTCTTTTTTGTTTGGTATGTCATACTTCAGAGGTGGTCCCATATAAATTTTGTCGAAATTGATTCAGCACTTTTAGAAAAAAATAACAAGACCCAAAAATATAAATTAGGCCTGTCGGTTCTTGTTTTTTTTTTTTAATTATTTATTTTTATTATATGATGATGATGATGGTAAGCAACACGCCTGCCCATAACAGATGCAGCACCACCCAGAAGATTGTTATGTAAAATCCTGTGCAGCACTGCACGGCGCTCGTCACCCCGAGACAATAGCTCTAAGTCTCATAATGCCCATGTAGTAATTTGGTTGGCTATAATGCCCTTCAACCTGGAACACAGTAATGCTTGTGCACTGCTTGGTGGCAGAATAACTGGCGGTTATACCTACCAAGACGGCCTCTCGCATTTTTTTTATTACTTGATAGGCAAACATTTGACCGCTGTCTCACCTGCTGAAAAGTGATGACGCGGTCGACGATGGATCATGCTTGCCTAGAAGACACCGATTCACTCTGGACTTGAAGACACCTAGATTGTAAGTATCGGGAAACAGAGACACTGGTAAGGTGTTCCATTCCTTGGCTGTTCGCATTATGAAAGTTGAAGCGAAACGCTTATTTATAAAATATATATTGCTTATATCGACGCCCTAAAAACGAAAAAGAAAAATTACTCTTCAAGTGCATTTATCAAGAAAATAGAACAATTAGCTAGCTTATTACAAAGTTTACTGCGAGATAGCAATTAATTTATTAAGTCAGTTAGATAAAATTAATTAATAACATCGAACGTGCTCTGCAGTAAGAATCTATTGGAAAATTGTTAGAGACCAATTTCCACTTGCGTGGTCTGACATAGAATTTGGTATCAATGGAGAAAAACTGACCATCTTCACAGATCTTGATGCGGTTTTCACTATCAATTAGCCGCCAAGCAGTAGTGTGCAAGCATGACTGTATTCCGGTTTGAAGGGAATTGTCGCCATTGAAATTACTAGGCATATGAGACTCAATATCTGATGTCTCGGGGTGATGAGCGCAATGCAGTGCGACGCAGTACTTTGCACGATATTAAAAGTTCCGGGTGACACTGCAATGATATTGTTATAGGCAAACGTGGCGCTCACGATCATGCGAACGACTTGCTCATCTCGTAGCTCAGTAGCTAAAAATTCTGAAAAAAAACTAAACATAAAAGAAAAAGTATATATTAAAAAAAAAAAACCGACTTCAAATATCAATGAAATGTATATGGGACTACTTCGTAACTATACTAAACCCAACGCACAAAGAATTTTCCAAATCGTTTCATAAATGATTGAGTTCTGAGCTAACAAACATAAAAAAAAACAGAATCGAATAGAGAACCTCCTCCTTTTTTGGAAGTTGTTTAAAAATTTTCCATTATACACTAATCTCAGATAAAGCAAAGAAAGCTAAATATTGCGAGTACTGCGTAGGTAAAGTATCCAGCCTACTCGAAGACACTAAAGGTTTTAGGCGCTTTGATTCATTGATTTGCTGACAGAACTGCTCAAAAGAAAGGACCCAGGCGAGCCTCAAAGTAAAATGTCAGTGATTGTAAAATATACCTACGTAAATAAAGAAAAGCTTTCGCAAGGAGGCGTAAAAAGGCTTTTAAGACCTCTCTTAAGTCCCAAAAGCACTTGGTTTTAGAACTTCATCAAAGTTCGCTCTGGACAAATTCTTCAACTACGACCGTCGTCCTTTCTCTGGGTCATAAAGTTTCTTTCAAAACTAGAGCATAAATATTTTGCCAATACGAATCAATATGTGGAAATAATGGCATATGAGAGACCGAATGCCGTATTTTGTAACATAACAGTCGCTTATACCGTCGTCAGTAGCTCACCAATGGCATTTTGACAAATAGCATATTATTTTATTTTTTTACTTAATACGCCCAACGATCACATACATAATTATATCTAGGCCCCTAACTAGGATTTCCTGTATCTTAGGAACTAGGAACTATGAGAACCATTATCCCAACGGGGCAACTGCAACTGCGGATCATCTTGGGTACGCTGCCAACTGGTAGTGGGCTATCTATAGTCCTAAATATTTAATGGTCTGTGGGTTGTCCAATTGCTTCTCCTTGTAAGTAGTTATTTTAGTTTTTGTAAGTAGAATGCACAGTAGTTTTCATTAATAAATTACTTTGTACAAACATAATCCCTTCGGGAATTGAATAAGTATGAGTTCAAAACAGTGGCGTATGAGTTCAAAACAGTGGCGTATGAGTTCAAAACAGTGGCGTATGAGTTCAAAACAGTGGCGTATGAGTTCAAAACAGTGAATTAATTAATTATAATCATCGTCAGCCTATTGCAGTCCACTGCTGGACATTGGCCTCTCCAACTGCGCGTCAAATCGTCCTTTTGACAACGATTCGTATTTACAGCGAGACAGATTTTTTTATTGTTATTTTATTTATTTATTCTTAGATTCACAGATTTTTTAGTAATATATAGCTAGTTACATAAAATTTGAACTTAAGCCAAAAAAAGAATCTACATTATGTAACTTAACTTTATTATATCTATTAATAACATGAAACTAAAACTAAAAACCTTAAAAAATATAATACTAAAATATATTTAAAAGGAGTCCCTTTAGGCAAGGTTCCGAAGATACTGGAAGCGTTCCCCCTTTGAATAGCTAGACTAATTCTTTGTCCGAAGTAGCTGCCAGCTCAATTAACTTAACAATTTAGGTATGTATTATATTGCGAGAACAGATGTTAATGTTGAAGCAGTCTCAGCTAATGTAAAGTGTAACACACAGATACATGTATTTGAAAATTAAAAAAAAAACAATAATAAAATTAGTGCATATTTAACTCTGTGATCGTGTGTGTAGATGAGTTCTTTGATGATATAAAAGCTGCTCATTGACACATACTTTTTTTCATACGTATGGAGTACCTACCTATGACAACATATTTATTTATTACAATACTTAGTTACAAAGTATTTTTATTTTTATAAGATTGTATTTAATAATTGAAAAAGGTTTATTATACAATTTCTTGACTTGACTTGTAAAATATTTTTATCAATAAATGATTGAATTGAATTGAATTGAATTGAATTCTGCAATAAAAATCGCGTGTTGCAAGTTCTGTGTCGAATGTAACAGGGTGTGTGAGGGTAAGGGTAAGTGTATGTGTGTGTGGTGTGATATTAAGGGCATGTGAGTGTTCGTGGATGAAGGTGTGAGTACGAACGTTATATTACATATTTTATTTGCACATTTTGTTTAAAGCCAATAGAAAATGTCACCAAATTTAAATACCTTGGTCGCTACTTTACGGGGAATTTGAGTCACCAAGAAGAAGTAAGATGCAGAATTGGACAAGCAAAGGCTGCTTTCCACAAGATGTCCCGGGTTCTTTGCGACCCCAAGATACAATTTGCGATTAGACATCGCATATTGAGATGTTATGTCTGGTCCACCTTATTATACGGTTGCGAAACCTGAGTCCTACTCAAGGAAATCTGCGACCGGTTGAAGGCGTTTGAGATGTGGACACTGCGGAGAATGCTAAAAATACCTTGGACTAGCTTCACCTCAAACGCCAAGGTACTTGAAAAGGCAAATCGCAACCGAGAGTTATTGACAACCATTATGAAACGCAAGGCTGCCTTTTTCAGACATCTTATGAGAGGATCCCAGTACGAGTTTCCAAGGTTGATCCTCGAAGGCAAGATTCCGGGGAAGAAAAGCCCAGGACGTCCACGGCGTAAATGGTTGGACGACATCAAAGTATGGACTGGACTAAGCTACCGAGATCTCAAAAGCCAGCGTGGGATCGCAAGAAATATTGCCTACTGACCTCCAAACTTCAGTATGAAGATGGCACCCGATGATGATGATTTTGTTTAAAAATGTGTCGTCATCAAAAGTGCAAACGCAGGTTTATTCTCTTTAAAAACTCTCTAAAGTTTTGAGAAACAAGTCTGACAACACTAAAATGTCAACAACATCATACACAAAGTTCCTGCTGCATACACACACATACATATTCAAATTATGTTAAACAATGTATAACTTGACGCTCTCGGGCTAGTTAGACCACTTGAAATGCGGAGTTCGCTAACTTAATATTCTTGTAGTTTGTTTCAAAGCAACCGCGTTGTTGTTTTAGTAGTCCGAAACAGAATTGAAGAGTTATTAAGTAAAGTTTTCAGAGGAAATAAACTTTAATACATTGTTACGCGATCTTTTGATATTTACTTTTTCATTTTATGAGACGAGCAAGTCGTTCAATTTGTCGTTATGTTTTCAGCACCATCCAGAACTTTGTTTTGCAAAATCCTGCGCGGCGCTGCACTGCGCTCGTCACCCTCAGACAATTAGCTGTTGAGTCTCATAATGCCCAATAATTTCACTGGCTACAATGCCCTTCAAGCCTGAACACAGTAATGATTGCGCACTACTGCTTGGTGGCTGAATAACTGGCAAAGCGGTGGTACCCACCCAGACGGCATCTTGCATACGAGAAACCTACCACCAGTAAAATATTAAAAGTAAAGCAGATTTAGATAAAAAGCAAAAATATAAAATAAATACAAGCTTACACAAGCGCACACGGAAATGACGTCATGCACTGTGTTGGTGTTTTGTAACACATAAAAAATGTCAGAATCATAAGATTTTGTTTATTGATTTAAAAATATAAAAATATTGATTGAATGAGCTTTTGGATTCGATAAACATTCGTTCAAACTACATTTTAGATTTTTTTTCGATCACTGTCCGATCCCCTATTCACAAATGAGATGAGAAACTGCGATATCTGAACGCCTGATCAATGTTAACCGTTGATTAAAGCTCGGCTCTATCGACGATTAATAACACACAGAGATAAGTACGGCAATCGATTTAATCAACGATTAACATTAATCAAGCCTTCAGAAGCTCGGTGATTGGCTGTAATTCTTTTTTGGGGTTCCGTGTAGGGTCGAAGCGGAATTCTATACCTATATTGATTTCGCTCATAATCTGTGATCTGTATGTCCGTAAATTATTTAAAGCGAATACATATGTGTTTGTTACCACTTCGTGTAAGGTCAGAAAGGATTTTGATGAAATCAAGGTCCTTTAGGTCCTGGAATAGGTTATCACTCCGTTAGTTCTTTCCATCCAAAGGTTATCTGGAAGATATCGCTTTTAGCGATAATTCCGCCCATTGTACTGTATGTAAGCCAATTCCTGTACCTTGGTATTCTTTGTTATGGTGTACAATAAAGTATATTTGTATTGTATTGTATTGTATTGTATTGTATTGTATTGTATAGAACACTTTCATCGAGGAACTTTTCATTGAGGAAGCAACTATAACAAAAAAATTATCCGCGGGTGAAACCGAGGGGCGCAGCTAGTATAGAATAGAATTGATTATAACTCTATTGTATATAACTTATATATTATGTATAAGTAAATAACTCTTTCAACATCATCATCATCAGCTCATTACGTTCCCACTGCTGGGGCACGAGCATCTCTAATAGAAAGAGTATGGTCCAGTGCGGGTTGGTGGATGTCACATGTCCTTGAATTTTGTGATAAATTCTTGAACATGCCGGTTTCCTTACGTTTTCCTTCACCGTTTTTAGAGCGAGTGTTAAATCCGCACATAACTTAAGAAAGTCAATGGTGCGGAGCCAGCGGGATTCGAACTCGGGTACGTCGGATCGAAAGTCGCACGTGCGCCCACTGAGCCACAATCACTCTCACCCTATATGGACATCTTATTGCTCTAAGCGATCTCTTCCAGAGATCCCAGAAGTGGAGAAATGTAGACAAAAAATTACATGGACGGTGTTATTTTATATAAACTTTCTCTATATTCTGTCTAAGCAAATCAGGGCCCTGATTCAATATAAAACTGACAAGCATGTGGAAAAAAAATAACTCAATTCCGTGACACTATACTGACATAAAAATATACTGACTTTAATAAAACATAAATCAATATACATTAAAATGACTAAATGTACTCTCGCACTGACTTGCAAACGCCCTTACAGGGCTCATGTACCAACATAAGATGTAAATTAAGACCTACATGATAAATATATGTACATGAATGCAATTAATAAATAAATAAATAAAATATAACAAGTTAGCGATTCCTTGCTTCTAAATTACGAAACGACATCTGCGAAATTTGTATTCTCTATGACGCGTCATATATATGAATGCGTCATAGTGATGTCGTTTATTAATGAAGGAATCGACGTGATTTCGAAGTAAGGAATCGCTAACTTGTCATAGTGAATTAGGGCCTAGTGCAGATAATTACCGCGTCGGTTCGCATTCCGTACAGCATTATAAACGCTCTCAAAGCATTTGTTGTGTCATGTCAAAGAGTAACTTTGGCCTCAGCGCTTTGTGTTAACTTGCTCTTAGTTAAACGATGCGATGTCATTAGCAACACGTTGAAGCTTTAAAAAAAAAGCTGGTATTTTAATATTTTCATTTAAATTATATGTATGTTAGTTTTAAGGTATATATTTATATGAGCCGTAGAATAAGTAAATAACATCTGTAACTTATTTTAATGTTACCTGAAATAAAGATTAAATATACAAATAAAATAATTTTGTATTCTCTATGTTTTAATTAATTGATCATATTTTACTCAGAACTTCAGGAAGGTAAGCGGAAACACGGAGGCCAATTTCTGAGGTATAAGGATGTGCTTAAGAGACACTACCGAGTGTGAAACTACCGAGTTAGAAACACAAGCTGACAATCATTTGGAATGGAGGCGATCAGTGCAGCAAAATGTATACACATCTGAAAACAAACAAAGGAGAGACCTTGATGCGAAACGAGACCACCTAAAAGTAAACCTCCTTCAAACATAGTTTATAATTACGTGAACGGTGTCCTCACATGTAGCACATGTAATCGTACGTTTACAGCTAAAATTGGATTCGTCAGTCATGTGAGGATGCACCAAACACGTACAGTAACTTAACCTAAGTCAGTTGCCGTAGCCAAACGGCTAGGAACGCATCATCATCATTAACCGACTTCAAAAAATGGAGGAGGTCCTCAATTTGATTGTTTTTTTTCTTTGTTACCTCAGGACTCTGTCATTTATAAACCGATCAGAAAAAATATATTTGAGTTGGGTTCAGTATAGCTACGAAGTGGTCTCATATAAATTTCATCAATATTCGACGTTGGACTTCGAAGATATATCAAAATTGAAGTCGGTTTTTTTATAAAATGTTTTTTTGTTTATCTAGTTGCGCCCCGCGGTTTCACTCGCAGTTTCTCGGCACAAAAGTATATTATGTCCTTATCCAGGATCTAAAGAACCTACATATCAAATTTCATCAAAATCCGATCAGTGCATTTTGCATGATTGAGAAACAAACATCCATCCATCTTCACAAATTTTCACATTTATATTATTAGTAGTATGTTTATTTAGGGGCTTGGGGAGTTGTTATAATATATTAACTGTGCCCCACAGTCTCACCCTTAGTTTCCCGGGATAAAGAGCTATGTGCTAATCCAGGGTATCAGCTATCCCCATTCCAAATTTCACTCAAATCCGTTGAACCGTTACAGCGTGAAGAAATATCAAAGTTCAAAGTTCTTTATTCATTTTTGGCATCACAGACGCACTTACGAACGTTAATTATCACTAATGACTACACTATATAACTCTACCACCGTATTGGAAAAAGAAACACTACTCAGAATATACGGCAAGAAACTGAGGGGCATTTGGTTTAGAACTTTTGTTACAATATTTTATGTTTCAAATACACTTACTAGAAGATGGTGCGCTGACCCCAAAGTGAGTCTTGGCCTCCGACAACAAAAGGCACCACTGGTCTCGGCGTTGCGCGGTCTCTTCCCAGTCGAACAGCTGCAGTTCGCGAAGATCCTTCTCGACCTTGCCTAGCCAGCGGTATCGAGGCTGTCCGACCGGGCGACGACTCCTGGATTTACCCAGGAACGCCATCTTAGCAGCCCGATCATTGTCCATGCGCACGACGCGACGTGGCCGAGCCATCGAAGTCTGTGTGCCTTGACCTCACCCATGATGTTGGGTTCAGCAAACAGCTCCTCCACCTCTCTGTTCTCCCTAACTCACCAACTGCCGTCGTCTTTACACACTAGCCCGAACATTTTTCGGAGTGCTTTTCTCTCGGTGACCAAAAGTTGTCTCTCTTCCTTCTGGGTTAGGAGGTAAGGATCGGACACTTACATCCAATCTTTCGCATTTATAATTATAATTGTTATGTGACTTAATGTGATATATATACAAGATTATTATTGGTAGGAACTGGTTTGAATAGAATATAGAAACGCTAAATTACTCTTTATTGCGTCGTTGCGAGAGTCGCTATTTCTTTAAATGCCTTCACAAAGTAAGCCTTCTGTACTTGTTCTATTAATTATTCTGTTACCTACTTAACACTCAAGAATGAATTCTCGCGTAAATAATACCGACCCCTCGCAAACAAAATCGTCAAAGAGTGACGTCATGGAAGAACTGCTAAAAGTTTTTACGAGTTTCCATGTTTTTCGAAGCTGAGCTTTTTCGAACAAGGAAAACGAGTGACTTCAACCTCGTGTCAATATTGGTTTATCTACTTCTTTTGTCTCAAAGTCAAAGAATTTGCAAAGTCGCACAAAATCAGTATATAGGCTGGCCTCATACAGCGGGAATTCCTCTCTGAATTCAGAAACGAAATTTATATTCTGGATTCAGGCACATATGCCGCACACAAACTTAAAAGTTCAGATTAATCGATCTCAAAAAATTTTAATCTAAAAAATTTGAGTATTTGTAGAAAATAGTTAAATTACATGAATTTCTGTGCTTTCCGAATTCATATTATTAAGAAGATTCAAATTGAGTGTAGAAACTATTCTAATGAAAATACTATAATTAGGTTAGTGCTCAGATGTAAAAACCACACAATCGGTCACCCATCCAAGTTGTGACCGCTGCAAATGTTGCTTAACCTGGAAGATCTTAATGAACGGCTAGGCGAGCTACGCTTCAAGCACTAATTTTATTCTTACTGATTTATATTCCAGCACCTACCTTCCTACGTATATTATAAATGCGATAAATTAAGAGAATGCCGATGGATGAATGGATGGATGAATCGCACTTCCTATTTCTCTTCACAAAATGTGTCAAAGTGGATTTTAAAGTATTTTTAAAAGGTAGACTGACCCAAAAACGTCTGAAAACGAAAAGGTTACCTTTAGAATTCTTATTTTACGACAGCTTTGGAACGTTAAAGGCTGCCCAGGATAGTCGTAGAGGGTTTATAGTGGGAGAGACCGTGACCGTTTTGAACAAGGTCTTCCACAAAGATTCTAGTTTGTACAAAACTCGTGGTAGGTCTCACGTATGCGGGAGGCTGTCTGGGTAGGTACCACCGCTTTGCTAGTTAATCTACCGCCAAGCAGTAGTGCTCAAGTATTACTGTGTTCCAGTTTGAAAGGTATTGTAGCCAGCGAAATTACGTGGCATATGAGACTTAATATCTGGTTTTTCGGGGTGTTCAGTGCAATGCAGCACTGCAAGTTATCTACATACTGCACCTACTGCATTCGCTACCTGGCTAGGAAAATAGATTTTTCTTAAATCCAATGATGCAGTTTTAGTTTTTTTCAAAATCAGCCTCGACGCTCTTTTGAGAATTTTTTGCCATACCAGATTCGACCATCCACGCCCACTTCTAAAATTTCATTTATAAAAGAAATATGATTATAAAATTCCTTACTTGAAATGAACGTCGACTCTCCTCCTATATGCTTGTACAAGATTTATATGACCTCAGCACTTTTGCGGGTACACATTTTACGCTGTACTGACATATGTGCACTTTTTATTAGTTATATAATATGTGTAGTGCTAGTATGGGAAAGAAAGTAAATTCAAAATGCGTGTGAAAATGAACGGTTTTGTTAAGCTAAACAGCGCCGTTCAACTAGCGGCCTGAATGATACTCAGCCATTTGATCAAACAGCTAGGCAAATGACTTGGATCGATGACGTTTAATTACTTGCCTAGGCTGTTCATTTATAAAGCCTACTTTTCAAAGTTTAATAAAAAATAGTACAATGGAAGACTGTAGTGACAATAAAAATGAATATAGCTGAAGCCCTCGGTAGGTTAGGGTGCGGTGGCCCAAGGACTACCCCCGCCGCGATAGATTATAATCTACCGAGAAAATAATGCTCACAATCTTTCAACAGTTTACAATCTCGCGTAGGATACATCTATGTTTGACAGCCTCTGTAGTGTAGTGGTTTGGCAGGTTGGCTCAAATCTCATACACCAATGAGGTTGCGGGCTCGATTCCCGCGACGGGACAAATGTTTGTGCACAGAAAAAAAGCGCAATCATTTGTTTCGTGTCTGGGTGTTGTGGGACAATGGTCCTCATAGTTCCTGGTTTCCTAGATACAGGGAATCCTAGTTAGGGGTCAGGATCAATGTATGTGATGGTTTAAAAAAAAATGTTTAACCCATGCCTAAGCATTAGCCAGCCAGTTTATTAAATGTTGTAATAGACGCTTTGGCTGAATATCATTCAGGCCGCTAGTTGAATGGTACTGTTTAGTAAAGAGGCTAGGCTGTTGATTGAACGGCGATTTAAGCTAGTTGGCTATTAACTAGCTTAATTCGCTTTTTTTATAGAATAGTAGATAACCCTTCACTTCCCTTCACTACGTACTATAGGTTAGTGTCGGTCCTCATTTGCGACACGAAGCAAGCAACTGAAATCAACCTAAATTATTGGTTCCTGATATTTCCCAAGCTTGCCTCTGCAATATCTGTTTGGTTCAATGGAAGGCGGTAACTATTCCGAATGCGATTTCAGAGCAGGCGCCAAACTTCCGCCGTGTTGTGGGGACTACTTCTTGTAATCGAACTCACTCGTAACTCGAATGGAACTTCCATGTAGTGCAGTCACCAGTGTGTTATTACTGTGAATAAAAACGCATAAAATATTGTGACAAAAGTTGTAAAAAAATGCCCTTGTTTCTTTTTGTATCTTCCGAGTTCTTTTTCCGATACTGTAGAAGAGTCGTTGTAATAATTGACGTTCAGTGCGTCTGTGATGCCAAAAATGAATAAAGAACTTTTGAACTTTACTTTATTAATCTAACTGCATAAACAATAATTTGATGTCATTTATTTAGTATCTCTCAACGTACTTTTGCTCATAACGTAGCTGCACACACACTATAGTTATTTCATTTATCACCTGGAAGACTGGTAGATAATGCTAAATAGCATTAAGTCTTTCCTTGTACCATTTTTGTGCAAAACCATTAAATATGAACGTTGAGCTGTGTGTACTGATTTGAAAGGTCTTGCCCGCGTTAAGCCGTGCTAACGCGGGCGAGCAAGCTTGCAACGCCACCAGTAGCAATACTTTATTATCGATAATTTTATTATAACTTTATTATCGTATCGATACTTTCATACTGGTATTTTATGGATTTACCGGTAACAGTATCGGTCCCTAAAGTCCCTCATTACGAGTCTTCCACTATTATTACCACGTTTTTTTAAGTCACTTTCTTGTTTGTCTATCTGCCTGTCTTTCCGGGTGAAATATTGTAACTCAAATTTCGAGCACTTTCCGATTTGCTATCCGGCTGAAACTTTCAGGGTAGCTCAGAACTCGATGAAAATACATCCTAAATCCGTGTATTAGCATGCAATGCCGACCTAACCTAAAAGGGCACATAAAGACGTGGTTTATATTTTTTTTTTAACTGCCACTTTCTTGTTTAACTAATACTTTTTTACAAGACGGCCTCTTGCATACTAAAGACCACCAGCCGCCAAGTAAAAGTAAGTATAAATTGAGTCAAACGTAATGGCGGCTGACAGACGTACCACGTGACCTGCGCAGTAACAAAATTGCATACAAAATTGTATCTGCGCAGATCACGTGATGCGCCAGTCAACCGCTATCAAGTTTGGCGCGAATTATACTTCGCCGTTGCATCCTCGAGATTTATATAATTCACAAGGTAGTTCCACTCCATGAGCTGGGCATCAAGCACAATTTTAGAGCTGTCAAAAATAAAAAGCACAAAATGACTTATTTACAACTCCCGCCCTAGAGGGCGCCACTAAGCTCTGTCACCTCATTCGCTTTTTGTGTGCGGGCATCGTAGCATCGAAATTCTTTAATATTTTTTCTTAATCAAGTAATTAGTGTTTTTATCGTCTATTTAACAGTTAATTTCAGTTTAAGTGCTATGTGAATAAGAAGTCGTAAGGAGTCTTGATCTGAAGACCATAATAAAGGTATGAAACACACGAAATAAAACTCGTGAAACATTTATAACGGCATGAAAGTTCCGATAGCAACTATCAGGGTGAGAACTTACCTATTTTTCCGCCTTGACTTCCAATCTTCATGTTTAATGTTAATCAAGAAACAGTATTTACTACAATGTAGGTTATGTTAACTACTTAACGATGCAGTTGTGTATTTGTTGAATCTGTATTTCTATTTTCGTTACGAAGGAAACTGTGTAGTACTCTGGAAGGATTCATTATTGAAAAGGTCATAATAAAAAATAAAAAAAATACCTTATGCCTTCATTTGCCTTAATTTTTAAAAATAAGTAAAAAAAAAAAACATGTTTTAATATCATAACATCTTTAAATAATACGTATGACAAAATACTGACTAAATAATAAATTTACTGGGCTTAGTAACCAGACAGAATAATTTCACAACTACCCTCAGTTATAAATTTTTATGCGACTAAATATGCAACTTCAGTACTTAAAAAATAGATATTATGCTAAGACAATATCATGAATGCATCACATTGTAATGCTTTTATTAAGTCCTATACAAAAATCAAGTGCCTTGGAACTATGACGCGATCACAGTCGTGCACAATCTTTTTTAGCGCCACGACTTGTTCGTAGTGAAGAAGTTAAGAGTCAGAACACGGTCATAACATTTGCGTTGCCTTTCTTACGTGCAACGACCACATTTGAACTATTTTTTATTGCCTAATGCAACAAATTGAGTGCCTTAGAACTATGATGCGGTCATAGTCGTTCACAATCTTTTTTAGTGCCGCGACTTGGTCTAGTCAAGTCAAATAGTTAAGAGTCATAATACGGCCGTAACATTTTCGCCGCCTTTCTTTTTGCAACGGCCACATTTGATCTATTTTTATAGCCAAATGCAATAAATTTAGTGCCTTGGAACTATGATGCGGTCATAGTCGTACACAGTCATTTTAAGGGCCACGACTTGGTCGTAGTCATGGAGTCATAACATATTCATGACTTTTGCGTTGCCTTTCCTTCATGTCACGCCTATATTAATTTGATAAATTGTTATAGCCTAATGCAAAAATTGAGTGCCTTGGAATTATGACGCGATCATAGTCGTCCATAGATCAAATTGTCAATCAAAGCGATGATAGACGTGCACAACATATAATTAAGTGCCTTGAAACAATGACGCGATCATAATCGTGCATATTTTAAGAGTTACGACTTCGTCGTAGTCAAGTAATTAGGAGTTATAACACAGTCATGTTTTCTGCGATACCTTCTTTTCACCCAACAGCCACATTTGATATATATATTAGCCTAATGCAACAAATCCAGTGCCTTGGAACTATGATGCGATCATAGTCACACACATCATTGAGTGCCTTGGAACTATGACGCGGTCATAGACGTGCACAACGACAAATTGAGTGCCTTGGAACTATGATGCGATCATAGTCATGCATATTTTTAATTTTAACTAATTCAATTTAGTCATCTTTTGATATTTTGCATTGTTCTTATGTATATTTTAGCGTTACGACTTCGTCGTAGTCAAAGAGTCAAGAGTCATACCACTATCATGACTTTGGGGTTGCCTTATCTTCATGCGACGCCCACATTTGATGTATTTCTTATAACCTAATACCTAAAACAAATTGTGTGCCTTGGAACTATAATGCGATCATAGTGGTGCATTTTTAGCGGTACGATTTGGTCGTAGTCATGCAGTTAGGAGTCATAACACGATTATGACTTTTCTTCCTTAATGATACGCCCACAGTGGCAGAGGCCCAGTATACGCCCACTATGGAAAACTGTCTAGCCGTAAAAATAGCAGATTTTAACGTATGCGTATAATGTTCGCTCAACTGATCTTACAACAAGTTAATATTCACAATGAATAGATTCCAGTGGCATACTACTTACTTATGGTGACGTCACCGCGTTCTGCGGTGGCTTCTTCTTGATCTAGACTTTAACTAGTAGAACACGAACGTTCTTGATGCAAATTATATTAAGCTTTATGCAGCCTACTGTTGTGTGATGAAAGATAAACAAGAAGTTTTTGGATCGGAGATTGAAAAGGAAATCTCTAAACGTTGGGGGCGTATCTATCTTATATAGTGACATCAGACCTGAAAAAGGCTTTCACTGAAAATGTTCTTGTATAAATTTTCAGTTAATGGGTATAAAACCATCTAAGTTGACTCTTCAACTAATAAAAACCAGCGCGAGCTAAAGAATACATAAATCTATCTGTCAGATCTCGTCGGTCATCCTATCTTATTAGAAAGGATATGGAAAAGCTTAAAAATTCGATCAAATTATTATATTAGGATTACGCCTTACAAACACAATAAATCAAAGCAACCTGATTTAACGTATATTACGCTAGATAAATTCTTTCCTCTTCGGAAAAATCCTTGTAGTTATAATACTGAGGCAAATGAATCTGTTTAGAAATCTGGCTTTCAGGTTAAGAAGGCTAAAATGATGAATGCTTTGATGTCGAAGTAAATAGTTAGTCAGCCAGAAAACCGAACAGGCAAAGTAGCCAAAGGTATCGGGATACACCGGGGTATCGTATCACGACGTGGACTGCACCGGCGTCGTTACCAGGAAGTCAGCCAGAAAACCGAACAGGCAAATTAGCCAAAGGTATCGGGATACACCGGGGTATCGTATCACGACGTGGACTGCACCGGCGTCGTTACCAGGATCCATGGAAGTCACAATCTATGCCACAATCCAAAACTCGTTAGAGGTTTTTTCCAAACATGGAAATTAATTTCGAAAGACCCCTTTATCTATCAGCACAGTTGAACTGTGGTATAAAATGCTTATAAAATATCATTACTGAAACCATTATTTTTTTTTTTCTCACGGTATAATATACGATATAATAATACCCAACAATACTTGAACTTATCTGATTCAAAACTAATAAATATAAATTTAGGAATAGAACCAATCAAACCGTCCAATATCTGCAGCTGTTGTGATAAGTACCATTCAATGATTTACCTTTAGGTAATATTTTTTATTTTATATAAATTCCGAACTCGACTTGGTGATCACTGTAGTTCAATTGGGCAGAACCCTTCCCTTCTAATTAATGTTGAGATGCGGGTTCGAGTCTCAGTAGCCATGCGTTGTTTAAAAAAAATAAACTTTTTTTCAGCATTTTGTGAATTATGCGTTAATGCCTAATAAAAATATGGCGGCCAAGAATCAGTGATTAAAATTTGAGGAGCAGATATTCGAATGTCAATGTCAAATGGACTGCTCGGCCGACAGTGCCAATCTTCTTTCCTAAGCTCTTCAAACCTGTAATATCCTTACTCGGAATCACGTATACCAGCTTGTTCCAAATCACATTCTTGATTTGGGCTAAATTCAATCAAGTCCATAGACGGTTACCCACATTAAAATTAGACAATGTAAAATGTCTATTATATTTTCGGGTTACAGTTCATAAATGAATAACCAAAAAGGAATAATGATAATATTAATACACATTAAAAAAAAAAACAGTTAAAGAATCCTAACATAAATTATAACCGCAAAATGGTCATAATTTTCTTATTGAAAATACGTTATTTGGTAATAACAACATTTTACTGTGTCATATATAATTAGTAACGGACGTTACTCGTATGTGCTGGAGATTTTCCCTGACACTTCTTTTAACTGGGTGGAGTATCATGTGTGATAATACGATAAACAAGAGCCAGTTATTATTTTTCCCATTTTAAAAATTGACGAACAATATTAACAATGGGCAACTGGCGTCATGGTCATTCTTTACTAGAACAGTCAACCATAGTATCCTTTGTTCCAATCTCTGGCATGTTAAGAACCAATACTGTTTTATACATATCATGTCAGGAAACAAGTTAGCCTTTGCACTTCAACCAGAAACAGACAAAATTATTCTAAATTTTGTTTCAAATATATTCCCAACGATGACTACTCCAAATGGTAGGCTCTGGCCGTGGTTGTAATACCACCCACCGAACAAAGCCATGCCGTTAAGCGACCTAGTCGTGTTTCGGGATGATGTTCGGTGAACCATCGGGGAGACGGGTCTGAGCAGCCGCTCAACTGCCGTCTCTCTCTAGATCTATGTGCTCCATCTTAGGCCACATCATCGCTTCACATCAGGTGAGATAGTGGCCAAACATAGATCTATTAAGTGTAAAAAAAAAAAAAAAAAAAAAATGACAACAAAATAAATGGCAGTTTCAGGACGATGTGTTCAATCACCATCCTTTATATAGAATGTATGAAATCGTAACCAATTACGCAGTAATTTCTAATAGATTATAAATTTGCCGGGAACAGTAACTTTTGTCATACAAACATATAAGTTGTAAGGCGTTTGTTGCCTTTACTTTCGATCAGAGGTTTGAACTTTTTTGTCATGAAAAGAAAACCTTGTACATAATACGAGCATCTCGTTAGAAGGTAGATAGATCAAAAGGATTATATGTGACAGTTGAATAAACACTGCGATTTTCTCTGCATACTTGTGATGCATAAACCTTAGCAGCTTACTTACGGAGTTTTCTATTGACCTTATCAAATAAGCTGCCGTATAATATGAGTACTATTTTGCTAAAGCGGTGTAGGATTCTAACTAAATTATGTTAAATCATAATTTATATTATACAATTGTTATTAAAATATTACATATATGTGTTGCCCATATAAATATTTTTACTCTGAGGAACATGAAAATTTCGCAAAAGCTCTAAACATCTACCTTGTGAATTATATAAATCTCGAGGATGCAACGGCGAAGTATAATTGATGGTTAAACAAACTTACCAAGTGAAGTTTGACCGTAATTATACAAGCCGTTGCATCCGAAGAGATTTATACTAATAACCCACCCGTGCCCTAATTTGTTGTCACAAACCCTTACAAATATTAAGTACCTACTAGTAGTTTACTTAACCTGTTTTGTGGCCTTAAGATTTTGCGAAATGTTGTTGTCTCTAAATCAAATGAGGTGACAGAGCTTAGTGGCGCCCTCTAGGGCGGGAGTTGTAAATAAGTCATTTTGTGCTTTTTATTTTTGACAGCTCTAAAATTGTGCTTGATGCCCAGCTCATGGAGTGGAACTACCTTGTGAATTATATAAATCTCTTCGGATGCAACGGCTTGTATAATTACGGTCAAACTTCACTTGGTAAGTTTGTTTAACCATCAAGTATACTAGAGTCCGTAGTACCGTCGCTCCATTTCAAATGAGTCTGTTTTCGCTCTACTGAGGTAGATATACGAAGCTTTGAGTTGTGAATTAGAATGCGCCTGCTTAGATGTGCTTGGGACGGGCATTAGACCAGATTCAGCTCGTTTGGGATTTGAATTTGGTACGAAATTGTATTCGGAAGCTGAATTCAGGCCTGTTCGAATATAGAACACGATTTTTGTTAAAAAGGATATTTGGTGAGAGTATTGGACTTGAAGCTAAGTATAACTTAGCTACTTTAGCCAAAGTTTATTCCATCGTCTTAATATTTTGTTTTTGCTTTTACCAGTCTAAATCTAATTACATTTTACTATATATTATTACAATAATCAATCACAACGAGCAGAAAGTCGGCCAAATGTCATTTTTATATAGTAGACATTCCGCCAATTCGAACAAAGCGTTTTCATTCCACGTTTATAGTGCGTACTGCTAAGGAATGGAACTCTTTGCCGTCTTCTCTGTTACCTGATAACTATAATTTGGGTGAAACGCATATGTAGTGTAATCACACTACATATTTTCATTGCGTTTCAGTTATGAGATGAATTTCCGCAACGAGTGACGTTTCACGCCTGATTCCATTGCATTATAATTTGGGTATCTTCAAATCTACAGTGAATAGGTATCTTCTAAAACTACATGCTCCATCTTTAGTCACATCCTTGCTTAACAGGTGAGATGGTCGTTAAAGGTAGATTTATCATTAATAAAAAAAATACAAAAATAATTCATAACCTAACACTTTTGTGCTATTAGACAAAACTCATGAGTTTTAAGAGAGCTTACAGCGAGTGCCAATATAACATTACTTTGAGTGGATAGTAGTTCCCCAAATGGTAGAAGTTCTGCTCAAATCGCTTTCGACGTAAGTTTTGAGAACTAATAATGTAGATTGATTTCTGCTAGTTAAATTGTGAACACTTTGTCCGAAGAACCGACGTAACAAACCTGTAAATCATTTTTTTTTTAATTTGTTTATTGTTATTTGTTAATCATTATTTTATTTATAATGAGTATTTCGACTCACGATAGTTTCCAAACTTTAAAACTGTTACTGCCTATTATTATTGTTTCTTGGTAAATGGGCTTACGATGGGTAGAGATCGCTTATTAGCGATAAGACCGCCCATTGTACTACTCAAATTTTTAAGTTCTATTTTTATTTGTTCTTGTTATGTTTTTGGTGTACAATAAAGCGTTATCAATCAATCAATCAATCAATCATACGTTTGACGACATCTCGCGTGATGGAAAGCGAAGCTGCGGCGTAAGATGGAACACGCTTCCCCATGAGATGCCTATTCACTCTAGACTTAAAGAGACACAAGTTGTAGCTGTTTGGGAACAAAGTTTTGGGAACTTATAATTCGGAAACTTTAAGTCCTAATTTTACTATCGAGGTGATTGTTAAAGTTTGTATTAACCAATGTTTTTTGTAACTAAGTGGTGAGACGAGCAAGTCATTCACTTGATAGTAAGTGATTAATCATCACGTTTGTCAATTCTGTAACCATCATGCTTACAACCAGGTGAATGACATTATAAATATACGAGATCGAAAGTAAAAAAAACAAAATTACTTTTAAACGTTATATACTCATAGTGCAAATCAATTAAAATACGATAAGAATTGTAACTTAAGGTATCATAACTCTGGTAAAAAGGTAAGCATGTCTTTCCCATACTCAAATTGAAGTCCGAGCCCAGATGAGAAATTTGAAAACTGACTACCACTCATACCATACACTAACTGATCGATAAAACATAGTTCAAAGTATCCTCGTCGCCGTCGGTCCTATTTCCGGACATTTTACCACCCTGCATTTAATTAAAACAAGATATGACTATAAAACCTCTGTAAATTAATTTTTACGCCCCTGTGTAATCATAATTTAATAAAAGGCGAATTAATTATTAAGTAATTTCGAGTCATTATTGAATCTCACGCTTCGTTCATTAGGCGACGTTAAATTAACTTTATTATTAATTTTCGCTAACAAGGAAAGTTTTCGTGTAGGCTGGAAGGTCTTTGTGTACCTTACTTTCTCTATCTATCTTGTAAAGGACCGTTTTAGACCTGAGAAAGACCGTTTTATTCTTGAGAGAGGTCTTTTTTGTTGTCTTCTAAACTATGATCATTGACTAAACTTGACCTAGTTCTTTTAATTTCAGTTCAAAATCAAAAATAAACGTATACATGGGTGAGTGTATTTACTTTCTATGTCTGTTCTGAAAAAAGACCGTTATAGACCTGGGAAAGACCGTTTCAGTATTGACAAAGGTCTTTTTATGTTGTCTACTAAACAGGACATAGCTCTTTTGATATGTCAGTGTCTGGTCTCAAAAAATATCGTTTGGCCCTGAGAAAGACCGTTTCTGTACTGAGAAAGGTCGTTTAGGTTTTGTTGTATTAGGCCCCTATACGTGACAATTAGTACCAATCTATCTACAGTAACGACGACGGCGGTATAAGAACTCTTTACTCAAGAAGCACAGTTTATTGGGAAAAAAATCTACATCTCTACTTTTAGTCGTGGCAGGTCTTTCGTATGTGGGAGGCCATATGGGTAGGTTCCTCTTTGAGAGTTATTCTGCCGCCAAGCAGTAGTGCGCAAGCATGTGTTCCGGTTTGAAGGACATTGTAGCCAGTAAAATTACTGGGTATTAAGACTTAATATCTGATGTCTCGGGGTGATGAGCGCAGTGCATTGCTACGCAGTACTTTTATGGTATTAAAAGTACTGGGTGGCACTGCAATTGTCATAGGCAAGCGTGGCGTTTACCATCAAGTGAACGAGGTGCTCGTCTTTTACACAGTTCCATAAAAAAAATATAACACAATTGTAGAGATAAAGAATAAGAAAAAAATAGGTATATACCTTTTAGAAATAAACTTACATTCTAAAATGGTTAGTGGATTATCCTGTAATCCTATAGTCCGCTCTAGAACCCTGCAAATACCTACGTAGATAAGCTCGCAAAAAGGTAAGGGGCTAGACCCCAAAAGACATCAAAATAATGTATCCTCTATTACTGATAAAGATATGAATATTATCGGGTTTGACTGTCTTAAATGAGAACCGACATAAGACAAACAAAGCATATTGATCAGCGGCTTATAGCTTTTTTACAAGCTTTTATTTAACCTGCAATGTACCTATGTACTATGTTTGTTCGGATGGAATCTTGGAAGCTGAATCAGAACCACTTCTTCTATGAAGTTGAAATTTTCCATACTTGTCAAAGTCCGATGACAATGCAATATTATGGTGACAGCCAGCTGATCTGATGATAGAAATAGAAGGTGGGCAATAGAACTCCTTGACGGGTAATCGTTAACTACTAGTGTTTGGGCTTATTTTATCTGCTCGCGGTTCCAATTACGAATTTGTTAAAAGTTTGTCTTGAAAAATATGTTTTTAACAAAAATTTGGTTAATAAGTCCCTTTCTTGTTTGTCTGTCTGTCGCTCTGTCTATGGTACCGGGTGGAATCTTGCAACTCAAATTTCGAGCACTTCCCGATCAGCTATACGGTTGAAAGTCTCAGGGTAGCTCACAATTCAGTGACAATGCATTCTTTAAATCCATTTATTAGAATGCAATGCCAACCTAACTTCAAAAGGCGCATAAACACGTGGTTTTTATGAGATATGTTTTTTTTTTTACGCCTAATAGATTCATGTTTGGCCACTATCTCGCCTGATGTGAAGCGATGATGTGGCCTAAGATGAAGCACATAGATCTAGAGAGAGACGGCAGTTGAGCGGCTGCCGTCCCGTCTCCCCGATGGTTCACCAAACATCATCCCGAAACACGATATATATGTATTATAATCTGTCATTTTCTTGGGTTGCTTATAGATTATGGATTTATAATCTGAAATAAAGAATTTAATAATAATAATAGAGCTATGTTTAGCCACTATCTCGCCTAATATGTGTGGATGCAGATGGAATACGTAGATCAGAGGATGACTACAGTTGAGCGACCGCTCAGGCCAGTCTCCCTGATTGTTCACCGAACATTATCCTGAAACACTTTGACCCTTGACAGGTTTGTCTTCCCAGAGATCTATGACGTCCATCTTTAAGACAGTGAAAGTGATCAGATATCCACACTATTAATAAATGCGAATGTAAGTCTGTCTGATGTCTGTTTGGTATCTATTCATAAGTAAATGGCTGAATCGATCTTGATAAAGTTTTTGGCAACTTGATGAAATCATGATGAAATTTTGATGAAACCGTGATGAAATCTCGATAATCTGTCGAATTATGTTCAGTCGAAACAATTACTTGTCAAAATATATTTTTTCGAAGTACGTGTCGTGTCGAAATAAAGAACTGTCGAGGTTCAGGACACCGTATAATTATAGTACAATGAAATGTTGCGCGATGTCAGAAAAAGGTTCCGACCCGGCATAAACTAAGGTAATAAATACCTTAGCACTGATTTTTAGTCGGAACCTACTACCACGAACAGTTAGATAAGATAGCGATAAAAAGGACCCATTGGGTACCTACGGAACCCTAAGACGTAACATACATCCACACAAGATTCCATCAGATAACAAAACCTGTCAATGCGGATTCTCACTTCCTTGGCTACGTGATAATATTACCAACCACCGTGATCACCGCCGTGAACAGGGAACACATATTCCGGGAAGTCAGACTTCCCTTCTTCAGGAATATCGATAATTTGTTATTACGTACTTACAGAAGATAGGAAGGAAATAGTGTTAGCTAAGGTAGGGTGCAGCGATTTTGCACAATATTGTGGCTGTGGCGTTTTTATGACGGTAATTTTTTATTTGTGGTAGGTCTCTTGTATGCAGAACGCTGTCTGGGTAGCTACTATAGCTTTGCCAGTTATTCTGTCGCCAAGCAGTAGTGTGCAAGCATTGCTGTGTTTCGATTTAAAGGGCATTATAGCCAGCGAAATAACTGGGCATATGTGACTTAATATCTGATGGCTCGGGGTGATGAACGCAATGCAATAGCTACGCAGTGCTATTTATGGTATTAAAAGTTCTAGGTGGCACTGTGACACTGTTATCCGATGGAACTATAAAAAAATACATATTATTACGGCTGTTAAGAGGAGAAACGTGTCCTACCAATATAAATACTAAAACGTGGCAAGTACCACGTGGAAAAATATCATCAATCATCATCAACAGCCTGTTTAAGTCCACTGCTGGATATAAGCCTCTCCCAATACACGCCTCTGAGCCCTATCTTCGGCTCTTCTCATGTAGTTGCTGCCAGCTACCTTGCGGAGGTTGTCGCTATATTTGGCCGGAGGGTGTCCTACACTACCTTTGCCTAAACGTGGTCTCCACTCTAAAACTCGCTTACCCCATCGGTTATCGGTTCGACATATGTGACCAGCCCATTACCACTTCAGTTAGCTAATTTGGTGAGCTATGTCGGTTACTTTAGCTCTCTGTCGGCTCATTTCGTTACGAATTCGATCCTTCAGAGAGACCAAAGCATAGCTCGCTGAGTGAGGAAAAATATGTATTTAAATAAATGTTAAAGCAAGAGATATCTAAGAGGATTAGGTACCTATTACTATTCATCGATACACCGATACACAGATTTCTGAACCCCTACTCTCAAATAGGCTCAAATCTGTACCTTCACGTTTACCTTTCGAATTTGGAAGCCAAACGCGAAATCCAATGAGAACATTACGGGGTATATCTACGGCATTACGTTGCGACGCCGTTCTCTACGTTTCGTTATTGCTATCGAATTAGGTCTTGATTTCGTTTCGTTATATTAGTTTCTGTTTTCTATCTGGTCTCAATTGAGCGTTTTGTTACTATAAAATGCCTGATTGGTTTTATTTTAACCAACTTCAAAAATAGGTTCTCAATTCAAATTGAAAATATTTTTTATTTTCAATTTTTTTTTTCGTAGTTGTAACTGTGAGCAGATTAAAATGAGCCCAAACACTAGTAGTTCACGATTATCTGTCAAGGACTTCAATTGCCCACCTTCCGCCTCCATCATCAGATCAGCCGGCTGTCACCATAATATTGCATTGTCATCGGACTTGACAAGTATGCAAAATGTCAACTCCGTAGGATAAGAGGAAGTGGTTCTAATTCAGCTTGCAAGATTCCAGCCGGACAAACATACAAACATTGCAAGTTAAATAAAACTTGTACTAAGTACCCACTGAATTTTCAAATGTCGTAGTACGAAAGTTGTTAGCCAACGATTAGAATTATGTTATTAATATTTCGCTGTGTGAATGGATGTTTGTTACTCAATCACCCAAACCACCCAAATGGATTTGGACCTAGGAAAATGCCATAAGCTACTTTTTATCTCGGGAAACCGCGGGGTGCAGCAAGTTATATTATTTTTTTAATTTTCCCGTTTGGGCAGGCTAATGTCTCTAGGGCCATACCGCCTTACGTAGTTTTTATTTCGTACGTAGTTTTTTTTTACGTCTTACGTAGTTTCTTTTTTTATAGTTTCAAACAATAAATGTTTTTTTTTCGTATTGTAGTCAAAATCAATGTCATTCCTAATGCCTCAATAAAGTGGTGGAACTTTATTCAAGCTTTCCATGGTCTTTTTGGGAGAACATAAAAAATGTTTTCTCTATTTTGTTTAATTTGCCTACACTCGTGCACGTTAACGAACACGTAACGGTTAATTCTACTGATATTACACATGATTACTCGAAATAAAACAAAACCGAACTGTATTACTTTTTACTTCCCACCAAAAAGTTCAGCAAGTCATACTACGTCCAACATTGAGGTCTAGTGTCATTCCTCAATGCCGTCCAACCATTGAGGAATGACACTAGACCTCAATGCGTCCAACCATTTATCTTTTGACAGCTCGAGTAGTGATGTCCTAATTGTGTTACTGATTCAATTTCTGAAGACAATCGACTTTGTTTGTAAAGAAGTTTTCATCGATTTAACCAATTGATATTTCATTTTCGCAAAGTTTTCTATTGTTTTATAGAAATACTCAAGTGTTTAAATGCATGTATATTGCATGTAGATATTAAAGAATCCGACGGCAGTTCCTAATAAAAAAATATATCAAGTATTTTGGTTGGTACTTACCGATAGTAATAAATATGTACAAATTACCTATTTACCGTCAAAATTATTATATTATTCGATCATGTATAGCTTTTAACAGCATCATGAAGTTTTGAACTCTCCAGTATAGATCTGTTTACTAGTAGTATAGCGTCAGCAAATGCAACAATGTTCATAAAGTATGCCACCGCCTACGAGTTGTAGTGGCTATGCATGTTAATGACTAGAAATTACTATTAAGACACTATTTTGTATGTTATCTTGTTTAACTTACTTTACTACCATCTGTGGAGACTTGTAATTGGCTCTTTGTTAGCTACTTGTACTCATGTTTTTGTAATTGATAGCTGTAAGTCCCCCAAATAAAATAAAATAAAATAAAATAAATTAGAAATATTTAACAAGTCTAAATATTTTTTACGGAAAAATCAACATAATAATTTTGGCTATAAATCTAGGCTCAAATATTAGTGACGAGATGTGCTAAATATCAGAGGTAACAAGCACATTTTATACATACCTATTATAAAAAAGAAAACAGTGCCCATAGAGTATTGTATTTTTTTCACTGCCGCCAAGCAGTAATGCGCATGCATTACTGTATTCCGGTTTGAAGGGCATTATAGCCAGCAAAATTACTGGTCACATGAGATTTAATATCTGATGTCTCGGGGTGATGAGCATAATTCAGTTCTACGCAGTGATTTTTATTGCATAAAAGTTCTGGGTGGCACTGCAATTGTTATGGGCAGGCGTGGCGCTTACCGTCAGGCGAACGACTTGCTCATGTCATGTCTCGGTACCATAAAAAAACTATGGTTCATCACTTCAATAATTACGGAACTTCATAGGCGTACACATGACAAAAGTTAAATAAATGGTTGGATGGAGTATAGTTAATATTTCCCTCCAATTTTATGAACTGTTCTCCCTCAAAAGTCGATTAAAGTTAATTGAGTTTCACTTTTACCAAACGCCGTACAATAGGGCTGTCAAACAAAATACTACTTTTCTGTATTGTGAACCAAATTGATTGATCGCACTTCGTGGGTCGGGATCAGAGGAAATATTGTGATTTTATTACATTCATTTTTATTTAGTACTAGCTAACCCGACAGACGATGACCTTTTCATAAAAAAAGTGCGAGTCGGACTCGCGCACGAAAGTTTCCGTACCATTATCTATAAAAACGGCAAAAAAGTCAAGTTTTTTTGTATGGGATCCCCCTTAAATATTTATTTTATTCTGTTTTTAGTAATTGCTGTTATAGCGGCAATAGAAATACATCATCACGGAAAAATTCAACTGTCTAACTATCACGGTTCATGAGATACAGCCTGGTGACATACGGACAGACAGACAGACAGACAGAGGGACGGACAGCGGAGTCTTAGTAATAGGGTCAAGTTTTATCTTTTGGGTACGGAACTCTAAAATCCAATAGAAAAAAGCAACTTCAGTTTTTCCTAAATTTTATAATTTACTGGGCCACTTTTCCAATTTTTCTCTCCATGAAAACCCAATTCAAACTATTACGAACATATAAAAAAATAACAATCGGTCCGACCATTTTCACGATCAGCATTAAATTTTTTTTAAAACAGAATTAAGATACGGACGAATGCCTTTATTATATAAAATAACGAATTTCAGTAAACTATAATTTAAACACCACCGAAACAAAAAACCTATAAAAAGTAAAAAACGGCTTAATAGATTTTGATAAAACATGTCTAAAAACTAGAAAACCTGCTTTCAAATAGAAAAACCGCAGCCAATTCCTTCCTTTTTGTGACGGGGTTAAAAACCAACACAATACACTACTTACTTAAAATAACTTATGAAGAAATAAGAAATTGATAGGTACTTAATAAAATTATCTTCTTATATTATCAAATATTTTAACAGCTTTAATAAATCTATCATGCTCATAAATTTATGAATTGGCATATTTCACAACCAAAACATAAGTGCTAGCGATAACCCACGACGAAATATTAATATAAAATATTTCGCGTTCTACATGACATAACTTCTAACATCAACATTTCGCAAATATTTGTGCGTGCCGCAAAGTTATTACTCTTTGTTTAGGGAACTCGTAAAAACTTTGCTAAGCTACTACTACCGCCATCTGTAATTTTTTGAGACAGTCATGATTACATAGGTAGGTAATTTAATAAGGTTAAACTATCTGAAGCCACATCTAGCGCCACCTGTTTGATTGTTATAGAGTTTCATAAAATTGAGAGAAGCGCCATCTCTTGAGAGTATTCCTAACTGGTTTAAACGTTGGTAACTGAAGGTATCTGGTGCTCCATCTGTGTAAAGGTGTGAAAAGCGATGTGAAAACTTTTTCTTAAAGCGTAAAGCACCATCTATTGAAATTATTTATAACCACTTTCGTGCGGGGCCGACTACCACTTGAAGTTGACTTATGAAGTTCAGAGCCACTAGAGGACGCTAAAATAAAGTTTTATTACTTTAATTCCTTCGATGACCAGCACAATAATATTATTATTCTAACCATTATTATAAGTGCTTATTCGTAATAATCTAAATTGCATACTTATAATAAATTCCCATTTTAAGCATAGCCAGGGTTCATATAACGTGCGCTAGCTGTGTAGGTTGGTATATAGAAAACTATAACTTACCTAGTACCTAAAAGTCTAAGCACCTAAATATTTCCATCCACAAACACAAGGAGTAATCAAAAACACGCTAATTAAGAAAAACAAAAGCTTTCAGAGTCTCTAACGAGTCCATATTTTTACATGAATAACAAATTGGTGATTATGACTACAGAAATTCTTACAAATTGTTTCGAACGAACAATTTTCCTTGTAGGTACAAAACTTTAGTGAAAGCAATTCAACAACTTGTTAATTATGGATGGTAGGGTGAATATGTTTTATTTTTTGCTAATGATTTGTGAAAACAAAATTGGGATATGTAGCCGACGGGAAATTTTCAGGTTCTTTCGGGTCTCTGAATTTAAAAGATCCGTGGTAGTCTTAACACACTTAATTTCTAACACACGTACTGTGTGCGCTGATTTGTGGTATTAAAATAGGAAAATTTACACAGCAGAAATTTAAACACGAGTGGCAAAAGTAATAAGAAGTGGAGGGAACAGACGGGTATTCACAATTGCTTCTGGGCGGTGTTCCTGAAGATTCCGTGCCCCACGATTACACAGACGTTTAGACACTTAGGGATCCTATTCAGCACCTTTTAGTAATTGCACAGGCCGTATTTCGTAGTAAATTTATTTTTATATGAGACGCGCATACGCCGGGAAGCGCATTCGAAATGGAAGACTCAATTGCTGATTTGCAGTTTGTAGTCTGCACGTGAGTGACAAGGACAGGGAGCGGATAGAATGTAGGAAGGAAAGGGATGGAGGATATTACACTTCCGCCACTGGTTAACCGTTCCCAAACACGATGTTATTTAATTTTGCATTAACACGTACAATCAGGCATAACCGGGAGAGGAAGATAATCATGTCAACATCGTTTGGTAACATTGATAACAAACCAACATTTAATACTAGTCTGTTAGCGGATAAGGTGTTTTCTAGTAGTGGCAACACCAAAGCTACAGTAGTGCCACCATCTGCTGGTGTGAAAATTACGACACACTTGTTGATTGGCTGATCAATTTCCCGCAAAAGCTGGCGCTAACACGAAGTGAAACGCAAAAGAGCGGAGGCATTCTGGAGACGACCACCAGAGTAAAAGGAAGCATCAGAACCTGAGTGCTATTCAAAGAAGATTCTTCACAATCATATTAAAGTAAACCACACAAAACTACTAATCAAAGATGGCCGGCACTCAACGAGAACGGCTTGAAACGCGTCGTGGCGCACAGCTATCAGAGTTGGACTGTTGAGAAGAAGGTGCAGGCACACTGGCGTCAGCGGCGGATGGTGCGGGTAGCCAAGCGGCGTTTGATTGGCCGTCACAGAAAGTGCGGCTAGCATTACTAATGTTCTCGTGGGGTTGCCGCGCTACAAAATGTCTTACGTACGACTTAGCAGGGTAGGTAGGTACAATCAGCCACGTAAGTAGCAGAAAATTTACAATCTTTCAATCAACACTCCAAAAATATAGGTACAAATTAGGTATTTATATGCATTTTTTTGCAATTTCCCTATACCCACAGGATATTTTTTTACACGATTTTTAGGTGCAAAATTCAGTGAAAAATTGCAAATATGAAGCTGCAGTTTTTTAAAGTACCTACCTATCTACATAGTGCAGCATTGTACATATATAAAATATAATAAACAACAGAGAAGAAAAAATAAAAACATATGCTATTTTATGGCCCTCTGGAATTTGTCTAGGAATCTAACCAGGACCCAACAAGGACCGTGGTCCCTCGGCATCTAAACACGCATATGTTGTAAAACGCTACCTTGACTACAAGGTCTCGTTACCTTGGTTGTCAAAACTCAAAACATAATACTAGTTATACAGGATGTGGCAAATTTTTAGGACCTTCAGGGTATGTACCTTTTCCTTTGAACTAAGGAAGTTTGTTGTGAGGAAACATCGGGTGAATTAAAAAACAGACTTTTATTTAAATTTTTCAAAAAAGGAAGAGAAATATCATTTCTAAAAACCGGCCAAGTGCGAGTTGAACTCGCGCACGAAGGGTTCCTTACCATTATCTATAGATAATGGCAAGGAACCCTTCGTGCGGCAAAAAATCACGATTGTTGTATGGGAGCGTCCTAAAATATTTATTTTATTCTGTTTAGTATTTCTTGTTATAGCGGCAACAGAAATACATCATCTGTGAAAATTTTATTTGTGAAATTTTTCCGTTTTACCCTTTGGGTACGGAACCCTAAAAAATAACACGGTCTTAATCAACATTATACAGTCGAATTGAGAACTTCTTACTTTTAAAGTCAGTTAAAAACCCAAATATGCAGTTTTTATTTTCTCAAAAATGCTCTATTTTCCTCGGAACAAAAAAATTCTTACTGCAAAGGTCCCAATCCAGAAAGGTACAGAAGGTTCCAAAATTTTGCCACCGCCTGTATACCTAAGTAAGTAAATTATTATGTATAAGTAGTTATACACGTAAATACGGAGCAATACAATAGTTTCTAAGGCTACGGTATAACTTTAGCTACCTACCCCTCCCCCCTCTGCCTCTCCCTTACGTAACATCGAGATATCTTTGTGACGTCAAGACATCCTACCCTTCAAGGAATTCTCAGAAACAATCTTACTTTTCCATTTTTTTAATACGACTGTAGCCATATCAAAAGAACAACTTTGCGGTTGATATTCGATATTTTCTTTTCTATTTGAAAAAGTTCAACTTTTAGAAGTCGCAAGGATAATGTTACTGCTTTGCCAGTTATTCAGCCGTAAAAAAGCCAAAAGAAAAATATATTTATTAAATAGGCACAAAAAATGCACTTTTAAACGTCATACACATAATACAATTCAATTAGAATATGTTTAACATTGTCACTTAAAATATTCTAACATTGAAAACAAAAAGTTAAGCATGTCTACCGATTTCTTCCCCATACTCAATTAAAGTCCAGTAAAGAAATGCGAAAACGACGACGACCTACGAACACAAAATGTTTAATATTCCACCGATATTACACATGATCACGCGAATTAACACTTGTTTGGAAAATAAAACAAAATCGAACTGTATTACTTTTCACTTCCCGCCAAAAAGTCGCGCATAAGATACTTTACGATTTGAGAAAAAGTGCGTTATTTTTTTGGCGTCACACGGTTAACGCATTCTGCTCACGGATAAAATACTTTTTTAAGTTAAACTCATTTATTATAGGTACTTCATGCATTTAATAAATTAAACTTACGCCTGGTGGCAAGTGCCATGCCTGTCACTTAAAATATCCTGACATTGAAAGAAAAAGGTAAGCATGTCTACCGATTTCTTTCCCATACTCAATTAAAGTCCAGTAAAGAAATGCGAAAACTGACTCTACCAGTGCTTCGGAAATACGCCCGCTAGAGAAGATAGCACCAAGTTTTGAAGAGCATTATAGCTAGCGAAATTACTGGGCATATGATACTTAATAATAGATATCTGATGTCTCAGGGTGACCTGTGTTTCACAGCGTTTTTGATAGTGTTAAATGTTATATGCAGCACTGCAATTGTCGGCTTACTATCAAGCGAACGAATTGCTCGTCTCATTGTTCAATTCATTGAAATTGAAAAATCTTATGCGCTCAATGAAAAAAATTAATTGAGCGCATAAGATTTTTATTTTTAAATTCGCCCGTTTGGGCAGGCTAATGTCTCTAAGACCATACCGCCTTGTCTAACGTAGTATTTATTTGATAATTTGTAGAAATTACTATAATTTCTTTCGTATATCGTCGTATGAGGTACATCAGCAACAAGCCGGCCCTATCCGTGGGAGAACATAAGAAGCAATGTTTTTCCCTATTTAGTTTCATTTGCCTACACTCGTGCACGTTTACGAACACAAAATGTTTAATATTCCACCGTTATTACACATGATCACTCGAAATAACACTTGTTTGGAAAATAAAACAAAATCGAACTGTATTACTTTTCACTTCCCGCCAAAAAGTCGCGCATAAGATACTTTACGATTTGAGAAAAAGTGCGTCATTTTTTTGGCGTCACACGGTTAACGCATTCTGCCCACGGATAAAATACTTTTTTTTAAGTTAAACTCATTTATTACAGGTACTTCAAGCATTTAATAAATTAAACTTACGCCTGGTGACAAGTGCCACCCCTGCTCGTAAATAAAATCCTAGGGCACTGCGCTTGTCACCCTGATAAATCAGTTTTAAGTGCCTTTACGGAGTGCCCTCGAAACTGGAACAAGCGCTTTTTGACAGAATACAAAATGGTTGGCGAAGTGGAAATATTCACTCAAAAGGTACAGTAGGCAACACTCGTTTTTTAAGCAAATTTTAATAACATTACCTAAGTTTTATGTATAAATTATTTAACTTTTTAACCAATTAAACTGTATTTAGATTTGTATCTGATTCTGCACCTAAAATGAAAGAGACTGAATCCCACGACACAGGTCAGCCTAGTGTGGGGCTCAGGGATCACAATGCCATTAGGGATCATCCATTAAAGGCTTGAAGGGGGGCTTGAAGGCTTGAAGGTTTCTAAACCGTGACCTTGACTCACCGTTGCCAGGCAACAATACAATACTATACAATCACACTTCATTGCATACCACAAACATAATTACATGAAAAATAGTTATTTGTGCAACAAGAGAGCCAAGTCGTTTTTGTGCTGCGAGTGCTGATTTTGAATCCTGAGTGTGGCGAGGGATTCAAAGGCACGAGATGCAAAAAACTTTACTCTCGTGTAACACACATAACTTTTCACTTCAGCAGCGAGAACACTTTAGGAGATAAAATATATTACGTAACATTAATGAAACTAGAAATAAATATTTACAGGTAATATATCAGTTTTATTTGCAGTAAATACATTTTCGTTTAAATACAACAATAAGTTAAAAATTCAATAAATTACATTAATAGATATAATTATCTTTTTGCAAAATTTCTTTAGTTAGTACGTAATTCCGAACGTGTTTGTCTTTGAGGTCGAATTCAAAATCGGAACAGTCGGAACTTCGAAAGGGCTGGTCTTTGTCTCTCTCTGTTTCTAATGGCGGGAAAGAGATAGAGTGTGAATGTTTCGAATTGCATGATTAACCCAAGGCTGAATAAGATATTCGCGGCTTTCTGAAAACAAAAATTAAAAAGTTACTTTGTCTCTCTCAGTGAGCAAAATCGATTTTGCTCACTGATTTCAGGCAGCAAAACCTACATGTTTGAACTACTGAAGTGAAAAATATAAATCTTAGAGACGGAAGTTGAGCGGCTGCTCAGACCCGCCTCCCCGTTGGTTCACCGAACATCATCCCGAAACACGACTAGGTCGCTTGACGGTATGGCTTTGTTCGGTGGGTGGTATTACAACCACGGCCAGAGCCTACCACTCCAAAGCGCGTAAGCGGGTTTCATCACGATGTTTCATCATGATTCTTTCACCGTTTTAGAGCGAGCATGCAAAATCTGCACTTAACTATAAGTCATTGGTGCAGGGCCGAGCCGGGATTCGAACCAAGGTGCGTCGGATCGAAAGGCGCACGAGTTCCCGCAGAGCCACACTCGCTCACGTTAAATTCCAAATCAGTAATATTAAAGGATTTGCCACTGACCGAATCTTCAAGCGGTCGCAAAAAGGTAGCCCCTTGTAAAAGTGAAGTGGTACCCAAGGTAAGTAGGTATAGCTTTTTGTGAAGCATTATTTAAGGTTGCAAATCTTCGAATTTTCAAAGTCCCTCGCATAGTCTTAACTGGTGTTTTTTTTTCTGTAATGTAGGCAAATTCGTTTCTTTATATTTTTATTTATAATCACAGGATAGGCATCCTAATCCTTATATTATAAATGCGAAAGTTAGTGTGTTATGTTTGTTACCACGTATCACTGTAACTACTAAACTTATTTTGATTAAATTTGGAATGTAGATAGTTTAAGTTCTGAAATACATAGGTTAATCTAATTTAAAAAAATCAACCCCTCAGGGGGTTAAACAGGGTGGTAAAGTTTCTATGAAAAATTCTATTGCTTGCTTCGATTCACTCAAAACTCTAAAAGAACTTTAACTAAATGAATTTCTTATTTTTTATTTTTCAAGGCCAAGCCAAGTCTAAAAGGTAGTAGATAGATACTACCTACAAGTAGTACAATACAATACAGTACAGTACAGTAGTACAATAGTTACTATATACATAGTATTTATCTGCTACCTAATAGACTTGGCTGGCACCGACTTCAAATATATGAGTGGGCAGCGCTTATGATAATTATATTAATTTATTTTTCACTTTTGAGTGCCTATTTGTGGTTTTGAAGTCGGTTTAGTTTTTTTTGAAAAATAATTTTTTTGAGAGAGAATATAGAGAAACTAAGATATGATCATATAAAGTTATAATTACAATTACACGCTCACAACCAAAAAATTTTATAAAATTAATATCATATATTTATTATTATTTATGTTGCTCTTTCTCACGGGTTATACACCCGGTCCTTTGGAAGGCTTGCGCGGGGACATGAGTCCAACACGTAGAGACCTCTTAGACAATTTAGTTTACATATGTAATGGGCAACACTTATTATGAGAATTCGGCACCATGGTTGCACAATATCTACTCACGAAATAAATGCTTGTGCTTCTTTTGTGTGCACAAACATTTGTCCCGTTGCAGGAATCGAACCCACGACCTCAATGGTGTGTGATTTGAGTCAACCTGCCCAACCACACAATAGTGTCTGTTTATTGCAAGGCAAAGAAATAAAGAAGAAAATTTCTAGAAAGAACCTTGGTCTGGCTGTGACATGATCACAAAAGGAACGCTTCCCTGACCTAGAAATGACACTTGGAATGGCATGTGGCAGACATCTAGGTTACTTGTTGCAAACTGCGGCTAGAAGTGGCCTGTTGGATTTTTGATTTTATTTACACATATCCGTGCTGTGTCAGGGACGTGAACGGGACGTAGCTGGGCCGTGGAACCGTGTTCTGACGTGTGTGAACGAGTTTATACGAAATGGTTAATGGAAATGGTTTTACTGGTGGTAGGTTTCTAGTATGCGAGAGGCCATCTGGGTGGGTACCACCACTTTGCCAGTTATTCTGCCACCACACCGTGCTCAAGCATCACTGTGTTCCGGTTTGAACGACGTTGTAGTCAGCGAAATTACTATGCATATGAGACTTAATACCTGATGTCTCGAGACGATGAGCGCAATGCAGCGCTACGCAGTACTTTTTATGCTAGTTATCTTATTATTATTTTTATTTTTTTACATTTACTTTATATTTTTTGCACTACCTTATAAAATCTCCACATTACGCCGAGGTTAATTGGAAGAGAATGCTTTCTAGCATTAAGTTCGCATATGTACCTACAAATTTGTTTTTGCAATAAATAATTTTCTATCTATCTATCTATCTATTGGTCAGCTACGTCCATCCAAATATTAAAATGGTGTTATCTCAAGGCTCAGAAATAGGGTTAAGCTCAGCGCTGAGTTTACTATTAAAATGTGTAGTGAATTATATTTTTAATAATTGTTATTTCATTTGCGGAGTATTCAATTTAATTCAATTCAATTTCATTTATTTCTATCAACATAAGATCATACGAAATTATTATTATTATTCAAACAAATTATTAAAACGATTACAAACAAATATATAAAAAATAATAACAAGTAAATAATAATAATAACAAATGTCAAAACGTTATAAAACTATCATCATATATTTATTATCATTATTATATCACATTATTCCCCTGTCACATGTCATCAGCTGTTTATTAGTCAGTACATGATATATATCATAGATGTCAGTATATCATATGTATTTTGTAGTTGATAAATAGATTTCTTATGAAATTATGTATTTTTTTAATTTTTATGAAACGTATTTATATGGAAGGTATAATATTCATAATGATTGGTTCATACCTTTATATTTATTTTGTAATTAACATTTTAAAAATCACTCATTTCTTACCCGACATTTATATGAAAATAAAATATCTATATCAGCGTGAGAAGAATAGTGAAATTTAAATAACGTCCACGGCGTAGACACCTCGTAGCCTTTGTGAGGCGTAGCACAAAGTAAAATGCGTAGCAACGTTCTACGCTTCACTGGAAATTGCTCCGTTCTGTAAAATGTTATAGGTACTTATTATATTACATTATACCATAGTAATGTTTTATATCATAACATAATCAATATTATCATTTCTTATGAACTTATTCACAACGAGTTTTTTAAACTGTCATTAATTCATGATATTTGGGATAGGTAAATTTCATTTTTTTCATTAGTAGGCATCACAGACGCACTTATGAATGTCAATTATTACAATGACTAACTTAGTATTGGTAAAAGAACCACTACTCAGAAGAGACGGCAAGAAACTGAAGGGCATTTTTTTATAGAACTTTTGTTACAATATTTTATCTCTATTTCTGAAAATATTATTCAATTAACGCCAAAAATACTTTTGACAATATATTTAAAAGAAGACAGACATAGGTTTCCTTTTGCCTTTGGTATATATATAACCCTAAAAAGAACAAATAGTAAATTCAATAACAGTTTTTCACGCTTAGTTTTCAATTTTCGCTTCCGTCCGTCGAAGGCTTATATCCCTTGGGAAATAATTGCATGTTTCCGGGATGAAAAGCAGCTTACTGTAGCCAGTGCTGTAATGGTAACATTACTTTAGTATTTATTTTTGTAACCATCCTCCTACTATAATAATAAATAACGTAACGTAACGTAATATGTATTATAAATGCGAAAGTTTGTGAAAATAGATAGATGGATGTTGCAAAAAACAACATGGTGTTAATCGATCTTCAAAATTATATCGGATCCTTTTACATGTACTTTTCCTTTTTCCTGTACTTTTAATCCAAAAATGCAGTTTTTATTTTCTCCAAAATTCAACCAATGTATTCTAAGAACCAAACTTCCTCATTGCGAAGGAAAAGGTTACCCTAGTAAAACCTACCCCAAAGGGCTTAATTCTGCCACACCCTATATATGATTACGAATCAATAGCATCATTAGTTAACATCTGGATTGCAGCGAGAATCCCCGCTACGAGTCGTCCGTTCGCCCACAAACTTTCTATGAGAGAAAGCCCGTGTCCCACGTAACATAATTCGCTACTTGTCGGCCACTCACCCATACTCTTTCTATGAGAGAAGGCCCGTGTTCCTCGTTACATAATTCGCTTCTAGTTGGCCGCTCGCTCATACTCTTTCTAAGATAGAAGGCCCGTATCCCTCGTGACAAAAATTCGCTCCTAGTCGCCCGCCCGCCCATACTCTTTCTAAGATAGAAGGCCCGTGTTCATCGTAACATAATTCGCTACTTGTCAGCCACTCGCCCATACTCTTTCTATGAGAGAAGGCCCGTGTTCCTCGTTACATAATTCGCTACTAGTCTGCCGCTCGCCCATACTCTTTATAAGATAGAAGGCCCGTATCCCACGTGACATAAATTCGCTCCTAGTCGGCCGCTCACCCATACTCTTCCTAAGATAGAAGGCCCGTATCCCTCGTGACATAAATTCGCTCCTAGTCGGCCGCTCACCCATACTCTTCCTAAGATAGAAGGCCCGTATCCCACGTGACATAAATTCGCTCCTAGTCGGCCGCTCACCCATACTCTTCCTAAGATAGAAGGCCCGTATCCCTCGTGACATAAATTCGCTCCTAGTCGGCCGCTCACCCATACTCTTCCTAAGATAGAAGGCCCGTATCCCTCGTGACATAAATTCGCTCCTAGTCGGCCGCTCACCCATACTCTTCCTAAGATAGAAGGCCCGTATCCCACGTGACATAATGAGCTGATGATTCTATTCTAGAGAGTAGAGTAGGCTTCACGTTCTAATTTTCGACAATTCAATCAGCAATCTGTCCCGGTTCGGATCAGACGAGTTAACCGCGACGGACCTTGATTAGATCACTCTGTACCTTACATAAGTTACGTTCAGGTTTAAACCTAGGGCACATAGTACTAACTAATATACTAGATGTAGATGTGGGGAGCATCTGGGTAGGTACCACAGCTTTGCCAGTTATTCTGCCGCCAAGCAGTAGTGCGCAAGCATTACTGTGTTCCAGTTTGAAGGGCATTGTAGCTAGCAAAATTACTGGGCAGATAAGACTAAATATCTGATGTCCCGGGTTGATGGGCGCAATGCTGTGCTACGCAGTGCTTTTTATGGTATTTAAAGGTCTGGGTGGAACTGCTTGTTATGAGCAGATGTGGCGCGTACCATCAGGCGATTGACTTGTTCGTCCCATCTCTTAGTTGCATAAAAGTAAAGTATGACGCCAAAATTACCAGACAGTGACGCGAAAATTGGAATCATTTCCATTGGGCATTGTAGCCAGCGAAATTACTGGGCATCATGAGACTCAACAGATAATTGTCTCAGGGTGATGAGCGCAGTACAGCGCCGCGCAGGATTTTGCAAAACAAAGTTCTTGGTGGTGCTGTTATTGTTATGGGCTGGCGTATTGCTTACCATCAGGCAAACGACCAGCTCATCTCGTCATTAATTTAGTACAGAAAAACAAAAAAAATTGAGTACCTATTTTTTAAGCACCAACGTATTGAGCACCCAATGTATTTCCATTTGACAATAGAAACGTTTTCAAAGAAATAAAATTAAAATTCTTCCAAACTTATTTACTTACAGTAAAAGTGCTTATTAAAGGTACCTATTATCTCATTTGCAAATGTCAAACTTCTCAAAGAATATCAAACCGAAGTGACACTGCAATACAATTTGAAACAAAAACAATCAAAAGACTGCCTGGCTACCTTCAGCTGGTTTTGAATAATGCCCGTGGGAAAGAGACAACTTAACAGATAGTGGTGAAGGTGTGAGAAGGACAGGTGATGGTATCATCAATCGATGGCTGTTGCCATGGTAACTGGTAAAGTAGAGGGAATATTATACTAGACGTACGCCTGGGGTTTTACATGTTTTTGAATTATATTTTGAGCTTATGAATAAATATTTAAGATTTGTAGTTAAATATTAACTATAAATCTTAAATATCTAGCTTAATTAAATATCTATTAAGCTTTTAAACGCAGAAATTTTATTGAAAGGGTTTGTTTTGAAAACTTTTAAAATATCAATTGTTTTTTTTTTTTTTTTTTTTTTTTTTTAATTTATTAACCAAAACGTATTATACAAAACATATTTCTGTAGTACCACAAAACCACAGTAGGTTTGTCTTGGTACGCACATTCGCTTTCTACTGCCATTAAAAGTTCAACTATAAAATAACATAAATGTAAACACATACAACGTAAACAAAAGATAGGTAAGCATCTGTTTACTAGTGTGTAGGTTAGGTATGTAAGGGTCGACTCCGCTACCGTCCGCCGCGCCGCGCCGGTCGGACAACGCGACTAGGCGGCATGCGGCGCGGCGGCGGGTGGCGGGCAGTGCGACGCCTGGTTCCACTGGCCTGGTTTTACGCCTAATAGAACTATGTTTGGCCACTATCTCGCCTGATGTGAAGCGATGATGTGGCCTAAAATGAAGCACATAGATCTAGAGAGAGACGGCAGTTGAGCGGCTGCTCACACCCGTCTCCCCGATGGCTCACCGAACATCATCCCGAAACACGACTAGGTCGCTTGACGGCATGGCTTTGTTCGGTGGGTGGTATTACAACCACGGCCAGAGCCTACCACTCCAAAGCGCGTAACCGGGTTTCATCACGATGTTTTCCTTCACTGTTTTAGAGCGAGCGTGCAAAATCTGCATTTAACTATAAGTCATTGGTGCAGGGCCGAGTCGGGATTCGAACCCGGGTGCGTTGGATCGAATGACGCACGAATTCCCGCTGAGCCACACTCACTCTATTCTATTTATTTATTTATTATTAATTCATAAATGTAGCGAAAAGAAACGCTAAAAATATCTGAACAGAGTTTAAAATCCATTAAACATTGAAGAAGTCAATCCTATCCTATTTATTTTACCAAAAGTTTTGGTTCCACGTTCATCTTGCGAACAGCCAAGGCGCGGAACGCATTGCCACCGTCTGTGTTTCCTGACAACTACATCCTGGGAGTCTTCAAATCGAGAGTGAACAGGTATCTTCTAGGCGAGTAGGCGAGCGTTACATTTTAGACCACATCATCGCTTACCATCAGGTGAGATAGTGGTCAAACGCAAGACTATAGTCAATAGTCAATAGTCAATAGTCAATAGTCAATAGTCAATAGTCAATAGTCAATAGTCAATAGTCAATAGTCAATAGTCAATAGTCAATAGTCAATAGTCAATAGTCAATAGTCAATAGTCAATAGTCAATAGTCAATAGTCAATAGTCAATAGTCAATAGTCAATAGTCAATAGTCAATAGTCAATAGTCAATAGTCAATAGTCAATAGTCAATAGTCAATAGTCAATAGTCAATAGTCAATAGTCAATAGTCAATAGTCAATAGTCAATAGTCAATAGTCAATAGTCAATAGTCAATAGTCAATAGTCAATAGTCAATAGTCAATAGTCAATAGTCAATAGTCAATAGTCAATAGTCAATAGTCAATAGTCAATAGTCAATAGTCAATAGTCAATAGTCAATAGTCAATAGTCAATAGTCAATAGTCAATAGTCAATAGTCAATAGTCAATAGTCAATAGTCAATAGTCAATAGTCAATAGTCAATAGTCAATAGTCAATAGTCAATAGTCAATAGTCAATAGTCAATAGTCAATAGTCAATAGTCAATAGTCAATAGTCAATAGTCAATAGTCAATAGTCAATAGTCAATAGTCAATAGTCAATAGTCAATAGTCAATAGTCAATAGTCAATAGTCAATAGTCAATAGACAATAGTCAATAGTCAATAGTCAATAGTCAATAGTCAATAGTCAATAGTCAATAGTCATTTATTCATAATAAAATATACGTCACAAATTATGTAATAAAATTAATCATTACTAATTAGTTCACCAATGCCAAATTTAAAAAAAATTAGTAATATTAAATTACAATTAGATAATATGATTTGCTACATATAGTAAAATAAATTCATAATAATATAAAATTCATAAAAATAATTCATCAAACCTATAAAAGGTTTGGTCGATAAGCCATCGTTTCAACCTTATTTTGAAACACTCGATATTAGGTGCTTCAGTGATGTTCGTTGGCAGTTTGTTATACACGGATGGACCCATGACATGAGTAAGCTTGCCAGACTTGCTTAGTGTTCGAGACAGCGTCGCTATAACCAGTCAAAAAACAACTTTATCTTATTTCCTACTAATTCTATTTTTAGTTAATATCTCTCTCGTATGTGGGAGGCCGTCTGGGGTAGGTATGTACACAGCTTTGCCAGTTATTCTACCGCTAAGCAGTAGGGCAGTATTAGGTACCTACGGTGTGTATAACGGAGCTAACAGAAAATAGATTCTAATTGCGTGTGAAAAATATTATAATGAAAAAGCAATTGTACTATATGGTTTATAATTATATAAAAGACAAAGATGTATGGAACATTCCGCTTCTGCAAAGTAGCTAACTGGCACATAAGAAACAATATTGTCAAAAACAAACATGAAATATTGTAACAAAACTTCAAAAAAAAAATGCCCCTCAGTTTCTTGCCGTACTCGTATCTTCTGAGGTAGCCATTCTTTTTCCGATACGGTGGTACTCATTGTAATAAATTGACGTTCATAAGTGCGTCTGTGATGACAAAACTGAATAAAGAATTTTTGAACTTTGTTTCAGTTATATCCAGCGTTGGCAAGTTGGCATTATATCCAGCGAAATTACTAGGCATTAGAGACGAGCGCAGTGCAGTTTGGCGTAGAATTTTGCATAGCATTGTTCTGGGTAGTGCTGCAACTGTTATGGGCAGGCGTGGTGCTAACCTTCAGGCGAACAACCTGCTGGTTTCGTCACCCAATTACAATTAAAGAAATAGCAACGTTTTTATCATTTACATTTTATAATCAAAATTCAATCTTTTCTTATTGTCGCACGACAAAGTTGAAGACAAACTTTCTACTTTTGATTAAAAAAGTAGAATTTATAGTGAAAGAGAAATGTTGACATTTTACGAGTATTTATAGTTATAATACTAGCCACCGCCCGCGACTTCGTTTGCGTCGACACGACAAAATATAGATGTTACTTAGGTACCTTTCTATCAGTGAAATATTTTTCAAAATCAGATCAATAGTTCGAGAGATTACCCCCTACAAACACACATAGATATACATACTTACAATGTTATTAAATATATCTAGACTTAAAAAAAATGTAAGTACGTCTTTCCATTTCTTTCTCATACTTAAATTGAAGAATATATCTAGACTTAAAAAAAATGTAAGTACGTCTTCCCATTTCTTTCTCATACTAAAATTGAAGAATATATCTAGACTTAAAAAAAATGTAAGTACGTCTTCCCATTTCTTTCTCATACTTAAATTGAAGTCGGGGCCTAAAAAATAAATGCGAAATTCTACCAGTTCGGAAATACGCTTGCTATAGAAGATAGCACCAAGAAACTCTGCGGGGATGTCTCTTTTTTCAACTCTTTTAAAAATTATGTAGGTGATGGTCTATTAGTAAGAGCAAAAGGATATACTTATCCTGATGCTCCTACTAGAAAGAGCATAAGAACATTATTAGTCCTACTAGTAGGATAACCCAATAGGAGCAAGCGAAAACGGTACTTTTGTACCACGTTTTTATCAAGTCACTTTCATTTTGTCTGTCTGTCGTTCCGGGTGGAATCTTGCAACCTAAATTTTTATTTCTAGCACTTCCCGTTAAGCTATCCGGCTGAAACTTTCAGGGTAGCTCACAAGTCGATGACAATGCTTTTGTTTTCCTCTTTCTGAGGAGTTTGGCGTCGCACGAACAATCCATTTATCAGCATGTAATGCCAACCTAACCTCAAAAGGCGCATACAAACGCGGATTTTAGATTATTTTTTTAAGCCATCACTTTTTTGTTTTCTTGTACGTTTGTGTGTGTTTGATCACCATCTCCACCACAAGCCCATCCACATAGATCTATGGAAATCGCATACTGTCCGATTCTCCAGATCTTTCTTGCCGCACACCTGCAAGATATGGAATGGGTTACCGCCCGAGGTTTTCCCGCGGAGCTATTACATGAGATACTTTAATTTAATCACATATTTACATAGGTAGTTTAATTAGTAATTGTTTTTATTATTTTTTTATGTTATGATACAAATTAGAAATTCAATTTAGTCTATTTTTTTTCCTTCGTATGGTTTTATAGTCATTATGATCCCCATTTTATTACAATCTAGCCAATTGATTAGGCTAATAATCAATTTACATTTGACTTAAACTGATAGATAAACTAATATTAAGAATGTGTTCATTAACACTTTTCTTATTGTCTCTATTAAGGCGAAGACACTTTGTTCTTGTGTTCTGTATGGGTAGCACTCGTGCTACATTACACTAATTCACTATCACTAGACACTACACTAACTCAAACGGTTTTTATCTTTTAAGTATTCTCACTATATCCGTGTGGTCGAAGAGCTGGTTTGCCTCGTTCACATGATGATGAAGCCTATGTTCGTGGGCTTCGGCATATTTTTCAATAAATTTATCGACGAACAATTTAATTTAAATTAATCAATGCAATACAATTTAATTTTAATTGTGAGCTAACATAGTGAGTAAGATGCGTGTACATACTAAAAAAATACTATGGACCAGGTTGTCTAAAATAAATGAACTTTATTTTAAATATTTATTATTTTTAAAAGAAGAGTATATAGGGTCCTTAAAGATAGAGAACGCACCAGTAATGCCCCGAGTGTTGCAGGTATCCATAGGCGACCGTAACCGCTTACCATCCAGGCAGACTGTCTGCTTGTTTGTCTATTTATTATATAAAAAACTCACATAATGGTGACAATACGTCAACAATGTAGCACTCTTACCAAGATAAAAGAAAGAAATATATCACATGATTATTATAAATGTACAAGATTGTAAAAAGAAATCTAGATAAATGGTGCACTTTAACTTGAAACTTTGTAAGATGCATTAAAGTTTCCGTAACACAAGTTGCTATAAGGTTTCTTAAACGTGGTAAATATTGTTAGATTGCTTAGTAAAATATTAGGTTACCTTTGTATTTTAGTAGGAGGTAGAACTCTAGTATGCGAGAGGCCGTCTGGATAGTAACCACCGCTTTGCCAGTTATTTTGCCGCTAAACAGTAGTCCTCAAGCATTACTGGTGTTCTGGTTTGAAGGGTACTTAGTTATGTCACGGTGACGAGCACAGTGCTGTGCAGGATTTTGTAAAACAAGGTGTTTTGTATCATTGCAAGAATGTTACATTACATATAACTAGATAGATAGCGCTATATTGTACACACAAATTACAATTACAAGACGTTCAAGATATTGTAAAACGAGGTGTTTTGTATCATTCCAAGAATGTTTCATTACATGGAAATACTCTAGATAGATAGCGCTTTATTGTACACACAAATTACAATTACCTACAAGAAGTTCAGGATTTGTAAAACAGGATGTTTTGTATCATTGCAAGAATGTTTCATTACATGGAAATACTCAAGATAGATAGCGCTTTATTGTGCACACAATAACAGATACAAAATGTTTAGGATTTTGAAAAAAAAAGGTGGTTTGTATCATTGCAAGAATTTTAAATTACATGGAAATACTCGTTAGAAATCGCTTTATTGTAGGTACACACAAATTACAATTACAAAGAGTTCAGGATTTTGTAAAACAAGGTGTTTTGTATCATTGCAAGAATTTTACATTACATGGAAATACTCAAGATAGATAGCGCTTTATTGTACACACAAATTACAATTACCTACAAAAAGTTCAGGATTTTGTAAAAAAGGTGGTTTGTATCATTGCGAGAATGTTACATTACATGGAAATACTCTAGATGGATAGCGCTTTATTGTACACACAATTACAAAATGTTCAGCATTTTGTTAAACAAGGTGTTTTGTATCATTTCAAGAATATTTAATTACATGGAAATACTTTATATAGATAGCGCTTTATTGTACACACAAATTAGAATTACAAGATTTTTTTACGCTTGATAGATAAATTAAGTAGTCCTTGTCTTTTGCAATATAACGATTCACAAATTATTAATTTTATAGTAAGTAAAAATAGATTAATTAGATCCGTGGAGAGGGGCCTGGTGACCTGTGATACAGGCATTATATGCCTACCTCAGGCACCAGGCTTCGCAAAACAGGCTTAGCATAGTTTACTTGTCAATAATTTAGTTATCTATTTTGTACCTTTTTTGTGAAGAAAATAAATGCTTATTATTATTATTATTATTATAAATAGATTAGATTAGATAGATTAGATAACGCTTTATTGTCACACAACAACATGAAATAGTTACAAAACAATACTTAAAGCTAAAGTGTTACAATGGGCGGTCTTATCGCTTATACATATAGATAGGTATATGTTTGGCCACTTTCTCACCAGCATTTCAGGATTTTGTAAAACAAGGTGTTTTGTATCATTGCAAGAATGATACATTACATGGACATACTCTATACCTATAGATAGCGCTTCATTTTACACACAAATTAAAATACATTACAAAAATAAATGAACAGATAGAAAAAAAATACAAATGAGCTCTAGTGTGTTACTATTTCTTTACTTTTTCTTCTTTGAATTAAAGTATAAGATATGCTTTATGAAATATGAAAGAAAAAAAGAGAGCCGTATAGGAATCCATTTTTTTTAATGCTAACCCCCGGTACAGAATAAATAGTACTCCTTTATTCAAGTAACCAATATAGTTGTATCTTCGGCGCAAATAGGAACTATTATCTTTACTGTATATGTTTAAAAATATTATGCCATTTCGAATCCATAATTTATTTATCTTATCTCGAAGCATAAAAATTTAGGCGGAAGGGGCGAGGGCTAGGATTTCCATAGCACAATATCTACCTAGTAATTTTATTTTTTATATTGTATGTTTAATATATGAAGTGTATTACCATTATATATATGATATTATTGTAAATGTAAAAGTATAAATATTTGTAACAACTGAAACGCAATGAAAATATGAAGTGTAATTCCGCTGAATATTATGTAGGTTGTTGTTAGAATAATATAATATGTATGGGGGTAGAGAGCAAATAAAATGAAAAATTAATTTTAATTAATACACCTATGTATATAAATAATCCCTCCGCTTACATACAGTCTGTAAAATTCATTATCCGTTACTTTCTAGCTTTGTCGTAGTCGGTTAAAAGAAGAAAAAGCGAAATACAGCAACATGCAAGTAAGTCTCCACATTGGTGCACTTTTGCAGCTTTTATTTTAAGGCAAAACCATTTGCTCTCAGTTTTCACCATTCCCAGGCAAGTGGAGTTTTATTGAACGAATTCGGGTTCCGTACCCTATTACAGTATTTGTATTCGAATAAAATCGTTTTCAAACGCTTTTAATTTCACTCGATGGGTGAAACCGTTTGATGTTTGCGATAATCGGTTGCGTAGAGCACGAAAATCGAGATACAAGCGCTTGTTATGTATTCTGTGGGAAAGTGATACTTAAATCGAAGGAAGGTTCTTACGAATAGTTTTTATAGGAACGGGTAAGCCGCAAATGGAAACGAGGCGTGGGAAAGAAAGCTATTAGTACCACACAAGAGATAAAAGTACGGGGTGTCCCTCTGAGCTTCGACACTTCTTTATTTCGACACGACACGTACTTCGAACAAATATAGTTCGACAAATCATTGTTTCGACTGAACATAATTCGACAATTCGACAGAAAATACTTCGACAACACAAACATCTGGCGCTTCGCCGTTTATATTATATGTTAGTCTGTAAGGTACATATTCTATGGTTAATTTTACTTTGTTTTACTTTAAAATAGCCTTAGATAAATAATAGGAAGATTTTTGTTACAATTGTAAATAGTTCATATTCATATTCATATTCATATTCATTTATTTACAAAACTAAGTGTGCAAAGGTCTTATTCTTATAGTACATGGACTTAAGTCGCCTTTTTCAGACATCGCAAATTGGGCGGGCGCTGTTCATGCAAAATATTAAATATTATTGACAAAAGTATTTATACTATACTACTATACTATAGTATTTATACTATACTATGCTATATTATATTATACTATATATAATTATATTTTACTATATTATACACATTTTATTTACCAATTTCAAAATATTCATTTAAAGTGTAGAAACAATGTGTTGACTTATTAGTTCTTAAATAATTACGCACATTTTAAGGTTTTTTAATAAAATCATAATAAATTAAATAAATAAGTTAAATTAAAATATTTATTTACATTAAAACGTATAAAAACACAGAAAACAGCGAATTAGCCTAGGGTGGGAGTTACAACAACAAATTGTGTGTCGTTATTTATGTAAAATTATTTGTTGGAAATAAACACATTGAAGTTGAACTACTTGACAAAAACTTAAGCAAATAGTAAAAATAATTATCAAAACCATTTTTGAAAAATGAACATTTTCTCATTCAAGGCAAAGTATTGTGCTGCAGTGCTTTTATGGTATTAAACTAGCTGCGCCCCGCGGTTAAAAAATAGCCTATGTGCTATTCTAAGTTAAAGTACCTACATACCAAATTTCATCAAAATCACAACAGGCGAGATAGTGGCCAAACATATTTATTTATTTATTTATACTTTAGCACAAAATAGTTTGTACATGGAGGACTTAATGCTAGATAGCATTTTTACCAGTCGTCCAGGACGCGCATCAAAAAATGGTAGCGGTGCAGTAAAGTGTGTTATGGGAAATATTAAACCACATAAACTTAATATATACCTATTGCAAGCCTAATTATAAAATATATATAAATATGTACTAGTAAATATATACTTAAGTCATTACATAAATAAAAGACATACACCAGCAATAATAAATGACTACGTCAATGGGTTAGGATAGGATTATAGATCTAGTAGCAGGGAGGAGAAGAGGAACTGAAAGAACGAAACGTTTTAGGGGTTGCAATCTATCTGGTACACCTTTTTGATGAAATATTCACGAGTTTGTCGCTTGGATGCTTCTTTAGAGGTCGCTTTTTTGATACTCAACGGTAATCCATTCCACAGTCTTACAGCAACAATGGTGAAAGAGTTGTCACGAAAAGATGTTTGGTGTGAAGGGGTAGAGAGAAGTAAATTACTGGAGGATCTCAGTTGACGCTCGTGATTGTCGGTGAGGGATGAGAAGGTATCTTTGAGAGAATTAGGTGTGTTGGAGTCATTGAGTACAGAATAGAGAAGGCATAGAATTCTGACATTCCTAAGCTCGCGAATTGGAAGCCACTTAAGTACAAAGTAAACATAGATCCATCAAGCGTAAAAAAAAATGGTTCGGTAGTTTTTGCGTGAAAGAGTAACAAATATCCATACATCCATACATACAAACTTTCGCGACTATAATATTAGTAAGGAATAAGGAAGTTCTAGGTGGCACTGCAACTGTTATGGACAGGCGTGGCGCCTACCATCAGAAAGACTTGCTCGTCTCATCGCACAGTTCCATAAAATAATATTGTGGGCTCATGCATGGTCCTCGCATTTCCCGGCTAAAACTACAAGGAATCCTAGTTGGACTTGTTGTATAGGTGATCGTTAGGCGTAGATTAAAAAAGCTGTGCTCGAATTCCCATTCCTATCCTTCTCGAAGTAGACAGCAGTCCTTTTGGTCATTATTGTGCTATTCACAACCAAATCGCTTCTCCGATACGATAAGATGGTTTAACAAGCCCAGTGGGTCAAACAGATCGATAAAAGTTCTATGTGATAGAGGAGATATTAAACGTATTAAATTTCAGTAAGTTACTTTATACTCATTTTATATGTTAACAAATATTTTTATTTATAATTTTATTTCGATCAAATTTCGTAATTAAAATTTATTTATTACGTATAAGAACGGCAGAACAGCACATACCAATAATACTTAATACCCACATGATAAATATGACTAGGCATCATGAGACTTAATAACGAAAGTCTGTAAATTAAAATACCCTCGGCATAATAAGCCTATAAAAAGAAAAAAGGCTGAATTGATGTTAATATAATTTTTAGAAAAAAACAAAAACCGACTTCAATGTATCTTCGAAGTCCAAGGTCACATATCGATGAAATTTATATGGGGCCACTTCGTAGCTATACTGAACCCAAAGCAAAAAGAATTTTCCAAATCGATTCATAAATGACGGAGTACTGAGGCAACAAACATAATAAAAATAAAAAACAATAAAAAAATACATCCGAATAGAACCCTCCTCCTTTTTTGAAGTCGGTTGAAAACATGTCTAAGAACCACTGCTAGAAAACCTACTTTCAAATAAAAAAAATGCATCCACATCGGTTCACCCTGCCACAGACAAAAAAAAAACATAGTGCAGTATCACGAGAAAAAAAAACACGTAGTGGTCAAACTGATAAGACGACGCAAAAGGGAGGGGCCTTTTGGGGACCACCAGCCAGGTGGAGCGATGACCTGCGAAAGGCATCCGGAAGAAACTGGATGAGAAGAGCCGAAGACCGGGCTTAGTGGCGTTCATTAGGAGAGGCCTATGTCGAGCAGTGGACGATTACAGGCTGATGATGATGATCATGGTGATAACCATAGTGCAGTATCACGAGTTTTTTTTGGATCTGCTACTCTTATGAGCAGGCGTGCTGCTTACCATCAGCTGAACTAGCTTGTCGCGATCGCTATAAATAAAAAATGTAAGACCAATCGCCTCCTCAGGTTTCCTTATTCCGTCTTGTTAATTTTGTCCAACTTCTGTCAAAACAAATATCAATCTCATGCTATATGTATGTGAGATACTTTGTCGCCTCGTACGGCCTAAAGTACTGACCCGGATTCAACGAATGAGGTATTGGATTTGTCTTGATCCAGAAGTCAGCCCTATGATGTGACGTCACAGGAAATCCAATATGGCGGGTGTTAGATCATGCTAAACCATGTGTAATAAAGGTGCTCTATGGTTTATTACAAGCTTTTATTTAACTTGCAATGTTTGTTTGACGAAGCTACAAGTATATAGCCGGACTCCGACGGCGGGTCGCGCGTCGTTACACGTGCCGCGTCAGAAGAGATAAGAGCTATGCGATAGAAAGAGAGGCGCTCTGTAGGTTAATATGACTGGTAGGTATGCAGCGCTACGCGAGCTGAATTGAATTTTATTGCGTCATAGCAAGAGTCACTATTTGTTTAAATTTCTGTGCGGAGTGATGCTTCTGTCCCTTAGTATTCTGTGGTTTGGGCCACATCTTGCAAGTTAAATCAGAACCACTTTCTCTTATCCTACGGAGTTGAAATTTAGCATACTTGTCAAAGTCCGATGACAATGCAATATTATGGTGACAACCAGCTGATCTGATGATGGAGATGGAAGGTGCACAATGGAACTCCTTGACGGATAATCGTAAACTACTAGTGTTTGGGCTTACGAATCTATGTGCTAGCCTATTTGTTATTTAGGTACTTGGTGTCGGATACTGTCGTTCCGCTACTTGTATAATAAATTTACTTTGAAGTTATTAAATGTTTCTCAATATAAGCAAAGAAAACTAAATATTACTATAGACAGTTAGCTCGGCGAATTTGTATGGAGTGTCGGGGGTCTGATATAAGTGAATTTTATTCTGTTTTTTAAGAAATAAATGTCTTAAACCCAATTATTAAATTCTTTGTTTGTTTGTGTGTTTATTTGCGTCTGTAATTTGTAGTATGTAATTATATAATAAGTAATTTCTAGTTTAAAAATGTACCTACCTAGCAATGTAACCTTACTACCTTTATTGTTTTTTTTTTAATTTTTTTTTTCTTTACTTTAATATATTTTTTAATTGGGAGCCTTGTAAATCATGGGTAGTAAAGGATACCTTATTTTTCAGCTTACTATGAAACAGGGAGTTTGATCCCTAGGATCGAAATGCTTGTTTGATCCCGGTCAGCCATGTTTGAATAGAGATAAAAAAGGACAATTTTCTAAATAGAACAAGCTATTAATAGTTTTAGAAAAATGAAATACAACTTCAATTAATCGATTTAACATATTTTTTTTTTATTTGTCCACCAAATATTTGTAGGTACATATTTGAAATTATATATTTTTTTTATTTTACCTTTAATAGATCTATGTTTATTCACTATCTCGCCTGATGTGAAGCGATGATGTGGCTTAAGATGGAGCACATAGATCTAGAGAGAGACGGTAGTTGAGCGGCTGTTCAGACCTGTTTCCCCGATGGTTCGCCGAACATCATCCCGAAACACGACTATGTCGCTTGACGGCATGGCTTGTTTCGGGTAATTGGTTTATTTTATTTCGTAGTTCTTTAGTTTCATTATTATCATTATCTTTAGTTCAGTTTCTTCGTAATAGGTTTGTTTTTTCCATTTGTAAATATTTAGACGTAATAATTTTAACAAATTTACAAAATAATAAAATAAACAGTCTCTAAAAATGCAAAATGAGCCCAAACATAAAATCGATTTTAGTTATTTTTATCCAAAAATGTAGTAAGTATTCGATTAATTATTGTTGCGGATCCCTAAATCCTCGTTAAGAATTGCAATTCCAACTTTGTTCATATTAATGTATTCGAATGAGTTATAATGAAATACGAGTGAATTCGAGCGAATAACGAGATTGTTGTCTGACACAAGAACCTACGCTACATAAAGTTGAAGCTATCTTTTATGTTTCATTAAATTTTGAGACTGCTATAATTTTAACCGACTTTAAACGCAGGTGGTTCATTTTTTTAATGTTTGTTACCTCAGAACTCCGTCATTTATGAACCGATTTGGAAAATTCTTTTTACGCTGGGTTCAGTATAGCTACGAAGTGGTCCCATATAAATTTCACTGGTTTTATTTTTGGTAAAATGTATAGGATCGTATTTAACTGTACCTCAATTTTTTCACGCTTTTCCGCCAAATATACTGATTGTGCACCAAAATATGTTCATTAAAATATTTCATAATGACCACCTTTTTTATATATACGGCTTATTTTATATATAAGGCGGGGGTGGCCCACGGGCCTCCTCCGCCGCACCCTAACCTACCGCGGGCTGCCCCTTATACGTTTGAGTGCTAAAAACAGACCACATTTGGTGCACAATCAGTATTTTTGGTAGGTAAACGGTTAAAAATTATCCAATTGTATAGGTACTTGTATAAATGTAATTATTAGTGTGTATTTTTTTGTAATTAGTTTATGTACGTGTAAGATATTGAAAACCACCATCCATTCATTTTTGCGTCCCTCTACCTGCGCGGTTGATCGCTTTTAGCGATAAGACCGCCAATTGTTACACTACTAATAAGCTTTTATTGTTAGTTTTTTTAATTACCTGTGTCTATACCATATTTTAGCATATTTTACCAATTTGTTTTACTTACGATGTGAGATAAACATGTCAAAATCGACATTTAAACAAAAAATAAAAATATTTATATATTTCTATTCATAATACTAGGTACATATTATACCAAAAAATCTATCTTCATAATAGATGTAGGTAACTTCGAAATCCAAGGTCGAATATAAACTTATGTGGGACCGTGTTTAAGCTATACCTACTGAACCCAACGCAAAAATAATTTTCCAAATCAGTTTATAAATGACGGAGATATGAGGTAACAAATATTTAAAAAAATACCACCCGACGAACAAAGCCGTCAAGCGACCTAGTCGTGTTTCGGGTCGTGAAAATCGGGGAGACGGGTCTGAGCAGCCGCTCAACTGCCGTCTCTCTAGATCTATGAGCTCCATCTTAGGCTACATCATCGCTTCACATCGGGCGAGATGGTGGCCAAACATAGATCTATTAAGCGTAAAAAAACATACAAACGAATTGAAAATCTTCTTTTGTAGGTCGGCTTAAAAATACACAATTTTCGATAAATCTTTTTTTTAATTACCTGTAAATACTAAAATTTTCATAGTAGCTTCGTATTTGAAGTGGTACCTGACGTTAAGCCGATGTACTTGTTTCTTCGTGTTTCGGCACTGGCTTAGGGGGCCATCTGTCGATGAATGAATCCTCTTTATTTTCTATGGAACTGAGTGATGAGAGGATCAAGTAGTCCGCCTGATGGTAAGCGCCACGCCTGCCCATAACAATTGCAGTGCCACTCAGAAATTTTATACCATAAACTAATACCATTGCGCTCATTACCCCGAGACATCAGATATTAAGTCTCATATGCCCAGTAATTTCGCTGGCTACAATGGCCCTTAAACCGGGATTAAATAAATAAATTACTGTAGTAATTTATTTATTTAATCTTTATTTCAAGCAACATTAAAATAAGTTATATGTTATGTTTTGTTACGTAATGCTTGAGCACTACTGCATTGTGACAGAATAACTGGCGAAGTTGAGGTACCTACTTAGACGGCCTCCCGCATACGAGTTCTTTTAATTATTTTTAGGTTTGCGTTTGACCGATGACTCAGGTGAGTTGTTAAGTGACGATGCGGTTGAAGATGTAGCACGCTCGCTTAGAAGAAACCTGTTCACTCTTGTCTTAACGACACCCAGATTATAGCTATCCGGAAACACAGATTTCACTTATCTCTGCGTCGGTTCTCATTCCGGACAAACATTGTAATTCTAAACAAAACAAAATGTGGAAATTGTTGCTCATTTCTGTCCCCATCGAGTTGCGGACGTCTGGCTTATATATTTTTTTTATTGTTTCTCACTCGCATATTAAATTGTTCTAAATACTTAGCATTTTGTTTATAAATTGTTTTGAAAATATTCTCGACCCTATATATATAAATTCCTACATGCGTGGAAAGATCGAAGTTACTGGGCATATGAGACTTAATATCTGATGTCTCGGGGTCATGAGCGCAATGCAGTCCTGCGCAGTGCTTTTTAGGGTATTAAAAGTTTTGGGCAGCAAACTTGTTATGGGCGGGCGTGGCGCTTACCATCAGGCGAACGACTTGCTCGTCTCATCACTCAGTAACATATAAAAAACATTTAGTTGGGTATCGATAATGGGTTAACTTAGAGTTTTCTTCGCATTATCACGTTTTTAGGGTTCCGTACCCAAAGGGTAAAATGAGAACCCCATTACTAAGATTCCGCTGTCCGTTCGTGTCTGTCTGTCCGTCTGTCACCAGTTTGTATCTCATGAACCGTGATAGTTAGACAGTTGAAACTTTCACAGATGATGTATTTCTGTTGCCGCTATAACAACAAACTTATTATATACTAAAAAACAGAATAAAATAAATATTTAAGGGGGCTCCCATACAACAAACGTGTTTTTTTTGCACGTTTTTGCTCGATATTGATAACGGCAACAGATAACGCTTGAAATATTTACAGAATATTTAGTCATGTAACACAACAAATGATAAAATGCATTCAATCGACCCGAGTCAAGATTAGTGCACCTATTCGAAACTAGATGGCGTTGGCGATCGTTAAAACACGCAAACGTTTAGTTCGCGGAAATCAAGTGACCGCCAGATTTGAATTTGTAATGTGGAATAAAATCTCGTGGGTCCGGATCTCACTGGCTTTAGCGCTTTGCCATAGCACTTCATCCAGCTCTCAAGTCTTTGCGACTGGAAGTTGTCTACTGCATTGCCTATTGTCCGGTAGATTAACGAATCCCCGCCCGTCCCTGCTCCTTATTTGAAATAATTTAAATACAATCCGTCTCCGTACATCCCCGTTTTCTATACTTCTGTGCAAAGCCTTGCTTGTACGGATTAGCGATTCGACACCCGTCTTAAAAATTGGCGGGCAACGTGGGGCATCCGGCATCATCTACTCTTCGTGAACGCCGTATTAAAATTGGCGCTCCAACTCGTGGCATCTTCTCTTCGAGGACATCATCACGACGTGTGCGACGAACTCAAGTGAAGAATACCCCAAACCCAGAGGTTCTACGTAACGGGATGACATACGAGGAACGAATTAGAGAGCTCATTGCCTGTATTGGCTTTGAAAGACGCAGCACGTCCTGCCATCATTATTATAATGGCAAAAGACAATCTGAAACTTTAGAATCTTTATTGCCTGCGGTAAAAATCTTCAAAGAGATAGAGAAGACTATTCATAGTAAGGCACTTGCCGGACTTGCGTTATGGCTACATGATGATGCTGGCAAGTCGTGGCAAAGCATCAAGCAATTTGGAACGCGGATTGGAAACGTTTCTGAGTTGCTTCTCAAACAGCCTGTTAGTTGGCCAAGACTTAGTAGGCCTTGTGCCCGTTCAGCCTTCTCGGAAGAGAGGAAAAACAAAGAAACAGACTACTGTCACACCCGCCGAAGGTATCTTTGTTCCTGCACGACGTGGGCGAGAACGCCCCAGCAAGACGTAATTCTACCACGAATACCATCTTCCTCGTTGGGACAACGTCGGAACCTGAAAGGGGAGACTGTAACACAACAAATGATAAAATGCATTCAATCGACCCGAGTCAAGATTAGTGCACCTATTCGAAACTAGATGGCGTTGGCGATCGTTAAAACACGCAAACGTTTAGTTCGCGGAAATCAAGTGACCGCCAGATTTGAATTTGTAGTGTGGAATGGAATCTACTGGATTCGGATCTCACTAGCTTTAGCGCTTTGCCTTAGCACTTCATCCAGCTCTCAAGCCTTTGCGACTGGAAGTTGTCTACTGCATTGCCTATTGTCCGGTAGATTAACGAATTTCCCCCCCCGCTCTGTAATTTGTATAACTTTGAATACAAGCCTGTACGTTTACATCCCCCTGTATTATTTACTTTCCCCTGCGACCTCGGCCTGCCTAAAGGACACCGATAGAACCCCTCCTACAGTCATATATTCACTTTAAAATAAATAATTAAATTAAAATAAAACAAATATTTAAGGGGAGCTACCATACAACAAACGCGATTTTTTGCCGTTTTTTTAGATAATCTTACGGATCCCTCTGTGCGAGAGTCTGATTCGCACTTGGCCGGTTATTCATATCCATTTTAACCTATGTTCAACATTGAAGAACTCGGCGGCAACGATCGTATTATCCTATCGCGGCTAAAAACCGAGAAACCAACTGTAGCTTCAGTAACCTGCTTACATTTCTAACTGCAAACCTATGGTGCGCTTCGCCGGGAAAAACCAATAACAAAGACCCCTGCTAATGTACTAACAATCCCCTCGGCCTTAGTGTTGTTGGTTGGGGAAGAAAACCGCGGGAGGTCTTCGGAAACTGGACAGGTCAGAGCAATTTTGTTGGGAGGACCTGCGCATTGCTACCCCAAGTCAGTTCGTGTAAGCCGGCTCGCGGTTTCGAACGCACACCGCGTTTCCCGTTAAAAAATAAGACTATTCCAATTTCAAAATTCAATTCGTCGAGCGCTGCGATTGGTTAGTTTTGTCTATTGAAAAGTGTTATTGCCTTGGTTATGTTCGTAAGTGTGTACCGATTATGGTTTTTTTTCATGGTGTTTATAAAAATGGCGGCTTACTTGACCTGTTGCTGTAGTAAGCGTAGGTGGTAGCGTAAAGAGGAGGTTGGGTAGATAATGGATATGCGTATCGCTTTTATACGCCGTATATTTTACCGTATAAAGCAGTATGACCTAAATATTCGACATACGCATCGAGAACTAAAAACCAAAAGCAAGCTTCGTTGTTGATCCAAGCGGTTAGTTTGACGAACCATAATATTTATTTGCAAAAACTAAGTTACATTTAAAATATATTATATTATTATTATTATATTAACCTTATTATACTATTGTTATATTAACTAACCTTATTATATTATTATATATATATTATATTAACCTTTTGCGTCCCACTGCTGGGCAAAGGTCTCCCCCATCTCCCATCATCATATTAGACTAAACCTTTTTATTATTTTGAACCTTAAACTTAAAACGTTGTAAGTAAATTATTAAATAAAATCATATTTCAAATCGTTAAAACCTCCGATTATTATTAATACTATTGAACTCTAATACTACTGAATACATACTAATGGATCCATCCAGGATCTATGTATGTGATCGTTGGGCGCATTTTTTTTTAATGCATATTGTTAAACGAGTTGTGAATGTTGTGATATCGATAAATAGGTATTTACTTATATTCAACACCACTTTTATAATTTACCTTTTAATTTATCATCTTTATATTTTAATTAATTAACCAAATTTCATAATTAAATTGTAATGTGTTTTATGCAAATTATTTTATTTATGTTGGTACCCGCATGACTCAATATCGACGACCATCTTGCGTGAGCTGTTGGGCTTACGCAGGTCAGTGCTGAGGTTACCCCTATTGCTGCTGTTTTTTTTTTATTTTTGTGCTGGTAAATATATTGTGTTTTAATTTAAACTCTATGTGTACTACAATTTGGCAATAAATATTATTTATCTTTCTTTCAAATTAAAATATATCGTAATTAATATTGGAAAAGCAAGCCAAATATTCGTGACTAAGTTGCCTGTATGCAATGAAACTCAGTTTGGTTATCAATTTTTTTTTTATGGAACTGTATGTGTGTGTATATACCAAATTTCATCAAAATCTGTTCTGTAGTTTTTTCATGAACAAACATGCATCCATCCATCGATACATCCATCCATTCACCCTTTTCTTTTTTTATGAAATTGAGTAATGAGACGAGCATATCGGTTACCTGATGCTTAGCACTACGCCTGCCCATAAAAATTGTAGTGCCATTCACAACTTTTAACAACAGAAAAAGTAATGCGTATGCATTGCGCTCATCACCCCGAGACATCAGTTATTAAATCTCATATGCACAGTTATTTCCCTAATGCCCTCCAAATCGGAACACAGTAGGTAATGCTTGCGCACTACTGCTATATAATAACTACCCGTTCCGTCTTCGTGCCATTGCATATCCAAAATGTTTATGTATAGTCATAACTGATTCTAACAGTACCTATACAGATTGGTTTCCGATAAGCGAAGGGGTATAAAATAAATTGGTATGTGCTTCGTATTATATTGACGATAAAATAGATGGATGTGTGTTATAAAATAAACTTATAAATCTGTATACACAACGTCCTCTCTATCCTACTATACAGGGTGGATTTTTGAGACAGGACAGTAAGGGTTAAGGTAAAACTGTAACGGTTAAGGTACCTGTACCTTAACCGTTACAGTTACAGGGAAACGTACCTAGGAGACCATCCACAACTTTTTGATATATTCTGAACTGCATTCACAGATTTTGGAAAAAATTTACAGTCGGCAAAAAAAAGCTAATTCACGAAAAATATTTTTTTATGCCAATCGATCCTGTTTCTTGAAGGGATCAAAATACTCTATAGGACCATTTAAGGTGAGAAAAACGCAATTTCCCAAATCGGTTATAAATGACGGAGTTCTGGGGTAACATAAAAAAAAAAAAATCAAATTGAGAACCTCCTTCTTACCTCCTGGATAAAAGTCCGAACCACTGCATTGCGTTCTTCACCCCGATCACCTGATATTTCTGTTTGTATTCTAGAGACATTCGATACATTTGATCAAATACAGGGGACCCGTATTTTATTTGAAACTTTTATCTAATATTTGTTGCAGAAAATGGTTGGTACAAAGTTGTGATATTTGCTCTTAGAAGTATTTCAAGTAACTGCAACGTAGTATATATATGGTCCCAAGAGAATATGTCTTCCTACATTTTACAATGTGAGGTCTCTTTTATAATCTTTGATAGAGAAGAGAGTGTGGCTCAGTGGGTGTTCGTGCGACTTTCGATCCGACGTACCTAAGTTCGAACACGTTGGCGCCGCACAAAAAAAAGCTTTGAAATCTGTTTAATCAGATTTGGCGTCACAGACGCACTTATGAACGTCAAATTATCACCATGACTCTACCACCGTATCGCAAAAAGAACCACTTTTTTTATTGGCAAATAGGCATACGTTTGACGACATCTCGCCTGATGGAAAACGAAGATGCGGCATAAGATGGAACATGCTTACCCATTAGATGCCTATTCACTCTAGACTTAAAGAGACAACTCGGAAGATACGGCAAAAAACTGGGCATTTTTAGGGTTCCGTACCCAAGGGTAAAACGGAAACCTATTACTAAGACTCCACTGTCCGTCTGTCACCAGGCTGTATCTCATGAACCGTGACAACAGTTGACATTTTCACAGATGATGTATTTCTGTTGCCACTATAACAACAAGTACTAAAAAATTGAATAAAATAAATATTTAAGGGGCTCCCATACAACAGACATGATTTTTTTTTGCCATTTTTATAGATAATGGTACGGAACCCGTCGTGACGTCGACCAGCACTTGGCCGGTTTTTATGTACCAATTGGCGACTTTGCAAAAGATGAATGTTCCAAGCATCTTTGTCTTCAATATAATTACGTAAAGTATGGTATAGTACCCTATTAATAAAAAAAAATCGGCAATAGATAGATAGATAAACACTTTATTATTGACCTTAATAATTAAGTTTTAACTTTGATAATTCCTCTCCATCCTAAGGTTGACTGGAAGAGATCGCTTTTAGCGATAAGGTCGCCCATAGCCACACTTTCTTTAATTGTTTTTATTACAATATAATTTTTTTTGTCTTTAATTTTTAATTTTTTGTTGTTTGTTTTTTTATAATTTTTATTTTCTTATTTTTAATTGAATATTTTAGAAGTTTTATTTATATAAATAATTCTAAGGAATAAATGGGCTTTAATAATAAAAACAATAATTATGTCTTTAATTTAATGTTTGCAATAAAGCGTTCATCTAAGTTTTAGAAAAAAACAATAACCGACTTCAATGTATCTTCGAAGTCCAACGTCAAATATCGATGAAATTTATATGAACCCAACGCAAAAAGAATTTTCCAAATCGGTTTATAAATGAGTTCTGAAGTAACACATATAAAAAAAGATAACAAAAAGAATAATAAAAAAAAATACAATCGAACAGAGAACCTCCTCCTTTTTTGAAGTCGGTTAAAAAGAGAGATATAGTGCAAGTCAAATGTTTACAATGGTGTAACAATGGGCGGTCTTATCGCTTAAAGCGATCTCTTCCAGACAACCTTTGGATGGATAGGAATAACGAAACATACACAGCAATATTGCAATATTGTCGTATGATGTCGTAAAATGGGGATTGCGACCATTAAATTTTTAATTGTGTAATGAAATACGCAACAGTCCTATTTCACGGTCTTAATCATTATTTATTGTCTTAATTAGGACAGAATTTCATCAACATTTCAACATCATTCATGTATATTATTTTTTTTCATGTTATATAGTCCTCTTTTACTTTTTATTTACACCGCCCTTTTTTATTATTTTTATTTATATATTTAAAGAATTTAATATTGTATAAAAGAAAAGGTATATAATGTATTAATTTAGTAAATAATAAATAATGTTAAATAAAAAAAGCGCTACCAACAACCCTCCTTGTTACAATTTGTTATCGTTGCTGACACTGAGTATTTCCAATCAATGGTAGAGTCATGATACCTAAGAAATATTTTTTTAACCTATGCTATCCCACTGCTGGGCAAAGGTCGTATTTTTCTTGTTTAAAAGGTTCAAACGTGCATTTTGTGCCTATTTAATAAATATTTTTTACCTTGACTTTTTAACGATTAAGTTGTTAGAAACAGGAAAAAGGGGAAGTAACTGATAGATAAACAATCAATAATCAATTTATAATAAATGAATTATGATTTATTAATTTCTGTTTTTTTCTTTAAATTTACTTTTTATATTTGTTGTAGTTTAGTTTAGTCTTTATCGCTGTATATATTTATAATTAATTGTAAATACTGATTTATTGGTAAAAATAATACAAGTAAAATTTACAATTAATATTAAACAATAATTATTTTATACATATGTAAAAAATAAACATAATACCATACTTATTACTGTTCTGTTATATTAAATGTAAGATTTCTTATTTCATATACTTATAAAATTGATATTTAGATTATGATGATTATTTTGACTCATTGACTTATAAATAGGTAATTAAATTATTGATTGCACGTTATTTTATCATCTAGAATAAATAATAAAATTAATAATGTTGCACACCCAAATAGGGTAGATTGTATAGGAACTAATTTATATATATGTAACACCCATCAAACCTACAATCTGGTAACAATAAATATTTCATAATAAATGATTGACAATTCTTAGATAAATATACAAATAAAAATATATACAAAATTAGTTATAGGTCAATGACATGGATGTCATGTCTATATATAGGGATATATAATACATCTAGGTATGCTATATAGATCGTAAACAATAATTATTAAATAATGTACAAAATTAAACATTATGAGTGAAAATTCTTAGATAAATATACAAAATATATACAAAATTAATTATAGGTCAATGTCATGGATGTCATGTCTATATATAAAGATATATAATACACCTAGGTATGATACATAGATCATAAACAATAATTATTAAATAATGTACAAAATTAAACATTATGAGTGAAAATTCTTAGATAAATATACAAATACAAAATATATACAAAATTAATTACAGGTCAATGTCATGGATGTCATGTATGATGATGATGATTTATAGGGATATATAATACATCTAGGTATGCTACATAGATCGTAAACCAGCTGACGGAGTTCTAGAACTAATCGAAATGGAATACTTGTTAAAGCCGGGATTACGTACGAATTGCCCGCTTTCAAACTCTAAGTACTTTTAAATTTTTATTAGTTAATGGGCGAGTAAAACATTTTATGTCGGAGTTTGTCAAAGATTTTAACTTTTACCCGGCCTAGCGCACTCCGCACTGTAGGTACGAAGCTACAAGTACATAGCCGGACACCGACGGCGGGTCGCGCGTCGTTACACGTGCCGCGTCAGAAGAGATAAGAGCTTTGCGATAGAAAGAGAGGCGCTGTGTAGGTTAATATGACTGGTAGGTATGCAGCGCCACGCAAGCTGAATTGAATTTTATTGCGTCATAGCAAGAGTCGCTATTTGTTTAAATTTCTTTGCGGAGTGATGCTTCTGTCCCTTAGTATTCTGTGATAATACTTAAATTATTGATAAAACTTTAACTAATATTTTTGGGTTCTGCGACAGAACTCCTGCTATTGATGCGGGCAGAAATATAGGTTTAGGTTAATCGTGGTAGGTCTCTCGTATGCGGGAGGCCATCTGGGTAGGTACTAGGTACCACCGCTTTTCCAGTTATTCTACTGCCAAGTAGTAGTGTGCAAGCCATACTGTTCCGGTTTAAAGGGCATTGTAGGCAGAGAAATTACTGGGCTTATGAAACGACTCGCTCGTCCCATTACTCAATTCCATAAAAAATGTATTTTATAGTTTCTTTGTTGATATACTTACTCGTCTTATTGCTCAGTTACCCGTAATAATATACATTTCAATTAGATGAACTATCAATAATGACCTATTTTGGTTTATTCACGTATTGATCCATACTGCCTCGCTCTCCTCTCGATACAACCTGTCACTTATAGGTAAACTAGCGACTCTTATTTTCTGTGGTATGTCCATTTATCCACACGAAACAGGGGATTTGCATGTGATGTCGAAAAATCTGAAAATTACTTTTTACGATAGATTACTCCTGTAAACATTTAGTAGTGATATATTTTTTATTATTAATTACAAAGTTTATTTGTATTTCAATGTTTCTTTTTCTTAATTTTGGAGAAACGGAACGTAATCGCATAACGCTTGAGTACGTGCAACCACATTTTGACGTCACGCGCCTCGCTGCTTATTGGTAAATTATTGACATGCACACACATGTAGCATAGATTGGACCAATGAGGAGATCATCATCACACACAAATGGCGCGTTTATGTTGATTTAAATATTGTATATTATATAGTTATATTAAGTTGATTCAAATTTTCATTTAATTATTTTATTGATGAATGATGCCGTAAAATGTTTAAACATTTTTTTCATTAATAGTATTCAATTATGTATCGATTCATGCATTAAAAAAAATACATGTATATTGGCGGAATTGTGGTATGGCAACTCCACAAATTCCATTCGAACAATTGGAACAACAAGTGGAGTGAAAATACCTTAACACTCGACTCTAAATAATGAAACTTAAGCAGCATCAGAAACAGAGCCCACATTAAAAAGGGATTTTACTACCGATAAACTATAAAATACCGATTCTTAATCCTCTAACAAGTTCATAAACTACAGTTAAGCTTTTATTAGTTCACAATAAAACTAAGTTTAGTGCTTTTTAGTTGTCATACTTCACCTTGACAAAGTTTCCAGTGACCTGGCAGAAAACACTTAATGTTAACTGACCTGGGCCCCAATTCACAATGGCAACTTGGCGAAATCACTTCGATTTCTTGCTTCGAAATCACGTCAATTCCTTCATTAATAAATGACATCTCTATGACGCATTCATATATTCATATATATGACTCGTCATAGAGAATACAAATTTCGCAGATGTCGTTTATTAATGAAAGATTCGACGTTTCCTCGAAGCAAGAAATCGCCAAGTTGTCATAGTGAATTAGGGCCCTGGCAAATGTCACTTTATGTCATAAGTTTTTCAATTGGCATGACCATTAATACTGCTACTGATTTTAGCCCTCTAAAGTAAAAAAAAATTACATGGTCACCTATTCCACCGCCATTTTTACATTATCCATTTTTCACTGCCGCCTATTGTTACACCATTTAACTTGTACTTAATTTCTATGTTTAAGGTGAATGATAAAGTGTTTACCTATCTATCTTTGGTCATCATAATCATCAGTCCATCACGTTTCTACTGCTGGGACATGGGCCTTCTCTCATAGAGAGAGGATGGGCCATAATTCACCACGCTGGCCCAGTGCGCGTTGGTGGATGTCTCATATCCTTGACTTTTTGTGAAAAATTCTTGGACTTGCCGGTTTCCTCACGATGTTTTCCTTCACCGTTTCTAGTCTATCTATATCTATGGTAATACGGATACAGATATACACAATCTCCATGTTGCGTCATTTATTCGTCACTACCTGGGGGTATTTTCGTTGAATTTCTTTCATGCAATAGTCATAATCGATGACCTGGCAGCATACACTCAGTTTGAAATAGTTTATGCTGACCATAACACACTAGCAAAGAACCTGGCAAATAGCACTTATCAAAAGATTAAGAGAAAATCAACTCCATTCATCAATGTGTATTAATTTATTATTACGTTATTTATTTAGTTATTTCATTTTTAATTCTAAATCTTTGAATTTAATTGTTGATTTTATGTTTAATTTAAATTTTTAGTTTTAATTTTAATTTTTGATGTAAATTTTTAATTTTGATTTATCTTTTCAAATTCTAAATATGGATGTGTATTGTCCGAAATAAACAATTTTTATGAATAAAAAAATAATTCTAGATCAATAAAAGAGTGAGTAAAAAGTGAGTATTAACATTTATCCTTGGACACAAAAAGTGTTTTTATTATTTATTTCTTAAAATAATGTAAAAAAGTGTGTTTTAAATGTCGGAGGGACCGTCCCGCCTGTCTTCTATGGTGAACCCAAAATGCAAGACGCACGAGATGTGGGCCGCTATGACTAGGTCCATCGAGATATTGGTCGCTTTCTTCGAGTATTATGCACAGAGGTAAGTTTTAAGCTTAATATATTATTTAACATTTAACTTTTCATGGCTATATAGCCATGAAAAATTAAATATACATTATGGTTAATTTTGTCTAACATACAATTATTTACAAATATATATAGTGATAAAGACAAACCTAGCCCCTAACCTACAACAAAATGAAAAAATGAATTTAAAGATAAAACAGAATTTAGTTCACCGTCTGCGGGCAAGCTGTCCATTTAACTTGATAAATATTTTAAATCAAGTAAAAAATATTTATTCGAGTTGGCAATAAAAAAATATTATATACTGCGACATTTCTTAAGACGCACAGTGTTGGAGTGGAGATTCCTATGCTATTCTTCCTCAAACTCAAAAGCTCTACTCTACCACCGCACCGTTCGAAAAAATAAATCAGTACCTAGAAAATCCAGCAAAGCATTTTTGTAACGTTGTTTTAGAGAACCAGGTTTTAGGGCGAACATTATGGTGGAGGTGATAAGAAAAATCCAGTGGTTATCGGTAGATCACCTGCCTTGATACCTGGGCCCAGTAAGCTATAGAGATACTGTCTGGTAGCCGCGTAGTCGGATAAAATGACCTGGCAAAAGACACTAAAGCTTTATAACCTAGCAAATTATCTGGCAAAGCACTGGTTTCTCGTATGGGAGAGGTCGTCTAGGTACCCATCACCGCTTTGCCAGTTATTCTGCCGCCAAGCGGTAGTACGCAAATACTGTGTTCCGGTTTGAAGGGCATTGTAGCCGGCGAAATTACTGGGCGTATGAGACTTAAAATTGATGTTTTAGGGTAATGAGCGTAATGCAGTGCTACGCAGTACTTTTTATTGTATTTTTTGGCACTGCAATTATTATGAGCAGGCGTGGTGCTCACCATCAGGCGATTGACCTGTTCGTCTCATCACTCAGTTCCATTAAAAAAACGGATAGTGTCAAAAGACACTATTTTTTTATAACCAGGCAAATTCACTTTTTCAAAAGTGCGTGCTCCAACTTCGGCCTCAATACCACCGTATTCCATCAATTGTTAATACTCGGAATTATTCAGTATCTGTGAAATATTAGGTGATTATGAGGACAGCTTATTATCCTTGTGTAAGATTTATGAATACCGGCTCATGAAAACCTAGAATTTATGGAATTTATGTGCGAGAAAAAACGAAACACGCGAAGAGCGATGCCAACTCGCAAGGGTTCCGTGAGATAAATTACAATAAAAACATGCGAAGTGAATGGACTCCGGTGCGAGATAAAAATATTATGACAATAATATCAAAATGTGTATTTTGTTTTTTGTATTTGAGGAAGTGGTTCTAATTCAGCTTGCAAGATTTCACCCGGACAAACATACATACATACAATGCAAGTTAAATAAAAGTTTGTAAAATCACGCAGATGGATCCGTCGATTCACAATCGCAATAGCATTAGTATTAACAAGCCGTCGCCGTTCGTATTCACGTGAGAATCAAGGTGCACGTGTGCTTAGCGATGTCAATGTCAAATATCATTTATTAAATAGGCACAAAAGTGCTCTTTTAAACGTCATAAACAACACATACAAATAAAATATGTTAAAAATTGTAACTTATGTTAACATGACATGAATGGTAAGTATGTTTACCCATTTCTTTCCTATACTCAAATTGAAGTCCGAGCCCAGAAAATAATTGCGAAAACTGACTCTACCAGTGCTTCGTAAATACGCCCGCTAGAGAAGATAGCACCAAGAAACTCTGCGGGGATGTCTATTTTTCAGCTCTTTTAAAATGTCTCGAAATATAACAATGACAAATTAGTTATAAATTAGAATTAACAGAATGTCAAACAAGAAGTGTGAGTGAGATCCCATAGTCATAGTAACAAAAAAGTGTAATGAACTTTAGGATTAATCGAATTCGCAACTAGAATTAATTTGAATAATGCTAATATAAAATTAGCAATCTATCAATGCTGCGAATGCTGATTAACCATTACTAAGACATAAATACAAGTCAAGCTATAATAATAAAAATAACGTCCAACGATAACAGAAATTAATCTCAGACCCGTACTAGGACTCCCTGTATCAAGGGAACTAGGAACTACGAGGACCATGCACTTTTTAATACCTGCACGTTTTTTAGGGTTCCGTACCTAAAGGGTAAAACGGGACCCTATTACTAAGACTCCGCTATCCGTCTGTCTGTCAATCTGTCAACAGGCTGTATCTCATGAACCGTGATAGCGTAGTAACATTTAGTTTTCTTTGGTGATAGTAAGACAGTTAAAATTTTCACAGTTGATGTATTTCTGTTGCCGCTATAACAATAATATTAAAAAACAGAATAAAATAAATATTTAAGGGGTCTCCCATATAACAAACGTGATTTTTTGCCGTTTTTACCGTAATTGTACAGAACCTTTCGTGCGCGAGTTCGACACGCACTTGGCCGGTTCTGTGTACAAACATTTGTCCCGTTACGGGAATCAAACCCGCAACCTCGGTGATGTATAAATTTGAGCCAATCAGTCCAACCACTACACCACAGAGACTGTCAAAATTAAATGTTATCATATAAAAGCTTATAAAAGGCGTGTATTTATACGAGTAAGGGTTTATTTCATGTCATTTGTTACTGTACCCTAATTGACAACATTTGTTGGGATAAACTGCGAGCATTCAATCTTAGATTTTATATGTCGCAACGAGAACTGACGCGACCTTTTCTACGGGTTTCTAACAACAAAAAATATTGGTGTACGCCTACAACAATAATATTTAGGTATATAGTGGGTAGGTATGTACTAGTTTGCCTAGTCGTTCGTAACAGATCTGCTGTTCCAACGAAACCTTCCAACGGACACCACTTGGATGGGTGACCAGGGCCCTAATTCACTATGACAACTTGGCGATTCCTTGCTTCGAGGTCACGTCGATTCCTTCATTAATAAACGACATCTGCGAAATTTGTATTCTCTATGACGCGTCATGGAGAAACATATATAATATATGAATGCGTCATAGAGATGTCGTTTATTAATGAAAGAATCGACGTGATTTCGAAGCAAGGAATCGCCAAGTTGTCATAGTGAATTGGGGCCCAGTTGTGTGATAATCTGAGCGCTACCGTGCTTCGGTGGGCATATTTAACCGTCCCGGTTGTTGAGGCCTTCGTGCTGTTAGACGAATTGTGTTGCTAAGGTTTTTAAAAAAAACTAAATTTATTATCTGGAAGAGATGCACTTTTATTCACTTGGTTTTTACCTCAAAACAATCAAATAATAATTAATAAAGGTATATTTTATTTATGTTCGACCTTGGCAGGTTTGCGCGGCGAAGGTTGGAGAGAGACTGATCTGCTTTATTGCTCATAAACATTTCCATCACATATTAATTGCTGACACGGTCAGTTTGGATGTCTATTAGCAATAACACATGCAGGGTGTGCCTATAACAGTACGGTCTAAAGGCACTTCCAGGTTGGCCATACACAGACATCCACACGAGAAAAGAAGGCCTACCTATGTATCATACCTGTTCTCTCCATCCAAAGGTTGTCTGTGAGAAATCGCTCTAAGCGATCAGACCGCCCATTGTACGTCAAATCTACGGTGTATTTTGTTTATTTTTAATACGTACACAATCCTACTCCAACAATCCAACGAATACTGAAGCCTAGTTCGCATTATGCTAGTATTTTAGCCTAGTAGCGAGTAATTTAGTAGCTAAACGTGTCTGAACACCAAAAATTTAGTCGAGTAGTTTAGTAAGGAATTAAGTCGAGCCGATCCATTTTATTCTATTTTTATCGGGCGAGTAGCACCTCCCACCACGCGTCCGTGCTCACTGGCGCACCGGCTAAACAAGTCCGAATCTGTTGAATTAGTCGAGTTCATTAGTTAACGCAAAAATGTCGTTTCACTGGAGTGAAGAAACAACTTTAAAATTTGTTTCCAAACTAAAATTAAAAAGTAAAATTAGTAGCTCCTAGTTTATCCCTTCTATCGATCCATTTTCGTATCCATAGCTTCTTTTTATTAATCACACAGATTTCCTCATCTACCTCTTCTAAAATCGCCGTTAAGATTAACTTAATCAGTTTATTTACTTTATTGCGCTATAGGCTGTTCATCTTACAAAACACCACTCACTTGTATACTGTACTCGAACGAAGTGCGAACGATTTTGGTGAAGAAGCGAGTATTTTAGCTACTAAATTACTCGCTACTAGACTAAAATACTAGCATAAGGCTTGAGATCCAGTTATTTAGTAGTTTTACCTGGAAAGTTTTCTAGGAGTTTTGAAAATGGGTAATTCTATAGATTTTGATTGTGCTCTTTCCGAATTTCAACTTTGCCACCTCGTACTTTTGCCGCTCGCGCCGCCATATTGGGAAAATGGCGCCTAAAAGCAGTTTTTTGGCAATACCTCCTTACGCTATAAGTATTAAATTAAATGTGAAAGTTTAAGAGAATGTGACTCTTGAGTAAATTAGCATTTTTGAATATCATTAAAATCATTGTATACGCCATAAATGCGTTTTTTTTAACCAACTTGAAAAAACGAGGAGGTTTTCTATTCAATTGTATTTTTTTTATTTTATGTTTGTTACTCCGTCATTTGTGAACCGATTTGGAAAATTATTTGCATTGGGTTCAGTATAGCTACGAAGTGGTCCCATATGAATTTCATCGATATTTGACATTGGACTTTGAAGATACATTGAAGTCGGTTTTTGTTTTTTTCTAAAAATTAATTATGTTCATTGGTAAAAGTATACAGTATTCTTCTATGGAGATTATTTTGTTCGTATATTCATCTTGTATCTGTCTCTTATCTGACTGTTCGTGATGTCACGGTCATAGGTTCCGACTGAAAATCAGTGCTAAGGTATTTATTACCTTAGTTTTTATGCTGATTCGGAAGCTTTTCCTGACATCGCGCAAAGTTTCATTGTTCTATAATTATATTATGTATTTATTGTGATTTATAGTTTATTTTTTTATGAAACTGAATGACGAGACGAGCTGGTCGTTTGCCTGATGGTAAGCAATACGCCAGCCCATAACAATAGCAGCACCACCCAGAACTTTGTTTTGCAAAATCCTGCGCGGCACTACACTGCGCTCGTCACCCTGAGACAATTAGCTATTGAGTCTCATAATGCCCAGTAATTTAAGTTTAAATGTAATGTTGCGTGTGTGACATGAATAAATGTCTTTTCTTTCTGTCTTTCTTATAAACAACAGATGTTTTGATATCTCCATGCCTAAAACCACAAAGGACGAAATAGTGATATTTTATTATGCTTCGAGTAGTTTTTCCCTTATTGGTTCAGAAAAGGTTGGCATAAAATATGGCGCCTCAGATCCAATGTGTTCCGTTCTGATGTATTCTCTAAGCAACAATAGCAGATCCATTGGCGTTGAGATAAATTAGAGTAGGTACAGTCGGTGATAAAAACCGCTGAACATAATTATTTAGTATTTTTTACCACGTTTTATTCTTAAGCGTGAACTACCGGAAGATCATTCTAATTGTTCGAAACCTGGTTGGAGTTACAATCATAACGTGAGTTTATATTTATAATGAATATTTCGACTCACGATAGTTTCCAAACCCTAACGTTTTTGTTAAGTCACATTCTTGTTTGTGTTTGTCTGTCGTTCCAGGTAGAATTTTGCAACTCGAATTTCGAGCACTTCCCGATTATCTATCGATTATATATGTTTTAGATTTTAGAAATCAGTATTTCAAAACACTGATCAGTGACTGATCATGGGTCAGTTGTTTCTTATTATAAAGAAACAACATTAACATTCTTAATATATAAACTACAATCACACTAATTTTAATAACTAATTACTAATTTTTTTACCACAAAGTGAAAGTTTCTATTGTTAAGTGGGTTTGTTACTTCTACACGCTGTAACGGCTCAACATGAGTGAAATTTGGAATGAAATAGCTGATACCCTGTATTAACACATTGGCTTCTTCTTTATCCCAAGAAACCGCAGATGAAACCGCTTTACCACTCCGCTACTTTTTAAAGCTAATTAGCAATTACTCACCACGAAAAGGAGCACAACTGAAAGCCAGTGCGCCTTAAAGACGCTTTATGCTGAGTTATGCCCTTTTATGGCCATCTAATTTTGAGTACCACAACTTTATTACCTCTTTTGTTTATGTATAAGATATATGTACACTAAAAAAATGCCCCTCAGTTTCTTGGCGTATCTTCTGAGTAGTGGTTCTTTTCCTGATACGTTGGTAGAGTCATTGTAATAATTGACATTAGTTAGTGCGTCTGTGTTGCCAAAATTTAATAAAGAACTTTTCAACTTGAACTTGACGTTTTCCAAACTTTAGCCACTTTTGTGACCAACTGTACCTATACTTGAGATAGGTACTTATTTTTCTGTTTATTTAGGTCTGAGCTGTTTTTCTCTTTGGATTTTCGCGAAATAAAATGTATTAAGTATTTTCCTATAGGAAAGCTCTGGGTACATAACAAACTTTCTGTTTGCGCAGGATCTTATTAATCCTTGTCCCGACTTAACAATATTATAAATGCAAAAGTTTGTAAGGATGGCTGTATGGATGTCTCAATCAAGCAAGCACAACAATAAAAGGATTTTCATGTGGAATTTCGTTAATATGTACTTTTAGTATAAATTTTTTTTTAATATAAAATATTTTATTATGTATGTTCACCGATTTCCCCGCCAATAGTAGACCGATCTCAAAAAATATTTTTATGTTCAGTTCAGTATAGCTACTAAGTGGTCCCTTTGTTCTTGGACTTAGAATGGACGAAGATACATTGAAGTTGGTTTTTCTGGTAAAATGTAAACTTGTTATCAAAGAAAATGAATATGATTTTTTCTGTATATTTAAACAATAATATAAACTGAGCTTCCTGGTCTCCACTGCACCTTTTCATAGTTTATACATGTATATGTCCATAATGACAGTTCTTCATCATTATTCTGTTCGTAGGTATTTATAATTTTTTTCTCCTTGTTATTTTATATATTATATATGTAATCTTCAAGTATATAGATATATTATTATATTATATTATTATTATTTAATATTATATTCTTTCTTCTATTATTATTATATTTTTGATATATATATTGTTATTGATTTATGTGTAAATATATTGTTATTATTTTTGTATGACCTTTTAATTTTTTTACTATTACTTTATATTTTGTTTGCACTACATTATAAAATCTCCACAGGACACCGAGGTTAACTGGAAGAGAATGCTTACTAGCATTAAGTTCGCTTATGTACCTACAAATTTGTTTGAGCAATAAATAATTTTCTATCTATCTTTCCGAGAAAGATGCATCAGCATTTAAATAAATTGAGTTCTGTTTGAATGTGTGTATTTTCCTGGTTAGTGAAGGCCGGCCTTTTGTGTACTTGGCTTTTATTTCCTCAAGGAAAAGGGTTCCTCATTTTCTAAGATAAAACTTGTGAACACGAGTAGAATACCTGAAAAGCTGTAATTTAGAGCGAGTGTGGCTCAGTGGGAGCACGTGCGACTTTCGATTCGACGCACCCGAGTTCGAATCCCGCTGCCTCGCATCATTGACTTTTTTACATGAGTCTGGGTCTGCGTTTGATTACAATCTCACCTGATGGGAAGTGACGATGCGGTCGAAGATGTAGCACGCTTACCCATTAGATATTTGTTCAGTCTAGATTTGAACACACCCAAATTGTATAAGGATGATCCAAAACGTTTATGTATGTAGGGGTGCCGTTGTGCCGATCGTCTAGATGTCCGATTATAGAATGGTGATGGAAAGATTCCCCCATCACCATTCCTCATCATCTGATCAGATTGTGCAGTTCTTGAGCACATTCTCCGCCTTTCAGCGACTTTCTTAAGTTTTGTGCGGATTTAACATTCGCTCTAAAAACGGTGAAGGAAAACATCGTGAGGCAACCAGCACGTCTAAGAATTATCACAAAAAAATCAGGACATGTGACATCCACCAAACCACACTGGGCTTGCGTGGTGGATTATGGTCCATACTCTTTAATGGGAGATGGCCCGAAGAGTGCCTCAGCAGTGGGAACGTGATGGGCTGATGATGAAGAAAATTTCGTTGTATGGTTTCTGTATTGATTGACGAGACGAGCAAGTTGTTCGCCTGATGGCAATCACCTGAACATAACAGTTGCAGCAGGGCACTGAACTTTTTGCAAAATCCTGCGCAGCATTGCTTTGCGCTCGTCACCCTGAGACAATATATAGCTTCTCGCATAATTCCCAGTACTCTCGCTGGCTACAATACCCTTCAAACCGGAATATAATATTGCTTGCGCACTACTGCTTGCCAGCTGAAGGGCTAGTTGGCCTGCCATATTAACTGTAAAACAGATAACCGTTGGGGTAGACGCGTTCTAGAGTGGAGACCACGAATTGGCAAACGTAGTGTAGAACGCCCTCAGGCTAGGTGGAGCGACGATCTTCGCAGGGTGGCTGGTAGCAGCTGGATGAGAGTAGCCGGGGATCGTGCTCAACGGCGTGCATTTGGAGAGGCCTATGTCCAGCAGTGGACTGCGATAGGCTGAAGATGATGATGGTGATGACTACCGTAGTACCCTACACAAACGGCCTCCAGCATACGAGAGACTTATGCACGGTATGTCTTGCATTACAAAGCAACTCAGCTTGTCGTGTATAGCCGACATTGGCGGTCAAAGGGTTAAGTATGTACGTGTAATTAATTTTCACAAAACGATTGTATTGACAGACAGACTATGCAAACATTTAAAGATATAGCTATTGGATAATCCATCCAGACTTTAGTCGTCTAATGGAAAACCATTAGAGAGTTGATTAGGAGTCTTTTGAAATTGTCTCAAATGAGAACCGACGCAGACACATTGTGACTCGATGAATTTTGTATGCAATCTAAGGTAGTGCTATTTTACGCACCGTGAGACAAGGTCGTTGGTAAACATGTCTAAGCGAAGTAATTACTTAGGCTCGAATTTATAAACTAAAATCAGAACTGAGTCAAGACTTGGAGAGTTTCAAGACAAGCTTTGTTCAACAAACGTATCTTGAAATAATGATCGTATAGGAGTATAGTGATCTCAATTCAGTTGATTTATAAAAGATACTCAGAATGATATTCACAATCACCTATTCTTTAAACTATTGTTTAAAGTAATTGTATCAAGTCCCGACTTGAAACTGTTCTTTATTCTAAAGTTAGTTCTGAATAGCGATCGCGGCGCCCAGCCCGCGCCCGCATGTTACATTTTTGTATAGATTTTTTTTCTGGAACTAAGTAATGAGACAGAGATATACGCGCCACGTCTGCCCATAACAATTGCAGTGCTACCCAGAACTTTTAATAGGTACCACATAAAGCACTGCGTAGCACTGCATTGTGCTCATCACCCCGAGACATCAGATATTAAGTCTCATATGCCCAGCAATTTCACTAGCTACATTGCCCTTCAAACCGGAACACAATAATGCTTGCGCACTACTACTTGGCCGCAGAATAACTAGCAAAGCTATGGTATATATATGGTACCATACGCATCGCATACGAGAGATCTACCACGAGTGAATAACTAAATAAATTGTCGAACGCTGGCGCTGCGGTCGCTATTCGGAACGCAACTATAGACTCAGGTCATTGAATTAATAAATACGGATGAAACTCAAATCAGATGAGTTTGACTTGGATGTTGAAGTTGATAGACTCAGATGATTAAGATTTGCTTTTGGTTTTAAAAATAGAGATTCAAGACTAATCAAATAAAAACTTTAAACGAGATCAGTTGATCGCAGATGAAACGTGTATAGATAGATAGATAGAAAATTCTTTATTGCACAAACAAATTTGTAAGTACATAGGCGAACTTAATGCTAGTGAGCATTAAAGCGTGTATCAAGCCAGATCTATAAATACGAAGCTTAGTATTGATTAGAATTCCTAACACATTTATTTTAGGCATGATACATTTTATAGAATAGGAAGGTAGCTCTATTTTATGTGAGAAACCGTCTGGGTTGGAACTAACTTTACCAATTATTCTGCCAGCAAGCAGTAGGACGCAAACATTACTGTGTTCGAGGTGGAAGTGCATTATAGCCTGCAAAGTTACTGGGCATTTTGAAACTAAATAGCTATTATCTCTGGGTGACGAGCGCAGGATCTTGCAAACATAGTTCGGGGTGGTGCTGCAACTGATATGGGCGGGCTTGTTGCTTACCATCAGGCGAAGGACCTGCTCTTCTTTTGCTTCTTTTGAGTAGTGGTCTTTTTTCCGATACGGTGGTAGAGTCATGGTGATAATTTAACGTTCATAAGTGCGTCTGTAATGCCAAAACTGAATAAAGATAATTTGATTTGATTTGATTTGTTGGGCAATATTTATTTTATTTATTTGAATAATTACAGATCGCGAATTAACACCTAACAAGCCAAATATTAAAATCTAATTGAAGCCGATCCCTTTCATATAAAAACACGCGTAAACATTAAATACATTCGTTTACTCTCGATCGTTTAGCCGCAATTCGTTTTTAATGGACAGTAATTAACAAAAAGGTGTATGGTGAAAGCAGTAGGTCAAGTTGCTACGAGAAAAAATCTGTCCGTCTAGGCCTTACTGTCAACGTAGAGCAGTAGCGTAGTAGTAGCTAGGTAACCAAAGGCCCTGGGGCAAAAAATAAACTAGGACCCCGACTAAACTATTTAAAATCGTTTGTTAGTATTCGCCGTGTTCCGAACTCTGGTTTATTTATATTGCGAATGTGGGAGAAATTTTCACTAGTTAAATTTATAGTTTATATAAATCAGATTCCGAGAGGCCCCCTGGGCTTGGGTGCCCTGGGGCACTGCCCCGTCTAGCCCTCCGGTAGCTACGCCACTGACGTAGAGATGACCTACGAAACACTACGAAGGAAGATAAAAGTATATGTTTGTTACCTCAGAACTCCGTCATTCATAAACCGATTTGGTTTTTTTTGCATTGGGTTCAGTATAGCAACGAAGTGGTCCCATATAAATTTCATCGATATTTGACCTTGGACTTCGAAGATACATCAGAATTGAAGTCGTTTTTGTAATGGAAACACCAAACCGCTTTGTTTCTCGTTTTATCCATTCAAAGGTTGTCTAGAAGAAATCGCTTAAGCCATAAGGCCGCCCATTTTATCTCAAATTGATGTATTTTTTCATGACTATATCTTTTTTAACCGTCTTCAAAAAAAGAGAAGGTTCTCTGTTCGATTGTATTTTTTTAATATTTTTTTTTTATGTTTGTTACTTCAGAACTCCGTCATTTATGACCCGATTTGGAAAATTCTTTTTGCGTTGGGTTCAATATAGCTACGAAGTGGTCCCATATAAATTTCATTGATATTTGAACTTGGACTTCGAAGATATATTTATTTTATATATTTTTGTTCTTTTTCTAAAAATTAATTATTTGTGTATTTATTTGGTGTGTAAGTGTTATTGTATTAAATGGTTATTTTTTCTGTTTCAGGTAAGTTACACCCTTTTTAGCTACGAAAATAATATGGTAAGTCAATTTAAACTATAATAACCTTAAAAGTGGCGGGCTGGGAGAAACTTACCAAATGAAACTATACCGTTATGCGACCTAGTCGTGTTTTAGGGTGATATACGGTGAACCATCAGGGAAACGAGTCTGAGCAGTCGCTCAACTGCCGTCTTCTTCTTGATCTATAATAGGTATGGTCTATCTTCGTTTCTTAACGTCCATGTCAGCCTCTTACCCTTACTGCATCATACATGTATAATTAAATATCAAGCCATTAATTCACTGCGACAGCCCCGGTGGTAATATAGCTTGTTGACGCACAAATTAGGGTAATTCACAAACGGATGACGTATTAATAATTTGTACCTAATTGCCAATTTAGGTAGTAGGTCATCTGACGTCCGGAACAGTTGCTTTCAGTCATGGAGACAGTCAGGTGATTGGACATCAGGGCCCCAATTCATTATGACAACTTGGCGAAATCACGTCGATTCCTTGCTTCGAAATCACGTCGATTCCTTCATTAATAAACGACATCTCTATAACGCATTCATATATTCATATATATGACGCGTTATAGGGAATACAAATTTCGCAGATGTCGTTTATAAATAAAGGAATCGACGTTTCCTTGAAGCAAGGAATCGTCAAGTTGTCATAGTGGATTAGGGCCCTGGTCATTGTAAATTCGTACGAAGATACCGCAGTTCTTTAAACAAAAATAGACCAAATACGAAGATTTGTAACTAGCAACACACAACCTCGTGCTACCGAGCTCGAAACTAAAGATCCATAGCTCAGGCCCAAACGTAATGGCGATAAAAAATATATATAACAAAATCCCAAACAACATAAAAAATAAAACATTGAATCAGTCTTCTTAAAAAAATTAAATCAACGTATATATATAATATATATATATATATATATATATATATTTTTGTTATATATATTTTGTTATATATATATATATATATATATATATATATATATATATATATATATATATATATATACGTTTATTTAATGAATTGGTCCGTTCGCTATAGCTTCTATTGCCATGCCAAAGAAAACTAAATATTACTACGTAAAGAAGCGACACTCCCCCCAATGCCGTGTTTGCGTCACTCGGTTGTCACCGCTCGCTGCGAATGACTAATGAGTGAGATTCAAATGTTTATTTTATATGTGGGATCAATTGATGTTATTTGAGGTTGTTATGACCTTTTTGGATGACGTATACGTCCTGCTTTACAGAGGTAGAGCAGGCCGGCTGACTATTTGACTTTGACATAATGACGAAACATATTGAGAAAAAGACGGAGAACGGCTGAAGACGGTGGAGCTGACCAGGACCTGACCTGACTGACGGAGGTCTGCCTATCTCTTTTAAAATGATTCGTTATTGTTCTGTGTATGGATGCAAAGAAACCAGTTACACAAATAAGAATCGAAGATTTTTTGGTTTTTCGCGTCTTCCAGCCAAGTGATAGTGGGTGTGAAAGAGAAACACTTAGGTTGCTTACGTATAGCGTTGTCCTTGTCGCGCTCGATTGTATCAGCTCATCTCTACAATAATTACGCACACACACAAAACGTGTGCGGACAGGCCGGTGCGCCAGTAGTAGTACTAGACAGTCAGCTCGGCGAATTTGTATGGAGTGTCGGGGGTCTGGCCATACCCTGTCAGGGTCGTATATTTTTTACTAATCCTTTCATAAGACCTCTCCAAGTGTACATATTATGATTGCAATAAATGACTGAGTATTGACATCTTGTCTCACTACCGACTCGGACTAGAGGAACGACACGGCAAACGTAGAAAAATAAATGGTTTCGGTGCGCCCGCGGTATTATCCGCGGTTTCCGGGTAAAAATGTTCATACATATTCAAATCTATATATATTTAATTCGAACTAAGTACTTTCCCCTTACAAGTGAAGTAACCATACATGCAAACAGGCTAATATATAAAATAAATTAATAATATTCCCGATTCATCCGAAAATTAATGCAGAACAGGCATTTACATGGTAATAGCGCACTAACAGGCACTTTGCCGGCGATTCGATAACTATTAAGATCGTTAATTTTAACGTTTTGCTTATAAGAACCTGTTTGTGGCAAGTAAGGTTGTCGCAAATGAGAACCGACGCGGTCGAATCTCTTCTCTGAATCATCATCATCAGCCCATCACTTTCCCACTATTGGGCCTTACCCACACGGGCCTTTTCTCATAGAGAGAGTATGGGCCATAAGCCACCACGCTGGCCTAGAGCGGGTTGGTGGATGTCACTGTCCTGTGTGATTAATTCTTGAACAGGCGGGTTTCCTCACGATGTTTTCCTTCACCGTTTTTAGAGCGAGTGTTAAATCCGCACATAACTTAAGAAAGTCAGTGGTGCAAGATTCGAACTCGGGTGCGTCGGATCGAAAGTCCGATGCTCCCACTGAGACGCACTCGCTCCATTCGCTTCTCTTAATAGTATTTATGTAATTCGCTCGTTTTGAGTGACACCGCGCGCAGGCTATGAACAGGCATTAGGTTGCCTACATTAGGTGAAATACCTGTTTCTCTCATATTTTACCAAGTTTTTATTAAGTCACTTTCTTGTTTGTTTGTCTGTCGTTCCGGGTGGAACTTTGCAACTCCAATTTCGAGCACTTCCCGATTAGATATCCAACTGAAACTTTCAGGGTGACTCACAACTCGATAACGATGCATTATGAATCCATTTATTAGCATGCAATGCCGGCCTAATCTCAAAATGCGCAGAAAAACGTGGCTTTTTAGATTATTATTTTAACGTATTACTTTCTTGTTTGAATATACCTAGCTAAATACTTGTGGTAGGTTTCTCGTATGCAAGAGGCCGTCTGGGTGGGTACCACCGCTTTGCCAGTTATTCAGCCGCCAAGCAGTAGTACGCCAGCATTACTGTGTTCCGGTTTGAAGGGCATTATAGCCAGCGAAATTACTGGGCATTATGAGACTCGAAAGCTAATCGACCCTCCCCGCCCGGACCCTGCGCAGTGCAGACGTGTTTGTAGGCTCCGTCCTTGCCAAAAATTGCCCGGCCAAAAATTATTTTAAAACACAATAAATTCGAGTGCAAATATTAGGAGTGCATAAGATCGAAGAGGTACCAGTAGCCGTGCGAGTGAGCGCACCTTGACAACGACGGAGACGCATATACATCCGTGAGTTCATCGTCTATGACAACCTAATTAATAACCAATCCTTGCGCGCATCCCTACCTCTGCACCCTAACCACAACTGAAGTGCGTGTGTGCGTAAGCGATACGCGTGTGCGTGCGCAAGTCACGCCTCCGGCGATCTACAGTTGCCGTCGGAATATTTAGGCCTAGAATTACAACGTTCATATTTAAAAATGCTACAGCACTCTCCGCCCAGTTCTCAAATTCAACTGAAAGTACCAAGCACTACAACCCATTATAATTCGGACTCAGCCCTGAATAAAACAAGCGAAACGGACCCTGACGCCAATTATTTTAATATTACAAAACGCCAGAAACGTACCTTTGGTCACATAGCAGACCAGCCAGATACAAATATGGCCGAAATAAAAACAATGTTCACTGATATGAAAGATCAGCAGGACCAGAGATTTGAACTCCTTAATAGTACGTTATTAACTATAATGACCCAAAATCAGGAAATACATAACTCGGTTGCTGTTTTAACCCGCCAGAATGAAGACCTTCAGACTGAAATCAAGGACCTGAAGCAAGAAAACGTTGACTACAAACTGCGGGTCTCTACTTTGGAAAAACAGATACATGTCCTGGAAAAAAATGCACGGAGCACTACTATTGAAATTCGTAACTTACCAAAAATGAGTAACGAAAACAAAATGGATTTGACCAAAACAGTCCAGAATTTAGGCTCGGCCTTAGGCCTGGAACTACCGATTCAGGAAACCGAAATTAAAAATATATTTCGCGGAAAGTCTGAGGCAATAGTGGTAGACTTCACTACACCTCTTCGAAAGGAAGCTATTATTACGAAATACAGGGCCTACAACAAGTCAAAACGTGAAGCCAAGGAGCCTCAACTAAATACGGAATCCCTGAAACTGCCCGGCGAAGCGCGTAGGATTTTTATGTCAGAGTCCTTAACGAGTAAAGCCCAACGACTTTTCTACATAGCACGCGAAAATGTTAAGTCAAAGAAGCTTGTCGCAGCCTGGACTACACATGGGAACGTCTACGTCAAGAAGGGAGAAGGAGCCGCGCCCTTTCGTATAAACGAGGAGTCTGATATAATCAAATTATTTTTGTGACTAGTTTTAGCTATAAATTTGGGGCTTATTAAGCCTGTGTTATCGATAGTTATATGTTTTAAAATGTTATCTGAACTCTTTTCAATTTTATCCCTAAATATGCATGTTTTTGTAACTTACCTTTGTTTGTTTTATTATTTTATCACACAGTGCAGACACATACTACTAAACCCACCAATGTCCCATATTAAACATTACTCACCCGTCTCCTATACTAAACCACACTCATTCATAGTCTCACACAACAATAATCCCAATCCACACACATCACCGTCACACAACTTACATCACACACCAATGCGAGTATCTCAAATATATAAAATTGTCTTCCCCCATTCACCCCTGCTTTGTATAGCAATTTTTCGCCTCGCGTCGCAAATTAAATGTAGCTACGTATATGTACTCGCCAAATCCAAGTTTTTAATATGTTGTTATAAGCCCTCAAAGTCACGTCAAACTCGTGACTGTAACAATATCACCAAATAGGGTTCACTATGCAAGATATTGAAGTACTTAACTTGGAACTGGACTCAGTGCAACTGGCTAATACATTTACTTGCGACGTTGATGAGGTGAAAAATTATATATCAGATAACAATCATACTTTTAATCTTCTATCCCAAAACATTCGAAGTATAAATTGTAACATTTCTAACTTCATTACCCTTCTACAAAGATCTGAAATTTCATGGGATGTACTGGTTCTCTCAGAATGTTGGCTTCCTTCAACTAAATATATACCAGTTCTTGACGGTTACAGTCACGTTGCTACTACTACACATAAGACGCAAAATGAAGGAGTGGTTATATACCACAAAACTCACTTGCGCGTTACTCACGAAGAACCTGAAATTAGTGACGCAAATTGTCTTCTGCTAAATGTTAATAAAGAAACCTGCATCATCGGAGTATACCGCCCCCCTAGTCAACATAACACAACAAATTTCATAGACTCAATTGATAAGCTACTCTGTAAATTGAACAACTTCAAAAATATTATACTCTGTGGGGACATTAACATTGACATAGTTTCCAATAGTCCTGATAAACGTTCTTACGAATATCTAAATATTCTAGCAAGTCACTGTATGCTCCCTGGCCATTCAATACCTACACATGGACGAACCTGTCTGGACCATATCATACTTAAAACGAAGTTGGCTGCTACCTGTCTTATATTAGAGTCGTCCATCACGGACCATGAAAGTGTAGCCGTTAGTATTATCCAGAATAAAAACCTTGATTATTCTACTAAAATAGGGCAAAGAGTAGATTTCGAGAGCCTTGATCTAGCTATCCAAAATATGAGTTTTCAACCCATACTAGACTGCGCTGATGCTAACCTGGCAACAGATTTGCTTATTAGGTACCTAGCAATAGCCATTCAAAATAATTCAAGCCCTATAAGAACGACAAATCGAAAACGGGTTAGCAAACCGTGGATAACAAAGGGACTACTACGCTGCATGAGAAACCGGGATAATCTCCACAAAAAAATGAAAAGAAACCCGAAAAATGAAATACTTACATTAACATATAAACGTTACAGGAATTTTTGCAATGCTTTACTTAAAAAAGCAAAGCAAAAATACGAAAAACAGGAGATTGAAAAAGCTAAATCCAATAAAAAAAAGTTATGGGAGGCAATTAAAAAGATTAGTGGTTCGAATAAGGTAAATGACTGCCCATCTAATCTTATATCATCGGGTAACCCTGAACAATGTGCTAATGACGTCAATAGTTTCTTTGCGAACGTAGGGAAAAACCTCGCACTACAGATTACCTCCTCCGTAAACTGCGGGCTACGAATGCCTGATACCTCTTCACTTCCTGCAGGAAATTCTTTTGCTATGCTACCAACTGACGAAGAAGAAATATTTTACATAATACTATCACTCAAAGACAACGTTGCGGTGGGGATTGATCAAATCTCTACAAACATTCTAAAGCGTTACATACGTATCCTTTCATCCCCGATCACGCACATCTGCAACCTGGCTTTATCAACAGGGGTTTTCCCAACGGCTTTTAAAATTGCACTAATAAAACCAATACATAAAGGAGGCCAAAAAAGCTGTGTTAACAATTATAGACCTATTGCTATACTGCCGGCTATGTCAAAGATCTTGGAAAGGCTAATGAATCGTAGACTAACTAACTTTTTAGAGTCAAACAACCTACTTTCACCTTCACAATACGGGTTTCGGCATGGCATGTCCACCAATGACGCAGTACATGAGCTGGTGAACTCCATCGCAACCAATCTGGATAGTAGGAAAAGATGTGTCACAGTATTCCTTGACTTGGCGAAGGCTTTCGACACAGTTTCTATCCCGCACCTGTTGTCAAAGTTGGAAAGTATAGGAGTCAGAGGACTACCTCTAAAACTTTTCGAAAACTACTTGAAGGAGAGGAAGCAACGAGTAAAGATCGAGCATTGGATGAGTGACGAGCTAACGACGGAGTATGGAATCCCGCAGGGCAGTATTGTCGGCCCGACCCTGTTCTTGGTTTATATAAACGAGCTTTGCCAACTCCAACTCCCCAGTTGCAAAATCCTTACCTTTGCTGACGATACAGCTCTTTTCTTTACCGGCGACAGCTGGAATGCGGTCTTTGAAACTGCTCAGTATGGATTCAATGCGGTCAGTAAATGGCTAAGAAATAATGTTTTGACGTTAAACGTTACAAAAACGAATTACGTGGCGTTTACTATGAGGTCAAATTTGCTTCCTTCACCCTTATATTCCATAAGAGCTCATGAATGTGACCACACAGTCTCTAACTGCCTCTGCCCAGCTCTCCAACGAGTCGAAAAGGCCAAATACCTTGGAGTTATACTTGACCAGAATCTTAGTTTCAAACCACACATGGAGATTCTTGTGACGAGACTGCGCAAACTAATCTATATATTTAAAACATTACGACACATAGCCGATCATCGAGTCATAAAGATGGTGTACTACGCTCTCTGCCAGTCGCTAATAGATTATTGTATTACTTCTTGGGGTGGCGCAGCTAAATCTCATCTCATTGAGGTAGAGAGAGCCCAACGTGCAATTCTCAAGGTTGCAGCTGGTTTTCCCTTCCGATATCCCACAGTGGACCTCTATAAGACTTGGGACGTGCTAACGGTAAGGCAAACTTTTATCTTACATACGGTCCTTAGAAAACACTCCGAATTGCACTACGACCCGGACTTAAAGAAAGATAAACGCAGAAAAGGTACTGTCTGCCATAATCAACCCTTCAACACATCCTTCTCACACAAGTTCTTCTGTTTTCTAGGCCAGCACTTATATAATAAGCTAAATTCCGAACTAAATATATTTCCCCTACACTCTTTTAGCTGCAAAAAGGCAATAACCAAATTTCTTAAAAAACTTGACTATCATGAATCTGAAACTATTTTGTCAACCTTAAATTAAGCCCGGCGTACAAATATTGCATTGATGTATATACTCCTATTGCTTCACCTTCCGCATACTTACTCGTATCAACCATAAACACATTTATTGGCTGTGACTCTTCTCGTACCTAAACTCTATAGTCTGGTGATGCGGAGAGATATCACTTCTAATAAACACACACATATCCCCAAACACACATACCACACATATCCCCACACACATTTTTGCTTACCATGCCTTTCGACACCTACACATTACCAACACACATTGTCTGCACTGCATTATTATTACTTATTATGTATCAAGGATATTGTATCACTAGATTTGTTTTTGTTATAAACAAAGCTGTATAACTATAGTTTTTTATATAGGACCATAGAGAAATTACGGCGTAATATCGAACCGCGGGAGGGCACTGGTGACCTGTAATACAGGTTCTTTAGAACCTACCTCAGGCACCAGTCTCTCACAACGTTAGGTAGTAAGTCTTAGCTTTAGTCTTAAATCCTATAAGAAAATACCTTTGTGAGAGAAAATAAATAAATGTTTTATTATTATTATTATTATAATTGTCTCAGGGTGACGAGCGCAGTGCAGCGCCGCGCAGGAATTTGCAGAACAAAGTTCTGGGTGGTGCTGTTATTGTTATGGGCTGGCGTATTGCTTACCATCAGGCAAACGACCAGCTCGTCTCGTCATTCAGTTACATAAAAAAAGTATATCGAATGTTAACTTATTGTTTCTTACAGCTACAAGTGTCGATTAAGGATTAAAGGCGTTAATTTATTCTCTTTTAAAGCCGCCTTACTTTTAAAAGTTCTATTAAAATTCCGACGGCGGGCGCCGGCGGTGGTGCTAATGGCTTACCGCTGTTATCGATTATTAAATGCTAATTGATTTTGATAATCCAACGCCTCTGAGTGTGGCTCAGCGGGTACTTGTGCGAGCTTCAGAAAGCGAGCGCCTGTGCGATAAAAACACAGGATCTTAAAACGTGGTAATACCAGGCCTAGCGTACTCCGCACTGTAGGTACGAAGCTACAAGTACATACATAGCCGGACACCGACGGCGGGTCGCGCGTCGTTACACGTGCCGCGACATAAGAGATAAAAGCTATGCGATAGAAAGAGAGGCGCTCTGTAGGTTAATATGACTGGTAGGTATGCAGCGCTACGCGAGCTGAATTGAATTTTATTGCGTCATAGCAAGAGTCGCTATTTGTTTAAATTTCTTTGCGGAGTGATGCTTCTTTCCCTTAGTATTCTGTGGTAATACCTAAAATGACAGATATGGCTTCTTATTTTTAACCTTGAAGTCGGTTCAAAATACGAAGGAGGAGGTTCTCAGTTTTACGGTATTCTTTTTTTTGTATGTTTGCTACTCGATTACTCCGTCAATTATGAATTGATTTTGATGATTATTTTTTGTTTGTTAGGTCATACATCAGAGGTAGTCCCAAATATTTTATCGAAATTGATGAAGCACTTTTTGAAAAAATTACAGAAAAGTATTAGTCTTGAAGACGGTTCCTGATTTTTTCTGAAAATATTCCTGTTAACGATATTATGGGGGCGTTCAAAAATCACCCAGTGAATGTAGTTATTACCATAAGTCCGTTCAGAAATCACTCAGGTGAATTTTGACATTAATTCTGAGCCGTTCAGAAAACCAACCGATTCGCAGCATAAATAATCTGCTAAATTTATATTAGCATTAATACAATTATTTGCAGTTGCAAAATTCGATGAATGTTAAATTCATCGCTTAGCTCACCACTTCGCAACGCTTAGGATGCCACATAAATGCGAACTGCGGTGGAGGTCTGCTAATGCTAATGCTAATGCTGTTGCGATTGCGAATCGACGGAGTGTCCCGTTCACCGTTTGCCTCGTCTCCACGATTTTTAAGGTAGATTTTCAAATCAAGTTTGTTTGATATTATTTTGTAACTCATCGAGCCCTGTCATATGAGCCCAAACACGAAGGACCTACGACCAATATGTTATTTCTATTTTTCAATATACAAAAATATACATAGCACGTTATTTAATAATGAAATTTCGCACGAAATTGTGAATTCGCAATTGCGAAATTTCATATTAGCAAAAAGCATCGCAACAGCACATATCTGGCTAACGAACAATATTTCGCATGCTAATGAAATTATTGACATAAATAGCAATAATTTCCATTACTATAATACCTAACATCCACCGCACAAAGCCATGCCGTCAAGTGACCTAGTCGTGTTTCGGGATGATGTTCGGTGAACTATCAGGGAGAGGAGTCTGAGCAGTCACTCAACTGCCGTTTTCACTCAATATTCGAATATATCATCATTTTACATCAAGTGAGATAGAGGGTCATCATAGAAATGTGAAATTTAAGAAAATTTATCTGAACATAAATTAATTTTTAGAAAAAAAACAAGAACCGACTTCAAGACTAAAATTATATTTTTTAATTTTCTTATATTTTTCAAAACGTGCTAATTCAATTTCGATAAAATTTATGTAGAAACACCTCTGAAGTTTGACCTACCAAACAAAAAGAATCATCATAATCAATTCATAATTGGCGGAGTAATCGCGTAACAAACAAACAAAAAAAAAAAAACCGTCGAATTGAGAACCTCCTCCTTTTTGAAGTCGGTTGAAAAGAATGAATATGTGAGTGTATTCGAATCAAAAAAAAGAGAAAGGTTGAATTGTGAAAGAGAAGGAGAAAAAAGATAGGTACCTATAGAATTAAGTTCTAGGATCACCTGCGCACGATATTTTTATAATTTACAAGATTTAGAAGAAAAATAAAAGAGTTTGTGAAGATAGTGTTTTTTTCAACATCAAAAAAGGATGCAGTTTGATGTTCTACTGTATACTTCTTTATTTATGTATGTTTACCGATTTCTCCGCTAACTCGAACGTCGAAGGAGTGGAACGCCTTGCCGTCATCTGTGTTTCCACATAAATACAATCTGGATGTGTTCAAATCTAGAGTGAACAAGTACTTACTGAGTAAGCGTGCTATATATTCAACCACATCGTCGCTTCCCATCAGGTGAGATCGTGGTCAAACGCTGACCCAGACTGATGTAAAAAAAAACTGTTGACCGATTTCAAAAACTCTTTTTGCTAAGGGTTCAGGTGGTTCCATATAAATTTCATCGATATTTGACCTTGGAATTCGATGATACATTAAAGTCGGTTTTTTTTGGTAAAGTGTATACTTTTAAAACTCCTGACCACAGAAATACTCGTATAAGCGATAAAAATATATACCTAAATGGGTAGCATACCTACCAAAATTACGTATAACGATATTGATGTCTTTTTCGCTTCAAATACTTCAATTTTCCGCTCAAAATGGTAAGGGAAACATGTTGCCGGTACCATGTAATGTCCTTGAGATATCATTGAAGGTTTAGTGGCCCATTTTCTTTTATGGAAGGACTTTTTTTACTTTTGACACCAACTCACCTGATGGTAAGCGTAGTTGCTGTCTAAGGTAGAGCACTTTTGCCCATGAGGTGCCTATTCACTCTCGTCTTAAAGTAACCCAGGTTGTAATTGGAAGGAAATAAGTATTCTGGTAAAGAATTCACTCCTTAGCAGTACGTATAATGAAAAAGTCCGTCGGACTAAAATCTAATAATAAATAAACAAGCCCAACGATCACATACATAGATCCTGGCCCCTAACTAGGATTCCCTGTATGTAGGGAACCAGGAACTATGACCATGGTCCCACAACACCCAGACACGAAATAGATGCTTCCCCTTATTTTTGTGCACAAAAATTATTCCGTCGCGGTAATCGAACCCACAAACTCAGTGGTGTATGGTGTATTGAGCCAACCTCAACCTTAATTTGATCTCAACATGATATAGGTACGTTGGTATGCGATTGGCGCTTGAGGGACCAATGGGTACAGGGGCTGAACCAAACGCTTCATTGTAATTCCACATTGGGTTCATTGTTTCCAACAAAATTAATTTTCATTTAGCTCTTAATAAGTTAATTTCCTTAATTGGCGAGAACCGGTTGGATGGTTTGCGAGAACGATTATTAAAATAAAATAGCACCCCGATTAAGTATCTATATCCAGGTCCCCCAACTATTCCCTCCATCTAGGGACCATGAAGACCATGGTCCCACAACACTCAGATATGAAACAAATAAATCGGTAATCTAATCCGGCATTTCAATGAATTCAAAATTTTACTTCATATTTACTATCTGGGTGTCTTTAAGACAAAAGTGAACAAGTTACTTATACGCGAGCGTGCTACATCTTCGAACGCATCGTCATTTAACAACAGGTGAGATAGCGGTCAAACGCAAGCCTATAAATAATAAAAAATAATAACTAAGCACTTGGTATTTTTACTCGTTTATTACTGGGCATATTAGACTTCATATCTGATATCTCGGGGTGATGTTAAGTCTCATATGTCCAGTAATTACGCTGGCTACAATGCCCTTCAAACCGAAACACAATAACGCTTGTGCACTATTGCTTGGCGACAGAATAAATGGCAAACCCAGACGGCCAACCGCATACGAGAGACCTACCACGAGTGTCAATCTATTTCCCATTTCTCTGGTACAAATGACACCCTCTGTGAGTAGTTGGGCAGGTTGGCTAAAACCTCATATATCACTGAAGTCGCGGGTTCGATTTCCGCGACAAGACAAATGTTTGTGACAGAAAAAAGAAAAGCACAAGCATTTCTTTCGTGTCTGGGTGTTGTGGGACCATTGTCCTCATAGTTCCTGGTTCCCTATATACAGGAAAATCTAGTTAGGGGCCAAGATCTATGTATGTGACCGTTAGGCATATTTATTAGAAACTAGCCGCGCCCCGCGGTTCCACCCGTGGTTCCTCGGGACAAAAGTAGCCTATGTGCTATTCCAAGTCCTAAAGTACCTGCATACCAAATTTCATCAAAATCCATTCATTAGTTTTTGCGTGAAAGAGTAACAAACATACATCCATACATCCATAGATCCTTTCGCTTTTATACTATTAGTAGGACAAAATGGTGTGATCCGAAATAGTCACTGGATCATTACATCTCTGTAGATCATCCTGTTCCACCCCCTTGCACTCCATACAAATATTCAATTCTTCCGCTACATCCCCTCGCATTCAGTAGTAATCCCTTATATTCAACGACAAAGGTACAAGCGTCGAGTATAATTGTATCATTCGAGAGTCCATCGATTCATAACTAGATTAATAAAGTTTCCATCGGACGTAATAGAAATTTCCAACTACTTGACTAGCTCAAAAGATAAAGAGATTATTACTAGCTTTTTCCCGTGACTTCGACCGCGTTAATGACAGAGAAAGTCCATATTCGTATTTTGTCCATGACCTCCCCAATAGAGAGAGCGCGTACTAAGACATCAAGCTGTATCTTCTCCCCCAAACCAGACCCCCGACACTCCATACAAATTCGCCGAGCTAACTGTCTAGTACTACTACTGACGCAGTGGCCTGTCCGCACACGTTTTGTGTGTGTGCGTGATTATTGTAGGGATGAGCTAATACGAATCGAGCGCGACAAGGACAACGCTATACGTAAGCAACCTAAGTGTTTCTCTTTCACACCCACTATCGCTTGGCTGGGAGAAAAACCAAAAAATCTTCGATTCTTATTTGTATAAGTGGTTTCTTTGCATCCATACACAGAACAATTACGAACCATTTTAAAAGAGATAGGCAGACCTCCATCAGTCAGGTCAGGTCCTGGTCAGCTCCACCGTCTTCGGCGGTTCTTCGTCTTTTGCTCAATATGTTTCGTCTATATGTCAAAGTCAAATAGTCAGCCGGCCTGCTCTACCTCTGTAAAGCAGGTCGTCATTGTCATCCAAAAAGGTCATAACAACTACAAATAACATCAATTGATCGCACATATAAAATAAACATTTCAATCTCACTCATTAGTCATTCGCAGCGAGCGGTGACAACCGAGTGACGCAAGCACGGCATTGCCCATTTTTTCATCGGTTTGTTGCGGGTGACAACAAATTAGCGGGGGGGTAGGAGTGTCGCTTCTTTACGTAGTAATATTTAGTTTTCTTTGCCCAAACGACTGATGCCACATACTGTATAATTTAAGTTAGGACTAATGCTACCAAACCCTAAAAACCGCATTTGTTGAGCAGCTTTCGAGTCTATAGATAACACACATACAAACAAACAGAAAAAAATATCGCAGATTCGTGTTCAGTACCCTCTAAATGGTCGACCCCAATTGGTTTTCCAAAAATAACTTCAATGTACAGAATTGGTTCAGTTTCTTTTTTTATCATTATAGATATAGATATAGAAAAATGATTGATTGTTTCTTTCATGTCGTATCGACAATACATACAGTGGATTCCTTTTTTATCTATTGGATTGCGTAATTGACAACATTTCATGTTTATCACGAAACCATTTCGAGGCTTTCGCATGCTAGGCTCCAATTTACTATGACAACTTGGCGATTCCTTGCTTCGAAATCACGTCGATTCCTTCATTAATAAACGTAACATAGTGAATTAGGGCCCTGATTGAAAGAAAAAGATCACATTTTGTCATGTACTGGTTTTGAAGATATTTTGAAAAAACTACGGTGCTATGTTATAGTTTTTATATTTTTATTTTTATTAACGTGGTGTTGGTATACCAATTATATTGAAGGAAAAATAGAAAATTAAATAAAACTTCCAAAAAAAAAAAACAAAAGACAATAAAATTACTCACAAGTCTCACAAAAACGCAAACACTGACAAAATATTAGACCATACATCTGCAAACAAATCACAATTTGGATCAGTGTCCAGAAGACCGTTGAGTGCTTATTGGGTGTGCTTTTTAAAAGTATTCATAGATTGATTATTTTCTAGCTTCGACCCGGACAATGCAGCTTACACTGGCACTCAAGATATCCAGTAGTACCATCCGGTTCTCTATAACTTCGTTACTGAGATATAGGTACGAACGAGGTTGTATAATGGAAGCCACTGTAGCTAGAGGTCGGAAAATGGAAGTGCAACGATGCGGAAACTCGCTGGGAGAGGAAATTTTAAAATAACATTCTAAAATACAAGGCTCATAGTTTATCTTGAATCTCAAAGTGCAAAAGAACATAAAACAATATTATTTTTAAGCTATTGCATAGCTTCTATCGCGGGCCTTGAGCGTGGAGACTGAATCCAGAAATTCCGTAACGAAAATAACCTAACACCCCCCACTCCGAATGCTATGCAATAGCTTTACCGCGGCAGTCTCCGAGTGCCACACTTTTTTTTGTTAAAATTATGAGTTTCAAGACAGGCAACGTCTGGTGATAAGCGCGGTGAGCACACCTGCCTATAACAGTTGATGAGACAGTTGAATAAGCCCAGCACTAGCCACCAAAACGCTTAAAGGAGGTATCCATCTCTGAACTAAGTAGGTACTTAGGTATCCTTAGAAATTAGAAATACTACGAGTTCATTTCTCTCCGTCGTCCTTCCTCCGTTGTCTCCGTCCAGTATGGCAGTCAAAACACCTCACTTGTAGAGTGAAACTTAGGATCTTTAATATCAATGTAAAGAGTGTGCTGATGTACGGATGTGAGACCTGGAAAACCCCAAAGCTAATATACACAGCAGCTGAAAGTCTTTATCAACCTGTGTCTGCGGCAAATCTTAAAGATCTTCTGGCCAAACACTATCGCCAATATAGACCTCTAGAAACAGTGCCATGAAGAACCTGTCGATTTGCAAATCCGACGTCGCAAATGGAGCTGGATCGGTCACACCTTGCGTAGGAACGTGGATCACATCCGCAGACAAGCTCTGGATTGGAATCCACCGGGACGGCGCAAGCATCCAAAACCTGGAGTGAAGTGAAGCGCACGGCTCAAGACAGAGAAGAATGGCGAAACATTGTGTCTGCCCTTTGCCCCGACGTGGGGATTTACGATATAAGTAAGTAGAAGTACATTTCAATTTTGTTGCAAATTTGTTAACCGCAAGAGTCTTCGTCTCTTCAAATGGCGCGGTAAACAAGCCTTATAAGTACTTCTGAATGTCGACTTATGATATTCTCTCGATAAATAGGGCTTAACTCAGTTTGTGGAGCGTTCAAACTTCGTTTTAGTACTGTCGAAAAGCGGTACTTAATAACCGTTTTATTGCGCTGTAAAATTGTAGCCTTACTTAAATGGAGTATCACGAATCCACCACAGAAGCAATGCGATTACGGTGCTCCCTCGCAAACTATGGAGCAGAGGGGGATCGAACAACTTTTCAGAAACTGTTTAAAATTAACCATAATTTATATATATCCCATGAAAAATAATATTTTAATTAAATAAAGTCTTAAAAGTACCTAAAACCACAGCTAAAACTATGTTTTAATGTTATGTTTTAAATATTGCCGCGCAAAAGGTCACTTCACAACGTATGCGCGGCACGAGGAGACTCTGTCCTGGATTGTCACATCTTGGGTCAGGTTCTTCGCTTCCTTTTCCACAGTAGACCACCACGTAGCTAAGGGTCTACCTCGTCCCCTAGGTTTACTGGGGATGGCTCAGTAATTCATGGTATTAAAAATTCTGTGTGACACTGAAATTATTATAGGCAAGCGTGGCGCTTAAATAACGCTTAATTGGGACACAACAACAATAAATAATTACAAAACAATACTTAACGCTATAGTGTTACGATGAGTGGTCTAATCGCTTATAGCGATCTCTTTCAGACAGACTTACCATCAGGTGATCGACTTGCTAAGTTCAAAAAATATGAAGCGATAAATTATTAATAATAATTCTCAAGTGACATTCACGTTTGAGTTAGAGTAGTCCAACTACAGTTACCCTATCAGATGTGGTCCAAACCACATCCGGTGTATAATTGGACTACTCCAACTTAAATCACAGATTAGATTAGATAACTCTAATGGTGGTAGGTTTCTCGTATGCGAGAGACCTTCTGGGTGGTTACCACCGCTTTGCCAGTTATTCAACCGCCAAGCAGTAGTGCGCCACCATTACTCTGTTCCGGTTTGAAAGGCATTGTAGCCAACGAAATTACTGGGCATTATGAGACTCAACAGCTAATTGTCTCAGGGTGATGAACGCAGTGCAGCGCCGCGCAGGATGTTGCAAAACAAAGTCCTGGGTGGTGCTGTTATTGTTATGGGCTGGCGTATTGCTCACCATCAGGCAAACGTCCAGCTCGTCTCGTCACTCAGTTACATAAAAAAAAACTCTCTATTGTTTCACTACCAGAAAACATAATAACAATAAGAAAAATAACAAACTTAAAAACTAAAGTGTTACAATGGGCGGTCTTATCGCTCAAAGCGATCTCTTCCAGACTACCTTTGGATGGAGAGGACTTAAAGAAACTGTAAGAGACAGGGGTGTTAACATAAATGACATAATAAACAATTGACAACCACAGAAGACAAAAACGGGAGTGTAACTCATACGCCCCGCGGTTTCCCGGGATATAAAGTAGCCTATGATATGTTAATCCAGGTTACCTCCTTTCTAGTGGGGTCGCTGGTAAAGAGTTGGGGGACTCTCTGCCGGCTTGCACGGCCCCACTCGTCTGGGGGTGGCCTTGGTGAGCAAGAACATCCGGGCCTACAGCCGAGGCAGATGGTGAATGCTAGCGCGACCCCGTCTCGCCCAAGACAGAGGACTGCTCACGGGGGTTTTTTAGTAGGTTTGAACCCCACAACGACGGCATTTACCCCAACAAAAAAAAGGTTATCTCTATTCTAAATTTCACTCAAATTCGTTGAGCCGTTACGGCGTTAAGAGGTAACAAACACACTTACAGAACAACTTTTGCATATATATTATATATTATAGTGTGAGTGTGATATGATAATGTGTCCAAACTACGCTAATTATAACTTGCAATGTATGTATGTAACAATATAATATAAGAAAAGGCTTAATAATTTAAAAACTGAATAAAACTAAACTAAAAGATATTTAATACTATGTACATGCCGGGTATCGGTTGAGCCAACTGAATGGCCTACAGATAATTTAACCGATACCCGTCGTCCGGCAATGTGCCCAAAATACTGGCGGCGTTGCCTCGCTGAATTGCGAGGCTGATTCTTTGGCCAAAATACACGCCAGCATTTTGGTCACGTGTGGATTCCGCCAGCCGCCCCGCCAAATCCTTATAAATTTCTAGTGCTCCTGGTCCCCACTGGCCCAACGTCTCTACCCCAAACGGCACAAACAAGTAACCCCTATCGAGACCTGTATGTAACTATGTTTGTTCGGGTGGAATCTTGCAAGCTGAATTAGAACCACTTTCAAATGTCCTACGAAGTTGTATATTTGCATACTTGTCAAAGTCCGATGACAATGCAATATTATGGTGACAGCCAACTGATCTGATGATGGAGACGGAAAGTGGGCAAAATAACTTGCCGGATAATCGTAAACTACTAGTGTTTGGGCTCATTTTAATCTGCTCGCGGTTCCGATTACGAATTTCTTAAAAGCTTGTCTTGAAAAATATATATTTCAACTAAAATATTTGCCGAATACCTATTTTGACACTAATTCTCGTTTATTTAACGATCGCAGCCTTATAAGATTATTATTTAATAGGACTCTACTATAAAATAATAATCTTTTATAGCTCGCCGAGACGAAGCAAATTGCCCTTAAAATTTACTTAAAATTATAGCGCCAAGGAAAATTAAAGCGTGGTTTTATTACAAAACAAGCTTTTCCCGCGACTACGTTTGCGTGGACGACAGAGGAAGTCCATAGTCGTCTGTTTTCCATTACTAGTTTTGCAAGACCTCCTTAATATATGAAAGAGTGTACTAGGAAGAGGTCAAGCTGTATCTTCGTAGTCACCCAACCGATTAACATAATATCTAAGCTTCCAAACCCTACTAAACACATTAAAATTCGTTCAGCAGTTGTCATGTCTATAGGTTACAAACATACAAACACACAAACAAACGGACAAAAATTCTAAAACCCGTAGATTCATGTTCTTATACACTCTAAACTATAGTCGACTTCAGTTGGTTTTCCAAAAAGATCATGAATATTGGTTTCACCCTTGGTTTCCCAGGATAAAATGTAGCCTATGTTCCAGGGTATAAACCAGGGTATAAAGCCATTACAGCGTGAAGAAGTAACAAAATCACAAAAACACTTGCACCCAAACTTTCGCATTTATAACCTGGGTGCGCCGCGCAGTATCATCGTCGTAAAATTCAGCTCCGTCGGGAACTGTTTGTTTTTCCGGGGTAAAAAGTATCCTTTGTGTTAATCCAGCGTATAAACTATCTCCATTTCAAATTTCATAAATATCCGTTAAGCCGTTATACCAATAATAAGTAACAAACATATTAACACATACAGTCTCCGATTGGGGAGATGCCAATCTTGTAAAATTTAATACCTCAAAGACTCAGGCGTGTCTATTCACCGCAAAACGAAGTCCCTTCAACCTGACTCCAACTTTACCTGATGTGTTTTTACTGGTGGCATTCCACCTTGAGTTGTTGGGTGTCACCATGACATCCAACCTATATTTTGGCTCGCATTTTGAATCCTAGGTTACATTAGCTGCAAATAGGTGTGGGAGTCCTGGGGAAGGTCACGTGGTATTTCACGCCGAGACAGCTTCTTAGCTTCTACCAAGCACAAGTCCAGTAATGCATTGAATACTGTAGAATGGCTCTCTCTGGGACGGCTCAGCTAAGTATCAGTTCAAAGACTGAAAATAAAAAAAATAAAACTCAAAACCCATAGAAAGGCAGGCAAAATAGTTATTGCTAACAATGCGTTGTTTGAAGTTAAGCTTAAGCAGTATCGAAGTAAATAATCAAAATAAAGTAAGATTCCGTAAATTTATCTAACGCGCGATATTCGCTACCTACGAAATATTGGTCGCGGGTTTGATTCTGTAAACGTGTCTAACGCACGACATTCGCAACCTACGAAACATAGGTCGCGGGTTCGATTCCGTGAACGTGTGTAACGCGTGATATTTGCTACTTACGAAACATTGATCGCGGGTTTGATTCCGTAAACGTGTCTAACACACGATATTCGCTACCTACGAAACATTGGTCGCGGGTTCGATTCCGTAAACAGCTCTTGTCAGCGATATTTGCCAACGAAACATTGTGAATCTCTAATGTATTCAAATCAACCCACAAGTACGTTACATAATAATCGATACCTTTCCAAAGTTCCTAATTTCATTCGAGTACGTCTATATAGAAACTCAATACGGGGAAGGCGTCATGTATCAAAGGCGTGCACACTCACATACCATATAAACATAGGAACATTTTCACTCGTTAGAGCGAGTGTGGCTCAGCGGGAACTCGTGCGCCTTTCGATCCGCCGCACCTGGGTTCGAATCCCGACTCGGCCCTGCACCAATGACTTATAGTTAAGTGCAGTTATTGCACGCTCGCTCTAAAACGGTGAAGGAAAACATCGTGATGAAACCCGCTTACGCGCTTTGGAGTGGTAGGCTCTGGCCGTGGTTGTAATACCACCCACCGAACAAAGCCATGTCGTCAAGCGACCTAGTCGTGTTTCGGGATGATGTTCGGTGAATCATCGGGGAGACGGGTCTGAGCAGCCGCTCAACTGCCGTCTCTCTCTGAGTCTATGCGTTCCATCTTAGGTCACATCATCGCTTCACATCAGGCGACATAGTACGTAAGTAATAGTTAATTTTCTTTGGAGATAGTGGCAAAACACAGATCTTCTCAGCGTAAAAAAACTCTAAAAACGGCGAAGGGAACCATTGTGATAAAACCGGCCTGTCAAAGAATTTATCATCGCATATAAATAAATACTTATAAACAAGTACCTACCTACTTACTCTTCTTTTGCAAGCAGTCGTAGTCGAAAGTAATTTGGTCTAGTGTTTTAGTAATAAAAGCTTTTCGTACAAAGAAATAGATGTCAGTAACAATGAGAAGGAATCTGGAAAATTACTGTGCTAAGTGGAATGGAAGGCTGTTTCTGGTTTCTTTTGTCCTACCCTCTGTTAGTTGTTTGTGTATGTGTTTATAAAATACGCTCACAAACTTCTACATAAACATTTTTTGTGATTAGACGAGCAAGTTAGTTGCCTGATAGTAAGCGCCACGCCTGCCCATAACAATTGCAGTGCGACCCAGAACTTTTAATATCATAAAAAGCAATGCGTAGCACTGCATTGCGCTCATCACCTCGAAACATCAGGTATTAAGTATCATATGCCCAGTAATTTCGCTGGCTGCAATGCTCTTCAAACCGGAACACAGTAAAGCCTGTATATTACAAATTGCGAATGAATTATAGCTGAAATAAAAAGGTAACTGTTTCAAACAAAATTACTTTGACATAACGAGACTAACAACAACGTAAACGTAAGTAATATTTAGTATTATTTGCTGTTAGTATTGTATCTCTGTCTATCTCCGTCTACATATACATGAGTGAAAGGGACAACCGCGGAGCTAGAGCCTTGCCATTCTGACCCAAATGTTAACTGGAGTGCCAAATGCAATACTTAATTAGAGGATATTTTAATTGTTTAAGAACTTTTGGGTATTTGTACATGTGAACTTATTAAATTGAATAAGCTATTTAATTTTCGTTCTTTAAATAAACAAGATCTTAGCTGAGGCTAACGTAAAATTCCAAATAGAGCTATTTTGAAATTGGCACAATTATGTTATTTCAGTGTATTACGTGGTATCACTCAATGTGTGGAGGGTGCAGTACTACGGAGTACTTTTTACGTATAAAAAGGTCTAGGTGGCATTAATTGTTATGGGCTAGAATGGTGCTTTCTGGGATTCACCTCCTTTTTTGGGGTTCCGTACCCAAAGGGTAGAACGGGACCCTTTTAGCCGGTTTTATTTGACTTGGTTAGTGAGTGACACTCCTCTACTATTTTATTGATGAGTGATAGAGCTATTCTCTTCTATTCCGGTAGTGTCAATTGCTGGCTTTAGGGAGGACGGCCCGCCCGTAGTCATTGTGATAATTTGGCGTTCATAAGTGCGTATGTCGTGACCAAGTTTTACCAGACCAAATGCGGGTAGTTGGTGACAACGCCCACCGTTCCTGACGCTGCGATGATACTCGCTCCTCCAGTCTTCTCGGAACCACGATCAATGCAACTTGATCGAAACGTCGAGGTTAGTTGAAATGTCATTTTGATATTTAAAATTGTGCGCGAAAAGACCCGATATTATTATAAAACATGAAAGTCACCCATATTACACAACGTGTCATATCTAATATTAAATTCCATTTACGTTTTCGTTACGTTAAGTCAACGTTGAGTTGTAGTTCAAGCACCTACCTAGTTATCCTTCGTCCCAAACGTGTTCTAACCTAATTTATTAACCGCTTACGGCCCGTTTTGGGTTAAGCGATAAATAATGGGGTAAGCCGTGTCGATGAAACGGAACCGCGACGTATTATTTAAGATAGAATTAAACCAATATTATAAACTAGCTGCACCCTGCGGTTTCACCCGAGGTTTCCCGAAATAAAAAGTAGTCTATGCGTTAATTTAGGCTATAAGCTATCCCCTCTCTAAGTTTCACCACAGAATACTAAGGGACAGAAGCATCACTCTGCAAAGAAATTTAAACAAATAGCGACTCTTGCTATGACGCAATAAAATTCAATTCAGCTCGAGTAGCGCTGCATACCTACCAGTCATATTAACCTACAGAGCGCCTCTCTTTCTATCGCATAGCTCTTATCTCTTCTGACGCGGCACGTGTAACGACGCGCGACCCGCCGTCAGTGTCTGGCTATGTACTTGTAGCTTCGTACCTACAGTGCGGAGTGCGCTAGGCCTGCTGCTACCGTGTTTCGGAGAGCACGTTATGTCATCGTTCCCGGTGATAGACTTTAGTCGTCGCCATGTCGGAGTGGAATGCATTTTAAATGCCTTAGTGACCTTAAGGTGTGAGACAGGAATTGATTTAAATGTACTGGGCAAATGTAATAGGAGGAAGCCATAATGCTATACAAACTTGTAAAGAGAATAGGGGATAGGTCTAAGGCTTAGAGTTTAAGATAAAGTGAGCCCATGAGATTATTAATAAAGATTTTCAAAAAATACCTTTGTGACTTAGTTACGTGTTGTCGGCTTATGGAGAAACGTAATAAAAGAGTTTAATTATGTTGTGATAGCGTTTTGTCTAATAATAGTGAGACGGAATTCAGTTCGTAGACTGAATGAATAATGCGTTGTTCTAGAACTCGACTACGCGATTATCGTGCGACTGTCAATTAGGTCACTTGTTTGGCGCGTGTATGTTTGATCGCGGGTTCGCGCGAGTAAAATTTGCTCGCATCGTGTGGTCTAGGTACCTACTTAAATTCAGTTAAACTTAATATGAAACCACACTTTGATCTCTCGAACCAAGCTTCAATCCATTTAATTAAGTTAAAACTATTACTGACAACCTTGTGCCAAAGTGTTCATAATAATATTTACCCATAATTCAATCATGTTGAAGATCTTGGCAACATCTGTGGAGTGGTTGGGAAAGTTCGCCGCGAGACAAAATGACTCGCACAGTTTATGCTAGATTTTGGTTTGCTTTATTAGTTTGGTTTCAAAACCTGCGCCCCACGGTTTCACCTGCGGTTTCTCGAGAAATGTAGACTATTGTGTTAGTCCAAAGTATAAACTATCTCCTTTCTAAATTTCACTCAAATCTGTTGAGCCGTTACAGCGTGAAGAAGTAAGAAACACACTTACAAGTTTTCCCATTTATAATATAAAAAAATTGGCGTGGCGCTTACCATTAAGTGGACGACTTGCTCGTTTCATTCATCAGTTTCGTAAAAAACACATTCTTGCTTATGGTTTGGGCTGTTTCTACCTGACCTTTTACTTCACTTGTCTGGAACCCTGGAACCTCAATAATGGTTTGAAGTGATCAAATAACGGCGAATAAAAGTAAAAGTAGGCTACTAGGACCATTTCGTTTTATAACCTTTTTGTAGATTAAATCGAATTGGAGGAGCGCTCACCTGTGTCAATTGGCGCAAGTGAGAACCGATACGACACTGCAGACTTAAAAGCTTATTAAACTTAAAAGTGTATTATATTAGGGTGACGATCGCAAGTGACGAACAGAACTTTACTCTAGGTGACAAGGTAACTATTATAGGTTATAGGTGTGGCGCTAACAAGTTTATGACACACGAACTTTATCAAATGGACAAAATATAAATGAAATTATTAACTCGTTAAATATAAAAGACAGCTATCATTACACCTATCGGGCTATTTGAAAATGAAGATTCCTTTCTCGTCCACATATATTCCGGTTCATTACGTCGGTTCAGGTTTTGTACAGCTTGTATTTGTACTCAAATGTATTTATACTTTTATTTGGAAAGCAATTTGGTTAAAGATTATTTGGATAAGATCCACTTCTTGTGGATTTTTACGATTATTAGTCCAGCAATTCGTTCTTGAAAACCTTTTTCTTTATTAAAAGTTTATAGCAACATTTTTACAGCTGTTAACGTTTCCAACGTTGTACTATTAAATAAATTTCTTTATTGGTTTTAAACACAAATAATTGCTCCTACACGTAACGTATTATTAAATACTAAATGGGAAGGAACTAATTATTAAGACACATGTCAAATAGCCAAGCTGCCTTACTACTAGGGCCACACTGACATAGATGTTACTAAAATAAATAAATTTGAATTTGATTTTAAATAAGTATATTTTGTATTCAAAATAAAAAACTCGACGCACTATTGTCTTTAAAATCCTTGTTTCTAAAGCCAATAGTTGTATGAAAGAGGACGTTGCTTATCAATAAGAAACAGTAAAACTGACCTCGAAGGAACCATTTATGAATGTTGTGAACGTATTCATAGCATAGCGATGGCCTACATTATTTACTTTGCATTAACTTTTGTTATCTATACAGTTATCTTTACACACACACACACACATTTAAACATCTTATAAACACGAGCTTTACGCGTACAAATGCATATAATAAATTGCTGCTAGCCGCTGCCTTCTCGGTGCGGATTAAGCCAATATTCACCCCCGTGCAAAGCCCAGGTAGTTTGCATAATTAATACTTCCCTTCATTTTAACCCAACTATGGCAAAAGCCAAGCAAAAAGAGACACAACATAGCCATAAGCCTCCACAAGCATATCGTGATCTCTCACTTTTCGTGCTTTTAGCACAGTATACGTAAAAAACAGACAAAACACGCCTTGCAGTACAAACACAAAAATCAGACAAAACAAGCTACCCATATTGAAACAAAAAAGTTCATAAAACACACTCATGCCGGAACCTCCTTTGAGACCCGCTTCGGTTCTCAGTGTGCTTTTCATTAATATTTCAACAGCGAGGAATTGAAAGTCACTTATTAAACTTTTATTTGTGGGTAGTTTTACATTTGACCCTTGTTTTAACTAATCATGTTAATTGAATTTTCCATCAAGATAATTGATAATTAATGACATTTATTAGTTTAATAGATATGAAATTAACATAGTTAAGTATTTCATTAATTTATTATTAACTAAGTGCGTCCTGCGGTTTTACCGGTGGTTTCACGATAAAATGTAGGTAAATATAAACTATTGTACACAACCGTATTTTCCTTTTCATCCGTTATTATGTCGGAGTCAAAACAATAGCTGGCTGGAAAGTATAAAACGATAAGACCTCAACGTCGATATAGGCATTTTTCATACTCTACTCAGCTTTTTAGGTAAATAACTAAGTTTCTAATAAGGACTGAAACGCAATGAAAATATATAGTGTAATCCCGCTGAATATTATGTAGGTTGTTGTTAGTTCCTAACAACAACACTCTTTGTACAAAACACCATCCTGATTCCATTGCATTTCTAATAAGGCCTAGCGCACTCCGCACTGTAGGTACGAAGCTACAAGCTACCAGTATATACCCAAACACCGGCGGCGGGTCAGAAGAGATATGAGTTATGCAATAGAAAGAGAGGCGCTATGTTGGTTAATATGACTGGTAGGTATGCAGCGCTATGCGAGCTGAATTGAATTTTATTGCGTCATAGCAAGAGTCGCTATTTGTTTAAATTTCTTTGCGGAGTGATGCTTCTATCCGTTAGTATTCTGTGATAAAACTGATATTGTCAACTATTGTAAAAACACAAGCTGATTTTGAGAAGACGCTGTCTTTTTAACCGGTTTAAAAATGTAGAAGGTTCTCTATTCGTTTTTTTATGTTTGTCACCTCAGAACTCCGTCATTTATGAACAGATTTGAAATTTTTGCGTTGGGTTCAGTATAGCAACGTAGAGGTCCCATATAAATTTCATCGATATTTGACCTTGAACTTCGAAGATACATTGAAGTCGGTTTTTTGTTTGATAAAACGTATAATTGTGTAACACAGTTTTACCAACTAAAACAAAAGGCATAGTTGCAAACCCTAGTTAGGGGTACACATCTGTGTTCCAGTTTGAAGATCATTGTAGCCAGCAAAATTACTGGGCATATGGGACTTAATATCTGATGTCTCGGGTGATGAACGTAATGCAGTGCTACGCAGTGCCTTCTATGGTATTTAAAGTTCTGGGTGGCACTGCAATTTATAGGCAGGCGTGGCGCTTACTATCAGGCGTACAAACTGCTCATCCCATAATTCAGATCCATAAAAGAAATATGTAATCATTAAGCGTTACTTAATTATTTTATCCTTGTTCATTTAAATCCTTTTCGCGCTATATCGGCGCGTTTTATGATTAGCTGACATATGACGTTTGGTTCGTGGCAGTACGTACGCTACTGAACCCTTTGTCCCGTGGACATGACTCCAACACAATGCCCGTCAATCAGTCATAAAATTCGAAAAGTTAACCAATTTGACTTTAACAATGACGGCATTGTTCACGGGACGCTGACGCACAAAATAACGGCTTTAAAAATGTTTGAAATGTTTGGGAAACGGTGGATGGTAGTCCAATTTGCTTTCGTCAATGGTTTGAGGATAACTGTTGTAACTTGCGCTTGTTGTAAAATGCCACGCGTGACAACAAATTGTAGTTCCACCAACCCCAGTATTCACGAACAACACTTGTTGAAACACTTGGTTATGTAAGGCAAAGGAATCATATGCTTGATATGAAATTAAATGAAACGTATATAATATTTTTTTATGGAACTCGCAATGAGACGAGAAATTCATTCGCCTGATGGTAAGTGCCACGCCTGCCTATAACAAATTCCAGTGTTCCCAGAATTTTTAATAGCATAAAAAGTACTGCTGCCAATTTAACATTTCATGTCTCAGGGTGATGAGCATTGCGCGCAATGCTCATCACCCCGAGACATAAAATGTTAAATATCATATGCCCAGTAATTTCACTGGCTACAATGCGCTTTAAGCCGGAACATCATCGAGAATCGGCGTCACATTTTTTTATATAGAACTGAGTGATAGGACGAGCAAGTTGTTCGCCTGATTGTAAGCGCCACGCCTGCCCATAACAATTACATTGCGTTGCGCTCATTACCCCGAGACATCAAACATCAAGTCCACAGTAATTTTGCTGGCCATTGCCATTGCCATTTTAACCGGATCACAGTAATGTTTGCGCACTACTGCTTGGCGGCAGAATAACTAGCAAAGCTGTGTTACCTACCCAGACGGCCTCCCGCATACGAGAGACTTACCATAAGTAATAATACAATACAATACAAAATACATCAAGGAGCTGGATTGCATCGTCGTTTACATGATATGAAATTATATATCTGTTTTGTATGTTCTTGATTTTCGGCATATTGTTTTGTGACTCTATTGACAAACTCTACTTTTAGACCCCGATGAAGATCGTCCGTTTTTTTTTTAATGAATCTGAGTGTGAGATGAACACGTCGTTCACCAGATCGTAAGCGCTACGCCTGCCCATAACAACTGCATTGCTACCCATAACTTTTAATACCATAAAAAGCACCGTGTGGCACTGCACTGCGCTCATCACCCCGAGACATCAGTTAAGTCTCATATGCCCAGTAATTTTGCTGGCTACAATGACCTTTAAACCAGAACACAGTAATGCTTGCACACTACTGCTGTTTTTTTGTATAAGATCTCCATGCAACCTGTATAACGAAATGTAACGTTTTTTGCTTTTTGCTAGCTCAGAACCAAAATGTTTCATGTTTCTGCTATATTTTTTGTAATTAACTAAATATTTCGTCGTTTTACTCAAAGGAGGACCCTGATGCTCGCGGCTCCTACAGTGTTGTTTAGGAATACGGGTGGAATTTTGAATTGCAGACGGAGGCTGAGGTATCATCTAGTTTAATGAAAGTTAAACTGATTTATAGCATTTAATTTATTAAGTTAACTTTCTATTAAGTAAACGCCATTAAAATAAATTAGGTAATAAATAATGGGTCCAAACAGGATTACGCGATTTAGCAAAGTAATTTATTTCATAAAGTACCTAAATATAAAAAACTAGCTGCATCCCGCGGTTTTACCCGTGGTTTCCCGGGATAAAAATTGGCCCATGTCCATTTCCAAGACCTAAAGTACTTAATTGCATACCAAATTTCATCAATCTGTTCAGTAAATTTTGCGTGGCTGAGTACCAAACATCCATCCATCCATCTTGTATAGATGATCGATGATAGATCCTCATAAACTTTCGCATTTATAATATTAGTAGGATAGGAAGTATATTAGATACTTTTTTTTTTTACCGTTAATAGATCCATGTTTGGCCACTATCTCGCCTGATGTGAAGCGATGATGTGGCCTAAGATGAAGCACATAGACCTAGAGAGAGACGGCAGTTGAGCGGCTGCTCAGACCCGCGTCTCCCCGATGGTTCACCGAACATCATCCCAAAACACGACTAGTAGGTCGCTTGACGGCATGGCTTTGTTCGGTGGGTGGTATACCACTCCAAAGCGCGTAAGCGGGTTTCATCACGATGTTTGCATTCACCGTTTTAGAGCGAGCGTGCAAAATCTGCACTTAACTGTAAGTCATTGGTGCAGGGCCGAGTCGGGATTCGAACCCAGGTGCGTCGGATCGAAAGACGCACGAGTCCCCGCTGAGCCACACTCGCTCGAAATACTATGATACAACGATACGAGTCTTCTCTGACAAGCAGAGAGTTAATTTAATGCAACTTTGCAATGAGTCAAACAAGTCGTTCTCCTGATGAATAGCGCCAGGCTTGGTCACATTTGCTTTACCACCAGAAGTACCGTGCGTACCTGTGTAGCACTGCATCCCGCTCATCACCCCGAGACTTTAGATATCGCTGCCCAGTAGTTTTTAGTAGTGAGAGATATATATACATGTATATATTAAAATAATATAGTTATTTATTTGCCACAAAATTAAAGAAAAAATGTAAAACAACATACTAGCCTCATTAATTATACAAACACAACAGTTAATTAATTTGCAAAATCTAATTACAAGGTAGAAGAAAATTAGTTTAAACCTAATTAAGATTTTGGGATCGGACCTTCTACGAAAAGACCCTTTGTCTACCTATAACCTTTATCTATTTCTATCCCTGTATATCTATTACTATGTATAACCTATAGCCAAAGATTATAACACCTCTAGACTGCGCACTCGACGGCTGCTCACTCACGCTACATTAGCAGTTTTTAATAAGTTTACAAGGCGTCCCACGCCTATGTGTCATGGAGGGCAATTACATAAATTTTTGAAGATTGAATAGAATAGAATAAAATAAGACATTTATTTGCAAGTACATCGCTCAGTTCCATAAAATAAAATAATTATTTTTTCTCAATTGGCTATCTTTTTGCACGGGCATTTCGCACGCTGAATTTTTGAACAAAAAACAGACAACTGTTATCTATATCCAATGATACCGGGCCCAAGCAAGTTTGTGCGCAGTAAAAATAACGTTGCTGAAAGAACCGACCCTTGAGGAACGCCCCGCATTAATAATCAATTAGTCGAACGAGCAGCCTTCAAGGACTACTCGAATCGATTGTTCCCTTAGGAAGTCCGATATTTAAGGGCACAGGCCATCAGGTAAATTATAAGAAGACAGTTTACTTTGAACACCTGTTTGTAAGACTCAATCGAAAGCCTTTGAGATATCAATCGTGATTTTGTTCAAATTATATACAAGAACATGCCTTCAAGCCTATCCTGCTTGAATCCAAAACATCGGGGGATGAAGTGTTAAACTTCATCAAGAAAATGCTTTATCGATGTATCCAGGGACAGATAGCAATACGACGGTCGAAGCTGGGACCGGTGAGTCGACTAGAACCACTGATTTCAAGTCCTACGGGCTCCAAGATCCGTCGGTGCATAAAGAACTGTTCCTGAATTCTGACTTCTGGCCTGTAAGGGTATATACCAGAGGTACAGAGAGAGTTTTTTTAACCCTGTGAAGTTGTGTGTATGTTTTCTTTATATTACACTTTCGTGTGTAAAGTATATACCTATATTCTATGGGCCTCTGTTAGTTTTACTTTGTTGTACTTTAATATTGCCTCAAATATATAAATAATGCTATAGATAAATCGACAACGCTGGTTTTTAGCTCAGATCTTTGGTAACGCATATAATATATAATATTTATATAGAGTCTTCTAATAAAATAGATACGTACCACAGTTTTATTAGTTTTTTCTGGCGCCAAGCAGTAAGCGCAAGCATCACTGTTTTCCAGTTTGAAGGGCATTGAAGCCAGCGAAATTACAGGGCATACAAGACTTAATATTTGATATCTCGGGGTGATGAGTGCAATGCCGTGCTACTTAATGTTTTTTGAAGTTCTGGGTGGCACAGCAATTGTGGCAGGCGTGGCGTTTACCATGAGACGAACGACTTGCTCTCATCACTAAAAACAATAATCATTGGCAATTTGCAATCATTTCTTTTGAAGACTTTTGTGTCCAATACATAGTTGGCGATGGTAGCATAACGATCATTAATGAGAACACAAAACCGGGTCACGCTTATTTATTCAATATGTAGGTTCTTTTTTGCGCCGCATGGATCCCTCTAGACTCACACTAACATTCATTAATTTGATTACTCTAATGGTATTACCGTGTAGATGGTGATTAATGAAATATCTAATGTTTGACATGGGTTCTATTAGGGTGTTAGGGTAAGTGACGTTTCTGGGGAGTTACGTGTTAAATGTTTGACAAGTATATATAGCTATAAGCTCTAACCACACATGTTGTTTAAGTTCGGCGACCGATGATTCGATCGCTTTTCAACCGACTTCAAAAAGGAGGAAGAACTTAATACGATGGTATGTTTTTTTTATTATTTGTTTCTTTTTGTATGTTTGTTACGCGATTACTCCTCCATTTAGGAATTGATTTTGATGATTCTTTATTTGTTTGGTAGGTCGTACTTCACAGGTGGTCCCATATAAATTTAATCGAAATTTATTAGGTACTTTTTGAAAAAAATAGCAAAAACAAAAAATATAAGTTTAGTCTTAAAGTCGTTTCATGTTTTTTTTTTCTAAAAAATATTTATTTGTCGGAAGCTAGAATACAGTGACTGAACGATTCACTGTTACGATACGCTAATAAATCATTGAACACCAAAACAGGAAACAAGTTTACAGTTACATATAATAGTGGTAGAACAATGGGCGGCCTTATCTCTACGTGCATTTTTATATATATTTTTTTTAATTAATTCAAAAGAATTGCTATATATCGGAATATTTACAAAATAATTTGTGCCGTTTGGGGTAGAAACATTAGGACCGTGGGGGCCGAGAACCCATGAAATCTATAGGGACTTGGCAAAATGTTTGGTGGAGGCGACGTGTGACCAGGATGCTGGCTCATATTTGGGTCAAAAAATCAGTATTGCCATTCAGCGTGGCAATGCGGCCAGCGTTCAGGGCACTTTCCCCTCCACCACAGGCCTTTTAGAATAATTTTATTACATTTTGTATATATATTTAAGTTATTTTGTGAATATATTTAAGTTGGTCAATGAATTAAAAATTATACAAAATATATTAATTACTTTTTAATAAGTAGTAAATACAAAACTTCAAAAAATATAATAGAATAGACATAATAATAAATACAAACAAAATAATGCATACACTTTAGAATTTTGCAAGGTTTTTAGAAATGTTGTTGTCTAAAGACTCGGAAACTGCTGAACGGATTTTTAGTGCAGTTTTCAGAGTTTAGTAGAATTACTTTCAACTTAAATTATAGGGTATGTTTCATCAAAAGGTGAATACGAAAATACAGCTTGACCCCTTCGTAGTACGCGCTCTCATATACTGGGGAGGTCTCGCTAAAATGGTCATAGAAATAATATAAATATGGGCTTCCTCTATCGTTCGCGCGGAAAAAAGCTAGTATCACATAATAACTAGATCGATTCCGGCCGCGTCGGTTCTTTTTCTAGACACGTTTCGTAATATTGTAATACTTTAACTTCATAATAAATGAGCTCAATTCGTGACCACGTCGGCATTTTATCCGGACATTCATAATCCACACAATGCAGCGAATAAAGTACTCATTTAATTTCTTTAAAGATATGAACCCCTATTAAACCCACACAGTACCATGGAATCCCTTCCCCCCACCTGAGAATGCCATGAATCGTCCCTTAAAGGGTATCATCCTTATTAGAACGTCAAAAGGTTCAGGTAGAACTAATTTAACGAAAGGGTAGCATTTGTCTCCTGAGACCTTTATACCGGGGAAATTATGTTCATTTACCTACCTGTTTCTATTTGTATGGGCTGCTTAATAGAATAGGTTCTATGGACGTTCCTTGCGAACACGGGAGTATCAGTCTATATTAAATTATTAATTACTAGCGACCCGCCCCGGCTTCGCACGGTTATTATACATATAAACCTTCCTCTTCAATCACTCTATTAAAAAAAACCGCATCAAAATCCGTTGCATAGTTTTAAAGATTTAAGCATACATAGGGCATAGGGACATAGGGACAGAGAAAGCGACTTTGTTTTATACTATGTAGTGACTAGCTTTTTCCCGCGACTTCGTCCGCGCGAAACACAGAGTCGATATTCGTATTTTATTTTTTTTGCCATCTTATCAATACCTCCCCAATATATGAGAGTGCGTACTACGAAGAGGTCAAGCTGTATCTTTCTAGTCACTGAACCGATTTTGATGTACCTAACATATAAATAAGTACCTTTGTACCAAAAAATTTAATAACATATAACGATATACGTTTTTAAACTAACATGGTCACTGACACTAGAATTTTTGTTTTACGCTTAATAGATCCATGTTTGGCCACTATCTCGCCTGATGTTAAGCGATGATGTGGCCTAAGTTGAAGCACATAGATCTAGAGAGAGACGGCAGTTGAGCGGCTGCTCAGACCCGTCTCCCCAATGGTTCAACGAACATCATCCCGAAACACGACTAGGTCGTTTGACGGCATGGCTTTGTTCGGTGGGTGGTATTACAACCACGGCCAGAGCCTACCACTCCAAAGCGCGTAAGCGGGTTTCATCACGATGTTTTCCTTCACCATTTTAGAGCGAGCGTGCAAAATCTGCACTTAACTATAAGATTTAGCATATAAGATTTATTTTATTTTCTGCTCTTAACTATTTGATTAAGAAACGGGATATTTACCATGTATTTCTTTTGTTTTGAGTTCTCGATATTTCAGCACTGTTACAAGCACTATGATCACGACGATACTAAAGTTTTTGCGGGTGGATTTGTAATGTTATAACGGCAGACATATCAGTCTACCCGCTTCCTCACTCGTTTTTTGCCTGCGTCACAATTAATTAACATTCAAAACAAAAGAAACACATGGTAAATATCCCGTTTCTTAATCAAATTCTAACATAAAGCGATAACGAAAAAGCAGTTTTTTAAACTTTTACTGTAGTTGTAGATGCAGAACGGAAAAGAAATTATTATTATAATTAAACTCTTTATTTCAGGCAATATTAAATACAACAAGGTAAAATTAATAGAGGTCCATAGAATTTATACCTGACAGACTAACATACTTACAAAAATATAACATATTTAATAAACCACACACACTACTTCACAGGGTTCAAAAATTTCGCTCCTTCCCTGTATCTTCAGGAACAGTTCCTTATGCACCGGAACTTGGAGCCTATAGGACTTGAATTCAGCGGTCCTAGTCGACTCCAGCCTCGACAGCTGCATTGCTATCTGTCCCTAAATAAATGCCGTACATTTGCCAGTTTCCCAAGACAGCGAGCATACCTTACAAAATATAAAGCAGACGTATTTCACTGAACATTTTACGTAATGAAAATGAAGTGACGTAAGTCAAATTTTAATAGAAATAAGTGTTCTCGACATGGTTACCGACGCAAAACGTTGCGGTGCGGTTACACGGAGGAAATTCATTTATTTGCTTCTAAATTGTTTAGGTGTTAATTTGGAATTGTGATATAATTAGGTTGATGATCTCTATGAATTCTGCCTCCAAAAGGATACAATTTATAAATAACCGGCCAAGTGCAAGTCGGACTGGCGCACAAAGGGTTCCGTATTATTATCTATAAAAACGGCAACAAATCATGTTTTTTTGTATGTGAGCCCCCTTAAATATTTATTTTATTTTGTTTTTAGTTGTTATAGCGGCAACAGAAATACATCATCTGTGAAAATTTCAACTGTCTACCTATCACGGTTCATGAGATACATCCAGGTGACAGACGGACAGACAGTGGAGTAATAGGGTGAGACCCTATCACTAAGACTCCGCGCTTTTACCCTTTGGGTACGGAACCCTAAAAACCGAATTTAATTCTGATGTATCATCGTCCAATGTCGAATATCGATGAAATTTAAATGGGACCACTTCGTAGCTATACTGAACCCAACGCGATTAGAATTTTCCAAATCTGTTTATAAACGATGGAGTTCTTAAGTAACAAACATAAAAAAAACGAACTACTCCTTTGAAGTCGGTTAAAAATAGAATATTAAGTAGGTGTTATGTTATTAAGTGGACTGTAGTTTAGACAAGGTCCGATCGTAGAAAGGAGATGGAGGAATTAATTCATATAATTCCATCGCACACTCACCGTGATATATACTGTAAAATACCGACAGGCTGGCAAATTTACCTACCAAAGACGCGGCGAGAGCAGTCTAAGTTCGTGGAAGCTTAAATCCTTTTCCAGTACTAGCGCGGATTAATATTATTGAGCATTTAGTGTTATAGCAGGCCTAGCGCACTCCGTAGGTACGAAGATACAAGTTCATAGCCGGACACCGACGGCGGGTCGCGCGCCGTTACACGTGCCGCGTCAGAAGAGATAAGAGCTATGCGATAGAAAGACAGGCGCTCTGTAGGTTAATATGCTGAATTGAATTTTATTGCGTCATAGCAAGAGTCGCTATTTGTTTAAATTTCTTTGCGGAGTGATGCTTCTGTCCCTTAGTATTCTGTGTTTATAGTCTGTGTGAGAAACATACAGATACACCGAAAACGATAGTTACAAGTGCCAAAAAATCTTTTGGAGGGAAAACTACTGAGTTGCCAGTGCAGAAATCGACAAAAACTACTTTATATATTTTAGCATGGCAACTAACGAATTAAAATTTATTATCAACTAGCGACCCGCCCCGGCTTCGCACGGTTATTTTACACATAAACCTTCCTCTTCAATCACTCTATCTATTAAAAAAACCGCATCAAAATCCGTTGCGTAGTTTTAAAGATTTAAGCATACATAGGGATATAGGGACAGAGAAAGCGACTTTGTTTTATACTATGTAGTGATAATGAACAGTACGTATTTGGTATAGTTTTTTTATGTATATATATTTGTATCATGTGTTTATGACCTTTAAAAGTGCACTTTTGTGCCTATTTAATAAATGATATTTGACTTTGACTTTCACTTTGACTTTGACTTTGACTTTGACTTAGACTTTGACTTTGACTTTGGAACTGGGTGATGAGACGAGTAAGTCGTTCGCCTGAAGGAAAGCGCCATGCCTGCCCATAACAATGGCAATGCCGGCCAGAACTTTTAATTTCATAAAAAGCACTGCGTAGTACTGCATTGCGCTCATCGCCCCGTGATATCAGATATTAAGTCTCATATGCCCAGTAATTCCGCTAGCTTTATGCTAAGTAATGGTTACCGTACCATAATAATATGGTTGATAGCTGTCCCCTTTTCTTACAGACGTGAGCCATAAATTATTTTCTTTAACTTTTCTTTGTTCATTTTAGTTTCCTTTCTTTTATTTTACGTTGCATTTTCCATGTCCTACTTTTTTCTGTCGTTTTTCCTTTGTTTAAAATGACTACGTTCGCCATTACCACAGATTCCGTGGCCATTATTGTCTTTATTTTCTTTCTCTCTTACACCTACCCAGTATCAATAAAAGACTGCCTCTTAATATATTTAAAAACAGCATCAAGAAGTTTTATTTAGCTACGTAAGTGCAGCCTGCTACTCGGAAGTTCTGTTTATCTGTTTAAAACTGTTTATTATCTTACTTTTTAATATAGTATATATACCTATATTATAATTATATTTAATTATTACGATTATGTAGTCTGTATATGATATTATATATAATATTATATTATGGTTAGTTTGTTTATAAATACACAACACCTCCGTTGTTCTCTTACAGTTTCTTTGTCTTTTCATCCAACGGTTGTCTGGAAGAGATCGCTATAAGCGATAAGACCGCCCATTGTAACACTTTAGCTTTAAGTTTAGTTTAGTAATTATTTCTTGTTGTTGTGTAACAATAAAGCGTTATCTATATATCTATCTATCTATCTATCTATCTATCTATCTATCTATCTATCTATCTATCTATCTATCTATCTATCTATCTATCTATCTATCTATCTATCTATCTATCTATCTATCTATCTATCTATCTATCTATCTATCTATCTATCTATCTATCTATCTATCTATCTATCTATCTATCTATCTATCTATCTATCTATCTATCTATCTATCTATCTATCTATCTATCTATCTATCTATCTATCTATCTATCTATCTATCTATCTATCTATCTATCTATATATCTATCTATCTATCTATCTATCTATCTATCTATCTATCTATCTATCTATCTATCTATCTATCTATCTATCTATCTATCTATCTATCTATCTATCTATCTATCTATCTATCTATCTATCTATCTATCTATCTATCTATCTATCTATCTATCTATCTATCTATCTATCTATCTATCTATCTATCTATTATTTATTCTGAGGTATATTCGTTCGGACAGAGGGAAAAAAGTGATGAATTATTGTGTAAAAAAGTGGTGAATTAGCTTTTTCATTCAAACCTTTAGAGTTTCGCATCTAGCCATTTCTTTTTCTCTTTCATTGCGTTCCATTTTATAATTGCTATCTTTTCACTCTTTCTAACATACGTACAATTCATTCTTTCCTTCTTTTTCACACATATTTGCGCAGGATGTAAGTCATGCTATAATGTTGCCTACACCTTTTTTTTTGTTGTACTTTCTTTTATCTTTACCTTTTCTGTTTAAGTTGATCAATTTATTTACTAATGTAAATGTATGCGCCAACTCACTGGATTAGTGAGTTCTTCAGAGCGTCGTCGTATCGAAAGTTAGGTTGGTTGCACTCAGAATAAAAACCGGTCCAGTAAATTAATAAGAAGTTATTAAAACGTTATTACGACTAGGTACTCGCCGATATTAAGCGTTTTTTGAATAGAAATTGTTTTTATACGCATAATTAAGTAAATAATATAAAAAATGAAACAACAGGTGACCAAAGTGCTGGCGCTAACCTCGGCCAACGAATTAATCTGGCCATTCACAAGGTATAGGCGCCAGCTTTTTGGAAACTTTACCCGCAGACGGAGATCTAAAATCTGATTTTCATCTTTGAATTTACTTTTAAATTTTGTTGTAGGTTCGCTTTACATTAAAAAATAATGGAAATTTTCAACTCGACTCAAACTCAACGTCTCCATGTCGGTTCTCATTAGTCGGTAGTGTGTCTAAACACACTACCCAACAAAAGACAAATGGTCCCACACTGAAAGCAAATAAAGTTTTAAATGCGCCATCCCAAGCAATATTACCCATAAACAAAACAACAAACTAACGACTGCTTCCGGCGAAGCTAAATTAAACTAAGACTAATCAACTAAAATTAGTTTTGCTAACGAAGTAGAAGAACAATGCTGGGTATAATTTAAACTGATAGTATTGTTTTGTTTTGTTTACAAAGAGAGAAAAGGGTAATTACTTATTACATTGTTTTTATTACATACTAGGTTTTCCTGCGACTTAGTTTGCGTGGACCTTAGCAAAGTTCTGAATGGTGCTGTTATTGTTATAACAGGCGTATTGCTTACCAACAGGCAAACGACCAGCTCGACTCGTCATACAGTAAAAACTTCATACGCGTGCATATGACAAAAGTTAAATAAATGGTTGGACAGAGTATAATAATGTTGAATCGAATGTAACGACCTGCAATAGGTATGTATAGAACGCCTTACATCCTACGAGTTTCTTTCAACTGAAGTTTCGAATGACAGGGTTTCCGCTGTCGACCCATTATGTTCCATAACAAGCTTCGTGAATGTTCTGCGTTCAAGCTCTATGAATGGTGACGGAAAGGTCAGGATGGGAGCTCATTGTTATTATGTACTGAAGCTTTATCTTCATTTAACGATATATTTACTATTGTTTGTTTTCTTAGCGCGGTCGTATTTTGGCGCGTTCGAATGCAACTTCGAACGATACGTACGTATTTTGAGCGTATAGACAGGCCTAGCGCACTCCGCACTGTAGGTACGAAGCTACAAGTACATAGCCGGACACCGACGGTAGGTCACGCGTCGTTACACGTGCCGCGTCAGAAGAGATAAGAGCTATGCGATGGAAAGAAAAGCGCTCTGTAGGTTAATATGACTGGTAGGTATACAGCGCTACGTGAGCTGAATTGAAATTTATTGCGTCATAGCAAGAGTCGCTATTTGCTTAAATTTCTTTGCGGAGTGATGCTTCTGTCCCTTAGTATTCTGTGGTATAGACTTGTTGGTGAGGACGAACTACGGCCCTCCCTACAAATTGTATGAATGTTGCATATGTGTGTGTAAAGATGACCTACATCATATGATGAATACCCATACTTATCTTACATAAATCATCTTTAAACTCGGAAACCAATCCACGTATTGCAATGCAGTTTTCAAATATGTTCTATGGAGCCCGGTGCTACACAGAGGCTTCGATTCATCAAAATAGATCCAGCAATGTTGGAGTTATGTTATACACATATTAGGAAAAAATATATTTGTCCGCTATAAGTTGAACCCCGGAACGGAACAGAGAGAAAATCGTCGGGAACAGGTTAGATTACTTCACTACGCGTACGAAGTCGCAGGCAATAGCTAGTATATGAATATGGACAATTTAGAAACATACATATTACACCCTCTTTCCCTACATTCTGAATAAGTAAACACACATGTTTCCTTCCATTTTATCCCTTATAAAAAGATTCTTGTTTAAATTCATCCCTGTATTAAAACGGGCAAAATTTTTCATAACGCGCTAAAATTTACATAATACGGAACCCTACTTAGGCGTGACGGACTTGTGGCAGGGTCGAACAAGGGAAAGGGTGTATGGGGTTCACGAATATAAATATTGGGACTTTTTTTTACGCTTAATAGGTCCATGTTTGGCCACTATCTCGCCAGATGTGAAGCGATGATGTGGCCTAAGATGAAATACATAGATCTAGAGAGAGACGGCAGTTGAGCGGCTGCTCAGACCCGTCTCCCCGATGGTTCACCGAACATCATCCCGAAACACGACTAGGACTATTTTACTGAATCTAATCAAAAGTTTAGTGCAATACTGATTTTGTTATAGAGGACCTACATACCCTATGGGATCGTACACTATAAATTTGCTGTCAATTAATGTGATTACATAAAACTTATGTTATTTAATATGATAAGTATTTGATTACATTAAATAATATAACTAAGATGATTTTTCAGCTAAATCAAGCATTACGGGAAGAGGATCACTAAAAAATTAACTTTTAATCAACTTCCATTTGATCATACATCAATACTAGTGAATATAGGAACTAGTGAAGCTAAAGTAAAGCAGAATATGAACAACCCTCCTTGCCCCCTTTCTAAGTCCTTCTTTGTCTTTTAGTATGAGTCGTTACAAACTTTTTTGCATAAATATTACATCTCACACTTAGCCGGAAGCTTGTATAAAATCCCAGAGGCGGTGTTAAGGCCTATTGCCTCATCGATTATTTGTGACTAGCGACCCGCCCCGGCTTCGCACGGGTATTATACATATAGACCTTCCTCTTTAATCACTCTATCTATTAAAAAAACCGCATCAAAATCCGTTGCGTAGTTTTAAAGATTTAAGCATACATAGGGATATAGGGACAGAGAAAGCGACTTTGTTTTATACTATGTTAATGATAAAGACAGAGACAGAGATAGTGATAGACATAGTATTCCTTTTGTTAAAACATGACCAGCTCATGTGCAGTACCTTTGAATTAGTGAAAAAAGTGCGAACCCGTTATTACATAAATACTTTTGCAACAGTAGAGATACATTGTATTAATTGTATATTACTCCGGCGCGTACAGCCGCGCGACATCACTCCCCTGTGTTTCGAGCACAGCGACACCTCAAATAACTTGTCAAAGCTTTTCCTCAAATCGACGTCTTTGCAGATAGATGGACGGTGATCGAAAGAATGTGTCTTAAGTATGGCAAAGCACCAATAATAATAAATTTGTAATAGTCATTAATAGTAGAATGTAGTTAAAGGTGTTTTATTTTATTTTTATGTGATGTTAAGTATATATATATATACTTTAAGTATATATATGTTAAGTATATATATACCCCCCTTCCTCTCCCTCCTCCTCTTGCTCCCCTTCTCACCCTAGCACTTCCTGGCACCCTCGGCACCTATGCTTCTTTTTAAAAATAATGCTTTGGTACATCCGCTGAATGAGATCTATCTATTATAACCTTTTATTCTTTCTCCCTTTGAGTCTGGTTCTTATTTAATACTACTGTTATATATTTATTGCATATTTTTTGTTTGAAGCGCTATTCATATGTATTTATTATATTATATTACTTTTAAAATATACCATATTATTTTCGGTTAATCTTTTATATATGTCTTTTGTATATTTTATACTGTATATAGTTAAATTATTACGAGTATGTCCGTGCGTCACCAAAGGTCGGAGCTGAAAACCAGCGTTGCGATACAATCACAACATTAAGCTGAGCTCAAACCTTTTCTGGCAACAATGTGCAAGGCAGCTATCTACGTACACGGACGCATTATAATTATTGTAGACATTGTTTTTTGTTAATGGACCCGTGTATTTGTGTGTTGTTGTGTGCAGTTTTGCAAGAATAAATAATTTTCTTTCTTTCTTTCAATATAAGGAACTGATATAACGAATTAGTCTTATTTACTGAAAACAACTCTACACGCTACTTACTAAAACTAAACTAACTACTTACAAGGAGAAACAACTCGACAACCCATAGACCATTAAAGGCCTATAGATACCTCAAATACTCCAACCCACTACCAGTTGGCAGCATTATTAGTCTAAGCTGTAATGTAGTATATAGTATTTTGATGATTAATAAAGAAATAAATAAATATTATAGTGCTATTATGCTTATCTGACCCGGTGACAAAAACTGCAACTGACAAAAAACGAACGAAGTGACAGTAACAGATGAATTTCATAGATGCGGTTACTCTACGAGACCGCTGAAAGTTGACAATGTGATTGAGGTGGCTGAGTTCTGAGCTAAAGCCACAATTTTATACAAAAATGTAGGTATACAAAACATCGAACCCCCGCCGCCGTTTTGCCAGTTATTCCGCCCCCACAGTAATGATTGCGCACTACTGTGTTCTGGTTTGGCGGGCATTGTAGGCAACGAAATTAAGTACAGGGCATAATGAGACTTAAGAGCTAATTGTCTCAGGGTAACAAGCGCAGTGCAGTGCCGTGCAGAATTTTCTGGGTGGTGCTGCAACTTTTATGAGCAGGCGTATAATTGCTCACCATCAGGCAAACGACCAGCTCGTTTCGTTGTTCAGTTACATAAAAATATATAATAAAAAACATCGACTCGAAAGAACAAGAAGTAGGGTTATTTTAATATATACTGAGGTTGACGTACCAAAAATGTCAAACAGGCATATAAACCCTTTAAAATTTCCACCCCGTCTATCAAACGTTGAGTTTCTGATAAGGAAATTTCCTTTTCCGCGCCGACTCCGGTACAATACAAGGAAAGGAAACACCTGACTTTATCGGTACCTTGGAAATGTCTTTCAGAGAAAATACTCAATTGGGATATTTTGTATTGCGTACGTGCTTCTTAGGGTTCCGTACCCAAAGGGTAAATCGGGATCCTATTACTAAGACTCCGCTGTCCGTCTGTCTGTCTGTCCGTCTGTCACCAGGTTGTATCTCATGAACCGTGATAGTTAGACAGTTGAAATTTTCACAGATTATGTATTTCTGTTGCCGCTATAACTACAAATACTAAAAACAGACTAAAATAAATATTTAATAGGGCTCCTATACAACAAACGTGATTTTTGCTGTTTTTACACCAAGCAGTAGTGCGCAAGCATTATTGTGTTCCGGCAGGCCTAGCGCTGTGGGTACGAAGCTACAAGTACATAGCCGGACGCCGACGGCGGGTCGCGCGTCGTTACACGTGCCGCGTCAGAAGAAATAAGAGCTATGCGATAGAAAGAAAGGCACTCTGTAGGTTTATATGACTGGTAGGTATGCAGCGCTACGCGAGCTGAATTGAATTTTAGTGCGTTGTAGCAAGAGTCGATATTTGATTAAATTTCTTTGCGGAGTGATGCTTCTGTCCCTTAGTATTTTGTGGTTCCGGTTTGAAATTACTGGGCATTAGAGACTTAAGAGTTATTGCCTCGGGGTGACGAGCGCTGTGCAGTTCCGTGGAGGACTTTGCATAACAATAATCTGGGTGGTGCCACATCTGTTATGGGCAGTCATGTTGCTTACTATCAGGCGAACGACCAGCTCACACATATACATAAATAAATGTGAGAAAATCGGTATATACAAGAATTATATACTAATTTAAAGACATGTTTGTGATGTCGATTCTCATTTGCGACAAGCCATATCGTTTCGTCAATGAGAAAACTTTGACAAAATCGATATTGGAAACGTACACAGAATACGAAATAAATAGTAGGTACAATTATTTCCCTAATGATATTATGGTATAAAGTTTGTACGCCGTGAAAGTTTGTTGGTCGCTGTGTTGCCATTGTTATTTAGAGACTTGTAAGTACTTAAAACGCTTGTAATACGTTTGAATTTGGAACTTTGTCAATAAATGCCAAATGTGCAACGGTTTACGGTTGAGTTACTCAGCATTATGACTACCACTACTCAGATACGGCAAGAAACTGAGGGGCATTTTTTAAGAGATTTTGATATTTTTTTTTGTGTTTCTACAATTTTAAGTTTCTTATGTACCAGTTGGCTGCTTTGCAGAAGTGGAAAGTTCCAAGCATCTTTGTCTTCTATTATATTATTCCCTAGATAAGTCCTTTCACCAGTAACAAAATCATTCCACCTGTTGCCATGGCCCTGGAAAATTACCAGCACTCAAAATGCTGACCTTTCCCGCCAAATTAATCTTTATACGGCGAACAAACGACACAATAAAGTGTTTGATAACATCAGCAATCCCAGTTTGCGTCATTTTGACCAGTCCAGTTATGGAAGCGTGCTTAGTGTCAGTTCTGTCGCAAATTAGAATCTTCTCTCGCGTCGCGAGAGGTCGCATGGGTGGGTACCACCGCTTAGCCAGTTCAGCCGCCAAGCAGTAGTGCGCAAGCATTATTGTATTCCGGTTTGAAGGGCATTGTAGCCAGCGAAATTACTGGGTATTATGAGACTCAGCTCAGGGTGAAGGCAGCCCCGCGCAGGATTTCGCAAAACAAATTTCTGGGTGGTGCTGTTACTGTTATGGGCTGGCGTATTGATTACCATCAAGCAAATGACCGGATCGTCTCGTCACTCAGTTACAAAAAAAAAATAGTTCAACAAGACGTTGTTTCGTCAAGACATTGTTTCGACTGAGCATAATTATAATTACGGTTATGAAAATTTAAGGACATGTGACATCCACCAGCCCGCACTAGGCCAGCGTGGTGGATTATGGCCCATACTCTCTCTATGAGGGAAGGCTCGTGTCCCAGCAGTGGGAACGTGATGGGCTGATGATGATAATGGTTAAGGGCAGCCGTGCTACCAGCAGTGGGAAAAATGAACTTGTAATGGGAAGATGATGAACTAAAAAAAAAAACAGAATTCATATTATACTTCTAATCGCTGTCTAAACAATCCGGATCGCTAATCGACGAGTACTACGCGGTTATTGGAAAGGCTACTAGCAAATAGCAAGCAATTTTCGAGGGATCAAAATCGCAGAAAAACATGGGCGTACCCACCATTCTTTAAGGGATGGGGCAGAAGTAAATAAAATAAGTAGTGGGTAATCAAACATGCTTTTTTATATATACCTATATATAGTCGCAATAACGTTTAAAAAGCTCTTAATAATGGTCTGGGTAGAGCGAGTGTAGCTCAGTGGTACGTGCGACTTTCGATCCGACGCATCCGAGTTCGAATCACGCTAGCCCGCACTGACTTTCTTTAGTTATGTGCGGATTTAACACTTGCTCTAAAAACGGTGAACGAAAACCGGCATGTTCAAGAATTTGTAACAAAAATTCAAGGACATGTGACATCCACCAACCCGCACTGGGCCAGCGTGGTGGATTATGGCCCATACTCTTTCTATGAGGGAAGGCCCGAGTCCCAGCAGTGGGAACGTAATGGGCTGATGATGATGATGATGACATCTATCTGCACTACACCTTATTTCAATAATAACTACGAGGGTTCTAAGTAAATCTAGCTAAAATTTCGTATTCAATTTTTTTTTGTGCTTCCAGAACAAAAAAAAATCCCACATACTCTGATCCCACATATATTTTTTTACACTATGCACACTCATCATACAGAGGCCGATGCTAATCGAAAGAATGAACAAAACATAATAATTCTTCTTAAGTAATATAGTATCCTAAAAGAAAGGATCAACGTGAAATTCTTGAAAAATAGTCTTGAGACGCCCTGTATATTAAACATCTTCGCCATTGTGCCTGTTTTCATATATGGCGTACGAATATCGTTACGACATACGAATACCGAATACAGCGTACGAATACCGTATACAGAGTTCGAATACCGTATACGCGTTGAAGACATTATACGGTCTTCCATAGACCGTGGTAAAGAGACAATAAGCTTATTGTTCACGGGATTGTGGAAAGGAAGAATGTATGTCAATATTATGGTGTTTTCTCGCATCTCCGTATATTTGACATGTCTCCGTGTACGGTTAATAAGGGAAGACGTTATGAGCTTCTGTAGTCAATAAATAAACAGAGGCGGTACTTTTTTTTAAATACCGGTATTTACAAAGAAATTACCGCCTCTGTTTTGTCTTTGTCTTGCTTATGCCTTATTAACACGACTTTTATTAATAAAAGACGTGTACGTTTTATTATTAAAAGACAAATAAAAGACGACCACTTCTAAATGCTTCGCACCAACGCAAAAAGTTTTCCAAATCGGTTCATAAATGACGGAGTTCTGAGGTAACAAACATTAAAAAAAAAATAGAGGAACCTCTTCCTTTTTTTTAAATCAGTTAATAAATAAATAATATTATCTTATTAGAGACAAAACAATAAAATAATTAATAAATTTTTTTTAGAGACAAGGCAAGAAAATACATAAATATAATGCTCAACGCTCACAAATAAAAGTTTCCAAGGATAGAACTAAGAACTACTAAAACTATTGTCCCAAGGCCCAAACAAGTAGAAAAAATGTTAACGCTTCTCTGTGCACGAGTTTTTCCCGCAACAGGAATCGAACCAACAACCTCCTTATTGCAATCTGCACAATCACTGCACTGCAGAGGCCACCTCAAGAAAGCACGAAGTAAGTACCTTACCAACAAAGAGCCGTCTTTAATGAAATTAATGAACTTAAGCGAAAAGTTTTCCGCGTAAGAAGTTGCCTTATTATGAAAAGGTATCGTATCTTCGCCTTTATCATCGTAAAGTGCTTTTATAAAGAAGGTATAATGTGCCTCCCCAATTAAAGACCTGCACCAGTTTGTGGAAACCACCGCTTTGCCAGTTATTCTGCCTCCAAGCAGTAGTGCGCGAGCATTACTGTTAATACCAAATTAAAATTACTTCGTGTTTGGGAACGTTAAACCAATGGCGGAAGTATATCTTCCATCCCTTTCCTTCCCACATACAATCCGCTCTCCGTCCTTGTCACTTACATGCACAGACTACAAACTGTAAATCTGCAATGGCGGTCTTCCATTTTCGAATGCGCTTCCCGGCGTATGCGCGTCTCATACAAAAATATATTAATGGTAAAATACAGCCTGTGCAATTACTAAAAGGTGCTAAATAGGATCCCTAAGTGTCTAGACGTCTGTATAATCGTGGGGCGCCCCCGGAATCTTCAGGAACACCGCCTAGAAGCAAATGTGAGTACCCGTCTGTTCCCTCCACTTCTTATTACTTTTGCCACTCGTGTTTCAATTTCTGCCTGTGTTAATTTTCATATTTAAATACCACAAACCAGCGCACATAATTACTGTGAAGGGCATTGTAGCCAGCAAAAATAACACTGCATGACTCGACTTTTTATATGAAAACGCTTATTTGAATTTTTTCAAGAACTTATGATTTGATTTAAAGGAGACATTCCTGATGAGAAATAGCGTCTTAACACGTTGTTTTCTTTTTCTCATTGTATCTTTTTTTTTTAATCCAACAACACATCCTTTACTTTTTCAAAACTACCCGATGTTTCTTAAGAATGAAATTTTCTCACTGACAGAAAGTTAACCGTAAAAATCCCAAGTTTTGGCACACCATGTATATATAAATTTATTCGTTATAAATCGCAACCGTGATCCCTGTTTAATTTTGAAAGGAATTTTCCTCGCTTTCCAGCTTCAGTACACAAGCATTCTGAGAACGGCTAAAGTTAAGTGCTAATTCAAAGCAATGCTTAGAAACGTCTATTATCTAAGCCTAAACAAAGCCTCATTGTTTGCGTGATGTGTGGCCAGCAGGGGGAAATTAAACGAAGCTGGGTTGTGTTTTCTTTTCTTCTTTTCATGTGGTATTTACCCTTGATAAATATCATTCATTGGATTAATGAAATCTTTGCAAGAATAAAGGAAGAAAAAATGATTTCCCCGCCTATGGACGAGTGGGAGTTAGTGGATAGGTATGTGGGTATAATAATAATAATAATAAGAGATGAAGAGCTAAGAACTAAGCTCCAAGGGTGGAAGTGTTAAAAGGCATAACGCCAGGAGTAAGTGAAACTGCAGCACACCTCTCGACACCCTTTAGCCACCCACACCAACATTGCCCCTCTCGTCGCCAATGAACGGCGGCCCTTAAAGGGGGCCCGTTTAGTGGGTGGCGAGTCACCACCTGCCAAAATATTTTCTTATGAGGCGGAACTGGCAGGTGCCGAGGTCTCATATCATAGACCGGCTCTCATCCATTAAAAATTCACCACAATAGCCCAATCATTAGTAATTTTCATATCTTCAATAATAGTCCTCGCACTTATCGGGGGCTGTCTTTGATTGTATCTTCTAATGATGCACTTAGAGACAGTCCCCGATAAGCGTTGCCCATTACATATCTAAATTAAATGCTTTAAGAGGCCTCTACGTGTTGGACTCATGTCCCCGCGCAAGCCTTCCAAAGGACCGGGTGTATAACCCGTGAGAAAGAGTAATAATAATAATTAATGCTTTATTGTACACCAAACAAGAAATAAACAAGGTACACGAAATATTCTTACAGACTATAGTACAACGGGTGGACTTATCGCTAAAAGCGATCTCTTCTAGTCAACCTTTGGATGGAAAGAACTAAAGGAGTGAGAGAGGTCGGCGATGTAAATAAAAAGTAAAAAAGGACTAAATTACACATAAAATATATATATATAAATTAATAAATAGATATAGACACATATATACTACATACAATCAAGGAAAGTACTAATAATTTAATAAAGGTATAGGTAGGTATCCACTGTAGAAGCACCTCCATTTAGTAAGAAAGATCTTCCGACTGAACCAGGTGTTGTTGGCCCGGGGACAGCTGTCCAACAGAACCTACATGGAACTTGTATAGGTTTTAACTATTGTGCGAACTTCGTTTGCGCGATGCAGGATTTATAAAAAATCTACTACTTTTTATGGGCGTTTATGTGTGTCAGCGCCATCTGCGAGCTTTATTTTTTTATTTTATTTTTTGTAACTGAATGACGAGACGAGCTGGTCGTTTGCCTGATAGTAAGCAATACGCCAGCCCATAACAATCACAGCACCACCCAGAACTTTGTTATGCAAATTCCTTCGCGGCGCTGCACTGCGCTCGTCACCCTGAAACAATTAGCTGTTGAGTCTCATAATGCCCAGTAATTTCGCTGGCTACAATCCCCTTCAAACCGGAACACAGTAATGCTTGCGCACTATTGCTTGGCGGCTGAATAACTGGCAACTGCATTTAATAAGGAAGATCTTCCGACCCAACCAGGTGTTGTTGGCCAGCTGTCCAACAGAAGCTATGTACTTGGAACTTATCTATGATATGAACCTCGTTTACTCGATGCACAATTTGTATAAAAATCTGCGACTTTGTATAAGCGTTTATGCTGAAATAAAAAAGAATTCTACGCGGACGGAGTCGCGGGTAACGCCTTGTTTAACATGTAGTAGAGAATAAACGTAAATTTTGCTGGAAAGTGATGAGTGGGAATTAAATTTAGGTACTACGCTTGTTAGCACACGGGTTGCCCTCGCTGTGTCAATGTTCTCTACCACTCACACAAACGCTAGAGCGACACTAACTAATTAATTCAAAGTGAGTAGCCAAACTCGAAACTAGGGAGCGGCTACACAATAGGGGATCGGACAGTAATCGAGAAAAAATCTAAAATGTAGTTAGAACGAATGTTCGTCGAACCAGAAAGATCATTCAATTAATATTTTTGTGAAATAATAATCATTTATATTTTTAATGCAACAAATAATTCTGTCATTTTTAATCTGTTCTTCATCTCAAACGAAACAACAATCACAGCGCATGACGTCATTTGTAGGCAAATGCCGTGAGTCAAGCTTGAGATTATTTTACGTTTTTGCTTTTCATAAAATTTATTTTTGGTAATTTTTTCGTTCCATTTCTATAATATAGTCCCCAAACTTCACAAAACGTATTAGAATCTCTTTGCAAGTTTTATTTCGAAGTTTGTCGTTTTCTACCTACATATGACGTCACAAGTTGTGAGGTGACCTTTTGCGCGGCAATATTTGAAACATAATTTTTAAACATAGTTTAGGTACTTTTAGAGCGTTATTTAATTAAATAGTATTTTTCATGGCTATATATATTCATTGTAGTTAATTTAAAACACTTTTTGAAAAGATGTCCGATCTCCTATTGAATTTAAAAATTTCGTGATTAAATTTAGGCATCACAGGCGCCTGTGATGTTTAAATTTAATAAAAATTACCAATATTTTTTATTTCAGAATGAAATTATGATAATATTGTACATTATTGCTATGGTAGAATGTAAGGAATTATCTTTATTTATTTATCATCTTTGTTTACAAAAACGCAACTAAATCAAGAAGAAGGACATCCTAATTGTCCGAAACCTGGTCGGAGTTATTCCGATACAATCATAACGTGAGTGTAGCCGTATTTATAATAAATCTTCGTGCTCCATCTTCGGCCACATCCTGACTTATCATCAGGCAAGACGATGGTCAAACGTAGATGCATCACACAAAAAAAATTCAACATTTTGGCAATAAAGAATTTTTATTTTAGAGGAAGCCACCCTATTGGCCATAAAGTCCTTTCCCAATGGGTCTGCCGGCGGCCAGGACGGTATAACCCCTCAACATTTAAAAGATCTCACTGATCCTTTCGTCGGTGAGGCGGGAAAATCTCTTCTCCGGGAGTTGACCGCGCTGGCCAATTTTATGCTAGCCGGTCAGGTCCCGGAGGAAATAGCCCCAATCTTGTACGGTGCCAACCTTGTGGCGCTGACGAAGAAAGATGGAGGGGTCCGTCCGATTGCCGTTGGCAGTACGTTGAGACGTCTCGTCTCCAAATTATGCTGCCGAGCAATTCAGGACCGACTATCTAAAAAATTTCAGCCTCGTCAGCTCGGTTTTGGCGTGAGAGCTGGCTGTGAGGCGGCTGTGCATGCCGCGCGTACGTTTCTGGGTTCGACAGATTACGAAGTTTTCGTCAAATTAGACGTCAAAAATGCTTTTAACAGTGTAGATAGGGGCGTACTTCTGACCGAAATTCAAAAAGAAATACCAGAAATTTACACTTATATGTGGCAATGTTACAGCGCCCCTTCAAAATTACTTTTTGGTGAAAAAGAGATAGCTTCATGCGTCGGATGTCAGCAGGGAGACCCGCTCGGTCCTGTCATCTTCAGTTTAGCAATCAATACGATAATTTCACAGCTAAATTCTAAATTCAATGTGTGGTATCTCGATGACGGCTCATTGGGCGGGAGTGCGTCCGCGGTATTGGAGGACATTAAATCCATCATTCAACGTTTCAGCTCCATAGGCCTCACCTTAAATTCAGACAAATGTGAAATTTTTTTACCCGATCACATCCCTGTTCAGAACCGCACATGTTTCATTGATAAATTTAATTCTCTTTGTCCAAATATTTCCGTTCAAACAAAAGCTTCACTGACCATGCTAGGTGCTCCAGTATTCGTGGATGCAATCTCGCCTCTGATGACCTCAAAAATTAATTATTTTTTAAATAATTCTCATCGCCTTTTCGAAATTAAACCACACATGGCAATTTACATTCTTCGGCTCTGTCTTTTCACTCCAAAATTTACGTATTTGTTGCGAAGCTGTCCCGTTTGGTATTTCCACTCTATTACTGATTTGGTCGATTCCACTTTGAAACGCACCGTAACCAAAATTCTAAATCTTCCGTTTGACGATCGCTCATGGGCGCAGGCCACCCTCCCCATTTCTTTCGGCGGTCTGGGCATTCGTTGCACTTCAAGCGTGGCTCTTCCGGCTTTCTTGTCCTCTGGTCACGGCTCGCTTACCCTCATCGGCATGATTCTTAATACTCCAATAGCCGATGTTCGGGTTGCCTGCTTGGCTGAGGCTTTGTCGGCCTGGTGTGCTTCATGTCCAGGTGTCAGTATTCCTACTGAAGTGGGCAGGCAGAGCCTGTGGGACCGTCCGCTCAGTAAAATAATTTACACAGCTTACTCGACCAAGCTCCGGATGACACCAATCGAGCGCGGCTCCTAGCCGTGGCGGAACCGGAGTCAGGCCACTGGCTTCGTGCTCTCCCTTCTGACAACCTAGCCACGGTTCTCGACCCCAGCTCTCTGCGCATAGCAGTGGGCCTGCGTTTGGGCGCTAAACTGTGCGAGCCCCATCGCTGCCAGTGCGGACGAAGCGTCGATCAATTTGGACGGCACGGGTTGTCGTGCTTGAAGAGTGCAGGCCGCCTATACCGACATTGGGCCATTAATGACCTACTACAGCGGGCGCTCTCCACAGCCTCCGTGCCCTCGACATGAGAACCGACCGGGATGCTCAGAGACGACGGCAAAAGGCCAGATGGTGCCACTCTGGTACCGTGGTGCCTAGGACGAGCCCTGGTCTGGGACGCCACCTGCGTGGACACTTTGGCGCCGTCACACGTCGGTAGCACCGCTCGCAATGTCGGGGTGGCGGCTGAACAAGCCCAAATCTTAAAACACCGAAAGTATTCACAGCTCAGCGCGCACTATGAATTTGTAGCGCTGGCTGTGGAAACTTTAGGCCCGTGGTCGTCCGACACCAAAAAATTTTGTAAAAATATTTCGACGAGACTGGTCCTCGCTTCGGGGGATCTCAGAGCTGGCGCGTACTTTGCCCAGAAATTAAGCCTCTTAATACAAAGGGGTAACGCCGCCAGTATTCTGGGAACGGCGTGTTTGCCTTATAGTTTTGTTTATAATTGAAGGTATATTTAATATGATTATTAATTTAAGAACGCTACCAGTTTGTAAATATGTCGCGAGATTTTTAATTTATAAAGAATTTGATTTGATATGACATCCATAAATTGTGAATCCTAAAGGGAAATCTGGAAATCCTAGATAAGGCCCAGGATCTATGTTTGTGACCGTTGAGCATTAATTTTTGTTATATTATATATGCGAAAGTTTGTGTGTAAGTGTGTTAGTAACTATGTTTGTTACTTCTTTACGCCGCAACCGCTGAGCGGATTTAAGTAAAATTTGAAATGGAGATAGCTTATACTCTGGATTAGGTTGGGACAATGGTACTACAAACCCACACACTGAACAAATTAACGGTCGAACTCGCAACTTCCTTAATTTATCTGCTATGAGTCAGCCACAGAGGCTGTCAAATTTCAAAAAATATTTGGCTTATAGCTGACCACCAGATATAGTAAAATATAGCACCAAAAATAATAAATGATCACCAAAAAAAATTCACCTAGTAAAAAAAATATACTTATCAAAAGGAATAGTAAATGATCACCAAAATTAGTAGATGATCACCAAAAATAGTAAATGATCACCAAAGTACGCTCTACCAGAAGTCTCGCTCGTCATCCCTTCATGTCGCTTCCCCTACTTGATCTTCGCTCCGCTGCGGAAGTCGCCCGCTCGCTTTGCTCGACACATCTCCCTTCGCTCCACTCCGCCTCGTAGGCTTGCTTCACTCAGAACCTCCTTCTTGAGCTTCTGGCTCCGCGCTTTTTATATACACTTTAGGGGTAAGAGCGAGTTGGACCACGGAAGAGTCATCATCAACCCATCATGTTCCCACTGCTGGGCCACGAGCCTTCTCTCATAGAGAGAATATGGGCCATAATCCACCACGCTGGCCCAGGGATGTGGGTTGGTGGATGACACATGTACTTGAATTTTTGTGATTAATTCTTGGACATACCGGTTTCCTCACGATGTTTTCCTTCACCGCGTTTAAAGCGAGTGTTAAATCCGCACATAACTTAAGAAAGTCAGTGGTGCGGGGCCAGCGGAATTCGAACTCGGGTGTGTCGGATCGAAAATGGCACATGCTCTAGACCACACTCGCTTGTGCCACGGAAGAGTGAGGTGCGGCAATTCGATTAAGATTTGGTGGTCATTAACTGAATTTGGTGATCATTTACTAAATTTGATCTGCTGATACAATTTTTGGATAGAAGTGTATGGGGATCTCAAAGATTATATTTTTTCCCCAAAATATTTCTTTACTCCGAGGGCGGAAATAGAAAAATACGCTTGTAAGGGTAAAACGCCTACTCTCTTTCATCTTAACAGCTTCCGGAGGACCTCGGACAATGAGCTGAACACGATAAAAAACAGGAAGCGAGACCAAGGTATGACATAATAGCTCTCTGTTGAAACAGTTGCTGCGCAAGATAAGATATATTCAACGAAAAGAAAAATAATTATATATTTGAGTGAACGAGAGAAGAAAACTTTTTCTAAAGAAGAGAGATCTCCGCAGAGTTTTTTTGGTGCTATCTTCTCTAGCGGGTGTATTTCCGAAGCACTGGTAGAGTCAGTTTTCGCATTTATTCTGGGGTCGGACTTTAATTTGAGCATGGGAAAGAAAGAGATAGACATGCATATCTTTTTTTTCAAAGTCATGATGAAGTTTAGTTTTAATTGATTTATATTATATGTGTATATGATGTACTCTTTCTGTGAGAGAAGGCCCGTGTCCCAGCAGTGGGAACGTAATGGGCTGATGATGATGATGTATATGAATATGATGTATGTACCTATTTAATAAATGATTTATTACTTTGACCTTGACTTTGACATACCTACATAAAAGATTTTAGCAATGTACTGATAAATTCTTTCAGGCAACGGCCTGAACATCGCAATTTGCATTCAATAACATAAAAACTCATGTAACAACCTGGTATATACGAAAATGGACTATAAACCTTCAAGGCTTGAGCATAAAATGGAATGAAAGGGAGTTTTAATGAAAAACCCCGCGAGGAAGCCTGGTTATTTTTAATTAATTGTTAGTTAGGAACTTTATTACTTACGTCATACAAAAGGGTGTGAATTACCTATGTCATACGCAAAAGAAAATTCAAATGAATGTGGACTTCTAAAAAAAAGATGGTGCTCAATTTGATTATATATTTTTTATGTTTCTTAGCCGTTTGTTATCTCAGAACTCCGTCATTTATAAACCAAAAATTAAAAATTCTTGTTGCGTTGGGTTCAGTATAGCTACGAAGTGGTCCCATATAAATTTCATCGATATTTGACTTTGGGCTTCGAAGATCCATCAGAATTAAAGTCAGTTTTTTTAGTTATAAAATGAATTGTCAGTATTTAAAATAAAAGAAAGAAAGATAGAAAATACACTGAACATACTAAAATAAAGACAACACAGAAACAATAAATGCAACACAGTGAAATGTTGCGCAATGCAAAAGGGTCCAACTCAGCATACGATAAGGTATTATTAAAATAGCTCAAAGGCTCAGATAAAGTAAAAGGGCCGACTCAGCATACGATAAGGTATTATTAAAATAGCTGAAAGGGTCAGATAAAGTACAAGGGTCCGACTCAGCATACGATAAGGTATTATTAAAATAGCTCAAAGGCTCAGATAAAGTAAAAGGGCCGACTCAGCATACGATAAGGTATTTTTAAAATAGCTGAAAGGGTCAGATAAAGTAAAAGGGTCCGACTCAGCATACGATAAGGTATTATTAAAATAGCTCAAAGGTGACAAGCTTGCCACCTCCAAAAATCGTACAAGTTTTTGTTCATTTTGAACGCCATTCAGAGACATACTCGCGGTAGGTCTCTCGTATGCGGGAGGCCATCTGGGTAGGTACCGCAGCTTTGCCAGTTATTCTGCCGCCAAGCAGTAGTGCACAAGGTTCCAGTTTGAAGGGCATTGTAGCCAACAACATTTCTGGACATATGATACTTAATATCTGATATTTTGAGGTGATGGCCGCGATGCAAGCTTGACAGCAATAATCAATCAAAACCGGTTTTGATCGACTCGGTCCTCAGTCAAAGTTATGAATATGAAGTTATGAATAAAAAGTTATGACATATAAATGTTTACAATAAAGCGTTCATCTATTTATCTATATAACTTCGCATAAATAGACACTGGAGACGTATAAATAATGTCTTTATTGCCGGCAATCTGAAACACATAATTAGAATTTAAAGTAAGTCAAAGTAGTATACACAAAGTAAAAATACAATAATATATATATGCAACGTCATTTAAAACTAAATACAAAATACACAATACAGAAACCCAAAACCTAAATATGGGACTGCACAAACTTTCGGACAAGTTTTTTTTAAATACTGTTATTTTTGTTCTGAATCCCTTTCCGAAAGAATGCTATGCGGGCTCTTATATTAGCAAAGAATTAATTTATTTTAGACTAAAGTTTGGTCAAATTCGACTAAATTAGCTTAACAGATAACTTGGACAAGTTTAGACTAAGTTTTTGAGAGAATTTAGCTTTAAGTTGAAAGGGATTGAGGACAAATCAGAATTTATAGTATACATTTTGAATATTCATTGGATTGGTATTACAAAATTAGGCGTTTACTTAGCGAGTTAGCCAATAGGCGCTGCAAGTTGTGGGGTGGAGACCTAATAGGGGAACGTAATAGATTAAAAAATTAAAATAAAAGCCACGGTTTTTTGGATTTAGAAGGCATTGTCATCGAGTTGTGAGCTACCCTGAAAGTTTCAGCCATAGCTAAATCGGAAAGTGCTCGAAATTTGAGTTCCAAGATTCCAAACAGAACGACAGACAGACAGATAGTCTCATATGCCCATTAATTTCGCTGGCTACAATGCCTTTTAAACCGGAACACAGTAATGCTTGCGCACTACTGCTTGGTGGCATTCATCATCAGCCCATCACGTTCCTACTGCTGGAACTCGGGCCTTCCCTCCTAGAGAGAGTATGGGCCTTAATCCACCACGCTGGCCCAGTGCAGGTTGGTGGATGTCACATATCTTTGAATTTTTGTGATAAATTCTTGGACATGCCGGTTTCCTCATGATGTTTTCCTTCACCGGTTTTAGAGCAAGTGTTAAAATCCGCACATAACTTAAGAAAGTCAGTGGTGCGGGGCCAGCGGGATTCGAACTCGGGTGCGTCGGATCGAAAGTCGCACGTGCTCCCACTGAGCCACACTCACACTTGGTGGCATAATAACTGATAAAGCGGAAAACAAACACATTGTAACGAAAGTTATAAAAAATGCCCCACAGTTTCTTGCTTCTTTTTCCGATAACGGTGTAATAATTGAAGTTCATACCTAAGTGCATCTGTGAAGCCAAAATTTTATAAAGAACTTTGAACTTTGAACACGTATCACGTAAACAATGCCGCAAAACCTAGTAGATATATAAACATATGGAGGTACAACCATATCATAAACATGTCAACATACTATTAACTGTCGTATCTAAAGTAGTCCTTCTCATGTTCATATTTAAGGAAGCGCTCCCCACGAATTGAAACGTGTGTCGAGGCGTGAAATCGGTTCTCTTTAACAGAGATGTGTTGTTTCCGGACTCTTTCCGGACAGTTTCCAGAGGCTGTCCGGACAGTTTCAATTTAAATGGATATTTTATCGACTTTTTTAAAGATTTCTTATCTGCATTTTTAAGATTTGTTTTTTAATCTTAAATAGAAATTAGAGGATGTCATTTATTCTAAATAATCAAATAGTGAACCAGTTTGGCTAAGCGGAAACTTTTGAGTATTTCGATCTGCCACACTGGAGTTTGAATCCCTATTGGGTATCACAAGTTTTCTAGTTATCGATGAATCAAAATCTTTTTATCACTTATAAACATCAAATTATCACAATGACTCTACCACTGTATCGAAAAAGAAACACTACTCAGAAGATACGGTAAGAAAAGGCACAGCATTTTTTTTTAATTTTGTTACAATTTGTTGGTTTTTTACAATGCCATGTTTCTTATGTACCAGTAAGCTACTTTGCAGAAGCGGAATGTTCCAAGCATCTTTTCTTCTATGTAATTACCAATAGTATAGTATGATTTTTTAATAGAATAGTCTTTACCCGACAATTAAATTTACTTTCTTGTAGCTGCGTATGTTTTAACACTTGCTCTAAAACGGTGAAGGAAAATATAGAGAGGGAACCCGCATGATGACTAAGTTTCACTAATACAAGGATATGTGTCATCCGCCGGGCATCACTGGGCCCGTATGGTGGATTAATCTCTCTCTCTCTCTCTCTCTCTCTCCGTCTCTGATTGGTTTAGTACTTTGTAGAGGGGAACGTTAAAGACTAATTAAGCCCTATTTGATCTGAAATTATGTGACTGAGACAAAATGTACCATCGGCGTAGAAACAAACAAGAAATTGACAGATTAAAAATTAATCTAATACCCGCGTTTTTATGCGCATATTGAGGTTAGGTCCGCATTGTAAGCTAATAAATGGATTTATAATGCATTATTATCGAGTTGTGAGCTACTCTGAAAGTTGCAGCCGGATAGCTAATCGGGAAGTGCTTGAAATTTGAGTTGCAAGATTCCTCCCGGAACGACACACAGATAAACAAAAAAGTGACGTAATAAAAACGTGGTAAAATAAAATATTGCTAGGTAGCGGTAGTGTTTTCCGGATAAACTTTCCGGCCAAATCAGTCACCGTGAATCTCTTTCGTACTTCGGAAGTAATCTCAGTTCTAGTCGACGATAGGTTTTTACTTTTCCGAGGGAAAAGTTTGTCGATTTGCTTCTTTCGGAATGTGTTCGGAAAAGTTTAGGATCGTTGAAGGTAAATTGTGTTATCAATTCGAATCTTTCTTTTAAAAAAGATTTTTGACTGTACGGAATGTAGGCCCGACACGGTATGGAGGCCCTTACTCTCTCATTATGAGCCCACTGCTCAGACACATACCGTCTCTCAGAGAGGAGAGAGAGAAAGAGAGGAGAGAGTACGGGTCTTAATCCACTACGTGCACGGTGGGTCTTTATGGATGTTACATGTTCTCGAATTGAATTTTGTGATTTTAGAACATACCACTCTCCTCACGATGTCGCAGTTGAAAATTTAAATGTTTATGATTGTCAGAAATATCGGCCGACGCAACATGCTCACTTATATAACATTTATTCATCATCATCAGCCCATTATGGTCCTTCTCCACGGATACGGGCATTCTCTCATAGAGAGAGTTTGGGCCATAATCCATCACGCTAGCCCAGTGCGGGTTGGTGGATGTCACATGTCTTTGAATTTTTGTGATCAATTCTTGGACATGCCGGTTTCCTCACGATGTTTTCCTTCACCGTTTAGAGCGAGTGTTAAAATTCGCACATAACTTATAAAAATCAGTGGTGCGGGGCCAGCGAGATTCGAACTCAGGTGCGTCGGATCGAAAGTCGCACGTGCTCCCACTGAGCCGCACTCGCTCTTGTATTCACCTATTTCAAGGTAAATACTTAAGGATAACCGCAACGCGAAATTAGGTTTTCGCTTCAACCCCCGGCTACATTTGTACATACGCTACAGTATGCCCTCCACGACGATTCTCATTTGCGATAAGAACCTGTTACCATAGTGTTAGGTAAAACTGTGCTATTACGTATGAAATAACAAAAAAACGAAGGGTTCCGTACTATTATCTATAAAAACGGCAAAAAAATCATGTCTGTTTTATAGGAGCCCCCTTAAATATTTATTTTATTCAGTTTTTATTTGTTGTTATAGCGGCAACAGAAATACATTATGTGTGAAAATGTCAACTGTCTAACTATCACGGTTCATGAGATACAGCCTGGTGACAGACGGACAGACAGACAGACAGACGGACAGCGGAGTCTTAGTAATAGCAGACCCCCGACACTCCATACAAATTCGCCGAGCTAACTGTCTACTGGCGCACCGGATTTTTACAAGAATTTTACCCATACGTTGCGGGTGACGACAAATCGGCGGGGGGTGGGAGTGTCGCTTCTTTACGTAATTGTTAGTTTTCTTTGGTAATAGGGTCCCGTTTTACCCTTTGGGTACGGAACCCTAAAAATTACCAAAGCCGAAATGACAAGTAAATACAATAATAATTAATAGATCCTAGTTTTTTGAAAATTACAGTACTAGCTCTCTGCCGGCATCTGTGTTTCCGGATAGCTACAATCTGGGTGTCTTTAAGACAAGAGTGAACAGGTTTCTTCTAGGCGAGCGTGCTACATCTTCGACCGCATCGTCACTTAACAACTGGTGAGATAGCGGTCAAACGCAAGCCTATAAATAGTAAAAAAAAAAACTAGCAGGTACTTCCGTACTGTTGACCTCTTCGTAATACGTGCTCTCATAAATAGGAGAGGTCTTACTAAAATGGTTTTGCTAAAATGGTCTTGGATAAAGACAAATGGGCTTCCTCTGTCGTTCATGCACACGAAGTCGCGGGAAAAAAGCTAGTTATAAGATAGTTATACGAATGTCTCTTACTTCTCATTTGCTGACTAGCCAATGGGGTCGTAGGGGATCTTTTAGTGCGAGAACTGGCGACCCGTGCGCTCATATTTTGTAATTACCTAAGAATTTATAAGATTGCGGTTCAGAAACTGCGATCTGGGTTTTAATTTAATTGTGAAATAGGGTCTATTTATTTTCTAGGAAAGAGAAAATATTTGAATAAATTAGGCTTCTAAGCCTCAGAGATTTGGAAAGAAGTTCCATTTTGTATTACTTGCCTATACAAATAATTTCTTCAAGAAATATCGAAGAATTGATTCATTTATTAACCAACAAGCGTGTATCTTTTTCAGCATCTTACTAATGTCCTATTAATTTATTATAAATGCGAATGTGTCTGAGGATGAATTAATGAATGGATGGATAGATGGATGGACGGATGTTTGTTACTCAATCACACAAAAAATACTCAACGGATTTTGATGAAATATGGTGTATAGTGTCATAGTATAGTTTCTTAAAGTTCTGGAAAAGGACATAGGCTACTTATCCCGGAAAACTGCGGGTGACACCGCGGGGCGCAGCTAGTAGGCATATGAAAAAAACCATTTTATTTCATTTGACTACACTGAAAAAAGATATTTTTTAACAAAAAAATTCTCTTTGTTTCATGTGCGGCCATCTTTCTTGCGAATCCAGAGCACAACTTGAGTAAGTACCTTCATAACATACCTACATCTAAATAATGTTCGTCATCATCATCAGCCCATCACATTCCCACTGCTGAGACACGGGCCTTCACACAGAAACATTAGATATACACACGGGACAGATTTGGGAATGATTTGCGGGACGCTGTGGGGCCCGTCGCCGGCGACGGCGCGCCGAGGTAAATCTACGGTGACGGTGCGCGGCGCGCCAGCGCGGCGCTCATATCTATATACTTTGTCTTTTTCTAGTACCAAGGACCTACATTATGTCAACTGATTACACTTGTCACATTTTTAAGTTTATTTTTGAATGCGGCTCGCTGTTTACCTTCGAGTCTGGATACTTTATCTGAGCTGTTTACACTCTTTGATAATGTCCGGTAGCTGGTTGTATAATTGTGCACCTTCATACAATATACTTTTAATTTCTCAACTAAAATTTATTTGATTATGCTAATATAAACTTAGCAGCGATTGTTATTAATACAACATTAGTTGACAGTCCCTGATTGGTTTTCTTTGCTAGCAGGACCTCTACTGTCTCTACAGATAACCTTTGTATTTCTGTACGCTCATAAACTGGGATAATCTTGCTAAAATGGTCTTGGAAAAAGACGAATGGGTGTTTTTCTGTTGTATACAACATAATAAATAAAAAAAATTAAATTAATTTATTTCAGACAACCTGGTCCATAGTATTTTTTTAGTATGTACATGCAGCTTACTCACATGTTAGTTCACAATTTTAAAATTAAATTAAATTAAATTGCATTGAATTGATTAATGTAAATTAAATTAAATTGAAGTTTTAATTGAAATCATAACACAAAACAATACAATACAACAATAATAACAATATTTTTATATAATGTATTTATGAGAGCCTTACGTAAACTTTATCAGGTTAACCTCTCAGGGAATTATGTTATTCCAGGCAGGGACCGAAACGGTAAAAAAATTAGTATTGATACTGCAAAAGTAACGTTAATGATGTGGGTAAAAATACATATACCTACTAATATAGGTAGGTACCTATATTAGTAGGTATCGATACCTTCCACGAAAAGAGGAAGGGAATTAATTTTTATTTATTATCTCTATCTTTCTGCCGCCCGCAACCCGCCAGCCGCCGCTGCTATGCTTGCTAACGTTATTTCGGTATCGATACCTACATACCGGTATTTTATGGATTTACCGGTAAAAATTAACGTTATTTTTTTTCAAGCATTCCGTATCAATCTCTGCCTTAATGTGCCGTGTAGCTATGAGTTAATAAGGTCGCTACCGTACGCAAACGGTTTGCGGCTGACTATATGCTTTGAGTTAGCTTAGCCTTAGCGCCCAATATTATTTTGAATAAAGCACACACACTCGTACAATATGCAGATTGGGGCGTTTCGGTAGCGCTCGTAAAGTAGCTCGCTAACAACAAGTCTGCAGTTAAAAATCGTTCGCTGCGGTCACCACTTGCATGGGTGACCGTTTTGTGTGGTATTTATATGTGAGTGCTACAGCGCTTTGGAGGGCATGTTAAGCCGTCGCTAAACTGATATGACATAGCTAGGAAAGTGCTACAGAAGTATATGCTCATTTTGCTACCGCACGGTAGCGTGCATACATATCTGCGTTCCAATTTTAAGAGCACTGCAGCTATCAAAGCCATAGAGGTAGGTACCTATCATTTACGCTACAAAAAACGAAAAAAAAAGGATTAACACTTGGTAATATTACAACAGGTGGCCAAAGTGTCAAAATCAAGAAACGTTGATTCAAAAATTAATCTAAAACGTTCTTAAGTTGTTTTTTAGGGTTAGGTTGGCATTGCATGCTAATATATAATTGCATTGCTAATATGTATTTAGAATGCATTGTCATCGAGTCGTGAGCTACCCAGAAAGTTTCAGCCGGATAGAATCGGGTGCTCGAAATTTGAGTTCCACTAAAAACGACAGACAGACAGACAAGAAAGTGACTTAATAAAAACGTGGTAATATTTCTCCGAAATTGAGGCTCTCCGACAATTGACGAATCAGCGAGACTGTCAATATTATGAAAAGGAAATAGAATCGGAAAAGCAAACTGACAACTTGACGTCTGAAGGTACCAGAAGTAGGTACTAATGTAATTTATATTTTCTTATCGCGCTATTCGCCTGTCAATTGCTTTTTGACATTGGCCAATTCAAACAATTCAAACGGCGCGGCGTAGAGACTTTTTGGCGGGAAGTGAAAAGTGATACATTTCGATTTTGGTTTATTTTCCAATCAAGTGTTTTTTTTATACGTTATTGGTTTGCGTTTGACCACTATCTCACCTGATGCTAAGCGACAATGCGACGATGTTTTGAGATGATTTCGAGTGATCATGTGTAATATCGATGGTATATTAACCATTATGTGTTCGTAAACGTGCACGAGGCAAATGAAACAAAATGGGGAAAACATTGCTTTTTATGTTCTCCCAAAAAGTCCATGGAAAGCTTGAATGAACTTCCAGCACTTTATTGAAGCACTAGGAGAGGGTCCGGCTTGTTGCTGATGACCCTCATACGACGATATACGAAAGAAATTATTGTAATTTTTACAAACTATCAAATAAAAACTACTTAAGACAAGGTGGTATGGTCCTAGAGACTTTAGCCTGCAAAAACGGGCGAATTAAAAAAAAAACAATCGACGTAGAATACCTAGAGGGCCCCAATTCACTATGATAACTCGGCGATTGATATCGTCGATTCCTTGCTTCGAAATCACATCGATTCCTTCATTAATAAACGACATCTGCGAAATTTGTACTCTTTATGACGCGTCATAGAGAATTATATATATGAATGCGTCATAGATATGGAATCGATGTGATTTCGAAGCAAGGAACCGCCAAGTTGTCATAGTGAATTGGGGCCCTGGGCTTCTAAAGATGAGGTATCAGTTCAGAGCCAACCACTAGGTAAATAGCCTGTTTTACCTCGTGAGAAAAATACTAGAGATTCCATATAAATAAGGGCATGCGCGCCTCCGAGAGCAAAGTTTTTTAATCTTTCTCAGATCTTAAAAGTATTCGGCGAACCCATTCTGATCAGCGAAATTTTTACGGAAAGGAATCCAATATAGGTCATATCTTCGTAAAAGGATTTGTCATTAAAACTTCTCCAATATTCGGGGATTTTTGTTTGGGAAATGTCACGTTAGTCCGCTTCCTTGCTGGGTTGGTATGACAGCGATACGAAACGATACGATATGTTGTCGACATATACCGCATTCCAACATAATTTTTGTGTCGTATCGTCATTTTGCTGTACGATACTTTACAAAAAGATCGAAAGTAATTCACGAGAGAGTACGGGCCATAATCCACCACGCTCGCCCAGTGCGTTTTGGTGGATGTCACTAGTACTTAAACTTTTGTGATTAGCTCTTGGATATGCCGGTTTCCTCACGATATCTTTCTTCACCGTTTTAAGAGCGAGTGTTAAATCTGCACAGAACTTAAGAAAGTGGTGCGGGTCCAAACGGGATTCGAACTCGGGTGCGTCGCATCGAAAGTAGCACTTGCTCCCACCGAGACACTATAATATGTTCCAAAGATTATAGGCATGGGACATATGGCCAGGTGGACTGACGACAGGTGGAATAAGATGTTGACTGATTGGTGGCCAAGACAGGGAACGCGTAACGTTAGGTGTCCAGAAGCAAGATGGATCGACGATTCCACGAAAAATATGGGTCGAAGCTGGACGAGAATGGCACAGAGCCGAGGAGAATGGCATGATATGAGGGACGTTTATACCCAGCAGTGGGATCTGAAACGCTGTGGATGATCATGATATGATACAAATGTATTGTTAGACATTTTATAGAACAAAACTACTCAAAGGAAAATACTTTTAATCTTACGCGGCAAAACTCCATCTAGTTCTGTTCAAGTCGCATCCCGCGCATGCGCTCTTATGTTCGCGCATGCGCCATCCGTCAACGCTAGAGATGTAAACCAATAATCGAATATCGGTCATCAGTATATAACACCTACTTATAGTAAATTCATTGACAAATTTTTCTCTTTTTTCTCTATTTTTAGAAAGTTTTTATTTGTTAATCACCTACTTACCTAATTTAAGAGGAATGCGACACTCAAGACAAACCTATTTAATGTTTAAAAGGTGTATTTAATGTTTAAAAGGTGTTAGTAAGATAAAATAAATTATAAAATTTATTTAATTATATAAAAAAGAACACTTACTAAATTTTCATCGTTATTTTGCAGCTCTTAGCGATATTTTTTTATTTTTTAAACATGTCGTAATAATATAGGAATATACGTTGCATTATTGCTAAGCTTTTTATATGTTTGTAACCCCATTTGTAATTTTTTTATAATGTAGCTGTTTGCTGTTTCTAATAAATAAAAATAAAACTTGTACTATTAATGAAATTATGTTATGTAAATAGTGAAAATTTGCGTTAAAAAAAGGCAGGTGACTCTCGTGGCATATGGCTGTCGTACCGACGCGTCGGTACAACTTCAAACAAGTACACGGTACAACAAGTAGAACAAACCGGTTGGTTTGTTCATGCAAACTAAAAGAGACACTCTTATGCCTGTTGCATAGCGCTGTCCCTTTCATCCGACGGAACGTAATTCCGTAATTAAATTACGATTCAGAGCAAGACCCCAGTTGCCAAATATTGCATAACAACTGTTTTTTTCACAGGACTACATCAACCAGCTCCCCTCAAGCCAAGTCCCCTGCTGGATCCAGCGCAGGCGCAGTCGCTAGCGCCTCCACAGCCAACCCTGGCGAACGCACTCCGACCGCTCATAACAAGCAGTTGCAAAATGTCAAGGGTCAGGAAGGACATCCTCCGCATCCATCTGTAAGTAGAATTTAATTTAATTGTGACTAGGATTTAGTAGGAGATAAGGATTAGGATAGGGGAAGAAAACATTAGGATAGGGGAAGAAAACATTAGGATAAGGGAAGAAAATATTAGGATAGGGGAAGAAAGAATAAGAAGAGGGGATAAGGAATATAGCAAGTAAAGTAGAACAAGAAGTAGAGGAATAAAATTAGTTCTTTTAAAATATTAACACTCAATCTCAATAGGAATTTAGAGAAAATAAAATACTAAAACTTAGGAATAAATTTAATATATTCTAAGCAACTAATATCCATTTATAATTTGAAGAAGAGGATAATGGTGAAAGAAGATAAAATTGATTTAGAGGAATAAAATTACTGAATTATCAATTTCTCTAATAATTAATTAGCTCTTATTAAAGTAGTGTAGGCTTATCAATTCACTTATTACAATCTGAAGGATATATTTTTCTTTTAATTGTGGGATAAGTGCGTACATAGTTGAAGGAAGCGTTGGAGAAGAAATCAAATAGGAGAAGAGAAGAATAATAATGTCGACTATAACCTCTAGGGTTGTGTTATCTATAAATAAGAACTAGTGTTTGACAAAGAAAATTGTATTATTTTTACTATTATTAGTAGACAGGAATTAATAATTATGAGCTAAAATGCCTAATAATACAAAAATAATCATTTGTGTGTTATTGTGCTGTTGTAGCTCAGTGTTAAATGTGAATGGCTCCCATTTGAAGATGTTCGCTGGTTTGTTGACAGTAGTTGTTGTTTGGTCCTTCGAGCTCGTTGGCAATGACTGTCCGAAATGAGAACCGACGTGGGACGTTTATTTTTTCTTTTTAAATTGAACACAATTGAACAACAACAACTTTTTAATTTTCTTTTTAATTTCTACAAGTGTTCGTGTCGATGATTGTACAGCAACCATAGTTTCTAACTGCAAAGAAATTTAAAGTCAAAACGATTGCATTTTAGATTGTTAAGTCCAGGGGTCTTACCACTAACTTTTACAAGACAATCATGCTACAGGCACGTTTAATTTGAAGCTTACAATCATATTACTCTGATTCGTACCATGAGCTTCATAAAACAATAATGTTTTTGTTCCTGCGAAGTGTGAGCTGTCAAAAAACACCTGAATGAATGATTTACGATGACGTCACCAAAACTTCTCATCAATATAATATCAAAGTAAGCTGTTTTTAGGACTTCGTGGTACGGAAAACGGAAATAAGCTTAAAATAATACTGGTTTAAGAGATGGTACGCCCCCAGGTCCAAGTAGACGGGCGAAGAGCCGCGGAGGATTTTGCTACAATGTTCTAGGTAGTGGTGAACGATCTGCTCGTCTCACCATTTTGTTACAAAATAGAACATTATGATACAAGTGTGCTAAGATGATCATTACACTCGAGGGGGTATTATGGCGCGAGCCGTAGACGAGCGCAATAAGGGAGCCGAGCGTGTAATGATCAACGCACACGCGTTTCGACGTTTTTAATCACACTTGCGAGGAGAAACACCAGACTTGTATATTAGGTAGTATCTTGTCCTTAGATTTCGGTGGCAGCAAACTATTAAAAAGAAATCATTACCGCACTAGTGCGGTTATGTAAAGTAAAAGCACGCGTGCGTTATATCTCGGATTACGAGCCTAAAACCAATATAATAAAGTGCCTATTACGAGCGAGTATGATAAAAAATAACATATTATAAAGCCGTTATATAAATATAAATTATAAATGAAATGTTTATAATTTATTTATTTATTATATTGCAGATTTTTTTTTTATTTATTAACCAAATGTATTATACAGACATATATCTATAGTACCACAAATCCACAGATATATCATGTAAAGTCACGTCTAAAAACATTGCCAACGAACTTGATGGACTAGTTACTTGTTCCGACTTTGCTTAGGTATTTTATTGATGTTTTGATGTTATTATCATCATCATTTTACCATTACCAATTACTTTTTAAATTAGGCAGGTATAATAATAATAGACAAAGAAATAGAAATTAAATGTAAAAAAAAAATAAAAAAAATTTATAAAAATAAAAAAAAAAATTAGAAAAAGAAATTAAATGTAGCGAGAAGAAATTGAAATTTTTCGGGCAGGCATCGAACTTGCGTCTTCGAAATACTATCCCGACGCCTTCAACTTGGCCACCGAGCCGTGTGCCCAATCAACCAAACTTCTATCATTTTTATCTCTTTTTACGGGGACGATTACTGTCAGCAGATGTAAGAAAAGTCTTTCAATTTAAATAAAAAAATAATTTAAAATCATGAATATTTTGGAAGAACCTATTTTATATTAAATACATTTTTTTTTACTAAATATGAATATAAGGCAACGTCTGTCAGTCAATACACTTCAATAAAACGCTCATTCTGTTTTAATACTTGCTCGAGTTTCAAGTCCTTCGTGCTCCGGCTTCCAGCGAAGTATAAAGAGACGTACCTGGCTCCTGAGTTTTGGCCCAAAGGCATAGTATTCAGGCGCGACAGGGAGGCAAAGACAAAATTAATTCCCTAATTGTAGTTTTAGTGTTTATAAATTATATATAGTATATGTAAGTCATTCTATCACCGGACGACCAGACGTACGGCAAGCCGTCATCAATTTATGGTTGACATCCCTCCTGCTCGCACCAAGCGCTTTGCTTCGACCTTCATAATACGAACGGCCAAGGAGTGGAACTCTCTGCCGGCATATGTGTTTCTGGATAGCTATAATCTAGGTGTCTTTAAGATAAGAGTGAAAAGGTTTCTTTTAGGCGAGCGTGCTACATCTTCGACCGCATCGTCACTTAACAACAGGTGAGATAGCGGTCAAACGCAAGCCTATAAATTATAAAAAAAAAGGCTGTAAGATATATATTTTGTGGGCCTATGATTCTTTTACTTTGTAACTGCGTTATAGCATAAAATAAATGAATTTATGATTATTATTTTCTATTAGAAAAGTGATGCAAGTTTAAGCTATAAACTATCACCCTGTGACAGAATTACAACCGAACTCAAATTTTGTTAGGTTTACCAACTTTTGCAGCGGTCATAACTTGGAAGGGTGACCGTTTTTGTGGTGTTTACATGTGAGTGCTACCATGCTTCGGAGGGCACGCCGGTTTTTGTCTTGGGACATGACTTGCTTGTCTTAATACTCAGATCCATAAAAAAAAACAAAATTAACAATAAATTGACAAATTAAAAACAATATCTGAAAACCACCTTTTTATACGTGGTAAAAAACCAGCCAAATGCCAGCCAAAAATATCATGTCTGTTGTATGAGAGCCCCCTTCAATATTTATTTTATTGTGTTTCTTAGTAGGTTAGTATATTTGTTGTTAAAGAGGCAACAGAAATAAATACATCATCTGTGAACATTTCAACTGTCTGACTACCACGGTTCATGAGATAAGCCTGGTGACAGACGGGCAGACAGACAGACGGACGGACAGACATCGGAGTCTTAGTAATAGGGTCCCGTTTTACCCTTTGAGTACGGAACCCTAAAAAAACATGGTTGTAACTAAAATTTCCACGCCAAAATGTACTTTTGCTTGGTGCCAAAAATAGCAGCTAAAAACGTAGATATATAACGTAATTAACCGTTTATTAAGCGCTAAGTAACTTAAATAACCCTTGTTAGCGGTCACGCGCGACCCTACTTCTGATGTCGGCGAAGTATTTCTAACTTTTATTATGTTTAACGAATAAAGTTGCTTATGTGTGGTTACTAAAGTAGTTAATACGGAGTACCTTCACAAGGCTTGGTCAGTTGATTATAGTTTAAATTCGTCGCAAATGAGAACTTCATCAATTGTACCAACGTCAAGGACATATATATATAAGGGTTATTTAAGTTACTTAGCGTATATTATTGTTATATCCACCTATTGTGTCCCATTACTGGGCAAAGTTCTCCCCCATCTCCTTCCAAACATCTCTGTCTATAGCTAATTCCATCCATCCGGGTCGGTAAGTTTTGAGATCGTCACGCCACCTTTTCCGAGGCCGGCCACGTCGTCTCCGCCCGTCTTGAGGCTCCCAAGTGACAATTCTTGTCCATCTCTCCGGATGCATGCAAACCACGTGTCCCGCCCAGTCCCACTTTAGTTTTGCACTTTTAAAGCCTGCATCAGCAATGCCTGTCTTCGAACGCAGCGTTGTATTTCCGATCTTGTCGGTCCTTTTCACCCCGAGTATGCTGCGTTGCATTGCTCTTTGACAAACCTTACTTAGCGTATAATAAAAGCTTAATAGCGTTAGATGAAAGCCATGCCGTCAAACGACCTAGTCGTGTTTCGGGATGATGTTCGGTGAACCATCGGGGAGACGGGTCTGAGCAGCCGCTCAACTGCCGTTTCTCTCTAGATCTATGTGCTTCATCTTAGGCATGTGGCCATCGCTTCACATCAGGCGAGATAGTGGCCAAACATGGATCTATTAAAAGTAAAAAAAAAAGATTTCCACAACGTTTTTAGCTGCTATTTTTGGCAGACCAAACCAGCCAAATAAACAAAACCAATATATATAACGTTTATTTAATTGTCTCTTCAACACACATGTTCATTCAATTGTAAGACCATAAATCCTTATATATAAAAAATAGTTAGGTATATACTATGCCTAAACATCCTTCTTACACAAATACGCATGGACTATGTCACATACATAGCTGACGGTACTATTAAAAGTACATGTGTGTTTCGCGTGCGACGAGCTGCGCCCGCGGTTTCACTCACGGTTTCCCATGGTAAAGCTGCGAAAGGCGGCTGGAAGAAACTAGATGAGAAGAGCCGACGACTGGGCTCAATGGCGTTCATTGGGAGAGGCCTATGTCCAGCAGTGGACGATTACAGGCTGATGATGATGATGACTCCCCACTCCCTCGTTGACATATTTCGTAATTTTTTCCGATCATCCCCCTCCCCCATTCGTGCCTCACGTGATTAATGGACGACTCTTAATTGACATTCGCGCAATGGAGACGAACTTGCGAATCGTTACTTACTTGTGGTAGGTTTCTCATATGTGAGAGGCCGTTTGAGTGGGTATCACCGCTTTGCCAGTTATTCAGCTGCCAAGCAGTAGTGCGCAAGCATTACTGTGTTCCGGTTTGAAGGGCATTGTAGCCAGTGAAATTACTGGGCGTTATGAGTCTCAACTGCTAATTGTCTCAGGGTGACGAGCGCAGTGCAGCGCCGCGTAGGATTTTGCAAAACAAAGTTCTGGGTGCTGCTGTTATTGTTATGGGCTGGCGTATTGCTTACCAATAGGCAAACGACCAGCTCGTCTCGTCATTCAGTTATATAAAAAAAACGTCTCATCGCTTAATCGCGTGATAATTGCGTAGTCGCGTTCTATAGGACCACACCTAAGGAACTAGTCTTCTGCCAGTAAGTAACTGAAAACCAATAGGAATGCTCCAACTTTATATCTCAGATTGAAATAAATTTAAAGACATTAAACAGACATTAAATAACACCCTGCTTCGGTTTCTGACGTAATCTTGCTACCTTTTCTGAAATGAGAACCAACATGCTAATATCAACTACTAATTGCGCCTCGCTGGTTCACCCGTGGTTTGTCGGATCAAAAAGTAGCCTTTGTATCTCTATTCTGAATTTCACTTAAATCCGTTGAGTCTTTATAGCGTGAAGAAGTAAAGTTAGGCAACAATTATAGGTAGGTCTATGCTAAACAGGATTGTGGCATGGGTACACTGGTACTTCTTGATTTTCCACGTGCGTTTGATGCAATAAATATATCACTGCGTTTATCAAAGTTATTTATTTTATTTACTTTAGCAATAGAGGCGTTCCTCAAGGATCAATTTTTGGTCCTATTTTATAGGTATATGTATATCATATCGGTAAGGTATAGGTATATCAGCATTAAACACTGTCAATATCATATTTATGCTGATGATCTACAGGTTTATTTGAACTTCCATCCTGAAGACACAAAGCATATTGTAAATAAAATTATTTAAGACGTAGATGATTGGCTGAGTGGTCTGCATCAAATAGTATGGTGTTAAATCCTACCAAATCAAAATATTTAATGATGGGATCCAAGAAGCAGATAGCTGTCATAAAGGACCTAAGGTTGCAATATTTAATGAGCCTATTGGGTGTGTCTCTGAAACGCGAAACTTGGGGCTCATTATGTATAGCAGACTTTCGCGTGTTCCAAATGCACACTTTCAACGCCGTTTCTCATTTGCGATATTTGAAGTTTAACTCGTAAACTGTTTGAAACTTTAAGTTATATTAGATTCTCACTTTGTGATGCGGAATAATATAGAAATTTATACTTTAACACCGATCTTTAAGGAATAAATTTGAGTGAAGAATTTCGTCCTTAAATCTGAACACTTGTCGCTGAGTATAAAATTTTGGTGGACAAATTTCACGTGCATACGAATTATCAGGGATACGAGTCTGAGCAGCCACTCAACTGCCTTCTTTCTTTAAATACAGGTGTGGCACAATTTTGACATCTACAGGTACCTTTTCTTTTGCAGTGAGGAAGTTTTGTTCAAACGAAATATTAAGTTAATTTTTTAAAATATAAAAAGTGATGAAAAGTCTGAATGACTGAAAGATTTTCGAAAAAGGTACAATCAGGCAGTAACAAGAATGCGTAATTTATTAAAAAAAAACTTAAACCCCCGTTTTATGGATTTAGAATGCATTGTCATCGAGTTGTAAGCTACCCTGAAAATTTAAGCTGGAAATTGAAAGTGTACGAAATTTGAGTTGCAAGATTCCAACCGGAACCTTCCAAAAAATAAAAACGTGGTAAAGCTATAAAAAGTAGCCTATCAAATATGTTTTTATTATATACTATAAATCAACTATCTAGATAGAGATATAGGGTGCGGAAATTCGTCTACGTAACCTAATATCCGGTAGTCTGTATTCTAGATAGCATAGGCAAAGTAAGAGTCAAATATCATTCATTAAATACAATTATAAATATAAATAGGCACAAAAGTGCGCTTTTAAACGTCATAAAACTATACAAATAAAATTAAAAATATGTTAAAAATTGTAGTGTCTTAGCTTAGTCAAGTCAATGTAATTAATGTGGCATTGCAATTGTTATGGGTAGGCATGGCGCTTACCATCAGACGTACGACTTGCTCGTCTCATTAAAAAGTACCATAAAAAGCGAGCTTAAAGTATTTCAAAGTAGAGTAATATCGGGGATCTATTAGATCGTGATTGCGTTTCGTCTGGACAAACATTAAGTTGGAATTCAGATTTCGATAAGGTCTTGCTCGCACTTAGCAGGGCTCAGACGTTTTTATTTAAGTCAGCATTCAATTTCAAAACTTGGACTGTAACAAGAAATTCTACTTTGTAGGTACTTAAACATTTTGTCAATACCCTAAGAGCATAATGTGAAAAGTTGGCAAAGTTGAAACTCCAACCCCTAAGAAATGTCCCTATTATAGGTAGTTATTGTTGTATTGTAACTGGTCGCGCTCAATAAATTCTGTAGGTACAAAAATATTGAAAATATTTTTCGACTTTTGTTTTCATGGTGAGTGTTGCAACGTGCAAGTCGTTCGCCTGATGGTAGCTTGACCTCTTCGTAGTAAGCGCTCTAATATATTGGGAAGATCTTGCTGAGGTGGTCTTGGAGCAAAATATGACCATGGGCTTTCTCTGTCGTATATTTGCTTTTTTTCGTTCAAGCTATTGAACGAATAAAAAAAGCGGACGCCGCGTAGCCAAATTCAAAAGTGAAGCACTCAAGCTAAGCCGGTCCGCTCCTTCGTACACAAGCCACACGCACACATTTGCATCATGCTATGCCGATCGGCCGTCTCATCTGCTTAATATCGGCTCTCCGTCCGCTCAAACAAACATAACGCCACCGCCGTTGCTGTGCTTCAATTGTTGCTTAGCGAGATTTTGTCCGCCTTTTTTATTCGTTCAAGTTTGCTAGCTTAACCAAATTTCCGACACATGTCGAGTTTCCTCAAGAAAACTGAAACACGCAACATTTTTCCACGCCCACCTAATTATCTCTGTTGCCGCGGTTGGAATACCAATGTCAAATTGTACAGAAAGGAACAGTAGGATAACTTGACACAAATAATCGATTTATTCCGAACCTGGAGGCCTACTCCGAGTTGCTTTCATTCGTTCGTTCGTGCGGACTAAAAGAGACACTCTTATGCCTGTTGCATAGCACTGTCCCTTTCACCCGACAGAACGAAGATCGTAATTACTTTTTCAGAGTGCAGGGGCTGGTTAGGTTAGGAACAGCAAAAAAGTGATTTCCATAACAAACTTTGAAATGTATTTGAGACCTTGAAGCTATACTGTACCCAACGCAAAAATAATCATTAACATCGGCTCATAAACAAAGAAGTAATGCCAAACATTTTTTTTTGATTTTGGCCTTGCCTCTCGTGGTATAAATTACATCTCCTTACTGCAATACAACTCCAATCTCTGCCGCAGATGTTAGAAACGTTATAAGGAAGGGATAACGAGGGCATTGAATAAATTCTAGGTACCTTTGTAGGGTTATCTTTAGTATTACTACACTTCTTGCCTTATTCCCTTTTCACCTTTGTGACGAAGCCATTCTCCTTCACAATCATGCCACCTTTTTTATGGCTCGCCTCTAGCCAATGATATGATAAACTCTTGATTGAAACACACGCAGATAATTAATAAACTAACAATAAAAAGTAACTTTGCCAGTTATTCTGCTACCAAGCAGTAGTGCGCAAGCATTACTGTTTCAGGTTTGAAGGGCATTGTAGCCAGCAAAATTACTGGGCAAATGAGTCTTAATGTCTGATGTCTCGGGGCGATGAGCGCAATGCAGTGCTACGCACTATCATATCTTTGTTCTATATTTTTGTACCTATACAAAAGATTCAAATTTCTTTTTTTGCCTCGACGGAACCCCCCAGGAGGAGCAACGACGACCAACACAAAGTCATCGATGAGGCACTCCGAACATAGGAGAAGCCCACGGTGGCCTGCCAGTTGCCGGGGGTAGATGCCCCCGCGAGTTTCAGCCTGGGCAATAAGATCCACCCTGAGGCCCACCCCTACCACCACCCACACTTTTTTTGTTTCACTGAAGACCATATATTATATATATACTATAATAAGTCAAGTCTTTGTGACAGCATGCCAGAGCTCCGCCGGGATGCGGAATTTGTGCGCGCCTTTATTTGTTCGGGGCAGTGAGCGGCACCAGAACTCACCAATCCCAAAAGCTTGTTTTGTTACGCGCCTATGAATATTTATCTAATTGTCAACGTAAATTTACAACTCCTTAAGTATTTAGCTCAGTTTGCGCTGTACGTTTGTTTGTTTGAAACGTTATGTAAAATTGTGAAGGGTTTTAGGTTTTGGCCGCTGTTGTAATACCATCAACTAATCTTGTCAAAGAACATACATAAAATATTTTTGTTCAAAGTTCTTTATTCAATTTGGGCATCCCAGACGCACTTATGAACGTTAATTATTACAATGAATACCACCGTATCGGCAAAAAAAAACACTATTACCGAGAAGATACGGCAAGAAACTGAAGGACATTTTTTTAGAAATTTTGTTAGGTACTACTTATATGTTTTTGCCAATATTATGATTCTTATGTGCCAGTTGGCTACTTGTCAGAAGCGGAATGTTCCATGCATCTTTGTAATTACTAGCGGTATATATTATGCTTTTTACATTACCTCGAGTATTTTTCACACGCAAATTAAATTTACTTTCTGTGAGCTCGCCGTTATACATTTACAAACTTAATACTCTTCATAGCCCCGAAAATCTAATTTGTGATGAATTCGGAATAGGACAAATCGGGAACAACCCGTATACATGACCCTTCATACGCTCGACTAACCGCCATGAATATGAATAATGCATACAGAACCCTCTGCTCGATTTATGAATTGTATACGAGACCCATTCCTGTAACGAACCCTAAAAAATTAAACGTTGGGGAAACATTATGATTGTTGAGCCGAGCCGGTCTGTCGCCCTAGTGTAGGCGCCATGTTTGTTGAAAAGTTTTTAAGAATAGAAGAGCATTTCAAGCATTATTTTACCTTTACTGTACCACACTTTTGCCACATATACCTACAACCACCAAGCAGTAGTGTGCAAATATTACTTTGTTCCCGTTTGAAGGGTACAGAACTTAATCAAGCTAAAACATTTGTTATGTTTAATATTTGTTCTCTATTTTGTATAAATTGTGTGATTATTCAACAACTGTTTTTTTTTTTAAAAGTCTTTATTTTTTACAAAACCTATATATACATCTACATTTTGTTTTGTTTTTTTAAAAACTTCTATATATTTTATGATCAATGATTACGACACAAAATTTTCCCTGTCACAGATGAAGTTTGACGTTATTTTTTCTTTTGTTTAAGAGATCGACTTTTTGTGGCCCCGCAGAAGCCAAACTAGAAAAAGTTGAAGTTGAGATCGACACTACATCGAAACTAGAATTTGAATAGATTTATTTAGCAGAATTAAGCTTCAGGCTAAAAGTACTTAGCGTGAGTCCCTCACATTCAAAATTCCCGATACATTTAACAAGAAAAGAAACAAATTAAGCAACTCATTGTCTAATATGAATAATTCAGACGGAACCCGCCGCCCGATTTATAAATTGGACATGAATTCCCGACATTCCTAACGAACCCTAAAAAGTTAAACAGACCGATGGGCTATTTTGTAATTCTAATCGCTGTCAAATAATTATTCGTAAAGTGAGACAAGGATATTAATGAGCTTGGCAAAATATAAATGGGAAAAAATTTAATAAGTATAAGAATAAGAATAAACTGTATTGTGTAAAACTGTGTACATTTGAGGTCTTAAAATAAATATATAAAGTAACAACAGCCTATCCGTTTCGGATGTACAATACATATAAAACATTACATAGAAACTAAAATGATTTTACATCACTCAAAAGAATTCGTTCAGATTATAATGAAATTTGTTTATTAACCATTCTTTTAAATGGTATTTAAATTTCTTACCGTTTAAAGATTTTAAATGAGATGGCAAATGATTAAAAATCCTTATGGCACTGATAAATGAACTTTTATGATACATGGTGTTATTGATTTGAGGGATACAGATGTTATATTTGTGTTTAGTGCGCAATGACCATATACACTTCTATTCAAAAATTGTATCGGATGAAATTTTGTAAATTACCACCAAATTTAGTAAATGACCACCAAATTTAGTAAATGATCACCAAATTTAGTAAATGACCACCAAATCTTACCCGAATTGCCGCACCTCAGTCTTCCGTGGTCCAATTCGCTTTTACCCCTAAAGTGTATATAAAAAGCGCGGAGCCAGAAGCTCACGAAGGAGGTCCTGAATGAAGCGAGCCTACGAGGCTGAGTGTAGCGAAGGAAGGTGGTGAGCGAAGCGAGCCGGCAACATCCGCAGCGTAGCGAAGGTCAAGTAGGTGAAGCTGCAGGTTGGCTCAAATCTCATACACGACTAACGTTGCGGGTTCGATTAACGCGACAAATGTTTGTGCACAGAAAAAACATTAACCAAAACACAAACCATCTCCAATTCTGATGTATATTGGAAGTCTGAGGTCGAATATCGATGAAATTAATATGGGTACCACATTGTAGCTATACTGAACCCAAATCAAAAACAATTTTCCAAATCGGTTAATAAATGACGGAGTACTGAGAAAACAAACATAAAAAAATTAAAACAGAATTGAGCACCTCCTATTTTTGGAGTCTGGGTGTTGTAAGACCATGGGCCTCGTAGTTCCTGGTTCCCTAGATACAGGGAGTTCCAGTTAGGGGCCAGGATCTATGTTTAAGAAAAACAAAATGAAGGGACAATCAGCAAGACACCGCTGGCCGTAGATTGTCCAAATAAATGCTGACTGAATAACTCACCTGAAGTGAAATATAATCCGGGTCGCAATTTAACGTTGATGGAAAAAACCAAATTTTGCGTATCATTCAGGAAAATAGTCGATGCGGCGGATTCGTCGGGAAATATACAATTGGGACAGTTCTCAATTGGGAAAATTATGAAATTGTATTTGTGATAACGGCTCATATTTTAAAATTTCTTTTTTCGGTTAATCAGGAGTTTTGAAACTTATACAAATTGGAGCAAAAGTGGAACGTAATTAGGTTAAGTCACAAATTGGAAGTGACATGGACAAATTATGGACGTGATGATTTGTTTACATTACTTTTTAAAAATACTCAAAAAAAACGTTGACGTTTCTTCAAAACTTTATAACTTGCTTACAACACAAACATATTATTATCTACAATGATTTATTTGTCTATGAATCTAGGTATATACATATACAAAATTGTTATTAATAAGGATAGTACCTTTATTTTTGCCATATTAGCATACAGACATGGTTTTAGAAGTTTACACACACAGTAAAATACTTTGATATCCCTCGTAACATTTAAACTCAGGTAAAATATTGAGGTTAGCAGCATAATCACTCATAAACACATAAATAAACATTAAACCATATATTTTTTGCCGTTTGGCGTCTTACATTTAGCTACTAAGTACTACGTTTAAATAAAGACAAAGATGCATAGAACATTCCGCTTCTGTCGACAGCCAACTGGCACATAAGAAACATAATATTATTAAATGCAAACATAAATTATTTTAACCAAAGTTCTTAAAAAATATCCTCAGATTTTTTTCGTATCTTCTGATTAGTGGTTCTTTTTCCGATACGGTGGTAGAGTCATTGTAATAATTGACGTTCATAAGTGCGTCTGTGATGCCAACACTGAATAAAGACCTTTTGAACTTTGAACTATAATACGTTTGGACGGTGGGGGAGACTAGCTATGCATACATACCTACACACAAGTAATCAGATGCTTACTTTGATCTTGTTTACGTAGTGTGCCGATATTTGCATATAATTATCTTACAGTCTAATTCTTAATGGCAATAGAAAGTATATGTGCGTACCAAGACAAACCTCCTTTGGTTTATGTGGTACCAAAACTTTATGTATATATTACCTACTCTTCTTAAAAAAAAAATGAAGACATGTTATCTATCTGGGTTAACCCGGATGTAATTTAAAAGATGTAATTTCAAGTCGTTCGCCTGATATCAAGCACCAAGCTTGCCCATAGCGATTATATTGCCACCCAGAACTTTCAATACCTTGAAATGCATAGCATTGCTTTTATCACCCTGAGACATTAGATATTAAGTCTCATTATGTCCAATAATTTTGCTAGCCGCTATGTAACTTCTGATTTGAAGCATCACATCTCATTTAAAACAAAATTTATACCATAGGTATCAGTTCCCGTTTAAGATGCGTTTCACCGTTAGACCTTTCATCGTTGCCCGATCGGTTCAGTCGTATTCCGCGGCTTACATCAATAATTCAGATGGCTTCACATCACTGAAAGGTTAAATGGATTGGGATTGAAAGTCGGAGACCTTTGAGATTTTGTTCGGTGATGGATATCTTGATTTATTTTTGGAGACTTTCTTTTCAGTAGATTTAATATCAAAGTAGAAACGTACCTAGCCAATAAATACGAGGTCAAGAATCTAAGCGAAAATATGATTATTGACGCACTAGCTGGCATCTGGCACTTTATTCGTCTGTTAAATAAATTCATTTATTTATATGCTTTACAAACTAATTTCTTGTTTGGGATAAAACTTATTCCATGATTTAGTCCGTGACATGGACTCTAACTAGTTGTTCTAAAATCCAAACTGGATTAGCAAATTACGCTTGTCTGACTCACTGAAAACTTTCTCGTTGTTTCGGAAGTACATTCCCTAGAGACGCACCAAAAACCTCCCCCCTTTGTATAAATACCTCCTTTGTGTACTTAGAAAAGACTAACAACCGTCATTCAGTGCTTACTGTACTAGGTATAGTTATGCTATTTTATTACAAGCTTTTACTTAACTTGCAATGTTTGTTTGGGTTGAATCTTGCAAGTTGAATCAGAACCACTTTCTCTTGTCCTACGGAGTTGAATTTTTTTATATTAATTTGCATACATGTACAAGTCCGATGACAATGCAATATTATGGTTCACCATAATATTGCATTGTCATCGGACTTGTACATACCACATTTGTCCGTCTTCATCATCAGATCAGCTGGCTTGAAAACCAGCTGATCTGATGATGAAGACGGAAGGTGGGCAATGGAACTCCTTGACGGATTATCGTAATCTACTAGTGTTTGGGCTCATTTTAATCTGCTTGCAAATCCGACTACGAATTTGTTAAAACTTGTCCTGAAAAGTATATTTTGCAAGAAATAATTTATTTTGACTTAAAAGAATATAAACAATATCTACATAATATACGAGTATATTGAAACAAATCAGTTTACTTAAAGCACATGTGTGATCCATATTTATTGTTAAATCACGCCAAGTAAATAATCTAACGCTAATCTTACGTCAAATATAATAATATAATGAATTTAACACGATTTCTTCACTCTGATATTTCTAGTGTAGCCAGTTAAATAATTTTCCCGGAAAATATAGTGAAATTTATGTACACAATACAAATTCAGTTCAATTTATGGTACGCGGTCAACTGGTATAAACAGTGCTGGAGTGTTTAGGCTTGTGGCCAATCGATTGTCCAATTTGAATCACCTTGTAAATGGTTAAGTTAGTTTTGGAAGTAGTGTGTAGGAGTTTTTAAAATAAGTACTTTAACGTCACAGAGTGAATTGCTTTTACAAAATAACGTAAGAAGCGTGGCAATTGACTGACAACGTTGCTTATTATAATAAAGGTCTTCCAACAGAGTAAAACAGTAACTGACGTACGTTCTCGTATTTAAAAATAAAAAATATCTGCGAAAAAATAAAACAGGAAAAGGAGTGTATGTAACTCTCAGAACTCGCATTCTATTCTGTCTTGTTTCTTTAAATATAGTTATTGTACAGATGTTCAACTGTTGTACGAAATTTCTTTGCAGATTTTGATTTAATCAATATAAATGTTACGTAAAAGCGTGAATTGAAAAGTGTATTAGATTTTCTTCTAAATCTTTTCCTAATAAATTAAATTTAGGAGTAACTTTGAGAACCTAGCAACACCGAAACCATAATACCTTAGTACCTAAGAATATCTATTTCGTGTAGAGAATTGAGTGTTAAATAAAGTAGTGTAGTGCTAGAAATTTTCCCCTGTCTTTTTGTTCACTGTGTTTTTATTTTGGTTTATGTACATTTCTAAACTATGGATTCTCTTTCCATGCTTTCTCCTTCAAAAATGGTAGGTAGAAGAGGTTGTATACGAAAGAAATAGATGAAAATAACTAATAGAATTTTTGCTTTTCAGAATACGCTTTTTTAAAATAAAACGCTTGGGACGATCTGTGAGCCCGCTTGGAAGACAATTTGCAATCGATTTTAGATTTTGTAAATAATAGAAGCACAAAAAACTATAGCTTTCAAAAATATTATTTAGATTTATTTCTCTATTGCCTTTAATTTTATCGCCAATTGCAGCTGGAGTGTTTTTTTTTTTAGTTAAACAAGCAATGAGCAAAACATTTTTTTCATAACAATTTAAATAGAAATAATAGATTAGTCTATTAGAGTTAGCACATAAATCACTTCTAATTAATTAATTAAAATTAAATCCAAACTAATTTCAAAAATGAAAATTAAAACATAGCGCGAGGCAAAATAATAATATAAATGCTTCATTCGAAAGTAGCAAGGAATTGTGTGTTTTCATTTTAATGAAAATATGGAGAGAGAAAGTTGTGTATTTTTGTCGCGCTCTGTGTTATTTTATAAAAATAGTATTTTAGTACCCCTTAGCTTAATGCATTAACGGTACAAGATTGCTCCTTGATGCAAAAGTCACAAAGATATACTTTCAAATGTAATGATTAAATAATAAATTAAATAAAACTATTTTATAAATTATTTTTTTGTCAATAGTTTTATGTAAAGTCGATGACTACCATGAGAAGCAATATTTTACTGAAACAATGTGGAACAAAATACAGTGACCAAGAGTGCTTGGTCACTGTATTTTGAACTTGGCCACACATAGCTAACTTTAAGTCAGTATCATTAATCGATCTATAAATTCATAAAATTAATAACTCCTTGGGTTTACATTTCATCTAAAGCCATCTTAAAAGTCTATCAGCTTACCATCAGGTGACATAGTGGTCAAACGCAAGCCAATTAACGAATAAAAAAAAAAGTAACCATTGAAGATGCAACAATTTTTATAATGATAAATTGATACATTGTTGATACTGACTGTAATTACATAGTATTTTAGTACTCACCAGAACCAACAACGTGTGTAAAACATAGATTTATCAGTATCACATATATATCACCGTGTGTCACTATTTTTTTCAAATTTATTTAAGAAATGTGCCATAATATATAAATCACTTTCAAATATTCATCCATAACAGTGCAATCAAGTCAATAAAGGTAATGAATTAATAACGTCAAAAAATACAAGCTAATTTTGCATGACATCATACATTTTATAAACATCTACTCTTGCATGTTTTCCCCTACCTAAAATAATAAACAATACCAAAATATTTTACTCAAAAATATTTATAGATATTTCAATAAAATTTTATGCTCCAAATAATTTTTAGATATTTTTTATACTACTCAACAAGATTCACATGAAACTGAGTAATCTAAGTATAATTAGATTTACTATAATCTAAGTATAATAACTAATTTCTTAATTTTGTAAATACGATCATTTTATATTCTCCATCCTTTGGGTAAAATACCCAACTCTGCGTAATCGTTGGGAAACATTTCTTATAAATAAAATACAAAAAAAAAATCTGTCAATAAACTTTCTAAATACTTAGAATCATTTTTCCATTAAAACTGTATGTTACATTTCTAAGACAAGTAAAACACAACAACAAAATATTTCCCAACGGTTACGCTCCAGCAAAACAAGATGGCCGCGAATCGAGGCACCACTTTAAAGTGTTCCCCGGTTTCGGCTAACAGATGGCGTTCCTCCAGAACCGGTCCATCTCACTGGTGGATATGTACATCGACAACTCGGAGCCTTCGGAGAACGTCGGCCAGATACATTTCTCGCTGGAGTACGACTTCCAGAATACTACCCTTATACTGAGGATCATACAGGTGAGAACAAATTTTTAATGTTTATTAGATTTATTCCTACTAAATTTCTAGGGAAGAGATCGTTTTTTTTCAATTTGGCGTAAAAGAAGGTCAAAGACATTTTCGTATTTATAATAAGGAAGGAAGGAAATAGTGATTTCTAACACTACGACTCTATTTTGTTCAACTAAATCAATATTAAAATCAAAATCTCTCTGAATTATTGCGCTCGCTTTTACAATTTTTACCGCTCGCTTTGCTCACGCCTCGTTAGTTGATATGCGTCTGCAACAGTGATTTGCTTTCAACGCTATTCTTAGGCAGAAGATATTTGCGCAAATAAAGCGACCTCAAAATGTATATTCAGGCTTGAAATCTTGGAGCTGGCCTAATCAATAAATTGGAACTGTGCACAAATGAACCAAATTAAATTCTTTGGGAACGCGGACTGTGTCAGTCCATATTGTGGCATGTTTTATGAACCAAAGTGACAGTTGCACTATTTCTATGCACGCTTGTGCACTGTGTACTTTTTAAACGATCAGAATACGTCAAAACGAATGACCAGATTTTTCAAAATGGAACAAATTTTGCGGTGCGAACCTTCTTGGGTTGTGTACCGGTATACCGCGTCAGAAAAGTTTGAGGGAGGGCAGGTTCACGAATAAATTAGCAAAGACATGTAACTGGCAGGGGGCAGTAGTGCGCGTCTTTACCGCGTACTCCAAGTTAGCGTAGAGCAGGCAACTAGGCGAAAGGTAGGCTCTCCCTCAAACTCCTATAGTAAGACTACGAGCGCCAGTGCCAAATTTACTGACTGAATACTTGGATAAAGATTCTGATGTAAATATTGTGCTGTTTTCCTCCCTACCTTTCCCCTTGATAAAATGTGTATTGTAGTGGTCCACCCCCCCTAACTAGGTCTGCTGGAGCTAGGGACTGCTGGGCAGGCCACTTCATTGCAAGTTGACGACTTGGCTTTGTTCAGTGCGTGGTATGATACGGTATAAAACCGCGGCCGGAGCCTACCACTCCAAAAAAATCATTTTCATTTATTAGATATTTTTATCCTGTTTGTTTCATGGAGAAAACAGATTGTGTATCCAATTTTTTTCAACGTCGTAAAAGATAATGAGCTAACAAATTGTTCGTTTGTTCGCTAAACAACAGAATAAACATACGCTGAATTATCATCACGGGCTCTGCACGAGAATATTCTGTATAAACAGATTTGATTGTTTATACCTACAGAATTACAGAAGCTGTACAATGAGATATGGAGAATTAAATGAATACGCCCAACAATCACATACATAGATCCTGGGTCCTAACTAGGATTTTCTGTGTGGCCCTTAACTAGGATTCGCTGTATTTAGGGAACCAGGAACTACGAGGACCACGATCCTACAACACCCAGACACGAAACAAGTGCTTGCGCTTTTTATCTGTGTACAAACATTTGTCTCATCGCGGGAACCCGCAACCTCAGTGATGTATGTGATTTGAGCAAACCACTACGCCATAGAGACTGATTGCCTTTTATGTCACAAAACAAATTCCTCCTTTCCTTAGTTACTAGCTGAGACCTGCGATTTCACCCACGAATAAAAAGTTTCACAATCGGTGTGGCGCTTGTGACGTTGCTCGCCTAGCCGTTTGTAACAGATCTACTAGTTAAGCAACGTTTACAGCGGTCACAACTTGGATGGGTTACCGTTTGTGTAGTATTTACATCTGAGCCCTACCGTGCTTTGGACGTTAAGCCGTCGACACCGGCTCGAACAGTCGTTCGACCATGTCAGAGACCTTCGGGTGATCTGAATACTCCAACGCCAGGGTTGGCAGCACAGAAGAAGAATAAGACAATCGGTATCAATCTGTTCTTGCTTTAAGAAGTTGTAACAACCGGCAAACGGCTAACTTTTTGCCACCGCAAATAGCCAGAGTTATTGAGACTTGTTAAAAGTTGTTGGTTGCTTCAACTGAAGTTACTACGATTGCACAGCCCCTTAGCAACGGGTACTCGCAACAGTCGCTGCGGCTATTGCTGATACATAATATCTTGTGGGATTACGGCATGAACTTTGTTAGAGCCAACAAGTAGCTCAATTAAGCAAAGGCTATAGAATTTTTGTTTTTAATACATGCTTAGCTGGCATTGGAGCTAATCGCAATTTAAACCTGTCATTTGATAAATATATGTTTGTCATTTGATACGAAGTTTTTCACCACCTATTTTATATTACCAACGGTACCTGTCGTGGTAGCTTAATTGGTTAAGAGCGTCGGTATTGAAGAAAAAGGTTCCGAGTTTAATATTTTTTTGTTGTATGACTTTTTTTATTTTAATCTTATTTTATTTAATTTTATATTATCTTGACATTTTATTTTATTTTATTGCATTGTATTTTTATTATTATTATTATGTTTAGCCGTTAGTGTCCCACTGCTGGGCAAAGGCCTCCCCCCAATCTTTCCACTCGTCCTTGTCTTGCGCCAGTTGCGCCCAGTCTGGATAGAATTTGTCGAGCTCGTCCCGCCATCTCCTTCTCGGTCTGCCGCGCCGTCTTCTTGCGTTGTCTGGCCTCCAGTCTGTAGTCAACTTAGCCCACAGCGCATTCGGCATACGACAGACATGTCCAGCCCAATCCCACTTCAGCTTAGCGGCTTTCAGAGCTACATCTGCGATCTGAGTTCGGGAGCGCAGTTCAGTGTTTCGGATCCGGTCCGCTCGCTTGACACTTAGAATGTTGCGCTCCATCGCACGTTGGCAAACCTTGAGTTTAGACTTTTGAAAGTCTGTCAACGACCAAGTCTGCGCGCCGTAAGTCAAAATGGGAAGGATGCACATGTCCATTTATTTTTACTTATGTGACATGCATTGTATTTATTTTTTTATATTTCAATATTATTATAAATTGTGTGATATGGTTTTTGTGACTGAAATATATGAATTGATTGATTGATTGATTAAACCTCAGCTCCGGTGAAATATTTTGCATACCTAAATAGTTTCTTGAAGGTTCGGTTTCACTTCGTGGTGTAGCGATTATACAGGTCAGCTGATTATTTCATGCTGATTATTTTTATTTCCGTGGAGAATGTGGGATCAATTCCCGATACGGGAAAAAAGTTTATGGAAAAAAATCTCAAGCATTTGTTTTGTGCCTGGATGTTTTTTTGTATGTTTTCTGATTGTCCTGTGACGATTATATAATAATTATGTAACGTGTCTACATATTGTAAGACCGCATGATTTTTGTAGCTCCTGATGGTTGGTGATCATTCGTTGGTGATCGTTGGGCGTTATGTATTTTAATTTCAACATCAACCACCCCCGACAACCTCTGTGGTGTAGTGGTTAGCTAAAATGTCATACACCACCGAGGTTGCAGGTTCGATTTTCGCAACGGGACAAATGTTTGACAGAAAAAGTGCAAGTATTTGTTCCATTCCTGTGTGTATAGGGACCATGGTGCTCCTAGTTCCCTAGATACAGGAAATCTTAGTAAGGGGTAAGGAAGTATGTATGTGATCGTTGGGTGTTATATATTTTCACCCCATGACTAGATTTTGAGTGATATGCTCTGGCCGTGGTTGTAATACCACTCACCGAACAAAGCCAAGCCGTAAAGCGACCTAGTCGTGTTTTGGGATGATGTTCAGTGAACTATCGGGGAGACGGGTCTGAGCAGCCGCTCAACTGCAGTCTCTCTATAGATCTATGTGCTCCATATAGGCCACATCATCACTTCACATCAGGCGAGATAGTGGCCAAACATAGATTTATAAAGGGTAAAAAAAAGATAATTAATATTTTCTTTTCTCTTTCAGGGCAAAGAGCTACCAGCTAAGGATCTGAGTGGGACCTCAGACCCCTACGTCCGTGTGACGCTGCTGCCAGACAAGAAACATCGGCTCGAGACGAAAATCAAGAGACGTACGCTCAACCCGAGGTGGAACGAAACCTTCTACTTTGAAGGGTTTCCTATACAGAAGCTGCAGAGCCGGGTAATTACAATTTCTTTTTTAGAACTGAATGATGAGACCAGCATGTCGTTTGCTTGATGGTAAGCCACGCCTGCCCATAGCAAATTTGCATTAAACTGTTCTATATTGAATGTATTTAAGTATCTCGTAAGCGGGAGGCCGTCTGGGTAGGGACCACCGCTTGCCAGTTATCTACTACCAAGGAGTAGTGTGTAAACATTACTGTGTTCCAGTTTGAAAGGCTCTGTAGCCAGCGAAATGACTAGGCATATGAGACTTATATTCTGATGTCTCGGGGTAATGAGCGCAATGCAGTGTGACGTAGTGCTTATTGGTATTAAAAGTTCTGGTTGGCACTGCAATTGTTATGGGCAGGCATGGCGCTTACGATCAGGCGAACGACTAGCTCATCTCATCACTCAATTCTATAATAAATTATTTTTCAAAAAAAACTAAACCGACTTCAAAACCACAAATAGGCACTCAAAAGTGAAAAATAAATTAATATAATTATCATAAGCGCTACCCACTCATATATTTGAAGTCGGTGCCAGCCAAGTCTATTAGGTAGCAGATAAATACTATGTATATAGTAAGTACTACTTGTAGGTAGTATCTATCTACTACCTTTTAGACTTGGCTGGCACCGACTTCAAATATATGAGTGGGTAGCGCTTATGATAATTATATTAATTTATTTTTCACTTTTGAGTGCCTATTTGTGGTTTTGAAGTCGGTTTAGTTTTTTTTGAAAAATAATTTATTTTACCCTTTTTAGTGCAAAACAAGTTTTAATTAAATTAATTTAAAAAGTTTTTAAAGACAAGCATTTATGATCTAGCAGCCACATCATGACGAAGTTTAAAACGGGCTATCACTATTAAATTTATGTACAAAAAAAAATCATGACTCTCCTATTCTCTGTTGAGGAGTTCCCTCGCCGGAAGTCATTCCTGGGTGTATCAGCCATGTCATGGTGGAATTTAGAACAGGCTATTATGGTTAAATCCATTTACAAAATTTTGTGTCTGTACTATTCACCGTTGAGGAGTTCCCTCGCCGGAAGTCAACCCTGGGTGAAGTAGGTGAAGCAGGCGAATACAAACCTCCACCTTTAGAAAGTCGGTTACAACAAAAACAAGAACCGACTTGAAGATTAAACTTATATTTTTTTTGTTTTTGCTATTTTTTTCAAAAAGTACTGAATGAATTTCGATAAAATTTATATGGGACCACCTCTGAAGTATGACCTACCAATCAAAAAAAGAATCATCGAAATCCATTCATAATTGGCGGAGTAATCGCGTAACAAACACACAAAAAAAAAAAAAAAAAAAAAAAACATACCGTCGAATTGTAAACCTCCTCCTTTTTGAAGTCGGTTAAAAAAGTAAATAAGTGAGCAGTTGCGTCGTGTTTGTCTGTTAATGTATGCTTAAATTGCACGTGCGCAATGACGTCATTAAAACCAAGTTTTAGCACTCCCTAAGGCGATTTGGCATGAACTATGACGTCACAGTTTGCATTATTCAAAACCCAAGTCGACACTGTTACTGCCGTGACTAGACACTCGACATCGCATACAATTTTAAAACAGCCAAATCCCAGCGGCTACGCTGCAAGCTGACAGAATACAGATGTAGCTGTTTTTTCTTAGTTTAGTGTCGACTGCATTTTATATGAGCTGGAAAGCGGTTTTTTTTCTTAATTTCCCATTTTTAACTTAAACTATGCCATTTTTTTTCTGTAGCACGTCAAATGACTCCAATATTTTTTTACCAATCCTTAAAAACTGGTCAGGCGTTTATGCTAGGCTGATTTGTCTGGTGACGATGACGTCACAGTATTCTTTCCGCTTCACTGGGCTCATGTCGCACTGACGGAATTGGCTCGAGGTTCCGTGTTTATACTGAATAAACATAAAATATTCTTTATCTTTGTAAATACTATATATCGACGGGAGAAAGCGGAAATGTCGTAACTTGCATTTTGAGCTAAATCACTTTTTACCATATTCTTGTATAAAAAAAAATACCGCTTCGAATGGTCTGGGACTCGTTTCCCTACGATAAAATTTTTCATCGATACGACCTTGGATTTTTACTTACTTTTAGCACTGCACATAAAAAAAATTGTTGTAACTAGGGTAAAATATGCATTTTTTTTAAATAAAATAGATACTACTTTGTTTATGTGTCACAGTGACTGCTTGGAATAAGATACGACATTTCTGTCGCCCTAAATTTTACGTTGTCTAGAGATACGACAATTCTGCTCTATGACATTTTGGTCATTAAAGAGATACAACAATTTGTTCCATACTAGTACATACATGATGAAATAGTTACTACATTTCAAACATTTTTTTTTTTGCTAATATCATACTTAGCCTAAAACAATAGAGATTAGTTTTGTATGCAGAGATCAGTTACACCAATCTAGAACCATACCAACCAATGCGTGCATTCTTGATACGCCGTTCCGGTCGCACCTCAGTCGATGCGCGAGCGTCGAGTTGCGAAAGCGTGTTTGTCGCTGTGATAAATAAAGTGTTATAAAACAATTCTACGAGCTCGGGTGAGTTATAATCATAATAATTAAGCTATTTCTATTTATTTGTAATTTGTTTTCATGATTATTATTGTTTTTAAACCGTTATTGAGCTTCACTGTGTATGTAGGTATATACGGGTAAACATTTTTGTATTTGGTTTTTTAACTACTTAGGTCCTAAAATTGTACCTAAGTGTTAAAACTAACTTGTTTTATGCTTAACATGAACAGTATGTAGTTGTATGCAGGGTATTGTATGTTTTTGTTGTTGAAAAAAGCACAAATCAATATTATAATAATATTATAGATAATATCAATAGCGCTCTCTCCGTAGCGCTGCGGCTTTCGCATGTTGGAACGCCTGTAGGGATCATGGATTCGATACCCGACACGGGTCTTTTTTTTAAATTGAATTTATTTCAATATTTCAGTGGACTAGATTATTGGTTTAGTGGACTTGATTGCTAGACTGGATTTAAATGGTTAGCTATTTATGAAACAAGTAATATTATTTTATATTTTTTGTTACTTGATTTTAGATGGCAGAACGTCAGCGATGGAAGGAAGAGTTGAAGTCAACATTATTAACTGATGAAGACCGACCAAAAAAGAAACGTAAAGTTGAGATTTTGGAAGATGTTGTGTATAAAGATGGAATAAAACTACGATCAACATCGTACCGTACGACAAAATTTAAATCTTCGCCAGAACACTCGTCTCTTCCAACTACTCCCCACAGTTCTAAACCAGCCCAAGTAAGTGTCAAAGATCTTACTCCCACCTTTCGCAAGCCGGAATCATACATGTCTGAAACGAAGCGAATTATTGAAAATAATAATATATCGACAGTGCATAGTATACAGCAGCAAGACAAAAAAAGTGACGATTTTGTTCAGACGTCAACAGGCTTGGAAACGCTTTCAAATATCAGTATATCTGATCTTATTCAAAATACTAGTCATGCATCTTACAATTGTCTTGTTACTGTTGATTCTGACGAAAGTCTAGTGAGTCTAGAAGTATATTATGCTGAAGATTCTCATAAAAATAAAGACTGCTTACCTTACACACGTGTGAATGCCCCTAGCACTGCTCAAGATTCTTATAAAAATAAAGATTGCTTACCTAACACACTTATGAAGTTCCCTTGCACTGCTGAAGATTCCCCTGAAAATAAGGACTGCTTACCTAACACACTTATGAAGTCCCCTTGCTCTGCTGAAGATTCTTATGAAAATAAAGACTGCTTAACTAACACCCTTATGAAGTTCCCTTGTACTGCTGAAGATTCCCCTGAAAATAAGGACTGCTTACCTAACACACTTATGAAGTCCCCTTGCACTGCTGAAGATTCTCTTGAAAATAAAGATATTACAGATTGCTTACAAAACGTTTGTCGTGTACAAACGTCACGTAACGTACATATTTATAAGTTCTTCGGACACTAACAAAATTGCTCCTGAAAAAATGGCTAACGTAACTATTACCGATAAAAAATATATTACTGCTGATTGTGAAGTCCAAGTCTCAAGTTCAATTCCAATTGATACAAATTTTGTAGCCAACAACAACACAAATTCTCAAGAATCAAGTAAAAGAATAGATACAAAAAGAAATTGCAGAAGAAAATTAAGTTTTGATAAATCTTACCTTGATTTTTTTGAAGAAGAAGATGCTGACACATTGCTGCTTAGTGAGGCATTTCCGTCAGAAGAATCAAGCTGCGCGTTCGATAGTAATGAAACATCTGATGATTCTCTATCAAGCAAGGCGGGAAAAACAAAAATTAAAAGAAAACGAGGCAAGAAACTGAAGAAGAAAATAAGCGAAAAGAAAAATGTCGAAGAAATCGTGCTGTTAACAAAGGCTAAGCCAAAAAAATATATTAAAAAAGACAATAAAATAAAAAAATCTCTTGGTCAAACTTATATAAATGAAAAAGGGGCGGAAGTTCAACCAAAGTCTATGAAACCTAATCCCTGTAAAGATGTGAAATGTAAACGAAACTGTGGAGATATTTCAGAAACTAGACGTCAAGAATTATTTAATTTTTATTGGAAACTTGGTAGTTGTCAACGACAAAGAGATTGGATAGCTAAATGTGCAATTAAAAAAAATACTGCGAATAAAACTACGGATAAAGGCGAATCATCAAGAAGAAAATTTACATTTGAATATTATATAAATGAAGGGGAGGAAAGGAGACAAGTATGTCAAAAATTTCTATTGAACACGCTGGATATAACTCAAAGATTTTTAGGGTATACTTTAGACAATGCAAATGAAGGGTTTGCAAAATTAGATGAAAGAGGAAAAAATGGTGGTACAAACAAAACATCAGAAGATACTATAGACCATGCAAAACAATTTATATCATCTTTACCTTTAGTACCATCTCATTACTGCAGGAAGGATTCTAACAAACTGTATTTGCCAGATGATTTCAAAAATATGTCTAATTTATATCGGATTTATGAAACAAACTGTATTGAAGAAAACGTCAAACAAAATATGTCCTTGAAAGTTTTCTCAAATTGGTTAAAAGATAATTACAATATTGGAATTCATGTCCCTAAGAAAGATAAATGTATGCTTTGTATGACACAGACATTTGATGTCAAAAATTATGACGAGATGACTAAATATAATAGCCACATACAAGAAAAAGAAGACTCCTATAAAAGGTTTAAATGCCACCAAAACCTTAATGGTATTGATCCCACTATACTATGCGCAAGTTTTGACATGCAAAAAGTTCTGAATACACCACATGGTGACAGCATGGCATTGTACTACTGTAGAAAAATAGCTGTGTACAATCTTACAATTTATGAAAGTAATACTCAGAGAGGATTCTGTAATGTATGGACTGAAGTCGATGCCCGTCGTGGGTCTAATGAGATTTCCACCTGTTTATTAAATTACCTTCAAGAAGTAGACAGACGAGGAAATGTGAAGACTGTGCTTTTGTACTGTGACTCATGTTATGGACAAAATAAAAACAAAACTATGTTGAGTATGCTGAGATATTTTATGTCCATAGCTATTAATGTAGAGGTAATACAAATAAATTACCTTATTCCAGGACATACTTATATGCCGGTCGATAGTATGCATTCTGTAATAGAGCAAGCTGTCAAGAAGACGACCGTATGGGCTCCTTCCCAATGGGCAACTGTTATGGAAATGGCACGCAGAAAGCCATCCCCATATCGCGTGTCCGTTTTAGAAGGCAGGGACTTTATTGGGTTCGAAGAAATTCAGAGCAAAACATTTAAGAAGAATCAAAAATTACAAATATCTAAATTATGTATTGCAACATTTAAGAAGACAAACCCGGACATTATGTTTATAAAAAAATCTATGCTCCCAGATGCCGAAACAACTTCAGTTTCTCTATGTAGTTTAGACAATGCGCAACCAAAACTGTCTTTGTATTCAAATAAGCTCCCTGTTTCAATCCAAAAGTATACAGATCTTAAAAAGCTGGTGGACAAACAGATTATCCCCAAACGCTTTGCTGACGAATATTTTAAATTAAAACACGACAAGAAAGTTAAAGATACTTTGCTTGAAACTGATGAAGAGGAAGAGAGTTGTGATTAATAAATAATTTTAATAGTTTCACGTAACTTTCATTGTTAAGAGATTTCAAAAAGGGCAATATTTTTCTGCATTATTTGGCTGTGTTACAGTAGCGTTATAGGACTATCGGTTTCACTATCGATAGTTTGACTTTAGAAAACTGTAAAACTATCGATAGGATAGGCCTATCGATAGTTTTACAACACTAATTAGTGCAGCCACATATTGCAAAAATATATTTCTCATTTAGAAGCCTGTATGTTCTTTTTTATGGTCAGTTGATTATAATAACATTTTCCAAAATTTAATAAAAATATTTAGTTTAAGATACAGCATTTCATTTATAAAACATCTGTCGCCATATTTGTACTTAAAACAAATCTTTGATGCAATTTAATAAAATAAACGACATACAGCTAAATGAAACATGTGTCGAAGGTTTCATATTTAAGATACAGCAAACCCGTACCTCAAAAAACATGTCTGTCTAAGTTATCTATATATTTCATCTCACAGATACAACATTTCTGCTGCCTGAAATTGAAACATGAATTGGCGTAACTTGTGAAAAATCAATGATACACAAACTTTACGACAATTTAGACAAAAGCATCAGATAGGCTTTAGATTAATATAAATACATACCAATTTTCAACTTTCCAACTCTATAAATATATGAGTTATGAATTTTTGAAATAGTTTTTTGGCTCTGGTGTAAAGTTGGGTTTTTCAAGTTACGCCACTTCCGCTTTCACCCGTCGATATATAATAATAGTTTATGTAACTTTATGGTGTTAAATGCGTGTTTTAACAGCTCATTGTACTCGAGTTTCGATGTAAAACGATCTGCTCATCTCGTCACTCTATTATATATATAAAAAATACGCCATACAGCTAAATCGATGCTTGAATCCAGGACCTGACGTGTCCCATACAATAATAATGGTACCACGTACATTCGTTTAATTTCGTATCCAAATCGTGCCGTAGACGAACATATTAATCTTCCCAAATACTTCATGCCGCTGTGCTTTGAATACTGACATGGAGAAAAATCATAGATACATTTTTTTATGTAACTGAATGACGAGACGAGCTGGTCGTTTGCCTGATGGCAAACAATAACAATAACAGCACCACTCAGAACTTTGTTTTGCAAAATCCTGCGCGGCGCTGTACTGCGCTCGTCACCCTGAGACAATTAGCTGTTGAGTCTCATAATGCCCAGTAATTTCGCTGGCTACAATGCCCTTTAAGCCGGAACACAGTAATGCTTGCGCATTACTGCTTGGCGGCTGAATAACTGGCAAAGCGGTGGTACCCAACCAGACGGCCTCTCGCATACGAGAAACCTACCACCAGTTAAAATTATTATATAAGTATTTTTTATAGAATTAAGTGATGAGACGAGCATGTCGTTCGCCTGATGGTAAACGCCACGCTTGCCCATAACAATGGCAGTGCCACCCAAAACTTTTAATATCATAAAAAGCACTGCGTGCGACTGCATTGAGCTCCTGCTGCCCCTAGACATAAGATATTAAGTCTCATATGCCCAGGAATTTCGCTTATGTACATAAGATTTACTTTACTTAACTTTGCCCGCTGTTCTGCCGCCAAGCAGTAGTGCGCAAGTGTCACTTTTCCAGTTTAAAGGACACTGTAGCCAGTGAAATTAATGAACATAAAAATAATACACACAACTGGAACTGGCAGGTGCCGAAGTCTCATATCATAGACCGGTTCTCATGCATTAAAAATTCACCTCAATAGCCTAATCATAAATAATTTCCATATCTCCAATAATAGTCCTCGCACTTATCAGGGGCTGTCTTTGCATCTTCCTAATGATGCTCTTAGAGACAGTCCCTGAGAAGTGATGCCCATTACATAGCTAAATTAAATGCTCTAAGAAGGCCTCTATGTGTTGGACTTATGTCCCCGCGCAAGCCTTCAAAAGGACCGGGTGTATAACCCGTAAGAAAGAGCGATATAATAATAATCATTCTTTATCGCAGACACAAAGATCCATAGTTAATATCTTAACATTAAAAAAATTAAATATAAAAATAAAAATGTAATTTAAAGACTAATTAAAAACTAAAAACTAAAATTATACCTCAGGGTGATGAGCGCATTGCAGTGCCGCGGAGGGTTTTGCTTGACAATGTTCTAGGTGGAGCTGCAACTGTTAGGCAGGCGTTGCTTACCATCAGGTGAACGACATGCTCGTCTCACGCAATACATAAAAAAAATCTAGTCACTAAAACGAAACAAACTCATCAGAAACGTTTTTCAGGTTCTCCATCTGCACGTATTTGACTACGACCGTTTTTCACGGGACGACTCCATCGGAGAAGTGTTCCTGCCTCTATGTCAGGTAAGGTTTTACTAGTAAAACAGCTAAGTTTAGCAACGTCACTGCAGTCACCACTTGGATGGGTGCCTTGTGTGGTTTTTACATCTGAGCACTGGCTTGTGTGTGTATTCCAACGAGTGCGTTGCGTTGAGCTTTGCGGCGCTCGTACGCCTAAACTATTGCCTCTATAAAAAAAATGAATACATAAATTGTAGGTAATAGTCTCTAGTTTCATTTTGTATACAACTTTTCATAGTAAAATAAGTCGGAAAGGAGGTATTGTCAAAAACTGCTTTTAGGCGCCATTTTTTCAATATGGCTGCGTGCCGGCAAAAATACGAGGTGGCAAAGTTGAAATTCGGAAAAAACACATCTAAATCTATAAAATTACCAATTTTTAAAACTTCCGCAAAACTTTCCAGGTAAAACTACCAAATTACTAGACTATAATGACACCATGAGCTTAGCTGGGCGGCATTCGGGAAGTTGGACGACATCCTTAATTCACGCCAGTGTCTGAAAACCCGCCTCATCAACCAGTGAGTTCTGCCCACCGTGACATACATATGTTACCGAGACATGGGCGCTCACTCATGAGGCTATACACAACATCAGGTTTGCACAGAGAGCCATGGAACGAGCCACGCTCGGCATCAAACTACAAGATCGAGTCCCTAATGTTGAAATCAGACGAAGAACGAAAGTTCGGGTCGTCGGAAAAACTGTTATGGGACTCAAATAGAGTTGGGTGGGACAGCTGGCCAGGCGGAGTGACGATAGGTGGAGTAGGGAACTTACTGAATGGTGGCCAAGACAGGGCAAGCCTAACGTTGGGCGTCCGAAAGCAAGATGGGTCGGCGATATAGTTAGAATTGCGGGTCGAACCTGGACACGAATGACACAGAGTCGACGCAAATGGCATGACATGAGAGAGGCCTATACCCAGCAGTGGGATGTAAAGGGCTGTGGGATGATGATGACGATGATGATGATGATTATGACACCACGTTGTATAAATTCATTCATTCATTACCCTTGTAAAAGCACAAATTAGGTAAAGATAGACTGGCTCAATATAACCTTCAAAAGGTCACGGTAAGATCATGACATTTAGCTGACTGTCGACATAATTTGAGTTTAGTAACAACCAAATAATAAACTAATGACAAAGTTCTTAGCAGAAAGTTAGACAAATCGACACAGTGGAAAGAGAAACCAGTAGGTAGACTCAATACAATGATTTAACTACGCTATTAAGAAATAAAGTACACACGGGGTATGGACACTCACATCACACTAAAATTTAATAATAAATTCTACTCATATTGCTATGCCCTAAATTGGATACATATGTAACTCTGTATTGTAATATTTAAGATCCCTGTAACATGTAAGATGCAATAGATAAATGATTGAATATGAAAAAGAATATGAAAAATGCAAAAGTTTGTATGTGTGTTAATGTGTTTGTGTATTTGTGTGTTTGTTAGTTTTTCACGCCGTAACGACTCAACAGATTTTAGTGAAATTCGGTAAGCTGCTTTTATCGGGAATCCACGGGTGAAATCGTGGGGTGCAGCTAGTATTTTCAATAATAATAAATAATAATAATAATCAACTACCGTATTAATGCAACGAAAGCTTAAAAAAAATGCCCCTCAGTTTCCGTATCTAGAAGATATGGCATGAAACTGAGGGGCATTTTTTGAGGGGTTATGATTTTTTATACGATGCGGTGGTCATTGTAATAAATTGACGTTCATAAGTGCGTAAAACCAGTATACGTTAGCACAGATGTATTTCCAATGAACGACACCACGATCTACCCTCTAGTACAATTATTATTATATGTAAAGGCAGTGCCTACCCTCATACACTACATTCCTCCACACTAAATAAGGAACATACTAGATTATGGATTAGTATTTACAATGATATAAACTTAACTCTAGGTTAGAACAGTAAGTTGGTTGGGGTGGTAGCAACTGGTAACTAGGTTCTTATTTACAATATATGCACTTATATGGTAGCCACTTATTGTAACTAAGTATATAACAACCAATAACAATTTACACATGTATCACAACTTATAATTAGGTTTATGCAATCTACAAAGCCTCTGTGGCCTACCCTTGGGGGTATTCATGATAGGCGGGGCCACTGGAGAAGGTTCCCGGGGTTCAGGCGAATCCAAATGCTCAGCGACTGGACTAGTCGCCGCCGCCAGCTTCGACCGGTCCCCTTCCGCGGTCCCGGTTAGGGTCTCTGGAATTGGACTCGATACTAAATTCGATCCACCTGCTAAAGTACGGTCAAGGTTCGGGCAGACCAGCGAACTCCTGCTCCTACGTTTAAGCTGGTCGACATGACGATGTACCTGATTTCCCTCCTGACCTATAACCTTAAAATTAGATGGACCTAATCTACTTTCCACCCTGCCCGGTGACCACTTTTCCCCTTTTAAATATTGGCGGTACCACACTTCATCCCCGGGGTCAATAACCCTCTCCGCGCCGGCCGCGTCTTCGACTTGCCGCTGCTGTGAGCGGCTTACCCGCGCCTCCCGGTCAGGTTTCAAGACGTCTAAGCGCGTACGAAGTCTCCTACCTAGCATCAGAACCGCTGGGCTCTCACCCGTCGATGTATGTTCTGTGTTTCTATAATACATAAGGAACGTATTAAGTGCCTTGTTGACGTCCTCCTTCTCGTGAACGGCTTTTTTAATTACCCTTTTTAACGTCTTAACCGCATTTTCCGCGGCACCGTTAGAAGCCGGATGGTAAGGGGCGGTAAAAATGTGTTCAATACCCCTACTTTTGTTAAAAAACGCAAACGCTTCACTTGTGTACGGGGGTCCGTTGTCACTAACAATCTGCCTAGGAAGCCCCCATCTCCCAAATAACTCCGTTAGTTTTTCTATGGTCCAGTTAGCCGCCGTGCTAGGTACTTGGAACACTTCTAACCACTTAGACATCGCATCAACAACTACTAAATACGTTTTACCAAATAAGGGTCCCATAAAATCTAAATGCAGCCTTGACCAGGGCCGGCTCGGCCACGGCCAGGGCCGCGGCGTCTGCCGCGGCGGCGCGTCCGCCTGTGAAGAGCACGTTTCGCAGCCCCGACACAAAACTTCGATAGCTTCGTCGATGCCAGCCCACCATACGTAACTGCGTGCCAGGGCCTTGGACTTCACTATTCCCATGTGTGGTTCATGTAATACTTTTAAAACCCATTTCCTACACTTCTCCGGTATGATAACCCTATGACCCCACATTAGACAGCCTAGCTCCTCATATAATTCCGTTCGTCGGTTAAAATACGGCTGCATACCGACTACCTCACACTCCGAAGGCCAGCCGTCCCGAACAAAACTTAATATCCTGCTTAGAAGCGGATCGCGCGCCGTACTTTTCTTAATTTCATTATAATCTAATAACAACGCATCCTGCGCGAAATGCAGGTACAACTTTTTCATACTTTGAAAAGCACTTTCACATTCGTCGGACCACGCCCAGTCTATACCCTTTTTTAGTAAATTAAAAAGCGGTACTAACCGGAGACTATAGTTTTTTTACAAACCTCGCGAAGAAATTTGCTAAGCCCAAAAATGACCTAAGTTCCGGGACATTCTTCGGTCTAGGAATTTTTTCAATAGCTTCTATCTTTGCCGGATCGACCTTAATGCCCTCTTTAGACAAGACATAACCTAGGTACGTAAATTCCCGCTCCAAGAAGACACATTTACTTTCCTTCAACCGTAATCCACTCGACTGTAATCGCTCGAATACCATCTCGAGTGCGGTTAAATGGTCCCGTTTTGTTTTGCCCCCAATTATGACGTCATCAATAAATATGCCAATGTTAGGTATATTTTTCAGCAAATTTGTCATAATACGTTGGAAAATTCCCGGACTAGACGATAACCCGAACACCAATCGATTATAGCGAAATAACCCTCGATGGGTATTTATCACCGTGTACTTTTTCGAATCATCCAATTCAATCTGATTATACGATTGCGATAAATCTATTTTACTGTAATATTGCGAACCATTTAACGCAACAAGTACCTCCTCAATTTTCGGTAACGGATAACGGTCGACCAGCAAAACGGGATTTAGAGTTGCCTTATAGTCTACACAAACCCTGAGCGTGCCGTCCGGCTTGTTGACGGGGACGAGCGGTGAGGCCCAGTCGGAGCTGTCGACCGGCTCGATGACGCCGGCGGCCAGCATCGCGTCCAGCTCCGCGTCCACGCGCTCCCGGGTCGCGAACGGCATCGGCCGCGCGCGGTGGTACACGGGTACTGCGCCCTCCCGCACCCGAAGCGTCGCCTTGCCCCCCGTGAACCTTCCCAGACTGCCGTTGAACAGCTGCTTATATCTGTGTAATAAAACATGTATATCATTTCTCAGTTCCCTGTTCATATCATTATCTAATCTACTTATGTTGTTACAACTCAATATAGGAACTTGGATACCTAACTCGCTGAGCCACTGGCGACCCAACAACGACGTCGTGCCTCCTTTTATCACAAACAATTCTAGCTCTTTTATAGTGTCTCGATATTTCACCATAGGCTTTATGATACCTAACGGTCGAATACTGGACCCATCATAAAACTTAATACGAAGGTCGTTAGAGATAATCGGATTCTCTTTAAAATGTTTTATGTACGTAGCCTCACTAATGCACGATATAGCCGTTCCCGTATCGATTTCCATTTTTATCACTTTGTTGTTAATACATATCGGTAGACTCACCGGTTTGTAATCTCCCAGGTTCAACTGATGTAAATCCACACAATCATCCCAAGACAGGTTTAGTTCTTCGGGCTCCTCAGGGTCGGTACTCCCGAAATGAACCCCAGCGCCTTTCCGCGCTCCCCCGGCCTGTTTCGAACCGGCTCTGCCCGAACCGGAGCCCGTGCCGGCCGTTCCCGCCGAGCACACTCGCCGCAGGTGACCAGGGCGCTTGCACAGGCTGCAGACGTAGTCACGGTACCTACAGTTCCCGTAGTCATGACTCGTCGCTCCGCAGCCCTTGCAGTTGGACAGCCCTGATTGCCCTTGTCTAGTCTCCGGCGCCGTCTCCGCAGCCCCGTGCTGCCGGCCGCCGTTCCCGCGCGAATTGCGCGCGCGCCCTCCGCGACCGCTCGTACGCAGCGCATGCACCGCACTGGCCTCCGCCGCCTCCGGCACCGCCCGTGCCTCCACAGCTGCCGCATCGCGCTCCGCAGCCTCCAGCGAGCTCGCGATTTTCACCGCCTCCGCAAACGTCAGCGTGTCCGCCTCCGCGAACAGCCGTTGACGGATGACCTCACTCGCTATGCCGCACACGAATTGATCCCGCAAATTGTTATTCAACGCGTCACCGAATTTGCAATATCGTGCTAACTTTTTCAGCTCCGCCACATACTCGCTCACCGACTCTTCCACACGTTGCCTCCGCTGTCGGAACCGATACCGTTCCGCGAGCACCGAAGGCGCCGGCTGTAGATGTTGACTCAGCATGTCCGTCGCCTCGGAATACGTTAAATCCGCCGGCCTCTTGGGACTGGCCAAGTTCACCAACAGCTCGTACGCCTCGTCCCCCATGAGGGAAATAAGAGTTGGTAGCTGTAATTGCGCCGCTACACTGTTGACCTTGAAGTACATGTCAAGGCGATCCACGTACGACGACCACGTACCATTTTTGACGTCGAACTCGCCGATTTTACCGATCGACATGGTAAATCACGCACGCACGGTGTTTTTAAATGTTTTTAAATAAAAATTACTCGTCGCCACTGAGAAATACCTAGCCTGGGAGCGAGCAAAGGAAAAACCAGTATACGTTAGCACAGATGTATTTCCAATGAACGACACCACGATCTACCCTCTAGTACAATTATTATATGTAAAGGCAGTGCCTACCCTCATACACTACAGTTATGCCAAAATTTAATAAAGATCTTTGAAGTTATTTCAAAATGCGACGTTTCGTCCCAAATTCAAGTCTTGTTAAAAATTATTTTTATATTTTTGAAAAAAAAGTAATAACAATAATTTTGTTAAGAACAGGGGCAGTATTATTTTTTGAAGCCGGAACTGATGAGCTTGTGAATCTAGAATGTTTTGAATTTTGGTGTTCCGTATTTTTCGACGTTCCCTTCTGTACAATTTTTTTCTGTGTACATGTCCCAAGCTGAATTACTAAAGCATTTCTCATTTACACGTTACAACATGAATAACTTTGTATGAGACACTTCGCGAGTTTGCGAAAGGTTTATCGTTAATTAAACGTATTGCTGTCCTTGTCTTTTCGTTCGTCGTTGGTCCAGACAGCTATACTTTTAATCTACGAACTTGGTGACAGCGGGCCCAGTCATTCATAAATATGTTTATCTTACGCCAGCAAGAGCACGATTATTTTTTAAGAGACGAGCATGACTTTCGCCTGATGGTAAGCAACACGCCTGCCTATATCAGTTGCAGCAACACTCTGGACTTTGTTAATCGACTTCAAATAGGAGAAAGTTCTCTATTCGATTGTAATTTTTTTTTATGTTTGTTACCTAAGAACTTCGTCCTTTATAAACCGATTTGGAAAATTCAGGTTCCGGTTTCATTCGGTTCAGTATAGCTGCGAAGTGGTCCCATATAAATTTCATCGATATTTGACCTTGGACTTCGAAGATTCATTGAAGTCGGTTTTTTGTTTGATAAAATGTATACTTGTTTAGGCAATGCCCTGTTTTCGTCACACTGAAAAAATATCTTATATGCAAACTACCGCTTACACTTTCCGAAACTCGTTTCGACAAGAGTCTGAACGAACATGAAAGACATTTAGGCTTCCAAAAGTACCAGTAGTCCACCCAAAGGTGTCCTTTCACCTTGGTCAGTGTTGCAAGTAACAACACATAAAAATGAACAGCCAAACTTCTTACAATGTTGCCATTTAACCAAGAAAAAAGTATTAGAAACTCCTATTATACGCTTCAAAACGTTTAAAAAAACATTAAGAGCTGAAACAATTTTTACTCATTTTTCCCATCATTATAAAACTAGTCAAAAGCGAGTCGGACCAAGCGCAATCGGAGAACCTACTAGCTTTTCTATATAGTAGTTACTAGTTGCGCCACGCGGTTTCACCAGCGATTTGACCCAACTCGCAAGATTTGACCCAAACAAACAAACATTGCAAGTTAAATAAAAGCTTGTAAAAATGGTTCCGTTATACAGTTTAGATACGGAACCCAACGGGAGTATGAAAACAAATTATATTTTTACGGGAATTGGTAATAAAACGTTAGAGTTTTACATAATATTTCGATAGATATTATGAGCTGTCGCAAATGTGAACCGGCATGGCGCTGTCCTTGTTTGATTCTAGATGTATTTAATTACTCATAACTAGGTATGCGAGAGTTTGTATGTAAGTGTGTGTAGTGTTTGTGTGTTAGTTTGATAGTGTCAGTGTTTGATAGTGTCAGTGTGGCAGTGTAGTAGTATGATGGTATGATAGTGTGATAGTGTGGTAGTATGATAGTGTGATAGTGTTATAGTGTGATAGTGTGATAGTGTGATAGTGTGATAGTGTGATAGTGTGATAGTGTGATGGTGTGATGGTGTGATAGTGTGATATTATGATAGTGTGATAGTGTGATAGTGTGATAGTGTGATAGTGTGATAGTGTGATAGTGTGATAGTGTGATAGTGTGATAGTGTGATAGTGTGATAGTGTGATAGTGTGATAGTGTGATAGTGTGATAGTGTAATAGTGTGATAGTGTGATAGTGTGATGGTGTGATAGTGTACTGGTGTGATAGTGTGATAGTGTGATAGTGTGACAGTGTGATATTATGATAGTATGATAGTGTGATAGTGTGATAGTGTGATAGTGTGATAGTGTGATAGTGTGATGGTGTGATAGTGTACTGGTGTGATAGTGTGATAGTGTGACAGTGTGATAGTGTGATAGTGTGATAGTGTGATAGTGTGATAGTGTGATAGTGTGATAGTGTGATAGTGTGATAGTGTGATAGTGTGATAGTGTGATAGTGTGATAGTGTGATAGTGTGATAGTGTGATAGTGTGATAGAGTGATAGTGTGATAGTGTGATAGTGTGATAGTGTGATAGTGTGATAGTGTGATAGTGTGATAGTGTGATAGTGTGATAGTGTGATAGTGTGATAGTGTGATAGTGTGATAGTGTGATAGTGTGATAGTGTGACAGTGTGATAGTGTGACAGTGTGATATTATGATAGTGTGATAGTGTGATAGTGTGATAGTGTGATAGTGTGATAGTGTGATAGTGTGATAGTGTGATAGTGTGATAGTGTGATAGTGTGATAGTGTGATAGTGTGATGGTGTGATAGTGTACTGGTGTGATAGTGTGATAGTGTGATAGTGTGACAGTGTGACAGTGTGATAGTGTGATAGTGTGATAGTGTGATAGTGTGATAGTGTGATAGTGTGATAGTGTGATAGTGTGATAGTGTGATAGTGTGATAGTGTGATAGTGTGATAGTGTGATAGTGTGATAGTGTGATAGTGTGATAGTGTGATAGTGTGATAGTGTGATAGTGTGATAGTGTGATAGTGTGATAGTGTGATAGTGTGATAGTGTGATAGTGTGATAGTGTGATAGTGTGATAGTGTGATAGTGAGATAGTGTGATAGTGTGATAGTGTGATAGTGTAATAGTGTGATAGTGTGATAGTGTGATAGTGTGATAGTGTGACAGTGTGATATTATGATAGTGTGATAGTGTGATGGTATGATAGTGTGATAGTGTGGTAGTGTGTAAGTATGTTTGTGTGTTAGTGTATTTGTTACTTCTTCACGCTGTTACGGCTCAACGGATTTGAGTGAATTTCGGGATGGAGATAGCTTATACCCTGATTAACACAACAGCTTCTTTTAATCCCGGGAAACCGAGAGGCGCAGCTATGGCACCTATTAAAATTCAAAGCCCATTATCCAATCCTATGCTGGTTCAATTTTGCGACAAACTCCCAGTACAAGTAGGTACATTACTGCCCGATATAAGGTACTTCCCTACTACGGATAAGCCCCGCCATCCAATGAAAGCACGCAGTAGGAATATTAATCATTCTCAAAAGAAAGTGGATACACATTACCTAATCGCCTCGAGAGATACACAGTGTGAGAAATAACCAGTAGGACATTTAAAAATCTAATGGATACTGTACGCTCGCTCTAAAAAAACGCTGAAGGAAAACATCGCGATGAAACCCGCTTACGCGCTTTGGAGTGCTAGGCTCTGGCCGTGGTTGTAATACCACCCACCGAACAAAGCCATGCCGTCAAGTGACCTAGTCGTGTTTCGGGATGATGTTCGGTGAATCATCGGGGAGACGGGTCTGAGCAGCCGCTCAACTGCCGTCTCTCTCTAGATCTATGTGCTTAGGCCACATCATCGCTTCACTTCAGGCGAGATAGTGGCCAAACATGGATCTATTAAGAGTAAAAAATAAAAAATTACTGATCTCTTTTCGAACTATTCAAAACTTACTCAGAGTCGGTTGTTACATTCACGATAGTTTACAGTGTCTTGTGTACTTTTTTTTATGTAACTGAATGACGAGACGAGCTGGTCGTTTGCCTGATGGTAAGCAACACGCGAGCCCATAATAATAACAGCACCCAGAACTTTGTTTTGCAAAATCAAAAATTTTTATATTTGCTAGGTGGTAGGTCAGTCGTATGCGAGAAGCCATCTGGGTTGGTACCACCACTTTGCCAGTTATTCTACCGCCAAGCAGCAGTGCGCAAGCATTACTGTGTTCCGATTTGAAAGGCATTGTAGCCAGCGAAATTGCTGGGCATATGACTTAATATTTGTTGTAGTTGTAATAATTGAGTTTAAGTGCGTCTGTGATGCCAAAAATTAATAAAGATCCTGTAAACTTTGAACTTGAACTTTAATGACTTTGATGTTTTATGGTATTAAAAGTTCTGGGTGGCACTGCAATTGTTATAGGCAGGAGGAGCACTTAACAGGCAAACGGCTTGCTTGTATCATCACTCAGTTCCGTACAACAAAAAAAGGTACTGAGACTTCAGAGGTAGAGCCCTGACTTAACTAAAGTCCTACTCGTACTTGTCTCAACTTTCATCGTATTTATTTAAATAAATTCTCCTTTTCCAGGTCGATCTAAGCGAGAAGCCTTCCTTCTGGAAGGCCCTCAAACCCCCTGCTAAGGACAAGTGCGGGGAGCTCCTCACATCTCTGTGCTATCACCCCAGCAACAGCGTCTTAACACTGACCTTACTCAAGGCGAGGAACCTCAAGGCGAAGGATATAAACGGCAAATCAGGTAAGGTTCTTACAGTCGTCTTCAACTTACCTTAATATTACCTTATTAAGCGACTAGAGAGCGAGTGTGGCTCAGTGGGAGCACGTGCGACTTTCGAACCGACGCACCCGAGTGCGAATCCTACTGACCTCGCACCACTGATTTTCTTAAGTTATGTGCGGATTTTACACTCGCTCTAAAACGGTGAAGGAAAGCATCGTGAGGAAACCGGCATGTCCAAGAATTTATCACAAAAATTCAAAGACATGTGACATCCACCAACCCGTACTGGGCCAGCGTGGTGGATTATGGCCCATACTCTCTCTACGAGGGAAGGGCTGAGTACCAACAGTGGGAACGTAATGGGCTGGTGATGAAGCGACTAACTGGTGACAACTGGTCGCTACAAAGCTGCATAGTTGAGCATCGGCGTAAGCATGTCTGTCAATCTTATATAGGATACATTTCAGTGAATGTGCACATGAGCTTCACGACCTAATTCAATCCTCCCCTTTCCATCACAGGACGAGTAGAAGATCGGCCAAATATCAGTCTTATATAGTAGACATTCCGCCAATTCGTTTCAAAGCGTTTTGGTTCCACGTTTATAGTGCGTACTGCTGAGGAATGGAACTGATTGCCGTCTTCTCTGTTTCCTGATAACTACAATCTGAGTATCATCAAGGCCAGACTGAATAGGTATATTCTAAATCTACGTGCTCCATCTTCGTCCACATCGTCGCTTAACATCAGGCGAGATGGTGGTCAAACGTAGATCTATATTTTGTAATAAAAAAACCTTCTTACCTAACTTATCTTCGTACAACTTACCTTGTCATACAAACTATGATCAGAACTCACCATTGTCATTGACAGTCTCTGTGGTGTAGTGGTTGGGCAGGTGGGCTCAAATCTCTTACACGACTGAGGTTGCGGGTCCGATTCCCGTGACTGGACAAATGTTTGTGCATTGAAAAAAAAGCGCATACATTTGTTTTGTCTCTACGTAGACATGAAACAAATGCTTGCGCTTTTTTTCTCACGGCCTTTTGTGGTTAGGTCGGCATTGTATGCTAATAAATGGATTTAGAATGCATTGTCATCGAGTTGTGAGCTACCCTGAAAGTTTCAGCCGTATAACTAATCGGGAAGTGCTCGAAATTCGAGTTGCAAGATTCCACCCGGAACGACAGCAGACAAACAAGAAAGTGACCTAATAAAAACGTGGTACGAAAGAGGTTTTCAATTTTGTACTTTGTATTTTTTATCGATAAAACGTATCCTAGGCTGAAGAAAGTGAAACAAAATATTTTCATATCGACTACCCACTTACAATTTCATGAGTTACGTATACAGTGACATTGGTAATAGGGTTTTTTTTTGTTCATGTTTGTTTGCATCACAGACGCACTTATGAACGTCAATTATTACAATGACTCTACCACCGCATCGGAAAAAGAACAAACTCAGAAGATGCGGCAAGAAACTGAGGGGCATATTTTTTAGAACTTTTGTTACAATTATTATGTTATTTGTTATTTATGTTTTTGTTATTAATTAGGTATATAAGTTTATTTATATAGTCATATATATATATATATTTAAGTAATTAGATTATATATTGTATATCATATGTAAGCCCTTAGTATGTCTATTATATTTTCTATCACCACCGTCTGTGTATGTTTCGTTATTCCTCTCCATCCAAAGGTTGCCTGGAAGAGATCGCTTTAAGCGATAAGACCGCCCATTGTTACACCACTGTAAATATTTGAATTGTACTTTATCTCTGTTTTTAAGGTGAATAATAAAGTGTTTATGTTTGTTTTTGACAATATTATTTTTCTTATGTGCCAGTTGGCTACTTGGCAGAAGCGGAATGTTCCATGCATCTTTGTCTTCTATGTAATTACTAACTGCATAGTATGCTTTTTTCATTAGAATATTTTTCACACGCAATTTGAATCTACTTTCTGTGAGCTGCGTTATACATTTTGGAATTTTATTGTAAAAACTTACAATTGCTCATGAAGGACTTATTCGTTTTACCCAGTCTAGACCTAGGTACTGCAATTCTATCCTTATTTCTAGTGTTTATGTTGTGATCACTGTTCAACTTGGATTTGTGCAGATTTTTACGAACATACATTGCAGTTGTACCCCTATATTTTTACGAACATACATTGCAGTTGTACCCCTATATTTTATAACCCATCCTACAAAATAAATTTGTAATATCTCGGTGTGATGAACGCAATGCAGAGCTACGCAGTGCTTTTTGTGGTTTTAAAAGCTCTTTGTGGCACTGCAATTCTTATAGGCAGGCGTGGAAGGCAGGCATAGTATAATAGAGTTTACGGTTTCCTGGGACAAAACGTAGGCTATGTCCTTTTCCAGGACCTTAATTTTTGCATGATTTAATAACAAACATCCATCCATCCATCCTCACAAACAATCACATATAAAATTAGTAGGTACCTAACTATAGTCAGATCCAATCACCAAAACGTTCAGTTGCAAATTTTCCGGATTCAACCAGGAAAAATAAATTTCCTTATATACCTACGCGGGCGAAGTTTGGAGTGTCAGCTAGTATAAAATATTACTGGTACAGTCGACGACGAACGTACCTGAACATCAAAAGGAACATCCGCAGAACTAGGCCGGCCAGAACCCGAAGTTTATCATAAACTAAAAATGTTGCGTAATTTTCTTTTATTTATTATTTTTAACCGACTTCAAAAAAGGAGGAGGTTCTCTGTTAGATTTTATTTTTTATTTTTTATGTTTGTTACCTCAGAACTCCGTCATTTATGAACCGATTTGAAAAATTCTTTTTGCGTCGGGTTCAGTATAGCTACGAAGTGGTCCCATATAAATTTCATCGATATGTGACCTTGGACTTAGAAGATACATTGAAGTCGGTTTTTTTTTTTATTTAAATTAATTATAGTTGCTTTATCACTTCGGAAACAGATTCGGGTTGATGATGATATATTTACCATTACCGCATTTTTGTGTGGTAGGTCATACTTCAGAGGTGGTCCCATATAAATTTTATCGCCATTGAATTAGCACATTTTTTAAAAAAATAACAAAAACAAAAAATATACGTTTAATCTTGAAATCGGTTCTTGATTAATAACGGAGCTCACAGAAAGTAAATTTGAATTACGCGTTAAGAATATTCTAATGAGAAAAGCATACTACACTGTTCGTAATTAGATAGAAGACAAAGATGCTTGGAACATTCCATTTCTGCAAAGTAACCAACTGGTACATAAGAAACATAACATTGTAAAATCCCAAAAAATTGTAACAAAATCTCTAAAAAAAAATGCCCCTCAGTTTCTTGCCGTATCTTCTGAGTAGTGGTTCTTTTTCCGATACGGTGGTAGAGTCATTGTGATAATTTGACGTTCATAAGTGCGTCTATGATGCCAAAATGATTAAAGAGATTTTTATTGATTGATTGATTTTTTCTAAAACTTATGCTATTAAAAGTTCTGGGTGGCACTGCAATTGTTATGGGCAGTCGTGGCGCTTACCATCAAGCGAACGACTTTCCCATCTCATCACTCAGTTCCATAAGAAGCTACTTTTGTCGCTGACTGTTTGAGCAGGTGTTAGATCGACGAGCCAATCTTGATAGATGATGTAATTCTAAAGCTCCTACGACCCGACGGGAAGTTTCGCAAGGGTTGGAAATCTATTATACCAACGGTTGAAGGGTATTGACGTGCTTCTTTTTACGAAAATTGCGCCGATGGCTCGGCGGTAACTTGAAAGAAAGAAAAGAAAGAAAGAAAATACGTTTATTCCAGACAGAGATTTTTGAGAGCGAGTGTGGCTCAGCGGGAACTCGTGTGCCTTTCGATCCGACGCACCTGGGTTCGAATCCCGACTCGGCCCTGCACCAATGACTTATAGTTAAGTGCAGATTTTGCACGCTCGCTCTAAAACGGTGAAGGAAAACATCGTGATGAAACCCGCTTACGCGCTTTGGAATGGTAGGCTCTGGCCGTGGTTGTAATACCACCCACCGAACAAAGCCATGCCGTCAAGCGACCTAGTCGTGTTTCGGGATGATGTTCGGTGAACCATCGGGGAGACGGGTCTGAGCAGCCACTCAACTGCCGTCTCTCTCTAGCTCTATGTGCTTTATCTTAGACCACATCATCGCTTCACATCAGGCGAGATAGTGGCCTAACATGGATTTATTAAGCGTAAAAAAAAAGATACACGCAACATTACATTAAACTATAATACTATACTACACATAACAAATAATACTATACTATACATATAACGGTAAAAGATAACACATGTAACATATAATAAATACATAATATAATTATACTATAATGAAGCGTTGCGCGATGTCAAGAAAAGGTTCCGACTCAGCATAAACCACAGAATACTAAGGGACAGAAGCATCACTCCGCAAAGAAATTTAAACAAATAGCGACTCTTGCTATGACGCAATAAAATTCAGTTCAGCTCGCGTAGCGCTGCATCATATTAACCTACAGAGCGCCTCTCTTTCTATCGCATAGCTCTTATCTCTTCTGACGCGGCACGTGTAGCGACGCGCGACCCGCTGTCGGTGTCCGGCTATGTACTTGTAGCTTCGTACCTACAGTGCCGAGTGCGCTAAACCTGATAAAACTAAAGTAATAAATACCTCAGTACTGATTTTCAGTCGGAACCGTCGGAGTCGGACCGTGACATCGCGAACAGTCAGATGTGAGACGAACACAAGATGAATATATAAACAAATATATAACAAAAGTAAACGAAATATACAACAATTACTAAACGGATGTTACATCAGGCAACAATTGCTTACATCAGGCAAACGACCAGCTCATATCGCCATTCAGTTACATAAATAAATTATTTTTCAAAAAAAACTAAACCGACTTCAAAACCACAAATGGCACTCAAAAGTAAAAAATAAATTAATATAATTATCATAAGCGCTACCCACTCATATATTTGAAGTCGGTGCCAGCCAAGTCTAATAGGTAGTAGATAAATACTATGTATATAGTAAGTACTACTTGTAGGTAGTATTTATCTACTACCTTTTAGACTTGGCTGGCACCGACTTCAAATATATGAGTGGGTAGCGCTTATGATAATTATATTAATTTATTTTTTACTTTTGAGTGCCATTTGTGGTTTTGAAGTCGGTTTAGTTTTTTTTGAAAAATAATTTATTTTAACCTTTTTAGTGAAAAACAAGTTTTAATTAAATTAATTCAAAAAGTTTTTAAACACAAGCTTTTATGATCTAGAAGCCACATCATGACGAAGTTTAAAACGGGCTATCACAATAAAATGCATGTGCAAAAAAATTTCATGTCTGTCCTATTCTCTGTTGAGGAGTTCCCTCGCCGGAAGTCAATCCTGGGTGTATCTGCCATGTCATGATGGAATTTAGAACAGGCTATTATGGTTAAATCCATTTACGAAATGTTGTCTGTACTATTCACCGTTGAGGAGTTCCCTCACCGGAAGTCAACCCTGGGTGAAGCAGGTGAAGCAGTCGAATACAAACCTCCACCTTTAGAAAGTTGGTTACGAAAAAAACAAGAACCGACTTGAAGATTAAACTTATATTTTTTTGTTTTTGCTATTTTTTTCAAAAACTACTGAATGAATTTCGATAAAATTTGGACCACCTTTGAAGTATTACCTACCAATCAAAAAAAGAATCATCGAAATCAATGCATAATTGGCGGAGTAATCGCGTAACAAACACACAAAAAAAAAATAAAAAAAAAAACATACCGTCGAATTGTAAACCTCCTCCTTTTTGAAGTCGGTTAAAAAGGACTTATCTACAGATAAAAAAATTACTTTTCCTATATTTATAATACATACCTGGTTTTTTTCAAACATCTCCTCCTTCATCTTGTTTACGTTTTATCCACTTTGTATACATTTTATTAAATTTTCATGTTTACCTGAGTCCCCAAAACTTCTCCATTGTAAAAGGAAGCTCCCTTAAATTGGACTTTCCTCAAGACGCCATCTTGATTTATTGGCTTATTAAAATTCAGAGCAGGGAACGCCAAATTGATTTTATTTATGGACGTGGTAATTTTTTTAATAATATACCGGGAAACTTTACGCTAATCAAATGTTTTTCAGCAAGAAAATTTTTTTTTTTTTAATATATGGAAAAACTTGATTGGAAGGCTAATCATGGATACACCACGAAGAGTGTGCGATGGAATTAAACGAGATAAGTCCTCCATCTCTTTTCTACTATCGGACAACAAGACGTACGGAAACTCGGCATCCGTTTATGGTTGACGTTCCTCCTGCCAGAACAAAGCTTTTCGCTTCAACTTTCATAATGCGAACGCTAAGGAATGGAACATATAACCAGCGTCCCTGTTTACCGATGCTTATAACATATGCGTCTTCAAGTCCAAAGTGAATCAGTATCTTCTAGGCAAGCATGATCCATCGTCGACCGCATCATCACTTTCCATCACGTGAGACTGCGGTCAAATGCTTGCGTATCTGGTAATAAAAAAAGTGTTTCCAACGGGAAAATTAAAGATGTAAATTAATTGAAAATCCTGACCTACTTCCCTTTGGCAATGTTACGGCAGTCCCTCAGAGTTAATTCACTGTAAAAATGCCTTTTGTCTTCCGTCGGGTGCCGCAGGGTAATAGGGGATCGGACAGTAATCGAGAAAAAATATAAAATGTAGTTAGAACGAATGTTTATCGAACCAGAAAGATCGTCCAATCAATATTTTTGTGAAATAATAATGATTTGTATTTTTAAATCAAGAAATAAAATCTAAAAATTCTGACTATTTTAATCTGTTCTTCGTCTCAAGCGAAACACCAATCACAGCGCATGACGTCATCCGTAGGCGGATGACGTGTGCCAAGCTTGTGTTGTGATTACTTTTCGTTTTTGCTTTTCATAAAATCTTACAATATTTAGAATTAAGAGATAATAAAATAGTCCATTAATAGGTGCAATTCTCCCAAGTGATCATTATCTCTTTGCTTACAACTTGTTTTGTACAATAAATAACATGGAACCAAGCTATATAAAAGCCGACAATAGAACTCTGCCGAGAGTATATTAATGGTTGGCAATTTCTTTGCCTCAAACTCGGACTTCTGTGCTGCTGAATTTCGAAATGTTAAAACATCTATGTAAGTATTTCAAAGGCGTATAATGCGACTATGATAGTAAATGAAAAAGAAAAAAAAGTAGTCAGCGTTCAGTGTCATGACTGTGCTGCATCAATGGGAGGTTGCAAACATGCTGTCGCTTTTCTGATGTGGGTCCACAGGATGAGTGAGGAGCCATCTAGTACTGAAATACTGTGTTACTGGAAGAAATCTAAACTGGCTCAGATTGGTACCAATGTTAAGTATGTTACTGCAAAGGACCTTTCGTCTGGTAAAAGAGTATCTTCTACACAGACTGCTCCACACAATAATATGCTGGAACAATTTCTCCAAGCAGCTGCTACCCGAAATGTCACAAACTGTGAATTATTGAAATATAATAACTGCAGAGTGAAAGAGTATGAGAAATTGTCACTTCATTACTTAATCATTGAACATTGTGATGATGGTGATTGTGACACATTTTTGGATACAATAGCTCAGTATTTTACTGAGAAAAACATTAAACTGATTGAAGAAAACTCTCGAATGCAATATAAGAACAGGTTGTGGCACGAGCTCAGGTATTACAGGGCGTATTACAGCTTCAAAATCCTACGAAGTTAGCAAATGTCATACTGCAGATGGGTCTTTGATATCTATGATCATGGGAGCCAAGACCCCAGACACAAAAGCAATGAAGAAAGGTCGGGAATTAGAAACAAAAGTGAAAGAAACAGTGGAAAAAACACTTGGCAAGAAAGTGAAGACCTGCGGATTATTTATTTCCTCACGATACCCATTTATAGCTGGTTCACCAGATGGTATTATTGACAACAAAGTATGTGTTGAAATAAAATGCCCAACCAGTGAAAAAACATATAAAAATTATTTGAAAGATAATAAAGTAACAGAAAAATATATGGCACAAATACAAATTCAAATGTTTGTCACAAATTTGAAACATTGTTATTTCTGTGTTGCTCACTGGGATTTTGAACTCAACAACCATGGTGAAATGTTATTAGTAAGCTATAATGAGGCCTTAATAAAGCACTATATTTCAAGTTCAACTCAATTTTGGAAAAAAAATGTATACCCTATTCTATATGAAAGTTCAAAATAAAATAATTTTTTTACATATTCAATGGTTTTATTTATTAAAGTTTATATTAGGTATGTACACATAATAATTCGTAAATAAATAACTCCATAAAGTCCTTTCCTTTTTCTCCATCAGCTTTGTACAACCAGTGAGGTGCTTCCCACTATGGAATCAAAGATTTGATGATGGGGACTATGAGGCTATGGAGGATGCATGGTGACATAGTACTTGTGGAAAACTAGGTTTCTAGGCGAATATTTTTTTTATCTAGTTGTACTATAAATGGTTTGAGAATATTAGCAATGATTGGTATATTTTTTTTAAATACTTTGCCTGCATATGATGTCGATATTCCAAATTGATCTGCAAGTTCTGAAAATGTTGTATTTAATCTAATTTTTTTCAAGCATAGTAGGATATGGTCTGTTGGAACGTTGGTGTTTCCTTGTACTAAATCAACCAAAAAGAAACAATCCTTTGTTATGCCTATATAAAAACGTGGTTTGGCTTCAATTTTTTTCAACATATTATTCAGGGATTGCTTTGCTTCTCTTTCCTGTTCTATTTTAGCTTCTTCTTTGTTTAAGCTAGTCAGATGGTATTTTACACTGTAATGATTGAACAGAAGGTGATGATGGTTGAGATGATATTGATGGGGTGTAAAGTGATATGTCACTATCAGATTCATCGATGAATGTTCTGTTTATTTTAGACACACTTGTTCTTGATAGCTCTACTTGTTCTTCTACTTTGAACGGAGATGTCGATGTAGTTGTTGTCCACGTTTTAGATGGTGATGTTGCAATGTTTTTGGATTTGTTATGTGTTTGTGTATAATTGCTTCTGAAGTATTTACTTTTGACAACAACTTGTACACCTTTATCTTGGCTTTTTGGCTGTTCTTCTCTTACGAAGTCAGTTTGTAAATCTAAAACAAAGGTAAATTGGTCATTATTGTTAACCATTCCGAAAAAGGTATTGGTTCAAATTAAACTAGTAGGTATTTAGCTAGGTACTTACTAAGAGACTGAGTTGTATTTTCTTTTTCCATATTAGTCTCCAGTTTAATTTCTGCAAGGGCTTCTTCTATTAAAGACATTCTTTGCCTTTTGACAGCAGCGGGGCAAGATGTACTAGTAGTTGATGGCAAACTTCTTTTCCATAATATGATATCGCATGTAATTTTCCATATCTTTCGTTAGCTATAACACAAATTACAAATTATTTAAGCACTTATACTAAACTTCTTACTTGTAAATATAACCTATACATACACAAAAGGAACTTATTATTTTACACACCGCTTAAATTCTATCTAAAGGTACTTACATCGAAGTGTCCTCACAAAAGAAAATCGCTGATGTTATAGACATCCCTTCGTGTTTTCGTCTTGCTAGATCCATCCATTTTTTTCGCATTTCTGCTTTTCGTGGTACATCAATGAATAATTTATTTGGAGTAGCTATAGAATTATTTCTACATTGAGGTACTGCACACCAACGATATCGTTTTCGTTCCATTCCGACAATTTACTCAATTTAGTCCCCAAACTTCACAAAACGTATTTAAATCTCTTTGCAAGTTTTCTTTCGTAGAGTTTGAGTTTGACGCACAGAACAATAATACTGGTTTGACGTTTGCCCAGCGTATGACGTCACACACCAGAGGTGACCTTTTGCGCGGCTATATTTGTAATATAATATTTAACTTTAATTTTAGGTACTTTTAGAGCTTTATTTAATTAAAATGGTATTTTTCATGGCTATATATATTGATTATGGTTAATTTAAAACACTTGCTGAAAAGTTGTCCGATCCCCTATTCTTTTGGTCCAGCCTTTTGTAGTGTACCCAGAAAATTTTAAATATTTCTGAAATCTTAATATCCTGAATGATGGTGATCTTCAGTGAAGCTCTTGATTTCTATTTTGAAACCTGTTTGAAGCTTAATCTCTATATATTTATATATATTGTTACGGCTAATACCCGAAGTGCGGCTACACCTAGTTTTAGCCGGTTAGAACTAGGTGTAGCCACTTACTCTTGGCTACACCTAGTTCTAACCGGCGTCGCATTATTTTTCAGTAGATTATAATCTATTGAAGTGATAGATGATAATCTACATTATATTATATCTAATATACATGTTCGCGGCGTTGGGGTGGCCCTTCGCCGCACCCTAACCTACCGAGGGCTGCAGCTATATTCACATGCGGCTGTACCTAGTTCTAGCCGCTATGATGAAGGTTAAACCTAGTTCTAACCGAAGATAAGTAGGATACATCTAAGTTTAACCGCATGTAACCGGCTGCACTTAGTTGTAGCCGGCTAAAACTAGATGTAGCCGCACTTCGGCTATTAGCCGTAACATATATAACACAAAGATGGTTTCTACCTATATCTATTATAGACTTTGAAACCATCCAACCGATGTGCCCCAAACCGGTTTCATTAGAAAGGCGATGCGAATAGGCAATAAACCAATGCATTATTTCTTTCTTTAGCGTAGGTAGCACACGCCGGGTATCCTCTAGTGCAGCTATAAAAATTCTAATGTACCTTCATTGTAGATATAAATTAAATTAGCCCATTCTGTTCAAAGGTTGTCTGGAAGAGATAGCGTTGAGGAATACAATTTGAGCAATATTTTGAGGGACCGCCTATTGTTACTGATTACTGTGAAATGTACTAATACTGTTTTTCAAAAATAAAGTGTTTATTTATGGGTATCTATCTATCTATAAAATAAAAGTGGATTATCAGCGTCTTGCCTATAAATATTTTTTATTAGATCTCTGATTAAATATCTGATGTCTCAGGGTAACTATCGCAATGTAGAAATTGTGTTATATTACAGTTGATAACAACTGCCCTTATGGGCAAGCGTGGTGCTTACCATCAGGCGAATGACTCGTCTCGTGGCTTAGTTCCTTGATTAAGATCGAGTTCCAACGCCTTATATTTAAATCATAGCAATTAATGACCGCAATCCATTGCTATAGTATTTTAGTAGGCGTTTAATGATCGTTAAGGAAATTCATAGCGAAACACGATCAGCATTGCAGATTAATTTTAATTAGTTCTCGTCGGAGGACGGTAATATATTTCTTTTGGTGGTTTGATAAATTACCCCCATTTTTGTTTAGTAGGTTAGCCGCGAACTAATAAATTTCGTTGATTGAATTTGTTCGCTATCTTAAATATTGTGATACAGATTCACAAATGTACCCAATATAGGGCATAGCATTATGAGTAGAAGCGAACCGATAAATCATTACTTTCTTCGTCAAAAATTATCTTTAAAAACTTCGTCCAAACTATAATAACTTTTACTAATAGGGTTTTTATTTTAATCTTAAAAAAAATATCTTTTTCTTGAGTTTTTTATGGTATCCGGGATTTTGTGATAAATTTTTACTGCCATAATATTTGGGCCAAAACTGTATTTTTAATCTTGAATAGGACAGTATTAAAATAATCTTTATATCTAGTTCTTAATGTCGCGGTTCCAAACGTATTGGGTATTTTTTGACGTATTTGCAAATGTTTAAATTGTTATTATTGATGTTAATGATAATATTTTGGGTTTGAAGAAATGAGGTTTTGTTGGTTCAATAATATTTCATCATCAGCCCATTACGTTCCACTGCTGGGACAGGGGCCTTTCCTCGTAGAGAGAGAGTATGGGCCATAATCTACCGAGCTGGCCCAGTGCGGGTTGAAGGATCTCACATGTCCTTGAACTTTCGTGATAAATTTTTGGACATGCCGGTTTCCTCATGACGTTTTCCTTCACCGTTTTTAGAGTGAGTGTTAAATCCGCACATAACTTAAGAAAGTCAGTGGTGCAGGGCCAGCGGGATTCGAACTCGGGTGCGTCGGATCGGAAGTAGCACATACCACTGAGTCACACTCGCTCATTAATAAACTAGTTAATAAACAACTAATTGTAATAGCTGCGCCCCGCGGGTTCACCTGCGGTTTCCCGAGGTAAAACAAGTTATTTATGTCCTTTTCATTCATGTGTCATTTTGTAGTTTTACGCGATTAAGTAAAAAACATCCATTTTTTTTTTATGTAACTGAATGACGAGACGAGCTGGTCGTTTGCCTTATGGTAAGCAATACGCCAGCCCATAACAATAACAGCACCACCCTGAACTTTGTTTTGCAAAATCCGGTGCGGCGCGGCGCTGCACTGCGCTCGTCACCATGAGACAATTAGCTGTTGAGCCTCATAATGCCCAGTAATTTCGCTGGCTACAATGCCCTTCAAGTTGGAACACAGTAATGCTTGCGCATTACTGCTTGGCGGCTGAATAACTGGCAAAGCGGTGGTACCCACCCAGACGGCCTTTCGCATACGAAAAACCTACCATCTATGCATACTTTCATTCATCTGTCATCACAGGCTATCTCATTTATAATATTGGTAGTATAGGATTTACAATCCTTGTCCTGCACATGCACAGTGGTTAGAAATTAGAAAAAATAGCTAACGTCTGGTTCTTTTTATTTTCTGCGTTTCGTTTTGGTCACACTATTTTTTTAATGCAAATGTTTGTATGTAAGTGTGTTTGTTACTTCTTCAAGCTGTAACGGCTTAAGAGATCTGAGTAAAATTTGGAATTAAGATAGTTTATACCCTGGATTAACACATAGGCTACACTTTTTATCCCGGGAAACCGCGGGTGCAGCAGGTGTTTGGTAAAATATTTATCTACAAACATAAAACAAATAAAATGAATGATCGTGATCAAAGATAAGCCAATGATAAACGAGACTAAAGACTTTAAATGTAGAAATATTTCTTGGGGACCTTAGGGGTAAAATAAGAAGAGATTTAATAAATCTACCCTAAAGAGGGCATTAATGGATGCAGATTAACTGGACTAAAGACTTGATAATTTTTAGAAAAAGAACAAAAACCGACTTCAATGTATCTTCGAAGTCCAAGGTCTAGTATCGATCAAATTGATATGGGACCGTTTCGTAGCTATACTGAACCCAACTCTAAAAGAATTTTCCAAATCGGTTCATAAATGACAGAGTTCTGATGTAACAAACATTAAAAAAAACAATCGAACAGAGAACCTGCTCTTTTTGAAGTCGATTAAAAAGAAGGAATATGTAATTCTTGTTTACCTTAAGGGCGGTGAAATAAGAAAGGATTTTTTGAAAATCTGCCCTTATAGGGCATCAATAAGGGCAGACAAACCTAATATCACGCGAGTTAAGTCACGGGTAGCAACTAATAACATCCTACTTAATATTATAAAAGCAAAGGTCTATCTGTGAGAGGGTGTGTGTGTGTGTATGTTTGTTACAACTTACTACATAACGACTAAACGGATTTTAATACGTCATGGGATACCTATTTTATATCCCGAAAAACGAACACGATCTTAGAAAACAACTCATCACTACATAGTATAAAACAAAGTCGCTTTCTCTGTCCCTATATCCCTATGTATGCTTAAATCTTTAAAACTACGCAACGGATTTTGATGCGGTTTTTTTTTAGATAGAGTGATTGAAGAGGAAGGTTTATATGTAACCGTGCAAAACCGGGGCGGGTCGCTAGTTATTAATATAATGAGGTAACATGCAAATACATAAATATTTCGTACTTATACTATAACTTATTTCATTAAAGTATACCAAACAAAACTAAACCAATATAAAAAACAAAATCATTATAAATATAAAACAGCTACACTAACGTTATGATTGTGTCGGATAACTCCGACCAGGTTTTGGACGATTCGGATGTCCTTTTTTCGCATTCTTTGGATTCGAATCCAAAGCCTAAACTCCCGAAAGAAGGACATTCTAATTGTCCAAAACCTGGTCGGAGTTATTCCTACACAATCATAACGTGAGTGTAGCCGTTTTATGTTCATAATGAATATTCCGACTCACGATAGTTTCCAAACCTTATTAGCTAGTACCAGGCCTAGCGCACTCCGCACTGTAGGTACGATGCTACAAGTACATAGCCGGACACCGACGGCGGGTCGCGCGTCGTTACACGTGCCGCGTCAGAAGAGATAAGAGCTATGCGATAGAAAGAGAGGCACTCTGTAGGTTAATATGACTGGTATGCAGCGCTACGCGAGCTGAATTGAATTTTATTGCGTCATAGCAAGAGTCGCTATTTGTTTAAATTTCTTTGCGAAGTGATGCTTCTGTCCCTTAGTATTCTGTGCTAGTTCATCAATATTTCTCTCACTTTCCAGATCCCTACGTAAAAGTGTGGCTGCAATTCGGGGACAAGCGCATCGAGAAGCGCAAGACAGCCATCTTCAAGTGCACACTGAACCCGGTGTTCAATGACAGTTTCTCGTTCAACGTGCCGTGGGAGAAGATCCGCGAGTGCTCGCTGGACGTGCAGGTCATGGATTTCGACAATATCGGCCGGAACGAGCTCATCGGACGGATATTGCTCGCTGGTAAGAAAAGAGACTGTTTTTCTTTTTTCCTTTTTTCCTTCCTCCCATCTTTTTTTATTCATTCCTTCTTGCTTACCGATTCCTGCCTCCCTTCTATCCTTCCTGTCTTCCTGTGTTCCTAACTTTGTCGCTAACTTCATAAGTAATACGACCGTATAACTATTACGTTTTCTGTGACGACTGGTGAGATTTCCTGATTATAAGCATCACGCTTGCTAAATAATCATTTAAGTCGCTCGACGTGCAGGTCATGTGTTTCGACAATATCGGCCAGAACGAGCTCATCGAACGGATATTGCTCGTTAGTGAGAGAAGAGAGCGGTTTTCTTAACTTTTTTTACCTTCCTATAAAAAATCAACTGTAATTTTATGCACCTACTACATTTTCTGTATGTTTCTACAAACGGAATCCTAGGTGTACTACTCGCACTGAACCGCATTTTATGCTTTGGTGTTTTTTTACCTATTCAAGTAAATTTTCTCACTTTCCAGGGAAGAATGGCTCCGGGGCGACCGAAACGAAACACTGGCAGGACATGATCACGAAACCTCGGCAGACCATCGTTCAGTGGCATCGCTTGAAGCCGGAGTAAAAAAAAATGTTGTTAAAAATAAAAAAAACAAGTTGCAAAAACGTCATAAGACTGAGCGGTTAACAAAAAAAGTAAAATGCCACTGAAAAAAAATGAGATTCTATTCTGGAGCTGTCTTTTTATGGCAATGTGCGTTTTTGAAAAAAAAACAATTATTTTTTGTTAAAAAAAAATATTTTAAAAATAATAGTCAGTCATAAGGCGTTTTCAATTTGTTAAAAAGTAACATTAAACAAACAACTCATACTTTTTGAAAAAAACTGACGTAATTTTTTGAATTTACTACCATCATGTTTAAGTCACAACACGCCTTCAAAATATTGTGATTTGTTTTTCGGGCGCTTTTGTTTTTGTAAAATATTATATTTTTTTTATATTTTACATCGAACTTCTAATTCAACGCATGTTTTTTTAATTATTTAAAGGCACATCGCTATTCTTAACTTAACATGACTTTATCTATTGAAATAAAAAACTACCCTCCCAGGAACCTTCGACGAAGAAACTCTCTCGGACAAACCATTTCTATTATTAAATTAAAATTGTTAAAATAGTTTAAATAATTATAACAATTTTAATTAAATTAATTATTTCCAAACTTCAATTTCCTCGAGCTGTCACAATTGACGTTTTTATTGTTAAGGATTTTAATAAAAAAACAATTGTTAGAAATGTAAAATTAATTGTTAAACGTAGTGAATATATGAAAAAGTCGAGTTCGCGTCGCACAAAGATGAGTAGATAAATTATTTAAAAATGTTTCCATGGAGAAACTATTTTATTCTTAATTTTAAAAATGTTTCCTCGTATTTTACATTCATTAACCTTGTTTTGTCAATTTGCTCAATTTGTTTAACATTAATTCTTGTATAAACCATCCGAGTATTTATAAACGAAAATCTTCACTTGGTAAAATATCTGAAAAAAGCAAAATTATCAAAAATTATAATCAATAATATTCATAATTGTCGTTGATATTGTAATACAAATTGTGTGTACATAATTGTTTTTAAATTTGAATAGACAATTGTAATGTCTAAGCATTTTAAAGAAGCAATTGTATTTGACCAATTGACAAATGTATAAAATTGTACTTGGATGGTATAAACAAGGTATTAGATACACATTCATCAATTGAGAATAAACTGCCAAACAAATAAAAAGTCATCTTAATAGGCAAGTAAAATTACAAATGTGTCAAAAATCATCAATTAAATAAATTTGTTTAAAGTGCTTACGGAATAGGTGTCGAACATTCTAAATTAATTGTTAAAATGTAAAATAGGAATGTGAACGATATGGCGGGTCAATTTTAGAATGAAACTATAAATCATCAATTTACTTTACATTATTACATTTATTTTACCGAATGTTTAAACGTATTTAAAAATGTTTTAAACGTGTTTAAAATAGTAAGAAGCTTGTTGTTACATGTTATGATGCTTACATTCCGTAGTCATGTCGGTGTTATTAAAAAATCATCAGAATATATTGTATACATTTATAAAAAAAATTTTATAGGTATGTAGCTATATTTTATAGATGTACCTTAATACCATGTAGATCGTTGTTATAGGTGTTAGGCAGTTTCAATGTACATGGAAATTAGTTGCGAGACACTGGGGCTGTTGTGTAAAGATAATTGCCATTATCCTAATTAGTAAATCATCATCATCATCATCCACAGCCCTTTACACCCCACTGCTGGTTATAGGCCTCTCTCATGTCATGCCATTCGCCTCGACTCTGCGCCATTCGTGTCCAGGTTCGGCCCGCGATTTTTACAACATCGTCGACCCATTTTGCTTCCGGACGTCCAACGCTACGCTTGCTCTGTCTTGGCCACCATTCAGTCAGCACCTTACTCCACCTGTCGTCACTCCGCCCGGCCAGGTGTCCGCCCAACTCCATTTGAGTCCCATAACTGTTTTTCCGACGTCCCGAACTTCCGTTCTTCCTCTGATTTCAACATTATTAATATATTAGTAAAAACTATAATTACGACCTACAAGATAACTGACTATCAATAACTCGTGAATCGAAATAAAATGGATAAATAAAAAAAAATTGCCTTTTTTTGCCAATTAAATGATTTATTTAAATGGCAAAACAGTCTTGTACTGTTATAATTACCTATTCAATTTATTTTTCGGTTAAAATTATTTTCGGAGTGAAATGGCTAAATAATGTTTTTGCCAACTGTTCAAAACGAGATCATAGTTATTCTGTACTTATGTAATCGTAAGCAAAATTCAAGGCAATATATCATTTTCGTTACTACGTAATATGAATAATATATTTTCTTATGACTACTGTATATTACATTCTGATTTCACAGTTATTTGTCAAAATTTTCTTCTCTAATCTTTTGGATGAATGTAATTATGTCGCTTTTCCTCACGGGTTATACAGCCGGTCCTTTGGAAGGCTTGCGCAGAGACATGAGTCAATCACGTAGAGGCCTCTTAGAGCATTTAATTTAGATTTGTAATAGCCAACACTTATTGAGGACTGTCTCTAAGTGCATCATTAAGAAGATGCAATCAAAAACAGCCCCCGATAAATGCGAGGACGATTATTGGAGTTTATTATAATTATTGTTCTAGCCGTTAGTGTCACACTGCTGGGTAAAGGTCTCCCCCCCATCTTTTCCACTCGTCCCTGTCTTGCGCCAGTTTCTCGTCCTGCCATCTCCTTCTCGGTCTGCCGCGCCATTTCGTGCGTTGTCTGGCCTCCAGTCTGTGGTCAACTTGGCCCACAGCGCATTCAGTATACAACAAATTTTATTGGAATAGTATTGAATCTGACAATATTTCGTTCTATGTGTTTGTTTAGTGTTTACATCGTCAAGTCAGTTCTTATTTGCGTTTTAAAATTTAAATATCTATACACAACAGTTCCAGTATTGTAAATGTAATGAATTGTTCCGTAAAACGTTGTTCTTCATTTTCTATGATCCTCTGAGCTTCATGAAACCGATTTTAGAGAAAAATGCCAAGAAAACTAGCTGGGGTTAATATGTGTAAGGTAACAATTGTAGATACGAAGTATTGAGTCACATTTTTAACAATAAATTATATTGAAAACTAGATTATTCCCTCGACTTCGTCTGGGACTGCAGAGGAAGTCATCTTTTTTCAAAGCCAAATTTAGCAAGATCTCCCCAATATAGATAAAAGATAGATAGATAGATAAAACGTTTATTTGTCAACACAACACACATGTACATTAAACAGCAAATTGTAAGATACTTAAACTACAAGTACGTGTGTGTTGCAGTTATGACAAATGGGCCATAGCTCAGCGAATAACATTGCTCAAGGAGCAAACACTGATTTATAATATATGGGAGCGCGTACTACGAAGTCACTGGAACTACAAAGTACAATTGTGTACTTACTTCGGCAGTACATATTATATTAAGCTTAATTATCAACACCATCATCATGTAGCGACATGATGCAAGCATGACCTAAATTGTATTTGCAAAAATTGTAATTGGTAGTGATTACTTGGTTAAGATATTAAAGGTTGACTATTCAAATTGTATTTGACCAGACTAAATACCACCGCCACACGATTGTAATGTAGATTGTAATTGTACTTGACTAAGATGTTAATTATCTTTGAAAAGTAATTAAGCCGGTAGGTACAATATCGTTGTAGATTAGGTATTCCCCTATATACTGTATGCGAAGCGTATCATGAACTGATTTACAATTGAAAAACCTTATTTTTCCATTCTTTGAAGCAGTGTAATATATATTTTTATTTTTAACTAAATGACGAGACGAGCTTGTCATTTGCCTGATGGAAAGCAATAACAGTAACAGCACCACCCAGAAATTTGTTTTGCAAAATCCTGCGCGACGCTGCACTGCGCTCGTCACCCTGAAACAATTAGCTGATAAAAAAAATTAAACTCAACATCATAAGCACCTGTGGTAGATCTCTCGTATGCGGGAGGCCGTATAGGTAGGTAACATAGTTTTGCCAGTTATTCTGCAGCCAAACAGTAGTGCGCAAGCATTTCTGTGTTCCGGTTTGAAGGGCATTGTAGCCAATGAAAATTACTGGTTATATGAGACTTAATATGACTCGGGGTGATGAGCTCAATGCAGTGGTACGCAGCGCTTTTTATGATATTAGGTCTGGGTGGCACTGCAATTGTTATGGGCAGGCGTGGCGCTTACCATCAGGCGAAAGACTAGCTCGTGAAAAGACGTGTGGCACTCGGAGACTGCCGCGGTAAAGCTATTGCATAGCATTCGGAGTGGGGGGTGTTAGGTTATTTTCGTTACGGAATTTCTGGATTCGGTCTTCACGCCAAGGCCCGCGATAGAAGCTACGCAATAGCTTAAAAACTTGTAAGTTTAAAACGTCCTCCTTCGCAATTTCCAATGGCTGAGTGCCAATTCGAAATTTGACATATTCAGGTAAAAACAGCCGTTGCATCACTCCAAGGCGTGTATCGTATAATAATACGTGTTTTTACAATCTGACCATAAGTGTGTTGTATTTGGACCGGCTAACGCAACGTGCAGGCCTTTCGCAATGTCCTGCGCAATCGGTACGGAACAGATTTACACATCTTTGACTGGGGGCTCATGTTTAAGTGTGTAAAGTGATTCACTTATGGGCCAGTTTAAACAACGTAATTTAAAATTAAAGAAATGAAGAAAAAACATTTAGAAAAGCAATGAAAATGAAATGAAATAACTTTTTATTGAAACACACAGACAATTAATAATAATAAACACATGTTATTATGTTTGTGGTATGCAATAAAGTGTAATTGTATTGTATTTATGTATAATTACAAATTAAATGCAAATATTTTATTTTTATAATTTAAGTGTAATATTTTACATTCGTTTCTTCTTCTTACTGTCACATTATCGTCTTTAAATGCTGTTTTTCCTATCCTATGGTTGTCTAGAAGAGATCGCTGCTTAGCAATAAGACCGCCTATTTTACTTATAGGAAATTATGTATTACCAACTGTAACTATTTTAAATGCAATAAAGTGTTTTCTACCTATCTATACTACACATTACAAATAATACTATATTATATAACAGAAAAACAATATATATATTAATAAAATGTAATACATAATAAATACATAACATAATTATAGAATAGAATAGAAAAACTCTTTATTGTATACCAATTTAAAGAAATAGACACACAGCCCTTAACTATGGTAGTACAATGGGCGGTGTTATCGCTTGAAGTGATTTCTTCCAGACAACCTTTGGATGGACAGTATCGGAGAAAGAAATGGCGGTGTACAACGAAATTTATTAATTACAACTAAATGCCTACATAATCATACATACATGCACAGTGAAACGTACAATGAAACGTTCCGCGATGTCAGGAATAGTTTAAATCGGTTTCTTTATAGGAACGGAAATAAGTGTTTCGGTATAAGGCAACTGATTTCGTAATTCAGCGGAAACTAGTTTTTAAATTAATTGAAAATGTGACTCATAACTTCTACATAAATCGGTGAAAGTAATAACTTTCACGAAAAAAAAATGTCGATAACTATATTTTTTACTCTCGTATTTGAACAAGGGTTTAAAGGAACCCCCTAAAATGCTTTTTATTTATTTTTGCTATGCATTTTGACCCTCTTAGAATAAAGAGGTGTTAGGATTTATTCTAACTGGTATTAAAGTTTTCAATTCTTTTATCAGAAATAGTTGAAATTTGTCGCAAAATAGAACTGTTAAAAATTCAAATTTAATTTATTGATTATAATATGAACGGGAACCAATTACACAGTTATGATTAATGACAGTTAAATCAAAATTAATAATAAAATAACTAAATTGATTACATAATTGTTGCTAAATAATAATGTCAAAGTCATTTATCAATTGTCATATAATAGAATACTGAATTTACAAAATTGATAAGAAAATGTCCAATTCAATGTCAAATACATTTTTTTACAATATAGTCAGTGCTAAATCATATTTTTTGTGCTCAGATTGTGAATAAATTCAGTCTCTACTCATTTGGGTCATCTATATAATAAACAAGATTTTTGTTAAAAAATATATTTTTCAAGACAAGCTTTTAGCCGTCTCCATCATCAGATCACCTGGCTGTCACCATAATATTGCATTGACATCGGACTTTGACAAGTATGCAAAACTTCAACTCCGTAGGATAAGAGGGTCTGATTCAACTTGCAAAATTTGACCCAAACACAAATAAATAATAAACATTGCAAGTTAAATAAAAGCTTATAAAAAGGTATACCAATTTAAATATTTATCTATTACCAAGCGTGTTCACAATCAAAATTAGGTATAAACTTTCGGTCAAAAACTAAGAAAATATAAAGAAGTTGATACTTTAGAAGGACTATTGATTTGTGTGCATTTGAAAATATATTGAATGTTCGTTCTGCAATGTGTATATTATGCTAAAAACTATACCTATTATGTTCTATGGCTTCAAACAACGTTTCGTTTTCTAGCTTGGTTCTATTTTGCGACGAATTTTAAAGTAGATCGTAGATGTATTTGCTTCATGAAAACTATTCAGACAATATTAATAATTTAAGCAGAAAAAAATACTATTAATAAATAAAACTTGTTTTTACTGATTCCTGAATTGTTTTTACTGAAGCGTCATTTTCGGCCATTCCAATTTTAAATTTCTCGCTGTTTTAATCAATGAAGCATATCCAGTTATTGGTAGACGTGTTAATAATATTAGTAATAAGTGAAAAAGAAAGGTCAACATGAGAGGAATTATACTAATTAATGTACATAATAATAGAAGTTAATAAACATGCGATGTGTAGCGAGCGTTTGACTTTAAACATTAATTTTGTTTATCGTTTTAATCTTTCATATAATACTACCTCTGCTTCTATCTTATCTGTAGTTTATTTTTTATTCAGAACTTGTCTGTTGCGTTTTATGTCGTCTTTCTGAAAGACCCATATTTGTTTTTAATTATTGTAAGCTTCTCCGATTGTGATGTACAACATATTGACATATCAAAACAACTTTTATTTTAAACAAAAGCCTCTAAGGAAGATATATTTTCATGAGATGATATAATAAAAAGATAGTATATTTTCGCAGCTAAAAATAAGTTTATTTTTTAACTCTGTACATAATTTTAATCTTTCTGCGAGAAATTGGAATTCATTTGTATTGCGCAATGCGAGTTGTATTCGAAAATATTGTACTTAATAACTTACTAAAATTGTACACAATTGTATTGTATAATAGCACAATCATAATGTGATTTGATAATAATGCTGTCTTAATTCTGTAAAATCATTAAAAAACTTCTAATTTATCATAATTTTTAGCAAATGAATTTCAGATTTTACGTAGCTATCTCTTTCCAATCTATATTGAGCATTTCATTCTATATATTTTAGTCTCGATATAAAAACATTTTTTTAATTATAATTTTAGGTCATTAGTTAATTTTTAGACGATTGAACTAATCACAACTAGTGTTGTCATATTTGTACTTTAAAAAAGCTTTGAAATTAATCAGAAGCTCAAAATATGTAACGTAAAAGCGGTCAGTGTCTATTTTGTGCAATATTATTATACTAAATGTTATTAAATTAGGCGAATTGTGATTTTAACAGTATAGTCGGTTATATTTTATCGTATAGTATAAAAAATAATGTTTTAAAATGTGTAATATCAAGTAATGTTAAGGTCTGTGTTAGAATTAGAAGTTAAAAATGTATTTATAGACTGTTACTTTAACGAGTGTAATGTCGCTTAAAATGTATTTTAATTTTTGATGCTATATTATTTTTTAATCTGGTAACATTATTATTATGGTAACACATCTGTGAATTCGTTTCACGATTTTAATTTTAGAATTAATTTATATTGTAGTTAATTATTAAATTCATGTAATTATAAATTAATTATTATTATACACATATTATTAAAGTGTTGACAAACATCACTTGTATTGTGTATTTCTAATTATTATCATGAGATTCATTATTCCCAAATAAATATTGAGTTAATTAATTATTGTTTCTTTTTTCTAAGACCTTGTATTTTATACTTTTTTTTACTTTGGTAAAATAATGTGTTAGCTCTAAAGATAGTGGGAAAAGCACGACGTAGGATTCTATGCTACTGCAACGCAATTATCTACTATGCTAACAAAATTATTTATTTTTTATATAATTTACTTTTCATAATACAAACCCAACAGGTTGGCGAGTCCTAATATTTTTTGTTATATTGTATTGTGTTAAACTTGAAAGTGTTAAAAATAAAAAGATAATTTAGAAATTTTGTATTTTTTATTGAATAGCTTTACTACATATTTATTATCACAAACATTATAATTAGGGCAGGTATTCAATTAAAAAAGCTGATAACTTCTAAAAATTAAAAAAATACAATCACTAAAAATTGTTATGTACATTCTTTTGCAACTGCGCATCAAATAGACAATATACATTTCACAGTTATCCGTCAGTTTTTGAATAAAGAACAGGAAATGGCTTTTAGATTCGAACTCGGTCATCGAAACAATTGTTATTGCCAACATACAAAACGAAAGTTGTCACAAATAAGTCACAATGTTAAAAGTAAAATTTGGTATGGGTTTTGAGACCAATCTTTTCCCGCTAATTTTGTCGAAAATGCACGCCAACCGAGCTGTCAATGTCAATGGCGCGCTGTCATGGGATTTTTTAATTTTATTTTTTTATTATAGTTTAGGCCTTGGGCTTTTCTTCCTCCTTCTTCTCCTCTTCAGCGGGAGGGGTGGGGAGTTCAGGGTACTCCAGTTTCACTCCGTCTTCGCAGGTGAAGATCGGACAGCATCCGGGGAAGGGAGCGGTCTTGTTGGTCTTTTCTGGAAAGACAAGAAAAAAATATTCATTATTTTTGTGGATGTGTGATACTTAGGAAGGTACATCTAAGAGAACAGTCCTTTCACTGAACAGTCATTTGTCATTGATTAGCTGTAGCTACTGTGTTAGTGCTACCTATCTACTTATGAACGTGTATTCTATTGTCCCGGCTTTTTAACCAAGGGGTTAACTCGATTTTTTTTTATGAAAATTGACTCGTTTTGGGTTAACCGCGATTTAAATTTTTCGTTTTTAATTGCTCTTTGACAGTGATACCCGCTGTCAAATTGGTACTCGCTGTCAAATTGCTGTCCGAATAACTTTTTAACAGAGATTCGAAATCTAGGTGCCACAATTTGCCAAAGTTTCCAGATCCCAGCTGTTCAAGGTCCCAGCAATTCCAGGTCTTAAACCTACGTAGAGCTAAGTTTTATATTCTCGATCTAAGTATTTCCGCAGACAAATAACTACAGGCCCCAGCAGTTCCAGGTCTAAAGTAATTTCCAGGTGTACATACCAGTGTCGAGCTTGCATTTGGGGTTGGCAATGGGCAGGGGACCGCAGTCCTCGACCAGCTCCAGAAGTCTGGGTGGCTGGTCCTCGCTGACGACGCAGGTGCTGCGACCGCAGAACGGGGCCAGGTCCCAGGTGTTGCCAGGCTCGACGGTCGCGCAGCGGGTTGATGCAAAGCACATGCCGGGGAAGTCTAGAAAGAGAAAATAGTCTTTAGTTACGTGTGTCGGGCAGATTAGCTCAAGGGTAGGACAAAGGTTTGTAAACACAAAAAAACGCAAGTAGGTATTTGTTTCTTGTCTGGGTGTTGTGAGACCACGGCCCTGGTAGTTTCTGGTTCCCTAGACATAGAGAATTAATTCTAGTTATGGATTATTTGTATGTGATCGTTACGTGTTAGGTGTCTATTTATTTACTTATTATTTAGTTATTTATTTGTAATTCAGAAAGGAAAAAATTAAATTGCTCGCGCAAGGTTCGAACCTGCGTCTTCGACATGCCGTATTCTGAATTATTAAGAACTACCCCTGACCCGTTTTTCTCAAATTAACCAATTTTCGGTGCAGCTTTTCCAATTTTTCTTGCCATAAAAACCTAATTTTGAATATTACGAAAATTAAATTAAAATAACAAATCGGTCCAGCCGTTCTCAAGTGAAGTATGAATTTTTGATATTGCGCATGCTAGGCGAAAATATTAAGATCTTAAAGAGGAGAGAGATAGAAGAAATTTGTTTGCTCGTGCAGTTGGCTCGGTGGCCCAGTGGTTAAGACGTCGGGACGGTATTCCGACGACGTAGATTCAATCCCTGCCTGAGCAATATCATTTTTCTTCTTCCTAATTATTAAAAATCTTACTTATTAAAAATATTGATACTTATTAAGAAATGGATCGCATAGTGAAACCTACCTACCTAATACTTTAGTACAATCTTAGAGCACATCGACACTGACTAAGTACCTATCATTAGTTAGAACTAATGATCTTAGAAATCGTGGATCTTAGATCAGCCTTTTCTAATGATAGCGTAGCTTAGAAATGACAAATTGTACTATATAAGAGGCGTGATTCAGTTAAATAACAATAGATCTCTAAGCTATAGAGAGAGCTATGCTTTCTTCACGTTCTATTCGAAGTGGATTTAAACATGGGATATTTTTTAGGGTTCCGTACCCAAAGAGTAAAACGGAACCCTATAAATAAGACTACGCTGTCCGTCTGTCTGTCTGTCCGTCTGTCACCAGGCTGTATCTCATGAACCGTGATAGTTAGACAGTTGAAATTTTCACAGAAAAATTTCAAAAAATACTAAAAAACAGAATAAAATAAATATTTAAAGGGGCTCTCATACAACAAACGTGATTTTTTGCCGATTATTATTCCGTAAAACCAAACTGCTCCTAAGGATAGCTCACAGAAATGTCTGATGACATTTATATACTCTCACATTACTAAAAATTGTTCGACTGATTGATTTAATTTTATTTGTAGGTACTTGTTCACTTGTGACATATCGAATTTGTATTTTGACTGAGATTGCACTCGATTATTTTAATTTTATTTGAATAATTATTAAGTTTGTTGATTATTTAATTTTATTTATTAGATTGAGGACTGATTGATTTTATTTTATTTTATTTTATTTGAGCGTATAATTTTGACATATTGAATTTGTATTTTGACTGACTGTATTGTAATTGTATTTTAATGGGCTTTTAATTGTCTGAAAATAAATATATTTTAATTTAATTTATATAAGAAATAGGAGAGACTTCTCTAAAACTTTAAAAGGTATAGCTATATTTTTGGTGTATTTCGCTCGGTTTAAGCTTAGTACAATCGTCAACTAAAGTGACCATCAAAATAATATATCAAAATGAATGTTTAGGAATATGATGCTCCAAATAGTTAACATCAGGCGAGATCAAACATACCTCTATAAGAAATAATAAAAAACTATTAAAAAATGTTAATACCGTTTATAATAATTTAGTTGTAACTACAAAAACCCTATTATAAACTATGTAAAACTAAAAATTTATATACAAGTGGTGTCCATGTATGTACCGTTGTACAAAGTTTCAAAAGAATTTATTTCTAAATACATTTTATGAGGCATAGAAGACTTTCATATCCATAAACAAGGAACATCGTAGATTTTACCCATTACATCAATAGTTAACATTTAACTACCACTAAAAACGTTATAAGTAAACTTTAAACATTCATTATCAGCCATTACGTTCCCACTGCTGGGACTCAGGCCTTTCCTCATAGAGAGAGTATGGGCCATAATCCACCACGCTGGCCCAGTGCGGGTTGGTGGATGTCACATATATTTGAATTTTTATTTGTGATAAATTCTTGGACATGCCGGTTTCCTCATGATGTTTTCCTTCACCGTATTTAGAGCGAGTGTTAAATCCGCACAACTTAAGAAAGTCAGTGGTGCTGGGCCAGTGGGATTCGAACTCGGGTGCGTCGGATCTAAAGTCGCACGTGTTCCTACTGAGCCACACTGACACCACTCTACATTACGGGTTATTTACTTAGAAAGTACATACCTACACAAAGCTAGGTGTTTGTTTTGTACTTTCGACCCGACATTTTCTAGTGAAAGACAAATAGTTACATGATTCAAAGTAAGTTTTCAATTTACACTACTAAGGTAGCAAAATATAACTAACTCCTAATGAACGAATTATGTACTTATCTAAATAATTTATATATATTGCAAAAACAAGAAATAAATAAATATTACAATTTCTATTACACTAGGTCGAATTGAACTCGATATATTACTGGTGGTAGGTATCCCGTATGCGAGAGGCCGTCTGGGTGGGTACCACCGCTTTGCTAGTTATTCAGCCTCAAGCAGTAGTGCGCGAGCATTCCTGTGTTCTGGTTTGAAGGGCATTAAAGCCAGCGAAATTTCTGGGCATTATGAGACTCAACAGCTAATTGTCTCAGGGTGACGAGCGCAGTGCAGTGCCGTGCAGAATTTTGCATGACTAAGTTCTGGGTGGTGCTGTTATTGTTATGGGCTGGCGTATTGCTAACCATCAGGCAAACGGCCAGCTCGCCTCGTCATTCAGTTAAATAAAAAGCTGATTTAGCTGTCATGAGACTATCAAAACAAGCAAACCTGTGTCTTTAAAGTGAACGCAACCAAATCATTGCAAACAATCTAACTGTCTAACATTTCTAATAAAAAATAAGCACGTATCATGTTTAATACATGCATACTTTTTATACAATTTACAAGATTACACCTATTTCCAATGCGTTTACACTTTTTTTAATAGTGACTGTTATTTCCTACAGTTTCACTTTTCGTTCTTACTGAAGCGTGGAGTTACGTGATGTTTCTTTTAATTGATACCGGACTGCGTCTTGTCTGGATTGAGCATCAATCAGAAGCGTCTATTGGAGTGAAACTAGATCTGATACAGGATTGTTAGATTTGCAAATGGTATTAAGCGTTGTTATGTAATCACTGCGAGCGAGTGTGGCTCAGTGGGGGCACGTGCGACTTTCGATCCGACGCACCCGAGTTGGAATCCCGCTGACCCCGCACCACTGACTTTATTAATTTATGTGCGGATTTGACACTCGCTTTAAAAACGGTAAAGGAAAACATCGTGAGGAAACCGGCTTGACCAAAAATTTATCACAAAACTCAAGGACTTGTGACATCCATCAACCTGCTCTGGGCTAGCGTGGTGGATTATGGCCCATACTCTCTTTACGAGGGAAAGCCCGAGTCCCAGCAGTGCGAACGTAATTGGCTGACAATGATGATGATGATCATTTTTGACTAGCATTTGCCCGTGACTTCATTCGTACTCAGGGATAGTGTAGCTTTCAGTCAGTGAAAGAATTTTCACAATCGGATCACTAGTTGCACAGATAACCACTTATTAATACGTACACACTTACAAAGAAATAAATTTACCTCTGTATAAAATATTATACAGAGGTAAATTTATTTATTTATTTATTTGTAAATTTATTAACTAATAAGTACAGATTGGAGTGGTGAAACGTAATTTAGAGCTGGGTGATTTTTCAAATCAAATCAAAATCTCTTTATCCAGTTTTGGCAGTTTTGGCACAGACGCACTTATGAACGTCAAATTATCACCATGACTATCACCGCATCGAAAAAAGAACCACTACTCAGAAGATACGGCAAGAAACGTATCCCTGGGTTGCTGTTTTTGAATCGGTGACAATGATAGACACCGGTGTTATCAATTTTTACGAATGCTTCGTCCCACTAGTATATCAAATGTAACTATTTTGACCCTGAAAATTATCAAGCGGTATGTATTAAAATAAACAAATTGTAAATATTTATTTCTTTTTTTTAGGAAAACTTACAGCCGATACATGCTAGAGAGTACCCTGGATTAACATGGTTACTTTTCATCCCGGGAAACCGTGAGTGAAACCTCGGAGCGCAGGTAGTTCGATATAATTATCACCGGTGAGATTCAATGGTGAGATTCTAACAGTCTCATAGGAAATTATTAATCAAAACATTCTTACGAATTATTATGTTAAAAACACTTTGCTTGATCAATTCATTAAAAGATGTACAAAGAATAACAAAGGTCATTTAAATGCACTAGATTCTAGTGGAACTCAAGCAGGACGTGTGTAGGTGTGTCCTGTATTTAGCTAAATATGGAAAACATCTATATTTATGCATTGAATATCTTAAAATCATAATTACACATTTGAAGTGGTTTAATTTGAAGTCACTGCTGGCAATGGACATCAGGTAATGTGTAATTAGAGAAGAGAAGAAGAGCGAGTGTGGCTCAGTGGGAGCTCGTGCGACTTTCGATCCGACGCACCCGAGTTCGAATCCCGCTGGCCCCGCACCACTGACTTTCTTAAGTTATGTGCGGATTTAACACTCGCTCTAAAAACGGTGAAGAAAAACATCGTGAGGAAACCGGCATATCCAAGAATTAATCACGAAAATTCAAAGACATGTGACATCCACCAACCCGCACTGGGCCAGCGTGGTGGATTATGGCCTAAACTCTCTCTATGAGAGAAGGCCCGTGTCCCAGCAGTGGGAACGTAATGGGTTGATGATGATGATGATGATGATGATGAATGTGTAATTATAATATTTGGCATAAAAACGATAGCCGAAATTAATTTAATTTTAAACTGAAAAGAGATCTTGAAAGGAGAAAGAAAAGAGATCATGAAAAGAGAAAGAAAAGAGATCTTGAAAAGAGAAATGAAGACCAATGCTAATTTATTTTGTCTGTGAGCAAAGTGTACGCTTATAGGATATAAGCCGTAGATACTATTGCCGTGTGAACACGGCTATGGTATAGTTACATAAAGATATTTTTTATTGAATATTGATTCATCAATACCAAGACCGCCTATTGTTATGCTGCTTACTGTGAAATGTTTTTCATGTACGTATTTTTAAGGTTTTTTTAACAATTAAGTGTTTATCTATCTATCTATTTATCAATATTCTAGTTCACCATTAAAAAATCGACGTCACGGCGCATCGTCAACGTCACCAATTTTCAAGCAGATTTTTATGGCCCTACTTTTTTTTCAAGGGCAAGGCGATTGGCCGTTTATCCACACTGCCTCAATCTGCCCCTCGTTTGTAACAGTACATATCATTAATCTTTTTCGCATAATCAGAACGGATCTCTGCTAATCTAGATCAGGGTTGACACACCGCAATGAATCACAAACAATGCGCCCGTGTGTTGCCAGTTGCCCAATCATTGCGAAAATGTTGCTAGATTCTACACAAAGGACTGGTAGGTCTATTGTGTTTAGTTCCCGCGTTTTTTAGCTATCTGAATTATGAATCACATGTAACTGTAGTTTAAATCCTTTAATTATTTTGGGAGTTTCACTAGATATTTTTATTCGTAATAGTATACAAAATTTACCTTTATATACAAACTTTTATTAACTTGCAATGTTTATTATTTGTTTGCTTGGGACAAATCTTGCAAGTTGAATCAGAACCACTTCCTGTTATCCTACGGAGTTGAAATTTTGCATACTTGTCAAAGTCCGATGACAATGCAATATTATGGTGACAGCCAGCTGATCTGATGATGGAGACAGAAGATGGGCAATAGAACTTCTTGACGGATAATCGTAAACTACCAGTGTTTTGCCACATTTTAATCTGCTGGTGGTTCCGATTACGAGTTTGTTAAAAACTTGTCTTGAAAAATTTCTTTTTCAACCAAAATATTGTTTAACATTTTTGTTGATTATTTTATAACGGTATGCTTATTGAGTTTCTAAACATTGCGAAAGACACAAAGGGTGTTTGAAGCCATTGTTGTAAAATTCCCGCGTTTTTTTACTATTGTACCAAACTATGAATCATAGGTAAAGTGACTCCATAATTCATTGAAAAAAAATTAAACATATCTAGGTACCTACTTAGCGCATTTTTAGTAACAGTTATTAAGGAGAACTAATTTTCATTTGCTAAGTTTTGCATTTATCAGTAGGTAGGATCTATAGCTAGGTAGGTACTGAGTTCGAAGCAGTACGTGTTTTTGTATCCGAGTACCAAAGTATTTCTTTAGAGGAAAAAACAAAAAACTTTGCAGCTAATTTTTATGGTCAATGGGTTTACACGGTGTACGCATTCAGCCAAATTCAATGTCATATTACGTTTCTGCTTCTCAAGCAAATTAAGGTCACTTAGAAGCCTTTGTGAATTAGATAAACAAACGTTGATAAAAAAAAACAAAAGAAAATTTTGTAAAAAAAAATTAAGTGATCAGGCCGTGCGATGCCAAAAAAATAAAGAGAACGTTTGACTCTTTATTTTTTTGGCATCGCACGGCCTGATCATTCAGCCAAATGTGAATAATAGTTTCACTTTCCCGCCAAATTTCGCACTCCTACATTAAGTTCAAATGAAGATATAGTTATGTCATACCTTCTAGAACACTATGTATATAAACGTGATATTTCACAACAATCACGAAGGCGTTGCACTTTAGTCCAAGTGAAAGTAGACCCGACCCGATCTAGATGCTTAACTAAAGGCTGTAGGTAAGTACAAGTGAGTAGGTATCGATTTAATTCCTACTTTCAGTTTCAACAAGTCTGGTTAAAAGCTATTTGAGAAACTTAAAATGAATATTGAACTCAACTAAAAGTTACTAAAAACAATCCCAAAAAATTACCAATAAAAAGTTTTGAAACCTAGTAATTTTACTTTATGTTAATTATTTATAATAAACATAATATATATGTAATAAAATAAATAAATTTAATATAGATAATATGTCAATGCAATGTATAGAGCTAGTGGCTGAGAATAGATTATATAATCAATTGGTGCTGATGAGTGCATTAAAAAAACAGTTCCCGCCAGTAACTATAAGACTCTTTAAAAAATTAAAAAGCCAAAGCCAGGAACGGTCTGGCAGTTTAGACTTAAAATTTTTGGTACTATTACTGTTTGGACGGAAGCATCATAAATATACCTACTTACATGAATCTTCAGGAGTATGACCAATTATTAATTTTATTTGATAAAGAGATACTCAAACTAAATTTATCGCTTGTAATAATTAAATGTCAACTAATTAAAAAGTCGTTAACTTGCTCGCGAAAATAAATTGATTTATGCTGACATTTTGCGCGCTCATAAATTTTGATGGTTTATCTTGACATTTAGACTGATTTATGGTTTGAAAGTGAGGACGACTTTTGGCGGGAGTTTTATTATTCAATACCGTAGAAATAATTTATTATTTGTCTTATTTGTTATTTAAAAAATATAGAAAATTTTACTTAATACAATTATTTATATTATTATTACTTATTTTTATATTTTGTAACATTGATTCCTTGTTTACTTTTACAATGACGTAGTTATGTACAATTATTTACAATGATAAAGACTAACCAACAACACGATTAAAAAGTTAATTATTTATTTTAGTTCAAAACTACTAGTCAAATAATGTAACACTGGTGGACTTATTAACCACTATGCGCCCCGCGGTTTCACCCGCAGTTTCCCGGGATAAAATGTCCTTTACGAGGGCCTAAAGTAAGCAGCAAAATTTATCAAAATCCGTTTAGTCGTTTCTGCGTGATTGAGTAACAAACATCCATCCATCCAACCTCACAAACTTTCGAATTTTTAATATTAGAAGTTTTTTATCATCAGACTTTAAAACATAAACTACATGTTACGTTAATTAAAAAAAAAAATAATGTAACGGTTTAATTCGTTACAGACAGGTTTCTTTTTTTCCGGAAAATTGATCACACGGTCTTCCGAGACGTGGTCAATATTCCGGAAAAAAAAATTACAAAATTTAATCACAACCAATTGCGTGATTGTGTAACAAGCATCTATCAACACAAACTTTTGCATTTATATTACTTAATCGGATAGTAAGACTAGTAAAATATTAAATATTTATGTTCAAAGAAATAGTTAATCTATTTTAAGTTTTGCTTCACTTATGTTAATAAGAATTAATCCTTAGTGACTGTGTCAAGCGAAGTTACAAACTTTTAGAAGGTCAACTAGTTGAGACAATTTAAAATGGTAATGCGATCTTGTGAACTGGGTCAGAAACTAGTTTACTTTGTTAATAGTTTAACATGTCTGGTAAAACTACCAAGGTAGGTTGGACTTGTATGACTAGTGGCTCCTTGCGGTTCCACCCACAGTTTTCCGGAATAAAATGAATACTAAGTATGACCTTTTCGAGAACCTCGTGGAACGTCTCTCGTATCATTCTTACTGTACACGCAATGCAGATAAACTCGTAGGAATCGATCGAAAACTGACGAAGTCTTCCAAACTCACGCATATCATGGGACCGACTGTATACAACAAATTGCCAGAACGTGTCGTCGCCGCCACAAGTTTGCCCTGCTTTAAGTCCCGTCTGAAACGCTGGCTTGTCCACCAGACGTTCTACAGTTACGAAGACTTCTTAATGTATAAGAGTTAATGCATACTATAATTGTATTTATTTTTATTTTACAATTTATACATGTGACATCTTATTATTTACTTTTTAATTAATGTGTAGATATTATAATTAATAATCTAAATATTGACATGTAAATTGGCCTTATGAAATAAAATTATGATTATGATTATGATCCATCTGTGTAGGTACCACCTCTTTGCTAGTTATTTTGCTGCCAAGCAGTAGTGCGTAAGAATTACTGTGTTCCGGTTTGAAGGTCATTGCAGCCAGCGAAATTACTGGGCATATATAATATCTGTCTCGGGGTGATAAGCGCAGTTGCAGTGCTACGTAGTACTTTTTACGGTATAAAAAGTTCTGGGTGGCACTGCAATTGTTATGGTCAGTCGCTTACCATCAGGCAAACGACTTGCTCGTCTCATTACTCAGTTCCATAAAAAAATAGGAAATACCTCAGATTAGGTGATAAGATTTGTTATTTACTAAGGTAGTTATGGTTTTGGAATGACATGAGATAATTTTTATTCCGGAAAAACGAACAGGTCTTAAACAACAAAATTACAGACAAAAGCTAGAGTATTTTATCCAATTAGTTATATTATGAGCCCAGCCACCGGCAAAAGCTTACGAACATAAATTGCATAATTGTAGATATGCCTAAAATTGGTGCGGTTAGGGAAATCCGTTTCTAAGAAAGTCTTATTTAATATTGTTTATCCGTTTCCGCCCATTTAACTATTTTTAGACAAGGTAAATGCCAAGGCCAGAATACTTAAAAAAAATATTTAAAAAGTACGAATTTTGTTATTGACATTGTTAATGGTACGGTAAGGTAAGTAAATATCATTTTAACAAAGATATTATAAGAGATTTAGCAAAAAGCATTAAGAAATAATTATAGTATATTTTATTTTAATTCATTTTAGATATGTAAGTACCAAATTGGGTTTTTTAAGCGACTTCAAAAAAGGAGAAGATGTTCGATTGTATTTTTTTCTGTTTGTTACCTCAGACCACTTCATTATTCATGAACCGATTTGGAAAATTATTTTTGCGTTGGGTTCAGTATAGCCACGAAACGGTTTCATATTATTTTCCCATACATCGATATTTGACCTTGGACTTCGAAGATACGTTGAAGTCGGTTTTTGTTTTTTTTTTGTAAAAATTATTTATAGACTTCCATTTTTTTATTGAAAGAAACATTCCCTGAGCGGTCACAAACTGGAAGGTCGCAACGAAAAAAATACCTTATTTATTTTCATTAGCAACAGCCTACCATCATAAACCATCGTAACACCGGCATTAGCAAATAACTTTCAATTTCGAGCCACGTGAGTTCGAGAACGTTCCAAGGTGAAGATAGCATTTAAATTGAAGTCAAACAAAAAGTTTTACAAATAACATGCCCATGAAACAGATTGTCATAGCGTAATAGACTGATAACATTTCCGAAAAAAATCTTGGAAGAAAGGACTAAGGACTTTTAAACTTTAGACTTTTTGGTTAAAGATGCCACTCTAGAAAATGACGAAAAATAGTAAGGAACAAATAGACTCCGTTATCAAGTTTATTATATACTAGCGACCCGCCCCGGCTTCGTACGGTTATTATACATATAAACGTTCCTCTTCACTCTATCTATTAAAAAAAACCACATCAAAATCCGTTGCGTAGTTTTAAAGATTTAAGCATACATAGGGATATAGGGACAGAGAAAGCGACTTTTTTATACTATGTAGTGATTTTACATTTATACAAATATTTCAAGAAATCCTTTTTTACAAGCTGAATTTACAAAGCCAAACCAATAAAAAAGTTCTAGTGAGTACGTATGTCAATGTGGTTATTTGTTTTTTTTTTCTATGTTGGTAATAGATAATTTTTATTTTATTTTTAATTATTTTTCTTAATGCAACATAGTTTATTTTTTTTTCTATTATTTCTAACTCTTCTGTTCTTACACAGCTCAACGCAAATAAATACATACGCCCAACGATCGCTTACGTAGATCTTATCCCCTGACTAGGATTCTCTGTATCTGGGGAACCAGGAGCTATGAGGACCATGGTCCCACAACAGCCAGACACAAAACAAACGCTTTTTTTGCACAAAGATTTGTCCCGTCGCGGGAATTGAACCCGCAACCTCAGTGGTGTATGAGATTTGAGCCAACCAGCCCAACCACTACACCATCGCCACTGGCATACGGCAACTCGGCATCGGCAAATAACTTTCAGTTTCGACCCACGTGGCTTCTCGAACGTTCCGACTCCAAGGTTCCGTTCACTTTTGCACTGACTCAACCGTTTTTATGCACCTTTTACCCGTAAGGACACCAGGAAATTTAAAACTGTACCTAACAGGTTGTTTGTAAATATATAAGGTAAATTGTAAGAATAAGTTATTTCCTAGATGTCAATCGGCGGCATGCAGCATACTTCTTTGAATAGAGTTCTGCTCTATTTTTTATTTATTTAATATCTATATCTTTTTCAAGGAACTAAAAAACATAGATGCCAAATTTCACCAAAATCTATTCAGTAGTTTTTGCTTGACAACAAACATCCATCCATCCATCCACAAACTTTCGCATTTATAATATTAGTAGAATTGGCTACCTAGCGACGGTACTGAACAAAACCAAAGAATACTAAGGGACCGAAGCATCACTCCGCAAAGAAATTTAAACAAATAGCGACTCTTGCTATGACGCAATAAAATTCAATTCAGCTCGCGTAGCGCTGCATACCTACCAGTCATATTAACCTACAGAGCGCCTCTCTTTCTATCGCATAGCTCTTATCTCTTCTGACGCGGCACGTGTAACGACGCGCGACCCACCGTCGGTGTCCGACTATGTACTTGTAGCTTCGTACCTACAGCGGAGTGCGCTAGGCCTGAGAAAACCACAAAACGAACTATTTTTTACTTAGTTATTTGTGTTTTACAAAAAAAAAAGTTACCTAGCTACAAACTCGGTTTCGCATGCCTAAATACGTAGTTTTTGTACCTATTGCAACTAAACCGTGTTACTTTAATTTAAATCTCTTAAACTCGTTACACAGTTATGATAAATTGCATTGTAAATTAGAACCAGTAACATGTAATTATTTGTAATTATAACCGCTTTGTTTATAACCACTTTCCTTATAAGTTGAAGTATAAAAATGGCAACATCGTTATTGAAAGTTAAACGAGTTTAACGAATAGCATTATTAATATATTTTTTTTAGTTCGCCCGTTAGAGCAGTCTAAAGTCTCTAGGACCATACCGCCATGTCTTACGTAGTTTTATTTGATAGGAATGAGGGTCAACAGCAACAAGCCGGGCCCCCTCCTAGTGCTTCAATAAAATAGTGGAACTTTATTCAAGCTTTCCATGGACTTTTTGGGAGAACATAAAAAGCAATGTTTTCTCTATTTTGTTTCATTTGCCTACACTCGTGCAAAAAAAAAGTCTCTTAGTTAATAATAAATTGACGTTAAAAAACATTAAAGTAAAGCCGATTAGTTTTCATTGGAACCTTTTTTCTAAGAGATCCAATTCTTCGTGCAATTAGCAAAGCTGTCTTGCACTAAAAAAAAAAACAAAAGTGTCATGGCGACGGAAACTTTTCCCGCTCAAAATTATGATGGGAATTTTATCGAGATATCGTAGCTTGCATTAATTGACTCGTGATGGAGATATAATATAAGTAATACACAACTTTTATCTTGTTTCTCGCATACACACCAAAATCCGCAATATATTTTAAAAAATCTTAGGAAAATGTATAAATACAACCTTGTTGGTTTGCAAAAAAAGGCATGAAGGCGAAGTTTATATGCATAAAAAAATAAAGTCCATAATGAATAAACCAAAATGATAAAAGTGGTTTTTCAGCCTCGATAATAAACAAAATTACATCACTGCTCTTTTTTTCCTCTTTCTGAGGAATTTGGCGTCGCACGTCACTGCCCTTTTCGGTCATCAGAGACTGGACACAAAATAAACGAGTTGTTAAACGAGCGTGTTTGCACGAGGACATGGTTTAAATTATTATAGTACCAAAGAGGAAACGAGGGTTCTTACGTCACTTAATGGGTAAAGACATGCAAGTTTAGTGAGTCAAGTAATTTATGTGAAGTCTGGCCAATTTAGATTTTTAAGGACGTCAGGAAAATTACTAACAAACAAGTATACGTTTTAAAAAACAAAAAAACGACTTCAATGTATCTTCGAAGTCCGAGGTCAAATATCGATGAAATTTATATGGGACCACTTCGTAGCTATACTGAACCCAACGCAAAAATAATTTTTCAAATCGGTTCATGAACGATGGAGTGCTGAGGTAACAAACATTAAAAAAAACAATTTAATAAAAAACCTTCTCCTTTTTTGAAGTCGGTTAATAATAAATTAAAGTTACCTACGCGTTTTAGTATACGCGGGGCATGCGGATTTATGCAAAACGTCAACTTAAAAACAAAATACCTAATTAATTAAATACCTAATAATAATAACAAAATACCTAATTAATTAAAAATAATTAAAGTCAATAATACTGATAATATTAAGATGTTGGCCATCAATTTAAACAAAACCGCAAAGCTTAAGATGTATTTATAAATTAAAATGGCGTATTACAATATTTATTGGCTTTTGATTATTTAATATCCTATTGAGGTGTAGGTAAATAATGCTTCACAATTTGCTACGGTTCATTAAATTTGCTTTTAAATTACGCTACTTTAAATAATAAGTAGTAATCGAGTTTATTCATAATATGTTACAACACTATTAGCCAGGTGGTTATGCATAATCATAACTATTGTAATGTTAACTCATAATTTAATTAATATTGTCCCATCCCTACACTTTGATGTCACTTATACAAAAAGCGCGCCAAACTTTGACATTTAACTTTTTTATAACCAACGGCGCAGAAGCTACATCAATTATGCCTAGGGACATCGATTAGTGCGTACACATCCGAATCAACGTAATCGATTGCAAATCAGCAATCGTAGGGTAATGAGCTGTGTGCCTTCCGTCGTGTCCACATTTCCTTGCGATTGCGACAATGGCAGTTACTACTTATAGATAAGTAGGTACCTAGTAATGAGTATACCGCTTCCCGTTTATAAGACTATGTTGAAAGTTTCCTTTGACCTCAATGCAAAATTCATGCGATTTGTATTTAGCAAGGTAGCTGCAATAGTATGCTATTATACTGCCAAAAAGTGAATCGATTTTTAACTAATATCAAAACTATCTCAAAAATTTATTAAATATTGAATAACCTAGATACAATAAATAAATCAAAAAACCTTTACCTTTTAAATACCTTGGTAGACATATAAAAAAAATTGACATAGACCAATTTTTTTTAATTTACATGTGGACACGCAAATAAATGTAATGTTCTTACATAAAATTCTTTTGGCAATGCCTCTCTAATCCGAGAGCAAGCAACCGCAATCGCCAATTTATCATTCTCAACCTTTCACGAATTGCAATTTATCGCACTTTCACGAAACAAAACAGCATTGCAGTTCGACGTGATTGTGATTCTTGCAATTTCGTAATGTGCTCTTGTCTTCTATTATGGTTTTATTACTTCCTCATACTGTTCAAAAACATTTTAAAGTATCGTTGTGGCATAATGCGTAGAACGTGCTATGCACTGGTGCATACAGATAAAACATATTTTTTTAAATAAATAACTCATTTTTGTATCGACGCAATGAACTTATACCATAAACGGAAACCCCTAATTTCGAAAATAAGATAAGTTATCTCAATTTGCATTAAATTTTATTAAAGGTTTCCGAGTTAATCATAGCTTGTAGCAGTCAGTGCCTTTTGAATATAGAACCCTAACATTAAAAAAATATAATAAGGTATTTTCTTTTTTGTGACTAAGTTTTGGCGCGTATTTTCTTTAGCGCCAAAAACACATTCACATGCACATTCAAATATAGGCATAACTACCACAGAACAAGTGGCACGCTACCACAGAAAAAAAATGAAACAGTACAAAATGTGGACTAATGTAATTGTTTCAGAGTTTATGAAATATATATATATATACCTACTCGATTCTTAGGCATGTCTGATTGTTGGGCTTTAAAAAATATGACGCGTGCTTCGCACAGTCTTCGCATTCAGCCAATGTCAAATAATATTAAAATAAAACCAAGTTTATTTTTTCTAGCACACGGCCAGTAGCTTTTCAGTTCGCGCTAATACCTATTAAAATTGCTTATATCTTTACTTAACATTCGTGACTAAGAACTAGATTAAATTATAGATAGGCCGATTGCTTCAGGTGTTAGGTAAATGCGAATTGAGATTATCTGTAGCGTTGTCAAGTTACATTTTAGAATAGGTACAAGGTCTTATTACTTTACATATGTAAAGTTGAATAGTAACTTCTAGAATATTATATAATTAGCTTTACATTATAATCAGGGTCGAATTTATTTTTAACTCTGACTTCAAAAAAGGAGAAAGTTCTCTGTTCGATTGTTTTTTTTTTTATATTTTTATGTTTGTTACCTCAGAACTCCGTCATTTATGAACTGAATGAATTTATAGCTAAGTAATGTTTATAAGTGCTGTACATGAAGTTGCAAAAATGGTAGAGATGTAATTACGGGTCTTAAATTACTGGCCAGTTTTAAATAAATAATACCGTAGCTTTTGAAGTAGGTAATGCATCAGACAGCTTTTTTTATTGAAGTCTGGAATGTGATAGTAAACTTTTTTTACCTCGTTGTAGGATTTGACTTCGCACTCTTTTTTGTTTATTCCGTCGTTTTTTTTTCTCTTTTTTTTGTTCTTGTCATGTTCTTTTATTTTAGTTTCATGGATACTGATCTTTGTTTGGTTCGAAATTTAAATCTACACATAGCTGAATCATGACATTTTTGAAGCAAAACTAATTATGTTTTGCAATGACATAAAAAAAATAACACGGAAACCTAACTTAGAAACCCAGATTTCTACAAAAGCGTATCTAACTGGCATGCAATGAAACGCGTTTTAACTAAGACAGTTCTTTGTTTATTCTAATTACAATGCTAGTGACATAGCGGCCGGTTGCATAAACGCTTGCATAATAGCTTCGCCTTGTCATCCGTAACTGGACAGTGTATAATTTTTTCTTTTCATCCGTAACTGGTCAGTAAATGTATTTTTTAAGTTGACACTTTTGGCGTAAGCAAATGTGTGTTTTTTTTTCAATTCTTTATTGGCTTGACGATGTGGTCGAGGATGTACCACGCTTGCGAAGATAGTACCTGTTCATTCGAGATTTGAAGATTCCCAGATTTGCCGCGACCGATTGCAATAGTACGATAGGTACATAAACTAACTTAGCTTTAGTAACTACGTTCCATAGAATTAGTGTTTTAATTATATTCTACTTTTTTACTTTAATAACAAAACTAACTTAACTTTATAAATACGCGGCTTTTATACATTGGGTGTTAGCTACTTAATTTCAATAAGTATAAAAAATATTATCGAAATCTCCACATATTTGGCCAAAATAAAATTACTAATTTCAGACATTTTGTACAATATTTTCTTCAAATTAAATGCAGTATGTCGGAACGTTTGCGTTCGACACGCGATATTTGCACGCGGTTATAAAAAAATAGGAAGGCGGTTTTGATTAATCTGAAAATAATTTGTTAATTTGAGGTGCGTGTTTTGTATCATAATAAATTATTTATTAAAATTTATTTGAGGCGTTAATGAGTTCATTAACTAGTTGTTCGAAGAGTTCTTACTCTAATATTTTTTTAAATATCATTGCATAGGACACTATTAAATTTATTTTCACAAAATATACCTACACAACTTACGTATACTAAGATTTATTTAAGTATTACGGTTTTTTTTTCTTCTAAACAGGCTGCTTGGCACTGCACTTCATCTCAACACTATACTTTTTTTAAGACACATAATGACACTGACCTCTTAGCACGTCAGCCGGGATCAGCCTCCTGAAAGTCTTCGGCCTGTCTTCTTCCTTAGCCTCTTCTGCGGCAAAAGCCAGAGCAAAAACGGCGAAAACAACCAAGTATTTCATATTGCCACCCTAAGCTTGTCTAACTAAAAAAATAAAACGAAAAACGACGCGCGTTTTTTTCTTCTTCCCCAACGAGTCTGTTTGCGCGGCACGACTGAGTTCTGAATTCGATTTTCGCGCGGTTATATCTAGTTTGACAGGCGGAGAGTAGGCGGGCGCAAGATGGCGGGTTCCCGCACGCATGTGATGTGCTGCCAGTGGGAGAGTTAAGTTGATAATTTCGTAACTTTTCTTACCTTGAACTTCTAATTTAATTTTTTAAGTACATTGGCACTGACCTCTTAGTATGTCAGCCGGGACCAGCCTTTTGAAAGTCTTCGGTCCATCCTCTTTCTTTTCTTCCTCCGCGGCAAAGGCCAATGCGACCACGGCAAAAACAACTAAGCATTTCATTTTGCTAATATTTCTGCTTAATTAAAATAAATAAAAGGATAACGACGCGCCTCTTTTATTCTGTTTTCTTAGTCAGTTTCCGCGGTATGACTGAGTTCGAAATTCGATTTAAGCGCGATTATATCTTGTTCTACAGGCGGAGATTGGGTGATATCAAGGTCACACCGGTGCTGCCTTCCTGTGAGGATCATTACTAATTCATAACTTTTCGAACGACTAAAGGACTTTTTTGTGTTTTATCCATTATTAAAAAATGCTGGCGCAGTTATTTATTTATATGTATACCTTCTTGCAACATAAAAACATTAGCATGCTAAATTTTAAAACGCATTGACAAAGTTTATTATGATGAGTCGTGCCATCTAATACTAATAAGAAAAATAAAACTTAATATTCCAAAGATGGACTGACATTTTAGGCAAACCAAATCGTTACTTTGGAACATTGTTACTGGTATCCCTACATGGATTCTTTTTAATTCTGCCTGAGGCTTGACCGTTGCAAAATTCATTGTTATCGAAAATAATGACATCAAAGTCGACAGAGCTTTTAGAGATAAACTTTAATTTTAACCGTGGCTTCTAGCTTCATATAATACAATAGTAATTTAAGATAAGAGTTAAATAAGTGCCTATTGTATCTATTATCTAGACTTCAAGGCTAATAACATTATAACAGTTGGTCCATTACAATACTTTTCTGCTTATACATTGCCTAACCCCTAAATGACAATAAAATTAAGTTTATGACGAAAAATAACTTAAAAAATTACTTTATTTATTAACTCGTGGTTGGTCGGATGCGGGAAGCCGTCTGGGTAGGTACTACCGCTTTACCAGTTGTCTGCTGCCAAGCAGTATTGCGCAAGCATTTATAAATCGGATCACCAAAAAATTACAGTCTCTAGGTATATGAGGCACATGATACGCGATATTTATACAAAAGTTGAACCACAAGCAGTCGCAAGAGGAAAATTGCACCATGACTGAACGGAAACGGTGACTAAGCGGCAGTTGATGCTTATCACAAGCTTGGATTATACACCACGTAGGTCATTAAGGTCAAAGCCACTACATTAGAACGAAACCCAAAAAGGATGTTTTTTGTTTTTATTTTGGTGTGATTTTTTTTATGACAGCTATATGGCTACGCACGGTTTTTGCATTCAGTCAGTGTGAAATAATTATAATAACGATTCTTATTTAATTACATAATGCTTCAAGTTGTATTGAGAGTTAACAGCTACTTGCAAAACCGTCTAGACTCTGGTTTTCCCTGCAGTCCCCCTGTGTTTTAGTAAAATGGTGAAATTATAGGTCAACATGAAGTTCCTACGGACCTCGTGGGAGAAAATTAAATTCAATGACTGAATGAATAAAACATCAAATTATAGTCATAGATAAATTAATCACACAGTTATATTTACACTCTTAAAGTTTAATTTGCCTAAATCATAGAGCCTACTCTTACACTAATTAGACATTGATGTCAACACTTTTTAGGGTTTCGTACCCAAAGGGTAAAACTGGAACCTACAGTTAACCCAGTCGGTAGAAAAATTAACAAAGTCATTTTCTTGTTTGTCTGTCTGTCGTTCCGGGTGGAATTTTGCAACTCAAACTGCGAGCACTTCCCGATTAACTATCCAGCTGAAACTTTCAGGGTAGTTCACAACTCGATAACAATGCTTTCTAAGCCTATTTATTGGCATGCAATGCTGATCAAACCTCAAAAAGCGCATAAAAACGTGGGTTACCAACATTTTTTTATAATCTGTCACTTTTTTATTCAAAAAGTTTTTTTTATTTGATTCCTGTATAAGTTGGTAAGTAGGTATATAAACCATTTAGTTAGGCTACGAGGAAACGCCTTTATGGCTTCTCACAGCTTTGCAATTTGCCAGTACAGTGTTACCAGGGCCAATTTTTGTAAAATGGGAGGTTTACCAAGAAAAATCGGGAGATGTATGATGACAAAATTAAAAATTTGAAATCGAGAGACTATTATTTAACATAATATCCTAATACTTCTTTTCTTGGGGGAAAATTTTCCACACACGTTCTACTTTCCGAGATACAATCTTTTTTTTTAAATTTTCATCTACCACAGGTCCAAGTTGCATTCAATTTCAATGATTCAAGGCTTTTTTTCGTATCATTGACCTAGCAACAGTATGCTAGTCTGTCGCTATAGTTTGTCTAAACTAAAGCCTTCGAAACCGTTCAAACTTACCAACATAACAAAATAAAAACCTACGATGAACCTGAATTTGTCTTACGTTGCATTCAGGGGTTGCTTACGAATGCCTCCACATTTATTTGCTTGTATAAATTTATGATAAGTACCTACTGTAAAGGAAATTTAGATTATTTTTAGTAAATGTAAATATAGGTAGTCCAGTCATTTGGTAGTTTTAACTGGAAAGTTTTCCGGGAGTTTTGAAAATTGGTAATTTTATAGATTTAGATATGCTCTTTCCAACTTTGCCACCTCGTATTTTTTCCGCTCGCGCCGTCATATTGGAAAAATGGCGCCTCCAAAACTCCCGAGAACTTTCTAGGTAACTACCTACTAATTTTCGAACCAAATGACTGTACTAATAGCAGTGTGTAGGTACATATTTGATGATTGACTTATTCATGTCATTGTCTTATATGATATGATATGATATGATATGATATTTATAAAAACGAAAGAAAGTATTATATTTTTTCAAACTATCAATTAAAAACTACGTAAGACAAGGCGGTATTGTACTAGAGACTTAAGCCTGCCCAAACGGGCGAATTATAAAAAAAAACACATAACTGTAGACAGTGGCGTAGCTACCGGAGGGCTAGACGGGGCAGTGCCCCGAGGCCTCCAAGCCACGGGAGCCCCTCGGACTCTGACTTAAAAACTATAAATGGAACTAGTGAAAATATCTCCCTCATTCGGAATATAAATAAACCAGAGTTCGGAACGCGGCGAATACGAAACAAACAATTTTAAATAGTTAAGTTGGGCCCTAGTTTATTTTATTATTATTCCTGTTATCCTGTTATTTTATTTATTAAATATTTGCATGTCACTAAAATTGACTATGTGTTTTGGATCCAATCGTATTTAAAATAACATAACATAACATAACATAATAATTTATGTACCAACATGTACTGCAAATAAATGATTTCATTTCATTTCATTTTTTGCCCCAGGGCCTTTGGTTACCTAGCTACGCCACTGACAGTAGGTATACTTCCTAGTCTGTGTAACAAAATAAGTAGCGATACGTGTACTGTTGTGTGGCACCTCTTGGTTGTTATAAAAAAACAACTTTTAGGCACACACAAACATTTATTTTTGTTTCCACTATTTTTAACACACGATAGGGACTACTTCCATCCACAGTATAAAAAATACTTTGCAGCTATTCTACCTGACTGCTTATTCCAGGCTGACCGGCGGGCCTAGGGCCAGGTCCGTAGTCAGGTCGCTTGAGAGCAATTAAGGAAAACGCCTTGAATACTAAAATTTACCGGTTTATATAGGTAGATATATTGCTGACAGCGATTTAATTAGTGTTGGGGGTTCGCCCCTAGGTCAGCAATATTGCGATGCGTAACAGTAGAAAGAAAGAAAGAAAAAAAGAAACAATTTATTTTTGACAAAACTGCACACAACAAACAATGCACATACACATGTGCAGCAGGACAGAAAAAAACAAACAGTCACAGCGTGTGTATGGAGATCGCTGCCGTGTACAGTGCAGTCAAAAAAGGGTCTGTGCTCAGCATAATGTTGTGAAGAATCCACAACGCTGGTTTTCAGCACAGGCCCTTGGTGACGCACGAACTTGTTATGTTAAACAACGAAAATAAATAAATAATTGGACATACAGTTACAGCGCTATAAAATACTCAATATGTAAAGTTCTATAAAAGTGTATAACATTATTAATAGTGTAAAAATAAAATAAAATAAATAAATATATAATGCCTATAATGAAGTTGATTTACTATTACAGTACTACAGAATGGATAAAATAAAATACACAGTAGAATAAGTAAACAGAAACAATAACAATACCCGTACGTAACCTACTCGTAGTCTAGGTGACCTAGGTATAAAGCCAGACAGTTAGAATGAAGAAAAATCTAGCTTTCGTGTGAATTAGTTCCACACAACTGCAATACAGCACAAAATTTCAACACTCGAAATCAAAATTTAGAAAACAAGGACAATACTTACTATAATATAGTTTTTTTTTATACATTATTGGCTTACGTTTGACCACTATCACACCCGATGATAAGCGACGATGCGGTCGACGATGTAGCACGCTTGCCAAGATAGTACCTGTTCACTTGAGATTTGAAGATTCCTAGATTATAAGTATCGGGAAAGATTGACTCCGGCAGGGAGTTCCACTAGTTTGCAGTGCGCATAATGAAAGTGGAAGCAAAGCGCTTAGTGCGCGCAGGAGGTATGTCCACCCTATAACGGTGGCGCGTTGCCGTTCGTCTCGTAGTCCGATGATGAAACGGGGACGGGGAATTAATTGGTGCAATTCCGACGCACACTCGCCGAAATGCATCCGATAAAAGACCGATAGACTGGCCATTTTGCGTTGATGTTCAAGACTGTGGAGTCTCGACGCGTCGTCGCCAATGAGTCTCTTGGCTCGTCTTTCGATTGCCTCTAGTGCTTCAAGCTGGTACTTTTATTTATTTATTTTATTTATTTACTTAGCTGATCAATCCCAAAGGTGAGAGCAGTACTCTATACACGACCGGACTTGTGCTTTGTAGAGATTTAGCAGCTGTTCCATAGTATTACAATCCTTAAAAACTGTGACTAGGTCTACTAGGCACTAGACGTAGGAAAACGTTTTTTTTTAAACTAGAAAATAGACCTAGACTTACTAGTCTAACAAAAAAACGCCAAAAAAAACATAAAAAAACGTATTCCTGAAGAAGTAGGAATAAAACAAATATATTAAAAAGAAATAAGAAATTAAAAAATAAATTGCACATAACGATAAGGCCGCCCATTGTTCTACCACTATTATTTGTAACTATAAACTTCTGTTTCCTGTTTTGGTGATCAATAAAGTATTATTGTATTGTATTGTATTGTATATTGCTACTTTTAGTTACTACTACAAAAAAAATATGTTCCTACTTCTGGTTACTACTAGAAATAGGAATATATTTTTTTATTCCTACTTCTTCAAGAATACGTTTTTTATGTTTTTTTTGGCATTTTTTTGGTTGTTCTAGTTTTAGCCATCGCACCGGGTTAAATAAATTTGAGACATTACAATACATTTCATAAAGATTCCGTCTGTGAAAAAATGTAAGAATGCGTTTGGATTTCGTTTTATTCAGACTACAATGTCATTGTAACAATAACGAGTTTTCCGAGCCATTCCTCGAATACCCCGGTATGAATGGGCCTTTATAGCTGGCTGATTAAAAACAAAGAGCGGTGGTGTCTAGATCCTGAAATTTTAATTTAGGATGTACGCACAAGACGTCATCATCATCATCATCATCAGCCCATCACGTTCCCACTGCTGGGACACGGGCCTTCTCTCATAGAGAGAGTATGGGCCATAATCCACCACGCTGTGTGCGCCCAGTGCGGGTTGGTGGATGTCACATGTCCTTGACTTTTTGTGAAAAATTCTTGGACGTGCCGGTTTCCTCACGATATTTTCCTTCACCGTTTTTAGAGCGAGTGTTAAATCCGCACATAACTTAAGAAAGTCAGTGGTGCGGGGCCAGCGGGTTCGAACTCGGGTGCGTCGGATCGAAACTCGCACGAGCTCCCACTGAGCCACACTCGCTCACAAGTTGTGCGCGGCCAAAATTCACCAATAGACAATAAAATATGTATTCGGCGGGAAGTGGAGAGTGACCGACATGGCCGACTGTTGTCCTGAGACAATAACAGGGACCGGCTCGACATGCCTCGAAGCACGTTAGCGCTAAGATGTAAATACCATACAAACGGTCACCCATCCAAGGTATGAACGTGACGTTGATTAACCTAGAAGATCTATAGACAATAAAATAAATTTAAATCAAAATCCGTTTATTAGATTCAGATTGTAGGTAGGTAGGTATATAAAATACCGACGTAGCCCATAGGATAAGGTAGCTGAAGTGGCAATAGGCTGGTCACATCTCTCGAAGGACGGACAACCGCTGAATAAGACGTGAGTGGAGACCGCGAATCGGCAAACGTAGTGTAGGACGCACACCGGCTAGATGGAGCGACGACCTGCGAAAGGCGGCCGGAAGAAACTAAATGAGAAGAAGCGACCGGGCTCACTAGCGTTCATTATGAGAGGCCTATGTCTAGCAGTGGACGACTGCAGGCTGATGATGATGATAATAATAAAAATAATAGGACAAGCTTAGCATGTACATTGACTTGGCCCACGAGGTAACCGCCATGTAGGATGTTGACTCGACGATCATTTTCCCGATAGTTGTTTCGGTGAACCGCCTTATAGCGCAGATTAAAATTTCAAGAGACTCTCGCTAGACGGTTAAATTAAGGGTCAGATGCAGAAGGCAGTACTCTTTGACACTGCACGTGTCAGGAGGTTCCTCACTCTGCAGACCTAACCACCGGTAGTTTGGGCCCTGCCCTGCTGCAGGTGGCACTGTAAGCTAAGGTTTTTTATAGCATTGTTGTATATATCACTACCTGACCCGCCGAACTTCGTACCGCCGTTTTTAAATATTAGCTATTTTTTTTATATTTACGTACAAACCTTCTCCTCACAATAACGAACACGTAAAAGAAATAATTTATCCAATTTGGTGCAGTCGTTTGGAAGTTATATGCGTGTACAAACATTTCGGTGATTCATTTTTATTTATATAGATTTTTTTATACAAATGTTGTAAAAAAACTAACCCTAAGAAGGAAAATAAATCTCTGCATAATAATAATAAATAATTATGATATGAAACATCAGTTTTTTCAGCTGTTAGCAGTCAAATAGTAGAAGTATCTCAGTAAAAAAAAGAAAAAAAATAAAAAATATGAAAGAAAAGAAAAGAAGTATCTCATATTAATATATTATATAGCAATAAACAGACTTTGCTTTCTGGACATCAAGTGGGTAGGTAGATACAGGGAATTTTAGTCAAGGTCAGGGTGCTAAAATGATGTCATCGCAGGCGCTATATTTTTAGTTTGTTAAGATGGCACCCGACTTCCTTGAACACCAAAATTATTTATAGTCCTCCACTAGAAACTAGATCCATAAATTATTATCGAATCCGGTTCAAATCCAAATTTATTATGTGACATTGACATTTACACAAAGCCTGTGACATTTTCATTAATATTTTTTGTTAACTAAATGACATTTATGTTTAGTGACAATACATTTTGCTGTCAAACTTAACAAGGTTCATTAGCGGATTTGCCAGAAGAAGACCGAGGAAGACCAGTGACACAGTTTCAAACAGAGGAAGACCAGTGACACAGTTTCAAAGTTGAACCTTCTCAAGTGTGTCTCGCGACACATTTGCACTTAGTCGCGCTTAGACCACAGTCGTGAACACTTGTGCCTTACGTGGTCGTACTTTCAACAAAAACTCATTAAAGATACCTGCGTGCTTGTTTAGAAAGTGTTATAATCACTTAGGAAAGTAAAATAAGTCACATGGGATTACTTTCCACTCGTAGGTATGAAATATCTATGATTCTTGCTCCACCATGTTTGTGAGAGCGAGTTAGCCAATGGAAAAAGAAGTGAGAGACACGATACGCGATATTATTCGATAGAAGTTTAGTTACGTCTCGCTCGCATGCATTGACTGGCGCCTATAGCCATCCTTGTTATACACACTGCCTACTTGTGTAGTCGGAGAGTTTCGCAATAATTCGTGCGCCGTCGGTCTAAGACACTGTAATGTATTCTGTGCCGCAGCGAACCCAAGCTTTTAGATAACAATATTAGCGCGTCACTCGTCTTCCTCTATTTGAAACTGTCATTGGTCATACTATTTTTTTTATGTAACTGTATGACGAGACGAGCTGGTCGTTTGCCTGATGGTAAGCAATACGCCAGCCCATAACAATAACAGCACCACCCAGAACTTTGTTTTGCAAAATCCTGCGCGGCGCTGCACTACACTCGTCACCCTGAGACAATTAGCTATAGGGTTGGATGACATCAAAGTTCATAAGATCTTTATTCAGTTTTCGCATCACAGACGCACTTATGAACGTCAATTATTACAATGACTCTACCACCGTATCGGAAAAAGAATCACTACTCAGAAGATACCGCAAGAAACTGAGGGACAATATTTTTTAAGAACTTTTGTTACAATATTTTATGTTTGATTTTGACAATATTATGCTTATGTGTCAGTTGGCTACTTGGCAGAAGCGGAATGTTCCATGCATCTTTTTCTTCTATGTCATCAAAATATGGACTGGACAAAACTATCGAAATCTCAAAAGCGCAGCGTGGAATTGCAAGAAATATTGCCTACTGATGTCCTAACTTCAATATTAAAATGGCACCCGAAGATGATTATGATGAAACCGCGGGTAAAACCGCGAGGCGCAGCTAGTAATATCATAAATGCGAAAGTAACTCTGTTACCTTTTTACGACTAAACGGCTAAATCAATCTTGATGAAATTTGGCACAGCCTGTAACCGGAGAAGGACATACGATAATCTTCACTCCAATTTAACACGTGGTTCTCTGGGGATCGCGATATAAATGAATCCCACCAAAGGTTGTCGGGAAGAGATAGCTTATTAGCGATAAGAGCGCCCATTGTACTAACCAAATGTTTAAGTTCTATTTGTATTTGTTCTTGTTATGTTTTTGGTGTACAATAAAGCGTTATCAATCAATCAATCCCACGCGTACGGAATAGCGCGGGGGCAGTGAGATCAGTTTCTAGTAAGTCCAGGAAAACAATTCAGCAGATGCATTTTTGTACAAAAACTTTCCAGTAGCGGGAATCGATCCGCAAACCTCCTGTGAACTGATATATCAAACCACTTCACCATAGAGGCTGTATCTAAAACCAGTTGATCATCATCATTATCATCAGCCCATTACGTTCCCACTGCTGAGACTCGAGCCTTCCCTCGTAGAGGGAGTATGGACCATAATCCACCACGCTGGCCTAGTGCGGGTTGGAAGATGTAACATGTCCTTGAATTATTTGATACATTCTTGGACATGCCGGTTTCCTCACGATGTTTTCCTTCACCGTTTTTAGAGCGAGTTTTAAAACCGCACATAACTTAAGAAAATCAGTGGTGCGGGGCCAGCGGGATTCGAACTCGGGTGCGTCGGATCGAAAGTCGCACGTGCTCCCACTGAGCCACAGTAGCTCTCAAACCAGTTGATAATGTTGACCAAATAATGCGCTTCCGATTTTGCCGTGATCTTTCGTCATTGTTTTGCTTTCTCTACATAAAAGTCTCGACGAAAGTTACAATGCCCGTCTCTTCTGTTTCACAATGACAGTTATATTATTGTATTATTTTTAAAAGGTGCATTTATATCGAATTCAAAGAGAGGAAATAGGCTTAGGGAGAAAGTAGTCAGAATAAAATTATGTCTGCGGACCAGCTCCTTTACTCATATGTCCCGCTAGCGCCAATCGTATATCGTGTTGAGCTGAAATTAAGGTAAAAAGCTTTCTAGTACCACAGAATACTAAGGGACAGAAGCATCACTCCGCAAAGAAATTTAAACAAATAGCGACACTTGCTGTGACGCAATAAAATTCAATTCAGCTCGCGTAGTTCTGCATACCTACTAGTCATATTAATCTACAGAGCGCCTCTCTTTCTATCGCATAGCTCTTATCTCTTCTGACGCGGCACGTGTAACGACGCGCGACCCGCCGTCGGTGTCCGGCGATGTACTTGATCCGTGCGTAAAGACCTCGGTCTAATTATTGTCGGTTCAGGTAAGAAATCGAATTAATCTCGTTAATTTATACCAAAATAAGATAACTTCATGTTGAGATAAACTTAATTAAACAATATATGGCATCATATGACATTGTCGCAAAAAATGTACACCCTAATTTGAGCTCAACACGATATACGATTGGCGCGTAAGGGACATATGGGTATGGGGGCTGATGGTTTGATGTAGGTACGTCAAAAGTCAAAAGTTAGTGATGTCAACAAGCTTTGACATCACGGACTGTCATGCCAAAAAAGTGCAGGCCGCTTCTCGAGACATGCCGCACTGAACGATATCATACGCCGGTCCCTTGCCACCGTCAACGTGCCAAGTCTACTTGAGCCGACTGGTATTGCAAGAGACGATGGCAAGAGACCGGACGGTATGAATTTGATTCCATGGAAGATGGGCCGGGTGCTGGTATGGGATGCAACCTGTTCAGACCCGCTGGCCCCTTCCCATCTACATGGAACCAACAACAGAGCTGGTGCGGCTTGTGAAGCGGCTGAAAAAGCTAAAGCATACAAATACAGGGGTCTAGGCTCCGTATATGATTTTGTCTCATTCGGTGTCGAGACCCTTGGTCCGTGGGGTCCTAGCGCTGTAAAGCTTTTTAAAGAAATAGCAAAAAGGTTAGTCACATCACATCACAGGAGACCGAAGAGCTGGCAGCTACTTCGGACAAAGAATTAGTCTAGCTATTCAAAGGGGGAACGCTGCCAGTATCTTCGGAACCTTGCCTAAAGGGACTTCTTTTAATAATATATTTTAGTATTATATTTATTAAGGATTTTAGTTTTAGTTTCATGTTATTAATATATATAATAAAGAATTTTACGATAAAGTCAAAATATATTTGTTTAATATGCACTTTTAAACGCTTTATACGCGTAATACAAATCAACTAAACTTACGTTAAAAATTGAACCTTAAGTTATCATGACTTTGAAAAAAGGAAGGCATGTTTACCCATTTCTTTCCTATAGGTACTCAAATTAATAGTTAGTCTTCGTTGCTCAAATTTAAGTCCGGACCCAGAAAAGAAATGCGAAAACTGACTCTAACGGTGCATCAGAAATACACCTGCTAACCCGTTAGAGAAGATAGCACCTAGAAACCTTGCGGGGATGTCTAAACAGACATTAAAAATAGTTTCAAATTTAACAACGAACTTAAGTATAAATTATAATTAACAACATGTCAAACTAAAAGTGCGAATGAGATGTCCTATCGACATAGTATCAGTAACAGAAAAAATATGATGTCTAACGGATTATTGAAAATCCGCTCTTGGTCACATATCACATAAAAAGAATGACCAAAGTTGCCCAATGGCGTCGATTCTGACCTAAAAGAGTACCCTACCATAAAGTTCATTCATTTGTTTTCAGTGAACATGATGACGTCACGGACCGTTCAACCGTGAATGGGACGACCTTTTTGTAACCAGTTTTTACTTTGGGTTTTTTTAAATTATAGGTGACACGGTATAAAGGTAGGTAAACAGACCTCTTTGTATTTTTTAAGCAACCCATTTACTAATATTTAATTATAAATTGTAAAATAATTATTATAAAAATACACCTAAATTAAATTTATGATAAATATTTTTTTATTTTTACAGACTTCAAAAAAAGGAGGAGGTCCTCTGTTTGATTGTATTTTTTTGTTCTTTATTTTTTTTATGTTTGTCATAACTCCATCATTTATGAACCGATTTGGAAATTTCTTTTTGCGTTGGGTTTAGTATAGCTACGAAGTGGTCCCATATAAATTTCATCGATATTTGACCTTGGACTTCAAAGATACATTGAAGTCGGTTTTTGTATTTTTTAAATTAATTGATAGATACATGAGTTAAATTCCCCAATAAATGATCTAAAAGACGATGGAAACCGCATCAATTTTAATTTGACATTGAATGCATTAGCGTGCAGTAAAGTGTGTTATAGGAAATATTAAACCACATAAAGTTAATATATACATAATAGGTATAGGTATATTATGCAAGCCTAATTATAAAATATATACTTAAGTCATTACATAAATAAAAAGATATATACCAGCAATAATCCACGTATTACAACCACGGCCAGATCCTACCACTCCAAAGCGCATAAGCGGGTTTCATCATGATGTTTTTCTTAACCGTTTTAGAGCGAGCGTGCAAAATCTACACTTAAAAATATATATTACATATACCTATATTATATACTAGCTGACCCGGCGAACTTTGTTCCGCCTTAAAGGCAATAAATAAGCAGTTTTTTTTTTTAATTGGAAAAAATACAAAAAAAATTAAATACCTACATTAATCATTCATAATTATTTCAGTATTTTATTAAATAGGTTGCTCTTCATTTAAGTACCTTGTGATACACGACATTTTTTGATTTATTATCAGGCGCAAAAACAAACAACGCAGATGGTCTTCCGACCCGTGAACATGCCACGTATAATTGACCATGGGAAAAACATGAATGTTCTAGATTTAAACCACAAACTTTTAAGGATTGGCCTTGTGATTTGTTGGTGGTCATGGCAAATGCAAGACGTATCGGAAATTGAAGTCTTTTAAATTCAAACGGCATATCGGTTGGGATCATCGGTATCCTCGGAATGAGAACTTCCTCACCTTTGAATTTTCCTATCATTATCGTAGCGTAAATTACATTGTTCATTAATTTTCTAACCACTAAACGCGTACCGTTGCACAGTTTTGGTTGGTTTATGTTTCGAAGCATGATTACTACGGAGCCAACCTTTAGGCGTAAATTGTGAGGTGGTAAGCCAGGCACGTCCAAAGAGTTTAAAAATTCAATTGGATAGTTGGTGGCTTCATCTTCATTTGTGACGCAGTCAATAGATTTGAATGAATGCATTGTTCCAATGATCTTATTTTGAATTATGTAGTTTAGGTCATCTACATCTTCTATTCTTAGCCGCTAAAATTGCTCGCTCACTCAACCATTCATTATTTTTGTAGTTTGAAATAATTTCTGGAAATACATTGTTGATAAGTTCGTCTTTTGATGAGACAAAATTACAGAAATTATTTGGAAATGATATTAATCCGCTCGATTCATCGACAGGTACTTGACCATTACCGATAGTCAGCAATTGCTCCGAGAAATCTTCAGCAGATGTATCATTAAGGAATGTAACTCTCATGTTTGTTGTCAGTTGCAGTTTCTTCACATAGCGCCATAGATTTGACGATTTGAGGCAAGCGTTTATTTCGTTGGCAGCCGTAGATCTTGGAATTACTGGCAGTATTTGGCGGAAATCGCCAGACAGTAAAATCATTGCTCCTCCAAAACATCTCGAGTCATTGCGTAAATCTTTTAATGTTCGGTTAAGTGCTTCTAATGCACGTTGATGCGCCATTGTGCACTCGTCCCAGAGAATATCGCTAAAACTTTGCCCATTGCTGAGTGTTTTGCAATATTAATAGCTGTCATTTTCGTTTTGTTATTCCAAGTCTGATTCTTTTTTGTTATACCAAGTTTTATAATGACTGACGTTTCATGTCAAGTCACACGGGAATGCTGATAAAAAGTAAAAAAATAAAATAAAAATAAATAAAAAAAAAGTAAAAAAAAAAGTAAATAGATAAAAAGTATCCTATGTCCTTCTCCTGGCTCTAAACTACCTCCCTGCCAATTTTCAGCTAAATCGGTTCAGCCGTTCTTGATTTATAAGTGGAGTAACTAACACGACTTTCTTTTATATATAGAGATTATATAGGAATATATTATATATTATTTCAAGATATATGTATTGCATGCTTATCTCATTTTACGTTAGGTTATCTTTGTGGTAGTTTTTAATCATCCCTTACAATAATTGTTACTATGAAGGAAAATTATTTTCCTTCATGGCTACTTAGCATGCTAGCGTCATAACTACCAACCATCACAAGTAGGGCACTTAGCAATCACATTTGAAGTTACACAATATACCTTTGTAGAAACCATCGCAATTAGCTTTATCTATCTAATTAATAATTTGGAGCATCCTGTTGTTTTAGAAATGGTTTCTAATTACATAATAACGATGAAGAATAGATTGAAGTGATATAAAAGTAAGTAGGTACTTCAATTCAAAAGATATTTATTAAATAGGCATAAAAATGCACTAATAAACGTCATATACACAAAGGCTTTTAGTGTCACGTTCATCTTACAAACAGCCATGGAGCGGAACGCATTGCCAACGTTTGTGTTTCCTGACAACTACAACCTGGGAGTCTTCAAATCGAGAGGGAACAGGTATCTTCTAAGCGTGTTACATCTTAGACCGCATCATCGCTTACCATCAGGTGAGATAGTGGTCAAACGCAAGTCTATAACCAGTAAAAAAATACAACTCAATTAAAATGCCTTAAAAACTGTAACTATATACCTACTATAACTGACTTTGAAAAAAGGTTATGCATGTCTACCCATATCTTTCCCATACTTTAGATTGCAGTCCGGGCTCAGAAAAGAAATGCGAAAACTGACTCTACCAGTGCTTTGGAAATACGCCCGCTAGAGAAGATAGCGCCAAGAAACTCTGCGGGGATTTCAGTTTTTTCGGGGATGTCATTTTAATAGGTTCTTAGTTACCCAGCTCCGCTTGGGTGCAATTATACATTATACAAGCGTGGCGCTTACCATTAGGCGGACGACTAGATCGTCTCGTTGCTCAATTAAAAATTAAACGTTCGCAGAAAAAACACGCAACTTGACGAGAAGACTTTTCGGAGATTAAAAAAAATATACAAATGACTCATCTTGATAACCTTTTTTAAGTAGTCCAGTATAATGTCAGATCTCTGCAGCCTCGAGTGCAAAGAAAACGACGCAAATGAGAACCGACGCAGCCATTTCAGAATACAGACTGACTCTTTGTCAAACCACAACGGTTTATCTATCGGATAAAATTCTGCTAAGACACGAACGCAAGAATATATTTTTATGAAGCATTAACGAATGCTAAGCGAATAAAGTAAAATGTAATAATCCCCCGGCACAAAAAACTAATAAATACAGTACTATTAAAGTATTCTGTGTGAATACTAAAAAACAGCTGAACCGATTTTGATTAATTGTGAGCCACCGCTAGAAAACCTGCTATCAAATTTAAAAAACCGCATCTAAGTCATTTCACCCGTTTAAGACCTACGGTGCCACAGACAGACACACATAGTGGTCAAACTTTTAACACCCCCTCTTTTTGCATCAGGGGTGAAGAACTCAAACAAGGGTTTTCTATAATTTTAATAAAATATGTATGTACGTCATTAATAAATACTTATTAATAAAATATGTAATGGGGGAGACCTTTGCCCAGCAGTGGGATCAAATAGGTTAATTAAAAAAAATGTAGTAGGTTTACGTCACGCTTAATACGGTAAAATAAGGGAAAAATCGACCCTCGCCTTGGTGACCACCGTAGCTCAATTGTGCAGAGCACTTCGATGCGGGTTCAAGTTCCAATATGCCCCCCTACCCATATGTCCCTCAAGCGCCAATCGTATATCGTGTTGAGCTCAAATTAAGGTATAGCTTCTCTGCGACTAATGAGATACCGACTAATTATTGTCGATTCAGACAAGAAATCGAATTAATCTCATTAATTTATACCAAAATATGTTAACCACAAGTTGAGATAAACGTAATGGGACAATAAATGGCATCCTGAAATATTGTCGCAGTGAATCTATACCCTAAACTGAGCTCAACACGATATACGATTGGCGCTTGAGGGACATATGGGTACGGGGGCTGGAGGTCGTATTTTTTCTTTCCGGAAAACCTCGTAAGAATATAAGCAACGAATATTCCTACGTAGGTACAAATGAATAAGTATTTTCTCCTCAAGAACTAATGTAACTTTCCTTTTTCTTTCGTTCTTCATTCCTTCCTTCCTCCTACTATACTTCCTTCCGTCCTTGATGCCATCCTTCCTTCCTTCCTTCTCTTCGCCGCGTCGTTTCAGTTTTGCTACAAATTCAATATTCTAGTAGCTATTGAAAACTAGACCGATTTTAATAAAACATGAAGTCGATAAAATATGACCCAGTTTAGAAGATTTATTAATATACCTATATTTTTCTAGGTAAATCTGTGCCCCGCGGTTTCACCCGCGGTTTCCCGGGATAATATATAACCTAAGCTTTATTATATTATGTATTTATCGTGTGTATAATATAGTATTAGCACATAATACTAAGGGACAGAAGCATCACTCCGCAAATAAATTTAAACAAATAGCGACTCTTGCTATGACGCAATAAAATTCAATTCAGCTCGCGTAGCGTTGCATACCTACCAGTCATATTAACCTGCAGAGTGCCTCTCTTTCTATCGCATAGCTCTTATCTCTTCTGACGCGGCACGTGTAACGACGCGCGACCCGCCGTCGGTGTCCCGTGTCATGAGCGCACTCCGCACTGTAGGTACGAAGCTACAAGTACATAGCCGGACACCGACGGCGGATCGCGCGTCGTTACACGTACCGCGTCAGAAGAGATAAGGCCTATGCTATAGAAAGAGAGGTGCTCTGTAGGCTAATATGACTGGTAGGTATGCAGTGCTACGCGAGCTGAATTGAATTTTATTGCGTCATAGCAAGAATCGCTATTTGTTTAAATTTCTTTGCGGAGTGATGCTTCTGTACCTTAGTATTCTGTGGTTATACAAAAATAAGTTTAGTCTATATGAAGCTCGGTCTCAATTAGTCGTTACATGTAACTACTTGTCAAATAGGTACCTAATCATACCCAACTTTGGAGGGCAAAGCTGTCTACAAGGTAAGTTTAACTAAAATAAGGGCGTAAAAGTTATTCCCTCTGAGTATTTACCAATGGATACTCTAAGCAGAATCGGAGTAAGCATGCCAGTGTCTTTAAAAAGTCACAAGTATACCTACATTTTATAAAAAAAACAACATCTTCGAAGTCCAAGGTCAAATATTGGTGAAATTTATATGGGACCACTTCGTAGCTATACTGAACCCAACGCAAAAATAATTTTCCAAGTTGGTTCATAAATGACGTAGTTCTGAGGTAAAAAACATAAAAAAATATCGAACAGAGAACCTTCCCCTTTGGAAGTCGGTTAAAAAAATAGGCACAAAAAATGCACTTTTAAACGTCATCTTTTCCATACTCAAATTAAAGTCCAAGCCCAGAAAAGTCCAGATAAGTCTCCACAAGCAGCACCCGTTCACGAGTATGACTTGTGGAACAGCCATCACCCCCTGAACCATATTAGAGGGAAGAATACACAGATCAAATAAAGACATTTGAGTGAGCATGACTGTTTCGAGCGAAGTTTTGCAGCTTTGCTATCGCTCTAATACAACGACAATATAATACAATACAATACAATCTCCGCATAGCAAATACTTTTTTAATACAATAATACTTTATTGAGTTGTAATACCACCCACCAAACAAAGCCATGCCGTCAAGCGACCTAGTCGTGTTTCGGGATGATGTTCGGTAGTCTGAGCAGCCGCTCAACTGCCGTCTCTCTCTAGATCTATGTGCTCCATCTTAGGCCACATCATCGCTTCACAACAGGCGAGATAGTGGCCAAACATAGATCTATTAGGTGTAAAAAATATATGTATATTATATATATACATATATTTATAATTTAATATGCAGTTGTTTCAAAAAACCACCGTCCTTCCATGTTAGTTCTTTCTGTTCAAAGGTTGTTGAAAGAGATCGCTTTGAGCGATAAGACCGCCTATTGTTATGCTGATTACTGTGAAAAATTGTTTTTCATGTACCTATTTTTAAGGTTTCTAACAGTAAAGTGTTTATCTATCTATCTATCTTCTCGATATCATCGTTGCCATCTCCTTTGCTATACACTCAACGTGAATAACTTAACTGGCTTAACCAGTCTAGCTAATCTTGCAGGTCTAGATCCAGTCTAGTCAGTGCTATTATTTATTCTGTGGTCTAGGAGACGTAATAGTGGAAATGTACTGAACACATTCCGTGGAGTCACAGAAAAAAAAAGTATACGAAATACAAACACTATGCCATGGTGTAACTTCTGGTAGCTTAGGATTAGTTTAGGAAAAAAACTTGAATTGTGACAAAAATATATATAGGTATTTCACTGGTGGTAGGTTTCTCGTATGCGAGAGGCCATCTGGGTGGGTACCACCACTTTGCCAGTTATTCAGCCGCCAAGCAGTATTGCGCGAGCATTACTGTGTTTCAGTTTGAAGGGCTTTGTAGCCAGCGAAATTACTGGACATTATGAGACTCAACCGCTAATTGTCTCAGGGTGACGAGCGCAGTGCAGCGCCGCGCAGGAATTTGCAAAACAAAGTTTTAGGTGGTGCTGTTATTGTTATGGGCTGGCGTATTGCTTACCATCAGGCATACGACCAGCTCGTCTTATCATTCAGTTACATAAAACATATATATAATATAAAAAAACATTTATAATGAAAGGAAATGGGCTTATTAGGAAAAAACTGCAAAGCTGATGTACGCCCAGAACAAAGAACTGACGAAAACGGCACGGATAGACATCCGTGTCTGCGTCCGGTCTGTGGACAGGCAGAGCAGACGGGGATTTTAGCGAGTTCATTTCTTTATTGTGTTAGTTATATGAAAAGAAAAAAGTTATTTGACGACCATTGACGACCACAAAGGCCGTCAAATAACTTTTTCTTTTTCTATTTTCAGTATTTTTTATTTAACTCTGTAAGCAATACGCCCACCCATAACAGTAACAGCACCTCCCTGAAGTTGGTTTTACAAAATCCTGCGCGGCGCTGCGCTGCGCTCGTCACCCTGAGACAATTACCAGTTAAATATCATAAAATGTATGTATATAAGTACATATTATAAATTTTTATTTAGTTAAGTTTCCATTAGTTTAATTTTTAATTTATTTAACCTACTGTAAGTGTTTTTACAAATAGTTTTTATATTTCGTAAATAAATCGGTCATGTCGGAGGGCTCCGGGCGGTTCTCCGACAAGGCCACATGAGAGGAGACAGGAATGAACCTACTAGGTTCAGTAAACTGTGCGCTTATTGAACCATAGCCCATTGTCGGTCACAAGTAACAACGCTTATTGTAATAAACCAGTATATTGTAAAATATCCGATTGTTCACCGTGGAAACACATTGTTGGCTAACACAATTAAATATGTAAAAATCTTTTGTCATTTTAGAAATGTTAATTCAGGGAAATTTTCAATTTGGAGACCGATTGACCCTCAGAACGAATACAAATTTTGTTTAAAAGTTCTTTGGAAAAAGACGCATGAACAAAAGGTACATACCAACGAAATGAAGATGCTTAGATGGGCGGGAGGTCGCCCGCCATCGACCTGGTGGTCAAACATAAAAAGAGACCTCAAGCTAAGAAAACTAAATATTACTACGTAAAGAAGCGACACATATATGGCGATATAGAACCGATAACCGTTGGGGTAAAAAGGTTCTCGAGTGGCGACCACGGACCGGAAGGCGGAGCGTAGGTCGGCCCCCCACAAGGTGGACGAATAACCTGGTAAGAGTCGCGGGGAGCCGCTGGATGCATACAGCGAGCAACCGCTCGTTGTGGCGTTCTATGGGGGAGGCCTATGTTCAGCAGTGGACGACTTCCAGCTGATGATTATGATGATGATGAAGCAATACGCCAGCCCATAACAATAACAGCACAGCCCAGAACTTTGTTTTGCAAAATCCTGCGCGGCGCTGCACTGCGCTCATGACTTTGAGACAATTAGCTGTTGAGTCTCATAATGCCCAGTAATTTCGCTGGCTACAATACCCTTTAAAACGGAACACAGTAATGCTTGCGCACTACTGTTTGGCAGCTGAATAACTGGCAAAGCGGTGGTACCCACCCAGACGGCCCCTCGCATACGAGAAACCTACCACCACCAGTAAAATATCTTTATACGAGTGTCTTACAACTGGTATTACTATTTTTATTATTATTTAATTTTTGTTTTTCATTTTAATTCTCATATGGGTTTTTGCCTGAAATAAACGATTTTTATTTTATTTATTATAAACAAGGTCATAGTAAAAAATCTATACTTAATAGATTTTAAAATTAATCTTAAACCACGTTTTATTAGAAAGAAAGAAAGAAAGACAATACATTTATTCCGGACATTACACTGAATATGTACATACTAAAATAAAGACAAAACAAAAACAATAAATACAATCAGTGAAATGTTGCGCGATGTCAGGAAACGGTTTCAACTCAGCATACGCTATGGTAGTAGGTACCTTAGCACTGATTATTAGTCGGAACCCTTCCCATGACATCACGAACAATCAGACGAACATAAAAAATAACAAGAACAACATTATGGATTTAGAATGCATTGTCATCGAGTTGTGAGCTACCCTGAAAGTTTCAGCCGGATATCTAATCAGGAAGTGCTCAGACAGGGACAGATAGGCAGATAGACAGGCAAACAAGAAAGTGACGCACACATGGTGCACAGTGACTATCATGCTAGACTAACAGTTTCAAATTCAAGGTTTGGCCCAAACGGGATTCAAACTCCAGTGTGTCGGATAGAAAGTCGCGCAAGTCACCGCTGAGCAACAGCCGCCTACAGGAAACTAGTAATTACTTTTAACTGCCCAAAATCTAGACCTGTATTCAAAACTTTACCATGCTAAATAGGAAGAGCCATTTACCGTAGCTAACTGTCTTTAATAACATGTTATTACTCTAAATTAAAAGTTTAAGTGCTCATAAACATGTTTAGGAGGAATTTGGGTTCTCGTTTCTCTAAACTGTCCCCGTTTCTCTACATTTTTATGGAACTGAATAATGATACAAGCAAGTCGTTCGCCTGATGGTAAGCGCGACGCCTGCCGCTAACAGTCGAGTGCACAACACCGCTATAGTCAAAGAAAACATTCAACATGACTTTGACTTTTGAACGAGTTTATTCGATGTTTTTGTTCATTATGAAATTCGCAATACACACTAGATATGATATAACTAAAAACAGCACTGTATTTAATATATATAACAGATGCAACTCAAACTCCGCGCCAAATAGGAAAACAGTTGTGCCAATCTAACAACAACTAAAAAAAACAAAAATTAGAATTTATAAACAAATAATCCATTCCGGATACTTTTTTGTCTGAATGTATACATAAAATATAGAAACAGGTACATAATAAATGTTAACTGATTATGTTTAAAATAGAAGGCTGTCAAGCGAGTATCTATTATTTAATTTTATTTTATTTTTTTATTTTTTTTATGTAACAGAATGACGAGACGAGCTTGTCGTTCCCCTGATGGTAAGCAATACGCCAGCCCATAACAATAACAGCACCACCCAGAACTTTGTTTTGCAAAATCCTGCGCGGCGCTGCGCTGCGCTCGTCACCCAGAGACAATTAGCTGTTGAGTCTCATAATGCCCAGTAATTTCACTGGCTATTTATTTTATTGGTATTATAAATTGTTCAGTTATAGAAAGAAAGAAAAGAAAATCATTTTTTTTTTTGTTCAATTATACAATTCTTGGATAGGAGAGTATGGGATCTCAAAGATTATTTTGATGGTCATTATATTGTTTCTACAAGAAACAGAACACAAGAATATAAACATGTAATATTATTATAAATTCTGTGTTTTATATTTAATTTCATTTTTTAATTTTGTTGTACGTTAGTTAAGTTTTTATCATTCTATATGTGTGTACATAATTGTTAATTGGTTCTGTAAATAAATTATATATATTTTTTATATTAATTGACGATTTTAATTTATTTTGTTGTAGTTTAGTTTAGTTTTTATCACTATATATATTTGTACATAATTATTTCTAAATAAATTAATTTAGTTAATTAAATAATTTTATTTATTTGTGTATACATGCTTGCACAAATTAAACCGTACCGCTGTAATATTAGGTAAAACTCAGAAATATTCCGGTGAGAGACGATCTGTTTTCATCGCTGTATGTTTTCATATTAGGTATAGGTATGGTTCCAGTTCTCAAATGATGTTTTGTAATATTTTTTCTCGACTCCCACAATAAACGGAAAACTAATCAAACCATCGCTGCAAATACACACTATCGACAAGAATCCACACTAATATAATATTAGTGTGGATTCTTGTGGACTGCTCAACTTGTATCATACACAACTTAGAGCATGTATGGAGTACTGCAGCCATAAATGGGATAGTCAGCTAAATATCAGCTAGCAGCTCTGGACTCGATTGACCGACTCGCTCTGATGAGGCTCTTCATGGGAAGAAGGTATAAAGCCTTGATGACAAGTGGCTAGCCTATCGATTTTTTCAGGCTACATTTCGGGAAGTGTGCACATGACATACATCAGCTGATCTCTTCAACCCCTTAGATATACTTAGGATAAATTTCAACCTAATTTAACAAGTGGTACCCGAGGAATTGCGGTATAACCTCAATGAATTTTGGCACAGAGTCTGTAGCCTAGAGAAGAATATACTTAGGGTAACCTTCATCCCAATTTAACGCGTGGTTCCTGAAGGATCGCGATTTAACCTCAATGAATTTTGGCACAAACTCTGTAGCCCGGACAAGGCTATACTTAGGATAAATTTCATCTCAATTTAACGTGTGGTTCCCGAAAGATTGCGATTTAACCTCAATGACATTTGGCACAGCCTGTAGCCCGTCGGATTTGGGATAAATTTTATCCCAATTTAATGCCTGTTTCCCGAAGGATCGCGATTTAACCTCGATAAAATTTGACACAGCCTGTAGCCTGTAGGATTTGGGATACATTTTATCCCAATTAAACACGTGGTTCCCGAAGGATCGCTACAACCAAATCCCAGGCGCACGGGGCCGCGGCATCAGCTAGTTTAAATCATAAATGACCTACTATCTTTGCGGAACTTCCGCAAAAAACGTAACAATGATCCGACCTTACTTCTAGGGTCATAACACTGTGGGTACGCATGCATGAAAAGGAGATATGGTTTGGTTACAAAAATTCATTGTAGCTATGTTTTGTGGAAATATATACGAGGTTGTTTTGCGCGGGGCCGCTGACATATTCATGGTTACAATTCAACTCGGGGCGCAGTGTTAGCGGAAAAGCAGGCATTTGAAAAGCGATAGAATCCGAACATATTTAGGGTTTCAAAATGATTGTGTGTGCTCGTCATACTGTTTTTTGTATCTAAGTTTTAGTTCAAAATGCCAATGTAGGGACAATGTACTAATTTAATTCAATTTTTTTTTGCAGCGCACGATTTTTTTTAAAGTTCTGATTGGTGCTGCATTTTTAACCGACTTCGAAAAGAAGGAGGTTCTCAACTCGACAGTATTTTTTTTTTGTTTGTTTGCTGCGCGATTTCTCTGCCAATTGTTAATTAATTTTGATGATTCTTTTTTTGTTTGGTAGGTCATACTTCAGAGGTGGTCCCATGTAAGTTTTACCGAACTTGATTCAGCAATTTTTGAATTAATCAACAAAAACAAAAAATATAGGTCTAGTTTTTCTAAAAATGTTATCACTATTAAGCATGCACTTCGTTGTCTGAATATTGTATTTGATTTACTGATTTTCAAATGCCTTTATTAGGTCAATTTTACCAAAAATTTGCAATCAAGTAATTTTTCAAAAGTTTTATTTTTTTTAATTTCAATTATTTATTTGTTTACTGCGTATGCTAGTAGCAACATCTACGATAAGTTATGCCTCTTCCATATTTCTTAAAAAATGATATTGCAAATAGCGCAACAGCTGTCAACGAAACATTAACCCGTATGTTTTCATTTTTTGTCCCACTTCACAAATAACATGTTTTTAGAGTAACCACCTTCAAAACAAGAGAACCAATTACTGAAATTATTATAATTACGCTTTGTTTATAGGCTAATTTGTTTCGAACGGTAATTGAAACATTATTTTGTGATTAGAAACATGATAAAAATCAAATAGGTAGTTAATTTACATTGTTTAATTTGATGTTGGAGCTAGCTTCAACCCACGACTTCGTCCGCTTAAACAAAGTTCAAACAAAGTTCAAAGTTAAAACTTTGAACTTTGTTAAAACTTTGAACTTTGTTCAAATTTCAGAGGAAACCCATATTGACAGCCTCTGTGGTGTAGTGGTTGGGCAGGTTGGCTAAAATCTCATGCACCACTAAGTTGCGGGTTTGGATTGTACAAACAGCAGAAAATAAAATCACATAAATATTTTTTTACGCTTAGTAGTTCTATGTTTGGCAACTATCTCGCCTGATGTGAAGCGATGATGTGGCCTAAGATGGAACACATAGATCTAGAGAGAGACGGCAGTTGAGCGGCTGCTCAGACCCGTCTCCCCGGTGGTTCACCGAACATCATCCCGAAACACGACTAGGTCGCTTGACGGCATGGCTTTGTTCGGTGGGTGGTATTACAACCTCGGCCAGAGCCTACCACTCCAAAGCGCGTAAGTGGGTAAAATTATTAGCATTTGTTTTGTGTCTGGGTGTTGTGGGACCTCGGTGTTCGTAGTTCCTGGTTCCCTAGATACAGGGAATCCTAGTTAGGGGCCGGGATCTATGTATGTGATCGTTGGGCGTATTTATTTATTTATATTCGTATTTTTCCAAGACCATCTGAGCAAGACTTCCCTGCCTTAGCACAGACAGGAGACAAAACCATTTATTACCCCTGTTTTATCCACTGTCGTTAAACAAAAAGTGGATATATTCAGGGGATAAAATGTTTATATCCGCTCCATGCTGGGGGTGCTGGTTTATGAGAGCGCGTTTATCAGGCGCACGACATGCCCGTCCGTCGCATCAATCAGTTCCATAAAAACGACATGTTATGTAAAATGTTGTAGGTGACTCTCTTGGCAGTCTCAGTCAATGTGGCAACGGGTATCTGAATAAAGAAAACAAAGAAAAAAATAAGTTTATTATTAAATCATCTTATACTGAAAACAGAGGAAATACAGGTAAATAAATAAAAATAAATAAATAACGCCCAACGATCACATACATAGATCCTGGCCCCTAACTAGGATTCCCTGTAAGTAAGGAACCAGGAACTATGAGGACTATGGTCCCACAACACCCAGACACGAAACAAATGCTTGCGCTTTTTCTTTTCTGTGCTCAAACATTTGTCCCGTCCTCACCTCAGTGATGTATGAGATTTGAGACAACCTGCCCAACCACTACACCACAGAGGCTGTCAAAAAATGAAATAAGATGGTCATAAAAGGACACAACTCAGCATAAAGCGTCATGACAGCGCGCTGATTATCAGTTGTGCCCTTTTCCGTGACGAGTAGTTGCAAATTAACTTATAAGTAGGTATTTTAAACCGACATAAAAGAGAAGGTTCTCTATTCGATTGTTTTTTTTTATGTTTGTTACTTCAGAACTTCGTCATTTTTGAACTGATTTGGAAAATTATATTTGCGTTGGGTTCAGTATAGCTACGAAGTGGTCTCATATAAATTTCATCGATATTTGACCTTGTACTTCAAAGATACATTGAAGTCGGTTTTTTTGATAAAATTTATACTTGTCGTGACGAGAAATTGTACATTAACTTATAAGCAGAATGGAATAGAGTAACTTTAAATTATGACACCAAAATACAAAAACAATTAATAAAAACTAAAATAACAACTAACTTAATAATAGTGTCACAATGGGCGGCTATCGCTCAAAGCGATCTCTTCCAGACAAACCACAAGTGAAGGAATGTAGACAAAAATATACCTATATGGACGGTTTTTACATAAGGTTAATAAATAGATATTTACATAGAAATAATTATATGCCTCATAGAAACAACAGGTGACCAAAGACCAGCCCCCCTACCCATATGTCCCTCAAGCGCCAATCGTATATCGTGTTGAGCTCAGATTAAGGTGTAGAATCACTGCGACAATGTTTTATGATGCCATATATTGTCTCATTAAATGTATCTCAACTCGTAGCCATCGTATTTTGGTATAAATGAATGAGATTAATTCGATTTCTTGCCTGAATCGACAATAATTAGACCGTATCTTATTAGCCGCAGTGACGCTATACCTTAATTCGAGCTCAACACGATATACGATTGGCGCTTAAGGGACATTTGGGTAGGGGGGCTGGCGCTTACCTCGACCAACGAGTTAGTCTGGCCATTCAACGAGGTAACTTTGCCAGCTATTTGGGCACCTTGCCCGCGGACGGTGACCTAAATTATGTTTTATATTTAATCTCATTTTTTAATTTTGTTGTAGGTTAGTTTAGTTTTTATCATTCTATATATTTGTACATTATTGTTAATTGGTTCTGTAAATAAATATTAAAATAATTTAAATATTTTATATTAATAATATTGTTACATAGATGAAAAATGACATATGCAGGTTACACAAAGAGTTACAGAATGTAGCAATTTAACATTTGAACCCAGACAAGAAGTTATTTCGTAATTGCATGAAGCACTCATTCTACTTTTAAATAACCGCAAAAATATTACACATGCACTTGTGAACAGTCGGGGGGGAAAGTGTATTGATATCAGGGTTGGGCAGTATTTGAATTACTTGTAATTAAAATACGTAATTGAAATACAAAATACGTATTTGGTATTTGTATTTCAATAACTTCCTTAAAATGTAATTTGTAATTCGTATTTCAAATACCTGACGCTGAGGTACTTTGTAATTAGTATTTCAAGGCTTCAAAATACATTTTAACATTAAAATACATTTAGCCTTCATTTAGCGATCGTGACTGTGAGTGCTAGGCGAGAGTGTAATGATGGTAAAGCAGCTATTACAGTTGGCAGCACTGCACCTGTTATGTATAATGTATGCTATGACTGTACGTTAAAATTGGCCAACAAAACGCAAAAAAATGTACGTCAAATTGTCAACGTCAAGCTAAGATGTCAAGTCATAACGGTTTGTTTTTCGTTTTTTCACGAAATAAATAAAGCTTCTGTTTTGTGTAGAATACAAATTGTATTAGTGTTCACGAAAGGAAACACTAACCAGTGTTTCCTTTCCTGAACACTTACTGATTAATTAATCTTGTTTTCCTCTACTCTTCAGCCTGTGCTGGTCTAGATTACTTATTTTGTAATTTGTATTTCAATTAAAAATAGTTAAAATACTGTATTTTGTATTTTATATTTGAAATACCATACTTAAAGATATTTTGTTTTTTTTTATTTTAATTACTTGCGATACAGTATTTTTTAATTTGTATTTCAATTAAAGCAAAGCATGTATTTTGCCCAGCCCTGATTGATATAGAATAGAATGGAATTATTTATTGGCCTTATAACATTATTTGTCACTCTGGGCAAGTCAAATTTACATTATTGGCATTATTATTGGTTATTTTAATATAAATTATATGTATGTTACTTCTAAGGTATATATTTATAAGGGCCGTAGAATAAGTACATAACATCTGTAACTTATTTTAATATTGCCTGAAATAAAGATTAAATAAATTAAATATTTTATTTTATTTAGACAGCCTCTGTAGTGTAGTGGTTGTGAAGGTTGACTCAAGCCACATACACCATTGAGTTTGCGGGTTCAATTTAACTTAACATTTTTAAAGCCATCGAAATTCGGAAGTAGAAAACGCTTTTCTACCTAACATTACTTGCAAGCATTCTCTTTTCTTAAGTCTCATAAGTTAATTAATAGCCAAGAGAAAAAAACACCGATTGTGCTTGTGTGAATTCATTAGTTATTGTTTCGGTAGAATAAAAAAAAAGGTATAATAATTAACATTAGCGATAAATTAATTAACATAGGGTAGGTAGGTACCACATAAATCTATATATAGACTTCTGTGATAGGTATAAATATTATAGATTTGATATGATCTGAAATAAAGTCTTTTTATTTTTATTTTCTTTATTTATTATTTATTTAGCTGACCCGGTAAACTTAGTACCGCCGTTTTTAATAAAAAAAATTCATACAAACCTTCTCCTGACAATGACGCACACATAATATAAAGATTTATGCAATTTGGTGCAGTCGTTTGGAAGTTACGCGCGTACCTACAAACATTTCGGTGATAATTTTTTATTTATATACATAAATATTACAATGTGTCTAAAGTATTGCGAAGCACCAACAATAATAAATGATAGTCATTTTTTAATAATAAGTAGAATTTAAAGGCTTAAATTTTTTCAAACTTTCAAATTTTTTTATGTTTTGTTTATCTAAGTAACTGATATAACTGATATAACTGATATAACTGATATAACTGATATAACTGATATAACTGATATAACTGATATAACTGATATAACTGATATAACTGATATAACTGATATAACTGATATAACTGATATAACTGATATAACTGATATAACTGATATAACTGATATAACTGATATAACTGATATAACTGATATAACTGATATAACTGATATAACTGATATAACTGATATAACTGATATAACTGATATAACTGATATAACTGATATAACTGATATAACTGATATAACTGATATAACTGATATAACTGATATAACTGATATAACTGATATAACTGATATAACTGATATAACTGATATAACTGATATAACTGATATAACTGATATAACTGATATAACTGATATAACTGATATAACTGATATAACTGATATAACTGATATAACTGATATAACTGATATAACTGATATAACTGATATAACTGATATAACTGATATAACTGATATAACTGATATAACTGATATAACTGATATAACTGATATAACTGATATAACTGATATAACTGATATAACTGATATAACTGATATAACTGATATAACTGATATAACTGATATGCGTATGCGATCTCGTATGCGAGAGGCCGTCTGGGCAAAGAAAACTAAATATTACTACGTACTGAATGGGTACCACCGCTTTGCCAGTTATTCAGCCGCCAAGCAGTATTGCGCAAGCATTACATCCTGTTTGAAGGGCATTGTGGCCAGCGAAATTAATGGACATTATGAGACTCAGCAACTAATTGTCTCAGGGTGACGAGCGCAGTGCAGCTCCGCGCAGGATTTTGCAAAAGTTCTGGATGGTGCTGTTATTGTTATGGGCTGGCGTATTGCTTACCATCAGGCAAACGACCAGCTCGTCTTGTCATTCAGCTATATAAAAAAAAAAAAATTACCAATTAAATGATTATTCTGGTTATTCTAATTTTTTTTACTAGTTATATAGGTACATGCAAGATTTTTTTTAAATCGGATTTACATAATGATTCTCCTGACAGTACACAAAGCACTTGCAATTATGAATATTCAATTTGCAGAACGAAATAAAATGACTTATAACTAGTTTCTTGCATAACAAAACTAGAGTTTTGTTCTATTTAAATACGCTTATATAATCTTCGACAGAATGAGTAAGCACGTATATCTATGAGTTATGACTCATAGGAATCATAATGCATGTCTAATGTGTTCTACCACAGAATACTAAGCGACAGAAGCATCACTCCGCAAAGAAATTTAAACAAATAACGACTCTTGCCATGACGCAATAAAATTCAATTCAGCTCGCGTAGCTCTGCATACCTACCTGTCATATTAAGCTACAAAGCGTCTCTCTTTCTATCGCATAGCTCTTATCTCTTCTGACGCGGCACGTGTAGCGACGCGCGACCCGCCGTCGGTGTCCGGCTATGTACTTGTAGCTTCGTACCTACAGTGCGGAGTGCCCTGACTAAATTTTTTTGCGGAGTGACGCTTCTTTCCCTTAGTATTCTGTGGTTCTAGTTAGAAACCTCTTTTTTAATTTTAGTTTTTATTACAGTTTATTTCTTTTATGTATAAGTACATATATTTATAATTTAATCTTTAGTAATTTTGAAAAAAACACATTTTTAAGGTTTTTAACAAAAGTGTTTGTCTTTCTGTCTGTCTGTCGTTTCAGGTGGAATCTTGAAACTTAAATTTCGAGCACTACGCGGTTAGCGATCTGGCGGACCAGATTTCCCGATCCGGCTGAAACTTTCAGGATTGTAATGCTTTCGCACTACTGCTTGGCGGCAGAATAACTATAATAATAAATAATAATAATAAATGAGTTTATTTGCACAAGAGGTTTACAAATGAATCTTGGATCCATAGGCTCCCGAACTAGTTAAGAACTGTGTTTCGAAAAAAGACATGAAAGTCGAAGTGGCATGCCTGACCCAAACTAATGGCACGTAGAAGAAAATATATGGAAAAATTTTAATTGATTTTTCTCAAAAACTCTATTTAAATTAGAATAATGATTTTTCTCAAAAACTTACAATTAATTAATTCGATATGATGGATTAATTTAAGTGACACATTCCTGATGGGGAATAGGGTCGATTAATCCAATGTTTTTTTTTCCGACTTCAAGAAAGGTTGAATATTACTCATGCACCCGAGTTCGAATCCCGCTGGCACCGCACACCAGATGGATTCGAACTCGGGTGCATCGGATCGAAAGTCACACATGCTCCCACTGAGCCACACTCGCTCTTTAAATATATTACATACTTACCTACATATAAAGTTTGTTAGCAAGATTACAGTAGCATCTCACTGTTTGCGAAACGCAATGAAATGTCTCCTGCCCATGCTTGAGATCGATTATATGCAATTCTTGCCACAGACATGACGTCTTTTTTTATGTAACTGAATGACGAGACGAGCTGGTCGTTTGCCTGATGGTAAGCAATAAGCCCATAACAATAACAGCACCACCCAGAACTTTGTTTTGCAAAATCCTGCGCGGCGCTGTAGTGCGCTCGTTACTCTGAGACAATTAGCTGTTGAGTCTCATAATGCCCGGTAATTTCGCTGGCTACAATGCCCTTCAAGCCGGAACACAGTAATGCTTGCGCACTACCGCTTGGCGGCTGAATAACTGGCAAAGCGGTGGTACCCACCCAGACGGCCTCTCGCATACGAGAAACCTACCACCAGTAAACGTCTGCAGTTGAACGGTGTATGGCCACGGTTGAAGCGGAAACGCTATCACCTAGCGAAGTTTAAAATTCTGCGCTCGCCACCGTGAGACAAATATCTCTCATCTTATAATTCCTAGTACCTAATTTTACTTGACACAGTGCCCTTCAAAGAGACGTAAAATCACATAAAAAATAGGTTAAAGGTTCTCTCGTATGCGAGAGGCCGTCTGGGTAGGTGTAGGTACCACCGCTTTGCCAGTTATTCTGCCGCCAAACAGTAGTGCGCAAGCCATATTCTCTGAATTCTGCAGTCATCACCCCGAGACATCAGAATCTGATGTCTGATGACCACAATGCTGTGCTACGCATGCAGTTCTTTTTATATTTAATAAATAAGAAAAGAAAAGAAAGAAAGAACAAACATTTATTTGACGACCACAATCATACACTAACAAAATAAAGAAAGAAAAGAAAACATAATTACAAAAAAAATAAATAAATATATAAACAGTATGAAGAAATAATTAACCTTAAATGACTACTATAATATGTCAATATGTGCCAAAAGGGGTTTTCGCAAAAGTTTTAAATTAGATACTAAGTAAGTATACCAAATATAGGTACCTAATATAATGTATATCAACTGCTTGTTTGCCAATCATTAACCCGCTGATCCCATAGCCTCTGAGTCACGATTGTCCAACAACGAAAGGAGAAAGCTGGTGACGACATTTGACAGGACACACGACGCCTTTCGCAACCTTTTTGGTACCTACGCTCTTTAGCAGATGAACTGCCCCCCAACCCATATGTCTCTCAAGCGCCAATCGTATATCGTGTTGAGCTCAAATTAAGGTATAACGTCACTGCGACTAATGAGATGCGGTCTAATTATTGTCGATCCAGACAAGAAATCGAATTAATCTAATTAATTTATACCAAAATCCGATAACTACAAGTTGAGATAAACTTAATGAGACAATGTATGGCACCACTTTGTCGTAGTGAATCTACACCCTAATCTGAGCTCAACACGACATACGATTGGCACTTGAGGGACATATGGGTAGGGGGTCTGTTCAGCACCCGTACCGTGCGTGTAAAATCACTGCGACAATGTCTTATGATGCCATATATTGTCCCATTAAGTTTATCTCAACTTGTAGTTATCGTATTTTGGTTTAAATGAATGAGATTAATTCGTTGTATTGTCTGAATCGACAATAACTAGACCGTATCTCATTAGTCGCAGTGAAGCTATACCTTAATTTGAGCTCAACACGATATACGATTGGCGCTTGAGGGACTTATGGGTAGGGGGGCTGCTGTTGTAGAACGAGTATTACTTATAGTAAAATCTGACAATATATAAAATCTAGAAATATTTTACATATTACAATTTAATAACATACCTCAATAATACAATATTGTGATAAACACATTTTTATTTCCACCACCATCAACATTTTTTTACAGAGAGCTCAAAATAGCGCTATCTAGCTTTGATAACATGCAACTCTAAGGCACTGTAGAGAACGTCTCCGTCGGTGTCGGTGTCAATGCTGCCAACAAAGCATGAAAAATTGTTCGTTTAAAAACTTAATAATTTAATTATTATCTGTAGAATAATGAGTCATAATAAGTACTTCTCAGATAAAGTTTTGGTTGTCTACTCGAATGAGTACTTAGACGTATTTTTTATATGAGATAATGTCCTTCTTTTTAACTATCGCTAACATCATTGTTCACGAAAGTAAAAGTAAGTAGATAGGTATATACTAAGCCCATGATAGCTAAGGCATCGTAGTGTACTGTGGCGGGGTGTAGTGTGTCGTTTATAGCGGAGGGCGCCTACCTTCGAGTAGACAGCCATATTAGAAAAGTCCTAATCTGTCTAGAAGAGTGGACAATAGATGATAGACCAACGCTGTTACAGAATAGTGGCCGAGAGACGGGCGCGCGGGTGTAGACATGCTATACCTCCATCGGCCAGATAGTTCAATGATAGTGATAGTGAAGAGAGTAGGAAATCTGTGGATATAGAATGCACAAAACCGGAACTAATGGCGTGAGGAAGAGATCTTTAGCAATCAGTAGGTGGACACGGGCTGAAATATTAATAACGAATTAATTCTTATGCTGATAATTGAGACTTAGATAAAATATCTCAGATACAATTTGGCTGTCTACTCGAAGCTTGTCGTGCATCGATTTCATGTTTATAAAGATAATACAAAAAACTATTATATTGTATTATATTTGTATAATGTGGCATTCTTTTCTTTTTAAATTCGCCCGTTTGTGCTGGCTAAAGTCTCTAGGACCATACCGCCATGTCTAACGTAGTTTTTATTTGATAGTTTAATATTCCATTTATTATACTTTTGTTGAGAATGAGGGTCATCAGCAACAAGCTGGACCCTCTCCTAGTGCTTCAATAAAGTGGTGGAACTTTATTCAAGCTTTCCATTGACTTTTTGTGAGAACTTTAATGTTCTGCAATGTCTTTCTCTATTCTGTTTCATTTGCCTATACTCGTGCACGTTTACGAACAATAATGGTTAATTTTCCTCCTATATTACACATGATCACTCGAAATAACACTTGTTTGGAAAATAAAATAAAATCGAACTGTAATCACTTTTCACTTCCCGCCAAAAAGTTTGTATTTGTATTTGCATGCTAGTCCAAAGTCCATAATAGTTCCTGTCATTCGATTTTCGAACGAAAATCCTTCCTTAATTACGTCAACGTCACTCACGTTGTGTTGGCATTACTGCGTGATTGCTCAACGCCGTGTTATCGCGTTTGTCATCCGTACGAATTAGGATAAAAATATACTGCAAATTTCACTCGCATAGTTCCAGTTAATAATTTAATTCCAAAAATTTTAGTGAAGCAGCAAGTTGATACGTTTTCAGTGAACTTTTCAAGTGATTTTGTGTCATAAACCTGTGTAAATCTCGAATGTTTTTGTTACTAAAGTGAAGTGATCAAAATGAGTAATTTCACTAAAATTATCAAAACTACGCCAATTACCGACGATTACGATATCTCAAACACGGTGCTTGGCCTTGGGATCAATGGAAAGGTAAGTCTTTTAGCTAAACATGATGAATTTGAAGAAAAAATGAGATTGTGTCGCAATTAGGTTGTTGTTTACAAATGACGTAAAGTGGTAAAATTAGCTTACGGCCGTTTGCTAATGTATCATTCATTATCAAGGTGCGGATGGGAGTAAATCACATGCTACGTGTGCTTGGAATTTCCTACTATTTCTCAAGTACCCTACCTATTTTTAATGTTTCACCACATTGCATCTGTCATGCAACAATTCTCAGGAATCTATATGTCCCTCATGAATATTTATAAACGATTACAGGAAGTATAAATTACGCAGGTTTTTCACAGTTTTAAGTAGATGGGATTTGAGCTTTTCTATTGTTTGTTATCAATGAGTTGTTACAAGTTGCAAATTAGTTTGTTTATTTTCCTTATACCAAGCGTTGTTTGTTAGTAATTTTTTACATTTTCGCTATTGTTTTACATATCAAATGAAATATTATTTAACCCTTTGACCACCATTGCCACATATCGTCGGTGAGCGAACAACATCGCGCAAGTAATATTATCAAACTTCGTCTTGAGCGGTGTTGTTTGCTAGCCAACATCATCGGCTAGCAAACAACACCATACAAGTAATAATTCACTACTTTACAGGAACATCTGCATCCTATGGCATTTTGAAAGTCATATTAGACAAATTTCGACTTGCACGGTTTTATTTGCTTACGAACGATATGTAACAATGTTCTCTACAAACCGTATTTTAGTTGATTGAAGCCAAACTTGATAAGAGAACTTTTACCTATGTCGTGTAACCAACCGACCTTGGTGGTCAAAGGGTTAATGAAGTTTATCCATTGTATATATCTTATAAAACACAAAAATTGCTTATTCCTAAGTCCTTTTAAAGGACTTATCCATCCAACCGATCTGCCCTAAAGCGGTTTCATTAGAAAGGCAATAATGCTGAAAATGGTTTTAGATCACTAAAACAAATACACAAAATATATTTCTTTTTTAGCATAGTAGCGCACTCCAGGTATCCGCTAGTTTTATATAAATTACTGGGCATATAAGATCTGATGTCTCGGGGTGTTGAGCGCAATCCAGTGCTACGCAGTGCTTTTATGGTATTAAAAGTTCTGGGTGCCACTGCAATGCTATAGGCAGGCGTGGCGCTTACCATCAGGTCTCATCACCATACAAAAAGTACCATAAAAAAATTAAGTCAGATGATACTTTTGGATACTTTTTGGATCTGACACTGACCACATAAACAATTATGTGTCGGACACCAGATCGTACACAACCATTCTCTAATTTCTCCCAAAAATTAGACACAATACGCTGTAAACGACATTCACCTTTTTTCTCTGCTTTGTTTAATTTTAACCATTCAGGCAACACCTGAACGAAACAAAACTAAACATAGAACAAACTAGTACCATCATTAAAAATAGTAACCACCTCATGCATTCCTAAGCATCTTGTAGCTATTTATTACCATTCAATGATTCAGGTTGCAGAGAGTTAATGGTTCGTTTATGGGGAACTGTATACGCTTTTATAATAAACTACCTGAGGGCATTGACAAATTACCAATGCGTAGATTTAAATCATTTATCAAAATAAACCTTATGAAAAAAGCATACTACTCAATAAATGAATATGTTAATGACAAAAATGCATGGCCTGTATGCCCTAAGCCCCATGATGATGAAGATTAACACATCAGTGTGTGCATGATGTTTATATTTCATTTCTTCTTGGATTGTACAATGCTATGTGAGATGTCTAATGTAGTTAGTCATTCAAATAAAGCTATAAAAATTGTATTTGAGTTGGAAGTGACTAGGTTTTACAGTCATGCTCACTCAAATGTCTTTGCTTGCGGCGGCTCTGTGTGTCGGGTCACTCCCTTCCCTCCAATATGGTTGAGGGGGGTGATGGCTGGTCCACAAGTCATACTCGTGAACGGGTGCTGCTTGCGGGGACTGGTCTGTTCTAGTCACTCCTACTGCTACTGTCATACCTACTTATATTTTATTTACACTTTTCTGTTACTGATACTATGACTATGGGACATCTCACTCGCATTTCTTGTTTTACATTCTGTTAATTCTAATTTATACGTAATTGTGCTGAAAAAAGACATCCCCGCAGAGTTTCTTGGTGCTATCTTCTCTAGCGGGCGTATTTCCGAAGCACTGGTAGAGTCAGTTTTCGCATTTCTTTTCAGCACTCAGACTTCAATTTGAGTATAGGAAAGAAATGGGTAAACATACTTACCTTTTTTTCAAATTCATGTTAACATAAGTTACAATTTTTGACATTTTTTATTTGTATCATGTGTTTATGACCTTTAAAAGTGCACTTTTGTGCCTATTTAATAAATGATATTTGACTTTGACTTTGACTTTGATTGACTTAGGGTTAACAACCTATGCAGTCACCTACCACACTCATATTATATTTATCTGTATTATTTACCTAGATGTAGTGGTGTGCGTAATTTTTTCGAATAGCATTTACTGTACCTGCTTCAGCAATGAGGAAAAACATTTTTCTGACCTGGATTCTGAATCTAGACTATTAATGAATGAATTACTGATTGGAACTGAGACAATTCTGTACAATGAAGATATCTTTAAAAAACCAACTGCGATTGACTATTTAGACGGTACTGAACACAAATCCAAGGTTTTTATAATATATCAAATAAATACACTCGGAAACTGCTGAATGGATTTTAATGCGGTTGCAGGATTTGGTAGCGTTAGCAGGCCTAGCGCACTCCGCACTGTTGGTACGAAGCTAAAAGTACATAGCCGGACACCGACGGCGGGTCGCGCGTCGTTATACGTGCCGCGTCAGAAGAGATAAGAGCTAGGCGATAGAAAGAGAGACGCTTTGTAGGTTAATATGACTGGTAGGAGGTATGCAGCGCTACAGCTGAATTTAATTTTATTGCGTCATAGCAAGAGTCGCTATTTGTTTAAATTTATTTGCGGAGTGATGCTTCTGTCCCTTAGTATTCTGTGGCGTTAGTCCTAACTTAATTAGGGTATATGTTACATCAATATCAGTTGGGTGACTATGAAAATACAGCTTGACCTCTTTGTAGTACGTACTTTCATATTATACTGGGGAGGTTGTGCTAAGATGGTCTTGGATAAAATTGCGAATAAGGGCTTCCTCTGTCATTTAAACTGAGTGCTTACTGCTATAAAAATATGTAATAGTTTACTTGAAAACCCTAAATGGAAATATAAATTAAAACTGATTGATTGATTGATTGAATTAAAAGCATGTCAAGTCACGGGAAAAAGCTAGTATTCGATATCATGTTACAGTATAGGCAACATACTTGTACATAATTAAGATGATCACATAAGCTCGTTAACTCTGACCCATTGACTCATTGTTTACATCTAACCCAGATTTAATACAAAACTGGGATTTCCATAAACAAAAAATAAATTTTGAACTTTGAACAAGTTTCTAAATAAATAACTTCCAAGAATCTCATAATATCTAAGTAGTTTTTATAAAATGTCGCTATTCACATCATTTATTTTCTTAGCTTTCTTCTAAACTACGCAACTAGTTTGATACGGTTTTCACTGTCTTTTAGAGTTTTTTTTTACGGAAGTTTAGTAATTCAAAGTTCGACGGATAGCCAACTCATGGAAACGATACTAGTAGCTAAAGGAAGTGCTGAAAAATAAAGAGTTCAACATCAAACTTAAAATTAAAACTTTGCAGAAGCATCACTCCGCTAAGAAATTTAAACAAATAGCGACTCTTGCTATGACGCAATAAAATTCAATTCAGCTCGCGTAGCGCTGCATACCTGCCAGTCATATTAACCTACAGAGCGCCTCTGTTTCTATCGCATAGCTCTTATCTCTTCTGACGCGGCGCGTGTAACGACGCGCGACCCGCCGCCGGTGTCCGGCTATGTACTTGTAGCTTCGTACCTACAGTGCGGAGTGCGCTAGGCCTGGTTGTACTGCAATTGTTATAGGCAGGCGTGGCGAACGACTTGCTCGTTTCATCACTTAATTCCATAAAAAAAAACCCTGACACAATAAAACATGTCTAAGAACCACCGCTAGAAAACCTGCTTTCAGATAAAAAAACCGCATCCAAATCGGTTCACCCGTAAGAGCTACGGTGCCACAGACACATAGTGGTCAGACTTATAACACCACTCCTTTTTTGCGTCGGGGGTTAAACGTTATTTGCCGTTGCCGTATATTCAACATAATCTGGTATGTTATCGTTTGCGTCGTTTCCGCATAAATACATTTATTAGTAAAGTTTAGTCATCGTACAGTTAACGGCATCAGACGCAGTTGAACTACGTCATATGCTTGTAACAGTCATTTCCTTGACGAGATCCGGTTCTGGTTTCAGATTATATGGGTATATATGACATACATACGTACGCGCAACGATCACAAACATCACAAAAATGGCCTAGAGGCCAGGACCATTTTTTTTTATTTAATATGTCGGCAAACAAGCAGACGGCCCGCCTGATGGTAAGCGATTACCGTCGCCTATGGACATCTGCAGCACCAGAGGCATTGCTGATGCGTTGCCGACCCTTAAGGACTCTATTAATTCCCCTTTTAAAGGACTCCATGTTGTAGCTCAAAGGAAATACCAACGAAAGTAGGTCGTTCCACATCTTACAAGTGCGAGGAAGGAAAGTACGAGTGAAGCGAGTGGTGTGGGAAGTCCAGTTTTGTAAGATGTGGGGGTGAACTTTTTGACGATGGCGAGATGTGCGGTGGTGGTACCTTTGCCAGGCCTTACCTATGCCAGGATCTATATTTGTGATCGTTGGGCGGATAGTAGGTCCTTGTTAGGACAAGGATTGCCTATCCCTATATATCCCGATTGTTCAAACTGTGCGTTCAAGCTACTTCTATTCTCAAAATTACCTGTCTACTCAAAGTAAGGCCGCCCAGTCTCAGCAGTACAAATATAGACGTCCCTTCCGCTCGCGTTCCCGGGCCATATACGCCGTATTGAACAAAAATACCCATGACCTTTCTCAAAAGCCTACGAAAATAGTAATCAAATATTAATCGGTATCATGATTCTGTTTATTAGATTACAGACACTTGTACCCAGCTCCCCCAGGGCAATGTGGGGGGAAAGCAGGGGCAAGATGAGACGACGGAAATTTTATTGTCCTCATGTTTCTTTCCTCCACCAAGAATAACTCAGGGAACAAATGTGGAGGATTTATTTTCCCCTGTATTGGGTAGGCAGGTGTTCGATATCGAATAGTCTATAGAGAACAGTTAATAAGGTAGTCTATTACACTATTATAAAAATAGAACTGAGCCAATCTGTGCAAGGAAAATATTGAAATCCTTTTTTTAATATATATAATTTTTATAAAAAACAAAAATCGACTTCAATGTAACTTCGTAGTCCAAGGTCAAATATCGATGAAATTTATATGGGACCACTTCGTTGCTATACTGAACTCAACGCAAAAAGAATTTTCATCATCATAAATGACGGAGTTTTGAGGTAACAAACATAAAAAACTTCCCTTTTTTAAGTCGGTTAAAAAGTCCTACTAATAGTGTAAATGTGAAAATTTGTGAGAATGGATGGATAGATGTATGTTTGTTACTAAATCACACAAAAACTACTGAACGAATTTTAATGAAATTTGGTATAGTAAGACTTTAGGTCCCGAAAAAGGACTTAAGCTACTTTTTATCCCGGGAAATCGCGTGTGAAACCGCGGGGCTGAGCTAGTAACATTTTCTTTCGACACAATCTGACTGAAAGTTTCACGCGTCTCGCGATTTCTTTCGTACCATCAGTGTCACATCTGAACATAATCTTAAGTGCTCTGCGAAAGGCACTTAAGATTAGACCGTGACAGGATACTTTCAAACAGAGTACTTAACGCCGCCGGGTGCTTCTAGTTTTAAGAGATAGTCGTCCTTCTCTTGTGTGGGTGTGTGACCAACCCTGATGTCGGACAACCCGAAGGCCTCCGAAATTACGTAACGACTGTAGCCCTAAGACAACAATCGGGTCAGCTTCACGTGCCCTCTGAAGCACGGCAGCGCTCAGATATATACCACAAAAGCGGTCACCCATCCAAGATGTGACCGCTGCACTGTTGCTTAACCTAGCAAATCTGTTATGAACGGCTAGGAGAGGTTGCTACGAGCGCTACCGAGTCTTGGTCCCAAATTGATTTCTGTATCTAAGGAAATACGAGGACCATGGTCCCACAATTTCCAGAAACGCAACAAATGCTATTTTTCCGTGCCCAAACGTGTTTGTTTCACGCCGCAACGACTGAACTCTAACCTCTAACTCGACTCTCGACGATAGGGGTTCTTCACCGCCGGTAATACCGCGGTGCGAGAGTTCCATGCCCGAGGTTCGCATCTCCCAGAGAGCGGTACGGAAGGAACTCGTATCCCTTGATGCGCGAAAGTCGAGTGGGCCAGATGGGATTCCGGCTATCGTCCTTAAGAAATGTGCTCCCGAGTTGACTCCAGTCTTGCAGCGCCTATTTCTGCTTTCTTACTCCTCAGGATACGTACCGTGTTCCTGGAAAGTCGCCCTAGTCCACCCAATTCCCAAAAAAGGTGACCACACAGACCCATCGAACTACCGGCCAATTGCAATTACCTCCCTACTCTGCAAAGTGATGGAGCGTGTTGTTAATACCCAGCTTCTGGGATACCTTGAGGATCACCAGCTGATTAACGACCGTCAATATGGATTTCGCCATGGCCGCTCAGCTGGTGATCTTCTTGTATACTTAACGCACCGATGGGCTTCAGCTATTGAGAGTAGAGGAGAAGCTTTGGCTGTGAGCCTAGACATTGCAAAGGCATTCGACCGGGTCTGGCATAGGGCACTTTTATCGAAACTTCCAGCGTACGGACTTCCGCAGGGTTTATGCACGTGGATTGCCAGCTTCCTTAATGGGCGGAGCATCAAGGTGGTTGTAGATGGTTCTTGCTCTGACTCCATGCCTATAAATGCTGGCGTTCCTCAGGGTTCTGTGTTGTCGCCTACGCTTTTCATTCTGCACATTAACGATATGTTGCAAATAAGCAGCATTCATTGTTATGCAGATGATAGCACGGGCGACTCACAGTATACTGGTCGTGTTAATGCCTCAACCGCTGAGGTGGAGGAAGGCAGATATAGACTTGTGTCAAACATTGAAGACTCCCTAGAAAAAGTGTCCGAATGGGGAGGTGAGAATTTGGTGAAGTTCAACCCCACCAAGACACAAGTTTGCGCATTCACTGCAAAAAGGACTCCATTCCTTGTAGCTCCACGATTTCAGGGCGTTCCTCTTAAGATCTCAGATAGCCTTGGGATTTTGGGTGTCGACATCTCTAGTGAGGTCCAGTTTCGGAGTCACTTGGAGGCTAAAGCGAAACTTGCTTCAAAAAAGCTGGGTGTGCTGAACAAGGCGAGGCGATATTTCACGCCGGGGCAACGGCTTCTGCTTTACAAAGCTCAAGTCAGGCCCCACGTGGAGTATTGCTCTCACTTGTGGAACGGCGCACCCAAGTATTTGCTTCAGCCTCTTGACTCCCTACAGCGAAGAGCCATTAGGATTGTCGATGATCCCAAGGTGTCCGAAAAATTAGAGCCACTTAGCCTCCGAAGAGATATCGGTTCGCTTTGTGTGTTCTACCGCCTTTATAATGGGGAATGTTCTGAAGAGCTTTTTGACCTGATTCCGCCTTCCCAATTTTTCCACCGCACATCTCGCCATCGTCAAAAAGCTCACCCCCACATCTTACAAAACTGGACTTCCCACACGACACGCTTCACTCGCAATTTCCTTCCTCGCACTTGTAAGATGTGGAACGACCTACCTTCGTCGGTATTTCCTTTGAGCTACAACATGGAGTCCTTTAAAAGGGGAATTAATAGAGTCCTTAAGGGTCGGCAACGCATCAGCAATGCCTCTGGTGCTGCAGATGTCCGTAGGCGACGGTAACCGCTTACCATCAGGCGGGCCGTCTGCTTGTTTGCCGACATATTCAATAAAAAAAAAAAAAAAAAAGAACTGAACACGGATTTTGATGAAATTTGGTATAGTGATACTCCAAGTCCTGGTATAACAAACAATATAATTCAATTCTTTATTGCATCTGTAATGTTAAATAGGTGTTTATAATAAGTTATAATAGTTCATTACAGAACCTGTTGGGCACAGTACTTAGGAAAGAGGAAGGCAAAACAATATTCTTCTATATAGATCAAGTAGAATCAAATAAATATAAAATAGTAATATAGAATAGGGGATCGGACCACTTTTCAGAAAGTGTTTTAAATTAACTATAATGAATATATATAGCCATGAAAAATAGTATTTTAATTAAATAACGCTCTAAAAGTACCTAAAACTATGTTTAAATGTTTCAAATATTGCCGCGCAAAAGGTCACCTCAAAATATGTTACGTCATATGAAAGTAGAAAACGACAAACTCTTCGAAATAAAACTTGCAAAGAGATTTAAATACGTTTTGTGAAGTTTGAGGACTATATTGTAGTAATGGAACGAAAAAATTAGCAAAAATACATTTTATGAAAAGCAAAAAAGTAAATTAAACACAAGCTTGACTCACGGCATTTGCCTTCAAATGACGTCATGCGCTGTGATTGTTGTTTCGTTTGAGATGAAGAACAAATTAAAAATGTCAGAATTATTTATTGATTTAAAAATATAAATCATTATTATTACACAAAAATATTGATTGACTGATCTTTCTGGTTCGACGAACATTCGTTCTAACTACATTTTAGATTTTTTCTCGGTTACTATCCGATCCCCTATTGTTAAAATCATGTCAGTTTGTTATTAATTTTATCACTTTCGTCATTTATTCATTTAATATTAGTCATAAATATATTATTTTATAATTTTGTCATCTAAATATTATTAGCAGGAGACTTTCCGCCCGCGTTTGATGCGCGGGCGCAGCTAGTCGTTGATAAGAAGAACGGCTTTTTCCACGTTCACCCTTTCGTTCATGCCATAGCGTAACCAGTAAATCCAGTTAAATAAATCATCGTACAAACTGATAAGGCCTTATCAGTAATCAGTAAGTAAACACGAGAGACGGGCGCCGCGCGTCGCGTGACGTAGATAAAATAAACGCGTAGGTGATCTCAATGGAAAACACGTAACGATCTGTTGTGTGGCAGCTCTTAGTTGTTATAAAAAAACAACTTTTAGGCACACACAAGCGATTAAGGAAAAATGCCTTGAATTCTAAAATTTACCGGTTTATTTAGGGAGGTATATTGCTGACAGCGATTTAATTAGTGTTGGGGGTTCGCCCCTAGGTCAAACTCTAGGTCGCTCTAAAACAGTGAAGGAAAACATCGTGATGAAACCCGCTTAAGCGCTTTGGAGTGGTAGGCTCTGGCCGTGGTTGTAATACCACCCACCGAACAAAGCCATGCCGTCAAGCGACCTAGTCGTGTTTCGGGATGATGTTCGGTGAACCATCGGGGAGACGGGTCTGAGCAGCCGCTCAACTGCCGTCTCTCTCTAGATCTACATATGTGCTCCATCTTAGGCCATATCGTCGTTTCACATCAGGCGAGATAGTAGCCAAACATAGATTTCTCCACAGCCTCTGTGGTGTAGTGGTTGGGCAGGTTGCCTTTAATCTCATACACCACTGAGGTTGCGGGTTCGATTCCCGCGACGGGACAAATGTTTGTGCACAGAAAAAAAAGCGCAAGTCTTGTGGGACCATGGTCCTCATAGTTCCTGGTTCCCTAGATACAGGGAATCCTAGTTAAGGGTTAGGATCTATGTATGTGATCGGTGGGCGTTATTTATATTTATTTATTTGTTAAGCGTAAAAAATACAATACCTATAGGAATAAGGATTTCATTAGATGGGCTACTTTGAAGGAAACATTCCTGATAGGAAATTGGGTCTATTAACATGTTTTTTTTTGTTAAAGTACTTTTTTAATAATTTTTACAAAACATTGAGTTTTCTCTACTATACAAAAACTTATTAAAATGTATATTCAATACAATGAAATGTATGTACATATTACTTCGGTAAAAAAATCTCTAAATGGCAGTGAAAACCGTATCAAAATCAGTTGCGTGGTTCAGAAGAATAAGCGGAGAAACAAATGAGGACGCGGATAGTGAGGTTTTATACTATTTGGAGATGTATAGAGATGTAGTTATAGCAGATCCAGTCTTTAGAGTAGGTATGGGGGAAATCGTGGAATACAAAATATCGCCCCCTTAACATTTTAACAATAGTATGTAGATCTTGAAGAGGAGATTCTAATGGTATTCGTAACCCATTTTTGTTAAAAAGCGCACTTAGTTAGTTTTTGCAGTAAGGGGACGATATGTACTTGACTAGATAAGAGTATAAAACGTGTGTAATTATCTCGTATGCATTATCAATATTGTAATATAGGTAGAGATACATAATTATAGCTATCAAGTACAAGGATGTATCGCTTAAACATGGTCCTTAAATTACTATATAATTTTGGTCCAATGCTTCTTCATAATAAGGTAAGATTAAGATATTTATTTCCAAAAACGAATGTTATTATTAGCTTAATGTGTTTTTTTATTTAAAATGTCGGTAAACAGCAGACGCCCCGCCTGATGGTAAGCAGTTACCGTCGCCTATGAACATTTGCAGCACCAGAGGCATTGCTGATGCGTTGCCGACCCTTAAACTCTATTAATACCCCTTTTAAAGGACTCCATGTTGTAGCTCAAAGGAAATACCGACGAAGGTCGTTCCACATCTTACAAGTGCGAGGAAGGAAAGTGCGAGTGGTGTGGGAGGTCAAGATTTGTAAGATGTGGGGGTGAGCTTTTTGACGATGGCGAGATGTACGGTGGTAAAATTGTGAAGGCGGAAGCAGGTCAAAAAGCTCTTCAGAACATTCCCCATTCGAGGAATGCTTAATGTCACATAAAAATAGTTACAATATATTTATAACAAAATTAAATTTCCAGTGTATTAGAATGTCGATGGCTTCTCCACACTAGGCTGTAGGCCTGTGTCGTGGAAACCTTAGTATACGATTACATCCTATTAAATTGAGGTCTATGTTAAAGTTATATTTAAAGTAAAATAAAATATGTGCCAGATTCATACACTTCCATATCTATACCAACGTATAAATGTGGAAGTGTATGAATAAATATTAATATTGAATATAAATCCCACGCGTACCAAGCCGGGGCAGGTCGCTACTCTACCTAGTTATTAGAACAAAGGCGTGAGCAGAGTCGAGTCGATTATGAAATATTTTATGTTATTTCCCTCCAAGGTAATCGTAGTCGTTAAGATAAACGCAAATAAAAACATCATCATCATCATCATCATCATCATCATCCTATACGAGTCCACTGCTGGACATATGCCTCTCCCGATGCACGCCACTGAGCCCGATCCTCGGCTCTTCGCATGTAATCACTGCCAGCCACTTTACGCAACTCGTCGCTAAAAACATATTAATAAAAACATATTAAATCTTTACTCCTTTTCCACTGCGGAGCTCCTCATCCAGCTAACTACAGGGGATGTGCTGTGGCGAAAGAAATCCAACTACTTCGGAACAGACATATAAGCAAAACTCCAGTGGTAAGTCAAAACAAAATATCAAAAGAAAAGCATGATGGTCCTAGCCAAAATAAGCCATGTCTAACTAAGACTGGCTCTGCTAATAAAAACATCTCATACGCTCAAGCTACAGCAAGAGATACAACAAAAGTGCCTCAGGCTCAGGAGTCACTTACCATTGTTAACACAGACAAAAAGCTAGATGACATCCTTAAGCTCATGTTGTCATTCGACGAAAGACTAAAAAAAATTGAAACTAGCACCAAAACAGCTAAAACTAAGCAGCTAAAATGAATACTATTTTAAAAATCATGGCTTGGAACTCAAATGGGTTACAAAAACACCAACATGAATTACAAGTAATCCTAGACATAGAAAATGTTGATGTGTGCTTAATATCTGAAACGCACTTCACAAAACAATCGTATATACATTTCAAAGGATACAAAGTGTACCATGCCTTACATCCAGACAACACTGCAAGAGGTGGTAGTGCCGTCATTGTAAAAGAAAACCTTAGTCACTATGAATATACTAAATACGAAGAGAAAGAAATACAAGCAGTGGCGATAAGTCTTAAAACTAAAAGCTATCCTCTTACAATATCAGCAATATACTGCCCACCTCGGTATATGATAAAAAAAGATCAGTATATGAGTTTCCTAAAGCGCCTTGGTAATAAGTTTGCATTAGGAGGCGACTTTAATGCCAAAAATACGTATTGGGGCTCTAGACTCACCACAAACAAAGGCAAAGAATTATTAAGTGCCATAAGAGAGATGAAATGTGATGCTACATCTACTGGAATGCCTACTTACTGGCCAACAGATCCCAATAAAATCCCGGATCTCTTAGACTTCTTTGTAATTAGGAACTTATCTTCAAGCTACATGAAAACTTATCATAGTTATGATATGAACTCAGATCACTCTGCAATATATCTCGAAATAAGTGAAAAAGTCTTAGATAATGATAAACCTCCAACTCTTGTTAATAGGTTTACAGATTGGGAGAGCTTTAAAATAGATTTAGATAGTGATATAGATCTCAAAGTACCACTTAAAACACCGGAAAACCTAAACATAGCTCTTGAGATATTCATAGAAAATATTCAACAAGCAGCCTGGAAAAATACACCTGAAATTAATAAAAAAACCAAGGGTAATATATACCCCATACGTATTAAACAACTTATAGCTGAAAAAAGAAAACAACGAAAAATCTGGCATCAATCTAGGTGTCCTGCAGACAAAAAAGAGCTTAATAATATCACCAAAACATTGAAACGCCAAATCCAGGATTTTAATGATAACTCCACGAATGAGTATCTTCAGAAGCTGACCAGTGATAGAAGTACAGATTACTCCCTTTGGAAGGCAACTAAGAACCTAAAAAGACCAATTATCCAAATACCACCTATTAAAGATAACAACGGAAAATGGGCAGTGAATAACGAGCAGAAAGCTAAAAGGTTTGCAGAACACTTAGCAAACATCTTTCAGCCAAATCAAAGTAGCACAAATGAAACCTTTTCTTTGGATGATATCAACCTCCATGATGAGCAGGAAGATGATAATATAAAACTAGCAACACCTAGAGAAATTGCACGTGAAATTAAATACAGTATAAACCCACGAAAAGCTCCTGGGTATGACCTAGTATCAGGAGAAATACTCCAAAATCTTCCAAGAAAAGGGATAGTAAAACTAACAACTCTTATTAATGCTGCACTAAGATTAAAATATGTACCAGACTTATGGAAAGTTGCTGAGGTAATAATGATAGCAAAGCCAGGAAAACCGCCTCATGAAACAACTTCGTACAGGCCAATCTCCTTGCTACCCATAATGTCAAAACTATTTGAAAAGATATTGCTTAAAAGACTAAAACCAATTATTGACAGCACAAACCTCATTCCAGAGCACCAATTCGGTTTTCGGGAGAAGCACTCAACCATAGATCAAGTGCACCGAATAACAAGTATTATAGAAACAACTTTAGAAAATAAGCAAGTATGCTCTACTATATTCCTAGATGTAGCACAAGCTTTTGATAAGGTGTGGCATGAAGGCCTAGTTCACAAGCTAAGAATGCACCTACCGAAAAAATTTGCTAATATTCTGGAATCTTATATTTCAAACCGATTATTTAGAGTAAAACAAGAAGATGCCTACTCAAAATTGAAAGTAATAAAAGCTGGAGTACCACAAGGAAGTGTATTAGGTCCGGTCCTGTACCTACTATACACCTGTGATATTCCTGAATTAGAAGATAACACCATCGCAACCTTTGCTGACGACACTGCTATAATGGCTGTAGCAAACACCCATAGAGAAGCAGCAGAAAAGGTTCAAAAGGCTGTTAACAAAGTTTATGACTGGACGAAAAAATGGAAAATTAAACTAAATGAATCCAAATCAATCCACATAGACTTCAGCAACAAGATACAACAATATTGCCCAGTCTACATTAACAGCAAACAAATCCCGTATGAAAATACAGCGAAGTACCTAGGAATGACACTTGATGCAAAGCTCCGCTGGAAAGCGCACGTCAAGAAGAAAAAAGAAGAATTAGATTTACGCTTTAAAAGAATGTATTGGCTGCTTGGAAGGCACTCCACGCTGTCAACATACAACAAATTGATACTATACAAACAAGTCCTAATGCCAGTTTGGACTTATGGTATACAGCTGTGGGGCTGCACCAAACAGAGCAATATATTAATCATACAACGCTTCCAGAATAAAGTATTAAGGGAAATTGTGAACGCACCCTGGTACATTAGAAACGACGATCTCCATCGGGATCTTAAAGTAGAGTTCGTCGATAAAGTTATTAAAAAATATGCCGAAGCCCACGAACATAGGCTTCATCATCATGTGAACGTCGAGGCAATCCAGCTCCTCGACCACACGGATATAGTGAGAAGACTTAAAAGAACAAAACCGTTTGAGTTAGTGTAATGTCTAGTGATAGTGAATTAGTGTAATGTAGTACGAGTGCTACCCATACAGAACACAAGAACAAAGTGTCTTCCCCTTAATATAGAGACAATAGGAATAGTGTTAATGGACACATTCTTAGTATTAGTTTATCTATCAGTTTAAGTTAAATGTAAATTGCTTATTAGCCTAATTAATTGGCTAGATTGTAATAAAAATGGGGATCATAATGACTATGAAACCATATGAAGGAAAAAAAAAAAAAAAAAAAAAAAAACTCCTTTTCCAAGTAAAATTATGTACAATTATCTATATGCTAAACACATTATGAGTTACTAAGAATATTAGTTTATCTTAGTAGGTACTTCTAGTTGACGCCTACGACGACCGACAGACAGACAAATATGTTTAATTTATGACTGTCTGCGCATCAACCTATACTCCCACTACAGCCTTGCCTCTGCGGGGCGAGGGGGGCACTAGCCGCGGGTCGCGCACGCACACCTATCTCGGACTGCGCCCGGCGTCGCTCGCGTTTTCTTATATTTCTTTATAATATTAATATTAAGTAACGTTCAACATTATACCAGTCCATCATACAGTCCACTTGTTTTACTTCACCCGCCAGGGCCTAAACAATGACAAACAAACATTTATGTCTGTAGATAGCTAGATACAGTCTATAACACTGCTTAAATATGGCAAAGTCAAATATAATTTATTTAATAGGCACAAAAATGCACTTTAAACGTCACATAAAACAAATCAAATTAGAAATATGTTACAAATTATAACTTAAGTTAACACGACTGGAAAAAGATAGCATGTCTACCCATTTCTTTCCCAAAGAAAACTGACCCTACCAAAGCTTCGGAAATACACCCGGTAAAGAAGATAGCACCAAGAAACTCTCCGGAGATATCTCTTATTTCAACTCTTAAAATGTCTCAAAATATAACAATGAACATTGAAGTATGTGTAGCAACCACGCGTACACGTAGATTACGTAGTACGAGTACGTAGATGTCGGCGCCATCTCGGGAAACTCCATTAAAAACCACGATTTAACTTGTTCCAAAGCTTTATTTTTATTTTTAAATAGTTTTTACAGCAAGTTCGATCGATAGCTCAGTAAAAAGGTAATGACGCCATGTTTTTCAAGATTATGTCACTTCACAAAATCAAAACAAAACCTATTACAGAAATTTAATAATTTAACACCACATAAAATATAGTATTAACTTTAACTTATGCAAACCGTTTTTAAATCATGTTATCTAATACAAACCAATTATTTTAAAGCCTTTTTACATTTATAATCAATGTGAACAAATTAATTTTCGATGAGACAAGTGGCGCCACGCGGCGCGAATTCGAAACAATTTACCAGTCAATTCAAATTAATTAATGTAAGAAAACTTTGACTTCTACACATTTAAATATGGATTTGAATTAAATCCCATTAAAATAATAACATATAAATTTAGAAGGTAATTCGACGCTAATTTGAGACACAATAATATCAAAAATAATAGCTATGCTGCCAAGACTAAAATTATTGACATTAAACATTAAAATAACCAATGCTATCCTTTTGAAATTAATAATTAACATTTTGAAGTCGGAAAATAACAATTATCATAATTAGAATTACTTAGTAACTATTCTCAGTACATTTTAAATCAATTTAAATTATAACTACTGCTAAGTCAACTAGGTGGCGCTACGTCTGCGCCCATATAGACTACGCAGACTACGTAGAACCATTTTGTTTTGTAGATTCTGTTTAGAGCGAATGAGGCGTTTTTTGGTGTCCTTAGTTTTCCACCAGGACCCTAATTCACTATACCAACTTAGCGATTCCTCGAATTTCTTCGAAATTACGTCGATTCCTTAATTAATAAACGACATCTGCGAAATTTGTATTATCTATGACGCGTCATAGGGAATCATATGAATATATGAATGTGTCATAGAGATGTCGTTTATTAATGATGGAATTGACGTGATTTCGAAGCAAGGAATCGGTAAGTGGACATCGTGAATAAGGGCCCAGCTCTTTTAACCCACGGAAAGAAGGCAGTATTCCCACCGAAACATAAAATAATTTAATTCGAGTTCCACCTGGAAAGTAATTTGTCTAGTTCTACAAGATAGTATTAGGTTAAGAAATAATTTCAAATATGCAATTATTTATACTATTATAATAATAACTAAGCCAGCCTGTACATTGAAGATATTTTGGAATAACTAACTGTGATCGACTATTTAGAGGGTACTGAATACGACTTCACGGTTTTTGAAATGTTTGTTTTGCATGTTTGTTACATATCTATAGACTCGAAAACTGCTGAACGAATTTAAATGAGTTTCGGTAGCATTAGTCCCAGCTTAATTTAGGTATAAGATATTATTATATGTTAAATCAAAATGGGTTGGGTTACTACGAAGATACAGCTTGACCTCTTCGTAGCGCACTCTCATAGACTGGTCTTGCTAAGATGGTTTTGGAAAAAATACGAATACGGGCTTCATTTGTCGTTCTCACTTAAGTACGACGAAGTCGCGGGAAAAAGCTAGTAATAAATCAAAGCAATGACAGGCCCTAAAAGAAGTCCTTAAAGACTGGGTTCCAGCCGGAGCAACACGGCTACGGGGCCGGCCCCGCCGTAGGTGGCGCAACGACATGGACGCCTACGGAAAGGAAAATTTACAAAGGGTCATGGAAAGAGGGAAGCCTTTGCCCAGCAGTGGGACGAAACAGGCTCATAAAAAAACAGCTCATTCGATAAGTTATTTTCTTCGCTACGATTCGTACAGCTTCGTTCGCCAATGGAAAGGTATCCTTAACGAGGAAAACGAGTCTCCATTACAACTCTATGTGTTCATGGAACGAGTATGTATTTACATAAGCGGCTTGAAGGCCAAATTTGTTTACAAAACAGTTCGGAGAATCGTGATTCATAGAATCAATGAGCCGTGGAAACGGCAGAAACTAGACTGATGTAGTAGATGTCAATTCAATTGTTTGTTGTATGATATTACAATTATTTCACAGCCAATTAGCTTAGGCCATTCAATGGACAATAATACAATACACTACAATACAAAATGTTTTCTTGTACACCTAACAACAATAATCAGTAAATGAAAACAACTTACAAACTAAAGTACAATGGGTGGACTAATTGCTAGCGATCTATTTAGATTATAGTATTTTTCATGGCTATATATATTATAAATATTCGACAAACTACGTGAGTCCTAGCCGTTTTATTAAATAGCTATATATATTAATTGTAGTTAATATAAAACACTTTCTGAAAAGTTGTCCGATCGCCTATTTTACATTGAAATAGATAATAATTTTATACATAACAAAGTCACCAGCACCCTTTCACTGCTATGTCCTAATTAGTCTTAATTTTACATTTAACATGATATACACATAATACGTCAATTCACTTATAGTTATGTATTAAATGTATAGACGTATAAAACAGTTCCGTGACAAACTAAATAGGCAACGCACAGTCTAAACCACTGAAGGTATAAACACGTGGAATAGGTAAAAGTTCTCTATGCACTAAGAAAATATATTTCGAAAATCCAAGGCAAAACGGAAAAAACCCTAGCATAAGCGTAGAGCGGGCGGAATATTCCTGAAAAAATTTAGTGAATAAAATTTTGATTATAAACAAATATTGCCCAACGATCACATACATAGATCCTGGCCTAGCCCCTTACTAGGATTCCTTGTATCTAGGGAACCATGGTCCCACTACACCCAAAGACGAAACAAATGCTTGCGTTTTTTTCTGTGCACAAACATTTGTCCATTCGCGGAAATCGAACCTGCAAACTCAGTGTATGAGATTTCAGACCTGCCCAACCACTACACCAAAGAGGCTGTCAAATCTTTAAATTCTATCGTTAAATCACATTCAGCTCAATTCAATACTTTATTAAGTGAAACTGCCAGTATTAACAAGCATCGGAATAGATAAACGATAAAACCGCGCGCGTCATACTTCGGGGTATTCCCCTGAACTAAATGAGACAATCGTCATAAACAATACTAGACTTTCCCGCGACTTCGTCCGCGTGAACGACAGAGGAATCATGGGATTCCTCTGTCGTTTGGTGTCTTTCCAAGACCATGGGTGGTGCTGCAACTGTTATGGGCAGGCAGGCGTGTTGCTTACCATCAGGCGGATAATAATCACAAGTATACATTGTACGAAGAAAAAACTGACTTCAATTCTGATGTATCTTCAAAGTCCAAGGTCGAGTATCGATGAAATTTATATGGGACCATATTGAATCTATACTGAACCCAACGCAAAACTATCCAAATCTGTTTATAAATGACGGAGTTCTGAGGTAACAAACATAGAACAAAAAACAATCGAATTGAGATCCTCCTTTTTGAAGTCGGCTAAAAATACTTTTTGTTGTGCGGTCGTCATTAAAATTAATGGGCAATAGAGACCTACAAACTAATCCGATGTCACACTAAATTGGACCGCACAGACAATATGTCAAGGTTCAATTCAAACTTGGACTAGTTTCAGCTTTTGTTGTGTAATCTTTGTCTAGAAAGCGAGTCATTCGCTAACGAGGCATTCTGTTACGTCACATGGTTTTATATGTTCTGTGGAATCTATACTGTGTTGCAGGGACCGATATACCGGTATAAAATTGGTATAACAACAGCTGAGATAGCGGTAAAACGCAAGCCTATACATAATAAATTATTTTTCAAAAAAAACTAAACCGACTTCAAAACCACAAATGGCACTCAAAAGTAAAAAATAAATTAATATAATTATCATAAGCGCTACCCACTCATATATTTGAAGTCGGTGCCAGCCAAGTCTAATAGGTAGTAGATAAATACTATGTATATAGTAAGTACTACTTGTAGGTAGTATTTATCTACTACCTATTAGACTTGGCTGGCACCGACTATACTAAACTAATACTATGTATATAGTAAGTACTACTTGTAGGTAGTATTTATCTACTACCTATTAGACTTGGCTGGCACCGACTTCAAATATATGAGTGGGTAGCGCTTATGATAATTATATTAATTTATTTTTTACTTTTGAGTGCCATTTGTGGTTTTGAAGTCGGTTTAGTTTTTTTTGAAAAATAATTTATTTTAACCTTTTTAGTGAAAAACAAGTTTTAATTAAATTAATTCAAAAAGTTTTTAAAGACAAGCTTTTATGATCTAGAAGCCACATCATGACGAAGTTTAAAACGGGCTATCACAATTAAATGCATGTACAAAAAAATTTCATGTCTGTCCTATTCAGTTGTCAGTGTGTTGTCAGTGTGTTGAGGAGTTCCCTCGCCGGAAGTCAATCCTGGGTGTATCTGCCATGTCATGATGGAATTTAGAACAGGCTATTATGGTTAAATCCATTTACGAAATGTTGTGTCTGTACTATTCACCGTTGAGGAGTTCCCTCACCGGAAGTCAACCCTGGGTGAAGCAGGTGAAGCAGTCGAATACAAACCTCCACCTTTAGAAAGTTGGTTACGAAAAAAACAAGAACCGACTTGAAGATTAAACTTATATATTTTTGTTTTTGCTATTTTTTTCAAAAACTACTGAATGAATTTCGATAAAATTTATATGGGACCACCTTTGAAGTATTACCTACCAATCAAAAAAAGAATCATTGAAATCAATGCATAATTGGCGGAGTAATCGCGTAACAAACACACAAAAAAAAAAAACCAACCGTCGAATTGTAAACCTCCTCCTTTTTGAAGTCGGTTAAAAATAGTGACGGTTGCATACCCATACCTCCATCAAGCACTACATTTCAGGCGGCGAGGGGTTACGGAGATGTAGAGCGACGTATGCTTCCTCTAATATTAAGCTGGGCGGTCACAGTCCATAAACTACAGGGGACCACCCTCGAAAGAGCTGTGATCGATCTCGGTAAAAAAAAATTTGCAAAAAGGCAAACATATGTGGCACTAAGTCGTGTCAGAAGTTTAGAAGGCATCGTTTTGTCAGATTTGGACGCCAACAAATTATTAATTCGACCACACGACGACAGAGCGAAAAACGAGATAACGAGGCTACGAAATCTGCCCTCTGACAATTAAGGCCACACATAGAAATACACCTGCTCCTTTTTTAAATTTTAAAAATAATATTCTAAATTGGTTTATAAATGACGAAGTTCTGTGATAACAAACATAATAAGAAAAAAAACTCCTTTTATTAATTAGTCGGACCACAATGCGACGATTCTGAAATCACATTCATTCAAATAAAAAAAGAATTTTCCAAATCGGTTCATAAATGACAAAGTTCTGAGGTACCAAAATAAAATATTTATACTCCTCCTATTTTAATTCGAAGTCAGTTAATAATGGGACCAATCTAGAAGTATATCCTTACTAATAAAATAAGAATTTTCCAAATCAGCTTGACGAAGTTCTAAGTTGACAAACATAAAAAATATACTCCTCCTTTTTCTAGTCGGTTAATGATGGGACCAATTTGGAAGTATGTCCTTTCAAATAAACAAAGAATTTTTCCAAATCGGGTAATACATGACGAAGTTCTGAGGTAACAAACAAAAACAAGGAAAAAATATACTCCTCCTTTTTTAATTTGAAGTCGGTTAAAAATGGGACCAATGTGGAAGTATATCCTTTCATATAAAAAAAGAATTTTCCAAATCGGTCCATAAATGACTAAGTTCTGAGGTAACAAACATAAAAAATAAAAAAAAAAAAAAAAAATACAACCGAATAGAGAACCTCCTCCTTTTTTGAAGTCGGTTAATAATAATAAAAAGGTATCGATACCACATAATACTAAGGGACAGAAGCATCACTCCGCAAAGAAATTTAAACAAATAGCGACTCTTGCTATGACGCAATAAAATTCAATTCAGCTCGCGTAGCGCTGCATACCTACCAGTCATATTAACCTACAGAGCGCCTCTCTTTCTATCGCAAAGCTCTTATCTCTTCTGTCGCGGCACGTGTAACGACGCGCGACCCGCCGTCGGTGTCCGGCTATGTACTGTCTTGTAGCTTCGTACCTACAGTGCGGAGTGCGCTAGGCCTGTCGATACCACTTGAGTAACATTAAAAGTATTGATACCACAAAATAACTTTAAAAGTACCAATCGATAAAATGAAATACCGGCATTTTGCGGCGGGCGTTCTCTATTCGATTGTAATTTTTTATATATTTTTTTATGTTTGTTACCTCAGAACTCCGTCATTCATGCACTGATTTGGAAAATTATTTTTGCGTTGGGTTCAGTATACGAAGTGGTCCCACATACATTTCCTCGATATTTGACCTTGGATTTCGAAGATACATTGAAGTCGGTTTATTTTTATAAAATGTATACTTGTTTAGGTATCAGTATCGGTCCCTGGTGTGTTGTGAGTTGTGACGTAATGATGAGGCTTGTATCGTTAATTCTCACTTTAATACTTCTACTAGATACTTGTATTACATGTAGGCTTATTGTGTAACTTTCACATCTATCACAATACCATTCAATTTGACGTGTGAAAGATATTTACAGACTTCAGATCGAAAATCTAGCGATTGTGATTGCGATAGCGATCGGGACTCACTTTGAAAGATATTTGAGTGAACATTATGCTCATTTATTGTTCTGAAATTGCTAATAATTTGGAATTACCGGCATTTGGATATCGTGGCATTAACAAAAACGCTCTCCGTTGTATCGGTTAGTAGAATCATATAACGCTAATTTTAATGCATGAGCTAGTACATTGACAAAAAATGTTACTTGATATACTAAAGTAGTACTATTGTATTCTTTCTTTAGCTAACCTTTAGCAAAATTATATAAATAATCCGTGGTAAATGCTGCTGGTGTTACAATTTATGCTTTTTCCATAGATTACTCTTAATTATTATATCTTTATTGTATCACTGTTTGATTACCCAAATAAATGAAAAAAAATGCATTATTTGTACTGCTACGCGTCGATTTCTTTCACGTAAGTAATACATTCGTGTTGATAGCGATTGTGATTAAACAACTTAGACAATTCTAATATTTTTAATTAGGATCACGTTCACGATCATAATTGCTTTAGTTAAACAAGCCCCATGGTCTGTCTTTTGTTTTTCTTGAAACACAACCCACCACTGCGGGCCGGGGGTTGTAATTGATGTAATTGGTTGTAGTTGTAATTTGTTGTGATTAGGTTGTAATTTGTTGTTAAAAGATTGTAATTGGCTGGTAAGAAGTTTAAAACTAATAATAATAGTAATACACCCAATGATCACATACATAGATCCTGGCCCCTGACTAGGATTCCCTGGGAACCAGAACCATGGTCCAACAACTGCTCTTATAATTGTGTTTTGTAGTGGTCTCTTCCAAAAGAGTTCGCTTTGGGCTGTACCACCTTTGCTAGATATTCAACCGCCAAGCAGTAGTGCATAGTGCGCAAGCATTACTGTGTTCTGGTTCCGGTTTGAATGGCATTTTAGCCAGCGAAAACTGCATTATAGGACTTTTAACAGCTATTGTCTCCGGGTTGATCAGCGCAGTGCAGTGCCGTGCCACATTGCGAAACAAAGTTCTGAGTGGATCTGCAACTGTTATGGCAGGCGTGTTGCTTACCAGCAGGCGAACGACCTGCTCGTCTCGTCACTCTATTACATAAATAATTAATTTTTAGGAAAAAACAAAACCGACTTCAATGTATCTTCGAAGTCCAAGGTCACATATCGATGAAATTTATATGGGAGCACTTCGTAGCTATACTGACCCCAACGCAAAAAGAATTTTCCAAATCGGTTCATAAATGACGAAGTAAGTAGTAAGTTTAACAACCTTATTGAATATTTGAATTATTGAAGTTCTGAGGTAGCAAACATAAAAAAACGACATCCGAATAGAGAACCTCCTCCTTTTTGAAGTAGGTTAAAAATGGAAGCATCTGTTCATTTGGCTCGCTACCAAGCGCATGTCTTGGATTGTAGTAAAGATAAATCAAAGGAGAACTATTTTTTAGGAGGTATAAATCTTTATGTGTCAACTTTTGAACACTAGCTGTGCCCCGCGGTTTCACCAGCAGTTTACCGGAATAATATTTTTAATTTAATCTTTATTTTAGGCAACATTAAAATAAGTTACAGATGTTATTTACTTATTCTACGGCTCATATAAATATATACCTTAGAACTAACATACATACAATTTATAATAAAATATTTATGTAACACGTTTTGTCGGCGTGTGACACAACTGCGCGTAATAAAACTCGCGTAAGAAGTAGCCTATGTGTTAATCCGGAATATGAGCTATCTCCATTCCGAACTTCACTCAATTCTGTTAAGCCGTTACAGCGTGAAGAAGTTTAACACACGCACTTACATACAAACTTCCACATTAATAATATTAGTTTTTTTTATGATACTGAAATGAGACGAGAAAGTCGTTCGTCTGATGGTAAGCGCCACGCCTGCCCATAACATTTGTAGTGCAACCCAGAATTTTTAATTCCATAAAAAGCACTGTGTAGCACTGCATTGCGCTCATCACCCCGAGACATCAGGTCTCATTTCTCTGGATACAATAGTGCTTCGAGTACACAGCCAAATTTTATCAGAGTATTAGTGTGATAGTGTGTGGGATGGTTTAGGTGCAGTTTCTCTAATGATTCCATTACAAACTTACGCACAGATTTATTTCAAACCGAAACAGTCATACGTACATTTATAAAGGTTTCGTTGTGAACCGAAACCGACAAACAACACTTTATAAGCCATGCATAATTTAAAGTTATAGTTAGATAGATAGATAAACACTTGTCAAAAACCTTAAAAATAGGTATATGAAAAACAAGTACAATTTACAGTAATCAGCATAACAATAAGTGGTCTTATCGCTCAAACCGATCTCTTCCAGACAACCTTCGAACAGAATGGACTAACATAATTTGGAAGGACGGTGGTTTCTCGAAACAAATGCAGATTAAATTATAAATATATGTATAAATATAATATACAACAACATAAACTAACAACACTACACACACTAGCATACCTATTTATTTGTTTACAGGACCTTTATTTTGTACCTAACTATTGATTTTATCTATTTAGAGCGAGTGTGGCTCAGTGGGGGAGCTCGTGCGACTTTCGATCCGACGCACCCGAGTTCGAATCCCGCTGGCCGCGCACCACTGACTTTCTTAAGTTATGTGCGGATTTAACACTCGCTCTAAAAAACGGTGAATGAAAACATCGCGAGAAAACCGGCATGTCCAAGAATTTTTCACAAAAAGTCGAGTACATGTGACATCCACCAACCCGCACTGAACCAGCGTGGTGGATTATGGCCCATTCTCTCTCTATGAGAGAAGGCCCGTGTCCCAGCAGTGGAAACGTGATGGGCTGATGATGATGATTGATTTTATCTTAAAAATACCTAAATACCTTGTTAACCTAATGCTGTCCGATGAAGAATTTAAGTTCAATTTGTGTAGTTTCAAAATTGTGGTCTCCTCGATACAGGCTTGCTTAGTGAGGAGACTATAAGATATTTATTTGTAAGATAAAAAGTGTCTGCAATTTGTAGTAATTTGTAGTAAGTGTAAGATAGATAAGATAGGTAGGATATTTTTTTAAGATAAGATAATTTTATTGCCAAAAGAAAATTTTCAATTATGCTGACAAATAGTTCAGAACACAACTTATTATCTAAACAAAAATTATCGGCGATCCCCAAACTAAGCACGACGCCTGTGTCTTGGGGGCGAGTGCAATTTTACCAAATTAAGTTTAAAATATTGTGACCAACATGATTTAAAAAGTTGACAAATGGCAATGTAGGATAGGTATAATCTCTTTCTTTCTAGTTAGTGTGAGGGTGTGATCCTGAGCGTGATGAAATGTGAGTGAGTGTGTGTAAGTGAGGTTGTAACAAAACAATTATTGTATCCTTCTATACTAGGTACTTCTACTTAATTCTTATTATATTTTTATGAAGCATTAAAGAAGAGTGAGTGTGGCACATTGGGAGCACATGCGACTTTCGATCCCACGCACCCGAGTTCGAATCCAGCAGGCCCCGCACCACTGACTTTCTTAAGTTATGTGTGTTGCTCTAAAAACGGTGAAGGAAAACATCGTGAGGAAACCGGCATGTCCAAGAATTTATCACAAAAATTCAAGGACATGTGACACCCACCAACCCGCACTGGGCAGCGTAGTAGATTATGGCCCATACTCTCTCTAGGAGGGAAGGTCCGAGTCCCAGCAGTGGGAACGTGATGGGATGATGATAATGATGATGAAAGAATGCCAAGCGAAAAACTCGAAAGTTTTTCAGAGAGAAAAATACGACCACCGGCTGGGACTTAAAACCGTATCTCAATCTTCCCTCAGCGCGGGAAGTGCTCGGCCCAATTGAGCTACGGTGGTTAACAAGTCGAGTGTCGAATTTTTTCTCCGTTATTTAACCGTCTTAAGAGGATATGGCACAGCCGCGGCCTGCGAGCACAAGGTATTTGAATAATGGTTTACGGTCTCGCAGAAAATGCGTAAATTAAATTAAATAAATTAACTAAGTAATAATAATAATAATTTAACTAAATTCGTATCAACTTCAGATTTTTGTTAAAATTAGCGTTTCGGGAGAAAACGTTTCTACCACACTAAATTTCAACCAAATTTGGTAATTTTAGTCTCAATTTCTTAAATGGAGAATAAACTAGGTTTGTAGGTTTTCCTTTTTCTAAGTTTATGTCTATTTTTAAAGTTAACAGCTTCCAAACTTCAAAAATAATTTTCGAGTAAATATCGAGTTTTTTGGGTCCATTTATTCAAATTCTATAGGAATTGTCGAAAAAATAAAAACCTACAAACCTCAATAACGATAACGTCTCTTACATGTCCAAATTTCATCGAATTTGGTTAATGTTTAGGGGTAGAAAAACGTTTTCTCTTTTTGTATGAAAATTTCAGCGTGCCGTTCCCTCTTAAGGGTGACGGGTACGCCATATATTGAGATTGGAGTTTGTTCGTATTTTTTCTTTCCGAAAAACTTTGGGGTTCTCGCTTGGCATTCGTTAATGTTTTATATAAATATAATAAGAATTGATACGGGTTCGCGTCTTCACAGAGAAAGTATTCAAAGTTAAAAAGCATTATATTCAATTTTGGCATCACAGAAGCACTTATGAGCGTCAATTATTAAAATGACTCTACCACCGTATCGGAAGAAGAACCACTACTCAGAAGATACGGCAAGAAACTGAGGGGCATTTTTTAGAACTTTTGTTACACTATTTTATGTTCGTTTTTGGCAATATTATATTTGTTATGTGCCAGTTGGCTACTAGGCAGAAGCGGAATGTTCCATGCATCTTTGTCTTCTATGCAATTACTAACTGTATAGTATGCTTTTTTCATTAGAATATTTTTCACAAGCAATTTGAATCTACTTTCTGTGAGCTCCGTTATACATTTTGGAATTTTATTGTAAAAACGTACGCAATTACCCATGAAGATCTTATTCGTTTTACTCAATTTAATTGCAACATTACATCTTGCTCGTTGAGAAAAAGATTCGCTCCTACCTCTACTTATTTTCGATTGAAATCCGTAAATATTTGCGTGTCTGACAAACATAACACATAATACCCTCAAAATATTTTCACGAAGTTTTAGCATTTGGAATTTTAAGTAAGCTCAGTAAAGTAGAATGACCTTACGCACCAGAAACAGAATAATCAATCGGATCCTCATTGTATTTCACTCCAAACGCAAACGTGACGATAAGCGTGAATCAGACACGTCGTCACATCATTTAGTTTGGACAAGTCGTTCATGGGCAATTGTGTACATTTTTACAATAAAATTCCGAAATGTTTAACGGAGCGCTCAGAAACTAGAATCGCATGTGAAAAATATTCTAATGAAAAAAAGCATACTATACAGTTAGTAATTACATAGCAGACAAAGATGCATGGAACATTCCGCTTCTGCTAAGTAGCCAACTGACACATAAGAAACATATTGTCAAAAACTAACATAAAATCGTGTAACAAAAGTTCTAAAAAGTGCCCCTCAGTTTCTTGCCGTATCTTCTGAGTTGTGGTTCTTTTTCAAATACGGTGGTAGAATCATTGTAATAATTGACGTTCATAAGTGCGTCTGTGATTCCAAAACTGAATAAAGAACTTTTGAACTCTGAACAAGAGACCGATTCCATTCCGAAAATAACACAGCCTTGAAAGAATTTGACTAGCGTAGTTGTAGAATAAGTCAGAGATTGTAGGGAAAGTATAATTGAACTTATTGTCTACTAGCAACCGCCTGCGACTTCGTTCGCGTCGACATAATTAAAATATAGCATAGCATTAACATGTAATTTTAATATATTGTAATAATAATTGACACTGTAATGACATTTTAATTTTGTAACAATTGTGTATGGATTTGATTTTTTAATGACGTTGAAATTAATTATTTTATTAATTTTTAATTTTATTTGTAACGATTTTCTTTTTCAATTTTAATATTTTGATCAAATTAATTTTATATGTCTGGAAACATTTGCACGCCTGCAAAGGCAGAATAAGAGATCTTTTTTTTACACTGTTAACACCTGTATTATGCCTTATTTTATGTAAATAAATTATTATGATTAGCCTATGTCACTCGGCGATTATGTAGTTTTATGTCAGTGAAGCGGAGCGAGTGTGGCTCAGTGGGAGCAAGTGCTACTTTCGATCCGACGTAGCAGAGTTCGAATCCCGCTGGCCCCGCACCACCGACTTTCTTAAGTTATGTGCGAATTTAACATGAGCATGAATATCCCTCATGATCGTTCGCGCTCGCTCTTAAACACTTTTCAATAACTACCTACCTAAATAAATTGTTTTTTAAGCCCCGATGCAATGTGTGTCTGTCTGTGGCACCGTTGCTCTTAAACGTGTGAAACGATTTGGATGCGATTTTTTTTATATTTGAAAGCAGATTTTCTGGCGGTGGTTTTTAGACTGGATTTTTTATCAAAATCGGTTCAGCCGTTTTTTATTTTTTAAAGTTTTTTTTAGTGTCGGGGTTTTTTCGTTTTTAAATTACTGAAATTCTCTTGTTTCAGGTTCTAGAATGCAAAGACAAGAAAACTGGCGCCAAACGGGCTCTCAAAGTCCTCCATGACAGCATGAAGGCACGGAGAGAGGTGGAACTGCACTGGAGGGCCCGCGGATGCATACATATTGTTGAGGTGAGGAAGATTTATCGCTAAATAGTATAAAACAAAGTCACTATCCGCAGGCCTAGCGCACTCCGCACTGTAGGTACGAAGCTACAAGTACATAGCCGGACACCGACGGCGGGTCGCGCGTCGTTACACGTGCCGCGACAGAAGAGATAAGAGCTTTGCGATAGAAAGAGAGGCGCTGTGTAGGTTAATATGACTGGTAGGTATGCAGCGCTACGCGAACTGAATTGAATTTTATTGCGTCATAGCAAGAGTCGCTATTTGTTTAAATTTCTATGCAGAGTGATGCTTCTGTCCCTTAGTATTCTGTGCCATCCGCGTCCTCATTTCTATTTTTCCGTTAGATTAGATAACTCTTTATTGTTACACCACCAGAAATTATTACAACATAAGAAAAATAACAAACTTACTAAAGTGTTTATATGGGCGGTCTTATCGCTCAAAGCGATCTCTTCCAGACAACCTTCTTGTAAACCACGCAACGGATTTTGATACGGTTTTCACTGTCATTTAGAGGATTTTTTTATTGAAGATTAATGTGTATAATACATTCTATTTTAATTTTATTATAGTAGAGAATCGAACCTGCGTCTTCGGAATATGTTCCCGACGTCTTAACCATTGAGCCACCGAACCAACTGCTCGGGCTACAAAATTTCTTCTATCTCTCTTATATCGTCTTACTGGGACGATTCTCCGTCAAGACGGTATTCAGAAAATCAATATAATTTTTCTTCTTTCTACTTAATTATTTAAAATCTTAAAATTTTCGCCTAGCATGCGCTAATGCATTCAATATCATAAAATCTATTTGTTTGTATTCGTTGAAGGCATTTAAAAATTATTTTTTTAAAAAACAAGAACTGACTTCAAGACTAAACTTATTTTTTTGATTTTGATATTTTTTTCAAAACGTGCTGAATCAATTTCAATAAAACGTATATATATATACTAAACGTATATAAACGTATATATATTTCTCTCTCTCTATGAGAGAAGGCCCGTGTCCCAGCAGTGGGAACGTGATGGGCTGATGATGATGATGTATATATATAGTGCCACCTCTAAAATGACCTACAGAACAAAAATCATCAAAATCAATTCATGACTGGCGTAATCGCGACTGGAGTAATCGCGTAACAAACATAAAAAACATACCGTCGAATTGAGAAGCTCCTCCTATTTTGAAGTCGTTTGATAAAAATTAAAAACTGAAACAATACAATACAAATACAATACAAATACTCTTTATTGTATACCAGTAACATAAGAAAAAAAAAAATGATTACAGATAAACCTTATAACTAGGGTAGTACAATGGGCGGTCTTATCGCTTAGAGCGATCTCTTCCAGACAACCTTGAACAACAATGAAAATATGTAGTGGAATCCCGCAGAATATTATTATTATTATATTTTGAGATGAATTTCCGCAACGTCACGCCTGATTCCATTACAAAAATTAAAATTACTCTGCCAGATTTATTTATATTGTAGCAGTTACGCACATTTTTTTTTATTTTTTTTACTGAATGACTAGACGAGCTGGTCGTTTGCCTGATGGTAAGCAATACGCCAGCCCATAACAATAACAGCACCACCCAGAACTTTGTTTTGCAAAATCCTGCGCGGCGCTGCACTGCGCTCGTCACTGAGACAATTAGCTGTTGAGTCTCATAATGCCCAGTAATTTCGCTGGCTACAATGCCCTTCAAGCCGGAACACAGTAATGCTTGCGCACTACCGCTTGGCGGCTGAATAACTGGCAAAGCGGTGGTACCCACCCAGACGTCCTCTCGCATACGAGAAACCTACCACCAGTAATTTAGTAAGCACATTTAACAAAATGGCTGCAATCACACAGCAACAAAATCGTTTATATTGTAACAATGGCGCGTAAAATTGATCAGTTAATTGTCATACACGTGGACGTTGCGCTTCATTTCCGTGTGTATCTGTAACGAGTGGGTAACAAATATAACAGTAAACATAAACAGGACAAGACACATATACTTACAAGGACAAGGGCCAGTATGACAAATGACAAATTTGTCATTACGAATATTTGACCGGCGTTGTAGTTGTGACGTCGCGCGTAGGGATTGCAATCCCGTAGCTCATTCAATCCCGCGGGATTGATATGCGTGATTACTCCGCCCCGCGCGGGATCACGCGGGATCCCGCTTCTTAGAAATTATGTCATTATAAAATCAAATTGAAACTACAGGTTTTTGTGTAAAAATCAACTTTTATTAAACATTTCTTATGTACATAATGCAACAGACATTATTTCTTTTCTATTAATTAAGTATAAATAATTAGTAATCTGTTTTCTTAGATTCATCTTTAAATGTTTGGCATAGTTTAATAGTTTTGTTTAATTTTACCCTTACTCCTAACAACAGTTTTTGTACATTTATGTGCGGAACGGCAACGTCGCGCTCATGCTACTCGCGAATTACGTGAAAGTTTTAGCGCCAAATTTTTAATTTGAGGGATCCGCGGATCCGCGCTTTGAAGGAGCGGGATCCAGCAGATTAACAGGGATCGGCACGCTGAAATTTTCATACAAAAAGAGAAAACGTTTTTCTACCCCTAAACATTAACCAAATTCGATGAAATTTGGACATGTAAGAGATGTTACCATTATTGAGGTTTGTAGGTTTTGATTTTTTCGATAATTCCTATAGAATTTGAATAAATGGACCCAAAAAACTCGATATTTACTCGAAAAATATTTTTGAAGTTTGGAAGCTGTTAACTTTAAAAATATACATAAACTTAGAAAAAGGAAAACCTACTAACCTAGGTTATTCTCCATTTAAGAAATTGAGACCAAAATTACCAAATTTGGTAGAGATTTAGTGTGGTAGAAACGTTTTCTCCCGAAACGCTAATTTTAACAAAAATCTGAAATTGATACGAATTTAGTCAAATTATTATTATTAAATTATTTAGTAAATTTATTTTATTAAATTTACGCATTTTCTGCGAGACCGTAAACCATTATTCAAATACGTAGTGCTCGCTGGCCGGTGCTGTGCCATATCCTCTTAATAAAAGTAGCGGGATCCCGTGGCAATGCGTGATCCCGTTAAGCGGGATTGCAATCCCTAGTCGCGCGTCGCAGCGGTAGCAGTAGCGTTATCGCCTGCGTTCATAAATCGCTTATACTATCCCTTGTCCTTGTAAGAATATGTGCCTTGTCCTGTTTATGTTTACTGTTATATTTGTTACCCACTCGTTACAGATACGCATACCACAGAGGCTGTCATTGTAGAAAAAGATCGAGCAGACAATATCTAGCGTCTCTTATCTATAGCAATCACGGAGAGGTAGACGCCTTAATGCCCTATTGTTTCACGGGGAATGACGTGTGGCTTAAACAATTGCAATTTTCATGGTCACACGCATAGATCCTGCCGCTAGCTATGATTGTATCTAAAGAACCAGGAACTATGAGGGCCATGGTCCCACAACACCCAGACACGAAACAAATGCTTGCGCTTTTTTTCTGTCACAATGTCCCGGCGCGGGAATCGAGCCCGTAACCTCAAAGGTGTCTGAAATGTATCTATCAATCAATCAATCAAATCATTTATTGCGAGAATATAGTACACAATGGTGATAAAATTCTAAAAATAAGTCCTTACATTCTACCATGACAATGGTGTGCAATAACATGTCTTATTAATTATTTAAATTGATTATTTGAGCGTTCCTGCCCAACCACTACCCCACAGAGGCTGTCAAATTCAGTTTTTTATGTAAATAATTTATGCTATTTAAGGGCAATATTTTTAAACCTCGGTAATATAATTTAATGTCAGAAGGTCATTTCATAATTTTTAACCGACTTCAAAAAGGAGGAGGTTTACAATTCGACGACATGTTTTTTTTATTTTTTTTGTGTGTTTGTTACGCGATTACTCCGCCAATTATGAATGGATTTCGATGATTCTTTTTTTGATTGGTAGGTCATACTTCAGAGGTGGTCCCATATAAATTTTATAGAAATTCATTCAGCACTTTTTGAAAAAAATAGCTAAAACAAAAAATATAAGTTTAATCTTCAAGTCGGTTCTGGTTTTTTTTGTAATCGACTTTCTAAAGGTGGAGGTTTGTATTCGACTGCTTCACCTGCTTCACTTAGGGTTGACTTCCGGCGAGGGAACTCCTTAACGGTGAATAGTACAGACACAACATTTTGCAAATGGATTTAATAGCCTGTTCCAAATTCCATCATGACATGGCTGATACACCCAGGATTGACTTCCGGCGAGGGAACGCCTCAACAGAGAATAGGACAGTCATGAATTTTTTTTGTAACATGCTTTTAATTGTGATAGCCCGTTTTAAACTTCGTCATGATGTGGCTGCTAGATCATAAATGCTTGTCTTTAAAAACTTTTTAAATTAATTTAATTAAAACTTGTTTTGTACTAAAAAGGGTAAAATAAATTATTTTTCAAAAAAAAACTAAACCGACTTCAAAACCACAAATAGGCACTCAAAAGTGAAAAATAAATAAATATAATTATCATATTTGAAGTCGGTGCCAGCCAAGTCTGCTCGAGCAACCAAACGGTCGGTCAAATCGGGACGGTATTCCGAAGACGCAGGTTCGATCCCTGCCCGAGCAATATCATTTTTCTTCCTAATCATTTATAATCTTAAAATGCTAGTCAAGTCTATAATATGACCCTTAGTGAACAGGACTGTCAAACCTGCTTGCTCTTTTATTCCAGGTGATTGACGTATATGAGAATGCATACGGCGGGCGTGGTTGCTTGCTAGTCGTCATGGAGTGTATGGATGGCGGTGAGCTGTTCCAGAGGATACAAGACAACCGAGAGGGCGCTTTTACAGAGAGGCAGGCTGCTGAAGTAAGTATTTAGACTTTAAAAAATAAAGTATTTATTTCATCATCATCATCATCATCATCATCATCATCATCATCATCATCATCATCATCAGCCCATCTCGTTCCCACTGCTGGGACACGAGCCTTCTCTCATAAAGAGAGAATAGGCCATAATCCACCACGCTGGCCCAGTGCGGGTTGGTGAATGTCACATGTCCTTGACTTTTTGTGATAAATTCTTGGACATGCCGGTTTCCTCACGATGTTTTCCATTACCGTTTTAGAGCGAGTGTTAAATCCGCACATAGCTTAAGAAAGTCAGTGGTGCGGGGTCAGCGGGGTTCGAACTCGGGTGCGTCGGATCGAAAGTCGCACGAGCTCCCATTGAGCCACACTCGCTCGAGTATTTATTTATTTAATCTTTTTTACAGGCAACATTAAAATAAGTTAGGTGGTTCTTATAGTTTAGGTGTCTTCATGTCCCGAGTGAATCGGTATCTTCTAGGCAAGCATGATCCATCGTCGACCGCGTCGTCACTTTCCATCAGGTGAGGCTGCGGTTTTACCTATCTGTTATAACTAAAATAATGACAGCCGGGCGATCACGTAAGTCTGTTGCAAACTTCGCATGTTGCGAACCTAACTGCAATAGAAATTTAATTCAATCGATAAAATGCGATCACATAACTTTTTATGTTTCAATTTATTTTACTTTTTGTGCTCCTATCGATAACTTCGAAGATAACCCGACAAATTTACAAAGCGAGATTGTGCTATGAATCATTATGTATATGCCATATCAATTCAATTTTACTGTGTAATACGGCTCTTTTGTCTATAGTTTATATATCGATGTAAACTTTGTTTTTCAAAACTTATTTTTATTTAAATGAAGCTTTTGTTGACGTTTGATTGCAACGAACGGGTTACGTGATCGCAAAACCATCATCGAAACTGGTTTCTTATTGAAATTAATTGAAATAAAACAAACATGATCGCCTTCAGATCTGCTAGGTTAAGCAACATTCGCTGCGATCATCATTAGATCGGTGATGGTTTTTTGTGGCTCTTACCACCAGGCGAACGACTTGATCGTCGCGTAACTCAGTTCTATAAATAAATACTAAAATAACTTTTCGTTTCAGATAATGCACTCGATTTGCGTAGCAGTCCGCCATCTCCACGATACAAACATCGCCCATCGCGATATAAAACCGGAGAACCTTCTTTACACAAGCGCCGAACCCAACGCCACCCTAAAACTGACCGACTTCGGGTTCGCTAAGGAGACCCTGTCGCCTGCAGATACGCTGCAGACGCCTTGCTATACGCCGTATTACGTAGCACCTGAGGTATGTACTGAACATAATTTCAGATTATAAATCCATAAAAATGTTAATAGACACAGCACACATTCTTAAAAACTATGTTAATACACAAAATTATATATAAAATAAACACAAAAAATAGGTAGGTCATATGTTTTCGACTTGGACAAATACTGTCCATCTCCTTTCCATTTATCATCATCATCATCATCATCAGCCCATTACGTTCCCACTGCTGGGACTCGGACCTTCCCTCGTAGTGAGAGTATGGGCCATAATCCACCACGCTGACCCAGTGCGGGTTGGTGGATGTCCTTGAATTTTTGTGATTAATTCATGAACATGCCGGTTTCCTCACGATGTTTTCCTTTACCGTTTTTAGAGCGAGTGTTAAATCTGCACATAACTTAAGAAAGTGGTGGGGGGCCAGCGAGGTTCGAACTCGGGTGCGTCTGATCGAAAGTCGCACGTGCTCCCACTGAGCCACACTCGCTCACAGCCACACTCGCTCACTTTTCCATTTATGCTACTCTCTATTTCCATCCCTTGCCCTCCCTTGTCTCTTTCTCCCTTCTTCCATCTCTCTCTCTCTATCCTTTTCCCTCCCTGCATCAGACAGCCCTTCCCGACTGTGACAAATTTAGTATTGACAATTAAATTTGCCAAAAAATCCACCAGCCAGCTGAAATAAAAAAACACAAGTTCTTTTTTAATTTTACATTCGTCGAGCGCGCTTGTGTAGGTATCGTATGAATTCGCATTTAAGAGGATATGGCACAGCCGCGGCCAGCGAGCACTAGGTATTTGAATAATGGTTTACGGTCTCGCAGAAAATGCATAAATTAAATTAAATAAATTAACTAAATAATAATAACAATAAAAATTCGTATCAATTTCAGATTTTTGTTAAAATTAGCGTTTCGGGAGAAAACGTTTCTACCACACTAAATCTCAACCAAATTTGGTAATTTTGGTCTCAATTTCTTAAATGGAGAATAAACTAGGTTTGTAGGTTTTCCTTTTTCTAAGTTTATGTCTATTTTTAAAGGTAATAGCTTCCAAACTTCAAAAAAAATATTCGAGTAAATATCGAGTTTTTTGGGCCCATTTATTCAAATTCTAAAGGAATTATCGAAAAAATCAAAACCTACAAACCTCAATAATGGCAACATCTCTTACATGTCCAAATTTCATTGAACTTGGTGCATGTTTAGGGGTAGAAAAACGTTTTCTCTTTTTGTATGAAAATTTCAGCGTGCCGTTCCCTCTTAATTTCGTTTCCAAATGCACAACGCACAGTATTTTATTTTGCCTCTGGGTCGGACATTTCCATCTGACCCTGTGGGTCAACAACCTACATAATATTCAGGGGGATCGCACTACATATTTTCATTGCGTTTCAGTTATGAGATGAATTTCCGCAACGTTAGAGCGAGTGTGGCTCAGCGGGAACTCATGCGCCTTTCGATCAGACGCAACTGGGTTCGAATCCCGACTCGGCCCTGCACCAATGACTTATAGTTAAGTGTAGATTTTGCACGCTCGCTCTAAAACGGTGAAGGAAAACATCGTGATGAAACCCGCTTACGCGCTTTGGAGTGGTAGGCTCTGGCCGTGGTTGTAATACCACCCACCGAACAAAGCCATGCCGTCAAGCGACCTACGCTTGACGGCATCAAGCGACCTAGTCGTGTTTTGGGATGATGTTTAGTGAACCATCGGGGAGACGGGTCTGAGCAGCCGCTCAACTGCCGTCTCTCTCTAGATCTATGTGCTCCATCTTAGGCCACATCATCGCTTCACATCAGGCGAGATAGTGTCCAAACATAGATCTATCAAGGGTAAAAAAAAAAGTCACGCCTGATTCCATTGCAAATAATGATTAATTTTGTTACAGGTGCTAGGCCCTGAAAAATACGACAAATCGTGCGATATCTGGTCGCTTGGTGTCGTGATGTACATCTTGCTGTGTGGATTCCCACCGTTCTATTCCAACCATGGACTCGCTATATCTCCTGGCATGAAGAAGGTAATAGGAAATACACCACAGCTTTGCCAGTTCCTGCCGCTAAGCAGTAGTGCGCAAGCATTACTGTGTTCCAGTTTGAAGGGCATTGTAGCCAGCGAAATTACTGGGCATTTAAGGCTTAAAAATGAAATGAAATTACTCTTTATTGAAACACACACATATAATTAAAAAAAAACTAACAATTGGTGGTCTTGACGCTAAAAGCGACCTCTTCCAGACAACCGTGCAGGGAGAGGAATAGCGCAAAAATAAATGGACGGTGGTTTTCAAAATCTTAATGCACTTACATAAGGATAGAAGGAATTTGGTTGCTCGAGCGGTTGGCTCGGTGGCCCAGTGGTTAAAGCGTCGGGGCGGTATTCCGAAGACGCAGGCTCGATCCCTGCCCGAGCAATATCATTTTTCTTCTTAATTATTTTAAATCTTAAAATGTATTTTTTTCCACAGCGCATCAGACTAGGCCAGTATGACTTTCCCGAGCCAGAATGGTCGAATGTGTCATCGGATGCTAAGAACCTGATCCGAGGGATGCTCTCAGTAGACCCTGCTAAGAGGCTGACCATACATCAAGTGAGCATTTTTATTTATTTATTGTTAATGCTTACTTAAGAGCGAGTGTGGCTCAGTGGGAGCTCGTGCGACTTTCGATCCGACGCACCCGAGTTCGAATCCCGCTGGCCCCGCACCACTGACTTTCTTAAGTTATGTGCGGATTTAACACTCGCCCTAAAACGGTGAAGGAAAACATCGTGAGGAAACCGGCATGTCCAAGAATTTTTCATAAAAAGTCAAGGACATGTGACATTCACCAACCCGCACTGGGCCAGCGTAGTGGATTATGGCCCATTCTCTCTCTATGAGAGAAGGCCCGTGTCCCAGCTGTGGGAACGTGATGGGCTGGTGATGAATGATGATGATGATGATGATGAATGCTTACTTAATTTATTTATTGTTATGTACCAGACAAGTGTTAAATATGTTTTATAGACTAGATACATGTGCCCTGTGAGGGCGCTGCACAAGTTATGAGTGGAGTTAGTTTATTCCTAGTCATTTGATTAATTAATGGATATATTTGTCAATTTCGATTAATTATTAGTCATAAATTTATCTCATTGTTACTTATGTCTTATCTACGTTAAAGTCACATTTTATACGTTTTATGTCAATGGTGTATAATATATTCGGGTCTAAAAACTCCGACACCACACCCACAAGGAAGAAGTAAATGAATATTGTATTAAAAAAAGATAATTTATTTATGTATTCCATTAAAATATTAGTTATCTTTAACTTGTCTTTATATATCACTATTTGTATATCACTATTTGTATATCACTATTAATAGGTAGTGAAGAGCTATATTGAAATCTTTCGTGTGGGTGAGTGGCCAACCCTGGTGTCGGAGATTTTAGACTGCCCGAAGGCCTCCGACATGGTAAAACGATTGTTGTCCCAGGACAACAACCGGGACCGACAGCTTAACGTGCCCTTCCAAGCACGGTAGCGCTCAGATGTAAATACCACACAAACGGTCACCCATCCAAGTTGTGACCGCTGCGAATGTTGCTTAAACTATAAGACTGTTACGAACGGCTAATCGAGCTACGCTACGAGCGCTACAGAGTCCTACTTAGGAATCCAGATCGTTGATCGATGGGCGATTTTTACTTTTTATTTAGTTATTTAATTTTTTTTTTCAGGTAATGGCGTCCCCCTGGATCCGGCAATGCACGCGCGTGCCCCAAACCCCACTGTACACCAACACTCTCCTACGCGAGGGCGGTGAGGCGTGGGCGGATGTACAGGACGAGATGACACGCTCGCTGGCGACCATGCGAGTTGACTACGATCAGGTGACCCTAACACGCTCGCTACAAAACTGACTGTACACTTACACGTTCGCTCCAAACCCCACTGTACAAAAACAGGCTCGCTTTAAACTAACACGCTCGCTACAAATCTCACTGTACACTAACACGCTCGCTACAAACCTTACTGTACACTAACACGCTCGCTACAAACCTTACTGTACGCTAACACGCTCGCTACAAATCTCACTGTACACTAACACGCTCGCTACAAACCTTACTGTACGCTAACACGCTCGCAACAAACCTCACTGTACACTAACACGCTCGCAATAAACCTTACTGTACGCTAACACGCTCGCTACAAACCTTACTGTACGCTAACACGCTCGCTACAAACCTCACTACGCTAACACGCTCGCTACAAACCTTACTGTACGCTAACACGCTCACTACAAACCTCACTGTACACTAACACGCTCGCTACAAACCTTACTGTACGCTAACACGCTCGCTACAAACCTCACTGTACACTAACACGCTCGCTACAAACCTTACTGTACGCTAACACGCTCGCTACAAACCTTACTGTACGCTAACACGCTCGCTACAAACCTCACTGTACACTAACACGCTCGCAACAAACCTTACTGTACGCTAACACGCTCGCTACAAACCTTACTGTACGCTAACACGCTCGCTACAAACCTTACTGTACGCTAACACGCTCGCTACAAACCTCACTGTACACTAACACGCTCGCTACAAACCTTACGGTACGCTAACACGCTCGCTACAAACCTTACTATACGCTAACACGCTCGCAACAAACCTTACTGTACACTAACACGCTCGCTACAAACCTTACTGTACGCTAACACGCTCACTATAAACCTCACTGTACACTAACACGCTCGCTACAAACCTTACTGTACGCTAACACGCTCACTATAAACCTCACTGTACACTAACACGCTCGCTACAAACCTTACTGTACACTAACACGCTCGCTACAAACCTTACTGTACGCTAACACGCTCGCTACAAACCTTACTGTACGCTAACACGCTCGCTACAAACCTTACTATACGCTAACACGCTCGCAACAAACCTTACTGTACACTAACACGCTCGCTACAAACCTTACTGTACGCTAACACGCTCACTACAAACCTCACTGTACACTAACACGCTCGCTACAAACCTTACTGTACACTAACACGCTCGCTACAAACCTTACTGTACGCTAACACGCTCGCTACAAACCTTACTGTACGCTAACACGCTCGCTACAAACCTCACTGTACACTAACACGCTCGCTACAAACCTTACTGTACGCTAACACGCTCGCTACAAACCTCACTGTACACTAACACGCTCGCTACAAACCTTACTGTACGCTAACACGCTCGCTATAAACCTTACTATACGCTAACACGCTCGCTACAAACCTCACTGTACGCTAACACGCTCGCTACAAACCTTACTATACGCTAACACGCTCACTACAAACCTCACTGTACACTAACACGCTCGCTACAAACCTCACTGTACACTAACACGCTCGCTACAAACCTCACTGTACGCTAACACGCTCGCTACAAACCTTACTGTACGCTAACACGCTCGCTACAAACCTTACTGTACGCTAACACGCTCGCTACAAACCTTACTGTACGCTAACACGCTCGCTACAAACCTCACTGTACACTAACACGCTCGCAACAAACCTTACTATACGTTAACACGCTCGCAACAAACCTTACTATACGCTAACACGCTCGCAACAAACCTTACTGTACACTAACACGCTCGCTACAAACTATTAACACGCGAGAGAGGAACCTCTAAACACTTTAGATACAACGATATCTAATAGACAAACACATTTAAAACGACCCTAATCACCACACTTATATTATAAAAATGGGAAAGTTTTGTATGTAAGTGTGTTTGTTACTTCTTCACGCTGTAACGGAGTTAAGTGAAATTGGGAATGGAGATAGCTTATACTCTGGATTACATATATTTTTTGCGCGTCTTGGGTGTTGTAGGACCATGGTCCTCGTACTTCCTGGCTCCTTAGATACAGGGAATACTATTTAGGGGCAGGGTCTGCGTTTGTGATCGTCGTGTGTTAGGTTTTTTTATTTATTTTAATCATTTTTTTTCAGGTGCAAATCAAGGCTCTGGAGCAGAGCAACAATTCTCTACTAAACAAGAGGCGCAACAAAGTCGGAGCTTGAGTGAAACGTACAAAACTGTATCATATCGGGCTTAGCATTTCACAAGGCGCAATTTGTGACGAGCGCGACTAGAATTAGAATGAACACTCAATTTCTTAAATTTGTGTCAAAATAATGTTGTTTATATCCATAAGCAGCACAAAACCTCCAAATTTATTTATCGTCCATTAATCGATTGAGGCCCGAAAAGGGCTCCCTTCGAAAAAGAAAAACCCCTTCGAGACCCTTCTTTTCTTTTTCTTTCTTTTTCCCCTTTTTCTTCGAAAAAAAATCACGAAATATCACAAGGGGAGAAGTAGGTTACCGGGAGGTTAAAAAGTTGCTAAAAACATCACGTAATTAATAGACGACCCCTATCTGACTATATATTCTTAGTTCATTTATTCATAACGGAAGTTGCATGTCATAAAAAATAAAAATATTAAAATTAAAATATTAAAATATCATTTGATATTGCAGTTATCAATTACAAAATTCAATAATATAAACAAAAATTAAATAGTAATAAAAAAAATTCAAACAATTTAACATTTTCACATTAAATTTATTGTCGAATTGGTAGAACGCCTTCGATAATACTAGACCCTGGCTGAATGTAGGAATCGTGCGAAACCATATCGAAAAAAAATATTAAAGCCTTGCTTCGCCTTGACGAAAGTGGCGCCTCCATCTAAATGTCGTCCATATTTATACTAATTCTGTTCGCGCTCTGTTAAGAATGAATGCCCGCCTTGATAACAGATAACATATGCGTTAATAACTATTTGAGAAGAGGTTCACAAGACGGGTGCACGAGTATTGTTTATAAATACGGGTGCACCGTATTTATAAACAATACTTGTCGAAACACTCGGCTAAGTAAAGTACAATCAATCAGAACTCCACTCCCTTTGACTACTAAAGTCGGCTATACTCGACAAACGAAAGTGCTCTCTACGTATGAAAATTGCGTAGGCGTGGCACGGTTCTGCATCTACAGCACAATGCTTAAAAGGACAATAAAACTGTTTGCTGAAAAGTTTGTTTGTTTAAACTTGTTTTTTTTTTAAGTTCGCCCGTTAGGGCAGGCTAAAGTCTCTAGGACCATACCGCCATGTCTTACGTAGTTTTTATTTGATAGTTCAATATTCCGTTCATTATACTTTTGTTGAGAATGAGGGTCATCAGCAACAAGCCGGACCCTCTCCTAGTGCTTCAATAAAGTGGTGGAACTTTATTCAAGCTTTCCATGGACTTTTTGGGAGAACATAAAAAGCAATGTTTTCCCTATTTTGTTTAATTTGCCTACACTCGTGCACGTTAACGAACACATAATGGTTAATATTCCACATGATCCCTCGAAATAACACTTGTTTGGAAAATAAAACAAAATCGAACTGTATCACTTTTCACTTCCCGCCAAAAAATCAAAAGCACAATGCTTAAACATTCGTGCAAATGCGGAGTTCTGATTGGTTGCCTAACCTTGTAACTTAACCAGGTGTTTTGTTAAGTTACTTGGTTAGGTTATATTTGTGTAAATAAGATTTATTCATAAATAAGGGTGCAAAAAGCTTTTCTCAGTTTTTGTGTCATTTAAGTTGGTTGTGACATTATGATTAAGTTAAGAAAGCTAAGTTCATATTAGGGTCGATTCTGTGTTGCATTTTCTAAACATACATTTACCTTTAAATTATAATGGTCTCTTGTCTGCGAGAGGCCGCCTGGGTAGGTGCCACCGCTTTGCTAGTTATTCTGCCGCCAAGCAGTAGTGCGCAATCATGACTATGTTCCAGTTTGAAGGGCATTGTCGCCAGCGAAATTACTGGGCATATGAGGCGTAATATCTGATGTCTCGGGGTGATGAGCGCAATGCAGTGCCACGCAGTATACTGTTTATAATATTAAAAGTTCTGAGTGGCACTGCAATTATTATGGACAGGCGTAGCGCTTACGATCAGGCGAACGACTTGCTCGTCTCATCACTCAATAACATAAAAATATATGTGTATATATTTGTTATTCTAGTTTTCACTTTCTCTTAAGTTAAAATACGTTTGAAGGCGCTTAATTTAGATATTTTTACTTAAACTTACGTCAAGTGACAGATAGTCGCGTAGAATACGGATTCTCTAAAATAAGTGAAGTTTAGAGATAGCTTGAGAGTCATATACGGTCAATACGGAACTCTGTTTGACACTAACTGTAACTTACAGTCCAGCTATTTGATAGTTTTACCTGGAAAGTTTTCCGGGAGTTTTGAAAATTGATAATTTTATATATTTTATTGTGCTCTTTCCGTTTTCTTTTTGATATCAACTTTGCCACCTCGTATTTTTGCCGCTCGCGCCGCCATATTGCAAAAATGGCGCCTAAAAGCAGTTTTTTGACTATACCTCCTTTCCGACTTATTTTACGATAAAAGTTATTTACAAAATGAAACTAGAGACAATTATTTACAATTAATGTATCCATCTTTTTTCATAAAGTCAATAGTTTTGTCGTACGAGCGCCGCAAAGTGTACTCCAACGCACGTGTTGGAGTACACTTTGCGCCATTTTCCAATATGGCGGCGCGAGCGGCAAAAATACGAGGTGGCAAAGTTGAAATTCGGAATGAGCACATCAAAATCTATAAAATTACCAATTTTCAAAACTCCCGGAAAACTTTCCAGCAACACTAATTTTCAAACCAAATGACTGTACTATTAGTCCAAATTAGGTTAGAGAATGCAGCATAGAATTAGAGCCATTATAATAGAATGTAAGATCGACTTGCGCTTTCGAAATTCCTTGACGAATTGTACATGTGAAAATGACTAAGTTTGTTTGTCCCTAAAAAAATCCTTACAAAATCGAAGACAGGACATTTTTTCTCCCGGAAAACTTTAATTTCTACGGAAAAATGTCTGTTTGTCCGTCTAAAAAAGACCTTGGAAAATTGGGTAATACAGGACAGTTTCATCCCGGAAAACTTGAATTTCCACGAGAAAATTTATGTTTGTCCTTGTAGAAAAAGTCTTTGGAAATTCGGGGAAGGATACGGGATAGTTTTTATCCCGGAAATCTTGAATTTCCACAGAAAAGTGTCTGTTTGTCCTTCCAAAAGTCCATGGAAATTCAGGAAAGGATACAGGACAGTTTTTCTCCCGGAAGTCTTGAATTTCCACAGAAAAGTGTCTGTTTGTCCTTCCAAAAGTCCTTGGAAATTCAGGAAAGGATATAGGACAGTTTTTTTCACGGACATCTTGAATTTTCACGGAAATTGGCAGATATATTTTCCAATGCTTATCAATACGTTTATGTCATGTGTTGACGTTTCTACCAATTAGGTAGCTTTTATACAAATGTTACTTAATTATTTTATAAATAATAATAATAATAACACACATTATTATAATAGTTATTAATAAGTGTTGTAAATATCGCATGTCTAGAATATAACATATTTTTTATATAGCAACTCAAAAATAATATTTATTTTTTGCACTTATTAGGCTGTCACAGTAAAATATATCAATTTAATAAAAATGCGTTTTGCTCAACTAACGCAATAAACATAATGCAGTGTTCTACAAATTTACTATTTGCCCAGCTGTGGGCCATGTTGGGCTTGCAATAATCATTAATTCAGCAATAAAATCGCTTTTTGCCCAGCTATGGGATTAACGCTTACAAATGTAAGAGAAAATACACATTTTTTTGAGTTAAATAATAATTTTGTATTGAAGAAAATTACATCAAAGTACATACATACCATTTAAGTTTAAAATAATTTTCTACTTATTATCTACTGCACACTATCCTCTTTTAAGTGTTGTTTTCCTTACCCTATGGTTGTCTGGAAGAGATCGCTGCTTAGCGATAAGACCGCCTATTGCGCTTATTGATTATGTGTTACCAACTGTAATTCTGTTTTCTTTTTTAAGTGCAATAAAGTTATCTATCTATCTATCTATACCTACTTACAAGTTAGTTATTCTTATTTTCTTTTAACATTATATTTCTTTATAATGTTAGGGTCGGGTTTTCAACTCGCATTTAAGATATTCGGACAAACGCATTTCGAACACATTTTGTCTTTTTCTCGCTTGTTGAATGCTAAATAAATGTCACTTGTACTGAGTGAAGCTTTTCGCCTAGAACTATCTGACAACACTTATTCAAAGGTTGAAAAATCAACCCATCTAATCACAAGAGATGAAACGTTAATTTTAACGAAGGCGGGTGGTTATTTAATAAAATGCGTCTATCTCATAATTTCGTTCCTATCTCAGGTCAGTCTATAGAAGTGTAAGATGAAAATAGTCGTGCACGGAATGTGTGTGTATGAAATAGTCGTTCTTAGTGCAAGAGTACGGGACTTGTGGAATGGTCGTTCAGTGCATGAAACATTTTGTGCGTTAATAATGGTCGTTCAATGTAAGAGCATCAGAAATTGTTTATGGAATAGTCGTTCAATACACCGGACATTTTGGAATTGTCTTTGATAGCATGAAACGTGTGAGTGAAAGCATTTGAGCGTTTAAAATGGTCGTTCATTTTAAGAGCATCAGACGTTGCTTAAGGAATAGTCGTTCATTGCAAGAGCACGGAACGTGTGAGAGTATAGAATAGTCGTTGACAGACCAAGAACACGGAACATATGCGCGTATGAAAATAGTCGTTCAATTCAAGGCGTTTAGAATGGTCGTTGACTATGTAAAAGCAGAGAATGTGTGTGTATGGAATGGTCGTTCTCACTGCTAGCACGCAGTGTATTTCTTTTTGTAATCTATCTATGCAAACAAATCATCATAAGTATATAAATAAATAAAAATAGCTTGTCCAATATTATTTTGTTTTTTTTATTAAATAATGGTTTAAACTATACGATTGTTAGTGATTTAAATATTATAAACGTAAATTAATGTTTTAATATTAAATTTACATTATTATTGTAGAAAATCGTATATTTTTCGAAGTGTTTAAAGTCATAAAAGTATACTAAAAGTCGTAATTATACATAAAGAATAACTAACCTTTTGACCGCCAAGGTCGGTTATACTCGACAAACGAAAAGTGCTCTCAATGCCGAGGTCGGCTTGAGCCGACTTAAACGTACGAAAATTGCGTATCTCGGTGGCCACGGCTTTGCTTCTATAGCGCGGCGCTCAAAAGGTTAACATGCTTCACAAAAGACGAATATTAGTATGTTGAACATGAACTGGGCTATTGTAAAGGATAATGAACTCGAACGACTTTTGTCGCTGAAGAAAAGATTCAAGCTTTGTACAAATCCAGTTATGTCATGCGTGTATAGACGTCGTAAAAAAAAAAACACGACGAATACAAACGAAATTGATCAAAAAAGCTTGACTCTGGCTGATGTACAAGACGTGCAAGCGTCCCTCAAGGGGGAGAAGAAAAAATAAGCTCATTTTTCCAACAATTTCGGTAACCATACTTGACAGTGGCGCCATCATTAAATGTTATCCACGTTAGTTCAAATTATTCTTACCATATTGGTATTTTTGTTTATTTTAGCCCAGTTTTTTAATTAATTGTGGTAAATAGTCAATATTTGTACTCGTATATCTATAGGTGCTGTCACAATGTAGTTTATATCTATGTAGAAGTATTTAAGAAGAAGCGTATTAAATTATTAATACATGCATGTATTGTGTTTTTTATACATGTTCGGGAATACTTTAGTCGTTTGACGACAACTTGATACATTTGGTCGTTTCTAAGTAATTATTCTGAATACTGCTTACGCGATTTCTTTTAACAAGTTTGAACGTTAATTAGATATTATTAAGCATATAAATAGTTATGTTCAAGAAATACGTACAAGCCGAATAAGGTAAGAATGGTACAAAACGACCACTTTATACATTTTGGTCGTTATGAGTGGTGACAAATGGGATATTCTAAAAAACTTTTCCCAGTTGTCACCACTGGGGACATTGAAGGTGACACCTGGGAATGACCCGATTAAATTCAAAAGTTTCCTTACGCATTGTTCAATCCCAAAATTAGAGTATGTTTTCATGTATCTATAGATAACCGCAACAGCTTGATTTGCAAGCGGCATGATCACGAAGAAACGAAATATCGAGGTCTCGAAACAAATCTAAACATGGTAAATATCCCGTTTCTAAAGTTAATTCTGCCATAGTGACCGTGATAATTTAAAAACTTATTTTAGTTGACTTATATCAAGTAAAAATGTTGCTTTTATTTTCTTTTGATGCGTAAGTATAAGCTCGTACGCATTAGTCGTTTCATAACGACTAACACGCTGATTAGAATAGTCGTTAGTCATTACTGTTATTTTCTATTTAGCTTTACGATTGTTAAATAAATAATTATAGAGGAACGATCATTTTAATTCCTAAGTATACATTTTCTAAAAAAATTTGAAAATAGTAAAAACATAGAAATAACAATATTTTTTACAATTATGTTGTATCAGACACTTTATTTTTTATTTACGTTTTGCCGTCCATTTTACATTGTACGTATAAAAAAATATTTTCATTAAAATAAATACTATTAGATATATATTTTTTTACGCTTAATATATGCTGTTTGGCCACTGTCTCGCCTGATGTGAAGCGATGATGTGGCCTAAGATGGAGCATATAGATTTAGAGAGAGACGGCAGTTGAGCGGATACTCAGACCCGTCTCTCCGATGGTTCACCGAACATCATCCCGAAACACGACTAGGTCGCTTGACGGCATGGCTTTGTTCGCTGGGTGGTATTGTAATACCACGACCAGAGCCATATTTAGATAATATAAAAATAAATTAAAGCATATGAAAATTGCAAAGCTCGGCCTAGGAGGCACGGTTTTGCTGATATAGCGCGGCGCAAGGTTCAAATGATTCGGTATTTTATGACCTATATGAAGTAAAAACTGCTGAACCAATATCGGTAAAAAATATAATATAATAATAGGATAAAGATAATAGTAGCTATTGCGAATAGTATAACAATAAATCAAAAAATCCCTGAGACAATAAGAACCACCGTCAGAAAACCTGCTTTCAAATAAAAAACCACATTCAAATCGGTTCACCCGTTTAAGAGCTACGGTGCCTCAGACAGACACATAGTGGTCAAACTTACAAAACCCTCCTTTTGCATCGGGGGTTGATAAGGTGTATTTATACGGTCACAACTTTCCGTAGATTTTTCATGTAAAAACATGTTTATTATTATGCTTTTGTTTAATTTTTAAGCATTTTTTTTCTGCCAGTAAAAAAAGGAATTCTTGTCTATACATCACGTTGCCTTAGTTTAAGTAAAGTTACTAATTTTGAATGTTTAATTTGTAACGTAAATAACGACGGGATTAGAACCCATATCTTAGCTGTCGTGGCCAACAGGACAATTTGTAAACCGAGTGTTAGTTTTTTTAGTTGTCAATGATTTTGACACAATATAGATTGTGCTTTGAAATCACCTAGTGTGAAGATAGAAGAACTGACGCAATCATTTCTTGTATGTTTTTATTCCTTTAAATAATATCAAATAAGTTACTAGTTTTTTTTTGATCTTAATAATTTTTGGAAGTTTAGTCGCTCAGCGACTATGCCAGTCCCGTATGGTCTAACAATCTACGAACTAAACTTATTAATTATTCATTGTTCCATTGTTTGTAAATGTTAAAAGTATCAAGGTAATATTTAATTTGTTTAAAATGATAATATAACTAAATTCTTGAATTTCAGTAATACATTTATATAATTATTTCATTTAAAATGTATTAATAGCAAATAAGATAAAGCAAATTATAATATACAAAAATAGACGACCTTAGTTTTTTATAAAACATACGAGAATGTTATTGTGACATAGTTCTAGACGGTCTGCAAACAATTTTCTTACAAAATGCATTTTACATCACTTTGCCAAAATGTATGGTATTATTATAGTTAATGAACGATATTGGTGTGATTTAGTTTGTAAGCGTAATGACTAGGTATGTGAATTATTGAATAAAAGTAATAATTAACTTAATAATAATTTAATGTTTTATTTTAACCCTAGAACGCAATTGTCAATATTTGACATGTGATGAGTGAATTATTAATAATCATCAATCGGAAAAGTACTACGAGCTGAAAGTTGTTGAACTGGAGATTGGTTCAATCACCGTGACACAAAATGGCCGACCCGGCTGAAAGGTAGAGCTACGTCATCTCAAAAAAGTGACCAATAAACGAAGTAACTTTTGCTACCTATTTCTTTCATGAATATATACTTTTTACCAATGTGCAAAAGAGACAGTATTTCAGTGTAGAATTGCATTACTTTTGTATAACTCACAAAATGTATAGACACTTCTTATTACTTCTCAGATAAAGTATGAGATGCCTTCCTTGTAATCTATGCAAGCCTGGTGCTTCTGGTAAGGGGGCGTCGATAAATTACGTGAGGTGTTTAAGGGAGGGAGGGGGTCGAGTCAAATCTCATCTAATCTTACGCTGGAGAGAGGGGGGGTCTCGGCAAATATCACGCAATTTTTTTATTTTGAAACAAAAAAAAATACTATTTTCGTCCATTTAATCCAAATTGTACATACTTAAGATAAAATCTTAAGCGTAATCGTTTATTACATTATAATTAAACTCTCAGCAATATTGATCACTAGTCTTAACTAAGATTTTAAATAATCAGGAAGAAAAATGATATTGCTCGGGCAGGGATCGAACCTGCGTCTTCGGAATACCGTCCCAACGAAAGAAAATTTAAAAAAAACACCTCACGTAATTTATGGACGCCCCCTAAATATAATGTAGCTACAGGCAAAACAGGTAGGTACACATGTAGATGTCGCTAGAAATAGCGTTGTTATAAATCTATGGTAGCCTGGTAACTTGATTCTAATAAATTTTGTTGGCTTCAAGTCATTCGCAAAAGTGATTATATATTTCTTTCTGAACTATTTACAATTGCAACAAAAAATGCAACTATTATAAAGAAACTAAACTATATACGTCTAGAAAATCATATTTTTATATGATTTTTAATTTATATATATTATTTTTTTATAGAAAATTTTATATATGTTTTTATTTATAATTCTTCAAATGATTATGCCTATTGTTATTTTTATTAATACACGTGTTTCTGTACGTGTACTATAAAAATATGTGCTGAATTGTGCTGTGTAGGTAAATAAAACCAAAATATATTTTACAAAAAACATTTATTCAAACCATACCAGTAGAATGTTATTAAATAAATAAAAAAAACAATATTACGACCTTACATACAAAATTAGCGAAAAATATTTACCTGCCGTACCACATTTTATGAATGAAAAGTGCGGATCACAGAAGGATTAAAAACGCCTCATTTAAAAAAAAATTGTATATTGTAAGTATTCAAAAATTAATAGTACATAATTAACAGTTTTAATTACCTAATTATATCTAGTCCCGTGTGTAAATCACAACAGAAAATACAAAATATATCCGTAAAAGTTCACCATTTTTCCTTAAAGTTAAAATACTATGAGATTTTCTCCAAAAATATACTACTTTTGAGCATCACATGTTTATACCTATACCACAGAACAGATAATAGCTTATAATAGCTATTATAGATGGACTTATACAAAGTGTGGCCATTCTACTATCTGCTTGTCTATCTGAGGGTTGAAAAATCGGCCCCGTCTCATTGTTAGTTAAAACCTAGCGTCTCATTTGCTTATAGAGGGTTACCACCTATATATATATATGATGATGATGATGATACTCTAAGTAAATTTACTCATCAACCGATGATGAGTTTATAAGAAGGTATAAAGTATGTAGACTCAAGTAACATAACTCATTATCCGATGATGAGTTTATAAGAAGGTATTAAGTATGTAGACTCTAAGTAACTTAACTCATCATGATGAGTTTAGAAGTTATTGTAGACTTACAGCTAACCTAACTTATCATTATGATTTAAGGTATATAATATGTAGACCATAGCCAACTTGATTCATCATGATGATAAGTTTATAAGAAGATATAAAGTACTAACTCAACTCATCATTACGACCATGACAGTATAAAGTACATATGTAGACTCCCAAGTAACTTGACTCAATCATGACGATGAGTTTATAAAAGGTAAAAAAGCATCTATAGAACAACTAACTTAACTCAAGACGGAATAAAGTACGTAGACTACAGGTTACTTAACTCATCATCCGATGATGAGTTTATAAGAAGGTATAAAGTATTTAGACTCTAAGTAACATAACTCATCATCCGATGATGAGTTTATAAAATGTATAAAGTATATAGACTCTATGTTACATAACTCATCATCCGATGATGAGTTTATAAGAAGGTATAAAGTATATAGACTCTGTGTAACATAACTTATCATCCGATGATGAGTTTATAAGGTATAAAGTAGGTAGACTCTAAGTAACATAACTCATCATCCGATGATGAGTTTATAAGCAGGTATAAAGTATGTAGACTCTAAGTAACTTAACTCATCGTCCGATGATGAGTTTATAAGAAGGTATAAAGTATGTAGACTCTAACTTAACTCATCATCCGATGATGAGTTTATAAGAAGGTATAAAGTATGTAGACTCTAAGTAACATAACTCATCATCCGATGATGAGTTTAAAAGAAGATATAAAGTATGTAGACTCTAAGTAACATAACTCATCATCCGATGATGAGTTTATAAGAAGGTATAAGGTATGTAGACTCTAAGCAACATTACTCATCATCCGATGATGAGTTTATAAGAAGGTATAAAGTATGTAGACTATAGGCGCGATCCAGGCACTATTCGTCATTGTAAGGCCGGTGGCACACGCGAACAGAATCCAAACTAGGTAGATGATGAGAAGTTGCCAGATCACGTGAAGAGCTAAAAGGCTGGAACAGAAAGCGATTGATATAAGAACAATAATTTATTTTTTAACAAATATGTCCGACTTCTATTCTGCCCCCCTACCCATATGTCCCTCAAGCGCCAATCGTATATCGTGTTGAGCTCAAATTAAGGTATAGCTTCACTGCGACTAATGAGATACGGTCTAGTTATTGTCGATTCAGACAATACAACGAATTAATCTCATTCATTTAAACCAAAATACGATAACTACAAGTTGAGATAAACTTAATGGGACAATGTATGGCATCATAAGACATTGTCGCAGTGATTTTACACCCTAATCTGAGCTCAACACGATATACGATTGTCGCTTGAGGGAGATATGGGTAGGGGTGCTGATGTACACTACGACGAAAATAACTTGGCGAGTCTGAACATCGCGCAGACGGATGCGCAGTAACACATTATAGGAACCAAATGGTGGCATGAGGCAAAGTGCGCGGGGAGGTGGTCTAGGCTAGTTATGTACCTTACGTAAACACAATCAATCCTTTAATCGATCAATTATCGCAATCGATTATTTTTATTTCGAAATCATGAATTTTGTTTATTATGATACATTAAACGAAATAAATTTACTAATATAGTGAATTATGTCGTTGATAAAAAAGATTTTGTTAATAAAAGAAAACTGAATCTAATAAAATTACATTTTCTCAGTTGAAATAAATCATTCACATAAATTACAGTTATCTATTAACGATTACTTAAGGAACCTGTTTGAAACCTTCTTATACAATTGAATAGAAATATATTTTTATTACTTGATTTCAATCGATTTTAATAAGAATCGATTAAACATCACTCATAGGCACGCATATTGGACATCCCTTTTTGTTTACTACGTAAAGCTTCGTGTTTTTTCGGCAATGCTCTGTACGAGATAATGTATCTCAGTCACACGTTAGGATTGGTTACGCTGTCTCTGTCTTAAGTACAATCGGTTACTAAAGTGTTTGTGGTGATTTTCTCGGAGTTGTTTTTATTACTGATTCTTATTGTTAATGTTGTATATATTATGTGCTGCTATTTTTACTTTAAATATAAATTCTTAATCCATGACGGATCAACGGAAGAGATCGGTAGCGGTAAAATGTGTAAGTTTGTGCTAAATATTGTGTGTGCTAAGTGCTAATAATGTGTGTTTGTGAAAAAAAATCCGTCCAGTAGTTTTCGCGTGAAATAGCAAATAGCATTCATACATCCTCACAAACTTTCGCAACAAAAATATAAATGTTATTAATTTTATTTTTAGTAACAGCTGTAACAGTTTTCTTCATCAGTGTACATGCGCTAAAGTTCGCAGAGCCTATGTTCAGACTCGCCAAGATACGTCGGCCGTATTGTATCTTTGAAGTCCAAGGATCAATATTGATGAAATTTACATGGCTATTATGCCTACCTTGAAACTACACTAAACTTAATTTTTTTATGAATTGTTATATACTAAGACTTTAAGAAAACCATAAGAAATGATCAAAGTAACACTCGCATAATACTAAAACTTACCTACCTTACCCTTTTATGACTTTCGTAATAAATTGGGCTATCTCTATCTATCATTCTGTATCACTCTTTATACCTATCTTTGTCTATCACTCTCTCTACCTGTCATTCTGTATTACTCTCTATACCTATCTTTCTCTATCACTCTTTCTACCTGTCATTCTGTATCACTCTCTCTACCTATCTTTCTGTATCACTCTCTCTACCTATCTTTCTGTATCACTCTCTCTACCTATCTTTCTGTATCACTTTCTCTACCTATCTTTCTCTATCACTCTCTCTACCTGTCATTCTGTATCACTCTCTCTACCTATCTTTCTGTATCACTCTCTCTACCTATCTTTCTCTATCACTCTCTCTACCTGTCATTCTGTATCACTCTCTCTACCTATCTTTCTGTATCACTCTCTCTACCTATCTTTCTGTATCACTCTCTCTACCTGTCATTCTGTATCACTCTCTCTACCTATCTTTCTGTATCACTCCCTCTACCTGTCATTCTGTATCACTCTCTCTACCTATCTTTCTGTATCACTCTCTCTACCTGTCATTCTGTATCACTCTCCCTACCTATCTTTCTGGATCACTCTCTCTACCTATCTTTCTTTATCACTCTCTTTATGTTTTTCAATAACTCTCTACCTATCTTTCTCTATCACTCTTTCTATATCTATCTATCTCTTTCTCTCTCTAAGTATACTTACAAAGAGTCCTTGTTCCTCGCGGCCGGTAGAGTTTTCTCACTTTCTCTGTTGAGGTATCGCCGCACGCCCAAATGAAGTTTTCGGAAATACTCTTCCCACTGCAACAAAACGTTATAAGCTACAGTAGATTGTTAACATGGGGTTTGTGTGGATGTATGGTGGCTTATAGGTTCAAGGATGTTTGTTACTCTACACGCAAAAACTACTGAACGGAGATTGATGAAATTTGGGATGCCTACATCAAAGTATGCCTACATCACATTATGTTAATACATACTTTCATGTAGGAAAACATGAGGAAACCGGCACGTCTAAAGAATTAATCACGAAAATTCAAGGACATGTGACATCCATCGCACTGGGCTCGCGTGGTGGATTATGGCCCATCTCTCTATTAGAGAAGGCCCGTGACCCAGCGGGAACGGGATGGGCTGATGATAATCGAATAAATCGACTTACCTATGAAAAAGTCGAACTTCCGATCTTTCACTATGATTTGCCTTCCGATGTTGAATTTAACTTTGTCCAGATTAACTTGTAAAGAAGGTTGAACTTCTATGGTTTTGTACTTGTCATAGAAAATAAATAGAGTTGTCAGTGTTACGTCTTGTGAAAATGTATGTTTTATTTAAAACGGAAATTCCTCTAACATGGTAGCAGAGCGTTCAAGCGATAAATATATGCTATAAAAGTAGTAAAATTCGGTGTCTTCAGAAATCATGGCAACCAAACCAGATATATTGAAGATGAACATCGGAAAACTTGACGGCACCAACTGGGCGGTATGGAAGTATAAGTTGACTATGCTGCTTAAAGGGATACCTAAAGCCCTAGATCTACTAGAAGGCAGATATACAGCACCAGTGCCGAAAACTACAGGAATAAGTGTAGATGCATCGAGTGCCTTAATAGTTGAAATGGAAAAGTTTCAAGAACTGGACAGCACGACGTTAATCATTCTCACGAGCAACATGACAGACGACATTGTCCTGAGAATAATGCGGTTTGAGACTTCCAAGGAAGTGTGGGATGAGCTGAAGAGGCTGTTCGATGGAGATGGAGATGATCAAGTCTATGATAGTTGCCTAAAATTTTTTGAGTACAAGAAGCAACCGGAGGATGACATGGCTGTACATCTTTCAAAGCTGAAAAACATCTGGTTCAAGTTGAACAAAGAGATAATGAAGCTGGAAGGAAACCATGAGTTACCAGAGGTACTTCTGATTTGCAAGATACTTGACACCTTGCCTGAAGATTACCTGACATTCAAATCCAGTTGGCTCCTAATGTCCAAAAAGGAAAGAACTATAGAAAGACTGACCTCACAACTCTGTGCCTTTGAACGAAACATCGATACACAACCTTCCACAAGCGCGAGTACCCAAGCTCTAGCAGTGAAAGCTTCGGAAGATAAACGTAACAAGGCATTATACAATAAAAGGATTAAATGCAATTACTGTGGTCAAGAAGGTCACAAGGTCAAAAAATGCTTAAAGTGGATGAGTGATGGGCGACCTCCTAAGCCAAAATCGAATGCAAACAACGTGATTGTGAATAACACAGATCTTATGATGGTTGACAAAAGCTTGTACCCTGACAGAGATAACTGGTATCTGGACAGTGGCGCTACAAGTCATGTGACGTTCAGGAGAGATTTGTTTCATAAATTTGAAAGGTTTGATATACAGCATTCAGTAACAACAGCAAACGGCGAGAAAGTAGAAGCCACCGGCAAAGGTGAGATAATACTAGAAACCACTGTTGATGATCGTAAGGGAAGAATAACCTTATGCGATGTATGGTGTGTCCCATCACTACAGAAAAATTTGTTCTCATTATTGGCTGCGCAGGACAGATTACCACAAAGTTATTTTGAATCTGAAAGAGAGTTTTGTAAACTTATATCAAAAGGCGTCATAAAAGTCACAGGCGAACGTAAGAAAAGTGGAGGACTATTCAAACTTAATGTGAAGAATGTGAAACCACCCGTTCTCGTTGAAGTTAACGCACTGACAAGCCAAGATTCTTTGCAGATCTATCATGAGAGGTTGGCTCATCAAAGCAAACTCCATGTGAAGAAGTTGATTGAAAGAGAACTCGGAATCAAGGTACCAAACAACACACGTGAATTTTGTGAAGGCTGTAGCTTCGGAAAAATGCATCGAAAACCATTCGGAACAAGAGTTAGAGCAAAATTACCTGGCGAAATTATGCACTCAGACGTGTGTGGACCTTTTCCATTCTCATACAAGAAATATCGCTACTTCGTTCTATTCAAAGACGATTTCAGCAAGTACCGATACGTCTACTTCATGAAACAGAAATCTGAGGTTCATTCAAAGCTTCAACTGATGTTAGAAGAAAGCAAGGTAGCTGGTCATCTAATAAAAGAACTACTAAGCGATAACGGCGGAGAGTTCGACAACGAGAAAACTCGAGAAATATTGCAGAAGAATGGCATCAAGCACAGATTGATCATGCCATATACTCCAGAGCAAAATGGCTGCAGTGAGAGAGAAAACAGAACGCTTGTCGAAGCCGCCCGATCTATGATGTACGCGCACGAAGAGCTGCCAACCGCATGTTGGGCAGAGCTCATAAATACAGCAGCGTATGTTCTCAATAGAACTGGGCCCACTCCAGTGGATGGTAAATCACCACACGAGCTATGGTTTAATATAAAGCCAAAGATTAACCATTTGAGAATCGTTGGAAGTCCTTGCTACGCCCACGTACCCAAGCAGAAGCGTAAGAAAATGGATAAGAAAGCGGACAAATGTATTCTGATCGGCTACGATGGCGATGATGGGTACCGATTACTGACTTTAGACAGAAATGGATACTCACTGGTACGGTCAAGAGACGTCGTATTTTATGAATCAGCAATCAGCAAGATGAACACTCAACAAAGTGTAGAACAAAAACCTGTTGAAGAAAATTCAGAAATAGAAATACGTCTACGTTTACCAGCGAATCTTGATGCCAGGGAGGATACTCGAACGATTCATGATGTAAGGGAGGAAGAATATGAAGGTACAGATACATTTCAAGAGTGTATACCTCCTGAATCGTTTGTAGGCACACCTGATACAGAGATGATAAGTAACACATATCCTCAACCATCTTCTGAAACTCAAGATGAGCATGATGATGATGATGATGATGTGACCATGGACGAGACATTACCGGAGCGTTTGGAAGAGGATCAGATTTTGCCAGATAGCGAAATAGAGAACGCAGGACGAATGACTCTTCGAGACAGATCAAGATTACGACCACCTGCAAAGCTTGATGACTATGTCATGATATCTGTAGATGATAGAACGGAAATGGATGATCCCAAAACCTATAGCGATGTCCTAAAAAGTCATGACAAGGATCACTGGTTTAAAGCGATGGAGAGCGAGATCAAGTCTCTTAAAGATAACAAAACCTGGACTCTAGTCGATCTACCCAAGGGTCGAAAAGCCATATCGTGCAAATGGATCTACAAAATCAAAACGAATGCTGATGGTACAGTCGAAAAATATAAAGCAAGGCTAGTTGCTCGAGGTTTTTCGCAAAAAGCAGGAGTTGACTATGATGAGACATTTAGCCCAGTTGCAAAGATGACGACAATCAGATCGATCATAAGCGTTGCGGCAGACGAAGGACTATCACTCACGCAGTTCGATGTTTCAACTGCTTTCTTAAACGGCTCTCTTCAGGAAGAGATATATATGAAGCAGCCCGAAGGCGTTGATGATGGATCACGACGAGTGTGTAAATTAAATCGCAGCCTATACGGTCTAAAGCAAGCCCCGAGGTGCTGGAACAAATGCATCGTGGATTACTTGAAGACTATAGGCTTTCATCAAAGTCAAACAGATCCTTGCTTATTCATTAGGAAAAGAGCACAGAACAAAATAATCTTGGCGCTATATGTTGATGATGGATTGGTAGCTGCAACAGATCCAAAAGATGCTGAGAAGTTTATAACAGAGCTTAAGCGGCGTTATAAGATAACCTCTAAGCCTGCAGATTATTACCTGGGCTTGCAGCTACAATACAAGGACGATGGTTCTATTAGCATCACACAAAAGCACTACACGGAAAAGGTTCTAGCTCGATTTGGCATGAGTAGTTGTAAAGCAGTGACTACACCAATTATAGGAGACTCGGGACAAGGACAGTCAGATAAAGAGGTTATAGATGAGAAGTCGTATCCTTACAGACAGGCTGTTGGTGCTCTCACTTACCTTATGGTAGGGACGCGTCCGGATATTGCTTACGCCGTCGGTGTTGTTTCCAGAACATTAGAGAATCCTTCTCAAGAGGATGTTCTAAAGGTGAAACGTATAATGCGCTATCTACAAGGGACATTGGACTATGGAATCACCTACAAAAAGGGTTTTAGAACAGGAATACTGGATGCCTTCAGCGATTCCGACCATGGAGGTGATGTCAAAACTGGTCGATCTACATCGGGCATTCTATGCGTATATGCTGGCGGAGCGATCGCCTGGGCTAGTCGCAAACAGTCAAGAGTAGCCATATCTACAACCGAAGCTGAAATTGTCGCGGCAAGCGAAACGGCTCGTGAGATTGTCTGGCTACAAAGACTTTTCAATGAAATTTCGGCCCTAAAGCAAGTTCCAATACTGCAGATAGATAATGACGCCGCTGTGAAATTGGCACAAAATCCGGAACTGCATCGAAGAACCAAACATATTGCAATCAGACATTTCTATGTGAGAGAGCTTGTTGCAGATGGAAAGGTGCAAGTTAAGCACGTGGGGACAAATCTACAAAATGCAGATTTCCTCACAAAGCCTCTCAGCAGGCCGTCTATGGTTTCAATATTAGATCGCATAGGCTTACACAGCATCTCAGCGATCACAGCATAAATTAAATTGTTGTTATTTATATACATACTATTTCAATGTATTTCATAGACAGTAGGTACAAAAAGGGAGGATGTAAAGAAGGTTGAACTTCTATGGTTTTGTACTTGTCATAGAAAATAAATAGAGTTGTCAGTGTTACGTCTTGTGAAAATGTATGTTTTATTTAAAACGGAAATTCCTCTAACATAACTCACAAGTATTTGTTTATATTTTATAGGTATTTATTATGTCAGTCAATTTGTTTTTTAAAGACACCACATATTTTTATTAATATTAATTTTGAGAGAGATTGACACACACTACATCACTTTTTTTCTTTTTCTTTTAAATGTCACGTAGCATCCCAAACATTGTCCAAAGAGTCCGCGCATTTAATGCTATGCAACCTATATACATAACAGATGATGATGATGATGAAATAATTTAAGAGACAATACTCACATATAGCCCGCTAATATCAATAAAGAACAGTTCCTGGTCAGTAGCATTGAGTTTTTTCGCCAGTTGTATAGTGTTAGGGTTGTGGAACATCCACTCGGTAAATATAAACCTCTCGAGACGGCCGAGCGAATTCCACACGTTTTTGTGCAAACGAATCAATCTGAAATAGTCAAATAAAACATACATTAAAAAACCGGTCAGGTGCGAGTCGCACTCGCGCTCGAAGGATACCCGTAAAAACGGCAAAAAATCACGTTTTTTGTATGTCAAAGTCAAAGTCAAAGTCAAATATCATTTATTAAATAGGCACAAAAGTGCACTTTTAAAGGTCATAAACACATGATACAAATAAAAAATGTTAAAAATTGTAACTTATGTTAACATGACTTTGAAAAAAGGTAAGTATGTTTACCCATTTCTTTCCTATACTCAAATTGAAGTCTGAGTGTTGAAAAGAAATGCGAAAACTGACTCTACCAGTGCTTCGGAAATACGCCCGCTAGAGAAGATAGTACCAAGAAACTCTGCAGGGATGTCTTTTTTCAGCACAATGACGTATAAATTAGAATTAACAGAATGTCAAACAAGAAATGCGAGTGAGATGTCCCATAGTCATAGTATCAGTAACAGAAAAGTGTAAATAAAATATAAGTAGGTATGACAGTAGCAGTAGGAGTGACTAGACTATGGCCCCCTTAAATATTTATTTTATTCTGTTTTTTAGTATTTGTTGTTACAGCGACAACAGAAACACATCTGTGAAAATTTCAACTGTCTAACTATCACGGTTCATACAGTAGATACAGCCTGGTGACAGACGGACAGACAGACAGTCTTAGTAATCCCGGTCCCGTTTTACCCTTTGGGTGCGGAACCCTAAAAACGCCCAAATGCGAACTCACGCCACGGTGCGCGTACTAAAAACGTCTGTTAGAATCATATTTGACAAATTTTAATTATAACTAGAATAATTAAATGTTTATTATTCTTATAATTATATAGATACCATATATGTGCAGAAGTTTTTTTACGGTATCAAAATTTTACTGCGGCCACAGAATACTAAGGTACAGAAGCATCACTCCGCAAAGAAATTTAAACAAATAGCGACTCTTGCTATGACGCAATAAAATTCAATTCAGCTCGCGTAGCGCTGCATACCTACCAGTCATATTAACCTACAGAGCGCCTCTCTTTCTATCGCGCCGCTCTTATCTCTTCTGACGCGGCACGTGTAACGACGCGCGACCCGCCGTCGGTGTCCGGCTATGTACTTGTAGCTTCGTACTACAGTGCGGAGTGCGCTAGGCTTGGTTTTACTGATTAATTAATCTTGTTTTCCTCTACTTTTCAGCCCGTGCTGGTCTAGATTACTTATTTTGTAATTTGTATTTTGTATTTCAATTAAAAATAGCTAAAATACTGTATTTTGTATTTTATATTTCAAATACCTTACTTAAAGATATTTTGAATTTCGTATTTTAATTACTTGCGATAAAGTATTTTTTAATTTGTATTTCAATTAAAGCAAAGCACAAAGAGTCGTACAAAGAGTTGTTGTTAGGGCTTTCTTTATTCAACATTATTTATTATTTCCTAAATTAACACATATTTATCTTTTCTTATATACAATATTAATCTCATTACCATTTTATTATTATATATCTCATTTTATTATTTATTATTAAATATACATATATATTTAAAAAATGCGGAGGGATTATTTATATATATATTTTTATTTAAATTCATTTTACATTTACTATCAACCCCCATACATATTATATCATTCTAACAACAACCTACACAATATTCAGCAGCATTACAATATATATATATGTGTCGAACTTACAATGAAGCAAATGTTTCCTCAAGCGATCTAGACATTTTCCATGACTCCTTTAATGTTTTTAAAACTAAATTATTTAGTCTCTCATTAAGGACTTGAAATAGCGAACTTACTTGTATGGATATTTAATTAAATTATTTTTATTAGCTCTTGTTCATATGTATTTAAATTAAGGCAGTTGAAAAAAAATGATACAGCTCATTTGTTTTTGAACTTTTGCGAATCGTTTTTATAATAAGTTCAAACTCAAAGCTTTCATCACACAGTGACTTTACACTTTACTTTTTCATTATAAGAGTTCTGCCTTAAATCTATGAAAGGTTTTTATATGCAGTACCAACTTGGTTTTATTTCTGGCAAGTAGGTACTATAATTATTTCAAATAATTCGTATTGTCTTTACCACTGCTTCATGGTGAATGATGTATTCGCCTGTAATAGGCGTACATAAGCACAATACAACCTCAGAGTACCTTATATATTATATCTTATATATTACACTGTTGGCGTTTGACAATAAATAAATAAATAAATATATTTTCATTGCGTTTCAGTTTTTTTTTATTTTTTTTATTTGTTAATTGGCTTGCGTTTGACCACTATGTCACCTGATGGTAAGCGACGATGCGGTCGACGATCTAGCACGCTTACCAAGATAGTACCCGTTCACTCGAGACTTGAAGATTCCCAGATTATAGCTATCGGGAAAGACTGACTCTGGCAGGGAGTTCCACTCGTTAGCAGTACGCATAATAAAAGTGGAAGCGAAGCGCTTAGTACGCGCGGGAGGAATGTCCACCATGAAACGGTGGCGTATTGCCGTACGTCTTGTAGTCCGATGATAAAATGGGGTTGGGGGAATTAGTTGGTGCAATTCCGACGCACACTCTCCGAAATGTATCCGATAAAAAACTGATAGACTGGCAATTCTGCGTCGATGTTCAAGACTGTGCAGTCTTGACTCGAATAGCGCGTCATCACCAATGAGTCTCTTGGCTCGCCTCTCGATTGATTCAAGTGCCTCAAGTTGATATTTAGCTGAACCATCCCAAAGGTGAGAGCAGTACTCTAGTAGTTTTGAGATGAATTTCCGCAACGTCACGCCTGATTCCATTACATTTAAAGCAAAGCATGTATTTTGCCCCGCCCTGGTCATACTTACATGGGTTTCCCGCCAGTCGCCCTCAACATGAGATCCAGCAGGAATCCAGGGAAGAAATGAACGAATATAGCCGATATGCGGAACATTAGCAACGACGGCATGAACTTCAGATGTGGGTACCTGAAATTTAAGAATAAGACTTAAAATTCGCGCCAACTTAATTTTTTTTTTTAAATTTGCCCGTTAGGGCTAAAGTCTCTAGGACCATACCGCCATGTCTTACGTAGTTTTTATTTAATAGTTTAATATTCAATTTTATTATACTTTTGTTGAGAATGAGGGTCATCAGCAACAAGCCGGACCCTCTCCTAGTGCTTCAATAAAGTGGTGGAACTTTATTCAAGCTTTCCATGGACTTTTTGTGAGAACATAAAAAGCTATGTTTTCCCTATTTTGTTTCATTTGCCTACACTCGTGCACGTTAACGAACACATAATGGTTAATATTCCACATGATCACTCGAAATAACACTTGTTTGGAAAATAAAACAAAATCGAACTGTATCACTTTTCACTTCCCGCCAAAAAGTCCGCGCCAACTTAAGTGTGCGTTCCGATTCGCACCAACAGTGTGCACGAAGCTCCAATTTGAATATGCTTATGGCTGTTTGAAAAAGAAAATAATTATATTATACTAGCTGCGCCCCGCGGTTCCACCCGTGGTTTCCCGGGATAAAAAGTAGCCTATGTGCTATTCCAAGTCCTAAAGTACCTACATACCAAACTTCATCAAAATCGGTTCGGTAGTTTTTGCGTGGAAAAGTAACAAACATACATCCATACATTCTTACAAACTTTCGCGTTTATAGTGAAAAATCTGGAAATTACTTTTTATGATGACCTAATCTATATATAAATATATATTAATTGCGTCGTTTTTTTTTTGTATTTCAATGTTTCTTTTACGTATTTTTGGAAGAACGGAACGTAATCGCAGATCCTTGAGTACGTGCAACCACATACAGACGTCACGCGGCTCGCTGCTTATTGGTAAATTTTTGACATCGACCCCGCCCTATTGGTAGATTATTGACACACACATGTAGCATAGAGACCAATGAGGTCCCCATATATTGACGTCACACATATATTGGCGCATTGTGTTGAAAATATATTTTTTACTGACAAATGATGCCGTAAATTTTTTAAACTTTATTATTTATTTAACTGGTGGTAGGTTTTTCGTATGCGATGCCATCTGGGTGGGTACCACCGCTTTGCCAGTTATTCAGCCGCCAAGCAGTAGTGCGCAAGCATTACTGTGCTCCGGTTTGAAGGGCATTGTGGCCAGCGAAATTACTGGGCATTATGAGACTCAGAAGCTAATTGTTTCAGGGTGACGAGCGCAGTGCAGCGCCGCGCAGGCTTTGCAAAACAAAGTTCTGGGTGGTGCTGTTATTGTTATGGGCTGGCGTATTGCTTACCATCAGGCAAACGACCAGCTCGTCTCGTGATTCAGTTACATAAAAAAAAAAATATGGCTGAATCCATGTTTCTGAGTACTTACCACACAGCGCTTTTGAGTGGATACTTGTGGAGCATTCCATTGACAGAGTTCTCTAGAAGTGACCACTGGAATGGTTTCAGAGTGGACGATGTACAGTGGTACACTGTTAGACCCGATCTGAAGCAAAAACGTGACATGAATAAATAAATAACGCTCAACGATCACATACATAGATCCTGACCCCTAACTAGGATTCCCTGTAAGTAGGGAACCAGGAACTATGAGGTCCCACAACACACAGACACGAAAGAAATGAGACAGAGCGAGTGTGGCTCAGCGGGGACTCGTGCGCCTTTCGATCCGACGCACCTGGGTTCGAATCCCGACTCGGCCCTGCACCAATGACTAATAGTTAAGTGCAGATTTTGCACGCTCGCTCTAAAACGGTGAAGGAAAACATCGTGATGAAACCCGCTTACGCGCTTTGGAATGATAGGCTCTGGCCGTGGTTGTAATACCACCCACCGAACAAAGCCATGCCGTCAGGCGACCTAGTCGTGTTTCGGGATGATGTTCGGTGAACCATCGGGGAGACGGATCTGAGCAGCCGCTCAACTGCCGTCTTTCTCTAGATCTATGTGCTTCATCTTAGGCCACATCATCGCTTCATATCAGGCGAGATAGTGGCCAAACATGGATCTAATAAAGGTAAAAAAAAAATGCTTGCGCTTTTTTTTTCTGTGCACAAACATTTGTCCCGTCGCGGGAATCGAACCCGCTACCTCAATGGTGTATGAGATTTGGGCCTACCTGCCCAACCACTACACCACAGAGGCTGTCATACATAATACATTTAGTAATTGCGTTTATAAAAACGGTGAAGGAAATCATCGTGAAAACGGGCATGTCCAAGAATTTATCACAATAATCCAAGGACATGACATCCACCAACCCGTATAGGTATATATTAAGTTTATGTGGTTTAATATTTCCCATAACACACTTTACTGCACCGCTACCATTTTTTCATGCACATCCTGGACGAGTGGTAGAAAATGCTATCTAGCATTAAGTCCTCCATGTACAAACTGTTTTGTGCTAAAGTATGAATAAATAAATCCGCACGATGCCAGCGAGGTGGATTTTTATGGAATTATTAACAACCTTAAAATAGAACCACCAGTATTGTACGATCTATATACAATCTCGGGGGAAGAGGTACTTCAGTGGACTGTATGAGGTGCGTGTGAGAGTTAGGTGAGGAACAGATACTCGATCTTTGCTTGCATTTAGATGGATATTGTGGAAACTCCACCAAACTTTTATCCACGCCCGCCTAGGGCAGCAGAATCCACACGGTCTAGCACGGCAGGGCTGCACAGTTAGTATCACGGCACTCCACAATAGTCTATATGTTCACAATACTCCCAATAGGGGATCGGACAGTAATCGAGAAAAAATCTAAAATGTAGTTAGAACGAATGTTCGTCGAACCAGAAAGATCATTCAATCAATATTTTTGTGAAATAATAATGATTTATATTTTTAAATCAATAAATAGTTCTGACATTTTTAATCTGTTCTTCATCTCAAACGAAACGACAATCCAGCGCATGACGTCATTTGTAGGTAAATGCCGTGAGTCAAGCTTGTGTTTATTTTACGTTTTTGCTTTTCATAAAATGTATTTTTGCTAATTTTTTCGTTCCATTACTACAATATCGTTCCCAAACTTCACAAAACGTATTAGAATCTCTTTGTAAGTTTTATTTCGAAGAGTTTGTCGTTCTCTACCTACATATGACGTCACAAGTTTTGAGGTGACCTTTTGCGCGGCAATATTTGAAACATAATATTTAAACATAGTTTTAGGTACTTTTAGAGCGTTATTTAATTAAAATAGTATTTTTCATGGCTATATATATTCATTGTAGTTAATTCAAAACACTTTCTGAAAAGTTGTACGCTCTCCTATTATGAACTAGGAGCAGTCCCAAGGGTCTCACACGAGAGGAGAGTGAGAAATCCGCCAAGAAGATCCGTCTGTGTTTCCGGATAGCTATAATCTGGGTGTCTTTAAGACAAGATTGAACAGGTTTCTTCTAGGCGAGGGTGCTACATCTTCGACCGCATCGTCACTTAACAACAGGTGAGATAGCGGTCAAACGCAAGCCTATAAATAGTAAAAAAAAAGAAATCGGGCAGGCAAGAGCGCAACGTGCGTTCGGCGCGACGCGCCATCAGAAACTCACCCACCACTAAACGGTAGTAGAATATAAAGCATTGATGGAGTTATTTTTCCAACTACCCTCCATTATGCTTGCAAAGATCGAACATGTCGCATGCTTAATGGAATACTGACTTAACTCAAAAAAGACGTTAACGCAAAAGAAGATCTTGCAATCGTCATTGCAAGATCTTCTTTTGCGTTAACGTCTTTTTTGAGCTAAGTCAGTATTCCATTAAGCATGCGATGTATACTTAATGTCATTTCGTCCTTGTCACTCTTAGGAGTGACAGTCGTCAAGATTACATTCGAGCGGTCCCGAGCGCAGCTATTGTTATGATATTTATACATATCGTCTATACTATCTACTATTATAAAATTTTATTATAAGTAAGTAACAGAACAGGAATGCGACACTCGAGACAAACCTGTTTAAGGTTTCAAAGGCGTTAGTCATATAAGAAAAGTTGCCTGTAAATTGCACATAGCGATAAGGCCACCCATTGTTCTACCACTATTATTTGTAACTATAAACTTCTGTTTCCTGTTTTGTTGATCAATAAAGTATTATTGTATTGTTATGATTAATTAGTGTAACTGGCTGTATAGTCGTTCTAGTTATTAATAATAATAATAATAATAATAATAATATTCAGCATATTACCACCATTCAGCATGAGACCATTCAGCATATTACCAGTGCCTGTCCCAACCTAACACAAACAGACTACACACATCGACATAACCAAATAGCACACATAATACACCAGAAACTCGCTATTAATCACAAACTGATACCGAGCAAACCGACGCCTTACTATCAGTATACCCCAAAACCTGTACTGGAAAGCCCCAGACACAAGTTATACTTTGACAGAGCTATACTTACAGATAAGACTATTCACAATAATAGACCTGACATAACACTTATTGACAAACCAAATAAAACAGTTTTCTTGATAGATATTGCAGTGCCAAATACCCATAACATCCACAAAACTATTACTGAGAAAATAAATAAATATACAGAATTAAAAGAAGAAGTAATCAGAATTTGGAAAATGAATAAAGTTTACATAGTACCACTGGTGCTGTCCAGTACAGGTGTCATTCCCAAACACCTACTCCAATCATTAAAAATAATAGATATATCAGAAAATACCTATATCACCATGCAAAAAGCGGCAATTTTAAACACTTGTCGCATTGTCCGCAAATTTCTGCAAGAAGACCTTGGCAATAATCAACTAGAACATGAAGCCCACTTGGCTTAGGCCCGTGATCTTCATTACACCGAAATATTTTAAAAATATTTCGAGATATTAAAATATGAAAATAATAATAATTGTATTGTAAAAGTTGTAATGTTTGTTTGTTAGCATTTACATTTTTTTTAATCTAACCTATACTGTCCAACTGCTGGGCAAAGGTGTCCCCCATCTCTTTACACGCATCCCGATCCCCGGCTATGTTAAGCCATTAATGAAAAAATAAATAAAAAACATAAATAAATAAAGAAGAAATTTGGGTGCTCGAGCAGTAGGCTCGGTGGCCCAGTGGTTAAGGCGTCGGGACGGTATTCCGAAGACGCAGGTTCGATCCCTGCCCAAGCAATATTATTCTTCTTCCTAATTATTTAAATCTTAAGATTTTCACCTAGCATGAATTCATTATCAAAAATAAATAAATAAAATTGTACATTGTACTCACTTGGACTGAGCTGCGTTCCAGCCGGCCACTAACAACTGGTTGACTACAATGTCTACTGGAATGTAATCTGCTATGTTGTTCTTAGCGAGCGGCAACCTTCTTACTACACCTGCATATTATAATAATAAATACAATAAATATATAATCATAAATAAATTTCATATCTCCAATAACAGTCCTCGCACTTATGGGGGGCTGTCTTTGATTGCATCTTCTGAATGATGCAATTAGAGACAGTCCCCGATAAGTGTTGCCCATTACATATCTATCGGGGGCTGTCTTTGATTGCATCTTCTTAATGATGCACTTAGAGACAGTCCCAGATAAGTGGTGCCCAATACATATGTAAACTAAATGCTCTAAGAGGCCTCTACGTGTTGGACTCATGTCCCCGCGCAAGCCTTCCAAAGGTTCGGGTGTATAACCCGTGAGAAAGAGCGACATAATAATAAAAATATAATATATATATTTTTTATGTCACTGAATGACGAGACGAGCTGGTCGTTTGCCTGATGGTAAGCAATACGCCAGCCCATAACAATAACAGCACCACCCAGAACTTTGTTTTGCAAATTCCTGCGCGGCGCTGCACTGCGCTCGTCACCCTGAGACAATTAATAAAATAATAATTAATTATTAATCATTTTATATGATATAATAATAATATATTATTTACATACATCTATAGAGGCAAGAGGATAATATTAAATATATATCTGAATACAATAATGAAATAATAATATTATAACTAATTATAAAATAAACAAAGTTCCGGGCAACAGCTAGTTTATGAAAATCTAGTACTAATTTATGACAATAGGGGATCGGACAGTAATCGAGAAAAAATCTAAGATGTAGTTAGAACGAATGTTCGTCAAACCAGAAAGATCATTCAATCAATATTTTTGTGAAATAATAATGATTTATATTATTAAATCAATAAATAATTCTGACATTTTTAATCTGTTCTTCATCTCAAACGAAACAACAATCACAGCGCATGACGTCATTTGTAGGCAAATGCCGTGAGTCAAGCTTGTGTTTATTTTACGTTTTTGCTTTTCATAAAATGTATTTTTGCTAATTTTTTCGTTCCATTACTACAATATAGTCCCCAAACTTCACAAAACGTATTAGAATCTCTTTTCAAGTTTTATTTCGATTTTGTCGTCTTCTACCTACATATGACATCACAAGTTTTGAGGTGACCTTTTTCGCGGCAATATTTGAAACATAATATTTAAACAAAGTTTTAGGTGCATACTTTTAGAGCCTTATTTAATTAAAATAGTATTTTTCATGGCTATATAATTATATTCATTGTAGTTAATTTAAAACACTTTCTGAAAAGTTGTCCGATCCCCTATACTGGTACCTTTGGCAGCGCCCATGAGGAAGCCTTGAGGTCCCACTTTAGAACAGGTCCAGCCCGGGACTGGCTCCTTCCACGACGCCACAACTGAAAAAAACATTTAATAAAATCAATAAATAACATAAATAATAACCGGCCAAGTGCAAGTCAAAGGAAATGATATAAATTTAATGATATACTAATTTGTAACTTTGTATACTATAATAATAATTTGATAATAATAATAGTTTGATAATAATAATAATTTGATAATAATAATAGCTTGATAATAATAATAATTTGATAATAATAATAGCTTGATAATAATAATAATTTAGTAATAACAATAATTTAATAATAATAATTCAATAACATGAAATTGAAATTGAAAGGGGAAGACAACTTAAGAGATGGGAAGATGAGTTGAAGGTGACAGCGGGCCCTTACTGGAGAAGGGTTGCCAGAGATAGAACACAATGGAAAATGTTACAGGAGGCCTTTGCCAAAAGGTACACTGAACTTAGAGATATCCTCTAAATGAGGAAAACAAACACTTCAAAACAGACAGGAGTTCAGGATAGAGGGCTTATTGATAGATTGATTGAAGTACGAGTCGGCGAGTAGTTTTTCAGAAGAGACAATATATTCTCGCACTCACTCTACCACGAAATTTTTTTGCTAACATTGCACTAAAAAAATACGACTAATGTCTCAAAAAACCGGTCAAGTGCGAGTCGAACTCGCGCACGAAGGGTTCCATACCATTATCTATAAAAACGGCAAAAAATCATGTCTGCTGTATGGGAGCCCCCTTAAATTTTTATTTTATTCTGTTTTTTAGTATTTGTTGTTATAGCGGCAGCAGAAATACATCATCTGTGTAAATGTTAACTGTCTAACTATCACGGTTCATAAGATACAGCCTGGTGACAGACGGACAAACAGACAGACGGAAGGACAGCGGAATCTTAGTAATAGGGGGGACAGGTCTGAGCAGCCGCTCAACTGCCGCCTCTCTCTATATCTATGTGCTCTATCTTAGGCCACATCATCGCGTCACATCAGGCGAGATAGTAGCCAAACATAGATCTATAAAGTGTAAAAAAAAAATAGGTAAAAAGGTAAATAGTAATTATTAATATTCAAATAAAAAATCTACTCTCTACTGTGCTCGTGGTAGGTCTCTCGTATGCCGTCTGAGTAGGTACCGCCACTTTGCCAGTGATTCTACCGCCAAGCAGTAGTGCGCAAGCATTATTTTGTTCTGGTTTGAAAAGCATTTCCCTTCGGAAAAGCGGTGGCTCCAACCAGCGTCTCAAAAAACGTGAATAAATACTTACTCATAGAAGGTCGTACAATAGTAACAGGGAACAAATCAGCACATTTTGCCACTTCATGTTCCGCCAAGTGTTTTGTGAATGTGTATGTGTTGGGGTGGTCTTTTAGTAGCCTGAAACAAGAATAACGATAGATTTAACAAGAACAACGTTAGACCACAGAATACTAAGGGACAGAAGCATCACTCTGCAAAGAAATTTAAACAAATAGCGACTCTTGCTATGACGCAATAAAATTCAATTCAGCTCGCGTAGCGCTGCAAACCTACCAGTCATATTAACCTACCGAGCGCCTCTCTTTCTATCGCATAGCTCTTATCTTTTCTGACGCGGCACGTGTAACGACGCGCGACCCGCCGTCGGTGTCCGGCTATGTACTTGTAGCTTCGTACCTACAGTGCGGAGTGCTTAGACTGAACAAGAATAACGTGAGATTTAACAAGAATAACGCTAGATTTAACAAGAATAACGTTGAATTTAACAAGAATAACGTTAGATTTAACAAGAATAACGTTAGACATAACAAGAATAACGTTAGATTTAACAAGAATAACGTAAGTTTAACAAGAATAACATTAGATTTTACAAGAATAACGTTAGATTTAACAAGAATATCGTTAGACATAACAAGAATAACGTTAGATTTTACAAGAATAACGTTAGATTTAACAAGAATAACGTTTGATTTAACAAGAATAACGTTAGACATAACAAGAATAACGTTACATTTAACAAGAATAACGTTACATTGAACAAGAATAACGTTAGATTTAAACAAGTATCAATAATGATGCAAAATGCTTTATTGTTAATATTATATTAATATGTACTTCTTCACGGCGGACGCCGTAATGGCTCTACGGATTTGAGTAAAACTCGGAATGGAGATAGGTTATACCCTAGACCTCTGCTGGTGGTAGGATTCTCGTATGCGAGAGGCCGTCTGGCTGGGTACCACCGCTTTGCCAGTTGCTCAGCCACCAAGCAGTAGTGCGCAAGCATTACTGGGCATTATAAGACTCAACAGCGAATTGTTCCAGGGTGACGAGTGCAGTGCAGCGCCGCGCAAGATTTTGCAAAACAAAGTTCTGGGTGGTGCTGTTATTGTTATGGGCTAGCGTATTGCTTACCATCAGGCAAACGACCACCTCATCTCGTCATTCAGTTACATTAAAAAAAACTAACACATAGGCACCTTTTGCAGTGCCAGTACTATAAAAACTCAGTAATTTTTACTTACTTCGGTTCAACCTCGTCCAATGCTTCATCGGACAACGTTCCAACTAGAGATATAACCTTCTCAACATCTTCTGGAGCCTCATATACTTTTTCATGTACTTCTAGAAGGAAGGAGTTCACGTATGCTGAAGACACTTGCACCATTACCTGAAAACAATTGTTTGAGTTTCAGTAATTTTGTCACTAGCTGCGCCCCGGGTTGCTGCACGCGTGTATGGACCAATACCACATACCGCATGAAAAACCATCAAGTAATACTTCTTTACTGAGCAAATAAACACTTAGGTGGTGATTTTAAGCGACTTAAAGAAGGAGGAGGTTCGGACGAGGAATTTGATTGTATTTTTTTTATGTTTGTGACCTCAGAATTTTATCATTTATAAACCGATTTGGAAAATTATTCTGCGTTGGTTTCAGTATAGCTTCAAGATGGTACCATATAATTTTCATTGATATTCGACCTTGGACTTCGAAGATACATTGAAGTCGGTTTTCTTTTTTATAAAATGTATACCTACTTGTAACCTAGTAGAAAAAACAACATACTTTTAGATTTTTTATCTGTTTGCACAGCTCCATGACTCTCCTTGTTCCCAGCGTGTTGATTTTCACTGTAGGTCTCAGATTATCCTGAAAAAAAAACAACATTATAAGGTCTAGTCAGTGATATTCTAGTTCCTTAAAGGGGCTCCTGAGTCCTACAGATGACTATAAAGTTAAAAGCGAACTCTTAATAACAACAAGGGCGTGTAGGTATTTTGTTTCTTTGTCTTGTGTGTGTGTGTTGTGTGATTGATTGACGAATTTTGTTTTAAAATTGTGTCTTAACTCTTAGAACACCAAGGTAGGCTATGCCAGACAAACTATAAAGTGCTATCTATCTACGCCTTGGCTTAGCTTGCGTGGAGGGTACTGCTTTACTTCTATAGCGCGGCGCTCAAAAGGTTTCTTTACAAGCTTTTAGTTATCTTGCAATATATGTTACCATTTAAACATTTAATATATGTTACCATTTAAAATTATACCATTTTAAACATTTAACTTGTACTTTATTTCTATGTTTAAGGTGAATAATAAAGTGTTTATCTATGTAACAATGTTTGTTCAGTTGGAATCTTGCAAGCTGAATCAAAACCACTTCCTCGAGTCCTACGGAATTTAAATTTTGCACACTTGTCAAAATCCGATGACAATGCAATATTATAGTGACAGCCAGTTTAGCTGATGATGGCGATGGAAGGTGGGCAATAGAACTCCTTGACAGATAATCGTAAACTAGTAGTGTTTGGGCTCATTTTAATCTGCTCGCAGTTACGATTTATAACGAATTTGTCAAAAGCTTGTATTGAAAAATATATTTTTCAACAAAAAAAACTTACTTATTGATTTATTTGAAGGGCTTTGTCGCTGTGCGACCACACCATGTAGTAACCAAAATACTTATATAATGAACAATTCATCATCATCATCATCAGGTTCCCATCACGTTCCCACAGCTGGGACACGGGCCTTCTCTCATAGAGAGAGAATGGGACCATAATCCACCACGCTGGCCCAGTGCGGGTTAATGGATGTCACATGTCCTTGACTTTTTGTGATAAATTCTTGGACATGCCAGTTTCCTCACGATGTGTCACGACGTGACGGTGTCCATAGGCGACGGTAACCGCTTACCATCCAGGCGGGCCGTCTGCTTGTTTGCATACAAGTCATATAAAAAAAAAATTTTTTTCCTTCACCGTTTTTAGAGCGAGTGCAAAATCCGCACATAACCACAGAATACTAACATAACTTAAAAACGTCAGTGGTGCAGGGCCAGTGGGATTCGAACTCGGTTGCGTCGGATCGAAATTCGCACGTGCTCCCACTGAGCCATACTCGCTCTCTGAGCCACACTCGCTCTAATAAATAATAAATATACAAATATATAATAAATATAATCAACGCCTTAATACTTATTAGTTAGAAATTAAAACCAAGGCTGTTAATATGGTACTGGTGGTAGGTTTCTCGTAGGCGAGAGGTTTCAGTCTGTGTTCCGGTTTGAAGGGCATTGTAGAAAGCGAAATTACTGGGCATTATGAGATTCAACAGCTAATTGTCTCAGGGTGACGAGTGCCGTGCAGCGCCGCGCAAGATTTTGCAAGTTCTGGGTGGTGCTGTTATTGTTACGGGAAGGATGGTAAGCAATACGCTTGAATATTGCTCATCAGGCAAACGACCAGCTCGTCTTTTCAGTCAGTTACATAATAAAAAAAAAACTTGGGCTTCATCAGATATAGGGTAAGCTCAAAAGGTTAACAGATATTTTGCAAGCATGTTACGACAAAATGTTACGACTAATGTTATGACCATTTAACTGCTTCAGAGGCAGTTAACATTTAAAAGCACTAATGTTCCATAACGGTCTTAAGTAACTCACCGGAGTGTGTGAAGTTACATATGAAGTAATACTACTCCTCTAATAATATAAAGTAGCTGCGTCACGCGGTTCCACCCTCTGTTTCCCGGGATAAAAGTAGCCTATGTCCTTTTCCAGGTCCTAAGTACCTACAAAATTTATCAAAATTCGTTCAGTAGTTTTTGTGTGATTGAGTAACAAACATCCATCATGAAAAACTTACACATTGGGCATTCTCTATTGTCATAGGGTGATGTACGCAGTAGTTCCATGGGGACATTGCAAAAGTTTGACTGGTGGTGCAAGTGCTAATCATGAAAATCACGAAAACAAGGTGTAAGTGTACCTCAAAGTCCAACGTAGCAGCGGAGTGTATAACAACATTGACATTGTCAATCAACGTCTGCCGGTCCGCTGCACTGAGTCCTAGGTTTTCTTCACCTACGTCTCCGGCTACTGGGACCAGCTTCTTAAAGACATCTGTACTGTTTGTCTCAAGCAGTTTCTCGAACACCTGCAATGTCATGAAATTAAAAATTAAAATTAAATAACTCTTTATTGAAACATACAGATAACTAACAATAAAAGCTTATTTGTAGTGTAACAGTGTTGTAAATGTTTAAATAATATAATTTGCCAATTATAAAAACATTAAAAGGAAACTGGCATGTCCAAAAATCACAAGATTCAATGATATATGTGACATACACCGAGCTGCTTTGGGTCGTATTATGGCTTGTTTACTCTCTCTCAGTGAGAGGCCTGTCATCCAGCTTTGAAAATGTAATTACAAATAAAATACAATACAATAACACTTTATTGCATACCACAAACATAATTACATGAACAAAATAGAAATCTTAACTAGGGTAATACAATTGGCGGTCTTATCGCGTAATGCAATCTCTTACAGACAACCTTTGGATGGAATGGATTATCACGACATCAGCATAAAATAACTTAAATTACATGAACTTGTCTTCGTATCTATGTTTTTTTAGTTCCTGGACTTTGGTCCCAATATGGGATAGAAGATGGAAAATAATAAACACACATTCATTTAAAAAAAATTATATGTGTAATTGTATTTTATCATGTTTTTAAGTGTATTGTTTGTACCTATTTACTTGCATAATAAAACAATTTGATGTATCTGGCCTTTGATCTTTACCTTGATATAAAGAAATTGAATAGAATTCACTTACGAATCTCGTATAAGAAAAACTGAGATCTATAGAACTTTGATTACACTATTGCAATCTGTAATTATTTTAGTAGTAGGTTGTTAGGTTAGTATAGGTATATAATTAAATACTAGCTGGTTCACTTATTTCTATTTATAACAACCACTTCCAGTTGAATCGTGCAATGAATAGCTTTCAATTAGTCATTAATTAGAACAATGAAGCGAGACTAACTCTAACAAGGTTATATGAAAATATAAATGTATCTTACCGGGTTTTTGGGAAACTCATTCAACCTGTCGCAGATTTCTTTTCCTTTCTTAGGCCTCATTAGTAAATATACTTTGCCTACATCAGGAATTGAACGTAAAATCTTTTCAATCAAGCATAGCCCGACGAATCCTGTGCCGCCGGTTATAAACAAGTTTTTGCCGGCGTAAAACGCGCGAACTTGGGATTCCTCTGTCATTGTAGATGTTCCTGGCCGCTTTTGGTGTTATTATCTGAAAAGAATTAAAAAAATATTAACGTTGTTTTAAAAGAGTTTACAAACTTCGCACCTACCTAACTTGCTTGAAAAACAATATTTCAAACATAACAAGCAACAAGAAACTCCTTGTCAGAAATTCAGAATGTCAGTTTAAAATGGCGATGTCATTTTTTTTTTTAAGTTTGCCCTTTAGTGTAGGCTAAAGTCTCTAGGACCATACCGCCATGTCTTACGTAGTTTTTATTTGATAGTTTAATATTCCATTTTATTATACTTTTGTTGAGAATGAGGGTCAACAGCAACAAGCCGGACCCTCTCCTAGTGCTTCAATAAAGTGGTGGAACTTTATTAAAGCTTTCCATGGACTTTTTGGGAGAACATAAAAAGCTATGTTGCCTCTATTTTGTTTCATTTGCCTACACTCGTGCACGTTTACGAACACATAATGGTTAATATTCCACCGATATTACACATGATCACTCGAAATAACACTTGTTTGGAAAATAAAACAAAATCGAACTGTTTCACTTTTCACTTCCCGCCAAAAAGTCATGTCGATGTCATTGACCATTGTCAATGTCGTGTAGTGATGTTCTTTTATGTATGGCCAAATCGGATCGTAGTACTTTGTATTTTGTGGTAGTACGTAAAATCTCAGGATAGGTTCTAAATGTAAACCGAATCTCTGAATTCATAATATGAATTAATAAATAAGAAATATTAATATTAAATATTAATTCAGAAAGCACGGTAAACGGCAATGTATTCAATTTAACTATTCTAAACACACATTCTGTTTTTTTCAGATTGATCTGTCAGAATCACCTAGAAACACGACACTACTGATTAATCGGAGCTTTTAAGATTTTTTGGGCCACCTGTGCCTGAATTCAGATTATAAATTTTATCGCACAAGACGCTGGCCAATGCACAACGTGCGAAGCCAAACTCCTCAAAAAGAGGAAAGAAAAAAAATTCCATGTCTGAATATTTTATTATCGTCTTATGCCTCAGATAAAGTATCCCTCGAAGTTTTAAGCCATTTTTAAGCCGTATGATGGACGTTTACGTTATGACCTAAACTATTATAATTGTTATACAGTCAGCATTTCTCGTAAGAAACCTATGATAAAATATACCGCACGGAATTTTTAACTTGTCAGTCATGTCATGGTCACAAGTGCCTACCTATCTAACTACTTACTTGGCAAAGTAATCACTAGAAAACTATATTATATATCTACCAATTGACTTCTATTGAAGATAGTCAAGGTAAGCAAGCTTAGATAAGTACTTAGTTTATATTGATGAAATAATAGACAATCGATTGCGTGGCAGTACAATGCCTGGTGAGTAGAATAAAAGACTAAATAGACTCGAAGCTAAATAGCGACACCTCCTAATATCTCCACTAAGGAGGCACTAACTTTTGGCATGAATGTACCTACAAAGAAATAAATACCAACCTATTTCAATAGTTAACACAAATCATGTCGGCTTTAATCTGTTGTCGCATAAATACCACGCTTTATGAGTCGAATAAAAGCAAAAAAAATGAATAAAAGCATAGATAATCTATTTTGAAGAACTTTGAGAATTGATCTACTTATGATTGATTAATTGCCCATAAAATATATGTTGTAACTTTATTATTTTTATCATTGTATCGTTGTCAATCTTTATTTATGTCACAATCTTTATTTTGTTTTTTTTTCAAGTCTTTAAATGGCATTTGAACTTTAGTTTCCACTTTTTTATTCTAAAAATGTATATGATCTTCTTGTGCCTACTAACGGTCACGCTAATTATTATGCAAAGCATGCGGTCAAAGACACAACATTTTATTAACGTCATTTTGCTTTTGAAATATTGAGAAGAATTTCTTTTTGTATGATGTTTTAAGAACTACAGTCTTACTCAGATTAAGTATCCAGTCGTGGATATTTTTGTCCTTGACGTTTGGCAAAATTGGCGAGAGGGGTAGGCCTGTCGTGTCGACTCCGTTTGGCTGTGTACTCGAAGCAGTCTTATTACAAAATTATTATTTATACAAAACCAGTTCAATTCTCAGTACGGGAAAAAAGTTTTTTGAATCAATCCTCAAGACTGACGATTTCATTTGGGTTACTTAGGGAAAAACATTCCTGGGCCCCAATTACTATAACAGTTCGGCCTTTCCTTGTTTCGAGGAAACGTCGATTCCTTCATTAATAAACGACATCTGCGAAATGTGTACTCTCTATAACGCGTGATATACCTATATGAATATATGAATGCGTCATAGAGATGTCGCTTATTAATGAAGGAATCGACGTAATTCTGAAGCAAGGAATCGACAAGTTGTTATAGTGAATTGGGGCCCTGATGAGAAATAAGATCGATGAAAAAAAACAACATGGATATATTATATTATTTTTGGGAATGTACTGATTCAAAAAATGCTCTTGTTATTTTTTCCAAAAATCGCCCGAATGGTTTTGTTCTTAGGAAACGCCTAAGAACAAAACTTCCTCACTGCAAAGAAAGAGGTACCCTGCAGTCCTAATTTTTTTCTACATTCTATACCTAGGTCTTCTAGCAAGTGTAGAAGACCTAGGTATTATAATAATAATAATATAAGACCGAGGTCTCATACCATAGACCGGCTCTCATCCATTAATAATTCACCTCAATAGCCCAATCATAACTAATTTTCATATCTTCAATAATAGTCCTCGCACTTATCGGGGGCTGTCTTTGATTGTATCTTCTAATGATGCACTTAGAGACAGTCCCCGATAAGTGTTGCCCATTACATATCTAAATTAAATGCTCTAAGAGGCCTCTACGTGTTGGACTCATGTCCCCGCGCAAGCCTTCCAAAGGACCGGGTGTATAACCCGTGAGAAAGAGCGACATAATAATAATACCTAAGTCTTTTACACTTGCTTACTTTACGGCTTGAACTTGAAAAACAAGCTTAGTATTCTGTGCAACAAGTCAAATATATGTGGTTTCACTTGAACTTAAGTTAAATACAATAACGCGGTTTTATCAAGGAGTTTATACTTAACTTCTTTGACATTGGTTTTTGTCCGGATTTACCTAATGATAATTTAGCTCTAATTAATGCTAAAAAAAGGTTGCATTTTTAATAATCACTTCCTAAGTCTTACTGAAAAACCTTTAAGTTTTTTGTCTTTTAAGGTCATATTAGGAAGAAAAACTAAATGAATACTGATTTATGGATGCGGAAAACGATATCCTTAGTCGGATCTTAAGGTTATTTGACTAGCTGCGCCCCACGGTTTCGCCCGCGGTCTCCCGGGATAAAAAGTAGCTATGTCTTTTTCCAGGACCTTAAGTACCTACATACCAAATTTCAACAACTTTTGTTCAGTAGTTTTTGCGTATTTTTTTTTAATATGTAATAGAGTGACGAGACGAGCGATTCGTTCGCCTGATGGTAAGCGCCACGCCTGTCCATAACTATTGCAGTGCCAACCTGAACTTTTAATACCATAAAAAGCACTGATTTGATATTTTTTTATTTTAAAAAGCACTGCGTAGCACTGCATTGCGCTTATCACTCCGAACACTTCATATATTAAGTCTCATATGCCCAGTAATTTCGCTGGCTACAATGCCCTTCAAATCGGAACACAGTAATGCTTGCGCACTACTGCTTGGCTGCAGAATAACTGGCAAAGCTGTGGTACCTACCCTGATGCCCTCCCGCATAAGAGAGAACTACTACGAGAGAGTTGATACAATCATCCATCCATCATCACAAACTTTCGCATTTATAATTTTAGTAGGTTTATTACTATTTTAAACAGTCATTTTGTTAATGTAAGTATCAGTACACTAATAAATAAACTAACTCATATTTGTTTCACTTTGTAAACATCAGTGATACCGAATGAAAGAGATTGATTTTTTTTTAATTCACCCGTTAGGGCAGGCTAAAGTCTCTAGGACCATACCACCATGTCTTACGTAGTTTTTATTTGACAGTTTAATGGTTAATATTCCACCGATATCACACATGATCACTCGAAATAACACTTGTTTGGAAAATAAAACAAAATCGAACTCACTTTTCACTTCCCGCCAAAAAGTCCCCTACAACACAGGATTTCATCTAGTGTGGGATTCGGAGCTCATACAAAAGATCCACACGATTTGTATATACAAAAAACTTATTGATTTACTTTATTGAGACTTTTCATAAATAAACCTGTAACCTACATTTTTTAAATGTATTTTGCAAATAAAGATCAATAACATTATCATGATGATATCGTGTAAAAATTGAAATAAAGTGCGAATAACATTTTATTACGAGTCTATTCTCCATTAGCTTGCGTGTCTAAACTACAATTTTATTATACATTCTCTACGGGATTTCGAAACACTTTACAATAAATAAATGCACATAGGAACTGCATCTTGAAAGGTGTTTTAAGACCGGCTTAAATCGGTTAACCTGCTGTTGTAAATTATTGTCAATTAGTTAACCGGTAACGACATACGGGTCTTTCTTATTACATAGTGTAGTTTTACGATCAATGCGTCATTTTCGTATTAATGTGTGACCATATACTTTATCGGTGCGGTCATCGATTCGCCATGGGCTACGGACCTCCCTAGCGGTAGTGGTACATTCCAAGATAAAGATTTTTAATTCTTTATCTTTGGGTACAATCTGGAAGAACACTAGTGTTCCGAGGGTACAACCCTAGGGTGACGTGAAAATATAAAGAGCAACGTTTGGTCTTAAATCTGTGATGAAAACTCAGAGTAATGACACTATGAAAAGCTAAAAACTATTTCGCGAAGTTGATTTTTAAAATCATGTTATTATTTCGTATGTAACTTTTTTCTTTTTTTTTAATTATTTTTACTGGCCCGGATACGATATTTCGTATGTAGGTAATACATTTTGTAGAGTGCGTACTAATACAATGTGGATTAATTTATTCGGATATTACATAGTACCTTAACACGTGCTAACGCGTGCCTACCGTTAAAAAGTCAAACTGAAAAGGTGTAATATATCTAACCGTACCTATGACTTTCTTATATCACGGTGATGTTTACCACTGTGTTCATATTGATCGCGACATCGATTGCCACTACAAATAAAAAAGACCTTATGAATGTAGGTTAAAGTGACTTCTGTAAATATGATAATAGGTAATGGGTATCTATAGTACACGTAGGTATAACCACATAATACTAAGGGACAGAAGCATCACTCTGCAAAGAAATTTAAACAAATAGCGACTCTTGCGATGACGCAATAAAATTCAATTCAGCTTGCGTAGCGCTGCATACCTACCAGTCATATTAACCTACAGAGCGCCTCTCTTTCTATCGCATAGCTCTTATCTCTTCTGACGCGACACGTGTAACGACGAGCGACCCGCCGTCGGTGTCCCGCTATGTACTTGTAGCTTCGCATCTACAGTGCGGAGTGCGCTAGCACAAAATATAGACTAGTACAGAAATCAATCAACATAGTAAGTGCGCTCGAGCAACGCACACATAGACATCGCTCACGGACACGATATCTCGAACCAGTTGAGACCAGTGCGAGCGCGAGTGCCATCCGCTTGAGACACGCGACTGTGAACTTTTTTATGCAAAAATGGAGCAACAAAGCAAAAGTTACTATGACTGCTCAGTGGACGGTTGTTTAAATTCAACATTAAACGGTGAATTGTCATTTTTTAGGCTACCAGTTGTTTCAAAGAGGTAAGTAGGTATTTGCTTGTATTTCGATGGTTCGTTTTCACGTAACACAGAACAGTTAGGTAGGTATGTAAGCGCCCTGGCCCCCGGCCCCGCGCCGATCAAGCGGACATGATTTTGTGGCCTTGTCATATTTTAACAATTTATATCAGATATTTATTATAGTATAAGCTGTATAAGCTCCGTGTTCAATAATTTAATGAGGAAGATGTAAATGTGAATTAATTGCATTTTTTGTCGTACTGTAAATAATTGTACATAAGAATGCGAATTTATTACAATTTAAAATATAATAATCGTGCATTTCGCCAATATCGAAATCGTCGCAAGACATTTTCTGTGACAAATTTTTAATATAACGATAACATTAAAATTGAAATATTTAAGTTATTATTGGTTTATATTTCCGTTCTTCTTTCTCAACAATAAATCAAATAACTAGATACGAGTGCCACTACTACGATAGTTTTTTGTGCATAAGTCAAAGTTGACAACCCTAGCGCAACTGCCGAGCTTAGGTATGAAAAGTGAAGTACATACATGAGACTGCCTTCTGTACTATATTGTGTGGCGCAAGGCCTGGTATAACACAAATATGAGTAAGGTTATGCCAATAAATTGCGCCTTAAACATATGAAGGTTTTTACTTGAAATCCAAATATTGACCGGTGCCAGGAAACACTTCTTATTTTTTAAATTGACATATCACACAAAGACCTGCCATATAATCACAATGCGTCACCTGAAAGAGATCGCTTTGAGTGATAAGACCGCCCATTGTGACATAGTAGGATTAATTGTAATTTAATAGTTTCTGTATGTAACAACAGTGTTTCGGAATAAAGTTATGGACTGGAATATGGATCTTTGTAGCAAGGACCAATACCGAATACCGATACTTAAACAAAATTACGTTGACTTTCCCTGTTTTTACCGGTAAATTTATAAAATACCGGTATATAAATATCGATACCAAAATAACGTTATGATTATCGGTAATAAAATATTAGTACTGGCGCCGCGACGTTGCAAGCTCGATTGCACGCGTGGAGCTGTGCGAGCGAGACAAGATGTGCGGCGCCGCCGTCTAACTGAAAACCTTAGAAGGAAAGAAATAATCAATTAGAGTTTATGCATTTTTTTCTTTTTTTTAATTATCTGAATGACGAGATGAGCTGGTCGTTTGCCTGATGGTAAGCAATATGCCAGCCCATAACAATAACAGCACCACCCAGAATTTTATTTGCATAATCCTGCGCAGCGCTGCGCTGCGCTCTTCACCCTGAGACAATTAGCTGTTGAGTCTCATAATGCCTAGTGATTTCGCTGGCTACAATGCCCTCCAAACCGGAACACAGTAATGCTCGCGCACTACTGCTTGGCGGCTGAATAACTGGCAAAGCGGTGGTACCCACCCAAGCGATCTCTCGCATACGAGAAACCTACAACCAGTAAAGAATTCAAAGTAACAATTTCTTTCCATAAGAAGTATCGATACCAAACGATATTTCATTTTACCGATACTTTCATCACTACTTTTCGTTATCGATATATTTATCGTTACTTTTGTGCTATCGATACCAATTTTTTACCTGTATTTCGGTACCTGCTTTTTAGGTAATGTCGATACGTTTATGTTACGCACTATCGAAATGTTCCTGTGCTCAGCCGACAGCAATTAAAAAAAGCAAATAAAGCCTAGAAAGGTAAAGGTTGTAAACAAGTGAAAGTTAATGAAAACAATCTTAGCTTGAGCACGAAGTCGATACACCTACCTATTAATGTTGCACGAATTAGCATGAGCAGCATAAATAAATTGCTAAATTTATTTATTAGCATTAATCAAATTAATTGTAGTTGCGAAATTCGCGTTTTTTTACCTATTATAAACTTTCATTTGACCGTTATCTCACCTGTTGTTAAGTGACGATGCGGTCAAAGACGCACGCTCGCCTAAAATAAACCTTTTCACTCTTGTCTTCACTCAAGTCACCCAGATTATAGCTAACCGGAAACACAGATGCCGGCAGAGAGTTCCACTCCTTGGCCGATGCTGCAATTCATCGCTTAGCACACCACTTCGCATCGCTTAGCATGACGCACAAATGCGTACTGCAGCGGCAGTCTGCTAATGCGGTTGCAATATGTAAATACATACGTATTATGTTATAATAAACTTACGCACGTAATTGTGAATTCACAACTGCTAAATTTCATATTACTCGCGGTAGGTCTCTTGTATGCGGGAGGCCGGCTGGGTAGTTAGTTACCACAGCTTTTCCAGTTATTCTGCCACCAAGCAGTAGTGCGCAACCATTACTGTGTTCAGGGTTGAATGGCATTGTAGCCAGCGAAATTACCGGGCATATGAGACTTAATATCTGACGTCTCGGCTTGATGAGCGCAATGCTACGTAGTGTTTTATATGGTATTAAAAGTGGCACTGCAATTGTTATGGGCAAGCGTGACACTTACCATCAGGCGAACGACGTGCTCGTCTCATCACTCAGTAACATAAATAAATAGCATCGCAATAGCACATATCATGGTACCGAACAATATCGCATGCTAAGGAAATTAATGAAAAATAGCAACAATTTCCATTACTATCTACTACCTATAGCTATATGTATATACCTCTACAAACCACAGAAGCGTGAGTCACGCTTGCTTGTGGTTTCAAATAATACTATACCCTAAGATTTTAAGAATAATAAATTCGATCGAACCTGCGTCTTCGGAATACCGTCCCGTCGCCTTAACCATCGGGCCACCGAGCCAACTGCTCGAGCAACCTTCTTCTATACCTTATATCGTCTAACGGGGGAGATTCGCAGGTTCGATCGCTGCCCGAGCAGTTTCATTTTTACCGACTTAAAAAATGAAGGAGGTTCTAAATTCGATTGTATTTTTTTTGTTTGTGTCCTCCAAACTCCTTCATTTATAAACCGATTTCAAAATTTATTTTGCGTTGGGTCTCAGAATACTAAGGGACAGAAGCATCACTCAGCAAAGGTTTTTAAACAAATAGCGACTCTTGCTATGACGCAATAAAATTCAATTCAGCTCGCGTAGCGCTGCATACCTACCAGTCATATTAAGCTACAGAGCGCCTCTCTATCGCATAGCTCTTATCTCTTCTGGCGCGGCACGTGTAACGACGCGCGACCCGCCGTCGGTGTCCGGATATATACTTGTAGCTTCGGACCTACAGTGCGGAGTGCGCTAGACCTGGTTGGGTTCAGTATAGCTTCAAGGTGGTCCCATATAAATTTCCTCGATATTCGACCATGGGCTTCAAAGATATATCAGAAGTCGGAACACCAAAATACAGAAATAATTAAAAACTAAAATTACAACTAACTTAATAATAATGTCACAATGGGCGGTCTTATCGCTCAAAGCGATCTCTTCCAGACAACCCACAAGTGAAGGAATGTATACAGAAATATATATATACTTGTTCTTATTCCTAATTATTTAAAACTAGCTGCGCCCCGCGGTTCCACCCGCGTTTTCCCGGGTTAAAAAGTAGCCTATGTGCTATTCCAAATTTTATCAAAATCCATTCAGTAGTTTTTGCGTGGAAGAGTTACAAACATACATCCATACATTCTAACAAATTTTCGTGTTTTTAATATTAGTAGGATGTCGTAAGATTTTCCCAAGCAAGGGCTAATATACGTATACTAAAAACAACCTACCTGTCGATGTAGTCCTATTTTGTGTCATAGTTAGTATAAATTTGTCATTAAATACTCGGTAGGTATATTTGAACTGGTCGCAAAACTTGCTTAAATAAAAAACCGGACAAGTGCGAGTCGCACTCGCGCACGAAGGGTTCCGTACCATTATCTATAAAAACGGCAAGAATATCACGTTTGTTGTATGGGAGCCCCTTAAACATTTATTTTATTCTGTTTTTAATATTTGTTGTTATAGCGGAAACAGAAATACACCATATGTGAAAATTTCAACTGTCTAACTATCACGGTTCATGAGATACAGCCTGGTGGCAGATGAACAGACAGACAGACGGACGGACGGACGGACGGACAGCGGAGTCTTAGTAATACCCGTTTTACCCTTTGATTTTTACGGAACCCTATTTTAAACTAGCTCAACCGGTTATTGAGTCACATTTTAATACTTAATTTTTATTAATGAATCTCTTATCTAATCTCAATGGAATTTATATAGGTTTGTAGTAGCGCGTAGCGTAGCTTGATTAGCCTTGTAGGACATACCTAAGTTGTTCCGAAAATTGTAAGCCATAGCCACAGAATAAATACAATCTCTTTTCTTGAAACTATTTTGAATTGACGGCTGATTTCAATACAAATCTCTTTGGTGATAATCATTGGCTCCTATGTGTAGTTCTTTTTTTTAAGTTTTTTTGAACACTCTCTTCTAACCTCAGGTAATTGGCTGTCTACTCGAAGCTTCTGACACTCTTCTTTGAGAAACAAAGAAACAAACAAACACAAAGTAACATTGCTTTTTGTTTGCAGCAATGGACGTCTCGGACTTTTTGGCGAGAAGTATAAAGTGATACAGTTCGATTTTGTTATATTTTCCAAACAAGTGTTATTTCGAGTGATCATGTGTAATATCGGTGGAATATTAACCATTATTTCTTCGTAAACGTGCACGAGTTTAGGCAATTAAACAAAATAGATAAAGACATTGCTTTTTATATTCTCCCAAAAAGTCCATGGAAAGCTTGAATTGAGGAGTCTGGCTCGTTGCTAATGACCCTCATTCTCAACAAAACTACTTATAATAAATGGAATATTAAACTATCAAAGAACTTATTGCATTTAGATAAGAACCTACAAAATATCTAGTACCCTAGTTAGTAAAAACAAATAATAATTAATAGTATAGAATAATAACAAAAACTTTAAAACTTTATACTATGAAGTTTCTTGTCTATCTATGTCTTTTTTTTTTATAATATAAGTCTAAAGTTTAGAGGATATAATTAAATATTTTAGAGGATAATTAAAACATATTTAACAAAATAAGAAAATTTGCATAAATAATGCTTTGGTACCTAACCTAAATATTTATATTTTGCAATATTTTACAAAATTATAATTAAGTACCTACTCAAGATTTGGGAGCGCTCGGGAAGCTTTTTAAAAACTAATTATATTAAAATCAAAAACTAAAATACGTGTTGCCGATTTGGAGGCTTAATTTAATCTGTTTATAAAACCTTACAACTAATTCGCCCGTTCTCATAGAACTCCCTGAAAGCCTTACTCAGCGTAATAGCAAGTCACACGCTTCTGCTGAGTAAGCCCTCTCTAATCTAGTATAGAAGGGTGAGGGGGATCCATAACTCCTCCCTCCCTAAGAGCGAAATTATCGGAATGCTCGATTTGAGAGTTTTCCCGATAACTTCGTACACATTTTATAATCCTTAATCTAAACACATATAATAAAAATACAGATGAACTTAATATTACAAGGCCCATTGTGGCGTAAACTAAAACACTGAAGCTAGAGTCTCTTTCTCTATTAATAACACTTTCAATCACTTCACTATTCTTTAACGCATATGACATATACTTCACTTCATCTAGGTTGACGTCCAGCATGTTAAGTGCGCGTGCACTCGATAGGTTTACTTTTGTATGTAGTTGCGGCAAATTGATGATCGGGATTGGTGACGTAACTTCCACCTCCGTGTAGGTACGGTGGTGACGAATTCGAATTTTGTCAATTTCTAAATCACAGGGCTCGTCCAGGGTTATCAAGTAGGTTCCAAGAATAGGATACTTGGTAACTTCGTCAGCGCATTGTTTAGTTATCATCGTCTTTATTTTCGTGTAGAGTATCCAATTTTCAGAGTTCACCTTCTGTACCTTCACATCTTCTACATTAATCGGTTGCTGCTTACAACAGGTAAGGTTGCTAGAAAACTTCATAAGCTGTTCCACACAGGTGAGTCCAGGGTACACGGCTATGTTGCCGTCGGTGCAGAGGAAATGATCTCCGGCGGCGAGAGGGCGACATGGTTTTGCAATCGGTAAGTACTTTATCCCTTTCGCCAAAAGGTAAGGATATTTAGGAAATATAGCTAGGGTTATATTTTGAGGTTTATGGAAAACAGGTAGAGAATACATTTTGAAATAGTTATACGTACAATTATCAGTAAGAGGAATTTCCATTATAAACGTAATCTGGTTTTTCTTTATAAACGATTTCACACAAATAGTTTCTTCTAACTGTAATAAATTAGATTCAATAGGCTCGTAAAGTAAGGTTCCAATGTTAGATATTGATTTTAAATGATCTAGGAGTTCTGTAGAGTTCACAATAGATTGATGTAATGTAGAGCTTTTACTTAACGCTAATGCGGTCTCTAGTTCACTTAGCTTTATAAAGATAGTGCGAAAATTACTTATGAAAATGCTATACATTCCTAAGATGTATGAAGATAAACCCCAATGACTTTCTTTAGACAATTGTCTTATAATATTTTCAACCTTTGTAATGCGTTGGTCCAGAACTATAGAGTTATTATTAATTATTAACGTTGTGTTAATGAAGCTGTCCAACATTTTAGAGATTATCGTTAATTTCTTTGAAACAATAACTTGGTCGTGACTGATTTCAGAAGTTAATTTGTCATACTTAAGTGCGTCATCATGATCGAGATTCCCAGTAACAAGTTTTATGATAGAACCTAACGGATTTAAAATGCCTCTCTTAAAACGCTGCGGTATCAGTTGACGATATTTATCTATAGTCATGTCACGTAGATGCTCTGCATGTATTCGTACACCATAAAGTTCAACAGGAAACTTTTGGTTTTGTTCTATCAAAATGTTAAATTGGCCAAATTTCGATATAATTAAATTCAAATCATTATAAACTCTATCTAAATTTAAAGTCTTTATAATAGTCCAACTGTCTGTTTGGAGATACGCTTGACCTTCTTTAACTGGCAGGATTCCCGGGTTCCCTTCAAGTGAACGCAGATGAAGGGCGACTGCCGATGTCGCTAGCATCAGAATGCACCACCTGCGGAGGGCGTTTTATGTTTATAACCGGAGCCTTTGTTTCTCTGTGTTCTAACTTAATTGGGACAACATTCCTCACAATCTCATCCACCACTTTTGCTTTCTTGTATCTCGCTTTATCCTTACTCTTTCTTTTATTCACGTCTTTCACATATACAGTCTTTCCTTGTGGAAGTTCTATTGTAGCTTCACCACCTCGCTTTTCCCTAATCTTTTCTTTCTTGGCTGACATCTTTTCTGCCAAATGTGCATATAAAAATTTCGTACGTTTTTCGTGATCTTTTACTAACTGCTGGGTGTATGACTTTTCAAAATCTATATTGTAGGGAGTATCTGTGTCTGTATGGCCAAAAACTACCTCAAACGGGGTAAGTCCTGTCACTGAATGAATAGTATGATTGTAACTCATAACTGAATACGTCATGACGGACGCTGCGTCTGTACATTTTTGTTCATATCTTGCTAACCTATATATTTCAATTATTGTTGAATGGAAGCGTTCGATTAAGCCCATTGAATTTGGATTATTAATTGTGCCTATGTGTCGTTCGATTTTATGTAAATTCAAGAATTCCTTCATCAACTCATTATTGAACTCCATACCGGGATCAGAACTTATCTTTTTAGGAATACCATAAAAAGAAAAGTACTTCATAAGTGCTCTAACAACTTCTGGTGTGGATTTGTTAGGTATTTCAATGGCTTGACCTAACTTACTAAACGCGTCAATCAAAGTCAAATAATATTTGCCTTCTATTGAGAAGAGATCGATAAAAATCTCTTGAAAGGGGGCATCTTGCGTCTGTGTTAGTTGCATTACTGGTTTGAGAGGTTTCCGGTCGTATTTCATTTTTCTACAGGCTTCACATGCATTAATTAATGCTGTAACTGTCTCTTCCATTTTACTCCAACAATAACTCCTCCGAAGTCTTACTAATGTCTCTTTGATGCCACGATGACACGTCTTTCCCTCATGATATTTCAGTACTATAGCTTTCTGTTCGCTTTCATCCTCAACATATACCACTCGTTCAGTGCATTCATAAAACCTTATCATATCCTTCTTAAAAAGTCCAATTACTGTATTGCTAAACTGTCTGCGATGTTCATCTTCCTCAAAGTAAATAAAGTATTTGATTTTAGGCCTAACATACTCCTTTAGGAATTTTTTTATTAATTCCGGATTATTAAGTGGTAGAAACACTTCCAATATTTTATGCTTTTCCCTAGAAATATCCCTAACTTGCATTTCATTCCTAAACCAAGAAAATACCAATATTTGGTTTGGCTTGGTGTCAATAGCCTCATGTAGAATTGGTATTCCTGTAGATTCTAAATCATTTGCTGAGTGAATAGTCTGTGATTTGCTGCTATGTTCTGAAGGAACAAAAACTGGAAATTCATTAGGACGTTCTGAAATGATTTCAGTAGTTTCTGATGCGGTATCTGTTGTAGACATAGGGCCTACTGAGTCAGTTCTACTACTCGAGTCTGATATATTCACTATCGGTGGGTCAGGTTCTTCTTTCTTTTCAGTTGACAGTCGTACAATGCTCTGAACTACATCATCCATCTCCATCTGAAGCTTTCGCTCTTTCTCGTCTACGTTAACTTTCATTGATTGTCCTTCATCATCTGAGTCCATAGCATTGACCTTGATTCTACTAAGGGCATCGGCATTGGTGTTTTGTTTACCCTTCTTATATATGATTTCGAAGTCGAAATCTTGTAGACGTAACCGCCAACGAGTAAGTTTACTGTTTGGATCTTTCAAAGAATTAAGCCATGCTAGAGGTCTATGATCGGTGTATATATAGAACTTTCGGCCGTATAAATATGGCCGAAAATGTTTCGTTGCCCAAATGATTGCTAGTAACTCCCGTTCTATAGTGCTATACCGTGATTCCGTATCGCTCAAGGTACGACTCGCATACGCTACTGGCTTATCACTGCCTACTTGTCCTTGGGACAATACCGCGCCTAACGCTACGTTAGATGCGTCGGTTGTTAGTATAAACGGTTTCGCATAATCAGGGTACTGTAACAGTGGTGCGTGGGTCAGAAGCTCTTTGCATTTATTAAATGCGTCGATGTAAGTTTGGTCAGTAATAATTTTATTTCTCTTCTTCAAACATGATGTCAATGGTTGTGTAATTTTGGCAAAGTCAGGTATGAATCGTCTGTAGTAACCTACCAGTCCAAGGAAGCTTTTAATTTCAGTTGTAGTTTTTGGTAGTGGAAAATTCATCACAGCTTTTATCTTGTCATCATTGGGTTTCAGTCCGTCTTTAGTAATAGTATGTCCAAGATACAGTACTTCTCGCCGTAAAAACTCGGATTTGTCTAGCTGTACCTTCAAGTTAGTAACTCTAAGTCTGTCAAAGATCAGTCGTAATTTCTGTATGTGTTCCTCTAGGCTGCTAGAGAAGATAATTACGTCATCAAGGTAAACCATACAGTGTAGTCCTGTCAGTCCTCTTAGTACATTGTCCATTGTCCGTTGAAATGTTGCAGGTGCTGTCTTAAGTCCGAATGGCATTCTGAGAAACTCAAAATGACCATTCTGTGTACTAAACGCTGTTTTCTGTCTGTCCTGCTCCTCTACTTCAATCTGATGGTAACCGCTAGCTAGATCAATAGTACTAAAGTAAACGCTCTTTCCTAGTTTGTCAAACAAGTCGTTTATATTCGGTAACGGGTATTTGTCGTCAATTGTCAAGTCATTGAGTCGTCTGTAATCGATGACCATTCTAAACTTTACTTCGCCAGATGCATCCATTTTCTTGGGTACGAGGTGTACCGGGGCATTCCATGGAGAGTGGGATTCTTGTATTACATTGTCTGTCAGAAGTTTCTGGACTTGTCTGTTAATTTCGTCTGTTTGTGTCGGGGCCTGTCTATAAGGTTTAACAAATATCGGGTCTTCGTTCTTTGTCCGGATTTTGTGTTTTACTTGATTGGTAAAACTCAAGGGTAATTGATCACAGTGAAAAATATCTCTATATTCCATACACAGTTTGTATATTTTTTCATGTTCCTCGTCATTCGTATGGTCTAGTCGGAGTTTACTTAGATTGTCTTTAAGTAATTTGTCAGACTCTATGTTTGTTGTGTCAGTCATAAAATGTGTTTGACATTCAGTTGTTTGATATTTCGAGACTTCCAAGGGTTGTGTAAAAGTCAGTAACATTCGCTTGTCAAGAGTATTCTGAATTACTGTAGTGGCATATCCATTCACACAATTCACTAACGCACTTGGCATTCGCACACCAGTACCAAACTCTGTATAGTCAATGATCGCTTCGCCTGAATGTTGGTCTGTTGGTAGTTTAACGCGTTGCTCCGATCGTGGTTGTAATTCGATTACATAATCCAGATTGTTATTAGTGATTGGAATGCAAGTAGATTTAGTCTTTAAGACTAGGTGTTTAAGGTCGATTATGGCATCCAATTGCTTTAATAAGTCGTTCCCGATTAGTCCGTCATAACGCGGATCGACATCGTACAAGTAGAACTTGTGCCAATCATCACTTTCGAACGTTGGTAAAAGTGGGATTTGTATAACCTCACTATGCCTACTAGATGCGTGGGTGCTGACTACTTCAAAAGGTTCATGCTGAATATTTTGTTGAAAATACTGATAAGCTTTGTGGGGGCTCAAAAATGACCTTGTGCTACCCGTGTCAATCATCAGTTTCGCATCTATTTCGGGGATGTATATGTAAGGCAACTTAAGTGTGGGGTCACAATTAAGTTCTATCATTTCTTGTCTTTTATTAAGGCTTGTGTGGGAAAATTTTCAGCTGTTGGTCCCTGAGTAATGTCCGGCTGAGCTGTCTCGTACGTCATTTCGTTGTTAGGTCCGTCAACACTAATGTCATCTACATAAAAGGCGTTCTCGTCATAATCAAACTCATTGTCACAGTAGTAGTCATAATACTGTCCGTCGTTATTGTCATTTAAGGCCAACTCATTGAGTCTAAAACCGTCACGCGGCCTTGGCGGCGCTGTCCTCATAGTCACGTCAGAGGTTTGTAAACGCGGTGGCTGCACTTGAGGTGGTTTGTACCCGAATTGCTGAGGTATCATTCCTGCATTAGGGGCAGGCCTATAACCTTGTTGTTGCGGCTGGTTGCTACCAAATTGTGGACGGTAACCGAACTGAGGGGGTCGGTAACCGAACTGAGGTGGTCGGTAACCGAACTGAGGGGGTTGGTAACCGAACTGTGGTGGTCGGTAACCGAACTGAGGTGGACGGTAACCGAAGTTAGGTGATTGTCCTTGCGCCAATTGGGGCATTTTATACGGTGCCGGTTGATTACCGAAGCTAAACTTTGGCGGTACATTATTAGGTAACGGGGCCGTAAATCTAAAACCTTGATTCTGAATCGATGGTAATACGGGTTTCGGTACACTATTGATATTGCCGTGGATACGATTCCGCATGGTGTACTGGTCATGAAAATTGACCTCCTCTAGCACTACACTCAGAGCATCTTCTAAAGTCACGGGAGATTGTAGTCGCACTGTCCGCGCCATATGCTCAGGCAAATTGTACAAAAATACATTCAGAGAGGTGTTATTATATATAGCAATTTTTGCGCGTTTTAAGTCAGCATCGGTTAACATATTCACTTTAGAAATCAGTAGCGATCTAATACCTTGAATTCGGTTGCAAAACTCCAAATAACTCTCACCAGATTTAATTTTAACCGATTCTAACTCGATATTTATACACTGTTCACTCCGGGGGTCTCCAAAATGCTGTTCAAGCAGTGCCTTTAATTCAGACCAAGACAAAACATCCTCGCGTTCCGATAACAGCGCAGCTGCATTATCTACAAGCCGGCTGGTTATAGAGTGATATACGTATAAGTTTTGAGCATCATTACCTCTATACCTGCTAATAACATATTCACTTTTTCTCAAAAACAGATTTAATTGCCTTTTGTCTCCTCCAAAAATAGGGATAAGGCTCAATATTTCACGCGGAATTGATCTTATTTCCTCCATATTCGATACTTTTACGTAGAGTATTAGAAAGTCAGAGAACACACACAATTAAATTACACACAGTAAACACACAATATAAAAAAACACAGTAAAACAATAGTATATAAGCACAAATAAAGCAAATCGATTAAATGTTAACGCTATTTGAATATATTTGTAAAAGTTATAAAAATGTATAGATATATAAAAATTCGATTTACTTTAATCGCACTTAAAATCACTTAAATTAAATATTCTGATCGATATTAAGACTTAAATACTTCACTTTACTTTAAACTTCAATAATGTCAATTAAAATATTTCACTTTTTTGTTGTCTCTATACCTTACTCTACTCTATAGTAAATTCTATTTTTAGAACACAGGTTGATTCCGTAGAATTTCATACAAGGAATACCAGTTACGTTATAATGAGAGAGGTTCGATCTCAATAATAACAAATTACTTTACTTTAACACTAATGAAAAATATAGGAGGATTAGGGGAACAAAGGAATGGCGAAAAGTTTGACTCACCAACCGTTGACCGCTATCGCTCCCATACTCAGCTTTGCTTTGACCCTGCTCGTATTATGAGAATATTTATTTGGTTCGGCGGATTTCCTCGATTCACGCGGTTTTCGTAGGAGTTTTCCAGCGAATTTGGACGCCGAAAAATCGCGAAGGGCACGGAACTATACGGAAAATCCGACACCGGCTACGCCACTCAAGATTTGGGAGCGCTCGGGAAGCTTTTTAAAAACTAATTATATTAAAATCAAAAACTAAAATACGTGTTGCCGATTTGGAGGCTTAATTTAATCTGTTTATAAAACCTTACAACTAATTCGCCCGTTCTCATAGAACTCCCTGAAAGCCTTACTCAGCGTAATAGCAAGTCACACGCTTCTGCTGAGTAAGCCCTCTCTAATCTAGTATAGAAGGGTGAGGGGGATCCATAACTACCTACTTACCTATAACAATAATAAAAACATCAGTAGTCGTTTTAGCATAACTACTGTGCATATTATTAAAATCATTTAATAAATTATTAATTTTTTCGCGCTGTTTTCGCATTTCTTTTCAGCACTCAGACTTTAATTTGAGTATAGGAAAGAAATGGGTAAACATACTTACCTTGTTTTCAAAGTCATGTTAACATAAGTTACAATTTTTAACATTTTTTATTTGTATCATGTGTTTATGACCTTTAAAAGTGCACTTTTGTGCCTATTTAATAAATGATATTTGACTTTGACTTTGACTTTAACTTTTTGTTAATTATTGCAAACCTACTTACATTTTTTAAGAGTTTATAAGTTACGCTTATTTAGGTACATACCTAAGTACCTTTATACAGCTTATATATGGTAATATAAGCTGTATGCCCCTACCCGTATGTCCATGAAGCACCAATCGTATATCGTGTCAGGAATACAAAGGGACAGAAGCATCACTCCGCAAAGAAATTTAAACAAATAGCGACTCTGGCGATGACGCAATAAAATTCAATTCAGCTCGCGTAGCGCTGCACACCTACCAGTCATATTAACCTACAGAGCGCCTCTCTTTCTATCGCATAGCTCTTATCTCTTCTGACGCGGCACGTGTAACGACGCGCGACCCGCCGTCGGTGTCCGGCTATGTACTTGTAGCTTTGTACCTACAGTGCGGAGTGCGTTATGCCTGATTGTGTTGAGCAAAGGTATAGCTTCACTGCGACTAATGTGATACAATCTAAATTATTGTCGATTCAGGCAAGAAATCGAATTAATCTCATTAATTTATACCAAAATACGATAACTACGAGTTGAGATAAACTTAATGGGACAATATATGGCATCATAAGACATTGTCGCAGTGAATCTACACCTTAATCTAACCTCAGCACGATATACGATTGGCGTTTGAGGGACATATGGGTACGAGGGCTGACCACGTGCCCTGAGGATCGATACGGTTTCGTTTATGATATCGGAATCGATACCATAACGTTTTTTAATAAGGAATATGCATGTGTTGTCGAAAAATTTGGAACTAACTTTTTATGATAGATTACTCCTGTAAACATTTAGTAGTGATATTAATATTAAAAATTGCGTAGTTTTTGTTTGTATTTCAATGTTTCTTTTTCTTATTTTTGGAGAAACGGAACGTAATTGCCAAACGCTTGAGTACGTGCAACCACGTTTTGACGTCACGCGGCTCGCCGCCTATTAGTCCATTTTTGACATAGAGTCCAATTGGTAAATTATTGACACACGCACACATGTAGCATAGATAGACCAATGAGGAGATCCTAGGTCCCCACATTTTAACGCCACACGCAAATGTCGCGTTTATGTAGACTGCAATTGATAAAAATTATCATTTAATTATTTTATTGACGAATGATGCCGTAAAATTTTTAAACAATTTTTTTCATTAATAGTACCTACTCAACAATGAATTGATTCGTGCATTAAAAAAATACATGCATATTCCCTAAATGGTCAAAGGCCAATGACGATATAACCAGTGTTAAAGGCAGACCCGGTCTTGCTCTTAATGACAACGATCAAACGCTTTCGTGTGATTTGTATATTGACGAAAACCGCATTAAAATCCGATGCGTAGTTCAAAAGATCTAAGCGTAGTTACAGACGGCCCGTTGTCCCCGTAGGCCTTGGCTCCGCTACGGGGACAACAGCACGTCATTAAATTTTCGTACCATTGTCCACTTTACGGAGATACAGCCACAAGGTTAGGTTATGTTAGAACTGTGACCACATAGCGCGAGCCGAGCGAGCGAAGCGAGCGTGCCGCGGCAGTGGCCGGCGACGCGCTAGAAAGTAGTTTTCCCATATAAAGTTTACTTTACTATATCAACGGAAACAGAGTAGGGGACATCGGGGCATATTCTCAAATATTTTATTAAAGTACCACTGTCCCCATTCAACGGGGACACGGCTTATGGGGACAACGGACCTACACCCGGGAAGCAACTTTGTTTTATACTATGTAGAGATATTTAGTCTTCCGCAAATAATAGAGGATTGGACAACTTTTCAGAAAGTGTTTTAAATTAAGTACAATGAATATATATATAGCAATGAAAAATACAATTTTAATTAAATAGCGCTCTAAAAGTACCTAAACTATGTTTAAATATTATGTTTCAAATATTGCCGCGCAAAAGGTCACCTCAAAACTTGTGACGTCATATGTAGGTAGAAAAGAACAAACTCTACGAAATAAAACTTTCAAAGAGATTCTAAAACGTTTTGTGAAGTTTGGGGACTATATTGTAGTAATGGAACGAAAAAAATACATTTTATGAAAACCAAAAACCTAAAATAAACACAAGCTTGACTCACGGCATTTACCTACAAATGACGTCATGCGCTGTGATTGTTGTTTCGTTTGCGATGAAGAACAGATTAAAAATGTCAGAATTATTTATTGATTTAAAAATATAAATCATTATTATTTCACAAAAATATTGATTGAATGATCTTTCTGGTTCGCCTATTATTCCGTAAATAAGATGGACCCACACTTCTGATATCTGAATCTCACCCATAGGAATTTGGACGTAGCCATGTTCCTGTGGGTTATTACCTCAAATGGATATAATTACTAATATATTAAAAACTAAAATTACAATACCAAACAGATAATTACATTTAATTTATGTATGTATGTTGGATTTAACTCTTCTAGCGGAACAGGTAAAAACACCAAAGTGCTAATAAGTAAATTCTCACAAAAAGTCAAGTACTTACCGAAAAAACAAAAAAATATCACCAACACAATTGTAACACGTAACGCGCGCTCTCCTCTCCGCTTCAAGAAAACCACTAAATATTGTTGTTTCCACTTTCCACAGTATTTAGTCCGCTGTGGACGGCGAGTTGGCGAACGATGTCCGTTTACCGCTACTGAGATGCCAGTGTGCAGTGGACGGACTCAGGACGGGTGTGGGCGACTGCCGAACTAATTTAGGCATTAATAATAATAATGACGAGAACCTCGTGAAGGCCGAGAAGGACAAGCTCATTAAGTACCTTGACATGGCCCACGAGGTAACCGCCATGTGGCGTGTTGACTCGACGATCATTGTCTCGTTAGTTGTTTCGGCGAACGGCCTAATAGCGAAGAGCCTCGACCAACATCTCAAGAGGCTCTCGCTAGACGGTTGGATTAAGAGTCAGATGCAGAAGGAAGTACTCCTTGACACGGCACGTATTGTCAGGAGATTCCTCACTCTGCAGCCCTAACCACCGGTAGTTTGGGCCCTGCCGCGCTGCCGGCGGCACTCTAGGGTTAGATTTTTTATAATATTTTTGTATATACTTTTATAGAAATACTGTAAATTTAAGAAAGAAAATAAATAGCATGATAATAATAATAAATGTTTTCATTTCAGGCGTAAAATACCCATACAAAATTAAAAATAAATATCCGTATGTAAAAAATACAAAACAAAATAAAATAAAATACCTTCAGTTAAAAACAGATTTAGTGAATAAGTATCACAGACCATTTTCGATTGGCACTCTGGTGCACCGTCAACCACGCCTTATAAATTGGGCTGTCCACTCAAGCTACTCAGTATGCCATTCCTCGAATTTCTCAACCCATTAACAGTACACTTTCCATCAGGCGAGATTGTGGTCTAACGCAGACCTAGTAGTTGTAAAAAAAAATCTAATATTAACTTATAGTATCAACAAAAGGCGCCGTTGATTTTTTTTTATATTCTATCTAGGCTAGAGGCGCCGAGGCTATAGTAAATTTAACATAGCAGTCGCTAATAGACGTCATCGGTACTGTCATAGAATAAATTAAATTACTATTATTAATACTGTAGCGCACATAGCGTACCTTGCCTATTCGTTCGTAACAGATGTTCTAGGTTAAGCAACGTTCGCAGCGGTCACAACTTGGATGGGTCATCGCTTGTGTGGTATTTACATAAGAGCAGTACCGTGCTTGGGAGGGCACGTTAAGCCGTCGGTCCCGGGTGTTGTCTTTGGACGACATTCATTAGGCTATATTTCATATTTATTTATTTGCCAAACTAAGTGTACAACCTTACAACCAAGTTGGGCGGTCTAAAAACTGCGACACCAGTGTTGGCCACACACCCACACGATAGTAGAAGAAAAATTAAATTACTACGCAGATACTACAACCAACGTAGTGATTAATTTATCCATGCTACGTCTGCTGTGGATAATATTTTTTCTTTTCTTTGAGTTGAGTTGTTTCACAGAGGCTACATTTTCATAAAAAAAAATAACCATGAAGTGTTTTTGTTTATTGCGTATAAATGGGCTGGTAGGGGGAGGGGAATCGCCCCTCCGTCGTCCTAGATCACGCCCTGGCCTCTATAAACCGGTTTTATGTTTTGAATGAAGTTAGTTACCTAAACATATGTATGCCAGTACTTTGGTACTGAGTCTCTTACTGCTTACATAAGAGCGGTATTGCTCGCGCATAATGCTTAGTGGGTACTGAGTTTGTTCTTTGACAAGTAGGTAATAATAATTAAATTTTATGTTTGTACGTAAGTACCTACATTACGAATTTATGATTTTGCATATATTAGTTTTGGTTTAGCGGACATGAACTTAAGAGATATTAAAAAACGGAGACCGCATGCATCGTTTCTTTGCACTTGAGAAGATCTTTTAAAATTATATTTTACTACGTTTTTATTAAGTCACTTTTTTGTTTGTCTGTTGTTCCGGGTGGAATCTTACAAGTCAAATTTCGAGCACTCACCTATTAGCTATCCGGCTGAAATTTTCAGGGTAGCTCACAACTCGATGAAAATGCATCCTAAATGAATTTATTAGCATGCTATGCCGACCTAACCTCAAAAGGCGCAAAGATTACTTTTAATCTGTCACTTTCTTTTTTTTTAAATTTGAACCATTTTCCCGCCCTGTCCGATTCGTCCAAGTCATTCTTGCCGTAAACCTGCAAGAGCCTTATACCAGTTATAACAGTTTAAACGACTAGTAGGTAAAGGCTTGGCGTTAACATTTTGCAACCGATTTCAAAATTACGTAATAGACCGATTGCGTAAAATGTAGGCAATGTGTATTTTCTTTGAGATTTAGTTGTTGACTGTACTCAAAGTAGAATGTCAAATCATTTAGGATTGTGGCAAACTGGGATATGAGTTTATTGATTTTGTTAACCGACTTCAAGGGGGAGTTTTTTTATATCTAATCAGACTAGGCCAACGTTTGAGCATAATCTCACCTAATGGGAAGCGACGATGTGGTCGAAGGTACAGCACGCTTGCCTAGTAAGTATCTATTCGCTCTTGATTTGAACACACCCAGGTCCTCTATTACTCATAACTATTACCTCAGAACTTCGTAGTTTATAAACTGATTTGGAAAAATCTTTTGCGTTGGGTTCAGTATCTTCAAGGTGGTCCTATAAATTTCATCAATATTCGACCTCGGACTTCGAAGATACATCAGAATTGAAGTCAGTTATTTTTTGTTATTATTTTTCATTTTGTTTCAAAATAACGGTTGTACCGAGTTAGGACCAGGTAACTCAAATTTATGTAAAGTGAAAATATTCTTCATGACAATTGAAAACGTTTTTATACGGGTCTACACCGGCCGATCCACGTTCCGACCCATGATCAAACCTTTGCTTTGTTTGGTTCGTTGATAAAGATTAATATGTTTGATTGATAATAATTTGTTTGTATATGAGATCTAGTGTAATTTAAATAATTAATAAGACATGTCATTGCACACCATTGTCATGGTAGAATGAAAGGACTTGTTTTGAGAATTTTGTCACCTTTATATAATATATATTGATTGATTGATTGATTACTTATACGTAACGCCTGGTTCTTTTCTCGTTTGGATTGAGAGACACGTCCACACCAAAAGATAGATAGATAGATAGAAAATTCTTTATTGCACAAACAAATTTGTAAGTACATAGGCGAACTTAATGATAGTGAGCATTATCTTCCAGTTAACCTCGGTGTACTGTGGAGATTTTATAAGGTAGTGCAAACAAAATATAAAGTAATAGTAAACAAATTAAAAGGCCATACAAAAATAATAAAGATCGCTCGCGCGTTTGGATCGTGTCCTGCCGCACGCGTTGGAGCGGACGTGAATCGGCCCCGTGTGAACACGACTTGATGGCGCGGCGCCACTATTAACATCGTAGACTAAAGAGATTAGATAAAAGATCCAAAACGTCGATTACGAAATCGGTGTAATAGTGAGTGACAGATTAAAAAAAATAATCTAAAAATCACCATTTTATGCGCGTTTTGAGAGGTGGCATTGCATGCTAAATCGATTTAGAATGCATTGTCATCGAGTTGTGAGCTACCCTGAAAGTTTCAGCCGGATAGCTAATCGGGAAGTGCTCGAAATTAAGTTGCAAAATTTTATCCGGTACGACCGGCAGACAGACAAACAACAAGATAAAAACGTGATAAAATGCGCGCGTTGATGTCTTTTCTTCAAGATTTTGTTTCACCGGAATCTTATATAGGTACCCGCTTATTTTATTTTAGCTTATGATATTATGTGATAGTTTATGTTGTGATATTTGAATTATTTGATAGACGCCAACAAAACATTGAAACAAAAGTTCTAAATATATGCATCCCAGTTTCTTGCCGTATCTTCTGAGTAGTGGTTCTTTTTCCGATACGCTGGTAGAGTCATTGTGATAATTGACGTTCATAAGTGCGTCTGTGATGACGCACTTATGAACGTCATGACTAAAATAGAATAAAGAACTTTGAACGTTACAGGGTACTAGGCTCGCTGCATAATACCTAATGTGTCTGTGATTCCTAAACTGAATAAAGAACTTTTGAAGTGTGTGAGTGTGTTTAGACATTAAAATATTAAAAAGAAATCCTGCTGTTTCTTGGTGCTATCTTCTCTGGCGGGCGTAGTTCCGAAGCACTGATAGTCAGTTTTAGCATTTCTTTTCTGAAGTCCGGGACTTCAATTTGAGTATGGAAAAGAAATGGGTAAACATTACCTTACCTTCTTTTTTCAGTCATGATATTTGAAGTTACAATTTTTAACGTATTTTAATTGGTTTATGACGTTTAAAGCTCATTTTTATATTTTGCCTAGACTTGACTAGAACTTTGAACAAACTGTACGTTGTTTTCTCACAGTACATAGGAGTCACTATAGATACCCACCTAAATTGGAAAGAACACATCTCTCAAATTAACTTAAAGTTATCAAAATATTGTTATGCTCTTTCCGTATTAAGCAGTATATCTTCTAGAGAAGTCGCTAAGAACGCATATTACGGCTTTGTTTACCCTCATTTAACGTACGGCATCATCTTCTGGGGAAACTCAGTTGATGTAAAAACCTCATTTATACTACAGAAGAGATGTCTTAGGGCTATTTACAAATTACAAAGCACAGATTCAGTAAGAAATATTTTTAAAGACCATGGCATATTAACTTTAACCAGTATATATATTCTAGAGATTTGTATGTTTGTTAAAAATAATCTAAATGTTTTCTTTAACGAGAAATCTACTCGCTCTGAAAATTTACGTTCTCAGTACAGATTAAATATATACCTGCCACAAATCAATAACACTATGTACCATAAGAGCACATTTGTAACAGCAATAAAAATATATAATAGTTTACCATCCAACTTAAAATCCCTAGATGGAAATATGTTTAAAAAAAAATTAAAAACATGGTTAGTAGAAAGAGTGTTCTATGATATTAAAGAATATTTTGAATGTAGATCTATTAGTACTCGTATGCTGTAAATAGTTTTAATAAATGTACGACGATCTCTGTATAACTTTTAGATTTTTAGTTTGTTATTATTATTATTGTACGTCCGTAAGGATAAACTGTTGTTACTTTTACAATTCTATGACACCTTGAATGTACCTACACAGTTTGAACAATAAATTTTATTCTATTCTATTCTATTCTATTCTAGTAAGGACACGTGTAAAGATTAAAACAATAATATAACAGCTACAATGTTTATTCTGTAATTCTTACACATTACATTTGTGGACACTTAAAATACAATTACAATAATTAATATTTTAATATAACCATAAATACCTACCGCATACCAAGGACCACATACGAAGTACCAAGCCATCTGTGAACTATATAGCAAAATAACGAAAACTGCTAAATCATATGAAATGTTATTGCTAATAGGACCTTTGATTTCAATTATTCTGCAACGGAACTTAAGCGTAAATAGCCAACGAAGGCATCGAATTCCGCCACCGGCGCCGGGTTTGGGCTATTGCTACCATTCGGCAAATAACTATGCATCAATATGTAATATCGTTATTCGTTATTTATAGCATTTAGCCATTTTTGTAGATTTATTCAGCGGAATCACACTACATATTTTCATTGAGTTTAAGATTTGACATGAGTTTCCGCAACGTCACGCCTGGGGGTCTACTACGAGTTGGTTTCGCGCGTTCGTTCGTGCAGACGAAAAGAGACACTCTTATGCCTGTTGCATAGCGCTGTCCCTTTCATCCAAAAGAACGAAGATCGTAAATACGAATCAGAGTAAGGCCCCAATTTCATTAGATTTAATAGATATGTTAAATATGATTCCATTTTTATTTATTTTTTTACTTTAAGAATGTTTTTATAAATGGATTAATCCTTTTTATCACGATGAATCAGCCCGTCACATAAAAAGGTCCTTTGCTAGACCGAAACAATCCCTTTCAAAGCATGCCAAACTGTCTTTTTCTATACCAAACGGTCTTTCAAATCCAATAGGTCCTTTTCAAACCCAAACGGTCCTTTTCTAGAGCAAACGGTCTTTTCAAAGGCAAACCTTTCTTGAAAAGGTTCCTATCTCGAAAATCTGGAAATTGACATTTCTCGCCCTAAACGGTTTTTTCTTTTTCTACGACTAAAAAAATAAGCTGGATGAACGATACGAAAATGTGAAGGTCCCTTCACAGATAACTTGGTAGGGTTTTCAATATTTTCTTTATACAAAATGTATCTTTCTGTTTGAATCAACTACGACAGTTACATCTCTACTTAATTTCTAAGTGATTGAGATTTCTAAGCTTACAAATCGTTACGTCTATGATATTACTTATATGTAAAGACCTATTGATACTACGTCGCTACGTAAAGCTGAGAAAATTACTGGGTAAGAAAATGCTCTATAAATTTATGAAAATTATTTTCTCCATGAAGATCAGTATAATTCATTCACAGTGCTACGTCAGCAGCAATAATAAGTATCAACATCATCATCGCCTTTAAGTTCCCACTGCTGGGATACGGGCACAGAAGGCACGTGTCCCAACAGTGGGAACGCAATGGGCGAATGATGATGATGAATCCTTCAACCACGTTGATGAGTTAGCCCATTATGCTAATCCAGACACGGAAGCCTAAGGGTGTTTGTCCACTACTCCGACCCAACGTTCGAAGTTAGAAGTTACCGTCGGAAACAGATCAGAAGGTTTTGAATAAGATTTTTCGACTGACTTCAAAAAGGACAATCCTAGAAGCAGATCAGAAGGTTTTAAACAAGATTTTTAACGGACTTCAAAAAGGAGGAGGATCCCAATTTTTTTATGTTTGTTTCTTCGGAACTCCGTCATTTATAAATCGATTTGAAAAATGTAGGTTATGGTGGTTCCATATAAATATCATCGATATTCGACCTTGGATGTCGAAGATACATCAGAATTGAAGTCGGTTTGTTTTGTTATAAAATGAACTAGTGTAGGTAGGCCTCTTGCACAAATTTTCCATAGATTTAACCCCTTATCTGTAGTAATCAAACATTGACGTGTTTCGGTTTGAAGGGCACTGTTGCAGCGGAATTACTGGGCATTATGAGATGAGCTATTGTTTGACGAGTAACAAATACAGTGCATTGCCGCGCAAGATTGCAAAACGAAGTTCTGGGTGGCGTTGCAACTGTTATGGGCACGTGTTGCTTAGCAAAAGGCAAGTGATAGGCTGTAGACAAGCGCGTGTACTAAACTATGGATTTCTATGTCGGATCGAAAATCATCGGGTGTCGGATCGGAGCAGTGGAGAAACACCCCATTAGTAGGCACGACAAATATGAAGTAAGAAATTTCTACATCATTTTTAATTTTCAAATATTGGTCTAAATTTTATTATATATTTTTGTAGAAAATGGCAATAAAATCGTGCAAACTAAATTCTCGAGTGAGATTTAGTTATCTTACATCTAATTAAGTACTGGCGTTGGAATGTATTTAAATCATAAATAAAAATAATAGTAAACCTTTCCTTATTTATATAAATTTTAGAAAAAATAACACAGTATTTTTATATTAAAAATAAAAATTTAAATATAAGAATTATAGAAATCAAAATTATTTTCAGAATATACACAAAATATTAACCCTTTTTTATATACTTACAAGAAAATAGGGTCCTATAAATTGTAAAAATAATAAAAATTAACACCGTAAAGTGATATGGCTCAATAATTCATAAAAATAAAATATTACCAGTTACTTATGAGTATTACGCTTAATAATAACTTAAATCTATAAACTTAAATAAAGCTGCGAAATACTTTTAAATAATTTTCAAAATATGTACTTAAATACAAATAGCTACCACCTCCATAAATGACTACAATGAAAATAAATCATAAAATACGCAAACCAATTCCTTTAAAGTATTTTGTAATATAAACAAGAAAATATTATATTTACAATAAACTCACATTAAATGGTGAGTTAATTTCATTATTGTTTTCACTTTTATGATTTACAAATTATATGAGTGTAAGGATAGAGGAAGGGACTTACGACTTTACGAGGTCACTGGTTTCTGAACTGCTCTTCTCCTCACAAGGTCTTCTTTGAGGTTCGGTGTCACGATTGCGTGTGCACCCCGGGGTGAGAACTAGGGTGACTTCGTGTGAGTTGCGAACACGACCGTGCGCGGCACTGGCTTTTTCAGAAGTGCGGAGTGAGGATACTTAGGATGCGGGGGTTGTGGGAGGAAATTTGAAAGTGTGCGTTTTGTGCGTTTGTGTGCGTGGAATGAGTTCGGATACAGTTATAATATACCATAGAGTAATATTCATTTTTGGCGAAGACAATGAGAATTGGTACTAGTAAAGGAACATTAAAAAAATAATGTTGTTATTATAAAATAATATAGGGATTGTCAAATCTGGTAATGGTTTTATTCACTGATATTCGCTTTATTCAGTGTCATGGAAAAATTGAGAATAAGATTATTTTTTTTACAAATAGTTTAATTAATGAATTATTTAAGAAAATAGTTTTAATAACGTTATTATTATTGAGGACGGACATTGACGTTATAATTGCACTTGGAATGTATTATTACCATAATAACTATTATTGCTTTTCGGTTATTAAAACATGTATAATAATAGAACTACTGTTAAAATACTAAATTTTCTAATTTACAAATGAAGCAAAATTTCTAGTTCTAATTATTAATTATTGTGATCATAAAATTGTGATTTAATAATCCATTACGACTCGTTATAATAATAATAATGACGCTAGATTAATACAATAATTATTGTTATTCTACTAACAAAATAGTATAATAAGAAATGAGACAATGTGTAAAAGTAAATTTATTTTACTCAGATTTTAGTACTGAGTACTTTTCTACTATTTTCACAGTGAGTACTTTTTGTATTGTTGAGTACAACGGGAAAAAATTTACGAGTTCTTTAACCACGATATATGGGCATGGACGACCTTTATCTAGAAAGAAACGGTCCTTTTACGAGACTTCTAAGATCATATACAGGAAAAGGTCCCATTTCTCAAAATAGATTTGGAGTCTCATTAATTGTTTAAAGAAAACATTTAGTTATGACAATGTCTGTATATACGTATATTATATTCAACAAATGGTATTTTCTGTTCCGGCATGTTGTAGCAGAGATCCTGGAAAAAGCGGAAAAAAATAAATATTAACATTGTACCGCTTTTTAACCGACTTCAAAAAAGGAGGAGGTTCTCTATTCGGATGTTTTCTTTTTTTTTATTATTATTTGTTACCTCAGAACTCCATCATTTATAAACCGATTTGGAAAATTCTAGCTAGCTACGAAGTGGTCCCATATAAATTTCATCGATATGTGACCTTGGACTTCGAAGATACATTGAAGTCGGATTTTGATGTTTTTCTAAAAATTATGTTTTGTGCACTCTCCATTTTTGCTTTGTACTTTAATAAAGTGTAAAACGGTTCTAATTTTTTAAGCTATTGCATAGCTTCTATCGCGGGCCTTGAGCGTGGAGACCGAATCCAGAAATTCCGTAACGAAAATAACCTAACACCGAATGCTATGCAATAGCTTTACCGCGGCAGTCTCCGAGTGCCACACGTCTTTTTTTTCTTCATTAGTCATGCTTGTTAAGTGCGTCATCTATATTACTATAAAAATAGAACTGGGCCAATTCTCTACATTGAAGATATTAAATGCATTAGCACATGCTTGGCATAAATCTTAAGATTTTAAATAATCAGAAAGATAAAACAAGAACCCGTAATAAATATACATAATCTAAAAACCACGCTTTTATGGATTTAGAATGCATTGTCATCGAGTATTAAACTACCCTGAAAATTTCAGCCGGATAGCTAATCGGGTAGTGCTCGAAATTTGAGTTGCAAGATTCCGCCCGGAACGACAGACAGACAAACAAACAAGAAAGTGACTTAGTAAAAACGTGGTAAAACGAAATTGCTCGGGCAGGGATGGAATCTGCGTCTAGCTGCCTCTATATCACTGATAGATCTCTCGAATGCGGGAGGCCGTCTGGGTAGGTACCACCGCTTTGCCAGTTATTCTGCCGCCAAGCAATAGTGTGCAAGCATTACTGTGTTCCGGCTTGACGGGCATTGCAGCCAGCGAAATTACTGGGCATTATGAGATTTAATATCTGGTGTCTCGCGGTAATGAGCGCAATGCAGAACGCCGTAACTTTTTACTGCATTAAAAGTTCTAGGTGGCACTGCGATTGTTATAGGCAGGCATGGTGCTTACCATCAGGTAAACGAAATTATCGTCTCAAAACTTAGTTCTACATAAAAAAAATAACGAGAGATGACGTTGAATCGTCCCCATAAGACGATATAAGAATGATAGAAGAGTTTTTGTTGCTCGAGCAGTTGGCTCGGTGGCTCCGTGGTTAAGGCGTCAGGATGGTATTTCGAAGACGTAGGACGCCAAGCGGGTTTAATAACCAACTCTCTTGCGACTTACTTTAGTCAAAAGATGCAGTTTTTCAGTACTGAAAACAGCTCGGAACTTCATCATTCTGTCTATATTGCAGTCGAGAGGCATTTCGAATAAGAAAGTGTCAGCCGCGGGGATCGGTTTTGACATCTCAGTACGTTGACAGCTCTTCGAAGGGTCGTCATGTGTGCATTGGATGTCGCACAGACGGAAGTCTTTGAGTTTTGTCGTCCTGAAAATTGTTTATTGTAATAAAAATCTGGACATAGCAATTACAATTATTACACAATTATGTAATTAAAATACACAACAACTTATAAGATTATAAATGACATTAAATAATGAAAATTATAATAATAATTAAAGTCATTAATTTGTCAAAAATTGTATTTATAAAGTCATTAAGATGGGTGTCCCTCTAAACCTCGACAGTTCTTTATTTCGACACGACACGTACTTCGAAAAAATATAGTTCGACAAATCATTGTTTCGACTGAACATAATTCGACAAGTATTAGTTCGACAGAAAATACTTCGACAATACAAACATTTAATTTACTTTCTGGCGCTTCACCGGCCGCTGCCGCGGCACGCTCGCTCCGCTCGCTCGGCTCGCGCGATGTGTGATCACTGCTCTAACATAACCTTACCTAGTCTTTGAGGCCATTTGTGTTTTCGAAGTATTTTCAGTCGGACTAATTTGTCGAAACAATGACTTGTCGAACTATATTTTTCAACCGACTTAAAAAAAAGGAGGAGGTTCTCAATTCAACGGAATATTTTTATTTTATGTTTGTTACGCGATTACTCCGCCAATTATGAATTGATTTTGATGGCATGCTAGATCGTCGACCGCATCATCACTTACCATCAGGCCAATTAACAAGTAAAAAAATAAATGATTCTTTTTTGTTTGGTAGGTCATACTTCAGAGATGGTCCCATATGAATTTTATCGAAATTGATTTAGCTCTTTTTTAAAAAATAACAAAACAAGAAATATAAGTTTAGTCTTGAAGTCGGTTCTTGTTTTTTTCTCTAAAAAATAATTATTCATAGTGATTGTCGTCGAAATAATGAACTGCCGAAGTTCAGAGGGTCACTGCGCCACAGATGCCGTTTATGGTACTTACTTGAAAGTGATATCGATGTTCTTCAGAGTAAGGCAGTGCGAGAGCGGCACCGTGTATGTGAAGTTGTGAACGGTGTTGGGACACACGGTCTCGGAAAATATCGACTCGTTGGTGGTGTGCTTGCTCGCCACACCGAACCCGACTGTGTCGCATTCTGTGGAACACCATTTATTGCAAGATTTTAAATTAGGAAGAAGAAAATTGATATTGCTTAGGCAGGGATCGAACGTCTTGGGAATATCGTCCTGTCGCCTTAACCACTGGGCCACCGAGGCTGCTGCTCGAGGAACCAAATTTCTTCTATCTTTCTTATATCGTTTTACGGGGACAATTATAATTTTACCACGTTTTTATTAAGTCACTTTCTTGTTTGTCTGCCTGTCGTTCCGGGTGGAATCTTGGAAGTCAAATTTCGAGCACTTCACGATTATCTATCTGGCTGAAACTTTCAGGGTAGTTCACAACTGCATGAAGTCTGAATACTTGGTTTTGGCTGATCTGCTCGTGTGGATATACGGTTTTTAGATTATTTTTATAATCTATTAAGGATTTTTAATGTAATTAATAACAAAATTCAAAGACATGTGACATCCACCAACCCGCACTGGGCCAGCGTACTGGATTATGCCCCATACTCTATCTATAAGAGAGCCCGCGTCCATGCTATACAGTTAGTAATTACATAGAAGACAAAGATGCATGAAACATTCCGCTTCTGCCAAGTAGCCAACTGGTATACAAAAAAGAAAATATTGTCAAAAACAAACAAAATTGTAACAAAGTTCTAAATAAATGGCTCTCAGTTTCTTGCCGTATCTTCTGAGTAGTGGTTGTTTTTCCGATACGGTGGTAGAGTCGTTGTAATAACTGACGTTCATAAGTGCGTCTGTGATGCCAAAACTGAATAAAGAAATTTGAACTCTGTTATTTCAGTTGGGGTCGTAGCATAATTCCAAGAGCGGACTCTTGCAAAAGAGGCGCACAAAAAACATTCTGATTATAAAGAAATCTTACCATGAGCACCAGCTAACTCTCTCGATTGATCTCCTAGCATCATCTCCTCTGAGCTCACTTCTTCCGTCTCCCTCTTCACCCTCACATCCCGTCTTATTCTCCCACTAACATTCTCCGTCCCGTTCTGTTTCGACTCAAGAAAATTTGACTCTCCTACTATGTCTTCTCGGAACGAATCGTTGTCTTTCTGAAGCGATTCTGAGTTGTTCTTTTCTGGTATTACAGGGATGATGATATGGAGTTTGTCTTGGTGGTTCGGTTCTAGAGGTCGGTTCAAAGTATCGTTTAGTTCTTTGTCTGGTTTGGTGCGCTCTAGCGGTTCTTGGTTCTCGTAGGTTTGGGGAGGGTCTAGACCGCATGATGACTGTGGAAATAAATTCCGTTTGGATGACTTTGAAGAAATTACTGAAAATTAAGCCTAATAAAAAGTTTGACGCCACTAAAATAAAATCGAAACTTGAAAATATTACATATTAATGTTTTTTGCTTCACGGAAAATGTGCACACTGTTTCAAAATTTGACAATATTTACAAACCCATAGCTGTGCTTCGCGGTTTCACTTGTAGTTTCCCGGAATAAAAAGTAGCCTATGTGTTAATCCAGGGTATAAGTTAGCTCTATACCGAATTTCACTCAAAGCCGTTAAGCCGTTACAGCGTGAAGACTAACAAACACACATACATACATACATTTGTTTGTTTTTACTGTAATGTCTTCGTCTGATTGTTCGTGATGTCATGGCCAGGGTTCCGACTGAAAATCAGTGCTGAGGTACTTTAAAACACCTTAGCGAGTGCTGAGTCGGAACCTTTTCCTGACATCGTACAACATTTCACTGTGTCGTATTTATTGTTTCTTGTTTTGCCCCTAATTAAGTATGTTAAGTGTAATGTTGTGTGATGTCTGGAATAAATGTTTTGTCTTTCTTTCTTTCTTTCTATACAAACTTTCGCGTTTGTAATATTAGTGTGATCTTTTTAATTCCGTTCGCAGCTAGTAAATTATATCTGCTTAAGGATTTTATATCATCTTTTCATATCTAGTTTAGTGTAAAGTGTTTTTATCTAGGATGCAACAAAATATGTGTGTCCTGAATCTACATTTAGGTCATATAACTATTTTCTTACCAACAACGCATGAATCCACAGAGATATGCGTTTAAAATCCTTTTTAGCAGCATGTGTAAGAAATAATATTTTAGAATATTCAGTACAATCTTTGACAAAGCTTTTGACACCATATTTTAAAGAAATGTCATCTAAAAATAAGCCAATTTAGATATTAAATAATAAAAATTGTAAAGCAATTGGCCTAATTTTTATAAAATGTCGTATTTTATTCGAGTTTCATTTTTTAATTGGTTTGCATTGATTTACAACTATTCAAAGAAATGGTGTACATCAAGGCGCCGTTTTGGGACCACCACTTTAAACAATATATTATATTTAGATATATTTTAAATTCAGATTAGTGTCAAATATTATTGTTTTTCACCCGACTTCAAAAAAAGAGGAAGTTCTCAATTCGACGGTGTGTTTTGTTTGTATGTTTGTTACGCGATTACTCTGCCAATTATGAATTCATTTTGATGATTCTTTTTTTGTTTGGTAGGTGATACTTCAGAGGTGGTCCCAAATAAATTTTATCGAAATTGATTTAGCACTATTTAAAAAAAATATAAGTCTAGTCTTAAAGTCGGTTCATGTTTTTTTCTAAAAAATTATATATAGTAATTTTACCTGACATTCCGGATCCAACTCATTGTTTGTGTTGCCGGCGTAGTTGCATCCCTTTCCGATCACTTCAGCTACCCTTGCCAGTGAGATCGGTCGCTCGGTCTGAAGCGGCGGTGGGGGGGTTTGGGCGGTGTCTGTAACATCAGGGGATGAATTGTTGAAGTACATCAAAGAAACGCTTCATGGACGGATCCAGGGACAGATAGCAATGCGACTGTCGAGGCTGGAGTCGACTAGGACCACTGAATTCAAGTCCTATAGGCTCCAAGTTCCAGCGGTGCATAAGGAACTGTTCCTGAATGTTGACTTCTGGCCTATAGGGGTAGTATACCGGAGATACAGAGAAGGGGCGAAATTTTTGAACCCTGTGAAGTAGTATGTAAATTATATTAAATGTAATGTTATATTTTTGTATGTATGTTAGTCTGTCAGGTATATATTATATGGGCCTCTGTTAATTTTACTTTGTTGCACTTTAATATTGCCTGAAATAAAGAGTTTAATTAATAATAATAATGATGCACTGAAAACTGAAAAGCATGAGCAAAAATAATTCGGAAACGTGAGTTATCTCCATGTTTCATTTAAATACGGGTATAATCTAATTTCAATCTGGATTAACCGTGATAAAAATATCCATACAGACATTTAACGTTGCAGGTTGTTTCTGAACGTTGCCTGGTAACGGTGAGTCAAGGTCTATTATATTGAGAGCGAGTGTGGCTCAGCGGTAACTCATGCCTTTCGATCAGACGCACCTGGGTTCGATTCCCGACTCGGCCCTCCACCAATGACTTATAGTTAAGTGCAGATTTTGCACGCTCGCTCTAAAACGGTGAAGGAAAACATCGTGATGAAACCCGCTTACGCGCTTTGGAGTGGTAGGCTCTGGCCGTGGTTGTAATACCACCCACCGAACAAAGCCATGCCGTCAAGCGACCTAGCCGTGTTTCAGGATGATGTTCGGTGAAACATCTGGGAGACGGGTCTGAGCAGCCGCTCAACTGCCGTCTCTCTCTAAATCTATGTGCTCCATCTTAGGCCACATCATCGCTTCACATCAGGCGAGATAGTGGCCAAACATAGATCTATTAAGCGTAAAAAAAATCACAGGCCGCTTTTAAATAATGTACACAGAAGGTTGGTACTTACTTATAACCAAATTGCTGACGTGGCTCTTATACATAGTGGTAGACACGTGTGGAGGCTCCGTTGGCATAGTGGTTGTGTAATCCTGTGTAGTTTTGTGCGTTCCTTTCTCTGTTGAAAAAGTATCAAACATGACGTTACGAGTATTACAAAAATAAAATAAAACTTAAGAAGTACATAATATTTGGTACTTATATTTAATTACTAGCTTTTTCTCGCGACTTCATCTGCGTGAACGACAAAGCAAGTGCGTATTCGTATTTTTTCCAAGACCATCTTAGCAAGACCTCCCCAGTATACGAGAGCGCGTACTACGAAGAGGTCAAACTGTATCGTCGTAGTCGCCTATATATATCATATCATATAATAAAGCTAACAAACAAAAATTCTAAAAACCGTGGTTTTATGTTCAGTACCCCCTGAATAGTCGATCCCAGTTGGTTTTCCTAAATATCTACATCTTCAACCGGTGACCAAAGACCTGGCGCTTACCTCGGCCAACGAGTTAGTCTGGCCATTCAACGAGGTAACGTTGCCAGCTTTTTGGGCACCTTGCCCGCAGACGGTGACCTAAATTCTGTGTTTTTTTTTTTAATTTCATTTTTTAATTTTGTTGTAGGTTAGTTTAGTTTTTCTCAAAATATCTTTAATGGACATAATAGGCTCAGTTCCATTTTTATAATAGTGCTAGCTCTTGCCTGCGACTATATTTGCGTGGGCCACTCGGAATTAGCTAACAGTTACGGAAGCAAAAATTGTGAGAATCCGCTTTTCTTTCATGACTTCGTACGCTTATAAAAATCCTAAAAATCGTCATTATAATAATATAGAAGAAGATAGAACGGCAAAAAAATATATTAGTACCTACTAGCTGCGCCCCGCGGTTCCACCCGCGGTTACCCGAATAAAAAGTAGCCTATGTGCTATTCCAAGTCCTAATGTAAGTCCCTATGTAATGTCCTTACCTACATACCAAAGTTCATCAAAATCGGTTCGGTAGTTGTTGCGTGAAAGAGTAACAAACATGCATCCGTTCGAAGAAATGTTGGTGTGGCGTTAACCGCACAAGTTGATTCAATTGAAAGAAAAAAGACCTATATAATTAACCGACTAAAAAAAGGAGGTTCTCTGTTCGATTGTATTTTTTTTAATAATTTTTCTGTTTATGTTAGTTACCTCAGAACTCTGCTATTTTTGCGTTTGGTTCAGTATAGCTACGAAGTGGTCCCTTATAAATTTCATCGATGTTTGACATTGGACTTCAAGTTTTTGTTATTTTCTAAAAATTAATAATTTATTGACTTCTTGTGTTTTTTTGATTTTACATACCTTTTGCTGTTTTCTTTGCTGTGACATGTTGTGATGATTTTGAATTCTGTAAAAAAGACTCAGGTCGTACAGCGTTCTAACTTAATTTTTTTAAACTGGCAATCCTTATCAAAACAAAATTTAATTGATGGTGAAAACCGCTTCAAAATGTATCAAGTAATATCGAATTTTTTAACATGTTTATCTATATTTATTAATTAATTTATTAACAAATTTATTTTAATTCAAAGAAGATATTTACAATTGTCACAAAAAAGAAACTATTAATAAGATATTAAACTATGTACAACTAGAAATTTATATACAAGTGGTGACCATGCGGCAAGGTGCCAAGAACGCTGGCTGCATTCCCGCGTTGAATGGCTAAAGCTAATCTTTGAGCCAGGAATGAGCCAGCCCTTTTGTTACCTGCAGCTTCGACAAGACGTGGGCAAATTTTTCTATATAATTGTTTGGTGCCCGGACCCCATGGACCTAAGGTTTCGACACCAAGTGGCGCAAAAATGTAATCACTGCAGAGTGAAGCATATTTCCGCCGCTTGGCGTCTTCGGCAGCCTCCGCCGCGGCTCCGGCTTTTGACACTGATCCACTGAGGCGAGAAGGAGCCAACGTATCGACGCAAGTTGCGTCCCATACGAGGGCTCGACCACGCTCCCAGGGGATCAGCGTCATGCCGTCCGGACGCTTACCATCATCGCGAACGACCCCCACCGGTTCTAGCACCGAAGGGATGTTGATGGTGGCAAGTGTCCGTTTGATGATGTCGTTTATGGAGCCGTGGCGGGAGAATCTGCCAGCACTTTTCTGGCAAAAAAGTCCATGAAGTCCGTCCCTGTCGACGTCGCTGCCACATGGACACCGATGGCGCTCCACAATTGCCGCACCCAGACGCAAACCGACGGCAATGCGGAAGCTGCCATCGTCGAGCAGTGTGCCGAGGTTAACTGATGGAAGGGCGTGAAGCCATTGCCCTGATTCGTGCTCGGAGACAGCTAGAAGACGTGCGCGGTCGCGATCACTGGAAAAATTTTGAGCCAGATCTTTGTAAACTCTCTGCACTAATGAAAAATCCCAAAGTTTTTGACGGTTTGGTTCCTTAGGGATATTTTCATTGGGACAGAGAAACTTCCAAGCTTCTATCGCTTCAGCTGCACAGTGAGTCTCGATCGAAGTTGATTTTAAAATTTGAAAGCAAAGTTTCGACACACTGTGCACAGATGACAGAAAAGCCGGAAGCGCAACACTAGAAATTTTTCTTATTCCGATGCCACCGGATCTAATAGGTAGAGTAGCTTGTGTCCATGAATCATTCTCGAGGTTTAAATTTAGAATTTTTTCTAGAGCACTTTTGAGGGTGGCGTCTAAGTCTTCCAAAATATCCGTATGTTTCCAGATTGGGCTAGATCTTAGTAGGTATGTGAATTTTGGAACAAACAGGCAGTATTTTAAAATAGTATATGCGATATGAGAATTTAGTTGGCCCAATCTATTGACATTATCTAAAAGTATATTCGCTTTTTTTTCCAAAAGAGGCCTAACACTTTCCTCGAGAAGCGGTGCTCCTAGGAGGTGAAGCGACGATTTTTCCAATATTTTAATATCAGGAGCAATTTCTTGAAAATTTTGGATTAATTTTGAACGATCAAATTCGTTGAATTTGTCGGAGAGATAAAGTTCACATTTTCCAAAATTTAGTTCCAAATTTAAATCTTTAAAGTTATTAATAATTTTAATAAAGTCATTTCGAACTTTGTCGGCTTTACCTCCTAAGGTCCCGTCATCTAGGTACCAGACATTTAATTTAGAATTTAAATTCGAGGTTATGGGATTGATACCTAAGCTGAAGAGTGCCGGTCCTAGTGGGTCACCTTGCTGAACGCCTACTTCTGAAGAAATCTGTTTGTCATTGTAGAATAATTTTGATGGAGAACTATAACATTGCCAAATATAATTGTATGCACCCGGGATATGAATAGAGGCTTCGTTCAGCAGGGTAGACCTATCTAAACAGTTAAAAGCATTTTTAACGTCAACTTTCAGCAATACATCCGCCTCGCTGTCTTGCAACATAAAAGTACGAACCGAATGTACTGCTGCTTCGCATCCTCCTCGACTGCCAAAACCTAATTGAAAAGGTTGGAAAAGTGACTTTAGTTTAGAGGCTATGTTCTTGCAGACTAGCTTAGAAGCTAGTCTTCGGAAAGTACAGCCAATAGCTATGGGGCGGATTCCTCCTCCTTTTTTATTAAAAGCACATAAGCGTGCACCGTATAGAAATGGTCTAAAATCGTCTGAAATTTCTCCTGCTAACATTATATTACACAATTTTGTTATGTCGCTCAGCAATGCCCTGCCAGCGTCACCGGTGGACACGCTGATCAAATCCTTAAGGTGTTGGGGAGTGAGCCCGTCGATGCCACCAGCAGAACCATTTGGGAACGACATAAAAAAAAACGACATATCGAATTACATTTAGACAGATGTGGATGAGCGAATTTGTTTTATGTTATTTGAAGAGGACTTTATTAATACAGTTTTTGAAATTTCAAGACTTAGAACTATTGTCTCAGGGTGACGAGCGCAGTGCAGTACCGCGCAAGATTTAACAAAACAAAAAGCACTGCTTAGCATTGCATTGCGCTCTTCTCCCCGAGACATATTAAGTCTAATATCCCCAGTAATTTCGCTGGCTACAATGCCCCCAAACCAGAACACAGTATTGCTTGCGCACTACTGCTTGGCGGTATTACCGTATTTTATAAAATTTTTAGACATTGCATTATTACCTGTATTTGATTCTGATCCGGCGGCGTCCTATGTAAGGAGGCGCCATTTATTTTTCCATAATGCGGGTAGTTAGAGAACTTTTCGTTCATACGTATCTCCTTCATGGTTATTAACTCCTGGTGTTCTCTGAAGTATAGTGCCGACATTACTACTAAGCTGGAAAAGAAGAAGTATTTTAAAAATTGGGCCAAGTGCGAGTTGAACCTATTCAGGCTTCCGTAAAGTTTTCTTAAATATTTTTTTTTTAGATGATCTGTTCAATTTCGAAACTTAGAAGTTCATTTCAGTTGGAGATTTTACGGCGGCCATTTTGGTTTATAAAGTGTTGCCAGCAACAACAAGTCCTACCACTACAGTAGTATAATATCTAGGTCTAGGCCTTGTGGTAGATAACCCACGAATGAATGAATGATCTCTTTATTGTACACACCAAATTACTAAAGATTGCAAATAAAAGTAACAGATTAAAAATCGAAAAACCACGTTTTTGTGCATTGTCATCGACATCGAGTTATGAGCTACCCTGAAAGTTTCAGCCGGACAGCTAATCGAGAAGTGCTCGAAATTTGAGTGGCAAGATTCCACCCGGAACGACAGACAGGCAGACAAGAAAGTGACTTAATAAAAACGTGGTTATACCATTTTACAAGTGTAATAATGGGCAACCGTATAGCCAAAAGCGACTTCTTCAAGGCAACCTTTGGTTGATTTAGCTATAGGTACACAATTATATTTCTTATTTTTGCTACATTTATATTTCATTCAAATTTCATTCAATAATACATTTATATTTTAATTTTCTCATTTTTGAAATTGCTTTTATTGCTTTTTATGATTATAGGGGATCGGACAGTCATCGAGAAAAAATCTAATGTGTAGTTAGAACGAATGTTCTTCGAACCAGAAAGATCATTCAATCAATACTTTCGTGAAATAATAATGATTTATATTTTTAAATCCATAAATAAAATCTAATAATTCTGACATTTTTAATCTGTTCTTCATCTCAAACGAAACAACAATCACAGCATGACGTCATTTGTAGGCAAATGCCGTGAGTCAAGCTTGTGTTTATTTTACGTTTTTGCTTTTCATAAAATGTATTTTTGCTATTTTTTTCGTTCCATTACTACAATATAGTCCCCAAACTTCACAAAACGTATTTAAATCTCTTTGAAAGTTTTATTTCGAAGAGTTTGTCGTTTTCTACCTTCATATGACATCACAAGTTTTGAGGTGACCTTTTGCGCGGCAATATTTGAAACATAATATTTAAACATAGTTTTAGGTACTTTTAGAGCGTTATTTAATTAAAATAGTATTTTTCATGGCTATATATATTAATTGTAGTTAATATAAAACACTTTCTGAAATGTTGTCCGATCCCCTATTATCACATTATCTATTATTAAAAATATTACGTAGTAGGTACTTACCACACGGCCATAATGAAAATCAAAATCGTGATGACGATCTGCAAAAACTTATTCGAAATAAGTTCACTGCTCGCGTCCGAGTATTCCTTCTTCCTACAGCAAAATCCCAACTTATTGTTGCCATAAGAAAAATCCTCTTCGCTTCTCATCCATAGACAAGTGTCTTTTTCTTTTTTCTTTATCGTTTTCATTGTTTCGTCCGTCTTGGCCGACGGACTTTCTGTATCTACGTACGTTGGGTTATCTCCGTCTTTTTTGTCTTTGCTATGATATCTGACACAAGTTTTGTTATAGTTGTAATATTTCCCGTATTTTGAGTACGTGTGGCAATTTTTGCACTGTTTCCGGGTGTATTTCGGGGAGTGGTGGCTCAGTTTGTGGCAACACTCGTGCTTGCGGATGTTGCGCGCGATGTCACGGATTTGGTCAATGGAAATGTTGCCATCGCTGTAGAGGGATTTTGAGCTGTTTGAAGTAGCTGAGTAGCGGGAATCTGGAATATAATTTATTTTAAGACGTGTACCATAATTTTTTTCATCATGTTAAGTGAAAATTTCAAAATTTTTAATAATTAGGAAGATAATGATATTGCTCCGGCAGGGATCGAACCTGCGTCTTCATTGTCATATTGTAAAATCTTATGATTCTCGCCTATCAAATACGTACTCACCATTACTAACACTAGACCTGGAACTGTCCCGTCTTTGCAGGCCAATGCTGCATAACTTCTTATTGATCCTTTCCAGCTGGTCGATCCTGGATTCCAGGTTTCCAGTTACTTTGCAAAGTTCTTTGACCGCGCCGAGGTTTTCCATGAAGATACGATCCTGAAGAATGGAACTTTTTATAATAAAAATGCAAATGATTTGATTAAAAAAATAAACTTAAAACCCCGTTTTTTTGCGCGTTATGAATTTAGAATGCATTGTCATGGAGTTGTGAGCGATGCGAAACCCGTACTATAGGAGCCAGGGGTCTTACTCTGATTCATACTTACCATCTTCGTTCCGTCGGATGAAAGGGACAGCGCTATGCCATAGGCATAAGAGTGTCTCTTTTAGTCCGAACGAACGAACGACCGAAAGCAACTCGGAGTAGACCCCCTGGACTCTTCCGTCATAATTATTAATACGGGTCTGAGCAGCTGCTTAACTGCCGTCTCTCTCTAAATCTATGTGCTCCATCTTAGGCCAAATCAGGTTAATAGAGATAGTGGCCAAACACACACACCGACGATCTATTAAGCGTAAAAAAACTTACCTTGTTCACTACGAGGAACTTGTGTATAGTGTCTCCGTTAGGCAGTGCGACGTCGCCGGCTTCCCTGACTGCCTCCGGCAACACTTTCCTTACTTCCTGTGCGATGACGCCGGTGTCGACCGCGGGCCGCGGCCCGAGCGGGTCGTACCCAACCAGCCCGGAATGCTCCGCGAATGACGGGTCGTAGTTGTACCTGGGGGATGTTAGGAATTTACTAGGTGGTTCAGTATATATTAGTCTATTTTAATAAAAATATTTATGTTTTTGTGTGTATTAGAATGTAAATATTAGCATGTATGTATGATTATGTAGGTATTTCGTTGTAATTAATAAATTTTGTTGTACGCCGCCGTCTACTTCTTCTTCCAATACTGTCCATCCAAAGGTTGTCTGGAAGAGATCGCTTCAAGCGATAAGACCGCCCATTGTACTACCATAGTTAAGGACTGTGTTATTGTCTATTTCTTTAAATTGGTATACAATAAAGAGGTTTTCTATTCTATTCTACATCTCTTATGCGAGAGGCCATCTGGGTTGGGTCTGGGTTGGGTCTGGGTTGGGTCTGGGTTGGGTCTGGGTTGGGTCTAGGGTCAACGATAAAAATAACTGAACATTTGTGTATCTTTGATTGACACCTTCAATATTTGTCTTTTTTCTTTGAATGTTGCATTTAAAAAGTCTCACTATCCTGTGCGATTTTTTTTTTTTGTAGAACTGATTGACGAGACGAGCTGGTCGTTTGCCTGATGATAAGCAATACGCCAGCCCATAACAATAACAGCACCACCCAGAATTTTGTTTTGCAAAATCCTGCGCGGCACTGCACTGCGCTCGTCACCCTGAGATTAGCTGTTGAGTCTCATAATGCCCAGTAATTTCGCTGGCTACAATGCCCTTCAAACCGGAACACAGTAATGCTTGCGCACTACTGCTTGGCGGCTGAATAACTGGCAAAGCGATGGTACCCACCCAGACGGCCTCTCGCATACGAGAAAACTACCACCAGCGATTAGGGAAATTGCAAAAAATTACATATAATTTGTATATATTTGGTGTTATTGACTATTGAAAGATTGTAAAATGATTTAAAAAAGAAGAGGTTCAGAATTTTTTTCTATAGAATTAAATTTATTTACAGAACCAATTAACAATTATGTACAAACATATAGAATGATAAAAACTAAACTAACCTACAACAAAATTAAAAAATGAAATTAAATATAAAACAGAATTTGATTGTACTTTAGTTTGTTTGTTAGGTGCCTACCTCAGAAGTCCATCTTAAAAACCAATTTAGAAAATTCTTTGCGTTGGCTTCAATATTGCTTCAAGGTGGTCCCATATAAATTACATCGATATTCGACTTGATACCTCGGTCTTCTAAGATACATCAGAATTGAGGTCTATTTTTTAACCGACTTCAAAAAGGAGAAGGTTTAAAATTCGACGGTTTTTTTTTTTGTGTGTGTTTGTTACGCGATTACTCCGCCAATTATGAATTGATTTTGATGATTCTTTTTTTGTTTGGTCGGTCAAACTTCAGAGGTCCCATATACAGTTTATCGAAATAAGTCAGATTATTTTTTTTTGAAAATTAATTTTTATTATAAAATAAATTATAAGACCTCTGCTTTAATGTAATGAATGTACAATGAATTATAAATCATTGTTTTCTTTGTGGATCAACAGTTTTCAAAGTCGTTATCGTTATCTATTCAGTATATTTATCCAGTCTAATAAATCACAACCAGTGGGCAACGTTCCCAAAATGCTGGCAACATTGCCACGTTGAATGGCAATGCGATAAGCATTGCCATTCATTTGGCCAAAATATAGGCCAGCATTTTGGTCACGTGTTCCTTCGACCAGGTTTTCTTTCGATTTTATTTCTTATGTATGTTTTATTAGTTATGTACTTACTTCACAACCCTGATGCTTTGCACGTTTTTCAGTTGCTGTGCGGTGTCCAACTCTTCAATATTGTGCTTCGCTCGCGCGTCCGATGGATGGAGTGTTTGGCCCATTACCTTAAGGTTACCTGAAGAGATGGTAATATTTTATTATTTTTATACAGCCCCAACACTTTCCTAACAACTTTATCAAACAGGTTTGACTATCAGTACATAAACCATTGCTGTAGGGTTCATGTACTGACTAATAAACAAATAATAAAATGTGACATTGGAATAATAGAGCGAGTGTGGCTCAGTGGGAGCACGTGCGACTTTCGATCCGACGCACCCGAGTTCGAATCCCGCTGGCCCCGCACCACTGACTTTCTGCCTTCACTCATAGAGAGAGTATGGGCCATAATCCACCACGCTGGCCCAGTGCGGGTTGGTGGATGTCACATGTCCTTGAATTTCAGATAAATTCTTGGACATGCCGGTTTCTTCACGATGTTTTCCTTCACCGTTTTTAGAGCGAGTGTTAAATCCGCACATAACTTAAGAAAGTCAGTGGTGCGGGGCCAGTGGAATTCGAACTCGGGTGCGTCGGATCGAAAGTCGCACGTTCTCCCACTAAGCCACACTCGCTCTCATTTGTACATAATTAACCTTCCGTTAAAACATTATCTAAATGACAGTAAAACCGTATCTAAATATATTTTTTCTATCTAGTCTTTTTAGTCAGCCTCTGTGGTGTAGTGGTTGGGCAGGTTGGCTCAAATCTCATACATCACTGAGGTTGCGGGTTCGATTCCCGCGACGGGACAAATGTTTGTGCACAGAAAAAAAAGCGCAAGCATTTGTTTCGTGTCTGAGTGTTGTGGGACCATGGTCCTCATAGTTCCTGGTTCCCTAGATACAGGGAATCCTAGTTAGGGGTCAGGATCTATGTATGTGATCGTTGGGCGTTATTTATTTATCTGGAATGTCTTTTTTAAGTGTGCAAGATTCAATTTTATGAAAAATTGGATAGCACAACTGTTAATCAGCATCGAAAATGCTATAGAAAGCAATATTTGTTGTTCTATATTTCAACTTATGATCAAATGTTTAAGGTGCTATTTACATAAATGTCTTTGCGGAGTCATGTTTCTGTTCCTGACTACCTGTACTATGTCAAGCTAGCAAAGACAAAGTCAATATCAAAAATCATTTATTAAATAGGCACAAAAATGCACTTTTAAACTTCATAAACACATAATACAAATTTAATTTAATATATATTAAAAATTGTAACATAAGTTAACATGACTCTGACAAAAGGTAAGCATGTCTACCCATTTCTTTCCCATACTCAAATTGAACTCCAGTGCTTCAGAAATACACCCGCTAGAGAAGATGGCACCAAGAAACTCTACGCGGATGTCTCTTTATTTCAACTATTAAAATGTCTCACTATTTCATACGTAATCGTATAGCGCCATCTCTTACCCAAAAAGGCTTACTAGCTGTTGACAACACCAGGATTTTCTTCCGCTCAAAATAGCGCCATTTTTAACCAAAAAGGTAAACTAACCGTTAACAACACACGCCTCGTCCGGCCGGTCGGTGTTGATGCCCACGCGTCCGTTGAAGTGTACACTGTTCTCTGAGACGCCTCTTTGCCACCAGTTCTCGGGGCAGTCTGACTCGAATTGACCGGGGTTCGACGCCTGTGGAAGAAATTTTGGGTTATTATAAAATATATATTAACTATACTCCTCGTTACGTTACGGATATACGTTATTTTTTTTGATAGGGTTTCTACGCATGTCTTTGTTTAAATGTATTCATACCCGTTTATTAATTTATTCATATTTGTGTATGTTTACAAGTTCAATTTAGGATACTTAATAACTATTCATATTAGTGTATTTTGTAAACAGTTTATACCAGTACAGGGAACCAATAATAAAGAGTAAAAGGGTATCCAATAATTGTATGTCTACGATAGCCATAATACCAGACGCCATGTTTATAGAAGAAACTGTATGTAGTTGTTGAGTAGTTAAGAATAAAATATCACTTCAATTTATTTTCTTATTCATATTTCTTTATTCACCTATTAATATTCTCTTGTTGGTCTTGTACTCGTTTGTAGAGAAGGTTAATAATTCATATTAATTTTATAAATGATGTTCATTTAATTCATTCATTTATTCATATTAATTTAGTGATTTATTCATATTCGTTTATTCATTTATTCATATTCGTTTATTCATTTATTCGTTCGTTCAATCATATCGTTTAATCATATTTGTTTATTTAATTATACAAATTCTTTTTTAAATATTATTTTAATTAATTAATTACTTACCCTGACTATAATCCTGTCGCTAGCATTAGCAGCGATAAGATATTCAGCGTGAGCGGCGTGCGCCCTCAGCGCGACGACTAGTTGGAAATGTCTCTGGTCGGGGTTCGGGCGACCTTTCTTACGCATGTTGTTGTTTGTTGTTTCAGCGAAGTGGAGTCGGCCGACGGTGGTCTTTGACCCTTCACGGCGGAGCTCCACTCTGCGTTAGGTAAATTAGGGTTCTCAAAAACAGAATACAATTTACTTATATTAAGAAACACTGAATAAGTAGTAGCACAGAATACTAAGGGACAGAAGCATCACTCCGCAAATAAATTTAAACAAATAGCGACTCTTGCTATGACGCAATAAAATTCAATTCAGCTCGCTTAGCGCTGCATACCTACCAGTCATATTAACCTACAGAGCGCCTCTCTTTCTATCGCATAGCTATTATCTCGTCTGACGCGGCACGTGTAACGACGCGCGACCCGCCGTCGATGTCCGGCTATGTACTTGTAGCTTCGTACCTACAGTGCGGAGTGCGCTAGGCCTACTAGTAGGTAGAACTGTTATACAAGTGTGGGAACGGCAGCATCCGAGCCCAAGTAAATAACAAATAGGCTAACACATACATTGATAGTAGAGGGTAGGTATATATACCGAAGTAAGGCAAGTATTACAATATCACTAAATTGATTAATTTAATATACATGCATAGGTAGATCCAGTAGCTAACTAGGATTCCCTGTAGGTAGGTATTAAAGGAGCCAGGAACTACAAGAGCCATGGTCCCACAACATTTGGACTCGGAATAAAATCTAGTTATTATTCTGTGCTTAAAAATTTGTTCCGTATTGACAGTTAGATAATCGCCCAGAATACGGATTTTCTAAAACAAGTGAAGTGTGTGATAGCGAGCGCGTCAGAATACGAAACTGTGTTTGACAGATCTAACTCTAACTTAGTGCAGATTAGGTTTAGGGTTTATTACATCTCGCCGCACCGAATCGCACTTTCCGATGCTTCTATCCTTTTCTGTCACTTAGAATCGTCATTTACTAGAGCGAGAAAGAGTGCGGGAGCGCACGCGGCAAAATCGATGAGTCGGACGCACTCTCTTAGAAAGAAGAATAGGAAAGTGCGATTCGGCGCGGCCAGATGTAGTTCAGCCCTTGGAGAATGCAGCATAGAATTAGGGCCAAATTTACCTAAAATTCCACACAGATTCTAGACGGTATTTTTTTTTGTATACATGATTATTGAAGTACTTACGGCACAGGATAGAATGGTTTCTTTGTTCTGTCCGATTGACTTTGTTCAACTCTTACTTCTTGGGTTGGATCTTCAGCCTGGAACGAATGATAAATAAAATAGATAAATAATTAAGCCTTTTATTCAGATATTAAAATGAAATCTACAGTAATTGCCTAATAATCATTGTATTGATTTAATAGATAATCAAATAATAATAATTATCTATACAAAAAGCATGCATTATTTAACATTTTTTCTTTTACTGTAACAAATGATAGTGTCGTAAAAATGTCTACTATTTTTTTTAAGTTCACCCGTTAGGGCAGGCTAAAGTCTCTAGGACCATACCGCCATGTCTTACGCAGTTTTTATTTGATAGTTTAATATTCCATTTATTATACTTTTGTTGAGAATGAGGGTCATCAGCAACAAGCCGAACCCACTCCTAGTGCTTCAATAAAGTGGTGGAACTTTATTTAAGCTTTCCATGGACTTTTTGGGAGAACATAAAACGCAATGTTTTCTCTATTTTGTTTCATTTGCCTACTCGTCGTACTCGTGTACGTTTACGAACACATAATGGTTAATATTCCACCGATATTACACATGATCACTCGAAATAACACTTGATTGGAAAATAAATAAAATCGAACTGTATCACTTTTCACTTCCCGCCAAAAAATGTCAAAATGTCGACTAGAACAAATGATAGTGTCGTGAAAATGTCGATATGGCAGTTGACGTAACCCCCATCTCTTTAGACAGGGGTGGCAACAATATACAAGGTGGATTTTTAGAGATAGGATTGTATGGTAGCAATGCGCGAGCATTACTGTGTTCCAGTTTGAAGGGCATAGTATCCAGCGAAATTACTGGGCATCATCAAATATTTTTACACACAGGCATTATCAGAGAGAGAGAGAAAATTTATCTCCAACTTTTTTAAACATCTTTTTTTATTGGTAATTGGATTGCGTTTGACCACTATGTCACCTGATGGTAAGCGACGATGCGGTCGACGATCTAGCACGCTTACCAAGATAGTACCTGTTCACTCGAGACTTGAAGATTCCTAGATTGTAGCTATCGGGAAAGACTGACTCTGGCTAGAAGTTCCACTCGTATTCTTACCTTGACTCCATAGAAATGCAGGCAGAAGTTGTTGATCTTCTTGAAGGCTCCGTCAGTAGTCTTCACGTATTGAGGATCACCTTGCATCTGTATCTGACACGTGACCTGGAGGAAAGTTTACTTTACGTCATTTACTATTTTGTGAACACATGTGCGTTACAATATAATACACCGTATGTATGACCGATTGTCTAAAGTGGGCGCGCACTAACCTGAAAGTGGTTCTTCTTCTGGCAGACGAACGCCTCGTCTATCTGCGAGTAGTTGAAGCCCTTGTCTGCACCCACGCTGTACGAGGGGGCTGGGCTGCAACAAAGAATGACACTTGTCAATAGGGAAGCAAAGACGCAGAAAATCCTATGTACTGGACCGCTAAGAAAAAGGGTCGGTTAGAAAATATTCAATATCTTCAAAAGTGGTAGTAGTATATACTTATAGTCTCTAACATTTTTTTGTTTTTTATGTAACTGAATGACGAGACAAGCTGTGCGTTTGCCTGCTGGTAAGCAATACGCCAGCCCATAACAATAACAGCACCACCCAGAACTTTATTTTGCAAAATCTTGCGCGGCGCTGTACTGCGCTCGTCACCCTGAGACAATTAGCTGTTGGGGCTCATAATGCCCAGTAATTTTGCTGGCTATAATGCCCTTCAAACCGGAACACAGTAATGCTCGCGCACTACTGCTTGGCAGCAGAATAACTGGCAAAGTGGTGCCGACCCAGACGGCCTCTCGCATACGAGAAACCTACTACTAGTAAAAGTTGTTGAGTTGATCAGTTTTATTTCTTTTAGGATTCCCATTTCCGAATATAATAAAACTTACAGCGGCTTTAAATTACAGTCAAACAACGCGTGCCAGGGCTGGAGTTGGAAGGGGGCAAACTTGATGCACTGCAGGGGGGCGTCATCCCCCGCCTCCGAACCTTCCACAGATGGAGGCGCCGCGCGCTGTGAGACCGACTCGGGTGAGAGGGCCGCTGGAATAATGAATAAATAATTTTAGAAAAAAAAACAAAAAACGACTACACCGACATTTTTTTGTTTTTCTTGAATTTTTAAAAAATACTGTATCACTGGTACAAAATTTACATGGGTACACCTCTAAAGTATGACCTACCAAAAAAAGATTCATCTAAATCAATTCATAATTGGCGGAGTAATCGCGTAACGAACGAACAAAAAAGAACATACAGAATTGAGAACACCTTTTTGAAGTCGGTTAACAAGAAAGTGATAGATTACAAAGCTAAAATTAAAAAAAACCCCGACACATAAACTTTGTGAACAGTAAAAACGGCTGAACCGATTTTAGCCGTAATCCGGTGGTTGTCGAGTTATAAGTTACTTTCCACTTATATTATATCTTAAATATATAAAAATATGAAAATTTCTGAGAATGGATGGATAGATGGATGTTTGTTACTCAATCACACAAAAACTTCTGAACGGCTTTTGATGAAATTTGGTATGTAGGTACTTTTAGGTCCTGGAAAAGGAAAGGCTACCTTTATCCCGGGAAACCGCGGGTAAAGCCGCGGGGCGCAGCTAGTGTCTCATAATGTGGTCTAAAGCGTCTCTGAAATGTGGTCGAAATAACATTTTTTGTGTAACTGAGTAACGAAACGAGCTGGTCGTTTGCCTGATGGTAAGCAACACGCCTGCCCGTAACAATAACCAGCACCACCCAGAACTTTGTTTTGCAAAATCCTGCGCGGCGCTGCACTGCGCTCGTCACCCTGAGACAATTAGCTGTTAAGTCTCACAATGCCCAGTAATTTCGCTGGCTACAATGCCCTTCAAACCGGAAACAGTAATGCTTGCGCACTACTGCTTGGCGGCTGATTACCTGGTTCACATTTAACGTTGCTTGAATCTTCATGCTTCCGCCTCTTCGCCACAGGCTCATGCAGGCTGGTGTACACAGGCGGGAGTCCATCATGACTCAGGGTCACCAGTTGCGGGCTGATCATGCCCTGGTCCAGCCCGAGTGGAGGGTACCTGCTCTGGTACAGTTCCAGGTCCAAGTCATGGCGTAGGGCGGAGGATCGGATTCCAAGTTCTACAATGCTTGGATCCTGTGATAGAATCATAATTATTAAATTATAGGGTCCCACATTGTTCCACTAAGGTATTATGTCCTAACATCATGACGAATTTCGGTGAACTAAAATTTAAACAACCCGACACAAAAACCTATAAAATGTAAAAAACTGCTGAACCGATTTTGATAAAACATGTCTAAGAACCACCACTAAAAACCGACTTTCAAATTTAAAAAACCGCCGACGTGGTACCATCATCTGCTTCATAATTCACTTAGGTCCGTCAAAAATAGCGCAAAAATTTAACTTACCTGTGGCAAAACGACTACATCATTCAAATTGCTCCTCAGCGCGTCGTTATTTTTCAACTCCTCATAGATAAAGTCTCCATTCTGGCCCAGGATCTCATGCGGAGGGAGGTGTTCATGGACCAGCATGTAGTCTGAACTCAAGACAGTTTGGGGCACGGAGATGCCCTGGGATATCTGGGCTTCTGAAGGGCTGTACGGGTTTTCAGAGCCTGAGTCGGGCGGGCTTTCTGGTAGCTGGTGGCCTCTGCAAGAAATGGTAGTTCGTTGAAATTTGATTAGTACCAATGGTCGGGAAAAGATACTGAAAGATGGTTCGATTGCAGTGAATTGCGATCGAATCTGGAGTAATTTATTCGTTGGAGAACTGAAGTTACCGACATATGTCAGTGGATTATCAAGCTGAAGTGGCAGAGGGCTTGTCATATTTGCCGCAGAACCGATAACCGTTAGGGTAGAGTTATAGAGTGGAGACCGCGAATCGGCAAACGTAAAGGACGCCCTGCAACTAAAGAGAGACGATTTACGTAGGGGAGCTTTCAGCCACTAGAAAAGGAGAGCCGAAGATCGAGCTTAATGCTTTAAGAAAAACCTATTTCCAGCAGTGAACTAATGTAGATTTATGATAAATAGTCGAAATGGTATTATCTCTACAGATTATACTGAAAGTTCTTGCGCTTTGCTTATTACATAGTGTAAGTTTAGTGCAGTTTTTTTCATTAGAACGGCAAGCAAGAGGTCTGCCCACCTAAAGGAAAAGGGTCACAGTCCCCTATCATTTGCAGCAAAACAAGAATTACCGATGTGTTGCCGACACTGTAAGAAGGGAAGGATTTTAAGAGAAAAGAGGCAAAATTCATCAATGCAAATTCTGGTGTTGCAAATGTCCATGAGCGATGGTGTGCCGCTGTGCAGCATATAGAGATATTTAGCACCAGAGTCGTTGATGATGCCTTAGTGACTGGAGGACATGTTGTGGAGGTCTCAAGTCTCAAAGGAAAGACCGACAAAAGCAGGTGATTCCGTTTTATGCAAATGAGATTTTGACAAGTACCTATCGCGAACAATTGCAATAAAATTGTTTATAAACATTGAGGAAGACCTCAATGTTTATAAACAAACCGCTAAATGTCACAGAGAAACGTCAAAATTACTCCGACCATTTCAGACATTTTGGAAGTCAATCTTCTGGGAGTTATGAGATGAAGTTGCGAGCCTGTGATAAACGTCCTGAGCGTTTGCATGTCCAGTTACGGTCTGTTAATTGTCTGCCAAGCCAGTTGCATCGGCGTGTCGACCTTTCCCCGTGGTGTTTGGCAGTTTGTTCATCAACAATTTTACAACGTGGTGGAAGGAGTGATTAATACTATCTACCTATTTAGGGTTCCGTACCCAAAGGGTAAAACGGGACCCTATTACTAAGACTCCGCTGTCCGTCCGTCTGTCTGTCTGTCTGTCTGTCCGTGTGTCACCAGGCTTTATCTCATGAACCGTGATAGTTAGACATTAGAAATTTTCACAGATGATTTATTTCTGTTGCCGCTAAAACAACAAATACTAAAAAACAGAATAAAATAAATATTTAAGGGGGCTCCCATACAACAAACGTGATTTTTTTGCCGTTTTTATAGATAATGGTACGGAACCCTTCAAGCGCGGCCGGTTTTTTATTTATATCCTATAGATCTGTATTTGGGTCTTGCCTGATGCACGTAGATCTAGAGGAATATGGCTGTTGAAACTGCTCAGAAAAATCTTTTCTGTTGATTCACCGAACACCATCTCCAAACACGACTAGGTTAGACGATATGGATGTATGTTTATGATCGTTGGGTGTATTTATTTATTTTAATTATGTATGGATTTGTTCGGTGGGTGGTATTACAACAGCGGCCGGAGCCGATCACTTTTTTCGTTTTTTGATCGAAGTATCTACTTTAGAGAGCGAGTGTTGCTCATTGGAAGCACGTGCGACTTTCGTTCAAGTTCAAATCCTGCTAGCCCCGCACCACTGACTTCCTTAAGTTATTGGAAGATTGAACACTCGCTCTAAAACGTGGAGGGAAACATCGTGAAAAAACCGGCATGTCTAAGAACTAATTACAAAAATTCAAGGACATGTGATATCTCCCTACCTGCACTAGGCAAGCGTGGTAGGTTATGACCCATACTCTCTCTATGAGTGAAGGCCCGAGCTACAGCAGTGGAAACGTCATTTTATTTATTTTATTTTGTTTGGGAGCTTACAGCTGTTACAAAATAATTTGACAATTAATTATATAAAAGCCAAAAGCCTCCACAAATAGCCGTTAACTAGAAAATTAGGGATTTTACAACTAACTGAAAAAAGAAATGCGAGAAGACACCATGCAATGCCATTTACGAATTGCAATGATTAGAGAGTGATGACGTTAGGGCTGTATTTACCGCGGCCAGACTTGTGAATAGATCGATATTGGAATGCTCAGACTTCGCAAGCTTAGTAAATTATACGGAAGAACGTAAGAGTTTTTCTGTAATGGGCTGATGATGATGATGATCAACTTTAGGTACTTACCCCGTCCGTCTCGCGTCGACAGACTGAGGCGCATAGCCCCCCTCCCCCACGGGGCTGATGTACGCATCGAAGTCCAGGCAGTCGAAGGTCCCTGGACCTGCAACAATGACACGTCGTTTTAGTTCCTAATATCTTCATGATACAAATAGGGAATATGCATGTATTGTCGAAATATCTGGAAAATACTTCTTACGATAGATTACTCCTGTAAACATTTAGTAGTGATATCATTATTATTATTAATTGCGTAGTTTTTTTTGTATTTCAAAGTTTCTTTTTCTTATTTTTGGAGAAACGGAACGTAATCACAAAACGCTTGAGTACTTGCAACCACGTTTTGACGTCACGCGCTTCGCTGCTTATTGGTCAATATTGGACATAGAGCCCGCCCTATTGGTAAATTATTGACAAACACAAATGTAGATTAGATGGACCAATGAGGAGGTCGTAGGTCCCCACATTTTGACGTCACACGCAAATGGCAATGCCACGCAAGATTTCGAAAACCGAAGTTCTGGGTGGCGCTGTAACTGAATGAAGTAATTTATTGACTTGTTCCACTAAAAATCTGATACCTCAGGATGACGAGCGCAGTGCCGCGCTGGACTTGTGTGGCCTTGGCCGTCTCGTCACCTCATTCCATAAAAAACAATAAGTTTCATTTTCCTAGATGCGCCCGCGCGTATAACTTATGCTATATGTATGTAATTACTAGTGTTACCACAGAATAAATCATAGTTAGTGTTACGCATTAATGATAGAGTCTGTCTATTATATCGCATACTAGCTTTTCCCCGCGACTTCGACCGCGTCAACGACAGCGCAGGCCATATTTCGCCCATATTCTGTACTTCCGGATAGCTATAATCTGGGTGTCTTTAAGACAAGAGTGAACAGGTTTCTTCTAGGCGAGCGTGGTACATCTTCGACCGCATCATCACTTAACAACAGGTGAGATAGAGGTCAAACACAAGCCTATAACTAATAAAACATCGTGCTTTTTTCCAAACTATCGAAGGAAGTGAACCGACACTGCCAAAAAGCTCAAGTACTTGTTTCGTGTACGTATTGTGGGACCATGGACCTCATAGTTTCTGTTACAGGAAATTCCACTAATAGGCCATTTTTTATAAAACAGTAATTAGACGAGCAACTTGTTCGCCCGCCCGTAACAACTGCAGTGCCACCCAGAACTTTGAGTACTTGGATATTAAGTTTGATAGAGCTTTGAGTGCAACGCAGTCATAGCACTGCGTAGCACTGCATTGCGTTCATCACCGATAATGCCCAGTAATTTCGCTGGATACAATGCCCTTATACATTGGTTACCTTTTTTATATGTAACTGAATGACGAGACGAGCTGGTCGTTTGCCTGATGGTAAGCAATACGCCAGCCCATAACAATAACAGCACCACCCAGAACTTTGTTTTGCAAAATCCTGCGTGGCGCTGTACTGCGCTCGTCACTTTGAGACAATTAGCTGTTGAGTCTCATAATGCCCAATAATTTCTCTGGCTACAATGCCCTTCAAGCCGGAACACAGTAATGCTTGCGCACTACCGCTTGGCGGCTGAATAACTGGCAAAGCGGTGGTACCCACCCAGACGACCACTCGCATACGAGAAACCTACCACCAGTACCTGTAGGTAAAACAGTGAAAGATTGCCATTGAAATTACTGGGCATATGAGACTTAACTTCTGATGTCTCGGGGTAGTGCGCGCAATGCAGTACTACGCATTACTTTTTACGATATTAAGAGTTATGGGTGGCACTGCAATTGTTATGGGCAGTCGTGGCACTTACCATCAGGCACTTACCATCAGGAACGAGTCGCTCGTCTCATTGCTCAGTTCAATAAAAATAACCAGCCAAGTGCGAGTCGCACTAGCGCATGAAGGATTCCGTACCATTATCTATAAAAACGGCAAAAAATTCATGTCTTTTGTATGGGAGCTCCCTTAAATGTAAAAAAAATAATTAAATATTTATTTTATTCTGTTTTTTAGTATTTGTTGCTATAACAACAGATACTAAAAAACATAATAAAATCAACAGAAGTACATCATCTGTGAAAATTTCAACTGTCTAACTATCACGGTTCGTGAGATAAAGCCTGGTGACAGACGGACAGACAGACAGACAGACAGACGGACGGACAGCGGAGTCTTAGTAATTGGGACCCGTTTTACCCTTTGGGTACGGAACCCTAAAAAACTAAACAGCGTTTCACTTATTGACAAGAGAACTCCAGAAACATTAGCATCTAACTGAATATCGATACACACACAACAAAATTGCAATTCATGAATAATTGCAGTGCTTTCACTGTCATTACAAGCGAGGTGAACGCCTCAAGCAAACAATGTATGGATTAGATAATTTATGTAATAACTATGAATAATAACTTGTCTTAAATAATAAGCTACTTTTTTATGTTATTGAATGACGAGACGAGCTGGTCGTTTGCCTGATGGTAAGCAATACGCCAGCCCATAACAATAACAGCACCACCCAGAACTTTGTTTTGCAAAATCCTGCGCGGCGCTGCACTGCGCTCGTCACCCTGAGATAACTAGCTGTTGAGTCTCATAATGCCCAGTAATTTCCAGTAATTTTACGTGGAAAGATTTTGATTTTTTTTTTAATAGACGAGCAGTTTGTTCACAATACAATACAATACAAAAATGCTTTATTATACACCAAATAAAAAATAAATAGGTACATGGAAATTACTTACAAACTAAAGTACCATGGGCGGACTTATCGCTAACAGCGATCTCTTCCAGTCAACCTTTGGATGGAGTTAATTAACGGAGTGAGATAGGTCGGCTGTGTAAATAAAATAATAATAAATGATCTAATCTAGTATACTAACCTTAAGATCACCTTAAGATTTTAAATAATTAAAAAGAAGGAAAATGAAATTGCTCAGGAAGATTCGAACCTGCGTGTTCAGAATACCGTCCCGACGCCTTAACCAATGGGCCACCGAGCCAGCTGCTCGAGCAACCAAATTTCTTCTATCGTTATATCCTCTTACGGGGACGATTCTACGTCATCTGTCGTCAAAGTTTACATTGATCAACCGAACAAGTGTAATATTACAATTAGCAAGATGTTCTTATGATAAGCCAAGCCCTATCTAAATTTTGATATTGAATGCATTAGCATTATTGCATTAGGTCGTTCACCTGATGGTCACCATTGTTTTTGCCGTTATCGAAAAATAAAGGTGTAAACGACATCAAAATCCATCTATTAGTCTGGTCTTATTTGACAAGCTGATCGTTTAATGGTAAATAAAAGGAAAAAAATGACTTATTAGAGATACTGGGCATTATCAGACTCAACAGCTAATTGTCTCAGGGTGACGAGCGCAGTGCAGCGCCACGCAGGATTTTGCAAAACAAAGTTCTGGGTGGTGCTTTTATTGTTATGGGCTGGCGTATTGCTTACCGTCAGGCAAACGACCAGTTCGTCTCGTCATTCAGTTACAATCGAAAAAAAACACCGGCCAGCCAAACGCGCGATTCGACAAACTCTTCGGCGTACGAAATTTAACGTAATTTCACAAAAAATACGCATTTTGTAAAATCTCTCGTGAGATTAGGAGTCGAGCTAAATCTCACGATATCTCACCAAGGGGGTCGAAAAATCATCAAAATCGCTTCACGTAATAAAATTAATGGGCGCCCCCTAGGTGGCTTAGGCCAAGTCTGGAACTACCCGGACCCTTCCTTCCCGGTGGTCATAAGATTTCCCTCATCTGGACAAACAAAAAATGGTAAACTACCCATGGCCACTAACTAGCCAGTGAGCAGTTACGAACTATTATTGTTTATATAAAAAAGTTTTCCAGTACCAGATTCCTTCCATTGAATCGGTTGCAGAATTTACGGAAGATCCACTTAATTGTTTACCACACACGTGTTGTGGTATGGTATTGTCCTGTTATTATAAAAGTTAGAAGTTACGATATGTAGGTACGTATAAATCGACTAATGTAGCATTAGTCTGTAAAGATACGCCCTTCTTAACGGACAACTTTTTTTGACCACCACTATTCATTCATTCATTTATTCATGATTCAGACAATGTCTGTTCAAAAAATGTTAGTAAATAATTAATTAGCTGCATTATAATTACAAAATAAAATCAATACAATAAAATAATGTCAATAAAATAATCAATTACAAAACAAAACTATATTTGACACCAAGAATGGATAAAATATGATTGTTCATATAATAATTATAGCTCGGCTTGTCTTTACTTTAAAATATTTTTTATAGTTGTTTTTATAGTTATTTTATATAGTTTAGATATCTAGCCACATTTTAACGGTTGCATTAAGTTATTCTAAAATTCTAATTCATGATGTTCTATTGTTCAGTTCGTCAAGTTATCGTCCCTCTTGCAGTCACACTTCATAATAAATGAATTGTAAAATTTTGCCTCTCGCAATGATCGTGTTAATTTTTAGAATTTTATTATAAAAGCGTACGCAGTTGCCCATGAAGGACTTCTTCGTTTTAGTCAGTCTAAACCTAGGTACAACAATCCTATCCTTATTTCTAGTGTTTATGTTATGATGGTCACTATTTATTTTGAATTTGTTTAAGTTTTTACGAACGTGCATTATATTTTCATAAACATATGAAGAAACTCGAAAGTCTAAATGCGAAAGCATTTCTAATATTACCACAGAATACTAAGGGACAGAAGCATCACTCCGCAAAGAAATTTAAACAAATAGCGACTCTTGCTATACGCAATAAAATTCAATTCAGCTCGCGTAGCGCTGCATACCTACTAGTCATATTAACCTACAGAGCGCCTCTCTTTCTATCGCGCCGCTCTTAGGTATATCTTCTGACACGGCACATGTAACAACGCGCGACCCGCCGTCGGTGTCCGGCTATGTACTTGTAGCTTCGTACCTACAGTGCGGAGTGCGCTAGGCCTGATATTACTAAGATTATTTACAATCCTAAATCTATACCATTTCCCTATAAAAATGTTAAATTAGCATCGCAGTAATCGAGACTAAACAAGGAACTAACAGTTTAAGCAAACACATTTATTCTTCAATGCAAACATCGACGATACACCTGCCAGTACACGGTTGCCAACTCCAATACGCGTGCGTGACTATAAAAAGTTGGGTGAGCGCGAGACGACACGTACCTACTGTGGGTTCCGCAGATTATTATTATCACGTTTTTATTAAGTCACTGTCTTGTTTCTCTGTCTGTCGTTCGGGGTAGAATCTTGCAACTCAAATTTCAAGCACTTCCCGATTAGCTATCCGGCTGAAACTTTCAGGGTAGCTCCTCGATGACAATGCATTCTAAATCAATTTATTAATTTTAAGGCGTACAAAAACTATTTTTTACTCTAGTGCAAACACTAATTACTGCCCTTTGGGCAAAATATTTTTACTCAAATGTCACATCCCAAAAAACTTATCACCGTAGTTTCATTTCTCAAATAAATCTTTAGCAAATTTACATATCGCATTTTATTTACTTGGTCCAAATATTACTATTTGGCATCATTTTACTTTGTCAAATTACTTTTTAAATATGTTGATGATTTGACATATTTTATTTTTGGTATAAGTAATTTCGTTAACAAATGTTTTGTCTAATACAGTATTTTATTAATTGACCGTTATCAGATACGTAGATACGACAGTGAGCGAAGCGAGGAGGAGTGTTAGGTTACTGGTGCACCATTACGCGCGAGCCGAGCGAGCGAAGCGAGCGTGCCGCGGCAGCGGCCGGCGATGCGCCACAAGAAGAATAAGCCAAAGAAGCAATTATTTGTTAAACAATAACTTGCCAAAAAACAGTTTTGCTAACTGAAAAATTGCGATAAGTTGATTTGACAAATGTTTTTTTGCCAAATGAAGATTTACGTAAAATAGTTTGCGATGTGTTATTTTGGGAAAAGTTTTTTGCCCGTACATAGTAAACTCTTATTACTATACTAGGTTGAATTTAAATTCATTGTGGTGATTGGTCTGGTCTGGTCACTCTAACTGCTACGGTATCTATATACCTATTTATATAATACTCATCTTCTTATGTTACTGATATTAGGACTATTTACCATCTCACTCGCGCGAAACATATTAAGAAAAAGTCGTAGAACGGCTGAAGACGGTGGAGCTGACCAGGAAATGACCTGACTGATGGAGGTCTGCCTATCTCTTTTAAAATGATTCGTTATTGTTCTGTGTATGGATGCAAAGAAACCACTTACACAAATAAGAATCGAAGATTTTTTGGATTTTCGCGTCTCCCAGCCAAGCGATAGTGGGTGTGAAAGAGAAACACTTAGGTTGCTTACGTATAGCGTTGTCCTTGTCGCGCTCGATTCGTATCAGCTCATCTCTACAATAATTACGCACACACACACAAAACGTGTGCGGACAGGCCGGTGCGCCAGTAATAGTACTAGACAGTTAACTCGGCGAATTTGTATGGAGTGTCGGGGGTCTGCTTCTAGTTTGACATTGTGTTATGTTAATCATAATGTATACCTACCTCATTTTTTAGGGTTATATTTTGAGATATTAAAAAAATAATAATAATAAGAGAGACATCCCCGCAGAGTTTCTTGGTGCTATCTTCTCTAGCGGGCGTATTTCCACTGGCAGAGTCAGTTTTCGCATTTCTTTTCTGGGCCCGGACTTCAGTTTGTGTTTAATTTGGGTATGGGAAAGAAATGGGTAGACAAAAAAAGGTAAGCACCTTTTTTTCAAAGTCATGATAGTTTAAGTTAAAACGTTTAACGTATTTTAATCGATTTGTGTTATGTTTATATGACGTTTAAAAGTGCATTTTTTTGTGCCTATTTAATAAATATCTTTTGACATTTGACTTTTGGTCAAACGTAGGTCTATCATAAACTAAAAAACAACTTAACTCGTTCCACCTGCCCCTCCCTATGTTTACCCCTCTTTGTCAAATTACTCGGTTGACCGAGCACCCTGTCGATATGCCTAATTGTAATAATTGTGTGGAAACCCGCCCGGTGGTGCGTTGGGCGGTGATCCGTGAAATACGTCGGTAAGGTGCCTGGGATCGGGAATGATTGTTGATACTACGAGGGTGGGGTAGTGGGGTAGTGAGAGAGGAGGGGAGACTTTTTAACCGACTTAAAAAAAGGAGAAGGTTCTCTGTTAGTTTTTTTTTTGTTTGTTACCTTAGAACTACATCATTCATGAACCGATTTGGAAAATTATTTTTGCGTTGGGTTCAGTATAGCTACGAAGTGAACCTATATAATTTTCATCGATATTTGACCTTGGACTTCGAAAATATATCAGATTTAAAGTATTTTTTTGTTTTAAGGTGTATAAGTACTTGTATTAGATAAAAAAAAACAAAATTATAAAGAAAATCAAGGTTTTTCAATGCAGTTACAGTTCAGCATAACCTATTAAATAAACCGACCGGGAAAACTTTAAAAGTAATATAAGAAGCCTGGAAGTCATGGGGTCCTTTGCCCAAAACTGGGATGACACAGGCTAACAGTAACAGTAACTAAGTACACCCCCTATACCTCACCCCAGTTTGATAAAGCTTTTCACCTGCACCACCCCTTTTATTTACCCCTATTAATGACAAATCACAGGGTTGACTGAACACAGTGCACCGTATCGATTGACTTATTATACGAGGCGCCAATTTCAGTATCAATAATGGTTTTTACATCCCATTTATCAGTAAAACCAGGCCTAGCGCACTCCGCACTGTAGTACGAAGCTACAATACATAGCCGGACACCGACGGCGGGTCTCGCGTCGTTACACGTGCCGCGTCAGAAGAGATAAGAGCTATGCAATAGAAAGAGAGGCGCTCTGTAGGTTAATATGACTGGTAGGTATGCAGCGCTACGCGAGCTGAATTGAATTTTATTTCGTCATAGCAAGAGTCGCTATTTATTCAAATTTCTTTGCGCAGTGACGCTTCTGGACAGAGACAGATCCGTTAGTATTCTGTGCTAATACTATAAACGCGAAAGTTTGTTTGGATGTTCCATACATCTTTGTTACTCTTTCACGCAATGGCTACCGAACCGATATTGATGAAATTCGGTATGTAGGTACTTTAGGACTTGGAATAGCACATAGGCAACTTTTTATCCCGAGAAATCGTGGGTGGGGCCGCGGGGCGCAGCTAGTCTTTAATAAATGCGAGCAAACTAGGTCTAAGAGACTCGTAAAGGGCAGCAATGATTTCTAAATTAGTATCGTGAATATTATTTCTTAGTGTTCCACGACCAAAAAGAACAATCGAAAATAATGTATAAAAATGGTACCAGCTGGATAGGCGCGTGCTGGCTGTATAAAAAAACTAACGATGCGCGTTCTATATCTCTTCATTTTTTTCTCATAGAGGGAGATAAAAGGTAAAGTGTATCACTCGGCTCCAAAATTATTTTTAGTTAGGACAACATACATACAACACTTATCGGGGACTGTCTCTAAGTGCATCATTAAGAAGATGCAATCAAAGACAGCCCCCGATAAGTGCGAGGACTATTATGGAGATATGGAAATTACTTATGACTGGGCTATTGAGGTGAATTTTAATTGGATGAGAGCCGGTCTAAGATACGAGACTTCGTTACCTGCCAGATACTCGTACGCCTCATAAGAAAATATTTTGGCAGGTGGTGACTTGCCACCCACTAAACATTACCTATATTATTATATATATGTATTTGTGTTATCTTTAATATTTATGATATATATGATATTATTTATGTATTTGTACTTTCATTTAAAATAAGACCACATAATTTATTATTATTTTATTTACATCGCCGACCTCTCTCGCTCCCCTTTTAACTCCATCCAAAGGTTGACTGGAAGAGATCGCTTTTGGCGATAAGTCCGCTCATTGTACTTTAGTTTTTAAGTTGTTTTCATGTACTGATTATTTTTGTTAGGTGTACAATAAAGTTTTGTGTAATTGTATTGTAATAATATGGATCAATGATTTGAAATAAATGAATTGAATTGAATTAAAAAAATAACTATCTGAAAGGGCTCCTTAATTGAACCTCTTTACATTAGTCATGTACATACCAGATATTATCAAAGCACAGTAAACGTAAGTCAAAATACCAATATAATTATCGGTTATTATCAGAACGCTGTATCAGGTTTCAGTATGTGCCATTCCGACGTACAACGTAAATTTTTACTCGCAATACTGTCCCAAATGTGATACCTATTCATATCATTCGGTTCGCACAAACAATGAGTGTATCATTCATCATTCAGAAATTCCGGAAAACTAAACAAATAAAGTTTTTTTTTTTTAATTTATTTATTCGGTTTTAGGAAGACTATTTTATTTATTTTTATTTTATTTTATTTTATTTGGACTCCAGTTAGTACTTATGCTTAAGCGTTTCGTCTCGTTCGGTCAAATTCGCATTCGGTCAAGTAACCGAAAAGCCGTCAAAATCGCAAAACGGTCAAATGTACATTATTATCATATCATATCATCATCAGCCCATCACGTTCCCACTGCTGGGACACGGGCCTTCTCTCATAGAGAGAGTATGGGCCATAATTCACCACGCTGGCAGTGCGGGTTGTCACATGTCCTTGAATTTTTGTGATTAATTCTTGGACATGCCGGTTTCCTCACGATGTTTTCCTTCACCGTTTTTAGAGCGAATGTTAAATCCGCACATAACTTAAGAAAGTCAGTGGTGCAGGGCCAGCGGGATTCGAACTCGGGTGCGTCGGATCGAAAGTGGCACAAGCTTCCCTTGACAATTGAATAAATAAATTATTTTTCAAAAAAAACTAAACCGACTTCAAAACCACAAATGGCACTCAAAAGTAAAAAATAAATTAATATAATTATCATAAGCGCTACCCACTCATATATTTGAAGTCGGTGCCAGTCAAGTCTAATAGGTAGTAGATAAATACTATGTATATAGTAAGTACTACTTGTAGGTAGACTTGACTGGCACCGACTTCAAATATATGAGTGGGTAGCGCTTATGATAATTATATTAATTTATTTTTTACTTTTGAGTGCCATTTGTGGTTTTGAAGTCGGTTTAGTTTTTTTTGAAATGGGACCACCTTTGAAGTATTACCTACCAATCAAAAAAAGAATCATCGAAATCAATGCATAATTGGCGGAGAAATCGCGTAACAAACACACAAAAAAAAAAAAAAAAAAAAACATACCGTCGAATTGTAAACCTCCTCCTTTTTGAAGTCGGTTAAAAATAGATATTAATGAATTTGAAATTGAATACCTAACTATTATTTTATAAGTATGACTGGTTTTATATATATGAAGTATGACATGATTGTGGTTATTTATATTAATAAACAACTAGGTATAAAAATATTTGCATGTCAGATTGATAAAATATGTTAGAACGATTTTACTAAACACTAAGAAATTAATTGTACCATATTTCTTGCAAATAAATTATCCTTTATCATTTATCATGGCTTTAGAGCGGCTCAGCGGTAACTCATGCGCCTTTCGATCAGACGCACCTGGGTTCGAATCCCGACTCGGCCCTGCACCAATTACTTATAGTTAAGTGCAGATTTTGCACGCTCGCTCTAAAACGGTGAAGGAAAACATCGTGATGAAACCCGCTTACGCGCTTTGGAGTGGTAGGCTCTGGCCGTGGTTGTAATACCACCCACCGAACAAAGCCATGCCGTCAAGCGACCTAGTCGTGTTTCGGGATGATGTTCGGTGAACCATCGGGGAGACGGGTCTGAGCAGCCGCTCAACTGCCGTCTCTCTCTAGATCTATGTGCTTCATCTTAGGCCACATCATCGCTTCACATCAGGCGAGATAGCGGCCAAACATAGATCAATAAAGCGTAAAAAAATACCATCATTTATCATTTTGAGCCACACTCGCTCTTATCTTAAATAAAGATATAATGCTTAGCGAAAATAAACTAGCTGCGCCCCGCAGTTTTACCCGCGGTTCTCCGATATAAAAAATAATATATGTCAGTCGAAAGATAATTATTAAATACGCACAAAAAATGCACTTTTAAACGTCAATAAACATCACACAATAGAATTAAAATACGTTAAAAATTTTAACTTCTTCTTCTTCGTGTCGATGGTCCTTATGTTTTAATGTTTAAATAATTTGAGCCCAATACTCGGCTATTGCTACCCCAGGAGGAGTAGCTTCATACAGGTCTAGTAAAGTGCATGTGTTGGGGCACTGAGGGCAAGACAGCAAGTGTTGCATTGTTTGCGCTTAAAATATTGAAAGAATCATCATGATCAAAAAATATCATGTTTAAGAAAAGGTAAGCATGTCTACCCATTTCTTTCCCATACCCAAATTGTCTAAAAGTCCGGGCTCAGAAAAGAAATGCGAAAGCTGACTCTACCAGTGCTTCGGAAATACACCCGAGAAGATAGCTTTTCAATCGACTTCAATAAAGGAGGAGGTTCTCAATTCGACAGTTTATTTTATGTTTGTTACGCCATTTCTCCGCACATTATGAATTGATTTTGATGATTCTTATTTGTTTGGTAGGTCATACTTTAGAGGTGGTCCCATATATGTAAATTTTATCGAAATTGATTTAGCACTTTTTGAAAAAAATAACAAACAAAAATATAAGTATAGTCTAGAAGGCGGTTTTTGTTTTTTTCTGAAAAAAAAAACTATTTCAAACCTTTTATATCTCTCAAAATATAACAATGAATAATATGAATGATGAGACGAGCATGTCGTTCGCCTGATGGTAAACAGCACGCCTGCCCATAACAGTTACAGCACCACCTAGAACTTTGTTTTGCAAAATCCTAGACACTGCACTACTATGCAAAAATCACGGTCACCTAAATGAATACAAGTGACCAAAAAGACATTGGACACTGGATAGTGAACATGAGCTACATTGCACGCGACATTAGTCAGATATGTCATGTTGGACTAACCTGTTTTTGATTAGGGTTCCGCCGACATTTAAGGGGGCGTTCAGAAATCACCCAATGAATGTAATTATTACCTTAAAGCCGTTCAAAAATCACTCAGGTGAATTTTGACATTTACTCTTGGCCCTAATTCACTATGACAACTTGGCGATTCCTTGCTTCGAGGAAACGTCTTTTCAAAATTTGTATTCGCGTCATATATATGAATATATGAACGCGTCATAGAGATGTCGTTTATTAATGAAGGAATCGACGTGATTTCGAAGCAAGGAATCGCCATGTTGTCATAGTGAATTGGGGCCCTGGGCCTTTCTGAAAACCAATCGGGGAGAGTAAATGTTCACCTGATAGTTGAAAATATTCACCGATGAAAACGCGGGCTACGATTCTTACCTGTCAGTAACGAGTGGTAACTGGTGGTAGGTTTCTCGTATGCGAGAGGCCGTCTGGGTGGGTACCACCGCTTTGCCAGTTATTCAGCCGCCAAGCAGTAGTGCGCGAGTATTACTGTGTTCCGGTTTGAAGGGCATTGTAGCCAGTGAAATTACTGGGCATTATGAGACTCAAGAGCTAATTGTCTCAGGGTGATGAGCGTAGTGCAGCGCCGCGCAGGATTTTGCAAAACAAAGTTCTGGGTGGTGCTGTTATTGTTATGGGCTGGCGTATTGCTTACCATCAGGCAAACGGCCAGCTAATCTCGTCATTCAGTTTCATAAAAAAAAAACGAGTTGTCTGTTGTCATTTTCCTTCACATTTAACAATATTTTTTATTGATTTTTTGTACATATAAATAAAATAAGCATTTAATGCTGTATTTGAAACAAACTATGAGATAAAATTCCAATATTAGCCATAATAACGTAGTTAAATCTGAAAAACTTAAGCGCGGGAAATCTCGATCTTGAAAATGACTGACTTGGATTGACTGGCTTATAGTATTACCAGGCCTAGCGCACTCCGCACTGTTGGCACGAATCTACAAGTACATAGCCGAACACCGACGGCGGGTCGCGCGTCGTTACACGTGCCGCGTCAGAAGAGATAAGAGCTATGCGGTAGAAAGAGAGGCGCTCTGTAGGTTAATATGACTGGTAGGTATGCAGCGCTACGCGAGCTGAATTGAATTTTATTGCGTCATAGCAAGAGTCGCTATTTGTTTAAATTTCTTTGCGGAGTGATGCTTATGTTCCTTAGTATTCTGTGGTATTACTCGATGCCCGTTCAAAAATGCGTTAGTTAATATTTAACTTGACATTTCACAGCGGTTAACTGACAAGTATTCACTTAGCATTATCTACCAGTCTTCCATGGTCATTTTTTAATTTTTATTATGAAATAGCCATAAATACTCTTTTCGCAAACATGAAATGATATTTAAAAATATGGAAAAGAATGCTTTTTGGTTATCACAGCTAACATAGCACTAATCCCTTTCAATAATCGAGGTATACCCCAAAAAAAAATCAAACATTAGACGTTGACACGAGACGCGTCGCATGCTACATTAATCATTAATACCGCTAAAGAAACCTGCTAATAGCATTTAATACTAGGGTTCCGTAAACGATAATGTATTTCCGAACGAAAAAAGATGTTAAGATATTCAATACCTTAATTGCTTCGTCAAAAACTTAATTGATTTACACATGTATTACAGAGCGAGTGTGGCTCAGTGGGAGCACGTGCGACTTTCTATTCGACGCAATCGACTTCGAATCCCGCTGGCCTCGCGCCACTGACTTTCTTAAGTTGTGTGTGGATTTAACACCAGCTCTAAAAACGGTGAAAGAAAACATCGTGACGAACCGGCATGTCCATCACAAAATTCAAGGACATGTGACATCCACCAACCCGCACTGGGCCAGCGTGGTGGATTATGGCTTATACTCTCTCTATGAAAGAAGGCCCGTGTCCCAGCAGTGGGAACGTGATGGGCTGATGATGATGATGATGATGATGAATTTATGAATAACTGAATCTTTTTTACCCGCAAAATCAAAATGTAACTATAATTAGTATTTAACAGGATACATCACGATGAGTGTGCGATGGAATTACATGAATTCCTTTCAACTTTCATAATGCGAACAGCTAAGGATTGGAACACCTTACCAGCGTCTCTGTTTCTCGATTCTTATAATCTAGGTGTCTTCAATTCCCGAGTGAATCGGTATCTTCTAGGCAAGCATGATCCATCGTCGATCGCGTCGTCACTTTCTATCAGGTGAGACAGTCAAATGTTTGCCTATCAGGTAATAAAAAAAACCATACTACGGAACCATCACATCCAAAATACCACGCACTTGTCCGTTTAGATTTGACTTCACATTTCGATCGAAAGTACGTTGCATGCACGCTCCATTTGTCAACGAGCTGCTAAAAACAACGCAATGTGATGCCAAGGGGTGACCACTTTCTACAGTTTAAATCGGTGTTATAACAATGAAAAAGATTTTATTTATGATTATGATTATGATTAATTTGGTCATAATAGCCCGCAGGAATACCGACAACCTGGAAAGGCTTATCGTAACTAAAGATCGAGGGCAAAAGACCAAGAGGCTGGAGTCCGAAACTTTGGTCCGACCAGGTGTCGCAGCAGCTAGAAATGCCAGTCAACGAGGCACTCCACGAAGCCAAAGATCGAAGTAGGTGGAGAGAAGCAATACGTACCCTGCATGGAGGGAGTCACGATCCTCAACAATGAGGGAACGGCTGAGGAGGAGGAGGTTTATAGACGAGCAGCACGGGTGCTGGCATGTCTATATCAACAGTGGTGAAAGTCATTTTCCCATATTTATATTTTATATTTATTTATTTATATCTATATTAGTTTTTTTTACGCCCACCGATCACATTTATAAATCCTGACCCCTAACTAGGATTCCCTGTATCTAGGGAACCAGGAACTATGAGGACCATGGTCCCATAACACCCAGACACGAAACAAATGCGCTTTTTCTGTGCACAAACATTTGTCCCGTCGCGGAATCGAACCCGCAACCTCAGTGGTGTATGAGATTTGAGCCAACCTGCCCAACTACTACACCACAGAGGCTGTCAAAAGTTGAAAAATATGAATGTTTTTTAAGACAAGCTTTTAACAAATTCGTAATCGGAACCGTGAAGCGCAAGCAAGTAATGCGCAACCATAAATGTTCCGGTTTGAAGGGCATTGTAGCCAGCGAAATTACTGGCTATTTACTACCATTTGCTATTGTCTCAGGGTGACAAGCGCAAAGCAGAATCGTACAAGATTTTGCAAGTGCGTAAATTGTTTTCTTTTGAACTTGGACGATCTTTCAGCAAACCTACCCTATTAAAGCAGATTAATTCCATTGAGAATGAAAGAAAAGAAATGTATTAAAAACCATCTTATACAATAACAAAAGAAATGCAATGAAAATATGTAGTGAAATCCCGCTGAATATTATGTAGGTTGTTGTTAGAATAATATAATATGTATGGGGGTAGATTACATATGTAAAATGAATAAAAATTAAAATATGTACATATATAATCCCTCCGTCTTTTTTAAATATAATAATAATAAATATGAAAATGAATTTAATATTGCATATAAAAAAATAAGGTATATAATGTATTAATATTCAGCGGAATGACACTTCACATTTTCATTGCGTTTCAGTTTTCAAAATTAAATGGCCATAAATTTAATAATTTTAATTTTTTATTTATTTTTTAATTATTTTAATATGTATGTTAGTCTGTAAGGTATATATAATATGGGTCTTAGAATTAATTTAGTTATAATAATAAGAGCGAGTGTGGCTCAGTGGGAGCTCGTGCGACTTTCGATCCGACGCACCCGAGTTCGAATCCCGCTGACCCCGCACCACTGACTTTCTTAAGCTATGTGCGGATTTAACACTCGCTCTTAAACGGTGAAGGAAAACATCGTGAGGAAACCGACATGTCCAAGAATTTTTCACAAAAAGTCAAGGACATGTGACATTCACCAACCCGCACTGGGCCAGCGTGGTGGATTATGGCCTATTCTCTCTCTACGAGAGAAGGCCCGTGTCCCAGCAGTGGGAACGTGATGGGCTGATGATGATGATGATGATGATGAATAAATGGACACAACGCAGCACAAAGCGCCGTTATAGCGCTCAGATTCCCAGTTGTTTCGTGTTTTCGTGGCAAGTAGTTTTTTTAGTAGTCATTTACTAGTAGTTATTTAGGTACTTTACCTTGACTCCTCCCGATTCTAGCAGTCCTGACGTTAGTCTCGTGTCCGTCCTCCATATGCCATGAGTATTCCATCTTCACTCAACCACTTAACATTTTAAACAGTCAATTTAATTCTATGTCACATCCAAAGAAGACAAGAAACACATTTCGTGAAAAAAAGTTAAAGATTAACACGGCATCTGCCTCATAAATTTAAAAAGTTGATGTCACGTAAGAAATATAAAAAAGTTATAAATCGGAAAAGGTAGCGTTCAAAATAGGTTTAATTTTCCGAATGGAAACGAATTCTCACTTTTAAATCACATTTCACTTGTATTAGTATGTTCGAAGCATCAACTGTTTTAAATGTAAACTCATTAATTGCCTTTCGATTTCCAATGTCTCTTTTTCCAGCACGTTTTTTTAAACACACTTGTTAAAATGTTATCGATGTTTTGAAATCGATTATACAACTGTTTGTAAAACACTGACTGCAAACAATTGGGGACAGCGCGTTCTTTATTTAAAACAAAAACCTTTTATTTGTTCAATATGCGTCCGTCAATAGTTTAAACTTGGAAGATACTGGCGTAGAATCGTCGTGTTGTTTCAACCCCCGCGTGCGAGCGAGACGACATACTTCACTAAGCACGCAACAGAGCGAGACAGTTATACATCACCGTTTCTAGTTTTCCACGCATTGGCGTCTTACAGGAAAATTTTGACCAATGGGGGAGTATATAGACATTTTCGTAGGGTAGTTTCTAATTTGAATATGAAGGGTAGGTTCAGAGGGCAGTGGAAATATTCAACGTAAGGGATGAGTATTTATTTTGATTTATATTGCGATTTTAATGAGTAAGTACTACCTGGGTAGATTGCAGGTAAAAAAAAGTTAAATATGACCAACAAAAACATTTATAAACTTAAGTACTTTAGTTGTGTAATCCTATTTTGGTCTTTTAAACAAGAAATATTACAATACAACAATACAATACAATACAATACAATACAATACAATACAATACAATAATACTTTATTGAGCACCAAAACAGGAAACAAAAGTTTACAGTTATATAAAATAGTGGTAGAACAATGGGCGGCCTTATCGCTAAGTGCAATATCTTACAGGCAACAGGCTAATATTGTATTTACATAAATTAGCTGAGCCGCCGTTGGGATTGCAAAAAATAAATAAAAACGTTGTGTTAACCATTTTCATAGTGTTATGATAGTTTTGGAAAAGATTATCACAGAAAGTACCGCTAGTCAAATATCGACTGCGAAATAGAAGTGCGCAATGTGTTGTGGGCATACATTAGTGCTCGCTGACCGCGGCGGCTCCCTTCCCTTTTCAGGACCTACACTTCGCGCACGAAGGGATCCGTACCATAATCTATAAAAACGGCAAAAATATCGAGTCTGTTGTATGGGAGCCCCACTTAAATATTTTTTTTTTCTGTTTTAGTATTTGTTGTTATACTCGTAGCAGCAACAGAAATATATAATCTGTGAACATTTCAACTGTCTAACTATCACGGTTCATGAGATACAGCCTGGTGACAGACGGACAGACAGACAGACAGACAGCGGAGTCTTAGTAATAGGGTCCCGTTTTACTCTTTGGGTACGGAAAAAAATATTTTTTCCAAAACTAGCTGTGAGAACAATTTTCCGGGATATAATAGTAGATTGTATTAAAAGGCATTTTAACGGTTGAGCGAGTGTGGCTCAGTGGGAGCACGTGCAACTTTCAATCCGACGCACCCGAGTTCGAATCCCGCAGGCCTCGCACCACTGACTTTCTTAAGTTATGTGCGGATTTAAACTCTCTCTTAAAAAACGGTGAAGGAAAACATCGTGAGAAAACCGGCATGTCCAAGAATTAATCACAAAAAATCAAGGACATGTGACATCCAACAACCCGCAGCGTGGTGGATTATGGCAAATACTCTCTCTATGAGAGAAGGCCCGTGTCCCAGCAGTGGGAACGTGATGGGCTGATGATAATGATGAAGATGATTGATGATTTCTTTAGCGAAAGAAAAATTAAATAATATAAGCTCCTTGGTTATTCATTATTTTTTATATACATGTAAAGAAAAATGTATTTCTTTAATTTTAAATTTTGCCGCGCTTTGCTCCGTCGGTAAAAACGTTAGAATATAACTTAATGGTAATCATATGTAGGTAAAGCAGAGGAAAAAAGTCAAGATGGTGGCAAGTGAAGAGAATTGTGTTTATTGTTAAAATAGTATTTTGGAAAGTTAATATTAAGAAGTGATAAGGAATTGGCATAGTAAATTATAAGCTTTGAATGTCGTTTCTTTGTCCACAGGTAAGTTTTAGAAAATAGCGTTTTCATGTAAATAGTTTGGTATGTAACGTATAACTACTAACTCAATAAAACTTTGTTTACAGAGCAACAAATTATAGTTTATTTTGAATTGCCAATCCTAAACTATAAGATTATAATATAAATCGTATATACAGATGACACGCTGCTGTACCAACCGGCCAGTAAACATTTTCAAATAACATTTTCGTTCGATCTCTTTGGTCGTAACTCAGGAACAACTACTCGTAGTGGGTCTCTCGTATGCGGGAGGCCATTGTAGCCAACGAAATTACTGGGCATTATGAGACTCAACAGCTAATTATCTCAGGGTGACTAGCGCATCCATCGTTCCTTACGAACTACTTACGTATTGTTTGTAACTTCATCACGCTGTAACGCCTCAACGGATTTGAGTGAAGTTCGGAATGGAGATAGCTTATGCCCTGGATTAACACACCCTTTTTATCCCGAGAAAGCGCGAGGTACAGGTAGTTAATAATAATAATAAATTCAACAAGAAATACAAAAATGGTTAAAAGTAAAACGTCATAACATATTTATTAAATAGGCACAAAAATGCACTTTTAAACGTCATATACAAATAATAGAAAACAATTAAAGAGGTTAAAATTTTAACTATGTAATTGTAACTAATTGTAACCTTTAAATATGTAAATTTGTAACCTTTACGGTTCATGAGATACAGCTTGGTGAGAGACGGACAGACAGCCAGACGGACGGACAGCGGAGTCTTAGTAATAGGGTCCCGTTTTACTCTTTAACCCATTTCTTTCCCATACTCAGATTGAAGTCCGGGCTCAGAAAAGAAATACGAAAACTGACTCTACCAGTGCTTCGGGAATGTACTAGAGAAGATAGCACCAAGAAACTCTGCGGGGATGTCTCTTTTTTAATCTTTGAAAATGTCTAAAAATAAAACACTAGATAATGAAACTATTTTGATAGTTGTCTTAGTTTTTAAAGCCGGCTTAAAAATAGCCAGCTTTAAAAATTATGTTCGAAAACTGAGTGTTTCTAACAGTTAATAATACTTATCAATAACAGCAGCTGTAGCCACCCTCGTCACAGGCCATTGGTACCACCTGACGATGGCTAATCAACCCTTGACATGCTCCATTGACTAACGGTAAAACACACCATTTTACATATTCATTGTTCAGTGTTATATTTAAAGACATATTAAAAGATTAAAAAAAAACCAGCCAAGTGCGGATCGGACTCGCGCACGAAGGGTTCCGTACCGTTTTCTTCTTACACGTTTGATGTATAGGAGCCCCCTTGAATATTTATTTTGTTCTGTTTTTTAGTAATTGATATTATAGCGGCAACAGAAATACATAATCTGTGAAAATTTCAACTTAACTGTCTTACTATCACGGTTCATGAGATACGGCTTGGTGAGAGACGGACAGACAGCCAGACGGACGGACAGCGGAGTCTTAGTAATAGGGTCCCGTTTTACTCTTTGTGTACGGAACCATAAAAAGAGACATCCCCGCAGTTTCTTGGTGCCATCTTCTCTAGCGGGCGTATTTCCGAAGCACTGGCAGAGTCAGTTTTCGCATTTCTTTACTAGGCCCGGACTTCAATTTTGAGTATAGGAAAGAAATGGGTAGACATGTTTACCTGTTTTTTTTCAAAGTCATGATATTTTAAGTTTCAATTTTTAACCTTTTTTAATTGATTTGCATGATGTGTATATGACGTTTGTAAGTGCATTTTTGTACCCATTTACAAATACAAATCTCTTTATTGCATAGTAAAGGTAGGTACAATATAAAATTGATAACCCTGCCCACTGCTTTAGTTTACCACTGTGTTGCAGTAGGCTGTTTCTTCCCCTTAACTAAGATGACTAGGAGGAATTAACTAGGAGACTTAATTAATCACTATACTAAATTTAATAAATATCTTTTGACTTTATAATAGCCAGTGGACTCTATAAAGCAGTGATTTACTTGGCCAGTGTCTACTAGACTTTTTAAACCATATTAATGTTTTCTATAGAACTGAGTATTGAGACGAGCAAGTCGTTTTCCTGATGGTAAGCGCCACACCTGTCCATAGCAATTGCGGTGCCGCCAGAACTTTTAAGAACATACATTTAAAAATAAAATAATTGACTTTAAGTATGAGAAGTCCAAGTTCGAATATTGGTGAGATTTATGTGGGACCACCTTGCAGCTATACTGAACCCAACGCAAAAATATTTTTACAAATCGTTTTATAAATGACGGAGTTCTGAGGTAACAAACATAAAAAAATCTAATCGAATTGAGAACCTCTTCATTTTTTGAAAGGTTTCGGTTAAAAATCCTCCACGACGCTGCACTGCGCTCGTCACCCCATGACTCATAATGTCATAGCTAGTTTAATAATGCTCAGTAATTCACTAATGCCCTTCAAACCGTACAATTCATTTCTCTTCCTTTCTCCATATTATAAACAAGTACCTATACATTTATAAAAAAAAAACCGACTTCAATATATCGTCGAAGTCAAAGGTCAAATATCGATGAAATTTATACACCACTTCGTAGCTATACTGAACCCAACGCAAGAATTTTCCAAATCGGCTCATGAATGACGGAGTTCTGAGGTAACAAACATTAAAAAAGAACCTTCTTCTTTTTTTGAAGTCGGTTAAAAAGAAGGTATAAGTTCCTATAAAAAAACATTCACAAAACATACAACTCTGTAACCCCCCTCCCTCTTCCCGAATCCCCCCTTCTACAAATGATGCCACCCCCGATACTGCGAATGACGCCACAATACTGTAGCTAGGTAACCAAGGAGGCATTGGGTCGATAGACCTCTACGGACTCTACTGTCTATAGCATGTATATAAACTAGCTGCGCCCCGCGTTTTCCCGAGACAAAAAAGCTTATGTGTTAATCCAGAGCAGGGGTCGTTAAATGGCGGACCGCGGTTCACATCCGGACCGCCGACCTATTTTGTGCGGACCGCGAGAAGCAGCATATTCGAAGATGAACTTCATTAAGTCTCTCGACTTACTGATGAACATCTCCAGGATTTAATGTCAATCAAGCTTGCACCAATTTTACTCCAAACTTCAGACAGTTAGTCAACAACAAAAAATGTCATTTTTCTCATTGATATGTAAAAAAATACCTTTGTTATTTCCGTAATTACATTTGTTTAATAAATATTTTTTTTATAAAATGTTGAGCGGACCGCGATGGTCATTTCATATCTTAAAACGGACCCGAGCGAAACTAATGGGTGACCCCTGATCCTGAGTATTTATAAGCTATCTTCACTCCGAATTTCACTTAAATCCGTATAGCTGTTACAACGTGGGAAAGTGACAAACACTCTAACATACAAGGTTTCGCTTTTATAATATTATTAGTATGGTTATATATTATACAATAGCTGCGCCCTGCGGTTTCACCCGCGGTTTGCCGGGATAAAAAGTAGCCTATGTGTTAATCCAGGGAATAAGCTATCTCCATACCAGATTTCATCAAAATCCATTCAGTAGTTTTTGCGTGAAGGAGTAACAAAGGTACATCCATACATCCATTCTTACAAACTTTCGCGTTTATAATATTAGTAGGTTAGGTATAGCTATAAATACTTATACTCTATTCTATACCGTACTCTACGTAAGGATTGGGTTTTGTTTACTTTTTGACTAGTTTTTCGTACACAAATTACTCGTGGTAGGTCTCTCGTACGCGGGAGGCCCGGCCGTCTGGGTAGGTACCACCGCTTTGCTAGTTATTCTGCCAAGCAGTAGTGCGCAAGCATTACTATGTTCCGGTTTGAAGGGCATTGTAGCCAGCGAAATTACTGGGCATATGAGCGTCTGATGTATCGGGGTGATGAGCGCAATGCAGTGCTACGAAATGCTTTTTATGGTATTAAAAGTCCCTGGCACTACAATTGTTATGGGCAGACGTGGCGCTTACCATCAGGCGAACGACTTGCTCGTCTCATCACCCAGTTCCATAAAAAATACTTACTTCACATAAACTCATCATACACACACACCCACTCACCACAATACACCTTCACACCCTCTCTCACACACACACACACAATCACATCCACATGCAATGCGTGCTGAAACGAGAACCATTTTTCCAAATATGTCTAGTTATCATCTAAATCACCATTGTTGATGTACCTTAGACCTGTATCCTTGCGGGGCGTTGGTGTCTGTGACACAGTTTTATAACTACTGTGGGCACCAACGATCCGACTCAGATATTGCCATCATCATCATCCGGAAGACGTCCACTGCTGAACATAGGCCTCCCCCATAGATCGCCACAACGAGCGTTCGCTCGCTGTATGCATCCAGCGGCTCCCCGCGACTCTTACCAGGTCGTCGGTCCACCTTGTGGGGGGCCGTCCTACGCTCCGCCTTCCGGTCCGTGGTCGCCACTCGAGAACCTTTTTACCCCAACGGTTATCGGTTCTACGAGCTATATGGCCGTCCATTGCCACTTCAACTTGCTAATTTTTAGAGCTATGTCGGTTCATCATCATCAGCCCATCACGTTCCCAATGCTGGGACGCGGGCCTTTTCTCATAGAGAGAGTATGGGCCATAATCCACCACGCTGGCCCAGTGCGGGTTGGTGGATGTCACATGTCCTTGAATTATTATTATTTTTTATTTTTTTGTGATAACATGCCGGTTTCCTCACGATGTTTTCCTTCACCGTTTTTAGAGCGAGTGTTAAATCCGCACATAACTTAAGAAAGTCAGTGGTGCGGGGCCAGCGGGATTCGAACTCGGGTGCGTCGGATCGAAAGTCGCACGTTCTCCCACTGAGCCACGCTCGCTCTCTAGCCACGCTCGCTCTCTGTCTGTATGTCGGTTACCTTTGTTCTTTTGCGGATTTCCACATTCCGGATCTTATCTCGCAAAGAAATCCCAAGCTCTCTCCTTTGAGTGACAGATTTTGTCAATACAGTATATATTCCCATACATGTTTTTTTAAACTTAAGTACTTAATAAACAAATTAACACACAGCCCCCATACAAACAATCACAATAATTACACTAAGAGCGTATTAGCCACGGCAAAGGTCGTCGACGATCGCTGCCTACAGGGCCGGGGCGGGGTGCGAGCGTGATGGTAATTGCTACCGTGAGAAATAATTAACTTTATTTATGGGAAAATTTCGTACACAGGACGAAATTTTGTTTTAATGGAATTGAGTGATGCGACGAATGATTCGTTCGTTGATGGTTAGCGTCCCATAAAAATTTGCCATGCCACCCCGAATTTTTAATATTTACGCCAAATGATGACATTCATAGATCCTGGCCCCTAAATAGAATTCTCCTGTATCCAGGGCACCAGGAACTAAGAGGACAATGGTCCCACAACACCCAGACACGAAACAATGCTTGCGCTTATTTTCAACCGACAAAAAAGGAGAAGGTTTTCTGTTCGATTGTATTTTTTAACCGACTTCAAAAAAGGAGGAGGTTCTCTGTTCGGTTGTATTTTTTTTTTATGTTTGTTACCTCAGAACTCCGTCATTTGTGAACCGATTTGGAAAATTCTTTTAGCGTTGGGTTCAGTATAGCTACGAAGTGGTCCCATATATATTTCATCGATATTTGATCTTGGACTTCGAAGATACATTGAAGTCAGTTTTTGATTTTTACTAAAATTATTTCTGTTCTTTGTAAAAAAATTGTAACCGAAGCTATGACTTTTACTTTTTATTTATTCATTTATTTATAACATGACTCTGAAAAATAAAGGTACGCATATCTACCTATTTCAACTCAAAATTTTTCAAAATATAACTTTTTTTTATACAATTAAAAAAAAACTTTATTTATACAACATCTACAGTTCAGGTACTTAGTTTAAATAGGTACATCGACCCTCTCAGGCCACTCCATCTACAGTACATTATTTATATATTTAATTACCTACATGCTGTGTATATTAACTAAACCTTATTTTATTTATTTGCAAAAAATAAGGCATGCAGAGTTTCCAAATATAGTACAAAATTAATAAAAATAAATGTTACAATTTTATTAATCTATAACAAAGAAATATCTAAATCTAAACTAAAATAACTTAAATATATATACAAAATATAATACAATTATTCTAAAAGGCCTATGGTGGAAGGGAAAGTGCCCAGAACGCTGGCCGCAACCTTATTTTATTCAGTATAAATATAAAAATAATTACTATAATTGCTCCAGTGATAGGTATATATAATTAACAATGAAGTATAAATAAAAATGAACAAAATGTCAAACTGGAATAGCGAGTGAGATGTCCCATAGTCATAGTATAAGTGCAAGCTAGACAAGGTTTTATGACGTTGATACGTAGTTTCTTTAACATGTTAAATCGATGTATCCAAGGGGGAAACGAAACTGATTCAGTTGCCAAGTTTTATGTGAATAACAAAGGGCCGTAGTAGCTGCTATACTTACTATAGGACAGTTGAATAATTTTGTCTATAGTAAGATACTACCACGTGGTCTTCTATTTTGCACGGTCGCTATAAAACAGTGAAGGAAAACACCGTGATGAAACCCGCTTACGTGCTTTGGAGTGGTAGGCTCTGGCTATGGTTGTGATACCACCCACCGAACAAAGCCATGCCGTCAAGCGACCTAGTCGTGTTTCGGGATGATGTTCGGTGAACCATCGGGGAGACGGGTCTGAGTAACCGCTGAACTGCCGTCTCTCTCTAGATCTATGTGCTCCATATTAGGTCACATTATTGCTTCACATAACATAGAACTATTTGGCGTAAAAAAAAATGTTCTGAGTGAATTATCATCACTGAGTTTAGAGTGAGTATGGCTGCGTAAGAGCGACTTTCGATCCGACGCACCCAAGTTCGAATCCCGGTGGCCCCGCACCACTGACTTTCTTAAAGTTATGTGCGGATTAATCACTTGCTCTAAAAATGGTGAAGGAAAACATCGTGACGAATGTCCAAGAATTAATCTAAAAATTCTAGGACATGAGACATCCACCAAGCCGCACTGGGCCAGCGTGGTGGATTATGGCCTATACTCTCTCTATGAGAGAAGGCCCGTGTCCCAGCAGTGGGAACGTGATGGGCTGATGATGATAATGATGATGACTAATAGTACTGCAAGAGGCCGTCTTGGGAAGCATCACATATTTGCCAGATATTTAACTACCAAGCAGTAGTGTGCAAGCATTCCTGTGTTCCTGTTAGAAAGAAACTGTTGCGAAATTACTGGACACTATGAGACTTAAGACTCGATTATGCCACGAGTGTTCAGTAGACAAACTTCACATTTCAGCTTCAATATGTATGATCTATACATACTAGGCTCAGACTAGGTATATACATGTCTGTAAAGGGGGAGGAGTCACACCCCCTCTCCCAAAAGCTGTCGACCAATCGCAGAACAGGGGTTTAAATTAGGAACGCGTGCTGACGCGTCGCTTCGCTGTAACGTCAAATTTTGACGTATTGTCAAAGCAAAACATTATTATACAGGCTGATTTTTTTTGTAGGAAATTGAAAGTCATGGAACATAATTTGTTTGAATTTCCGATTGTGTTTGTTCGTACATACATAATTTATGTGGTTGGTCTCTCGTATGCGGAAAGCCGTCTGGGTAGCCACAGCTTTGCCAGTTATTCTGCCGCCAAGTATTACTGTGTTCCGGTTTGAAGGAGAGCTAGACAAGGATAAAATTTTGATATTTTCAATATTAATTTTATGTTCTTTCTAAATAAAAAAAAAATAAAAAAAAAAAAATTATATATAATATATACAATATATTATATTAATTATTGTTAAAAAAAATTACCTAACTTAACATGACTTTGAGAAAAAGGTAAGCATGTCTACCCACTTCTTTCCCTAAATTGAAGTCTGGGCCCAGAAAAGGTCCAGAAAACCAAGAAACTGCTGATAAAATTATCACTTGATTCAACATATCTCTACAGCAACTGAAATCATTTCAAACATATATAGTGATAAAAAGTCAAGGTGAGCAGCTCACTTAGACTGCAAGTTAGTAAGTATTTTTAATTTTTTGTGCAATTAAAGATGTTAACGCAGAATGTTTATTATCTATTCTCGAATGTTTATCTTAACGAAAGAACTGTAAAAGAATGATTATTTTGAAACTTCATACTGATGTTATTATCTTTGTGTTTTCACAATTCGATGTATACATTGAAATTATTACTTATTTTTTTTATATACATAGATATACAGGATGGATTTTTGAGACGGAGCACTAAGTGCAGGTACCTTAACCGTTTTAGTTACAGGAAAACGTTCCTAGGAAACCATACATAACTTTAGAGATATTCTGAACTGCATTCACACTTTTGGAAAAATGTACAGTCAGCAAAAAAATGCTAATATACAAAAAAAAATGTTTATGCCAATGGATCCTATTTCTTGTAAGGATCAAAAACTCCATAAGACCATTTAAGGTATGAGTACTAGAAATGACAGATATCTCCAAAAACTTTCCCCATACATTTTGTACGGAAAAACGATTAATCAACTGGAAATATTAGGAGCCTGCGGGTAAACCCGGTCTTGTGAACTTCAGTTGGCCTCAAAAAGTCTTTTGAACACAGTAAGAAATAGGATCGATTGGCAACAAAAAATACTAGAATTTTTTTTACACGCCATATTGGGAAACTCGTAATTTTTTTGAAATTTTGCTATTTCGTATTCGTAATATTATTTAAATCTTTGTAACAGTGTATATTATGTTGGCCATCAATTAAATAAATAAATAAAATTTCACCTCTAATCAAGTCCCGGGACTTACTTAAAGGCGAAAAAATTTTATGTTGGCGATCAATTAAATAAATAAATATTGTTTCGCCTTTAATCAAGTCCCGGGACTTGGTTAGAGGCGAAAAAATATTATGTTGGCGATCAATTAAATAAATAAATATTGTTTCGCCTTTAATCAAGTCCCGGGACTTGGTTAGAGGCGAAAAAATATTATGTTGGCGATCAATTAAATAAATAAATATTGTTTCGCCTCTAATCAAGTCCCTTAGTTGATTAGAGGCGAAAAAATATTTATTAATCGGAAAAATCGTAGATGGGGCATCCTGTATACAAAATCATGACATCCAGTCATTCCTCGAGACACGACAACGTAGTCACGATCGCGTATAAATTAAACTGTTAAAATACGATTTGGAAATGTTATTAATGCATCATAATTTTTAATTGGTTGTTAAATTACTAATTTCTGAAGTTGTCGTTTTGTTAACAAGCAGTTTACGGGAATTGATGGTTATCAGAATAATGATGAAAATAAAATCAGGGTAGTAGGAATGAACAAACCATGAACCGCGCACCAAATATAAAAAAAATAAAGAAAGAAAGAAATACACTCGAATAGAGAACCTCCTCCTTTATTGAAGTGTAAAAATACATTTATTCATGAAAACACACAACATCACACTGAAATAAAAAGGAACATAATAAAAAACAAGTGACAACCGGACAAGTGGGAGTCGGACTCGCCCACCGAGGGTTCCCTACAAAGACTATATTTTTATGATTTAATTACAAATGTATAGTTTTCTGATTTTCCCCTATACTTGTTGTAGATAAGACGATATTACTTGCCAAATTTCATAGTTCTAGGTCAACGGTACCCTATACATTTTGATTCCCTTGAGAGGGTCAACATATAGGTTTTTTCGGCATAAACGGCCCTATCTTTTTATTAGGTACGTTAACTTAAAAGTTTGATGTTTTCAGAGCTTCAAGGGACTGTAGAACTGAGTATATGGTTTTGATTTCAACTCGATACCTCTACGCGTTCCCTAGGTATAGGGTCTTGACCATAGAGATCGGGTTTCATTATCTGTGGTCTTGGCAGACAGACTGCCAGTCGCAATGAAGCTATACTTTAATTAGAGCTCAACACGATAAACGATTCGCGCTTGCTCGACTAGTGGGTACGGGGGCTGGTGCAAGCCACCGGGGTTGCCATGGATACCAAGGGTTGACCATGGACTAAGGAGTCTAACCAATATCACCAATTATAGGGCGTCGTGTTTCGGCGATTCAGAGGACGCGGACGGCTGCAAGCGTCACCGCTGACACCGCGCAGTTGCGTCACACGTCGCCGACAAAACGTGTCACATAAATATTATCACATAAATAATTAAATTTTGTCACATAAATAGTTCCAAGGTATACATATATTTATATGGACCGTAGAATAATTTAATATTGCCTGAAATAAAGATTACTTAATAAATAAAATAAATAAATATTTTTTTAAGAACGTTACACTGGCGAATGCACAAGAGTGCGAAGCCAAAATCATCAAACACGAAAAAAGTAACAATTTTTATTCTACCTATGCACAACAGTCTTTTTTTTTGCGCGTGCTAGTGAGCTGTTATAATGGCCAGCATACTTGTCAAAGTCCGATGACAATGCAATATTATGGTGACAGCCAGCTGATCTGATGATGAAGCCGCAAGGGACTTTTTGGCGGGAAGTGAAAAGTGATACAGTTCGATTTTGTTTTATTTTCCAAACAAGTGTTATTTCGAGTGATCATGTGTAATATCGGTAGAATATTAACCATTATGTGTTCGTAAACGTGCACGAGTGTAGGCAAATGAAATAAAATAGAGAAAACATCGCTTTTTATGTTCTCCCAAAAAGTGCCATGGAAAGCTTGAATAAAGTTCCACCACTTTATTGAAGCACTAGGAGAAGGTCCGGCTTGTTGCTGTTGACCCTCATTCTCAACAAAAGTAAAATAAATGAAATATAAACTAACAAATAAAAACTACGTAAGACATGGCGGTATGGTCCTAGAGACTTTAGCCTGCCCTAAAGGGCGAACTATAAAAAAAAGAAAAAAAAAATGAAGCCGGAAGGTGGGCATGACGGATAATTGAAAACCACTAGTGTTTGGGCTCATTTCAATCTGCTCGCGGTTCTGATTACGAATGTGTTAAAAGCTTGTCTTGAAAAACATTTTTTATAACAACAATCTTTTTCAGTAGAAAAAGCGTCCGAGGTGGTTAAAGAGAAGATAAATAAAATAGAATTTAAACAAAATTTTAAAACCATTGCAAATATATATTTTTTACGCTTAATTGATTTATGTTTGGCCACTATCTCGCCTGATGTGAAGCGATGATGTGACCTAAGATGGAGTACATAGATCTAGAGAGAGACGGCAGTTGAGCGGCTCCTTAGACCCGTCTCCCTATGGTTCACCGAACATCATCCCGAAACACGACTAGGTCGCTTGACGGCATGGCTTTGTTCGGTGGGTGGTATCACAACCACGGCCAGAGCCTACCACTCCAAAGCGCGGAAGCAAGTTTCATCACGATGTTTTCCTTTACCGTTTTAGAGCGAGCGTGCAAAATCTGCACTTAACTATAAGTCATTGGTGCAGGGCCGAGTTGGGATTCGAACCCAGGTGCGTCAGATCGAAAGGCGCACGAGTTAAATAAAATACTCAAGTATTTTGAAAATAGTTGAGAATCTACAATGGTTTTTTTTTTCAGCCGAATCTAACTATCATGTAAACATCAGGCATTCAATATAAACCTATAATTCGTAAATGCAAGGCCTTGGCAATACCCTTCAATTACAAGTGCGACCACTGCAACTGTAGACTTGCACAATTTTTAAACAAATCTAAATGCGTCAGTGCAGCAAATTGCTATTTTTATTAAGGTCAAATTATAGTAGTGCATGAAATTTATTGTTTTTTGTTGTTGAAAGAGGTTGATTTTTTGTGGTTAAAAATTGCTGGACCGTTTTAAGTCATGCTTTGTAATTCGTTGCGCTAGAACTGTAGTTCTGTTTTTTTTTTATATATTTAATGTATAACAAAGGTACTCTAAACAAGGCTGATCTAATTTAATTTTAGGCTATTTTTTATTTCTAAAAAAAAACGGCGAAAAAGAACGGTGTGTCTGACGTAGGCGAGCAGCCTTTATAATTAAAGACATACCTACAAATTAAAAGCGCACGAGGTTTATTTTATCGTTATATGTATAGAAAACATTAACAAGATCATAAATATCTAAAAACCAAGTTTTTATGGATTTAGAATGCATTGTCATCGAGTTGTGAGCTATCCTGAAAGTTTCAGCCGGTTACCTAATCGGGAAGTGCTCGAAATTCAGATTCCACCCTAAATGACAGACAGACAGACAAACAAGAAAGTGATTTAATAAAAACGTGGGACCTAATAAAATAGTCAGTCATAATAAATATAGTGATCGGTGGCCAATACATTATTTTACATTTCACGTTGTTACCTAATGTAATTAACAATAATTTATTATTATTAATACTCATAATAGGTCCATGTTGAAGGTACGTAAGTGTAATAAAATAAATAAATTATGTACTTATTGTATCAGTGTATTTATACCTCACTACCGTCTTATCAAAGGTTATCTAGAAAAATCGCTATCAGCCATAAGACTGCCCGTTGTACTTCAAATCTATAACGTATTGTGGTTTTCGTTTTTTAATTAAGTCGTTATTTTATTTGGTGTGCAATAGCAACTCTATAGATATCAAGGTTTTCTAACAAAGGTGAAGTCGACAGCTTTCGCAGTCGAACTGCGGATAACAATTCTCGATGACGATACGACGGTATGCCATAGCCATTCATGGGGCGTATCTTTTGTACCATGGTCCATGGGTTACCTACATGAGATGGCAGAAGCATCTCACTTGAAATAAATATAATTAAAACCGCTTAATGGACGGATCCAGGGACAGATAGCAATGCGACTGTCGAGGCTGGAGTCGACTAGGACCACTGAATTCAAGCCCTATAGGCTTCAAGTTCCAGCGGTGCATAAGGAACTGTTCCTGAATTCTGACTTCTGGCCTGTAGGGGTAGAATACCGGAGATACAGGGAAGGAGCATAGCTTTTGAACCGTGTGAAGTAGTGTATGGTTTATTAAATTGTAAGTTTTATTTATGAATTAAATTCAAGTTGCTAGATTATTTTAAGTTATTTTTAATTAATGTCAAAATGTCGTCAATTTAAATTTTAGTATTAAAACTATGACAGCCTCTGTGGTGTAGTGGTTAGGCAGGTTGGCTCTAATTACATATACCGTTGCGATTGCGGGTTCGATTCCCGCAATGGGACTAATGTTTGTGCACAAAAAAAGCGTAACCATTTGTTTTCACCAACACCCAGACACAACCAGTTGTGTCTGGGTGTTGTGGGACCATGGTCGTCATACTTCCTTGTTTTCTAGATACAGGAAATCCTAGGGGCCAGGATCTATGTTTGTGATCGTTGGTCGTATTTATTTATTCATATTTTGGCTAAAGGATAAGCATTGCCATTCACCGTGGCATTACTGCCATCATTTTGGGAACGTTGCCTCTGGTAGCCGTGTCTTAGATTAATTTTGTTAAGTAGAACTACAGAATACTATTACACACCTATCCTTTTCCGTCACCTACAAAACGAAAGAGCGCTAGCTATTACCTAACCAACAATGTACAAAGCAGCGTTCCCACGAGCGAGGAAAATGTGCGAAGACAATAGTGCAAAACGACATAAACGCAACCCATTGTAGTGGGGAACACCTGTACAGAGGCAGCGACGTGTGATAAATGTGTTCAAGTGACTAGAACCACGGAATACTAAGGGACAGAAGCATCACTCCGCAAAGAAATTTAAACAAAAAGCGACTCTTGCTATGACGCAATAAAATTCAATTCAGCTCGCGTAACGCTGCATACTTACCAGTCATATTAACCTACAGAGCGACTCTCTTTCTATCGCATAGCTCTTATCTCTTCTGACGCGGCACGTGTAACGACGCTCGACCCGCCGTCGGTGTCCGGCTATGTACTTAGCTTCGTACCTACAGTGCGGAGTGCGCTAGGCCTGCTTGTACAGTGATTGTGATGAGTGTCGGCAGTAATTTATGTTTCCCATAATATATCTCTACACTAACACGTGTGTACACTTCAGTGCAAAAATATTTATACACATTAGAAAATATCAACTATCAGAATGAGACGCTTCCCAGTGTTGCGCGAATAAAACAAACATAAGATATAGTAAGAAGTTCTTAAATAATGCCCCTTAGTTTCTTGCCGTATCTTCTGAGTAGGTATGTATGTCAAATGTTCTTGAATTTTTGTGATTAATGCTCGATGCCGGTTTCCTCAAAATGTTTTCCTCTTTCTATCGCATAGCTCTTATCTCTTCTGACGCGGCACGTGTAAAGACGCGCGACCCGCCGTCGGTGTCCGGCTATGTACTTGTAGCTATGTATCTACAGTGCGGAGTGCGCAGGCACGGTAGTGGTTCTTTTTTCTGATACGCTGGTAGAGTCATTGTAAAAATTGATAATTGCGTCTGTGACGACAAAATTGAAATAAAGAACTTTTGAACTTTGAACAAAATAAAATTGCGCAATGCAGTTTGCAATACTTTTTAACCGACTTTAAAAAGGAGAAGGTTCTCTATTCTATTGTATTTTTTTATGTTTGTTACTTCAGAACTCCGTCATTCATGAACCGATTTGAAAAATTCTTTTTGCGTCGGGTTCAGTATAGCTACGAAGTGGTCCCATATAAATTTCATCGATATGTGACCTTGGACTTCGAAGATACATTGAAGTCGGTTTTTGTTTTTTTCTAAAAATTAATTATTATTAGTAAACAAAATTTTATTTTGTTACAAGCTTTTATTTAACTTGCAATGTACCTATATGTTTCTCCGGGTGGAATCTTGAAAGCTGAATTAGATCCACTTCCTCTTATCCTACGGAGTTGAAATTTTGCATGCTTGTCAAAGTCCGTTGACAATGCATGACAATTATAGTGACAGCCAGCTAATCTGATGATGGAGCCGGAAGTTGGGCAATGGAACCCTTTGACAGATAATCGTAAACTACTAGTGTTAGGGCTCATTTTAATCTACTTGCGGTTCCGATTACGAATTCGTTAAAAGCTTGCCTTGAAAAAAATTTTTCAAGGCAAAATTTCATCAAAATCCGTTCAGTACTTTTTGCATGATTGAGTAACAAACATCCATTCAGCCCCACATATTTCGCATTTATAATATTACTAGCTGCGCCCCGCGGTGCCACCCGCGGTTTCCTGAGATAAAAAGTAGCCTATGTGTTATTCCAAGTCCTAAACCTACATACCAAATTTCATCAAAATCGGTTCGGAAGTTTTTGCGTGAAAGAGTATCAAAGATCCATCCATACAGATCCAGATGTATGGATGTTTGTTACTCTTTCACGCTGCAACGGCTAAACGAATTGGGATGAAATTTTGTATGGAGATAGCTTATGCCCCGGATTAATACATAGGCTACTTTTATCCCGGGAAACTGCGGGTGAAACAGCGTGGCGCAGCTAGTTTGAAATAAAACAATTCAAAGTACTCCGTCCATATCAGATGACAGATTGGGACGTTCAATCGTGCGAACGGGTCAATTGGATAATCATATGAAAACGATGTCACGGAGCTAAGGTCTGCCGCCCTAGATGAGGGCACAATGGACGACTCGTTTCTGGTACTGTCCAGCGCGCATTATCTACTTGCTGTCACCATTGTGTGGAGCGGTGTGGGCTTGGGGATAGGAGGTAGCGGGTTTTGATTTTGTCGCTATCTAACATGTTTTCAAAACCAAAGGTACGTAACATCTTGATAATTTTAGAAAAAAAGAAAGAAAAAAGAAAGAACATTTATTTGACGACCACAATCATAACAAAATAAAGAAACACAAGAAAACATAATTATAAAAAGAAAAAATAAATATATAAACGTATGAAGATGTATGAAGAGATAATTATGCCTAAACTACGTATATTACAATTTATACTTAATTGTTCATTGTTATATTTCGAGACATTTTAAAAGAGTAGAAAAAAGGTCCCCGCAGAGTTTCTTGGTGCCATCTTCTCTAGCGGGCGTATTTACGAAGCACCGGTAGAGTAAGTTTTCGCATTTCTTTTCTGGGCCTGTTCTTTAATCTGAGTATCGAAAAGAAATGGGTAAAAGGTATACATATCTATGTATACCTTTTACTTTCAGATATTTTAAGTTAATTTTAAGTTAACGTATTTTAATTGATATGTATTTGCGTATTTGAAAGTGCATTTACTTATATTACTTACTTATATTTTTTATTATACACTATTGTAATATTTACATCGATGATTTATAAAATATATGTACAAAGGCGAGCTTAACCCTAAAAAGAGTTTTCTTCCAGCATACCCTTGAGGAAAGAGAACTGTCACATGAGCAAATAGGTTTCAGTGTACGGTTACGGTTTGACAAGACGGATACGGATTTTTGTGCCTATTTAATAAATATCTTTTGACTTGAATAAAGAGTTATCTAATGTATCTAAACTAATATAATAAACCACTACCAATGAGTAACGTTCCCAAAATGCCTGCAGCATTGCCACGCTCAATGGCAATGCTTATACTTTGGCCAATAACATGTGTTTGTCGGCGCGTGTCATAGTCGGCCCATCTCTAGTTTATAGCCGTTGTGAATACTACCAGTTATATGGGTTACACGTATGACTTGTACCACGCCCTGACAGAGTATTTGTTGGTATTGGCTTATCTGCCGGCCTGTTGTGCGTAGCATCTACCTAGTGTTGCGGGACGAAGGTCAAGAGGAATGTGGCGTGTTTGGACTGTTGGGGCATGGTGGATAATAGATAATGTTGATTATGTTGATGGTCACTATCCTACTTCCTACTACCTTTCTTCTTACTATCTTACTGATATAAATGCGAAATTTTGTGAGGATGGATGGATGTTTATTACTAAATAACCAAAACTAAAATATTGATGAAATCTTATATGTATTAGTGTAACCGCGGGGTGCAGCTAGCGATTCTAATATATCCAAAAGTTTAAAGATTTGTGTGGTAGGTAAACACAGGCATATGTGCGTAAATCATCAAAATCATCATCATCATCAATCCATCACGTTCCCACTGCTGGGACACGGGCCTTCTCTCATAGAGATTAAGGGCCATAATCTATCACGCTGGCCCAGTGCGGGTTGGTCAATTTAACATTTCCTTGGCTTTTTGTGATAAACTCTTGGACATGCCAGTTTCCTCAATATGTTTTCTTACTCCGTATTTAGAGCGAGTGTTAAATCCTAACCTAAGAAAGCCAGTGGTGTGAGGCCAATTGGATTCGAAGTCGGGTGCCTCGTATCGAAAGTCACACGTTCTTCCACTAAGCCACACTAGCTCTTGTGAGCGTTTATGTAAAGTGATAATGCCGCCAATTGTAAGTACATGTAATGGTTTTTAGCTTCACCAGTTTTAGAAAAGCTTGAAAAATCATATTATATGTTAACGAGAGCTGATAACAAACTAGTGCGTCATTACTATCATACACATATAATCAATACAGACTATGGTTATTATTAACTGACCATGCCAATAGCATTCTCGTTAACTAATTTGCATTTAATATTTAAGAAATTTAATGTATATGTAGAAACACCGAGCTGCGCTCCAAGACTCTAAATAGCCGATGTTTCATGCATATCACACATCATATCATAGATTTTAGTTCATAAATTATAATACCAATTAATAACATGAAACTAAAACTGAAAACCTTAAAAAATATAATACTAAAATATATTATTAAAAGGAGTCCCTTTAGGCAAGGTTCCGAAGATAATGGCAGCGTTCCCCCTTTTTCCTTTCTTTATCATAGATCTATGGATATCGCATACTGTCCGATTCTCCAGATCTTTCTTGTCGCACACCTGCAAGATATGGAGTGGGCTACCGCCCGAGGTTTTCCCACGGAGCTATAACACGGCGTACTTTAAAAGAAGGGTAAAAAGGGTACTTAAAGGTAGGCAACGCACCAGTAATGCCCCGAGTGTTGCAAGTGTCCATAGGCGACGGTAACCACTTACCATCCAGGCGGGCCGTCTGCATGTTTGTCTATATGTCATTAAAAAACGTAGGAAGTAAAGCCGCAAAACTGGAATGGCTGGTCACGTCTGTCGCATGCCAGAAGAGCTGTGGGACAAAATCACCACTACGTGGCGCCCCGATACAGCGAGACGGCGTCGTGGCAGGGACATGGCAGGCAGGCATGGCAGGGGGCAGGGGATGGCGGGACGAACTCGACGCCTTTAGCAACTATTGGTCTACAATAGCGCAAGATCGCGAAGCCTAGAAGTCATGGGGGAGGCTTTGCCCAAAACTGGGACGACACCGGCTAACAGTAACAGTAGTATGTTGCAGGGATATGATAAAAACAGAGATTTGGTCAATTTCCTAAGTGATTTGATCAAGTCACGGAGGATGTTAAAATATGGGAAATAAGGATACCAGAGTTTTCGTAAATTCCTAGGGATATCACAAAATTACGGTACCTATAATCATGTATTGGAAGGACCACTTCTCCGTGCTCCGACTCGCTCTTACCCCTAGAGTATAAGTATTTAAAAAGCACGGAGCCATAATCTCGCGCTCCCGAGTGAAGTGGAGGTCGAGTGCGCAAGTGGAGCGAAGAGATGACAAAGCCAGAGTTCTGGCGAGAGCCTATTTATTAAAACTACGTCGTATCCCTATTAATTTCGTAAAATCTCTGGAATCTTCATTTCCCCGCGACACAGTATGTCTTACCAAATAAACCTTTAAAATACCATAGAAAAGTTGTTCTTCTCATTTAACGGTATCAATTCTGGATTTGTTCAAATCACTAGATGTTGCTCAGGGATTTTATAAAATCCGTGATTTGGTCAAATTTACTTAGGGAATGGACCAAATCTCTGTTTTAATCATATATACATCATATATACCCTGTGATATATACAGTGATAAAGACTGAATTAAACTAACCTACAACGAAATTAAAAAGTATATTTTAAGATATAAAACAGAATTTAGGTCACCGTCTGCGGGTAAGGTGCCCAAAAAGCTGGCGACGTTACCTCGTTTTAATATTTAAGATAGACACAATTAATAAGGTTGTCTGGAAGAGATCGCTTTCAGCGATAACTGCAATATCAACTTTTGCCACGATGGTTTTTTTATGCAAAATCTGTCATCCAGTGGCATCTATCTTATGTCTATATCTATACCTACCATTATAAAAATGGAACTGAGTCTGAGCCAATTCTATACATTGAAGATATTTTTGAAATACCAGGTGGGACCGACTATTATTATTAAAGGATCATCATCATCAGCCCATTACGTTCCCACTGCTGGGACACGGGTCTTCTCTCATAGAGAGAGAATGGGCTATAAACCACCACGGCTCCACCGGCTTGCCCAGTGCGGGTTGGTGGATGTCACATGTCCTTAACTTTTTGTGAAAAATTCTTGGACAAGCCGGTTTCCTCACGATGTTTTCCTTCACCGTTTTTTAGAGCGAGTGTTAAATCCGCACATAACTTAAGAAAGTCAGTGGTGCGGGGCCAGCGGGATTCGAACTCGGGTGCGTCGGATCGAAAGTCGCACGAGTTGCCACTGAGCCACATTCGCTCTATTAAAGGATACTGAACACAAATTCACTGTTTTTAGAATTTTTGTCTGTTTATTTGCTTGTTTGTTCGTATGTTTGTTATCTATATAGACTCGTAAATTGTTTGACGGATTTTCATGTTTTTCAGGGTTTGGTAGCATACGCTCAACATAGATTATAGAGTCTGTAACATGAACATTGGTTGGGTGATTACGAAAATACGAGTACAGCTTAACTTCTTCGTCGTACGCGAATACAGAGGAGGTTTTGCTAAAATAGTCTTGGAAAAAACTAATGGACTTCCTCTGTCGTCCACGCAGACGGAGTCACAGGAAAAAGCTAGTGTTGTTATAATCGTAAACAGGATGCATAAACTGTTGATAGGTCTAGTTAGAGCAAGAGAAGATTGTAGAAAGCGCGTTTCCGGGTGAGATAAATAGTTTATTACTTGTTGTTGGTTTGGAATTTGTTAGACCAGGGGAATTTTTCACTCGTGGTTGGTCTCTCGAATGCAGACCGTCTGGGTAGGTACTAGCAAAGAAAACTAACTATTACTTACGTAAAGAAGCGACACTCTCCCCCCCCCATTTGTCGTCACCCGCAACGTATGGGTAAAATTCTGGGTAATGCCGTGCTTGCGTGAGTGAGATTCAAATGTTTATTTTATATGTGCGATCAATTGATGTTATTTGAGGTTGTTGTGACCTTTTTGGATGACGACGACGACCTGCTTTACAGAGGTAGAGCAGGCCGGCTGACTATTTGACTTTGAAATATGGACGAAACGTGTATTGAAAAAAAAATGACTGCGGAGAATGGCTGATGACGGTGGTGCTGACCAGGACCTGACCTGACTGACGGAGGTCTGCCTCTCACTTTTTTCATTAAAATTTAATATATTGACATTAATATTAATATACCTAAAACAAAATGCTTCGTTATTGTTCTGTGTATGGATGCAAAGAAACCCCTTACACAAATAAGAATCGGAGATTTTTTGGTTTTTCGCGTCTCCCAGCCAAGCGATAGTAGGTGTGAAAGAAAAACACTTGGGTGGTATAGTTGTCCTTGTCGCGCTTTATTTGTATTAGCTCATCCCTATAATAATTACGCACACACACAAAACATGTGCGGACAGGCCGGTGCGCCAGTAGTAGTAGTAAACAGATAGCTCGGCGAATTTGTATGGAGTGTCGGGGTCTTACTAGGTACCACAGCTTTGCCAGTAATTCTGCCACCAAGCAGTAGCGTGCAAGCATTACTATGTTCCGCTTTGAAGGGTTGTAGCCAGCAAATTACTGGGTATATGAGACTTAATATCTAATGTCTCGGGGTGAGCGCAATGCAGTGCTACGCAGTACTTTTTATAATAGTAAAAGTTCTGACTGCACTCCTAAAAACCAACTCCGATCCTTACTTGTTTGTTAACGATTAGAAATCAATTTTATCAATAAAAAAATGATTAGTTTCAACCGACTTCAAAAAGGAGGAGGTTACCAATTCGACGGTATGTTTCCTTTTTATTTTTTATGTGTTTGTTACGCGATTACTCCGCCGATTATGAATTGATTCTGATGATTCTTTTTTGGTTTGGTAGGTCATACTTCAGAGGTGGTCCTATAGAAATTTATTCGAAATTGATTCAGCACTTTTCGAAAAAATAATAATAACGAAAAATATAAGTTTAGTCTTGAAGTCGGTTCTCGTTATATGTAAATTAATTTGTAAGAATGTTTAATCTGTAACTTATGACATCTAAATGGAATATTCTTACATTTTTATTATTTTTGACATTAATTTTGCACTGACTATATTGTATACCTACATGTATTGAACATTATCTAATCGATTTTGTAAATTCAGTATTCCATTTAAAATTAAAAAAAAATAAAAATTATTTATTTCATAATAGTACAAATTACAATTCGTTGCGACTCTAGCCACCAAACTAGGTGTTGACACACCTGTATCTTGGCAGTTAGCCATTATATGACAATTGATAAATGACTCACATTATTATTTAACAAAAAATATGTAATCACCTTAGTTATTTTATTTTATTATGAATTTTCATTTTACTATATAACTATGTAATATATGTAATTGGTTCTTGATTATACTCAAATAAAACAAAAACAAATAGTGGCCGATTTTCCCGTTTATATTGAAATAAATTATTTGAATTTAATTTGATATAACCAATAATTTACCAACATTTCTTCAAAGATGTGAGTAATTCCCCACGTGTCACGCGCCAGAAAAAATGAACTATTCTAAAATGTTATCGTTCGAGATTACTATTACAGAGATTACTATTGACTAGAACCACAGAACAGACTTTCGGATGATAATAAAATAGAATAAATACCTACAAACAACAACCGAACAAGTCTGAACCTACAAGTTGTTTTGCCCCACCGATTCGTGACCGGAGCCGGTTCGTGACAGGCTGCTTGCGAAATCTCGAATAGAAATAATATAACAAATTAATGAGTAGTACTGGCTTTACTGCATTAGAGGGTTTTTATGTAATTGAGTGACTCGACGAGTAAGTCGCTCACCTAGGCCCTAATTCATTATGACAACTTGGCGATTCCTTGCTTCGAGGTCACGTCGTTTCCTTCATTAATAAACGACATCTCCGAATTTCTGATATTCAAGGCATGCTAGGCGAAAATCTGAAGAATCGTCCCCGTAAGACGATATAAGAAGGATAGAAGAAATTTGGTTGCTCGAGCAGTTGGCTCGGTGGCCAAGTGGTTAAGGCGTCGGGACGGTATTTTGAAGACGCAGGTTCGATGCCTGCCCGAGCAATATAATTTTTTTTTTCCTAATAATTTAAAATCTTCAGACATCTGTGAAATTTATATTCTCTATTTATTTATTTATTTATTTATTTATTTATTTATTTGGACTATCAACAGAACTACATGATTAAATGCAAACAGTTTTGAACTTAAAATTAGGTATTACACATAGTTCTAATTACAGATAGCCTCATCGTGCTCCTTAGTATATGCATAAACATTTAGATCCGTCATTCATAGGTACAGATACATAAACCGAAGTAACCTTATGAAACAATTATTTAAAGGTACTTACCTTATATTATACATAAATTATTTATCTGCTACACTCACATTATATATATTATTTATTTATCTAAGCAACATATATGAAAATAAAGTTACATAAATTATAAATATATAATATGACGCGTCATAGAGAATCATATATATATCAACGTGATTTCGAAGCAAGGGATCGCCAAGTTGTCATAGTGAATTGGGGCCCTGGTTAACAACAGAACTGGTAAAGAACTTTGAGTATTTGAACTGACTTCTTTGTGTGGTTCATGATTGGTTCAGATTATTATCTTAAACAGCCCATCAGAAGCTAAGTACCACCACTTTGCCAGTATTCTGCCACCAAGCAGTAGTGCGCAAGCATTACTGTGTTCCGGTTTGAAGGACATTGTAGCCAGCGTAATTACTGGACATGTGAGACTTACTATCTGATGTCTCGGGGTGATGAGCGCAATGCAGACACAGTGCTTTTTATGGTATTAAGTTTTGTGTGGCACTGCCATTGTTATGGGCAGGCGTGACGCTTACCATCAGGCGAACGACATGCTCGTCTCATCACTCAGTTCCATTAAAAAAATACTTGATCTTCACACAGGGTGACATCAAATGCTAAAATTAAAATCATGCATGCTTATAACCTGTTTTTGTTTGAGACTCGAGACTGGTTAGTCGGATCAAAGGTGAATCAGTTTTTGGCAATAAATACACAAAAACAAAGATAATATGGCGAAGAGATATTGCGAAGATGTTTTAGCACAAAAAATATCTACAGGTTTTTGCAATTCTATAGCAAATTCTAAAACTCATTAAGCTTAAATCGCAGAATCACCAGAAGTATTTTGAAAAAAACCTTTCATACTTAACTGGCAAAGCAGTGGTACCTTCCCAAACGGCATTCCGCATACGAGAGGCCTACCGCGAGTAAACTAATTGTTTCTATTTTCAAAAGTCTGTCAGAGCGCCTAATCGATGCGACGCGTGACCAAAATGCTGGGACTTCTTTGGCTCAAAGCATTACGCGAATCGCCAAGCTTAAGTGGAGATGGGCGGGACATGTGGCTAGGCGGGACGAACGACGGAAGGTGAACCAAGGCAGTGACCGAATGGTGGTCAACAGAAGGTTACCGATCTAGGGGCAGACCATCAGCCAGATAGATCGACGACGTGGCCAGGGTTGTTGGGAAGATGTGGCTTACAAAGGCACAAGACCGGAAGGGGTGGCGTGAAAGAGAGGACCCCTATACTCAACAGTGGGATAAGAAAGGATGAAAAAGAAGAAGAAATAGATCAGTATTGCAATTCAACGGGGCAATACTGCCAGCGTCTTGGGTTCGCTGCCAACTGGTAGGGGGCTGGAGCGTTAGGTTGTCCTATTGCTTTTCCTTGTAAGTAGTTAGTTTAGATTAGGTAACTCTTTATTGTTACACCACCAGAAATCATAATAATAGGTCGTCTTATCGCTCAAAGCGATCTCTTCCAGACAACCTTTGCATGGAGGTCCTCTCCATGCAAAGGTTGTCTGGAAGAGATCGATCGATCGATCGATTAGAGAAGAGACGGGGGTGTCAACATAAATGTAGTCAGTTTAATTTTAGTAAGTAGAGCGTAGAATTGCTTACAGTCAGAAAAAATAAAATATGCAAGTAAAATAACTTAAAATTAAAAATTTCAAAAGCCCCGTCATTATAAAAACATATATCGGAACCACCGCTAGAAAACCTGCTTTAAAAATTAAAAAATTCCGCATTCAAATTGGTTCACACGTTTAAGAGCTACGGCTACAGACAGACACACATACAGACAGACATAGTGGTCAAATTTATAACACCCCTCCTTTTTGCGGGTCGTTTGACCACAACCTCACCTATAGATCAGCGGGTCCCTAGGGTTCCGTGAACGAGTCATTGGGTTTCCGAGAATTGCCGACGCTGGCCGGCATTTTTATCGATATCAAAAACAAGCGCAAAAGTGCTGAATCAGTTTCGATAAAATTTATATGGGACCATCTCTCAAGGATGACCTACCAAAAACAGAATCATCAATATCAATTCATGATTGGCGGAGTAATCGCGACAAACATACAAAAAAAAACATACAGTCGAATTGAGAACCTCCTCCTTTTTTGAAGTCGGTTAAAAATATGAGCAGGGGTTTCGCCAAAATTAGGAAAAATAATTAGGGTTCCATTGCTAAAAATTTGGGAACCGCTGCTATAGATAAGCGATGAAGCGGTCAAAGATGTAGCTGGTTTGATGCGTGGATACGCCTAGAAGAACTACCTAGAAGAAAACCTATGTACCTACACTATTTTCGAACTTTCCCGAACCATAGCTATTGGAAAACTACTATTACTAAGAGTTCCATTCCGTAGCTGTCCGCATTAGATAGAAACGAAGCGCGGGCAGGAAGGAAGCTATCCATTAATTGAATGAATAGATTCTAGAAGCATCCCTTTGATGTGTTGGAACATGCGCTATGTAGGGATCAAATTAAGATGCATTGTCCGTCCTTGTCGGTACCACAGCTTTGTCAGTTATTCTGCCACCAAGCAGTAGTGCGCAAGCATTCCTTCCGACGCACCCAAGTTCAAAAAGTCAGTGGTGGCTGGTCCGCCACCACTGACTCTCTTAAATTATGTGCAGATTTCACAACTAGAAACGTTGCAGGAAAACCGTAAATAAACCGGTATTTCAAAGAATTAATCACAAAAATTCAAGGACATGTGACATCCACCAACACGCACTGGGTCAGCGTTATAGAATACGACCCATAAGTCAAATGTCATTATTAAAATATAGGCACAAGAAATGAACTTTTATACGTCATATACAAATAGGTATTAAAAAAAATTGCGTAATTTCTCTCCCTGCACGGTAGTCTGGAAGAGATCGCTTTAAGTGATAGGACCGCCATTTGCTACACTTTTATTACGTTGTTTTTATTATTAATAATTTTATGTGTTTCAATAAAGAGTTATTTCATCAATTAAATTACGTTAAAATATAATGACTGAAAAGAAAGGTCAGCATGTCTACCCATTTCTTTCCCATACTCAAACTGAAGTCTGAGTGCAGAAAAGAAATGCGAAAACTGACTCTACCAGTGCTTCGGAAATACGCCCGCTAGAGAAGATAGCACCAAAAACCTCTGCGGAAATGTCTCTTTTATTTCAAACTTTTACATTTTGTATACTCTCTTTATGAGAGAAGGTCCGTGTCCAAGCAGTGGGAACGTGGACTGATAAATGATAAGGTACCAAATCAATAAGACCCTTGGACCTAGGCCATTTATAAATAGACCGAAGATCAGAAATGTTATCGCAGGGCTAAAGTCAAGGACGTAGAAGAATACTGAACTGTAGTCATTGATAGTGAATGGGATATTGCGCAGGAGGGTTTCACCCTCTCCTGGAGATAGCTTACTCGTGGTTGGTCTCTCGTATGCGGGAGGCCGTCTGAGTAGGTACCATAGCTTTGTCCACTCTACCTCTCTCTACTTTCTCTTTCTTTCTTTTTTTTCTTTCTCTCTCTACTTTTACTCTACCGCCAGGCAGTAGTGCGCAAGCATTACTGTGTTCCAGTTTGAAGGGCATATAAAGCTACAAGCTGCTGGCTACAGCCAGCGAAATTACTGGGCATATAAAGACGTAATATCTGATGTTTTGACGTTCATAAGTGCGTCTCTGATGCCAAAATGATTAAAGAGATTTTGATTTTGATGTCTCGGGGTGAAGAGCGCAGTGCAGTGCTACGCAGTGATTTTTATGGTATTAAAAGGTCTGGGTGGCACTGCAATTGTAATGGGCAGGCGTGGCGCTTAATATCAGGCGAACGACATGCTCATTTCATAACTCAGTTCCATAAAAAAAGCGATTTCAGCCTCTGTGGTGTAGTGGTTGGGCAGATTGGTTCAAATCTCATACACCACCGAGGTTGCGGGTTCGATTCCCGCGACGGGACAAATGTTTGTGCACATAAAAAAAGCGCAAGTATGTTTTGTGTCTGGGTGTTGTGGAACCATGATCCTCGTAGTTCCTGGTTCCCTAGATACAGGGAAACCTAGTTAGGGGCCAGGATAATAAGTATGTGATCGTTATTATGTTGACTTTGCTCTCTCTACTACTGAGCCATTGGAGTTTGTTGCTTGTATATTGTTGTTGTAGCTTAAGTATGTTGTTAGAATACATACCTACGTTCTTATATCTGGTGCACACTATTGTCTCTTTATATCATACGGTTGTCTGGAAGAGATCGCTGTTTAGCGATAAGACCGCATATTGTGCTTATCATAAGAATGTATGTTCAAAATGTATTCAGTGCAATAAAGTGTATTCTATTCTATTCTTGTAGGTAAAATCAAATATAGGAAACGGGGTAATAGGTAACCTTTAATTTTTTGTTAGTTTCTGATATTTCGTTATAGGTGCAACGTCACTCACGAGGTAACTGGATATGGGCAACTCAACAATGGAATTTCACAGTTAAGTAGGTAATTTCTATTAGTAAGCAATTCGTCAATAAGGTAGGCGAATAGATTCAGCTTACCTAAGCAGATTCCTATAAAGGAGTTTACCTAACTCTTATCAACCTGTACCTACTTCTAAGTACTCTGTATGATGTCGATGGGTCAACGACATTCAAAGGTTGTCATGTACCTCATCATTAGCCCACCACGTTCCCACTGCTGGGACACGGGCCTTCTCTCATAGAGAGAGTACGGGCCATAATCCACCTCACTGGCCCAGTGCGGGTTGGTGGATGTCACATGTCATTGAATGTTTGTGATAAATTCTTAGACATTCCGGTTTCCTCGCGATGTTTTCCTTCACCGTTTTTAGAGCCAGTGTTTAATCCGCACAAAACATAAGAAAGTCAGTGGTGCGGGGCCGGCGGGATTCGAACTCGGGTGCGTGGGATTGAAAGCCGCAGGTTCTCCCACTGACCTACACTCGCTCAATCATGTACCTATCAGAGATATTTTACTACTCATCTCTGAGTCCCACTATGTAGTTATAGGTAGTATGTATATGTACCTACCACATAACAAAAAACCTCGTTTCTTAATTAAAATTAATTATGTATTTATTCTGGGAAAACCGCGAAAATAATACGCTGTAACAAGGTAGGTATAACATTTTAAGATGTTTTTTTATGAAGCAACATTTTTAAGACCTATTGTAATGTCACATACCAAGATATCAAACTTTTTATGCAATCCTTTTTAGCCCACTCTACTCTACAAAGTAGAGTTAACAATTTTTTTATGTAACTGAATGACGAGACGAGCTGGTCGTTTGCCTGATGGTAAGCAATACGCCAGCCCATAACAATAACAGCACCACCCAGAACTTTGTTTTGCAAAATCCTGCGTGGCGCTGCACTGCGCATATTTGCCAAATAAAGATTATTTTCGTAAATAAAGTGTATACTTTATATACCAAAAAATATATAAAAATGCACAAGAAAACAATCGCCAACATAGTAAACAGGTGGAACAAAACAAAATATAAACTAATATATATATTATGTAGGAAGCTGTGTCTAAAATCCGTGAAAAATTATTTAAAATATAGCGGTCAAACGTAAATCTCTATTCAATAAAAATATATAATAATACAATTTATAACAAAAAAAGCCGACTTCAATGTCCAAGGTCAAATATCTATGAAATTTATACGGACCAAGTTGAAGCTATACTGAATCCAAGAATTTTTCAAATCAGTTCATAAATGACGGAGTTCCGAAGTAACAAACATAAAAAACAATCGAATTGAGAACCTCCTCCTTTTTTTAAGTTAGTTAAAAATAAAAAATATCATAATAATAATGCACTTAGAGACAGTCGCCGATAAGTGTTGCCCACTTCATTATTAATTAAATAAAATGCATCAAATGGCATCTACCTACGTGTTAGATAAAATGATGTTCTATGTTCTATACTCTTTAGATCTTAAACCCTGCAAGCCTTTTAAAGAATCAGGTGTGAACCCGTAAGAAAGAGCTACAATAATAAAAATATAATCATTTAAAATAAAAACCTAAAAATATATAATTTAAATGTTATGCAATGCAAAAGTTCGACGAGTCAAGTTTCCGACAGTCGAATTTTTAGACATGCAAAAGCCTTGCCTGCCTAGTTTTCGTCATCGAATGCTAAAGGGCTTTAGCTTAGCCCCCTCCATTTCAAGCCATAGATCGGTGATAGAAAGTCATAGGTACTTACTTAAAGAGCACAAATCCGTAATCACATCCATAGTCTTATAACCAATGGAAATGTTTTTATTTTCACTCTAAATGGTTTTTTCCATCTGTCACCCATTTCTTAATTATTTTTCTATATCACAGTACACGGCAGAAACGTTTTGATACATTATAGCTCTTGAACAATAATGAGTGTCACTGATTGCACATTTTTTCCGTATTTATAAGCACTATCAGGGTTTCGTTTCATTCACCCGTTGCTGTCTCATATGTCGTATGAGACTAAACAAAACACTGCATTTGTCAAACAATTTGCACTCCCACTTGTAGTTCGTTTTAACCTACGGCTGTATTTTGTTATTTAGACGAAAGTTTGTCCTTTTTTCGTATATAATCACGAAAATAAAAAAGCACCTCTCGCTCCGAGCGAAACACGACACAAAAACACAGAGACGTCACTGAACTAAACAGGTTGTGTTTTTTTTCTCTCACGACAGGTCGTTCTATCGATCTGGAGGACGTGGTTCGCGTGTTTCTCGCTAGATGGCGCTGAGATCAAACATTGTAGCAAAACGTAATTAAATTCTAGTGGCTGATTATTTTACGCGTGAAACTAACCGTGTAGAATTTTATTGGCATTGTGAATTTTTGTATAGATTGAATTTTATGTTGATTACAAGCGGTTGATAGCAACAGAATCGTGCTTCTGCGTTTCCCACGAAAACTGGGTTACAAGATTTTCTCATGTTTCTTGAATGCTACCCATCATAGTAATACCTAGGTACTTTATCCCATACTTTATTGTAATGGTACTCTGTTGTATCGAACTCTAACGTATCGTACATAGGAAATCTATCGTAATGGTAGAGTACCATTGTATCGTACTTAATCGTATCGTAAATGGAACTCTGTTGTATCTTACTCTATCGTTTCGTACATAGGTACTCTGTCGTAATGGTAGAGTACCATAGTATCGTACTTCATCGTATCCTAAATAGGTACTCTATCGTAAATGGAACTCTGTTGTTTCGTATTCTATCATATCGTACCTACTATATCGTAATGATAGGTAGGTATCTATCTAAACAACCTTTCGCTCTGCGGTTTTTAAATACATTATTTCAGTATTCCATGAAAATTCTGCAGTATTTGGATAAAAAAAAATCCATTAATAGTGTTTATCTCTACAATTAAGGTATACCTACACAAGATTGATATATGCCTATATACAGGATATTTTTTGTGCTATTGAGTGATGACACGGGCAAGTCGTTCGCCTGACGGTAAGCAACGCGCCTGCCCATAAAGTTGTAGCACTAGCCATAACATTGCCTGCAAAATCGTTCGCGACACTGAATTCGTCACCCTCAGAGAATAGCGCTTAAGTCTCCTAATGCCCTTCAAACCGAAACATTGCTTGCGCACTACTGCTTGGTGGCAGAATAACTGGCGAAGTGGTGGTACCAACCCCGACGGCCTGCCACCTACTAAAAACAGTTTAAAATGCTAACCAGAAGTATCTCCGACTATGCTTCATCATCTGCCCATTACGTTCCCACAGCTGGGACTCAGGCCTTCCCTCGTAGAGAGAGTGTGAGAGCCATAATTCACCACGCTGGCCCAGTGCGGGTTGGTGGATGTCACATGTCTTTGAATTTTTGTGATAAATTCTTGGACATGCAGGTTTCCTCACGATGTTTTCTTTCACCGTTTTTAGAGCGAGTTAACACTCGTTTGAATTAACAATCCGCACCAAACTTAAGAAAGTCTGTGGTGCGGGGCCAGTGGGATTCGAACTCGGGTGCGTCGGATCGTAAGTCGCACGTGTTCCCACTGAGCCACACGTGCTCTCCGACTATGCTTATTTCTATGATTATGCTTAGTTATTGAAATTAAAACTATAACGTTTTAGAAAATTCTGTGTTCCGGTTTGAAGGGCATTGTAGCCAGCGAAATTACTGGGCATTATGAGACTTAATATGTCTCGGGGTGATGAGCGCAATGCAGTGCTAAGCACTACTTTTTATGGTATTAAATGTTCTGGGTGGCACTGCAACTACTTACTACTACTTAAAAAAATAAAAAGATTATCGTAGATCAATTACTATTGATCCATAATATTAGTTATTTATCTAATAAGTTATATATATTATTATTTGTATATAACTAACTTATTCATGAATTATATATTATAAATACCTACCAAAATACTGTTACATATACATAGTACAATTATATGTTCACAGGTATTAGTGATTGATTCTTCATATGTCACAGTATACCTCATCACTAACTCGGCGTTTAAACGCTCTCGTGCGATCAGCGTAGGAGCACAGAATACGTAATAGTACAAAAAGCGCTCGGCGCGACGTTTTTAAAAGCGCCCGTGCGAACGAGGGCTTACAAAATAACAATTATAAAATAATATAAATAAATAACCCCAACGATGACGTACATAATATATCTTTGCTTTCCATCAGGCGAGATGTCTTCAAACGTATGCCCATTTACCAATAAAAAAATATAGGTACATATCTTGGGGCAGTTTTTACAGGCAGGGCCTGATTTCCCTTACCTCCCCTAAACTTTTGACATATCACATGCATGCACGGTTGTTAGGTTGCCCCTAGCAACGAAACTGTAAACAAAGTTCACAAAGAAATTTTGAGTTTCGCCGAAGCCCGCTCCGAGTGTAATATATTCAGTGTAAATTATATTAAAGACACAGGTAAATATCATTAATTATAATACATTACCATAAACATAAATTAGTTACGTTTAATATTTATCTGGTTACTTAGGTTATTCATTTTGTAGTAAAGACGTGTAGCGCGGTTATAAACCAAACGTTTTTTTTAATAACTAGCATACGCCGGCGATTTCGTTCGCGCTGATATATTAAAATATAGCCTATGTTAATCAGGGATAGTGTATTTTTTATTGGAAATTGGCTTGCGCTTGACCACTATGTCACCTGATGGTAAGCGACGATGCGGTCGACGATCTAGCACGCTTACCAAGATAGTATCTGTTCACTTGAGACTTGAAGATTCCTAGATTGTAGCTATCGGGAAAGACTGACTCTGGCAGGGAGTTCCACGCGTTAGCAGTGCGCATAATAAAAGCGAAGCGCTTAGTGCGCGCATGAGGAATGTCCACCATGAAACGGAGACGTGTTGCCTTACGTCTTGTAGTCCGATTATGAAACGGGGATGGGGGAATTAGTTGGTGCAATTCCGACGCACACTCTCCGAAATGCATCCGATAAAAGACCGATAGACTGGCAACTCTGCGTCGATGTTCAAGACTGTGGAGTCTTAACTCGAATAGTGCGTCATCAACAATGAGTCTCTTCGCTTCTCGATTGGAGTGTAGCTTTCTATCAGTGAAAGAATTATCAAAATCGGATCAGTAGTTTCAGAGGTCCCTTACAAACATACCTACTTACATACATAAAATATTACCTCTATAATATTAATATAGATCATCATCATCAGCCTACCCATCACGTTTCCACTGCTGGGACACGAGCCTTCTCTCATAGAGAGAGTATGGGCCATAATCCACCACGCGGGCCCAGTGCGGGTTGATGGATGTCACATATCCTTGAATTTTTGTGATTAATTCTTGGACATGCCGGTTTCCTCACGAGGTTTTCCTTCACCGTTTTAAGAGCGAGTGTTAAATCCGCACATAACTTAAGAAAGTCAGTGTCAGTATAGATAGGTAGGTATCTATTCTTATCAAACTTAAAAGATTTTACCGGGACGTTCACCTTCGTTTTGCAACATCAAAATTTATTTATTTTTTCTTGTATTTTGAGTACCTACTTTGTTTTTAGTTCATTGACCCCGTAGAGGTTTTGTGAAAAAGTGCGGCAAAGCCGGGCGTTGCCCTCAGAATCATAGCAGGCCTAGCGCACTCCGCACTGTAGGTACGAAGCTACAAGTAGGTACATAGTAGGTAAGCTATAGCCGGACACCGGCGGCGGGTCGCGCGTCGTTACACGTGCCGCGTCAGAAGAGATAAGAGCTATGCGATTGAAAGAGGCGCTCTGTAGGTCAATATGACTATAGAGTCGATTAAGCCCGTATAGTTTATTTTTTTGAGAAATTATATTTATTATCTTCTTAATTTTTTTTCGCCAAAATTCAACCAATGTTTCATTAGAACAAAACTCTCTCACTGCAAGGGAAAAGGTTTTTGAACGACCCTCAAATTTTGCCACAACCTGTACCACCGCTTTGCCAGTTATTCAGCCGCCAAGCAGTAGTGCGCAAGCATTACTGTAATCCGGTTTAAAGGGCATTGTAGTTAAATTACTAGTTATATGAGAGTCTCAGGGTGACGAGCGCAGTGCAGCGCCGCGCAGGATTTTGCAAAACAAAGTTCTGAGTGGTGCTGTTATTGTTACGCGCTAGCGTATTGCAATCATCTGGCAAACGACCAGCTCGTCTCGTCACTCAGTTACATAAAAAAACATCGTCATGTAATTAGTGCAACATTTTTTTTATGGAAAGTTTGTTATATCCTGAAACTAAGAAGTACCTATTGAACCGCCTTGTCTAGTACCTAGTACGTATTGTTTACTAAGAAAAAATCGATATGTCATTCACCCGTTAACTTTCGCCCTTGAACTTTTGTATTCTTCCTACTATACCTACCTACTCCGTTCAACCATTTATTTAACTTTTGACATATGCACGCCTATGTAGTTCCGTAATTATTGAAGTGTTTAACCATAGTGAAAAATTGCAATACTTCGTGGGCACTGCTTTTTTTACAATAGTGACGAGACGTGCTAACTTTATATATAAAATTCTCGTGTCACAATGTTAGTTACCTTACTCCTCCGAAACGGCTTTACTGATTTTTACCAAATTTTATATGCATATTCAGTAAGTCTGAGAATCGGCTACTATTTTTTTTTTCTAAGTGTTTTTTTTTAATTTATATGGCAAAACAACGTTTGCCGGGTCAGTTCGTTATCTTCTATATTTTTTGAGCCCATACACTTATAACCTAAATTATTAAGGTGATTTTTACATAACAAAATATAAAGGGTTTATTTATGAGGATGGACGGATGTTTTACTTAATCACGCAAAAACTACTGCACGGATTTTGTTGTCAAAGTCAAAGTCAAATTTCATTTATTATATAGGCAAAAATGCACTTTTAAACGTCATAAACATATAATACAAATCTAATTAAAATTATGTTAAAAATTGTAACTTAACATGACTTTGAAATAAGAGTAAGAATGTCTACTCATTTCTTTCCCATTCCACTTCATACCTCATTTTCGTCACGTCAATCAATTACATAAAATAAAAACACAGAATACTCAATAGTACCAAGGCCCATACTCAAATTGAAGTCCAGGCCCAGCTCCCGTACCCATATCTCCCTCAAGCGCCAATCGTATATCGTGTTGAGATCAGATTAAGGTGTAGATTCACTGCGACAATATCTTATGATGCCATATATTGTCCCATTAAGTTTGTCTCAACTTGTTGTTATCGTATTTTGGTTTAAATGAATGAGATTAATTCGTTGTCTTGTCTGAATCGACAATAACTAGACTGTATCTCATTACTGGCAGTGAAGCTGTACCTTAATCCGAGCTCAAAACGATATACGATTGGCGCTTGAGGGACATATGGGTAGGGGGGCAAAAAAGAAATGCGAAAACTGTAGATAACAAACATACATACAAACAATCAAGCAGACAGAAATTCTAGAACCCATAGATTCGTGTTCAGTACCCTCTAAATATTCGATCCCAGTTAGTTTTTCAAAAACTTCAATGTACAGCATTGGCTCAGTTTCAATTTTTAATAGTGTAGATTTCAAATACGTTTTTTTTCTGATCAGAATTACTCTTCCAGCATATATTATTCCAGCAGGCGCTAGAAACCGTCCAAAATGCCGGAGTTAGTGGAGCAGATGTTCTGCTCCCAGCAGATAGTGGTGCCTCCCAAGTTTCCCTACATACTGAAGCGTTACTGTAAAGGTAAGAAAATACGTTTTTATTTCTCTGGCTTGTAAAGTACGTCATTAATACTGTGTAAAAAGGGGCTAAAATGGCACTTTTTAACTCCGATTTTTTTATAATTAGGATAAAAAATTAATTACTCGTGCAGCAATCACCCGATTTTAGTGTCCAGGATTGAACCTGCGTCTTCGGAATACAGTCCCCAAGCCAACTGCGCCACTGCGCCACCGAGCCAACTGCTCGAGCAACCAAATTTCTTCTATCCTCTTACTGTACTATACCGTATTACCGGGGGATTATTTGAAAATATTAAGATTCTCGCCTAGATTAGATTAGATAACGCTTTTTGTCACACAACAACATGAAATAATTACAAAACTTCTTATCGCTCATAGCGATCTCTTCCAGACAACCTTCGGATGGAGAGAACTCTAAGAAACGATAAGTAAGTATGACTAATGTAAGGGACGGTGGTGTTGTTTATAAAACCAAATAGTAATATCATGTAAATACTAAATATTCATAATAATATATAAGTAAATGTAATATAGCATAGAATTAATTAAATTGAAATAACTATTTAAACTTAGAAAATTATTAAAACACTAAAAAGAAACAAATATGGCCACACATATAATATCTAGGTATATTCATCGCGGCATATTCGAATAAAAAAATAAAATAACAAAGGCGCGTAAGTTAAATAATTTTTTTAACAATTATTAAATAAACAGTATTATCCTCATTTTCAATAATCTAAGTAAGTACATCAGTGCTCAAGCCACACGCCACACGCATGCATGCAACATTTGTTATCTACGCCCACATTATCTACGCCTCTTTTACACTTTCCTCTTTTGCCAACTGGCACATAAGAAACATAATATTGTAAAAACAAACACAAAAGTTTAAAAAAAAATATCCCTCAGTTTCTTGGCGTGTCTTCTAACTAAGTACCTAGTTGTTCTTTTTTCCGATACGGTGGTAGAGTCATTGTAATAATTGACGTTCATAAGTGCGTCTGTGATGCCAAAACTTAAGGAATTTGAATTTGAAATTGAACAAATTTCAATTTCAAATTCATTCCGAGCGTAAAGTGGCATATATATTCACAGACTAGTAAGAGATACTATAGATACGTGTGGTTTTTTTATGTACCTGATTGACGAGACGAAATGGTCGTTTGCCTGATGGTAAGCAATACGCCAGCCCATAACAATAACAGCAACACCTAGAGCTTTGTTTTGCAAAATCCTGCGCGGCGCTGCACTGCGCTTGTTACCCTGAGACAATTAGCTGTTGAGTCTCATATTGCCCAGTAATTTCGCTGACTACAATGCCCTTCAAACCGGCACACAGTAATGCTCAGGTTCATGTGGTTAGTAATGGTTTAGGTGTTCGCTCTAAATCTAAATCATATTTTTTGTTCAAAGTTCTTTATATCAGTTTTGTCGTCACAGACGCACTTACGAACGTCAATTATTACAATGAATGTATCACCGTATTGGAAAAAGAACCACTACTCAGAAGATACGGCAAGAAACTGAGGGGCATATTTTTTAGAACTTTTGTTACAATATTTTATGTTTGCTTTTGACAATATTATGTTTCTTATGTGCCAGTTGGCTACTTGGTAGAAGCGGAATGTTCCATGCATCTTTGTCTTCTATACCTAATTACTAACTATATAGTATGCTTTTTTCATTAGAATATTTTTCACACGCAATTTGAATCTACTTTCTGTGAGCTCCGTTATACATTTCGGAATTTTATTGTAAAAACGTACACAATTGCCCATGAAGGTCTTGAGGACGTGACGAGAGAGAATGACTACAAGTACAAGTAAACATTTTATAAAAAAAACACTTCTTTTTGAAGTCCAATGTCAAATATCGATGAAATTTATATGGGACCACTTCGTAGCTATACTAAGCCCAACGCAAAAAAATCCAAAACGGTTCATAAATGACGGAGTTCTGAGGATTTAAACATAAAAATAAAATAAAAAAGTAAAAAAAACATGCAGTAGAATAGAGAACCTCCTCCTTTTTTTGAAGTCGGTTAAAAAATCTTACCCTGACTCGGGGTCGACACCCGTCCTTGACAGGTCCATTTATTAAGGTGTAAAATAAAAATGGTCTTATCGCTATTCGTTATCGTGAACTAGGTTTTGAAGGTGAAAGTTCAAGGAAAAGTTCGTTTCCTATGGCCAGGCGTGTAATCATAAGTTTTTTACTGGGTAATTAAATAATTGGTTAAAATAGGGTATAAATAATCGGTCTGAAAATTCCGACACTCGGATTAGACACACAAGATGAAAGAATAAGAGTATTCATTGGTATGCTGATTCTTATTATATTTATATGGTGTAGGTCCGTTGTCCCCGTAAGCCGTGTCCCCTTTGAACGGGGACAGGGGTACTCTAATAAAATATTTAAAAATACGCCTTGTTGTCCCCTTACTCTGTTTCCGTTGATATAGTAAAATAAACTTTATATGGATTTGTCCCCGTTCAAAGGGGAACGGGGACAGGGGTACTCTAATAAAATATTTAAAAATACGCCTTGTTGTCCCCTTACTCTGTTTCCGTTGATATAGTAAAATAAACTTTATATGGATGTTGTAGCGAAGTGATCTGGGAGTTGAAGAAATGAGGAACACCACGTAGATCCTTTCTTCAATAGTTTTAATGATGATTTACAATTGCGAAGTACAAAAGTGCAACGAAATTACAAGATGCAAGTAACGCCTACAGTACATTCTTATATGACGTGCTCAAGAAGCGCTGTGATTGGCTGCCGATGACGTGTGGCTTGTATAAAAAATAAAAAACCACCGTAGCTCAATTGGACAGGGCGCTTCCCGCGCTGAGGGAAGATTTAGATGCGGGTTCAAGTCCCAGCCGGTGGTAGTATTTTTATTTTCCGAAAAACCTTGTTTACTTATTAAGATCTTCTTTTTCTCTTTCTTTCTCTTCTACTCAAACTTACTGTCTCTTTCTTTACAGCGGCTATCAAGACCCAGCCATATGACCTTCTGCGATGGTCGTATGAGTACTTCAAGGCATTAGCGCAGCACCGCCCGCCTCCTGTCAAACTTCGGCTGGAGTATCCTGTCTACAGTACTGAGGGAGGGCTCACTAGGGGCTGCTTGAAGGTGCTCGCTCAACAGGTGAGATTTTTTAGTCGAACTAGCCGATAGCCTTAGTATTCTGTGCCGATAGTCGATGCCCACGAGTCTGTATAGAAATTGGTTTATTTATAGTTGTTCCTCATCGGAGTGGTCGTTTTTTCGGGATGAAAACTATCCTATGTCCTTTTCCAGGACCTGAAGTACCTACATACCAAATTTCTGTAGTATTTACGTGAGTAACAAACATCCATCCATCCACACACCAGGGCCCTTCACTTCTCTTCGTCCATTCAATATGACCACTTAGCGATTCCTTGCTTCGAAATCACGTCGATTCCTTAATTAATAAACGACATCTCTATGACGCATTTATATAACAAAAGAGAAACAAAAAAGAACAACAGGGCAGAACAGAACAGAACAGAACAGAACAGAATAGAATAGAATAAAATATACTTTATTGTTCACTGTGTACAAAAAATGGTCTTAAATATAATGTATAAATGAATATCAACAGCTGTGTCCTTTTCGTTCATAATTGAACATGTCTCTAAAACACAAAACAAACGAGAAATAAAAGTTAAATATTAATTAGGGTGAGAAAAATTCACATAGGTTTTTAAACTATACCTAAATATTATTGCCACTTTAAACCTTTAATTCTACTGGCAAATGGTTGTAGACTTTAATGGCATTTATGAACGAACTCTTATTGTACATGGTATTTACCTAAGGAATACACATATTAAATCTATGTTTGCTACGTAAGTTACTAGCACAACTAGAATGTTTGTTGAAATAACATTCTTCATTATTCTTTACAAATATACATAACTCCAATATATATATATATATACTCCAATATATATTCATATATATGATTCTTTATGACGCGTCATATAGAATACAAATTTCGCAGATGTCGTTTATTAATTAAGGAATCGACATCGACGTGATTTCGAAGCAAGGAATCGCTAAGTGGTCATAGTGAATTAGGGCCCTGAAAACACATCCTATAGCCACAGTTCTAGCACATCGCCACCCAGAACTTTGTTTTAAAAGGTTTCTCGGCACTGTACTGCGTTCTTCAACCTGAGACCTGCGTTGCTCTTAAATCTCATCCCAGTCATCATCATCAGCCCATTACGTTCCCACTGCTGGGACGCGGGCCTTCCTCGTAGAGAGAGTATGGGCCATAATCCACAACGCTGGCCCAGTGCGATTTGGTGGAAGTCACATTTCCTTGAATTTTTGTGATTAATTCTTGGACATGCCGGTTTCCTCACGATGTTTTCCTTCACCGTGTTTAGAGCGAGTGTTAATTCCGCACATAACTTAAGAAAATCAGTGGTGCGGGGCCAACGGGATTCGAACTCGGGTGCGTTGGATTGAAAGGCGCACGTGTTCCCACTGAGCCACACTCGCTTCATCCCAGTAATTACACTTTAATAATTAAAATAAAAAATATTTTTACTTCTTAATTTCTAAATTTCAGTTGTCATTTTTTAATTTGTAATAGTGATTTTCAACACTTAATATCTAATTTTTAATTAAGCATGTTGTAAGTTTTGTTTTTGTAATTAATTTTAAGGAATAAATGGGCTTTAATAATAATAATTAAAATTAAATTTGAGAAATGGTGCCCCCCAGACGTCCTACAGCCTCATCCATTAACGATTTCTTCTCCAGCTGTCCCCCATGATCGACATTCCTCTACCGACCCTCAAGGCCGCTTGGGGCGCATTCTGCTTGGACTACTGTGAGCTGGTGCGAGTGCTGTGCCTCTGTGAGGTGTTCCTGAGGGCGGAGACAGTCCCGTTCTTGCATTTTATTGCGGTGGCTGGCGGGCTGCTTACTAAGGTGACGTAATTTACTATTATACAACCTACACTAATTTCACACTAGTTTAGTTAGTTTAGAAAGAAAGAGAGAAAGAAGGAAAGAAAGAAAAAGAGAAAGAAAGGAAGCAAGAAAGAGATTAAGAAAGGATGAAAGAAAGAGGGAAAGAAAAAAGAAAGAAAGAAAAATATACTTATTGCCAAGCTGTATAAATAGAATTTAGAGTATCAGTATTTATAAGCACAATAACTGCAGCAATAGGGGTAGGCTCATCAGCACTGAGCTGCGTAAGCCCAACAGCTCACGCAAGGCTGATTTTCAGCATACACATTTATTCGACAGATGTTCATCGATGTTGAGTTTATTTTAGCTTAGTTTAGTTAACAGACTTCAATAAAAGGAGGAGATTCTCAATTCGATCGTATTTTTTATTTTTAAGGTTTGTTACATCAGAACTCCGTCATTTGTAAACCGATTTGGAAAATTATTTTTGCGTGAGGTTCAGTATAGCTACGAAGTGGTCCCATATACATTTCATCGATATTTGACCTTGGACTTCGAAGATACATTGAAGTCGGTTTTTTTGGCAAAATGTATATTTGTTTGGTTTGGTTCGGTTCAAACATATGTGGTGGATGACTTTTGAGCCAACCTCCCAACCACTACACCACAGAGGCTGACGCTAAAGGATCTCTCTCCTTACAGACTCTAACCCACACCATGATCCTCCTCTGCGAGTCTTTGACCAAGGAACCTGACGGAGGGTCCGCCGCCATTCCTATAAAGGACTTCTTCAAAATGTATAAGTTCCTCGCGCGAATTGACGCTTCTCAAGATGTAAAATACTTCAACGGATATCGCGAAGGTGAGTCTTAGTGTTTAGGATATAAAAGTAATTTTTTTCTGCGACTCTGACCAAGGAACCTGATGGGATTTTAGCAGTCATTCTTAAAGGATTCCTTCAAAATGTATAAGTTCCTAACGCGAATTGACACTTATCAAAATGTGAAGTAATTCAATTTTTTTTTTTAAAGTTCGCCCGTTAGGGCAGGCTAAAGTCTCTAGGACCATACCGCCATGTCTTACGTAGTTTTTATTTGATAGTTTAATACTTCATTTATTATACTTTTGTTGAGAATGAGGGTCATCAGCAACAAGCCGGACCCTCTCCTAGTGCTTCAATAAAGTGGTGGCACTTTATTCAAGCTTTCCATGGACTTTTTGGGAGAACATAAAAAGCAATGTTTCTCTTATTTTGTTTCATTTGCCTACACTCGTGCACGTTTACGAACACATAATGGTTAATATTCCACCGATATTACACATGATCACTCGAAATAACACTTGTTTGGACAATAATACAAAATCGGATTGTATCACTTTTCACTTCCCGCCAAAAAGTCTCTCAACTTATACAGGGAAGGTAAGTCTTAAATGCCTCACAGTTTTTAAGTGCGTGGGTGGTGCCAAAAGTGAATAAAGTACTTTTAAACTTTGAACTTAGTGTAAGAACTTAATACTGATTTTCTTTTGCTGGTAACGTATCTTGAAAGCTCATGGAGGATCCCCACAATTCTATTTTTTTAGGGTACCCTACCCAAAGAGTAAAACGGGACCCTATTACTAAGAGTCCGCTGTCTATCTGTCTGTCTGTCCGTCTGTCACCAGGCTGTATCTCATGAACCGTGATAGTTAGACAGTTGAAAATCTCAGATGATGTATTTCTGTTGCCGCTATAACAACAATTACTAAAAAACAGAATAAAATAAATATTTAAGGGGGCTCCCATACAACAAACGTGATTATTTTCTGTTTTATAGATAATGGTACGGAACCCTTCGTGCGTGAGTTCGACTCGCACTTGACCGGTTTTTTGAGACATTAGTCGTATTTTTTTAGTGCAATGTTAGCAAAAAAAATTCGTGGTAGAGTGAGTGCGAGAACATATTGTCTCTTCTGAAAGAAGCTGTTGTCCCAGTCCCACCTAAAAAAAATGGGATGTACTGGAAACTTCTGCTGATGCTGATATAAAATTTCAGGTCAGGCACCTATGATTCAGCAAGTGGAAGAAGAAGAGGCTTCAGCACCGGTGGATGAAGGCACAGAAAGTGTGAGTATCATACAACAAGTTTTAATTAACAGTCTCTGTGGTGCAGTAGATGGTCAGGTTGGCTCAAGTCTTATATACCACCGAGGTTGCGGGTTCGATCCCCGTAACGGGCCAATGTTTGTGCAAGAAAAAAAACGCAAGCATTTGTTTCGTGTCTGGGAGTTTACCATGGTCCTCGTAGTTCCTGGATCCATAGATACAGGAAATCCTAGGGGCTAGGGTCTATGTATGTATGTGATCGTTGTATTAATATTAATAAAATTTTACGGGATACTTACCAATGTTTATTATTTGTTTTGAGTTTTTGTGACTTAGATATTTAAGTATATCGAAAACGCTTTTTAATTATTGTGACCTATTATGACCCCCACTTTGACGTTCATAATAATCATTCATTCATATGTCTTACACAAATTTAACCCCTTCACAACGTCGTCGTATCACTTTATTTCACCTCCCCCATTCACCTCTTAACATCCTTATTCATCACTACAACCCCTTACTCCCCCTTTCATCCCTTCTTTCGCCTTTCAACCTTCATTAACGTCTTCACCCCCTCATTCATATTTTTACCTCTCCACCCCCTCATTCCAGACCCTCTCCGATGACTACTGGGTTGATACAGAAGGTCCTATGCAATATGAGAAGATTGCACTCATCAACGCTCGCGTTTCACGAAGCACGAGGCTTAGTATGAAGATGAACGCTCCAACCCTGGGCAGGATTGAACGGTCCCCCTCTTTGGAGAGGGCGAGTCAGATAGAGAGGGATAATTATCAAAGGGAGAGGAGAGGTTACACAATTTGTAAAGTTTATTAGTAACAGCTTTGCCAGTTATTCTACCGCCAAGCAGCAAAAAAATAATAATAAAAAAATAATAAAAAAAATAATAAGAAAAAAAATACTGGGCGTATGAGACTTATCATCTGTTGTCTCGGGGTGATGAGCGCAATGCTGCGCAGTAATTGTATAGTTCTGGGTGGCATTCTAATTGTTATGGGCGAGCGTGGCGCTTACCAACTTACTCGTCAAATTGCTTAGAAGCATAAAAAAAAATGTGGCTATTTTTACTATGGCCTATTTTTCAGGGTTCGACATTGAATTTAATTGTTGTTTCTGCAGGTAGAGCTTCAAGAAACGAAGATGTTGATGTTAGTTGGAATTTTAATATCTAATTTTTACTTTAGTATAAGTCGAAAAAAAAAAAAACTCGTATGCTATCACATACACACACAGCCTCACACAGATACCAACATACCCACTCGCACACTTATTACTATATTAAAAACCAAGACAACCACATCCCGTCTCCTTAGTTATGACTAGCTCAAACATTATTTATGTATAAATTGTTAAGTGAAACATCATAAAAATTGTAAATCCGTAATTGGCTTTAAGCATTATGTTTCAACACGTCTCATTGTAAAATAGATTAAGAGCTGTGGATTTTGTAATAATAAATAAATAAACTCGCGCCAAACGTGATGGCGGCTGACTGGCGCATCCCGTGATCTGCGCAGATACAATTTTGTATGCGGTTTTGTTTCTGCGCAGGTCACGTGGTGCGTCTGTCAGCCGCCATTAAGTTTGACGCGAGTTATATCTGTGTTAATTAAGGGTATGGTAAAATGGCCTGAAGAAGTAACAAACACTAAAACACTACCATACGTCCAAACTTTCAGATTTATAATATTACTGTGAGTAAAATTGCAAGCAAAAACCTCAGTGAACGGTGACCACCGTAACTTAATTCCCCCGCGCCTAAGGAACAAATCTCATCCGTTTTTTACGCTTAATAGATCTATATTTGGTCACTACCTCGCCTGATGTGAAGCGATGATGTGGCCTAAGATGAAGCACATAGATCTAGAGAGAGGCGGCAGTTGAGCGGCTGCTCAGACCCGTCTCCCCGATGGATCACCGAACATCCCGAAACACGACTAGGTCAACTAGGTTGTCGTAATACAGAGCGTTCCTAAAAAGTTTTACTCGTGGTAGGCCTCTTGTATGCGGGAGGCCGTCTGGATAGGTACCACCGCTTTGCCAGTTATTCTACCGCCACGTATTAGTGCGCAAGCATTACTGTGTTCCGGTTTGAAGGGCATTGTAGCAAGCGAAATTACTGGCATGAGACTTTATATCTGATGTCTCAGGGTGATGAGCGTAATGCAGTGCTACGCAGTAGTTTTTACGGTATTAAAAGTTTTGGGTGGCACTGCCATTGCTATGGGCAGGCGTGGCGCTTACCATCAAGCGAACGACATGCTCGCCTTAGCAACGATTCCATAAAAAAAAGTTGAAGATTCCAAAATTTTCGTTTGTTCACAGAGAAAGCTGCGGGAAATGAGTCAGGCAAAGTTTTCATCCCTTGAAATGACAGACGAAGGTAAGTGGCGAAAACACCTACTGTCACTAACCTATCCATTTTCCTCCCTTTCAAAGTGAAAATCAAGTCAAAATCATTTATTTAATAGGCAAAAATGTCATACGCATAATACAAAATACATTTTATCAAAAAATAAAACCGACTTCAATGTATCTTCGAAGTCCAAGGTCAAATATCGATTAAATTTATATGGGACCACTTCGTAGCTATACTGAACCCAACGCAAAAAAATCCTAATCGGTTCATAAATGACGATGTTCTGAGGTAACAAACATAAAAACAAAATACAATCGTATAGAGAACCTTCTCCTTTTTTGATTTTGTAATAACTAACAAAATAAATTATATAATTATTATTAATTTAATTTAATATAATAAGTATATTAAATTAAATTAATAACAAACCAAATTAAAAATATGTTAAAAATTGTACTTAGTTAACAGGACTTTGAAAAAAGGTAAGCATGTCTGATTTCTTCACTTCCATTTCAAAATTGACGGGCCCAGATAATAAATTCGAATATTGACTGGACCAGTGCTTCGGAAATACGCCCGCTAGAGAAGATAGCATCAAGAAACTCTGCGGGGATGTCTTTTTTTTCGACTAAATCTGTCTATAGCTCGCTGGATGTGTTTGAGAAAATTTCACCAGTTACTTATAATTTTTACTTTAATTCTGATGTATTTTAAAATTCCAAGGTCGGAAATCGATAAAATTTATATGAGACCACCTTGAAACTGTACTGATTACAAAATATGTTTTCAAATCGGTTTATAAATGACGAAGTTTTTGGCAAAATTCGTAGTCGGAACCGCGAGCAGATTAAAATGAGCCCAAACACTAGTAGTTTACGATTATCCGTCAAGGAGTTCCTTTGCCCACCTTCAGTCTCCATCATCAAATCAGCTGGCTGTCACCATAATGTTGCATTGTCATCGAAATTTGACAAGTATACAAAATTTCAACTCCGTAGGATTACAGGAAGTGGTTCTGATTCAACTTGCAAGACTTGACCCAAACATTGCAAGTTAAATAAAAGCTTGTAAAAGAATTGAAACATCGTCCCTTTTTGAAGTCAGTTAAAAACACTGACATCACTGGGATAGAAAAAAAAGTTTGTGTTGGTTGGCTATTGGTGGTAGGTTTCTCGTATGTGAGAGGTTGTCTGAGTAGGTACCACCGCTTTGCCAGTTATTCAGCCGCCAAACAGTAGTGCGCAAGCATAACCGTGTTCCGGTTTGAAGGGCATTTTAGCCAGCGAAATTACTGGGCATTATGAGACTCAACAGCGCAACAGTTTTTGCAAATTTCTGGATGGTGCTGTTATTGTTATGGGTTGGCGTATTGCTCACCATCAGGCAAACGACTAGCTCGTCTCGTCATCCAGATACATAAAAAAAAAACAAGCGCACAGACAGACAAACAGACATAAGCGTCAAACTTAAAATACTCCTGCTTTTGCATCGGGCGGGCGTTAAAATGACGAAACCGACATGAAACATACCTCGTCGTTAGGTCTAAATAAAGAAGCTGAAGTGTTAACTTGACATCAAGCCTAGAAGAAGGAGAAGGTTTTCGGTGACTCAAACATAGCTTGTTCTTCTGCTTCTCTCGTGTGGGTGTGTGGTCAACCTTGGTGTCGGAGTTTTTAGAAAGTCCGAAGGCCTCGGACATGGCCGAACGGCTGTTGTCCTAACACCGATCGACCGGCGGCTACACGTGCCCTTCGAAGCACGCTAGCGCTCAGATGTAAATATCACATAATTAATTTTTAGAAAAAACAAAAACCGACTTCAATGTATCTTCGAAGTCCAAGGTCACATATCGATGAAATTTGTATGGGACCACTTCGTAGCTATACTGAACCCGACGCAAAAAGATTTTTTCAAATCGGTTTATAAAAGACGGAGTTCTGAGGTAACAAACATAAAAAAAAAATACAGTCGAACAGATAACCTCCTCCTTTTTTGAAGTCGGTTAACAAACGGTCACCCATCCAAGTTGTGACCGCTGCGAACTTTCCTTGACCTTGAACATCTGTTACGAATGGCTAGGCGAGCTACGCTACGTGCGCTATAATAGCTAATAGCTTGTTAAAGTAGTGTTTTGTTTCTCAAAGATGCTGCGGCAAAAGAGAAGAAGAAGGCTAAAGAAGAAAAAGAAGCGGAGTCGAAGAAAGAAGGACTCGAGATATATGTTTACGATGAAGAAAATAAAGAGATACCCTTTGTTTTTTATGGTTACGTATTCATTAAATGAAATAATTTTATCACTTTCATCAGACTTACGAAAATGCCATGACGTATCTGCTGATAAACGTTTTATAACTTAATGAACAATTAAATTTAATTGCATTAGTTCCAACCAGGAACAAATGCAATTCAATTGAATTTTTTTGTTTATTGCATTTTTTAATATAGGCAATACATGGTCAAGCTGTAAACGATTCATTAAGGACCCTTCGGGCACGCAATTTAGAGAAGAGGAAGACTGCTTCTAAGTTTAAATTTATATAGCAAAATTTATCAAATTTATAGAAATTTTCCACATCTCAACAACCCTCAGATACAAGAAAAACTTTATTTACGAAGAAATTGAAATGTTTGTACTTACAGGCAGCAGCAAAAGCAAAGCAGCTGAAATTATGTTTTTCATAAGGAAATTTGATCCGTATTCACAATTACACAAAGTTGATGTCGTGTATGAAAAATTTAAATGCTTAGTTAGTTTTAATAAAATTTAATAAAATAACAGGCGAGCCAAAAGAAGGAGAATTCGTAGAAGAAGAAGAAGACGAAAAAGAACAAGTTGCAAAGCCCGCCGAAGAAGAGGCTCTAGCAGAAGAACTGGAGACTGAAACAGACAAGCTTGCCATTATGATTGCTGAAGTAATTACATTCATTTGGTTTATAATTCATTATAACAAAAAAAATCAACTACGGTTTAATATCGATAACATTTATATGGGAACACCTTGAAGCTATAATGAACCCAACGCAAATCCAGCAAAAAACTCCAAATCAGTTTATGGAGGAGTATCTGAAAAAACAAACATAAAAAATACAATCGAATTGAGAACCTCCTCCTTTTTTTTTGAAGTCGCTTAAAATAACCCGGTAGGACCCCCGTCCTACTCTCAATAGGTAGTTAGTCCACCTTGTGGGGGACCCCTCCCCCATAAGGTGGACTAACTACCTATTTAGAGTCATGAGGAGCCGCTGGGTGCATACAGCAAGCAACCGCTCGTTGTGGCGATCTATGGGGGAGGCCTATATTCAGTAGTCAACGTCTTCTGGCTAAAAATTAAAAAAACCCATAGAAAACTAAATTTCGACACACTTTTATCAGACAAAACGCTGTCACGACCTAATCGAACTTCGATATTAATCTTCTCCGACCATACTTTAAACCGAATGACTTAGCTAAGACACGATGCTATTTAGAATACATTCTAATTCGACTTTAGGTCACGTCGACGAAATGCCACACTGTTCTCCGTGGTCCGACTAGCTCTCACACCTAGAGTATTTATTAAAAGCGTGGAACTACGAGTACAAGCTCGGAACATGATAAAAACTACGACTCTCCAAAAAATTTGAACGCTTTAAAACATATTAATGTTATGAATTTAAAAGGAATAAACAAGGAATATAAAAATATCCAACCTGCTCTGAGCCAACGTGGTGAATTGTGGCCCATACTCTCTCTACGAGAGAAAGCCCATGTTCCAGCAGTGGGAACGTGATGGGCTGATGATCATGATGATAAAAATATTGCAGCCAGTTCCATTTTCAAGACTTTGTTTAACATAGTAGATCTTATATCAGCCTCCACTAGTAGAAGCTCGTAAAGGAGGTCCTTAAAAAACGGAGCCTAGGATTGAGCTGAAAGGGGAGATGGCAAAATTAGTGAGCCAGTGACCTCTTGTGATCCCAAATTGATCCGAACCTGAACTGACCATGGCCAATCTGAATTATAGATTCCAGAAAAAATAAAATAAAGGAACTATTTTCCTTTTGATCCTATATCTTATTTCTATCCAATTGCTAGGTAGGGTAACCTTTTTGGAGGAATATGGCCCGTAATCAACCATTGGTAAGATACAGGTTTCCCCAAGTATTCCTTTACCGCTTTTAGGGCAAATGTGCAAAAGCAGCAATTCCTTTATTTTTATTAACCTGTGTTGGCTCACTGCTGGGCAGAGGTCTCTCCTAGGTCTCTCCAGTTGAACCTATCCTGCGCCACTTCCTCCAGTGGCTCAGTTGCGTTAGAGCTGAATAATGAATGAAGGAACAGGTCCTAGTTCAAATCTCGCATACCCAAAAAAAAATTTAAAACGCAATAGGCGAACTAAGATTCGAACTCAGGTGCCTCAAATACAAAGTAGCTTAGGTTATTCTCCTTTCCTAATCCTATCCCCATTCCTTTCCTAGTTGTATCAGATACGAGAAGAACGACAAGAAGACCTGGAGAGGACCTTCGACGAGCTCGCCTTTTTCGTGGACAAATTTCAATCCGCAAGCTATGATCTTGGTTAGACTACAATGTTTTTAATTATTTATTTGAGGCAATATTATAATACAAAGTAAAATTAACAAAAATCCAAAACAGAATAAAACAAACAAACTAACATATTATATACAAACATATAACATAATAAACCATACACACTACTTCTTCAAACATTTCGCTCCCTCCCCGTATCTCCGGTATTCTACCCCTACAGGCAGAAGTTAGAATTCAGGAACAGTTCCTTATGCACCGCCTGCACTTAGAGCCTATAGGACTTGAATTCAGTGGTCCTAGTCGACTCCAGCCTTGACAGTTACATTGCTATCTGTCCCTGGCTCCGTCCATGGAGCGTTTCTTTAATGTACTTCAACACTTCATTCCCTGAAGTATTTTAGGTTAGTTACAACAAAGGTTTTATCTTTATCGCTATTAGATCTATGTTTACTCAAATGCCTGGTGTTAAGTGTGGCTAATTCTTCTGCCGGCTTTACGTCGATGCTCAAGATTGGAGCATTGTCTTAACCAGCGCATCGTCACCAATTAGGTTGTTGGTCTTGTAAAGCAATCTTTCAAGTTCCAAGTTCCCCCTCTCCCCCGTACCCCTGTTTCTCGTCAGATTAGGATCTAAAACCTCAGTTTCCTTCCAGGTATGGTGGCCGGTCGTCAGATGTCGACCACCAGCGGGGAGTTCATAGTGCAATACATCGAGAAGGAAATTTTGGCGTACATTGATGACCAGATCGCGATCCTGCCAGATCCTGATTTGAAAAAGAAGAAGGTAAGTCGATTCAAGTTTTTCTGACAGTTGGAAAGGGGATATGGAGAGGTTATATGGAGAGGTTAGATATAGAGAAGGATAGGACAGCGGGGACAGAGCATATGGGTAGAGATAGAGGGGAATAGGGGTTACAGGGGTGGAATATGGGGAGAGATAAAGGAGGAAGGAGGGGTAAGGAGGAGAGGGAGTTGGGGAGAGATAGAGTGGAAGGTGATACAGGGTTACGGGAGGAGATAGATGAGAAGAAAGGGTACGGGGCGTGGATATGGGGGTACGGGGAGGGACTGTATCAGTAAAATCTCCTTCAAGGCAATAAGAATTTCCCTCATCTCTTCCATCTCACTTACTCTTTACATTGAGAAGGCAAATATTGGTGACTCTAATCAGATCTGTCTTTTGCTTTACTTTGCTATTTACCTCCTAACGCATCAGCATGTTATTTGACCATGGTGCTCGTAGTTCCTGGTTAGGGGCCAGTATGCTTACGCGATGGTATAATAAAAACAAATCCATGTACTATAATCAACTTGTCTTCCTCAGGCTAAACCAGAAGAGGTGGCGATGATCCGTGACCTCTTGGAAACCTTTTTAGACGACAACATGGACGTCATCGTTCCTGAACTCGAAGAAATCGAGGAAGAGGAGACTCCTATTCCTGAGGTCCTATTCTGACCATAACTTTTTTATGTACACCACCGCTCTCACTCTGACAGTTCTGTCTATTCAAAGGATGCCTGGAAGAGATCGCTTTCAGCGATAAGTCCACCCGTTGTACTCTAGTTTACAAGAGTATTTCTTTGCAAATTGTTTTGGTGTACAACAAACAATTTTATGCATGAATGCAACTTGATACAATTTTAATACAAAACTGTGACAGACCGGACTTTATAAAATAATTTTACATAATATTTTCTTTGATAGACGAGCGGTGGAATAGAAATCATCGTCCCGAGATATCAAATATTAAGTCTCATATATGCCCAGTAATTTCGCTGGCTACGGGTTTTTAAAAAGTCAGGCCGCTTAGGACATACACTTTTATTAGGTGGTACGTCTCTCGTATGTACGCAGCCTTCTAGAAACCACCGCTTTGCCAGATTCAAGCCAAGCAAGATTGCGTAAACGTTACCGTGTTCCGGTTTGAAATTACTGGACATATGAGACTTAACATCTGATGTCTCGGGGTGATGAGCGCAATGCAGTCCTACGCAGGGCTTTTTATGGTATTAAATGTTGATGATGATGATGTTCCGTGAACCATCGGGGAGACGGGTCTGAGCAGCCGCTCAACTGCCGTCTCTCTCTAGATCTACGTGCTCCATCTTAGGCCACATCATCGCTTCACATCAGGCCAGATAGTGGCCAAACATAGATCTATTAAGCGTAAAAAAAAAAAAGTTCTGGATGGCACTGCAATTGTTATAGGCAGGCGTGGCGCTTACCATCAAGCGAACGATATGCTCGTCTCATCACTCAGTCTCAACAAAATATATAATTTTCAGATATCCTTAGTGTACGCAGTGCCGGGCATTGGTCCTCCGGTTGATGAGGACGTCATAAGGGAGTTCCAGGACTATGCTTTCGACATATGCAAGGTAATCATCAGTCCACAGACAGCCTCTGGGGTGTAGTGGTTGGCGAAAATCTCATACACACCGAGATTGCGGGTACGGTTCTCACGACGGGACAACTGTTTGTGCACAGAAAAAAGTACAAGAAGATGAGTCTAGGTGTTGTAGGTTGTAGGACTTTGGCTTAGAAAATCTAAGCTAGTGTGACACCTTAAACGGCATATTATCAAGTGTTTTTTGGACATTAACATCATAACATCACTGGTGGTAGGTTTCTCGTATGCAAGAAGCCGTCTGGGTGGGTACCAGCGCTTTGCCAGTTATTCAGCCGCCAAGCAGTAGTGCGCAAGCATTACTGTGTTCCGGTCTGAAGGGCATTGTAGCCAGTGAAATTACTGGGCATTATGAGACTCAACAGTTAATTGTCTCAGGGTGACGAGCGCAGTGCAGCGCCGCGCAGGATTTTGCAAAACAATATTCTGGGTGGTGCTGTTATTGTTATGGGCTAGCGTATTGCTTACCATCAGGCAAACGACCAGCTCGTCTCGTCATTCAGTTACATAAAAAAAATTAAAAATAAGCCCATTACGTTCCAAGTTCTGGGACACGCGCCTTCTCTAATATAGAGAGTATGAGCCATAATCCACCACGCTGGCGCAGCGGGTTGGCGGATGTCCTCGAACCTTGTGATTCTTTGACATTTTGGTTTCCTCATGATGTTTTTCTTCGCCCTACAGCTTTTACAAACAAAAAGTGGATAAATAAACTGTGCGTTTTATCCCTAATTTTTATCCACTTATTTTCATATATCGGAAATAAAATTGTGCGTTTTATACCTTATTTTTATCCACTTGTTTTCATACATCGAAAATTTTCAAGTTTTTTCTGAAATTTAATATACTTTTTTTGTTTTTATAGGTACAAGGCGACCTCTTTATGCCGAGAAATCTAAGGCACTTCCTCTGTCCACCAATAGAAAAGTAAGATAATTTACTCTTAACTTATTGTCAAATAATAAAGAAAATAGTAGTTGTGTTATATTTTTGTATATATGTTAGTCTGTAAGGTATATTCGTTAAGAGCGAGTGTGGCTCAAAAAAGCGAGTGTGGCTCAGTGGGAGCTCGTGCGACTTTCGATCCGACGCACCCGAGTTCGAATCCCGCTGGCCCCGCACCACTGACTTTCTTAAGTTATGTGCGGATTTAACACTCGCTCCGAAAACGGTGAAGGAAAACATCGTGAGGAAACCGGCATGTCCAAGAATTTGTCACAAAAAATTCAAGGACATGTGACATCCACCAACCCGCACTGGGCCAGCGTGGTGGATTATGGCCCATTCTCTCTCTATGAGGGAAGACCCGTGTCCCAGCAGTGGGAACGTGATGGGCTGATGATGATGAAGGTATATTCTATGGGCGTCTGTTAATTTGACTTAGTTGCAGTTCAATATTTTCTGAAATATAAAAAACAATATAGTGCAACAAGGGTTTGTATGAACTCGGAAAAAAGTACCTAACAAAAGAAAAAAGAAAGAAAATGAGTTTTTATGCCAACACAAAAACAAATGACACAATATTTACTTATATTGTTTAGAAAACAATTAAATTGACAATAAGCTCCGCATCGTTCAACAGGGCTGGTTTTCGCCGTGCCCCTTTGCTCGTACTCAGAAGGTAGTATATAATTATTTTTTAGAAAAAAACAAAAACCGACTTCAATGTATCTTCGAAGTCCAAGGTCACATATCGATAAAATTTATATGGGACCACTTCGTAGCTATACTGAACCCAACGCAATAAGAATTCCATATCGGTTCATAAATGACGGAGTTCTGAGGTAATAAACATAAAAAAAATACAATCGAACAGAGAACCTCCTCCTTTGAAGTCGGTTAAAAATAAACAATTTGTTTTGGCGGATATTATTAGGTATACATAAAAAATGATATCCGATCCAAGTCCGCGTGGCAGAATCTCGATTCAAACGCGCAATCGTCGTGGACGTGCCTCGCCCGATTCAAACGACAAAAGGAGACGTTACGTAGTAACTAGTAAGTAATCTGCGACGACGAACCAAACGAAGCAAATGTTCAATCGTGCATCTCAGCCGGTGTGGACCCGGCTATTGATGATGATATTTCCCTTATGATAATTGAGTCAGCAGCGTCCCCAATCCGTGTTCATGCAGACCCATGTTTCAGTACTATACTAATGGCTGGTCGGTCGCTGGCTACCGCAATTCGCCCACTCATGGGGAATACGTATTAAGATACCACAAAAACAGATTGTTTGAAAATACCCTTTATGTCTGAAAGAATCATCGCTAGATCTATGATAGGTACAACTTCATCATCATGATCAATATCATCATCGTCAGCCTATATCAGTGGTTGGACATAGGCCTCCCCCATAGCATGCCACTGAGCCCAATCTTCGGCTTTTCTTCTCCAGTGAGGCGTGTTAGGTCTCTCGTATGTGGGAGGCCATCTGGGTAGGTAAGGTACCACAGCTTTGCGAGTTATTCTGCCGCCAAGCAGTATTGCGCAAGCAAGTGTTCCGGTTTGAAGGGAATTGTAGCCAGCAAAATTACTGGGCATTATGAGACTTTATAATCTGACGTCTCGGGGTAATGAGCGCAATGCGTACGGAGTGATTTTTATGGCATTAAAGTTCTGAGTGGCACTGCAATTGTTATGGGCAGGCTTGGCGCTTACCATCAGGCGAACGACTTGCTGATTTTTTTTTTTTTATAAAAAAGAAAATCAGCTCCCCGGCGTATATTATCGCTCCATCTAGTAATATTCACCACAGTATTTTTCATTTGTAGATGTCGCAAATAAGATTAGCTTTTGTAACATAAAATTAAATATTCATCTGCAGATACATGGAATATGCATACGATAATCCAGCGAAGAAGAAGAAGAAGGAAGAAGCGCCCACAGGTGGTGCTATCACAGACTAATAAATACAATGCATATTTTAATATTTTTTAATAACTTGTTAAACAGGTCGGCACCAAATTTTTGGGCATCGAGAAAACCCTGTCTATGATGGATACGTCATTTTTGAAAATGTTCAATACCTCATATGTATATTATTAGAAATACATTGAGTATTCCATTTATTTGAAAAAAAAAAAATACCTATCTAATGTCAGCAATAAAATGTTATTTCTCAAATATATATTTAAATATATTTTGGTTCAAATAATTCTGTTTCATGATGTCCTAAAAAAAGCTTACTTTGATATTGTATTGTTGAGAAGTTTTGGTGACGTCATCGGAAATCATTCATTCAGGTGTTTTTTGACAGCTGACACTTCGCAGGAATAAAAACATTATTGTTTTATGAAGCTCATGGTGCGAATGAGAGTAATATGATTGTAAGCTTCAAATAAAACGTTCCTAAACTAAACGTCCTAACTAAACGTCGTCTAAACGTTCCATAATTGTCTTGTAAAAGTTGGTGGTAAGCCCCCTGATAATCCTTAATGCCCCAAAATTTTTCGCCACTTGTACTATACTATTTACCTACATGGTAGTAAAATTATATTACATAGCACTTATTACATACTTATAAATGTTCTTAAAATATGAATGTGCAGAATGTCTGAAAAGTAATAGAATAACACCTTCATAGAAGAAAACTCGTATTGTGCATCTGATCTGTGAATACGATGAAAGTTGGATGCGAACGGCCAAGGAGTGGAACTCTCTGCCGGCATCTGTGTTTCCGGATAGCTATAATCTGGGTGTCGTTAAGACAAGAGAAGAGTGAACAGGTTTCTTCTAGGCGAGCGTGCTACATCTTCGACCGCATCGTCACTTAACAACAGGTCGATAGCGGTCAAACGCAAGCCTATAAATAATATTAAAAAAAAACCTATCGCAGTAATTATAAACGTATTGTTACAGCAATAGAGCATACCCGCACTTGCTCCTTCCAAATGAGAAAGTTCAAAAATATCGCAATCGAGTCTACAAACTCGCACTGGGACAGCGAGGTTTATAGCCCAAACTCTCTATGACAGAGTGAGTCAGTTCTCGTGTTCCAGCAGTAGGAACGTATAGGGTGATGATAATGATGACGACAATTTTTGAGACGGCCGCGTGCATGCATAAAAACCGAAAGAGTTTTTACCAAATCAAACTAGATGGCACTTATAATCGCTCTGGGACAAAAACGCTTAAAACATAAATTCGCACGATGCAGCACTAATTCAAAAATGACTTGGGTAGATTTTTGAAAAATCAGTCCATTATAAATACTATTGTTGGATTTAGTCTAAATGTTAAAAAATATATTAATTTTTGTAGAGTGGTCAGTGATGCCATAGTTTTCGAAGGGTAATTTTGCAAATTTTGATCTAATTAGGAATTATAATGGTTTTCTACTCAGTGGGTTGATCTTTTTACTTCTCCGGACGTTCTGGACATACAAAATGGCACAGTAAATTTAACTACGGCGCGACTAGAACTAAGTGTGAGTTTGTGTCATGTCTTACTTTAATTATACACCCTCTTTCACTATCAATCTCTAAGCTCTCTTAAAAGGCCGCTCGAAAGATACCTTTATTTAAAAGGTCTTTGTAAGACCGTTTTATATTTTGCCTTTGACTCGATATAATGGTTGAACTAGTATATTACTGTGTCATTTATTGTGCTGTTACTAGTTCCTACTTTTCTCTTGGTGTTAATGCACAGTTATTTGTAAATACTTTAGAAAATTTGTAATACAGTGTTCTTTACATGTACTTGTTTAATTTCTTTTTAAGATCCTGAGTACTACATTTGGAATTTCCTGAGTACTACATTTACTTACATTTGGAATCAAAATACTCACCAACTGATGCCCCACGTTGGGCGCCAGTTCTACGTTGGGTACCATTTGAACGATGTCTAGCTAAACTAGCGACATTTTTTTGATTCGATCTAGATTTCTGTACAATGTCATATCACCGCCAGCAAGTATGACACGAACTAGTCCAAAATTAAGCACCAGATTGTGTTTTAGTGTTGATTTGACCTTCTTTATCATCAGACCAGCTATACTCAAAGAGGTTGCTGGTCGATTTTCGCTTCAAGTACTTATCCTGTGCCTATGCAACGTACTACTGGGAGCTGTAACACCACTGTGTGTGGGGCGGTTTTAGTCCTTGATGCTTTAGATTCAGGAAATCCAAAATCCAGTTACTCCAGAATTGGAAGTTAATAATTTGTATGGTGACCGTTGGGATCCATAAAAATGTCGTAATAAAAATGTTTAAGATGTTGTTTTCTTTACCCTATGGTTTTCTGGAAGAGATCGCTGCTTACCGATAAGATCGCCTATTGTACTTATAGGAAACTATGTATTACCCACTGTGATTCTGATTTGTTTTATTTAAGTGCAATATAGTGTCATCTGTCTATGTATCTATACATAAACCGATTACCACGCCTAATTGTTTAGGCTGCCTACTCACTACCAGTAACCTATTTTTTATCCATGACGATGAAACAGTTTACGAAGTCGCATTGGACATTACTATGCATAAAACAGTAATTTCAATTATATTAGGACTTGTGCATTTCAAAAAAAATATTGCATGTGCATTCATTTTCTCTGACAAAAATCGGTGACCAATTGTCGAACATGTGACAGCGTAACATTATAGGTATTCATAAACATATTTTTAAACGTTCAATTAACAATCAACATTGATTTTCAGAAGTTTTGCAGTTATCTTTCACAGCTGAATGCAGTATATGTTCAGTTTTCAAAACTCCTAAGTGCACTTTCAGCCCCAAGGTAGTGTCGACTGGCTACCAAAGATGTTGATAGAAATGATTAGTTTAACTTTTGACCGTAATCATTCAGACCTGCGTAACAATATATTAAGACTGTAGGATTGTTTAGGATTAGGGACTGTAGGAATATTTCATGTGTCAGGTTTTCAATGAAACATCCTAAACTTTACATTGTTTTTATTTTTAATATATGGAATAATAAATAAACCCCCCACATGTATATACCGTCCTATCACCGAAACACGTTGTCTGCATTCTATCGCCGTCTCTTTTTAGCTTAAGATTGCGTGGCGCTGTCCTTTTCACACTTTATGTTCTACCCTCAAATTATCAAATCAAACAGCTTGTATGAATACTAGCTTTGCAGATGTGCCAAATTGAATGTACCTTATTACTAAGGCACTATAGATAATATTTCGATGTCTGATTTATCTCTTGTCTACACAAAAATATATAATTTCAATAATGCGTGAATGTTTTGGCTCCTAGAAACTCTTCTTACTCTAGAGACCGTACGCTGAAAGATATTTGCACCTTGACTTAAGAGATTTGATATTTCTCTCAGCAGCTGAGATTTAATTAATATTTTATAATAAATGACTAACTTGGCAAGAATTAGAATGAACCGAAGAATACCTAATACAATAAACTACATGTGGAAGACCATTAGGAAAAGATAATAATCGTCAAGGACATGAGACGACTAAATACAAAAATGTAAGCAGAAAATAACGGAAAATGACAGCTCTTTTGCAATCGGAAAGCAACTAAACTAGAGCTTGATCAATAGGTTCACCTTCTAAGACGAGCTTATTGGAAATCATTTCTACGCTGCAAATTTGCAGCGTAAGAAAAGCATCAGAAACGCTCTAAACCTAGATCGAGAAACGCGTCAAAATTTGCGAGGCGTAGTCGTTTCAATATTTATTCTTAGTTTGTCATTGTAGTACGACTGTTCAGGCGTTACGCAATATTAAGGCCATGCACGTTGAGCGGGTTCAAAAGAGCCGGACAAGCGACATTATGATTTGAATCCCAAAACAGAAGCTGATGCCGACGACAATTAAGTAGATCAATGAAAACTGAACCGTAATGTAATATTTCGTGGAATTCCGCCGAATATACACGAAACATATTTACGTTTCAGATTTGAGAATATCCGCAACGTCACGTCTGATTCCTTAGAACACTAAAATTTTGAAGAAATGTGCGGAAGATCTAATGAGCCAAATTAGCAAATTGACCTAGGACTATGCGGATGATAACACAAAGTAAATAGAAACTATGAAATTGGTCGAGACTCAAGACTTAAGTCCAAAAAAGAATACTATAGAAGAGGCCATTATAAGTTGCAACATAAGGGAAGATGTTTTTGAAATAATTCTTACAATCTTAGCTAAAAAGAAACTTTGACAATCAAACATTGAGCATGTAACCGACCGGCACTAATATTTTAACACCCCACCATGACTTTACGGTTTTATACCATTTAACTATTATCGTTTTGGCGTCTAAGCAAAACAAACTTTATTTTAAAGCATTTTTTATTTAGAGAGGTTTCCGAACGAGCATCTTTGGCCTCCTTTTAAACAGTGAAAATGTCGCAAAAAGGAACTGACTTAGTGAAGTCGTTGGAGAAATATTACCTACTTTGTTGTTATTGTTATATCTCACGACGTCGGATCTAGTTTGCGACAGCCCATCAATTCGTAATATAAATACTATAGATTACAATAAGTTAGAGGAACGTTTCGCAATTACATAGTCATTAGAATTTGCAAAAATAACAGATTTGAATTACTTGCTACAATAATATTTCAATCCATTGTGATAAAATAATTTATTTTTGCAACATTCTAACAGGTGTATTGTTGCGATAAAACTGATTTTTTTTTGCTGTTTTTTTTACACAACAGCAATTTATTTAATTCAAAAGGAGACCATTTCAAGATGTTCGTTCAAAAACCTTCGACGATCATACACCACCCCGAAACATTCCTACCGAATATACATAAATACATTGAAATAAATTAAAATAAATAATAAATACTTTCGCATCAATGTATTTGGATTTAACTTTGGGCAACTAAACTCTATATACAATAATAAATACAATAATTAGCACAGACATAATTTTTTCCCGCACTCCTGACGTATCCCAAACAATATTTATTATAATCTTAATTAAAATACAAAAAGCATTCACCAACGCAAAATCTTTACAAGCTTGCTAAAATAAAACATTTTAAGACAGAAGTTTCTTTTTTTTTTCAAAATGTACATATAATAAATACTTACATGCGAATGATATCGCTTACATTCTTAATTTGATTGAGTCAGTAATTAAAATATAATAAGATTACATTACAGGCCAACCATTTTAGCTTTTCAGTGACATTCGTTAACTTCACTTGCATATCAGTTGTAGAACATATCAAATGACTGCTTTGTCCTTTACTAAAATGGTCACACTCAACAAGTCAACCGTCAATAATTTATTTATTGACTCAATATTAAGACCGACATTCACAAATTGTTTCCGTTTAGGAATCTCTTAACACCACTAACAAAACAAACAAAATATACAACACTGGAAGATTAAGGAATGGATCTTTTCATGGACTAGTGACACGTTCAAACAAATCACAAGCTGTAAACACACAGTACACCCATGTACGTGCATGTGTAGATGTGTACAGGTAGTTAGAATTGTAAAGGCAGTAGTACTAAAGTAAGAGAGCTAAATGATCAGGCGCGTGACGAAGTAAGTAATAATTTATACAATATCAAAGATATGAACATGACCATGATGACAATTACTTTAAAGATGAAATCATAATGAGCTCCACAAGTGTCAGCCAAAATGTCACAATCCATTCCATCTTTAGAAGATTTCACGCGAATCAAGAGCGAAAGCATCCTGCTTTAGACTTAAACATTAAGAAAAATGCTAACACTTAAATAACACGTCGTAAAAACTTAGGCATTACTTAAGAAGTAAAACTTACACCAAAACTTGTGTAGGGACAAAATGAGGAAGCATTTTTGGTAGACTTTAAGGGCACATTCAAAAACGTGGAAGAAGTTAAAGGAACATTGGTACAATATGTATCGATATTCCAAATGTTACGTCAACGAACACAAACCTTAACGATAACCTATCAGGTTATAAGTACGTATCTAGCATTTTAGAAAATAGGTAAAGTATTAAAATAATCGTCAAGGCCAGCATTTCTAAATTTTCGCTAAAAAAGGTACCTAGCGTAAATTTCTAAAGTCAAAAAGATTTTATAAAAAACAATAAATACCTACTTTACTACTAAGGAAGCGACGTTACAGGAAATAAGGTTGAATCGCCTATAGTATAGAGAAGCGAATTAGGAGAATCAATGTTACACATTATTCATTGTTTTTTTAAATAGTAAAATCAATTTAGTCAAAATCCTTAAATTATTCTAGACAAATATTCGTTCAATCTTGAATAAAGATAAAGTTTGTTGAAAATTGTAGCCGTGGGTTACAAGTTTCTTGATATGAACGCCACGACACTTGTAACCAGACTTATATAAGACAATAATCACTAACTTTAGGTGTATTTTGCTCTTACATTGAACTGAATGGAAAAATAATGTCATCCAGATACACAAATCTCTGAACGACTATATTTGTTACTTTTTGAGGTGTTGAGTATTTTAATTATTTGAAATACATGTATTTTCGTCAACTAATTTATTAATTTATCTTTATCTAATTATATCGGCTTTTGACACTTATTTCCATGGTTTGTTTTGATTAGCACCTCTAATTGGAGGAATCCTTATCATAGGTTCATCGTTGAAAATTATTGCAATTATGTCCTATGAAATAGTTTTATCATTATAAACTCCGACTGAACAAATTGGAAGTATAGATAAATAGGACCCTATGATTATAATTTAAATAAAATTGGGAAGTTTGCATGATTATGATTGAGCTTTCACAATGCATCCCAGTCAATTATAAATGCAATTTCAATTTGCATGCATCTTTTTTAATTTTAATGTCATGGCTCACCACATTTGCTATCTCTCGAGCGCTCAACGCCATCTTTTAATGAAGCAGCTAAAATAACAGAGCGAGGGAAAGTTAAATTATAAATTTAAAAAGGGTACGTAATGCTTGCACGTGAGCGTCTTAATTTTTAACCTCGATTTACAATAACTCCACAATAACTACATATTCTAGCCGCTATCCTTCCGCGCACTCCAAAAATTTTATATTTATTTGTTCGTTTGTTACATCATCTTATACCAACTAGTTAATAAATAATGCTATATCAGGCAAGTTGTTTATTTTGTGTTTATATATTTTCTTTATAATATAACAAGATAGAGTTATATATAGCTTTATATTCTAGTGTAAAAAGATGATGTAACATTTTTAAATAGGTAATTTTACTAAAAACCTTTTAATAACAATTGAAAATTTTACTGTATTTTACACGTGTGCCTAGTTAATAAATATCAATAATTTAATATATCAATGATTTTTGACTAGTTTTCAATCGTCTATTATTCATTATTTATTTTGAGCTCTCAAAAATGTCTAAGTTTCAAAAGAAAAATTGGACGAAATTAGGCGATGTGTTAGGTGAAAATTAATTAATTTGACCTACATTATTCTAGGAATATTCGAATAAATAGCCCGTATAATGAAAAATAAACTGTTGCATTTAAGATTTTGCATTTTCGTCGTTGTGGTAGACTTCTTTCTTAAACGGCCCGATTCGCAACGTTTCAAATATTATTACTAAAATCAAACTGTCACAATTTCAAAATAGCCGTCTCTCAAATAGCTTTAACTTATCTAGAATGTGCTGAAACAGGCCGTTAAGTTTTTTTGTTCATTTAAGAAGTGTAGCACAATCTTAGCTAGTCTAAGTGTTTACAGCAATTCACTATGGTACAATTTATTACTATGCGACGTTAACAGAGTTTTGAACTTTTTACCATATTATTTTTATTAATAATATTTTAGATTACCATTGAGCTGTAATATAGGTACAAACTTATTTGGAATCACTATTACTTAATAACAATTCGTAACAGAACTATCTTAGTTAACTAGCATTCGGGGAATATACCACGCGATATAAAAACAACCTTATTTTGTAAAAAAATCGCATAGTTGCAATGGGAAGCGTAAGATAGCCCCGTGGAAGCTTGAAGGAAAAGTATCTCTAATATAATCTGCCTTATTACCTCTATTGGTGTTAATGAATCTCTTTTTTGACAAACTTCAGATTGGGCGTCAAACGTCAAAATGGCGGAATTTTCGATCTTAACGCTGCTTTAATATTCACTTTGGACACTCTAAATCTTGAACTAATAGAATAACTTTTTTTTTAACTTGTTTCTTCATGGTTTTATTAACTTTTTTGAAATTGGTCATATTAGTTTATAGTTTAAAGCATGAGTGAAATTTACTTCACATTCACTAACAGACTTGAAGGCAATCTTCACGAACCTTGTCGTTGTTTGTAGTGTTGGGTGTCTATTTCGGAGATTAGTTAATAGTTAATTTTATTGTAATATTATTTAACTGTGGTCTTTCGAGGTGAATCTATGTTTTTCACTATGTTTATTTTCTGCGTACCATTCACACAAAATCTATTTTATCACAAGACAAAACTAGGCATAATATTTATTGCTTTGTACCATATTCACAACAAACTCTTGATCTACAATTCTCAAAACCGGAAATACCGCCATTTCCAAACCGGAAGCGTTTAAACGGGGCTACGTCAACGACAATGTGTTTTTAGTTTTAAAGCGTCATCAGGCCAGGGCCAGCATCCGCGCGGCGCGCGTTAACAAGTCCAGAATGCGTCGCCAGAAGTTGCGGAGTGTGTTAGAACGCGAGAACAGAAATCTCCAGAGGAAGAACACAGCCGCCACTTGCGTCAAGATGTGGACTATGTGTAATCTGGAATCAAACAATCTTAAGTTATTGCCACTGATTATCTGCTTTTGTTGCAGCACTTGCCAAGTGAACGTTTGGCAATTGTTCCGATCACGTTTTCTATAAGAATATAAAATGTTCTATGACAACTAAAGTACCTGACTAACAAGTCCAGTCTTTTGTACAATTAATTTTCTGTGTTCTCTGAAGGACTGTCTTTTAAGCGAAATTACTGGGTAATATGAGACTTAAAAGTTATTGTATCAGGGTGACGAATGCAAAGCAGTGCCGCGGAGGATTTGCGAATCTTAGTTTGAGGTGGTGCTGCAACAATTATGGGCAGGCATTCTGCTAGACATCAGGTGAATCAACCTTCTCGTCTCGTAACTAAGTTACAAAAAACTTACCATCTGAATTGTCCTGGACTTGTCCGTGGGTGTGCGAGTTCACCTCAAAAAGTATTACATTAATCCAGACCAGAGCTCGACTACGAATAGAGATCAAACACAAAACAAATCACTAAGGCACGTTTAGTAAGACTTTTTCCAAAAAAATCTTACCTTCTGAGCACAGTCCTGGACTTGGGCAGCGTTTGCGGGCTCTCTTTGAACAGGAACCTCCTGATCCCGAGCACGTAAGACTCGATGTACGCGTCCCAGTCGATATTCCTGACGTTGAAGTCGAAGACACGCCTGTCTTCCGGAGAGAGAGACGCGCACAGAGCCTGAACGTTGTCGTCTGCGAATGACCACTGGCGCGTCGTGAAGTATTCCAGGCAGGCCGCGGCCTTTTCCAACTTGTTCTGGACTCTGACCATCCTGGAGTGAAAGGGGTTGGTGAGTTTGTGTGGCATAGTGACGTCGAATACTGAAGCTTACTGATACCCTTTGCTGTCTTCCGGATAACTATAATTTGGGTATCTTCAAGGCTAGAAAGAATAGGCAACTTCTAGATATACATGCTCCATCTTCGCCCACATCGTCATTTAATATCAGATGTGGTCAAACGTAAAATCAAAATAAATAAATTTAAAAAGAATAAGAAACGGTGAAGGAAAACATCGTGAGGAAACCGGCATATCCAAGAATTTATCACAAAAATTCAAGGACATGTGACATCCACCAACCCGCACTAGGCCAGCGTGGTGGATTATGGCCCATACTCTCTCTATGAGAGAAGGCCCTTGTCCCAGCAGTGGGAACGTGATGGGCTGATGACGATAATAAAGTATTTGTCGTTAATAGTATATTATTTAGTTATAAATATTTATACTAATATATACATATAATACAATATTTAACTCATTACCATATTTATTATTAAATATATTTAAAAAAAAGCGGAGGGATTCCATAAATATATATATATTTTAATTCATTTTACATTTGCAATCTACCCCCATACATATTATATTATTCTAACGACAACCTACATAATATTCACCGGGATCACACTACATATATTCATTGCGTTTCAGTTTTGAGATGAATTTCCGCAACGTCACGCCTGATTCCATTGCATTATATATAAGATTGTTTTATTTTATAATCGTTTATATTAATTATTGACTATGCACCACCGTCTATTCTTTTAACATTTTGTCCAATCCATCCAAAGGTTGTCTGTAAGAGATTGCTTTATGCGATAGGACCGCCAATTGTAGTACCCTAATTAAGATTTATATTTTACTCATGTAATTATGTTTGTGGTATGCAATAAAGTGTAATTTTATTGTATTGTATTGTTTAATACATACATAGGTTTCCTTCCTGCTGCACGCGCTGCTAGATCCATAACGACGGCGGGCGCGCGGTGTTGCACGAGTGACAACGCGCCGTGCTTTAAACGATTGTTGGTGATGTCTCCACCCGGGTACCATACCACCTCACCTGGAGACAAACACAAAGCTGAAAGCATCTTTGGTGTAGTGGTTGTACAAGTCGGATTTCTCTAAACTAGAAAAAATATAATAAGAAAGAAAGGAATACTGAATTAGAATTACTGGTTCTTGTATGCGAGAGGTCGTCTGGGTGGGTACCACTGCTTTGCCAGTTATTCTGCCACCAAGCAGTAGTGCGCAAGCATTACATTTTTTTTTTTTTACTCTTAATAGATCCATGTTTGGCCACTATCTCGCCTGATGTGAAGCGATGATGTGGCCTAAGATGAAGCACACAGATCTAGAGAGAGACGGCAGTTGAGCGGCTGCTCAGACCCGTCTCTCCTACTGTGTTCCGGTTTGAAGACCATTGTAGCCAGCGAAATTACTGGGCATTAAGAGAGTTAAGAGCTAATAGGGAATATGCATGTATTTGTTTTAATGCATGAATCGATTCATTATTGTATACTATTATTAAAAAAAAAAAATTAAAATTTTACGGCGTCATTCGTTAAGAGCGAGTGTGGCTCATAAGAGCGAGTGTGGCTCAGTGGGAGAACGTGCGACTTTCGCTCTGACGCACCCGAGTTCGAATCCCGCTGGTCTCGCACCACTGACTTTCTTAAGTTATGTGCGGATTTAACACTCGCTCTAAAAACGGTGAAGGAAAACATCGTGAGGAAACCGGCATGTCCAAGAATTTATCACAAAAATTCAAGGACATGTGACATCCACCAACCCGCACTGGGCCAGCGTGGTGGATTATGGCCCATACTCTCTCTATGAGAGAAGGCCCGTATCCCAGTAGTGGTAACGTGATGGGCTGATGATGATGATGATGATGATGATTCGTTAATAAAATAATTAAATGAAAATTTGAATCAATTTAAATCAACATAAACGCGCCTTTTGCGTGTGACGTCAAAAGGTCAAACGGCTTCTGTTATATATTGTACAAATATGTATTTCATTCATTTCATACTTACATAATACATAATTTTTAAATGTCCTGTCCTCATCGCTTATAGAAGCTAAATAACAAAAAAGTTTTGGACCCGTATTAGTTAATTTCTAATTATAAATATTAGTTTTGAGTTCCAAGACTCGATGAAAATCTAATAGCTTTTTCCATACTTACTTCACGCCTCATTTAATCCCCCCCCCCATAAGTAGATTTTTCAATATTTCAATAGCCTATATTAGAATCAGAGTTGTTTTGAACATATTCGTGGGAACTCCATCAAAATACGTTCAGTGGTTTTTAATTTATAGTAGTCTAAACAAACAGAAATTTAAAAACTGTTTTAATATGTTATGTTACTCATTTGAATTGGCCGTGGCAGATTTTTTTCTAAATATCTTCCATGTACACATTTTTTGTGTTCTACGATTTTATTATATGCAATACCTTTGCTTTTGAAAATTAAATTTATTAGATATTTAACTAAAATGCACACAATATTAGTAATAGTCTACTTCAGTGGTTTATTAAAATTATAAATTACAACGTGATGAATATGGGCCCCATCCAATGAATATGCCACGGCCTCAGATGGTATAGTTACGCCTTTGCATCGACCCAGCTTATAACTTACTAAAGGGATGTTTCCGCATGTACTTGAAGCTGGTCCGTACGAAGCGCTGCCACGTGATCGGGTTCTGCTGTCCAGTGCAGCAGTTGTACACAATCACACCCTCGCCTCTGTAACAAGGAATGTAAGACATGAGCTTAAGCAATATGGCATAACTATGATAAATATGTCAAACTTTTGTCCGTGAGAATTGAACCCGCAACCTCAGTGGTGTATGAGATTTGAGGCAACCTGCCCAACCACTACACCACAGAGGTTGACCAGTGACGTCACTCACCGTCTGAGATGCGTCCGCCACGCGCACACTATCATCAGGTTGATGACCGTGTCGACAGGCACCAGGTCGGCGACACGCGACCCGGTGCCCAGCATAGTCCGGAAGATGCCCTTCCCGACGGCAGCGATGATGCCGTTCGGACCATTCCAGTTGTCCACCCATCCTTTGACAGGCTCTCGAGCTGACGAGAGCACTGGAATTGAAAAGAAACTCATTAAAAATGTATCACATGCTATCAAATCACACTAGTACCAGACCCCCGACACTTCATACAAATGCGCCGAGCTAGTTACCTACCACTACTACTGGCGTACCGGCCTGTACAAACACGTTTTGTGTGTGTGTGAGCGTAAATTGAATTTTATCCTCAAATAACATCAATTGATCGCACATAATTATAAAATAAACATTTAAATCTCACTCGCGGTAAATCTTAATCTCACATAACTTAAGAAAGTCCGTGGTGCGGGGCCAGCGGGATTCGAACTCGGGTTTGTCGGATCGAAAGTCGCACGTTCTCCCACTGATCTACACTCGCTCTATTAATGATATCTATGATGAATTTAATACATGTAATTATTTAATACAAGTCATTATTTATTAGTTATTGTCAGTCCATTATTAATAATGTCAAAATATAATGGATACTTTTCATCCTGGAAAAACGAACAGTTCCCGAGGGAACATCTATAAACCGAGTGCTTCGCGGGTGAAACCGCGCGGCGCAGCTTGTTTAGGTAAAACTGCACATGTCGCTTGTCCAAAACAAACTCAAAATAAATGATCGTTGTAATCGCCTCTATGCGCGTTATCGTAAAGAATTCGTGCTTGCGATCCCGATTAGTTAGGTAAGACGTGTACCGATGATACCATTTTTTTATATATATACTGGTCATTTTACTTAAACATACTAAACAGGCATTATTTATTTTATCTTATCAGATACTGATTTCGAAGCGGCCTTGACTAATCTTGATAGATTATGCATTATTAGCTGCGCCCCGCGGTTTCCCGGGGTAAAAAGTCCTTTTTCAGGACCTAAAGTATCTACATACCAAATTTCATCAAAATCCGTTCAGTATTCTTTGCGTGATAGAGAAACAACCATCCATCTATTCTTACAAACTCTTGCAAATTTCAAACAATGTAAAGAACAACGCGATAAATCAATTTAAAAAAATCGATTTTAATTCTGATGTATCTTCGAAGTCCAAGGTTAAATATCGATGAAATTTATATGGGACCACTTCGTAGCTATACCGAATTTAACGCAAAAAGAATTTTTGAAATCGGTCAACAGTTGCCGGAGAAATCGGTGAACATACATAAAAAAATACACAATGAAACTTAGAACCTCCTCCTTTTTTGACGTCGGTAATAAAAAAAACGACTTCAATTCTGATGTATCTTCGAAGGCCTAAGTTGAAAAATCGATGAAATTTATATGGAACCATATTGACGCTATACTGAACACAACGCAAAATTTTCCAAATCAGTATATAAATGACGGAGTTAAATGACGGTAACAAACATAAAAAATAATCGAATTGCGAACCTCCTCCTTTTATTTGATGTCTGTTAAAAAGTTGATAACAAAAACAATTAATAGGCAATTTTAAAATATACCTAAATCTTTACCTTTAAGATAAGCGAATGAACTATATTATCCTATCAATGCACTTTACAAGATATGATATCATTACATATAGATAACAGTTGCGTAGGTACCGTCAAGGCCGTGGAGTACCTACAGAGGCAGTGTGGACATGCGGTAACTCGGTCACCTAACGATACGACGCACCCAAGTTCAAATCACGACTCCGCCCTTTTTTTTACGCTTAATAGGTCCATGTTTTGCCACTATCTCGCCTGGTGTGAAGCGATGATGTGGCCTAAGATGAAGCACATAGATCTAGAGAGAGACGGCAGATGAGCGGCTGCTCAGACCCATCTCCCCGATGGTTCACCGAACATCATCCCGAAACACGACTAGGTCGCTTGACGGCATGGCTTTGTTCGGTGGGTGGTATTACACCACGGCCAGAGCCTACCACTCCAAAGCGTGTAAGCCGGTTTCATCACGATGTTTTCCTTCACCGATAGAGCGTGCGTGCAAAATCTGCACTTAACTATAAGTCATTGGTGCATGGTCGAGTCGGGATTCGAACCCGGAAGCGCTGAGCCACACTCGCTCTTAAAATGCATAAATCTCTCAATAAATAAATAACGGATAGCTATAATCTGGTTGTCTTTAAGACAAGAGTGAACAGGTTTCTTCTAGGCGAGCGTGCCACATCTTCGACCGCATCGTCACTTAACAACAGGTGAGATAGCGGTCAAACGCAAGCCTATAACTCATTAAAAAAATACGCCCAACGATCACATATACAAATCCTGGACCCTAACTAGGATTCCCTGTATCTAGGAAACCAGGAACTATAAGGACCATACAACACCCAGACACGAAACAAATAATACCGTGACCGTAACATGGCTAATAATAAATCTTTATTGTTCAAACTTACAATAACCTAGTAGCCTTAACCACAGAATACTAAGGGACAGAAGCATCACTCCGCAAAGAAATTTAAACAAATAGCGACTCTTGCAATGACGCAATAAAATTCAATTTAGCTCGCGTAGCGCTGCATACCTACCATTCATACCTACAGAGCGCCTCTCTTTATATCGCATAGCTCTTATCTCTTCTGACGCGGCACGTGTAACGACGCGCGACCCGCCGACGGTGTCCGGCTATGTACTTGTAGCTTCGTCCCTACAGCGCGGAGTGCGTTAGGCCTGCTATTACTTATAGCTAAACATGCACAAGTAGGCCAACGTTTAAATGTGAAACTACTCCGCCCGACCAAAATATTGAAGACTACTAACTGATGATGCTGTTTACAAATTTGTTGAAGCAATAGTATAGAACTTAGTAAGTAATCAGAAGTATTTCACAGTAACAATTACTAGAGAGGCGTGTCATTTCGATTAATCATCTTGAGGAAAAAATAACAAATTTTTACAGAATTTAACAATTTCACAATGATAAAATAACTCACCAATCGATGGTCTAACGATCGCCACGGGCAGGTTGCCGCTCTCCCTGATCAACATGTCTTCCGCGAGCGCCTTCGTAAAAGTATACGTGTTTGGCCTGTCTCCTAGAAAACAAAATGGACATAAATGAGAATGTAACGAAAACAGCGTAGTCGGTCTTTTACTGGATACATTTCGGCAAGTGTGCGATGGAATTGCACCAAATAATTCCCCTGTCCATCCCCGTTTCATCATCGGACTACTACGGCAACGCGCCACAGTTACATGGTGGATATTCCTCCTGCGCGCACTAAGCGATTCGCTTCCACATAAACGAGATATTTACCACGTATTTGATTTATCACGTTACCTATATTTAAGGTTGAAATCCTTAAGATTCCGAACAAAATAGTGTTAAATATCCTTATTTGCCAGCTCCTCTAAATAGACTTCAGGAATAACCTTGTCTTCATATTCATCTACACGTGCAGATACTCTTTCAGAGGACTCTCAATAGTCATTGAAGCGTCATTTTCTTATGTTTATTTATGTAAAATAGTGTGCAACCTTGTCAAACTAAAATACACAGCAAAAGCCTTTTAAAGATATTTGTGTCTCAAAAGCAGCGTCAAGTGCTTACTTTGTGGCCAAGCCTAATAAACTATAAGCATTTGACCTCTTTGTTGGCATAGATGCGTGATTTTTTGACAAACACAGTGCAGACGTACAGTAAGATTTACATATTTTGAATGTCTTGAGAATTAATTGTCATTTCGAAGCTGGCAGTAGATGAATAGAGTATGTACATGAAGTGACCTTGTCTGGTACAAACTAGATCAGGTGCAATTGTGTCAACCAGCTCTACGTAGAACTACTACTGCTGCAGAGTCTACGTGGCTGGATATGGGTTTGTGTCTGTTATGTATAACTACAGACATTCTGTCTATTAAATGTATCTATAAAGTCATCAACATAGGTGAAACGCTTACCGACTCGATCAAGCGAAGTTCTTTCAACCAGCTTATGAATCAGTATCTGATCTAGGTTAACCACGTATTCTAGCAACGCCGGCGTTGCGATCACCGTCTTACATAACAGTTCCGGCCACCTGAATACTCTACCTATTGATCATCAAGCACTTCACCTACTATTAACAAGTCATCAATGTAAGCGAAGCCCTTACCGACTAGATCAGGCGTGATTCTATTGACTAGCTCTTCAACCAGTGTTTACACTAGGCTAGTCACGTATTTTGGCAATGCCGGCGGTAAAAACACCGTCTTACACAACAATTCCGGCCATCTGAATATTCTACCAAAAGATCATCAAGAACTTCACCTACTATGAACAAATCATCAATGTAATTGAAACCCTTACCGACTAGATCAGGCGTGATTCTATCGACCAGCTCTTTAACTATTATCCATCAAGCACATCACCTGCTATGAACAAATCATCAATAAAGCAAATCATCGAATCAACGAAGCTCGTACCGACTAGATCAGGCGTGATTCTGTCGACCAGTTCATCGGGCAGTGTTTGGACCAGGGTGACCACGTGCTCGGGCAACGCTGGTGGTGCGTACACCGTCTCTTCAACACGCTCCCGCTCGCAGTTACAGTACGCTGTTGATACGTGGACTAGCGCCTGTAAGGGAAATAAGATTTTTGTTAAAAATATATTTTTCTTTATAAGCTTTTTGCAAATTCTGAACCGCGAGCAGATTAAAATGACCCCAAAGACTAATAGTTTACGATTATCCGTCAGAGGGTTTCATTGCCCACCTTCCGTCTCTATCATCAGATCAGCTGGCTGTCATAATATTGCATTGGCATCGGCCTTTGACAAGTACACAAAATTTTTAACTCCGTAGAGTAAGAGGAAGTGGTTCTGATTCAGCCTGCAAAATTTGATCCGATCAAACATTGGAAGTTAAATAAAAGCTTGTAAAAAATCTCGTAACTTACACAAAGAATAAAATATGTTAAAATCGATATTATCTTACTCAAGTTTTTAATATATTAAGTGGAGTATTAAATCTACATCTAGGTGTATACAAGTCAACACCAGGTCTGCCCGTAAAATTTGCAGAATTTTAAATTATTAAGTCCTGATTAGACGTCATCCCCTTGGACAATTTTTGTTAATAGCATTGAAATAAGAACCTTTGTCTACCTTCACTTTGATTGGAAATTAGTTTAGGAGAGATATGCGAGCCCTATTGTCACTACGACAGTACTGACAGTATCGTTAGTGAACGTACTTACCTCTAACTTCATCATACGATGGCAGAGCTGGACCAGCTGTTGGGTGCCCAGCATGTTGATGGTGACAGAGAGCTTCAGTTTCTCGTCGAACTTTACCGTCGCGGCTGAATGGAACACTATTGATACCTGCAACGAAGAAATGAGACTCCTTATCTACTGATTCAGATATTTCGGTGCGCAATATTTGAATCCAGTAAAGGATTGAGGCAGTCCTTCTTTGTTTCTATAACTGGTAAGCATTCTGACCGTTAAGCCTTTATTGTTAACACAGAACGTAACGTAACGTTAAGACAGATGTAACATTTTTTTAATACTACCTACTTAATCTAAAACATAGTCATTTCCCTTTTAGCAGTCAGCGTTATTAGTTTGTAACTAGCACATTTGGGAGAAGCCACTGGCTCTCGAAACACAGTTTAAACTAGTTCGAGAGACTATGGATTAACTACTACTCTGTAAAAATATCTATTATGTCACAATAAATTATTATTATTACTATTATAGCGTGTAGGCCTCTTCCAACTCCTTCCATTCTCTTCTATTATCTGCTACCCTTGTCCAAATTACCCTCCTACTTTCGTTATGTCATCTTCCCATTTATTGGTTTATCTTCCTCTTTTTCTTTTCTCATTGCGTGGTTGCCATTCTGTTATAAATTTTGACAATGTTGTGTTGCTCTCTCTTTTCATGTATCCTATCCATCGCCATTTTAGCTGTTTTACTTTTTTAATTAGAATATAAACAATTAAGGGCATTAAGGGCATTGTAGCCAGCGAAATTACTGGGCATTATGAGACTCAACAGCTAATTGTCTCAGAGTGACGAGCGCAGTACGGCGCCGCGCAGGTTTTTGCAAAACAAAGTTCTGGGTGGTGCTGTTATTGTTATGGGCTGGCGTATTGCTTACCATCAGGCAAACGACCAGCTCGTCTCGTCAATAAGTTACATAAAAAAAAAATAAGTAATTATTATTTTTTTATTAGCAAATAGCAAATATTATAACAAAAGCATCATATACCAGGGTAGAATGTCGTCAAAAACGAATGTAGGATAAATAGCTCATACAAAAAAAATCTAACGTCAGACATGAAAAAACCCTTTTTAATTGTTATAATTAACTGGGTGTTAGAAGAGTTAATTTTTGACGTACCCTAAAATTTCCCTAATAATTGTATTATCATAACGGAAGTAACTGGGCGTCATTGATGTACTTCAGCCTTCAGGAGCACAACTGTCTGTTGACACGAAGGGAAGTTTAAATTGAACGCACGCAATGGAAGTCACACGCATAGTGATAACTGGTTTTCCATTTTTTCCCATGTCACAGCGGTATTCTAGTTTTCCCTCGGACATTTCGCCTTGTTAGATAATGGTGGACTTGGTGTTTATCTATACATTCTTACACATTTTAAATCGATGTCTTAAAATAATGTTTAAATTAAGATTTTAATTTTAGAATTGCAATTTGGCAGTTTACTATTGAAGTACTGTTTGACAACTTGATCGATATTTAGTAAAATCTTTCATGCACTTCAAAATAGGAATTACAGTAGGTACAACATGCTTTATATACAGTAGGCGGTATTATTGCTACGAAGCGATCTCTTCCAGATGTGATTAATTGGCATTCGAAAACACCTACTTTCAATTCAAGCTCACTAAAGACATCCAGGTTTAGCGTATTGACTCCGATAAGTATATTTCTCCGAGGTCAACTGGAAGATAATGCTCACTAGCATTAAGTTCGCCTATGTACCTACAAATTTGTTTGTGCAATAAAGAATTTTCTATCAATCTATTACTTACTATTTGACTCATTGCTTATTCATTATCTGATCTTCCTATAAGGTAGGTTTATATAAATACTAGCTTTTTCCAGCGACTTCGTCCGCGTAGCTGATAGAGGAAGACCAGCTACCTTGTTGTTGAAGTATCTAGATTTTGAGATTTTTTGACAAACAATTTTTTTTCGCTATCGTAAAAACTAAATATTTTTTTAAATAAAAAGGCACCTATGTTATTTCTAATACCTCCAAGAATATGTGCACAAAGTTTCATGATGATCGGTTAAGTAGTTTTCGCGTGAAAGCGTAACAAACAAACTTACATTCACATATATATTATTAGTAGAGATTATGTATATTTGTACATGTCATATTCATTAAATAAATTGTTCTTACCATTTCGCACAGCATGTCCTGATCCTTCGCACTAATACCTAGCTCCGGCTCGGTGATATCGCCGACTATGGGCACTATCTTGTTCAGCTCTTGCGGCCTCTCTTTCCTTAAGGTCTCGAACAACTGCGGAGAAAATACGTGGGAGACCGGTTAAAACTGGTTCTGTCAGATGTTTATTTAATTCTATTTGGTTTCGTTTGGGCAAACTGCTATTGTTACAAAATAAGACAATAAGCCAATTAATTATAATGAGAGCTGACCCCATCTAACCCAAACTATATATTTCCTTTATATTCTTTATTGTAATTTCCCGATTCTTATAACTTGGGTGTCTTCAAGTCTCGAATGAATCGGTATCTTCTAGGCAAGCATGATCCATCGTCGACGGCGTCGTCACTTTTCATCAGGTGAGACTGCGGTTGCTTACCTATTCTGTAATAAAAAAAGAAAAAAGAACTCACCGGTGACTGAGTGAGTTCAGCGAGTCTGGAGCCTATTCAGTAATAAAAAAAGAACTCACCGGTGACTGAGTGAGTTCAGCGAGTCTGGAGCCTATTCAGTAATAAAAAAAAGAAAAAACAACTCACCGGTGACTGTGTGAGTTCAGTGAGTCTGGAGGCCACATCCTGTCCCCGCTTAGGTCTCATCAGCAGGTAGATTTTCTTGATTTTTGGACAACTCCGCAACAGTTTTTCTACTAGCACCTGCAAAGAAAAACAACGTTCAGGGCTTTAAAAACTCCAGGTCTTCGTTGTGCGACTGTTTTAACTGGGCATATGAGACTTAATATCTGATGTCTCAGCATGATGAGCGCAATGCAGTGCTACGCAGTACTTATTACGGTATTAAAAGTTCTGGGTGGCACTGCAATTGTTATAGGCAGGCATGGCGCTTACCATCAGATATAAATGGATTTAGATTGCATTGGCAACGAGTTGAGAGCTACCCTGAAAATTTCAGCCAGATGTTCGGGAAGTGCTCAAAGTTTTAGTTGCAAGGTCCCACCCGGAACAAGAAAGACACAAAGAGACAGACAAACAAGAAAGTGACTTAGTAAAAACGTGGTAAAAATAAAGAAAGCATACACAGCACAAGTATACATTATATAAAAAAAACCGACTTCAATGCATCTTCGAAGTCCAAGGTCATTATATCGATGAAATTTATACGGGACCACTTCGTAGCTATTCTGAACCTATCGCAAAGAGAATGAATAATTTTACAAATCAGTTCATAAATGACGTAGTTGTGAGGTAACATACATAAAAAAATACAATCAAATAGAGAACCACCTCGTTTTTCTTGAAGTCGGTTAAAAAAGAAGTAAACTTTACGAAAATAATTAAAAAAAAACGAAACTCACCTTCCCCATAAACCCAGTGCCACCCGTGACAAAAACACTCTTATCCGCATAGAATTCAGCAACGGGCACGTACTCCTGACTTCCCGGCCCAAAATGGCTGCCAGCGAAAACGGACGCCATCTTGAATTATGTTCAAACTCTAGCGCATGCAACCTTTTTTGGCGCGAAATGTCACACCATGCGCGTGCTACGTGTAAGAAGATGAATTTAAAAGGTTTCGTCAGTATTTGTTAGTCGCTAACATGGCTGGTCGGTTTCACCTGTAACAAAAAAAAAACACCAGTTAGAAATCCATACTAATACTAGCTGACCCGGCAAACGTTGTTTTGCCATACAAATTAAAAAAAAATGTTGAAGGTGAACAACCCTTATCACTTAGGGGTATGAAAAATTTATAGTAGCCGATTCTCAGACCTCCTGAGTATGCATATAAAATTTGGTAAAAATCAGTAAAGCCGTTTCGGAGGAGTAAGGTAACTAACAATGTGACACGAAAATTTTATGTATATAGATAAAAATGGAACTCAGTCAATTCTGTATATTGAAGGTATTTTTTAAAAACCAACTGGGTTCGACTATTTATTTATTTATTTTATTTATACTTTAGCAAGAAACAGTTTGTACATGGAGGACTTAATGCTAGACAGCATTTTCTACCATTTAGAGGGTACTGAACACGAATCCACTGTTTTTGAGAAAAAGGTTCACTCCACTCTCAGTAGATGGCGTACACGTCACCCTTAAGACGGTAAAATAACGGAAGAAGAAATTCGACACTCGAGTTGGTGCCCACCGTAGCTCAATTGGTAGAGCGTCCCGCGCTGAGGGAATATTGGGTTGTGGGTTCGAGTCCCAGCCGGTGGTCGAATTTTTTCTTCCCGAAAAACCTTGTTTGTGCTAATAGGATATTAATGTAGTTTTCAGGATTTGGTAGCATTATTTCTAACTTAGATTATAGGGTATGTTACATCAAAATCGGTTGGGGACTACAAAATCATGACATACAAAACACATGGGTTTTCCCACAATAATGCATTCTTGATACTCGCCCGCGGCTTCGTTCACGCGAGTCGTTTGCACGTTTCTTACATTGCATTTCCATAAAGTAAAAGTTTAAAAATAATCATCTATATTGACAGAACTGGCTCCAAACAAATCAGATCACAGATCATCATCAGCCCATTACGTTCCCACTGCTGGGACATGGTCCTTATCTCATATACTATGAGAGAGTTTTTGGCATGTATTTAAATGATCGTTTTAATTTTGCAAAGCGCCAGAAGAAGAATTTTCATATAAAAAAAGAAAGAAAATACATTTATTCAGGACATCACACAACATTACACTGAATATTTTTTATTTGTTTAATTTGTTTTTATTTGTTAAATTTTATTCTATACATTTATACGTACATTATTATAGAGATATGTCTCAACTTTTGTTTACAACTATATTTAAAATAATAATACAAACATCTATTCTGTATACTTAACTCACAATGAAGGATACGTAAACATACTATTATATTATGTAATCACGCTAGTATTAACTTAAGTACATTAGTTGTGTAATCCTATTTTGGCCTTATAAACAAGAAATATTGTATTGATATAAATTAGCTAAGACGCTGTTTGGATTGCTAAAATAAATAAAATAAAATAAAATATATGCATACTAAAATAAAGACAAAACAAAAAAAAATACAATACAGTGAAATGTTGCGCGATGTCAGGAAAAGGTTCCGACTCAGCATACGCTAAGGTATCTTAAGTAGGTACCTTAGCACTGATTTTCAGTCGGAACCCTTCCCATGACATCACGAACAATCACACATATCATATCATGTCTTCGGAATACCGTCCCGACCCCGTCCCGTCGGGACGGTATTCCGAAGACGCAGGTTAGCCCTGCCCGAGCAATATCATTTTTCTTCTTGCTAATTATTTAAATTTCTGAGATTTCCGCCTAGGATGCGCTAATGCATTCAGTATAAGAATTTCCATTTTGTTTTTTTTGCCGTTTTTATAGATAATGGTACGGAACCTTCGTGCACGAGTCTCACTCGCACTTGGCCGGTTTTTTTTATAAAATCATGTTGCTAAATCCTTAAAATTACCAATATACGGGTTTTTACAGAACCATATACACAGATAGATAAAAAATACCCTAGTTAAAAATTTGAGAACATTTGTCTAAAATATTTGTCAATCTTTCGCTTTCACCATTGCGTTTATCAACCTCGAATTTTTTATTTTATTATCAACAATACTCCTTCTGAGGACTTAATGTGTTTTTAATGTTTTGACAAATATTAGGGGCATTATTTAGGTCAAAGGCGTCATCTACCGTCTTTTTGATTGTACTTATTGTGCCCGGAAATACAATGATTGCTGTCTACTGCAAGATATTTACATGTTCCCGTACGTATGTTTAATATAATAATAACGCTGGCGGATAAAACGCGTACCTTAGTAGGTAATGCTGATAATCCATTGCTGCGTATGAACACGCAGATACACCGATGACGATGACGGACCGACATGCGTAGCTTGCCGTGGCCGCACACGCTACGCACGGATTAATTGCTTCAATGATACACGCCACGAAATGGCTACGGTTCGGAGAGCTACGATTCTTTATGCCTGTCGGCAGTGCATTGCATGTGCTCCGGAGGAATGTTATAAATAGAACGTGGCATACACTCATAGCGTGGGCGCTTATCGTGGGTGCGTAGCGTGCTATACTACGCGCGCTACGCACGTCTGCGCATCCCCGTCTTCTATGTATATGGGCGCAAAGCGTATCAAAGTACACGTGCATAGCTGCGTAGCGAGCGCAGCAATGGCTTACTAGACTGGACAAAGTCACTCTACTGTCATTTTCGTCTGGCCTGCCTGGAGGGAATGAAAAAGGGGAATGGGAAGGAAATATATTTTTGGTAAGTAGCCTGAGTACTTATAAAAGTTTAATTTTCACTCAAAATTGCACCGTCCAAAGTATATTTACTACAGTTAGAATACAGGCAACACGAAGCAGACTAAAAAAGCAATGTCTTACCGGTTATTTTAGTAAAAATATCGCACTTTTCTCTAAAAAACAAAACGTCACTTATCGCCCTCAAAATAATGTGCGTATCTTCAGCTTCACTGACAAATTCATTGTGGTACGCTTACTACGCTAGCACAGTCGTGCAACGGCGCTAAATTAGTAGATTATTGGTGCTTTTATCGGATACTTCGTGGTTTTTTTATAGATTTCCTCGTATCAGATACGACGTGACATAATGACGTATGGCAGGAGCGGTAAACTTTTTTTCTAGATAATAGCCAGTTACGTAACAGATTGTCTTAATTTGGTAGACGTTTGGAAGAGGTTTTAATTAGTTTTTAGTAAGGATTTTTTAATGCAATTCAGCAATGAGACGAGCAAGTCCTTTGCCGCCATTATAAATATACACGGTTAGTGTCACGTTATGATTGTATCGGATAACTCCGTTTCACCGCCGAGCTCGCGGCGCCAGGAAAAAGCGAAAGCACGCAGTCTGCGCCACGATTCCAAAGCGTAAACTCCCGGAAGAAGAACGATCCTAAGTGTCCGAAACCTGCCCCCGTACCATCTAATAGGTGAAGGACTTAAGGTTTGGAAACTATCGTGAGTCGAAGTATTCATTTTAAATATAAACGGGTACACTCACGTTATAATTGTGTCGGATAACTCTGACTAGTCCCCTTACCCATATGTCCCTCAAACGCCAATCGTATATAGTGTTGAGCTTAAATTAGGGTGTAGATTCACTGCAACAATGTATTATAATGCTTTATATTGTCCCATTACCTAAGTTTATCTCAACTTGAAGTTATCGTATTTTGGTATAAATTAATAAGATTAATTCGATTTCTTGCCTGAATCGACAATAATTAGACCGTATCTCATTAGTCGCAGTGAAGCTATACCTTAATTTGAACTCAACACGATATACGATTGGCGCTTGAGGGACATATGGGTAAGGGGGCTGGTCGGAGTTATTCCGACACAATCATAACGTGAGTGAACGCGTTTATATTTATAATGAATACTTCGACTCACGATAGTTTCCTAACCTTAAGCCCTTCGCCTGTTAGATACAATTAACTAATGTCAAGTTTTGACGTGTGACCAGAATGCTGGCTCATATTTGGGTCAAAAAATCAGCATTGCCAGATTCAGCGTGGCAATGCGGCCAGCGTTCAGGGCACTTTCTCCTCCATCATAGGCCTTTTAGAATAATTTTATTATATTGTTTATACATATTAAAGTTATTTTGTATATATATTTAAGTAATTTAAGCTATTTTAGTTAAGATTTAGATATTTATTAGCTCTGTATTTGAGTTTGTTGTGTATAAAACTTAATTAAAAAAATTGTTTACATATTCAGACCTACCGTAAAAAAATATCAAAATGACAGTGAAAACCGCATCAAAATCCATTGCGAGGTTGAAAAGTAAGCGGAAAAACAGAAACGAGGATGCAGATAGCGATTTTGTTTTATACAATTCAGATATAAATTTACTGTGTTCCTTAAACTGGGTGATTAATCTATTTTTCTAAAAACTAGTTACATTATCATGATTTTAGTAATCTTATCTAAATACACATGGTCATTGTACGTCTGGCGTTATTTTGATGAGGCTTTGGTAATGTGTACTGTTATCTATTGTGGTAATATGTACAATCATCAGTAATAAGATATACTTTGTAACACCATGTCATAATAACTAATTTGACATTTTCCTTTCTCAAGTACCTTTTTATTGAAATTGTTATAGCGGCATAGTTCTAACCTGTATTCAAACATGCTCATAAAGGTGTCATTCCATGGTGCGTGAATTAACGGACGATATACTACGCACTGCCGATGACAAGTTTGTTGAGAGTCGGCTGCCTACGAACTGCTCAGTAGTTCGGCAGAATTTAGTGGTTTCTCTCGTCTTGGGAACACATGCATAGACCTTCTCATTTATAATATTCATCATCATCATCATCAGCCCATCACGTTCTCACTGTTGAGACACGGGCCTTCCCTCCTAGAGAGAGTATGGGCCATAATCCACCAGAAAATAAAGTGTGACCTTAAAACCTTAAAAAGTCAGTGGTGCAGGGTAAACGGGATTCGAACTCGAGAGCGTCAGATCGAAAGTCACACGTGCTCCCACTAAACCACAACCACTCAGAGAAGAAGTTAATAATATTATAGGATTTAATTTTGCATTTTAATCAAACTTAGATTTTAATAGCTTGGCGTGATAAACACAGAATACTAAGGGACAGAAGCATCACTCTGCAAAGAATTTAAACAAATAGCAACTCTTGCTATGACGCAATGAAATTCAATTCAGCCCGCGTAGCGCTGCATACCTACCAGTCATATTAACCTACAGAGCGCCTCTCTTTCTATCGCATAGCTCTTATCTCTTCTGACGCGACACGTGTAACGACGCACGACCCGCCGTCGGTGTCCGGCTATGTGCTTGTAGCTTCGTACCTACATTGCGGAGTTCGCTAGGCCTGGTGATAAATTAAATCACGCATCATGGGCAGCCGCCTTAAGAAAGGCGTGAATTCCTATGCAAAATAAATATTTGCTTCAACTGTTAACTGATAACAAATATTTGATATGCAACTTTGTGAAATTGGGGCAGTATCAGTATTTTTAGGAATCCGTCTTGAAATAATAAATAACCGGCCAAGTGCGAGTCGGACTCGCGCACGAAGGGTTCCGTACCATTATCTATAAAAACGGCAATTTAGTAAAAGGTCCCGTTTTACCCCTTGGGTACGGATCCCTAAAAAGACGTCTCGTCGCCAAATTCGTAAGTGAAGCACTCAAACATTCACCATTTCTCTAGTTAAAAACGCCGCTATTTATGATCATCAGCCCATCACGTCCCCACTGCTGGGACACGGGCCTTCTCTCATAGAGAGAGTATGGGCACAGACACAGTGCGGGTTGATGGATGTCACATGTCCTTGAAGATTTGTAATTATTTCATGGACATGCCGGTTTCCTCACGATGTTTTCCTTCACTGTTTTTAGAGCGAGTGTTAAATCCGCACATAACTTAAGAAAGTCAGTGGTGCGGGGCCAGCGGGCTCCGATCTCCGGTGCGTCGGATCGAAAGTCGCACATTTATGTCGAAATGAGAATGCAACTTCTTGAAATCTACATTCCAAATCTTATCTTTTAAACAATTAGCTCCATAAAATATGTATCATATATCATTACTAGCTGACCCGGCAAACGTTGTTTCGCCATATAAATTAAAAAAAAATGTTAACGGTGAACAACCCTTATCACTTAGGGGTATGAAAAATAGATAGTAGCCGATTCTCAGACCTACTGAATATGCATATAAAATTTGGTGAAAATCAGTAAAGCCGTTTCGGAGGAGTAAGGTAACTAACTTAACGGTTAATAAACTTAACATATATATAATAAAACAAAGCTAATACAATTTCGAAATTACAAAACGCCACCAATAGAACTAAATATAATGAATAAAAACTCCAAAGTTAATGTAGTTAACAATATAAAGTTTTTAGGAGTCACTATAGATACCCACCTAAATTGGAAAGAACACATCTCTCAAATTATCTTAAAGTTATCAAAATATTGTTACTTATGCTCTTTCCGTATTAAGCAGTATATCTTCTAGAGAAGTCGCTAAGAACGCATATTACGGCTTTGTTTACCCTCATTAATTTAACGTACGGCATCATCTTCTGGGGAAACTCAGTTGATGTAAAAACCTCATTTATACTACAGAAGAGATGTCTTAGGGCTATTTACAAATTACAAAGCACAGATTCAGTAAGAAATGTTTTCAAAGACCATGGCATATTAACTTTAACCAGTATATATGTTACGGCTAAAAGCCGAAGTGCGGCTACACCTAGTTTTAGCCGGCTACAACTAGGTGCAGCCGGTTACATGCGGTTAAACTTAGATATATCCTACTTATCTTCGGTTAGAACTAGGTTTAGCCTTCATCATAGTGGCTAGAACTAGGTGCAGCCGCACACCAATCAAACGTATAAGGGGCAGCCCTCGGCAGGTTAGGGTGAGGCGGGGGTGGCCCTTGGGCCATCCCCGCCTCTCGCTCTGGGTGGTGCTGTTATTGTTATGGGCGTAGCGTATTGCTTACCATCAGGCAAACGACCAGCTCGTCTCGTCATTCAGTTACATAAAAAAAAAAGATATGGAACACTGCTACAAATATTTTGACAACAAGACCAATTGTACCCATATTTGCAATGAATAAATGATTATGATTATGATTCTGATTATTATATTATATACTCTATGATCGACATAGAAAGAATCAAATAAAAAAACAAAAGTAAAACCTGAGAAGTACTGTGTATGGATATTAAGTTTTATGTTATACTAGCTGCGCCCTGCGGTTTCACCCGCGGTTTTCCGGGATAAAAGTAGCCTATGTGTTAATCCAGGGTATAAGCTATCTCCATACCAAATTTCATCAGTATTCATTCAGTAGTTTTTGCGTGAAAGAGTAACAAAGGTACATATCCATTCTTACAAACTTTCGCGTTTATAATATTAGCAGAATTTTTGTATCTTTGTAAGTCTGTGAGGTATATTCTCTGTGCCTCTGTTAATTTTACTATATGGTACTTTAATATTGCCTGAAATAAAGAGTTTAATAATAATCACAAAATTCAAAGATACAATATTTTAAAATTTTAAACGACTTCAAAATTAAGGAGAAGATTCTCAATTCGATTGTATTTTTTATGGTCGTTAACTCAGACCTCCGTCATCTTTGAACTGATTTCAGTAATTCTCGCGTTGGGTTCAATATAGCTTTAAGGTGGTTCCATATAAATTTCATCGATATTCGACCTTGAACTCGAAGATACATAAGAATTGAAGTTAGTTTTTTTGGTATAAAATGTATCTAATAGTAAAAGTTTGCTTTATCCTTTTCTCACATAACCTACTTTCAACCTGTGGGAAAGAGAGAAGAATAATTTTTAAGCTATTGCATAGCTTCTATCGCGGGCCTTGAGCGTGGAGACCGAATCCAGAAATTCCGTAACGAAAATAACCTAACACCCCCCACTCCGAATGCTATGCAATAGCTTTACCGCGGCAGTCTCCGAGTGCCACACGTCTTTTTTACCTATGGTCCATTTGACCCACTAGTGTAATGGCATAATTATGCCCACTTTCGATTCTCGGTTACGCAAAAACAATAGGTTTTTTATGTAATACCTTTATTACTAGAAACAATTCTACACTCTACCAGGCTGGTATGTTTGATATTGAATGCATTAGCGCATGCTAGGCGAAATACTTAAGATTTTTAAATAATTTTGAAGAAAAAAAATGACGTTGAATCGTCCCCGTAAGACGATATAAGAAGGATAGAAGAAATTTGGTTGCTCGAGCAGTCAGCTCGGTGGCCCAGTGGTTAAGGCGTCGGGACGGTATTCCGAAGACGCAGGTTCGATCCCTGCCCGGGCAATATCATTTTTCTTCTTTCTAATTATTTAAAAATTTTAAGAAGGAGCAATTTGGCGTAGCTCTTATTCTTATTCTTATTCGATGAGGGGGCGATGAGTCCTGCACTGACGTCCCGCATGGGGTGTATTGTGCATTCCCCCCGCCAGCATCTACCCAAGCCATCCCAACTCCTTGAAGTAACGGAGAGCAGCTTTGGGGCGCTGGCATAGCTGCTCCAGTGTTAAGGTTGTTTGTAGAGAAGATGATGGTGGTAATGAAGGTGATGATGATGTGTGTCCGGTGTCTGCCATACCGTCTATTGGCTTTGTTGCTTTTGTTCGAATGTCATCCATGGTCGCACAGTGCAGCAACACGTGTTCAACTGTTTCATTTTCCAGCATGCAGCCTCTGCATAGGGGGCTGTCAGTGGCTCCGGTTTTGTATAGGTGATAATTTAAGTTGCAGTGACCTGTGATTAGGCCTACCATAAGGCGGAGATCCTTCCGCTGCAGCTTTATAAGATTGTTGGTTATGTTTCTATTGAGAGTCGGGAAGACGGCTCAGGTCTCTGGCGTAGCTCGTCGGAAGACACGACATACTAGTCAACGCCCGCGAATTCATTCGCGTAGTAGGTAATAGCAGGCCTAGCGCACTCCGCACTGTAGGTACGAAGCTACAAGTACATAGCCGGACACCGACGGCGGGTCGCGCGTCGTTACACGTGCCGCGTCAGAAGAGATAAGAGCTATGCGATAGAAAGAGAGGCGCTCTGTAGGTTAATATGACTAGTAGGTATGCAGCGCTTCGCGAGCTGACTTGAATTTTATTGCGTCATTGCAAGAGTCGCTATTTGTTTAAATTTCTTTGCGGAGTGATGCTTCTGCCCCTTAGTATTCTGAGGTAATAGGTACATAGTACGATGAACAAACTAAATTCCGACCCATTAAGATCCGTTCAGCCGTTTCCGAGACATCAGATATTATAGGCTTGCGGTTGACCACTCACCTGATGGCAAGTACTTTCCCACTCACCTGTATATCCGTTTCCGATAACAAACATACAAACAAACAAACTAACAAAAACTGGATTCGTGTTATCTAAGTGACTAAGTGACCCTCTAAATAGTCGATCTTAGTTAGCGTAATATCTTCAATGTACAGAATTGGATCACTGCCATTTTTACAATAGTATAGATTTTGCAAGATATACCGCTCTGCGAGAAATATTTAACTTTAATACAGAAAAAGGCAGGGAATAGGATATAGGAAACCAGATATATATTCATTTGAGCACCTACTTTTGAGCACCAATGCGTTGAGCAACATCACTAGAAGTTACCGCACCGTAGCGTAGGCGCTCAAATGGGAATAAAGTTGAATTATTTCTATTATTCCCAAATGAGCACCAAACTAAAATCAAACCTATTAGTGTTCAATGCGTTGGCGCTCAAAAAGTTTTATGGAACTGAGTGATGAGACGAGCACGTCGTTCGCCTGATAGTAAGCACCACGCCTGCCCATAACTATTGCAGAGCCACCCAGAACTGTTAATACTAGTAGAACACTGGGTAGCACTGCATTGTGGTCATCAACCTTAGACATCAGATTTTTTATATTTTTTTTTAATTTAATTTATTTTTGAATTTAATTGTTGATTTTTGTTGTTAATTTTAATGTTTGATTTTAATTTTAATTGCTAATTTCAATTTGTAATTTCTACTTGTTATTTTAATCTTAATTTATAATTTTAGATTTTAATTTTTAATTTATTAATTTTAATGTTTTATTTCAATTGCAAAATATGGATGTGTATTGTCCGAAATAAAGAATTTTTATTTATTTCATTTATTTATTATTAAGACTCATATGCTCAGTAATTTCAAAATAGGTGCTCAAATGGGAATGCTACGAAAAACATGAATTATTTACAACAATAGGTACTTCACAATTCAATATAAGTCACGGGCAACCGACGAAAGGAGAGCGGTCACCGGCAGACTACAAAAAACCGGTACCGGCCCGGTACGGTTAGTCATTGACCTTGCAGTGAAAGTGCGCACTGCGCACGCGCAAGTGAACTAACTGGCACGCGACGTTAGTGACAAACTTCGATATTGTGGTACAGAACTACAGACTATCCATGGAGTGAGACTTTTTTATACAACTGCGTGATGAGATGAGCAATTCGTTCGCCTGATGGTAAGCGCCACGCCTGCCCATAACAATTGCAGTACCAGAACTTTTAATACCATAAAAAGCTCGAAGTGGCACTGCATTGACAACCTCTTTGGTGTAGTGGTTGGCAGGTTGGCTCAAATCTCACACCACTGAGGTTGCGGGTTCGATTCCCGCGACGGGACAAATGTTTGTGCAAAGAGAAAAAGAAGGGCAAGCATTTGTTTCGTGTCTGGGTGTCGTGGGACCATGGTCCTCATAGTTCCTGGTTCCCTAGATACAGGGAATCCTAGTTAGGGGAGAGATCTATGTATGTGATCGTTGGGCGTTATTTATTTATTTTATTTTTATTATTGACATCAGATATAAAGTCTCATATGCCCAGTAATTTCGCTGGCTACAATGTCCTAAGACTTTTCTAGTGGGAATTGCATACCGCACTGTTCGTAATTACAGAGATGACAAAGTTGCTTGGAACATTACACTTCCGCAAAGTAGCCAACTGGTACATAAGAAACATACCATTGTAGATAACCAAAAATCTGTAACAAAATCTCTAAAAAATATGTGCCACAGTTTTGTTTTTTTACACTTAATAGATCTATGTTTGGCCACTATCTCGCCTGATGTGAAGCGATGATGTGGCCTAAGATGGAGCACATAGATCTAGAGAGAGACGGCAGTTGAGCGGCTGCAGACGCGTCTCCCCGATGGTTCACCGAACATCATCCCGAAACACGACTAGGTCGCTTGACGGCATGGCTTTGTTCGGTGGGTGGTATTACAACCACGGCCAGAGCCTACCACTACAAAGGCAAAAAGTTTCTTGCCGTATCTTCTGAGTAGTACGCTATGTACTTGTAGCTTCGTACCTACAGTGCGGAGTGCGCTAGGCCTGGTATTACCTACTACGCGAACGCATTCGCGGGCGTCGGCTAGTATGTCGTGCCATCCGACGAGCTACGCCAAATTGCTCGTTCTCAAGATTTTTAAATAATCAGGAAGAAGAAAAATGATATTGCTCGGGCAGGGATCGAACCTGCGTCTTCGGAATACCGTCCCGACGCCTTAACCACTGGGCCACCGAGCCAACTGCTCGAGCAACCAAATTTATTCTATCCTTCTTATATCGTCTGACGGGGACGATTCTACGTGATTATTTTTACGTCTAAATTATTGAAAAATCTTAAGATTGCGCTAAATGCATTCAATGTCAAACATTTGCTCGCTCCCATTCGTCGGAACAACAATGCTTCAAATGCGGCCTACGACCCACGTTCTCCTATTAGTTTAATTTAATGGTTTCCTCGCCACACGTTTCATTGTCGATAATCAGCTTGAATTGTCGTCGTGGTATGTTTGTACCACTGCGAGTAGACAGCAAAAAAAAACTGCCGTAGAAAATACTTGGAATGGGAGATATTACTGCAACTTTTTCCCGCTAGTAAAACATTAGCAGATATCATCGATAATTAAATTTCGAGAGTAGCAAACATAAAATTAAACGTTCTGGGTGCCACTGCAATTTTTATGAGCAGGCATGGAGCCACCATCAGGCGAACGACTTATCATCATCAGCACATTACGTTCCCACTGCTGGGACTCGAGCCTTCCCTCGTAGAGAGAGTACGGACCATAATCCACCACGCTGCGTCCACCACGTCCAGTGCGGGTTGGTAGATGTCACATGTCCTTGAATTTTTGTAATCAATCCTTGGCCATGCTGGTTTCCTTACGATGTTTTCCCTCACCGTTTTTAGAACGAGTGTTAAATCCGCACATAACTTAAGAAAGTCAGTGGTGCGGGGCCAGCGAGATTTGAACTCGGGTGCGTCGGATCGAAAGTGTTACGTGGTCCCACTGAGCCACACTCGCCCTCGGCGAACGATTTGCTCGTCTCATAAATCAGTTCCATAAAAAATACGACCGCGCTTTCTTCTGCCCCCGCCCCGCAGTGGTCAAACGTGTTTAATAAAATACAGATACTCTTGATGCACCTATTCCACGACTGGTTCAGACCTACCTCAATTCGATAAAACTCAGTCGAGCTACGAGTATCTTTATTATATTATATTTTAATCTTATTTTATTTCATTGTATATCATGTATTATTTTTCTGTTATGGGACTCAAATGGAGTTGGGCGGGACACCTGGCCAGGCGGAGTGACGACAGGTGGAGTAAGGTGCTGACTGAATGGTGGCCAAGACAGGGCAAGCGTAGCGTTGGGCGTCCAGAAGCAAGATGGGTCGACGATATTATAAAAATCGCGGGCCGAACCTGGAAACGAATGGCGCAGAGTCGAGGCGAATGGCATGACATGAGAGAGGCCTATACCCAGCAGTGGGATGTAAAGGGCTGCGGATGATGATGATAATGATAATATATTGACATTTTTTTTTTTGTTTTTTATATTATATCAATAATATTATTAATTGTGTAATATGGTTTTTATGACTGAAATAAATGAATTAAATTGAATTATTGCATGATCATCCTTGATGGTAATAAGCGAATTCATAATCATAAAGAAATTAAGAAAGAAAATAGAAAATCAAATTTCACAAAATTCATGAAAACACACAACTTGATCATTATCTGTGTTTCCTGACAACTACAACCTGGGAGTCTTCAAATAGGGGATCGGACAACTTTTCAGAAAGTGTTTGAAGTTAACTACAATGAATATATATAGCCAAAAAATACTATTTTAATTAAATAACGCTCTTAAAGTACCGAAAACTATGGTTAAATATTATGTTTCAAATATTGCCGCGCAAAAGGTCACCTCAAAACTTGTGATGTCATATGTAGGTAGAAAATGACAAACTCTTCGAAATAAAACTTGCAAAGACATTCTAATACGTTTTGTGAAGTTTGGGGACTATATTGTAGTAATAGAACGAAAAAATTAGCAAAAATACATTTTATGAAAAGAAAAAACGTATAATAAACACAAGCTTGACTCACGGCATTTGCCTACAAATGACGTCATGCGCTGTGATTGTTGTTTCGTTTGAGATGAAGAACAGATTAAAAATGCCAGAACTATTTATTGATTTAAAAATATAAATCATTATTATTTCACAAAAATGTTGATTGAATGATCTTTCTGGTTCGACAAACATTCGTTCTAATTACATTTTAGATTTTTTCTTGATTACTGTCCAATCCCCTATTGTGGGTGAACAGGTATCTTCGGGGCGAGCGTGTTAATTCTTAGACCACATCATCCCTTGCCACCATGTGAGTGGTCAAACGCAAGCCTATAATATCTACGCAACGCATCAGCAATGCCTCTGGTTCTGCAGAACCAGAGGCATTGCTGATACGACGACGACGGTAACCGCTTACCATCAGGCGGGCCGTCTGCTTGTTTGCCGACATAATGAATAAACAAATAAATCTGATGTCTCGTGGTGATGAGCGCAATGCAGTACTACGTAGTACTTTTTACGGTATTAAAAGTTCTGGGTGGCACTGCAATTTTTATAGGCAGATGTGGCGTTCACCATCAGGCGAACGACGTGCTTGTCTTATTACTTAGATCCGTAAGAAGGTACTAAGAAATACCTACTGGCTACATAGCCATCGAAAATCATATTTTTTACGCTTAATAGATCTATGTTTGTCCACTATCTCGCCTGATGTGAAGCGATGATGTGGCCTAAGATGGAGCATCTAGAGAGAGAAGGCAGTTGAGCGGCTGCTCAGACCCGTCTCCCCGATGGTTCACCGAACATCATCCCGAAATACGACTAGGTCGCTTGACGGCATGGCTTTGTTCGGTGGGTGGTATTACTACCACTCCAAAGCGCGTAAGCGGGTTTCACCGTTTGGAGCGAGCGTGCAAAATCTGGACTTAACTATAAGTAATTGGAGCAGGGCCGAGTCGGGATTCGAACCCAGGTGCGTCGGATCGAAAGGCGCACGAGTTCTCGCGGAGCCACACTCGCTCTATAAAATCCTCCTCAATATGTCATAAGGCAAGACTTGACTCATAACTTTCTCTTCCATATAAAAATTTAACTTGATGTCTCATGCCTTCTGTCACAAACTAAAATTGAAAGAGGAAAATATTTTCCTTAAAAAGGACTTCAGCTTAAGCATGATTCTTAAAGAAGCCATAGAACTGTAAGTATGAAGCCCAATTTCGTGACATAAAACCTTTACCCACTGCGACCGATCCGACCCTGCGATACGATCCTAGATCCGACCCAGCGATACGATCCTAGAACGACGATAACGACGACGACGAACGACGGGACAAATGATTGTACCTACATAGAAAAAAAAACAAAATCAGTGATCCTAGTTAGGGGCCAAGATCTATGTATGTGATTGTTGGGTGTAATTATTTATTATCATTATCATCATCATCAGCCCGTAGTCGTCCTCTGCTGGACATAGGCCACTCCTAATGAACGCCACTGAGCCCGGTCTTCGGCTCTTCTCATCCAGTTTCTTCCGGCCACATTTCGCAGGTCGTCGCTCCATCTGACCGGTGGGCGTCCTACACTACGCTTGCCGATTCGCGGTCAAGGACACGTCTACTCCAGCGGTTATCCGTCCTTAGTGAGATATGACCAGCCTATTGCCACTTCAGCTTGCTAATCCACCACTATATCAATTATTTATTATAAATATGTCTTTTTCCCGCGACTTCGTCCGTCGTATACTATATATATTATGATTTTATTATATGTTACATGTGTAATCTTTTACTCTTATATGTATTATAGATTATTCATATTCATATTCATTTATTCATAACATTCTATGTTACATGTCAATATATTCGATAATAATAAAATAATTCATCAAATAAAATAAATTAAATTAAAATTAAAATATGTCGTACAACTAATAATAAAATTATGCGAATAATTCATTAAATGAATAAACTGATTAATGTATTGTTGCGTGTATCTGTCTTGAATAAATATATTTTCTTTGTTTGTTTCTTTCTTTCGTAATATCTGAGTCTCGGGGTTAGTGAGCGCAATGCAGTGCTATGCAATACCCAGTACGTTTCATGGTATAGAAAGTTTTGGGTGGCACTGCAATTATTATAGGGTGGCAATAACTTAAGACAAACGACTTGCTAGCCTCATTGTTCAGTTTCATAAAAAAAACCTTTATGAGCAACAAGCTGCGCCCTGCGGTTTCACCCGCGGTTTCCCGGGATATAAAGTAGCCTATGTGCTAATCCAGGGTATAAGCTATCTCCATTCTAAATTTCATCCCAATCCGTTTAACCGTTTCAGCGTGAAAGAGTAACAAACATATTGGGGGCCTTACAACATACGTCCCCAAAGAGCAAGTACCTAATTAAGAGTTAGTTCTTTATTAAACTAACTTTTCTTTATTTATTCTTTTTTGTTCTTTCTTAATTTAAATTCTGTGTACAAAAAAATCTCTAAAAAAATGCCCCTCAGTTCCTTGCCGTACCTTCTAGTAGTGGTTCTTTTTCCGATACGGTGGTAGAGTCATTGTGATAATTTGACGTTCATAAGTGCGTCTGTGATGCCAAAATGATTAAAGAGATTTTGATTGATTGATTTACAGTTTGGCAATAAATAATTTCTTTCTTTCTTTTCTTTCTTTATTACTTTAATACTTTTATTAACTTTATAATGATGGTTACAGCGAGATCATTTTCTTTAGACAACTCAACGTGACATCAGGTATGTGTGTATGTATGCAATAGATTATCACAAAATCATTGTAGGCTGCATATGTGCTATATGAGACCTCCATCACATACATCCATACATCCATACATTCTTACAAACTTACGCGTTTATAATATTTGGAGGGTTCTCGCTACTTTCAATGATGTAAGACAAGAAAGTGATTCACAATGAACAAGTTGAAAGTTTATTTCAATTTTTCCTTGAATGACGACTCACCACTAAAGCGAGTATTGCTCAGTGGGAGCACGTGCAACTTTCGGTCCAACCCACACCAGTTTGAATCTCGCTGGAACCGCACCTGACTTCCTTAAGTTGTGTGAGGAATTAACACTAACTCTAAAAACGGCGAAGGAAAAAATCTTGAGGAAAAAATCATGTCCAAGAATTAATAACAAAGATTCAAGGAAATGTAACGTCCACCGACCCGCACTGGGTTAGAGCGTGGTGGATTTTGGCCTATACTCTATGAGAGAAGGCACTGGGAACGTAAAAGAAGTTGTAAGACAATAAGGTCAATAAGTTCATAACAAACACTTACTTTCCCATTAATATTACAAGCATTACTGTGTTCCGGTTTGAAGGGCATTGTAGCCAGCGAAATTACTGGGCATTATGAGACTCAACAGCTAATTGTCTAAGGGTGACGAGCGCAGTGCAGCGCCGCGCAGGATTTTGCAAAACAAAGTTCTGAGTGATGCTGTAATTGTTATGGGCTGGCGTATTGCTTACCATCAGGCAAACGACCAGCTCGTCTAATCATTCAGTTACATAAAAATAAAATAGAATTGGTAAGACAATAGGACTAGCGATCTGCCCTTTTTTATGGAACTGAGTAAAGAGACGAGCAAGTCATTCGCCTTAAGGTTAGCGCCACGCTTGCCCAAAACAATTGCAGTGCCACTCTAAAAAGTAATATGTAACAAAAAACACACTACGTGTTACACTTAAGGTTTTTATGGTAAACTAGCTGCGTCCCGCGGTTCCACCCGCGGTTTCCTGGGATAAAAGTAGCCTGTTCCAAGTCAAAAAAAAGGAAGCCAAGTCTTAAAGTACCTACATACCAAATTTCATCTAAATCGGTTCGGTTGTTTTTGCGTGAAAGAGTAACAAACATACATCCATACATTCTTACAAACTTTCGCGTTTATAATATTAGTGGGAAGTAGGATAAACTGTTATCTTATCCATCCAAAAACCAAAAACCGACTTCAATGTATCTTCGAAGTCCAGGTCAAATATCGATAAAATTTATATGGGACCACTTCGTCTCTATACTCAACCCAACGCAAAAAGAATTTTCCAAATCGGTTCATAAATGACGGAGTTCTGAGGTAACAAACATTAAAAAAAACTATCGGACAGAGAACTTTCTCCTTTTCGAAGTCGGTTAAATAGTTTAAAAGTATCTACTAAACGAATACACAGACAGACGCGGCTAGCGACTTCTTGGCATCGCTAGATCGAATCCCTACGACATCACAAAGGACTTAGAATTCAATAGATTAATAGGTAGGTACGGTTAATAGGGGATCGGAACTTTTGAAAGTTATCTTCGTTGTTTCAAATTAACTACAATGAATATATATCACCATAAAAAATAGAATTCATAATCATAAAGAAATTAAGAAAGAAAATAGAAAATCAAATTTCACAAAATTCATGAAAACACACAACTTGATCATTATCTGTGTTTCCTGACAACTACAACCTGGGAGTCTTCAAATAGGGGATCGGACAACTTTTCAGAAAGTGTTTTAAACTAACTACAATGAATATATATAGCCATGAAAAATACTATTTTAATTAAATAACGCTCTAAAAGTACCTAAAAGTATGTTTAAATATTATGTTTCAAATATTGCCGCGCAAAAGTTCACCTCAAAACTTGTGACGTCATATGAAGGTAGAAAACGACAAACTCTTCGAAATAAAACTTGCAAAGAGATTTAAATGCGTTTTATGAACTTTGGGGACTATATTGTAGTAATGGAACGAACAATTAGCAAAGATAGGTAGATACATTTTATGAAAGGCAAAAACGTAAAATAAACACAAGCTTGACTCACGGCATTTGCCTACAAATGACGTCATGCGCTGTGATTGTTGTTTCATTTGAGATGAAAAACAGATTAAAAATGTCAGAATTATTAGATTTTGTTTATTGATTTAAAATTTAAATCATTATTATTTCACAAAAATATTATTTGAATGATCTTTCTGGTTCAACGAATACTCGTTCTAACTACATTTTAGATTTTTTCTTGATCAAGTATACGTTTTATCAAACTAAAAAAACCGACTTCAATGTATCTTCGAAGTCCAAGGGCAAATATCGATTAAATTTATATGGAACCACTTCGTAGCTGTACTGAACCCAACGCAAAAAGAATTTTCCAAATCAGTTCATGAATGACGGAGTTCTAAGGTAACAAACATAAAAAATATACAATCGAATAGAGAACCTTCTCCTTTTTTGAAGTTCAAAGTTCAAAACTTCTTTATTAAATTTTGTCATCACAGACGCACTTATGAACGACAATTATTACAATGACTCTACCACCGTATCGGAAAAAGAACCACTACTCAGAAGATACGGCAAAAAACAAAGGGGGGGTTTTTTCGGATAAAAAGGGTTGTTTATAATGCGACAAGGATATTGATGAACACGGTTACAGTTTGTGCAAAATGACATCAAAATAATTTGTAGTAATTTAAATGCTGATGCTACCTTGACCTACATAAATATTTATTTTATTTAATGAAATGTTTCTTTTATTTACATACTTTTTAATGTAACAATGTCGTGTTTACAGTATTGCATTGTCATACTATATTAATAGTACTAAGTATACAGGGTGATTTTTAAGTGGGTGTGGATAGCCATTTCTGAACTATATGGAATAGCGAAAAATGCTTAAAGGAGTGTCGGAGCAAATATATTTTGTAACAAAAAAGCCGACTTTAATACTTCTGATGTATCTTTGAAGTCCAAGGTCGAATATCGATATAATTTATATATGACCATGTATAATGAACTTTATTTATATACACAACTCAAATACAGAGATATATTTAAAACTAAAGCAAAATTGCTTAAATAACTTAAATATATATACAAAATATAATAAAATAATAATAAAATAATAAAATATAATAAAAGTAAAGATTTATTGGTATATATTATTGTATATTTAACATAGATAAAAGTATATGTTATTATAGTTTGTACTCTTTGTACATACATTTGTTTATTATGTCATTTATGTTGACACCCCCGTCTCTTACTGTTTCTTTAAGTCCTCTCCATCCAAAGATTGTCTGGAAGAGATCGCTTTGAGCGATAAGACCGCCCATTGTAACACTTTAGTTTTTAAGTTTGTTATTGTACTTTTTGTTATTATGTTTTCTAGTGATAAAATTATTCTAAAAGGCCTATGGCGGAGGGGAAAGTGCCGAGAACGTTGGCCGCATTGCCACGCTGAATGGCAATGCTGAATTTTGACTACGGTGAATTTTCCAAATCAGTTTATAAATTATACATAGGTATAATATGTATGTATAAATATATTTTTTTTATATGTTTTTTTTCTAATTATTATGAATGTAAATATTTTAATTTTTATTTGTTTAACACTTCGAGTAGACGTTTAATATGCTATTCTTTCATAATAGGTTTCTTACTTATTTTATACTAGCTGAGCCCCGTGGCTTCGCCCGCGTGGAGATTGATGTATCGCAAGTAAGAAAAGTAGTCGGCTGCTCGTCTGCGCTGTTATGATTATTTCCGAATCTATCATGATTCTGTATTTGCGAACTCGGTTCAATTGTTAAGCACGTGTTCGACGATTTGTTCTCGTATTTCCCGTGCCAAACATGGGTTGCCGTATAAAATATACGAAATTTCCTAAACAGGCATGCCCCATCACCGATTATTATCGAAACGACGACGGTGTATTGCATTATTACCTACGTCATTCACGTCTAAACTCTCTATTTATTTCGAACCATGGATTACAATTTTCCATATAAAGTTTAGAACTCTATTGCAGCCCTAGTAGTAATTTTGTAATAATAAAAAATACATAATTCATTATTTACTTTATAGTTTACTTAAACCGAGTTTTTAGTGAATCGAACCAAGAAATAAAATTTTCCGTACAAAGTTTAGCCTAAACTATTTATATTCCAAATTTCATCAAAATCCGTTCAGCAGTTACGGTGATACCTGGTAACAAACATCACACACACAAACTTTCGCATTTATAATATTATTAGGATTATATTATCTAATCCTTATTACGTACACCACCATACCGCATTGTTTCTCATACCTGTTCTATCCATACAAAAGTTGTCTGGAAGAAATTGCTCTAAGCGATAAGGCCGCCCATTTTTTTTTCATATACATTTAGAAGTGATTTTAACAAGACAAAAAACATTGTTTCTCAAATTAATGTATATTGTAATTATTATTTCTTTTTTTTTTTAAGAAACGCAGTTAAAATCGATTTCACTACATATTTTGATCAATAACTTAAGATGAATTTCCACAACGTCACGCCTGACTCCATTGCATTCTTTTTTTGTGTTGTGTGTTTATTTTGTGTGCCTCCTTTTTGATTTTGATCCTCCTTTTTGAAGTCGGTTAACGTTTTTATCAAAATCGGATTCGGAATCATCTATCTATCGTATCTATCGAGTAGTGGTTATTTTTCCGATACGGTGGTAGAGTATTGTGATAATTTGACGTTCATAAGTGCGTCTGTGATGTCAAACATGAATAAAGAGATTTTGATTTGATTTGATTTGATTATCTCTTAAAATATTCACCCTGTACATTCCGTTAGGTGCGAGACCATACTTGTGTAAAGAGACCGCGCCACTTTCGCTAACTTTCTTCTGAGTTATTTCTTATCGCTTACTCATACTTTAAACGTTTTCAATAACGAAGAAAGCGATATATTTGTGTATCTGCTGTGGTATCTGACGATATGTTTGTGTATCTTACGATATTTGTGAAGTCATTCACATGTCTGTTAGATTGCAAAATGTAGGTAAAAAAAAATTTTTTTTTGCATATTTTCTTAATAATTATTACGGGCAAGTTTGAGGCTTACCATCAGGCGAACGACTTGCTCGTCTCCTCACTCAGTTAAGTAAACATATCCTACTAATATTATAAACGCGAAAGTTTGTAAGAATGGATGTATGGATGTGTGGATGTATCTTTGTTATTCTTCAACGCAAAAACTACTGAATGGATTTTGATGAAATTTGGTATGGAGATAGCTTATACCCTGGATTAACACATAGGCTACTTTTTATCCCGGGAAACCGCGGGTGAAACCGAAAGGCGCAGGTAGTAAATAATAAAAGTATTTTTTAGTACTTTTTAATGCGAGTTAAGTCATATTTTTTACTCTTTGGTATAATCTGTCATAATTATTACATAACTTCAGTACATTGCCTATTATTTAAATATTTACTTACTTTCATATAAATTATGCATATATGTAAATTTTATGACTAGCTGATATTACTACATTATGAGAATAGAGACATTTAGTGATTATTAATAGTAATTATTATATATCACTGATTACAATACATATTTCGTAAAGTAATTTTTATTTATAATATTTTTTTATAAATGTAAGTTTAGCAAAAGTATAAATTTTAATTAAAAAAAACCGACTTCAATGTATCTTCGAAGTCCAAAGTCAAATATCGGTGAAATTATATATATGGGACCTCTTCGTAGCTATACTGAACCCAACGCAAAAAGATTTCCAAATCGGTTCATAAACGACGGAGTTCTAAGATAACGAACATAAAAAAAAATTACAATCGAATAGAGAACCTTCTCCTTTTATAAGTCGGTAAAAAATCAAACATACCAAATTAAATGCGATCCTTGTACACGGAAACTTCACAAAATATATAAAAAATTTATATCACACACATCACACGGGGCTATCTTATCACTATCGCATAATAACACAGCGGTACCGATGGGAAAGTGCCGCTATGTTCGGGGAACGGTGGATAACTGAGCGCGCGATGCGCTCTAGTGGCTTTTTAATAGTTGTTATGGGGTAAAGCCATGAGCTGTAGCGTATAGGAAACGCTCTAACATCAAAAACATAAATCATGTTTGTTAAAAGTGAATAGTAAAAAGTCAAAATTTATTTATTTATAGACACACATAAAACCGGCCAAGTGCGAGTCGGACTCGTGCACGCAGGGTTCCGTACCATCCTACTAATCCTGCTATATAATATTATAAACGCGAAAGTTTGTAAGAATGGATGTATGGATGTACCTTTGTTACTCTTTCACGCAAAAACTACCGAACCGATTTTGATGAAATTTGTTATGTAGATACTTTAGGACTTGGAATAGCACATAGGCTACTTTTTATCCTGGGAAACCGCGGGTGAAACCGCGGGGCGCAGCTAGTATTATAAACGCGAAAGTTTGTAAGAATGTATGGATGTATGTTTGTTACTCTTTCACGCAAAAAATACTGAATGGATTTTAATGGAACTTTACAATAATATTGCTTATACATCAGAATAACACATAGGCTACTTTTTATCCCGGAAAACCGCGGATGCCTGTTGTATGGGAGCCCCTTAAATATTTATTTTCTTCTGTGTTTTAGTATTTATTATTATAGCGGCAACAGAAATACATCATCTGTGAAAAAGTCAACTGTCTAACTATCACGGTTCATGAGATACAGCCTGGTGACAGACGGAGAGACAGATAGACGGACGGCGGAGAGACAGCGGAGTTTTAGTAATAGGGTCCTTTTACCCTTTGGGTACGGACCCCTAAAAATGCACTTTTAAACGGCATCATATATACATAGAATAGAATGGAATAGAATTGTTTATTGGCCTTATATTATAACAATGTTTGTTGCACAGGGATGGAAAGCGTAGATGTGGCCTAAGGTGGAGCACGCTTGCCCATGAGATGCCTTCACTCTAGACTTAAAGATTATTAAATTACTGTCGCGAAATGACGTTAACAAATATTGATGTGTTCCAACTCTGGTGAAGAATTTGCTACTTACGACTTCCCTACGACGTTTATCTCAGGTCTAATTTTACACAAATTATTTTTCAATAGCCAAGCGTTTGTGCGTGTGTTGTTTATTTATTTGTACATTTTATATTAGAAAGAAAGAAAATACAATTATTCTGGACATCACACAACATTACACTGAATATATACACACTAAAATAAAGACAAAACAAAAAAAATACAGTGAAATGTTGCGCGATGTCAGGAAAAGGTTCCGACTCTGCATACGCTAAGGTATCTTAAGTAGGTACCTTAGCACTGATTTTTAGTCGGAACCCTTCGCATATTAAAGTATTTATTATATATATTTTATTGTTATGCTATGTATTTTATATAATGACTATAGTTTATATATATATTATATTTATTGTTATTATAATGTTAATTGATTAAAATCGTTGTTGATAACACCATCAATATATATTTTTGACTACACTCCTACACTTGTGGGTTGTCTGGAAGAGATCGCTTTGAGCGATAAGACCGCCCATTGTGACGCTAGTATTCAGTTAGTTGTTATTTTATTTTTAATTGTTTCTGTATCATTGTTATAATAATGAGTTATTCTTTGTCAACAAAAATTGACTTATCTTAGCCTATTTAATCTGTAGCGTATTTTTACCGCGTTGTTATTCAGTCACTTTCTTATTTCTCTGTCTGTCCGTCGTTTGGGACGGAATCTTGATACTCAAATTTCGAGCACTTCCCGATTAGCTATCCGACTGAAACTTTCAGGGTAGCTCACAACTCTATGACAATGCATTCTTATTCCATAAAACCCTGTTTTTTAGATTAATTGTTCAATCTATTACGGATTCTAGTTTTCTTGTTAACTTAAGTTCCAATTTTCAAGATATTTTTAATATGACGTTTCAAAGTGCACTGTTTTTGCCTATTTAATAAATGATATTTGACTTTGACTTTGACTCTTTTATTTCCCGCTGCCGCTTGTCGCTTAGCTACTAACAGCTCCCATTGATAAAATAGAGCCTGATATGACAATTGGATTATATTTTTACTGAACCGGATATTATGGCCTGCTTAAGAACGACCGCTGGCTATTTGGAACAGAGTATTGAGTATTTGGAACAGAGTATTCAGTACTCGGAATACTTAATATTGGTATATGGCGTATGGAAAAATGGGTATTTAAAGTATTGAGTATATCGAGAACAACAAAAAGCTTATAAAAGTTAGCTTTCATTATTGGAGTACAGTGGAGTGATGTCTGGAAGAGATTGCTTTAAGCGATAAGACCACCCATTACATATCAAAGTTACGGACTTTGTGTTATTGATTGTTTTATAAATTAGTAAAAAATGGTGTTTTTTCTAATTTCTCTTCTAAGCATATACAGATTTCGCATTAATTAGTTACAGTTTTATTATATGTATATAGATATAGCATATATAGTTATTATTTAATTTAAATGAATGACGGGACGAGCTGGTCGTTCGCCTGATGGTAAGCAATACGCCAGCCCATAACAATAACAGCACCACCCAGAACTTTGTTTTTAATATACTGCGCGGTGCTGCACTGCGCTCGACACCCTGAGACAATTTGCTGTTAAGTCTCATAATGCCCAGTAATTTCGCTGGCCACAATGCCCTTCAAACCGGAACACAGTAATGCTTGCGCACTACTGCTTGGCGGCAGAATAACTGTCAAAGCGGTGGTACCCACCCAGACAACCTCTCACATACGAAAAACTTACCATCAGTAAATTTCACCACTATTTTTAATCGAAACACTTCATTCACACTTATATTATAAATACGAAAGTTTGTATGTTAGTATGTTTGTGCGTAAGTGTGTTAGTATGTTTGTTACCTTTTAACGCCGCAACGGCTAAACAGATTTGGATCAAATTTCCCTCGTAGAGAGAGTAGGGATATAATCCACCACGCTGGCCCAGTGCAGGTTAGTGGACGTCACATGTTCTTGAAATTTTGTAAAAATTCTTGAACATGCCGGTTTCCTCACGATGTTTTCCTTCACCGTTTATAGAGCGAATGTTAATGCCGCAAATAACTTAAGAAAGTCAGTGGTGTGGCGCCAGCGAGATTCGAACTCGGGTGCGTCGGATTGAAAGTCCCACGTGCTCCAACTGAGCCACACTCGCTCTGGCGCTCGTTCGATTAACACTTAGACTACTTTTATTCCGGGAAAAAGTGGGTGAAACCGCGCGACACAACTAGTTACTATATGTATGTGGGTGACGCACATTTTTAGGGTTCCGTACCCAAAGGGTAAAACGAGACCCTATTACTAAGACTCTGCTGTCCGTCCGTCTGTCAGTCTGTCCGTCTGTCACCATGAACCGTGATAAGCAGTTGAAATTTTCACAGACGATGTATTTCTGTTGCCGCTTTAACAACAAATACTAAAAAACAGCATGAAATAAATATTTAAGCGGGCTCGCATACAACATACATGATTTTTTGCTGTTTTTATAGATAATGGTACGAAACCCTTCGTGCGCGAGTCCGACTCGCACCTGGCCGGTTTTTTTTAATATTGCACGCACAAAGGGTGTATTTAAATGTGTGCCTACTTAATATGTCATTGTATTAGTTTACATTCTAAAACAAGTAATGCATCAAGACATACAAAATACGTAATATTTGCAATTTAAGTTGTATCACAGAATACCAAGGGAAAAAAGCATCACTCCGCAAAGAAATTTAAACAAATAGCGACTCTTGCTATGACGCAATAAAATTCAATTCAGCTCGCGTAGCGCTGCATACCTACCAGTCATATTAACCTACAGAGCGCCTCTCTTTCTATCGCGCCGCTCTTATCTCTTCTGACGCGGCACGTGTAACGACGCGCGACCCGCCGTCGGTGTCCGGCTATGTACTTGTAGCTTCGTACCTACAGTGCGGAGTGCGCTAGGCCTGGTTGTATTTACATTTCAGTTTAATTCCTTTGTTTAGATTAAACTAGCTTTTTCCCGCGACTTCGTCCGTGTGAGCAATAGAGAAAGCCCATACTTGTATTTCTTCCAAAACCATCTTAACAAGACCTCCCCAATATATGAGAGCGCGTACTACGAAGAGGTCAAGCTGTATCTTCGTATTCACCCAACCGATTCTGATGTAACATACCCTATAATCTAAGTTGGGGGTAAATACTACCAAATCCTGAAAACCACTTTAAAATTTGTTCAGCAGTTCCGAGTCTATAGATAACAAACAAACAAACAAATTCATAATTTTTTTTTTTATTATCAATAACATTTTATAAAAAAAGACCGACTTCAATTCTGATGTAGGTATCTTCGAAGTCCAAGGTTGAATATCGAGGAAATTTATATAGGACCATATTGAAGCCGACAACGCAAAAATAATTTTGCAAATCAGTTTATAACTGGCAGAGTTCTGTATAAACATTGAAAAAACAATTATACATTTTATCAAAAAAAAACCGACCTCAATGTATCTTCGAAGTCCAAGGTGAAGTATCGATGAAATTTATATGGGACCACTTCGTAGCTATACTGAACCCAACGCAAGAATTTTCCAAATCGGTTCATAAACATCGGAGATCTGAGGTACATAACAAACATAAAAAAAGAATTAAAAAAAACATACAGTCGAATAGATCCTCCTTTTTTGAAATCGGTTAAAAATGCAATCGAATTGAGAACCTCCGCCTTTTTTGAATTCGGTTAATAAACGGCCGTGTCAATGTGAAGGATATCCTCAATTTAAGAGATTTGTCAATAGAGCAACGCGCATGCTCAGTGGGGCAAAGGGCTGAAGACTTTGGACCTTCTTCTATTGCCAGTGACCGTGTAATAAGGGCCGGACCAAAGCGAACAGCGAAATGTGAAGCTAAGCAGAGAGATGTGGGATTTGTGGGCGGCGAGAGCTAGGGTGTACCTATGGTGAACTGTGGTAAAGTCAAATTCAAAGTCTAGTAATTAATTTTTAGAAAAAAACAAGAAAAAAACAACTTTAAGACTAAACTTATATTTTTTGTTATTGTAATTTTTTTCAAAAGAGCTGAGAGAGATTTCGATTTAAATGGGATCACCTCTCAAGTATGACCTAACAAACCAAAAAAGAATCATCAATATCAATTCATAATTGGCGAAGTAATCGCGTAACAAACATACAAAAAAAAAAGAAAAAAACATATTGTCGTATTGAGAATCCTCCTTTTTGAAGTCGTTTAAAAATATAACAATGAACAAAGAATATTGTTTCCTTCTGAGGAATTTAGCCTCTTTCTCTCGATTTTATTTTATTTTCCAAACTAGTGTTATTTCGAGTGATCATGTGTAATATCGGTGGAATATTAACCATTATGTGTTCGAAAACGTGCACGAGTGTAGGCAAATGAAACAAAATAGAGAAAACATTGCTTGTTATGTTCTCCCGAAATGTCCACGGAAAGCTTGAATAAAGTTCCACCACTTTATTGAAGTACTAGGAGAGGGTCCGGCTTGTTGCTTATGACCCTCATTCTCAACAAAAGTATAGTAAATGGAATATTAAACTATCAAACAAAAACTACGTAAGACATGGCGGTATGGTCCTAGAGACTTTAGCATGCCCTAACGGGCGAACTTAAAAAAAAAGTAATGCATTTGCCAGCGAACAAAGAATTATACATTATAATTAACAAAACGTCAAACTAGAAGTGCGAGAGTAGGTTTCACCATACATAGAAATAGACATTCCTATTCATATAGTTACATGGATGATATTCCAGATGACACAGAAGAATGTAGTTAAATTGTGTCAGCCCAGGATGCAATGGCGTAAGTGTTACACGTTAGGTGGAATTGGAACCTAGAGTTACTTATTTATACCGGTTTATTCAAGTTTTCGCATTTTGTAAAAATGGATGCGAGCCGTTGGACAAAACGTAGGAGTGGAGACCCAGATCGGATTCTAGAGGCCGCGGCCGACCACCGCAGCGGTAGGTGGATGACATCAGGAGACACGCAGGCCAGGACTGGATGCACCGGGCTCAAGACCGCCGGGAATGGAGACGGAGTGAAGAGGCCTATATCCTAGAATGGATCAACAAAAGGCGATAATGATGATGATTCAAGATTTCACTTCAGTGGTGAATCAATTAAATTGGAGGTAGTCCGACAGGAAACGTTACGTACCCAAGAAAAGGAAAAGACGACGTAAAAGATGGGAAGGTGGACAAAAACATACAAATTCAGAAGATATTTTTGAAATAGGCACAAAATACGTACTTTTAAACGCACACAATGCAAATCAAGTTCAAATTAAAAAGTTCAGTTTTGTCGTCACAGACGCACTTATGAACGTCAATTATTACAATGACTCTACCACCGTATCGGAAAAAGAACCACTACTCAGAAGATACGGCAAGAAACTGAGGGACATTTTTTTAGAACTTTTGTTACATTATTTTATTTTTATTTTTTTGACAATATTATGTTTCTTATGTGCCAGTTGGCTACTTGGTAGAAGCGGAATGTTCCATGCATCTTTGTCTTCTATGTAATTACTAACTGTATAGTATGCTTTTTTTATTAGAATATTTTTCACACGCAATTTGAATCTACTTTATGTGAGCTCCGTTATACATTTTGGAATTTTATTGTAAAAACGTACACAATTGCCCATGAAGGACTTATTCGTTTTACTCAGTCTAAACCTAAGTACTGCAATTCTATCCTTATTTCTAGTGTTTATGTCATGATGGTCACTATTCGCCTTGAATTAAGTAAAGTTAATACATTAATTTGTTTAAAGACTTATTCTAGTGATTCGGGAGGAGCCATCTCATAAATAGCGCAAACCGCCCGCTTTTGTAAAATAACAAGTATTGTTCAAAACAAGCTTTTAACAAATTCGTAATCGGAACCGCAAGCACATTAAAATGAGCCCAAACACTAGTAGTTTACGATTATCCGTCAAGGAGTTCCATTGCCCACCTTCTGTCTCCATCATCAGATCAGCTGGCTGTCACCATAATATTGCATTGTCAGACTTTGACTAGTATGCAAAATTTCATTTCCGTAGGACAAGAGGAAGTAGTTCCGATTCAACTTGCAAGATTTGACTCAAACGTAGCAACTGAAATAAAAGCTTGTAATAAGAAAACCTTTTTTATTTCCTGATTATAAAAACAGCTTAAATACATAGATAAAAAAAGATAAGATTTAAAATTTTTTTTAAACAAAAGTTATAGAGAATTTAATCCTCTACAATATTTATAGTAAATACAAATAACATAAAACCCATAGGAAACAAGATATTTGCAATAAATGTGTAAAATATCGTTTTTCTGTCCTTGGAGTATCTGTAGTTGCGAACACCCTACGATAAGTAGGTTTTGAGACAAGTTTTAGGGTGCCAAAATAAATGTTTATACAACTTTATAGCTGACTTTCTCTCATTCCGAAAAACTTGCCCTAATTTGGCTAATATTCTTGGATTATTCAGCTAATTATATTATGTATATATATTTATAAAATTCATTAGGTACAATGTATCATTTACTCCTATAAATAATACATTACATATAATTATTCAAAACAATGTAAGTACGTATTTACTACTAACATGTGACTTTTTACAATGTATTTTTTATTTATGCATAATTTATGAGCTGTATTTGCATCTCTGAACAATATTAATAATAATTAAAAAAAAACAAGATACGACTTTTTAAACTAAACTTATATATTTTGATTTTGTAATTTTTTCGATTAAATTTATACGGGACCACCTCTGAAGTATGACCTACCAAACAAAAATGAATCATCAAAATCAATTCATAATTTTTATTATATAATTATTATATTGTAAATTTACCGACGTACCTTAGTATTCTGTGGTTATACCACGTTATACCGTTATAGTAATATATACATTATAATTAATACAAACCAAATAATATATAAATATAAAATACGATAAATATATAATTAATACTGATAAATGTATTTATTAATATTAATTAATAATATTGTCAAAAACAAACATAAAATATTGTAACAAAAGTTCTAAAAAATATGCCCCTCAGTTTCTTGCCGTATCTTCTGAGTAGTGGTTCTTTTTCCGATACGGTGGTAGAGTCATTGTAATAATTGAGGTTCATAAGTGCGTCTGTGACGACAAAATTGAATAAAGAACTTTTGAATTTGAATTATATTATATCCAACAGATATAATAAATATGATATGATTAACAGATACCTAAATATAGGTATGTGGTTATACTATACTTAGCAATTTAAGTCAGAGTAAAATTACTTATACTCGTAAGTAGGCTAGATTGTAATGTTAATGGAATGTCCTTTTGAGACGGATCATTATAAAGAAACTACTGATTGGATTTTGATGAAATTTTGTATGTTGACAAGGGCTACTTTTTATGCCGGGAAACTGCGGGTGAAACCGCAGGGCGCAGTTAGTTTTTTGACCGTGGAATGTAGTCGCGAACACCCTACGATGAATAGGTTTTGAGACAAGTCTTAGGGTGCCAAAATAAATGTTTATACAACTTTATAGCTGACTTTCTCTCATTCCGAAAAACTTGCCCTAATTTGGCTAATATTCTTGGATTATTCAGCTAATTATATTTTGTATATCATATATATAAAATTCTCGTGTCACAATGTTAGTTACCTTACTCCTCCGAAACGGCTTTACTAATTTTTACCAAATTTCATATGCATATCCAGTAGGTCTGAGAATCGGCTACTATCTATTTTGCATACCCCTAAGTGATAAGGGTTGTTCACCCTTTACTTACAAACTGCGAGTGAAACCAATGGACGCAGCTAGTAATACATAAATAAAAATGCAAATTAAGTTTGTTTCCAATCGACTTCAAAACAGGAGGTTATCAATTCGACGGTATGATTTATTCTTTTTTTTGTATGTTTGTTACGCGAATATTTCGCAAATTATGAATTGATTTTGATGATTCATTTTTGTTTGGTAGGTCATACTTCAGAGGTGGTCCCGTATAAATTTAATCGAAAAAATTACAAAATCAAAATATATAAGTTTAGTTTAAAAAGTCGTATCTTGTTTTTTTTTAATTATTATTAATATTGTTCAGAGATGCAAATACAGCTCATAAATTATGCATAAATAAAAAATACATTGTAAAAAGTCACATGTTAGTAGTAAATACGTACTTACATTTCCTGTTTTGTTGATCAATAAACTATTATTATATTGTAAATTTGCCGACGTACCTTAGTATTCTGTGGTATAACGTGGTATAACCACAGAATACTAAGGTACAGAAGCATCACTCCGCAAAGAAATTTAAACAAATAGCGACTTTTGCTATGACGCAATAATTAAAGTTCGCATTTAAAACTCGCAATAAAACGGTGAAGGAAAATATCGTGACGAAACCGGCATGTTCAAGAATTAATCACATAAATTCAAGGACATGTGACATCCACCAACCCGCACTGGGCCAGCGTGGTTGATTAGAGAGAGCTCTATGAGAGAAGGCCCGTGTCCCAGCAGTGGGAACATAGTGCTTCATAGATGATTTTTAGGGTTCCGTACCCAAAAGGTAAGACGGGGCCCTATTACTAAGACTCCGCTGTCCGTCCGTCTGTCTGTCTGTCCGTCTGTCACCAGGCTGTACCTAATGAACAGTTAGACAGTTGAAATTTTCACAGTTGATGTATTTCTGTTGCCGCTATAACAACAAATACTAAAAAACGGAATAAAATAAATATTTAAGGGGGCTCCCATACAACAAACGTAATTTTTTTGCCGTTTTTATAGATTATAGTACGGAACCATTCGTGCGCGAGTGCGACTCGCACTTGGCCGGTTTTTTGTTTTACTCTTCATAAATTACGTTAAACCAAAACATTTTAATAAAAAAATTCGTTGCGAGTTTTGGGGCTCGTGTAATTTCGGAACTTTGTTACTCCAACACAGGATCCTACTTAGTTTGCGAAGCGTTCTTATTCAGGGTTCCGTACCCAAAGGGAAAACGGGACCCTATTACTAAGACTCCGCTGTCCGTCTGACTGTCTGTCCGTCTGTCAGGCTGTATCTCATGAACCGTGATAGTTAGACAGTTGAAATTTTCACAGATGTACTTCTGTTGCCGCTATAACAACAAATACTAAAAAACGTTTTTATAGATAATGGTACGGAACCTTCGTGTTCGACTCGCACTTGCCCGGTTATTATATGGTACATATATTTACTTCAAAATAATCTAGGTAGGACCAGAAACAAGAATAAAGCAATCAACAAACAAAAATATGGTTTAAAGGTCGGTAGCCAGCGAAATTACTGGGCATATGAGACTTACGGTATTACCCGTGAGGAAGAGCGACATAATTCGGATACAATAATAAGATTATTTATTATTATAATAATTAGATTATTTATTATTACAATAATTATTATTATTTATTTATGAAAAGTTGTAAAATTTATAAAAACAAATAAAAAAATTAGATTTCTCACTCTGCAGCCCTAACCAGCGGTAGTTTGAGCCCTGCCCTGCTGTCGGTGACACTCTCGGTTTAGGTATGTATGCACTTTTGTATGAATATTCTTATAAAAATATTGTTAAGAATCTATATTTAAGAAGGAAAATTAATATCTCGATAATAATAATTAATTACTTGCTGAAAATCTTTCAATGCTCTCCTAAAAGTAAAAAGTTACAAGATATTTATTAAATAAGCAGGAAAAAAATACTTTTAAACGTCATATACACATTATATAAATCAATTATTAATACCATTGAGGAATGACACTATAGAGTCCTCGACAGCGTAACACTTTTGGAAAGCAATAGTTTTTTGACAGTAATTTTGGAGTGTTTACCATACCTATGAAAAATTCTCCCATTCGCTTGAATGAAAATATAACGTGTTCTGCGTTGCATTGCAGCCACTATAACTTCAGAAGTTCGTGGTTGGTCTGTAAAAGGTAGGACATCTGTACTATTCTGTACCCCAGAGTGAAGAATAGGGAAATAGGGAATATGCATATGTTGTTGAAAAATCTAGAAATTACTTTTTATGATAGACTTCTGTAAACAGATCAAAAAGTGAAGGTCTCTTTTAGGTGGCCGAGTAATGAATACATTCTAGCGTGGCCACAGAATAATAGTATAGATTTCCTACCTTTTACAGACCAACTACCTACGACTTTCTGAAGCTATAGTGGCGGCGATACAACTCAGAGCTCGAATGACATTGCGGTAACTACATTTCCTTACGGTATGCTTCTTATGCAATCATTAATATTTTGTTGTTAACCAGGTTTTATCTAGGATTAAACCAGTCAGGTAAATAAAATAATCAAATAAAATATATGACACATTTATACAATATACATACATTAATTATTTCCATACAGGTAAAATTTACAATAGAAGAACTAGTATTTTGACATAATTTACAAGACTGCAGCACAACTGATACTTAGGATATAGGTAGATAGATAAACACAATGTTAAACAAAAACACTTGAAGTATTCTAAATAACATAGTGTCTCAGTTAAATGTCATACTGTCGGAGTAGATCACAGACGTACTTATGAAAGTCAATTATTACATTGACCATACCACCGTATTGGATAGCACTAACTATACATAACTGTCAATTCACTACACTAACCCGAAACGGTTTGTCCTTTTGTGTCCTGAACAGCCTTGACGTTCACATGATGATGAAGTCTACGTTCATGAACTCGTTCTCACTATGTGGCGTTAATTAGGATTAGAAATCCGAGATTCGTTGCTTACATTTTTATTGTAGGATTGTGATCCATCAATGGAATTGGATGATTGGCCATAGTAATCGACAGCAAGGACCTGTAAGATAAATTTATTACACAAAATAAGAACTTATTTACAACATATGTTCTTACATAAGAGGCGAATGCCTTTACTATTAAAACAATTCTACTCTCTTCTTACTAAACTTTAACTTTTTAATTTCAAATTAAATAAAAACTATAATCATTAACTACTTTTATTACCTATATCTTAATTAAATGGTTTAAGAATGCACAATTTTAATACATTTAACATTTTACACAAATATGCAATTTGTTACCCGACGTAATGGGAACTGAAATGTTTATACGATGGCCACACTGACACACGAAACTGGTCAATGTTGTTTTAACAAAATAACACCGAAAACTGAATATATCAAGCCAAATGCAGGTTCTAATTGTCGAACCCGATGTATAGTTACATCCACATAAATTATAGTTACCGAAAAACATCAATAAACACAAGAAAAACACAAACGTTTGAAAACTTAATCTTTCAGTACAATTTTCACTTCACCATGAATGGAACACCCGAATATTTTTTCACATTTAATTCTAAATTGTTTCTAGTACACATTCACAAAGATTCACTTAAAAATAATAAAAAATACCACAACACAAATTAAAAAACCACAAGCCGACCCAGCCGGGCCTCTATTTTGACTTAACATGTCATGACCAATGTTAAGAAAATGGGTTACACGATAGAGACAATATGATAATAGTTCTACCTCGTTCTTTATAAGAGCCTGTTGTATAGCGGTATTCTTTTTTAGGTCGGAAAACTTCGTAATTATCCCTCTATAGTGTAAGACCTCAATGATTAATACGCTAAATATTGTTTGACGTATGTCAGACCAATTTTGGGCAAAAAGTACCACCGACTGGATTCCCCAGAATCGCAAAAGAGGTCGCGGCAAGCCCAGAAAAAGATGGCGGGACGAACTTGATTCCTACTGGAATTATTGGCCTGTTAGAGACCTAAACCGCGAAGATTGGAAGGAGGGAAGAGAGGCCTTTGCCCTGCAGTGGGACATAAATGGCTAATAATAAATATAATAATAAAAAATTGTAAGTGATAGCTTGACTTTGAAAAAAAAGATAAGCATGTCTACCCATTTCTTTCCCATACTCAAATTCAAGGCCGAGCGCAGAAAATAACTGATTCTCCTTAAGTCTAGAGATTTTGTATCAGTTTTAAACAATCGTAGACTCTACCGGCCAGAGATTCACAAATTACTAGCACTTTGGTACGGATTTAATTATTTAATGTCATCGCTTAATATGTGTTGAAACATACATAGAGGAAGAAAGAAAAATAAATTTTTAGAAAAAAACAAAAAACGACTTCAATGTATCTTCGAAGTCCAAGGTCAAATATCGATGTCGAAATTTATATGGGACCACTTCGTAGCTATACTGAACCCAACGCAAAAATAATTTTCCAAATCGGTTCATAAATGATGGAGTTCTGAGGTAACAAACATAAAAAATAATTAAAAAAATACAATCGAACAAAGAACCTTCTACTTTTTTGGAGTCGGTTAAAAAAAACTGCACTGCATTGCGCTCATCACTTCAAGACATCAGATATTATGTCTCATATGCTCAGTAATTTCGCCGGCTACAATATCCTTTAAACCGGGACACAGTAATGCTTGCACACTACTGCTCGGCATAATAACGGGTAAGGCGATGTTACCTACTCAGACGGCATTCCGCATACGAGAGACCTACCACGAGTTAAGTATACCTTACAGTACTAGTGTAAAATTATTACAATTTATAACAAAAAAACCCGGCTTCAATTCTGATGTATCTTTGAAATGCAAGGTCGGATATCGATGAAATTTATATGGGACCACCTTGGAGCTATACGCACCCACCGCAAAAAGATTTTATTGACGGAGTTCTGAGGTAACAAACATTAAAAAAAAACCTATGTGAACCTGCTTCTTCTTAAAGTCGGTTAAAAATACGAAACCCAGTGCATGTAACGAAATTCTGTATTATAAAAGATAATCGATGTTTTTTACGAATCAGCTTTGACAATATTCTGTATAAAATATCGAGTTTTCAAAATTAAACATAAAACATGTAAAAGATTCGATAGTTTATTCTGAATTTAGAGATTGTTTAATCACACCCTATGCATTACATTGAAGGTTTACGTTTATATGAATATTTACGCCATAAGAACCACCACATAGGAAGCGACATTTTACAGAATATTTTTTTTATGAAATAACTCGATTAAAAAAAAAAACTAATAAGTCTAAAGTAATTTAAACTTGACTTAAACTGCAAACTAGAGTAAAACCACAGAAGACAAAGTACCAAGTAAAACTAAGAATATGTCCACCAACACGTTTCTTATTGCCTCTATTAAGGCAAAGACTGTTCTTGTACATGCATATTATGTCATATTTTCTTCACCTAATTCGCCGTATATACATTTAAAATTGGAACACCTAGTTCCATTCAATTTTCAATTAATTGGAATTAGAATACGGCTTTTGAATATTTTATTTTTGAATATCGGTTGAGAAGATATTGCAAATATTCCAGTGCCCTATCAAACATGATATTTTCGGTAGACACACGTTGATAAGCTTTATTGATTTTTGAATAACCCCTTACTGTTTGCTAGAACACGGGCACAATGCCAAGGTCCGTATAAATATTATAATTCCTTATACGGTAAATTCCAATTTCAGTTTCACCGTATATCATAACAAGAAATCTTGATACTTCTGATCATATCTTGACTATACAGACCAAAACTGTGTCATTTTATGTAATCTCGCTAATATAAAGACAATGGAATTTGAACTTTATGGCGTAACGACAAAGTGTAGTTTCCGATGCGGCGTAATTTTCTCGGTTTCGGGGTTAGGCCCGGAGATTTTTCACAAGCGAAATTATCACCAATTTTCTTCGGCGACCGTGAACGCAACGCGCATGCTTAACGTCCATTCAGGAACGGCGCTAGACAGGGATGAATGCTGCGGGAGTGAGTGGGACGCGAACAGGATTCCCAAAATTCTGGGAAAGTCACTCCGATGATTTCAAGATAATGTATTACGTACATGCATATTATGTCATATTTTCTTCACCTAATTCGCCGTATATGTATTTAAATTTGGAACACCTAGTTCCATTCACATTTCAATTAATTGGAATTAGAATACGGCTTTTTGAATTTTTTCCTTTTTTGTAAATAATTAGCAGGGTGTAGCTATGCCAGAAAAAAACTGTAACATTCCGTAATACTCTATTACCGTATGACACTGTTACTAACTGCATTAAGACTAGATTTTTAGGTCACGAACCGTCTGAAACTAGTCTAGCTAAATTGGTAGGCTGAATGTACTTACTGACAGCGGCTGGAAACACGTACATCGACACACTTGAATAAAAACTAAAGCACTTATGTCTATTACACATTTAAACGATTTGAAATTAGAACATTAACTTTTTCTTTTCTAACACGGCTTCGGCACACTCCTTGACATAGGTTATGTGTTTGTTACTATTTTTAAACGACACGCGAGAACCGACGTGTTGTAATTACATTAGATTTTTAAATGAAACTGTAGTTTGACGTATTGTGGTACTGAAAACTGGTTTGGTGGTAAAAAAATCAATTGGGAGACGCTTCAGTAGGTGGCCATCTTGTGTCTGGCGGACGGCAGGGTGGTCTGGTCTGCGCATGCGTGTGGGACGCCGCCCGAACGTCTAGCCGGGACTTTAACGTCATTTTGTTATTTGCCGATTTTAGAACGGAATTTGACGTTCGGAATTTGTAAATTGACGTGGTGCCGGAAGAACTGTCAAGTACCGGAAGTACCCGCCTTTTCGACTGTTTTAACGTAGCATTTCCGGAATGTGTTCTATTGTATGTATGTTAAACAATTTAATACAAGGAACATATTATATAGATATAATATAATCCTTTTATGGAATTGTTTTTTTTTTTAATGCTTAATGGGAAATTTTTGGCCCATGTAATTTTCAATTCACACGGATCAACGATTCACGGTTTATTGCACCTATCTTCCACGTAAAAATGCATTTTTCTCTTTTTTGCTCGATACCCTAGTCGTGTATCATGACATTTTTGAAATTAATGAGAATCTTAATCAAATTCAGCATTCTTTAGCACTCGTAGAGTCAGTTTTCTCATTTCTTTTCTGGGCCCGGACTTCAATTTGAATATGGCAAAGAAATGGATAGACATGCTTACCATTTTTTTTTCATCTCATTCGTTCCTACTGCTGGGACTTGGGCCTTCACTCGTAGAGAGAGTATGGGCGATAATCCACCACGCTGGCCCAGTTCGGGTTGGTGGATGTCGCATATCTTTGAATTTTTATGACAAATTCTTGGACATGCCGGTTTCATCACAATGTTTTCCTTCACCGTTTTTAGAGCGAGTGTTAAATCCGCACATAGCTTAAGAAAGTCAGTGGTGCGGGGCCAGCGGGATTCGAATTCGCGTGCGTCGGATCGAAAGTCGCACGTGCTCCCACTGAGCCACACTCGCTCTCTAAAATATTTAACGTATTTTATTTTTATTTGTATTATGTGTATATATGATACAATCACACAAATACTACTGATTAGTCCGGTCAATTTAGACATTCGAAGCTACATAACTTTACAACATGATGGGTTTTTTTGACGAAATTTGATATAAAGGTTATTATATGTCCTGGTAAAGGACATAGACCAGGCCTAGCGCACTCCACACTGTAGGTACGAAGCTACAAGTACATAGCCGGACACCGACGGCGGCTCGCGCGTCGTTACACGTGCCGCGTCAGAAGAGAGAAAGAGAGGCGCTCTGTAGGTTAATATGACTGGTAGGTATGCAGCGCTACGTGAGCTGAATTGAATTTTATTGCGTCATAGCAAGAGTCGCTATTTGTTTAAATTTCTTTGCGGAGTGATGCTTCTGTCCCTTAGTATTCTGTGCGTAGACTACATGACAATTGTTTTATACATTTTCTATTTCTACATAATAATATGAACGCGTTTAATGCCACTTGGCTGCCATGGGCTTAGCTTAGGTACTTGTTTTTTTTTTTCTTTTCTCTTTTTTATATTTTGTCTTTTTTTTAACTTATTGATGACACGAGCAAGTCGTTCGCCTGATGGTAAGCGCCACGCCTGCCCATAACAATTGCAATACCACCCAGAACTTTTATATAATATATAATACCATAAAATGCACTGCGTATGCGTAGCACTGCATTGCGCTCATCACCCCAAGACATCAGATATTACGTCTCATAACGTTATACGTTATATGCCTAGTAATTTTGCTGGCTACAATGCCCTTTAAACCGAAACACAGTCATATTAACCTACAGAGCGCCTCTCTTTCTATCACATAGCTCTTATCTCTTCTGACGCGGCACGTGTAACGACGCGCGACCCGCCGTCGGTGTACGGCTATGTACTTGTAGCTTCGTACCTACAGTGCGGAGTGCGCTAGGTTAATACATACTAATGTATTAACCCTTATACATTCGGAACTCCTCGTAACTGTAGAACTTCTGGTCGACAAGCCAGAGCTTCAGACGAGAGACTTAAAGCAGGGACAACTTGTTGCGGCGGCGGCACTATCTGGCAATTTGTTGTATACAGTCGGTCTCATGATATGCGTGAGTTTGGAAGACATTGTCAGTTTTCGAGAAGGCACGTTGAACCACCGATCCCGGATCCCGGTTGTTATTACAACAGTCGTTACACCATGTCGGAGGCCTTCTGGCGGTCTAAAAATTGCGCCACCAGGGCCCCAATTCACTATGACAAATTAGCGATTCCTTGCTTCGAAATCACTTCGATTCTTTCACTATCACTACATAGTATAAAACAAAGTCGCGTTCTCTGTCCCTATATCCCTATGTATGCTTAAATCTTTAAAACTACGCAACGGATTTTGATGCGTTTTTTTTAATAGATAGAGTGATTTAAGAGGAAGGTTTATATGTATAATAACTAATAACCGTGCGAAGCCGGGGCGGGTCGCTAGTAATTAATAAACGACATCTGCGAAATTTGTATTCTCTATGACGCGTCATAGAGAATCATATGTATGAATATATTAATTAATGCGTCATAGAATCGTCGTTTATTAATGATGGAATTGACGTGATTTCGATGCAAGGAATCGCTAATTTGTCATAGTGAATTGGGCCCCTGGGCTCACACGAGAGAAGAATTTCTTCAAATAAGGTAGGTACATAAATCTATTATAATCGAAAATAACTACAAAAACAATGAAAGAGGATAATTATATGAGTTATCCTGGTTTGTCTGTAGCTGTTATGTTTTTGGTGTGGCCATGATGCTGGATTATGTGTGGAATGCTCAATTATTTATTGAAATGAAATAAATATTTATTGTAGAAATTGTGTACAAATTGCATAATGATGATTTCAAGTCCTACGCGCTCCGGGCTCCAGCGGAACACGTGAAGATGTTCCTTACCCCAGATTTCTGGCCTACAGAGGTCGTCTGCCGCCGTTACAGGGAAAGTAGGCAAAATCAATAATTAATATAATATACTTACTTAGTTATTGTGTTATATTTTTTGTATGTATGTTAGCCTGTAAGGTATATATTCTATGGGCCTCTGTTAATTTTACTTTGTTGTACTTTAATACTGCCTGAAATAAATGAACAAATAAATAAATAAATAAATTATGCTATGGTGTCAACAATATCCATGACGGACCGTATAATATCTTAAATAGAAAGTAATACATTTTAATATTCATGAAAATTTAGACCAAATGTCAAGAAGTTATTTAAATGTCAAGGTGTTTTATGTTATTGCAATCATGTTGTACATTTGGAGAGGTTTTCGCCTGATGGTAAGCGTCACGCCTGCCCTATAATCCACCACGCTGGCCCTGTGCGGGTAAATGGATGTCACATGTCCTTGAATTTCTGTGATTATTTCTTGTACATGCCGGTTTCCTCACGATGTTTTCCTTCACCGTTTTCAGAATGAATGTTAAATCCGCACATAACTTAAGAAAGTCAGTGATGTGTGGCCAGCGGGATTGGAACTCGAGTGCGAATCGAATTGAACTTTAGGTTTCGAGCATGTCCGATACTCATGATCAGGGCAAGTTAACGCTGCGAGTTCACATCTCGCCGCCACACCGCCAGTGGTCGCAGCGATCTCGCAGCGTACTCGCTCTGATGATGAACATCGGACATGCTCGAAACCTAGGTTTTTTTATTAATACCTATTTATAGGCTCGAGTTTGACCTAGCGGTCAAACGCGAGCCTATAAATATTCTTCTCACCTGTTTTTAAGTGAGTGTTTGTAAGTGGTCGAAGATGTAGCACCCAGATTATAGCTATCCGGTATCACAGATGCCGGCAGAGAGTTCCACTCCTTGGCCGTTCGCATTATGAAGGTCGAAGCAAAGCGCTTGGTGCGAGCAGGAGGGATGTCAACCATAAATTGATGACGGCTTGACGTACGTCTGGTCGTCCGGTGATGGAATGGGGATGGCGGAATAAGTTCATGTAATTCCTTCGCACATCTCCGAAATGTACCTATCCGGTAAAAGACCGATGAACTGGCAGCTTTGCGCTGATGTTCAGGAATGTCGACAAATTCTAAAAACTACGTGAGTCCTAGCCGTTTTATTAAATACTAGCTGCGCCCCGCAGATCCACCTGCGGTTTCCCGGGATAAAAAGTAGCCTACGTGCTATTCCAAGTCCTAAAGTACTACCAAATTTCATCAAAATCGGTTCGGTAGTTTTCGCGTGAAAGAGTAACAAACATACATCCATACATTCTTACAAACTTTCGCGCTTATAATATTAGTAAGAAGTAGGATGGCATAGTCCTGTTATATTTTCCTCATGGTCACTCTAGTTCCACGCCCCGCATCCGCATCTTGTAACAAAATTATCCTTTGTCATTGTGTCATTAGTAATCAGTGAGAATGTATTTATTGGTGTTTTTTTGTGTTTTTGTGTTTTTAAATAATGTTTTTCATATTAGCGCTGAAAATTCGGACAGTAAGTACCTACAACGTAACTAGAATTTTGTAACTAAGTAGGTTTTACTGGTGGTAGGTTTCTTGTATGCGAGAGGCCGACTGGGTGGGTACCACCGCTTTGCCAGTTATTCAGCCGCCAAGCAGTAGTGCGCGAGCATTACTGTGTTGCGGTTCAAGGGTATTGTAGCCAGCGAAATTACTGGGCGCTATGAGACTCAACAGCTAAATGTCTCAGGGTGACGAGCGCAATGCAGCGCCGCGCAAGATTATGCAAGTTCTGGGTGGTGCTGTTATTGTTATGGGCTGGCGTATTGCTTACCATCAGGCAAACGACCAGCTCGTCTCGTCAATCAGTTACATATGTAGGTACATTTTTATATGTTTAATTGCTTTTCAACGTTTTGACCATGAATCACCCGTTTTTCGCGGAGAATAAGGAATTATATTTTAGTATGCTTTTGTAAGAGCGAGTGTGGCTCAGTGGGAACTCGTACAACTTACGATGTGACGCACCGGAGTTCAAATCCCGCGAGCCCGGACCACTGACATTGTTAAGTCATGAGCGAATTTAAAACTCGCTCTTAAAACGGTGAAGGAAAACATCGTGAGGCAACCGGCATGTCCAAGAATTGATAGATAGATACATAGATAGAAAATTCTTTATTGCACAAACAAATTTGTAGGTAGGTAAGGCGAACTTAATGCTAGTAAGCATTATCTTCCAGTTAACTGCGGTGTACTATGGAGTTTTTATAAGGTAGTGCAAACAATATATAAAGTAAATGTGAAAAAATTAAAAGGCTAAACAAAAATAATTACAAGATCTATGTATACATACAATTTGTATATACATACATGTTGTATATGCATTAAATATACATACAATTGATCAACCCGCACTGGGCCAGCGTGGTGGATTATACCATACTCTCTCCATGATATAAGGTCCGTGTACCAGCAGTGGGAACGTAATGGGCTGATGATGATAGGGCTTTTCCCAGAGCATGCAGGTTTTTTATACGATACAACAGAGGTAAACTGGTGACTGCGACATAGTAACATAAGGAAATTTTCCCTGGGGATCCCCGGATTGCCTTAACTGGCCGTCGGGGGGGTAGAAAACATGAGTTAAGATACTAAGCTCCGAGAATGGAAATGTTAAAGGGCATAACGCCGGGAGTAGCATTTAGTGGAACATTCCGCTTCTGCCAAGTAGCCAACTGGCACATAAGAAAGAATATTGTCAAAAACAAACACATTATAACAAAAGTTCTAAAAACAAATGCCCCTCAGTTTCTTGCCGTAACTTCTGAGTAGTGGTTTTTGTTCAATTCGGTGTCAGTCCTTGTAATACTTTCATAAGTACGTCTGTGATGCCAAAATTGAATAAAGAACTTTTGAAATTTGTACTTTGACGAAACTGCAGTACACCTCTCAACACCCTTTAAGCGTGTCACACACTACGCAGATACGGTAAGATATTTGTATCTGAGCGCGTATCTGTCAATATCGCTCTCTATACTAAACTCAAGGAGCACCGCACACCAAGCAGATATCTCGTCAAGTATCTGTAGGCACCGACATATATCGAAAGATGGTCAGATATTATCTGCGTATACAAACATAATTACCTAAAATATTTTACACTATACAAGGTAAATAGTTACCTTTTTTTTACCCTTAATAGATCTATGTTTGGCCACTATCTCGCCTGATGTGAAGCGATGATGTGGCCTAAGATGGAGCACATAGATCTAGAGAGAGACGGCAGTTGAGCGGCTGCTTAGACCCGTCTCCCCGATGGTTCACCGAACATCATCCTGAAACACGACTAGGTCGCTTGACGGCATGGCTTTGTTCGGTGGGTGAGCCTACCACTCCAAAGCGCGTAAGCGGGTTTCATCACGATGTTTTCCTTCACCGTTTTAGAGCGAGCGTGCAAAATCTGCACTTAACTAAAGTCATTGGTGCAGGGCCGAGTCGGGATTCGAACCCAGTTGCGTCTGATCGAGAGGCGCATGAGTTCCCGCTGAGCCACACTCGCTCTAAACCTACCTAGGCACTGACCATGGTACCTACTCAGAAAGACTTTTAACTCCCTTACACCAATTGCAGTCCATAGTTTATTTTTTATTAAACTGTCCAGAATGGAATCTTAGTAGCCGTAACACAGGGAATCCTAGTACGGCTGCTAACGAAATACCTAAGATGATGACTGTAATTCATTGTTTCTATAGATATAACTCGCGCCAAACTTGATGGCGGCTGACTGGCGCATCACGTGATCTGCGCAGATACAATTTTGTATGCGATTTTGTTATTGCGCAGGTCACGTGGTGCGTCTGTCAGCCGCCATTAAGTTTGACGCGATGTATACCTCCCGATTTAAATTATTGTAATTACCTATTACAATTACCATGATTAATTATATTGTATATCATATGCTAAGCCCTTAGTATGTCTATTATATTTTCTATCACCACCGTCTGTGTATGTTTCGTTATTCCACTCCATCCAAAGGTTGTCTGAAAGAGATCGCTTTAAGCGATAAGACCGCCCATTGTTACACCACTGTAAACATTTGACTTGTACTTTATCTCTATTTTTAAGGTGAATAATAAAGTGTTTATCTATCTACAGTCCATCAAATCTAAGAGGTACCGTTTGACGTTTCATATTTTTCAAACCGAAACAACTTTGTTCATACGTACATTATTCAGTTTCGATAACCTTTTTCATAAAACCATGAATTTAGAAAGATTTCATTATTGTATCTAAAAATGTACAATTCTTAATATCTAAATGTAATTGAAAACTTTCAAACAAAGCAAAATAACACATATTTACACAGTAAATAATTTCTAATAGTTATATTCTTGACCTCATTACAAAGTTACGTAGTTAGGTCACTGCACGTAGTGTTGCGACTCTTCGGATACACTTGTATGCAAAAAAATCGTTTACATATACGAAAAATCGAATGTATTATTTACAAATTACACTTGACAACCAAACAAATATTTTTTCATGTGAATGGGATTTATCTCACATATTACGATTACATAACTAAATAGTTATGTAATCGTAAAATATGAGATAAAACCCATTCACCAAAAATACGTATTTATAAATCAAATATATTTGCTTCTTTAAAAAGTTGTCGAAAGCGATTTGTCGATTTTTGATTTTCGCGCCCAAATAAGTCGGGGTTTCTCGCGCTAACGCTGTCGAAATAGTAAATGGAGTCAGGGATAGTGTTTTTTACATTTATTTTTGTGTATGATAGTATGGGTTTGCATATTACAGAGAAATAAACAAATTTTTAACAAGCACATCCATTGATTTTACAATTACAATTTTTTCTTCTAAGTCTTATTTCTACGTCTAAAACTAATAAAAATAAGGTATGTAGAACCCATTCACAAAAATGTTGTTGCCTGATGTTATAAATTAACGACGTTACTGCGCGACCGCATAATGCACTGAATACACAGATACCCTAAAATAAATTAATTTAATTATTTTTAGGTCAATAGGCAAAATCGCAGGTGTCCAAGTCTCTACAATTTTTTTTTTCTGGCAACACTGCCAACTACAAGCGCACGCGGTCCGCTCGGTCGGTTCGGCGTCAGCAGTCTCTCGCCATCTTGGAAGCTGACTGTGCGCGTACTTGCTTTCTCGTTTGTGTTTTACAATTTGTGACTTGGCTATTACTTTTCTGGACTGATCATTCTTTATCCGTTTACCTTGGCAATATTTATACTGGACTCCGAACTAAGCAAGTGTTTATTAATAATGTCGAAAAGAGGACGTACTTTGAACAGCCAGGCTCGTGAATTGGTGGTGAAATTACACGAGTATTTTGAGCGTGAATCTCAAAATGGTGGACTTCTACTGCCAGTTACACAAGTTCGGGATCGCGTCGGTGAAGCTCTCGGTATTGGTAGCCGCACCGTTGGCAAAATATTAAGTGAAAAATATGGGCCTTCGGGGAGTGACAGTAACGTACTTCACACACCGAAAAAACGAAAAAGAAATAAACCTGTGACAGGCATCGATGAATTCGATAGTCATGCTATTAGAAACCATATATACGGGTATTTTACAAGAGGCGAATTTCCAACATTGGCAAAGTTATGTGCAACTTTAAAAGATGCCGGGCTGTATAAGGGAAGCATAGAGTCGTTGAGAACGGTAATAACAGGAATTGGCTTCAGATACAAAAAAGTTGACAAACGAAAAATTGTTATGGAGCGACATGACATAATTATGCAGCGACTAACATTCCTGCGCGAAGTTAAACAAATTATAAACTGGGATAATGTAATATTTTTGGACGAAACCTGGCTAAATTCCAACCATTCTGTGCCGAAAACATGGACTGATGATTCTGAAGCTTCGTGCTCGAAGGTGCCGATAGGAAAAGGTGGACGCCTCATAATATGCCATGCTGGGTCAGCGTCTACAGGCTTCGTGGAAAACTCTTTATTAGCTTTCCAATCCAAAAGCACTAAAGAGTATCATGAAGAAATGGACGCAGTAAGGTTCCGAGAGTGGTTCTTAAATTTATTACAGAATATCCCTCCTAACAGCACAATTATAATGGATAATGCCCCATACCACTCTGTGCAAATTGATAAAGCACCTACGTCAGCCAATAAGAAAGCAGATTTGGTGGCATGGCTGCAAAGAAAAGGAGTGGATGCCGACATGTCACTATTAAAAGCTGAATTATTACAGTTAGTGAAATTGCATAAACCACCAAAACCGACATATGTAATTGACCAATTGGCCGAAGAGCACGGGCACAAAGTCATACGACTTCCTCCGTACCATTGCCAATATAATGCCATTGAACTGATTTGGGCCCAAGTTAAAGGTAATATTTTATAATATTATAATAATAACACGAGTACTTCTAACATTTATAATTTAAACAATGGTTTTCGTCTGCTATCAAATAGTTACATTATTGTTTTACAGGTTATGCAGCAAGACACAACACAAAACCACCCTTCAGTGTCAAGAAAATGGAAGGTTTATTAAAGGAAGCATGTGCCCAAGTTACACAGGAAGATTGGAGTAAAGTAGTACAAAAAACAAAGAAAATAATAATGGACGACTTCGAAAGAGACGTACACTTTGATAATGTAATGGACAATCAACTGGTCATTAATTTAAATGACGATGATGACGAAGACGACGATACTAGTACTAGTAGTGAATAAAAAAATATCCTAAACATTTCTTTTATTTAATTATAACAATTGATTTCTTAAAATTCGGATATTATAGTAATCAATCTCTTAAAGTTCGGATATTATAGTAATCGATTTTTTCATCCCATCCCTATCATTCAATTGTCAGAACTGTCAAACGGTACTTCTTAGATTTGACGGACTGTATCTATCTATCTATTACGAATACTGTTTTTAATTACATCTTTAACGAACCATTAATTATGATGCTTACTATTATTCTGATTATTAAATTTAAATAAGAATTTAAGAATATCCGCCGTATTATGTAAAATTGAAAAATGAAATTGAAAAATTTATTTGAAAAAAATAAATTAATTAAATATATAGTTTAATAGGTAATCAATTCATTTATAGAGCTCTTTCTAACAATTTATGTACGTTATATCTATTATGCAAGTAATTTTCAGATAAAATTACATTATATATATAATTAATACAAAAATTAGAATAATATTTTATGTCAATAAATATGAACAAATATTAAAATAAAATAAATCCTTTAGTTCTAAGGTAAGCAAAACCAGTTTAAGCTAAGCCTTGTGCACTAAGGGTCCGGTATGTTCCAGGGTTCAACTATAAGTGGACATGTATATTTTTTTCATAAATTGCGTCATAAAAAAAAATATATTTTTTTTTTACTTCATACATGTTGTTTTGCACTGAGGCGACGCGGTATTCAAAATCAGAATCTTCTTCTGAGGAACAGCCCCCGTACCCATATGTCCATCAAGTGCCAATCGTATATCGTATTGAGCTCAGTTTAGGGTATAGATTCACTGCGACAATATTTTAGGATGCCATTTATTGTCCCATTAAGTTTATCTCAACTTGTACTTAACATATTTTGGTATAAATAAATGAGATTAATTCGATTTCTTGCCTGAATGGACAAATCGACAATAATTAGTCGGTATCTCATTAGTCGCAGTGAAGCTATACCTTAATTTGAGCTCAACACGATATACGATTGGCGCTTGAGGGACATATGGGTAAGGGGGCTGAATCAATACCTTAGGGTATGCAAAGTCGGAACCTTTTCCTGACATCGCGCAACATTTCACTGATTGTATTTTTGTTTTTTGTTTTGTCCTTATTCTAGAATGTTCAGCGTAATGTTGAGTGATGTCCGGAATAAATGCATTTTCTTTCTTTCTTCATTTCTTTACATAAAAAAACACAAAAGTAATTGATGTTTTTCGTCATAAATCAAATAAAATATTATGAATGCGTTTGTTTTGTATTTGTTACTTCTCACGCTACGGCTCAACAGATTTGAGTGAAATTCGGAACGGAGATAGCTTACCCTGGATTAACACATAGGCATTTTTTTATCCCGGGAAACCGGGGGGTGTAGCTAGTAAAACATAATATTGTTATGGGCAAACGTGGTGCTATCATCAGGCAAACGATTTGCTCGTCTCATTGCAAAAACATTATCAAGGATGTCAGCCAGTCGGGAGTGGTTTTTCCTAGCCGTGACGGAGTAGGTATTATTCATTTATTTATTACTAACAGTACGTAAATTTAATAAACAATTCGCAGCATGGGATTCCCCATAATAAAATAATTAGTCCTATGGCAACTCAATTAATATACAATATTAATTTTATTAATAAAGCTAACAACAAACAACTACCAACAACTTTTTACTGGTGGTAGGTTTCTCGTATGCGAAAGGCCGTCTGGGTGGGTACCACTGCTTTGCCAGTTATTCAGCCACCAAGCAGTAGTGCGCGAGTATTACGGTGTTCCGGTTTGAAGGGCGTTGTAGCCAGCGAAATTACTGGGCATTATGAACCATCGGGGAGACGGGTCTGAACAGCCGCTCAACTGCCGCCTCTCTCTAGATCTATGTGCTTCATCTTAGGCCACATCATCGCTTCACATCAGGCGAGATAGTGGCCAAACATAGACCTATTAAGCGAAAAAAAAGAAAAAAGAGTCTCAACTGCTAATTGAATCAGGGTGACGAGCGCAGTGCAGCACCGCGCAGGATTTTGCAAAGCAAAGTTCTGGGTGGTGCTGTTATTGTTATGGGCTGGCGTATTGCTTACCATCAGGCAAACGACGAGCTCGTCTCATCATTCAGTTACATAATAAAAAAAAACTAAACTGACTACTTACGGGTCGTCCATTAATCACGTGATGTTTTAATACAATACAATACAATTACACTTCATTGCATACCATAACCATAATGACATGAAAAAAGATAATGTTCAAAGTTCAAAAGTTCTTGATTCAATTTTGACATCACAGACGCATTTATTAACGTCAATTGTTACAATAACTCTACCACCGTATCGGAAAAAGAACCACTACCACAGAATACTAAGGCACCGAAGCATCACTCCGCAAAGAAATTTAAACAAATAGCGACTCTTACTATGACGCAATAAAATTCAATTCAGCTCGCGTAACGCTGCATACCTACCAGTCATATTAACCTACAGAGCTCCTCTCATTCTATCGCATAGCTCTTATCTCTTCTGACGCGGCACGTGTAACGACGCGCGACCCGCCGTCGGTGTCCGACTATGTACTTGTAGCTTCTTACCTACAGTGCGGAGTGCGCAAGGCCTGCCACTACTCAAAAGATACGGCAAGAAACTGAGGGGCATTTTTTTAGAACTTATCATATAATAATAACAACAACAGTATTCTGTGAGTATTATCAGGAAACATTGATAATCCATTTGTTGAGCACTGGGTACACTTACATCTATCGACCCAGTGCTCAAAACCGCCGGGCTCGCGTACTAATTCCCCAAAATTTATTTTAAGGACTAACATAGCTTTTAAGAATAATTACTAACACTATGAGCAAATGTTCGCAATAAAGTTTTAATAATAAATAAAATAAACTTTAACTATAAACCTATAAATATAATAAGAATTATTTTACTTTCTTTTCCAGGTCCAGACATTGTGACAGTGGCTGTGTCGCCTAAAGATGAAAAAGCTATAAACGCGCAATTCACAAAACCCATACTGCAAGTCCATTTCAAAGTAGAAAATCTTACTCAAGGCCCGAATGGAATGACTGTGGGAGATGTTGATAAATGCGGCGCCAAGTAAGTACCGCCCATTCCCACTGTTGGGACATTAGAACTAGAATTTTTTTATTGTTTTTTTAATGTTTGTTTTTTAGCTGCCGTGCACAGTGATGCCAGAAAAGGTTTGAGCTCAGCTTAATGTTGTAATTGATTCACAACGCTAGTTTTCAGCTCCGACTTTTGGTGACGCACGGATATATTCGTAATAATTTAACTTTATACAGTATAAAGATATATATAAAAGATTAACCGAATATGGTATATGTTAAATGTAATATAATATAATACATTATGAATAGTGCTTCAAACAAAAATATGCAATAAATATATAACAGTGGTATAAGCGTTTGGATCGTGATTCTGCCGCGCGAGTTGGAGCGGACTTTGATCGGACGGTGTGAACCCTGGGCGGGTTCACACTTGAGAACAAAAAGTGGCCGGTCAGAGGCGTGTGTATTTCATCATCATCAGCCCATTACGTTCCCACTGCTGGGACTCGGGCCTTCTATTATATAGTATAGTGTGGCGAGTAGAGAGAGTGTGGCTGTATGGGAGAACGTGCGTCTTTCGATCTGACGCACCCGAGTTCGAATCCCGCTAATCGAACCACGTTTCTTAAATTATGTGCGTATTTAACACTCGTTCTAAAAACGGTGAAATAAAACATCGTGAGGAAACCGATTCATCACAAATCAATTCAAAATTCATGACAGACTTGTGACATTCACCAACCCGCACTGGGCCAGCGTGGTGGATTATGGCTCATACTCTCTCACTAAGAGAGAAGGCCCTGTCCCAGCAGTGGGAACGTGATGGGCTGATGATGACGATGATTACTATTTACAGGTGTGAAACGAATTCAGGAATGAAAATTACTTTGGATAATTGTCAAGTCCATAAGAATGGTCAACATTACCATTATATGACTGTAAGTTTAAATATAATATATAAAGATATATCTATATCTATACTATTATATAAAAATCTTGTGTCACAGTTTTCGTGTTTATACTCCTCCGAAATGGCTTGACCGATTTTGATGAAATTTTATATGTATATTCAGTAGGTCTGAGAATAGGTTTATAACAAATTTTTATACCCATAAGTGTTAAGAGTGGCTCAACCCATTTTTTTTTTTTCATTTTTCACCCAAACTTTTGTTTTGTGTCTGGGTGTTGTGGGACCACGGTCCTCATAGTTCCTGGTTCCCTAGATACAGGGAATCCTAGTTAGGGGCTATCTATGTATGTGATCGTTGGACGTATTTATTTATTATTTATTTATTTATATGTAAACCCAACCTGGAACTAAGAGGACCAGGGTCCCATAACACCTAGACACGAAACAAATGCTTGCGCTTTTTTTCTTTACACATTTACACATATTTTTTTTCTTTAAACATTTGTCCCGTCGCGGAAATCGAACCCACAACCTCAGTGGTGTATGAGATTTGAGCCAACCTGCCCAACCACTACACCACAGAGGCTGTATATATATATATATATATATATATATATTATATATAAAGAAAACGACATTTACAATTTCAAACCCTTTTTTTTTAAACTTATCTACTATCTCAACTGACCTTAGTTGTAAGTCTAAGTTTTTAGTTATTAGTTACTAATATACGCTATGGATCAATTTGGTCTAAAATAAAGTCGTTTTATTATTATTTTATTACTTTATTTTAAAAGAATAAATCAATATTTTCAGGCCAGCACACAAAATATCGGACCAGACATAGTTCTAGCTTTAAGAAAATGCACATTTCAAGTTATTAAAACAGACAACACAGTTAATAATAAAACAGATACTTTTGATCAGATATGCCGCTTCAGAATTCTTAGTGAGTATGTTTGTTATTTTTTTGTCCAGACGGGGGAAATCTCATGGACACCCGGGAAGGGAGGGCCCGGGTAGTACTAGACTTCGCCTAAGCCATCTACTGGCTAAAACCCTCGTCTGCTCTGTTTGTCTACAGACCAGGTGGCTTACCACTATCTTTTAAAACAGTATTAACATAACCTTACTTCCATTTTTCGTACCACGAAGTCCTAAAAGTAAGCTTACTTTGATTTTGTTTTGCTAAGAAGTTTTGGTGTTTTATTTTGTTTTTGTGATGTTCCATACGACGCGACGTGCGAAAGTGGTAACGCTATATGAAAATAGAGCGCTGTCTCGTTCTTCTTAAGCAGTTATACAATGTCATTCGTTCTTTCGCGTCACTTCGCAGGAATAAAATCATTTTGTTTTTGGAAGGTCGTGGTACGAATTCGTGTAATATGATTGTAAGCTTGAAATAAAACGCTCCTGAAATGTGATTGTTTTGTAAAAGTTGGTGGTAGGCCTGCAGACGTCCGTGCCGTTTTCGTCACTTCTTATTATTTACTAACCGACTTCAAAAGGAGGAAGTTATCAATTCGATTGTATTTTTTAACCGACTTCCGAAAAGGAGGTTATGTTCATCTGTATTTTTTTTAATGTTTGTTACCTCAGAACTCCGTTGTTCATGAACCGATTTGGAAATTTCTTTGCGTTGGGTTCAGTATAGCTACGAAGTGGTCCCATATAAATTTCATCGATATTTGACCTTGGACTTTGATACATTGAAGTCGGTTTTCTTGTTTGATTAAACGTATATATGTTTAGGACAAACATCGTTCCTTGCTGATAATTGGCCTTACCTCGCGACGGGGAGCGCAGTTCTAGTGCTCCTGGTCATCATTGGACAAACCATTGGCATCATACATTTCAAGAACAAAGGTAAGACGTCGCTACCACGGAGTACTAAGGGACAGAAGCATCACTCCGCAAAGAAATTTAAACAAATAGCGACTCTTGCTATGACGCAATAAAATTCAATTCAGCTTGCGTAGCGCTGCATACCTACCAGTCATATTAACCTACAGAGCGCCTCTCTTTCTATCGCATAGCTCTTATCTCTTCTGACGCGGCACGTGTAACGACGCGCGACCCGCCGTCGGTGTCCGGCTATGTACTTGTAGCTCATATACTTCGGCTGAAGAGCCAAAGACCGGGGTCAGTGGCGTTCATTGGGAGAAGCTTATGTCGAGCAGTGGACGAATACAAGCTGATAATGATGATGATGATGATGAAACTTAAACGTTTTTGCAGCTAGGGCCTTACGGCAAGAGAACTGGTCGAAGAGAACTGAATCTACCGAGGACACCGGTAAGTTGGACAATTTGTACTTCTCCACAAATAGGTAAAACTACTGGAAAACGCAGTCAAATTCTGGCATTATATACAGAATAACTCAACATACAAGTAAACAAACACATTTGTCGGTCACGCCATGAGACGACACGCTGTGACACGACACGCCATGACACGACTAAATAATGTGAACTCGTTTATTATGCAGCTATTTATTGAGACGAGTTAGGCATTTGCTAATGTCTTCGCTGCCTGCCAATGACAATATTGCAGTACCACTCAATCACGTGAGATGGCTCTGGGCTGACATTTTGACATTTGACACTCAGTAAATCACAGTGTACCAAAGAAAAATTATTAAAAAAATAAATCTTTGCAGTGTACAATGCTCTAGAAACAACATAAAATACCGATTATTTATTTATTTATTTATTATCGGAAAATAAACAGATTATATATAAAATATCATAGCTAAAAAATTTGAGAACAAGTTTGCCTTAAATTGTTTTCACATGTTATGACACATTATGTCCGTACCTTCTGTTCTGATCCCCTTTCTAGAATAAGAATAAAAATAAACTTTATTGTGTAAACTGTGTACATTTGAGGTCTTAAAATAAATATATAAAGTAACAACAGCCTATCCATTTTGGATGTACAATATGTATAAAACATTACATACAAACTAAAATTAATTTACATTAAATATTTACTCAAAGAATTCGTTTGATTGTAATGAACTTTGTTTATTAACCATTCTTTTAAATAGTTTTTAAATTGCTTACCGTTTAAAGATTTTAAATGAGATGGCAAATGATTAAAAATCTTGATAAACGAACTTTTATGATACATGGTGTTATTGATTTAAGGGATACATGTGGTATATTTCTGTTTAGTGCGTAAATTACCAACACGACTAGATTTTTACATTAAAAAAATATTCATTATTGTTTTTAACAAAAACACAGATTTCTAAGCTATAAATTCCTGTTACAGTAAGAAATCTTTTGTCCCTAAAAATGCTTTATCGTAACTTGTTTTCTTTTTTGTATAGAAATTAAACTATATTATTTTCTTTAAGTACGCTACTGTAAGATGCCAGTCCAGAAGAATGTGGATATATGCAAGGAGGCTCGTGAGAGCGGCATTTACGAAGCACTGGAAAATGTTCGAGGTAATTCAATAAGACGTTTGATATTTGGTCGTGTTGTGGTTCTTGTAATTTTGGGTTTTTTAACCGCTTGGGCAATGCGCTTCACTATAACCCTGAAACATCAGAAGGTATACGTATATAGGTATAATGGGATAAAATTGGATCTAACGCTGTAATGCTGACCAGTGTTAAGTTAGGGCCCCCGACCCATATTATTTTTTTGTGGCACTATATTTTTTTGTAATCGTAATGACTTACAAGAAGATAGATAGTTACATAGTAAGTTACATAGCGCTGTGGGCTAAGTTGACAACAGACTGGAGGCCAGACAACGCAAGAAAACGGCGCGGCAGATCGAGTAGGAGACGGCGGGACGAGCTCGAAAGAATGGGGGGAGGCCTTTGCCTAGCAGCGGGACACTAACGGCTAAAATAATAATAATAATGATAAACAAATATTGTATCAGTGAATCTTAATTTATATAGAATATGGTACGCTTTTTTATGTGATAGGTGATTGTTACCAACTCTTATATCATAGCTTAAAGCGGACATTACCTACCTACATATGTGTTAATAATCATTAAATAATATTCCGCAAAGTACTAAATAAACAACACCAAGGAAAATAATAAATGTACAAATAGATTTATTTTAGTTTATTAAATTTAGTAATTAATACCAACAATCACTTGCAATGGTGTCCCTATCATACCATTAACCCTGCCTCACTATCTCAATGGAAAATTAGACGTTGCACTTTTCGCTTATTTTTTAACCATAATTACGATAGAACTATATTCGATTTATGTAGCTGATCGTGAGCAGAGCATCTAGCAACCTTTTTTTTTCATGATACTTAGTGACGAGCAAGTCGTTCGCCTGATGGTAAGCGCCACGCCTGCCCATAACAATTGCAGTGCCACCCAGAACTTTTAATAGCAATAAAAGCACTGCGTAGCGCTGTATTACGCTCATCACCCACAGACATCAGATATTGAGCATCATATGCCCAGTAATTTTGCTGGCTACAATGCCCTTCAAACCGGAACACTCACCTCCCACACAAATGTCATCTCAATCAAATTCTTAGAGCTTCTTGTTTATTTCTGCGTTTTATTAACAGCATGTCTGTATTGTCGGCGATTATAGAATAATATATAGATTAATAAAATGTATATTTGCTTATCCCTTTTTATGACTAATAAATAAATGCTTTTCTCCCGTATCCAGGGTATACCTATGTATAGTTAAGCCGGAATCACATTGATGTGTCGTGGCGTGTCGTGTCATGTTCGAAGCGCGTTACGCCGCAGTAGGTACCTATAGGTTATATAGGTTCTGTATATTTTTATTATGAACTAAATATACAGAGGGATTGATTTTGAATGAAATGCGACGTAATACATTAATGTGATTGCGGCTTTAAGTGATAAAGTAGTATATTTTTACGTTTTTTGTATAGCTTTGAAGAAACGAATGATTTTAGCTACTAGTTGGTACATACTGAGTACTTTTAGTTCTCGGATGGAATCTCGCTTAGCAACAACTGACGCATAGCAATGGCGGTGGCGTTAGGCTTGTTTGAGTGGACAGAGGGCCGATGTTAAGCCGATCTGATTGCCGATCGGTATGATGTAAATTTATGCGTGGCTTGTGTTCATACGAGTGAACCGGCATAGTTTGAGTGCTTCACTTTTGAATTTGGCGACGCGGCGTCTGCCTTTTTTATTTGTTCTAGATAAGATATTAACAATTTGTTTTTCTGTAGTTCCGATAGGAGCACCTGAGCCTCCTCCACGGAATGGTAAGGCTACGTTATATATTTTAATATTTAAACAGTAAATAAATCAGTAAGAAATGAAATGTTTATTGTTACCTGATTTATGGGTGTTACAAAAATATAAATTGCTTCCATTACAATGTACCCTATTTTTGGGTGTGCAACATTAATATTTGTATCTATTATTTAACATGTAGAAAAATATTAAATTCCCTATTTATTAGTATTTCTCAATGACTCAAAATAATTATTACAATCAAAATGTATAAGTCAATATTTTTTGTATGGAACCGAGTGATGGGACGAGCAAGTCGTTCGCCTGATGGTAAGCCACACCTGCCCATAACAATTGCAGTGCCACCCAGAATTATTTGGTTTTATACTCTAGTAGCATAAATTATGAAGTGTATTTTTTTCAGAAACGGCTACACCGACGCCCTCTGTCGCTGGTACTCTACCAAAAAAGAAGGGGTTACAATCACTTTTTGGCTCTCTTCGTAGGAATAAGGACAATAAGCAGCCGAAGAGTCCAGGTAAAAAATGACTGTCCACACTTGGATAAAGGTCTCCCGCTTTTTAAATATTGTTTACGCTTACGACATCTAAACATCCCTTTTTACTTAATAAACACTTAATGAATATCATTATAGTAAATCTCCCATTTATGGCAACGATTTCAATTTTAATAATTATAAGAAAGTGACAGATAAAACGAGAGATAAAAGGAGAGCGAGTGTGGCTCAATGGGAGCTCGTGCGACTTTCGATCCGACGCACCCGAGTTCGAATCCTGCTGGCCCCGCACCACTGACTTTCTTAAGTTATGTGCAGATTTAGCACTCGCTCTAAAACGGTGAAGGAAAACATCGTGAGGAAACCGGCATGTCCAAGAATTTTTCACAAAAAATCAAGGACATGTGACATCCACCAACCCGCACTGGGCCAGCGTGGTGGATTATGGCCCATTCTCTCTCTGTGAGAGAAGGCCCGTGTCCTAGTAGTGGGAACGTGATGGGCTGATGATGATGATGATGATGATGACAGATAAAACAATAATCTAAAAACCACATTTTTATGCGCCATTTGGGGTTAGGTCGGCATTGCATGCCAATAAGATATAGAATGTATTGTTCAGTTTCAACCGGATAGCTAATCGGGAAGTGCCCTAAATTTGAATGGCATGATTCCACTCGGAATGACAGACAGACAGAAAAACAAGAAAACGACTTAATAAAAACGTGGTGAAATTAGACTAATTCTCATATACCGAGAGGTTCCTGGTTCAATTTCCGCTATGGGACAAATGTGTGGTCTTCGTAGCTCTTTGCCTCTATGATTCCCTAAACACAGGGAATCATAGTTAGGGGCCAGGATCTATGTACGTGACATCATCATCATCAGCTCATTACATTCCCATGGCTGGGACACGAGCCTTCTCTCATAGAGAGAGTATGGGCCATAATCTGCCACGCTGGTCCAGTGGGGTTTGGTGGATGTCATATGTCCTTGAATTTTTATGATCAATTCTTAGACATACCAGTTTCCTTGCAATGTTTTTCCTTCACCGTTTTAGAGCGAGTATTAAATCTGCACATAACTTAAGAAAGTCAGTGGGGCAGGGCCAGCGGGGTTCAAACTCTGGTGCGTCGGATCGAAAGTCGCACGTGCTCCCACTGAGCCACACTCGCTCACGTACGTACGTGATAGTTGGGCGTTAAATATAAAAGCTTAACGTTGCAGAAGACAAGAGGACTTCAATTGAGCGAATAAAAGAACGAGAACCGATGCCAATCCCTACCGAAGAAGAAGTTTATGAAGGTACGGAAATGTTTAAATCTATTATATATACACTTCGACAAGACCAAAAAATATACTTAGTTCGACAAGTCATTGTTTCGACTGAACATAGTTCGACAAGTATTCGACAGAAAATACTTCAACAGCACATTCAATTTAAATTGAATGTGAACAGCGCCAGGCTGAACGCTCGCTTCGCTCGCTCGGCTCGCGCGACGTGTGGTCACTGCTCTAACATAACCTAACCTGGTTTTTGAGGCCATTTGTGTTGTCGAAGTATTTTCTGTCGAACAAATACTTGTCGAATTATGTTCAGTCGAAACAATGACTTGTCGAACTATATTTTTTCAAAGTGTGTCGAAATAAAGAACTGTCGAAGTTCAAAAGGACACCGAATTTCTTAATACGAGTATTTAGCGTCTCTTTGGTAATTTTCTCATCAAACTAATTGTTGTTTCTTATTCACGAACAATTTTTAGCCATTTTATTAAATACAATTTATAATGTATAGGTAGGTTTAAAGTTGGAAAACAAAAAGGATTCGGTTATTTTAATCGCTTTTTGTTCTTTTTATGTAACTGAATAACGAGATCAGCTGGTCGTTTGTCTGATGGTAAGCAATACGCCAACTTATAATAATAACAGCACCACCCAGAACTTTGTTTTGCAAAATCCTGCACTACGCTCGTCACCCTGAAACAATTAGCTGTTAGTCTCATAATGCCCTACCAAACCGGGCCACGGTAATGCTTGCGCTCTACTGCTTGGCGGCTGAATCAGGTAAAGCTGTGGTACCCACCCAGACGGCCTCTCGCATACGAGAAACCTACCACCAGTAACCAGTACCACCATTTAGTCGAATGGTAAACTCTATAAAAAACACAATTACTTTTATTTCAGCATTGGATTCTCCGACTCCACCACGGAAAGAGTTGTTTGGGATGAAAGAAGACATTAGGGGTAAGAATATGTTAAATAACAACAGGTCTGGACCTTAAGTTCGAGTTTTGCTTTAGTACCTAAGTAAATGATTTTATGATCAAAAGAATTGACATCTATTAACAACCGTTTGTTATTGGAATAGTCCCTTTAATAAAGAAGGATAGAATAAATAGGTTGATCGAGCAGTTGGCTCGGTGGCCCAGTGGTTAAGGCGTCGGGACGGTATTCTGAAGACGCAGTTTCGATCCCTGCACGAGCAATATCATTTTTCTTCTTCCTAATTGTTTTAAATCTGATTTTCGCCTAGAATGCGCTAATGCGTTCAGTATAAAAAATTAGTACCTTTTCAGTAGTATGACTGATTCTTTCATTGTACGTACTGCTAAGGAGTGGAATTCTCTACCGGAATCCTTATTTCGTTCCAATTACAACCTGGGTCTCTTTAAGACAAGAGTGAATAGGCACCTCATGGGCAAACGTGCTCTACCTTAGACCGCAACTACACTTACCATCAGGTGAGTTGTTGTCAAACGTAAGCCCATTTCATCATAAAACAAAGTATTATTTAATATATCCTACTTCTTAATAATATTATAAATAAACGCGAAGTTTGTAAGAATGTATGGATGTATGTTTGTTATTCTTTCACTCAAAAACTACCGAATCGAAATTGATGAAATTTAGTATGTAGGTACTTTAGGACTTGGAATAGCACATAGGCTGCTTTTTGATTTTTGAACCGCGGGGCGCAGCTAGTAGGTATATATATGATATATGACGTGTGCCGTGTGTGTGTGAGTCAATACCTATAGCGAATAGAACGATCGATTGTCCCGAACTGCTCGAACAATTAGGGCTTAATACCCCCGCGGCTTCACTTAGAAAACCCAACCTCATTCACATTCTCTTGGTAAAATCTAATTACAGGCAGAATAGTTATTTAATTAGAGCAGGCAGGTGTTACAATACTATGGCTAAAGAAATAGATGTTGGTCTGTTCAATACTTCGGCGTTTAAACTGAAGCGACTTTTGAACAATCGTTTCTTTAATTCATAAATTTATATGATATCCAATGTTTGGAACTAGCTGTTAGTTTCCCGAATATAATAAAATAAAATAACACAACACAACACAACACAACACAACACAAAACAACACAACACAACACAACACAACACAACATAACATAACATAACATAACATAACATAAACAATGTTCTATAACCTGCTCTGTTATACACAGGTTTTGCAACTCAACCTAGACCGAAACCACAGATTACGAAGAATGCTCCCGCAGCGATGACCTTGGCACCCAACGCCATGAGTTCACAACTTAAACAAGGTAAGAAATCCAGACAAATCAAGTTTTTATGGAAATAAGCAATGAGACGAGCAAGTTGTTCGCCTGATGATGAGCGCCACGCTTGCCCATAACAATTACAGTGCCATAAAACTTTTAATACCATAAAAAGCACTGCGTAGCACTGGATTGTGCTCATCACCCCGAGACATCAGATATTTAGTCTCATGCCATAACAATGGTCTGGTGGAGCTGCAACTGTTATTGCTTACCATCAGGCGGACGACGTGCACGTCTTATCATTTAATTACAAAACAATAACTTAGTTGGTGCTAATCTAAATGCTTCACAGCCGTTCAACATCGCATCCGTTCGAACACTGCAAACCCGACATCTCCAACAAGAGCGCTTCCCTTCAACCGCGGCCCACCTCCGTCCCTGGCTACCAAGGGGCGGGCGCCACACAACCCAGTGCCGGCCATCCCAGGGCGGGCGCCACCCAACTCAATGCCGGCCATCTCAGGGCGGGTGCCACACAACCCAGTGCCGGCCACCCCAGGGCGGGCGCCACCCAACCCAGTGCCGGCCACCCTGGGGCGGGCGCCACCTAACCTTATGCCGTCCACACCGAGCCGGACGCCAAGGAGCCCGAAGAAACCGCCACCTAAGAGCCCAGTGTCCACTTTGCCGAAGTGGAAGCCACGTAAGTACTAGTACTCTTCTCCATGTCTACTCTTCGTGATGAGACAAGCAAGTTGTCCACCTGATGGTAAGCGCCACGCCTGCTCATAATCGAAGTGCCATCCAGAATTTATAATACCATAAAATCACCGCGTAGCATTGCATTGCGCTCATCACCCTGAGACATCAGATATTAAGTCTCATATGCCCAGTAATTTCGCTGGCTAGCCCTCCTCTGTTCTCTTCTCCTCTCCTCTCTCTTATCTTTTATGTTTACATGTTGTTGTGATGTATTTTATTTTAAAATTTATATTAGGTGTATATGACGTTTAAAAATGCATTTGTACTTATCTATCTCTATACTATTATAAAAATGGAACTGAGCCAATAGGGGATCGGACAGTAATCGAAAAAAAATCTAAAATGTAGTTAGAATGAATGTTCGTCGAACCAGAAAAATCATTCAATCAATATTTTTGTGAAATAATAATGATTTATATTTTTAAATCAATAAATAAAATCTAATAATTCTGACATTTTTAATCTGTTCTTCATCTCAAACGAAACAACAATCACAGCGCATGACGTCATTTGTAGGCAAATGCCGTGAGTCAATCTTGTGTTTATTTTACGTTTTTGCTTTTCATAAAATATATATTTGCAAATTTTTTCGTTCCATTACTACATTATAGTCCCCAAACTTCACAAAATGTATTAGAATCTCTTTTCAAGTTTTATTTCGATTTTGTCGTCTTCTACCTACATATGACATCACAAGTTTTGAGGTGACCTTTTTCGCGGCAATATTTGAAACATAATATTTAAACAAAGTTTTAGGTGCATACTTTTAGAGAGTTATTTAATTAAAATAGTATTTTTCATGGCTATATAATTATATTCATTGTAGTTAGTTTAAAACACTTTCTGAAAAGTTGTCCGATCCCCTATTCTGTACATTGAAAGTATTTTTGAAAAACCAACTGGGATCGACTATTTAGAGGGTACTGAACACGAATCCACGGTTTTTAGAATTTTTGTCTGTTTGTTTGTTATCTATAGACTAAACTACTAATAGGATATTAATGTGGTTTTCGGGATTTGGTAGCATTATTGCTAACTTAGATTATAGGGTATGTTACATCAAAATCGTTTGGGGACTACGAAGATACAGCTTGACGTCTACGTAGCACGCGCTCCCATACAATGGGGAGGTCTTGTTAAGATGGTTTAGAAAAAAAACGAATATGGGCTTCCACTGTCGTTCACGCGGACGAAGTCGCGGGAAAAAGCTAGTTTAATATCATTATCTTTTGTTTTTTTTTTAATTCGCTTGTTAGTGCAGGCTAAAGTCTCTAGGACCATACCGCCATGTCTTACGCAGTTTTTATTTAATAGTTTAATATTCCATTTATTATACTTTTGTTGAGAATGAGGGTCATAAGCAACAAGCCGAACCCTCTCCTAGTGCTTCAATAAAGTGGTGGAACTTTATTCAAGCTTTCCATGGACTTTTTGGGAGAACATAAAAAGCAATGTTTTCACTATTTTGTTCCATTTGCCTACACTCGTGCACGTTTACGAACACATAATGGTTAATATTCCACCGATATTAGACATTATCACTCGAAATAACACTTGTTTGGAAAATAAAACAAAATCGAACTGTCACTTTTCACTTCCCGCCAAAAAGTCCCATCATTTTTTGACTTATGAGTAGAAAAGTTCGACAATTCACAGACAAAAATACCAATAACAAAATTAAATGTTTGAAAGCGATTGGGATCGGTGTTCGAAGTGGTTCGAGTCAGACCATTCCCTTGCAGGTCGCAGGTTCGAAACCTATCTGGAGCCGAAGTTTTCTACAACCGGAAATGGTTGACGTAACTTGTTTTTTGCAGCACCACCAACTAAGCCGAAGCAACTTCACCCGTTGCCGACTCCGCCAGAACCTCAGCCGATGCAGCCACCGCCTGTACCTCACCCGTTGCTGCCACCGCCAGAACCAGGTAAGAAAAGAGGAAAAAAAGAAAGAAAGACCATTTATTCGGCACACAAACAAAAATGAAACTTAAACAATACTGGTGGTAGGTTTCTCGTATGCGAGAGGCCGTCTGGGTGGGTACCACCGCTTTGCCAGTTATTCAGCCGCCAAGCAGTAGTGCGCAAGCATTACTGTGTTCCAGCTTGAAGGGCATTGTAGCCAGCGAAATTACTGGGCATTATGAGATTCAACAGCTAATTGTCTCAGGGTGACGAGCGCAGTGCAGCGCCGCGCAGGATTTTGCAAAACAAAGTTCTGGGTGGTGCTGTTATTGTTATGGGCTGGCTTATTGCTTACCATCAGGCAAACGACCAGCTAGTCTCGTCACTCAGATACATAAAAAAAAAAATGTGCCGAATGGGCTCAGCTCAGCATAAAATGCCGAGAGTTTTACACAACTCGGCGCTGATTTTCAGCTGGTACCCGCAATCATAATTTCTCGTTATCATTTTTCTTTCTATAAGGCATCATCATTTCTCGGATCATCATCATTTAACCTTGAATGCCACTGTTGGGACCTATGTCAAGTATTTACATGCCTACGATCCGCGCGGACTATATTTTTACCACGTTTTTATTAAGAGGATATGGCACAGCCGCGGCCAGCGAGCACTAGGTATTTGAATAATGGTTTACATTTAAATTAAATTAAATAAATTAACTTAATAATAATAATTTAACTAAATTCGTATCAACATCAGATTTTTGTTAAAATTAGCGTTTCGGGAGAAAACGTTTCTACCACACTAAATCTCAACCAAATTTGATAATTTTAGTCTCAATTTCTTAAATGGAGAATAAACTAGGTTTGTAGGTTTTCCTTTTTCTAAGTTTATGTCTATTTTTAAAGATAACGGCTTCCAAACTTCAAAAAACATTTTCGAGTAAATATCGAGGTTTTGGGTCCATTTATTCAAATTTTATAAGAATTATCGAAAAAATAAAAACCTACTTATCTCAATAATGATAACGTCTCTTACATGTCCAAATTTCATCGAATTTGGTTAATGTTTAGGGGTAGAAAAACATTTTCTCTTTTTGTATGAAAATTTCAGCGTGCCGTTCCAACTTAAGTCACTTTTTTTTGTCTGTCTGTCTGTCGTTCCGGGTGGAATCTTGCTACTCAAATTTCGAGCACTTCCTGATTAGCTATCCAGCTAAAACTTTCAGGATAGTACACAACTCGATGACAATGCATTCTAAATCTTACTATGAAAATTAACGTGGTTTGGACTCATTATTATATGTTTAGCTTATTTTAGTTGTTATTATTTATTAACATATGTTTAGCGATAAGACCGCCTATTGTACTTTTTTATAACAAAGTATGTTCAATATGTAATTCCTTTAAAGTTCAATAAAGTGTTTTTCCTTCTATTTTATATTAATTTTAACTAATTTAAAGTTAAATTTAGGTTTAGAAAATGCAACATAGAATCGACCCTATTGTATTTAGAACTTACGCAATTTTATGGTGTTAGCTTTTTTTCACGGTTAGGTATTGCTTTCGATTGGTTCCAGAACCCATACCAGTGGAAACAGAGCGAGGAGAGTACGACTCTGACGATGAATGGACCTACGAACCTCTGGAAAAATACACCCTTAATGACCACATTTATAATATGTAACTAGTTTTAGTGACTTCGCGTGGACGAGAGAGGGAGCCCATCATCATCAGCCCATTACGTTCCCACAGCTGGGACACGGGCCTTCACAAAATTCAAGGACATCTAACATCCAACCCGGGGCCAGCAGCGTAGTGGGTTATGACTTATGTCCCATTCAATAATAGTAGGTATTAAATTTACAATAAGAAAACATTCAAATAAATAAATAACGCCCAACGATCACGTACATAGATCCTGGCCCCTAACTAGGATTCCCTGTATCTAGGAAACCAGGAACTATGAGGACCATGGTCCCACAACACACAGACACGAAACAAATGCTTGCGCTTTTTCTTCTGTGCACAAACATTTGTCCCGTCGCGGGAATCGATCCCGCAACCTTAGTGATGTATAAGATTTGAGCCAACCTGCCCAACCACTACACCACAGAGGCTATCAAAAGATAATTAATTTACATTTATTTTTGTTAATGTCTTGACTCAAATAGAGACCCGCCGCCATTAGAATTACAATCTAGCCTAATAAGACTAATAAAGTAGATAAATTCGTGATAAATGTTGTTTATAAAAATATTTTTATTTGGTGTGAAAACATAATGTTATTGTATTGAACTTTAGGTATATATTTGACTAATATATTTTAGAAAATAACAATGCATTTAAAAACCGGCTCTGAGCAAGACGCCCTGGCCCTTGCTTGAAATAGATATTTAGTGAGAAAATATAGAGTTGTTCGTCAAGTGGCGCGCGTGAAACTCGCGAGTGCGCGCGAGTTGACACTTGCGGTCGCAATAGGGAATATGCATGAAATTTTTTAATGAATAGATTCATTATTGAATACTATTAATATAATTTAAAAAATTATTTTGCTGCTAAAACAACGAATACTAAAAAGCAGAATAAAATAAATATTTAAGGGGGCTCCCACACAACAAACATGTTTTTTTTTGCCGTTTTTATAGATAATGGTACGGAACCCTTCGTGCATGAGTCCGACTCGCACTTGGCCAGTTTTATTTTTGTAGTCAACTCGCGCGCAAATTTATATTTGTTTTATTTTAATTTCATTATTTGTTTTAAAGTGAATATATAACTAAATATTTTGTGAATATTTCGAGCGTCTACCTGCTGCCGTTATCAATATCGAGCATAAACAAAACAAACATCATTCATCGTTTGTTGTATGGGAGCCCCTTAAATATTAATTTTATTCTGGGTTTTAGTATTTGTTGTTATAGCGGCAACAGAAATACATCATCTGTGAACATTTCTGCTGTCTAACTAACACGGTTCATGAGATACAGCCTGGTGACAGACGGTCAGACAGACAGACAGACGGGCGGACAGCGGAGTCTTAGTAATAGGGTCCCGTTTTACCCTTTGGGTACGGATTCCTAAAAATAGGTAATATCGGAAGGTGCTAACTCGCGCGCACTCGCGAGTTTCACGCGCGCCAGTTGACGACAACTCAAAATGTAATTTATTATTTTGTAAATAAACTTACGTACTGTAACTTTTATGTTTGACTTTGACTTTATGTTTGATTTTTAGAAAACGACTAGCGACCCGCTCCGATTTTTTATCCTTTAATATGGTTTCATAAACATTATGGCCCCCATTTTTATTACAATCTAGCCAATCGATTTGGCTAATATGTGATTATTAAGATATTAGGAGCGGAGAAACAGAAAGGAGACGCGGATAGCGACTTTGTTTTATACTATTTAGAAATAAAAAATAAATAATAGACATTAGGTATGAAAGCAATTGCCTTACCACTTGCTTGAAATAAAAATTTAGTTAAGACTAGAATTTTTAGTAGGTTTTATTTTGTAAATTTACACAATAAGTTAACAAAATGGTTTAGGGCTAATTTTTCAATCGTCAAATAAATGATCAGATAGTCTCTTTTTTTATGTCATTGAATAACGAGACGAACAGCTCGTTCGCCCTGAACACGTCTTCAGAAACGGGCCATAACAGTTGCAGCACCATCCAGAAATCCGCCGCACTGCACTGCACTCGTCATCCTGACGCAATAGCTCTAGTCTTACAATACCCAGTAAATTCACTGGCTACATTCTATCTAGCCGAATAACCTTCATTTGTAACCGTGCAAGAGAGATTCACCTATGCAGCATTCAATATGCGAGAAAAGGACAAAATATTATTTACTTGACGTTCATTATTTTATCCGTGAGTTCCACTATCGGCTTGTCTATCTGAGGATTGAAAAATCAGCTCTTCATGTATATACAATAGATAGTCGCTTACCTCATACAAATAAACAAGCCGGGCATCGGCTTCACCCGATGGCCGTTTAGTTGTTATCTGCTTGTTTAGGCGGGATTATATCAAGTAATAGTAATTCAAAAAGAGAACTTACCAGGGATGCGGGAACAACACAATTCACAATAGAAAGATACTTAGCTGTGATTTTGGTAATGTGTGCAGTGTATATGTATTAATGTATGAAAAATGAGTGTTCACAGCTTCGTAAAGCGATAAAAAATTGATATTTTAAATAAAAATGGGCGGATGACTCGCGCGCGGTTGTAGCGGTAAACCAAAAATCTCAAGTGGTACTTATTTTTTTCCGCAAGCTCGCGGTGGCGCTAGCGTCATCGGCCATAGATGCATAGATATTTATATCATTATCTATGGGTAGAACATATTTAAATTAATAGCGCTAATTGGCGCGACTATGCACCCGGCCTTGAAAGTATGCAACTTTCAAATAAATTATATTGCGAAACAAACAGAAAAACATTAATGCGAAATATAAGCAACTATTTGGCTTAACTTACCTATATTTTATGTAAATGAGACTAAACTATAATAAAACGTGAAATACCTATTATTATGAAATTATTACTGAGTTGGTAATGGACAAAGGCGCACTAAAGGTCTCTTAAAGAAACCTCTAGTTGTTTTAACAGTTGCAACCCGGATAATTCCATCTGCTCCTGGATGCACTTGAGTGACAATACCTAACTCCCATTGTAAGGGCGGAACTTTATTTTCGTGTTTAACTAGAACAACAGTACCAATTTTAACATTAGAAGTAGGTAAATTCCATTTTTCGCGGGTTTGTAATGTATTTAAATACTCCAGTGACCATCTATCCCAGAAAGATTGCACTAATCTGTCCAATAACTGATATCTTTCTAATAAGTGCGAAGGGCGATCATCAATTGGTGCTGCTGGTAGGTATTTTAAAGGCGTCAATGTAAGAAAATGAGCGGGTGTGATAGCCAGTGGCTCGCTAGGATCCTGGCTAAGTGTTGAGCACAGCGGGCGAGAATTTATTATATTTTCTATTTGACAAAGAATGGTATTCATTTCCTCTAAGGTAAGTATTTGACAACCGACTATGCGATGTAGATGCGTTTTTACTGATTTTATTAGCGGCTCCCATGAGCCGAAATGCGGTGAATTTGGCGGTATAGTTTTAAATTGTATTTTATAATCAGCCAATTCGTAGGCTAAAGCGCTGCGGTATGTATCTGAGGATAAGACATGATATAACTCGTCACAATATGACTTTGCGCCGACGTAGTTGGTAGCATTATCTGTGTGGAGCACCGAAATAGGACCGCGACGTGAGAGAAAACGTTTAAAAGCTGCGATAAATGTTGCGGTACTAAGATCGGATGCCATTTCAATATGAACGGCGCGAGTCGTCATACATATAAATAAACATATATAGGCTTTCTGACTGCGAATCCCTCGTCCGCGTTTAAGTGTAATATTGAATGGACCTGCGTAGTCGCAGCCAGTGTGAATAAAAGCCTTTGGAACAACTTGCGTACGCGTATGAGGTAAATCACCCATCAAGGGATATGTAGGTTTAGGTTGAGCGCGGAAACAATAATTACATCTGTCGATCTGCGATCGTACAGTGCGGCGACCGGTTATTATCCAATAGCGCTGACGTAACAGGCTAAACAAAAGATTGGGACCGGCGTGACAAAACTTGCGGTGATAATGATTCACAATTAAATTAACAATGTGATCTTTGCGCGGCAGTAAAATGGGATGTTGTTGATCGAAATTAAGATCGGCATTCCTAAGTCGTCCGCCTACTCTAATTAGATCGTTAGAAATAAAGGGATGCAATTTTTGCATGTATTTAGGACATTTTTTGTCAGATTTAATGAGTTTAATTTCATTTTTAAAATGAACAGATTGAACAAAGGTCAAAATTTTTGTTTCTGCAAATTCTAAATCGGTCGCGGAAATTAAATCGTTGCGGGGTAATAATTTTAGAAAGCGATAAATATACACTGCGGTGCGTAAAAGTTTGTTCCATGATGAACAACGTGCGGCTAATCGACCCAGCAGTGTGGAGTCATCTACTGCATTGGTAGATGTGAGAGCGATTGACTTCGTCTCTGGCACCTCCACTGAAACGTCGGGCTTAAATGGGGTTATAGGCCAGTCCTTCGGGTCTTCTGAACACCATGAAGGGCCGCTAAACCATAGCGGGTGATTTAAAAGTTGTGATGGCAGTAGGCCGCGCGATAAACAATCACTTGGATTAGAAACTCCGGGAATGTGATGAAAATGATTAGCGGGTAATAATTCTTGTATCTTAGATACGCGGTTTGCGACAAATGTTTGAAGGCGGTGCGGAGAGGAGTTTATCCAGTGTAGTGCGATTGTGGAATCGGAAAAAGCGTATATATTTTTTAGTAAACAGCGAGGAGAATAAATATCGATGACTGTATGGAGAAGTTTAGCGAGAAGCAGGGCTGCGAGTAGCTCCAACCGCGGCATAGTGACAACCCTGTCGCTCGGGGCCACCTTCGACTTGGCGCATACGAGAGTAGTGCTAGGCACGCCGCGATTGTTCGCGTGTAAATATACGGCGGCTCCGTACGCCTTCTCACTAGCGTCACAAAATCCTAAAATCGAGATTTCGCTGTGTTCGAAAACATTTAAATGGCGGGGAAATTTTATATTTGATAAAAGCGGCAATTCCGATTGGAATTGAATCCAAGTACGGACAATATTATCTGGCGGCTGTTCGTCCCAATCGAGTTTTAGAGAACAAATATCTTTTATTAAAATTTTCGCGTATACTATAACCGGACCGACCAAACCCATAATGTCCCAAAGACGAGCTATAGTGGAAAGAATATTGCGTTTGGTACATACGCGGTCTGACGGATGGATAGTATAGGTAAACAAGTCGCTAGCGGGAAGCCATTGCATACCGAGGATTTTTAGCGATTCGTCCTTATCTAACGCGACGGGATCTGTCAAGCGGTGCGATTCAGGGATAGTCGAGAGCACTTCGTGCGAGTTGCTCGACCACTTTAATAAGTCAAACCCACCTGCCTTGAACAATTCAATCAATTGTTGTGATGACTTCACGGCCACGTCCGTATTCTGGAACGAACTGGCAATATCGTCAACATAAAGATCGCGTATCGCTAGTTCAGCGGCAAGCGGAAAAATTTCCTTTTCTTGGTTAATTAGTTCTCGTACCGTACGATTTGCCAAAAATGGACTAGAACATAATCCAAAACTTACACATTGGAAAGCATAACATCTAATAGGCTCGCGGGGGTCAAAGCGGTAAAGAATTTGTTGATATGAATAGTCGCGGGTTAAAATTCTTAAAAACATTTGACGAATATCTGTGGTGACAGCGATTTCAAATAGTCTAAAGTTTAATAATATAACGAGTAAATCGTTCTGTAGCGGCGGTCCGGTATGTAAGATATCATTAAGCGATGTGCCATTATCGGTAGCTTGGTTAGCTTTTAGTACGATGCGTAACTTCGACGAAGTTTTATCGTCGCGAATCACTCCATGGTGCGGCAAAACGAAACCGTCACCGTTGGTTTTTGGCTCTGGGACTTCAAAAAGATATCCTTCAGATATATAATTACGGATAACTTCGTCATAGCGTGTTTTAAAATCGGGCTGTTTTTGAAATTTGCGTTCTAATTGTAAAAACTGTTGTCGGGCGGTTTTTAATGAGTCACCTAAACTGCTAGGGCTCTGTTTAAAAGGAAGGCTAACAATAAATCTCCCAGTCTCGTCGCGGGTAGTTGTAGCTTTATAAAAATTTTCACATTCTTGATCGTCCGATGATAAAAAAGTTGTTTCCTTTATGTCCTCTAACTTAAAGAACTTTCCGAGATCTTCGTGAATCGATTCTGTGGTAGCGTGATACGATAGGGAATAATCAGTGGGTTCGGAAGTCGTTTCTGCTTCCCCCATGATCACATAGCCTAATGTAGTCAGAAAAGCGGAGGGTTGACATGGCGAACCCGTGATCTTGCCCGGTAACAAAAGTTCCACGAACAATTGTGCTCCGACCAAAATTTCAATATCAGACGGCGAAGCGAAGTTTTCATCAGCGAGCGGCAAGCCGTCTAAATATTTACATGACGTCACGTCAATTGGTGCGGTAGGTAGTTTTTCAGTTATGCGGGTTAAAACCAAAGTATTCATATTGTAGGTAATATTAGGGTCGACGCGACTGGAAAACGTAATGTCTACCTTTCCACGCGCAACACTAGCGTGGTCGCCGAGACCTTTAATTAAAGTTTTACGAGATAACTGCGAAATATTTAAGCCTAACTTGCGGCAACAAGAAGCGGTAATAAAGTTATTTTGTGAGCCCGGATCGATAATGCATCGGCATGGTATTAAATTATTATACCGGTCGCGAACATTAATACACGCGGTGCCTAATAATACAGTGGTATTAGAAACCTGTGGCGGATTTGAGCGGGAGTTGGTCGTGTCAGCTGATAGATAAGAAACACCACCTTGTTTATACGGCGCGGGAGGCTGCAGCGCGGGCGGCTGCGGCGCGGGAGCGGGAGAGATAATAGCGGTCGAGGCGTGCGAAGTAGACGCGTCCGGCGCCGCCGCGGCCGCCGGAGCATGATTCGAAGGCGCGCGTTGCGGTCGCGGTCCGGGCGGGCCCGTATTCATAGGTTGCTCCGAGAAGTTGCTGCGTTGTAAATGAATTAATGAATGATGTCGAGCACCACATTTCTGACACACCCTTGCACTTTTACAAGCGGTCCACTTATGTTTGGAACTTAAACAATTCGTACATAAATTGTTTTCTTTTACAATTTTGTGTCTTTGACCGGGCGAAAGTTCCAAAAACACTTTACAATGATATATGTGTTCATGGATGTTATTACACAGAAAACAAGGAACAGTTGAACCATTATTTGACGAATGCGGGTTTAAATATGTATGCGATATTTTAGGAATTGCGGGATTTTTAGGTTTTAAATTGTCCTTTGTTGTTATATTTGTAATAGGGCTAGTGCGCTGAATTATTTTAGCTTGACCTTTGAGAAATTTAATAAAAACATCATAAGTAGGTATATCAATATCTCGGACAAACATCTCGAAAGCCTTGGCTGTATCGCGGTCTAAACGCCTCAAAGCGAAATAAATAAAAATATAATCACTCAGGTTTGGTATCTTTAAATCTTGAAGTGCGGCTATAGATGCGGCATATTTATCAATGAATGATTCTAGCTGTATAGCAGTAGCGGGGTTGGGCAAAGGTTTCATTTCAAATATGGAATCTAGAAATGAGGTAGCGAGGAAGCGTCTGTCCTGGTACTTTAAGACCAAGGCGTTCCAGATGGATTCATAATTAATTGAAGTAGGATTAATACCTGCGAATACTAACTGTGCCGAACCTTTCAACTTTCCTAAAAGATAGTACAACTTTTCAGAGTCAGTTAGGTCACTGTTATTATGGATCGTGGATTTAAATGTTTCATAAAAAAGATTCCAGTTGTTTACATTTCCATGAAATTCAGGTATTTCGATGGGTGGCAATCTGGGTTTGGAAGCGGAAGGTTTTAATTCTTTAATTTGCGGTTTGGAATCGTTTTTTGAATTCAAAAGTTGTTTTCTAACGCGTCTTATCTGACAATATAAATCTTCGAATCCACTCCATACGTTAAAATCTGGTACAAATGTTGGATCCAGCTCCATATTTAATGAGTTGGCCTCATGAATCGTTTTCATAAAATCGTGACGAATGTCATCAATTGTTTCCGAGGCGCAGATGAAACTATCTATGGATTCGGGTGACGAAATGTTACTGGAACTATCGTAAATACGCTGTAAACGCTCAAAATACGCTGCACGACGTGTTTCCTGCAAAAGTATATCTTTTCGAAGTGCTTTTGCTTCACGCGCGGAGGCCATCTTTAACTCGCCTACCGAGCGCGGTAGCAATTACGTACACACAAGGGAAACGTGAATATAATGCGTTTTTGTCCAACCAACGTTAATATTATGATTATAATATGCTTTAATTGCGATAAAGTTATGCCAAAAGTTGCGGGATGCGATTATATGCGGGGAAACACAAAGAAATTAATGCGAATATCGGTGAGAAAATGGTTCGGGGGTAGGAGGTATAAATTGTGTTGCGAAATAATTTACGTTTTTTGAGGATTATTCCTCACAGGAGGCACCAAAATCTATAAACAAGCCGGGCATCGGCTTCACCCGATGGCCGTTTAGTTGTTATCTGCTTGTTTAGGCGGGATTATATCAAGTAATAGTAATTCAAAAAGAGAACTTACCAGGGATGCGGGAACAACACAATTCACAATAGAAAGATACTTAGCTGTGATTTTGGTAATGTGTGCAGTGTATATGTATTAATGTATGAAAAATGAGTGTTCACAGCTTCGTAAAGCGATAAAAAATTGATATTTTAAATAAAAATGGGCGGATGACTCGCGCGCGGTTGTAGCGGTAAACCAAAAATCTCAAGTGGTACTTATTTTTTTCCGCAAGCTCGCGGTGGCGCTAGCGTCATCGGCCATAGATGCATAGATATTTATATCATTATCTATGGGTAGAACATATTTAAATTAATAGCGCTAATTGGCGCGACTAACAAATTTATTTAAATTTACATAGAATGGATAATTAGACAATAAACAATTAATATTTTAAAGTTTTGTACTTTATTTATTTACAACTTAAGTAAACATACATAACGGGCCGTAGCATACATAACGCTATAATACCCCGGCCGGGACGGGGATAATAAATACCTCGGCCGGGACGGGGATAATACCCCGGCCGAGACGACGACAATACCCCGGCCCAGACGACGATGATACCCCGGCCGGGACAGGGATAATACCTCGGCCGTTACGAGGATAATACCCCGGCCAGGACGGGGATAATACCCCGGCAGGGACGGGGATAATACCTCGGCCGGGACGGGATAATACCCCGGCCGGGACGTGACGGCATCGTTCATAACGCCATCCCGTCCCATCCGTGTCCTCGTCAATATTTTGTTTCATAACGATATTAGGAAATTATCCCGTTCCGTACTGCGAAGAAAACACGTTTCGAGACCATTTCAAGAACACGTACCGTTCTGAGAATAAAACACGTTACGTATGCTATATGTACCTGATGTAATACACAATATAGATATGCAGTGCTAGCAAGCCTAGCGCACCCCGCACTGTAGGTACGAAGCTACAAGTACATAACCGGACAACGCCGGCGGGTCGCGCGTCGTTTTACGTGCCGCGTCAGAAGAGATAAGAGCTATGCGATAGAAAGAGAAGCGCTCTGTAGGTTATTATGACTGGTAGGTACGCAGCGCTACGCGAGTTGAAATGAATTTTATTGCGGCATAGCAAGAGTCGCTATTTGTTTAAATTTCTTTGCGGAGTGATGCTTCTATCCCTTGGTATTCTGTGGTGCTAGGACTTGCGTGGCACTGCAACCTCGCCGTAGTCAAGTAAAAAAGGCATTGCTTTCAAGCAATGCCAATATAATTATTGTTTGTTTTGGTATTAAACAAAACAATAACCAAAAGTAAAGTGATAGACATTTAAACTGGTTTTGTCTTTTTAGTCATTTACTACTACTACACTACGTATGCCAAACAATATTATTTTATTTATACAATTATTGTATTATAACATGTTTTATAATATGTTTATAATACAATAACTTGGCATTGTACAGTAAACTAAAAGACAAAACCCCTTTAAATATCAATATCACTTCACATCTTCATCAGTTAGTTTAATTTTGGTCTCCTAAGAGATGATTTCGTCTATTTTGTGAAGATCCTTTAAGGAGACATCTCCAGTGCCTCTTTAAAAGGATTTAGTTATTTGGATAATGAGTTGTTGTATGTGTATATTGTAATGTATTTGTCGGTATGGTATTTGTATTGTGTAGTTTTGCATTGTATAGTAAATAACTAAAATGACAAAACCACTTTAAATGTCAATATCACTTCACATCTTCATTAGTTAGTTTAATGTTGGTCTTCTGAGAGATGATTTCGTCTATTTTGTGAAGATCCTTCAAGGAGACATCTCCAGTGCCTCATTACAAGGTTTTAGTTATTGGAATAATGAGTTGCTGTGTGTGCGTATTATAATGTATTTGTTGGTATGGTATTTGTATTGTATTGTTTGGCATTTTACAGTAAATAACTAAAACAACAAAACCACTTTAAATGTCAATATCACTTCACATCTTCATCAGTTAGTTTAATTTTGTTCTCCTGAGAGATGATTTCGTCTATTTTGTGAATATCCTTTTAGGAGACATCTCCAGTGCCTCATTACAAGGGTTTAGTTATTGGAATAATGAGTTGTTGTATGTGTATATTGTAATGTATTTGTCTGTATGGTATTTGTATTGTGTAGTTTGGCATTGTACAGTAAATAACTAAAATGACAAAACCACTTTAATTGTCAATATCACTTCACATCTTCATCAGTTAGTTTAATTTAGTTCTCCTGAGAGATGATTTCGTCTATTTTGTAAAGATCCTTCAAGGAGACATCTCCAGTGCTTCATTACAAGGTTTTAGTTATTTGAATAATGAGTTGTTGTGTGCGCATATTGTAATGTATTTGTTGGAATAGTATTTGTATTGTATTGTTTGGCATTGACATTGTACAGCAAATAACTAAAACGACAAAACCACTTTAAATATCAATATCACTTCATATCTTCATCGGTTAGTTTAATGTTGGTCTTCTTAGAGATGATTTCGTCTATCTTGTGAAGATCCTTCATGGAGACCTGTCCTGTACCTCTCTCCAATGGCTTCGGTTGTGAAGGATCTGGTTTCCAGCCGAGGAAGTTGATGATCTGGTATGTGGCTGGTACTCCTCGACGCTTACGTTCGGGGCAATCCTGAAGAAGGAAAAATTTGGTACTAGCTTCACCTCGACTCGCCAAAAGTATCTTACATCCTATTTCAAGTAGCAACTTGATCTACATATTAAATTTCATCAAAATCCGTTTAGTATTAGCGTGATTAAGTTACAAATCCATCCATCGTCACAAACTTTGTTTTTCTTCACGCTTAATAGATCTATGTTTGGCCACTATCTCGAATGATGTGAAGCGATGATGTGGCCTAAGATGGAGCACATAGATCTAGGGAGAGACGGCAGTTGAGCGGCTGCTTAGACCCGTCTCGCCAATGGTTCACCGAACATCATCCCGAAACACGACTAGGTCGCTTGACGGCATGGCTTTGTTCGGTGGGTGGTATTACAATCTGTTAAAAGCTCGTCTTAAAAATATATTTTTTGACAAAAATCTTGTCTATATTCACGTCTCCATTCCATCATAGGACAACCAGACGAACAAAACGTTTTGCCTCCACATTTATCTTACGAACAGCCAAGGAGTCCACTCCTGTTCACAGTCGATTTGAAGACTCCCAAATTGTAGTTGTCGGGAAACACAGACGTTGGCAATGCGTGTGCAGCCAAGGAGTGGACTCCTTGGCTGTTCGTAAGATAAATGTGGAGGCAAAACGTTTTGTTCGTCTGGTTGTCCTATGATGGAATGGAGACGTGAATATAGACAAGATTTTTGTCAAAAAATATATTTTTATTCGAGATAGTGGCCAAACATAGATCTATTAAGAGTAAAAAAAAAAGATTAAAATGAGCCCAAACACCAGTAGTTTACGATTATCCATCAAGGAGCTTCATTTTTCACCTTCCGTTTCCATCATCAGATCAGCTGGTCGTTACCATACATTGTCATCGGACTTTGACAAGTATGCAAAATTTCAGCTCCATAGGATAAGAGGTGGTTCTGATTCAACTTGCTAGATTTGACCCAAAAATTGCAAGTTAAATAAAAGCTTGTAAATAGAAAAGACACATGGATATTAAGGTCTATTTTCGCCTGTAAAAGTACATGTAACTATTTTAAAAAGAGATTCACTTACCTTCCCATACATTTCGTCATAGATAGCTGCTGCCGCGTATTGTACTGTTTTGTTCAACCGCAGCGGTCTGTTGTGCGCCGCGTTAGAGTCGCCGACGGCTCTGACGTCACGCATCACTTCCCACGCAGTGGGGTACCACACTACGATGGAGTCCACATCCACTGTCTGAAGAGTGAAGCCCGAACTAGAGGGGAGAGAAGATGCTATACTCATCTCAATCCTAAATAAATCCCAAATCCTAATTAGTATTCCAATCCTAATCCTAACGCATACCCTAGTCTTAGTATTCCAATCCCAAACAATATCTCATTCCTAAATCATACCCCAATCCCAACTAAATCCAATTATAACTAATATCACAGAATACTAAAGGACAGAAGCATCACTCCGCAAAGAAATTTAAACAAATAGCGACGCTTGCTATGACGCAATAAAATTTAATTCAGCTCGCGTAGCGCTGCATACCTACCAGTCATATTAAACTACAGAGCGCCTCTCTTTCTATCGCATAGCTCTTATCTTTTCTGACGCGGCACGCGTAACGACGCGCGACCCGCCGTCGGTGTCCGGCTGTACTTGTAGCTTCGTACCTACAGTGCGAAGTGCGCTATGCCTGCTAATATTCCAATCTTAAGTAGCTTCCCAATTCTAGTGAAGCCCGAGCTAGAGGGGGAGAGAAGATGTTACACTCATATCTCAATCCCAAATAAATCCCAAATCCTAATTAGTATTCCAATCTTAATCCTAACTCACACCTCAGTCTTAGTGTTCCAATCCTAAACAATATCCCAATCGATTTTAAGCCTAAATAATATCTTACGGTTGAGATGTTGAGATCCTCAATCTCAATCTTAATCCATATGCCGCAAATGTTTTGGAACAAATAAATAAAATTCTTAAATGCTTAAATCTACAACAATGAATCAATACGTACGCAGTAAGCAGCCCGCCTATATCTCTAATCCTTGTAAACGGAGATATGTGAGGCGCGACGCCACCCGAACGCTCCGTCTCGGCTAGTTGGATGGATTGCCGGAGCTCCATTAGGGTATCCCCACCATAAACACAAGCCATGAATACCTAACAATAAAACACCTACATTAATGTCTAGTTTAAGCCTCGAGGAAAGCGGACCGGGGGCGTTCCCAGCCGGGGGCGTTCCGGACAGGGGGCAACGCGGGCTATTTTAACCCCCGACGCAAAAATAGGTGTTATAAGTTTGAACACAATGTGTCTGTCTGTGGCACCGTAGCTCTTAAACGGGTTTACCTCCCAAAAGGATTTGGATGCGGTTTTTTAAATTTGAAAGCAGATTTTCTAGTGGTAGTTCTTAGACATGTTTTATTAAAATCGGTTCAGCCGTTTTTTACTTTTAATAGGTCTTTTGTGTCGGGGTGCTTTTAAATTTTAGTGTACTGAAATTCACTTGTAAGCCACACAGAAAGCGGGCGAGGGGCGTTTCGGGCCGGGGGCGTTCCGGACAGGGGGCTACGTGGGCTTTGTTGTACTGTTTTTTGTATGAAACATGTCACATAGAAGAGCGAGGTGGGCATGGAGCGGGCCGGGGCCCGGTCCGCCTCCGGCCTTGGACCGCCCCTGGCCCGGACCACCCCCGGTACGGCTGTGCGCTTTTTTTTACGCTTAATAGATCTATGTTTGGCCACTATCTCACCTGATGTGAAGCGATAATGTGGCCTAAGATGGAGCACATAGATCTAGAGAGAGACGGCAGTTGAGCGGCTGCTCAGACCCGTCTCCCCGATGGTTCACCGAACATCATCCCGAAACACAACTAGGTCGCTTGATGGCATGGATTTGTTCGGTGGGTGGTATTACAACCACGGCTAGAGCCTACCACTCCAAAGCGCGTAAGCGGGTTACATCACGATCTTTTCCTTCACCATTTTAGAGCGAGCGTGCAAAATCTGCACTTTACTATAAGTCATTGGTGCAGGGCCGAGACGGGATTCAAAACCATGGGCGTCGGATTGAAAGGCGCACGAGTTCCCGCCGAGCCACACTCGCGCTTAAAACCCATAATAACAACAATATACAATGTGGGGAGGACAATATGATCATAAATGAAACTTCGTATAAGTCATGATATTCCCAACCGTCACACAAAAAATCAAATGAATATATCCAGTAGTTTAGCCACAGGACATTATTTTTCATTTTAAGTATTTTCTACATGATGTATTGTAAACAAGAGAGCACGCGACAGGTTAACGACACACGTTGCCAGGTCGCTACTTTAAAAACCTACGCCTTTTCTTTCAAATTTATTTTCTCAATGCAAATTATACTTTATGTCCGAGCCCATAAGAGTCATAAAGCGTGTCATCACAGCTAGATAAGAAAAAATGCATGCGTACGCACTCATGTCTATCGCAAAATATGTATGTGCGAAAGAGATAGGTAAGTTTGCTTGTTTCTTCTTTGCTTACTTGTCGACGTGTCTAGGTTACGCGGTCAGTGTGTCACCGGACGTCCTTCCTGCCTGTGACGCGTTTTGTTTTTCTCTGGAATTTCGGATGCGCCCGCGTTCTTTTGAAGTCGCCGCGCGAGTGTTCTTGTATCTTTGTTGTTGTGTTGTGTTGTGGGTGAATGATGCCCGACTATTTGGTTAATATTCTGTGATTTGATTTGTGTAATTGAGCATTAATAATAATAAGAATAATAGCGCCAAACATTACGTCGCTGCGTCGGCCACAGCTTTATCATGAATGAAACCAAGCTACGTTGCCATTCTTATCGCAGGTCAGTGTACCAATTTTATAAATGGTGTTTTATTTTGTTTGCAGTTTTAAGCTATTTAGTTTGTTAGAAAAAAATGTTTTTTTTAATTTCGATGTTCGGATTTATTTGATAGTTTACAAATGTTTCTATAAACCAGTATTGCCAGTGTTTTCATTTAAAGTCATATTGTCATCTCCGCATTGTATAATGCACAATAAGGTTCTAAGCTGTAACAATGTCTTTGGGTAATGACATACTTACACCATCAGGTTTCAAACACTTCATAACTTTATCAAACACTCCGGGCAAGTCGTTCACCCAGTGTAGGACTAGCGATGAAACCATCAGATCTACACTGTTGTCTGGGAACTGAAACAAACATACATTGATATTATTGAGATTGTTTAATTTTCAGCCATTTGGTTGTAAGCAATTTGGTTGTAAACTAAGTTTACTACTGCCTGAAATAAATAAATAAATACACCGATAGGTTTCTCATATGCGGGAGGCCGTCTGGGTCAAGCCAAGCAGTAGTAGTACGTAATTATTACTGTGTTCCAGTTTGAAGGGCCTTGTAGCCAGCCATAAATTACTGCGCATTATGAGACTTAAGAAAATGTTTAAAAATTTTGCGGCATCGTTTGTCAATAAAATAACTAAATGACAATTTGAATCAATATACATCAACATAGACGCCATTTCCTTGTGACGTCACAACGTGGGGACCTAGGAACTCCTCATTGGTCCATCTATAAAAAAAAAAACTATGCTAAATGTGTGTGAATGTCAGTAATTTACCAATAGGGCGGAATATATGTCAAAAATTGACCAATAAGCAGCGAGGCGCGTGACGTCAAATTAGTGTGTAGTTGTTGACGTACTCAAGCGTTTAGCGATTACGTTCCGTTTCTCCAAAAAAAAAGAAGCATTGAAATACATATAAACTACGCAATTAATAATAATTATATCATTACTAAATGTTTATACGTGTAAACCATTTTATCATCGGACTACAAGACGTACGGCAATACGCCACCGTTTCATGGTGGACATTCCTCCCGCGCGTACTAAGCGCTTTGCTTCCACTTTTATTATGCGTACTGCTAACGAGTGGAACTCCCTGCCAGAGTCAGTCTTTCCCGATAGCTATAATCTGGGAATCTTCAAGTCTCGAGTGAACGGGTACTATCTTGGTAAGCGTGCTAGATCGTCGACCGCATCGTCGCTTACCATCAGGTGACATAGTGGTCAAACGCAAGCCAATTAACAGATAAAAAAAAAAAAATGTTTACAGGAGTAATCGATCGTAAAAAGTATTTCCAGATGTTTCAACAACACATGCTTATCCCTATTGTATTAAGATAACAAGCGCAGTGCAGTGCCAGAATTTTGCAAAATAAGGTTCTGGGTGGTGCAACTGTTATGGGCTAAAGTTAGAGGCGTATTGCATACCATCAGGCGAACGACCTGCTAAACTCGTCAATCAGAGACATGAAAAAGAAAATTATTACTGAGACTTACATCAATATTCTCCTCATCCATAACTATCTTCTCAAACTTCACTCCTTCACCTACGATTGCTTTGTCTAAATGCGTTTGTGACGTATCTACAAGCGTCACTTTCTCTACATTCTCTGGGATGAAGTGGCGAGAGACGTAACCTCGACATGCACCTGGAAGTTTTTAGAAGAATTATTTAGAACGTAGATTTTATATATTCGTAAACAAGGGAGACAGGGAGTATCAGTAGGTGAACGACTAACTCGTCTCGTCATTTAGCCACATAAAAAAACGCAGATGCAGATGAGTCCTTCATTGATATACTTTTTAGAAATCGGAAGCTTATTCTGTTTTTGTTTATGAAAGTGATTGACGAGACGTGCTGGTTGTTTGCTTATTTAAGAATCAAGAGAGCGCAGTACAAATTGAAGGAGCAGGGGCCTTGCCTAAATGTAACATCTATCGTGATATCCTTCAAATTGCTATAGGCCGACCGTTTAACTCGCGTATCGCCTGCGGGGTAAGAAGGGAGCGAGGGGAGATGTTAGCGGGTGGGTGAAAGGGGTGCGCGGAGCAGAGAGCTTACATCAAGTGCGACAGTGCGCTGGCTGTGCTCGCAGCGCGCGGTTGGTATTTTTGTTACGGACGCTTGGACATAAACGCACAAGGTATACGACTTGCCAAGATAAATCTCAAGATGAATCGCTCTTGCAGTTTTGCGAACAAAATTAACAAGCAAGCTAAACAAATAGCATACAATGTATATTCCTTTTTTAAAGCCAGAAAACAAGATCATAATTCTACAGAGTATCTTGAAGACGTAAACCTAAACAAACTTGTTGCTAAAGCTACAGGAATCTCGGTGACTACCATATCTAAAATAATAAAAGAAGGAAATGAACTAAAAGATGAACAAAATAATGTAAATTTTAAATCACCAAAAAAAAATAAACAGATCCGAAAGAAAAAAATTGAAGTTGACAGTTTTACAGAGGGCGTTGTTAGAAGAAAAATAACTCAATTTTATACGGTTTATAAGAAGGTTCCTACATTAAAAATTTTGAATGCTCAGAGAAGAAGGAATTTTAAATTGTGGCCGAGAATATTTGAGAACATTGATTCATAAACTTGGCTTTCGATTTAAGAAATGTCAATCAAAAAGAAAATTACTGATTGAACAACCAAACATCGTATCGTGGCGGTAGCGTTATCTTAATGCGATAAAGAAGCACAGAAGAGATCAAAGAAACATTGTTTACCTCGATGAAACATATGTCAATTCGTCATTAAATGTACCGGCGTGTTGGCAATCCAATGAAGAACGAGGGGTGCTGTCGCATATTGGCAAAGGGCCACGTTTAATTATTGTACATGCTGGTGGACAAGCCGGATTTATCGATGGAGCTCTTTTAATTTTTAAATCCAAAAGCGAAACCGGAGATTATCATAGCGATATGAATTTTGTAAACTTCAGCAAATGGACCAGAGAAAAGCTATTGCCAAATTTACCGCCAAGGTCAGTTATTGTTATGGATAATGCCGCATACCACTCGGTACAAGAGGACAAAAAGCCTACAATGACATCCACAAAAGCCATCATGCAGACCTGGCTGCAAAGACACAATGTTGAATTTGATACGTCTTTAAGAAAATGTGATTTATTGAATTTAATTAAACAACACGCGACAGAAAATATTTACAAAATAGATGAAATTTTAAAGGCGGCAGGTCATGAAGTCTTACGACTGCCTCCATATCACCCAGACTTGAACCCAATCGAATTGGTTTGGGGGGATATCAAAGGACAGCTCGCAAAAATTGAAATTGATTCTAATTTAGACAAAAAGAAAAATACACTGGAACAGTTATTTGCCGAATTCTCTGTAGAAAAATGGGTTAACTGCGATAAACATGTACAAACTATTGAAAATGAATATTGTCTGCACGATCGTATCGTTGATGAAGAGATGGACCGATTTATTATTAATTTGCAAGATTCTGACTCCTCAAGCTACACAGACAGTGATGATGATTCAAGCGATATGGATATTAGTGATGAATAGTCCTATACAACTTTTATCTGTGGTTAAATATTTCTTAAACGGAGTTAATTATTGTTTTTATGATTTTGTACCTAAGAAGCTATTAATAAAATATTTGTAAAACTTAAAAATAAATACTTAAAAAAAAGATACCTATTTTTTTATTCTTTACCAACAATGTCTATCTCGAGATAAATCTTTGGATTATTGACTCCGTGTGTAGTGTTACCCGCCCCCGCTCCCTTCTTACCGCGCAGGCGATACGCGAGTTAAACGGTCGGCCTATAGCAATTATGAATGGGATCTCCATTTTAAAACGGAATTGTCTAAGTTTTGAATAACAATTGCTATCAGAACAAATCTACATAATATTTCTCACTTTATATTACACAATTTATTATTATAGTGGTTCAAATAATGTGTTTTGTTACTGATAGGTTCTTCCAATACCAGTTACAGTAGAATTCACTTATAACGACTTCGCTTATGACGACTAACCGTTTTTAGCGACGATGTTTGCTCAAGTTAGGTTTCATAGTTAGGTACTGAGAAAATATAACCGCCTAGTGCGACTCCGGTTTAAGCGACCAACGGCTTATAGCGACTATTAGTAATGATTTTAAGTCCCGTTAAAACGACGCGCAATGTTTTGTTTACACAACCTACGCACCAATGCCTCGGCGCCCAAACTTTACTCCGCTCGCGCGCTTATTGGCGTCTATTGGTGGCGCTTATTGGTCCTTATTGGCGCGCGTAAATCACAGTTAGTGTTTGTCACCTGTTATGACAACTTCTTAAAGCTCGACAAAATGTGTTCTGTGAAGCGAAAGTGTTTTGCAATTGAAGTAAAAAGTGCAATATTACACCGATTAGAAGCCGGTGAATCAAATGCAACCCTACGTACGGTATTCCCACCGATGTCTCAAAGGTTAAGAAATAATCCTGCCTGTATGTTTTGTATGTCATCCGGTTTGTACGACATAGTATCGCCGGTCCCTCGAAGGTCGTTATTTCCGGATTCTACTGTATTTTCGATTATTAGAAGTTAGACATAATTAATTAAAATTAGACTTGGTGAAACGCCAGGTGGAGGATGTGTGACTAGAATTCTGGCTCATATTCGGGTAAAATAATCAGCATTGCCATTCAGGATGGCAATGCGACCAGCATTCTGGGCACTTTCCCCTCCACCATTGGCCTTTAAGATTAATTTTATTACATTTTATATTTATATTTAGGTTATTTTAGTTTAGAATGAAATATTTATTTGTACTGTAGTCTATATATATGTAGGTATATAATATTACTCACTATGTAATTCTTGTTGTTCCTTGAATAAATATCACATAGCCCATAAAATTTAAACGTCAAATTAGTATATTGTTCAATCAAATATCTTTCAAAGATGAGTCATGATCGCAATCGCAATTGCTAGTTTATTGTTCTGAAGTTCTTGAATATCTATCAGATGGCAAAATTATAAAGGTATAGCTATAGATGTTAGAGTTACACAATAAGCCCCCTGGTCTTATGATTAGAGACCGTAGAATGCTATTGAGTGCTTTTATCAGAACATCTGAATTTAACAGCTCATTTACTTTGTAATCAGTGTAATCAACACATTATTCAGTTAGGGGCATTTTATGAATGAAACTATTTATCAAATTACAAGTCTACTGATCTGTCTACTAAGTCTACTATATAATAGGTCACTTACCAAGCTCCACGGCATTTTTAAAAGTTCTTTTAATATCGAAAACTCTGTCAGCAGTGCGCCATCCGACCTCTTCTTTGATATACTCAGCCAAGCTGTAATCGTCATTTAGGGCCGCCCTTTCCCTATGCAAAGCCTTCGTCTTTCTATCAAATATGTTCATAGTACGATACACAGAACTGGCGGTCTTCTGTTTAGTAGATGCATATCTTTTAGTTAGGGCTACATCTTGGACAGTGTTACGTAAAAGTTTGGAGCCAATTGTGGCTTTGTTAGTCAACTGTAATTTTGATAAACAGAGTGATAGCTTAGTTTGAGACATTTCCCGTTAATTTCTAGTAGTATTTAGATACAATTAGAGAAGAAAACGCATTATTTACGATGTTTTTGTTTTGAAATGTAAATTGTGTTGAGGTTATGTTTTTAAATTTGATCGAATGTCATGTGTCAATGTCATTTCATTATTTTTATTTTTCTTGCCAGTATGAACTAATATGGACTGTTTTCTAACAAATATTTTTTTGTCGAGTGAATGTGAAGGTAATTATAAATAAATAATAGTTTCTTAATTTAAAGTTAATAATAATAGCACAAAAGAAATAAAAACAACTATTTGATTTGTGCTTAATAGAACTAAACAAAAGCTCAAAAATGAGCTTGCGATAATAACGATAATTTCACTTCAGTTGACTCTAGCTTCATGCAAAGAAAAAGAATTTGAAAGTTATTATATAATATTAAATAATTTTTTAATTTATGTTGTCAGAGCCACAGAATACCTAAGAGTACTAGCATGACCATGAAGAAGCCCTAAGATTTAGTATAATACGTCTTTGAAGAAGCCAATGAAGGAAACATTAAGGAATGACACTATAGAGTCCTTGACAGTGTAACACTTTTGGAAAACAATAGTTTTTTGACAGTTACTTTGAAGAAGCCAATGAAGGAAACATTGAGGAATGAAGGAAAGTTGATATCTTCGTGATCATGGTGCTTGTAACAGTGCCGAAATACTGAGAACTCAATCATAGTCTAGTAAATCATAACTACATCTGGCCTGGCAACACTCACCGTTGTCTTGTCATTGTATTTGTCACTATTGTCAGCTGTTTTCAGCGAAATCGTAAAAATATTTTTCATTGTAAACAAAAATTTTGCAAAAGCATTAAACTGACACCACAAAGGTAAGTGTGAAATTATTACCCAGTGATTGTAAAATAAAATGAAATATATTCTTCTGTGTATGTTTCTCATCTTTAATAAGTATTTATTTTAACATAACCTCTTTCAGATGTGGCCGATATTCTTTCAATTTCTAAGAAGTAATGCTCCATATATAACTCTACCGATTGCTGCCGTCGTCGGAGTCATAGGATATAACTTGGAAAGCATTTTGTCTGATAGATACACGCCGTACAATAGTAAGTATAACAATATTTTTATATGTATATGAGAAGCGAAAGCAGTATAGATACAGACTGCATAAAAGACATGTGTTAAACTAACAAAAACCGTACATATTCTGGTGTAGACAACAAGGGATGGTTGGTAAACCGTCTGCTACCATATACTAGGTTTTTTTTTTTTTATTACCTGATAGGCTAGCATTTGACTACAGTCTCACCTGATGGAAAGTGACGACGCGGTCGAATTTAGGTAGGTGGAATGCGAGCGGAGGTCTGAGTTGGTACCACAGCTTTGCCAGTTATTTGCCGCCAAGCGTATTGCGCAAGCATTACTATATTCCGGTGTGAAAGACATAGCCAGCGAAATGAATATGAGACTTAAAAGCTATTGTCTCATGGTGAAGAGCGCTCTCATTTCATAAAAAAATATCAACAGCCCAATTATTTTTTGCAGTTATTAGAGCCCATTCAGTCATGTTTTAACAAAAGTTATTTAGGTATTTATTGATTTGCAGAGGCTGTCCAAGACCAGAGACTAGAACGTCTTACAGATGAGCAAGCCCTAAGCGACCCGACCAACGTTCAAAAACTTAAATACAAAGAGAATGTTCTAGGTAAAAATGTGTCACCATCTTTGCAAAAGGACTAGTCAAAATTACTTGTACAATTGTAGAGAAAGAATACTTGAAATACCTTGGTTTAAGATAACTAGCATGATGACGTCAAACTTATTTGGGTGCGTAAGATAACAACTGGAGGTCAAACATCTTCTAAAATGTGTTCTACAAAATGGAAAACCGAAATACTTTGATATGAGTCTAGTATAGACAAGTGCCCAATTTCTTTTTGAGAAAATTCAGGCTAGGTGCATTTATTTATGAAATTGCTCTATGTACATACCAGGTAGGCAATTTTAATGTTTCTGACAAACTTCATTGCCTTAATAAATTCTTTTATTCCCAGTCTGCAATTTGAATAACATTTGTTCTGCTAATAATCTTAAATGTGTAGTCACAGCTTTTTTACAATAACTTTATTCTGGTTGAAATTATGTTAGTATATAGAAGAATGATGTAAATATACTTAAATTATTCATTAATGCTGTGTATTTTATTGTAATGGTCCTTTAGTAGTGGTTCTTTTTCCGATACGGTGGTAGTCATTGCATGCACATTTACAGGTGGTAGGTTTCAACGTATGCGAGAGGCCGTCTGGGTGGGTGCCACCGCTTTGCCAGTTATTCAGCCGCCAAGCAGTAGTGCGCGAGCATTACTGTGTTCCGGCTTGAAGGGCATTGTTGCCAGTGAAATTTCTGGGCATTATGAGACTCAACAGCTAATTGTCTCAGGGTGACGAGCGCAGTGCATCGCCGCGTAGCATCGCGCCCAGAACTTTGCAAGACAAAGTTCTGGGTGGTGCTGTTATTCTTATGGCCTGGCGTATTGCTTACCATCAGGCAAACGACCAGCTCGTCTCGTCATTTAGTTGCATAAAAAAATGGTGTTCATAAGTGCGTCTGTGATGCCAAAAATGATTAAAAACTTTTGAAGTTTCAAAATCGTGCACATGAAGAGTTTGTTTATTAATCTAATTGAATCAGGCATGATGTTGCGGAAATTTACTTCAAATCTGAAACACAATGAAAATAGTGGAATTATTACACTACACATTTTCATTGTGTTTCAGTTTGGTTATTCCCACTTGTCCTGTTTACCATCAAAACAAATTTAGTATATTATATATTATTTTTAGTGCCATATTTTTTCCAAGACCATTTTAGCAAGACCTCCCCACTATATAAAAACTACAAAGAGGTCAAGCTGTATCTTCATCCCGTCCCGTCACCCAACCAATTTTCATGTGATTATACCCAATGATCTAAGTGCCTTAGCTGTTTACTTTTATTGTTTATTTATACTTTAGCACAAAACAGTTTGTACATGGCGGACTTAATGTTAGGTAGGTAGCATTCTATTACCAGTCACCCAAGATGTGTAAGAAAAGATGGTAGCAGTGCAGTAAGTGTGTTGTGGTTTATTGTGTCAAATCTACATAATTCTAAAGTTTAATGTTTATCTTAATCTTTCAGATGATACCTACCATCCATTGATACCACTCAACCATTGATATAAAGTGCTGTCTATGTGCAGTAGGGTGAAATCACGACATGAAGTCACCAGTGTGGTGAGCTCAGGTGACCTGCAGCTTCATAAACCGGACCCTTATTTTATTCCAGTACCAACATAACCATTTTATAAAATATTTTGCTAGGATATCCACGAATTCTACTACAAAAATTAGAATGCTATAGAATTAGCATTCTATATACAAAAGTATTAATTAGGTAAGTGAAATTTTCATGTATAATCCTTACTAATATTACAAAGTTTGTATGGATGTATGGATCTTTGTTACTCTTTCACACAAAAACTACCGAACTGATTTTGATGAAATTTGGTATGTAGGTACTTTAGGACTTGGAATAGCACATAGCACTTGGAATAGAATAGCTACTTTTTATCCTGGTTGAAACCGCAGGTGGCCCGGGGCGCAGCTAGTACAGAATGTAAATTGACTAGGGCACATGAAACAAGGTTATGTTTAGATTCAAACATTAAATCCTCACCATCTTCTCTTATTATTACATGGTCTAAAAATTCTGCTGGAGCTGGATATTTTGTTGACTAGCTCATCCCTAATAACACACCAATATCACCGCCTATAGGGGGCCAACCAACTGAACAATTACAGTTGCAATACTCATTCCTGTCCATCCAGGTATATTATTTCCTATTAATATATAAATATATAGACTTAGTACTGTCTCCTCCAAAAATGTAATCAAAAACTTTATTTTTATGGTATGTGAGTGATGAGTCGAGCAAGTCGTTCGCCTGTAGGCAAGCGCCACGCCTGCCCATAACAATTGCAGTGCCACCGCATTGCGCTCATATTTCACCTCTTATTAGTGTTGTATCCCCACTGCCTCTCAGATTATATTGACTGGTGCACTGCACACTGCTGATGTGCCAAGCAAGTTGTATTATTTCCTGTAAGTGTTCAGTGTCATCTTCTTGGGAATTTAGAATTTTTATCACAACAGGCAAAAAAACTTTGAGACGTAATTACGTACTCACTCATGTAGGTACCTAGGTCACTTTGAGGAAAACGAAGGCCTGTACATTTTCAATCTCTTGAACTAGCATGGAGAGCATGGTTTCAGTTACTAGATGTTTATCTGCACTTGAATCTTTTGAGTTTTCAGTCATTGTTGGGCTTTCTTTTTACTAAAGTCAAGCATTCATCTTACGACATTATTTTCTTCTTTGTTATTAGCCAGAATCTCTATCTTTATCTGAAGGCCTCATATATGGTACAAATAAATACAATTCATAGGATTTTAAAATCATTGTTAGTAGTTACCAGAAACTACTGAAACTAGGATAATAAAATTAAGAAAGATAGGATGAGGATTCGATTGAATTAAATATTATGTTATGTAAACAATCCAGCGCCATTTTGAATATTGTCAGCTGTTAGCGCATCTGTCACTATGAAAAAATCAAGCTCGATTATTATTGGTTGGCTGGAACATTTTATGAACGCAGCTAGTTTGAAGAGGATTTTACACTAAACTTAACAAAGTGGTATAGAAAAGGTAGAAAATATTTTTAGTCATGGCAACTATAAGCACGTCAACAAAAAAAACTGCTGTCATTGAACCGCCCGAAAAAAGCAACGCGCATCGCTTCTCTTTTGGAATTTATGGTACTGTAACAAGGCTTGCTTTGTGTTAACCGTGTAATTATTGCGTGAAATACGCCGATGAAACGCGTAAACAAAGCGCGATTCGTGTTTTCTAAATCAACCTCTGTGCAATTTACGCAAGATTTGCAAAATTCGTGCGTCGAAAAGGCAGATCAATAAAACATTCAGGATGCGGCCGTAGTAGCGTCACTAATGGATACCAAGAGTGGCGTCGGAATACAAGACCACTGGATGAAAAGTATGATGGAACCGGCGACTTCTGACAAAAATTCAGTTAAACACGAGAAAATGGCTGAGCAGTACCACGGGGGTGATGATCGCATCATCAAACGCTACCAATGCAACGTCTGTGAAATGACATTCGAAGGTATGGAATACCTCTTACTTCACAAGAAGTTCCACGGAAACGACAAAGACGAGCCTCCAATGGAGCCCGAGCCTGCTCCAATTCCTAAAGCGGGGCCGAAGAAGCGTCGCAAGTTCAAATGCGACCAATGTGACGTCAAAGTGAACTCACAGTACCATTTAGATATACACAAAAGTAAGCATGAAGGTGCTGCTTCCAAGAAGTATATTTGCGAGATCTGTGACCGCAGCTTCGTCGCAGCTCAATTTTTAAAGAGCCACATGCAAACACATTCCGCAGTGAGTACGATCAACTGTGAAATTTGCAATAAAAGCTTCACCGGACAAGCTTATCTCAAGCTTCACATGCAGCTACACAACGACATAAAGAAGTTTAAATGCTCTAAATGTGATGACATGTTCCCTACAAAGAACTGCCTTAAAATCCACATGAAAAAGCACACAAAAGTCAAGAATTTTAAGTGTGATCTCTGTCAGAAGTTATTTGTATCGAAAATAACGATGGAAAAGCACCGTCAGACTCATGAAGGGCAGCCGATCGACTGTCTCGTTAAATGTTCCCAGTGTGATCGGACTTTACACTCTTCATTGTTACGTACACACATGGGTAGAGCCCATCCCCCTCAGATTGATGATGATGTTAAAAGACCGCACAAGTGCACGACTTGTGGTAAGAGTTTCATAGTCAAGATCAATTTAAATCTTCACATCCGAGTCTGCCATCCTGATTTAGCTGAACCAGAAGATGATGAAGAAGAAGTTATGACAGACAACTCTTAATCTATATAATTATGATTGTAGAGATTTACTACTCATGATAGATTTTATTGCAAAAATATTTTTAATTTGTTTTTTTAAATACTGCCTAAATACAAATTAATAAAATAGAACTAAAAATTCAGGTCAAACTTAAATTTCAAATTAATGCAAGTTTATAAAAACTGGACTTATCAATTGAGCAATATAATTAGTAAGACTGCGATTTTACAAAAAAGGAACCTACCCGAGGATAACGTCAGCAAATGCCTTATTGCCCCACTCCAAATAAATTTCAAAGCATTCTTACAATAAAGTCTGTTATTAGCTTTTGCTAAACAAGTAGGCGTAAGTTGGTTGTATTAAATGATCTAAGTTGTATTAATGGAATATACTTTTATAAGCTAATGTTAGATTATATTTTTTTGTGTTTCATTTTTGTAGCCCATGATATTACTGAAGCTATACATACTTCTTACATAATTAGGCTAGCATATTATTTTAATAAATAACAATAAAATGTCACTGATGTTTTTACTTATTTCCTTAAGTTATACTATAAAATATAATACAATAAATAATTATGTATTATACAGGTTGAAATTTAAAAGAGAAAATGAACAGATTTTATTATTTCCGATTTCTGACTACTGTTACTTTGTTATGGGCAGGCGTGGCGCTTACTATAAGGCGAACGACTTATTCGTCTCATCATTCAATTACATAAAAAAGTTGGTTCTCAGTCTTGATATTTTTATAGAAGATTCGCATCATAAAAAGAAAATGCGAGAACAGCCCCCCTACCCATATGTCCCTCAAGCGCCAATCGTATATCGTGTTGAGCTCAAATTAAGGTATAGCTTCACTGCGACTAATGAGATGCGGTCCAATTATTGTCAATTTAGGCAAGAAATCGAATGAATCTAATTAATTTACACCAAAATACGATAGCTACAAGTTGAGATAAACTTAATGGGACAATATATGGCATCATAAGACATTGTCGCAGTGATTTTACACCCTATTTTGAGCTCAACACGATATACGATTGTCGCTAGAGGGAGATATGGGTACGGGTGCTGAGCATTTTCTTGCTGTCAAAATTTTTTTCAGTTTGTTAATGCAGAAAATATTGATAATAATCTAAGACTGTTTTCTTGTATATCCAACTAAACGCAACGATTCAAGTAGCTTTATACGTTCATGAATTTCCACTCTGTATACTTAGTTACTTTTTATCCTATCCAGTGGAGCTGATGCCCGCTGAGTTTCTATGCGCGAAGAACGCGGCTGATGTTGCAATTTCATCTGTTTAGCAATTATTTCGAGATGTACGGAGCCCTCGACTCGATCGCGTGCTAGCCAGCCGTCAACGACTTTTTCCAACTACCCCCCAGGCAAGCCAAGGAAATTATAGGCAGAGTAGTTTGGAGAGAACGGTGACAGGCTTCGTTTGTAAATTAAAAGATAGGAAAAGTTGCGTTCATAAATAGTTGTAAGCTCTAATGCCCATTAAAATACATACCTACTAAATAAGTCACTCGAGATAAATAAAATATTCAATTATGAATTCAGTCATTACATTATGTAATAATTTTATTGAAACATGCAGGTAAATTACAAGTAGGTAGGTTTGTATAACTCGCGCCAAACTTGATGGCGGCTGACTGGCGTATCACGTGATATGCGCAGATAAAATTTTGTATGCGATGTTACTGCGCAGCCCCCGTACCCATATCTTCCTCAAGCGCCAATCGCATATCGTGTTGAGATCAGATTAAGGTGTAGACTCACTACGACAATATCTTATAGTAGTTGTAGTTATCGTATTTTGGTTTAAATGAATGAGATTAATTCGATTTCTTGCTTGAATCAACAATAATTAGACCGTATCTCATTAGTCGCAGTGAAGCTATACCTTAATTTGAACTCAACACGATACACGATTGGCGCTTGAGGGACATATGGGTTGGGGGGCAGGTCACGTGGTGCGTCTGTCCGCCGCCATTAAGTTTGACACGACATATATTTAATTGTGGAATATTACGCATCTTCTTTTTCTGCTTCTTTAGCGGCGGCTTCTTCTGCTGCCTTCTTGGCGGCTTCTTCAGCTTGTTGTGCAGCTTGCTGTAAAAAAATATTCTTTAAAAATGAAGTAAGTACCTACATACTAAGAAAAATGCTAGTAAAAAACTACATAGTTCCTTTACTATAGTAACACTACAATGCTACAAATAGTAGTTGTCATAGCTTTCCATGCTGGATACTTTATCTGAGTTTCCATGTCATACAAAAGCAAAGCAAGTAGGTATATTTTAGGTTCCTAATTCGTCCCCTTTATATTTACCTACTTTGCCTATTCTTTGGTTTCAATACCACCATAAACAAGCTATTCAAGCGAAATGGTTTTTTTTTTAATTAGAGGATCTCAAGTAAAATGAATTATTTTTCGAAAAGGGTTTCAAATTACGACAAATACCTAGGTAGTTGCTAGGTAGGTACCTAGGTATTTGTCGTAATTTAAAACCCTTTGAAACTCAAATTTTACAGAACTCAACTAAATGCACGAGGTACGAGGTAGTTTAGTCAACATTGACGGTAAGTTTGCAATACAAAATGATTCGGTAACTCACCAATAGATGGCGCTACCCGTATTAAATTATTTTCACGAGACAATGAGCAGCCCCCGTACCCATAAATTCCCTCAAGCGCCAATCGTATATCGTATTGAGCTCAGTTTAGGGTATAGACTCACTGCAACAATATTTTAGGATGCCATTTATTGTCCCATTAAGTTTATCTCAACTTGTGGTTAACATATTTTGGTATAAATTAATGAGATTAATTCGATTTCTTGCCTGAATCGATAATAATTAGTCGGTATCTCATTAGTCGCAGAGAAGCTATACTTTAATTTGAGCTCAACACGATATACGATTGGCACTTGAGGGACAGATGGGTACGGGGGCTGAAATTCTCAAATGTGGATTGCAATAATACTTTTTATGGAACTAGGTGATGAGTCGAGCTAGTCGTTCGCCTGAAGGTAAGCTTCACGTCAGCCCATAACAATTGCAGTGCCACCCAGAACTTTTAATAACAAAGCACTGCGTAGCACTGCATTGCCCTCATCACCCCGAGACATAGTCTCATATGCCCAGTAATTTGTATACATGGTGTACAATATTATTGTAGCAAGCAAATATCATGAGAACGGCAATGTTTTTAAGCTATTGCATAGCTTCTATCGCGGGCCTTGAGCGTGGAGACCGAATCCAGAAATTCCGTAACGAAAATAACCTAACACCCCCCACTCTGAATGCTATGCAATAGCTTTACCGCGGCAGTCTCCGAGTGCCACACGTCTTTTGTTTTCCGTTGTATTAACTACCTTACCTACGTTTTGGATTAACAAAGTATCTATACCTACTCAAGTTGCTTTCATAATAGGGTTAACTGAGATGAAATTGCGGTTAACCAACGAATTAGCCCGTACGGTTAATCTCGATTTTACGTTGGTGCAAGTGGCAGTTAGGCCCTGTTGCGCTTATTGAAATGGCGGGTTAAAGTCGAATACATAATTACATTTTCATAAAAAAGCAAGTTACCCGCAATAAAACTAACAAACCGCTAAGTGCGCAAGCATTACTGTGTTCCGGTTTGAAGGGCATTGTAGCCAGCGAAATTACTGGGCATACGAGACTTAAAATCTGATGTCTCGGGACGATAACCGCAATGAAGTGCTGCGCAGTAGGTACTTTTTTATGGTATTAAAAGTTCTGGGTAGCACTGCAAGTGTTATAGGCAAGCGTGGCGATTACCATCAGGCGAACGACTTGCTCGTCTCATACACTCAGATCCATAAAATATTTTTTTATAGATCTGAGTGTGTGAGACTTAGTAGAGTACTTTGTTGTAAGGTTTTAGGGTTAGAACTCACCGCAGCCTTGCTAAGGTCTTCTACCTTCTTCTTCTGCAGATCCTTGCTGACCGATCTTATCAGTTCGAGCTCATCCTGCAGCTTCTTTGGCAGAGGGTCGAACACCTGACAGATAGAAATAAATATTAACGGTGTGTGAAATAGTCAGCTTCTGTGGTGTAGTGGTTGGGCAGCTGGGCTCAAATCTCATAAAACACTGAGGGTTCGATTTCCACGACGCGACTAATTTTTGTGCACAGTAAAAAAAGCGTAAGCATTGTTTCATGTCTGGGTGTTGTATAATATCAAACTTTATATCTCAGCTTAAATAAATTAAATAAATTTTCAACTTAAAACAATATAATTATAATGGTGTAGTTATGATGCCCATATTAGCATTTAAATATTTGTGCACTTTTTTTTTTACGCTTTATAGATCCATGTTTGGCCACTATCTCGCCTGATGTGAAGCGATGATGTGGCCTAAGATGGAGCACATAGATCTAGAGAGAGACGGCAGTTGAGCGGCTGCTCAGACCCGTCTCCCCGATGGTTCACCGAACATCATCCCGAAACACGACTAGGTCGTTTGACGGCATGGCTTTGTTCGGTGGGTGGTATTACAACCACGGCCAGAGCCTACCACTCCAAAGCGCGTAAGCGGGTTTCATCACGTTTTCCTTCACCGTTTTAGAGCGAGCGTGCAAAATCTGCACTTAACTATAAGTCATTGGTGCAGGGCCGAGTCGGGATTCGAACCCAGGTGCGTCGGATTGTAAAGCGCACGAGTCCTCGCTGAGCCACACTCGCTCTAACTTATTTATATATATACTGTATAATTTCATTCCCATCAGTTAATATTTGTAATGAATCGAACTCACGAAAACTTTCATATATTCCCTTACTAGCTTTTTACTGCTTACGATATAAAATAAGTTTTCATATCATGATGTTGACTACATAATGATTGATTTATTACATTATTGTCACGTTAAATAATACCATCAATAAATAAATAATTTGTCCATGTATTTCTTATGCTTTTTTTGTAACGCTGTCGATTGCCTCAATAAATAAATAAATAAATTACCTTCACTGGTTCTAGATCGGGTGCGTCCAGCCCTTTGATGAACTTATCGTACCGGCTCATGAGGATCTCGAACCTCTCGTCAGACACTTGCTTATAGATATTCATTTTTCTTTGGCTGTAATATAAGTTTATGCTATTATGGAATAGAGGATCGGACAATTTCAGAAAGTTTTAAAATGAACCAAAATGTTATATACATAGCTATGAAAAATAGTATTTTAATTAAATAAAATCCTGAAAGTACCTAAGACTATGTTTAAATGTTATGTTTCAAATATTGCCGCGCAAAAGGTCACCTGAGAACGTATGACGTCACACGCAGGCAAACGAAACGACAAGCTCTACGAAAGCAAATTTGCAAAGTGATTTATACGTTTTAGTGAAGTAGGACTTTAGAATCGTCATGGCAAAACATATCGTTTTTATTTGACAAACCTTCGTTCTAACTACATTTTAGATTTTTTTTCGAGTACTGTCCGATCCCCTATTGTCCTTGAATTTTTTTTAAATTCATGGACATATCGTGATATCCACCAACCCGCACAGGGCCAGCGTAGCGGATTATTAGGGTGTAGATTCACTGCGACAATGTTTTGTGATACCATATATTGTCTCATTAAGTGTATTTCAACTCGTAGTTATAGTATTTTGGTGTTAATGAATGAGATTAATTCGATTTCTTGCCTTAATCGTATCGGCGAAATTTAAAATTTGCCTATTATATACAAATAAGCAAACGTGGCAACCGACGTGCTAGTCTTCTGCCCCCCTACCCATATGTCCCTCAAGCGCCAATCGTATATCGTGCTGAGCTCAAATTAAGGTATAGCTTCACTGCGACTAATGAGATACCGACTAATTATTATCGATTCAGGCAAAAAATCGAATCAATCTATTTCATTTATACCAAAATATGATAACTAAAAGTTGAGATAAACATTAATGGGACAATAAATGGCATCATAAAATATTGTCGCAGTGAATCTATACCCTAAACTGAACTCAACGCGATATACGATTGGCGCTTGAGGGACATATGGGTAGGGGGGCTGGTCTTGCCAAAGCCACGCACAAACCATGGCAAAAATATGCTAACTTTTGAAGGGGCACAGTTGTACGATGGAATACTCTCAAGAATTATAAGTGTAAACTCATTTAATGCATTGAAATCTCAGCTAGCCCAATACCTTATCGCAGACCGTTCCCTTTTATGCAAATGAATGCTTTAGATGAGTACGTCTGCGTTTTTCCTTACCGGTCGGACTAAATGACGAATGTAATATTTTGTATTTAAGCTTAGCATTGTTCTCAAGTAAGTGACATTTGTCTTATTGAGAATAAACTTCTTCTTTAAACCTAAACCTAATCGACTATAATTAGACCGCATCATCATCTCATTAATCGCAGTGAAGCTATACCTAAATTTGAGCTCAACCCAATATGCGATTGGCGCTTGAGTAAGATTGGCGTAGGTAAGCCGCCAGATCTTAGAAAATGTATAGCTAAGACCGAACGAGAAAACTAAGGCCTGAAACTGCGTTAAGCGGACGCCCGCGCGGTTCCATACAAAAGTGCTCCGTTGCGGAGACCCGCCGCGGGGAGGCGGGCCACGCAGGCGTCCGCTTAACGCAGTTTCAGGCCTTAGCAGTAACACGCACGGGCTTGTTCAGTCAATAACGCCAATATAAAATAAGGCCTCCGCGACTGGTTCCCGCGACGGAGACTGTCGCGTTCCCACTGAGCCCATCCGCGTGACCACGCGCGTAGATACGCAACGGGTGCCCGTCGTGGGCGCCCGCTTAACGCAGTTTCAAGCCTTAAACTATTTATTATCAGTAAAGTATGTTTGAACTTACCGTTAAACGTGTACTAGTCCAGAAAAATAGATCAAGAATGACTGAAGAGTTAACCCTGAATTATAACTATTGTTCACCTGATTAATATAAGCCATTGGTTGAAAACATTTTATACTAACCAAAAAACTGTTGAAGTAAAGATTCTTCCAGAACTTAGAAGCAAAAAATGTTGATTTACTTTATTGAACACCAAAACAGGAAACAAAAGTTCACAGTTACATATCAGAGGCTGTCAAAACGACTTGTCTGTTTCTTAAAATGTAGTCTAGTAGTTATTTATTACCATACACACGAAAGAGAAGAGTTATTTATTTATAGAAAAAGACAAACAATTCAACGTAGGTTTTACTACATGCACGGAGTACTGCATTCCTTATTTTCTTCGTAAGACGATAAAACGATAGAGGAAATTTGGTTGCTCGAGCAGCTGGCTCGGTGGCCCAGTGGTTAAACCTTCGGGACGGTATTCCGAAGACGCAGGTTCGATCCCTGCCCGAGCAATATCATTTTTCTTCTTCCTAATTATTTAAACCTTAAGATTTTCGCCTATCATGCGCTAATGCATTTAATATCAAAAAACAAACTTACAAACTAGGTATCAACCCCCCTCTTTAATCATAATCATCATTTATTGATGTTTTTAAATGCAAATCATCCGTCAAAAATAAAATAATAATATAAAAAACATAATTGTACATATTTTATTTTTTTTGGCTCAAGTTCAAATTATATATAATTAGCTATATATTACTAAAAAAAGCTGTGAATCTAAAATAAAAATAAATAAACGGGCGAATGCCTTTATTACTGAAAACAAACTACACTCTACTTACTAAACTAATCTAACTACTTACAAGGAGAAGCAATTGGACAACCCATAGACCATTAAAGGCCTGTAGATAGCTCAAATGCTCCATCCCACTACCATTTGGCAGCGTACCCAAGATGCTGGCAGTATTGCCGCGTTGGATTGCAATACTGATACGTTGAGCCAAATAAGTCCCAGCATTTTGGTCACGCGTCGCATCGAGCAGGCGCTCTGACAGACTTTTGAAAATACGATGAGCTCCCGGTCCCTACGGACCTAAAGTCTCCACCCCAAACGGCTCAAATATGTAGCCATAACATAAATATTGTACATTGTAAAATAATATTAATAATAAAATTCACTATAATAACAATTATATAATAAAATGTCAATGTAAATAATATTAATAAACTGTAAAATGTGTATATATTGTAGTGTATATATAATATTTATAAAATCTGCATAGCTGTAGAAGGTTTGATCGATTTATTATATTGGTGTAGATTCCATAATAGATTCTGGTGTTTGCTACCCCTGATGTCAAATGTCAACCTAATTAACAAAACCAATTATAATTAAATTATTTCAACTGTTTTGCATTGACAACCACAACGGAAACTACATATATATACTGAATACAATGGTCGCTATTCAAATTCATTGTTTTTCAATGTTACTTTAGCTATGGCGTAGTCGTTACTCGATTGTAATTGATGATTTAAGTTTACGTAGATAATTATCATAAGCATCACAGTTCCCGTACACGTTTTTTTTTATTGTGAAACGCCTACAGTGTACATATTACATAAGGCATTCTAAGGTTGTATTGTGCTGATATGTACACCTATTAGAGGCGAACACATCATTCACCATGAAGCAGTGGTAAAGACAATACAAATTATTTGAAATAATTATAGTACCTACTTGTCAGAAATAAAACCAAGTAGGTACTGCATATAAAAACCTTTCATAGATTTAAGGCAGTTGATAACTCTTATAATGAAAAAGTAAAGCACTGTGTGATGAAAGCTTTGAGTTTGTACTTTTTCAAAACAATACAATACAATACAATAACACTTTAATTACACAGCAAATAACATATACACAATTATGAAAAATAAAATAAGTCACATAATACATCATAGTTTTAACGTACAATGGGCGGTCTTTTCTTCCAGACAACCTTTTTAAGACAAAAGTCTTTAATGCGTGCGTCCTACCAGTAATGACCTACGGAGCCGAGACGTGGACACTCACAGTGAGACTAATCCACAAGCTCAAAGTTGCTCAGCGAGCTACGGAGAGGGCTCGGAGTTTCTCTGAAAGATAAGATCCGCAATGAGGTAATCCGACAGAGAACCAAAGTAACCGACATAGCCCATAGAATTAGTAAGCTGAAGTGGCAATGGGCTGGTCACATCTCTCGAAGGACGGACAACCGCTGGAGTAGACGTGTCCTTGAGTGGAGACCACGAATCGGGTGGACGCCTGAGTAGGTACCACAGCTTTGCCAGTTATTCTGCCGCCAAGCAGTAGTGCGCAAGCATTACTGTGTTCCGGTTTGGAGGGCATTGTAGCCAGCGAAATTACTGGCCATAATATCTAACGTCCCAGGTTGATGAGCGCAATGCAGTGCTACGCAGTGCTTTTAATGCTATTAAAAGTTCTGGGTGGCAGGCGAACGACATGCTTGACTCATCACTCAAATCCATAAAAAAAAATCGTTTATTGTACAAAAACTTAATTAGAATGTATTGTACATATTAACTCTCCGTAAACAAATATCTAAATGACAGTGAAAATCGTATCAAATTCCGTTGCGAGGTTCAGAAAAATTAGCGAAGAAATAGAAATGTAGACGCGGATAGCGACTTTGTTTTATACGATTTAGAGATTAAGCTTTTTTTTATGCAACTAAATGACGAGACAAGCTGGTCGTTTGCCTGATGGTAAGCAATACGCCAGCCCATAACAATAACAGCACCACCCAGAACTTTGTTTTGGCGTTGCACTGCGCTCGTCACCCTGAGACAATTAGCTGGTGAGTCTCATAATGCCCAGTTATTTCGCTGGCTACAATGCCCTTCAAACCGGAACACAGTAATGCTTGCGCACTACTGCTTGGCGGCTGAATAAATAGTAAGCGGAGCAACAAAAATGAGGACGCGAAACGCGACTATTTTTTACCATTTAGAGATTAAGCTTTGTTCACCCAGACCTAACTAACAACTAAATTAATTAATATTATCAAAGAACTTGGCAACATTAGTAATATTTAGTTTTCTTTGGCCAAATTAAGAATTCCATACGAACGAAGTCAGCCACTAAAATAAAGAATGATCTCTATTTTCAACTCTATTTCAAGGTGATAAAGTAAAATAAAGTATATTTATTTGAAGGGTTGCACATGCGTACCTAGCATACCCTTTTGACGTGTTTTGTTAATGCTCTAAGATTTTGTAGTTTTATTTGGCAAAGAATTGAGGGTTGGTAACTAAGTTGACAACGTGATATCGTAAAGAATTGTGCTGGCGATACATGAAGACACAGACTTTGTAGTGTAGTGGTTGGGCTGGCAGCAGGTCGGATACATAATATCGAGATAGCGGGTTCAATTCTGACGGAATCCTATATAGGGGTCTTGTTAATGTGGTTAGACATAATTATATTTATCATAATACTTTGTCATAATATTTTATAGGGTTTCAAATATTAAATATGGCTAGTTAGAATTTTGAAATCATGAGAAACTTGATATAAAATATCAACCCTCTCTCGAACGAAACGCAAACCACCCCTCGCCGGGTAAATGACTCACTCGTCCCACCCCCGCACGGAAACAACCGACATCCCCCGATCAACTCCGATCGTCTCGCGTAAGAACACCGCACGAATAACATTACAAAAACGATTCCCAAATTATTATGTAACATTGGGCAGTATTTATAAAAAAAATAATTAAAAAGTAAAATGTGTTTTAAAAGTGGAACAAACAATACGTCACGTTTTACGTGCGAAAACAATGTGTCCGAAGCGTGGTGTGGGAAATATTGATTTTTCTGTGACGTGCAGTGTACCTTCTATGCGGATTATAGTGTGTTATAAATAGATGTGTTGTGGTTAAATAATTTAGTAAGTGATGCTCTAATGCGGATGTTATGATAAATAAATTTGCAGTGCTTTTAGGAACAACATTTCAATGACTTCGCCTACGCGTTTTAAAGAAATAAGTGTTGGCAAAAATCAATGCCTGTCGCTAAATTGATTCCAATTGGAAACTAACTGAAGGATATTTTGTAAGGTTTCGTATTTCTTATGAGGAATAATCATGGTTATATGAAACGGTTTTATAGACGCCATATTCCTGATTTATGAAAATTATTACACTGTAGGTAGCGTTGTAATATAAATTATTATAATATAGGTTACCTACTCTACGTGTTTTATACGCACACGTTTTGCTTTTTATTACTATAATAATTAAAGAGCATAATTTTTATAATGCGGTATTATGATCCTTGACAATTTAATGCTTTGGTTTTGTTTTAAAATACCAAATATCCTTGAAGTTAGAGTTGGTATAATTAACTAATTTAACCATTATTTCTCTTATTACTTAATTCTTCCTTTACCTTACTTTTTATATGTCATTATAATATATATATACAAGGTTTAATTCGTATACCTATATCTAGTTAGATTAGGTATGTATATGTACTATAAACAAATATAGAAAATATTATTTTACTCTTCATATAGTTAAGCTCTTTCTATGTTTGCGAAAGTTTGTAAGGATAAATGGGTGTTTGTTACTTAATCACGCATAAACTACCTACTGAACGGATTTTGATGATAGGTTGATGATAGGATATTTGAGATATCTTAGGCAGTAGGTAATTTAGGTCCTGGAATAAAATATACTAGGATACTTTTCATCCCGGAAAAACGACAGTTCCTTAGGGAACATCTACAAACCTAAATCTACGTGAAGTTTACTCGTGGTAGGTCTCTCGTATGCGGCAGGCTGTCTGGGTAGGTACCACCGGTTTGCCACTTAGTCTGCCGCCAAGCAGTAGTGGGCAAGCATTACTGTGTTCCGGTTTGAAGGACATTGTAGTCAGCAAAATTACTGGGTATATGTAATATCTGATAATCTGTATATGATGATCTGTAATATCTAATATCTGATGTCGCGGAGTGACGAGCGCCATGCAGTACTTTTTAGGGTATTCGAGGTTCAGAGTGGCACTACAATTGTTATGGACAGGCGTGGCGCTTATCATCAGGCGAACGACTTGCTCGTTTTATCACACAGTTCCATAAAAAATTTCAGTATCACAATGTTGGCCCAATTTGGTTCAGTGGTGCTCACGTCACAATCCGCTAGTTCTGGCGCGGCTCCAACTATCCTCTTACTTAGAATCAACACTTTCACTGAGTAAAAGTCGGTATTATTCATGCCTCTGCCGATAATGATCCAAGTGGTGTCAGTGTCATGAGTTTTTGTCATAAACTGTCATCAGTGCAGTGGTGTCCGAAATAGCGCCGTTTGGGAAAGGCTATTCATTTTTCATCCATTTTAAGTATTGGCCCAGGGCACAACAGAAACAATATTTTCAAAACTGAAACGCAATGAAAATATGTAGTGTAATCCCGCTGAATATTATGTAGGTTGTTGTTAGAATAATATAATGTGTGTAGGGGTTGATTGCAAATGTAAAATGAATTAAAATTAAAATATGATAACGTCTATCGGGTCAGCTATAGTGGTAAATATAAATCACGTGTTTGCATAATTACGAAAAAGCTAATAAAGAAAATAAAAAGGGCAAAATAGCGACGCGAATACAATATAATGCAATACAAAAATTGTACACCATAGCAAAGAATAATTAGTTACAGAAATTGGCTAACAAACTACAGTACAACGGGCGGACTTATCGCTAAAAGCGATCTCTTCCAGTCAACCTTTGGTCTTTTGTCGCCTTTTCACAGTAATTTAACCAAAGTACAAAATAGCTTCATGGATATTTTTTCGCATAAAATGAAACAATGATTGAATGAACACAAAAATATAGGTCTTCCAGTCCTAAGACGTCATGTTGACTCGCTAGATCTGGCATTTCTCCAAGCGTCGATGCTTTCAAATTCATATTGGTAAAATATAGTAGAAATAGCTGTAATGGCCTTTTACAAGTTTCTTCAATCGACCTTAAATGTTTTTGCAACATTGTGTTGAGACAACTCGTATTGGAGAAAATTTTAAGATATTATATCGACAACGTACCACGCTGCCGCACTGTACCAGAATCATTATCTCTCTTTGGGAGCAGTTAGGTAGTTTATTACTCTACTAGGTCCAGGTTAAGAAAATAGGTCTCTCGTATGTGAGACGCTGTCTGGGTCGGTACCACCGCTTTGCCAGTTATTTTGCTTATACTTAATATCTGATGTCTCGGGGTGATGAGCGCAATGCATTGGTACGCAGCGCTTTTTATCGTATTAAAAGTTCTGGGTGGCACTCTAATTGTTAAGGGCAGGCGTGCGCGGCGCTTACCATCAGACGAATGACTTTTTCATATCATTGCTGCAGAAAAATGGCTTTCTTTATTACATATATTTTTTTAGTTACAGGAAATCGTCTAATATCTTATCGCTTAAAGAATGGCATATTAAGTCAAATCAATAGTCTGGTTTGTGTGATGCTGTCTGGGTTGGTAGGTACCACCACTTTGCCAGTTATTTTTCCACCAAGCGATAGTGCGCAAGTAGTACTGTGTTCTGACATGAAGGGATTTGTAGCCAGCACAAATACCGGGCGAAAATACTCAGGGTGACGAGCGCAGTGCAGTACTATGCAAGATTTTGCAGAACAAGGTTCTGGATGGCGCTGCAACTGTTACGGGCTGGCGTGGCTGCATGCTTACCATCAGGTGAACATGCTGCACGTCTCGCTAAGTTACAGTAAAGTCTTGAACTCTTGAACTACGTTAACCACTTAACCAGTGAACTAATAATTGACGACCAAAAAATAGACAGATATAATATCTCGCATAAAGGCACGCAGGCCAGTATTTAGACTACTTTACCTACTTACTTACCGTTATCTGCATATTAAGTGACAAATTAAAAAGAAGAAAAAAGACGTGTGGCACTCGGAGACTGCCGCGGTAAAGCTATTGCATAGCATTCGGAGTGCGGGGTGTTAGGTTATTTTCGTTACGGAATTTCTGGATTCGGTCTCCACGCTCAAGGCCCGCGATAGAAGCTATGCAATAGCTTAAAAATATTTTTACATTGTTACTCCCTATACATTACCTAGTTCTAGTAATTTTTTAGTATTACCGAATAGGCAAGCATTTGACCGCAGTCTCACCTGATGGAAAGTGACGACGTGGTAGACGATGGATCATGGTTGCCTAGAAGATACCGATTCACTCGAGACTTAAAGACACTTAAATTAGAAGAATCGAGAAACAAAGACGCTGGTAACCTTATTATCGATTTAAACGTGCATCCACAAAATTTATCAATGTTCGAATGCTAACAAGTATGTACATATGTGTCAATTCCACACCGCACCTCAGTTTACATTTCATTTGGTCAAGCCGCTTCGCAAATAATGAGGGTAGCGAGAACGAAGTGATTAATTTATTATGAGGGTAGCTCTACCATTTGCTCTACGTAAATTTGATGACATTTGTCAGGGAATATATCTACAGTAATGAGGTTTTAACTCTTAAACACCGTCCTATATCACCACTCACCAATTAACTTATATGTCAAACACAAGTTTACGTTTAATTTGGTTTTCTGGAAGAGATCGGTTTTAGCGATAAGACCACCAAGAAAATTGTTACACTTCTAGTAAGCTTTTATTGTTAGTTTCAATAAAGAGTTATTTCATGTAATTTTTCTTAGATGTAACATAATATTAAAATATAGGTAGGTACATAACAAGACAGACTCTATTGATTTGACTTACTCAATTATGCCATACTTATAAGCTATACAATCTTAGACAGTTAAAAGTGCATTTTTGTGCCTATTTAATAAATGATATTTGATAAGATTTTGATTCTGTATAAAGAGGCATTGAAATGGTGTTCATTACAAGCCCACATTTTCTAGCAAATTAAAAAGAAAACGATTGTCAAAACTCAGCATGACCGTCCAATCGCGCAGTGTTCCAAATTCAAAATGCCAGTGGTGATGGGACACGCGACGCTTGTCGCCATGGCCAAGGACTAGTGATGGGCCGGTGTTTTAATGTTTTTTATTTGGAACGGGCTGAAGACTGAAGATGGAGAGCGGAGGGTCTGCGACGGCCACGGAGGCCTACCAGTACGTGGGGCCGTTCAGATTGGAGAAGACGCTAGGAAAAGGACAGACAGGTAAAAACACACATTTTATTTTTATCACGTTTTTATTAAGTCACTTTCTTGTTTGTCTATCTGTCGTTCCGGGTGGAATCTTGCAACTTAAATTTCGAGCACTTTCTAATTAGCTAACCGGCTGAAGCTTTCAGGGTAGCTCACAACTCGAATACAATGCATTCTAAATCCATTTATTAGCATGCAATGCCAATTTTACCTCAAAAGGCGCATAAAAACGTGGTTTTAGTTTAGATGACATTTTTAATGTCACTTTCTTGTTTTTTTTTAAGTTCGCCCGTTTGGGCAGGCTAGTCTCTAGGACCATACCGATGTCTTACGTAGTTTTTATTTGATAGTTTGAAAACATTACAATAATTTCTTTCGTATTATACTAGTGCTTCAATAAAGTGGTGGAACTTTGTTCAAGCTTTCCATAGACTTTTTGGGAGAACATGAAAAGCAATGTTTTTCTCTATTTTGTTTCATTTGCCTACACTCGTGCACGTTTACGAACACATAATAGTTAATATTCCACCGATATTACACATGATCACTCGAAACAACACTTGTTTGGAAAATGGAACCAAATCGAACTGTATCCCTTTTACTTCCCGCCTTTTACTTAATAATTAAATAAAGACGTGCTAAAATTATTTGATAAGTTCGCAGATCTGAATTATGAAAAAAAATATGAATTAACTAAGTAAGCTGCTTAACGAATATATACTATGCAAAGTACTTTCCTTCGAAGGTTTAGGTATATAATTTGCGATTGTGCTTGGTCATTTTGTAGATAGGTACAGTGAGAAATTTGGGAAAAAATCAATGACCTCCAAGATAGATATTTGTACAGTTTATTACTAGATATAATGTAATATTTATAACTTTGAATTTTCTCTGTAAGCCTTATTATTTTCCTTATTTTAATTTAAAGGAAAATACACTCGTGATTTACATAAAATTTAATTTCTTGATATTATTGTACCGCTGAATGCGCTTCATGTATTCCGATTTTTCAGCGACCACTTGCAAGAGTGTGTTTGCTAACAACCTGAAAATTATTAAAATAAATACTCCTTATTTCAATTTTGTAACAAACAAACCAATCAAGTATCTGTAATACACGAGAAGCAATAAACACCAAATAGAAATTCAAAAATGAAAATCTATAAGCGCCAAAATATTTTAAAACTTTTTTAAATGTGCTATTAGCTATCCATACGTAAGTTTGTTTTATATTTTTAATAAAAATAAATAAACATTTATACGTGTTATTTATTTAATGATCGTACCTATTTCTCTATGTGTCTGTACCGCTGTATTCGCCTTTTATGTTCTGATTCTTCGGCGATCGCTTGCAAGAGTGAGTTTGTTAAGAAAGGACCTGAAACATCATAAAATAGATTAATATTTCAACCAGAAATCGTAATATCTGGAAACCAAGATATCTGCCCCCGTACCCATATGTCCCTCAAGTGCCAATCGTATATCGTGTTGAGTTCAGATTAGGGTGCAGATTCACTGCGACAAAGTCTTATGGTGCCATACATTGTCTCATTAAATTTATCTCAGCTTGTAGTTATCGGATTTTGGTATAAATGAATAAGATTAATTAGATTTCTTGTCTGAATCGACAATATTTACACCGTATCTCATTAGTCGCAGTGAAGTTATACCTTAATTTGAGCTCAACACGATATACGTTTGGCGCTTGAGGGGTAGAAAGGAAATATTTTTTTTGCCGAATTTTTTTTTTTTAAGACAAGCTTTTAACAATTTTGTAATCGGAACCACAAGCAGATTACAATGAGCCCAAACACTAGTAGTTTACGATAATCCGTCAAGGAGTTCCATTGCCCACCTTCCTGCCACCATCATCAGATCAGTCACCATAATATTGCATTGTCATCGGACTTTGACAAGTATGCAAATTTCAACTCCGTAGGTTAAGAGGAAGTGGTTCTAATTCAGCTTGCAAGATTCTATACATACATAGCAAGTTATAATAAAAGCTTGTAAAAATAGAAATGATTAAAAAACTATGATACATGACGTTCGTCGTGCTCGTATAAAGATACATGAACGCTTTATTGCAAACATTAAATTAAATTCATTACATAAAAACAATTGAAGAAAGTTTTACAATGAGCGGCTTTATCGGTACAAGCAATCTCTTCCAAGCAACCTTCGATGTTATATGGTATTCTATGATGGTATTTAATTCGAAATTAAACTAACTTATAAGTTATTTGGCTCAACGTATCAGTATTGCAATCCAACGGGGCAATACTGCCAGCAACTTGGGTACGCTTCCAACTGGTAGTGGGTTGGAGCATTTAAGCTATCTATAGGCGTTTAATGGTCTATGGGTTGTCCAATTGCTTCTCCTTTAAGTAGTTAGTTTAGTTTTAGTAAGTAGAGTGTAGTTTTTTTCAGTAAAAAAGGCATTCGCCCGTTAAAAAAAATAATTTGAAATTACTCTAAAGTTTAGCGGCGCAGCACAGGCATGTATATACACATGGTGTACATTAGTGGCATGTATTCTTTAAACCACGTTCTAACCGGGTTCCATAAGAGGTTTAAGTAGAAAAAGTTTCCTTCGGTAACTGGGACGAGGGAAGAATTTTGCATCATAGCGTCGGAATGTAGAGGCAACATCCCCTTTTTTAAACCCGTCCAAATGTTTTAGAACAACAAATAGAATTGGAAAAAGACTGCGCCGGACATGCCATGTCAGTGTCAGCCACATAACCAATAAAACTTTTCCTCTCCCAGCGTGGAAAATTTAAAACAAAATCGCGTTTGGCAAAAAGTATTCTTCTTACTCGTCTTTTTCTACACAGTACAGTAGTGAACTTCACTAGAAATACAAATGATGTTATATTATATAAGACAACAAAAGTTTTAAAAAATACCCTTCAGATTCTTGCCGTATCTTGTGAGTAGTGGTTCTTTTCCGATACGGTGGTAGAGTCATTGTAATATAATAATTGGCGTTCGTAGGTGAGTCTGTGATACTAAAATTGTATAGAGAACTTTTAAATTTTGAAATTTACCACCTAAGCACTTAAAATATGAGCAAGTGTAGCTTAGTGGATGTATGTGCGACTTCCGATCTGACGCACCCGAGTTCGAATCCCACCGGCCCTGCACCACTGACTTTCTTAAGTCATGTGCGGATTTAACACTCGCTCTAAAAACGGTGAAGGAAAACATCGTGAGGAAACCGGCATGTCCAAGAATTAATCACAAAAATTCCATAACATGTGACATACTCCAACACGCACTGGGCCAGCGTGGCCTGTGTCCCAGCATTGGGAACGCGATGGGCTGATGACGATGACCTAAAATAATGTTATACCATCACCAAAAAAAATACCTGTGTAGTGTAATTCAGTTAATTTTTAACCGACTCCAAAAAAGGAGGAGGTTCTCTGTTCGATAGTATTTTTTTTTTTATGTTGTTACCTCAGAACTCCGTCATTTATGAACCGATTTGGAAAATTCTGCGTTGGGTTCAGTATAGCTACGAAGTGGTCCCATATAATTTTCATCGATATGTGACCTTGGACTTCGAAGATACATTGAAGTCGATTTTTGTTTTTTTTTAAGTTAATTATAACAAGTACAGAGTAAAAAATATTATAAAACAAAATTTATTCGCACCACAGGATTCGTAATTATATCTTATAGGTTATACAACTGACTGTTATCACTATACCGTATTGGTTATTACAGGATTTACAGGAGAGTTTTTTAACAGTGGGATTTTCATGACATCTATTTTTGATTTCCATACAAATCTGCCTAAAATCGATAATAATCAGTGACCATATTTTCGTGAAAACGGAATATGGTGCTGATTAAGAAACAAAAAAAAGATTGATGGGTTTTGCAATGGATAAATCTTGCTAAATCTTGATAATAATCGATATTTTGGCACATACCTAGTAGAAAAGGTTTATTTTATTTTCTCCAAAATTCGAATCATAGGATTGACAGGCTACTTTAAAAAACATTCTTTATCGGATATATAAATGATTAGGCCCATTTTGCTCGATTAGAAAAGATAATGAAATATCGTCGTATCGCATATTTCACGCTTCAAGATATATTGCCTGAAATAGAGCATTAGCTAGGTACTCATTTATTTCAACAACATCGTTATACTAACAATGTTATGTCCACTCGAGTCTCGACCCCATTTGGTTGAAGTAAATGTTGATCATCGCTGAAATTGGAAGTATCGACACGAAGCTGCTCGGCGTTTTTATGTATTTATTGTTATTTTACAAAGTTATTTTTATTACGTTTTCAATTTTATTTCTCAATATACCTACCTATTCATACTTCAAATCTAATAATACTAACAATAAACATGTTAATATATTAAAATAAACTAAACTAAAATATATGTTTTAGTTATTTATTGAACAGCATTTTCAATTGCTTTCTACAAGTTAATAGATATATTGAAAACAAAGAAATTCCTACCTAATAGCTTACAGCCTACACTGTAAAATAAAATTTGGAAATTATCATACACTATATTTATAATTTCCAAATTTTATTGATTTTCATCATAAATTTTCTGTCAACTTTTTGCTACTGAAAAAGAAAAAGGCACGCGTCACTTCTTCTTCGTTTATTCCAGTCGTCCTGCAGTCGTTGGGTCAGTCAGGTACCGGCCAGGGTCTTCAGGGAGTCTTCCATCGTCTTCAGCTTTTAACTATCGTCCTTATGTCAATGTGAAATAGTCAGCCGGCCTGCTCTACCTCTGTAAAACAGGCCGTCGTCGTCATTCAAAAAGGTCACAACAGTCACTAACTTGATAAAATAGTTCTTTATCTATGACAGAGCACTACCCATTCGAGAAAATAAAATCGTTACAACGCGTTCTGTTTTCGCGACCCCGTTTCGTTGACGTGAAATGTTGACCACCACTGACACCGGAACTGTCGCCGCGGCGAGAAGTCTCGGATATTACAAATATTTGATTTATTATATTCATTCAACCGCTGAAAGAGCGGAGAACCTCAAAAGGTGCAAGTATTAGCCTAGATAGTGGCTACATATTTGAAAATTTTGGGGTCGAGACGCTAGGACCGTGGGGACCGGGGGCGCATAGAGTTTTTAAAGATACTGCAAAACTTTGTCGAAGCAACGCGTGACCAAAATTCTGGCCTATATTTTAGTCAAAGGATAAGCATTGCCATTCAACGTGGCAATGCTGCCAGCATTTTGGCAACGTTGCTCACTGGTAGTGATTTATTAGATTAGTTTAGATAGATAACGCTATTTAATTTATTCTGTTTGTTTAGGTGTATAATGTATTAATTTACGAAATAATAAAGTATTCGTTATAACATTGATTATATGTTATATTATACATTTCAGAGAGCGAGTGTTGTTCAGTGGGAGAACGTGCGTTTTCGATCCAACGCACCCAAGTCCGAATCCCGCTGGCCTCGCACTAACTTTATTACGTTATGTGTGGATTTAACACTCGCTCTAAAAACGGTGAAAGAAAATCGTGAGGAAACCGTCATGTCTAAGAATTAATCACAAAATATCAAGAATGTGACATCCACCAACCCGCACTGGGCCAGCGTGTTGGATACTCTCTGTATGAGAGAAGACCTAGGAGTGGGAACGTGATGGGCTGATGATGATCTGATGATGATGAAACATTTCAAATTAGGCACGGTATACGATATTCATTAGTTTCATAAATACAGCACACAGTATGAAAACTACCGTATGTACCTACATAAAACCAACCTGCCGAAAATGGGGCCACCAATTATTGGAAATTGATAATATTCGTTTTCCTTTACTTGTGCTTCGTTCGTGCCAAATTTTAGGATTCTAGGTCAGAAAGGGTAGATAGGTACATATTGAGTACCTATTTAGGTGGGTTGATACAGTACCACCACTTTGCCAGTTATTATGCCTCCAAGCAGTAGCGCGCAAGCATTACTGTGTTTCGGTTTGAGGGGCATTGTAGCCAGTGAAATTACTGGGTATATGAGATGAGACTTAATATCTGATGTCTCGGAGTGATGAGCGCAATGCAGTGCTACATAATACTTTTTACAATATAAAAAGTTCTAGGTGGCACTGCAATTGTCATGGTCAGGAATGGCGCTTACCATCAGGCGTACGACTTGCTCGTCTCAATATCATCATCATTGTAGAGCGAGTGTGGTTCAGCGGAAAATCGCGCCTTTCGATCCGAATCCGACGCACCTGGGTTCGAATCCCGACTCGGCCCTCACTCTAAAGCGGTAAAGGAAAACATCGTGATGAAACCCGCTTACGCGCTTTGGAGTGGTAGGCTCTGGCCGTGGTTGTAATACCACCCACCGAACAAAGCCATGCCGTCAAGCGACCTAGTCGTGTTTCGGGATGATGTTCGATGAACCATCGGGGAGAAGGGTTTGAGCAGCCGCTCAACTGCCTTCTCTCTCTCGATTTATGTGCTCCATCTTAGGCCACATCGTCGCTTCAAATCAGGCGAGATAGTGGCCAAATATAGATAAAATAAGCGTAAAAAAAATATATTTATTTCTATAAAAAAGGTATTTCAGTTTTGTTAAGTGTTGCTTGCCACCACATTTCGCCTAACCGTGCCAGCAGAGCTTGATGCGTTTTACCCGACTACAGCAAAGCCAAAAGGACGGATTATGTTTGAAGCAGTCTATTTTTGTATATACGTAGGTATGTTCCACCGTAGCGCCTAAACTATTCATCCGATTTTGATGAATTAGGTGTCAATCTATTCATTATTTTGGTCCGGGTGACAGGCTACATTTTTAAAATTTCATTGAAATAATTATTAAACTTAATATTTTTTTGAAAATTTTAATTAGATAATACTTAATTAATTATATTTGTATAATAATTCCAATAATATAATAATAATTTCCAAATCGATTGTATGTTTTTTTTATGTTTGTTACCTCAGAATTTTCCAAATCGGTTCATAAATGACGGAGTGTCATTTATGAACCGATTTGGAAAATTCTTTTAGCGTTGGGTTCAGTATAGCTAAGAAGTGGTCCCATATATTTTTCAATCTAAATTTTTATTTTACGCGTTTTTATGTCGTCAGGTTTTAGGTTTCAGTTTACTGAAATTCACTCGTTAATTTTATAAAGCTTTTTTATAAATTACGTACTTACTAATATTAAAGAAGCTGCCCGTGTTTCTGTCTATCATCGGAGACAGGGAGACACCAGGTGGCATAGCTTGTACAGCCGCCGTGTGTTGGTCCATTGGTGCGCTGGTTGTCATTAAAATATCAGATGTTAGAAGTACTAGCGGGAAAAACCTGGAAATATAATTAATATTAAAATTCATAATTTTGAAGAGGAGTAGGATGGAAAGAAATGTTTGGCCTCCTGCACACTTAACAGAAGGTTTTGTAGGTGCCACCGCTTTGCTAGTTATCCTACCGCCAAGCTATTGTGCGCAAGCAAGGCTGTGTTCCAGTTTGAAGGGCATTGTAGCTAGCGAAATTACTGGGCATATGAGACTTAATATGTGATGTCTCGGGCCGATGAGCGCAATGCAGTGCTACGCAGTACTTTTATGGTTTCAAAAGTTTGGGTGGCACTGCAATTGCTATAGGCAGGCGTGGCGCTTACTATCAGGCGAACTATTTGCTCGTCTCATTACTAAGTTCCATAAAAAAAAGAAGGATAGATGTAGCGCTCGTAGCGTAACTCGCCTAACTGTTCATAGCAGATTCCCTTGATAAAGCAACGTTTGCTGCGGTCACTATTTAGATGGGTGACCGTTTGTGGTATTTGCATCAGAGCGCTACAGTGCTTCGGAGAACATGCTAAGTCGTTGGTCCCTTCGAGAAAGTAGTACTCACACAATATCGACCATTTTTGTGATCCAAATAAAAAGACACTGTCAGATTTTTCAGAGGACCTTGACTACCAATACCATCTCACTATGCCAAAAATATTAAAATAAACTTACATAAAAGACGCACTCATCATTTCGAACGCGAAAGACAGTTTAACTGCAATGAAACCAATACCTCACTGAATGAAAGTACTCTTTTCAACAATGCTCAGGGTTTCAAATGACTTAGGCTTGAAATCTTTATGGAGCTGTTGAAACCGATATTTATTTGTCACCTTACCACCGAATGGTACGATTAGGTATACTAGCGCAAGAAATTTTCCGAGCTAAAATCTCTGCAGATAAGATTCACGTGTAAGCGTTGTCAATTTCTTTCCTTCCTACCTCCACAGAGTTCCTTACAAAAAAGCCTTTCTCATAGCTAGATATCTCCCGCAAGACTGCTTACTTATTCATCTCGCCATCCAATCGCACTTTATCGAGGTCCCGACTCATAAAAACTTTGTTGGAGAATGTACTGGAATTTGTTACTGGGCAGAGATGAAGCGCGTTCTGTTGAGTTCTGGCACGGTATTTGGCATAGGTAGTCTGTACGGTATCTTACGTGTCAAAATCATCAATTATTAAGTACCTGCCTGTTCATAAATGATGTTTAAATAATTAACTACATTTACAAACCTTGCAATGAAGGAAATAACGCAAACATTATTAATAACAAGACTGCACATGACAAGAATAAAAAAAAGAATAATTAATAAAACACGAATGCAATGGAATCAGGCGTGACGTTGCGGAAATTCATCTCAAAACTGAAACGCAATGAAAATATGTAGTGTAATCCCGCTGAATATTATGTAGGTTGTCCTTAGAATAATATAATATGTATGGGGTTGATAGTAAATGTAAATATGTATTTTTTTATTATTTATTTGATTAATTATTTATATATATATATATATATAAATAATAAATATATAATAATAATAATAATATATATATATATATATATATATATATATTTTAAACACGATTAAATACATAATAATGTAATTATTTTCAATAGGTACTGTAGGGGCTCTCTTTACCCCTACATAAATTGATTGATACTGATATGTGAGTCCGACGCGGGATCGCGGTGTTTATTGATAAAGACGTGTTTACTGATCCAACGCTTTATTCGAACTAACTTAATGTATGAATTACAAAACTGCTGACCCGTGGGAATATGCGCTGTGCGGTTTACGGAACCGTACATATTCCCGAGGGCCAGATGAGATGAGGCGGATGATACAAGGTGATAAAACAATTATGTAAAAATTAGACAATGATTTTCAAACTAATGTAAACTAAAGACTAATTATCCTACACTGTTTCGTCGCGAGTGAACACTACACTGCGTAAAATAGGCGACGACGCCTTATCTTGCCGCTCACTCACAACACTAACAGCACTTTTAACACTTTTAGCACTTTTAGCACTTTTAGCACTCGCACTCGCTTCGATGGAGCGCGGCGGAAGCGGCAGCGGTGCTGCCGCTGCCACCACCAGCGCGGCGGGCGCGGGCGCGGGTAGCTGGAGGCGCGCGGCGCGAGCGCGTCTAACGCGGCGCCACGCCCATGCTGCCCCAACGCAGGCTGCTGCTCCAATGACCACATAAATGGCCGTGTAATGGTGCACATCGTGATATGATATACGATCTGCTAAAACGGTCTCTTTCTTTATTTGATCGATCTGTTGCTTAATGCTCTGGAGTCGTTGCTCTTTGTCCTCTACATTTTCTAAGTCTTGATGGTTTATCGGTATTGATACATTGATTAAGTTGTTAATAGGCGCAATTTCGTGGATGTAGACCTCTGGTTTAGCGTTTAGTATCGATGATATCTGTTTATGTGAATAGATAATAAAATCATCACCCTTTATTAGGCAATTAGCACTTAGATTAATGATGCCGGCTTCGCTTACGCTCTTTACTGATATTTGATCTTCACATATGATGCGAAGAGTACAAAGGTCGCAGCAAAAGTATAGGTAAGTATTAGGTGTTTCTAACTCTCTCCATATGTTCTTGCAAGGTGATGTTTCCTTTTTGCAGTTGTTTAATTGCTCATTCTTGATACACAAGCTATTGTCTGATTTGATATTGAAGATAGGACCTTGAACTTGGCAAAGGTAGGTATGTGGGTCGGAATTAACACATGCTTTGATATCGCGTATGGGTACGTAGGTATCCTTCTGTATATTTATAGCTAAGATATCTGACACCGGAGCTATGGTGACAACGTTTTTGTTGACTTGATGTGGGATTGGAATCAAGTGACATATCTCGAAGGCTTCTCTTGTGACGAGAGGAATCCTGACTTCGAAAATAAGGTACGTCCGGGTCATTCTGGTTCTTACCCTTAGAAGGTGATAAACATTTTTTAAATCTGTTTGAATGTTGTTGATGGGTAAAGACAGTTCTCTAGACAGCTGCCCTGATATGACATTTAGCTCTCTCTGAAGCTGTTCCGGTGTTAACAGGTGTATATTGAATTTTGCATTATAAATGTTGGTTATGATATCTAGCAAAGTCTCTTGTATGGTATTAAGTTTGGACAACATATTACTGGCGATTATAGTAGACAATATGAAGTCGTTTGTTCTCGATAGGCCCTGTACTTCGTTATTAAGCGTATTTGTAGCGTTTTCTAATTTTCTCAGGTGTTCATTGATCATAACGTGCTGCTTGTTCATTGATTCTTCCGTCCGTTTAAGTAAATTATACTCTGCCTCTACGATTGATGTTTGATTTTTCCATAATAATGCTAGATGTTTTTGATTGTCGTGTACTAGTGAGATATCTCGTTTGTATTGTTCCGCGAATTCATCGTCCAGTACCCCGAACAGGCTGTGAGCGATGTAACCGACACCGTTGATAAGACCTCGGCGCGTGCGACGTCTGTAGTACGCCGAGAATTGCTGATTTAGGAGCATTTGATCGTAGTATTTTAGTTCTGCGAAGCCAAGTTTTAATTGTGATAGTATGACGTTGCAATGTAGTATTATGTTATCTTCCGCATTCTCACATAGTCTTATTAGGTTTTTAGAGTACTTTTCGAGTGCCGACCTTCCTTCCCAATATGGTGTCATGTCGTAGTACACGATGATCTTCCAATCGTCTCGAATTATCTGCATGTTTGCGATTTTGTCAAAATAGAGCCCCTTTTCACCGTTCAGAGTAGTAACGTTGTATGAACCAAATACAGATGTCAGCATGTTTAATATTAAAAGAATTGATAGTAAAGTTGATGTGATTGTTGTTTTTTGTTTAGGTATTTTGATAGATGGTTTTTGATCGTTTATCGATTGCTGTTTTGATTCACGCTTGGTTGGTGCTTCTTCTTGCGGATGAACTGGCAAAATTGATAGTTTGACAATAGGTCGTTTGATGTTGCCGCTTTTTGTTTTTAGTGTTACTACGCGTACGCGACCGTCTTGTCCTGGGTGAAGCTCTTGGACTCTTCCTAAGGCCCACCTTCCCGGTGGCAGGTTATCGTCCTGGATGATCACTATATCGTCGATCTTGATATTAGGTTGTTCCTGTTTCCATTTGCTTTTGATCGAGAGCTGACTTAAATATTCGCGGCGCCACCTTTTCCAGATGTCGTCAGTTATTTTTTGTGTTAAGTACCACCTCGTCCGGAGGTCCCTTTCGGTTTCGATGATATTAAGAGCCGGTCCACTTGCCAGAAAATGTGCTGGGGTGAGGCAGTCAATGTTGTCTGGATCTTCCGTTTGTGCGCAAAGTGGGCGACTGTTTAGGCAAGCTTCGAGCTGCGCTAGTACTGTGGAGAACTCCTCAAATGTTAACTTCTGTTCACCTATGACCCGCTTCATATGATATTTGAGACTTTTCACCGCGCTCTCCATCAAGCCACAGGCGCTTGGCCACGATGGGGCGTTGAAATGCCATTGGATGCCCATTTCTGTTATTTCAGTGAGGAATTCGGGTGACAATAATTGTTTTAGATTGATGTGCTCCTCCTGCAGAAGTCTATTTGAGCCAACAAAATTTGTTCCATTATCGCTGTATATATGCCCAGGAGCAGTGCGCCTTGCAGCCATTCTACGCAGTGCGGCCAAGAATGCAGATGATGATAAATCTGATACTAATTCCAAATGGACGGCCTTGGTTGCCATGCAGACAAATACTGCGACGTAGCCCTTGGTTGTTTTGGCTCCTCTTCCTTTGTTGTATTTTACATTGACGTATCCTGTGAAGTCCACGCCAACGTGATGGAAGGGGGTTGAAGCATTCACCCTAGCTGCCGGTAAGTCCGCCATAATTTGATGTTGTGTGTACGTATCGTTTTTTCTGCATTTGATACACCTGCGTAGATGCTGTTTGATGATACGGTTTCCACCCATGATCCAGTATTTTCGCCTCAGATGTGCAGTGGTGAGGCGTGCACCCCCGTGGAATGTTTCACGATGAGCTTGATTGATTAACAAAGGTGTAAGTATGTTGTTATTCGGAATGATTAGAGGGTGCTTTCTGTTGTAGCTGATGTTAGCGTTTTGGAGTCGACCTCTTACTCGCAATAGACCCTCCTCATCCAAAAATGGAGATAAGTTGAGAAGGTTGCTTTTATGATGCAATGGTTTCTTTTCTCGTAGTTGTGCGATCTCTGCAGAGAAGTTTGTTTCTTGAACGTATTTGATAATCTTGTTGTGTGCTGCATTTAACTCATTTAGAGTTAAGTATGACTGTTTTACGTCACGATGACTCACTCGCATTATCCATGCAAGTACACGGACAACTCGCGTCATGTTACTGAACTTGTTAAGTAGCTCATTGATAATGCTATTTTGGTCGTTGTTATGCAAGGCCATTAAAGCATTAGATTGCTTCTTTTTTATCTCTTCGTTGGTCGTGTATTTGTTTCGCTCAATTGTTTTTTCAGCATCGAATGATGGTAGCCAAGTGGGGCCGTTCCACCACAATTGATGATCTTTCAGTTTTGATGCTGACATACCCCTGCTTGCGCAATCCGCAGGATTATCAGCAGACTTCACGTAGCGCCAGCAGTTTGCTGGAACGACATCGACGATTTGTCTGACTCGATTGGCCACGAATGGTTTCCACTTCTCAGGATCTCCATTTAACCATCCGAGTACTGCCGTAGAGTCCGTCCAGCCGGTCAATTTGATCTTGTAATCTGATAGGCAATGTAGAACCTTGATAAGTAGTTTTGACAATAATAGCGCACCGCTAAGTTCTAATCTCGGTAATGATATGTTTTTGCCTGTGGGTACGATCCTTGTTTTTCCAGCCACCAAGACGACTGTAGATTGCTGATTCAGTTTGTTTATTTTACAAAAAATCACACAAGAGTAGGCCTTCAATGTCGCATCGCTGAACCCGTGTAATTCGATCTCATCAGTTTGATTTGTTTTTAACCATCTGGGCACCTTCACGCAATTGATATGAAATAAATCCTCCTTGGTTTTAATCCATTCGTTCTTGATTTCCGTTGATACTTCGTCGTCCCATTGAATGTTACTCGCCCAAACTTGCTGAAATAGTAGTTTTAAATTCGTTGTAACTGGCAAGAGCGCTCCTATTGGGTCGAATACCTTTGATATCTCTGAAAGCAATATTCGCTTTGTTAATTTGGGTTGTGATGGTGAGTCATCTTGCTTTAATTGAAATGTAAGATGATCTTCATGTGGATGCCACCTTAACCCCAAAGTTTTCGTCGATTCCAGTTGTCTGAATTGAAATATTTCTTGATTGCACTGTTCTGTGTCTAGATTCTTTGCTAGTTCCGATTTGTTTGATACCCACTTACGTAAGTTGAATCCTCCTGATTTAAGAAGATTGATCAAGTCAGTTTGTAGCTGCTTTGCTGACTCTATGGTGTGGTCTCCGCTCAAAAGGTCATCCATATAAAAATCACTTTCTAAGACTTGGGCCGCTCTACTGTTTTGATATTGATGGCCTCCATCCTGGGCCAGTCTTTTCAGGGTCATCATACTTAAGAAAGGGGCTGCTTTGCTTCCGTATGTCACAGTGGCGAGCTGATATTCTTGCAAGTGGTGAGTGACGTCATTACGCCATATGATTTTGTGAAATACTTGATCGTCGCAGTGAAGCCAAATCTGCCGAAACATCTTTTCGATATCTGCAATAAATGCAAACTCGAACTGACGCCATTTTAAAATAAGTTCTAAAAGGTCTTTTTGAAGATTTGGACCGCGGTGGGTAAGATCGTTTAGACTACACCCCGAAGATGTTTTCATTGAAGGGTTGAACACCACCCTTAACGGAGTTGTTGTTGAGTCAGCTCGATGCACTGCATGGTGCGGTAGATAACAACTCAATGTAGGGCTGTCACTACTCTTGATCATGTGGCCTAGGTCAATATATTCTTTGATAAATGACTTATAGTCCTCTGCTAAGTCCGGCCGTCCGATAAACTTCCTCTCTAGTTGTCGAAACTGAGCAATAGCGATGGCCTTGGAATCGCCCAATTTTTCTGAAAATTGTTCCTTAAATGGTAGTCTGACCTCGTAATGGCCATCCGCCCTTCTAGTCGTGGTTTCCTGATAATATTGAAGACAATGCTGATCCTCTTCTGATAAGCTCTGTTCTTGATTTATATCTTCTATCTCCCAAAATTTTTGTAAATCGTCTATGTTATGGATAATCACATTGCACTGTAAGCTTTTGTGAATGTTACTGCATAGGATCCACCCGAGGTGCGTTTCTTGAGCGATTGGGTGGTTTTCGATTTTAATGATACCACCTTGAATTATTTCGGCGTAGACGTCCGCACCCAGAAGTATATCTACTGGGCCGCTGATGTAGAAGGTGGGGTCTGCTAACTGCAAGTTCTCTAAATATGCCCACGCTGGCTTTTCAAATGATTGATTAGGGAGGTTGTTAATAAGTGATTTCATAATAAATGTTTCTGTTTGATGCTGATAATCGTTATATATTGATGCGTATGTGATACTAATGATACCCTTGCAATTGTTTTGTTTTGTACCAACTCCCGTTATAACTCCCTTACAATGACGACGAGGCAACCCTAATAATTGAGCTGCTTTTTCAGTGATAAGTGACGTCTGAGAGCCGGGATCTACTAGGGCTCGCAATGACTGATAGGATCCGTTTGATTTTAGTACCCTAATTTGAGCAGTTGCAAGCAAGGTCTCCACGATATTTTGATCTGATGACACGTGCCCGCTGTTCACACGGGAAACTGGCTGGTTTCCTGACGTCGATGCATTTCCGACCTTTGACGTCGGTTGCAGTGTCGACTTCAAAGTTCTAGAATAAACGTCATGTAGCATCGTATTATGATTATTGTTGCATTCGCGGCACCGTTTCTCGGAACGGCATGCATTGCCGAAGTGTGGATAAAGACAATTCTTACAAATATCTAATTTCATTATAGTGTTACGCTTTGATTCCGCCGACAATTCTTGAAAGTTTTTACATTGAAATAAACGATGATCATTTTTACAAAACGGACATTTTGCGGTGTTTACATATGCTGCCTTATTATGTGTTGTTAAAGTTGATTTCTGCGGTTGATAAATGTTATGCCTTTTTGTACTTGTTTCTTGATGTTGCTGCGGCGATTTTATATTTTGGACCTTCCTTGATGCCTCCAATGCTGTAAATTTTATTTCTAAGTACTGTAAAAACTCTGCCAAATTGGGTAGTTCTTTGGGCTCCTTAACTGATTCAACGTAGCTGTTGTAGGTTTCGCTGTCCAATTTTTGCGACAGAAGATGGACTAGAATCGGATCCCACGTGGATATGTCTACACCCAGATTTCTGATGGCGTTTAAGCACTCGTTTGCTGTGTCATGTACTCTTTTGATAGTCATGGCTGTTTGATGTTGTATTGTCGGCAAGTTTAAGATGGTATTTAGGTGTGTAGTGAATATCAACTGCTTATTGTTATATCTGTTGTTGAGAATTTCCCAACAGACTTGGTAGTTCTCAGAACTGATAGGTAGGTGTTGAATCATTCTTTCAGCTTCACCTTTCAGCTTGGACTTTAAAAATTGCATCTTCTGAGCTCCTGATAAAGTCGGGTTAGTGTGGATTGTTTCAGAGAACAAGTCCTTGAAGGAAGTCCAGTCCTGGTAAGCTCCGTTGAAAGTCTTCAGCTCCATTTGAGGTGTCGCCTTCTCTCTGTGTTTCATCGACCACATCATATTGTTGATCTGTTTCTTGATATCCTGATAATCTCTCTCGTACTTATTAAACGTTGACTCGTAACTCTGATCTGATTCATTGAGCTGACTGTCAAGGTCCCAATGGAGAGAGTCAATAGCTGACCATCGCGACTCGATTGATTTGAGCGCATCCTCGTACTCCCATTTTTCGGTGAAAACGTTAATATTAATACTTGTTAATGTTCGTGCGAAAGCCTTGAAATTGCTACACTGTTTGCGAAGCATTTCGTCTGATTTGCTGTGCGTGCCTTGAGTTTTTACTTCACTCTCATAAAATGATGGTGTTGATGGCCCTGCTGCTGTGCCAGGCAGCAGTATCGCAGGCTTGATAATTGAAGTTGTTGGGCGTGATATATTTGACTCAACCTCGGTCGGGTAGGATTCTATCTGTTTACGCGTGTTATTGTATAAAAGCTTAGTTTTCTCATACTGATTGTTAACAAAATACGTGTGGTTAAAATCGCCTATTTCGAATAGCTTTAAGTGCGTAAAATGAAATTCCTGCCAATATTGGTCAAGTACATCCAGCCTCCGTTTGAGGAGTTCTGGGGTTTTTCTATCACGACCGTCTTTTTTGAAATTGCGCAATAATGTTTCGATCGAGTCATGGAGTTGTTTCTGGGTTGTTAGTAGGTCTTCCATAATTACAAAAGGCAGTTAGATAGTACAGGAAAGATCTGACCTTGATGCTGCTTTGCTTTGTTATGATGTAGGCACCTGCCTGCGTGTATCCTGGCCAGAGCCAAGATACCAGGAACCAATCCAAATATGCAATGAACCGTGGTATTTCACTGATCACTGATTTCACAGAACCACTGTCACGAAATTCGTTTGATTCACTCGCGGAATGTTTTCCGGGAAAAATACTAGCGAAACTGACGCGTGGTCCTGTACCGTCGAAGGACCATTATGTAGGGGCTCTCTTTACCCCTACATAAATTGATTGATACTGATATGTGAGTCCGACGCGGGATCGCGGTGTTTATTGATAAAGACGTGTTTACTGATCCAACGCTTTATTCGAACTAACTTAATGTATGAATTACAAAACTGCTGACCCGTGAAAATTATTTTTTACTGACGTGTGGAAACATAATACAATAGTATTAGCAAAATTTTTGTCCAGCAGGTAGTTGTTGCAGGTGGTTGCAACCTTTAGTCAAAATCTATCATAATAAAGAGTCTCTTTTATACTGCCTCGCGCATGTCAAGTGTAGTGTTTCATCAGACAAAAACAGTTTATACTCATGGGTACGGGATATGGCCGTGCGAGACTGCTGTCTAAGCTAGAGTTGCTATAAAATTTGGGATGCTGACAGAGATAAAAGTGATATTTAAGTAATCGCGTACTGTGCTCAAAAATTAAGCCTTTTAATACAAAGGGGCAACGCCGCCAGTATTCTGGGAACCCTGCCACACGGTGGCGATCTACACGGCGTGTTTGCCTTATAGTTTTGTTATTTTTTATTCATAGTCTTGTACATATTTTTAGTAAGTTCATATAATAAATCCTCGTTTACCAAAGGATAAACTGGGACAGATTATATTATTAAGAAAACCCGCATGTCTCTCTGACTCCTATATTAATCATATCATGTACTCAAAAAAAAGTTAAATCATCAATTCGTGCGGTGGTTTTAACAACTCTATATAGTTCGAAATTAACTGAAAGCAATGAAATCCGATGCTAACCTTCCGTAGAAATGTAACGCTGAAAGTAAACTAACTAAAGTCTGAGAAATCTGCAGTTCTACTTTATTTACCTAAGCCAAATAACTTCAGCCTCAGTAGGTTAAGTAAATAGCTAGCTCCTACCTACTTAGGTACCTTAATAATGTACCACCTACCTTAATAAATAATACATATAAATGTGATAAACTTAAATGATAAAGTTCAAGTTCAAAATTCAAAAAGCTTTTTGTTTCATTTTGGCATCACAGACGTATTTATGATCGCCAATTATTACAATGAATTACTTCATTGTAATAATTGGCGATCATAAATACATACAATATCGGAAAATGAACCACTACCTACTCAAAAGATACGGCAGAAACGTAGGGATAGGCACCAAAAATAGTTTTAATATATCGCGTAATTATAGTCCTGTTAATGGCCTTGTTATTAACGACCCTGATATTGGTAAAAACAAGTTTGAGCACCATTGCAAAATTCATAGATCAAAGTAGGTTGTGATTATTTATCTTCGGTACCTATCATAATGAACTTACCTACCGTAACATCTACCTCATCATCAGCCTGTAGTTGTCCACTGCTAATAGGCTTCTCCTAATGAACGCCACTGAGCCCGGTCTTCGGCTCTTCTCAGCTAGTATCTTCCAGCCGCCTTTCGCAGGTCGTCGCTCCATCTAACCCGTGAAGGCCCTACGCTTGCCGATTCGCGGTCTCCACTCAAGGACACGTCTCCTCCAACGGTTGTCCGTCCTTCGAGATGTGACCAGCCCATTGCCACTTCAACTTGCTAATCCTATGGGCTATGTCGGTTATTTTGGTTCTCTGTCAGATTACCTCGTTGCGGATCTTATCTTTTAGAGAAACTCCGAGCACAGCCCTCTCCATAGCTCGCTGAGTGAATTTAAATTTGTGGATTAGTCTTACTGTGAGTGTCCATGTCTCGGCTCCGTAGGTCATTAGGTACTGGTAGGACGCACGCATTACCAATCTACCTATTATAAGTATTCAATCAATCAATCAATCAATCAATCAAAAGTTCTTTATTCAATTTTGTCGTCACAGACGCACTTATGAACGTCAATTATTACAATGACTCTACCACCGTATTGGAAAAAGAACCACTACTCAGAAGATACGGCAAGAAAGTGAGGGGCATATTTTTTAGAAGTTTTGTTACAATATTTTATGTTTGTTTTTGACAATATTATTTTTCTTATGTGCCAGTTGGCTACTTGGCAGAAGCGGAATGTTCCACGCATCTTTGTCTTCTATGTAATTACTAACTGCTATTATCTACAAGCTTTTATTTTTTTTAACGGGCGAATACCTTTATTACTGAAAACAAATTACACTCTACTTACTAAAACTAAACTACTTACAAGGAGAAGCAATTAGGCAACCCATAGACCATTAAAGGCCTATCTATAGATAGCTCAAATGCTCCAACCCACTACCAGTTGGCAGCGTACCCAAGATGCTGGCAGTATTGCCCCGTTGGATTGCAATACTGATACGTTGAGCCAAATAAGTCCCAGCATTTTGGCCACGCGTCGCATCGATCAGGCGCTCTGACAGACTTTTGAAAAAACGATGAGCTCGCGGTCCCCACGGACCCAAAGTCTCCGCACCAAACGGCTCAAATATGTAACCGCTACCGAGGTTAGCATATTTCCGCCGCTTTTATTTAACTTACAATGTATACTATGTCTGTCCGGGTGGATTTTGCATACTTGTCCGACAGTGCAATATTATGGTGACAGTGAGCTGATTTGATGATGGAGACGGAAGGTGGGCAATGGAACTCCGTGACGAATAATTGTAAACTACTAGTGTTTGGGCTCATTTTAATCTGCTCGCGGTTCCGATTACGAATTTGTTAAAAACTTATCTTGAAAAAAAAATCTCAACAAAAACCTTATTGTAATTATTACCTACCCATCACTTGTTAATTACTTATGTTATGTGATTGTTAATTTAATATAATTCATTGTTCTATCGTTTATTGAAAATGTATTTTATTTACAGGCTTAGTAAAATTAGGAGTCCACTGCGTAACAGGGAAGAAAGTCGCCATCAAGATCATAAACAGAGAAAAACTAAGCGAATCCGTACTGATGAAGGTAACTTTTATTAACATTTAAACAATTTATAAAAATGGGATGTTTAAATTATTTTATAAATTGTTTGAATTTATTTTATTAATATTAGATGGCAGAAGAGAGGTTATAATATATTATTTATTTATTTCAATCACAATCAGCGGTAGTGCGCGGGCATTGCTGTGTTCCAGCTTGAAGGGCATTGTAGCCAGCGAAATTACTGGGCATTATGAGGCTCAACAGCTAATTGTCTCAGAGTGACGAGCGCAGTACAGCGCCGCGCAGGATTTTGCAAAACAAAGTTCTGGGTGGTGCTGTTATTGTTATGGGCTTGCGTATTGCTTACCATCAGGCAAACGACCAGTTCGTCTCGTCATTGAGTTACATAAAAATCAACTAAAGCCTGCCGAAGTTCACAGAAGAGGCTCGACTTTTCTTGCTCGAACTTCGGCAGGCTTTAGTTAAAAACATCAATCTCCTCCGACAAGAAGTTACAAAAAGAGTGGTACATTATTTAGGCACTAAAAAAAATATTGTATTTTTTAAATTTTTTTTATAAATTGTTTGGACGATAATAAAAATAATTCCATTTTAATACTTATATTATAGTGACATCTTGCGTAAAGTAGCTGTACCACAACGCTTGATGTTTGTAAAAGTGACACCTTGTAACGATTAGAAGTATCACAACATCACAAATTATCGACAACTGATGAAACAATTTGTTACCAAGTAAGGTAGATGGCGCTAATAAAATATTTCTATTTTTCAGGTGGAACGAGAAATAGCAATCATGAAATTGATAGAGCATCCACACGTTTTAGGACTGTCCGACGTTTATGAAAACAAGAAATATTTGTAAGTTACTTATGCTTTACTATAGAATGGTACCGAACGCTAGAATAAATAAATAATATATTATAACCTCTCTTCTGCCAGAAGAGAGGTTATAATATATTATTTATTTATTTCAATGACAATCAATTAAAGCCTGCCGAAGTTCACAGAAGAGGCTCGACTTTTTTTGCTCGAACTTCGGCAGGCTTTAGTTAAAAACATCAATCTCCTCCGATAAGAAGTTAATGCCTTATGGCGCTTGTCACACAGTACAAAGCTCTAAGAATATTTTTGTAAAGTACCCTAAATACCTGGCATAATGGCACAAGGCTGGAAAGCAAACCGAACCGAGACTAACAAGTCCCGAGTAACCAACAAAGTAGTAGGTATATATTTTAGCACCGTGTCGCAGTTTGACATTATGCTTCTCTTCATAACTTATTGAAATTTTTGCGACATATTTTTTTTTATATTTTATGGTACCACAGAATACTAAGGGACAGAAGCATCACTCCGCAAATAAATTTAAACAAATAACGACTCTTGCTATGACGCAATAAAATTCAATTCAGCTCGCGTAGCGCTGCATACCTACCAGTCATATTAACCTACAGAGCGCCTCTCTTTCTATCGCGCCGCTTTTATCTCTTCTGACGCGGCACGTGTAACGACGCGCGACCCGCCGTCGGTGTCCGGCTATGTACTTGTAGCTTCGTACCTACAGTGCGGAGTGCGCTAGGCCTGATGGTACTGATTAATAAGACGAGCAAGTCGTTCGCCTGATGATAAGCGCCACGCCTGCCCATAACAATTGTAGTGCCGCCTAGAAATTTTAATAGAGTAAAAATACTACGTAGCACTGCTTTGCGCTCAACACCCCAAAACATCCATTATTAATATTATTAACATTATTAATAAAAGTCATTACTCAGGCTAAAGTATTGTTATTTTTTTTCAGATATTTAGTATTAGAGCATGTGAGCGGCGGCGAGTTATTCGACTATCTAGTGAAGAAGGGAAGACTGACGCCGAAGGAAGCGCGCCGGTTCTTCCGACAAATCATTTCAGCGCTCGACTTCTGCCACAGTCATTCGATATGGTAAGTTTTTCGACACAGATCTAGTCTAGGATTTAGTTATGATCATAATCCTCGATGACAGCCTCTGTGCAGTGGTTGGGGCAGGTTGGCTCAAATCTCATACACCACCAAGGTTGCGGGTTCGATTCCTGCGACGGGACAAATGAACAGAAAATAAATATAATTTTTAGAAAAAAACAAGAACTGACTTTAAGACTAAACTTATATTTTTTTGTTTTTGTTAATTTTTTCATAAAGCGCTGAATCAATTTCGATAAAATGTATATGGGACCACCTCTGAAGTATAACCTACCACACAAAAAAGAATCATCAAAATCAATTCATAATTGTCGGAGTAATCGCGTCACAAACACAAAAATAAAAATAAAATAACATACCGTCGAATTGAGAACCTCCTCCTTTTTGAAGTCGGTTAAAAAAGTGCAAATATTTCTTTCGTCTCCGAGTATTGTGGGACCATGGTCGTCGAACTTCCTGGTTGCCTAGATAGGAACTTGTGCGGGTGTTTTACTGGGTATCCCAATTAGAGGCCAGAATCTATGATGTGAGCTTTGGGCGTCTTTATACTATCTTTTTTCCGTGACTTCGTCCGCGTGAACGACGCATTAGGAAGGTTAAGCTTTACTGCCACTAATGAGATAGGTATGGTCCACTTATTATCGATTCAGGGAAGAAATCGAATTAATCTCTTTCATTTATACCAAAATACGATAACTAACAAGTTGAGATAAATGTAATGTTACAATATATGGCATAATAGGACATTATCGAGCGAGTGTGGCTCAGTGGAAGCTCGTGCGACTTTCGATCCGGCGCACCCGAGTTCGAATCCCGCTGGCCCCGCACCACTGAATTTCTTAAGTTATGTGCGGATTTAACACTCGCTCTTAAAACGGTGAAGAAAAACTTCGTGAGGAAATCGGCATGTCCAAGAATTTTTCACAAAAAGTCAAGGACATGTCACATCCACCAACCCGCACTGGGCCAGCGTGGTGGATTATGGCCCACACTCTCTCTATGAGAGAAGGCCCATGTCCCAGCAGTGGGAACGTGATGGGCTGATGATGATGAGGACATTATCGCAATGAATTGAACTCAACACGATATACGATTGGCGGTTGAGGGACATACGGTTCGGGAGCTGGTTAAGCCACTATCTCGCTTGATGATAAGCGCCGATATGGCCGAAGATGGAGCACTCAGTCTAAAGGAAGACGGCAGTTGAGCGGTTGCTCAGACTCCTCTCCCTAATGGCTCACCGGACTTTATCCCATAACACGACTAGAAACATGACTATGATCATCATAGTCATGTTTCTAGTCACGTCACTTATAGAGAGAGTATGGGCCATAATCCAGGACGCTGGCCCAGTGCGAGTTGGTGGATGTCACATGTCCTTCAGTTTTCTTGGACATGCCGGTTTTCTCACGATGTTTTTCTTCACCGTTTTTAGAGAGAGTGTTAAATCCGCACATAACAACGTCAGTGGTGCGGGGCCAGCGGGATTCGAACTTATGTACGTCGGATCGAAAGTCCCACATGCTCCCACTGGGCCACACTCGCTCTTCTTTTTCTAATATCGGCATTATCTTTCAGCCACCGCGACCTGAAACCCGAGAACCTGCTCCTCGATGAGCGGAACAACATAAAGATCGCGGATTTCGGCATGGCGTCCCTCCAGCCGGCCGGCAGCCTGCTCGAGACGTCCTGCGGGAGTCCGCACTATGCCTGCCCTGAGGTTATTAGGGTAAGTAACACTTCAAGCACAGATACAAATAGACCTAGATAACGCTAGTGAGTGTATGCCCGTTGTCCCCGCTACGGGGACACCAGGACGTCATTAAATTTTCGTACCATTCATTGTCCCCTTTACGGAGATACAGCCACTAGGTTAGGTTATGTTAGAACTGAGACCACACAGCGCGAGCCGAGCGAGCGAAGAGAGCGTGCTACGGCAGCGGCCGGCGAAGCGTCAGAAAGTAGTTTTCCCATATAAAGTTTACTTTACTATATCAACGGAAACAGAGTAAGGGGACATCGGGACGTATTTTTAAATATTTAATTAAAGTACCACTGTCCCCGTTTAACGGGGACACAGCTTACGGGGACGACGGACCTACACCCGCAAGTGCTCCTACTTCGCATGCCCGGCATAGTGTAAAAGACTTATGTCAATAGAGTCCTTAAGGATCGGCAACGTATTAGCAATGCCTCTGGTGCTGCAGATGCCCATAGGCGACGGTTACCGCTTACTATAAGGCGAGCTGTTTGCTTGTTTGCCGACATAGATAAAACTGGCCAAGTGCGAGTCGGACTCGCGCACGAAGGGTTCCGTACCATTATCTATAAAAACGGCAAAAAAATCACGTTTGTTGTATGGGAGCCCTCTTATATATTTATTTTCTTCTGTTTTTTAGTATTTGTTGTTATAGCGGCAACAGAAATACCTACATCATCTGTGAAAATTTCAACTGTTTAACTATCACGGTTCATGAGATACAGCCTGGTGATAGACGGGCAGACAGACAGGCGGACAGACAGCGGAGTCTTAGTAATAGAGTCCCATTTCACCCTTTGGGTACGCAACCCTAAAAAGTATAAAAAAACAAACCATTGACTTTAAAATGCCAATAACTGCGTCCTTCTCTGTTCTAATTTTGCTCATTTTGCTGTGTCCGACGGGGTCCATTTATAAAACTTTGTGCATTTACCAAATTACACCGTGTATTACATATGGAAGCAATAAATGATCGGAATCTGAATCAAAACAAATGTGGACCAATGCTTTATAGTTACACCCACTTATATCTAAGCCTATGTACCGAGGCCCACAACTTGTGTTGAGTGTGACCCAGTATATTTAAATATTTCCGTTCGTTCCGCTTGACAAGACTAGTGGGAGCAACGAGCAGAATAACGCATTCCCATTCACCCCACTGGTGGGACGAACAAGAATATACGCTATAAATTGAAAGACAGTGTAACATACATTGCGATAATGACCTTGGTAACAATAAAGTAATTAGGGATTGCAATCCACGGGATCACGATGATGATCACGCATTCCCGCGGGATCCCGCTGCTTTTATTAATCTGCTGGATCCCGCACCTTCAAAGTGCCGATCCGCGGATCCCGCACCTTCAAAGTGCCGATCCGCGGATCCCGCAAATTAAAACTTGGCACTAAAACTTCCGCGTAAACCGCGAGTAGCACGAGCGCGACGTTGCCGTTCCGCACAGAAATGAACAAAAATATAAAACTGTTGTTAGGAGTAAGGGTAAAATAAAACAAAACTATTAGACTATGCCAAACATTTAAAGATTAATCTAAGAAAACAGATTACTAATTACTGATACTTAATTATTAGAAAAGAAATAATTTCTGTTGCTTAATGTAAGAAATGTTTAATAAGTTGATTTTTTCTTAAAAATCTGTAGTTTAAATTTGATTTTATAACATAACTTTAAAGATGCGGGATCCCGTGTGATCCCGCGCGGGACTGAGTAATCTCGCATATCAATCCCGCGGGATTGTAATCCCTAAAAGTAATCTGTGTTTGGTGGGATACGAGTCTTTAACTTAATGAAGTATTTCCTTTGACTAATTTAAACCTATAAGGAAAGTGTTCCTAAGGTCTGTGTCAGGATGACGAGGGCAGCTTTTATTTAACTTGCAATGTTAGCCGGGTGGAATTTTGCAAGTTGAATCAGAACCACTTCCTCTTATCCTACCGAGTTGAAATTGTGCATACTTGTCAAAGTCCGATGACAATGCAATATTATGGTGAGAATCAGCTGATCTGATGATGGACACGGAAGGTGGGCAATGGAACTCCTTGACGGATAATCGTAAACTACTAGTGTTTGGGCTCATTTTAATCTGCTCGCGGATCCGATTACAATTGGTTAAGCTTCTATTGAAATATATATTTTTCACCAAAAATCTTGTATGTTATAATCTACATTCGAAGATCTGAGACTTCTGGGTATCACCGCACACTGTTATAAAGGGCGCTTTTGGTCAACTAGCTGCGCCGCGCGGTTTCACCCGCACAGAATTCGGTTTATAGTAGCTCCTTCGGGAATTGGTCGTTTATTCGGGATAAATAGTATCCTGTTTATTCCAGCGTATAAACTATCTACGTTTAAAATTGTATTTGTATGTATTTAGAGCGAGTGTGGCTCAGCGGGAACTCGTGCGCCTTTCGATCCGACGCACCTGGGATCGATCCCGACTCGGCCCGCTTACGCGGTTTGGAGGCTCTGGCCGTGGTTGTAATACCACACACCGAACAAAACCATGCCGTCAAGCGACCTAGTTGTTTCGGGATGATGTTCGGTGTACCATCGGGGAGACGGATCCGAGAAGCCGCTTAAATAACGCCTCTCTCTCTAGATCTATGTGCTCCATCTTAGGTCACATCATCGCTTCACATCAGGCGAGATAGTACACAAACATACCTATATCTATTAAGTTAAAAAAATGTATCTAAATCTGTTTAGCCGTTGCGGCGTAAAGAGGTAACAAACACACACACATACTTACAAACATTCCCATTTATAAAATTAGTGTCATCAAACAAACTTTCAGTTTCTTTAGCCAGATATACCTACCTATAAATAAACAGTAAAAAAACAAAAATACCCGAAAAGTATTTAATACACTTCCACACATAAATGACAAAAAAGGTTTTTACAACAAAATGAACTTACAAAGTTACGGCTTTAACTAAATTAATGTTAAACACGCCTCCGTATATAACATAATAATATTAAATAAACTAATTAAGTACTTTTGATAATCAGAATCAATAATAAAACATTAATATCTCCTCTATTGCTCCTGAGTTTTGGCCCGAAGGCATAGTATTCCGGCGCCACAGGGAGGCGAAGCCGAAGCCGAAGTTCCCTAATCGTAGCTTTAGTGTTTATAAATTGTATATGCTAGTCTGTAAGGTATATATTTTATGGGCCTCTGGTACTTTTAATTTTTTAATTGTATTATTGCCTAAAATAAATGAATTTATTATTATACATATCTATAAAGTACAATACATAATCACTACATTAAAATTTTGCTTGTCCCAAATGTACTTACCTAGTTATTGAAATTAATAGACAATCGTTATCATCGGCCCATCACATTCCCACTGCTGGAACTCGGGCCTTCTCTCATAGAGAGAATATGAGAGTATGGGCCATAATCCAAAACGCTGGCTCAGTGCGGGTTGGTGGATGTCACATGTCCTTGAATTTTTGTGTGGACATGCCGGTTTCCTAACGATGTTTTCCTTCACCGTTTTTAAGAGCGAGTAGCGAGTGTTAAATCCGCACTTAACTTAAGAAAGTCAGTGGTGTGGGGCCAGCGGGATTCGAACTCAGGTGCGTCGGATCGAAAGCCGCACATGCTCCCACCGACCCACACTCGCATACCTAATACACAGACAAGGTGATTAATAGTAGATTTTATTACTAGGCGGCAAAGTAATATTTTTACGGCGAGGGTGCTATTATCTTTTGACCACTCTATATTATACGCAGTTTTCACACATTTAGTCGGCCCGAGCCGACCTCGTAAAGAGCACTTTTCCGTCGTCTATAGCCGACCTTGGTGGTCAATGGGTTAAAGTAGAATCCTGAGAGCAGCGAGGGATTTAACTATAGGTATGTTGCACGAGAGATAATTTACCGGTTGAGTGATACTCTTTTACATTCAAAACTCATTACTACATTGCTTCGATCATAATCGAAGCTGGAGAGAACATACCTTTTTTTACACTTAATAGATTTATGTTTGGCCTACTTTGCTCGCACTGAGTAAAAAAGTTGTATTTCGAATAGATGCGATGAAAATGAATATACCCTCTTATTATTGATTCTTACTATCTTAAAACTAGAATATATATACATATATTAGGTCTAAAGAAATTATTACAATGTATTTAGAACTAAAAGCTATTTTAAGTAGTTTTTAGTAAAAATATGTCAGATCTTAATGTAATGGAGTGTATAAAGAACTTAATTTATTCACTTAAATAATTTTTGTTTGTGTTTTAAGTTATCATGGTATAGGACTATTTTTGAAAAATACTAATTTAGTCTATTAGATTATTAGATATAGAGAGTCTATTTAGAAAGTTTTTTTTTTAAAGAATTTCGAAGTAAATAAATGAATACATTATACACTCCATATGAGGTTTATAATATAAAAAACAATTTTATTAGTTTATTACACATTTTTAATACTATAATTACTACTAACAATAAAACTAATAAAGTTAATTACAAAAAAATGGTAGGTACTATGAATGAGCAAGGTTCTTTCGTATGCAAATAAGCAAAGAGACGAGCAAGAGATTCGCCTGAAGGTAAGCGCCACGCTTGCCTCTTACAATTTTATTGCAAAGTTTTAAGATCACAGTCAAACATTATTTTAATAAAAAAGTCACATGTTTTTAATTTATTATTATTTTCGACTATTATCTATTTATATAACATGATGATGTGTTTCTATTGTGTATTATTATAATGATCTTATAATAATCACAAATTGTGGAGGTAAAAGAATATTTTACTATAATTTAATCAAAAAAAGAACAAAACTAATAACAGAAAACTTTATAAAAGAAACTTAGCATGTTTTATCTTATTCCCCTCCATCCAAAGGTTGTCTGAAAGAGATTGCTTTAAGCGATAAGACTGCCCATTGTTACACCACTGTAAACATTTAACTTGTACTCAATTTCTACATTTAAGGAGAATAATAAAGTGTTAAATATATCTATCTAACTATATATTATATCCATAGACAGATTTTTGAGGTACATTTTAAACGCCCGACGCTAGAAGGAGGGGTGTTATAAGTTTTTTTTTAAATTTAGAAGCAGGTTTTCTAGCGGTGGTTCTTAGACATGTTTTATCAACATCGGTTCAACCGTTTTTTACTTTTTGTACGCTTTTTTACAATACAGAATTAACCCAATATCAAAAGACAAACAATACACAAGTTCTGTAAGGGACTTGATACTAAACTTTGAATAAAAAGGTCAATTCATATGACCCTTTGAGAGTGTTTCACACTCTGAGTCTCTAGGGTTCAAGAGTCCAATTAGTTTGGATAAGCACTTTATTCATATTTTATTGAATAAATTGGTGCTAAGTGTTCTGTGCTGTCTGTTGCAGCAAGAAATTTACTTTAGTTTTGGGGTCAGTAAAGTTTAGTTGCATTAGGCCTAGCGCACTCCGTACTGTAGGTATGAAGCTACAAGTACATAGCCGGACACCGACGGCGGGTCGCGCGTCGTTACACGTGCCGCGTCAGAAGAGATAAGAGCGGCGCGATAGAAAGAGAGGCGCTCTGTAGGTTAATATGACTGTTAGGTATGCAGCGCTACGCGAGCTGAATTGAACTTTATTGCATCATAGCACGAGCCGCTATTTGTTTAAATTTCTTTTCGGAGTGATGTATCTGTCCCTTAGTATTCTGTGGTTGCATATAAAGTTATTTAACTTTTTGACCGCCACATTATAGAATAACGATATGCCACAAAATAAGATTGTTTAGAATTCAAAATTAAACACATACAACCGTCTTTTGTCGTATCACAAATCCTCTCCATTCAAAGGTTGTCTAGAAGAGATCGCTTATAAGCGATAAGACCGCGCATTGTACTATTAAATTTTTAATTTCTATTATTATTTGATTTTGTTGTTATTGGTGTGCAAGTGTTATCAATCAATTAATCACATATATTATGTTCTAGGGATGTACTTATTTGAAACATTTTAAGCAACTTAGTTTTCGTCGGCCTATTGCCACACGTTGCGAGCACATTTTTGTTTGTCGTGTATAGCCGACCTAGGCGGTCAAGGGGTTAAGGTTTGCTGCTAATATGGAACTGACTCTAAGTAATTCTTGTTTCGTCAGGATTTTAGAGTTATTTCGAAGGAATCTAATTTTGGAGTAATAAATATTTTTATTACCAGGAAATAAAATGGCTTTTTTATTTTATTTATTTAACTATTTGATGATTTGATGACAAATAATGATCAAGGCAGATTAATGAATTAAATCATCATAGTATTTTACAGGCTGAGAGCCAAGTGTGTGAATATAGGTTTCGCATTATTGTCAGAAGAATTGTTATACAGAAAGCGGAAGGAGTCTCCCCGAATGATATTTCTGATCACTCTCAGATTTGAAAGAGCTTACACTGATTTTTATTTGCGGAAGCAATTTCCTCAATGTTGAGTATAGGCAAATAGCTACACAAAACGGCAAATTGAAAGTTATAACAAAATTATAGTAACTTAAATAGAAAAAAGCATCACAATGTAATCAGTAGAATATATTAAATCAACATTTCTATAGTATCACAAAGGTCTGCATGAACATAGATCGAGCTCCTGCTGTGAAATTACATGTTAATTTCAATTTTGGCCATAGTCATCCAGAGGCTTGTGATACTATAAGGAGCTAGTCATCGTCAACCCTTTGTTTTTTACTAGTGTTCGACGGAGTTTGTGGTGGAGAACAAGCAGTGTCGCGTCTCTTGCCAGAATGTCTCGCACAAGATGTACCAGAGATTCTGTTAGAATTCAACTGACTATCTCTTTCCCTGGAGGGCGAAAATTGTTTTAGCATTTCTACATCATTGAAGATGACTTGAGCGCCTCCACCACAAGTTGGGACCACATCCCCTTTGTACAACTTTGTTTCTAGTTCTCCGTCTGTGTCTTGCTCTTGAGCTATAAGGCAGTACTTAGATGTTTTAGAATTAGCAATGTCTTTAGCACTTGTAAGTTTGCTCAGAACTTTACTGTTGATGATGCTTGGCTTCATAACTGTTCCCATTGGGACGAGATGGTTCGGAGCATGTTCTATCCAACCTCGACCATCGGCTGATAAAGAACGACGGTGCCTTGGGTTGGCGATGGCGACTCCACGTCTAGAAGATGCTGGCGTGTCTCTAGTTTCTCTAGTCTCACGAGTTGGAGGCACTGAACTTGTGAATGGAGTAAGCAAATGAGCTGGTAAAGCTCTAGGAGTCGAACCAGGAGTAAAATCACGACTAGTTTGAGCTGCCATATCTGCTTTTACATACTCATTGTTATCACCTCTGTCGTTAATCTTTAATGCTGCTGCAATGATGCGAAGTCGGTTCTCTTTTTCTTCAATAGCGTCACGGAGGCGCTCCTTTTCGCTGTTGCTTTCTTTTGCCTTTTCATGCTCAGCCGCGATTTTGTGATTATATTTACGTTCGAGGACCTTCTTCTGCTTTTCTTTATCAAGTTTGTTCTGACTGAGTAACAATTCTTTTTCTTGCAGCTCGCGTTTTATGGCCGAAGTGTATTCGGTCATTTCATTCAGTTTTCTTTGGTGAACGAGAGCTGTGTTTTCGGTCGCAGTTAGGCGTTCTTCAAGGGCCCTGACTCTGCGTTCGGACGCCGCTAATCTCGCTTTTAATGACGAATTTTCAGAGCGGACTTCCATTGATTCTTTTTCCAAATCCAACACAGCAGATCTGAATTTTTCGTCTTTGATTTGCAAGCTTCTTTTCAAAATCTCGCGGCGACTGATACGCATTTCAAGATGAGCCATCAGCTCCTTTATAACATGAGCTGCCTGAGAACTGTTAAGTTCTAAACTTGGGAAATCAGGTCCAAGACTGTAGACTAAACCTAGGTCCATGTCTAGGTCTCTAGCTTCAGGTTGCACCATGTTTTCTCGAGCTGTGTTGAAGAGACGGTTAGCTTTACGTCTACCAGACATAAGGCCTATAGCTGCAGCAACATCATGAAGCTGTGGCTTCGTAACTTCTACTTCTGCAGCCATTTCTGCAAAGCGCATGACTTGGAGAGTCTCATCATAGTCTTCAGCTCGTGGGTTAGCACACACAATCATCCTGACCTGCCCTTCACCTTCAAAGAAGTTCTTGAACAGATGAGTGATCTTTGACTCTCTGTATGGCACCATATTGTAGGTCCCATTGATCTGATTTTCTCTCAAAGCTTCCATACAAGTTCTTAGCGTCATCAATGACTTGTTAATGTTACCTGCTTCTTTAAGTCTCATTCCAGTATTTTTTGTGCGATTTGTTCTTTCGCTGCCAGCCAAATCAACAAGGCTCAGCTGGCTGATGGAAAGAAACTTTTTATTTTGTATAACAGCCTCTCCCATTTCATCAACTGGTGCCTGCACCAGTCGAATAGTAAATACGGAGTGGCTTCTGCTTGATTCTGCGTTCAGAGTTGTGTGAGCCATCCGTTTTCTTTTCAAGCCCATATAGAATGCCTCAAAAGCTTCTTCAGCTGATTTTATCTCAATTTCCGTAACCCCATGGACATACATGTTGTGTGCTGCGTCTTCCCTGATAATTTTGACTGGCAACGTCCTACTCGGTGGGCTTTCTTCTAGCAAATCAAAGACACAGTTGTTGTAAATCTCTACGTAAGTGACAAACACTCCATACTGGTTGTCTTCATTGATGCCTTGGATTTTTGTGACATCAGCCGAAGACATAGCTAGATCTGGGTTGGAATTGTTTTTCTTACCAGATTTGAATTTGTGGAGCTCCTGCTGCCTTTCCAACATGGCTTCTGCTTCTGATTGGACGTCAAACATGTTCATTCTGTCCGGCTTGAAGATGTATTTGTGTGCTTGAAGCTCACTGATAGTTTTGAAAATGATATTCAAAGCTCGAGGCAAAACGCCACAATTTTGCGGTTCTCCCGTCATTGTAAACGTTTTACCGCTGCCTGTGACTCCGTAAGTGAAAAGTAATCCATTTTTACCTTTGATTAGGCCTTCTACGAGTGGTAAAGCGACTTTATCGAACACGTCTTGCTGTGAAGCTTCAGGCGGGAAAACCTCTTTGAAAGTGTACTTCATAGTTTTGCTGTTTTCATTTCTGTAGCTGATTGCTGTGGTCGGAGGAGTTAGTAATACTGTTGTGGAAGAAATGATCTTCATACAAGACACATCTGATTCTCGCTGCAATGGTCGCAATCGGCAAAAAACTTGTACCGGATCTCGCTCTTGAGCCAAATTTTGTCGGCTTCTGGCCGGCGTTCGCATATCGTTCAACCTCTGTTTTTTAGCCGACTTCATTTTCACTGATTTTCGTATCACATCCACAAAACACTTTGCTTATGCGGAAAGTTAAAACTCAACGTTTATTGGATATCAAATCAAAGCAACGGCCGTTGATGAATTATCAATATAGCGCGAAGAAATTATAAATCGACATACGCAGTTGTTATCCCTTTTGTGTAACGACGTTTTCTATATTGCTATTTCGCTTGACGGTTGACATCTTCGAACAATTAACATTTGTTGGATTATACATTTGGTAGCACTTATTCAGGAAGTTGACGTTTAGCGTCAAGGTTAATGTTGCTAGTATTGAATGTTTAATTACCCTGATTTAAAGGAAGCGCTTCTTAACTTTTTTTAAATCAAAATCAAAATCTCTTTAATCATTTTGGCATCACAGACGCACTTATGAACGTCAAATTATCACAATGACTGTACCATCGTATCGGAAAAAGAACTCAAAAGATACGGCAAGAAACTGAGGGGCATTAGTTTTTAGAGATTTTGTTACAATTTTTTGGGGTTTTACAATGTTATGTTTCTTATGTTGGTTACTTTGCAGAAGTTGAATATTCCAAGCATCTTTGTCTTCTATGTAATTACGAACAGTGTAGTATGCTTTTCTCATTAGAACATTCTTAACGCGTAATTTGAATTTACTTTCTGTGAGCTCCGTTATACACTTTGGAATTTTATTATAAAAACGTACGCAGTTGTCTTATTCGTTTTATTCAGTTTATACCTAGGTACAACAATTCTATCCTTATTTCTAGTGTTTATGTTACTTCAACGAAAAGCTAACGAAATTATTCATTCTGCGTACATAAAGAATACATACTTAAAAATAAATCAGAAATCTAAACATATCTATAATCTAAAAGCCCTTAAATAAAATAGGATGGTCAAATAAGTATTAGCTTTCTGTTCGCATGTCCGTAGGTTGCCACCATGCCATCAGACGTGTTACCAAATCTCTGTTATAATATTATTTATTTAACAACAAATAAAAGGCAGCTTGAAACTTTCGTCAATCTAATTTTATTGCAAATTTAATTGGGTTTATGTATGATCAGCTTTAGCATTAGCTAATTAGATAGTAGGTACCTATTGTTTATTTTGTTCTGTTGTTATAAATGCGATAATGTGTGTTTCATGTGTTTGTTACTACCTAGCTCCACTTCGAGTCTGGATATTTTATCTGAGTAGCTCCATTACAACTGAATGGAAATTGATGAAACCTATACTTAGGCACGTGTAGGTCCTGGAATAGGACATAGGATACTTTCATCCTTAAAAACGAGCAGTTCCTTAGAGAACTATAAACACATTTTACGTGGGCGGAGTCTATCATATTTTTTACTAGCCTATACTGTCCCACTTTTGGGCAAAGGCCTCCCCCAATTCCTTTCACCTGTCTCACTCCTGCGCCACCTCATACCCAAGTATTCTCATAATAGTTGTAAAATCACGTAAGTAGGTATGTTTTGTTAAATTCTTCATGTCGTTGTATGTTACCCTAAGAATGGGTATTTTTGGTTATTTCTATTTTTTGTTTAGTTGGTGTAATTGTTCTTACAATGCTACCAACCAAAGAAACCCAACGAGCTTACGTTTCTTTCCACTTTCCACTAGTTTCCACGCTTTTTTTTAAATTAACCCGTTTGGGCTCTATTTAACTATTAAATTTATCGTTCTATTTAAGTTTGGGCAGGGTACATATTATGGTCCCCCTAGAGTTTATATTCCTCTAAGTTATAGTAATTTGTCTGTGATGTTCCTTGATTACGAGTCGATCAAACAAATTACAAAACCAACAAAACCAACAAAACAGCAATATTTATTCAACTAATGCACATAATTTAAAATTGTTATAACATTAATTTAATAGCAGTTTAAATGAAATCCCCATAACGTTTTATCGAAATTGTAAAATTTGATTTTGTATTTTTTTATTATTATACATTAACAATTTTGTTTTGCGTGAACCCGAACGCAAGTTTAAAGGGCGGTCAGCTGTTTTTTTTAACTTTGTTTATTGTTTCCTTACGTACCTACCGAAAAATATACAAAATGTGTTGTTTTAGGGTGAAAAATACGATGGACGACGTGCAGATGTGTGGTCTTGCGGCGTTATCCTTTACGCCCTGCTCGTGGGCGCCCTGCCATTTGATGACGACAACCTGCGCCAGTTACTCGAAAAGGTAACAAAACTAAGTTTTCAAACCAAAAACAAGACAAGAAAATAAAAAAAAAACTAAGTTTTCTTGCAGATTCTACGGGTTACTGAACTTGTGAAACCTTTGTGAAACACTGATCCAGGTGCAAAATATAGAAAAATTAATGACTTCCATGCCAAAGCTTCTACAAGGAAAAGGGAAACTTAAGATTTCATTTGATGGGTTACTTTAGGGGAAACACTCTCTCCCCCATGTTCGAGCTCTCTATCCCCTGAACAATTCCAGGTGCAGTGAAAGTAATTGAAACTTCCATAAATTTCCCAGGTGAAGCGAGGAGTATTCCACGTCCCTCACTTCGTCCCACCTGACTGCCAGCAACTTCTACGAGGCATGATTGAAGTCAACCCTGAGAAAAGGATGACGGTTAGTAATTATTTATCATTATCAGGTGTTATTGTCTCATATTGACAAAATGATCTCCATATCTTACACACATATATTTTATCAACTATCATACATGTTCTTGAGCCCTAATTAGGATTCCCTAGATAAAAGGAAATAATATTATCACATATCTACCTTTTAGCTATCTGAACATAAATGAACAAATTATAAATAATAACGCCAAACGATCACTACATAGATCCTGGCCCCTAACTAGGATTCCCTGTATCTAGGGAACCAGGAACTGATGAGGACCGTGGTCCCACAACACCCAGACACGAGACAAATGCTTGCGCTTTTTTTTCTGTTCACAAACATTTGCCCCGTCTCGGGAATCGAACCCACAACCTCAGTAGTGTATGAGATTTGAGCCAACCTGCCCAACGACTGCACCACAGAGGCTGTCAACAAAGTTGTATGTAGGAAAAAAAACTTTTGTAAATATAGTTTTATTTACATATAATTGGCTGTTTTTTTTAGTGTAACCTTTTAAATATTAGTTCTATTTATCTAATCATAATGCTGTTGTTCTTCTCAATAAATATTTTTCATTAATTAGGTTCATCATGGTATATCGTAGCTCAGTTTGTCTGTACCATAAGGTGAACAACCTTGTCGTCATTTCACAGTCAAATAGAAGAATTACTAAAACATTGTCTTCAATTCCAGCTAGCAGAAATCACCCGTCACCCATGGGTGACTGCTGGCGGTCGAGGCGAGCTCGAACAAGAGTTGCCAATGATGGAGGTTGTTCAGACTCGGGTGCTACCATCAGCTGATGCTATAGACCCTGACGTTTTGCAGGTAGGCCTGGTGATATTTTTTATTATTAATCTGATATTGATTTAGTTTTGCAGATAAAGGTTTTTTTACAATATTTCTAATAACAAAATTATTATGAAAAATCTAAACCTAGAGTGCCACCGGCAGAGAGGCAGGGCCCAAACTACCGGTGGCAGTTTGGCCCTGCTGGCTGCTGGCTGCTTAGGGCTGCAGAGTGAGGAACTTCCTGACAATATGTCAAGGAGTACTGCCATAATTACTGTGTTACATCATTATTATTATCTATGTGTTTATTTGCTTTTCTCCCTTCCTTCCTTCTTTGAGGTTGATTTCATGGGCCAAAGACATGCCAGCCCCATCATACCCTTAACCACAGAATAAATAATAGTACAACCAGGCCTAGCGCACTCCGCACTGTAGGTACGAAGCTACAAGTACATAGCCGGACACCGACGGCGGGTCGCGCGTCGTTACACGTGCCGCGTCAGAAGAGATAAGAGCGGCGCGATAGAAAGAGAGGCGCTCTGTAGGTTAATATGACTGGTAGGTATGCAGCGCTACGCGAGCTGAATTGAATTTTACTGCGTCTACATTATCGTCGTGTACATTACTTCATTTCTCGACACGATTGTGTGGTGTGCGGATTTTTGCCAAACATATAAAGGTCTATGCGTTAGACACGACACAGATACGCCTGTTTTGTCGATGGCATACCACGTACATTACTTCATTTGTCGACACAATAGGGGATCGGACAGTAATCGAGAAAAAATCTTATATGTAGTTAGAACGAATGTTCGACGAACCAGAAAGATCATTCAATCAATATTTTTGTGAAATAATAATGATTTATATTTTTAAATCCATAAATAAAATCTAATAATTCTGACATTTTTAATCTGTTCTTCATCTCAAACGAAACAATAATCTCAGCGCATGACGTCATTTGTAGGCAAATGCCGTGAGTCAAGCTTGTGTTTATTTTACGTTTTTGCTTTTCATAAAATGTTTTTTTGCTAATTTTTTCGTTCCATTACTACAATATAGTCCCCAAACTTCACAAAACGTTATGGAATCTCTTTGCAAGTTTTATTTCGAAGACTTTGTCGTTTTCTACCTACATATGACATCACAAGATTTGAGGTGACCTTTTGCGCGGCAATATTTGAAACATAATATTTAAACATAGTTTTAGGTACTTTTAGAGCGTTATTTAATTAAAATAGTATTTTTCATGGCTATATATATTCATTGTAGTTAATTTAAAACACTTTCTGAAAAGTTGTCTGCTCCCCTATTGTGTGTTGTCGCTTTTGTGGTCATTTGTTAAATATTTGTCTAAAATCAAATCAAAATCTCTTTATTCAGTTATGTCATCACAGACGCTCTTATGAACGTCAATTATTACGACTCTACCACCGTATCGGAAAAATAACCACTACTCAGAAGATACGGCAAGAAAATGAGGGGCATTGTTTTAGAGATTTTGTTAAAATTTTTTAGGTTTTCTACAATGTAATAAAATTGGAATGCGATATGTCGAGGACATTTTGTGTCTATGTTGATATCAATGTATATGTGGCATTCTTATCTACGAAGGCTGTATGCTCTGCCAATCAAATGTTGTACTAGCTGATTTATATAAAGACGAAAATGGAAATAGAAAACCAGCAAACATCTTTTATTATTTATTTATTCATCAAGTAATGTTTATAAATGATGGATAATGGTTAGGAATGTCTTAAAATCTAGGCTTAAGTCTGTCTAGATATATGGTTCTCGATGACCTAAAATTGGCATTAATTTATTAATCTTTTTTCAGGCAATATGCAGTCTGGGATGTTTCAAACAGAGAGACAAACTGATACAAGAACTGCTGAGTGCACAGTAAGTATATCAAAACATGAGTTCTTAAGGCCTCATCATCGCTTAACACCAGCAGGCTTAGCATGGACTGGAGACAATTTTCCCCGGGGAGAGGATAAAAATCTTTTCCCCTTTGTCAATTTTGTCTACCCTCCGAGCACGGCCTAGCCTGTGGATGTTATATCCACGGTGGAGAAAGCCCTTCTCTCCGTCACTGTTGCCATACTAAGAAAATTTAATAAAAATAACATTATGTTCAATCAATTCTGAATTGTCATTCATTCAATTGGCTTTTTATCTATGGTTCTAAAATAATGTTATTATGCGTCCAATTTAAAATGACGTTAGATGATGTGAGTTTCCTTACATGAAATTGTCATTTTACTTTAGTAGTGCTGTAACCTCAAAAAATGAAATATTTCCTTTATACCTTGCGTATTTTTAATAAACTAGTATATTACTTACATTGGAAAGTGTTTAAAATAAATAAATAATATAATATTAATAAGATTTAAAATAATAATGAAGAAGGAAAATGATATTGTTCAGACGGATCGAACCTGTGTCTTCGGATAACCGTCCCGATTATTAAAAATTATTAAGATTATTTAAAATCTTGTGATTTTCGCCTAGAATGCGCTAATGCATTGAATATCAAAAATAATAATAACAATTTAGTAAATATGTTATTAAATTAAACTATTTGTTGTTCCGAAAAAGTTCGGAGTTCGTTGTCCAGCATCTCAAAAGGGTTGCTGCCATCTCTAACAAATCTCCAGTGCAGTTTTCGCTCCATGATTTGCATTGCTCGCGTTAAAACGTAGTTATAAAATGCTCGAGACATATTTTTTGATTGAAATACAAATTAAACCCACCTCAAAGGATCGAGGATAACCTCTCCCTATCTTATGTCAAACGGGGACTATTTTATCCACGTGATATGACTCCATGCTCTGAGGCGGAAACATATTTCCACCACTAATGTCAAAAGGGGATAAATTTATCTTTTCCCCTGTTTACGTGCTATATAAGGTGGAGAAGATAATTTTATCTCTCAAAGGTAGATAAAAACAGGGGACAAAACATTTTCTCTCCGGTCCTAGCTAAGCCTGCTGAGGCGGAAACATATTTCCACCACTAATGTCAAAATGGGATAAATTTATCTTTTCCCCTGTTTACGTGCTATATAAGGTGGAGAAGATAATTTTATCTCTCAAAGGTAGATAAAAACAGGGGACAAAACTTTTTCTCTTCGGTCCATGCTAAGCCTGCAGGTGAGATTGAGGCCACACATGGATCTATAGATGTTATATGCTATAAAAAGATAATAAATAACGCCCGACAATCACATACATTTATATTAGCCTCTAAATAGGATTCCCTGTATCAGGTGAGCCCAGTATAAGACAAGGCCCGTGTTCCAAAAGTAGAAACGTGAAGGGCTCATAAAATTTATCTTGTATATTCGCTCTCAGATATCAACTTTACTAGATTATCAGATATGAACCGACGCAACTTTATTGTAAACAGAAGGTTTATGGGTCACCAAGATACAGGCTCTGCATAGTTTGGGACCCGCTGGAAATGTTTCGATGTACCTTACCTACTGTTTTTGGATCACTTTATACGTCGCCTTCCTTCCGTGGTGTTTCAATACCAATAGGTAATCACCTAGAGCTTTTGGATGTTGATCTCACGTCCAATCTAAACTTCGGTTCGTACATCGAATCCAAAGCCAAAGTTGCTGCTAAAAAACTTGGCATTTTGTCCAAGGTCAAGCGGTACTTAACTCCTGGACAGCTTCTGAACCTTTACCAAGCACAAGTCCGTTCCTGCATGGAGTACTGCTGCCACCTTTGGGACGGATCAGCCAAGTACCAGCTTGAGGCTTTGGATTCGATCGAAAGACGTGCAAAAAGGCTCATCAATAATGACACGTTAGTGGAAACTAGACTGCAAAGCCTGGCACATCGACGTGAAGTCGCAAGCCTATCGGTATTCTACAGAATACGCCACGGAGAATGTGCTCAAGAACTGCACAATCTGATCCCCCCATCACCATTCTACAATCGGACAATTAGACGATCGGCACAACGGCACCCCTACACGGTAGAAGTTCCGCCTGTTCGTACTAAACGTTTTGGGTCATCCTTTTTAGTGCGAACGTAAAGGGAGTGGAATGCCTCGCCGTCGTCAGTGTTTCTACAAGTTTGTTGTGTCTGTGTAAATACAATTTGGGTGTGTTCAAATCTAGAGTGAACAAGTATCTACTGGGTAAGCGTGCTACATCTTCGACCGCATCATCACTTCCCCTCAGGTGAGATTGTGGTCAAACGCAGACCGTCTGTTGTAAAAAAAATATATGTACGATGTATTCTTGAATGGTGTACTTATAAATCTGGAAATAAGTGATTCATATCTTATCTAACTTCTAACGTATTGTTGTCCGATTCCAGCCATAACACCGAGAAAGTGATATACTTCCTCCTACTGGAGAGGAAGCGACGGCGTCCCGCGCGGGACGACGAGCCGCGCCCCCCCGCGCCGCCCGCGCCCTCTGACCCTCCCAGGAAACGTCTCGACACCTGCCGGGTATGTATACAATACAATAGACAGGTCGGTGTCCCGAACGGGACGACGAGCCGCGCCCCCCCGCGCCGCCCGCGCCCTCCGACCCTCCCAGGAAACGTCTCGACACCTGCCGGGTATGTATACAATACAATACAAGAGAAAGGTCGGTGTCCCGAACGGGACGACGAGCCGCGCCCCCCCGCGCCGCCCGCGCCCTCCGACCCTCCCAGGAAACGTCTCGACACCTGCCGGGTATGTATACAATACAATAGACAGGTCGGTGTCCCGAACGGGACGACGAGCCGCGCCCCCCCGCGCCGCCCGCGCTCTCCGACCCTCCCTGGAAACGTCTCGACACCTGCCGGGTATGTATACAATACAATACAAGAGACAGGTTGGTGTCCCGAACGGGACGACGAGCCGCGCCCCCCCGCGCCGCCCGCGCCCTCCGACCCTCCCAGGAAACGTCTCGACACCTGCCGGGTATGTATACAATACAATACAAGAGACAGGTCGGTGTCCCGAACGGGACGATGAACCGCGACCGATAACCGAAAATTCATGTAAATTTAGGAGGTTGTTCAGTTTATAAGTCTATATTAAATTTATAATTACATTTTTAATGTATTTAATAATTTAATTTATTACATTTTTAATTTATTGTTCTGTGCCATTTAATTTGGAAATGTATGGGACTTGTGTACCCTGAATTCAAAATTATTTTATTTATTTATAATATATTTGTTTTTTTATCTGTAACGGCGCCCTGATTAGTCTGCTACCTAGTTAAGTTAGGGAGTCCTGAATAACTTGTGTAGTAATGAGTGTGGAGTTATAGAAGTCGTACAACATATTTTGATGGAATGTGTGCGGAACGAAAACTATAGATTTCGTTTTGGCCGCTTTGCCAGTTATTCAGCCGCCAAGCAGTAGTGCGCAAGCATTACTGTGTTCCGGTTTGAAGGGCATTGTGGCCAGCGAAATTACTGGGCATTATGAGACTCAACAGCTAATTGTCTCAGGTGACGAGCGCAGTGCAGCGCCGCGCAGGATTTTGCAAAACAAAGTTCTGGGTGGTGCTGTTATTGTTATGGGCTGGCGTATTGCTTACCATCAGGCAAACGACCAGCTCGTCTCGTCACTCAGTTACATAAAAAAAAAGAAAAGATACAACATAATTTTTGATGTCGGATTCTGCAATTCGATCTTACCTTGCCCATTGTCAGATCTAGCGCAACATTTGTATAAATTAGTATATATTATCTAGGACTGAAAAATAAATTAATTTGTTACCAATTTCCTTACCGGACGATAAGGTCGCACAGCGACAAAGTCCAAAAAAAAAAAACTTGTGGTGAAGGCTTTTAGCTTAACTGTAACCTGGCCGTTTTTTCATTAGATACCTTCTGGTGGCAGGTTTCTCGTATGCGAGAGGCCGTCTGGGTGGGTACCACCGCTTTGGCAGTTATTCTGCCGCCAAGCAGTAGTGCGCAAGCATTAGGTTTGAAAAGTATTGTAACCAGCGAAATAACTGGGCATTATGAGACTTAAGAGCATATGTCTCAGGGTGACGAGCGCAGTGCTGTGCCGCGCAGAATTTTGCATGACAAAGTTCTGGGTGGTGCTACAACTGTTAAGGACATGCGTATTGCTTACGATCAGGCGAACGACCTGCTAGTGTCGTCAGTCAGTTCATCATCATCATCATCAGCCCATCACGTTCCCACTGCTGGGACACGAGCCTTCTCTCATAGAGAGAGAATGGGCCATAATCCACCACGCTGGCCCAGTGCGGGTTGGTGGATGTCACATGTCCTTGACTTTTTGTGAAAAATCTTGGACATGCCGGTTTCCTCGCGATGTTTTCTTTCACCATTTTTAGAGCGAGTGTTAAATCCGCACATAACTTAAGAAAGTCAGTGATGCGGGGTCAGCGGGATTCGAACTCGGGTGCGTCGGATCGAAAGTCGCACGAGCTCCCACTGAGCCACACTCGCTCTTCAGTCAGTTACAAAATACAAATTATTAATTAATGACAAATTGTAATAACTGACGTATTTGTTAATTCCAGGTGAATGGTCAGTCGGCGCATTTTGGGCAAATCAGCGAAGGTTCCCCTATCACTCCGAGGCGGTCGCAGTTCAGGTACGATATGTTAACATGTTGTGGTTTGGCCCTTATTTAATAAAAGAGAAAGTGTGTGGAGATGGATGTATGTATGGATGTTTGTTACTCAATAGAATGGCATGTGAACGACTTGCTTCTCTCGTCATTCAGTTACAAAAATACTAAAAATTGCTGTCGTTTACATACAATTACATTTATTTTATTTTATATATTATATTTCACTCGTGGTAGGTCTCTCGTATGCGGGAGGCCGTCTGGGTAGGTACCACAGTTTTGCCAGTTATTCTGCCGCCAAGCAGTAGTGCGCAAGCATTACTGTGTTCTGGTTTGAAGGGCATTGTAGCCGGCGAAATTACTGGGCAAATGAGACTTAATTTCTGATGTCTCGGGGTGATGAGCGCAATCCAGTGCTACGCAGTGCTTTTTATGCTATTAAAAGTTCTAGGTGGCACTGCAATTGTTATGGGCAGGCGTGGCGCTTACCATCAGGCGAACGACCTGCTCGTCTCATCACTCAGTTTAATAAAAAAAAACCTCACATCTTCTGACTGTATGATAGACTATAGTGTGGTATCGTGTAAGCGTGTAGTAGTGTGTATAATGTGCACGTGATGAGGGCAGGTTTGCCCGCAGCAGGTCCGCGTCGGGGCGCCGCCACGACGGTCGCAGCAGCCCCCAGCTCTCCGCCAGCCCGCCCGGTGAGTACCCTACACTACAGTCTACACTCTGACACTTAGGCCGACTCACTAGGCCGATACGACACCGACACGACACCTATTTTTTGTCGATATGATCGGTAAGACATCAAAAATAATTCATTTTCTAATTAAAAAAAACCCGACTTCAATTGTGATGTATCTTCGAAGTCCAAGGTCGAATATTGATGAAATTTATTTGGAACCACATTGTAGTGTTGAACACAACGAAGAAAAAAGATTTCAAATCAGATTATAAATGACGGAGTTCTGTAGTAACTAATATAAAATAAAAATAAAAAAAATATTTGAAAATAGAAAAAATATTTATTACCAAACTGTACACATTTAACTTATAGTTTTATTTGATCTTCAGGAAGCTGGGCTTGTAGTGTATGTTGTGACATTAATTGGTGCACAGAACTTACACTAAGAATAAACTTGTGTCGTAGGTATCTGCTAGCTCTTCCATTGCACATTTTTACACAGCCGGGGAATAAAATACAAAATACAATCGAATTGAGAACGTTCTGTTTTTTAAGCCGGTTAAAAATAGGTGTCGTTTTCGTGTCGTATAGCTATCTTGTTGGTAAAATGAAAGCAGCCTTACTATAACCTCGTACTCTACACTACCCACTTAAACTGGACTCCACTATATTATTGCACTTTATTGTTACATTGTCTTATTCTAGATACATTCTTATACTGCTCATACACTATCACTACATAGTATAAAACAAAGTCGCTTTCTCTGTCCCTATATCCCTATTTCTCCCTATATCCCTATATCCCTATGTATGCTTAAATCTTTAAAACTACGCAACGGATTTTGATACGGTTTTTTTAATAGATAGAGTGATTGAAGAGGAAGGTTTATATGTATAATAACCGTGCGAAGCTAGTACTTGTATAATGCTCTTTTACTATTCTTGAATCAGTTACTCTCTTACTACATACTCATTTTTACATTTTCCTACATTTTTCTACTTTAATACTCTTCATCATGAGCCTATACGAGTCCACTGCTGGACATAGACCTCTCCCAATGCACGCCACTGAGCCCGATCCTCGGCTCTTCTCATGTAGTTACTGCCAGCCACTTTACGCAGGTCGTCGCTCCATCTGGCCGGAGGACGTCCTACACTACGTTTGCCTAAACGTAGTACTCTTATGGTTTATAATTTCATACTTTCTTGAAAAGGCGTTAACAGTATCCGCAGAAAAACGCAATAAGCCATACTTTTTAGTGATAAAAAAATTGATACTAAAAAAACAGATTTCAGATAGTAAAAAAACGTTTTCTGTTTTAATTGAATGATTTATCTATCTATCTTCTTGAAATTTAATTCAAAACCAAAACGTCAGAGAAAATTTAATGATTCGGGACAAGAAGGACGTATAAATTTATATTAGTTGTCTGTCTGAAAAAACTTGTTTACGTACTGCGTTGGCTTTCAACAAATTAATCATTATTTTTGACTATTATTGAGTTCTACTATGTAATGCAAAATAATTAATTTTTAGAAAAAAACAAAAACCGACTTCAATGTATCTTCGAAGTCCAAGGTCACATATCGATGAAATTTATATGGGACCACTTCGTAGCTATACTGAACCCGACGCAAAAAGAATTTTTCAAATCGGTTCATAAATGACGGAGTCCTGAGGTAACAAACATAAAAAAAAAATACAATCGAACAGAGAACCTCCTCCTTTTTTGAAGTCGGTTAATAACTGCTTTAGAAATAAGTAATGATTTGATTGAAATTAAAATATTATTTGTAGTTTGTCCGGCTGCTACCTTTTTTACCGTTTATAGGAATGGTCATGGTTATATTTAATTTTGTTTATAAATGATGATATTTGTGTAACAGCGGGTCACACGCCGCATCGGGTGGCGTCTCTAGGAGGCACGCCCGCCACGCCCGGATCGCCTCTAGGTATGTCCAACATTCATAAATCCATAAACCATTTTTACATAGATTATATTTATGTAGGTATTTTGTGAATCCATGCAGAAAAAAACTATGTATTGTAAATATAGATTTACAAGATTGTTTTTATCCTAGATTAATATTTAAGATGACTTTTGAACAAAATTCATTAATAACGAATTTAAGTATACTACAATTTAAACACAAAACCAAAAAACCTATAAAAAGTAAAAAACGGCTGAACTGATTTTGATAAAACGTCTAAAAACTACCACTAGAAAACCTGCTTTCAAATATAAAAAAAAAACACATCCAAATCGCTGAACTTAAACTGGTGAACGCCCTTTTTTACCGACTACGGTGCCACAGACAGACACACATCGTGGTCCACCTCATTACACCCCTCCTTTTTGCGTCGGGGCTTAAAAATACTCCCGTCTTATCTTAAAAAAGAAATTTGTGCAAGTTAAGCCTCTCGAATAGTGTAGAAACTCCACCTGAGCCAAGTTATACTCATTGCAGCATCGCCATCTGTTCGGGAGCATCATCATCAAAGAGCGAATTCCACCGGACCTACGATCAGTTTGAATATAAGTAAGTTAGAACGAGCTTACACCTAACCTTATACCTTTAACCAGGCCTAGCGCACTCCGCACTGTAGGTACGAAGCTACAAGTACATAGCCGGACACCGACGGCGGGTCGCGCGTCGTTACACGTGCCGCGTCAGATGAGATAAGAGCGGCGCGATAGAAAGAGAGGCGCTCTGTAGGTTAATATGACTGGTAGGTATGCAGCGCTACGCGAGCTGAATTGAATTTTATTGCGTCATAGCAAGAGTCGCTATTTGTTTAAATTTCTTTGCGGAGTGATGCTTCTGTCCCTTAGTATTCTGTACTTTAACCAAAAGAGGCACTGACTACCTTACTTCTTGTAATGTGTTTAATGCAAATTAATTCATTTATTTATGTTGGTACCCGCATGACTCAATATCGACGACCATCTCTCGAATAAGGGGTATGCTGAAAATCAGACTTGCGTGAGCTGTTGGGCTTACGCAACTCAGTGCTGAGCTTACCCCTATTGCTGCTGTTTTTGTGCTTTTGTGCTGATAAATATATTGAATGGAATAGAATAGAATTCTTTATTGGCCATATAACTTAGTCCGTTATACAAGGCAAGTCATAATAATTATAATAAAAATAAAGTTATAACTTAAATTTCATTTCATATTATTAGTAATTAATAGATATAATTATTAGTAATTTATAACTTAAATGTTCATAAAATATGTCACCCAGAATTATGTATTTATTTTATATTAATATTAAATTAGTTCCACCTGACTACTGTCAGTATAAATTAGTATATTTTGGCACATTTTTTCATCCTCATATAAAAATGAGGATTCTGTCAGACGCATCAACATAAACTCATTCAGCGAGTAAAAAGTATTGTGTTTTAATCAAAACTCTGTGTTAGCAATAAATCATTTATTTCTTTCTTCCTCTACTTGAGATGCGATCGGTTCGCGTGCGAGCTAGATTATACCTTATATCTGTATTGTGAGAGCAGCTATTTGTCGGGGTTCCTTGATAGAGTGATTCTTCTGTACTATCATTTCTGTGCTTGAACATAAAATTCCCAAAAATTTTGTGAACCGTGTTGGATTTTTTTTATTGATTGCGGCTTGCGTTTGACCGCTATCTCACCTGTTGTTAAGTGACGATGCGGTCGAAGATTTGGCACGCTCGCCTAGAAGAAACCTGTTCACTCTTGTCTTAAAGACACCCAGATTATAGCTATCCGGAAACAGATGCCGGCAGAGAGTTCCACTCCTTGGCCGTTCGCATTATGAAGGTCGAAGCAAAGCGCTTCGTGCGAGCAGGAGGGATGTTAACCATAAATTGATGACGGCTCGCTGTACGTCTGGTCGTCCGGTGATGGAATGGGGATGGCGGAACATTAAATATGTTTGCAATAAAGGGTTTATCTATCTATCTACCTCCAGGCGGGGAACCGGGTGAAGCGGTGATCATTATAAACGAGTCGCCGATGGTCGGCGCGCCCACAGTCCGGCCCCACAGCCCCTCGCAGTCCCACAGAGGTAACACATTTCTACGCTACGTTAATTATGCCAAAATTGTGCTATGTACATTACGATTTCTAAGTCAATTATTTATAGTTTGTATGTTCGTCGGGAAGTAAAAATAGATTAGATCGGTTGCCAGAGTTCAACAGACATGGCGCTGTGTTCAACACCTTAATAATTTATACAAAATTATATAAAAATCCAGTTTCGAATTCTAAGTGTATTTTAAAAGTTTATAACTGTTATTAGATTGGTCTATCGGGGCAATTGATAGAGATAAGTGGAAGGAGGGTAGGGAGGCCTCCGTACCCTCCTTCCACTTATGCCCTGCAGTGGGAGAAAACAGGCTCCTAATAAAAAATAATAACTGTTGTTATATTTACGTCTGGAAATTAGTAAAAACTAACAAATTAGTTATTTTAAAATATCATTTTAAAGTATTAGGGATGTTAATCATTAAATTAAATTTTTATTTATTATTTTTAATTCTTAATTTAATTTTTCAATTAAAATTTTTAATAAGTAATTCTTGTTTTACGTCTTTTCAAGCGAGTGTGGCGCAGTGGGAGCTCGTGCGACTTTAGATCCGACGCACGAGTTTGAATCCCGCTGGCCCCGCACCACTGACTTTCTTAAGCTATGTGCGGATTTAACACTCGCTCTAAAACGGTGAAGGAAAACATCGTGAGGAAACCGGCATGTCCAAGAATTTTTCACAAAAAGTCAAGGACATGTGACGTTCACCAGTGTCCCAGCACTGGGAACGTGATGGGCTGATGATGATGATGATGATTTTACATCTTTTAATTTCCATGGGTAATTTAGTATATTATAAGTTTTATTTTTGTAAAGAATTTTAAGGAATAAATGGGTTTTAATAATAATAATAAATAGGGATGTAAATTTCACAGACATGTATTCGTCCCAAAAGTTTAGAAAATATTTGATATAATGAATTTCAAAGTGGTTTGGAGCGAATCATCCCGCAGCGACGAACGTATCTCGCTACATCGCATACATAGCCCCAATGAATCAATCAATCAAATCATTTATTGCGAGAATATAGTACATAAAGGTGATAAAATTCTAAAAAAATAAGTCCTTACATTCTACCATGACAACGGTGTGCAATAACCTGTCTTACTAATTATTTCAATTACATTAAATGTCATATGCAAACAAATTATTATTATTAAATTAATGTCAAAAAGCTTTAAATGTCATACAAATTAATAAATAAAAAAAAAAAAAAAACCCCGCGGCGGGTCCATTCAAAATTTTGTTAAAATAAAGTTCTACAGTTAGGAAGACTCAATGTATAAGAGTTAATGCATACTATAATTGTATTTATTTTTATTTTACAATTTATACATGTGACATCTTATTATTTACTTTTTAATTAATGTGTAGATATTATAATTAAATTAAAAAAATAATAATTTTAATATAATTATATTAAAATTATAATTAATAATCTAAATATTGACATTGGCCTTATGAAATAAAATTATGATTATGATTATGTGGTATATGTAGGTAGATGTAAGTTAGTTATTAATATTTATATATAAGGTAGTTGTAGAAGTTTGGTGGCTTAGCAATTACACGGTTTGTGCTCCCGGAAAATAATCGTTTATTTATTCCCATATTCCCGATACTGTCTGGAATATTACAAATTATGATTATGATTAATGAATTTATAAATTGTTAAGTGAAACATCATAAAAATTGTAAATCCGTAATTGGCTTTAAGCATTATGTTACAACACGTCTCATTGTAAAATAGATTAAGAGCTGTGGATTTTGTAACAATAAATAAATAAAAAAAAAATGAAATAAATCTTAAGGATTATTTGTTATTTTCTAGTGCGCGAGCGGTCATCCCTCCCTGGACCGCCCAGTTCGACTCAGCCGTCGGCGCAACCCTCGCTTTTCCCTAACCTGGGGACCATTACAGGTATGTCTATATATATATTAATTAATACTTTTCATCATCTATAAAAGTATGAAAGTTTTCGTGAGTTTGATTCATTATAAATATTGGATGAAGCGAAGCCTGAAGAGCATCGGACATGCTCGAAACCTAGGTCGACTAATTCGACAAACTACGTGAGTCCTAGCCGTTTTAATAAAAGTGTTCACGACCTAGCGGTTTTATGGCATTTAACAAACATTTTTGTTATTTTATCAATCGACTCAGATGAACATTCAGGAAATGATCTGTAAAAAGGGTTTTCGTAGTCAACTAATATCAAAGAAAAAAACTAACTAACTAACTAAGAAATGATAAAGAACTAAATTATCGATGTGAGCCAAATAGTATTAGATATGGTTGAAAATTGACCTGGGCCTGAACCCGTCAATAGAATATGGGATCGGACAGTAATCGAGGAAAAATCTTAAATGTAGTTAGAACGAATGTTCGTCGAACCAGAAAAATCATCCAATCAATGTTTTTGTGAAATAATAATGATTTATGTTTTTCAATCAATAAATAAAATCTAATCATTCTGACATTTTTAATCTGTTCTTCATCTCAAACGAAACAACAATCACAGCGCGTGACGTCATTTGAAGGCAAATGCCGTGAGTCAAGTTTGAGTTTATTTTACTTTTTTGCTTTTCATAAAATGTATTTTTGCTGTTTTCGTTCCATTACTACAATATAGTTCCCAAACTTCACAAAACGTATTTAAATCTCTTTGCAAGTTTTATTTCGAAGAGTTTGTCGTTTTCTACCTTCATATGATGTCACCTGTTTTGAGATGACCTTTTGCGCGGCAATATTTGAAACATTTAAACATAGTTTTAGGTACTTTAAGAGCGTTATTTAATGAAAATACAATTTTCCATAGCTATATATATTCATTATAGTTAATTTAAAACACTTTCTGAAAAGTTGTCGTATCCCCTATTCCAGACAAGCACAAAATATAATATATCTTCAAATCTCGAGTGAACAGGTATCACCGCATCGTCGCTTACCAATAGGTGACATAGTGGTCAAATAAGCAAGCCTATTAATATATATAAATCCTAAGCGTAATAATATATTAATAAACCTATTTAAAATATATTCATCATCATCATCATCAGCCCATCACGTTCCCACTGCTGGGACACGGGTCTTCCCTCATAGAGAGAGAATGGGCCATAATCCACCACGCTGGCCCAGTGCGGGTTGGTGGATGTCACATGTCCTTGAATTTTTTGTGAAAAATTCTTGGACATGCCGATTTCCTCACGATGTTTTCCTTCACCGTTTTCGGAGCGAGTGTTAAAGTCCGCACATAACTTAAGAAAGTCAGTGGTGCGGGGCCAGCGGGATTCGAACTCGGGTGCGTCGGATCGAAAGTCGCACGAGGTCCCACTGAGCCACACTCGCTCTTAAAATATATTCAATATTATTATATTCAGCGGCATTACACTACATATTTTCATTGCGTTTCAGTTTTGAGATGAATTTCCGCAACGTCACGCCTGATTCCATTGCTACCCTTAGGGTTTTTTAAATTTTTGTTCACTGAAATTAGCTTTGTGCTTTAATTTGTGATACTAAATAAACATTATGAATATACATTATACACCAAAACAAACTATCTAAACTAAATCTAATATACCACTACCAGTGGGCAACGTTCCCAAAATGCTGGCAGCATTGCCACGTTGAATGGCAATGCTTATCCTTTGGCCAAAATATAGGCCAGCACTTTGGTCACGCGTTGCTTCGACAAGAAGTTTTGCAGTATCTTTGATAACTCTATCTGTGATACTTGTGTAATACCTAGTCGTGGGTATCGGCTAGTACAATACGCGCCACAAAACTTGACTGAGACTTGACAAACCACGTGGTTTGACTTGCGCAGTAGACGATTTATAGGTCTCTTTAGCGGTATGAGGTCTGAGGCGGGAAGGGATCGGGGATCAACAGGGCAGCGGAAAGAGCGCGGGAGGTGCCGGTACGGCACTGCGCATGCGTGTCAGTCCTCCTCACCCCGTGGACGCACCGCTTGACTCCGCGGTACAATCGAGTGCAACTTGTGCTTATAAATTTCTACTTTGTTATAGTTGTGTTGTATACGAGAGTAACTTTGTGAAATCTTAATTATGCCTCGAGGTAAAACATTAAGAAGACAAAGTAGGAAGATGGTTTACGAAGTTAACACTTACATCGTATATTGACAGTGACAGTGACTAGGACAATCTGCCTTTTTTATCTTAAATTTTATTATTTAGTAATAAATCTATAACAGGTTTAAAAAAAATAATATAGTATTGCTACACACCTACCTAATTATGAATGTTGTCAAAAATCCCTGAATAGATATACAAATTATGGATAACTATTTCGTACACGACTGTACCTGCGCAGGCTCCCCACTACTGACGCTTGTCAAGTCTCATCTTTCGTGGCGCGTATTGTACCTGTATGATAGCTTATCTCCGTCCCTAGGCGTGCCGGCGGGCGGCGCGGGCGGCGCGGGCGGCTGCGGCGGCGCGGCGGCTCCGTGGCGCGTCCGGCTCGCCACTATCAAGAACTCCTTCCTCGGCTCGCCGCGCTTCCATCGGAGGAAAATGCAGGGTATGTTACACAAATGTACGCGACATATAGCGAAATTTTCGAAACCTAAGTAGCGTGTATGGTTTGTTAAATTTTGAATTACATTTTTGTATATATTGTAAAATTAACAGGTCCATAGAATATGTAAGGTATATATTCTATGGGCCTCTCTTACTTTTACTTTGTTGTACTTGTTGATGAAATAATAAATTTTTAATAAAACAAAAACCGACTTCAATGTATCTTCGAAGTCCAAGGTCGAATATCTATATGGGACCACTCGTAGCTATACTGAACCCAACACAAAAAAAATATTCCAAATCGGTTCATAAATGATGGAGTTCTGAGGTAACAAACATAAAAAAAACAATCGAACAGAGAACCTTCTCCTTTTTGAAGTCGATTAAAAATAAATAAATAAAACAGGCGTTTATTCGTGTCGTGTCGGGTCGCTGTCGCTGATGGTATACGACGCCTGTTTTTTAGGATGTCTGATGTCATACCGCGTACATTTTTTTCCTTGTTGGCACGTTTTCCTCTACACGCAAATGTTAACGCCACTTTTTCATTGGGTCGACACGACAACAACACGACACTGTTACAATCCATTTATTCATGATTCAGACAATGTCCATATTTGTTAGTAAAAATACAAGTTCAAAAAATGTTAGTAAATAATTAATTAGCTACATTATAATTACAAAATCTATACTTATAATAAAACTGTAACGAAGCGGTTACTGTACATAGAAGATATTTTTGAAAATCAATTTTTTTAGGAGTATATGGTAGCAACAGAACCCAAAAATACAATTTTTAAAATTTTTGTCTGTCTGTCTGTCTGTCTGTCTGTCCGGGATAAACTCAGAAACTAGGGCACGAATTTGAATGCAGTTTTTTGAAATATATTTTGTGGAGTCCGGCGCTACACATAGGCTTTGTTTCATCAAAATCGGTCCAGTAATATTGAAGTTATGACGGAATTTAGGAAAAAATATAAGTGTCCACTATAAGTTGAACCACGGAACATACCGGACCCTTTGTGCACATGGCTCAGCTTATACTGGTTTTTTACTTACCTTCAGAGTTTGTAGAACTAAGGTATTGGTTCAAATGATGGTATTCTAAAAAATGTTTTGTGGAGTCCTAGGCTACACTGGAGCTTTTTTTTTGATCAGTTTGCAAAACGGTTTTTTGCTGATGCGATTATGTCGCCTTGGAAAGTAGTAGAGGAATTTTACCTAGCGGTTCCCAATTTTTTTTAGCTATGGAACACTAAATTATGTACCTAATTTTGGCGGAACCCCAACTCATATTTGTAACCGACTTTAAAAAAGGAGGAGGTTCTGTTTTTTTTCTATGTTTGTTACGCGATTACTCCGCCAATTAAAATTTGATTTTGATGATTCTTTTTTTGTTTGGTAGGTCATACTTCAGAGGTGGTCCCATATAAATTTTATCGAAATTGATTCAGCACTTTTGCGCGGGTCAGTATATCGATAAAAATGCTGGCCAGCGTCGGCAATTCTCGGAACCCTAGGGTTCCGTGGAACAACTATTAGTAACTGCTGGTATAGACGAACAAAAAGCATAGCAACACCGTACCGGGCCCGGAACGGCCGCGGCGGCTAGCGTGGCACCGCGGCGCACCGTCACCGTCAGTTTTGGGTACGAATCGTAAAGGGTCCATGGCATTTCCCCCCGATGGCAATCCCACCCGTGTTATTTCCACCCGGCCTCCGTGGTCCCGTAATATGTTTTTTAAACTGAACGATGACATTTGATACGTATACTCGGTCAAAGAAACTATAACACATTTTTCACCAATTTTTAAACATCCCTAAAAGAACTTGCTGAAATGTATATATCTAAATATAAAAATAATCCACTCCCTCAGACACAGACACACACACACACATCACACCTCGAAAACCAAAAACCTATGAAGCTGTTTGGTATGTAAGTTCTATAAGGGGATCATTACGAGAGCGGACAAAAGGAATGAGAGTTTATGTTTTTAAAGATAAGGCTATCAACTTTGGTAATTAGGATTGGGAGCGGAACGGGATGATAACGGGATAAGATGGGCATGGAAATGGGATAAGCGCAAGAGTTACAGGATAGGAGCGTAATGGTAACGATATAGGAGCGGGACTGGAGCAGGAGCGGAGCGGTACGGTAACGGGATAGTAGGGAGCGGTAACGGTATAGGAGAAGGACAGGATCAGTCCAGAACGCGGCGGTTACGGAATACAACCAGGACGATAACAGGATACGAGTGGGAAGGTAACAGAATAGAAGTGGTACGGTAATGAGAAAGGAGCAGGATGGGAGCTGGAACGGGAATATTTTGGGACAGAAAATGGTCGGAAGTATGATTAATTACTACTACACTACGCGTACGAAGTCGCGGGCAACAGCTAGTAAAATCAATAAAATAATCAATAATGTCAATAAAATAATCAATTACAAAACAAAACCATCATAAAAATTCTAATAAAACTGTTACGACGCCTGTTTTTTTATGTCTAACCGATGTCGTACAGCGTTCATTTTTTCCTTTGCTGACAAGATTTGGTGTGCGGCTTAATAAAAATAAAAATAATCATATGCCGGCGCATATGATTATTTTTATTTTTATTAATTACATCGACCGAGTCCAACTTCGAAGATAAATCAGAATTGAAATAGTTAATGTATACTTGTCTTTTTCCTATTTATTTAAAAATCTTAAAAACAACAAAACCTCTTGACTTCTTTCAGCATCTTCAGAAGAAGTCCACCTGACTCCGGAATCCTCACCCGAGTTGACCAAACGCTCCTGGTTCGGTTCACTTCTCCTCTCGGCTGACAAAGAAGAGACCTTCACAGCTCTGGTTAAAGGGAAGCCGCTGGCGACGGTCAAGGCCGATCTGATACATGCATTTTTGAGTGTAAGTATGATCTATTCATCATCATCATCATCATCAGCCTGTAGTCGTCCACTGCTGGACATAGGCCTTTTCTAATGAACGCCACTGATAATCCACAATTAAAATTATATCGTACTAAATAGGGGATCGGACAACTTTTCAGAAAGTGTTTTAAATTAACTACAATGAATATATATAGCCATGAAAAATGCTATTTTAATTAAATAACGCTCTTAAAGTACCTAAAACTATATTTAAATATTATGTTTCAAATATTGCCGCGCAAAAGGTCACCTCAAAACTTGTGATGTCATATGTAGGTAGAAAACGACAAACTCTTCGAAATAAAACTTGCAAAGAGATTCTAATACGTTTTGTGAAGTTTGAGGACGATATTGTAGTAATGGAACGAAAAAATTGGGAAAAATACATTTTATGAAAAGCAAAAACGTAAAATAAACACAAGCTTGACTCACGGCATTTGCTTACAAATGACGTCATGCGCTGTAATTGTTGTTTCGTTTGAGATGAAGAACATATTAAAAATGTCAGAATTATTAGATTTTATTTATTGATTTAAAAATATAAATCATTATTATTTCACAAAAATATTGATTGAAAGATCTTTCTGGTTCGACGAACATTCGTTCTAACTACATTTTAGATTATTTCTCGATTACTGTCCGATCCCCTATTACAAAAAAGTTTCTAAGACATCTATACTTTATCTCCATCCAAAGCTTGTCTGGAAGATCGCTTTAAGCGCTAAAGGCCGCCCATTGTTTAATTTTTACTATTCTTTGTTTTTTCTTTTCATTTCTTTGATTTTATTTATGTAATGGCTTTAATTTAATGTTTGCAATAAAGCGTTCATCTAACTATCTATCTAAATTTCAAATTTAAAATAATATTACCCACAAATCAATATTCAGAAAATTGCAAAAACCACCGCTTACTTCCGTTAGATAAACGGCGCGAAGCTGCAGACTAGACTATCCTACACAACATCATGGACTGCAGAGTTAACACTCCTGCCTTACTATCTTGAATCAATCAATAAATAAATAAATAAATATTGATTTATATTGGGGTGTCTTGACGGAGACGTGCGAGCTAGATTGTGCCTTAACGCTGAGTGAGAGAATAGATATTTATATTGATTTATATTGGGGTGTCTTGACGGAGACGTGCGAGCTAGATTGTGCCTTAACGCTGAGTGAGAGAATAGATATTTATATTGATTTATATTGGGGTGTCTTGACGGAGACGTGCGAGCTAGATTGTGCCTTAACGCTGAGTGAGAGAATAGATATTTATATTGATTTATATTGGGGTGTCTTGACGGAGACGTGCGAGCTAGATTGTGCCTTAACGCTGAGTGAGAGAATAGATATTTATATTGATTTATATTGGGGTGTCTTGACGGCGACGTGCGAGCTAGATTGTGCCTTAACGCTGAGTGAGAGAATAGATATTTATATTGATTTATATTGGGGTGTCTTGACGGAGACGTGCGAGCTAGATTGTGCCTTAACGCTGAGTGAGAGAATAGATATTTATATTGATTTATATTGGGGTGTCTTGACGGAGACGTGCGAGCTAGATTGTGCCTTAACGCTGAGTGAGAGAATAGATATTTATATTGATTTATATTGGGGTGTCTTGACGGAGACGTGCGAGCTAGATTGTGCCTTAACGCTGAGTGAGAGAATAGATATTTATATTGATTTATATTGGGGTGTCTTGACGGAGACGTGCGAGCTAGATTGTGCCTTAACGCTGAGTGAGAGAATAGATATTTATATTGATTTATATTGGGGTGTCTTGACGGAGACGTGCGAGCTAGATTGTGCCTTAACGCTGAGTGAGAGAATAGATATTTATATTAATTTATATTGGGGTGTCTTGACGGAGACGTGCGAGCTAGATTGTGCCTTATCACTGGGTGTGGGAATAGATATTTATATTGATTTATATTGGGGTGTCTTGACGGGGTGAACCTTCTGCACGTAATAAAACTATCTATTCTGTAATATAACAATACATTTTGAATTTGAAATGTCATGCCCTTGTATCGTTTCCAGATAGCGGAGCTCTCCCACAGCGTGCTGAGTCCGATGTCGTTCCGAGTGGAGTACAAACGCGGGACCAACGCGCCCGCCATGTTCCAGAGGCACGTCCGGTTTCAGGTACGTGCCCACCGCCCACTGCCCACTGCCCACTGCTGGTTCTCAGGTATTTTTTAGGTCAAAGAGCAAGCAAACGCCTGATGAGAAGCAATGACTGTAGCAGGGGAAATGGAACGACATATGTGAGTGGCGAGACGAGCATGTCCTTCACCTGATGGTAAACAACACGCCTGCCCAGAACAGTTGCAGCGCCACCCAAAACATTGTTATACAAAATCTTCCATGGCACTGCGCTCGTTACCGTGAGACAATAACTCCTGTCTCATAATGCCCAGTAATTTCGCTGGATACAATGTCCTTCAAACTGTAACATAGTAATGCTTACGAACTACTGCGTGGTGGCAGAATAACAAGGGAAGGGGTGGTATCTACCCAGACGGCTTCTCTCATACGAGAATACCACCTAGACCGAAACCTACCACCGCTTAGTGAGAAACCTACCACTTTGTGAGAAACCTACCACTTAGTGAAAAACCTACCACCTAGTGAGAAACCTACTGCCTTATTATTATTTACTAACCGGCTACACTCACGAGAATAAGTCGAGACACTCCTCGAGACACTCCTCGAGACACTCCTGGAGTCGAGCACTTCCTTACCGAAGGGACGAAACATATCATTAGGTTTGACAAAGCATCCGTACTTGCGAGAGAGAAGTGTTTCGTGCCGCGGAAAGTACGTAAAGCCATTGAAATAAATCGTCATCCTAATTTCAATCGGGACTCCGGTTGGACACTACCACCTGCTTGGACACCAGTTCTTAATGTTGCCTCGACCAGTAAACCTTTCGTTCGCGAGTTCGATACAGTGTGCGATTACCCTACTCGGTGATGCAAGTGGCAGTGACAAAGACAGCGCGTCTGCTCTAACACCCGAGTGACGTTCGCCGCCGGCGCCGCCTCTCGCGGCGGGCGACACGAGCACTGGCCCGCAGTTCGCGCCAAGCGCTCGCCGCGACCGCACGTCTTCGTGAGGATGAGCGTCTGTACCGCTTGAACACCGGTCGAGTGTCTCGACTTATTCTCGTGAGTGTAGCCGGTTAGTAAATACATAATATGAATAATACTCACGTTAGTTTTAATAATAATATAACTTACCGCCTCGTGAGAATCTTACCACTTAGTGAAAAACCTACCGCCTAGTGAGAAAACTACCGCCTAGTAAGAAAACTACCGCCTAGTGAGGCGGTTGACAGAAAACTACCGCCTAGTGAGAAACCTACCACCTAGTGAGAATGCTAGCACCACCTAGTATATTTTAAGAACTCTATCTATTGTTCTGTTTCAGGTTGACATATCTACAATAACGAAAGCGCCGGGCGAGAACGGAAAGGAGTATTTATACGCTATTACGTTTACGCTACTATCAGGTGTGTCAATAGCAGATGATAGCTGTAAGTCCCCCAAATAAAATAAATCGTTCTTTCTGATATTCAAACCGTACTTCGGGGGGCACTTTAGTAAGTAAAGTAACACACTTCAAGTGAATGAGGCCAATAAATTAAAGTTGAATCGTTTGATTTCCAATTTTTGAAAACAAACATTTGAAAACAATTATTTCATTAATTACGGTTATTTCCGCTTCAATAACAGTTCTTTCTACTTCAGTAATAGTTATTTCAGCTTGATATCAGTTATTTCAGGTCAGTAACAGTTATTTCCACTTTAATAATAGTTATTTCAACTTAGTATCAGTTTTTTCAAGCTCAATAACAGTTATTTCCCCGCCAACAGTTATTTCTGCTCCAAAAACAGTTATTTTAGCTCAATAGCAGTTATTTTCTCTTTAATACAATTATTCCACTTCCATAATAGATTCTCTATAAATACAGTTATTTCTAATCCAATAACAATAATTTGCTACAATAAGAGTAATTTCCGCTACAATAAACAATTATTTCCGATTCATTAGCAGCTATTGTTCCGTTCCAGGTAACATCCGTCGCTTCCGTCGCGTGTGCGAGGTGGTACAGGCCGCAGTGTGTCGCGCGCCCGGCGCCGGCCGCGCGCCTGCCATCCACCCGCCCTCCCCGCGCGCACAGCGCCGAACTATACACCCGCACGGTGAGTCAATTTTGCGCTCGCTTCGCTCACGCTATCTGTTTACGGTAACGCACAACGCACCAGTAATGCCCCGAGTGTTGCAGATGTACATAGACGACGGTAACCGCTTACCATCAGGCGGGCCGTCTGCTTGTTTGCCTATTAGTCAGACGTACGGCGAGCCGTCATCAATTTATGGTTAACATCCCTCCTGCTCGCACCAAGCGCTTTGCTTCGACCTTCATAATGCGAACGGCCAAGGAGTGGAACTCTCTGCCGGCATCTGTGTGGCATCTGTGTTTCCGGATAGCTATAATCTGGGTGTCTGTGAGACAAGAGTGAACACGTTTCTTCTAGGCGAGCGTGCTACATCTTCGACCGCATCGTCACGTAACAACAGGTCAGATAACGGTCAAACGCAAGCCAATAAATAATAAAAAAGAAATAAAAAAAAAATCGCTCCTTATTAAAGACCTTAATACTTTTTTTTCTATTTGCTGAGCTATTCAATCTTGTAAATAGGCACTTAAAGCTTTTCAACCTCCGCCTACTTCGTACTATTTAGCGTTGAATTTTGATGCTACATATAGAGTACAGTTTTTTCGCTCGCTTCGCTCGGGCAACATTTTACCTCGCCCCATTTTCCAAAACCGTCATAGATAACTAATAAAGCTTTATGTATTACCCACAGCGGCGGGAGAAATCCCGGACAGTCCAGAAACACCGCACCAGCAAAGCGACCACGACAGTGACTCCTCAGTCTTCGATACTGTCAAAAGTCCGACCAGCCACACTTCTATAGACCAACTTGATCAGGTTAATGTCATATCTATACTTATTTTATTTATTTATTTAATTCTTTATAGGCCATTTAATTATTAATATTAATTTTACCTGGAAAGTTTTTCGAGAGTTGAAAATTGGCAATTTTATAGATTTTGATGTGCTCTTTCCGAATTTCAACTTTGCCACCTCGTATTTTTGCCGCTCGCGCCGCCATATTGGAAAAATGGCGCCTTTTTGACAATACATCCTTTCCGACTTACTTTACGATAAAATACAAAATGAAATTAGAGACCTACAATTCATGTTTCTGCCTTTTTTCATAAAGTCAATAGTTTTGGCGTACGAGCGCCGCAAAGTGTACTCCAACACGCGCGTTGGAGTATACTTTGCGCCATTTTTCCAATATGGCGGCGCGAGCGGCAAAAATACGAGGTGGCAAAGTTGAAATTCGGAATGAGCACATCAAAATCTATAAAATTACCAATTTTCAAAACTCCCGGAAAACTTTCCAGGTAACCACTAATTTACGAATCAAATGACTGTACTATTTATTTAACTTGCAATGTTTGGGTCAAATCTTGCAAGTTGAATCAGAACCACATCCTCTTATCGTATCGAGTTGAAACTTTGCATACTTGTCAAAGTCCGATGACAATGCAATATTATGGTGACAGCCAGCTGATCTGATGATGGAGACGGAAGGTGGGCAATGAAACTCCTTGACGGATAACGGATATGTTAAAAGCATGTCTTGAAAAATATTTTTTTTAACATTACAACCTCTGTGGTACTACACCACAGAGTTATTTGGTTGGGCAGGTTAGCTCAAATCTCATACACCACTGAGGTTGCGGGTTCGATTCCCGCGACGGGACAAATGTTTGTGCATAGAAAATAAAAAGCGCAAGCATTTGTTTCATGTCTGGGTGTTGTGGGACCATGGTCCTCATAGTTCCTGGTTCCCTACATACAGGAAATCCTAGTTAGGGTCAGGATCTATGTATGTGATCGTTGGGCGTTATTTCTAAAAAAAAAAAACCAGTATTTTTTAACAAAATTCTTTTTCTTATTTACAGAACGGCACACACCCGCTAGGCTCCAGTTCTTCTGTCACGAGTGGGTCCAGCGGATATAAAGTAAATATTTATTAATAACTTTACTTTTATTGTTTTATTTTATAAGTTTTATTTGCATTAAAAACACTAGTAGCGCTGCGATTTCAAGCTAGTTTTATATATTCCTTCATTTCGTTTTGGTACACCTCCGCTCAGTGGCGTAGCTAAGTAACCAAAGGCCCCGGGGCAAAAAATAAACTAGGGCCCCAACTAAAACTATTTAAAATCGTTTGTTTCGTATTCGTCGCGTTTCGACTCTGGTGAATGTGGGAGAAATTTTCACTAGTTCCATTTATAGTTTGTAAGTCAGAGTCCGAGGGGCCCCCGGGGCTTGGGGGCCCCCCGGCACTGCCCCGTCTTTCCCTCCGATAGCTACGCCACTGCTTCCGCTTGACATTTGCCGACAAATATGAAACCGATGACATTTTTTTTATGATAGGATTCCCTGCCTCTAGTACTAAAAACTAGTTCTTACCTCAAAAACTACTTACCATACTATGTGTATCATATCACCATACTGCGGACCCGGACTCAGCAGATGTGACCCAAAAAGCAGCACTCAAATGGGACTGGGCTGGACATGTCTGCCGCATGTCGGATGAACTCTGGGCCAAAACCACCCAGTGTTACTATGTGTTACTGATAAAAAGTGCTTTTTAAGCTATTGCATAGCTTCTATCGCGGGCCTTGAGCGTGGAGACCGAATCCAGAAATTCCGTAACGAAAATAACCTAACACCCCCCACTCCGAATGCTATGCAATAGCTTTACCGCGGCAGTCTCCCAGTGCCACACGTCTTTATTTTTTATTTTTATGATACTGAGTGATGAGACGAACAAGTAGTTCGCCTGATGGTAAGCGCCACGCCTGCCTATAATAATTGCAGTGCCACCCAGAACTTTTAATAGCAAAAAAAGCAATGCGTAGCACTGCATTGCGCTCATCGCCCCGAGACATAAGATATTAAGTCTCATATGGCCAGTAATTTCGCTGGCTACAATGCCCTTCTAACCGGAACACAATAATGCTTGCGCACTACTGCTTGGTGTCAGAATAACTGGCAAAGCTGTGGTACCTACCCAGACGGCCTCCCGCATACGAGATACCTACCACGAGTATATATATATATATAGGGATGTAGCGGTGCAATTCCGAATTCATACACAAAAGCTGTCGCACAGCTAGCCGAGTGTTTCCCCGAGGCGTGTGTAGTGGTAACTGGTAGCGTGTCGAGTTGTAATGTTACAAGCACAGTCGTCCGATTGCAGCAGGGCGGGCGGCGGCGCGCGGCCGAGCCCGCCTCCGCGTCGCTCGACCACGAGATCATGAGCTGCGGCCGGGACATACCAGGTAAACTAACAAGCGAATTTTAAACAAAAAGTTATAACCCCCGATACAAAAAACCTTTAAAAAGTAAAAAACGGCTGAACTGATTTTAATAAAACAAACCTGCTTTCAAATAAAAGAAACCGCATCCAAATCGGTTCACCCGTTGAGTTATGATGCCACACATAGTGGTCCAACTTATAACAATCCCTTTTATCCTATATAAATTAAAAACTGGCTGAACCGATTTTTAACCGACCTTTATGGTCACGAGGAAGTAAAAGGAGTTTTTTTTATGTTTGTTACCTCAGAACTCCGTCATTTATTCACCGATTTGGAAAATTTTGCGTTGGGTTCAGTATAGCTACATTGTGGTCACATATATAAATTTCATCGAGATTCGACCTTGGACTTGGACGAAGATACATCAGAATTGAAGTCGGTTTTTTTGGTAAAACATGTCTAAGAAGAAAACCTGCTTTCAAATAAAAAAAACCGCATTCGAACCGAAAGTTTCAGCCGGATAGCTAATCGGGAAGTGCTCGAAATTTGAGTTGCAGGAACGACAGACATTCCACTCGGAACGACAGACAGACAAACAAGAAAACGACTTTTTAAATCTTGACTAAATAACGAGACGAGCTGGTCGTTTGCCTGATAGTAAGCAATACGCCAGCCCATAACAATAACAGCACCACCCAGAACTTCGCTTCGCAAAATCCTGCGCGGCGCTGCACTGCCTCGTCACCCTGAGACAATTAGCATTTGACTCTCATAGTGCCCAGTAATTTCTATGGCTACAATGCCCTTCAAACCGGAACACAGTAATGCTTGAGCACTACTGCTTGGCGGCTGAATAACTGGCAAAGCGGTGGTACCCACCCAGACGGCCTCTCGCATACGAGAAACCTACCTATTATATTATTAAAAACGTGCTAAATTTTTGGGTTGTTGCGACAAATAATCACGCCAAAGTATTTTTCCACACGCTCCGTCGCTTTTTCACTTAGCATGCTACATTACGGCATTTGTATCGGCTTGATATATGCTCACGTTTATTTTACTCATTTCTAATTGACAATAAAATTGTAGAACTATGATTGATAATTATATTAAAAATATTATGTTTTTTTTGCACGGAATTCGTGAAGTCATAAGTCCTATAAAGGCTCAATTTATATTAAACTAGCTGACCCGGGAATCTTCGTACCGCCGTTTTTAAATATTTGCTAATATTTTTTCATAACTCCTGACAATAACTTGGTTCGTTAGTTTTTGCGTGAAAGAGTAACAAACATACATCCATACATTCTTACAAACTTTCGCGTTTGTAATATTAGTATAATAGTAATTCGAAAAGTAATTTTCGTTCTACCCTCTTTCCAGGCACCCACACAAAACGGTCTTCATCAGAATGTCGCGACGCAACGTCGTCGCCGCGACGCGGGCTCGAGTCGCGCGACATCTCCATCAAGGACGAGCTGCGACGCAACAACTCGCTGCGCGACAACCGACGCGACATGTTGTCGCGCGACCGGGACGCAACCCCCGCCACCTCCATCGCGTGAGCACTGCGACAACGTTGTTTAACTAGAAAACTTGTAAAGTGTTGTATAGGGGGTAATAACCCATGTTACGATGAAATATCTTTTAAACGTTTTGGGGTTGAATTCTCCCGTTGGGGTGAAATTGACCCAATTGAGCTGGCATTGGCTCAGATTGAGGTGAAATTGACCCGAAGTGGGGTGACATTGTTTAGGTGGTAAAAATGTTCAGAATTGGGGTCATGATAGCCTAAATAAGATTAAATATCTTCAATTGGGGTGTTTGTAGACTAATTAAGGTGAAAACATGATCAATTGGGGTGCCGGTATAGTAAAATGTTACAAAGGGTGAAAATAACCCACAGCGAGTCACCTAAAAGGGTGATAACGTCCCAAGGGCTGAATTTCTAAATTAGGGTTCAAAATAGCCTAAAAACTGATCGGACTAGCAAATACTAATGATATAATGGATTTTAACCCTGACGCTGTATAAATTGCTCTGATTTGTGTAAAGAAAGGCCTGATTTCGAGATAATGCACATATTTGGGTAAAAATGGAAATAGTTGGGTTAAAATGCGAATATTTGGGTAAAATGGAAATAGTTGGGTTAAAATGCGAATATTTGGGTAAAATGGAAATAGTTGGGTTAAAATGCGAATATTTGGGTAAAATGGAAATAGTTGGGTAAAAAGCGAATATTTGGGTGAAAAATTGAGCCGGATTCACACCATTAACACCTGTCGTATCTGATGTCTCGGGGTGTTTTTAAACAGTTTGGCACATTTAAATAAGTTTTTTTTATGGAACTGAGTGATGAGACGAGCAAGTCGTTCGCCTGATGGTAAGTGCCGCGCCTGCCCATAACAATTGCAGTGCTGAACTTTTAATACCATAAAAAGCACTGCGTAGCGCCGCATTGCGTTCATCACCCCGAGACATCACATATTAAGTCAGTAGGTGGTGATTTTTGGAAGTATCAAATTTTACAAATCAATCAATTAAAATAATTCAGTTCCACTGAACAACTCGTGAACGAAAAAAAAACAATAATGAAAATAAAATATGCCCAAACAAAAATTTGTTCTATATACAAGAAAATGACATATTGAATATCTAAAAAAACCACGTTTTTATCCGCTTTTTGTGGTTAGGTCGGCATTGCATGCCAAGAAATGGATTTAGAATGCATTGTCATCGAGTTGTAAGCTACCCTGAAAGTTTCAGCCGGATAGCTAATCGGGAAGTGCTCGAAATTTGAGTTGCAAGATTCCACCCGGAACGACAGACAGACAGACGAACACACAAGAAAGTGACTTAATAAAAACGTGGTAAAAATAAAATATTTTACCCAAAATTATTTGAAAGGCAGTTCTCGAAATACTAGGATATAGAATAGAGCACCCAAAAATGTTACTCAAATTGACTTTGTTTCACATATTTAAATTAAATCTAATTGACACTTAAAAATTGGCTTTAACTGCAAGTAATAAAGTCCAATTCGGCATTTGCAAATTTAAAACCACTAAATTTTGACATTTAGTAATCCAATGACTTACCCCTATTTCACTACCTCTGATTAATTAAATGACGCTTAAGTTATGGTTAACCAACATGTCTTACTTAAGGTTTCAAATAATTAGGGAGAAAACTGATATTGCTCGAGCAGGGATCGCACTTACGTCTTCGGAATACCGTCCCGACGCCTTAACCACTGGGCCACCGAGCCAGCTGCTCGGGCAACCAAATTTCTTCTATCCTTCTTATATCGTCTTACGGGGACGATTCTACGTCATCTGCCGTCAATGTTTACATTATGTCTTACTTAGGATCTCTGGTGGTTAGAGCACTCGCCGGCTAGAGGCTACGGCTTCTAACCCCGTCTGGACTCATATTTTACTCATCCAAAAATATAATCGTTTAATATGAAAACAAACATAAGTTAAATAGCGATTGTTTTGCATTGTATTTTTTACTTTATCCGTCATTTAGCAAATTATCAGATATTGTGAAACTGGGGGCATAGAGAAATTCCTAAAATAAGTATATATATATACATTATAGAGCTGTATTTAGTAAGCTTAATGTACGTGTTAAAAAAATAATTAAAAAAATAACGGAAACCGGCCATGTTGTATTTAAAAAGTAAAAAAAATACCCATTTATGTACTGAATTACGCTAAATATAGTATAAGCTGGGAAACGCTGTATTTTTGCAAATATATATATATTATTATGTATATTTAAATATATCCTTCCTACTGCCATTTGAAATCGCATAGTTATAGAAAAATAGTACGCACTTGATATTTTAATTGATTTGTTACTATTACCACAGAATACTAAGGGACAGAAGCATCACTCCGCAAAAAAATCTAAACAAATAGCGACTCTTGCTATGACGCAATAAAATTCAATTCAGCTCGCGTAGCGCTGCATACCTACCAGTCATATTAACCTACAGAGCGCGTCTCTTTCTATCGCGCCGCTCTTATCTCTTCTGACGCGGCACGTGTAACGACGCGCGACCCGCCGTCGGTGTCCGGCTATGTACTTGTAGCTTCGTACCTACAGTGCGGAGTGCGCTAGGTCTGGTTGTACCCACGTACGCGTTCTATAGTATTCTAAAGTAGTGTAGCACAGTAGTACTAAACTACTTTAGAGTACCATAGTAGTGTTACAGTGGTAACGGTATTTTTTATATTATAATAAAAAACCGGCCAAGTGCGAGTCGAACTCGCGCACGAAGGGTTCCGTATCATTATCTATAAAAACGGCAAAAAAATCACGTTTCTTGTATGGAAGCCTCATTAAATATTTATTTTATTCTGTTTTTTAGTATTTGTTTTAGCGGCAACAGAAATACATCTGTGAAAATTTCAACTGTCTTAACTATCACGGTTCATGAGATACAGCCTGGTGACAGACGGACAGACAGACGGACGGACAGCGGAGTCTTAGTAATAGGGTCCCGTTTTACCCTTTGAGTACGGAACCCTAAAAATTATGTCTAGAACGGAATTCGTCTTTTTAGTCTGAATTTATATTAAACTATAGCAAATTCAAAGAATTTCTTCCCTTCTTAATCCCTTTGGGTACGGATCCCTAAAAAGTGTTAGTAACAAATCAATAAAGATTTTATGTAGTATTTTTAAATATCTCCAAAAACACTGCGTTTATTTGTGTACCATGACGCATGGCCATTTTGTATGTATGGCCCGAGACCCTACGACAGCTTTAAAAAGATAATCTATTGGTAAAAAATTGTATTTAACATCAGCCCATCACGTCCCCACTGCTGGGACACGGGCCTTCTCTCATAGAGAGAGTATGGGCCATAATCTGCCACGCTGAACCAGTGCGGGTTGGTGGATGTCACACGTCCTTGAATTTTTGTGATTAATTCTTGGACATGCCGGTTTCCTCACGATGTTTTCCTTCACCGTTACTACAGCGAGTGTTAAATCCGCACATAACTTATGAAAGTGCGGGTGCCGGGCCAGCGGGATTCGAACTCGGGTGCGTCGGATCGAAAGTCGCACGTGCTCCCACTGAGCCACACTCGCTCTATTAAATCAAAATCTCTTTATTCAGTTTTGGCATCACAGACGCACTTATGAACGTCAATTATTACAATGACTCTACCACCGTATTGGAAAAAGAACCACTACTCAGAAGATACGGCAAGAAACTGAGGGGCATTTTTTAAAGGTTTTCCAATCATTTGGTTTTCTACAATGTTATCGTTTCTTATGTTCCAATTGGCTACTTTGCAGAAGTGGAATGTTCGAAGCATCTTTGTCTTCTATATAATTACTAACTGTATAGTATGCTTTTCCCAAAGAAATAGTCGAATTTTGACCCTCCTTTTAACTGACTACTAAGTCAGTTAAAAGAACCCAATTCGGACGCGATTTACGTAAAATATGAAAGCAATATTCAACGTTTTTTCTTGTCTGCGATGGTGAAAAAAAGCATCAAAATCAGTCAAGTGATTTAGAAGACTAAGCGAGCACACGGACAGAAGCGAATTAGCTAATTTGTTGAAAACCTATTATTTATGGTGGGGGTAGGTATCCACTGTAAAAGCGCTTCCATTCAATAAGGAAGATCTTCCGACCTAGCCAGGTGTTGTTGTCCCGGGGACAGTCAGACAGACCCTACTTGGAACTTTTATAGGTCTTATCTGTCGTGCGAACTTCGTTTGCGCGATGCAGTATTTATATAGAAATCCGCGACTTTGTATGGGCGTTTACGCTACTTTGTGTCAGCGCCATCTGTTGTTGATATTTGGCGTTTGAGGTCGCATACAAATACAACATTTTACCAATAGATTTTAAATTAGTTATTAATAGAACTGTAGAACCCATGATATTAAAAAACATTCAGGCGCTAACCACATACTTAAGCTTCTTTTAGCATCCGCGATTGGCGATTGCGATCTAACAAAATCGCGCGATCGCGTGTTTTAGCGATCGCTGAACAATACCGCGCGATCGCGCGATTTGATCGCGGTATCAAAATTGCTGCGATTGGTGTTTGATAGTGTGCAGTGAAGTGGACTGCAGCTTCCGAAAAGCGAATCGTCGATCGCCATTGCGAAAACTAGCAGGTGTGGTTACGGCCTTATACACGGTGGAGTTTAATATGATATTTTTAATGTATGTACTCATTCCATGCTTCAAAATAAATCTGTAGCTTTAAAGTATTAAAATCAAAATAAATTACCAATAAATAATTGACAATTAGCTTATAACGGAATGCCTGGGGCTGCCTAGAGTGCCACGTATTCCGTTGATATAAGATCGAACCTACGGTTGGTCCTACGGGAAGCGGGGACTCATGTAAATGACACTCTTAATGTCAACATACATGGTTGTTTATTATCTATAATTATACAATATTGTATGACGTGCTTAACTAATTATTAATATTATCAATGCGCGGCGCGGGCACGACTACGCACATTGTTTTATGAAGCCCAAAAATCAGACATCCCTTTATTATTGAAATATTGGACTTTCATCATTTTAAATGCCAGAGTAAAACTCCCTTCTACGACATATAGTTTTTGAAGAAATCATTTTTGAAAATCGCTTATAATTTTAGCGGGAAAACTGAAAAAAAAATTTACTAAAAATCTAAATGTATTATTTAAGATTCTTATATAACAATCATAGGGCATTGAAAATGTGCACAATTGGACATTATTTCAGGCTTTAAAAATGAGTAGAATGGACGAATTAGGAATTTCGTCACACTTCCCCCTTCTCGTCTGAAGTAACCTGTAAAACCTGAAGTGACCTGTAAAAGTCGCAGGTTAAGTACTGCTTGTGGTATCGCAAATACTTGCGGCTGTGTCCTGTCCATCAGTCAGGCTTTGCTTTATTATCTTGTATATGCCGGAGAACTAAAATGTTATTAATTACTTTGTAAATAATCGGCTCGAAAAGTAACGGGTACCTTTTAACTCATACATACAAAACATTGTGCTAGTTTCATTAACTAACAATAATTACTTTAATAAAATAATCAAAAGAAGTTTATCATTATTTTACAGTTTACCTTGCCGTAAATATGCTCGGAACTTAATGCATGTAAATACCTACTGAGTAAACATCTTGTACAACTGCGGTTTTTCTATGACCGCTAACTTGACGGGTTTCGGTATTCTTGTACTATTGCTAAGATAAATATTCGTTGAACCTGCACTGGAGTAATGAAACACTTCACTCAACATACTATTTTAATAACAATCATTAAATTAACTTTGAAAAATCAATCAACAAATGTCATGATCATCATGCTTTTTTGTAACTTGGCAGGCGGGTCACGCCTTTTTTGTGGCCCGCATCCTCTTCTCCCTGCCGTTTTGGTGGGTCGTTGGGTAGACCTGCTTGCGGCGTCTGTCGTACCTCGTCCGGCGAGTAAAAGTCCAAACTTAGGTCCCCCTCTGCGAAGAGGGACAAGCAGTCAGAGTCCGGGCGTTCCATGCTTTCCAGTACCTGGGATACCCAGGCGTTCTCCGCCAGGGGTAGGGTGTTCCGTTCCTCTTCGCTTTCCGTGGTTAGATCTATAGTTCCACCTCGTGCGACAAACCGGTGACACGCACCTGTTTGTTTTTTAATATTAGTATGTTGGATGCAATGTTGGTCCCCTCATATACCACTCCTGGCCTCATAATATCTTGATCTTGTTCTTGAGTACTTTCAGCCGTGTTTTCTTTTCTTTCCACGTGACGTGTCTGAGTCCCATTAATTTGTGACGCACTTGTGTCGTACCTTTCGTTTTTATCATATTTTTATTTTCTATTTGAGGGTATGCCGAACCTTTACTTGCTTTTTTTCCCCGTTCTTTTTGGTTTCGCACGGTATGTGCTTTGTGCCTGATACAAGAGTGACGGATTTCGTGGGCATGTTTGTTATAGCGGCGGATTTATTATTGCATGAACTTTATCAAATCTTTTATGTGTGCGGTCCGTGTTTTACGTGAATTATCCTGGTCCTGTAACACATATCACGGGTGATTCTTGTTCTATTATTTTATACGGTCCCGGGTACTTTGGTGCGAGTTTCGCACAGAAACTTTTATTCGCGTCTGATAGCGGGAAGTCTCTTTTTAGTACTAGGTCATTTATATTCGGCTTCCATTCTCTTTTGTTTATCGTAATGGTGTTTTTGATGTAGTGATGCCTTGTTTTGGTATATTTTAACCGAATCGTATAGTTCCTCTATTTTTGTCATCTCGTTTATGGAAGGTAGGAAACCTGTTTCGGTCGCCGGGAAGCCTTAGTTCTCGTCCGAATAATGACTCTTGCCTTGATGTGTTCATCGAAAGTTGAGTTCTGATGGTTTCCACCTCGTGCGACAAACCGGTGACACGCACCCGTTTGTTTTTTAATATTGTTATGTTCGGTGCAATATTGGTCCCCTCATATACCACTCCTGGCCTCATAATGTCCCATTTCTTGTGATTGTTCGATATGTAGGCTGCGATCATTGTTATATATTTCTGTAACTTGTTCTTGATTTGTTTACTTGTAAACTGTTTCGCGTTATTGGTTACTAAAGTTAATTCCTCTCCATCCAAAGGTTGCCTGGAAGAGATCGCTTTTAGCAATAAGGCCGCCCATTGTAACACTTTCTTTAAAGTTTTTGGGTAGCCGTAACGCATTACGATGCACTCTTTTAGTGCTTTTCAGATAGTGATAGTGTTTTCAGATAGTGTTTGTGGAACACTATTATCCAGTTGTAACCATTTGATGACCGAGATAAAGGTCCAATTAAGTCTGTTGAGACTATTTGCCATGGTTCCTCGGCGTTTCGTATATGCATCAAGCCCGGTCTCTTTTCCTGAGATGGTTAGTGTCTGGCATGTGATGCATTTCCTCACGTATAGTGATATCTATGGGCTACTCTCGTCAGAGTTTTTGAAGTTCCGAGGTGTCCGGCGTTTGGTTCATCTTTCTCTTAGGATTATTTCTCTTACTTGTTTCGGTACGCACAGTTTCCATTCCGATTTTGGCTGTAATTTAACGCCGTATGCTGAATTCCAGATTCTTCTATATAACTTGTTTGGAGGCGTCCATAAATTACGTGAGGTGTTTTTTTTTAATTTTCTGTCCCTCATTCCCCCCTGGTGAGATGTCGTGAGATTTTATTCAACCCCCTCCCCCATCCCCCAATCTCACGTGAGATTTTTCAAAATGTGGGTTAATTTCTTACGTAAACGCGTTGTTTTGTTATTGTAAAAAGAAAAAAAAATGCTTTGTGCTTTTATTTACGACTAGTTAACTCTCAGCAATATTGATTACTAGCAATATTGCTGAGAGTTTAATTATAATGTAATAAACGATTACGCTTAAGATTAAATCTTAAGTATGTACAATCTGGATTAAATGGACCAAAATAGTTTTTTTTTTGTTTCAATCAGAATAAATATTGCGTGATATTTGCCGAGACCCCCCCCCCCTCTCTCCAACGTAGGATTAGATGAGATTTGACACGACCCCCACCCCCCCTTAAACACCTCACGTAATTTATGGACGCCCCCTTTTCTTTTATCTGGTAGTCTTCATGTTTCTCTGGATTTTTATGAATTCTTTTCTGAATCTCCTTCCGAGTTGGTCATACATACGGGGTTTCGGGGTAGCTTATCGGCTATATTAATTTGTGAGCCTTTGTGGGTGACACAACGCGGGAGCGCTCGGTTTGCTATCCAGATTCAATGTACGACCAGGGAGAACCATGAGGCCGCGCGAGAAAACTTTAAGCTTCGGAGCTGGCCTGCGAGTGTGTCGGCTACTGGTTAAATGTTCACAAATTATTTAAATAATCACCAGACAATAACACCACGAGCCGAATGTTGAACCGGAAATCGGTTGCGTCACCGTGACACAAAATGGCCGAAAGGCGGAGGTGCGTGACGTCATAACAAAAAAGTGGCCAATAAACGAAGTAACTTTTGCTACATTAATGTCAGTCTCTTTTGCACATTGGTAAAAAGTATATATTTTACCAATGTGAAAAAGAGAGACAGTATTTAGGTACTTCAGTGTCGAATTGCATCACATTTGTAAAATACACAAAATTTATAGACGCATGTTATGTCTCCATTACTTCTTCTGATCTCTTTGGGCGCTTACGAGCCTCGCCGCGTCGCCTCCGCGTAACCTGTTTAGTAAAATAGACATTTCAGCTCATTGTCAATTATTATTTGGTAATTTATTTTTATTTTATAACCCCGACGTAAAAAGTAGGGGTGTTTTATAACACCCCTACTTTGGTAGGGGTATTTTGGTTTGGTAGAGATGTTATAAAACACCCCTACCAAACTTATGTTTGCCTACTATGTGTGTCTTCTGTCTGTGGCACTGTAGCTCATAAACGGGTGAGCCGATTTGGATGCGGTTTTTTATATTGGCAGCCGGTTTTCTAAAGGTGGTTCGTAGATATGTTTTATCAAAATCGGCTAAGCTGTTTTTATAGGTTATAGGTTTTTTGCGTCGGGGGTTTTACTACAGATTTATTCTAACGCATGTTCTGAGTACATATTTTTCGGAAAAATATCGATATAAATTCCACGGAGTATAACAAGTTCTGTTTTTACTCCTAATGTGTATATTACATTGTAATAAATGTAAATACATTGTCAGTTCTGTAATACATATAACCCATATAAAATACGAAGTGTTCCGATATACATAATACATATAGCGGGGTGTATGTTCAGTTTCGTAGTGTACATTACATATGTTAAGAGTGAATGGTATATACGCACATGAGTTGAATTCCATTTTTTACATATTTTTGTCGTATATTTATTTATTACGAAAGCCTAACGACATTGATTCATCAAAAATTGTTCAGCTTTTTATAAATTTGATTCGTCAACGGCTAGAGGATCGATGGTTTCTTCCAAAATTAGCAAAAAATCTTTTGTAACGTTTTGATATCATTATACGTAATTTAATTTATTTATTTCAGCAATTATTCTTGAAATGGAACCGATTAAAAGAAAATATTATAGCAGACTTTTAGTTAAACGCTTCTACCGCCAAAGTCGGCAATACACGACAGAAGAAAATGGGGTAACCCTATGAACTTCGACATTCTTTATTTCGACACGACACTTCTAAAAATTTAGTTTGACAAGTCATTGCGTCGATAGAACATAATTCGACAAGTTTTTTTTTAATCTTAATAGATCCTTGTTTGGCCACTATCTCGCCTGATGTGAAGCGATGATGTGGCCTAAGATGAAGCACATAGATCTAGAGAGAGACGGCAGTTGAGCGGCTGCTCAGACCCGTCTCCCCGATGTTTCACCGAACATCATCCCGAAACACGACTAGGTCGTTTGACGGCATGGCTTTGTTCGGTGGGTGGTATTACAACCACGGCCAGAGCCTACCACTCCAAAGCGCGTAAGCGGGTTTCATCACGATGTTTTCCTTCACCGTTTTAGAGCGAGCGTGCAAAATCTGCACTTAACTATAAGTCATTGGTGCAGGGCCGAGTCGGGATTCGAACCCAGGTGCGTCGGATCGGAAAGCGCACGAGTCCCCGCTGAGCCACACTCGCTCTAAAAGTATTAGTTCGACAGTAAATACTTCGACATCACAAACATTCAATTTACTTTCTGGCACTTCACCGGCCGCTGCCGCGGCACGCTCGCTTCGCTCGCTCGGCTCGCGCGACGTGTGGTCACTGCTCTAACATAACCTAACCTAGCCTTTGATGCCGTTTGTGTTGTCGAAGTAATTTCTGTCGAACTAATACTTATCAAATTATGTTCAGTTTTTCTTATGTAACTGAATGACGAAACGAGCCGGTCGTTTGCCTGATGGTAAGCAATACGCCAGCCCATAACAATAACAGCACCACCCAGAATTTTGTTTTGCAAAATCCTGCGCGGCGCTGCACTGCGCTCGACACCCTGAGACAATTAGCTGTTGAGTCTCATAATGCCCAGTAATTTCGCTGGCTACAATGCCCTTCAAGCCGGAACACAGTAATGCTTGCGCACTACTGCTTGGCGGCTGAATAACTGGTAAAGCGGTGGTACCCACCCAGACGACTCTCGCATACGAGAAACCTACCACCATTAAACTCAGTACTCAGTTGAAACGATGACTTGTCCAACTATATTTTTTCGAAGTGTCGTGTCGAAGTTCAGAGGGACACCGAGGAAAAGACGTATGAAAAATGCGTAAAAACTAGTCGTGTTTCGGGATGATGTGAACCATCGGGGAGACGGGTCTGAGCAGCCGCTCAACTGCCGTCTCTCTCTAGATCTATATAGGCCACATCATCGCTTCACATCAGGCGAGATAGTGGCCAAACGTAGATCTATTAAGCGTAAAAAAAAACTGATCTCGCTGGTTTTGTTGCGTCGGTTCTACTTCCGGACAGATTGCGAAACGTATAACAATACGTTATAATGTTGATAGATAATTTTGTATAGTTTGTATATTATGATATAATCGCCATGTAAAGTGCTTTCTGTATAAAATCGGTTACCTAGTCTAAAATGTTGTATTGTATTATATTTTTGTTATTGAAACGTTATATATTTATATAATTTTGAATATTTGTATAATTTTGTATTGACTGTCACTTGTTTTAAATGCTAGTCATAATTTGATATTGTTTTTTATTGTATAATTTCTTGTGATGGTACTACTAATGTCTTACTGGTAGAACCACGGGGTTACATTATTGGTGGTACTACCATGTAGTAGTGCTCAGACTTGATTAAGATTATGTATCTAATTATTTTTGTTGATATAATGAGTTATATGATTAGAAAACACCTAATCGACCTGAGTTACAACATATCACACATATCGAGCATTGAGAGGTAAAACTGTATAAGTAAAATATCTGATGTATCTGCGAAGTCCAAGGTTGAATATCGATGAAATTTATATGGAACTACCTTGTAGCTATACTGAACCCAGATACTGAACCCGGACTTTCCAAATCGGTTTATAAATGACGGGGTTATAAAGTAACAAACATAATAATTAATTTTTAGAAAAAAACAAAAACCGACTTGAATGTATCTTCGAAGTCCAAGGTCACATATCGATGAAATTTATATGGGACCACTTCGTAGCTATACTGAACCCGACGCAAAAATAATTTTTCAAATCGGTTCATAAATGACGGAGTTCTGAGGTAACAAACATAAAAAAAAACAATCGAACTGAGAACCTCCTCCTTTTTTGAATTCGGTTAAAAAATACAATCGAATCGAGAACCTCCGCCTTTTATTTTTAAATAAACGTCTGAATAAATAGATGAACTTTTTTGTAGATACACACCAAATAGCAAAAGATTGAAAAGAAAATATTTTACAGATATATAAAAGAGGCGGTCTTATCGCTTTTTTAATAATACAGTTCATTTATTCAGGCAATTCACATCGATACTCATCAAAATTAAATAAATGTCACACAAAACATAATAAATATATCAAATCAAATAATTAAATAATACACTACAATACAAAATGCTTTATTGTACACCAAACAAAAATAATCAGTATGTACATGAGAACAACTTACAAATTAAAGTACAATGGGCGGACTTATCGCTAAAAGCGATCTCTTCCAATCAACCTTACCAATAACCAATCAATAAATAATAAATATGATTTTCTAGAAAATCCTACTGAGGATCTATTTACATAATTTTTCTTACTTTTCAACTTGTCAGTGTTTACCTCTCAGTCATCGATATATTCATTTATATATTATATATATACTATGCCAGAATATATTAACCAAATTATATAAAAATATATTTGCTCTGAAACTGTAATTTAGACACTGGTAAGCAATAATTGTTATAAGTAGCTCTGGCGCTTACAATCAGGCGTTTGCTCTTGAAAAGTTACAATGAAATGAATACTAAAAATTGTTTAACGAACTATGCAAAATATTTTGCCACAGCCGAGGTTTAAACTCTAAACCTTCTCCTTCAGTACAGGCAATGCTTTAAACCAACTGAGCTACCACGGTAGTTACTTTGGTGGTCAAAATACAAGCACACCTTTTCTTGCTTCGAAACAAAAAATCTACAGTTTTTTTTATGCATCTGGTTGATGTGACGAGCAAGTCGTTCGCCTGATGATAAACGCCACGCCTGCCCATAACAATTGCAGTGCCACCCAGGACTTTAATTCCATGAAAGCTCTGCGTAGCACTGCATTGCGCTCATCACCCGAGACATCAGATATTGTCTCATATGCCCAGTAATTTCGCTGGCTGCTAGAGATTGTATGAAATGCTTGATATCAAAATCTAATTGTATATTTTGTACATGTAGTTATTTATTTGTTGTTTCATAGTATAATTACTGAGTAAAGTTAATTTTTAAGAAAGCCAGTCAAAATCATATATTTTACCAATGAAAGTAATTTTGTACTCCGAAAATTTTTTAAGGAAAAATCATGATATTACTTCGTTTCATTTAAATTCATATAGAAACATATGAATGTAAATGAATTATATTTAAATCTCCTTTATACATATGTGTTGGTGTCACCTGTAACATACTTATATTAAATACTCAATTTTTTTTGGTCTTCGGGCATTTATTTTATGTACAATCGAGTAAACAATGCTTTTCGGACTCATTATGTATAAACGGTTTTTTACTCGATTGTACACTTTGACAAGGACTGTTTTGTCACTACAAAGGCCTGTTTTGACACTTGGAAGGTTTGTTACCAGTAGTTCTAAATAGTCCTGGATAAGTGCATTTCCCAATGGTTCTGTCCCGTTTGTTCCCGAGACCAAAGTTTCGAATGCTGTAAAGTTGTTCTAAGGACCTACGCTACGCTATTTAACTGTACTGTAATTGCTTAAGAAAACTTATTGGTTAAAATTGAAAAAATAAAATATTTGAAAATTATATTCTTGCATTTTATTTTCATGTCATTTATGAATCTCTCTCGGAAAATGATTTTTTTATGGACGTGAGAGATGAGACGAGCATGTCGTTCGCCTTGTGGTAAGCGCCACGCCTGGCCATAACAACTGCAGTGCCATCCAGATTTTTTTATACTAAAACAGGACTGCATTGCGCTCATCACCCCGAGACATCAATTATTAAGTCATATGCCCAGTAATTTCGCTGGCTACAATGCCCTTCAAACTAGAACACGAATGCTTGCGCACTACTGCCTGGCGGCAGAATAGCTAGCAAAGCTGTTGCACTTACCCAGACGGCCTCCCGCATACGAGAGACCTACCACAGGTTCACGAGTCTACCCCTCATCCTAGTTACCCTTTGAGCGCCACGCTCTACTATAAGCAAATCCGCCCTTTACGGCGACCTACGCAATTTTCACACGTTTTAGTCGGCGTATGCCGACATCTGCGGAGACAACACTAGTTTGTCAAGTATAGCTGACTTTGGCGGTCAAAGGGTTAATGAACTGCGGTCCCTTCAAATGTCATTCAGTTAACTGAATTTTTATATGTATCCAGAAGAACGAGATTATCAACATTCTATATATATAGTAAAAGGGTAAACATTGATGTTAAAATAAATAAAAGATCTCGAGAGATCTCTTCGTTAAGGATGATAAATGAAACAAATTGTTAATTTTTCAAATATATTTCAGTAATCAAAATATAATAATAGGCTTACACATTAATAGTTACAATCGTATCTTGTAGCGTGACCAAAAATGTTTCAAAAAAAGAAAAAGCTGCTCAAAAAAAATCATAACCGCCTTTCTATATAGATCGCCAAAGAAAAACGCTTTCAAAATATCACAAACCGCCGAAAAAAAACTAAATTATTTACAAGCCGATAATTTACGTTCCCATAGAGTATTATATTTTTTTACATAAAATGTCAGTGCACTTTATACAGAAAGTGAAATTTTTTCTTAACATTAATGACAATAAATAAAAAAAACCGTCAAGCCGCCTTACGCTAAAGTGAAATTACATTTTAACATCCGTGCACTTAACACTTTGTAAGAACCGTTAAAAGAAAAGAAATATCGAAATTCAAATATGGCGAAACTTTTATATATCCATTCATATATCTATCGCTATTTATTATCGTCGGTAATTAGAAATTAATACTTTTATCCTGTATTTTTATTAAAAATGCGTCCACACTTACAAAATATGAATTTTTATATAAATTATTCAGCTAGTTTTATTTACAATAGTCTTTTGGGCTACATTTTTTGTTATTAATCTTTATTTAAATTATAGTATTATTGTAGGCAAGCATTGTTCAATTCGTCGACTTAAAAAACTAAACCGAAACGGTTATCACAAAAAGGTTTAAGACAAATGAAAAAGTGTCAGGAACTTGAATCTAGTGAATATTTACATTTTTGGGTGTAAAAAACCATGGCATTGAAAATAAACTTGAATTTGTTCAAGTACAGAACAACTTTTGTTTTACTTACAACAAATCAGTATTGCAATCCAACGGGGCAATACTGCCAGCATCTTGGGTACGCTGCCAACTGGAAGTTCATCATCAGCCCATCACGTTCCCACTGCTGGGACACGGGCCTTCTCTCATAGAGAGAGAAACCAACTGGTAGTGGGTTGGAGCATTTGAGCTATCTATAGGCCTTTAATGGTCTATGGGTTGTCCAATTGCTTCTCCTTGTAAGTAGTTTAGTTTTGGTAAGTAGAGTATAGAGTTGTTTTCAATAATCAAGGCATTAGTCCGTTGAAAAGAAAAATTGTTTTGACATATTTAGCCAGTTGTCATTTTCTTGTCTGTCTGTCGTTCCGGGTGGAATCTTGCAACTCAAACTTCGAGCACTTCCCGATTAGCTATCCGGCTGAAACTTTCAGCTCACATCTCGATGACAATGCATTCTAAATCCATTTAACAGCATGCTATGCAAACCTAACCTTAAAAAAGGCGCATAAAACATGGCTTTTAAATTAATTTATTATCACTGTTAACTTTTATAACTTTTCATTTCGTGAATATATTTTTTTAATATATAAAGACTTAACAAAAGTTGTTCTGTTAAATAAATTGTACGCATAACTTCAATGGCATAGTTCAATTCACACCCCATTTCCCCTTAAAAGTAATTTCATATCACAAATAAAATTCCAAACTATTTTATGAGCAAATATTTTTAAACTACTGTTGGTCAAGATATTTATGATTGTCAATAATTGTTTTTTACAAGCGATACGTAATGACAAATAATCTTGGTCGATGGATAATATGATGGTCAGAAAAGTTCAAAAAGATATCATTCAGCTTTTTTAACTTTTCCGATGAAAGAAAAATGACTATTATTGGCTTTACTCCCAAATATGACGATCATTTTTATACCGACGTCCTTCAGTTTCTCCAGTTTCGGGGGCTTATTCTCTAACTCTCACATCTATATTTCTAGTAATACATTCTTTCTGATAGCGATTGCGACTAAACAACTAGGGGATCGGACAACTTTTCCGAAAGTGTTTTAAATTAACTACAGTGAATATATATAGCCATGAAAAATACTATTTTGATTAAATAACGCTCTAAAAGTACCTAACACTTTGTTTAAATATTATGTTTCAAATATTGCCGCGCAAAAGGTCACCTCAAAACTTGTGACGTCATATGTATGTAGAAGACGACAAACTCTTCGAAATAAAACTTGCAAATAGATTCTAATACGTTTTGTGAAGTTTGTGAACTATAATATACAGTGGACTTTAATATAAAGTGTTATTGTATTGTATAATGTAGTAATGGAACGAAAAAAATAGCAAAAATATATTTTATGAAAAGCAAATACGTAAAATAAACACAAGCTTGACTCACGGCATTTGCCTACAAATGACGTCATGCGCTGAGATTGTTGCTGCGTTTGAGATGAAGAACAGATTAAAAATGTCAGAATTATTTATTGATTTAAAAATATAAATCATTATTATTTAACTAAAATATTGATTGAATGATCTTCCTGGTTCGACGAACATTCGTTCTAACTACATTTTAGATTTTTTCTCGATTACTGTCCGATCCCCTGATCACGATCTTAATCCCTGTAAAAAGAAAGTTTTAGATACGCACATAACTTAAAAAAAATTATGTGGGGGGCCAGTGGGATTCGAACTCGGGTGCGTCAGATCGAAAGTCGCACGTTCTCCCACTGAGCCACTCTCGCTCTGTCAGTCTTTAGATGGAGCAACTTTGATATTTGACAACAATCTATGTAGGTAGTTGCTAAGCTACTAGTAAGTTACGAAAGTGAATGGCTAGGATTGGGAGTAAAGCCGAAACTAATAAAAAAAATGATTACGTACTCTTAAAAAAAAATGCTACTTATAAGTTTTAGTGAAACTCACAAAAACCTTAACATAGTTTGGACGTATTCCTTAAATAAAAAAAAACTGCTGAGCATATTTTCTCTACATTTATGTCTATCTAACTTATTTGATACTTAATTTTAATCTGTATATTTAGCATACAGCACAAATGTATACTTCAAAAGCGTTTTTTTCTATAAATAATATGTTTCATTATAAATATTGTACAAAATTGATCTTTTCCACAGTTTTCAAAATGGCGTCGATTACGCAGCATTTTTTTTTCTAAAACCGTGGCAAAGACAACTTTGTATGCTGCCTAATTTAAAAAAAAATACAATTAAATTACATAAGTAACGTTATTATAAAGAATCGCATATATTCTCCATTCCTTACCGTCTCTATACCATCTTTTATTTACAATTATGATCACTTTACTTCGTTTCTTTTCGACATTGTTTAGTTGTCCCTAACCTATACTACTTACGGCGCAAATAACAAATCATTTTGTGACGGTAGAATTATTTACTACTAGCTGCGCCCTGCGGTTTCACCCGAGGTTTCCCGGGATAAATAGTAGCCTATGTGTTAATCCAGGGTATAAGCTATCTCCATACCAAATTTCATCAAAATCCATTCAGTAGTTTTTGCGTGAAAGAGTAACAAAGGTACATCCATTCTTACAAACTTTCGCGTTTATAATAGTATAGTAGGAAAATAAAACGACGCGCAGATTTATCTTTTGCATCTAAATCAGCGAGAGATATAATTTATACTATATTCCGCCAACACTTTTAATTTAAAGAGATTTTGCAGTTTTTTAATTAAAATAGCATACCACCCCGCCTCCTTCGATTTGTGAAAAATGGTAGAAGAACTCAGTGCGAAAACTTTCATCACAAAATAATTTGTCGTTACATGGCAACACTATTTAATTTCCTGCTATCAACACTGGTGCTGCCAGTACAAAATAACTAAATTATTACCTAAAAGCTGCTGACGTTTCGAACACTGGTATAATAAATAGATTTGCCAATTCAACTATAACGTTAAGTCGTAAAAAAATACTTGACAGTACCTTTCCGTCATAGATATCCTGGCAAGTCTACACGAAAAGTTTGCCGCCATAATCCACTCTATCACAATGAAAGCAAACTAATTTTATCAAGAATACGCTATTGATGCTTGGTTTTGGATTATTTTAATCTATAGAAAGTGTACAGTATATTAATTTTTAGAAAAATCCAAAAACCGACTTCCAGCCCTATAATTTTTGTTTTTGTTGATTATTTCAAAAAGCGTTGAATCATTTCGACATTTATATGGCCACCTCTGAAGAATCTACGAAATAAAAAACAATCATCAAAATCAATTCATAATTGGCGGAGTAATCGCGTAACAAACACATAAAAAAACAGTGGAATTGAGAACGTCCTCGTTGAAGTCGGTTAAAAATTACTGAAACTGAAAAAACCGAAAATTAGGATTTCTTATCCTATATAAGTTAATCCATAAGTAATTTAGATAAAAATATATTTAAAATATTCAAAAAACTGGCAAATTATAGTACAATTTTAATTATGAAGAAAATTAAAATTTGCTATTAGCACAACTGCTCAGCATTATTAGTCCCGTTATTTTACCAAAACGCGTAGTTATTTCAAAAATCAGTACTCATTTCCATTGTTAAAATAATCCAAAGACCCCTGTAATGGCTTCCAACTCGCTTATCATCTGACACACAAGAGCAGTGACGTCACCAAGATGGCCGCCGCCGGCGCCATCTTGTGCGCGAAGCTGTTGTACTTGCTGCTTTGTTCGCATGTGCCTGGAATTGAATAAATTATCAACATTAATATTTAAAATATAAACCAAAATTGAAGATAATTTTTGTTTGGCCACTATCTCGCCTGATGTGAAGCGATGATGTGGCCTAAGATGGAGCACATAGATCTAAAGAGAGACGGCAGTTAAGCGGCTGCTCAGACCCGTCTCCCCGATGGTTCACCGAACATCATCCCGAAATACGACTAAGTCGCTTGACGGCATGGCTTTGTTCGGTGGGTGGTATTACAACCACGGCCAGAGCCTACCACGCCAAAGCGCGTAAGCGGGTTTCATCACGATGTTTTCCTTCACCGTTTTAGAGTGAGCGTGCAAAATCTGCACTTAACTATAAGTCATTGGTGCAGGGCCGAGTCGGGAATTAAAATGATACCTGATTTTGTTCGGAGTGCCTCTTTATACACAAGGATCAACTACCTACCAACTAAGCGATTTATTTAAGCTATTTTGTTTAGATACGAAATCCAAAACTATTATTTTATTTAGGTATATATTACGTTTATGTGGTTTAGTTTTAATAATAATAGGTATGTAATTTTTATTTAGGAAAATTAAGACTATTTTTAACCGACTTCAAAAAAGGAGGAGGTTCTCTATTCGGTTGTATTTTTTTTATTAAATTTCCCATCACGCACTGTACTGCACCGCTACCATTTTTCCTTGCACGTCCTGGACGACTGGTAGAAAATGCTTGTACAAACTCACTGTTTGGTGCTAAAGTATAAATAAATAAAACTATGACGTCACAAAATGTAAGAGTTTGGCAAACAATCAGAGGCCTGGCTGGTGGTAAGCGGCACCCTTTTATTCTTGGATCTGAGTGATGAGACGAGCAGGTCGTTCGCCTGATGGTAAGCGCCACGCCTGCCCATAACAATTGCAGTGACACCCAGAAGTTTTTTAAATACTGCGTAACGCTGCATTGCGCTCATCACCCGGAGACAATAGACATTAAGTCTCATATGCCCAGTAATTTCGCTCGCTTCGCTTTCAACGCTCTTCAAACCGGACCACAGTAATGCTTGCGCACTACTGCTTGGCGGCAGAATGACTGGAAAAGCGATGGTACCAGACAGCCTCCCGCATACGAGATACCTATCACGGGTAATCTGTCACTTATGTAGACGCATTTGCAACACCAGAACAATTTTTTACATAGCTTCGAGTAAGTGGTAAGACCAGGGGGCTTACCACCAACTTTTACAAGACAATCATGCTACAGGAACGTTTTATTTCAAGCTTACAATCATATTACTCTGATTCGTACCATGACCTTCATAAAACAATATGTTCAAGTGTCAGCTGTCAAAAAACACCTGCATAAATGATTTACGATGACGTCACCAAAACTTCTCAACAATACAATATCAAAGTAAGCTTTTTTAGGACTTCGTGGTACGGGAAACGGAAGTAAGCTTAAAATAATACTGGTTTAAGATGGTGGTAAGCCTGCTGCAGATTGTTCACCTGATACTAAGCAACATGCCTGCCCATGTCTGAGCTCAGCAAAGTTCTTAAGAGGGAACGGCACGCTCAAATTATCATACATAAAGAGAAAACGTTTTTCTACCCTTAAACATTAACCAAATTCGATGAAATTTGGACATGTAAGAGATGTTATCATTATTGAGGTTTGTAGCTTTTTATTTTTTCGATAATTCCTATAGAATTTGAATAAATGGACCCACTAAACTCGATATTTACTCAAAAATTTTTTTTGAATTTTGGAAGCTGTTAATTTTAAAAATAGACATAAACTTAGAAAAAGGAAAACCTACAAACCTAGTTTATTCTCCATTTAAGAAATTGAGACCAAAATTACCAAATTTGGTTGAGATTTAGTGTGGTAGAAACGTTTTCTCCCGAAACGTTAATTTTAACAAAAATCTGAAGCATGATACGAATTTAGTTAAATTATTATTATTATTTAGTTAATTTATTTAATTTAATTTAAGCATTTTCTGCGAGACCGTAAACCATTATTCAAATACCTAGTGCTCGCTGGCCGCGGCGTGCCATATCCTTTTAATATAAAAACAGCCATCCACAAAAAGGAACTTTTGTGTTGGTTGCGTTCCAGAAACTTTTATTCTGTAACCGACTTTTTGACAACAAAGTAGGTAAATTAATTAAATTAAAATTATATTAAATAATATTTTAAAAAATTTGCATGCATGTATTATAATGCTGAATGTGACTAGATCAACATTTATTTATTTTAAGACCTAATGTTTTTTTTTATTAACTGAATGACAAGACGAGCTGGTCATTGCCTGATGGTAAGCAATACGCCAGCCCATAACAATAACAGCACCACCCAGAACGTTGTTTTACAAAATCCTGCGCAGTGCACTGCGCTCGTCACCCTGAACAATTAGCTGTTGATTAATTGTACCACATTTACTGCAAATAAATTTCATTTCATAACATTTTCAGAACAGTTCCCATCTTGCGCGGCGCTGCACTGCGCTCGTCACCCCAAAACATACCGTTAATGGTGAGATTGTAGGCCTTGTCCCCAGCGACGCCTGGCTGGATAGAGCGGTCGCAAGTCCTTGACACTGCACTCAGCGATAGGTATTGTGTTGAAACGCCGCGGGTGTCTGGAATTCAATAATCGTTACTTAATATAAATAAATATAATTATTATAAATGCGAAAGTAACTCTGTCTGTCTGTCGCGCTTTCACGCCAAAACTACTGAACCAATTAAAGGGAAGCTAAGCTAGAGCCTCAGAAAGGACATAGGCTACTTTTTAATGCGAAAAAAGGGTTGTAAGGGGTTGAGTGGGATGAAAAGTGGTATGGAAGTATCGTCATTTTTAGAGCTAGAAGCTTGAAAGTTTTTTTAACGCTTAATAGATCTATGTTTGGCCACTATCTCGCCTGATGTGAAGCGATGATGTGGCCTAAGATAGAGCACATAGATCTAGAGAGAGACGGCAATTAAGCGGCTGCTCAGACCCGTCTCCCCGATGGTTCACCGAACATCATCCCGAAACACGACTAGGTCGCTTGACGGCATGGCTTTTTTTAGGCTGTTGATTCAATATAAATAAATATGACATTCAAAGTTTGTAAAAGTTTTACCCTCAAGGGTGTAAAATAACAATAAGGGGATGAAAGTTTGTATGGAAATATGTTACTATTTATAATATATAAACGCGGAAGTTTGTAAGAATGTATGGATGTATGTTTGTTACTCTTTCACGCAAAAACTACCGAACCGATTTTGATGAAATTTGGTATGTAGGTACTTTAAGACTTGGCACATAGGCTACTTTTTATCCCGGGAAACCGCGGGTTAAACCGCAGGGCGCAGCTAGTGAACAATATGTTAATGAGCAAAGAGCGCGAGTCGGCAAACGTGGTGTAGGACGCCGCGACTAGATGGAGCGACGATATACACAGGGTGGCTGGTAGCGACTGGAGAAGGAAAGCTGAAGATCGGGCCAGATAGCTTAGACGTTAGTATAGTGTTAGCTGAGACAGTCAAGGTATTTGGCTATTGACATGCTCCTAGTTTCTATAATGAACAATAATGGAGTGGCTCTAACACTTATTCACACCGATTTTTCTAATTGAGACACAGCAAACCAACCACCGCAGTGGCTATAATGTAATAGCTATAATTGAGTGGCCATAATAGAGTGGATGTAGTAAAGTCTCTATAATCGAGTAGCTGTAACACTATTTACCCACAGTTACTGCTAATGTTTGTGTAGATGGCTACAGAAAAGTATTAAGCTATGGACTGGCTCCTTGCTATATAATGAAGGCTATAATGAAGTGGCTATAATGAAATGGCTATAATGTAGTGGCTGCAGCAGTGAAACTCACCGTTCCTGCTGGTGGTGGTGTAGACGATGCAGAGCGCGCGCGGGTGCGAGGAGGCGCGCGCGACGGCGCCGGCGATCAGGTAGCCGCGTCCGCCGCTGTACCAGCTGCCGTGGCACGTGTACACTGCGGGAAACATTACGTACAATTATCACAATATTCGATTACTTTTAGGAGCATCATACGACCTCGCGCCGTCCGGCGAGGGCGCACGTCGCGCGAGAACTGTTTCTCGCACGTACGTGGTATTCTTCTCACACCATACTGGTGTGGGGAGAGGGCTTCAGGCTTTAATTCCTTTTGCCCTGGTTTCTTCTCCGCCCATAACGATGGGCGGGTCTTTGGGGGGGCTTTAACCCCATGGTGGGTCTCTAGTTGTCGCCCGAGGGCGAACATGTTTCTCGCAGCCGCCTGCGCCAAATATATATAGTGTGCGAGCAGGCGGCACGATCTGAACAGTACAAACTAGAGCGAGATAGGTGCGCGCATATTGCAATGATATTTATTAAGATTACAATTCGAATAATTTGTTTTTTTGACTATTTGATGAATAATTGACTATTTGACATTGGACTTTCACTGAAACTTCATCAAACTAAATTATAAATGTAAACCGATTGTGCAGGTATGTAGTACAAGCTGCATTGTGACTTCTATAATATCGATAACTTCGTTATTGTGAAGTGACTGAAAATTCTGACTGCACTTTTACAATGTACCTACCTACCTATATTTAAAAATAAATTATAAATTAAAAGGAAGGAATTAAAAATGAAGAATTATACCTAGATAGAAAGTAATCAAAGTAGTTATAAAGAAAAACACTTTTATAGCCTATGTATAGTACTGTCCTTGTCCCGCTCATTGCCTCAGATCATCCCTACAATAATAGGGGATCGGACAACTTTTCAGAAAGTGTTTTAAATTAACTATAGTGAATATATATAGCCATGAAAATACTATTTTATTAAATAACGATCTAAAAATACCTTAAACTATGTTTCAAATATTATGTTTCAAATATTGCCGCGCAAAAGGCACCTCAAAACTCGTGATATCATATGTAGGTAGAAAACGACAAAGTCTTCGAAATAAAATTTGCAAAGAGATTTAAATACGTTTTGTGAAGTTTGGGGACTATATTGTAGTAATGGAACGAAAAAATTTGCAAAAATACATTTTAAGAAAAGCAAAAACGTAATATAAACACAAGCTTGACTCACGGCATTTGCCTACAAATGACGTCATGCGCTGTGATTGTTGTTTCGTTTCAGATGAAGAACAGATTAAAAATGTCAGAATTATTTATTGATTTAAAAATATTATTATTTCATCAATATTATTATTTTATCATTATTATTTCACAAAAATATTGATTGAATGATCTTTCTGGTTCGACGAACATTCGTTCTAACTACATTTTAGATTTTTTCTCGATTACTGTCCGATCCCCTATTACGCACACACACAAAACGTGTGCGGACAGACCGGAGTGTCGGGGGTCTGATATTACTGTAACCCTTTCATATTATTATTGTAATTTTATCATAATGCTGTTGGTCTTCTAAATAAATATATAGTGTCTATGTTATTTGGTGTACAATAAAGTGTTACTGTATTCAATTCAATTCATTCAATTCATTTATTTTATTTTAGTCACAAAAACCATATCACACAATTTATAATAATATTGGAATATAAAAAAATAAATATAATGCAATAAAATAAAATAAATGTCAAGATAATATAATTTTTTTTTTTTTTAATTTTGTTGTAGGTTAGTTTAGTTTTTATCATTCTATATGTTTGTACATAATTGTAAATTGGTTCTGTAAATAAAGATAAAGTTAAAATTAAATAAAATAAGATTAAAATAAAAAAGTCAAACAAAAAAAATTAACCCATCAAAATCTTCATCCATTTGTTTTGGATGGGACAATCTGGACGTATTGTATTGTATTGTTATGGTGAATGGTTCCTCACCGGTGCTGGTGCAGGAGGACTTGAACTCGAAGGTGTCCTGTCCGGCGCCGCACCCGATGGACACGCTGTGCACGTCGCCCGTCACGCACTCCGCCGCGCGCGCTCCCTCCGCATCCCCGTCTGTAAAACAAACACTTCTCATCAAACACATACATACTAATCAATTTATTTACTCTAAAAATGCCCCTCATTAAACACAAATACTTACTAATCAATTTATTTACTCTAAAAATGCCCCTCATTAAACACAAATACTTACTAATCAATTTATTTACTCTAAAAATGCCCCTCATTAAACAAATACTTACTAATCAATATATTTACTCTAAAAATGCCCCTCATTAAACACAAATACTTACTAATCAATTTATTTACTCTAAAAATGCCCCGCATTAAACAAATACTTACTAATCAATTTATTTACTCTAAAAATGCCCCTCATTAAACACAAATACTTACTAATCAATTTATTTACTCTAAAAATGCCCCTCATTAAACAAATACTTACTAATAAATTTATTTACTCTAAAAATGCCCCTCATTAAACACAAATACTTACTAATCAATTTATTTACTCTAAAAATGCCCCTCATTAAACAAATACTTACTAATCAATTTATTTACTCTAAAAATGCCCCTCATTAAACACAAATACTTACTAATCAATTTATTTACTCTAAAAATGCCCCGCATTAAACACAAATACTTACTAATTAATTTATTTACTCTAAAATGCCCCTCATTAAACACAAATACTTACTAATCAATTTATTTACTCTAAAAATGCCCCTCATTAAACACAAATACTTACTAATCAATTTATTTACTCTAAAAATGCCCCTCATTAAACACAAATACTTACTAATCAATTTATTTACTCTAAAAATGCCCCTCATTAAACACAAATACTTACTAATCAATTTATTTACTCTAAAATGCCCCTCATTAAACACAAATACTTACTAATCAATTTATTTACTCTAAAAATGCCCCTCATTAAACAAATACTTACTAATCAATTTATTTACTCTAAAAATGCCCCTCATTAAACACAAATACTTACTAATCAATTTATTTACTCTAAAATGCCCCTCATTAAACACAAATACTTACTAATCAATTTATTTACTCTAAAAATGCCCCTCATTAAACAAATACTTACTAATCAATTTATTTACTCTAAAAATGCCCCTCATTAAACACAAATACTTACTAATCAATTTATTTACTCTAAAAATGCCCCTCATTAAACACATATACTTACTAATCAATTTATTTACTCTAAAATGCCCCTCATTAAACACAAATACTTACTAATCAATTTATTTACTCTAAAAATGCCCCTCATTAAACACAAATACTTACTAATCAATTTATTTACTCTAAAATGCCCCTCATTAAACACAAATACTTACTAATCAATTTATTTACTCTAAAATGTCCCTCATTAAACACAAATACTTGCTAATCAATTTATTTACTCTAAAAATGCCCCTCATTAAACAAATACTAATTTTATTTACTCTAAAAATGCCCCTCATTAAACAAATACTAATCAATTTATCTACTCTAAAAATGCCCCTCATTAAACACAAATACTTACTAATCAATTTATTTAATCTAAAAAAATGCCCTTAAACGGTTATTGCCGTATCTTCTGAGTAGTGGTTCTTTTTCCAATATGATGGTAGTCATGGTGATAATTTGACGTTCTGCGTCTTTGATGCGAAAACTAAATAAAGAGATTTTGATTTGATTTGAATGAAATCAGGCGTGACGTTGCGAAAATTCATCTCAAATCTAAAACGCAATGAAAATATACATCGCGTCAAACTTAATGGCGACTGACAGACGCACCACGTGACCTGCGCAGTAGCAAAATCGCATACAAAATTGTATCTGCGCAGGTCACGTGATGCGCCAATCAGTCGCCATCAAGTTTGGCGCGAGTTATATCTACTGTAATTCCGCTGAATATTCAGCTAACTGCTAATGTGGTATCACTTATTGACAATATAATAGGGAAGAAGCAAAGAAAAATTATTAAAAAAGTATTATCTTTGGGAAGAATGTAATTTTTTTTTTAATTCAAAATTCATTTTACACTTATCCCGCTTTATCCCGCTAGGGGCGCTGGTGAGCACCAAGCCACATAAAAAACACAAAGTACGACGAAAATAACAACTTAACATTTACAAGCGTAAGTTGTTATTTTCGTCTTATGGTACTTAACGAGTACAGTATACCAGATGTGACAGGAGCGACCATTGCATAATATAAAGACCGTAGGTACCTATAGTGTGCTGCTGCCGCCTCAAGCGCCGGTCCGCGAGCGAGCTGATGACGGTGTAGCGGCCGAAGATAGGACACCGCATCGGGTACAGCGTCGTCGCTGGAAATAACAAATACAACACAATTAACATCTTGGATAATTTATTTATTTATTTAATTCTTTATTGCACTATCACAAGTAATGTACAAAAGGAGAACTTAATGCTAAAGCATTTTCTAACAGTTATCCAGTGACGGTAAAAGAAAGTTACAAAGCGTGCATCAAAAATTAAAAAAAAAAACTAACAGAATAACAAAATAAATATCGTAATACATATTATCGTAAAACAAAAGCATAAATGATTAAAATACATAGATAGATAGATAAATACTTTATTGTTAAAAAACCTTAAATATAGGTACATGAAAAACAAGTAAATTTCACAGTAATCAGCATAACAATAGGCGGTCTTATCGCTCGAAGCGATCTCTTCCAGACAACCTTTGAACAGAAAGGACTAACATAATTTGGAAGGACGGTGGTGATAGGTAACAGTTAAACACACCACATATATAATCCAAAACTAAAATACATAGAAATGAATACTTATATAAATAAATACTTATTATTGACAGAAGACTATACTTACATAGATACAACATAACAATAAATAAACAATAGAACATGAAAATCAATGTAACGGCTTACTCACTAATAATTGTAGGATCTCGGAGTATTAAACATTCCATTGTTTAGCATTTGGTGTATTGCCAAAGCGAACGACTAGCTCGTCTCGTTGCTTAAAAAGTACACTATGTGGAAGATCTTTTTAAATGCAAAACGCGGTCTGAGTTGTTACAATACGCGCCACGAAAGATGAGACTTGACAAGCGTCAGTAGTGGGGAGCCTGCGCAGGTACAGTCGTGTACGAAATAGTTATCCATAATTTGTCTACTCAGGGATTTTTGACAACATTCAGAATTAGGTAGGTGTGTAGCAATACTATATTATTTTTTTTAAACCTGTTATAGATTTATTACTAAATAATAAAATTTAAGATAAAAAAGGCAGATTGTCCTAGTCACTGTCACTGTCAATATATGATGTAAGTGTAAACGTCGTAAACCATCTTCCTAGTTTGTCTTCTTAATGTTTTACCTCGAGGCATAATTAAGATTTCACAAAGTTACACTCGTATACAACACAACTATAACAGAGTAGAAATTTATAAACACAAGTTGCACTCGATTGTACTGCGGAGTCAAGCGGTGCGTCCACGGGGTGAGGAGGACTGACACGCATGCGCAGTGCCGTACCGGCACCTCCCGCGCTCTTTCCACTGCCCTGTTGATCCCCGATCCCTTCCCGCTTCAGACCTCATACCGCTAAAGAGACCTATAAATCGTCTACTGCGCAAGTCAAACCACGTGGTTTGTCAAGTCTCATCTTTTGTGGCGCGTATTATACCACCGCTTTGCCAGTTATTCTGACGTGTAACAGTAGTGCTCAAGCATTACTGTGTTCCGGTTTAACCAGCGAAACTACTGGCCATCTCAGGGTGACTAGCGCAGTATCATTTTATTAAATAACCACCCGTAAATAGCTCACCACGCATAAATTTTGACATAATAATGGTTGAATTGTATGAAAAACGTACCACCCTAAACTTAGGTTAAAGGTGGTGGTGGTGGTGGAAGTTCCACTTGTACGCTTGTGTAAGAAATACTCACTGATGAGTGTGATGTACGTGTGTTCCCGCTCGGTGCAGGCGTCCTGCGGGGAGTCCCACAGCGCCGCGCCCTGCTGCAGCTCCAGCACGTTGCCCTCGCGCCGGTGGAACTTCAGGCACATGTGCCCCGACTCGCTGCGAAACAATAAACAGTTGTTACGTCCGCCCCGACTCGCTGCGAAACAATATATAGTTGTTACACCCGCCCCGACTCGCTGCGAAACAATACACAGTTGTTACACCCGCCCCGAATCGCTGCGAAACAATACACAGTTGTCACACCCGCCCCGACTTACAGCGAAACAATACGCAGTTACTACACCCGCCCCGACTCGCTGCGAAACAATAAACAGTTGTTACACCCGCTCTGACGCGCTGCGAAACAATATACAGTTGTTATACCCGCCCCGACTAGCTGCAAAACAATAAACAGTTGTTCCACCCGCCCCAACTCGTTGCGAAACAATACACAGTTACTACACCCGCCCCGACTCACTGCGAAACGATACAGTTACACACCGGCCTTGACACGCTGCGAAAAACACGTCATTTAGATTTTTTTGTCTAAATGACGTGTTGTAAAATGCCTAGCCGTTATGTAATACGGCGTATTCTACAATTTAGCTGCGACATATATGTTACAGTCAAAACCCATAACCGATCAAAACTAATTTTGACTGCAGAAATGAGTCAAGACCAAATTTCTCTAAGGTCGTCCGTCAAACCTAATGTTGACTGATTTTTCTCAGTCAAAATAACTTTTTATCCCGGGAAACTGCGGGGGACACCGCGAGGCGCAGATAGAAAATTAATAAAATAAAATATTACCATCCCCTGGTGACGTGCGCCACAAGTCGGATGTGCTTCTTGTCCTTCTGTTCCAAGATGGAGTGACACACCAGGCGCTTCTCCTCGAAGGAACCGTCCTCGTTCATTATCTGGAAAATAACAAAGGATTTTTAGAACATGAGTTAAATTAGAAACTATATTTTTTTCACTCTATGACAGAAGGCATGTTTTTTTATGTAACTGTATGACGAGTCGAGCTGGTCGTTTGCCTGATGGTAAGCAATACGCCAGCCCATAACAATAACAGCACCCAGAACATCGTTTTGCAAAATCCTGCGCGGCGCTGCACTGCGCTCATCACCCTGAGACAAATAGCTGTTGAGTCTCATAATGCCCAGTAATTTCGCTGTGTCCCAGCAGTGTTTTTTTATATAATAAATAGACAAACAAGCAGACGGCCCGCCTGGATGGTAAGCGGTTACCGTCGCCAGATCTGGAGAATCGGACAGTATGCGATTTCCATAGTTCTATTATATGTGGATATGATGTGTGATAGATACGTCGGCAATTTGAGTTAACGAGAATGCTCGTGGCATGGTCAGTTAATCCTAACCATAGTCTGTATTGATTATATGTGTGTATTAATTGTGTATATGTGATAATATGTGTGTATGCAGGTGTGCGGCAAGAAAGATCTGTAGAATCGGACAGTATGCGATTTCCATAGATCGATGATGGTTACCTTGAGAGTAGCGTTCTTGGTGGTGAAGTGATACTGGTGGGAGTGGTCGAGACTGAACCACTTGTGATGCTCCACGATCCAGCTCGGGAAGTGGCAGCGGTTGTGCTCGTCGTCACCTGGATATCACAATTAAATGTATACTTTTATTTTATTTATTATATTTACAAAACAAACTACAATCAATACAGAGCTATAACTAAATATCATAAAGTTTTGAGTCTAGATTGTAATCCAAAAAATGTGCACACAGAAATAATAAAGCTGAGACAGTTTTCGAGATTATATAAAACAAATAGGTAATAATAATAATACTATTTATGTTATGCAAAATGTGCACATCTGCAAACATGACATTTACAGACATGCACATTCAGCACAAACACTATAAATATAAATAAGTGTTAAATTAAATTTAAATTTATGGAGCATCCAGTCTCGACACAATGGTTGAGTCTGGACTGTCATGTTTGGAATAGAGGATATCTTTTAACATCATAGTATAAAATCTGAATTTCGGAGTGAAAATATCAATGTCCAAGCAATTTTTTGCTACCTCATTATACTGACATTATTTTTATATGTCTGCAAAACAAAAAGATTTGTTTGATTGGACCTGTATACGTTATAAACTATAGAGGTCACTGACATTACAATTAGTTCATTATTGATCACTACATAGTATAAAAGTCGTTTTCTCTGTCTCTATGTATGCTTAAATCTTTAAAACTACGCAACGGATTTTGATGCGGTTTTTTTTAATAGATAGAGTGATTGAAGAGGAAGGTTTATATGTATAATAACCGTGCGAAGCCGGGGCGGGTCACTAGTAAAGGATATTGGGGTGTTTGGCATTATCATAATCAATTAATCATTCATACTACATATTTTAACAGTATATTTTAGTAGTTAACTGGTGGGTTTGTTATGTATAAGGGGTTATGCTGAAAACCAGCGTCTGATGTCATGGACATCGGACATTTTGTGCTGAGCTAGTCCCTTGTGGCACCACAAACTTCCTCTGTTTATGTATTTCGTATTGTCTTGTTTTGTAATATTCTTGCTCTGTCTTTGTATTTTTATCTTTCGTGTAAATATCGTTCATAAGAATGTATATCGGGATCGGTTTTCGAGTTAAACGATTGCCCTGCAGGTCGTAGGAGAATACCGCTTAAATGAGGATTAAACATAAGGATAAACAGAAGGATAAACTATAACAACATACTGTTATTACTAAATCATAATGTAAAATGGTACGCATACTGTTCGAAGTGGATAACAACCGTTAGAGGGGTAAACATACTGTTAAAGACAGGTAAACTTACTGTTAGTGAGCTTCATAGTGCGGCTGCCGTCGATGGGCGAGGAGACGCCGTTGCATGTCGCGTCGCCGCTCTGCGCGATGTTGTACGTCATGCTTTTGTCGCTGTGCTGGCCCTTGTAGATGAAACATCTGGAACATTAGGGTAAGTGTTAAGTTGAGATTGTAGCACTCGTAGCGTAGCTTGCCCCATTCGTAATAGATCTGCTAGGTTAAGCAACGTTGGCCGCGGTCACCACGCGATATATGTATGTAGATGTATTTTATTTTAATTGGGGGGCTAACAGCTGTTGTTACAAAATTATTTATATAAATCACATCAAGTATCCTCAACAAAAAGAAACGGTTTTCTCTCATTTGTAAGTATCCTCAACAAAAGGAAACGGTTGTCTCTCACTTGTAAGTATCCTCAACAAAAGGAAACGGTTTTCTCTCACTTGTAAGTATCCTCAACAAAAGGAAACGGTTTTCTCTCACTTGTAAGTATCCTAAACAAAAGGAAACGGTTTTCTCTCACTTGTAAGTATCCTCAACAAAAGGAAACGGTTTTCTCTCATTTGTAAGTATCCTCAACAAAAGGAAACGGTTTTCTCTCACTTGTAAGTATCCTAAACAAAAGGAAACGGTTTTCTCTCACTTGTAAGTATCCTCAACAAAAGGAAACGGTTTTCTCTCACTTGTAAGTATCCTCAACAAATGGAAACGGTTTTCTCTCACTTGTAAGTATCCTCAACAAGGAGAAAAGGTCTTCTCTCACTTGTAAGAATCCTCAACAAAAGGACACGGTTTTCTCTCACCTGTAAGTATCTTCATCGGAAGCAAGCGAGTTTCTGATGCGCTGCACCTGCGAGATCTGTCCCACCAGGTACCGCGTGGAGCCTTCTTTCCACGTGGCGAGGCAGACCAACTCCTCCACTGGAAATTATACAACAGATGGGTTACATTATTTCATAGGTAAAGTTTAAATAGGTAGATCTCTCGTATTCTAGAATGGAGACCGTGAATCGGCAAAGGTAGTGTAGGATGTCTTGCGACTAGATGGAGCGACGATATACGCAGGGTGGCTGGTAGTGATTGGCGAAGAAAAGCCGAAGATCGGGCTCGGGAGAGGCCTATGTCCAGCAGTGGACTGATATAGGCTGATGATGATGATGATGAGGTCTCTTGTTTGCAAGAGGACGTCTTGGTCAATACCACAACCTTGCCAGATATTCTACCGCCAAACAGTAGCGCAAGCGTTACTATGTTCCGGTTTGAAGAGCAATGTAGTCAGCGAAATTACTGGGAATTACGAGATCAAGAGTTATTGTCTCAAGGTGACGAGCGCAGTGCAGTGCCGCGGAGGATTAGGCATAACAATGTAGGTACTGCAATTGTTACGTGGCAGTGGCGACGTAATGGGCTGATGATGATACGAGGTTTGTTCAGTCACTAGTGCCGCTGGGATGTCAACAAGCTCGCACGTGCTTCATCATCATCAGCTCACCATTTTCCCACTGCTGGGACGCGGGCCTTATCTCATAAACAAAGTATGGGCCATAATCCACGCTGGCACAGAGCGGGTTGGTGTATGTCACATGTCCTTGATATTTTGTGATTAATTCTTGGACATGCCGGTTTCATCACGATGTTTTCCTTCATCGTTTTTAGAGAGAGTGTTGAATCCTCACATAACTAAACATTATTATAGAAAAATATACTTTTTAATAAGCAGGAAGCTTTTAACAAATTCGTTATCGGAACTGCGAGCAGATTAAAATGAGCCCAAACATTAGTAGTTTACGATCATCCGTCAAGGAGTTCCATTGCCCACCTTCTGTCTCCGTCATCAGATCAGCTGGCTGTCACCATAATATTGCATTATCATCGAACTTTGACAAGTAGGAAAATTTCAACTTCGTAGGATAAGAGGAAGTACTTCTGATTTAACTTACAAGATTTGACCCAAACAAACAAACATTGCAAGTTAAATAAAAGCTTGTAAAATTGATTTCTTGCGCTTACTCGCAGAAACAAATGGCTTGATTTAAAGAAGTAAGTACTCACCATTACTCTCCGTGCCGGGCACGTCCGGGCACGACATGTAGCGCAGCAGCAGCCGCGAGTCGTCCGTGCACGACTCCGCACGGGACACGGGGTTCGTGCAGTCGCCCGTGCCGCTGGAATTAGAGAGTAGACATAATCAATCAATCAATCAATCAAATCATTCATTGCGAGAATATAGTACATAAAGGTGATAAAATTCTAAAAAAATAAGTCCTTACATTCTACCATGACAATGGTGTGCAATAACCTGTCTTACTAATTATTTCAATTACATTAAATGTCATATGCAAACAAATTATTATTATTAAATTATTGTCAAAAAGCTTTAAATGTCATACAAATTAATAAATTTAAAAAAAAAATCTGATTTAAGTCCTACGCGCGGGGCCTACTCTGAGTAGCTTTCGTTTGTTCGTTCGTGCGGACTAAAAGAGACACTCTTATGCTTGTTGCATAGCGCTGTCCCTTTCATCCGACAGAAAGAAGATCGTAATTATTTTTTCAGAGTACAGGCAGGCCTAGCGCACTCCGCACTGTAGGTACGAAGCTACAAGTACATAGCTGGACACCGACGGCGGGTCGCGCGTCGGTACACGTGCCACGTCAGAAGAGATAAGAGCGGCGCGATAGAAAGAGAGGCGCTCTGTAGGTTAATATGACTGGTAGGTATGCAGCGCTACGCGAGCTGACTTGAATTTTATTGCGTCATAGCAAGAGTCGCTATTTGTTTAAATTTCTTTGCGGAGTGATGCTTCTGTCCCTTAGTTTTCTGTGGTACAGGGGGGTTCCAGCGGAACACGCAGTGTTCTTTACCCCGGACTTCTGGCCTAAAGGGGTAGTCTAACGCTGTTATAGGGAAAGTAAGCAAAAGCAATAATTCCTTATGTGTTGTGTAGTATAGTAATCAAATACTTAGTTATTGTGTTATAGTTTTGTATATGTTAGTCTGTACGGTTGTATGGGCCTCTGTTAATTTTACTTTGTTGTACTTTAATACTGCCCGAAATAAATAAAATAAATAATTGCATCGGTTGACAAATTTTACTATTAATTCTAGGAAAGAGAAAGAAAGAAAAATAAAGAAACAATTTATTTTGACAAAACTGCACACAACAAACAACGCACATACACAAGTGCAGGAGGACAGAAAAAAACAAGTTTAGCAAACAGTTACAGCGTGTGTATGGAGATCGCTGCCGTGCACAGTGCAGTCAAAAAAGGTCTGTGCTCAGCATAATGTTATGAAGAATCCACAACGCTGGTTTTCAGCGCAGGAGTGGCGCCATCTTTTATCCAGTAAAGTCAAAACCTTGAAAATGAACGGCGTCGGGTCGAATAACCACGACTGCGGTATTGGCTACGGATACGGACAAGACTGCTCCTGCATTTAAATCGAGTGACTGCACAACATGTTCTAGTGGCGCCATCTCTTATCCGATAGCGGTAAACTCACCGATTGTACACGAAAGTGAACGGCGCCGGGTGGAAGGGGCACGGCTGCGGTATCGGCCGCGGTTCCTTCCTAAACATGGAGTAGAGTGCCGCGTCGCCCGTGATCACGTCGCATATCGATGAGAGAGTGTCTTTTTGTGAGCAGTAAGCTGGAATTAAAAAAATATGGTTTAACTATGTGTCAAAATATATGGAAAAGCAAAATTAACTTTTGCATGGGCGTTGAAGCTTTTGGGATTGAACATCTATTTGCCTAGAGTTCGAATTTCTATATTGAGTGGTTTTCATCCAGTGGTTTGGTTGTCATGAAAATCATAATTTGAAGAACCCCCGTAGGGACAAGATAGGCTAGTTCAAGCTTGAACCGATGCCTCTGAGAGGACGAAATCAAGCTATTATATTTCAATGTTGACACATCTGAGTCGTTAGATCTTCTTCAGGCAGTAGTCTGGCTGTCGTGTGGCAATTACCACACCTGATAAATCTTAATAGGAGTCGAAACAGATGGAACACATTCGTTGAAACTTTTGGGATTAGAACATCTATTTGCCTAGAGTCCGAATTTCAAATTCTATTTGTTTTCATCTAGTTACTTCATTGTCATAACTTCATAATATGGAAATAAATATATACGCCTAACGATCACATACATAGAGCCTGGCCTCTAACTAGGATTTCCTGTATCTAGGGAACCAGGAACTATGAGGAACAAGGTCCCACAACACCCAGACACGAATCAAATGCTTGCGCTTTTTGTATAACAAACATTTCCCCTGTCGTGGGAATCGAACCCGCAACCTCAGTGGTGTATGACATGTGAGCCAATCTGCCCAACCACTACACCACAGAGGCTGTGGAAAAAGGTCGGGTAGTTATTTTTAGCTAATCAATTTGGGACTTGCGGACTGAAGGGTGGCGAAAAGTTGTCGATCGGTGACATCGACAATTATTCCGTTCATCGTACGGTCTCTGCTTAGGAAGACAGTGTAATTAAATTTGGATTAATAGCGTCTTGGGGATTCTTTATTAAGCCTTGGTTCTGTAAAATGCCTCACATGATACACTGTATGGACTTACAAACATTAGCACAAATATATTTAAGGAATTATACATTTAAATGTATCAATATTTATGTATACTTATACATTTAAAATAATATACTACAAATAATGATAATACACTACATACAACAAACATTCATAAGTAAAATAAAAAAGTAAATGAAATGTACATACATAAATATTAATATTATATGATATGCTCCACTTTCTATGAGTATTAACCTTCCATAGTCTATAAATATATATTACAATACATCTAATATTAAGATTAAGATAATCCCCATGAATAACTCTTACAAGATAATCCATAATCTCGTTCATCATGGTAAATGAGGGTATAAATAGTAAATACTATGCTTTTTTTACTGCTAATTGGCTTGCGTTTGACCACTATGTCACCTGATGATAAGCGACGATACGGTCGACGATCTAGCACGCTTACCAAGGACCTGTTCACTCGAGACTTGAAGATTCCTAGATTGTAGCTATCGGGAAAGGCTGACTTTGGCAGAGAGTTCCAATCGTTAGCAGTGCGCATAATAAAAGTGGAAGCGAAGCACTTAGTGCGCGCAGGAGGAATGTCCACTATGAACCGGTGTCTAAGAATATATAAGCAACTTACTTTCTTTATACTGTAACACATATTTGTGCTTTTCATGTATCACCAGACATCTGTAACAGTCTTCACTCCTGAAAAACAATAAAAATATTGTTAAATATCTAACTTCATAGAATTAATTATAATTCAGTTATTTCAAAGTAGCTGCGCAGATTAAAGCGATTTTTTCGTATGTGTTATTTTTGGTAAAAATAAGTATATATCCTTTTCCAAGACTAAAATAACCTACACACCAAACTTCATCAAAATCCGTCCAGTAGCTTTTGCGTGATCTATCTCGCAAAAGCTACTGGACGGATATTGATAAGAACACATATAACACAACAGCAAACAAACATTTATACATTACAAATAACATTTGTAAACATATGTAAACATTTGTAAACATTTGTAAACATTTGAAAACATTTATAACATTATTAGAAGAAGTCTTATACGCAAGTGTCACGTGTCTTGAAACCGAATCCTGCACCTGCAACCTCTGGTATGACGTTGAAAGTGCATGATACGAACAAGGTTTGACAATGACGGCTTCACTACAGTGGAGAAGAAGAAGCGTCGACCCCGACCGAGCCGCAACCAACGTGGCACCGCCCCGCTCACGGCATCTACACTACGTGCTGTGGAGCCTACAGTATCAATCTACCTCTCCCGCTTCAACCCCGAAACATCAGGGGATGAAATGTTGAAGTATCAAAGAAACGCTTCTTGGACGGATCAAGGGACAGATAGCAATGCGACTGTCAAGGCTGGAGTCGACTAGGACCACCGAATACAAGTCCTAAAGGCTCCAAATTGAATGTGCATAAAGAACTGTTCCTGAATTCTGACTCCTGACCTGTAGGGGTAGTATACCGGAGATACAGGGAAGGAGCGAATTTTTTGAACCTTGTGAAGTAGTGTGTATGGTTTGTTAAATTTTATGTTATATTTTTGTATGTATGTTTTATTGTATGTTTGTTAGTCTGTAAGGTATATATTCTATGGACCTCTGTTAATTTTACTTTCTAGTACTTTATTATTGCCTGAAATAAAGTGTTTATTAATATTAATTAGCAGAAGTAGGATTAATCAGTTTTGAAACTATACTACCTCTAAAGGCAACGTTAAAAACAACGAACTGTTTTACTTTTCTCACAGCTGTCTACTAAAATTTTGATCAAAGTTGCAAGCTTTCGATTCCTAGATGGCGCTTAACTCAATTCTCACCTGTCGTAAACGAGAAACTTGTCATTCCCGTCCGTCTCCGCACAGTCGCCCTTGGACTGTATGTGCGTGGAGTTAATGGCTATCAGGCCCAAGTTCCCAGATTGGAACCAGCTCCCGGTCCAGCTCTCGGGGAAGGTGCAACCGCCACCTGGAATAAAAGAAAAAAGGGTTAAGCACAAACTCTTATAAACCATCTGCAGTCTCTTTTTTCTCGTATGTTTAGGTTAAAACGGGAAAAACTTTCCCGTTTTGATCCCAAAAAGGATCGCTTCCCATCAGGTGAAAGACTTGCATTAAATATAACCAATAGGAAGTACAAATTAAAAAAAAAACCATTGTTAAAAAAGGTTAAGTTAGCAGTTAGGTTCAATATAATTCTTTTAACTTTATAACTTTACAAAAAATCATTCAGCTCAGTCCACCACGGAAGGTAGGATACTGGCTTCTAAGATACAGGTGTATTACACACCTAGTTTAGAAGACAGGGGTCCAATTATTAAGCCTAGCCTAAAATGCCTAAAGAACAACCTATCTTGTAACCTAATTAGCTTAAGTAGCTTTAAAATAGTTTTAGATGTTACCTTAATAAAATAAAATATATATTTATTGAAAAATAATTTATTTTATTTAAAAAAAAATAAAAATAAATAAAATTATATATTGAATTTAATAAAATATATACATTTTAAACACATATATATTATTTTTATATATTTTATTTTTTATTTGAATAAAATAAATCATTTTTTAAACATTAGAATTGCACGACCATTCATCACTCAGTACCAAAAAAAAAAGTAGTTTTAAAATGTCCAATCGTGTGTCAACAAGCTAAAGAGCTGAAACAATGACATACAATGAACGGATGCAGTGACGACGAATGATTCAGGACTCAGCTTTATGAACTAAAGCTCCACTTCCTGAGTAACAGGCCGTGAGAATAATAAGAACGAGTTTTGATATGAAACTCTAGACTTTACATAGAACGTCTAGATGTATTGAAAAGTTGCAGATTTTGAGGGTTCCGTACCGTTATCTATAAAAACGGCAAAAAAATCACGTTTGTTGTATGGGGCTCCCCTTAAATATATATTTTATTCTGTTTTTTAGAATTTGTTGTTATAGCGGCAACATGAATACATTATCTGTAAAAAATTCAACTGTCTAACTATCACGGTTCATGAGATACAGCCTGGTGACAGACAGACAGAGAGACGGACAGCGGAGTCTTAGTAATAGGGTGCCGTTTTACCCTTTAGGTACGGAATCTTAAAAACGTAGCTCTATCATTGTGGCTCAGGTTTCAGTCACAGACAGACCTTAGGGGTCTCGTACAAACTAGTTGGTGGAATCATGGGCTGGTAGAATTAAGAAATTATAATAAAATACGTACATACCAGCAATAGGAGTATGTACTTTGTTTTTTTTTAGTTTTAAGTGTATTAGGTATTTACATTCATATTCGCACTCGAGCAAAACCGGAATGGATCACGCAAATAAATTAACCGATCTTAATTATATTTTCGCGTCCGATAATTAGACCTATTATGAGTGCTTCAAGTGTTCCAATAGAACCACCGCCCGCGGAACCCTAAACCTACAGTCGCGTACGAACTGAACACCTGGCCTCAACTCTTAAAACAAAGGGCTGAAGGACAATGGTGACGAATGCTTAATTCATCGAGTTACATGCAAGGCATGAGATATTAGCGATTTAATATGGCGTAGAGCAAGCACTACTGTTCCGATTTGAAGGGCATTGTAGTCAGTGGAATTACTGGGCATATGAGACTTAATATCTGATGTCTCGGGGTGATGAGCGCAATGCAGTGCTACGCAGTGCTTTTTATGGTATTTAAAGTTCGGTATTAAGAATTCAGTTAAAAAAAAGGTATTTTTTATTTTTTTACATGAGACAGTAACGCACGCAGTGTATTATTCGAAGGCATACGTCTCTCAATAACACAGAAGACTTTACAAGTTTATAGGTACTTATTATATAATTTTGTTTTGCTCAAACATAACTGCCCCATTGCTTGGTAACCGATTATTACTATAGTATAATATATTTATGTAGGTAGGCGTGTCTATATAGTTATATTATACAGAGAAAAGAAAAACATCTCGTCTAGCGCGCCAAACTGTGTCTTCAAAATACCGTCGCGACGTTTTACCCAACTGGCACCGCGCGTTGCCATCGCAATTTCATTTTTCTTTATTCTGATCATCTATTTAAATAAAAATGAATCAACGAAATGTTTGTAAGCGCATAACTTCCAAACGACTGCGTCAAATTGGATAAATCTTTCTTTTATTTGTTCGTTATTGTCAGGAGAAGGTTTGTATAAAAGAAAATTAAAAAAATTTCGAACGGATATTTTAAATAAATATGGCGGTACACGAAGTTCGCCGAGTCAGCTAGTTTATAATATTTTAGATTTTCGCAAAGCAAAACGCATTAAATATCAAATTAGCTTTTGTGTATTTAACAGTAATACCAAATAATTGAAGGTTGTAGATTCCAAACCTTTTGGTTTAATAATATCGCGATCTCCTGTCAACTTATCCCACAGACGAAACCTATTGAATACTTTACAGCTGTACACTTATATTACTTTCAAATATAAAAGACAATACGTAATTGAAAACTTAGGCCTGAAAGCTAGGTATATGCTATATCTATTATTCTAGCTAGTCTTTTGTTTTCGCTGGTGCTAATTGGGTGTAAGGGGTCGTTTATTAATCACGTAATGTTTTTTTAGCAACTTTAAACCACCCCCCTCCCAACCCCCCATACGTGCAAAGGTTTTAGACTACACAATCACGTGTACAATACAATACAATACAATACAATTACACTTTTTGGAATACCACAAACATAATTACATGAGGAAAATATTAACCTTAACTAGGGTAATACAATTGGCGGTCTTATCGCATAAAGCAATCTCTTACAGACAACCTTTGGATGGATATATACAATAATATTATAAAAAACCTAAACCTAGTGTGTCGCCGGCAGCAGGGCAGAGCCCAAACTCCCGGTGGGTAGGGCTGCAGAGTGAGGAACCTCCTGACTATACGTGCCGTGTCAAGGAGTACTGCCGCATGCATCTGACCCTTGATCCAACCGTCTAGCGAGAGCCCTTCGAGATGTTAATCGAGGCTCTTCGCTATAAGGCCGTTCGTCGAAACAACTATCGGGACAGCGATCGTCGAGTCAATATCCCACATGGCCGGTACCTCGTGGGTCAAGACAAGTTACTTGCTGAGCTTGTCCTTCTCGGCCTTCGCGACGTTTATCATGTGGGATCGTGATGTCGACGAGCACTAGCGTTGGGACCAGTCGACCACGATATCATGCTTATTTTGATATTATTATTTCATACATACATCCATTCTAATCCTCACAAACTTTCGTATTACGCACGTAAGTTATAGTTATTCTTCCGCCAGGCAGTAGTGCGCAAGCATTGCTGTGTTCCGGTTTGAAGGGCATTGTAGCCAGCGAAATTACTGGGCATTATGAGACTTAACAGCTAATCGTCTCGGGGTGACGAGCGCAGTGCAGCGCCGCGCAGGATTTTGCAAAACAAAGTTCTGGATGTTGTTGTTACTGTTATGGGCAGGCGTATTGCTTACCATCAGGCAAACGACCAGCTCGTCTCGTCACTCAGCTACATAAAAAAGTATTTATTTCGCTTTTTTAGCTATCACGTATTTTTTCCAAAAGCGTTATACACAATCCGTTATTAAATTTTGCTTTGAATGGTGAAATGGTTGCCACTGCATGATGAACTATAATGAAAAAGATTTCCGTGTTTAAAAGAACTTTCCGCTGTTTTTAGCGGCCACGTTAATATTTTAATGAATAAACTTTATCCAATACATTTTAAAACCATTACGCTGAAAACCTGCTGAAAAGTGGGACAGGAGGAGATAGTTTTTCCATGTTAACCATTCATATTGTGGACAACAAATCATTAAGTTACGGGACCGTATTGAGGACGGAGCCGGGGGCAAAGGATTGCTACACATCGCGACTTTTGAACGCGTTGGAACGCGTATTCGACGCTTTGAAATTATAAATGTCTCTATTTTATTAATTTATTTATTTCAGGCAGTATTTAAGTACAACAGAGGCCCATAGAATATATACCGTACAGACTAACATATTATATACAAAAATATAACACATAATAAAATTAACATTAAAAATTCTCGAACTGTAGGAACCTAAAAATATAAAATATCATATTTTTTAAATTCTCAACTTTTGGCACGTTAAGCCGTCGGTTCCGGTTGTTGTGTTGGACTACAGTAAGGCCATGTCGGAGGCCTTCGGGCAGTCTAAAAACTTCGACACCAGGGTTGACCCACCACCCACACGAGAGATGAAGAATAGGTCAGACTTAAAAAAATAAATAAGTGATGTGACCGAATTATGGTAAAATATGATTTCATTTTCATCTGAGATGCCGTCTGGTTGATTGGTTGACGTTGGTTGACAGAAGGCATAACCAATTAAGTATTGTGAACGAATCTATTGAGTGAAATCATTAGCTCATTAGATAGGTGTACATCTAGAATCTGACTAATGGATCTACAGAGAAAGAACTATTAATCGACGAATGAGCATTGTATTTCAACGTTACAGTTCAAAAACATTGTAATTTCTCAAATATATTCTATTTTAATTGACATTTTAAAAGAATTTAATAATAATTTAATTGAAACTCCATATTATTCACATATTTAGTTACAATCTTAAGCCTAAGTTTTTACAATAATTCTATTAAAAAAATATACATGTCCTTCTTCCAGAAGTTTATGCTTTGGATTCGCGGCGCAGACCTATTGAGTCTGATATCCTAATTGTCCGAAACCTGGTCGGAGTTATTCCGACACAATCATGACGTGAGTGTAGCCGTTTATATTTATAATGAATATTTCGACTCACGATAGTTTCAAAATCTTAATTGCAAAACGCTACGGCACGGTGTGGCTTAACAAAAATATTATAAAAAACCTAAACTTAGTGTGCCGCCGGCAGCGGGGCAGGGCCAGTCTACCGGTGGTTAGGGATCCAGAGTGAGAAACCTCCTGACTATACTATTATTATAACTACATAATTTTAATTTTTATCATTTTTTTTATTGTAATATGTACCTACATACAGGGATCGGAAAACCTATTCATTAAGGTTAACCGTTTGAACCGATTACCGATTGAAACGATAACCTATTAAAACTGTTACACAATTATTTCGGTTAAAAACCCAAATAAAAGGGTTACCAAATGAAAGTGTATACCGAAACAATACCAATATTATACGGTATTTTCTCGTGTGTACGCATTTATTTGATTTAGAAAGAGATCGGTAGTGTGCGATCTTTTATCACGAGTTAAATTCATTTTACGTCTTGACCTAACCTATGTATAATTACTCGTATCCTCGTCTATTATAGCAGTTATTTCAACGGAATCGTTGCAAATTTTCTTTAGTTCTAATAATCTTTTTAACATGTAATATGTCGAAGTCCAACGAGTTGGGCAGTCCAGAACTGCTTTTTTTTTAATTTTCTTTTCTTATTTTAAGGTTCATTAGGGGGCGACGTAAAACCTTGACCGCTTGGCGGCATGTCTCAATAATGGACTCCGATTCTCGATCTTTCTATAAAGCGTCCTTAATACACATTTGCAGTGTATGCGCTGCACATGGTAGCGACCTAATCTCGAATGACCTTGTCTGTTCGATATTAATTAATTAATTAATATAATATAAAGCATATGACATATTGACAGAATTGATCTCCCACTTGCCGTTATGGTGGGGGGTAGTGTTTGGTACCGTTGGATAGAGGATGTTTTGAAACCAACCAGAAAAATCCGAAATCCATGGAAAGGTGTCATAGAGATGGAACTGCTCAGGGGATCTCGGAAACTATAAATCGGATGGGGGTACGGCTTCAACTAAATATGCCGCAAACCTTGGGCCATTTTTGAAAATTTGAAAAATAAGATGGCCGCCATACAAAATAAAAATGTAAATAACTTTTGAATGGTTAAGGATAGGTATAAGGTGCTCGACCAAATGTCATAGAGGGCAACGGGGGAAATTCGGAAAAGTTGGAAAAATTAAAAAAAAAAAAGAAAAAAATTGGCGGCCATTTTCAAAGTTGCTCCGATCCGACTGAAATTTTGCATCGGGGAGTTTTCTAGGTCGTAGATTACGATTATAAAAAAATTTGGATTCCGCCATTTTTCAAGATGGCTGCCATACAAAAGTTTTTTTTCCGGACAAATAAGCCAAACAAAACTTTTAAACCGTAGTCGATAGGAAGCATCTATGAAAAAAAAGCAACACCCCCCCACTGCTTTAGCAACAACAATTAAGATATAAGATAATAATAACAATTATTAATTATTATTATCGCGCACGCCACAAAATCACTTGGATTCCGCCATTTTTCAAGATGGCCGCCATACAAAAGTCTTTTTTCAGAACACCTGAACTTAAATAACTTTAGAACCGTAATCGATAGGAAGCTTTTATAAAAAAAAGCAACACCCCTTCACGCGAGCTGCTTTAGCAGCTCGCGCACGCCACACAATCACTTGAAATCCAGCTTTTTTTCAAGATGGCCGCCATACAAAAGTTTGTTTTCAGAACAAAAAGGGTAAACAAAACTTTAGAACCGTAATCGATAGGAAGTTTTTAAAAATAAACAGCAACCACCCTCCCACGCAGTAGTGCGCAAGCATTACTGCGTTCCGGTTTGAAAGGCATTGTGGCCAGCAAAATTACTGGGTATATGAGACTTAATATATGATGTCTCGGGGTGCAGCTCTCCGCAGTGATTTTAATGGTATTAAGTTTGTTTATTGTGGTCAGGCGTTGTGCTTGCCATCAGGCGAGCGGCGAATTTTTTTTTATATATATAACATTATGTATTATATCAAATATTACATTATTTTTTACATTATGAATTATATTACATTTTGGAACCGAGTTTTGAGTGAATCGAACTAAAATGAAATACATACAAACTTTATAACTCCTTTGCACACTTTCTAAAGGTAGGTAGGTATAAAAATATGTTTTATTACTTATTTTAAAGTTTGTTTGTACCAAGTATTGATTGAATCAGCCTAAAATAAAAATATATCATACAAACTTTACCAAAGCTTTGCCAATTATTCTGTCGCCAAGCAATAGTGCGCAAGCGTTACTATGTTCCAGTTTGAAGGACATTGTAGCCAGTTAAATCACTGGGCATATGAGACTTAATATCTGATGTCTCTACGCTACGCATTGCTTTTTATGGTATTCAGGTTCTGGGTGGCACTGCAATAATTGTTCTGGTGAAGCGTTGTGCTAGCCATCAAGCGAGCGGAGAAAAAAAATTTTTGTATATTATATATTAGGTACATTATGTATTATATTATATATTACATAATACGTTCTATATTATATGAAACCATATTATGATTAGGATTTAAACCAAGTTTTGAGTGAATTGAACCAAGCAATAAAATTTTCCGTAAAAAGTTTAGAACTTTATTGCACACCCCCTAGGGGTAGTATAGAAAATATAAAAAATACGTGTTTCATTATTTAGTTTCAAGTTTATTTGTACCAAGTTCTGAATGAATAAAACTGAAATTAAAAAAAAACCATACAAACTTTAAAACGCCATTACATTTTTATGAGTAGTTTAAAAAAAAAAAAAGGATCCAAATTTAATGTTAATAATAATAATAAAATAATAAAGTTTATTTGTTCTGAGTTGTGAGTGAATCGAACCACGGAATAAAGCATACACTGAAAAACCCGTACAAACTTTAAAACTCTCATGCACCCTTCCTAGGGGTAGTATTGAAAAAATAAAAAATGCCTAATTAATTATTAAAGTTTATTTGTACCGAATTTGAATGAATAAAACTAAAATTTAAAAAAAACATACAAACTTTAAAACGCCCTTACACCTTCATTAGGGGTAGTTTCGAAAAAATAAAAAACACGTGTTTTAAGATTTATGTTAAAGTTTATTTGTTCTGAGTTGTCAGTGAATCAACCCTGGAATAAAGCATACACTGAAAAAAACCGTACAAAATTTAAAACTCTCATGCACCCTTCCTAGGGGTAGTTTTGAAAAAATAAAAAATACATGTTTCATTATTTAGTTTAAAGTTCATTTGTACCGAATTTCAATGAATAAAACTAAAATTAAAAAAAAAACATACAAACTTTAAAACGCTGTTACGCTTTCTTTAGGGGTAGTTTCGAAAAAATAAAAAACACGTGCTTTAAAATTTATGTTAAAGTTTATTTGTTGTGGGTTGTGAGTGAATTCAACCACGGAATAAAGCATACACTGAAAAAAACCGTACAAACTTTAAAACTCCCATGCACCCTTCCTAGGGGTAGTTTTGAAAAAATAAAAAATACGTATTTCATTACTTATATTAAAGTTTATTTGTACCGAGTTTTGACCGAATTGAACCAAGGAATAAAAATGCTCCATACAAACTTTACCACCCTCCTTCACCCTCTTGGGGGTTGAGTTTTAAAAATTAACATAGCCTATATTTCAATTCAGTGCTTAAACTATCTTTATTCCAAATTTCATCAAAATCCGTTCAGTAGTTACGGTGATACCTGGTAACAAACATCACACACACACAAACTTTCGCATTTATAATATTACTAGTATTTCGCCGCGTGCGCGAGCTGCTAAAGCAGCTCGCGTGTGGGGGTGGTTGCTGTTTTTTTTTTAAAAGCTTCCTATCGATTATGATTCTAAAGTTTTGTTTACCCTTTTTGTTCTGAATACAAACTTTTGTTTGGCGGCCATCTTAAAAATTGCTGGAATCCAAGTGATTTTGTGGCGTGCGCGAGCTGCTGAAGCAGCTCGCGTGGGGGGGTGTTGCTTTTTTTATAGAAACTCCCTATCGATTACGGTTTTAAAGTTATTCTTTTTGTTCGGAAAAAAACTTTTGTATGGCGGCCATCTTGAAAAATGGCGGAATCCAAATTATTTTTTCATAATCGTAATCTACAACCCCAAAAACTTCCCGATGCAAAATTTCAGTCGGATCAGAGCAACTTTCAAAATGGCCGCCATTTTTTTTCATTTTTTTTTTTATTTTCCTACTTTTTCAAATTTCCCCTATGGTCCTCTATGATATTTGGTCGATCACTCTATACCTATCTCTAACCGTTTAAAAGTTATTTGCATATTATTTTCACCTATTTTGTCATGAAAAAAAAAACGTTTGTATGGCAGCCATCTTGAAAAATGGCGGAATCCAAATAATTTTTTCATAATCGTAATCTACAACCCAGAAAACCCTCCTATGCAAAACTTCAGTCGGATCGGAGCAACTTTCAAAATGGCCGCCATTTTTTTTTCTTTTTTTTTAATTTTTCCAACTTATTCAAATTTCCCCCATCGCCCTCTATGACATTTGGTCGAGCACCCTATACCTATCTCTAACCATTCAAAAGTTATTAACATTTTTATTTTGTATGGCGGCCATGTTTTTTTGTATGGCGGCCATCTTTTGTTTCAAATTTTCAAAAATTGCCCAGGTTTTGGGGCATATTTAGTACCCCCATCCGATTTATAGTTTCCGAGATCCCCTGAGCAGTTCCATCTTGGAAACCACTTTCTGGTGATTTTGGATTTTTCTGGTTGGTTTCAAAACATCCTCTATCCAACGGTACCAAACACTCCCCCCCACCATAACGGCAAGTACCACTTCTATTTCTGTCGCTATTATGGTCTTCCAGTTTTATATTATATTAAATTAATTAAATTGATTAAATTGATTAAATTAATTAAATTAATTAAATTAATTAAATTAATTAAATTAATTAAATTAATTAAATTAATTAAATTAATTAAATTAATTAAATTAATTAAATTAATTAAATTAATTAAATTAATCAAATTAAATTAATTAAATTAATTAGGATTAGGATAAAAAAAGTATGTAACTTGGTAATTTACGTATAGCGTTGTAGTGTTAGGTACACTTTATTTTATTGCAAGTTAGATAACCACAATATCAGACAATAACTATCTACCGGGCGGGGAATGATTTATAATTACGAGCGAAAGAGTAAGTACCTAAATAAACTTGTCAACAAGACCGAAAAAAAATGGCCGGCGCGTGGCGCATCGGCGACATAAACACTGTCAACAACAAATCTATCTATCTCTTTCGCCATAGGGCACTTGTACGTTGCGAATGAGCGAGCGAGAAATACACGATTCCAGCGGGACAACGCCGCGCGTACGGTGCGTTTGCCAGTTTGTGGCAGTGGCTAGTAAAATGTAGTAATATTTAGTTTTCTTTGGTAAAATGCACACGCGAGAAAAAACCTATATCATTGCGGTTTCTGTTAACCGAAATCATTCTGTTACCGAAAGTTTCTGTTAACCGTTATCTCAAATCGATTAATACAGTTATATTACGGTTGTTAACCCTAACCGAAATATCCCTGCCTACATATGTCTGCATGCCAAAGCAGTGGAACTAGAGATATTTCACAGACAGAATAAATCATGGTATCATTGTATCAGTATTGTTGTCAGTTTTCCCCTGCCCACTAACACCGTCCTTAAGTACGGCCCTGCACCTTTGTGCGCATACGATAACAGTAAAGCGCTATAACGTCGATGAACATAAACCTTTTGCACAATACAGTAAGGTATATAATAGTAAGGGATATGCATACAATTTCAACCTGCAGGTGTGGTAAGTACTTTTTCAGGCGACCTATTGCAGAAGAGGCCTTCCATTAGAGGTCATTATGCAGAAGTGTGCAGGCATTACTACGTTCCAGTTTGAAGGGCGTTGTAGCCAGCGAAATTACTGGGTATATGAGACTTAATACCTGATGTCTCGGGGTGATGAGCGCAATGCAGTCCTACGCAGTGCTTTTTATGGTATTAAAAGATCTGGGTGGCACTGCAATTGGCAGGCGTGGCACTGCAATTGGCAGGCGTGGCGCTTACTTTCAGGCGAACATGATCGTCTCATCACTCAATTCCATAAAAAAGTATTTTATTTATTTATTTTATGGAAGATCAACAACAATTATATGGGTATAAATAACTAATAAAAACCTTGAGCCAATTAAAGGTCCTCACGGATAGTTCCAAAATATTAGAAGTACGAAACCAACGGACAGACATGCAACTTTGTTTAATATTAGAGATGGAGAAGATTAATTAATAACTAGTGACCCGCCCCGGCTTCGCGCGGATGCTATTTACTAATGTGGTGTCATTTTGTGACGACTTCAACAAACAGAAAGTCAAACAAAACATTGAATTTTCTCTACAAAACATTTTATTTTTTATGTAACTGAATTATGAGACGAGCCGGTCGTTTGCCTGATGGTAAGCAATACGCCAGCCCATAACAATAACAGCACCACCCAGGACTTTGTTTTGCAAAATCCTGCGTGGCGCTGCACTGCGCTCGTCACCCTGAGACAATTACCTGTTGAGTCTCATAATGCCCAGCAATTTCGCTGGTTACAATGCCCTTCAAACCAAGGAACACAGTAATGCTCGCGCACTACTGCTTGGCGGCTGAATAACTGGCAAAGCGGTGGTACCTACCCAGACAGCCTCTCGCATACGGGAAACCTACCACCAGTAGAATATATTGTACATATTAACTAACCTTCCGTAAAAAATCTAAATGACAGTGAAAACCGTATCAAAATCTGGTGCGTGGTTTAGAAGAGAAACAGAAATGAGGATGCGGATAACGATTTTATATGAATCATTAACTAATGCCAAGCGAAAAACTCAAAGGTTTTTCGGAAAGAAAAAATACGACTGCCGACTGGGACTCGAACCCGCTTCACAAAGCTGGCTTGGGAAAGGCTTTGCTCAATTGAACTACGGTGGTCACCAAGTTGAATGTCGTATTTTTTCGTTCTGTTATTTAACGCCATCTATTGAGATGGGAGTGAACCTTTTTCTCAATTACAAAGAAAAAATTACAATACAAAGAAAAACAAGAATAAATAATAAATTACAAGAGAGAGAATTCCAGAGAGGGAGAGTGTGCGACGGAATCACACGAGTTAATTCCTCCATCTCCTTTCTACCATTGGACAACAAGACCTACCTACGGTTACTCGGCAAACGCTTCGCTTCAACTTTCATAATGCGGACAGCTAAGGAATGGAACACCTTACCAGCGTCTGTTTCCCGATACTTATAATTTAGGTGTCTTCAAGTCCCGAGTGAATCGATATCTTCTAGGCAAGCTTGATCCATCGTCGACCGCGTCGTCACTTTCCATCAGGTGAGGCTGCGGTCAAATAGCTAGCATTTGATAGAGCAATGAGGTAATAAAAAAAGAAAAAAAAACAGAAGCTATCCCTACTCAACTGCGTGTGTGTATTAAAACGTCTTACCATACGTTAGTACGTCAGTACGTAAGGGATCGCTATTACGCACGGACAATACGTTTTATAGTACGTCATAACCTTATAACTGCCGACCGTGTTTAATAACGGAATGCTTGCTCGTGACCTGAGGAATTGGTGATGAGTGGATTAAATATAGGAAGGAACCCTGCATCAGATGAGCATAATGTTATTACATGCGCTGGTGGAGAAGAAGCTGACAAGTCTCGAACACAGACGGGAAGTTGGGTGTCTGGCGCTTTTTTTACTGCATTTCGGGGAGTGTGCCCAGGAATTGCACGATCTGATTCCTTCTTCTCCCTTCCACTGAAGGACTTTCAGGCGAGGAGAGTCGTTTTACTCCAGCCAGCAGTCGTTTTACATAAAGGAATCAGCGAAAAGCTTAGCATGGATAAGGATCCATACTAAGCTTTTCGCTGATTCCTTTATCATGCGAACTGCTAAGGAGTGGAACGCTCTGCCAGCGTCTTTGTTCCCAAACGGATACAACTTGTGTCTCTTTAAATCTAGAGTGAATAGGCATCTCATGGGCAAGCGTGTTCCATCTTAGGCCGCATCTTTGGTTTCCATCAGGCGAGATGCGTGTGGAGAGAACCAATAAAAAGAAAAAAAACTAGCTTTTCCCGCGACTTCATCCGCGTGAACGACAAAGGAAGCCATAATACCTATTTTTCCAAGACCATATTAGCAAGAACTCCCCAGTATATGAGAGCGCATACTACGAAGAGGTCAAGCTTTATTTTCGTTGTAACCCAACCGATTTTGATGTAAAATACCCAATGATGATATACCTAACCTACCCATATAATATACCTACCTATATAATCTAAGTTGGGACTAATGCTATCAAACACTGAAAACCGTATTAAAATCCGTTCAGCAGTTTTTGAGTCTATAGATAACGAACATACAAACAGACAAAAATTCTAAGAACCGTGGATTAATGTACAGTACCCTCTTAATAGTTGATCACGGACACCGATCTGGATCGCTTTCAAACACGTCTTGAGATCGATATTTGTCTGTCAAATTATCGAACTTTAATGGGCCGATTAATTCTTCACGTAATCCACTATATGACTGCATCGGCCGGGCTGAAGGCCCCTTTTTAGAGTCCTTACAGTAATTCACGCCTTTAAAGGAATAAAACATTTTTAATGATTTGGCACTGCAAGGGACAACGTTCTGCCAGAGAATGTTCAAAACAACATTCGTAAAATCAAAGATGGCGTCCACCTCAAAAACGATCGTATAATTAATTTCCTAATTGTTGTCTGTCTGAACAATAATTGCTTTCCCGCTGCAGCGAGAAATTAATTGTTTTTGATTTAATTATGATTTTATATTCACCTGAATATTAAACATTAATGTAATTATTTATTCGCGCCATCTTGTGAGAGGAGCGTTCATTAATTTTATTAATAAATTGGGTGTTATTAAATTTGAGATGAGAGGGCGTAAGTAGAAGCGTACTCTAATGCGAAACTCTATCTTAGTCCCTGAGATACGAGCAATGTTAAAAAAAACAAAACCCGTCTACACTGAAACTAAAAATGCATATTTTTTTCACGGCCGCTAAATAAGATCCAAAAAACTTGTTATTGGCTAAAATTTACTTTTTACATTGATATTTTACTGGTGGTAGGTTTCTCGTATGCGAGAGGCCGTCTGGGTGGGTACCACCGCTTTGCCAGTTATTCAGCCGCCAAGCAGTAGTGCGCGAGCATTACTGTGTTCCGATTCCGGGCATTGTGGCCAGCGAAATTACTGGGCATTATGAGACTCAAAAATTAATTGTCTCAGGGTGACGAGCGCAGTGCAGTGCCGTGCAAGATTTTGCAAAACAATGTTCTGGGTGGTGCTGTTATTGTTATGGGCTGGCGTATTGCTTTCCATCAGGCAAACGACCAGCTCGTCTCGTCAGTCAGTTACATAAAAAAAACTTACATACAGCTGTGGCAAAATTTCGGGACCTTCAGGGTAGGTTACCTTTTCCCTTGCAGTCAGGAATAGTATTCCGGTCGATATGCTACTGTATATCGATAGACTATCGATAGTCTATAAATAGCCTGGCAATAGTGTGAATATCGACAGAACTATCGATAGTATCGATACTATCGATAGTACGGATTTGACAATAGTATTGATGAACTTCAATAGTATCGATAGAAAAATAATTCTTGATAGTCATTATGCTATCGATACTATCGATAGTGTATTGTTGAAAAAAGCAACTATCGTTATTCCAATACTGTCTATGGTATCGATACTATCGATAGTCGATCGATAGTCAACTCGCCGGGGACGAAAATTCATCACTGAGGAAGTTTTGTTATAAGGAAAAATAGAGTGCTTATTTAAGAAAATAAAATCTGCATATTTGGATTTTTTGTAAAAAGATACAGGTACATACGCAAAAAAACAGGCTTTATCTTTACTATTTCCCACCAGGAATATATCCCCCAAAGTAACCAAATCAAAACAAAAAAAAAGATTTCCATACATTTGTGACTCATATAACATATTGTTCTGCCAGTCAGATTATAACAAACTGATGATACCCAAATATTTTTGAATTTAGAACATAATGTAATTTGAAAGTGTGTTACTTCTATGGGACCACTTCGTAGCTAATCCAACGCAAAAAGAATTTTTCATCCCATCTATTCGAAAAGGACGACTTGGTTCGCCTTTATGTGCACCCAAAGGTGGTGTTTTCTATAAGAAACTTTTAGCGGGCAGTAATAAGTTTTTAATCCTCTTTATAAGTGCGCCGCAATTATCTTTGCCGCGCACTTTTTGAATTTGGAACATCTTAGTGTTCAGCACCAAAGAAATCTAACGCAAATATTGTTTGAATAAAGACTGGCTGGTACGACGGCCCATAGTCACAAATGTAAATATAAGTTTTTAGTTGTTTTAATAAAGGATACTATTTAATTTCAATTTAGTTGTTACTCTATGTTTTATTAAATAATAATATTACAATAAAATATGAGGCGCTTTTATTTTCTCATAGTGGGTGATGAAAAGTAGAGTGTATCACTCGGGCGCAAAATATATTTTTGGCTCGGGCGACGTACTTTGAATCCCTCGCTACGTTCAGGATTATTGGAGTACAATAAATGCTTCAATTTTTATCTGTGGAACACTGCTTGATGTCACTGTCATATTAAGACGTCACTTGGTCTTTAAGTCTTATTAATAGCGGCAATGAACATATTCGATTAAAAACGATACATACAGAAGAGAAGACTTTAATTAATTAAATAAATACCATAGCCCAAATAACCCTAATAGGTTACGGGCCCAGGCATATAGAGAGAGAAGAGAAACACAGAGAAGAAAAATATAGTTGCGTACTGCGTAGTTTGGTGTGCGTCTGCGTGGCGTGCTTCACAAATAAAATTCCACAATGGATCGTACTATAATACTAAAAGGCGATAATTGGGCGGCATGGAAATTCCAGATAACGATAGTACTTAAGGCGAAGGAACTATTCGAGGTTGTCTCATCACCTTTACAGAAAGATTCGAAGAATGAAGACAAAGACAGGAAGGCACAGGAAATAATCGCCACACGCGTAGAGGAACACGTGTTAACCTATTTAATTACGTGCAGTTCGGCTTTTGAAATGTGGGAGAAGCTCATGACTATTTATGAATCAAAATCAAAGGTGGGCGTGCATTTAGTACAACAGCAGTTCTACAGTTTAAAATACGAATCTCCGATGGCGGCATTTATTGCAAAGATAGAAGACATAATACATAAATTATCTGCGTTTGGTGAGAAAGTGTCAGAGAAGATGGTGATAACCAAAGTAATCATGAGCCTTCCGGAAGAATTTAAGCATTTTGTATCAGCTTGGGAATCGGTTCCAGAGGCTGACCAGTCACTGAAACAATTGACTGCTCGGTTGTTGGTGGAAGAAGAGCGCATCCAAGGAACAGAGTCAGATAGGAAAGAGGCGTCAACCGCTTTAGCAGCAGTAAAGAAAAAAGGGCAACATCAATATGCAACGGATAAGAAGAAGACGGAAGCAGCTAAGTGTTTTTCATGCGGAAAGGTCGGACACTACAAGCGTGACTGTCGGTTAAGGAAGTGTAATTATTGTGGTAAACCGGGACACTTATATAAAGATTGTTACAATAGAAATAAAGGGGATAAATCTCAAAACATGGATAGAGCATACATAACACTAAGTGATGAATATCAGAACTTATGGATTTTAGATACAGGGGCAAGTGACCACATGTGTAATGACAGGCAATTGTTTTACAATTATACAGAGGTAAGTGAAAAATATATAATTATTGGAGATGGTAGTAAACTCACAGTGTCAGGGGTAGGTGATATTAAAGTGCAAGCATGTGTCGGTAGCAATAATTATGCCTCTACCTTAAAGAAAGTGTTACATGTTCCAGATTTGAAAGCTAATTTGTTTTCAGCACGGTGTGCCGTTGATAGAGGTTATATTATGTCTTTTAAAAAGGATAGATGTGATTTCCTTGAAAATGGTAAGATAACATGCATTGCAAATAGACATGACAACTTATTCATAATGAGTTTCAAATTTGAATGTAAAACAGTAGCATTAACTTCATTAGCTTCACTAAATGAATGGCATGAAAAATTGGCTCACCAAAACTATAAACATGTTAAAAATTTGTTAAAAATAAATAATATTAAGTACAAAGAGCAAATTGATTATCAATGTTTACCATGTTTAGAGGGAAAACAGCATAGGTTGCCATTTCAGAGAAGTGAGAATAGGGCAGCATTGCCTGGAGAGCTAATACACATGGATCTGTGCGGGCCAATGGAGAGTGAATCAATAGGGGGTTCTAGATATTTCTTATTATTGAAAGATGACTACAGCAGTTATAGGTATGTATATTTTCTAAAAAATAAGAATGAGGTAAGTACAATAATCAAAACCTTTGTTCCTAGATTTCACACAGAGACAGGTTTTAAAATAAAATGTTGTAGGTCAGATAATGGCTTAGAATTTATAAATAAAGATGTAGAGTCATACCTAAATAAAAAAGAAATTATTCATCAAAGGTCGGTGCCATACACTCCAGAACAAAATGGTAGAATTGAACGGGAAATGCGAACAATTGTGGAGGCTGCAAGAACTATGTTACAGGCAAAGGAATTACAGAAGAGTTTATGGGCTGAAGCTGTCAATACAGCTGTATACACTATAAACAGGACAGGAAATTCAACAATACCGGATCAGACACCATTTGAGCTGCTATTTAAAAGAAGGTTTGATATACATGATTTAAAAACATTTGGTACTGAAGTATCAGTACATATTCCAAAACAATTAAGACTAAAGTGGGACTCCAAGAGCAAGAGAGGTATATTTGTAGGTTATGGTATTGATAGCAAGGGATACAGAGTTTGGACACCAAATACAAAAGAAGTAAAAACTTACAGAGATGTGATATTTATAAAAGAAAATAATGAAAATAAAATAAAAGAAGAAATACAGCAGCAGCAACAGAAGGAAAATTTAGAATGTATACACATAGAGAACACAGATAGAGATGAAAGACACACAGATAGAGAAGAACAACAGACAGATAGAGAAGAACAACAGACAGATAGAGAAGAACAGACATTAATAGAAGATGAAGAACAGATGTTGACAGAAAATGAAGATCAGACACTTACAGAAGACCAAGAGGAATGTTTTTATGAATCAAGTGCATATGATCCTGAAGAAGATGAACAGACTGATGAAGAAGGTAATAAACAGGTGAGAACACGGACAAGAGTTATAAATAAACCTAAAAGATTTGGAGAAGAATATCATTTATATACAGCTATGAATGAAGAACAGATTACTTATGAGATGGCTATGAAAAGCAAAGACTCACAGAAGTGGACAGAAGCAATAGAAAAAGAGTTGCGTTCATTAGAAAATAATAATACATGGATTGTGACAGAATTGCCAAAAGGAAAGAAAGTGATAGATGGGAAATGGATTTTCAAAATTAAGAATGAGAATCAGGATAATCAAATATACAAAGCGAGGCTAGTAGCAAGAGGCTTCCAACAGGAGGATAGTTTTGATCACTCTGAGATTTATGCTCCTGTGGCAAAACTACCCACTTTAAGAATCCTGTTAGCTATTGCAAACAAGTTTGATTTAGACATAACACAGATGGATGTAAAGAGTGCTTTTCTTAACAGCGATATTGAAGAAGAAGTGTATTTGAAGATACCAGAAGGAATCCAACGATATGATGGTAAAGTGTTAAAACTAAAGAAATCATTATACGGGTTAAAGAAATCCCCAAAGAATTGGAATACAAATTTTAACAACTTTATGATACAGGAAGGGTTTGTAAGAAGCAAAGCAGACTACTGTCTATATTATACAAAGAAGGAGAAGTTATATGTAATACTTTATGTTGACGACCTGTTGATTTTTGGAGAAAATAAAAGTCATATACAAAATTTACAGAAATCACTACAAAAAAGGTTCCAAATGACAGACCTGGGAAGCTCAGATAATAAATACTTAGGTATCAACATAAATAAAAGCAAAAATCTTATAGAATTAGATCAGAAGGCATATTTGGAAGATATACTGCGAAAATATAAAATGGAGGAATGTAATCCCATATCAACACCCATGGAACAAGGATTGGTAATTGAAAAGGAAGAATCCCCAGATAAAAAGCTAGTTACACAATGTAGGGCATTAATAGGTAGCTTAATGTACGCTATGCTTGGAACAAGACCAGATCTTTGTTATCCTATAAGCTATCTAGGTCGTTATCAAACAAGTGCAAGTGTCAGTTTATGGAAAGCGTTAAAAAGGGTTTTAAGGTATGTGAAAAGAACGTTAGATTACAAATTAATATATAAAAGGAACACAGATGAACCACTAATAGGATATACTGATGCTAGTTGGGGTGGAGAAAAAGAGGATAGAAAATCAACGTCGGGCTGTATAATAAAGGTATATGGGTGCACAGTTTCATGGTATAGTTCAAAACAGCAATGCACAGCTTTATCCTCAACAGAATCTGAATATGTAGCGCTGGGAAAAGCAGTAGCAGAAGGTTGCTGGATAAGGAATTTATTAATAGAAATTGGGATTAAATGTCAAAATTTTGTGATGAATATTGATAATCAGTCTGCTATTCATGTTGCAAAGAATCCAGAACATCATAAAAGATTAAAACACATTGATTTAAAATATCATTTTGTAAGAGAAAAAGTCATGATTAAAATTGTAATATTAAAATATATTAACACTAAAGAACAATTAGCTGATCTATGTACAAAAGTTGTAAGCAAGACTGTACTTGAAACTTTATGTCAAGGTTTAAATTTACAGAAATGAAAAAGTATAAATGTATGCATCAAAAGATATTGTTAGAATATAAAACTACATAATTAAGAACAAATAGATTTTGTAATACTTGTATGTGTAATGTGTACCTAATGTATAAGGTGTTAAGATTATGTTGTATGAATGAAAAGAAGTTTTCTAAGTTTGTTTTCTCATTTAAAGGTAGCAGTGTGCCTAATATTTAAGATTGTTAGTAGGTATCATTAAAATTCATATAGAAGTGTCCTAATTTTGATTTTTGTTATGTAAAAGGTAGCGGGCCTTATAGTTAAGATTGAAGTAATATATAAGAGTAACAGTATGGGTTTTTGTTGTTAAATTAGATGTACTTTTGTAATCAAAATTAGAAAGCAATGTTCCAGGTTTTTAAAGTTATAATGTAAATTTTTAGCATTCATTGAGGAAGGGTATTGGAGTACAATAAATGCTTCAATTTTTATCTGTGGAACACTGCTTGATGTCACTGTCATATTAAGACGTCACTTGGTCTTTAAGTCTTATTAATAGCGGCAATGAACATATTCGATTAAAAACGATACATACAGAAGAGAAGACTTTAATTAATTAAATAAATACCATAGCCCAAATAACCCTAATAAGGATTCTACTAAAGAATCCCTCGCTACGCTCGGGATTCTACTCTAGAATCCCTCACTTCGCTCTGGATTCAAAAAAGTGCCCTCGCCGTAAAAATATTATTTTGCTCCCTTATGATACAATCTACTATTCCAAATCGGTTCATGAATGACGGAGTTCTGAGGTAACATACATAAAAAAAACAATTGAATAGAGAACCTTCTCCTTTTATAAAGTCTGTTAAAAAAACACGAACGCCTAAGAACTTTTAAACGGGTTATGCCTTATTTTCACACGTATTTGCATACTTTCTTTTACCAGTTTCTTCCAATTTTCTTTTATATTTGGAAAACTCTGCCTGGAGACGTGTTATTTCATTAAGTCTAGGACATAATCGCATAACGTGCTCGTCAAAGCTGTTCCTAATCGTATTTCCAGCGCGAGTAGTAAAGGGAGGTAAATGTAGAATAGAACCAAGAATGGAAATAGGGAATATGCATGTTTTTTTTTATGCATGAATCGAATAATTATTGAATACATTTAATGAAAAAAAATGTTTAAAATTTTTACGGCATCACTCGTCAATAAAATAATTAAATGAAAATTTGAATCAATTTATATCAACATAAACGCGCCATTTGCGTGTGACGTCAAAATGTGGGGACCTAGGGTCTCCTCATTGGTCCATCTATGCTTCATGTGTGTATGTCAATAATTTACCAATAGGGTGGGCTCTATGTCAAAAATTGGCCAATAAGCAGCGTGGCGCATGACGTCAAAACATGGTTGCACGTACTCAAGCGTTTTGCGATTACGTTCCGTTTCTCCAAAAATAAGAAAAAGAAAGATTAAAATACAAAAAAACTACGCAATTTATAATCATAATTATATCACTACTAAATGTTTACAGGAGTAATCTATCGTAAAAAGTAATTTCCAGATTTTTCGACAACACATGCATATTCCCTATTGTAGAGTTGTTTATTTTACTACGTCAATTTGACATAAGCACTCTCTCTAGAAAGACTATATTCAGGGTTAATTTATTTTTGCAAAACGAGTATCGCTGTAGAGCAATTGTGGGTCAGTGGAAGCACGTGCGACTTTCGATCCGACGCACCCGAGCTCGAATCCCGCTAGCCCCGCACTGACTTTCTTAAAGTTATGTGCGGATTTAACATTTGCTCTAAAAACGGTGAAAGAAAACATCGTGAGGAAACCGGCATGTCAGAGAATTAACCACACCGGTTCAAGTACAGGTGACATCCACCAACACGCACTGGGCCAGCATGGCGGATTATGGTCCATACTCTTTCTATGAAAGAAGGCCCGTGTCTTAGCAGTGAGAACGTTATGGGCTGATGATGATGAGGCCTCATAAGAACATACGTTTCTCACAGTGATGAAAACCCGCAACGTCGTGGAAACTGAAGAAATAACGGCAAAGTTAAGTTAGTCAAGCTTGTGTTTATTTTACGTTTTTACTTTTCATAAAATTTATTGTTGTTTTGTCTTTCGTTACATTACGACAATATAGCCCCCAAACTTCACAAAACGTATTAAAATCTCTTTGAAAGTTTTCTTTCCTAGAGTTTGTCGTTTTCTGGCTTCATATGACGTCACATGTGCTGACGTGACCTTTTGCGCGGCAATATTTAAAACATAATATTTAAACATAGTTGTAGGTACTTTAAGAGCTTTAATTTTAAATAATTTTAATTAAATTACTATTTTTCATGGCTATATATATTCATTATGGTTAATTTTAAACATTTTCTGAAAAGTTGTCCGATCCCCTATTAACAGAACAACAGAACTACAATTAAATAAATAAATAATGCATGATGCTCCTTTTTCGCAAGTTAGCTTATATTATAGGCTTCTTCGTATAACACACAGAAATGTATCGCGCTCACACACAAATGTAATTTACCTTTTGAACAAAAACATTTCTAGCCGAACTCGACCCGAATAAAATATCCTAATCCAATCCAATAATAACTCGCGGAATATAATAACCTCATATACAGGTACTCCTGTATAAATAATAACTTGAAACATGAAATAAAATAATAATTTCCTGCATTATTCATTACCGCATGAAGCGGTCCCTCTAAACGCAGGGAATATGATTGAGTTTCATTTTCTGAATGCCTAATGAACTCCACTCATTTAACGTTGCCGTCCCTTTTTGTCGAGCTTATGTTAGAGCGAGATGGTTATGTGTTTGTGAAGGACGCCTTTGACCTGGAACTAGGGTTGCCAAATGTAGTTAGTTTGGTGTCCTAGTTTAGTTTTGCAGTGAGCTTCAAATTTATGAATGAACAATAATAAACTAAATAATGTTCTGTTATTACTAGCTGCGCCCCGCGGTTTCACCCGCAGTTTCCCGGGGTAAAAAGTACCCTATTCCCTTTAAACCAGGACTTAAAGAACCTACAGACCGAATTTCATCAAAATCCGTTAAGTAGTTTTTGCGTGATTGAGTAAGTAACAAACATCCATCCATCCATCCATTCTCACAAACTTTCGCATTTATAGTAGGATTACGGCTTCAGCCATAATCCTACTAACTTACTTTGAAAAGTATAAGTAGGTAAGTTATTATTTACAAATGAAATTTTTGAGATTTTTGTGGAACTCCGTTATCTCTATATCTAAATAGTATAAAACAAAGTCGATATCTGTGTCTGTCTGTTATTGATCTGCTTAATGGATTTTGATACAGTTCTCACAATACAACAACACTTTATTGCACACCATAAAGAAATACGAATTTTCCCGGAAATCAGACCTAGCTAGATCGAGGTGGTTCAAAGGCCTGTATGTGCAAGTCCCATAAAAATATATTTTACTTTGTCCATTATACACTAGTATTTTAAATTTAACTTGTTCTATAAACCGTAATTTTAGAAAAAATATTTATTTTGATTAAATAAATAATCAAGTTGATTTACTTACTATAGGTACTGATACTGTGTTTCCATTAGGCACATATTTTATGTGTACCTAACAATGATTAAGGACAGGGTGCCGAGATGGGACTAAACCTGATATTTCTCTGTTTTCTGACCATAATATGGTATTTATGCAGGTGACGGATTTTATTTAAAAATCTGGCAGTTGGCAGCCCTGATAAGAAAGCAGAGGGTGTCACGCACGAATGACTCGCTATCTAGGACTGCAGATATCCATATTAGCAAGACATTAATTAATTTTATATTGAAATCTATTATGTTTAGTAATTATTTCACTCTCAAAGTGAGAGCAAAATCTAAAATTTAATTTTATTATATGTACCACACTACAACATTTAATATAGTATAAGTAATGTAGTAGTGTGTGTAGAGCGAGTGTGGCTCACGAACGAGTGTGGCTCAGTGGGAGAACATGCGACTTTCGATCCGACGTACCCAAGTTCGAATCCCGCTGGCCCCGCACCACTGACTTTCTTAAGTTATGTGCGGATTCAACACTCGCTCTAAGAACGGTGAAGGCAAACATCGTGAGGAAACCGGCATGTCCAAGAATTTTTCACAAAAAGTCAAGGACATGTGACATCCACCAACCCGCACTGGGCCAGCGTGGTGGATTATGGCCCATACTCTCTCTATAAGGGAAGGCCCGTGTCCCAGCAGTGGGAACGTGATGGGCTGATGATGAATACCTATGTATTATAGTAACTGTAGTAATAATTAAAAAACAAATGTAGTTACATTTTTTTTATTTTCTTTTTATTATTCTATTTACGATTTACAACAGCATTGCTAACGCTCAACTATAGCGCTTTCAGCGTAGCTCGCCTAGCCGTTTGTAACAGATCCGCTAGGTTAAACAACGTCGCTGCGGTCACCACTTGCATGGGTGACTGTTTGTGTGGTATTTACATTTGAGCGCTACCGTGCTTCGGAATTTGTTTTTTTTAAGACAACAGCCGTAAGGCCATGTCTGAGGTCTTCGGGAGGTTTATAACTCTGATACCAGGGTTGGCCACAGACCCATACCACAGAAGAATAATTGCTCACTCTCATTAGAAGATATTCTTTTAACAACGTCTAGTAAGTAAGGACGACCAACTTTTTTACAAGCTTTTATTTAACTTGCAATGTATGTTTATAAATATGTTTATGTTGTCCGGGTAGAATTTTGCACGTTGCATTAGAACCAGTTCCTCCTACGGAAATGATATTGTGCTTGTCAAAGTCCAATGACAATGCAATATTATGGTGACAGGCAGCTGATCCGATGATGGAGACGGAAGGTAGGCAATAGAGCTCCTTGACGGATAATCGTAAGCTACTAGTGTTTGGGCTCATTTTAATCTGCTTGCGGTTCCGATTACGAGTTTGTTAAAAGCTTGTCTTTAAAATAATATTTTTCTTCCAAAAACTTATTTAAATATTATACCAAACATTTTTAACCAACTTCAAAAAAGAGGTTCTCAATTCGACGGTTTGTTTTTAAGCTATTGAATAGCTTCTATCGCGGGCCTTGAGCGTGGAGACCGAATCCAGAAATTCCGTAACGAAAATAACCTAACACTCCGAATGCTATGCAATAGCTTTACCGCGGCAGTCTCCGAGTGCCACACGTCTTTTTTTTTATATTTGTTACGCGATTACTCCGCCAATTATGAATTGATTTTGATGATTCTGTTTTGTTTGGTAGGTCATTCTTCAGAGGTGGTCCCATATAAATTTTATCAAAATTGATACAGCACTTTTTGAAAAAATTTACATACACAAAAAAAAGTTTTTCTTACAGTCGATTCTTGTTTTTTTCTAAAACTTATTATTATTATTTTTAATTCCAGTATCGCGTCACCTTTACCAGTTGCCAGCGGGTTGTTTACGTCACGTCATGTTTACAAAATGGCGCGCGTCACCGGCTCAACCCTTGTTTACGCGCTGTAATTTTTCCATTGTTTTCGCTATTTTCTAATTGGAAATTGAACGTGGCGTAGTTTACATTGTATTCGGACATTGTTCACTCAAATATTCCGTAAACACGCTGAAATCTGAGGAGACCTCTTACCGAAGCTAGCCTTGCTGTAAATGGGATGAAAATACCACCGAAGTTAGGTATACTGTGGTATAATTGTGCACTCTGCACTGTAGGTACGAAGCTACAAGTATATAGCCGGACACCGACGGCGGGTCGTTACACGTGCCGCGTCAGAAGAGATAAGAGCTATGCGATAGAAAGAGAGGCGCTCTGTAGGTTAATATGACTGAAAGGTATGCAGCGCTACGCGAGCTGGATTTTATTGCGTCATAGCAAGAGTCGCTATTTGTTTAAATTTCTTTGCGGAGTGATGCTTCTGTCCCTTAGTATTCTGTGGTGAAAGTACCACCGAAGTTAGGTACTGTCGCATAATTGTGCATACGAGTTTGTGTGTGATTTAAAAATTTATATTATTACTATTTTACAAATATTGATTGAATGATCTTTCGGATTCGACAAACATTCGTTCTAACTACATTTCAGATTTTTTTTTGATTACTGTTCGATCTCCTATTCTTACAATCTCGAGTTTACCCGTCTTGACCAATCATCATCATCATCATCAGCCCATTACGTACCCACTGCTGGGACTTAGGCCTTCCCTCGTATAGAGAGTATGGGACATAATCCACCACACTGGTCCAGTGCGGGTTAGTGGATGTCACAGAACTTTGAATTTTTATGATAAATTCTTGGACATTCCGGTTTCCACACGATGTTTTCCTTTACTTTTTCATTCTTGACCAATAATATTGCCAAAAACGGTTAGTTCATATCTTGCCCGTGGTTATGCAGATTGTCGTAACATTATACTTAATTATGAAAAATCCACTTTTGATGTCAAATACTGCACTGACTGTGGTCCCACCAAGGTCCCACACGAATCTTCGCTTCACAAACTGAAAAATACTCTCATTTTCACCCAACAGCTATAAAAATAAGGTTCAAAATCGCACTTCCACTTAATCAAAACCAATTGGTTCAAGTAGCAATCATGTGCTTAAGATTTGAAAGCTTCGCACGGGGTTGGGATCGAGTTATACAATTGTAACTGTCAAATAGAATTGTCGAGTGAATTATCTGAATCGACTCCTGTACTGATGATACGTGTGTAGCCACAGTGTGATGTTAGCAGTAACTCAACTTGTGACCCACGGTTTCTCGAGATAAAAGAAGCGTATGTGTTAATCCAGGTTTATTACAATCTTGCCAAATTACATAATAAAGTTATTTTTTCCTCATAAAGCATCATGCAAAACGATGCTCCCTATTTTATTACAAGACTTGTAAAAGCCTGCCAAGTGTGAGTCGGATTTGCGCACGAAGGGTTCTGTACCATTATCTATAAAACAGCAAAAAAATCATGTTTGTTGTATGGGAGCCCCCTTAAATATTTATTTTAGTCTGTTTCTTAGTATTTGTTGTTATAGCGGCAACATAAATACATCATCTGTGAAAATTTCAACTATCTAACTATCACAGTACATGAGATACAGCTTGGTGACAGACGAACAGACAGACGAACAGACAGACGAACAGACAGACAGACAGACAGACGGACGGACAGAGGAGTCCTAGTAATAGGATCCCGTTTTGCCCTTTGGGGACGGAACCCTAAAAAACATTTACATTTAGAGCGAGTGTGGCTCAGCGGGAACTCATGCGCCTTTCAATCAGACGCACCTGGGTTCGAATCCCGACTCGGCCCTGCACCAATGACTTATATGTAGTTAAGTGCAGATTTTGCACGCTCGCTCTAAAACGGTGAAGGAAAACATCGTGATGAAACCCGCTTACGCGCTTTGGAGTGGTAGGCTCTGGCCGTGGTTGTAATACCACCCACCGAACAAAGCCATGCCGTCAAGCGACCTAGTCGTGTTTCGGGATGATGTTCGGTGAACCATCGGGGAGACGGGTCTGAGCAGCCGCTCAACTGCCGTCTGTCTCTAGATCTATGTGCTCCATCTTAGGCCACATCATCGCTTCACATCAGGCGAGATAGTGGCCAGACATAGACCTCACAAGGGTAAAAAAAAAAAAACATTCAGGAACCTACTCACTTAATTAACGAATATTTTGGGACTGATTCGTAATCTGACCTACTGCGTCTGTCTTATACTGCGCAGTTGTAACATAACAACCAAAACGGCTCTTATGTTCTGGATATTGTTGTCGTTGCGAATCAAACGAAACGACGTTTGACGAATAGTACAATTGATATTTAATAGGGATTCGGCATAATTATGTTTATTGAATGTTTTGGCTTTAAGCGTCGTATTCACAAACAACCATGGAGCAATATAACGGAGTTTGTCTGGCTATTAAAACAGGGGTAGAAGAAGAAAACGCGGTTGTCATTGACTGGTAACGAGTATGAACTGCTACAGTATTTCCACTGCTTTTATTTTTTTTAATCCTTGTCCCTAACTAGCATTCCTTGTATAGGGAGGGAACCAGTAACTATGAGGACCATGGTCCTACAACACCTAGACACGAAACAAATGCTGGCTTTTTTTCTGGCACAAACATTTGTCTCGTCTCGTCTCGGGAATCGAACCTGCAACCTCGGTAGTGTGTGAGATTTGAGCCAACCTGCCCATCCACTACCACAGAAGCTGTTAAATATATAATAGTATCAGAAAGAAGACTACTTGGAGAGCATATTTGCAATTTATATCAGAAACCTGATATAAGTTGTACTATTTTATTAATTTTGCGTAAATAACCACCCGTAAATAGTTTACCACGCATAAATTTAGGCATTTCTACTATTCAGTGAATAAGTTAATAATGGTTGAATTTTGTATGAAAAACTTACCGTAACATTAAGCCATCGAGCTAGGAAGTATTCAATATATTTCCGATTTCCGTCTATAATAATATTTTTATACTTTCAATTTCAAATAAACAACAGTATTAATAATTTAGAGCTTTAAAACTGATTTAAAATAAACTCTCTAATAAAGTAGACCCCGCCTCATAAAAATTCAAGTGACTTGCAGTAAATAAAACAAAATCCACCCCCGCACAGTGACGTACCAATAAAATTAATATGTCCGTTCGTAATTGTTTTTGAGGCGTCCCAATGTGTACACCTGCTTAGGTAGCGTCGCCGAACAGATTTGATACTTTGTCTAAGCTACTTACGGACCGAGGCCCTTGTATATTTTTTTTATGGAACTGAGTGATAAGACGAGCAAGACGTTCGCCTGATAGTACGCGACACGTCTGCCCATAACAATTGCAGTACCACCCAGAACTTTCAATACCATAAAAAGCACTGCGTAGCACCCCGAGACATCAGATATTAAGTCTCATATGCCCAGTAATTTCTCTGGCTACTATGCCCTTCAAACCGGAACACAAACTATATGGTAATGCTACAAGGCAATGCTTGCACACTACTGCTTGGTGGCAGAATAACTGGCAAAGCTGTGGTACCTACCCAGACGGCCTCCCGCATACGAGAGACCTACCACGAGTCTAAGCTACTTAATTTAAATAATAATACTTTTGAAATCATTATCATCATCCTCATCATCATCATCATCAGCCTATTACTTTTCCCCTGCCGGGACACAGACCTTCTCTCACAGAGGGAGTATGGGCCATAAGTATCGTTGTTGAAAGCATCAAATTAAATAATATAATATAATTAGTAAAACACAGTGATTAAACTATCGTTGGATGGGTTTAGAGTCCAATGCAACTATCATGGAAAACATAAATACCGGCAATATACGGAGGGGCCATGTATTCAAATTCCGTTTGAAATCGTATTTTGTTTAATTTAAAAGTGAAAAACATTTCAAAAAAGTAAAATCGAGGGATTTAAAATATTTTGCAGGTTCAATTGTTTCTGTGATATTTGTTCAACAGTTTATAGCCATAATAAAGTTATTGAATTGTTCAACATATCGGAATTTTATTGCGATACATAATAATTTATCACTAATATAACAGACATCGTCGTTTTGACTGCTCCTGATCCATGATTTTTATTTCTATAAATTGAATCACTGCAAAAGCAATGTTTAGAGTATATTTAATTTGACTATCTGATATAACCAAGCAAGTGAGAGTCAGACCTCCCATGCTTCATGATTCCTTCAAGTTTTAAAATTATTTGATTAAAATACAGAACCTACGAAGTAGTTCTATTATCTAGCTACAGGCCTGTCACATACCGTACAGTAATTTAATTAATGGCATTAGAAAGCGAATTTGCCTACCAAGACAAACCTTTGGTTTTTGTGGTGCTATAAAAATATCTTTTTATAATACTCTATGTTAAATAAGTTAAAAAAAAAATAGTCTACTCGTAGCGTAGCTGTAACCGTTCGTAACAGGTCTGCTAGGTTAAGCCACGTTTACTGCGGTTTACTTGGATGGGTGATCGTTTGCGTGCTATTTATTTACATACGCCGTGCCGGAGGCCTTCGGGCGGTTTATAACTCCAACACCATAGTAAACTACACACCCAAACGAGATAGAAGATATTTACTTTAAACTAAGAAGATACTAATATTCTCATCAGATATGCTATCTTGGTGTTTGTAATAAGACTGCCAAGTTTCTTTGGGTACAAAAGAATAACATTAAAAATATCTCCTCACAAGTATCAAAACCCCTTCGTCGCACTGCAGTCCACAAGATGCGGTGCCCAGGTGTGTTATAAAGACGTTTTTCTTGAAGGAGACGGGACCTGCAGCGATGCCTTTGTAGTGATGGGACAAGTTTCATCCAAGTAACATCGATGGTTATCGATGGTATCATCATTTCAGCCCGTGTTCACTCTGCTGAGTATAGGCTTCCTCTCCCTCACGTCATTTGTTCCGGTCCTGTGCATTCCGCATTCATAGATTTCCTACCCCCTTCACTATATCAACGGACCATCTGGCCATTGGTCTGCCTACTAGCCGACGCCCATCTCTCGGCCACCATTCTGTAACTGCCCTGATCCATCTACCGACCTCTCTAGCCAGATTTCCCGCGCATCTCCACTTTAGCCTCGCTATTCTTATATCCACATCTTCGACCTTTGTACGCTGTCAAATTTCTATGTTGGGTATGCGATCTACAAAAGATAGCATATAGCATATAGTATAACCCGCTACGCTATTCAAAATAAACTATAATTTGTTGCTCTGTAAACAATTTTTTATTGAGATAGTAGTTATACGTTACATACCAAACTATTTACATGAAAACACTATTTTCTAAAACTTACCTGTGAACAAAGAAACGACATTCAAAGCTTATAATTTATTATGCCAATTCCTTATCACTTCTTAATATAAACTTTCCAAAATACTATTTTAACAATAAACACAATTCTCTTCACTTGCCACCATCTTGAATTTTTTCCTCTGCTTTACCGACATATGATTACCATTAAGTTATATTCTAACGTTTTTACCGACGGAGCAAAGCGCGGCAAAATTCAAAATTAAAGAAGTACATTTTTCTTTACATATATATAAGTATAAAACGCTTATCTGTATATGTATGCACTTGGTAAGTACTTAATGCATTTTGATGATGAATTGATTTGCAGTTTTCACCACAATTTTGAGTACCTTCCTTGAAGTTCAGGATTATGATGCAATTCAAATACCCGTGTGAAATCAGGAAGAGCAACCTAACCAATTTTATAAACATTTTTTGTCTAATTCTCTGCCTCACCGTTTCTATCGATATATTTCTACTTTCTTTCCCATCACTAACAGTAAGGCATCTATCAAAGTATGACAAATATTGTTTTTCGCTTTGTACTGGCGAGTCGGGATCTGGGATTACAATACATGCAAGAGGGATTTTAAATATGTTCCGACGGCATTAGGCTTGAGCAAATTCGTTCAGAAAAGTGAAACTTCGTGTAACTTGTTCAGCAGGTCATTTCGTTCAGTGAAGACTTGTGTAGTCTAGACGGCATAGCCCTCGAGTACTGCAAGTTGAACTAAATATATGTTGGCGAATGAAATTATGGCCAAAGTTTTGTTAAGTTGGTGCAACAAACGTTGTCACCTTGTAATATATGGTTAGGTTAATAAGTGATTTTTAACTTGAATTGATTGAACTTGCTAAACCTTATACTAGAGGCTGTATAGAGGCATATATATGCCATAATTATCTCATTTATATTGACAACGCCGTCTCTCACAAAATATAGAAGAAAACATATTTTTTTATGGAACTGAGTGGATGAGACGAGCAAGTAGTTCGCCTGATGGTAAGCGCCACGCTTGCCCACAACAATTGCAGTCACCCAGAACTTTTTATACCATAAGAAGCACTGCGTAGCACTGCATTGCGCTCTTCACCCCGAGACATCAGATATTAAGTTTCTTTAAGTCGTCCCCATCCAAATGTGGTCTCGAAGAGATCGCTTCGAGCCATAAGACCGCCCATTGTACCACTTTAGTTTTTAAGTTTGTTATTTTTCCTTTTGTTGTTATAATTTCTGGTGGTGTAACAATATTGAGTCATCTAATCTAGAGGCTGTCAAACATTAAATAATCATTGCCCATTCCAGGCGTACCTAAACATTATTCGATATTTTGGCAAAATTACCGTTCCTCGCACCTCAGGTTGGCAATAAGAGTAAATTGTAAGGGATACCTTTAAAGGGTATTAAAATAAATAAACTTTTCAAGTTAAATTAAGCCGTAGCTCAAGGAAATGGTCTCCGGGCGTTCGGTTTCAGGTGGCTGAAATGTTTGTTTACAGGAGTGTTTTCGTTTTAGATGATGTTTATTGTAAATGGACAGTTACAGAGAGGTTCCAGTATTCTTAATTTAGATATAGTGAAAGTAAGAATTGTAAGGAATAGGTAATATTCATATTCAAACATTTATGAAAACAACTCTACACTCTACTTACTAAAACCACAGAATACTAAGGGACCGTCCGCAAAGAAATTTAAACAAATAGCGGCTCTAACTACGACGCATTAAAACTAAATTCAGCTCGTGTAGCGCTGCATACCTACCAGTCATATTAACCTATAGAGCGCCTCTCTTTCTATCGCGCCGCTCTTATCTCTTCTGACGCGGCACGTGTAACGACGCGCGACCCGCCGTCGGTGTCCGGCTATGTACTTGTAGCTTCGTACCTACAGTGCGGAGTGCGCTAGGCCTGCTAAAACTAAACTACTTACAAGGAGAAGCAATTGGACAACCCATAGACCATTAAAGGCCTATAGATAGCTCAAATGCACATATGTACCCAATTTAGGGCATAGCAATACGAGTAGAATATGCATGTCATCATCATCATCGTTATCATCTTCGTCATCATCATCCCATCATGTTCCCACTGGTGGGACACCGCCTTCTCTCATAGAGAGTACGGGCCATAATCCACCTCGCTGGCCCAATGCGGGTTGGTGAATGTCACATGTCCTTGATGTTTTCTGATGAATTCTTGGACATGCCGGTTTCCTCACGATGTTTTCCTTTACCGTTTTTAGAGTGAGTGTTAAATCCGCACATAACTTAAGTTATTGGTGCAGGGCCAGGGGGATTCGAACTCGGGTGCGTGGGATCGAAAGTTGCACGTGCTTCCACTGAGCCACACTCGCTCTTACCGTCTCTATGCATGTGTTGTCGAAAAATCTGAAAATAACTTTTATTTATGTATTCTTAGATTCACAGCTTGTTTTAGTCATTTATAGCTAGTTACATATAATTTGAACTTAATCCAAATTAATAATTAAGTCTTATGGTAGATTACTTCTTTTAACATTTATTAGTAATATCATTATTATTGCAAAAATTTAAATGCCAATAATTGCGTCCTCCTCTCTACTAAATTTGCTGTGCGACGGGGTCCATATAAGACTTCGTACTTTTTTTCTTTTTTTTTAAGTTTGCCCTTTAGGGCAGGCTAAAGTCTCTAGGACCATACCGCCATGTCTTACGTAGTTTTTATTTGATAGTTTAATATTCCATTTATTATTATACTTTTGTTGAGAATGAGGGTCATAAGCAACAAGCCGGACCCTCTCCTAGTACTTCAATAAAGTGGTGGAACTTTATTCAAGCTTTCCATGGACTTTTTGTGAGAACATAAAAAGCAATGTTTTCTCTATTTTGTTTCATTTGCCTACACTCGTGCACGTTTTTTTTTTTTTTTTTAATCTGTTAATTGGCTTGCGTTTGACCACTATGTCACCTGATGGTAAGCGACGATGCGGTCGACGATCTAGCACGCTTACCAAGATAGTACCCGTTCACTCGAGACTTGAAGATTCCCAGATTATAGCTATCGGGAAAGACTGACTCTGGCAGGGAGTTCCACTCGTTAGCAGTACGCATAATAAAAGTGGAAGCGAAGCGCTTAGTACGCGCGGGAGGAATGTCCACCATGAAACGGTGGCGTATTGCCGTACGTCTTGTAGTCCGATGATAAAATGGGGTTGGGGGAATTAGTTGGTGCAATTCCGACGCACACTCACCGAAATGTATCCGATAAAAAACTGATAGCCTGGCAATTCTGCGTCGATGTTCAAGACTGTGTAGTCTTGACTCGAATAGCGCGTCATCACCGATGAGTCTCTTGGCTCGCCTCTCGATTGATTCAAGTGCCTCAAGTTGATATTTAGCTGAACCATCCCAAAGGTGAGAGCAGTACTCTATACACGACCGGACTTGTGCTTGGTATAGATTCAGCAGCTGTTCCGGTGTGAAGTAACTCTTCACCTTTGCTAGGATGCCCAGCTTTTTGGCAGCCAACTGAGCCTTTGACTCAATGTAGGTCCCAAAATTGAGGGAAGACGTGAGTGTAACGCCAAGAAGTTCTAGGTGGTTGGTAATTGGTACGGATACATCTCGAAAAGTTGGAGTGAGATCAAATGGACTCCGTTTAGCGGAGAATAGACACGCTTGGGTCTTTTTGGCATTGAACTTGACCTAGTTGGAGTCGCCCCAATCGGAGACTGCCTTCAAAGCCACGGTCATGCGCTCAACCATCGCCTCCCGAAGACTCTGGATCGTGGCACTACTGGCTCGAGCATCGGATATGTAACTCTCTACAACAGTGCTGTCATCTGCGTACCCAAAGATACCGGGCTTTAACAGATCGTTGATGTGCAGCAAAAAAAGCGTTGCAGAGAGTACTGACCCCTGAGGAACTCCGGCGTTAATAGCCAATTGATCGGACGAGCAGCCATCAATGACCACTCGTATCGATCGTTCCTTCAGAAAGTCTGATATCCAAGCACAGAGACCTGTGGGCAGGCCGTAAGATGGAAGCTTACTTATAAGACTATCGTGCCAAACCCTGTCGAAGGCCTTCGAGATGTCAAGGGAAACGGCAAGCGCTTCACCATGTTTCTCTAAGGCCTCGCTCCAGATGTGGGTGGCATACGCAAGAAGATCCCCAGTCGACCGGTTTCGGCGAAATCCGTATTGCCGGTCACTGAGGAGGTCATTCGCTTCGAGGTATGCCAGGAGCCTGTTGTTCAGCACACGTTCCATACTTTTCCTTACTTTTTTACGAACACACAATGGTTAATATTCCACCGATATTACACATGATCACTCGAAATATATACTTGTTTGGAAAATAAAACAAAATCGAACTGTATCACTTTTCACTTCCCGCCAAAAAGTCCATTACACCTTGTACTACATATGGAAGCAATAAAGAACCTCAATCTGTATCTAAGAAAGAAGGTTCCGGACAATATTTATACTTCGCATTAAAAATCACGTCATACGTCTAGCTCCATAACATATTCAGCGACTCTGAGTGCACCATTACCATACGCAGGTCCGGCACAAAGCACTAGTCAGCTGTTTACCATAACTTTTATATTCTTGCAAATGGTGGTAAAAATGGCCAGTGATCTTGCTTGAAATATGAAATCACGGCAGTGAATTTGAAGGGATATTTTTAAAGTTACAAGTTCCTCTTTTTCTATAGATGATGGAACGGCGGCGCGCGGCTTGATTTTGAATGAGTTATTTTCAAGTTTGGGTTTGAGTATTTTCAAAGTGTTATCTGTTTGACCACTATGCGTGTGTGTTTGTAAAACCGTTGTTCTTAAACGGTTGAACCGATGTGGATGCGTTTTTTTTTATTTGAAAGCAGGTTCTCAATATTTAATCAAAATCGGTTCATCCGTTTTTAACAATTTAAAGGTTTTTGTGACGGGGATTTTTTAAATTCAGTTTACTGAAATTCGTTATACCTATTTGTCAATACGATAAATAATTTTTCAACAAAAAAAACGACACTTACATACAATTCTGATGTATCTTCGAAGTCTAAGGTCAAATATTGATGAAATTTATGTGGGACCACCTTATAACTACCAACACAAATATTTTTTCAAAACGGTTTATAAATGACGGAACACTGAGTTAAGAAATTATAAAACAAAATACAATCGAATTGAGAACTTCCTCCTTTTATTGAAGTCAATTAAAAATAAAACTTTCTGAAGTGTTTTTGATTTCTACCAACGGTTTTCGGCCAAATGCCCTTATTAATAAACGCTGTTTTAAAACCTTATTAAATGTCTCTTTCTAACATATTCCTGTCAACGTAAGTTGAACAGTGACAAAACATGTTAAACATTTTTAACTTTATTCACTGTTTATTTATAAGGGCCATTTTCATCGTGTGAGCAAATTTATTGCATTTCGCATAGATCCTACACAGATCAAAACTACTCGCCGTCATGTAGCTGTCAACGTCAAACTGACAGCTTAAACGTCACCCGTTTCGCGCCAACGGAACTGTCATGGCGGGTGACGCGCGTAAATTAGTCCAAGCTCGTGACGTCATCGGTGAAGCCATGGCCCGATTGAAAATGCCCGAATCAATTTGTAGGGCGATTTTTATTGAGTGTGATTTGCTTTTAAGTGGGAATTGATTGATGGAATGGAAATGATGGACTACTTCTGGGAGTTACATTACAGCTTTTAGGCTTCAGGCGTTATTTGAAGTTTTTGATGATTATTTTTGGTATCTATTTGTTTTATGGAACTGAGTATTCAGACGAGCAAGTCGTTTGCCTGACGGTAAGCGCCACGCCTGCCCATAACAATTACAATGCCACCCAAAACTTTACCGTAAAAAGTACTGCGTAGCACTGCATTGCGCTCATCACCCCGAGACATCAGTTATTAAGTTTCATATGCCCAGTAATTTCATTGACTACAATGCCCTTCAAACAGTAACACAGTAATGCATGCGCACTACTGCTTGGCGACAGAGTAAGTGGATTCTAGGAACCATTAGCCTCGTGTCTACAGTCTACACACGTTTTTTCGCCGTGAAAATGTACGGTTAATTAACCGTGTGTAGACCAGCAGGGGAAGATCTTGATTGCTTTCAGAGATATCTCTCGTGATTGATAATCGTCTGTGGAATTGTCTCAGTTTTTAAGTCTGCCAATCCCTGATTTTTTTAGAGGGGGGGGGGGATGCCGCTGCACTGCCCTCCTGCCATGGGGGTGAATGGGGTATGTGGGGCTCCAACCCACTAAAAACCTCCCCGTGAGCAGTCCTCTGCCGTGGTGGGGCGAGATGGGGTCGCGCTAGCATTCACCATTTCGCCCCGGCAGTCGGCCTTGCTCACCAAGGGCACCCTCAAGACGAGTGGGGCTGTGCAAGCCGGCAGAGAGTAAGTCCGCCAATCCGACGATCGCTAAGAATGGGCAATATCGCAGTTTGTAGGATGCTAACGCCTTCCAAATTTAAAATTGATAGCGATCGGTGTTTGCGTTGGCCGATTCCCCCGACGGTCATTACATTTGTCAGTCGCTACTGTCTACCTACTGACAGTTTTTCTCTCAGAGTAATACATTACTCTGAGGTTTTTCTATGGTTTTTCTCTTGTTTTTCGTTAGTTCCAGCCAAAGATAAAGTATTAAAATCAGATGGAGTCTAAAAAGTTGAACAATTAAACATATACACATTTCTTTTTCTGAAAAGGCCGTTTGAATGTAATGTTAATACTTTATCTTTGGTTCCAGCAAAGAATACTTACTTTTATTACGTAAAGAAGCGACGCTCCCACCCCCCGCCAATTTGTCGTTGCCCGCAACGTAGCAGTAAAACTAACAGTAATGCCGTGCCTGCGTCACTCGGTTGTCACCGCTCGCTGCGTGTGAGTATGATTCACATGTTCCTTATTTTTTAAGTAACTGAAAGTTCTGACTGCAATTTTACAATGTACAACCTATATTGCCCAGAATTTTGTTCTAGTTATAAAAAAATAGTGGTGTTTAGTGACATTAATAATTAAAATAAAACCGTTTGTTATTGTTAAAGGCCAATAAAAATTAAATTTAATTAATTAAATAAATTCGTTAAAAATTTACACAATGCAAAGTAGTTAGAATGGAAAACAATTATATACGTAAGCAACTTAGGTATATAATTGTCCTTGTCCCGCTCAATTGTCTCAGCTCATCCCTATAATAACCACCCACACACACAAACCGTGTCCATACAGGCTGGTGCACCAGAAGTAGTAGTAGGTAACTAACTCAGTTCATTTGTATGGAGTGTCGGGGGTGTAGTTCCAGTTTCAGTCACCAAATCAGGGCCCTAATTCACTATGACAACTTAGTGATTCCTTGCTTCGAAATCACATCGATTCCTTCATTAATAAAAGACATCTGCGAAATTTGTATTCTCTATGACGCATCATGTATATGAATATATGAATGCGTCATAGAGTCGTTTATTAATGAAGGAATCAATGTGATTTCGAAGCAAGGAATCGCTAAGTTGTCATAGTGAATTGGGGCCCGGATGAGTTTTTGCCGTCTTTTCTATGAGTTGTCCATTTAGTTCCTTAATGCCGCAAGTCATCACATTAGAAAGAATTCAGTAAATTGTTGCAGTGTCAACACTTTAAATAAGTAAGAAAAAGTATAAGGAGTCTAGTATGTAGGTATCTTTATAATGGAGTTTCTTTTTTTGATAGAATTGTCAATAGTTTATAGAATTAAATAAATATACGATGAGATTACTTTGAATTAGATGAAATAACTCTTTATTATAAGACCACCAGACATTATAACAACAAAAGGAATCAGTATTCTAAAATTTACCCCCGACATGAAAAACGGCTGAATCAATTTTGATAAAACAAGTGCCTAAGAACCACCGATAGAAAATCGGCCTTTAAATAAAAACACCGCATCCAAATCGGTTCACCCGTTTAAGAACTACGGTGCCACAGACAGACATACATAGTGGTCAAAGTTAGTTAAAAATAACAAACTTAAAAATTAAAGTTACAATGGACGGTCCTATAGCTCAAAGCGATCTCTTCCAGACAACCTTTGGATGGAGAGGACGTAAAGAATTTGTAAGAGACGGGGGTGTCAAAGTAAACGAGATAATTACACAAGACAGATACAAGAAAGATAGAAGATCACAAGAAGATAATTACAAAAAGCTCATTGGTGACGATGCGCTGGTTAAAACTAAGCTTCACAGTCTTGAACATCGGCGCAAAGTTGCCAGTTTATCGGTCTTTTACCGGATACATTTCAGAGAGTGTGCGACGGAATTACATGAACTTATTCCGCCATCCCCCTTCTATCACCGGACCACCAGACGTACGGCAAGCCGTCATCAATATATGGTTGACATCCCTCCTGCTCGCACCAAGCGCTTTGCTTCGACCTTCATAATGCGAACGGCCAAGGAGTGGAACTCTCTGCCGGCATCTGTGTTTCCGGATAGCTATAATCTGGGTGTCTTTAAGACAAGAGTGAACAGGTTTCTTCTAGGCGAGCGTGCTACATCTTCGACCGCATCGTCACTTAACAACAGGTGAGATAGCGGTCAAACGCAAGCCTAAAAATAATTAAAAAAAAAAAAAAAAAAACACTTCTATTCTATTTTCAGAGAACAATAACCCTTTGAACCTTTTGAACGAAACAAATCTATTAATCGATTCCTGCGTCACACTTCATTATCATATAATTAATTAATCACTACTTATCAACTGAAAATCAGACCTGTTCCCTGCGAAATAAAGTTTGATTTTGTTCAGAGGGTTATATTGGGAGATTTCGTGTTGCTGTCAGATTTAATAACCAGGCTTTTCGAAGATTGTCTAGTGCAGACCTGACATCGACATTTCCGTATGTGTCAAACTAATTTCGACGCGGAGATGGAGGTTTTTATTCGGGATCAGTGGTGAGGACAGCGAATAATTAAAACCGTTCAGTATCTGCTTATCTATCTGTACTATTATAAAAAAGGAACTGAGCCAATTCGAACAGGAGAAGGTTCTCTGTTCGATTATATTTTTTTTATGTTTGTTACCTCAGAACTCCGTCATTCATGAACCGATTTGGGAATATATTTTTGCGTTGGGTTCAGTACAGCTACGAAGTGGTCCTATATATATTTCATCGATATTTGACCTTGGACTTCGAAGATACATTGAAGTCGGTTTTTTTGTTTGATAAAACGTATACCTACTTGTTGTAAAACCAACTGGGATCGACTATTTAGAGGGTACTGAAAACGAAACCACGGCTTTTAAAAATTTTGTCTCTTTGTTTGTTTGTTATCTATAGACTCGGAAACTGCTGGAAGGATTTTAATGCGGTTTTGAGTATTTGGTAGTAACTATTAGTCCCAACTTAGATTATAGTCTTTCACATAAAAATCGGTTGGGTGATTACGAACATACAGCTTAACCTCTTCGTAGTACGCGCTCTTATATAGTACTACTATAGTCGCTCTTTTTGCAACCGACTAGTCGTCAGTCGGCTAGTCGTCAGTCGGCTAGTCGGCCCATCTCTAACAATAATTTATGTTATAGGTATCAATACCAACCCTTGTCACAACTTAATAGGAATGCGTCATTTAGACAAATTACCAAAGTTAAAAGTTTATGGGGTAGCCCATGTACTAATTTATTACGCATTTAATGGACTTGTGACGTCAGTTTATAACAGTGAAGGAGAGAGTTGGAATATAAATTTGGGTGTTCTGTAGATTTAAAGTATTTTTTTTTAGTAATGGAAATGAGTGCTCGTCACTAATCCAGGTTGGATATGATTGTATAACGGAGCTCACAGAAAGTAAATCAAATTCCGCGTAAAGACTGTTCTAATGAGAAAAGCACACTGTTCGTAATTATATAGAAGACAAAGATGCTTGGAACTTCTACCCATTGTACCTACCCAGACGGCCTCCTGCATACCTATACTATAGCATATTATTGTGATATTTTTAACACCTCGGTGTAATAAAATAATATATGTATGAGCATGAATAAATAAATATGAATATGAAAAACGCACCAATAGGGAATATGCATCTGTTGTCGAAAAATCTGGAAATCACTTTTTACGATAGATTACCCCTGTAAACATTTAGTAGTAATATAATTTTAGTTTTTTTGTATTTCAATGTTTCTTTTTCTTATTTTTGGACAAACGGAACGTAATCGCAAAACGCTTGAGTACGTGCAACCACGTTTTGAGTCACGCGCCTCGCTGCTTATATTTTTATTGGTAAATTATTGACACACACACACACGTAGGAGCCAACGAGGAGATCCTAGGTCCACACCTTATGACGTCACAGGCAAATGGCGCTTCTATGTTGATTAAAATTTTTATTTAATTATTTAGTTGAAGAGTGATGCCGTAAAATTTTTAAACATTTTTTTCATTAATATTGTTCAATAATGAATCGATTCATGCATTAAAAAAAATACATGCATATTCCCTATTACCACTTAGCAGATCATGGGACCCTAAAACTAAACATACCGCCCTCTGCCACAGAATAAATAACTTCAATACTCTAAGTACTCTACAATAGATCGATTCTGTATTATATAAATTAGTTACAAATAGCTTTTTAATGGCTATGAGCATGTATTCTATTGCTATTGATTCATTTAATTATAGTCATCATCATCAACCCACAACTATAGGGGGTGCATAAACCATGGAGTATGTAAGTAGGTACATGGAGATTGCGTATTTTACCCATACATCATCATCAGCTTATTACGTTCCCATTGCTGGGACTCGGGCCCTCTCCCATAGAGAGAGTATGGGCCATGACCCACCACGCTGGCCAAATGCGGGTTAGTGGATGTCACATGTCCTTAATTTTTTTGTGATAAACCTATATGTCTTGTCTGTTCATTCTTGTTGTTGTTGTTTGTTGTTCTTGTGTGTATATATGTTATTGTTTGTATTATTTGTGCGGTTGTCTGGAAGAGATCGCTATAAGCGATAAGATCGCCCATTGTAACACTTAAGCTTTAAGTATTGTTTTGTAATTTATTTCTTGTTGTTGTGTGACAATAAAGCGTTATCTAATCTAATCTATATCTATATCTATGTCCTTGACAATCTTTGCTTGTCAAGCTTTAACTGGTTAATTCCGGTACAAGATCAAACAGTCACCGCGAAACTAATACATTATTAACAAACGTACGCGCCTTACGTTTTACAGTAACAAGCCGAGTTGACGTTGCGGTAAAGCCTGAAACTTTCAGGATATATTGACGAAACATCCGCGACTCTTGCTATTAGTTACGTAAAGACACTGCCAAGGAAAAATAGCTCGTAAAACCAGGGGATATAATGCTAAATCGCTCGGTGCTTCAATGTAAACAATGTTAATGGCTGGCTGTCAAGGACCGAATAACCTAAAAGGTGGATTTGAATTAGTGAAACGCACGTCATGGCTTTAGTTGCGGTAAAGATTTGCAGAATTCTTTTCATGCTATTTAATATTGGACTTATTTAAGACGTTGCTGGGACGGGCCTTCTCTCGTAGATAGAGTATGGGCCGTAATCCACCACGCTGGCCCAATGCGGGTTGGTGGATAACACATTTCCTTGAATATTTTGGTCATTAATTCTTGGACATGCCGGTTTCCTCGCGATGTTTTCCTTCACTTTTAGAGCGAGTATTAAATCCGCAGATAAGAACATTACTAGGTTTGTCAAAAATAAACATAATGTAAGAAAGATTCTAAAAAATGCCGCTCTGTTTCTATCCGTATCTTCTGAGTAGTGGTTCGTTGTTTCTTGACCTTTTGTTATTTACCTATGGAAGGTAGGTAGTTGGCCTTTAAAAAACACTACCCATAATTTTATTTTTAGGTTCTAGCTTACTTCTTAGTTCAGCTTTGGCTGTCATTTAGTCTTCTATAGTTTAACAGCAACTTACCTGTAAAAGAAAAAAAATGGATTTAGAAAATATAACCTTGCACAGATATATCGATAGAAAACACTTAATTGCACTTAAGAAGGAACTACATTTTGAACATACTTTCTTATGATAAATACAATAGGTGATCTTATCGCTAAGCAGCGATCTCTTCCAGACAACCGTATATGTATAGGTATGGAGAAAGCTGATGTGGGTAAAGAACGCAACAAGACGCGGCGGAGGCTGCCGAAGTCGCCAAGCGGCGGAAATATGCTTCACTCTGCAGTGACTACATTTTTGCGCCACTTGGCGTCAAAACCTTTGGTCCATGAGGTTCGGGTACCAAAGTTTTATATAAAAAAAAATTGCCCACGTCTTATCGAAGCCGCAGGTGACAAGGGGGCTGGCTCATTCCTGTCTTAAAGATTAGCGTTAGCCATTCAACGCGGGAATGCAGCCAGCGTTCTTGGCACCTGCACTTCTGTTATTATTTCGTCGAACGACGAAGATACTAACTATCAATAGTAGTAATTATATTATTATATCAACCTATTGTGTCCCACCGTTGTGCAAAGGTTTCCCCCATCTCCCTCCAAACATCTCTGTCCACAGCCACTTCCATAAAAAAAAAGTGCGAAACGGCGGGGCACGTGGTTCACATGCATCCGGAGAGGTGTGCAAGAATCGTCACTCAATATGAGCCCCAAGACGGGCGGAGACGACGTGGCCGGCCTAGGCAAAGGTGGCGTGACGATCCGACCCGGATGGATGGAAGTGGCTGTGGACAGAGATCAATAGTAATAGCAAAGAACACTAACTATTACTTACGTAAGTAGTATCGCAAAATACAAAACCAAATTCTAGAATCATAAAATCATAACACAGACAAACCCATCTGCGAAAACATAACCATCTGGCAACCTCGCGTGCTTAACCCGAGTTAGGCGATCACGAAACCAACGGCATTATATATTTATTGAAGACGCAAAAATGATCAAATATAAACACGACACAGGTACCGTGTACAGGTGCGGAGTAAGGGCAGGTGGGGGTCTAAATATTTCACATCCAAATTACCCTTGATTGCTGGCGACATATCGGTAACTAGTATTCTCTATCTATCTATTATTGTACGTCCGTAAGGATAAACTGTTGTTACTTTTATAATTCTATGACACCTTGAATGTACCTACACAGTTTTGAACAATAAATTTTATTCTATTCTATTCTCAAACTGTATGTATTTAACAACGCATTTTATGTTTAATTTTAGTTTAAATATTTTTAAACAATACTAGCTGCGCCCCGCGGTTTTACGAGCGCGGGAAAGCACTTAATTTTTTCCCGAAATTCCCAATTTTCCGTGCAACTTTTTAATTTTTCTTTTCATGAAACCTAACATAAACAATTTAGAAAATTAATGAAATATTACAAATCTGTCCAGCCTTTCTCAAGTGATGCGCTTACAAAGGAACAGCGTTTAATTTATATAGATAGAAAATAGAATGCAACGACTGGAATCACATCTATTTTAAATCACTACGTCAGTTGCTCTACCAACTAATATATGAAGAAACACATTGACAATAGATGGCGTACATGCAAGTAATAAAAAAACATTGTCTCTCATTCTAGTTCATTTCTAAAGTAAAAATCATTATATGGACAAGTGTCTACACAATTAAAAAATCTTCAGATGTATAGCGCAAGTCGTAGGGCGACCAGAACACGAGACAGAAACTTGCAAGCTAGAACCGCCCCCGGACCAACCCTGACTCCGTCCACACATGATGATCACCCTGGAGGAGCAGTTACCAGAGTGTTAACCTTGTATGATATCTTTGTAGCTTATCTTTCGCATCGCTCTTGGGTACGTCACAAAAACATTGCTACAACTCTAGTATGTATATACCACGCGATATTTGTATACTAGCTGCGCCCCGCAGTTTCAGCCGCGGTTTCCTGGGTAAAAGTAGCCTATGTGTTAATCTAGGGTATAAGCTATCTCTATTCCGAATTTCACTTAAAACCGTTTAACAATTGCGGCGTGACAACACACTTAGTTACAGACCAGCGATTTATACGCGCGTCTATGCTCGTTTTTGGAAGCGCATGTAGGCGCGTATAAGCTCGTGTAAGTGCGAGCCGCGAGAGACGCCTGCGCGCGCTCCCTTTTCTCACGTCCGTCCGAGCGCCCGCGTCTCAGTCAGTTGACAACTTCACATTGCAGTGGATACACTCGTAGACTCGTACATATTTCAAACGTTCTACAATATCATATACTATTGAAAATAGAAATGTTTCTTCGTCAGAATCCATGTTGATACTGACTCACCAGTACCGGTTCGAGCGACCACGCCGGAACAAGCCCGTATAAGCAAGTCCGGTTTTTTGAAGCGCGAAATGTAGCGCGCGTTTAAGCGCACCGCGCCGATGCCGAAACGATCGTATACGCGCAGAAAAAACGCTAGTCTGAAACCGCTCTCACACTTATAAACAAACTTTCGCATTTATAATATTAGTGTGATGTGATGTGATTTGTTGCATTAATTTTAAAAAGCGAATGAAATATTCCAAAATTATTATTATATATTTTTACACTTAGTAGATCTATGTTTGGCCACTATCTCGCCTGATGTGAAGCGATGATGTGGCCTAAGATGGAGCACATAGATCTAGAGAGAGACGGCAGTTGAGCGGCTGCTCAGGCCCGTCTCCCCGATGGTTCACCGAACATCATCCCGCTCGGTCGCTTGACGGCATGGCTTTGTTCGGTGGGTGGTATTACAACCACGGCCAGAGCCTACCACTCCAAAAACTATATATAATATTTATTAATTTATTTTTTACATTTTTATAATATTATGTATTTATCTCGTTCCAGCGTTCGGCGAGTTGACACCTGATGATGCCTCGTGCAGACGGCGAAACACGTGTCGTACAAAGAGGGTTGTTGTAAGGGCTTTCTTTCTTAAACATTATTTATTATTTACTAAATTAATACATTATTTACCTCTTCTTATATACAATATTAAACTCATTATCATATTTATTATTAACTATATATATATATATATATTACAAAAAATAAACGGAGGGATATTTATATATATTTTATTTAAATTCATTTTACATTAACTATCAACCCCCATACATATTATAGTATTCTAACGACAACCTCCATAATATTCAGCAGGATTACACTATATATTTTCATTGCGTTTCTGTTTCGAATGAAATATTTTTATTAAAAAACAGAACGTGTCGGTAATTCCTACACCGGTTTAGAAACATAAAAAACTATGCAAATGGCAGGTTAGCTGAACCAATATGTGACCTACATATAAAGTTTACAACACGCGGTCGCTGCCTGGTACTGACTGACAGATTTACGTACCTATGGTACATGTAGATAGTATTAACAGAGCTGGAACTAGTGTGAGCACACTAGATTTCAGCCCGCGGCTTCGCTTAGATTGCTGGAAGAACACATTAGGCTACTTTTTATTAGGGTTCCGTACCCAAAGAGTAAAACAGGACCCTATTACTAAGACGTCTGTATAAAGTTTACAAATAAAGAAAAAACCGGCCAAGTGCGAGTCGGACTCGCGCTCAAAGGCTTCCGTACCATTATGTATAAAAACGGCAAAAAAATCATGTCTGTTGTATGGGAGCCCCACATAAATATTTTTTATTGTTTTTTTAGTATTTGTTGTAGCGGCAACAGAAATACATCATCTGTGAAAAGACACACAAGACAGACGGACGGACAGCGGAGTCTTAGTAATGGGGTCCCGTTTTACCCTTTGGGTACGGAACCCTAAAAATGGCGCCGTGCGTTGTGGTAACCAATATGGTATATTGACTATTAACAACAAGTAAATAATTTATAACAAAAAAATCAACTTCAATTCTGATGTATCTTCAAAGTCCAAGGTCTAATACTGATTAAATTTATATGGGACCATATTGAAGCTATACTGAACCCAACGCAAAGAATTTTCTAAATCATTTTATGAATAACGGAGTTCTGAGGTAACAAACACAAAAAAAATATATTCGAAATGAGAACCTCCTTTATTTTTTGAAGTCGGTTAAATGCTACTCAATGTTGGGATGTTTCAGGTACCAACCCTGCTATAATATAGGAGACTTTTTGCAATTTTTTCACCATTTCTCAGTTTCAGAGCTGTCATTCCAAAATTTCCGAACTTGTTTTAAACATTTCTGTATAAAAATCGGTGAATAAAAAGGTCTGTCCGGCGAGCAGCGAGCGTAAGAGCCAATCACTTAACGACGCGTGGTGACGATCAGAACTCGTCAACCGTAATGTAGGGGAAACGGTCTTGATACTTGCGATCAGTAATCGTTTTCACAATTTCTTTTATTATTACCTGATAGGCAAGCATTTGACCGCAGACTCTGATGGAATGTGAACGCGGTCGACGATGGATCATGCTTGCCTAGAAGATACCGATTCACTCTGGACTTGAAGACACCTAGATTATAAGAATCGGAAAACAAAGACGCTGGTAACGTGTCTATTCCTTAGTTGTTAGCATTATGACAGTTGAAGCGAATCGCTTTGTCAAATCAAAAGCTTTTCGGTTTTTTTAGTTTAAGCATCACAAACGCACTTATGAACATAATTTTTTCACAATGACTCGATATCCAATAGCAATAATAACAATTCTTACAAATTTACAATAGTAGAATGTTTGCTCAACCAACCAATTTTTTAGAGCATTCTTGAAAGCCACTCTCGCGGACTTATCACGCATGTTGTCTGGTAACCGATTGTAAACTACCGGCGCCATCACATGTACCAGTTTTGAGGTCTTCGTCAGCCGGTGCGGCACTGTCCGTAACCTGTGCGCGCTTCGCATATTGTACCTATGTGCGCCACCGAGCATCGGTTACGTAAAGATTATTTATCCGTTACACTATGGATTGCTGAAATAATTCAATAACAAGATTTTTCAAGCCAAGTTTTTAACAAATTCGTAATCGGAGCCGCGAGCAGATTAAAATAACCCCAAAAACTAGTAGTTTACGATTATCCGTCAAGGAGTTCCATTGCCCACCTTCCGTCTCAATCATCAGATCAGCTGGCTGTCACCATAATATTGCATTGTCATCGGACTTTGACAATTATGCAAACTTTCAACTCCGTAGGATAAGAGGAAGTGGTTCTGATTCAACTTGCCAGATTTGACCCGAACATTGCAAGTTAAATAAAAGTTTGTAAAAATAACTATCAACTGTCAAAGGATTTGACCCAAACAAACAAACATGGCACGTTAAATAAAAGCTTGTAATAAGAGTACACGTTTTACCAAATTAATACAAATAAATCATCTTTCACAGTAGCGATATAAATTCAATCAAAATATCAAGAATTCCCGCACGCACTATCTTCCTGTATTGACAAATCGCTTAAAGCGAGGAGTGCTTGTCTATTCGCGCGATTTGGTCACATCCGGGCCCTGTTTGGATCGAACTTTCATAATGTTGCACTGCAATAGAGCTCAGTTCTCTATAAAGGCCATTGAAAAAAAATCTATCTATAAATAAATAAAATAAATAACGCCCAAAGATCACAGACATAGATTCCTGGCCCCTAACTAGGGTTTCCTATCTAGGGAACCAGAAACTATGAGGACCATGGTCCCACAACACCCAGACACGAAACAAATGCTTGCGCTTTTTAACCGACTTCAAAAAGGAGGAGGTTTACAATTCGACGGTGTTTTTTTTTTGTGTGTTTGTTACGCGATTACTCCGCCAATTATGAATGGATTTCGATGATTCTTTTTTTGATTGGTAGGTCATACTTCAGAGGTGGTCCCATATAAATTTTATCGAAATTCATTCAGCACTTTTTGAAAAAAATAGCAAAAACAAAAAAATATAAGTTTAATCTTCAAGTCGGTTCTTGTTTTTGTTGTAACCGACTTTCTAAAGGTGGAGGTTTGTATTCGACTGCTTCACCTGCTTCACCCAGGGTTGACTTCCGGCGAGGGAACTCCTCAACGGTGGATAGTACAGACACAAAATTTTGTAAATGGATTTAACCATAATAGCCTGTTCTAAATTCCACCATGACATGGCTGATACACCCAGGAATGACTTCCGGCGAGGGAATTCCTCAACAGAGAATAGGAGAGTCATGATTTTTTTTTGTACATAAATTTAATTGTGATAGCCCGTTTTAAACTTCGTCATGATGTGGCTGCTAGATCATAAATGCTTGTCTTTAAAAACTTTTTAAATTAATTTAATTAAAACTTGTTTTGCACTAAAAAGGGTAATATAAATTATTTTTCAAAAAAAACTAAACCGACTTCAAAACCACAAATAGGCACTCAAAAGTGAAAAATAAATTAATATAATTATCTTAAGCGCTACCCACTCATATATTTGAAGTCGGTGCCAGCCAAGTCTAAAAGGTAGTAGATAGATACTACCTACAAGTAGTACAATACAATACAGTACAATACAGTAGTACAATAGTTACTATATACATAGTATTTATCTGCTACCTAATAGACTTGGCTGGCACCGACTTCAAATATATGAGTGGGTAGCGCTTAAGATAATTATATTAATTTATTTTTCACTTTTGAGTGCCTATTTGTGGTTTTGAAGTCGGTTTAGTTTTTTTTGAAAAATAATTTATTTTTTCTGTGCTCAAACATTTGTCCCGTCGCGGGAATCGAACTCGCAGCCTCAGTGATGTATGAGATTTGAGCCAACTTGCCCAACCACTACACCACACAGGCTGTCAAAATTATTATATTCGCTATTAATCATTATTATATTTTGGCTATTTTTTATATTCGTCATTCATAGCTACATAAACCAATCAATAATAATAATTATTATTAAATCATTTATTTCAGATAAAAATTCATATTAAACTATTATTACTATATTATATACAATTATTACTGTATTATATTATTACTATTATTATCAATTAGTATTTCGTATGTACACCTTATATTAAAGAAAAAGAAATGAATGGATTCGGCGAAAAACGGGGGTGAAAGATGTGGTCCAGGTGATCGCGGAGCGGAAGTGGAGTTGGGCTGGCCATATTGCTCGAATGGATAGACACCGCTGGACAAGACGAATCCTAGAGTAGAGACCATGAGCGAACGCCAGACCACGATGCCTCCCACCGAAGCGATGGGTAGACGACATCCGAAGACACGCAGGTCATGACTGGATGGCCAAGGTAGAAGATCGGAAGTCATGGAAAAAATTGGGAGAGGCCTAAGTCAAAAAAAGAAGAAGAGAAGAAGAAGAGAAGAATACCTTAAATTAAAACGTAGTAAGATGGTATTCTTTGTATATGTCAGATGCACTTTAAACCACTTATACACAAACTCGTAATACATCAATTAAATTTACGTTAAAAATTGTAACTGAATGTATTAAGACTGAAAAAAACGAATGCATGTCTACCCATTTCTTGCCTATACCCAATTGAAGTCTGGGCCCAGAAAACTGACCTCCAGTGCAGACCAGTGCTTCGGAAATACACCCGCTAGAGAAGATAGCACTAAGAAACTCTACGGATACATCTGATTCGGTCATATCCTGTTTCTATGAAACTTTCATAATGTTGGCATCACTGCAATAGCGGTAATTTTACTGCAAAATATGATTTAGTTGCGTAAATTAAATAAATATTGGATCGGCAGATGGTACATTTATATTTACATAATTTTAATTACAACATAATTCACAGTTTATATTTAGATTTATTTTGTAACTTCCTCGCGCTATTAAAACTATGATTATTTCAGATATAAAAACCATATCACACATTAATAACAATATTGAAATGATAAAAAATAAAATAAAAATAAATAATAATATTTAAAAAAAATTGCCCACGTCTTGTCGAAGCTGCAGGTGACAAAAGGGCTGGCTCGTTCCTGGCTCAAAGATTAGCGTTAGCCATTCAACGCGGGAATGCAGCCAGCGTTCTTACAATTTACATTAACTGCCTCAATATTTACATCTGTTCTCGCAATACATACATCCCTTAATTGTTAAGTTACATAATGTAGATTTTTTTTGGCTTGAGTTCTAATTATATGTAACTAGCTATAAATTACTAAAAATGCTGTGAATCTAAGAATAAATAAATAAAAAAATAAATTAATTAAGTTTTTGTCAGTGAATTCTCTAGCGATAATTGTACAATCTAGCTTACATGAAAATGTCGTTTGCCTGCCCATTACATTTGCAGTACCACCCAGAACTTTTGATACCGTAAAAAGTAATGCGTAGCACTGTATTGCGCTCATCAAATCAATCAAAAGTTCTTTATATATTGGCATCACAGACGCACTTATGAACGTCAATTATTACAATGACTCTACCACCGTATCGGAAAAGGAACCACTACTCAGAAGATACGGCAAGAAACTGATGGGGCATTTTTTTAGAACTATTGTTATATACACTCGAGAGCAATGAATCCGGGTCACTTAAAGAATGTTAAAAATCTCGGAAACTAAAAATGATAGGTTAATGCAATAAATTGTATTTAATAGACAATGTAATACTCCTTAAATGAAAGTAAAAAAAATATGAGTCACCATACATTTTATTAACACAAAATTACATAAAGAAAAAAACTGCTGATCTCTCCTTAAAACAAAAATAGGAAACATGAAATTGTTGAACTTTATTACGATTTTCTTGAATTTTAATACTTCGTATTGCCTCCTCGTGCTTCCATTACTGCGTTTACGCGGTTTGGCATGCTGTACACCAAGTTCCTTATACGATTTTGGGGAATATTCTCCCATTCCTCTGTGAGAGCAATTTTGAGCTCACGAAGCGTGATTGGGGGAGGGTTTCGTTGTTTTACGCATCTGCCTAGCTCGTCCCAAGCATGCTCGATCGGGTTGATATCCGGGCTGCGCGCTGGCCACTCCATACGAGTAATGTTCATCTCTTGAAGGTAGTCATTCACAATCCTACCTGTATGAGGTCGGGCATTGTCATGCATAAATATAGCATCCTCACCTAAATTGACCATAAATGGACCAACGTGATCATTGAGGATTTCTTCCACATATCTTACGCTAGTTAAAGAGCCGTTTTCTATGATCACCAGCTCTGTGCGACTTTCAGAAGAAATTCCGGCCCACACAAGTACAGACCCACCACCGTAGGCTACTTTTTCTTCGATGCATGCTTGCTTGAATCTTTCCCCTGGTCTTCGATACACTCTGTGTCTTCCATCGTGCTTGTAGAGCATAAATTTTGATTCGTCGGAGAACATAACTTTTGACCAATCTTCAATACTCCAATTTACGTGGCTCTGGGCATATCTTAGTCTCGAAATACGATGCCCACGCTCCAGTTTAGGGCCGTTTGCAGGTCTAAGGGGTTTTAAGTTAGATTCAGCAAGCCGACGTCTTACTGTCCATGCACTTGGGTTACTTCCTCCGAGGCGTCGAAACTGATTGGTGAGTTCAGTTCCTGTGAGAAAGCGATTTCGAAGCATGGTGTTCACCAAGTATCGGTCTTCTCGTGCTGTGGTACACCTGGTTCTGCCCGTTCCTGGTCTGCGTAGGTTAGAACCAGTTTCTTCGTAACGTCGGAGAACTCTTTGTACTGTTGACAGCGACACACCGACAGTCCTGGCTGTATCGCGCTGACTCCGGCCGGTTTCCAGCATTGTAAGTATTCTGGTGCATTCTTCAGGCGTAAGCGACATAATTTCAGCTTGAATAATGAATATAGAGCACTATCAACAAGGTTTATGTACCCACATAAATGACAGATTACAAACAAAAGCAAAACCAAATGCTGTAATTTCGTAGTTCCATCTTCGAAAGTGGCCCTTTTTCAAATTTGATTTTTTTATGATATAACTTTACAATAACTAAGAAGTTTTAATACCTTCATTTAAGGAGTATTACATTGTCTATTAAATACAATTTATTGCATTAACCTAGCATTTTTAGTTTCCGAGATTTTTAGGATTCTTTAAGTGACCCGGATTCATTGCTCTCGAGTGTATTTGTTTATCACCCCAAAACATAAGATATTAAGTCTCATATGTCCAGTAATTTTGATGGCTACAATGTCCTTTAAACCGGAACACAGTAATGCTTGCGCTCTACTGCTTGGCGGCAGAATAACTGGCAAAGCGGTGTTACCTACCCAGACGGCCTTCTGCATACGAGAGACCTACCACGAGTCTATGTCTATATATACGCTTGTTTTAATCAAACTCGTAATTTTATAAGAAAAACAACAAACAACAAATGAAAACAACAGAAAAAAGAGGGTAAGAAAATATTTCATCATACGTGTTAGTATGTTTGTGTTTTAGTGACGTTCATAGTGTGTCTGTGATGCCAAAACTGAATAAAGAATTTTTGAACTTTGAAGTGTGATTGTCAACTCAACGGCTACACGGATTTCGATAAAATTTGGAATGGAGATAGCTTATACTCTGAATTAACACATAGGACTCTTTATCCCGGAAAAACGAACAGTTCCCGAAGGAGCAATTATAAACTGAATACTACGCGGGTGAAACCGCGCGGCTCAGTAGTATTATATAATTATAATCATAATCATTTTATGTCCAAAATTAATACGAATACATTAGATTATTCTAAGTTTAAGAGCGAGTGTAGCTCAGTGGGAGCTCGTGCGACTTTCGATCCGACGCACCCGAGTTCGAATCCCGCTGGCCCCGCACCACTGACTTTCCTAATTTATGCGCGGATTTAACACTCGCTCTAAAAACGGTGATGGAAAATATCGTGAGGAAACAGGCATGTCCAAGAATTTTTCACAAAATCCACCAACCCGCACTGGGCCAGCGTGGTGGATTATGGCCCATTCTCTCTCTATGAGAGAAGGCCGGTGTCCCAGCAGTGGGAACGTGATGGGCTGATGATGATGATGATGATTCTAAGTTTGTGTATATTAACACATAAACAAACAAAATAGTGTAAAATATATATACACTTAGAAGTGTCGTTAGTACCTGTACTAGGTTACGTTGTATGATGGGGATTTATATATAATGGGGAATGTTCTGCAGAGCTTCCTGACCTGCTTCCGCCTTCCCAATTTTACCACCGCACATCTCGCCGTCGTCAAAAAGCTCACCCCCACAACTTACAAAACTGGACTTCCTACAGCACTCGCTTCACTCGCACTTTCCTTCCTCGCACTTGTAAGATGTGGAACGACCTACTTTCGTCGGTATTCCCTTTGAGCTACAACACGGAGTCCTTTAAAAGGGGTATTAATAGAGTTTAAGGGTCGGCAACGCATCAGCAATGCCTCTGGTGCTGCAGATGTCCATAGGCAATGCTTACCATCAGGCAGGCCGTCTGTTTGCTTGCCGACATATTAAATTTAAAAAAAATTACAGCTACTACGATTCCTTCTTCGGTTTGTTTGTAATATTCCTTCTTCTGGACTACAGGAAAAATATTTATTAAAAATGAAAATGTTTTTTTTATAATTAAGGTACATGCAAAAGGTTTTCTAGTTTTCTGTCTTGTGATGTCGTAGGCTAGCTTAGGTATTTTTTTAATATATATTTTTGGCCAAAAAAGCTTCCTTAAGTACCGCCAACGCTGGAACTACTAAAAAGACTCCCAGAATAGTCTTTCCCTCCATTTTTTGTTTGTACAAAAAAGGAATCCGTCAACGAAAGTGTCCATCGCGGTAAGTAACCAGAGCGGCGCAACATATCCTTTCCATTTCATGTCCCCGGGGATTCCCGGACGGACATAGCTCAAGACTTAGAGCTGATTTTTCAATACCAAATAAGTGTCAGATATTATGACAATTGAACAGAACCAATACTGTACATTAAATATATTTTTGTAAAACCAAATGGGATCGACTATTTACTGAACACGAATCCACGGTTTTTAGTCTGTTTGTTTGTTTGTATGTTTGTTATCTGTACACTCTGAAACGGCTGAACGGATTTTGATGCGGTTTTCAGGGTTTGGTGGCATTAGTCCCAACTTAGATTTAAGGGTATGTAACATCAAAATCGATTGATTGAATAAGAATATACAGCTCCATCCATACACCTCTTCGTAGTACTCGCTCTCATATAGTGGGGAGGTCTTGCTAAGATAGTCTTGGAAAAAATACGAATATGGGCCTTTTACATATAGACGCGGACAAAGTCGCGAGAAACCTCGTACCGATTAAGTGTCAGATAGTAATCTAGCCGAATAACTTCACTCCGTACTGTGAAAGCGAGATGCACTGGTACAGCATTCACCATGCAAGAAAAGGACGAAATGTGTTATGACTTGTGGAAGATGACGCCACGAGACGGTCAGCTTTACAGGGGTATAAATGGCTGGAGGTCTTAGTTTGACTTCTGACAGATTTAGATAGTTTTTGTTAACGGTAAAATATGTGAGAAAATATATTGAATATTGACCTGACTTATAAAGGAGGACAGACCAGAGGTCTGACTTTTCAGTGTTTGATTATTGGAATAACGAACTAAAGTTTGACTTGACGTTTATTATCCTGCGGTATATTTTATCCGGCGGTTGCACTATCTGCTAGTTTATCTGAGGATTGAAAAATCGGGCCTTAGAATAATAATGCATAGTGACCATACAAAGTTCCCTTAAGTGAAGCTACAATACTATGTGCAACAAAACTATGAGTGTGGATTTTTTCGCTTTTTAAATTTGATCAAAACCACACGACATGACCACAGAATATAGCAACTTAATTTTATTAGCCTAGGCAAAGATATGATCGACATTCAGCCGAACTCCTTACACTACGCGTTTTTTTTCCAAAATATCTCCGAAACCAGTGAATAATATAACGTGCGTAGCATGGTATCAAATAATTCAATAATCATTTAGAAATGTCGTTAGTAGACGTACTAGGATACCTTGAGTTACAGCTATATGATTCCTTCCTCTGGACTACTGGAAAAATAATGAAATAACCTACAAAATACCTTAGAACCAGGACCAGGCTAGAAACAGGACTAGCGCACTCCGCACTGTAGGTACGAAGCTACAAGCACATAGCCAGACACCGACGGCGGGTCGCGCGTCGTTACACGTGCCGCGTCAGAAGAGGTAAGAGCTATGCGATAGAAAGAGAGGCGCTCTGTAGGTTAATATGACTGGTATGCAGCGCTACGCGAGCTGAATTGAATTTCATTGCGTCATAGCAAGAGTCGCTATTTGTTTAAATTTCTTTGCGGAGTTTTGCTTCTGTCCCTTAGTACTCTGTGCTAGAACACAGTGAGGGTACATGAATAATATTTCTTCGTTTTCTGTCTGGCGTAGGTGATTGTACAGCATCCATGTACAATCAAGAAAATTTTTAGATGTCCTGCTAATCGAGGTCATTTAGGGAGTAACTCATCGTCATTCACGGGTCATTAGTAATGCCCACTGAGTAGCCTCGAGTTAGGGCGCTACAGGGCATTTCCATTTACTTCCTCTTGGGACCCGCCCTTTATACGGTGAAGTTACCTTACCACGTATTTTTAAAAGAGGATTTTGCTTGTGGAGGTACCAAGTCTTTGCCAGTTATTCTGTTATGGGCAGTCATGTTGCTTACCATCAGGTGAACGACCAGTTCGTCTAGTCGTAAAAACGGACAGTCGTATAAATCAGATTTTGGTTAAAAATATTTTTTTCAAGACAAGCTTTTAACATCGTAATCGGAACCGCGAGCAGATGAGCAAACACTAGTAGTTTACGATTATGGGTCAAGGAGTTCCATTGACCACATTCCGTCTCCATCATCAGATCACCATAATTTTCACCATTGTCATCGGAAATTGACAAGTATGCAAAATTTCCACTCTATAGGATAAGAGAAAGTGGTTCTGATTCAACTTGCAAGATTTGACCCAAACAAACAAAAATTGCAAGTTAAATAAAAGCTTGTAAAAATACCTATCAGCTGTCAGAGGACGTCGTTTACGCAAATAGTCCCGATTTTTTCCACTCCATCTTGCCCACCATAATATATTCCGTGAGCGTGGCGGCAACCACAATTATTTATTTATTGGTTTCTCGCCGATTACGGAATATCAATGGGTACGTGACAATATCACGCCCATTCCGGTACAAATAAATAAACGAGTATGGACTGTTACTCTAATTATTATACCTACGAGTTGCTACTAGGCATGTGTAACTCAGGTCTGAGCCGGTTCAAATATACAGATCACAGAGACTTGAGCTGTTGACGGCTCACGGCTCGCGGCTCGGCGCTCGCAAAGCTTTGAGTCTATCCATGGTAGTCAATTTGAGTTGAGCTGTTTATCTGTGGTAAGTCTGATTCATTTTGTGAGGGACGTTTTGACGAGAAGTGAAAAGTGATACAGTTCAATTTTGTTCAAGTATTATTTCGAGTGATCATTTGTAATATCGGTGGAATGTTAACCATTATGTGTTCGTAAACGTGCACGAGTGTAGGCAAATGAAACAAAATAGAGAAAACATTGCTTTTTATGTTCTCCCAAAAATTCCATGGAAAGCTTGAATAAAGTTCCACCACTTTATTGAAGCACTAGGAGAGGGCCCGGCTAGTTGCTGTTGACCCTCATTCTCAACAAAAGTATAATAAATGGAATATTTAACTATCAAATTAAATTAAACTACGTAAGACATGGCAGTATGGTCCTAGAGACTTTAGCCTGCCCTAACGGGCGGACTTAAAAAAAAATAGCGTAATAGCTGACAAAACTTTGTAAGGAATATTCCACGCGGCGGCTCAACCGAGTCAGTCGACTCAGCGAATAGTATTTGAACTGGCTCAGACCTGAGTTGCACTTGCCTACAGTATAGCAGAAGTATAAATTAAGCTGAGCTGTGAGCCGGCTCGCAGCTCCGATTCAAGTGTTTGAACTGTGATCTGACTTGCAGCTCATACATTTTAGTTGAGTTACCCTTGTCTAGTTGCTACATCTAATGTAGGTAGGTCTTCTTCTCTTCTCATAAAATTACTTAGTGGTAGAGTTCTCGTATACGGAAGGTCGTCTGGGTAGGTACCACCGCTTTGCCAGTTATTCTGCCGCCAAGCAGTGGAGCGCAACTTGAAACTCGGCGAGATGTTCAGCCCATTCTCAGCCGCCAAGCAGCAGTGCGCAAGCATTACTGTGTTCCGGTTTGAAGGGCATTGTAGCCAGCGAAATTCAACTCGAGACACGCGAGACTCAACAGCTAATTGTCTCAGGGTGAGAGGTGAGTCAGGGCGCGCAGGATTATGCAAAACAAAGTTCTGGGTGGTGCTGTTATTGTTATGGGCTGGCGTTTTGCTTACGATCAGACAAACGACCAGCTCGTCTCTTCAGTCAGTTACATAAAAAAACGAGATGTCGGTGAGTGTTTTAGTGTCAGAGTTCAGTGTCAAGCTCAAACGTCTAGTGCCTCAAAAACGGAACCTAACGGTGTCTAGCGAACGAGACGCTACCCTTCCATCTTCATCTCATCCCTTATTATGTTTAGGCGTCGAGGACAAGTCATGAACTTTTGGAGAATTTATCCATTTTTTAACAATAAATCGCTGTTATCTCATGCTCGAGCACGGCCGCCATCTTGTATATCTACATCTATAGATCTATACCATTATACATACTGTACAAATAAAAAATAAAAAAACAAGAACGGCTGGACCGATTTAAAAAAAATACTGGGAATGATGAGACCTAAGAGCTAATTGTCTCAGGATGACGAGCGCCGTGCAGTGCCGCGCAAGATTTTGCAAAACAAAGTTCTGGGTGGTGCTGCAACTGTTATGGGCAAGCGTATTGCTTACCATCAGGCGAACGACCTGCTCGTCTCGTCAATCAGTTGCCTAAATAATTAATTTTTAGAAAAAAACTAAAACCGACGTCAAGACTAAACTTACATTATAAATATAACGCTTTGATTCGCGGCGCAGACAATCATAACATGAGTGTAGCCGTTTATATATATAATGAGTATTTCGACTTAAGATAGTTTCCAAACTAAACTTACATTATGTTTTTGTTGATTTTATCAGTGCTTGATTTTACATGTGTCATTATCATGCAGTTGATTTTACAAGTGCTGAATCAATTTCGATAAAATTTATATAGGACCACCTCTGCAGTGTGTACCTACAAACTACCATTAGGTACCTAACATACAAAACACGAATCATCAAAATCAATTAATAAATGCCGGAGTAATCGCGTCACAAACATTAAAAAAACATAGTCGAATTGAGAACCTCCTCCATTTTTGAAGTCGCTTGAAAAATACTTCAAATTTACCCTAAAACCGCTATGCTCTTGTACCTCGGCCGCTTCCGCCATCTTGTAAATATATTAGCGGTATAGCCATTGGCATTCTTGTCAGCCGCCGCGTCGCTCGCGGGGACATTACCGCCGCCGGCGGCGCGGGCCACCAGCACACCAGCTCGGCACACTCCGTAAAACTGGGAAGCCAAGGGAAACCTCAGTGGAGCTTATTTTATATTCGGACTAGCTGCTCCCTGCGGTTTTTTGGGATAAAGAGTGCCCTATGTCCTTTTCCTGGACATAAGGAATCTACATACCAAATTTCATCAAAATTAGTTTAATAGTTTTTCGTGATTGAGTCACAAACATCCATCCATTCTCACAAACATTGACATTTATAATATTAGTAGCATAGTAAATTACTATACATAGGGGTCTTAGGGGTATTCTACCAAGGGTGTCCTACCAAGCTTTTTTGGAACCTAGCCGAGCTGCCGATTTTTTCCTACTATATCGTCTAGTATCGTCATCATCATCAGCAGCCCATCACGTTCCAACTGCTGGGACACGGCCTTCTCTCATAGGAGCTCTCCTTTGGACCATAATCCACTACACTGGCCCAGTGCGGGTTGGCGGATGTCACATGATTATGAATATTTGTAATGAATTCTTGGACATGCTGGTTTCCTCACGATGTTGTCAATCCGCACATAACCAGTAGTGCAGGGCCGGCGAGATACGAACTCGGTTGCATCGGATCGAAAGCCGCACGTGCTCCCACTGAGCCACAATCGCTCTTCGCTATAATAAATATAATTTATTTTGTTTCAGATTTACATCCATATTTGTTAATAAGTGACTTAAATATAATATAATATAATTAAAAATATATTAACCTTATACTCAATATATGTCATGGAAATGTGTAAATTCGTACGAAAATACCCCCAGTTCTTCCTAAAAAAAATAGACCCAATACGAAGATTTGCCACTAGCAACACAGAACCTCGTGCTACCGAGCTCGAAACTAAAGACCCATAGCTCAGGCCCAAACGTATGGCGATAAAAATATATAACAAAATCCCAAACAACATAAAAAAGAAAGCAGTGATACAGTCTTCCAGAAAAAATTAAAACAATATCTAATTGACAAATGTTATCATAATTTAGACGAGTTTTTCAACGAAATGTAACGTAAAATAATGTAATTATTTTTATATGACTATTAATACCTAATACCTACTATAATATGTTTATTTATTTAATGAATTGGTCCGGTCGCTATAAATATTACCATACCCTGTCAGGGTCGTATATGTTTACTAATCCTTTATCATAAAACCTCTACAAATGTAGGTACATATATGATTGCAATAAATTATTGAGTATTGAGTATTAAAATTATGTTAGTACCAATACCGACACAAATTAATATTAAATTAAATAAAAATAAGAAATTTTCACTTAAATTAACTCAATTAAATTTCATTATTTAAATCTTACTTATTACCAGTCGAACTACAATGATTACATTGAAGTGAATTAAAATGAAATAACTCTTTATAGAAACACACACACATAAAATTATTAATAGTGAAAACAACTTAACAAAAGTGTAACAATTGGCGGTCTTATCGCTAAAAGCGATTACATTATATATATATTACTAGCTGACCCGGCAAACGTTGTTTTGCCATATAGATTAAAAAAATGTTAAGGGTGAACAACCCTTATCACTTAGGGGTATGAAAATTAGATAGTAGCCGATTCTCAGACCTACTGAATATGCATATAAAATTTGGTAAAAATCAGTAAAGCCGTTTCGGAGGAGTAAGGTAACTAACATTGTGACACGAGAATTTTATATATAAGAGATATTATATAGTAGGTTATGTTTATTAATTGGTTTATGTCTGACAACTCTTGATTTCTAAGAATGCAAACTTCTCGCGTGTAAACGGGTAATCTGTGAGCGAACCCGCAGGCTGAATCTAATAAAGTTTATTACGTCTGTTCCGGTTAAAAGGGAAACCGAGCGTTTCAGACGCACGCGAATTATTCACGTCTCCGGGGACAAACTCACCGAGTGCATAGCCCTTTGCATGGGTAGAGGTCCGGCGAGCATATTAGTGGCCAGGCCACATGGAGTATGTAAGGGTGTGTGAGGTTGTGTAGTATGCTAAGGTTTGTGATGATAAATGTTTGTTTACGCCAAAACAACTAAACGCATTTTGATTTATTTTATGCTTCAGGACAAAGACGTAGGATACTCTTATCCCAAAAATAAGCGGGCGGATTATTAATATATACCTATATACATTTATTTACAGAACCAATCAACAATTATGTACAAACATATAGAATGATAAAAACTAAACTAACCTACAACAAAATTAAAAAATGAAATTATATATAAAACACAGAATTTAGGTCACCGTCTGCGGGCAGGGTGCCCAAAAAGCTGGCAACGTTACCTCGTTGAATGGCCAGACTAATTCGTTGGCCGAGGTAAGCGCCAGCTCTTTGGTCACCATTATATTATATTGTTCCATTATACCTATATTGAATTTCTAATTCATTTTACATTTGCTATCTACCCCCATACATATTACATTATATTTTAACAACAATTTACATAATATTCAGCGGAATTGAAACCTGGGCCCTAATTTACTGTGACAACTTGGCGATCCCTTGCTTCGAGGAAACGTCAATTCCTTCATTAATAAACGACATATGCGAAATTTGTATTCTCTATGACGCGTCATATATATGAATATATGAATGCGTCATAGAGATGTCGTTTATTAATGAAGGAATCGACTTGATTTCGAAGCAAGGAATCGCCAAGTTGTCATAGTGAATTGGCGCCCAGGGTCTCTTTAAGGCAAGAGTGAATATGCACCTCACGGGCAAACGTGCTCCGCCTTAGACAGCAACTACGCTTACCATCAGGTGAGTTGTTGTCAAACGTAAGCCCACTTTATCATTAAAAAAATTACACTATATAATTTCATTGCGGTTCAGATTTGAGATGAATTTCTGCAACGTCACGCATGATTCCATTCGATTCTTTAGGTAAACGGTTGTCCATTCTAGCAGGCCTAGCGCACTCCGCACTGTAGGTACGAAGCTACAAGTACATAGCCGGACACCGGCGGCGGGTCGCGCGTCGTTACACGCGCCGCGTCAGAAGAGATAAGAGCTATGCGATAGAAAGAGAGGCGCTCTGTAGGTTAATATGACTGGTAGGTATGCAGCGCTACGCGAGCTGAATTGAATTTTATTGCGTCATAGCAAGAGTCGCTATCTGTTTAGATTTCTTTGTGGAGTGATGCTTCTGTCCCTTAGTATTATGTGATTCTATTCTGATTCTACAATTCATTGTTCCGACCGTCCCTTGCGCCCACCTGTCTCGGCTCGCGTGTACAGGAGAACCCTCTTACGATACAATAACTTTTATTGTTCAAAATTAACTTTTAAACAAATATAAGCTGTCTTTGAGTTTGTCTACAAGCAAGGTTTTGCGTGGGAAGATTGTAAGTCTGTCTTATCAAGGAGAGGAGCTATTTTGGTAACATTTTACTGATGGAATTGATTTTGTATTTGGATTCACTGTTTTATTTTGTTCGTTTATTTTTCTTTAATGGAGAGGAACCTTTATACTAGCGGCGCCCCGCGGTTTTTATCTTCAAAAACTATCGCATTTATATTATTAGTAAAGGATATGCCCTAAGCAAGGACTAATTTACTAGCTAAGACGCCTTTGCTATTAAGAGACAAAAAAAATGATATTTATTTTAGATATATTTTTTTTTTTCACTTAATAGATTTATGTTTGGCCACTAATCTCGCCTGATGTGAAGCGATGATGTGGCCTAAGATGGAGCACATAGATCTAGAGAGAGACGGCAGTTGAGCGGCTGCTCAGACCCGTCTCCCCGATGGTTCACCGAACATCATCCCGAAACACGACTATGTCGCTTGACGGCATGGCTTTGTTCGGTGGGTGGTATTACAACCACGGCCAGAGCCTACCACTCCAAAAAATATATTTATAATTATAGTTGCTGATGTTTTATTTTTTATTTAAACCGTAACCGTACACTGAAACCTATTTGCTCAAGTGACAGTTCTTTCCTCAAAGGTTTGCTGGAAGAAAACTCTTCTTATGCCTAAGGTCGCCTTTGTACATGTATGATGTATATTTTTTGACAGTGTATAAAGAATATATACAATATATATAACTAAATACTCCTTATTTAGTTTTAAGTTTTTGACTCGCGCGTGCCTCCGTACGTTTGTATGTAATATTTTAATTGTATGTATGACTAATAAATAAATATAACGATAAAAAATAAATCAGTGCGAGTTTGAGAGAGGTAAAAAAAATATTTAGCTTAAATTTTTTTTTATCAAATTAAAATTTCCCCTACTTATTTATTTTTTTAATCATAAACCTTTCATTTTACTAAATATATAATACATATATACGCATCCGATCGTGGAATGATCTAATCGTCTTAGTGTCGAACATTTTGTAATTCGATACTCCACCCCAGATGTATCGACAAACATTCTTATAATACCATGATTACTTCCCCAATATAGGAAAACGTCAGGTAGACGATTATTTAAAAGGTTTTTCGTGTACATCGGCCGATTTCCCACACTAGCTGGGTATTTTTCGTTTTCCTGGCAACACTGGCGATGCGTGAGTGTGAAATGGTAAAATATCGTACCGGAAATTTTATTAAATATACCTTTGGAATTAATTCCGTACATTTTTCTTAAGTTGAGACTATGGGTAGGTTTGAAGGTACATTTTAATTTTACTTTAATTATTTTAATAATATACTATTAAAATAATTAAAGTAAAAATTAAATAATACCTAAAGCATAATGTCCTACTTTAATATATTATAGTCAAGTTCAAGTTCAAAAGTTCTTTATTCCGTTTTCACATCACACTACATATCTTATAATACCTAAGTACATTAAATAAATGCTATTAATATTAATTTACTAAAATATACAACGTGTAACATAAATGTGTAGTAATAATTAAACCACGCATATAGAAGCTTATTAATAATTCAAGTCCAAGTGCAAATCACCAGAAACTTTTTAAAATCACAAGATATGATAATTTAAACATTTCTGGTAATCAAGTTCATTTCAACCCTAACAATCAGCTGATAAAGAGCAATGAACTTGTGACAAAGAATATTAGTGCGCCGCGTGTACAGATCTGACAAACAAATTTTATCTTCAGTTAGCAAAGCCAGCTGTCCTACCAACCTTACTTTACAACTAACTTTCAAGCAAACTGCTTTTTACGCGACTCCCCAAAAAAGGAATGTAATGTTTTCGGGGTTAATGTATGTGCGTTTTTTTATTACACAATAAATGCCTCAACAGATTTGGATGTATGGGGTATCCTCGGAATCCTTAAATCATCCCAAGTGACATAGGCTATAATGTTTTATTTTTTATTTTTATTAATGCTTACTTATTAATTACAGCATTAAACATCATCGCTCCAATTAACATTCAGGAATAAGGATCTAATCAGTGTAAACGCCTAATAAGAGCGAGCATGGCTGATGTTCTTAAAAAATACGTGAGGTCACCAACCACCGTAGGAATAGGATGTAAAAAACATCATGCATGAATTTCAACAGTAGGAATGTAATAGGCTGATAATGATGATTAAGACATTTCCAACATTTGATTTCATTGCATAGTAAAAGAGTGTTCGTAAGTCAGTAATCAATAAAGTGTCTTTACTTAGTCAGTTTTCAGAAATAAACCTGTTTAATCTTTGACAAAACGCGGCAAACACTAAAGCTATCAAACATTCGCCGCCGCTTCATGATTCGCTAGCCTTGTTTCGTATTGCACCAATCATAAAGATGTAATCCTAATAAATAATAGCCGCTGCTCCTCATTGGTCGAGCGGCACAAACAAAGTTACCTTCTAACGCCGCCCCATAAAACTCCACCGAAAAGGACCGTTTTCGTTTCGGAAATTCTTTTTAGGTTATTTCTGAATATGAATTCTAAGACGTCAAGTTGGATAAAAATTTAAAACTAATCAAGGCAAGGCTAAGTCGGGTACGTTCGCGGAGATTTTTTTGTATACCGGTTCCGGAACATGCAAAAAAACTATGGTAAAAAAAACTTAAACCTATGTTTTTATTATGGTTTTAATGCATTCAAATCTGTCCAGGCAATAAGAAGTAATGGTGGAATAAATAAATACATACATACGTAAACCCTGAAATACTCCTTTTTGGGCAGTCGTGTAAAAATGTGGAAATACCCTTTTTTACGAGTGGGTTCCGGAACGGAAACGACCGAGTCCGAAGATCCGTTCAGTATGAAATTCCGGTATTTGAGACTCGAAATCAAGCCCTTGTAAAATGTTCGGCGTTTTCAAAGACAGAGCGCCTAGGCCACAAAACAGATAAATACAGAAGTTAATCTCATGTATGTACTTTTCATACATTTCATACCGGACGGCGCAGGAAGTTTTTGGGAAGAAAATTGATTGATTTAAAAATATAACTGTACACGATATCGACATAATTTTTTCGCAGTTACTATTATAACTGAATAAAGTTGTTTTGAAGACAAAACAAATGCGATTAGTTTACATTAACATCTTCCTCATTAGATTATTGAACACAAGGCTAACACAGCTTATACTACAATAAATATCTAATTTTAAATTGTAAAAATATGACAAGGCTACAAACTTATGTTCGCTTGTTCGGCGCAGGGCTGGGGGCTGGGGCGCTTACCTACCTACCTAACTATTTTGTGTTACGTGAAAACAAACCATCAAAATACAAGCAAATACCTACTTACCTCTCTGAAACAACTGGTAGCTTAAAAAACGACAATTCACCGTTTAATGTTGAATTTAAACAACCGTCCACCAAACAGTTATAATAACCTATTTTTCGTTGCTCCATTTTTGCACAAAAAAGTTCACAGACGCGTGTCTCAAGCGGATGGCACTCGCATCCCAACTGTGCCCAGATATCGTGTCTGTGAGCGGTGTTTATGTGTGCGTTGCTCGAGCGCACTTTGTATGTATGTAGATTTCTGTACTAATCTGTTTTGTGCCTAGGCACAAAGTAGCTCAATGACCCGTACTACCGCGACTAGGCCACAGCTTGTTAGGATTGTCCAAAATAATTCAAATAAATAATTTTTAAACTTTGTATGGAAAATATAATAGTGTTTTTTTGGTTGTATATTCTGCCCAATGATTCATGACTAGATACCCATACACACCTTTCAGTATTACTACACATTAATGTTATTCCCTGTATATGTATACGAAAGAAAGAAAGAAAATAAGTTTATAATTAAACCATCTTATATTAAAAACAGAGGTAATAGGTACAGTTAAATGAAATTAGATGGTCATAAAAGGACACAACTCAGCATAATGCGCCATGACGCGCTGATTTTCAGTTGTGCCCTTTTTCGTGACGAGTGACAAATTAACTTATAAGTAGGTATTTACATAGAAATAATTAATAATATTGTTACACATGGATAAATTTACATATACAGGTTACAGATACAGTTACATATACTATTTATTTATTAAGAAGTTTAGTCACAGTGGTACGTATGTCAATGAAAGAGAGAAAACAAAAAAAGAACGACAAAATATATGTATGTATATTTTATCTGTACGTTAGTCTGTAAGGTATTTATAATATGTGCCTCTAATGCGTTTACTTCTAAGTACATATGTTATTATTGCCTGAATTAAATAAATAAATAATTTATTCCAATTTTTAAATAACGAAATAATTAGTATAATTTAAAAATTGGAATGTTATTGTAAATTATTCTTTATTACATCTATTAATAACATGAAACTAAAACTAAAAACCTTAAAAAATATAATACTAAAATATATTATTAAAAGGAGTCCCTTTAGGCAAGGTTCCGAAGATACTGGCAGCGTTCCCCCTTTGAATAGCTAGACTAATTCTTTGTCCGAGGTAGCTGCCAGCTCTTCGGTCTCCTGTGATGTCGACTAACCTTTTTGCTATTTATTTTAAAAGCTTGTTGTAAATTGTTTATGTTAAAGATTAATAATAGTACAGTCATTTGGTTCGAAAAATAGTGGTTACCTGGAAAGTTTTCCTGAAGTTTTGAAAATTAGTAATTTTATAGATTTTGACAAGGCATTGTCAAAAAACTTCTTTTAGGCGCCATTTTTCCAATATGGCGGCGCGAGCGGCAAAAATACGAGGTGGCAAAGTTGAAATTCGGAAAGAGCACATTAAAATCTATAAAATTAGCAATTTTCAAAACTCCCGGAAAACTTTCCAGGTAAAACTACCAAATGACTGGATTATAAAGGCTTATTATTATTTTTATAATCACGGGCGAAGTCACGGGGTAGAACTATATGCATAGATAGAGAAGCTGTACGCATTTCATGCCCACCATTAAGCCGTTGCGTAGATAACTATGCCTCTAACTAGCCGAGCCTGTTTCTTATGTTGGTGGTACAATTATTTGCAGGCTGTTTTGTTTGGGGGGTTGTTCGGTCATTGTCTGCCTCTGTGGAGTAGTGGTTATGCAGGATGGTTCAAATCTCATACACCAAGGTTGCGGGTTCGATTCCCGCAACGGAACAATGTTTGTGGACAAGAAAAAAGCACAAGCATTCATTTAGTGTCTGGGTGTTTTGGGACCATGGTCCCCGTAGTTCCTGGCTCTTTTGTTTTTGTTTTGGATGATGGATGGATGGGTGTTTGTTAATCACACAAAAACTACCGAATGGATTTTGATGAAATTTTGTATGTAGGTTCTTTAGGTCCTGGAAAAGGACATAGGCTATTTTTTATCCCGGGAAACCGCGGGTGAAACCGCGGGGCGCTGCTAGTTTTAGTTTAGTAATTAGTTTTTTTTATAATCATGTCTCAAAAAGACATCCCATTAACATTACAATCTAGCCTAATAAGACTAATAAGTAATTTAACTTTGACTTAAATTGCTAAGTATAGTATAATTAAGAATGTGGCCATTAACACTTTTCTTACTGTCTCTATTAAGGCGAAGATAATTAGTAGGATGAAAATCTAAGTGGTTTATACAACTATTGAAATAACGCATAACCTGAGACCAATTGATTTTTAATGTTGTAAAATGATAAAATTAAAAGAATTTAATTTTGTTAACTATTGCAAAATATATTAGGGTCTGTATTCCTAAGAGATTAAACGTGTTTAACTCTGCAGGTATCAATCTTGCGATCCACGGTTCACTGAAAGGTGCGTGCGTGTTCTGCTTTAAAGAAAATTCAAATATTGTCAAATAGTGTCTTTGTGTGCCATGAGAAGTTTTAGACAAGGCATCATGAAAATGTAATTTATCGAAAAAAAAAGACGTGTGGCATTCGGAGACTGCCGCGGTAAAGCTATTGCATAGCATTCGGAGTGGGGGGTGTTAGGTTATTTTCGTTACGGAATTTCTGGATTCGGTCTCCACGCTCAAGGCCCGCGATAGAAGCTATGCAATAGCTTAATAACCAATGGAAATAAATAGCGATATTGATTGTACCCCCGATTCTGATCTAACTATTTTCAGGATTTGCGTTAATTCATTAACACGTTGTATATGTCTATGTAATTATGTATATATATTATAATATTGTCAAAAACAAACATAAAATATTGTAACAAAAGTTCTAAAAATATGCCCCTCAGTTTTTTGCCGTATCTTCTAAGTAGTGATTCTTTTTCTGATACGGTGGTAGTCATTGTCATAATTGACGTTCATAAGTGCGTCTGTGATGCCAAAATTGAATAGAGAACTTTTGAGCTTTGAACTTCAACTTTGTACCTATCTAAGTAGGGAGTTTTTGGCGGGAAGTGAAAAGTGATACAGTTCGATTTTGTTTTATTTTCCAAACAAGTGTTATTTCGAGTGATCATGTGTAATATCGGTGGAATATTAACCATTATGTGTTCGTAAACGTGCACGAGTGTAGGCAAATGAAATAGAGAAAACATCGCTTTTTATGTCAGGTTTTTTATGTCAGGGTCCGGCTTGTTGCTGTTGACCCTCATTCTCAACAAAAGTATAATAAATGGAATATTAAACTATCAAATAAAAAATAACGTAAGACATGGCGGTATGGTCCTAGAGACTTTAGCCTGCCCTAACGGGCGAACTAATGCGCGAATGTATAGGAACCTTCTTTAAGGTGTATATAGTAAGTTCAGTACTCTATGGTTAAGAGTCTGTCTGGCGTCTGCTGTACATGAGTGCAGCGGTTGATCTAATTCCCGTCGATTGGAGCCCGACCACTGCGCAGATTGAGTTTCACGTGTAATGGACAGACTATTCACTAGTCCGGAATAAATGGTAATACATTCTATAAATAAAACCGACTTCCAAGTCCGACTCCGAAGTCCAAGGTCGAATAACGATGAAATGTATATGAGACCACTTCGTAGCTATACTGAACCCAACGCAAAAAGAATTTTCCAAATCGGTTCATGAATGACGGAGTTCTGAGGTAACAAACATAAAAAATAATTAATTTTTAGAAAAAAAAAACGAAAACCGACTTCAATGTATCTTCGAAGTCCAAGGTCAAATATCGATGAAATTTATATAGGACCACTTCGTAGCTATACTGAACCCAACGCAGAATTTACCAAACGGTTCATAAATGACGGAGTTCTGAGGTAACAAACAAAACAATCGAATAGAGAACCTTCGGTTAAAATCTAGTCTTTCTCCACATCTTTATTATTCAAGGCCTTATTTTAACCTAGCTGCGCCCCGCGGTTTCATCCGCGGGATTCCTGGGATAAGAAGTACCAGCCTATGTGTTAATCCAGGGTATAAAATAGCTAATTTCACCATCCATTGAGGCATTGTAGCCAGCAAAATTACTGGGCATATGAGACTTAATATCTGATGTCTCGGGGTGACGAGCGCAATTCAGTGCTATGCAATGCTTTTTATGGTATTAAAAGTTCTGGGTGGTACTGCAATTGTTATGCAGGCGTGGCGCTTACCATCAGGCGAACGACTTGCTCGTCTCATCAATCAGTAAAAAAAAAAACAGGTGAGTTAAAATTCGATATTTAAATGGACATGCATTTCAAATTTATTGTTTTATATTATTTATTTTTCTTAAATTTTGTTGTAGGTTAGTTTAGTTCCTATCACTGCATATATTTGTACATATTTGTTATTGATTAAAAACTTAGATTAAACCTTAATTTATCGTGTGTGTAATTAATTGTAATTAATGTGTGTAATTAATAATTAATTATACTGTAGTCATTTTTGCATTCTGCATATTTGCTTGCTAGTAGTCATTTTTACATTGCAACATTCTTTCTCTTCAGTTCTACGATGACGATTATATTTTTGACTAGCGCCCCGCCCCGGCTTCGCCCGGATGCAATTTACGAATGTGGCGTCATGTTTTGACGACTTGAATACAAACCATTGAATTTTCTTAACTATAGAAATACTGAATTAGAACGTATTATACATATAAACCTTTCGTAAAAATATCTCTAAATTACAGTGAAAACCGTATCGAAATCCGTTGCGTGCTTCAGAAGAAACGGAGAAACAGAAATGAGGACGCGAATAACGACTTTTATACTATTTAAAGATTGGTGATGAACAATATAAGATAGACAATTATATGATATATTAGCGATAAGACCGCCCATTGTACTAAACACATTTTAAGTTTTTATTTTATTTAATATGTCGGCAAACAAGAAGACGGCTCGCCTGATGGTAAGCGTCGCCTATGGACATTTGCAGCACCAGAGGCATTGCTGATGCGTTGCCGACCCTTAAGGACTCTATTAATACCTTTTAAAGGACTCCATGTTGTGGCTCAAAGGAAATACCGACGAAGGTGGTCGTTTACTATCTAACAAGTGCGAGGAAGGAAAGTGCGAGTGAAGCCAGTGGTGAGGGAAGTCCAGTTTTAAAACACCTACAATTTTTATTTGTTTTTATTATGTTAGTTGTACAATAAAGCGTTATCAATCAATCAATCAATCAATCAATATGAAGTCTACGGTCTCATTCCTTATACCAGCAAACAGTTTAGAAAACTCGTGCCTCACCAGTTTTTCCACACACTTGCAAACCGTAATGCATTAAGGGCTATACACACGACGCGAGCTACTCGCCGCCCGGGGAGCGATCGCCACGCCCGTGTGAACTTACATAATCGATAGTTTTCATTTGAATTTCTAGGTTTCATGCAAAATATGAATAGCACGACAAAATGTCGTACTATTATTGATTCAGCCTCTGTGGTGTAGCAGTTGGGCATGTTGGCACAAATCTCGTACACCACTGAGGTTGCGGGTTTGATTCCCGCGACGGGACAAATGTTTATGCACACAAAAAAAGCAGCACAAGCATTTGTTTCGTGTCTGGGTGTTGTGGGACCATGGTCCTTGTAGTTCCTGGTTCCCTAAATACAGGGAATCCTAGTTAGGGGTCAGGATCTATGTATGTGATCGTTGGGCGTATTATTCTGTGGCTTTACCCGCCAATCACAACCGCACTTTAGCACGTAGCTCTCCATTGATAATACATGGGGGCCAAGGCTATTTCAAACAATGAACGAAATAATTACAAAAAAAACAACTTCAATTTTGATGTATCTTGGAACTCCAAAGTCGAATATCGATGAAATTTATATGGACCTTGTAGCTATACTTAACCCAATGCAAACAAGAATAATTTTCCAAATCAGATTATAAATGACGGAGTTCTGAGATAATAAAACATAAAAAAATACAATCGAATTGAGAACCTCCACCAATTTTTGGAAATTAAAATAGTTGTAAGGTATTATAAGCGGCCTTATCGTTAAAAGCAAACTCTTCCAGGCAACCTTCACACGGAGAGGACTAATCTTAATAGTAATACAAAACAAATCTGGAAGAGATCGCTTTGAGCGATAAGACCGCCTTTTGTAACACTTTAGTTTCTACAATTGTTAGTTTTCCTTTAGTTGTCATAATAACTGGTGGTGTAAAGAATAGGTATAGTGTAAAGAATGTAATAAAGACTTATCTAATCTTATCTAATCAAAAAAAAATTTACTTAAACAATGTATTTCATAATCTAGATCTATAATCTACTTGTAGATTCAGAATCTATGTATGTGATAGATGTGGTTATTTAATAAAAAGAGAAAGTCGTAGATTCAGACCGTGCCAGGATTTGAATTCCGGTCGGGCGCCAAATCTAGAGCTGCACCAGTAACACTTCTTCATAATACCAGGCCTAGCGCACTCCGCACTGTAGGTAGGTACGAAGCTACAAGTTCATAGCCGGACACCGACGGCGGTTCGCGCGTCGTTACACGTGCCGCGTCAGAAGAGATAAGAGCTATGAGATAGAAAGAGAGGCGCTCTGTAGGTTAATATGACTGGTAGGTATGCAGTGCTACGCAAGCTGAATTGAATTTTATTGCGTCATAGCAAGAGTCGCTATTTGTTTAAATTTCTTTGCGGAGTAATGCTTCTGTCCCTTAGTATTCTGTGATAATACGTATCAAGACTATCCTATGTTTACATATACGGACATGTACTTACTTATATTTAAATAAATACCGTACATATAAATTTGTTAACAAGAGAAAAACGATACGCAAAATCAGTTTAGATTTTACATATTTCACAAACAAAATATCCAAAACAATACCAACGTAACCAAATAACAGATATTTTAACGAGTACATTCATGCCGCGGTGCCAACATAACGATGTTAGCGCTGTGAAGGGCACTAATACGGCGCTGCCAACATACGAAACGCGAATATTAATAAGGCAAGCTCACTAATCAGAGTTTCGTGTGTACGTGCCTTTATAGCGATAATTGATTTTGGATGTGTGGGCGGCGGATGTCTCACGATTGTCTCTAATAAGACTTTACTACGTCACGACAGTTTGTCTGGAAGAGAATGCTAGTTTGCGTCAGCTGTAGGTTGTGACTCTTTCCAGCTTTTTTTTTCTCTTTCTTCTTTCTTTTTTTTAAACCACTTCAAATAAGGAGGAGGTTCTCAATTCGTATTTGTTGTTAATGTTCGTCACCCCAGAGCTCCGTCATTTATAAACTGATTTGAGAAATTCCTTGCATTGGGTTCAGTATAGCTTCAAAGTGGCGCCATATAAATGTCATCGATATTCGACCTTGGACTTCGAAGATACATCAGAATTGAAGTCAAGTTTTTTGTTATAAAATGAACTATTAATTATAGGCTTGAGTTTGACCGCTATCTCACCTGTTGTCAAGTGACGATGCGGTCGAAGATGCAGCACGCTCACCTGGAAGAAACCTATTCACTCTTGTCTTAAAGACACCTAGATTATAGCTACCCGGAAACACAGATGCCGGCAGTTTCACATTTTTTATATTTTATAATTATATATATTTGATAGGCTAGCATTTGACCGCAGTCTCACCTAATGGAAAGCGACGACGCAGTCGACGATGGATCATGCTTGCCAAGAAGATACAGATTCACTCGAGACTTGAAGACACCTAAATTATAAGAATCGGGAAACAGAGACGCTGGTAAGGTTTTCCATTTCTTAGCTGTTCGCATTATGAAAGTTCAAGCGAATCGCTTTGGCCTGGCAGGACGAATGTCAACCATAAACGGATGCCGAGTTTCCGTACGTCTTGTTGTCCGATGGTAGAAAGGAGATGGAGGAATTAACTCGTGTAATTCCGTCGCACACTCTCCGTGATGTATCCTGTAAAAAACCGACAAGCTGGCAACTTAACGTCGATGGTCCACTCCTTGGACGTTCGCATTCTGAAGATAATCTATTCAAACCTCGCCTTACCTGGTGTAGTCCAGCCGAGCAAGTGTTGCATTGCAAATGCAATTTCCTTAGTGGCAGTTCTTGCTGACGAGAGACAGTTACAATGATAAAACTGCTGTTACGGTTAACCAGTTTCAGGGAATAGTTATGAACTTATTACCGCACTGCATGATTTCACCTTTTTTACAAATAGATCTATGGAAATCGCATACTGTCCGATTCTCCAGATCTTTCTTGCCGCACACCTGCAAGATATGGAATGGGCTACCGCCCGAGGTTTTCCCGCGGAGCTATAACATGGGGTACATTAAAAGAAGGGTGAAAAGGGCCCTTAAAGGTATTCAACGCACCAGTAACACCGTGCTTGTTTGTCTTTAAATCATATTATATATAAATAAATAAATAAATAAAATACGCCCGACGATCACACACATAGATCCTATAGGTACGCCTGCCTCTAACAGTTGCAGCACCACCCAGAACTGTGTCATGCCAAATAATGCACGGCACTACACTGCGGTCGTCATCTTGACACAATTAGCTTTTAAGTCCCATAATGCCCAGCAATTTCGCTGGTTACAATACCCTTTAAACCGGAACACAGTGATGCTTGCGCACTACAGCCTGGCGGGAGGATAACTGGGAAAGCAGTGGTACTCATCCAGACGGCCTCTCGCATACGAGAAACATACCACCAGTAATATGTTATATTGGTCTTCCAATTAAAAAGTACCCAAATAAATACATTGTATAACAATTAAATAACAACTTTATTTCTGACGTATCTTCGAAGTCCAGGTCGAATGTCGATGAAATATCGGACCACCTACCTATACTGAACCCAACGCAAAAATAATTTTAAAAACCAGTTTATAAATGACACAGTTCTGAGGTAATCAATCAATCCATCAAAAGTTCTTCATTCAATATTGGCATCACAGACGCACTTATGAAGTCCATTATTACAATGACTCTACCAACATGTAACAAACACACATAATAGAAAATCTATCGAATTGACAACGTTTTTTTGAAGTCGTTTAAAAAGGTGACACCTTGAAGGTTAAAATAAGCAGACAAGCGGTTAACAGTGTTCATATGAAGCATAGGTTATAAGTATCTATGTAGTTTAACCCTTACCCGATTCGAGGCGAACCGCAGGCACGGCGGGGTTAAGGACGCGTGGGAATGCTGCGGTGTGGTTCCATTGTACTCTACAACTTTTTCCCACGACTTCGTCCGCGTTGACAGAGAAAAAAGAAAGAAAGAAAATACGTTTATTCCAGACAGATACACGCACCATTACATTATACTATACCCTGTATGTAGTGTGGCTCAGCGGGAACTCATGCGCCTCTCGATCAGACGCACCTGGGTTCGAATCCCGACTCGGCCCTGCACCAATGACTTATAGTTACGGTGAAGGAAAACATCGTGATGAAACCCGCTTACGCGCTTTGGAGTGGTAGGCTCAGGCCGTGGTTGCAATACCACCCACCGAACAAAGCCATCAGCCCTCAAGCGACCTAGTCGTGTTTCGGGATGATGTTCGGTGAACCATCGGGGAGACGGGTCTGAGCAGCCGCTCAACTGCCGTCTCTCTCTAGATCTATGTGTTCCATCTTAGGCCACATCATCGCTTCACATCAGGTGAGATAGTGGCCAAACAAAGATCTATTAAGTGTAAAAAAAAGCCCATATTCGTATTTTTCCAATACCATCAAAGCAAGAATTCCGCAGTATATATGAGAGCGCGTAGACGTCAAGCTGTATCTTCGTAGTCATTCAACCGATTTTGTTGTAACATACCCTATAATCTAAGTTTAGACTTATGCTACCAAACCCTGAAAACCGCATTAAAAAAAAAGTTGCCCTGAGGGTCGCTTATCTGTGATAACCTCTATCGCTTTATGTTTTTCCAATTTACACACGTACCACTCTGACTAATTCAAACTTAACTTCTTATTAAATAAATAGTGTGTACCACAGAAATCTTAATAATAAGGTATCTATTTTTATGTACACCTTTATTACCTCTGTTTTTTTAAGATGGTTACTAATAAAATTATTTTCTTTCTTTCTTTCTTCCTCCTTTAAATCACAGCTGTATTTTGCTTAGCAACATCTTTATAACTACATTTTTTATTTGTAAATGAGGCTTACAACTAAAAATAAAAATACATTGAGGTAAAAAATATAATAAACTAGCTGCTCCGCGGCTTCTCAGGATAAAAGTAGCCTATGTGTTAATCCATAAGCTATCTCCATTCTAAATTTCACTCAAATCCGTAGAGCCGTTACAGCGTGAAGAAATAACAAACACACATACATACAAACTTTCGCATTTATAACATTAGTGTGATGTGATAAAAGAATTTGAAAATCTCCGCAGCTCAGCTAGTAAGATAACAATCAAAAAATTTGCATACAATATTTTTATGATGGATCAGTATTGAGATTAGCAAGTCGTTGCCCTGATGGTAAGCGCCACGCCTGCCCATAACAATTGCAGTGCCACCCAGAACTATCAATACTATAAAAAGCACTGCATAGCACTGTATTGCGCTCATCACTCCGAGACAGATAATCAGATAATCATTTATACGTACTAAAATACACGTCAAACAATAATTTCAATACTCATATATCATAATCATATAACACTCAATACTTACATAAGATTTTGCATGCCATTAAATTGGCGAAATGTGACAGTTACTAATAATTATATATAACATCTGTATTGTATTCACATTCAATTAAGTATATTCTATTCTATTCTATTTAATAATAGGTAGGTACATAATCGTAGGACATCGGATTATTTGCACGATATTGTCGTGGTCGTATGAACAACGGACACGCGTATATCCCTCTAGGCCGCTATCGATCGCCCCGGAGAAAACAAATTAACACAGAGTTGACTGGAATTGATAATAAACTCGAATATGTATCGGTGAATAAATAATACATCTATCCAGCATTACGGGACGAGATAATTAGACGCTAAGTATTGAGTTGTCGCGCGTTCGCGTAGGACGAGTTGACGTTTCTGCTACTTGTTCTATTATTTATTCCGTGACACTGCTTGGAATTCGATTTTTATGAAACTGAGTAAAATGAAATGAAAAAGGCATTATCAGGTGCATAATTTGTTCTTGTTTTGTTTATTTAACAAGCTTTTATTTAATTTTTTTTTACATCTGACTGGGTCAGCGTTTGACCACGATCTCACCTGATGGGAAGCGACGATGTGGTCGAAGATGAAGCACGCTTACCCAGTAAATACTTGTTCACTCTTGATTTGAACACACCCAGATTGTATTTATGTGAAAACACTGACGACGGCAAGGCGTTCCACTCCTTCGACGTTCGCACCAAAAAGGATGATTCGAAACGTTTAGTACGGATAGGCGGAACGTCCACCGTGTAGGGGTGACGTTGTGCCAATCGTCTGGTTGTCCGATGGTAGAATGGTGATGAGGGATCAGATTGTGCAGTTCTTGAGCACACTCTCATTTAACTTGCGATGCTTGTTTGTTAGGGTCAAATCTTGAAAATTGAATCAGAACCACTTCCTCTTATCCTACGGATTTGAAATTTGACATACTTGTCAAAGTCCGATAATGATGCAATCTTATGGTACCAGCTGATCTGATGATGAAATGAAATGATAGTTATTTGCAGGAAACACGGTCATAATAAAGTTTACAAATGTTTTAGAGTTCTGCGTGTCTCACCATTTCTGGCACACACATTTTCATAATATTACATTATTTAAATTAATTTAAATAAAATGCCCCATGCATATAATTAGTACAAAAAATGTCAAAGATTAATTTAAAAATTAAGTGATGAAACGACCATGTCGTTCGCCTGATGGTAAGCGCCACGCCTGCCCATAACTATTGCAGTGCCACCCAGAGTTTTTATTACCAAAAAAAGCAATGCATAGCGCTGCATTGCGCTCATTACCCTGAGACATCAGATATTAAATCTCATATGCCCAGTAATTTCGCTGGCTACAATGCCCTTCGAACTGGAACACAGTAATGCTTGCGCACTACTGCTTGGTGGCAGAATAACTGATTCCTAAAAAAACCGTATACTAAGTAGTGCAGCACTACTGTGGGAGCTCCTACTCTTTACCTGCCAATATTACCGCGCTTTTTGCCTCAGCCCTGTCCGCAGTGATTGCATGGTTTTCTCCCATTACTTACGGTTTATATTTCTGTTGCAAAACGTACCTGAAAATAAATAAAAATGTAATTAGATTGATTAAAATACTTTAGAACAGCCAAAGGAAACAAGATTACTGCAATCTAATCAACAAATGTTACTACTCCGATTAACAGTTACATGTTGTGCGTGTAATATAAATTGCGATAGCTTGCGACCGGTGAGCTTTTTTTAATCGACTTCAAAAAAGGAGAAGGTTCTCTGTTCGATTGTATTTTTTTTTAATTTAGTCGTTTATGAACCGATTTAGATCATTATTTTTGCGTTGAGTTCAGTATAGCTACGAAGTGGTCCCATATAAATTTCATCGATATTTGACCTTGGACTTCGAGGGTACATCGAAGTCGGTTTCAGTGTTATAATAAAAATTAATTTTTATTAGTTATAGGCTTGCGTTTCGCTATCTCACCTGTTGTTAAGTGACGATGCGGTCGAAGATGTAGCACGCTCGCCTAGAAGAAACCTTTTCACTCTCGTCTTATAGACACCCAGATTATAGCTATCCGGAAACAGATGCCGGCAGAGAGTTCCACTCCTTGGCCGTTCGCATTATGAAGGTCGAAGCAAAGCGCTTGGTGCGAGCAGGAGGGATGTCAACCATAAATTGATGACAGCTTGCCGTACGTCTGGTCGTCCGGTGAGCTCAGGTTTTATATTTAGAAGCTTATTACAAGCTTTTATTTAACTAGCAGTGTTTGTTTGTTTGGGTCAAATCTTGCAAGTTGAATCAGATCCACTTCCTCTTATCCTACGGGGTTGAAATATTGCGTACTTGTTAAAGTGCGATGACAATGCAATATTATGGTGACAGCCAGCTGATCTGATGAAGGAGACGGAAGGTGGGCAATGGAACTCCTTGACGGATAACCGTAAACTACTAGTGTTTGGGCTCATATTAATCTGCTCGCGGTTCCGATTACGAATTTGTTAAAATCTTGTCTGGAAAAAGGTATTTTTAACAAAAAAAAATTATCGTAATTATAGACTGACTCTATTTACGCTAAAGTTATTTGTCGCGCGGCAGTATGGAGGAGCAGAGGTAGTGGATAGGTAGATATAGCTTTCACTGAAGAAGCGTTTTTATTTAATAAGGAAGATCTTCCGACCGAGCCAGGAGTTATTAGCCCGGGGACAGCTTTTCAACAGAACTTACTTGGAACTTGTACAAGTCTTATCTGTCGTGCGAACTTCGTTTGCACGATGCAGGATAGAAATCCGCGACTTTGTATGGGCGTATGCTACTTTCTGTCAGCACCATCTGTCGTTAATACATGTGGCGGCTAAGGTCGCCACAACAGTAAAATATAAAGAAATATGAGTAGTTCCTTTGAGGAGTCGGGATGGCTGGCGGGGGAAATGCAATACGAGACGTCAGTGCAGGACTTATAGCCCCCATCCCTCCATCATCTCATCCCCATCCCCATCCCATCCCACCTATAATAATATACTTATACATTTAAAATAAAATCCCACAAATAATGATAAATACACTACATGTAATAAATAAACATAAGTATGTACAACAATTAAAAATAAAATAGTGAGTAAAATGTGCAATATGTACATACATAAATAATAATAATAATATCATATCTTCAATAATAGTCCTCGCACTTATCGGGGGCTGTCTTTGATTGTATCTTCTAATGATGCACTTAGAGACAGTCCCCGATAAGTGTTGCCCATTACATATCTAAATTAAATGCTCTAAGAGGCCTCTACGTGTTGGACTCATGTCCCCGCGCAAGCCTTCCAAAGGACCGGGTGTATAACCCGTGAGAAAGAGCGACATAATAATAATCCTAAATATATAAGTACATACTTATATAAACATACAAAACATAAAAGGGACACAGTATTGTCAAGGTTCAAGAAAATAATTTTTTCGGGCGCTTTTTTAGTTACACAATTAAACACTTATCTAGTCAAGCAAACCTGCTACTAATTAGTTATTAGTTCGACTAATACTTGAGTAAACGTACTAGTTAGTACGCCGTCGAGGGTAGAGCAACATCGGAAGCTGTGACGTCACGAGCGGAGCCATTTCCGGCGCGCATTAGCCAATCGTAGCGGGGAAATGGGCTGCAGTGTTTGATATTGTTAGTTTTCATGAGATTTACAGGGGTTTTGATTCAATTCTTTTGGTCGTTTAACCGAGATTTAAAGAGAAGGATCCTTTTAAGTCTTTTAAAACTTAAATTTAAAAACCCTGACACAAAAAACCTATAATAAATAAAAAACGGCTAAACCGAAATTGATAAAACATGTCCAAGGACTACCGCTAGAAAAACCGCATCCAAATCGGTTCACCCGTTTAAGAGCTACGGTGCCACAGACAGAAACACATAGTGGTGAAATTTATAACACCAGTCCTTTTTGCGTCAGGGGTAAAAAAGGGGAGGCTAAAATAGAGCACCTCCTTTTTGAGAAATCCCGTATCTGACTCCAGGGCAAATAAGTAGTGTACAATGATTTGTTTTGTCCGAGTGTTAAGGTGGGACCATGGTCCTCGTACATGTACGTATCTAAGTACTTACGTATGATAGTCCTAAACTTTAACTACGATTCCACCGCTGTTCGGTTTTTTTGAGGTAGATATATAATTAGGTATCGAGTCAAGCAATGACGTGTTGAGTAGTAAGAGCGAGTGTGGCTCAGTGGGAACACGTGCGACTTTCGATCCGGCACACCCGAGTTCGAATCCCGCTGGCCCCGCACCAATGATTTTTCTTAAGTTAAACGGTGAGGGAAAACATCGTAAGGAAACCGGCCAAGAATTGATCGCAAAAATTTAAGAACATGTGACATCCACCAACCCGCACTGGGCCAGCGTGGTGGATTATGACTCTATGAGAGAAGACCCGTGTCCCAGCAGTGGGTACGTGATTGGCTATAATGTTAATAGTAGGTAGTAGGTATAGATACATAATATACAGGAATTTTAAAGGCCATATTTCCAGAAAACGACAAATATCATAAACAAAAACGTAAGAAAATTATTCATTTTAATTTTCTTTGCACCAATGCTTTGACAAAATGCCTCTGCAACCTCTTCAAACCCAATTTGTCCAATCATAACGAAAGTAACTATTTTGCAATAAGATAATTATATTATTGCCACTAGGGAGAGGCAGCAATATGATACAGTATAAAAGCAGTAAGACAACTTCGAAATCTCATCCAAACAAAAGAAACGAATGAGAGAATAAGAAGGTAGAATTGATAATTATATCTTGTTTTTAACGGGCAAATGCCTTTATTACAAAAAAAGACGCGTGGCACTCGGAGACTGCCGCGGTAAAGCTATTGCATAGCATTATGAGTGGGGGTGTTAGGTTATTTTCGTTACGGAATTTCTGGATTCGGTCTCCACGCTCAAGGCCCGCGATAGAAGCTATGCAATAGCTTAAAAAAAAACAATTCTGCATTCTACTTACTAAAACTAAACTAACTACTAACAAGGAGAGGCAATTGAACCACCTATTGACCATTAAAGGCCTATAGATAGCTCAAATGCTCCAACCCTCTACCAGTTGGCAGCGTACCCAAGATGCTGGCAGTATTGCCCCGTTGTATTGCAATACTGAACTATTGATTTTAAATATTCAAAATGAAGTACGACTAAGTAATAAGCCTTAAGCATGATAAAAAACCCGCGACTAGTACTGCTTCGACGCCTTAACTATTTGGATATCAACACCACAGCTGGTGCAACTAAACTCTTTTTCTAGTCTTACAAGCACGATTTTTAAGCATGCGCTAATACATTCTATGGAGGTAGTGGGGGTAGTGGATAGGTAGGTAAAGGATTCCACTGTAGAAGCGCCTCCATTTAATAAGAAAGATCTTCCGACCGAGTCAGGTGTTAAAGACCCGGGGATAGTCCGACAAAAACTACTTAGACCTTGTATCTGTCTTGCGAACATCTTACATATGTTGCAGGGGCCTTACTCTGAAAAAGTAATTACGATCTCCGTTCTGTCGGATGAAAGGGACAGCGCTATGCAACAGGCGTAAGCGTGTCTCTTTTAGTCCGCACGAACGAACGAAACCAACTCGGAGGAGGCCTTTAGGATTTGTATAGAAATCTGCGACTTTATTTGGGCGTTTATGCTATTTTATGTCAGCGTAAGCATGTCGTTGATATGTTATTAGGTGGCAGCTGAGGTCACCACAATTCAATGTAAACAATCTATTTATTTTACACCATACTCGCTTGACAAAACTAGATACACTGATTCATAAACCACTGAGAAACAGTCGCTGAGTTGAGCAACACTCGCTATGTCTTTTTTTATTAACTGATTGTCTAAGCGAGCAGGTCGTTCGCCTGATGGTAACACGCCTGCCCATAACAGTTGCAGCACCACCCAGGACTTTGTTATGCATAATTCCGCGCGGCACTGCACTGCTCTCGTCATCCTGAGATAATTAGCTCTTAAGTCTCATAATGCCTAGTAATTTCGCTGGCGACAATGCCCTTCAAACCGGAACACAGTAATGATACAGATCAAAGAAACAGGTTTTTAAATGCTGATGCATGAGCGAACATTGCGAAATAGGGATGTTTACCCTTACTGCTTTTATACTTGTCACACTGTGTCAATACGGTATTAAAATGGCGCCCCCACTGCGAAGTTATTTTAAAATCTGCACTTCCTACTAGGCAGCCGGATTTGACCTTCATTTGTGGGAATATTTGTAGAGAAACTTGGCAGCGTTCTTTAATATTTTGTAATTAGCAAGAGCAATCAGTGTTTGTGAAGTGCAGCAAGCATTTAAGCCGAGATACATATAATAAAGTTCGTAGAAATATCTTTCTATGTAGTTTATTTGTGGGTACACCCCGCCTTCTCAGCTTTAATTCTGATATTTAACTTAGAAACAATTTATTTATTTATTTACAGAACCAATTAACAATTATGTACAAATATATAGAATGGTAAAAACTAAACTAACCTACAACAAAATTTAATAGATAAATTATTAATAGTAAAGGTATGTTGGGTGGTTATAATATTACCTAAACAGCAAATTCTTCCAGACGACCTACGAGAGATAGTAGGTCTTCTTGCCATATGTGACATTTTTTGTATCTAATGCAAAAGTTTTACCCCGAAGAACAAAATGGTCGAGTCACATAATCGAATGGCTTCGAATCCGGCCAATCGAGAAATACGCTTCTAATTCGATTGTCGTAATCGATTAGTCGATTGGAAAATACTCGATTTTGTTTGGAGGGGAGATGAGAGGTTGTGATTTGGAGTTATTTTTTAATGTTTTAATTGTGAAAGTTTTTTTAGGAAAATAAAATAAACGAATTTAAATTCGAATGCTCACTCTATCGCACGTAGATATACATCTATACATTACTAGCGATCCGCCCCGGCTTTGCGCGGGATTTACATTACTTACAAATATAATGTATTACCTAAACCTTCATCAAAAAGTTCTCTAAATCTAAATGACGGTGGAAACTACTTAGCTACTTAGCTTCATCAAATAATTTAGAAAAAAATAAGAAAAAATCACCACCATCTGGTCAAAACCCTTCCTTATAAGGTAGTTTATTTGCTGGAAATAATAAAAAAGCAACACATGTCCCCTGAAGCGAGACTGACGCAGTAGGAGCACGTGTGACTTTTCGGACCGACGCACCCAAGTTCTAATCCCGCGGGCCCCGCAACACTGACTTTCTTAGGTTATGCGCGGATTTAACACTCGCTCTAAAAACGGTGAAGGAAAACATCGTGAGGAAACCAGCATGTCAAAGAAATAATCGTAGTTCAATGTAACAAGTAACCATTAACGTTAACGTAAATATAAAATGTGTTTGATATCATGTTACTGCTAAACGCAGGCAAGCGCAGTTTCTGTATTGTCAAATGTAACAGGGTCACCGAGATACAGGCCTAGCCTAGTTTGGGGCCCACCGACAATCGATTATCAAATCATGGTATGTGTAAATCACATATTGTCATTTAATTGTACAGTGAATTATTGTAAATTTGGTAAATAAATAAATAAACAAATAAATAAAAAAAAATCACAATAATTCAAGGACCTGTGTCATCAACCAACCCGCATTGGGCCAGTGTGGTGAATTATGGCCTTACTCTATGAGAGAAGGCCCTTTTCCAAGCAGTTGGAACGTGATGATGATGATGATGATGATGATGATGATGATGATGACATGTTCCCTAGAGCTACTGAAAATATACTTAATTGGTGTAGAGTCTGACGTTTGGTAATCTTATCTTCTTTTGTTATGTAACTGAGTGATGTGACGAACAAGTTGTTCGCCTGATGGTAAGCGCCACGCCTTCCCATAACAATTGCAATGCCACCCAGAACTTTAATATCATAAAAAGCACTGCGTAGCACTGCATTGCGCTCACCACCCCCAGACATCAGATATTAAGTCTCATATGCCCAGTAATTTCGCTGGCTACAATGCCTTTCAAACCGGAACACAGTAATGCTTGAGCACTACTGCTTGGCGGCAGAATAACTGGCAAATCTATGGTACCTACCCAGACGGCCTCCCGCATACAAGAGATCTACCACGAGTAATTAATAGTACAAGAAACGAAATCGAAAACAAAAAGAAATTCACAATGGCGCCGCAAGTGTTTTTTTTTGTATTAACAACTAATTTTAAAATAAAATTAACGAATTCTAGTATTTTTTGATTTCCTCGCTATTCAAAATGAAAAGCAGAGTGTAGTTGCAATATCTTATATTTGAACGTTTTGAGGCCGAGACGCTAGGACCGTGGGGACCGGGGGCGCATACAGTTTTCAAAGATACTGTAAAACTTCTTGTCGAAGCAACGCGTGACCAAAATGCTGGCCTATATTTTGGCCAAAGGATAAGCATTGCCATTCAACTTGGCAATGCTGCCAGCATTTTGGGAACGTTGCCCACTGGTAGTGGTTTATTAGAGTAAATGAGTTTAATTTTAATGTAATTTCTTTAAATAAATAAATAAATAAAAATTCTTTATTTCGGACAATATACACATCCATATTTTTATAAATATAACATTAAGATTAAAAAATTTAAAATTACAATTAAAATAACAAGCCAGAATTACAAATTGAAAATAACAATTAACATTAAAAAATTAATTAAATTCATAAATTAATATCATAAATTAAATTCAAGGATTCAAAATTAAAAAAATAAATGAAACAGGAAAATAAATAAAATATAAAAAATTACATTATTATATACGTATAGGTAAACCTTTATATATTGTTGTAAAATTTATGATAAATGAGTACCTATATCGAGATATTTCACTTCGCTAAAATATAACCCCGTGAGTTGCTCTGATCGGAGTGTAACGAGGTTACACGACCTACTTCCACAGTCGCAATCTGCCGGCTATGCACTCGCGGCATTGGTACGAAATACGGGAATATAGGACGAGCTCATTATTGGCGCAACATTTGTATGTACCAGAGAATATAAGCAGGCAAAAAGTGCATAGCAGATAAGCTTAGAAATAATAAGAAGTGACGAAAACAGCAAGGACGTCTGAAGCCTAATTCTGCTAAATATATCTATTCAAATACTAGCTCCGATCTAGCACAGAATACTAAGGGACAGAAGCATCACTCCGCAAAGAAATTTAAACAAATAGCGACTCTTGCTATGACGCAATAAAATTCAATTCAGCTCGCGTAGCGCTGCATACCTACCAGTCATATTAACCTACAGAGCGCCTCTCTTTCTATCGCATAGCTCTTATCTCTTCTGACGCGGCACGTGTAACGACGCGCGACCCGCCGTCGGTGTCCGGCTATGTACTTGTAGCTTCGTACCTACAGTGCGGAGTGCGCTAGGCCTGGATCTAGTGTCGATCTCATAAATGTCACAAATCGTAGTAATCGTTCAAAAATATGGCTGCCGTCGTCGGCCAAAAACGAGCGAAACCACCCTTAACGAATAAAAGAGACAGAGAGAGTAACTTTTCTATGCATTCTAGAACTAGTTCACGCATTAGCGCTGTCTCGCTCACATCTGAACGAATCTTTCATCTTTTTATTGCAAAGGTGCGTATTTGTAAGAGGAAATTATAATATTAATAAATTTTATAAAATACGATACCTATTTCATTTTCTTGCATTTTCTTTGAATAGCACTAATTAAGTACACTTCGATGGAATGGATGGAGATTATTTTTCTGAGTGTACACAACTATACATTTTATTGAAAAAAAAACCGATTTCAATGTATCTTCGAAGTCCAAGGTCAAACATCGATGAAATTTATATGGAACCACTTCGTAGCTATACTGAACCCAACGCAAAACTTTTCCAAATCGGTTTATAAATGACGGAGTTCTGAGGTAATAAACATAAAAAATACAGTCTAATAGAGGACCTCCTCCTTTTTAAAGTCGGTTAAAAACAGCCTTTTCTATTGTCGTACGAATCGTCAGTAAAAAAAAAATTTTAAAATTAAGAAGTGTCAATACGGACAAGTTTCCAAATATTTTGTGTCGGAGTTGTCAACAAGCTAACAATAGGTAGTGGAATGAATTCATCTTCTGGACAATTATGAAGATAGTAAGAAGTAAGAATGCAATAATTCTTAGAAACGCAGCCCGTCCCGGTCACAGATAGCCCGACATTCCCGGTTCCCGGTAAAGTCCCATTTCTCCCGGTCCCGCTAACACTTAGTAATTCATCTTCTGAACATGCTCCTCTAAAATTCACCATCCAGACAAAACCAGTTATTTATTTCGCTACAATACAGTATTTATACAGTATGGACACTACGAATGGAGCTGTTGAGTATTCATCATCATCATCATCATCATCGAGCTAGTGTGGCTCACCGGGATCTAGTGCGACTTACGATCCGACGCACCGGAGTTCAAATACCACTGGCCCCGCACCAATGACTTTATTAAGTTATGTGCGGATTTAACACTCGCTCTCAAAACGGTGAAGGTAAATATTGTGAGGAAACCGTCATGTCCAGGAATTAATCACAAAAATTCAAGAACATGTGACATCCGAAATGGCGAAAATCTCCAGATTTTAAGATCTTAATATTTTCACCAGATGCATTCAATATGGAAAATTTGATGAGGGTTATCATTAGACGTGTTCGGATGATCAATGTGAACATAGATGACAGATGACGTAGAATCGTCTCCATAAGACGATATAAAAAGGATAGAAGAAATTTGGTTGATCGAGCAGTTGCTTCGGTGGCCCAGTGGTAAAGGCGTCAAGACGGTATTCCGAAGACGCAGGTTCGATCCAGCAATATAATTTTTCTTTTTCCTAATTATTTAAAATCTTAAAACCTAATATATGTCAATGGTTAAATGAATGACAACTTCAAACAAGTTGAGAGCGAGTGCGGCTCAGCGGGATCTCGTGCGCCTTTCAATCCGACGCACCTGGGTTCGAATCCCGAGTCGGCCCTGCACCAATGACTTATAGTTAAGTGCAGATTTAGTACGCTCGCTTTAAAACGGTGAAGGAAAACATCGTGATGAAACCCGCTTACGCGCTTTGAAGTGGTAGGCTCTGGCCGTGGTTGTAATACCACCCACCGAACAAAGCCATGCCGTCAAGCGACCTAGTTGTGTTTCGGGATGATGTTCAGTGAACCATCGGGGAGACGGGTCTGAGCAGCCGCTCAACTGCCGTCTCTCTCTAGATCTATGTGCTCCATCTTAGGCCACATCATCGCTTCACATCAGGCGAGATAGTGGCCAAACATAGATCTATTAAGTGTAAAAAAAAAAAACAAGAAGTTTGAAATGAGTAAATGCCCATACTGCCAGTACTTGCTGTACATAAACTACTTGTTTATTTGGCTCCACTTGGCACAGCCACGGGACAACGAAATACGAAGAAACAAATACTTCAGCCGTTTTTGAAATATACAAACTTGAAGGAAAGGAGTTTTTAATCATTGAAAAAGTAGGTTTAATATTTAGTAGGTTACTATTTGTGTCAACCTACTTTAACCCTTTGGGGAGGATGTTTCTATCTAACCATTGTCACGCGTGTGGATAAAAGAAACAAACAAAATAAGACATTTATTTCACAACCAAACAATGTAGAACAAACTTAATAAAGAAAAAGAAGTAACAAGGAAAAAAGTTTACGGATACATAAACAGTTGTGCGCAAGCATTACTGTGTTCCATTTTGAAGGACATTGTAGCCAGCGAAATTACTGGGCATATGAGACTTGATGTCTCGGGGCGATGAGCGCAATGCTGCGCTACACAGTGCTTTTTTATGATATTAAACGTTCTGGGTAGCACTGCAATTGTTATGGGCGGGGTGCTTACCATCAGGCGAACGACTTGCTCGACTCATCACTCAGTTTCGTAAAAAAGAACATATTATACTAATAAATATGATATATCATGCACTATTATTAGGACTATTAATATTTAAAAAATAACGTGTTAAATAATTACACAAAATAATACAAAATGGAGTAACATCCGGCCACTTTCTAGTACTTGTAATATCAACTGATGAAATCTTACATACTTCATTCATTGTTGACCTTTAACCACAGTACCTAAAAACATTAAATATACACTAATTATTTAAATTATCACCTGAGATGAATACTACTAGCCGCAAGTTGAACCGGAAATCGGTTCCGTCACCGTGACTAAAAATGGCCGCCCGGCAGAAAGGCCGAGCTACGTAACGTCATCACAAAAGTGGCCAATAAACGAAGTAACTTTTGCTACCTTTTTCTTTCATGACTGTATACTTTTTGCCAATGTGCAAAAGAGACGGACAGTATTTTAGTACTTTAGTGTCGAATTGTATCACATTTGTATAACACACGAAATGTATAGACGTAATGTTATCACTCCTTTACTTCTTGATCTCTTTGGGATAAACACGCCAAAATATGGATATACCACGACAAACCTGCAGGCTTACCACCATCTCTTAAACCAGTATTATTTTAAGCTTACTTCCGTTTTCCGTACCACGAAGTCCTAAAAAAGCTTATTTTGATATTGTATAGTTGAGAAGTTTTGGTGACGTCATAGTAAATCATTCATTCAGGTGTTTTTTGACAGCTGACACTTCGCAGAAACAAAAACATTATTGTTTTATGAAGCTCATGGTACGAATCAGAGTAATATGATTGTAAGCTTGAAATAAAACGTTCCTGTAGCATGATTGTCTTGTAAAAGTTGGTGGTAAGCCCCCAGGTAGGTTTAGATTCCTCGCTTGCCTGTCAAAGTTCCGCAACGTAATGTTTTGGAAGTTTTGGATGTTTCTGCAAATTATTTGTGCAAATAAATAAATAAAACCACCTAAAACTAAGAGCTGTTGATTTTTTTTGTTACCAATCGAGAGTTCGATTAACTTTTTAAAACAAGGTAAAATAAAAAATACCGCTAAATTTATGCATTCTGCACTTTGAAAACATAAAAACACCCCACGAATTCTGCGATAATAAAAGAATAATTGAAAACCGCTCGAGTGCTTTTGAATAAATCTATTTATTAACTTAACAAAGAAGATCGTGAGGGGAGCGAAATAATAAAATACTTATAAAAATATAAGAAGTGGACAGACAATGTGGATGATTACATTGATTTTTACTTTGTTGATGTGCAGCGTGGAATGGAAGATAATTGTATCAAAACTATATATTTTATTATGAAACTGACTGTACTTTTTAGGGTTCCGTACCCAAAGGGTAAAATGGGACCCTATTACTAAGACTCCGCTAACCGTCCGTCTGTCTGTCTGTCCGACTGTCACCAGGCTGTATCTCATGAACCGTGATAGTTAGACAGTTGAAATGTTTACAGATGATATATTTCTGTTGCCACTATAACAACAAATACAAAAAAACAGAATAAAATAAATATTTAAGGGGGCTCCCACACAACAGACATGTTTTTTTCCGTTTTAATGGTACGGAACCCTTCGTGCGCGAGTCCAAATCGCACTTGGCCGGTTTTTTACATTGTTCGTGTGCAGCGTGCAATGGAAGATAATTGTATCAAAACTCTATATTTTATTATGAAACTGACTGTACTCTAAAAGCCGGACCAGTGCGAGTCGATGCTCCCGTTTTGAGGGTTCCGTGATTTTTTTATACGTTTTACTCTTTATTTTATCTGAGGTTTTAGCGCACTGTCAACTAGTGTTGTGGTTTCTTCACAACATTATGCTAAGCACAGACCTTTTCTGAGTGCACTGTACGAAAGAGAGGAGTCAGAAAATATATATGTACGGCTTCGGGCTCTAATTCGTAGGCTGTAACTTTTTTGTTTCCATGTAATTTTTTTTGTTGTTCTACACTTCTGTGTGTGCTAATTGTATGCCTGTTTATAGTTTTGTTATAATTTTATTTATTTTTTATTTATTTATTTTAGCAATCCAAACAGCGTCTTAGCTAATTTATATCAATACAATATTTCTTGTTTATAAGGCCAAAATAGGATTACACAACTAATGTACTTAAGTTAATACTAGCATCATTACATAATATAATAGTATGTTTACATATCCTTCATTGTGAGCTAAGTTTACAGAATAGATGTTTGTATTATTATTTTAAATATAGTTGTAAACAAAAGTTGAGACATATCTCTATAATAATGTACGTATAAATGTATAAAATGTAATTTAACAAATAAAAACAAATTAAACAAATAAAAAATATTTAACAATTATGTATGTAAACTTATCATTATTATTGATTATTATTGCGTGGCTCCGTGTGTGGATGTGTTTGTGAACAGGTGTATGCGTGTGTGAGTGAGAATGGTTAACTAACTTTTCAATTGTATAATTTAATTTTTGCTATGTGTTTCCTTTATGCGACTTTTGAGAGAGCTTTTAGATAAATGAAAGAGATCAAGATCCGAGTAATACTTATTATAAGTTTGTGCTGCTCGACACAGAACTGAATTCTGCGCATAATTTGTACTTACATGGGGGACATGTAGCAAAGGCGTATGCCTTGTGCGATATGCAGGTGCCAGCAGCGAAACATTAGCTAGGAGTTCAGGACAATCTATGTTACCGGACAAAATATCATGTAACAACAGGACATCATATTGCCTCCGTCGATGCTCTAATGAATCAAGACCATAGTGCTTGCATGCTTCGTTATAAGACTCAAAAATTTGATGATCTTTAAAGCTTAAGTATTTGATAAATTTTTTTTGCAAAGCTTCCAATCTCTCAATATGAACTATGTAGCATGGAGACCATATACTACAGGCGTATTCTAACACACTCCGTACATATGCAAAGTACAATACCTTGATGCAGGAGATATTTTTAAACGGAGTGCAAACCCTTTTAATAAAACCTAATTGTTTGTAGGCCTTGTCTGCAATCGCGTTAATGTGTTCAGCAAGTACCATCTTAGAGTCTAACCTTACTCCCAAGTCCCTAACAGATGTTTCTATTTTTATCGGGGCGTTATTGATGGCATAATGAAATTGAATCGGTTTAGATTTCCTTGTAAATGTAATCTGTAGGCATTTTGCAATGTTGACTTTAATTCTGTTTCTATCGTAATACGCTGTGAGATTATTTAAGTCTTTTTGAATACTAAGGCAATCTTCAATACATTTGATTTTCAGGTAAATTTTTTTGTCATCCGCAAACATTATATAGTTTGACTTATCAAAACATTTATAAATGTCAAACAAGTAAGCATTATAGAGTAGAGGGCCGAGAATCGATCCTTGGGGGACGCCAGATGAAGTTGTTACATAGTCACTACGTGCACCACCTATCACTACAGCTTGCCTTCTATTTGAGATATAAGACGTGAACCACCTGTGCAAATCCCCTCTTATTCCCAGCGCCTGAAGCTTATGAAGCAAGATGATGTGATCCACCTTGTCAAAGGCTTTTTCAAAATCGGTATAAATCACATCAACTTGCCTCTTTTCATCCATGCTACGGAGTATATAATTTGTAAAAATAGTGAGATTGGTCACAGTGGAGCGTCTGTTCATAAAACCATGTTGTTGTTCAGGTATCGATGTAAATATGATAGGGCTAACCGACCTATAAATTACTTTTTCGAATATCTTACTAAATGAATTTAGTATGGAAATTGGTCGGTAATGGTCGATTCTGTTACGAGATCCACCTTTGTGTATCGGCACTATCCGTGCTTCCTTCCAAATAACTGGAAAGGAACCAAAAACATTAACTGAAAGGGAAAAGATCTTGCATAAAGGTTGAACTAAGCTTTCTGCACATCTTTGAATGAAAACAGGAGGCACACCATCACTACCGGGGCCTTTTTTAATATCGAGTAATTTTAATATATTAAGTACAGTTTTATTACTTATGTTTAAGTTATGTGTATTGTAAAATGGTTCGTCATAAATTTGCAACAGGTTGTCGTACGTTGAAGCTGGTTGTTGATAAACACTTTCAAAAAAACTATTGAAGCCTTTGCACACATCTGCCTCACTGTTGTAAATAGTATCAGCTAATTTCATCGTGTTTGGGTAACTGGAGCTAGAATTACGCAACGACTTAATATAGGTCCATAGTTGTTTAGGATCCTTTTTGATGAATGACTGCATACGTTCAATAAACGAATCTTTACATTTCTTTTGTATTCGTTTTTGTCTCGCTCGAAACTCGGAAAACTCGTCGTAATCTCTTGGATTACCGTGTTGTTTCCATTTTCTATGAGCTTTGTGCTTATCTCTAATTATATGAACTAGGGCTTTAGAGTACCAAATTGGATAACAAGCGGATTGAATACTTTTTACTTTTGGTACAAATTGTTTAAATACCGCCTGCAATTGCTCATAAAAAGTATTTACGACTTCGTCAATGGTCTCCCCTATAAGTAATGTCGTCCAGTCTACTGTTGACAGATAATTATTAATCGCAGTGTAGTCTGCACGATAAAAGTTAAATTTAGTAATAAACTTCCGCTTAAAGGTAGGTATCATGAGGTCAGATGCATCCAACTCTAACGATGGATGATATGTGTCCTCAGTGACCAATGGGTTGTTGCTTTTTATTATGTCAATAGATGTGTTACTAAATATTAAGTCTAAGACGTTATTACAAGTATTTGAAATTAAATTATATTGAGAAAGTCCAGCTTCACTGCATACATCCAAGAAATCAATAGTACAATTTTGCAAATCAACGGAACCTCGTTTAAGCAACGTTGGCCCCGAATGCGTCCAGTTTACGTTAGGTAGGTTAAAATCACCCGTCATTATAAAGTTATCCTCTGGGCATAACGTCAATACATTAACAAGCATGTTAGTCACGGAAACGAGTCGGGTATGTTGGGAGGCATCAGGTGGTATGTACAAGGTGCATATATGTAGGTTGCGACCGTCGCCCGCTCGCAGGGAGCGCGCCGGCACAGTCACCCAGAGGCACTCGACACCGGCGCATGCCCACTGCGGCTGCTCCTGCGCCTGCAGCTCGCATTTAGTACATATCATGACGCCACCGCCGATTTTTTTATTAGAGGTTTTCTGCGAGCGATCACAACGATAAGTATTGTAGCGATTGTCGCATATTTCACCCTTATAGAAGCCGTCAGCTAGCCAAGTTTCTGTTATAAGAATAATATCAAAATTATGTGTCAAAATGTTTTGTCTAAATTGCATAGTTTTAGTACGTAAGCCGCGGACGTTCTGATAAAAGATTTGAAGTTTATTAATCATCATTTTTAATTCGTAGATCAGTACCTAAGCATATTAGTACATTTAGTGAACGTTTATTTGGGTGAATTACGCGACCGCCGCCACAGCAGATAGCTGTAAACAAGTGGTAATCTATTGAGAAATTACTATATATAAAATGTAGCTTTGTATGGTTATTTCGGATCTGATAATAAGTATTACAAGTTTGTCTTGTGTGTGTAAGTTGAGTGATGTGTTGTTGTGTGTAAAAGGTGTTTGTGAGTGTCGGAATGTAAATAAATGACAATGAGCCACGCAGTAAGTATGTATTTGTAATAAGTAATAATACATTAACAAAGTAGGGTTTTAGGTTAGAGTAAATATGAATTAGTGTTATATTATAATCTAATAGGGTAAACATTACACAATTTTTGCTAAATCGTTTTCTGTGTTGATAGCTATGACAGGAGATTCTTCGTTTCGTCGTAAAAAAATGTTGCAGTTTCGGACCCAAACGTACTTGTAAGATTTATTCTGCGCCTTGGATTTCACAGCCTTCAGTAGGTGCTTGTTTTCAGGCGTTAAATGCTCGTTTACATAAAACTTTCTTTCGGCGCCTCCCAAGCCTATATCACGCGTGGTTATGCCTCTTGTCTTACGTAGGCCCGATAAGATCTGGTCTTTGAGTATCCGAGTTTTAAATCTGGCTACTATTGGCTTAGGCCGGCCGTCGACTTTCTGCATTGGCTGCACTCGGTGAGCACCCTCAATATTGTCCGGGCTGACTTCGATACCCACATGCTTGGCTATCTTGATAACTAGGTCTATGGGGGATTCACGGGGGGTTTCAGGCAGCCCCACTATTTCGATATTAGATAACCTGGCCCACTGCTGTTGCTTGTTGAGCTGTGCTTGCAGATCCACAACCTTTTTGTCACTGTCCAGGACTCTTTGCTGCAACTTATCATAATTCTTCTTCATGACGTCGTGTTCATTTCGCAAGGAGTTGTGGGAATCTTCAAGGTTATTGTATTTAGTTGTCATGGCTGCTAACTCCTTTTTAATCTCCGCAATGAAATTACCTTTAAGTTCTTTTATTATATCACCCTTTACGGCATTCAATTTGACATCTAAAATAGATTCCATTTGTGTGACAAACTCGTTGACGGCGCCGGGCTTCATGGCAACTTTGCTGACATCTGGTACACTTGCTAGCTCTGGCTGCTGGTACTCAGCGGTGGGCGTGCTGGGCTGCGACTTATTTCCGGCATCCTGGGACTGGAGCGTAGGCTTCTGGTTTCGGACGGGCGTATTAGAGTTGTCGCCTCCTTTGCGCTGAGAAGCTACACAAGTAGGGCACTTCCATAGTGATCTCGAGGAACAATCGTTATTGTAGTTTATGCACTCCGAGTGGTACAGATTAAGACAAATCGTGCACTTAATACGCTTCTGCGTCACCGTTATATTTCCCCTACAGGCTTCACACTGTCCAGCCATAGTTAAAAATGCGTAGAATAAAAGGTTTACACTGAACACAGTACAATTATTTTTTATTACGAATGTTTTAACAGCGGGTAGTCCGTGTCTCTCACGAGTTCGCTTTAATGATTGAGGTATTTTAGGTCCTAAAAGTGAATATAAGTTCATGCACAATATCGACAAACTTACGAAATGCTCCAAACTAATAGGTTTTCTAAAAATTTCGAAGTTTTTAGCACTGTTTACAATTTATTTACGAAGAATAGCTAGTAAGTACAACCGCACAATTGTAGTTTTTTTTTTTTTTTGATAAATTTAATAAAATACATTTACTTCTTTCTTTTCTTACAAACTATCCAACTTTTCCAATTGATTTAACATGGTAAAAATAACCTTACCATCTAACGCAGTAAACAATTAAATTCCATATCAAAGGGCAGAGCATACAAATTGAACTGTCATAGACGAGCGCGCCCGCGGGCAGACGTTAATAATATATACAATACAGAAGCGGTTGTTATTGTAAAACAATAATTGATGTTTGTTAACCCAACTAGTTCCTATATATGATACTAGCTACGCTACGCGGTTTCACCCACAATTTCCCAAGATATAAAGTAGCCTATGTTTGGCCACTATCTCGCCTGATGTGAAGCGATGATGTGGCCTAAGATGAAGCACATAGGTCTAGAGAGAGACGGCAGTTGAGCGCCTGCATAGACCCGTCTCCCTGATGGTTCACCGAACATCATCCCGAAACACGACTAGGTGGCTTGACGGCATGGCTTTGTTCGGTGGGTGGTATTACAACCACGGCCAGAGCCTACCACTCAAAAGCGTATAAGCGGGTTTCATCGCGATGTTTTCCTTCACCGTTTTTAAAGCGAGCGTGCAAAATCTGCACTTAACTATAAGTCATTGGTGCAGGGCCGAGTCAGGATTCGAACCCAGGTGCGTCGGATCGAAAGGCGCACGAGTTGCCGCTGAGCCATACTCGTTCTAAAATCCAAGGTATAAGCTATCTCCGTTCCATTTCACTCAAGTCCGTTGAGCTGTTTTAAGAACAAACACACTAACACACTTATAAACTTTGGCATTAATAATATTAATGATGACTGATGTGATGTGATGATTATTGTGATGTGATTGTGATACTTAGTGTTAAGCAAAAGGATTGTCTAACTGAAGTCGGAGTGGGAAGGAGTCGACAGGACACAATACAATACAATGCAATACAATAACACTTTATGTGAAGGAAAATCGTGAGGAAGCCGGCATGTCCAAGTATTTATCACAAAAATTTAAGGACATTTTGATGCCTATATTAGCATTTAGGTATTGGTGCACTTATGTATAACATCATTTACGTCTAATTAAGTTATGTTATTAGTCATATTTTTGATTATTTACAAATCAAGTATTAAAAATTATAAATTACATATTAAAATACATTATCCACTTAAATATCGTTATCTATCAAACTAATTTAATCTAATAAACCACTACTAGTGGGCAACGTTCCCAAAATGCTGGCAGCATTGCCACGAAAAAAAAATACTTTCGTAAATATAGTTATTATTTAATTATGGTAATCTATAATTTGCCTTATTTGTAAAACATGTATGTACATGTATTTCTTATGCTATTTTTGTAACGCTCTTGATTGCCTCAATAAATAAATAAATAATTAGACATGCGACATCCACCAACCCGCACTGGGCCATACCAAGCGCACTCCGCACTGTAGGTACGACGCTACAAGTACATAGCCGGACACCGACGGCGGGTCGCGCGTCGTTACACGTGCCGCGTCAGAAGAGATAAGAGCTATGCGATAGAAAGAGAGGCGCTCTGTATTAATATGACTGGTAGGTATGCAGCGCTACGCGAGCTGAATTGAATTTTATTGCGTCATAGCAAGAGTCGCTATTTGTTTAAATTTCTTTGCGGAGTGATGCTTCTGTCCCTTAGTATTCTGTGGCCATACTCTCTCTACGAGAGAAGGCCCGTGTCCCAGCGGGAACGTAGTGGGCTGATGATGATGATGGTGATTGTTCTCATAAGGCACGCACGACATCACTACGACACAGCTATCAATTCCTCCACCCCTTATAATAAATTCGTGTCCAATTCACCGCTGATCGGATGTTACATCCACTTAAACATATTAAAGTATTCATCGAAAGTACGCTTGGGGACGTCGGGGTATTACGGGCAAACCCGCGGGGTATGTTAGTGTAACAGTAATGCTTGCTACTATATAACGTATTCTATAGGTATAGCGCTCGTAGAGCTCACTTAGTCGTCGTAACAGATCAGTTAAAAAACGTTTGCTGAGGTCATCGCTTGGATGGGTGACTGTTTGTGTGGTATTTTTACACTACGTCAGGGTTGAGTTTGTGCCCTATCTTTATGGCGGAAATCACACCAAGTGGTAGCGCGGGAACAGAATTTTATTTATTATACATGTTTTATTCAAAGTGTTAAATTACAATACAATACAATAATACTTTATTGAATTAATTAATTACTTTATCTTCCGTTAGTCTCACTATTTTAAACTACTTAGATATCAGCAAGGTTTTTTTCCCTCACTTATAAAGTCCCTCACTTATTAAGTTACCTTAATATAGTAATTAACTTAATATAGTATATATATTTATTTATATATTTTATGATATAGATATATTTATTTATTTTTTACTTTATTATGATATGTACTTTTTTTTTGTACCTTTGTACCTATATTACACTTATATTTAATTATATATTATTATGATTATGTAGTCTGTATATAATATAATTATTTTATACTGGTTAGTTTTTTATACACAACACCACCGTCCCTCACAGTTTCTTTGAGTCCTCTCCATCCAAAGGTTGTCTGGAAGAGAGCGCTATAAGCGATAAGACCGCCCATTGTAACACTTTAGGTTTAAGTATTGTTTTGTAATTATTTCATGTTGTTGTGTGACAATAAAGCGTTATCTAATCTAATCTAATCTAAGTTAGACTAGATTGTAATGTTTATGTAGTGTCATTTTGAGACGTAAAAAAACACTTATAAAGTCAAAGTCAAAATCGCTTTATTCATTTTTGGTATCACAGACGCACTTATGAACGTCAAATTATCTCATATACATATGTATATAATATAAAGTTATCCGGATATATCCAGAAAGAATCTTCCGATTTTTAACCGACTTCTAAATGGTGGAGGTTCGAAAGGTGGTCGTGGAATTCGACGGTATTTTTGTATATCTGTTACGCGATTACTCCGTCATTTATAAACTGATTTGGAAAATTTTCATCGATTATCGACCTCGACTTCAAAGATACATCGGAATTGAAGTCACTTAAGAAAAGTTATCCGGATCTATCCAGAAAAAAAATTCCGCGTGTCCGCCACTGAGCCGAAGGCTGGGGGATATCAGGAACAACCCGATCCGATCCGTCACAGTGGAAAGAGGCCTATAAACGGTAGGGGCCGTCTGCACCAACTTCGTGACATCTACCTCCCCTCACCCTAGCATTTGGGCATAATTCATGCATTTTTAAAGAGCGGTTTACACGGGCTGTCTAGACGCGGGACGTTTTTACGGCTGTTCGTGGAGAACGTTACTGCTTTGACGTTTTATTTGCGAGGTTAGCCTCTCCCGTGGGAATAGGAGACTGCCGAGGTAAAGGCCTTGTCTTTTTAACCCGAAAAAGAAGGGGTTTTAAGTTTGACACCTACATTAGAACATGTCCGAGACCTTCGGGCGGTCTAAAAGCTGACACCACTGTTGGCTACACACGAGAGAAGAAGAGGACGCCTCTGTCTGTTAGTCTGTCTGTTTGTGTGTATGTCTGTCTATGGCTTTGTAGCTCTCAAGCGGAGAGACCGAATTCAATGTGGTTTCGCTTCGCCCGCTGCTCGCACGGCACGCTCGCTTTGCTCGCTCGGCTCGCACGGCACGCTCGCTTTGCTCGCTCGGCTCGCGTGACGTTTGGGCACTGCTCTAACATAACCTAACCTAGTCTTTGAGGCCGTTTGTGTTGTCGAAATATTTTCTGTCGAACTAATACTTGTCAAATTATGTTTAGTCGAAACAATGACACGTCGAACTATATTATTTCGAAGTAAGTGTTCGTCGAAATACAGAACTGTCGAAGTTCAGAGGGACACCACTTCTCGAGGAATTGAGATATGGGCTATGAATTATTTCTCGTATTTTTTAATTATTGTGTTAAGTCGAGCGCTAGATTGTAAGCGGCACGCATGCTTATAACTGCAGTACAATAAAAGCAACATCACAAACTTTCGCATTTATAATTTTTTTCTGATCTCAGCTATTGTCAGGACTAGCGCACTTCGCACTGTAGGTACGAAGTTACAAGTACATAGCCGGACACCGTCGGCGGGTCGCGCGTCGTTACACGTGTCGCGTCAGAAGAGATAAGAGCTATGCGATAGAAAGAGAGGCGCTCTGTAGGTTAATATGACTGGTAGGTATGCAGCGCTACGCGAGCTGAATTGAATTTTATTGCGTCATAGCAAGAGTCGCTATTTGTTTAAATTTCTTTGCGGAGTGATGCTTCTGTCCCTTAGTATTCTGTGCTATTGTTAAAAATATCTAGCTTCTCCGCGCGGTTTCACCCGCGGATTCCCGGTATAAAAAGTAGCTTATGTCTTTTTCTTGTGGGTATAAAGTACCTATATACCAAATTTAACTGAAATCTGTTCATGCGTGATTGAGTAACAAACATACATCCATTCATCTCAACAATAATGAATAATTGTGATGTTTATAACCAGGCTAACGACCTGTTTATTTAAAACGAATAAGATTTATAAAAATGTTTCCAAGCTCAAATTACATTTCTTTCGGACTAGTAAACTAAAATCTCACTAAGATGGCTAAGTCCCTACGGAATCCCGTAGATTACGTGACGTAGACAACGTAGATTACACAGTAACAAGTATTGACTCGCGCCATAGCCACTACAACGTATTAGTTTTAAGTAAGAAGGAAATATTGATTTGATCTGAGATAACTCTTGACGTACCTACTTCTAGCTTCAGTTTTCTAGATAAATTGCGTTCTAAACACTAGTGAATCTTCCTAGCTTCGCTCGGGGTTTTTTTTTACGCTTAATAGATCTATGTTTGGCCACTATCTCGCCTGATGTGAAGCGATGATGTGGCCTAAGATGGAGCACATAGATCTAGAGAGAGACGGCAGTTGAGCGGCTGCTCAGACCCGTCTCCCCGATGGTTCACCGAACATCATCCCGAAACACGACTAGGTCGTTTGACGGCATGGCTTTGTTCGGTGGGTGGTATTACAACCACGGCCAGAGCCTACCACTCCAAAGCGCGTAAGCGGGTTTCATCACGATGTTTTCCTTCACCGTTTTAGAGCGAGCATGCAAAATCTGCACTTAACTATAAGTCATTGGTGCAGGGCCGAGTCGGGATTCGAACCCAGGTGCGTCTGATCGAAAGGCGCATGAGCTCGCGCTGAGCCACACTCGCTCTAGGCGTCTAGTGTCATTAAATCTACTAAATGATGGTGGAAATTTTATTTTTTATTTTCTTTATTTGGTTCACCAACAGTAGCTACATTGTTTCTTATTCTAAAGACAAAGATTTCTTAAAATTAAATAAGGCTAAATGCATTACTAGTAACAGGTAAATACAGTGTTCACGTGTGAAGTAACATAGAATATATAACATGAAAAATAGTTCGCTCTAAATACAGGAAGTAAGAAAAATGATGTGAAGCTTCCACCAACGATGGTGGTATTGGATATCCAGGTCACAGCCTTTGATGAAATGGCATCAAAGTCCGGCAAGTGTATGGCCGCCCATTGTAACACTTTCTTTAATTGTTTTTTTGTAATGTCTGCAATTTAATGATAGATAGATAACCTTAAACCGAAGAAAATAACTATTAATTACTTAAAAAACTTTAAATTAAGTACAAGTTAAATGTTTACAATGGTGTTATCGCTCAAAGCGATCTCTTCCAGACTGTTTAATGTTTGCAATAAAGCGTTCATCTATCTATCTATTTATCTATAAATGCGTAAGTTTGTGAGGATGGATGTATGGATGGATGGATTTTTGTTACTTAATTACGCAATAACTACTAAACGAATATTGATAAAATTTGGAATGTAGGTACATAAGGTCTTGGAAAAGGACATGGGTGACTTTTTATCCCCGGAAACCGCGGGGCGCAGGTAGTAGTGTGCATACATCATAAAGTCACCAACCGCGTTTGTGTTTTATAGCCTATGGGCAGGTCAGCTCAGGTCTCATATACCGCGGAGGTAGCTGGTTCGATTCCTGCTACTGTAAAAATGTTTGTGCACAGAAAAAGCACAAGCTGTTGTTTCGTGTCTGAGTGTTGTGGGACCATGGTCCTTTCCTGGTTCCCTAGATACAAGGAATCCTAGTTAGGGGTCAAAGTTGAAAGTTCAAAAGTTCTTTTTTCAATTTTTACATCACAGACGCACTTATGAACGTCAATCATCACAATGACTCTACCACCGTATCGGAAAAAGAACCACTACTCAGAAGATACGGAAAGAAACTGAGGGGCAGGGGCCAAGGATCTAGTGAACGTTGGGCGTATTTATGAATTTATTTTACATAGGATAGGAATGTTACTTTCCTAAATTGCCGTTAATTTGAAACACAAGTAACGATGTGCGACACCGTTTTACATCAACACCAACATCGGTTCTCACCGAAAAACTCGTATTTAACATCCGCTTATAGCACTCCTGTATTCTGGTGGGATCCCGCAAATCCGGGATCCGGGCATTCCGGGATTATGTCCCGGATTGCGATACAATCTGACCGGGACATGCTGGGCAGTGAGCAAGGTTCAGACAAATGGACAACATTTCTTCGCTCCATTTCAACGCTCGCCCATTTATAGTCAACACATACAATAGGGAATATGCATATATTATTTTTAATGCATAATCGATTCATTATTGAAAACTATTAATGAAAAAAAAATGTTTAAAAATTTTACGGCATCATTCGTCAATAAAATAATTAAATGAAAATTTTAATCAACATAAACGGGCCATTTGCGCGTGACGTCAAAATGTGGGGACCTATGATCTCCTCATTGGTGGTCCATCTATGCAACATGTGTGTGTGGGTCAATAATTTACCAAAAGGGCGGGCTCTATATCAAAAATTGACCAAGAAGCAGCGAGGCGCGTGACGTCAAAACGTGGTTGCACGTTTCCTATTGTTTTTTATTGTTATTTTTTATCAATGTAAGTATAGAGTATCCTACTGTCAATAATTACCATTTATTTATATAAGTATGTATTTCTATTCATTTCCATGTATTATAGTTTTGCATTATATACATGTAGTGTATATAAATGTTATTTATTTAAATAATTTACGCTTTTATTTTTACGATAATATGTATTACGATATTTATTATGTATCTCTGTTAGTTTTTTAACTTATTGATGCACGCTTCGTAACTTTCTTTTACCGTCACTGGATAACTGGTAGAAAATGCTTTAGCATTACGTTTCTTCTCATTTTGTAAATGACTTGTAATAGTGCAATAAAGAAGATAAAATAAAATAATTCGAAAGGATATACGTTTTTAAACTAACATGGTCACTGACACTAGAAATGGACAAAACAAAAGAAATACATGGTAAATATCCCGTTTCTAAATCAAATTCTAATTCGAAAGGAGTTCAAGATAGGGTACTGTATGTCACCTATAGTGTGTTCCACTGCCCGAGGCTGTAATCAAATGTTGATAAATAAAAGAAGTAACGGGTATGGAGGGCCGATTATTTCGGGACAATGAATCTACAGCACCCTATATGTATAGATAGTTGACAGAAAAAACATACATGAGATGTGCGTACCGAGCAAGGCGCCAGCCGGGTTGGTACCACCGCTTTTCCAGTTATTCTGCCGCCAGCAGTAGTAGTGCGCAAGCATTATTGTGTTTCGGTTTGAAGGGCATTGTAGCCAGCGAAATTACTGTGCATTATGTTTTTAATTCCATGACGACCGGTCCTTAAACCTCACAAAAACGTACAAAACATAATGCAAGTTTGCTTTCGTTGAGCTTGTCGTTTCGTTTGCCTTCACATGACGTCACACCTTCTGAGGTGACCTTTAACGCGGCAATATTTGATACATAACATTTAAACATAGTTTAGGTACTTTTAGGGCTTTATTTAATTAAAATATTATTTTTCATGTCTGTATATACACATTATGGTTAATTTAGAACACTTTCTGAAAAATTTTCCGATCATATTATAAGTATGATTAACTTACACGTTAACAGTGGCGCTTCAGCTAAATGTAATTTACGTTCATTCACATACACTTGTCACACTATGATAATGTCCATCCTCAAAACTGACAATAATAAAACACGTTCCATTTTCAAATATGACATGTCGCGGTGAAACTCGTAAAGCGGACGCCCGGAGAAACGGCCACCGGTACATAAATTATAATGTATTCTCGTTTCCTATATTTTTTTATTTTATGGCCTCGGTTGCCGCTGTGCAATATTTCTAAGTGACCGGGCGGGAGCGTTAGCAGAAGAGTTAAAACTTATAAAATTGTTTTAACAGATGCTGGAGTCGGTTAAGACTAACTCACTACATATAGGTAAAAAAAAAAAAAAATCTTACTTATCACCTAAAGTCTGAGGAAACTCTAGGCCATATAAAAGGAAACACATCCCACACAAACAAACACACCCTCTCACACTCCCTCACGACTGGATCTATATAACTTGAACGCTAGTAATATTATTATGATTTTTTAAGTGTTTTAAGGTATTTTTGTTGGCAGCTGATTATTTAAAAACAAACAATGTAAGCTAACGTCCCTCAAAGGGCTTCAACGGAAGACTAGCACTAATCGTACGACCAGCACAGAGCTGAGTTGAGGCCGTTTTGCAACAAACAAAAACAATCGCCTACTTAAAACAATTGCAGTGCCACCCAGAACTTTTAATAAACACACTGCGCTCTCATCACCCCGAGACATCAGATACAGAGCACAGTTTTTTTTTCAGACTGTGGTCTTTGTAATATTTTGTATTCACCTCAAGCGCAATTTATTGACTTTGACATGACCTTATATGTTCACTGCATACAAAAACAATAATATATTCGCAGAGATAGCTATATTAAACTTAATAAATGCATCAAATATTAATGCAAATTAAATATTCGTGACCATTATTTTAATGCTTCTATTATGCATATTTAATGACAGGGCCACGCTGCGGTGTTTTAGTGCAGTTAGGTTTATAATAAAGGAATAGATAACTTTAGCGGTGTATTTTAATTCTAATATTTTTATTTCACTTACAATATTTGTTTGTTTGAGTCAAATCTTGCAGTTTGAATCAGAACCATTTCCTCTTATCCTACGGAGTTGAAATTTTGCATACTTGTCAAAGTCCGATGACAATGAAATATTATGGTGACAGCCAGCTGATCTGATGATGAAGACAGAATGGTAATTGTGCTCACACATGGCGGTTACCTTTAGGGGAACGACTTGCTCATCTCATTGCTCAATTGCATGAAAAAAAATAGCAAAAGCGTTTTTGTCCTTATTTGCGACCACTACACGGGTTAAGGAAACTAGACGACGTTCTGGAGCAGTAAGGTGCCGACGAGCACTCGCGGGTGGGGACAGAATAATTGTTTTGCATTACTGCACGTCTTCGAAGTAGCTGTGCACGTTAGTGATAAGGTTTGTGGCGAAATGCAAGGTTTGCATGTTGTCCTTTAAGAAAATGTTTCCTGTTAAGGAGCTATCATATTCCGATATCGCGTTCTGATTCTGATTGTTCGTGATGTCATGGACGGGGTTCTGGCTTAAAATCAGTGCTAAGGTACTTAAAAATATCATAGCGTATGCTGAGTCGAAAGCGAGTGTGGCTCAGTGGGAGCATGTGCGACTTTCGATCCGACGCACCCGAGTTCAAATCCCGTTGGCCCCACACCACCGACTTTCTTAAGTTATGTGCAGTCACTCGCTCTAAAAACGGTGAAGGAAAACATCGTGAGGAAACCGGCATGTCCAAGAATTAATCACAAACATCCAAAGACATGTGACATCTACCAACCCGCACTGAACCAGCGTGGTTATGGCCTATACTCTCTTTATGAAAGAAGTCCCGTGTCCCAGCAGTGGCAACGTGATGGGCTGATGATGATGAGGCTGGATTTCTGTAATTTTTTTTCTTACTGTATATTTAGAATAATACAAACGAGTATTTTACACTCCAGCCGCGACCGCAACCCCAAAAAAAAACAACAATATTGGTGATGACTGGACAGTTTTTGAACAACATCTGTCACACATGCGTTGTTATGTAATTGCAAGTTAACGGTTATAGAATTAAATTTCCACGGTCAAATCAAATTCATTTACCTAAGTAAGTTAAGAAAAAATACTTAATATCAAGAAATAAGTTAGCGCTTTGTAGCTACGATGTATTTTTTTCAAAAAGATATCGTTTTTAAATAACAATTTTAATTAACACAATTATCTGCACAAACGAAATCATCGCTAAAATCAAAATCGCATCGGTAAAAGCAAAATGGCGGATGCAATAGTTAACCAAAACAGGCGCGTTCCTCGGAAACGCGGATTTATGAGTTCCACAGTGACATCTAACCACCTTTGATGTAGTTATGAATTATTTTAAGAATGGTTTATTACTTTAGTCATGGGATGCAAAAGTGTATCAACTGCTTATAGTCAGTTTCACACTACTCTCATCCAAGACAGTCTAGCGATGTGTCAACTTGGTTAAGCAAACCGGATTGATTCGGTTAGTGTACGATTCGGGTTGATTCGGTTTACATGTTTGACAACTCGGTTTGGCTTATACCGTTCGACCGTCCGTCACGCAATTTAAACTCAAGAACCTATCCGAAACCGAAGTTACCCGAATAAGTCATGTCGCCGCGTTTTCGCGCAGAGCTGTTATGTCAACTCGGTTTAGCAAACCGGATTGATTCGGTTAGTATCTGAATCGGGCTTATTCAGTTTACAATTTTGTTGAACCTATTTGAAGTTACCCGAATAAGTCATGCCTCCGCGTTTACGCACTTTCGAAGTGTCAGACAAGACAGCCAACGTATGAAATTGTCAGATTGTTTTAAGGCTACTTTTGCAACTATCCGTTTGTAACAAATTCGTCATATTTGTATTTTTGAGTCTCTTTTCTATTAACTACCAAACATAAACCTGTATTAAGCAGGATAAGGTAAGTGGTTGACTAATGCGGATGTACACGCTAGCTTCTCCAGTGCAAACCGAAAGCCCGGTCGGTATAAAACGGCTAAGACTCACGGTAAACGTCAAACGTCAACGTTCGCACGTAACTGGCAACGCTCGCAACGTGGCTTGATATCATAGCTCCCAGAAGAAGGACTTTTAAAATGTCCGAAACCTGTTCGAAGTAATTTCAACGTTTACCGTGAGTCTTAGCTGTTTTATATCAATTATGCATAACTCTTACGAAACGTTTCAAAATCTGAAAGCCAGGTCAATCTGTCACGAGTCGCAACTCGATATTTAATATTTATAAACTCATAATCATAACCATCAATTCGGTTTGGGTGATTCGGTTTGCAATTTGCAATTCGGTTTGAGTATTTTTTGGTCCAGTTTGATTTGGTTAGGAAAATTAACGGTTTGGCCCATCGCTAAAAGATACCTTGAGCATCTTAATAAAATTTTAGCTCTTCCATCACCAATGTAACAAGCTGTACATATACAGGATGACACATATATTAGATTATGCCACTCTGTGCATAGAACGCCGGCAACCGGTCGCCTTGACTACCCGAATACTAAATTTTGCTGCCTTCTGCACCACTGCCGAAACACTTAGGGTGATTTGCCCGCTGTAGCGGTTAAACGCATGAAATCAAACAATCAAACATACATGTTAATCTAACAGTATAATGCGCTAATCTATCAGATGACTTGCAACTTGTAACTGGGGACAAGCTGTCGTAGGTCGTAGCGCATATGTTAACCAGAGTACGCACTGGGACGGAGAAAAGCATCGTTTATTTATAATAAGATACAATGATACAATGATTTTTTAGTCTGCGAATCTAGGTATATACATATGTAATTGTTATTAACGGATAGTTTCTCTAGTTCCGCCATACTGGCATACAGACATGGTCACAAGTTAAGTAGTACAATAATAAAACAACAATGACATTGACTAAATTATGAATAATAATAATAAAAGGATTTATAATTGCGATGTCAATCAAAAAATAATAATACACATGTCAAAATGAAAATGAATTATAACAAATTAAAATTGTCAAATTATCAGTATACCAATCACACATTATATATTAGTCAAATTCTGTTTTGTCATCTATAAATTCCTCAATGGTGTAGTAAGCTTTTTTTTTAGAAATTTAGATAGGGTATTTTTTAAAATATTAATGTCATTTATTGAGCGGATGGCTGACGGAATCTTGTTAAATATTATCGGTGCCATACAGAACACACTCATTCTTAGCAGTTGGGTTCTGCATGGCCGATGCCGCAAATTACCGTCCCGACGGCTACCCGCGGCACACGTTTCGAAGATTTGGATTCTTAAGAATCCATAATAGATAAAAAAACATCTCTAAACCACGTGTTTATAGATTTAGAATGCATTGTCATCGAGTTGTGAACTTCCCTTGAGTTTCAGCTGGATAGCTAATCGGGAAGTGTTCGAAATTTGAGTTGCAAGATTCCATCCGGAACGACAGACAGACAGACAGACACAACAAACTCCATAAAAAAGTGGTAAAAAAATATTATTATACGTTTGATGTATGGATGTACGTTTGTTACTCTTTCACACAAAAACTACCGAACCGATTTTGATGAAATTTGGTTTGTAGGTTTTTTACTTTAGGTCCTGGATTAACACATAGGCTACTTATTATCCCGGGAAACCGCGGGTGAAACCGCGGGGCTCAGCTAGTTCGTAATAAAATGTGAAAAACTTTTTTGTTTCTGAAATTACAACTATGAGTAATAAAAGAATGTCATTATTTATATATCAAATTAATATTAAAATTACAAAAAAATTTAAGTCATGTGCAAATTACAAGCAGATATATTTTGCACACTACACTTTGCACATAGGAGTATAGGAGCAATCTATACCTAGGTATGTTAATTACTACAAATGCATAAGGCCGCATCCGAAAAACGCAACGTCAACTCGACCCAGTGCGTGCCAAATTGCCAATCCAAACTTAACAAAGATTTCTAGTTTCAAAAAAGGGGTCAAAAATGCACCGTCATATCAGTTAGCAACGTAATTGATTGAGTTGTAGCTTTTCGAGTTATTTTTACCGTTTTCCAACAATCTGGACGTTAAATTTAGCTTTGATTAATCGATTTAATGAACTATATACTATAAGTCTGGAGAAGGTCACTATAAGTAGTATAATATACAACAAAATCCCTGAATACCTAAAAAACGAAACTAGATACAACGTATTCTGCAGAAAACTTAAATCTTATCTAATTAAAAAAATGTTATTATTCCGTAGATGAATTCAAAACTGACAAGCATGTGGAAAAAAATGACTCAATTCCGTGACACTATACTGACATATAAAATATACTGACTTTAATAAAACATAAATCAATATAAATTAAAATGACTAAATGTACTCTCGCACTGACTTGCAAACGCCCTTACAGGGCTCATGTACCAACATAAGATGTAATTTAAGACCTACATGATAAGTCTGGAAGAGGTCACTATGAGCGATAAGACCGCCTATTGTTATGCTGATTACTGTGAAATGTACTTGTTTTTCATGTACAGTCAGCTGCGCTGATATGTATACACTGCCAAGTTTTGAAATTTATATGTACCTACTCATAACTTTCAAAGACAAGTGCACACAAACATTTTTCAAATATATGTAGTCATCTCATTTGTCAGAATACAGTATAAAATATATCAAAATTATGTATAAAGTCCCGACCGCGACCCCATCAAAACTTGGGAGTGTATACATATCAGCGCAGCTGACTATACCTATTTTCGCGACTCGCTCAGGACCGCAAAACGTGGCAACGCATGGAGGAGGCCTACACTCAAATTAGGGTGCCCAAGTAAAATTAAGAAAAAATATATACATATACATATATAGGTATATGTAGATAGATATATAGTTAAAATTTACGTTACAATGTATTTTTGTTTGGGTAATAAATGGCAATTTTTTTAAGGTTTATGTCATTAAATTGTTTATCTATGCTGCTGTTTATAATTAAACGCTATTTAATTTTAATTTCTGTTTGTTTAATTAAAACGGATTGAACTATATAATTAAGTATAACGGGTGTTCTAAAAATAACGCTAGTTTTGAATTTGCCACCATTTGTGCAGTAAATTGTCCTCCCGCATACGAGCGGCCTACCGTGACTAAAAACGTACAAACTTTCGCATTTGTAATACACTCGAGAGCAATGAATCCGGGTCACTTAAAGAATGTTAAAAATCTCGGAAACTAAAAATGATAGGTTAATGCAATAAATTGTATTTAATAGACAATGTAATACTCCTTAAATGAAAGTAAAAAAAATATGAGTCACCATACATTTTATTAACACAAAATTACATAAAGAAAAAAACTGCTGATCTCTCCTTAAAACAAAAATAGGAAACATGAAATTTTTGAACTTTATTACGATTTTCTTGAATTTTAATACTTCGTATTGCCTCCTCGTGCTTCCATTACTGCGTTTACGCGGTTTGGCATGCTGTACACCAAGTTTCTTATACGATTTTGGGGAATATTCTCCCATTCCTCTGTGAGAGCAATTTTGAGCTCACGAAGCGTGATTGGGGGAGGGTTTCGTTGTTTTACGCATCTGCCTAGCTCGTCCCAAGCATGCTCGATCGGGTTGATATCCGGGCTGCGCGCTGGCCACTCCATACGAGTAATGTTCATCTCTTGAAGGTAGTCATTCACAATCCTACCTGTATGAGGTCGGGCATTGTCATGCATAAATATAGCATCCTCACCTAAATTGACCATAAATGGACCAACGTGATCATTGAGGATTTCTTCCACATATCTTACGCTAGTTAAAGAGCCGTTTTCTATGATCACCAGCTCTGTGCGACTTTCAGAAGAAATTCCGGCCCACACAAGTACAGACCCACCACCGTAGGCTACTTTTTCTTCGATGCATGCTTGCTTGAATCTTTCCCCTGGTCTTCGATACACTCTGTGTCTTCCATCGTGCTTGTAGAGCATAAATTTTGATTCGTCGGAGAACATAACTAGAAGAAAAAGTAGCCTACGGTGGTGGGTCTGTACTTGTGTGGGCCGGAATTTCTTCTGAAAGTCGCACAGAGCTGGTGATCATAGAAAACGGCTCTTTAACTAGCGTAAGATATGTGGAAGAAATCCTCAATGATCACGTTGGTCCATTTATGGTCAATTTAGGTGAGGATGCTATATTTATGCATGACAATGCCCGACCTCATACAGGTAGGATTGTGAATGACTACCTTCAAGAGATGAACATTACTCGTATGGAGTGGCCAGCGCGCAGCCCGGATATCAACCCGATCGAGCATGCTTGGGACGAGCTAGGCAGATGCGTAAAACAACGAAACCCTCCCCCAATCACGCTTCGTGAGCTCAAAATTGCTCTCACAGAGGAATGGGAGAATATTCCCCAAAATCGTATAAGGAACTTGGTGTACAGCATGCCAAACCGCGTAAACGCAGTAATGGAAGCACGAGGAGGCAATACGAAGTATTAAAATTCAAGAAAATCGTAATAAAGTTCAAAAATTTCATGTTTCCTATTTTTGTTTTAAGGAGAGTTCAGCAGTTTTTTTCTTTATGTAATTTTGTGTTAATAAAATGTATGGTGACTCATATTTTTTTTACTTTCATTTAAGGAGTATTACATTGTCTATTAAATACAATTTATTGCATTAACCTATCATTTTTAGTTTCCGAGATTTTTAATATTCTTTAAGTGACCCGGATTCATTGCTCTCGAGTGTATTAGTGTGATTCAGTATTTATTTGGTACTTTATTTTTAACCGACTTCAAAAAGGAGAAGGTTCTCAATTCAACTGTATTTTTTTTTGTTTGTTACCTCAGAACTCCGTCATTCATGAAACGACTTGGAAAATTATTTTTGCGTTGGGTTCAGTATAACTACGAAGTGGTCCCATATAAATTTCATCGATATTATTTGACCTTGGATTTCAAACATTGAAGTCTGTTTTTTTTGTTTGATAAAACATATACTTGTGTTAATAATCATCATTGTTAAGTAATCATGGCTGTAACCAAGTGGTGGCCTAGGCTGGGTTGGAGAAGTGCCGGTCGTCCAATGTCGAGGGGGACGGACGACATCAGAAGAACAGCAGGGAATGTTTGGATGAGAGTGGCGAGAGATAGGGGAGAATGGCAGCACCAAAGGGAGGCCTATGCTCAGCAGTGGGCGATAACGGGCTGATGATGATGATGATTGTTAATAATCTGGTATTGAATGTAACCTGCTATACCTACCATCTCGACAAAATTGAAAAACAGCGCTGCGTTCTCATCTACGATGTGATCACAGCCCAAGCTGGTTTTACTCCGTTTGCACTCTCGACTGTAGGTACATTGCTTATATATAGTTTTAATTAGATACTAAGTACTCGAAGAAGCTGTGTATCTTTTTTTTAAAGTGCGTCCGTTAGGGCAGGCTAAAGTCTCTAGGACCATACCGCCATGTCTTACGTAGTTTTTATTTGATAGTTTAATATTCCATTTACTATACTATACTTTTGTTGAGAATGAGGGTCAACAGCAATAAGCCGGACCCTCTCCTAGTGCTTCAATAAAGTGTTGGAACTTTATTCAAGCTTTCCATGGACTTTTTGGGAGAAAATAAAAAGCAATGTTTTCCCTATTTTGTTACATTTGCCTACACTCGTGCACGTTTACGAACACACAATGGTTAATATTCCACCGATATTACACATGATCACTCGAAATAACACTTGTTTGGTAAATAAAACAAAATCGAACTGTATCACTTTTCACTTCCCGCCAAAAAGTCAGCTGTGTATCTGTTGTTTGTAACTACAACAGAATTTAAAAAAAATAAGATATATAAATATAATATAATAATAGATATAAGATAGATTTTTTTTTTGTAGCATAAAACCTGCGTAGATAAAAGTGGACGCTCTAACAGTGTCTTAGAACAATAACGCGTAGAAGCAGCACTTGCACGCGAGCAAGTAAAACCAAGCCATAAATGGCTCGGTTTATTTGTGGGAACGCGAATAAAATGTTATGTCGCTTTACGCACACATGGATTGTTTTGTTTACTGAATTTATAACTAGTTAAGTATTGGAATGTTAAATATATTTTTTTAGATGTAGATTGTATGGTTTTATACACTTTAGCCTAATGTTAGCGCGTCGTAGTAAAAATAACGATTATATAACTCTATAAATATACGCCCAACGATCACAAACATAGATCCTGGCCCCTAAATAGGATTTCTGTATCTAGGAAACCAGGAACTACGAGGACCATGGTCCCACAACACCCAGACACGAAATAAATTCCTGCGCTTATTTTTTTTTTGCGTACAAGCATTTGTTCCGTCGCAGGAATCGAACCCGCAACCCCAAAGGTGTAAGTGATTTGAGCCAATACCACAGAGGCTATCAACATATATGTTTAATAATATCTTTATTATTACAATAATCATTAATTTTATAAATAAAACAGTATCAAAACATTTTTCTAAGTTATAAAACCAAAATCCTAATTAAAATAAATAAATTAGTATAAAATATACCTACAGTACTACCTAAGTTTAGTAAATATGTATATATGTACGCCCAACGATCACATACATAGATCCTGACCCCTAACTAGGATTCCCTGTATCTAGGGAACCAAGAACAATGAGGACCATGGTCCCACAACACCCAGACACGAAACAAATGCTTGTGCTTTTTTTATTTTTCTGTGCACAAAATAAATAATGTAATAGTAATGGATAGGCGTGGCGCTAACCATCAAGTAGCCTTGTCACTTCAAAGTACCATGACAATGTATTGAAAGTGCTTAACAAAATTACTGTTAATCTAGTAGCAGCTATCGGTTGTCATTAATCACTATAGGACAGTAGGGGACAGCTTAGACATGTTTAGCTGTCGCAACTGAGAAGCCACGCGGATTGTATACATCAGCACCGCGACGAGCTAGTCATGCGTCTGTGAATAAGCGCCACTACTACGACACTGCTACAGCGCGCACGCGGCACGTGTAACGTTAGGGTTGATACTTGTGTTGTGATGAAATATCAATTTTGAATAGTTCAAGTAATGTATATCTCTACTATCTATGAGGTACTATTATTCTCACTTTACCTAGTAATTATTGTTGTAGTTAATACCTAATAATACAAGTAGTATTAAGTATTAACTACAACTATTCTACAAGTGTGCATATTTTATTTTCTAAGTAGATAACTAGGCAAACACTATGTACACTTATATAAGTACTGTCTAAGAACCTGAATAGATCTGTTTAAACGCGACAAGAAACTAACATTGATAATGATAATAAATAGCACAGACTATAATAATAATACTTATATATATAATAATACTTAATACCTACTAATAAAATTCATCATTTATATCAGAATAAAATTTTTGAGTAGGTAGGCAATTCTTTGTTATATATACATATATATATATATGATAGATAGAACACTGAATTTAAAAATAGATATACCTAATATAACTTTCTTAAAATGGTGTTGGTACATTTACTTGCCTTTCGATGTCCTTCGGAAGTGCAAAAAAAGAGAGATTCCGGTCCTTGTTGGTATTTAGGCAGCCAAATACGATGCAGTATTTGCTTGTTTTCATATTTGTGTTAGACAGTAATACCACGTACTACTAGTCGTAAAGCGGCGCGGGCGGCGGCGGGCGCATAATGTACGTGCGTCACGGGCGGCGCGCGACAACCCACTGAACTCCGCACGACCCGTTGCTGGTGTATGTACTTGTAGCTTCGTACCTACAGTGCGGAGTGCTATAGGCCTGCTAATACCTTAGTTCTCTTTGCTAATACTTATAGATCAATTGACCAAATAAAGTCTTATTATTTTATTATATTTTATTATTTAATAATTAAATGATACTACCTGCTTTACCTTTCCTATAGCTGCGAGCTTTGATACATTTATTTATTTATTTATTTATTTATTATTAGATGATCAACAGCTTATGCAAGAGATTCAGTTACAATCTTAAGTAATCATAATATAGGCTAATGAAAGATCATCCTAATTATTACAATTATTATGTATTTTGCGCTCTCTAGCAGAGGATTCAAGTATGTATAAAGGGTGTATATGTGTGAGTCTATGTGCGTGTGTGTGTGTGTGTGTGTATGTGTGCGTGCACGTATGCATGTAAAGTTGACTGTGTATAGAAGTGTATGTTTGTAGTAAATTTATATATTAACATTAATGGTTATTTGTCTTGGAGAGTTTTGAAGACTTGGAATTTAAAAGAGGTTTTTAGACAGGTGTAGGGGTCAATATCCATGAATAAATGATTGTACGTTTTTGATACATTTATATTTTTATGATTGTACGTTTTACATAAAAAAATTAGTATAATATGGACAGTCATGCATATTAATATGTTAACATATATAATTTCATGGATGCATGCCTTCATATTTATTAATAACCGGGGACAAATGACTATTGTGTTGTGGTACTCAGGCATACCCGCGAGAAATGTAAGTATAAAACAAGTAGGGATTTTAATTTCCTATTAGTTACTTTGCTACCCGCCCAGCGTCTTCACTAGTCACTTTCCTATTTTCCCGTGGGAATTCCGAAAAATATTGCCTCAGTGAGCATCTAGAAACTAAGGAAAATGTATGTGTAAAGGCCATCTAACATTTTCACAATCAGCCCATTACGTTTTCACTGCTGGGACACGAGCTTTCTCTCTAATAGAGAGTATGGGTCTTAATCCACCACGCGCTGGCTCAGTGCGGGTTGGATGTCACATATTCTCGAACTTAGTGATTCTTAGACTGCGAGCGGACAAGCTTCTTCTTCTTCTTTTATCACAAAGTTCAAGAATATGGTGGTCGATTAACGCCACACGAAAAATACGACGATCTTCAAATTAATAAATGTTTTTATTGCACTTACAAAAGTTTATTTTTATGGATCTATGTAATGAGACTTGCAAGTCGTTCGCCTGATGGTAAGCGCCACGCCTACTCATAGCAATTGCAGTGCCATCCAGAGCTCTCAATACCATAAAAAGTACTGCGTAACACTGCATTGCGCTCATTCGAGACATCAGATAGTAAGTCTCATATGCCCAGTAATTTCGCTGGCTACAATGCCCTTCAAACCGGAACACAGTAATGCTGGCGCACTACTGCTGGCAGACTAACTGGCAAACAGGTGGTACCTATTCAGACGGCCTCCCGCATACGAGAGACTACCACGCTGAGTACTAGGTAAGTAGGTACAGGTAAGAAACAGAAATATAAATTCCTTTAGTTCAGTCATTTGGTAGTTTTACCAGGAAAGTTTCCGGGAGTTCTGAAAATTGGTAATTTTATAGATTTTGATGTGCTCTTTCCGAATTTCAATTTTTGCCGCTCGCACCGCCGTATTGGAAAAATGGCGCCTACAAGCAGTTTTTTGACAATACCTCCTTTCCGACTTATTTTACGATAAAAAGTTATATACAAAATAATACTAGAGCCAATTACCTACAATTAATGTATCTACCTATTTTCATTAAGTCAATAGTTACGGCGTATGAGCGCCGCAAAGTGTACTCTAACACGCGCGTGGAGTACATCAAAATCTATAAAATTACCAAATTTTCAAAACTCCCGGAAAACTTTCCAGGTAACTACTATTTTTCGAACCAAATGACTGTGCTATATCCACTGGAGCGAAGCCGCGGTTAAAAGCTAGTAATAACATAAAGGATAGTCATATGAGCCCAAACTCCAAGGTTTGAGGACCCGAGGGACGGAACCGTATAAGTTTACGTTGGCTGGGAGCGTGTGGTAAATCAATGTTATCTTTTGATGTTTATAGGTCTTCTTGAGAGCGAGTGTGGCTCAGTTGGAGCACGCGCGACTTTCGATCTGACGCACCCGAGTTCGAATCACAATCCCTGTCCCAATCACGATCGCTACTAATATTTTTTTAGAAAAAAATTCAAAAACCGACTTTAATGTATCTTGGAAGTCCAAGACTTTTATTGCTTACCATCAGGCAAATGACCAGCTCTTCTCGTCATTCAGTAACATAAAAAAAAAATGTGTTTTCATCAGATGGATCAGTAACTTTTAAACGTGAGCTTTCAAAGTACATGTTTTTAAGTCGCATTTTTCTAGAAGGCCCGCCGGGATGGCGTGGAAGACGTTCTTCGGAATCACGTCAAAAGAGTCTAACGAGTTTTCCTCCAATCATCAAAAGATCTGATCTTGGAAATGCAGAATATCAACTAACTATGATACGGAAAAAAACGCTTGGCGTCCACAGAATTGTAAGATAAGAATGGTAAGATAATGTTTATTTCGATTGAATGTTCCTTGAATTGAATAATATATATTTTTTTTATTACCTGATAGATTAGCATTTGACCGCAGTCTCACCTGAAGGAAAGTGATGACGCGGTCGACGATGGATCATGCTTGCCTAGAAGATGCCGATGCACTCGAGACTTCAAGACATCTAAATTATAAAAATCGGGAAACAGAAACGCTGGTAAGTAGTTCCATTCCTTACGGATGCCGAGTTTCCGTACGTCTTGTTGACGATACCGATTGATTTCATTCTTTTAATTTAAATGATTCCCTTCTGAGACTAACAACAGTTCTCTCTAGATCTATGTGCTCCATCATAGGCCACATCATCGCTTCACATCAGGTGATAGTGGCCAAACATAGATCTATTAAGCGTAAAAAAAAAGTTACACAATTGTACCTCTTTATAATATTAGTATCGATTATAGTACTGGTGTCTGTGTGTTTAACGTCTAATACATTTTAGCAGCGAGCGGTGTGTCCCCCACAAAACAAGATGGATCCCCGAGGATCTGTGAATGGTAGGAACTCACGCACCTCTTTGAAGTACCAACGGGGTTGCCAGGTGCCGTTTTCCCGACTTAGGGGATGTTTTATATATATAATACCCGTCTCGTAAGAGGTAGTTCCGAAGATTTATTTTTATAGTCAACTATTTACACTAAGCACAAGTAAAACATTTATAATAAAAGAAAACAGACTTCAATTCTGATGCATCTTCGAAGTCTAACGTCGAATATCGATGAAATTTATATGGGACCGCTTTGAGGCTATACTGAACCCAATGCAAAAAATAATTATCCAAATCAGTGTATAAATGACGCGTCATTTATACACTGATTTGGATAATTATTTCTGTTAATTTGGAAATTATTTTTATACGACTTCAAAAAAAGGTTCTCAATTCAAAAGGTTATTTTTCTTTATGTTTTTTACCTCAGAACTCTGTCATTTATAAACCGAGTTCTAAAATCATTTTTGTGTTGGGTTCAGTATATCTACGAAGTGGGCCCATATAAATTTCATCGATATTCGACCTTGCACTTCGAAGATACATCAGGTCGTCAATTCACTATGACAACTTGGCGATTTTTTGCTTCGAGGAAACGTCGATTTCTTCATTAATTAAGGCCCAGAATTGAAGTCGGTTTTTTTTATAAAGTGTATACTTGTGTAATTTTGAACCCAATTGATTCTGGTCTAGTACCTGAGTAAGTGAGTACTGTTCCATACGTTCTCCTTATCTATTGAAATATGAATTGTATGAACTATGAATCAAATAAACAAAAATACAGTTCGACTTTCTTTATCGCTGGTTATAAAGAATCTCCAATTTTGATTCTAAACCACTCGAGACTCGAATACTTGTCAAAAAGGTATTCATTTTGCCCAAAAATGGTCTCCGAGGCCTACGCCCACACGAAAACGACAACGAAATCATTTTAACAAACTTGTTATACTTTCATTTATTCTGAATATGTATGGGGAACGTTATTTTTTCATTCTAAAAACATGGGTCTTCAGGGGATATTATTTTACGTAAGAAATACAAAAATCTATCGGAATACATTGATTTGCCGATGTTTTGATTGAAGGGCATTGAAATAAAGCTACCAGAATAATTACTAGCATTTGCCTCCGGCTTTGCTCGTACAAGCCTGTTAAATTGGTTTGAAAAGGTTGTAGTTTTCTTCTACAATCGCATCAAAAGTAGCCTAATACCCAGATAACTAAATAGTTACTATCTACTACAAACCGCCAACGAATGGAACTCCTTGCCAGAGTCAGCCTTTCCCTATATTTATAATTTGGGAGTATTCGGGTCACGAGGGTACAGATACTATCTTGGCAGGAGTGCTACATCGTCGACCGCATCACCACTTACCATCAGGTGAGCGGTCAAACTCAAGCGAACAGATAATATTCCGCGCAACCGATGAGTTGTGTTCAAGGTATAATAGGCTGTCCAGCTAGTCTGTCTAGGCTGTCCAGCTAGTCTGTCTAGGCTGTCCAGCTAGTCTGTCTAGGCTGTCCAGCTAGTCTGTCTAGGCTGTCCAGCTAGTCTGTCTAGGCTGTCCAGCTAGTCTGTCTTGGCTGATCAGCTAGACTGTCTAGGCTGTCCAGCTAGTCTGTCTAGGCTGTCCAGCTAGACTGTCTAGGCTGTCCAGCTAGTCTGTCTAAGCTGTCCAGCTAGTCTGTCTAGGCTGTCCAGCTAGTCTGTCTAGGCTGTCCAGCTAGACTGTCTAGGCTGTCCAGCTAGTCTGTCTAAGCTGTCCAGCTAGTCTGTCTAGGCTGTCCAGCTAGTCTGTCTAGGCTGTCCAGCTAGACTGTCTAGGCTGTCCAGCTAGACTGTCTAGGCTGTCCAGCTAGACTGTCTAGGCTGTCCAGCTAGACTGTCTAGGCTGTCCAGCTAATCTGTCTAGGCTGTCCAGCCAGTCTGTCTAGGCTGTCCAGCTAGTCTGTCTAGGCTGTCCAGCTAGACTGTCTAGGCTGTCCAGCTAATCTGTCTAGGCTGTCCAGCTAGTCTGTCTAGGCAGTCCAGCTAGTCTGTCTAGGCTGTCCAGATAGTCTGTCTAGGCTGTCCAGCTAGACTGTCTAGGCTGTCCAGCTAATCTGTCTAGGCTGTCCAGCTAGTCTGTCTAGGCTGTCGAGGCTGTCTACTCCTTGGTTATATAGGATTATTGGTATCGAAAAAAAATATTCTTTTTCTCAAAAACTTGATTTGATTTGATGGGAAATAGGGCCGATTAAGCCCATGGAGGAATTTTGTGAAATTACACTTTTCAGGCTGACTGTACCTTTTTTCAAAAATCCAAATATGCAGTTTGTATTTTCTCAAAAATGCACCCGATATTTCCTCAGAACGAAATTCCCTCACATCAAAGGAAAAGGCACCCTGAAGATACCAAAATTTGGTCACATTCTTGTACTTTTGGTCGTAGTATGTACAGTAAACGGACAAAAGTCCAGTAGCACCTTAAAGTCGATAATCGCCCGCATGGTATAATCCCGCGCATGCTGCATATTTTATAGCTGTGTGTGTAATGACCTTACACACACAACAAAACGTCATAAGGTATAACTATGAGGAGGTGCAGTTCGTCAGATGCATGTGGTAAACATTAGAAAAAGATAACAGTATATATCTACTCGCTTTCTTCTTAGTGAGTTATCCGGTTTTTACGCCGAGCCGACTCAAAACAACAGCTTAAATTCATCTACTTAGTAAATGTGGCAATGGTGGGGTGGCGTAAGTGGCGTACTCTTATATGATTCTCTTAAAGGGTATGGGTTCTATTTACTATTAAGTTTAAATCCCTGTTATTATAACAAACTATAAGTTGCAGTCTTTGTTAAACATGAATTAAAATAGTCGTTCATAAGGGAACATTTATTAAAATCCAAGTTAAAAAAAATTTTTGTAATTTAATAATTAATTACCTACTTATGATAAACATTTATTTACTTATGGTTTTTAAAAGAAATAGAAACCAATACATCTCTTATTACCTATTGGTTATTTAAGGTTTATATAAGCTTAAAATATTCATTTTCTCAAGGAAAAGAGGTTTGAAGCTTAACCCCTTATAACCATTAAACTACAAATTTTACTTAAAAAACAAATCATATTTTCCTACTAACTATTACTATTACTAACTATGACTTAAAAGTTTTATCATCGGTAAATATTGTAGTCTTCCAGTTAAAATCCATATATTCTCGAGCAAAACGCAATCATTCCTGTTTATATGCCTTCGCGTCAAAAATGGTTTCTTAGCAGGTATTCGGTGATGTAATCCTTCGGCATGCAGAGCACGGCGGACAGTACGCATTGACGTATCAAATTGTTCTGCAAAATGTCTTGTTGGTATGAAACTATTAGTTTCATGCTGTTCCACCATCAAACGTCGCTGAGACTGGTTGATAACCAGCGGCCTTCCACTCCTAAAACGAAGAAAACTTTATTAGCGCACTTTTAAACTAGCGATTTACTTACACCACAACGCAAATATAATAATATCACCACATAATCTATTAAAAATAACTTACACTTAAGTCGGTTTCATTGGAAATTTGAGATATATTGAGTCCATTTCTATGTAAGGCCACTATATTTGTGTCTTTCACCAATATTTATATTTGCTTGCATTTTGAATAAAAAATATCAAACGAAACAACACCAGTAACAATAAATCAAACGCTCGCAACGAAGTTCACCAACCGACAAGTTCACTATTCTATTGCAATTCATTTTGTTTCAAATCTACCCTCATCTTTTGAGAAACTGGTTAAAATATTTAAATAGACACAGCATAACATCGATATCATTCCAAACAAAATACAAAAAACTAAAATATAAAAAAGACTTATCTGTACAGGAGGTTCGAACCGACGTATAGCATATCGTGTATCATGACATTTAAACACAGGGCTAAACCACTGATCCAAACTGACACTTTCTATACGCTTCGAAATGAACCATTAAGTGGGTAAGCTTATGATGGCTAAATGACTGATAATTTCGCTCTTCTGATTCGTTCATGATGAAAGAATACGTTGTATAGGTGTGTGAGTGCGTGCAAAACGCTTTATAGAAGAAGGTCATTAGTGCGATTTGCTTTGATGCTATTGCTTTTTGAGAATGCTACTGGACTTTTGACCGCCACTGTACATACCTTTGTAAATTGTAGTACTATACCAAAAGATCTGTTTGTCACGAACAGCCTTGGCCTCGGAATTAAAATTATCTTAGATGATTTAGAGGGGAGAGGGCGAGGTGGGGGTGGGGAGTGGGCGGCGGGGGGTGGAAATTATGATTTGGTGAATAATTCACGCGGGGCATCAAAATACTAATGTTAAGAGACGGAGTGGCTAAAGTTTGGGGTACACCAAGATGCCAGGCAAAGTAATTCGACTGGTCCTGAATATTGTTGGTTATCATTACTGATTTGTGTGCCGACACTGTAATGAAGAGAAAGAAGATGTGAGAAAGAGGGAGACACGGAGACAACTCTGTCTATACTTATATGCCAATGGCTTATAGTTAAGGAAACTGGCACGTAGATTTTGCACGCTCGCTCTAAAACGGTGAAGGAAAACATCTTGATGAAACCCGCTTACACGCTTTGGAATGGTAGCACAGAATGCTAAGAGACAGAAGCATCACTCCGCAAAGAAATTTAAACAAATAACGACTCTTGCTATGACGCAATAAAAAATTCAATTCAGCTCGCGTAGCGCTGCATACCTACTAGTCAAATTAACCTACAGAGCGCCTCTCTTTCTATCGCATAGCTCTTATCTCTTCTGACGCGGCACGTGTAACGACGCGCGACCCGCCGTCGGTGTCCGGCTATGTACTTGTAGCTTCGTACCTACAGTGCGGAGTGCGCTAGGCCTGGTGGTAGGCTCTGGCCGTGGTTGTAATACAACCCACCGAACAAAGCCATGCCGTCAAGCGACCTAGTCGTGTTTCGGGATGATGTTCGGTGAACCATCGGGGAGACGGGTCTGAGCATCCGCTCAACTGCTGTCTCTCTCTCTAGATCTATACGCTCCATCTTAGGCTACATCATCGCTTTACATCAGGCGAGATAGTGACCAAACATAGATCTATAAAGCGTAAAAACATATATATAAAATAACAAAATCTTTATTATTTCCGGTATTTTACTGGTGGTAAGGTTTCTTGCATGCGAGAGGCCGTCTAGGTGGGTACCACCGCTCTGCGAGTTATTTTTCCACCAAGCAGTAGTGCGCAAGTATTACTGTGTTCCGGTTTGAAGGGCATTGTAGCCAGCGAATTTACTGGGCATATGAGACATTAATATCTGCAGGGCGATCACGTACGTAAGTATGTTGCGAACATCGCATGTTGCGGACTAACGTGCTATATAAATTTATTACAATCGATAAAATGCGATCATGTAACTTTTTATGTCTCGATATCAATATGCTCCTATCGATTACCGACAAATTTACAAAGCGAGATTGTGCTATGAATCGTTATGTATACGCCCAATCTATTCAATTTTACTGTGTAATACGGCTCTTGTCTATGGTTTATATATCGATATAAACTTTGTTTGTCAAAACTTATTGAGCTTTCGTTGACGTTTGATTTCAACAAACGGGTTACGTGATCGATGATGGTTTTGCCATCATCAAAAATTATTGAAATTGATTGAAATAAAAGATTTATTTATTTATTTATTAAGACACATTATAACACCTTGACAGGACATCCCAATACGATGCTATAACAAACTATATATTAAAATTATTTTCAATAGATTTTTGTGCTATTTCTATAAATTTTGGCAGGCTACAATGATAAATATCAATGTGCTCCGATATTATATTAATAAATCGTAAGAAAATGATTAATTGTAAGATACATGATCGCCCTGCTGATGTCTTGCGACGATGAGCGCAATGCAGTGCAACGTAGCGCTTGTTACGGTATTAATAGTTCTGGGTGACACTGCGATTGTTGTGCGGCGTGGCGCTTATCATCAGGTGAACGACTTGCTCGTCTCATCACTCAGTACCATAAAAAAGTTCAAGTGCCTGGCGATAAGTCTTCATTGCAGAGTTCTCATTTTAATCTTAACTTCTACTAGGCAAGCATGATCATCGTCGTCGACCGCGTCATCACTTTCCATCAGGTGAACTGCGGTCAAATGCTAGCCTATCATGTAATAGCTGAAAACCAGCGCCGAGTTGTGTAAAACTCTCGGGCTTTTATGCTGAGCTGAGCCCATTCGGCACATATATTTATTATTTAGGTTTTTTTTTTGTCATGTTTGTGTGCCGAATAAATGGTTTTTCTTTCTTTCTAATAAAAAGAAAAAAATACTTTTCATTGTTTTTTCCACTTCATTAAGTTTACTCTCAGTGTGTGAATGACCTACACAGGAAATTAATACTAATCGTCCTGGCTACATTAGAGTCGACGTATTTATTACTGTTGTTTACTATACTTGCTTCTGCTCATGGCGCCGCCCGCTAATGAAATAAAAAATTAACGATGGCTTCTGTGGAGTGAGCAGAGACGGATTCGATTTCCACTACGAAAAAGAGGTACTTGTTCCGTGTCTAAACGTTGTGGGACCATGGTTCGACTTCCTTTTTGGTTCCTGAACAGAAAATCCGTTTGACTATTGTAGGACCGTGGTTCTCGTAGTTCAATTCCCCTCCAGGGCCCCAATTCACTGTGACTACTTGGCGATTCCTTGCTTCGAAATCACGTCAATTCCTTCATTAATTATCTCTATGACGCATTCATATATTCATATATATGACGCGTCATAGAGAATACAAATTTTGCAGATGTCGTTTATTAATGAAGGAACCGACGTTTCCTCGAAGCAAGGAATTTCTGCATCAACCAGGGCTCGCCTAAGAATTTCGTTCAGAGCATGATGTCGGGGCCTCCGTCCCGCGCACTTGATGCAACTCAAACCATGGTGGCCGTACGCGTCGACCCACGCACCACAAACACACGCATGAGGTTCGCACAAGGCGCACCCAAGCCGCAGACCTACGGCCACACGAAGAGAGTCGTCGTCGAGGAGCGTACCCATCTGAGGAGACGGCAAGGCATGCATCCAAGCCCCGGCCTCCGGCCTAGCGGCTGCATTCAAGCGAGCTGAATGTATGCCCACGCTGTCGTCCCGCAACTGACAAAAGATTTTTTTTGCGACGATGTCATCCCAACCTCTCTGCGTCGTTGGCTTTTCGGGAGGGTTAGCTCCTGAGCTGAGAGAAGACCAGACGCTGAGGGCCTCATCGGCGAAAGGGATGCGGACCATGTCACCATTGCTAGACATAATGTGAGCAACAAGCTCCGCAACACCTGACGAAGAGGACAAGAAAGCGGCGGGGCCAATCTCCTGCAGCCGGCGCACTCCCAAACCCCCATGACGCACCGGTAAGCTTGCTTGGCACCATTGGGATTAAGTACGTCATATTAGATATTAGTATGATTTATTCTTTATACGACTACTCAAAGTATGCTGAATAAATAATCTCTAAACATCAGTAATTACTTACTTCATTATTATGTATAATAAGCTCCAATCCCCAAATGTTCCCTAATTAAACTTACCTGAAACAAATCAAGAGAATTATTAATATACACGTGTAAGTTTAGTAGGTACATAATTTATATTCTAATTTACATAAAAAAAAATAATTTGTCAATATCTAATACCTTTAAACGAGCAATTTTTGTATGTATATATTTAATCTGAATCTCGGAAACGGCTCCAACGATTTTCATGAAATTTAGTATGCAGGTGGTTTGGGGGGCAATAAATCGATTGAGCTAGGTTTCATTTTTAGAAAACGTCGTTTTATCCGTATAATAAGTACTATTTTTTTAGGCTTTGGCAACTTGGGCCATCAGCTAAACAACAACTAAACCTTTACCGACTCATCAACACTAAAGCACTAAAAGATATAACACAATAGATGGCGTTGTTAAGCAACACTAAGCCATGTCAAAAATACCGAGCTAAGCTCGGCCATCCAGGTACTGTTTATTCAAATGAAACACCTTCCGTTGCCGCAAGATGATGATGCTTCCAAAGCCCGGTCCATGATATAGTGAAGGGGGTAGGATATCTATAAATGCGGAATGCACAGGACCGGAACAAATGACGTGAGGGAGAGGAGGCCTATGCAGTGGGTGGACGCGGGCTGAGATGATGATGACAGCATAACTTCCACGCTAATTGGGCACTGCTGACGGCAACATGCCGGGTACATCCATACCAAATGGGGACAGTCCCCGCTGTCCGCGACCAGTCCTGTCCTGACTATGATCGAAGTAAGCGCTTTCTTTTAAGCTGTGCTACGCCGCCAGCGCCGGTTGTTTACTTGTACAGTTTCACAGAACGGTGATGGAGTTTATGGAAGCGTCCACGAACTTATGTAATATTTATTATAATTTATATGTAATTTAAAATTCAAATATTGAATAAATTAAATTTTAGGTGATAAGATCTGTATGTAGTTTTTAAACCTTGGGTGAGCGAATTGGGAACCTGTAATGCCCACCCAAAGGTATAATATATAAATAAAAAATAAATAAATTTAGTGTATATATTTTTTTCTAGCTTATAGGTACTTATTTATTTATTCAATAGCATACAAAACAGACTTAGGCATGTGTTGTACATGGTATTGTTCTAAATTACATTCTAAAAGTCTGCACGCCTAAGTGAATCATTATTGTTTACTGCACTGCATATAATGTCCCACTAATGGTCAAAGGCCTCCCCCAATTCCTTCCACCTGTCTCGCTCCTGCGCCATCTCATACCAATTTTATTGGTATGCATCTCGATATAGATTAAGAGTATGGATGGAAATATTAATTCCAGCGTGTAGGGTTTCATCAAAAAGTTTCCTATCGGCAGCATGAGTCGATGATTAAACTGTTCGGTGTTAACGGTGCGTTCACACTAACGTATCTGTTGAATTTTTGGACGCTTTTTGCGCCACGAATCCAAAGCATTAGCTTCCGGAAGAACATCCTAATTGTTCGAAACCTGGTCGGCGTTATCCGACACAATTATAACGTGAGTGTAGCTGTTTTATATTTATATTGATATTGATAATTTCGTCTCACGATAGTTTCCAAACCTTATATACCTACGGTTTTAGAAATGCGGAAAGTATGGCGATCTGTCTGAAAGATGGCATTGGTTAAAGCAATAGGGGATCGGACAACTTTTCAGAAAGTGTTTTAAATTAACAACAATGAATATATTTAGCCATGAAAAATACTATTTTAATTTAATAACGCTCTTAAAGTACCTGAAACTATGTTTAAATATTATGTTTCAAATATTGCCGCGCGAAAGGTCACCTCAAAACTTGTGATGTCATATGTAGGTAGAAAACGACAAACTCTTCGAAATAAAACTTGCAAAGAGATTCTAATACGTTTTATTAAGTTTGGGGACTATATTGTAATAATGGAACGAAAAAATTTGCAAAAATACATTTTATGAAAAGCAAAAACGTAAAATAAACAGAAGGTTGACTCACGGCATTTGCCTACAAATGACGTTATGGGCTGTGATTGTTTTTTCGTTTGAGATGAAGAACAGATTAAAAATGTCTGAATTATTTATTGATTTAAAAATATTGTGGCGTACCTACTACGCCACACTTACTACGCTTGTCGGAAACCACTTTCCTAATGAGTTGGACCACCACTTTTGATTTAATAAAATAACTTTCGTTTATAACTTGGGCCAGCTCCTTAGTCAACTGGTTTCCGTCAAACGCACGCACACAGCTACGTTGTCCGTGTGCGCGGCAGAGGCTCGCGGCCGGCTCGCATGACGCGGCAGACAGAGACGGGCATCGCTGTGATTCACTCGCGCTTTCTTATTGTTATTCTTTCGTAGTGCCTATCTTACTTGTTTATTTCCTTACTATCATTTCTGTCTCTGTTCTATTTATATTAAATCATCTTTCTTATTTAATAACAAGTCTTCATTTCGTTCGGCCTAACTTTCATTCTACTACTACCTATCTCATCGCTTCACGACCCACATCAACCTTCTGATCTGTCAGTGCTTCTGGATTGTACCTACGGGATCTGGACTACTAGGACCCGTCTACATTTGTGATCTTCAAGTGCTCAACGGACATCGCGCGCCGTCCTTGGAATAACCTCCACGGAACGTTCGAGTCATCGGGAACAAAAGACTGCAAGTTAGGGTGTGGTACAAGTGACAAGCGGTGAGCGATATATATAATTTTTTTTTTTCTCCACTATGGCATCTGAAAATAACGAAGATTTCATGGATGCTCAGCTGAATGCTCCTGAAGTGCTTAGAGTAGGCGTCAGAGTTCCGCCATTTTGGCCTGAAGAGCCAGCCCTATGGTTTGCTCAGGTGGAGAGCCAGTTCATTTTATCAAAAATTACTACAGACGAGACAAAATTTTGCTACCTTGTTGCTCAGTTGGACCATCAGTATGCTGCAGAAGTAAAGGACGTCATTACTAACCCTCCTGCAACTGATAAATACCTAAAACTAAAATCTGAGCTTATAAAGCGACTATCAGCATCGCAGGAGAAGCGTGTTAAGCAATTGCTGATGCATGAGGAGCTTGGCGATAGGAAGCCGTCGCAGTTCCTTCGCCACCTTCAGAGCCTCGCTGGTCCATCAGTGCCCAACGATTTTTTGACTACCATCTGGTCAAGCCGACTGCCTTCCAACATCCAGACTGTTATTGCATCGCAGGTAGAGCTTCCTCTGGACAAGCTAGCTGATTTAGCAGATAAAGTGCACGAGATAGTCCCTTCAACTCCTCAGGTGGCGAGCACATCCAGAGTTGCTGCTAGTTATCCTGCACCATCAGCGCCATACGACGATTTGGCCAGGCAAGTCTGTGAACTGACGAGGCAGGTAGCGAAGCTAACGGAGCAGGTAGCCAACGGAGGACGTTCACGCTCTCAAAACCGGAACAGACGGGACAGCCGTTCTCGCTCACGCTCACGTCCTAGGCAACCACCCCCAAACCACCCTCACTGTTTCTACCACTTCACCTATGGAGCCAAGGCGCAGAAGTGCAAGCAGCCGTGCAATTTCGCTTCGGAAAACTTCCAGGGCGGTCGCAAGTAGCGGCCAACGACTGCCCTTCGTCAACAGGCCGTCTATTCGTCACAGATCGCGTTTCGAAAATGCAGTTTCTAGTAGACACTGGTTCCGACCTGTGTGTTTTCCCGCGATCAGCTGTCAAGACGCCCTGCTTCAAGACCAAGTTTGATCTGACAGCCGCAAACAACTCGGTTATTCACACCTACGGTCTCACTCAACTGCAGCTGGATCTTGGTCTTCGTCGTGCTTTTACCTGGAGTTTCACGATAGCTGATGTTTCCAGGCCTATCATCGGAATTGACTTTCTCAGCTACTACAGTTTGCTAGTGGACTGCAAAAACCAACGTCTGATTGATGGAATCACCTCACTTTCGGTGAACGCTGTTTACACCGGTTCTCCTGACGACATCGCATCAATTAAAGCTGTCACAGGTGAATCGGATTTTCACGAACTGTTGCGCGAGTTCCCAGAGATAACCAGACCTGCAGGTGTTCCTTCAACTCCGAAGCATAACACCCTCCATCACATTAGAACAACTCCAGGCCCTCCAGTTTCTAGCAAGCCACGACGTCTCGACCCAGTCCGTTTGCAAGCAGCCAAGAAAGAGTTTGAAGACATGCTGGCAAGCGGTATAGCTAGGCGTTCGGAAAGTCCCTGGTCGTCTGCACTGCACCTGGTAAAGAAGAAGGACGACGGTTGGAGACCCTGTGGCGACTACCGCGCTCTCAACGCCAGGACTATTCCAGACAGGTACCCCATCCGTCACATCCAGGATTTTTCCCACCAGCTCTCAGGATGTTCTGTCTACTCGACGGTTGACCTTGTCAAGGCTTATAACCAGATTAGAGTAAACCCAGACGACGTGCCCAAAAATGCCTTAACTACACCGTTTGGTTTATTCGAATTTGAGTACATGACTTTCGGACTACGAAATGCTGCTCAAACATTTCAAAGGTTTATAGATGAAGTTCTTCTGGGCCTTGATTTTTGCTATGGGTACATTGACGACATCCTGATCTTCTCTTCTACGATAGAAGAGCACAAGAGGCATCTGCGTCAGCTATTTGAACGTCTCAAGCAGTATGGAGTGCTGATCAACACTTCGAAGTGCGTACTGGGCAAGTCGGAAGTCGATTTCTTGGGATACCACGTTTCAGCTGCTGGTACTCGACCATTGACGACAAAGGTGCAAGCCATTCAAGGTTACGCTGTTCCCAAGACCGTCAAAGAACTCCGACGCTTCTTAGGAATGATGAATTTCTACCGTCGCTTCATTCCCAACGCAGCTCAACTTCAAGCACCGCTCAACGCAATCTTGTCAGGACCCAAGATTAAAGGTACTCACCCTGTCAACATGACTCCTGACCTCATGCGCGTTTTCGAAGACTGCAAAACCTCGCTGTCGCAGGCTACATTGCTTGCACATCCAGATGCTTCAGCTGAATTGGCAATAGTCACCGACGCATCTGACACAGCCATCGGTGCTGTGCTTCAACAGCGTAAAGGTACAGACTGGCAACCACTAGCCTTCTACTCACACAAGCTCTCCAGTACCCAGACCAAGTACAGCCCCTACGACCGAGAACTACTTGCGGTTTACGAAGCCATCAAATACTTCAGGCATATGGTGGAAGCCAGAACTTTTACGGTATACACCGATCACAAGCCTCTGACGTTCGCTTTTTCAATGACCAAAGACAAGTGTTCGCCAAGACAATATCGTCACTTGGACTTCATTGCCCAATTTACCACCGACCTACGCTACCTTCCTGGGAAGAAAAACATCGTCGCGGATGCTTTGTCTCGTGTGGAGGAGATCACTGCAGCTATCGATTACCAAGCTCTTGCACGATATCAGGATTCAGACCCAGACTTGCAAGACTTGCTACTCAAAGGTTCCAGCTTGAAACTCGAAAAGATGGAACCAATCGACAGCGATACACCAGTCTACTGCGACACTTCAGTGGGACAACCTCGTCCATACATCACTCCACAACTTCGTAGACAGGTCTTCGACATGCTGCATGGACTACATCACCCTGGAAGTTCAGCTACAGTGCGGCTGGTTACGCAAAGATTTGTGTGGCCAGGGATTCGTAGTGATTGTAGAGAGTGGGCTAGGCAATGCTTGCAATGCCAACAATCTAAAATTTCCCGACACACCAAATCTCCCCTTTCCTCTTTCCTCACCCCTTCCTCGAGGTTCCAACACATTCACCTCGACCTCGTAGGACCATTACCCTTGTCTTATGATTACAGGTACTGCCTCACCGTCATCGACAGATTCACGCGATGGCCTGAGGCAATTCCACTCAAAGACATAACTGCTGAAACCTGCGCTGCTGCCCTGGTATCTGGTTGGATCTCCAGATTCGGATGTCCGGCCCGGGTGACTACTGACCGCGGGCGCCAATTTGAGAGCCACCTCTTCAAATCCCTCGCTGCTCTGTGTGGTGCGCGTCACTTTCGCACTACTGCATATCACCCCGCAGCGAATGGCATCATCGAGCGTCTCCACCGGCAACTCAAGGCAGCCATCATGTGCCACACTACTTCGCAGTGGACCGAAGCCCTTCCTCTGGTGCTCCTTGGCATGCGCTGCGCGTGGAAGGACGACCTACAGACTTCAGCAGCGGAGTTGGTCTACGGTGAGCCCCTGAACTTACCTGGTCAGTTCCTGTCACCGAGAGATGACTTCAACTCTGATGACATCACGCAGTACGCAACTCGTCTCCGAGCTCACATCCAAAAGCTGACTCCTAGACCGACAACCTGGCACACCTCAACGCCATTTTACTTCCCACGTGACCTGCAACACACAACTCACGTATTCCTGCGTCAGGATTACGTGCGCGGCTCACTTGAACCACCGTACGCCGGCCCCTACTTGGTCATCAAGAGGCAGCCAAAGTTCTTCACCCTTGACGTAAAAGGCAAGAAAGTCAACGTCACTGTCGACAGGCTCAAACCGGCGTATATGGCTAGAGAATCTCACACACGATTAGACACTACAGTTCAGAAAGAGACTCGTCCAACACCCGCTGCAGAACCAGCTGCGCAGTCACCTCCGGTAGAACAAAGGACCCGAAGCGGCAGAAGAGTTCGCTTTCCAGATTTTTATCAACCGTAGTCACGGTCTGGCCGGGGGGAATATGTGGCGTACCTACTACGCCACACTTACTACGCTTGTCGGAAACCACTTTCCTAATGAGTTGGACCACCACTTTTGATTTAATAAAATAACTTTCGTTTATAACTTGGGCCAGCTCCTTAGTCAACTGGTTTCCGTCAAACGCACGCACACAGCTACGTTGTCCGTGTGCGCGGCAGAGGCTCGCGGCCGGCTCGCATGACGCGGCAGACAGAGACGGGCATCGCTGTGATTCACTCGCGCTTTCTTATTGTTATTCTTTCGTAGTGCCTATCTTACTTGTTTATTTCCTTACTATCATTTCTGTCTCTGTTCTATTTATATTAAATCATCTTTCTTATTTAATAACAAGTCTTCATTTCGTTCGGCCTAACTTTCATTCTACTACTACCTATCTCATCGCTTCACGACCCACAATATAAATCATTATTATTTCACAAAAATGTTGATTGACTGATCTTTCTGGTTCGACGAACATTTGTTCTAACTACATTTTAGATTTTTTCTCGATTACTGTCCGATCCCCTATTACAGGTTCATATCCCGTTTAGTCCTAATTTTCTTCCATATCAAAACAAACATGTATATTTATAAGTTTTTGCTAGTCGTTGAAGCTTTTTACAATACTAGCTGCGCCCCGCGGTTTCCCTGGATAAAAACTAATATGTTATACTTCTATGTTAATCCAGTGTATACGATAGCTCCATTCCGAATTTCACTCAAATCCGCTGAGCCGTTACAGCGTGAAGAAGTAACAAACACACTAACACACTCACACACTTTTCGCTTTTATAATACTAGTGTAATACCTATTTGTGTTCTTCAATGACTCATGATCTACTCTTAGGAAGTTATTTGGTGTCCCCGACACGTCACGTTTGTGGTGTGATAAATGAGCTGTCAAAGCCTTTACCGCAGTATGACCTAAGCTCAAATTAGTAAGTGTCGCAATGGATCTGATGAAATGGCGCAGGTTTATGAACCTGCTTAAGTGTCTAAGAGCTTCTTAAAATCGTTTCTAGTTTTGAATGAACCTAAGTATATCCAGATCATTCTTTACTTACTACTGTACCTATGTACACATCTCATCAGCGTAGTAACGAAAAACGCTTGTATATTATCCCTTTACACGACTTTGTTATAATATAACTGTACTTCGTACTATTCTAGTACAATTTATTATTTTGTGACTTCATCTAAATGTTAATAACATTTAGACTTAAGTATCAGGCGAATTATATGCTCGCAACTTCATTCAGTTACATAAATAAGTTTTTTATTTAATATTTTCAAGACAAGCTTTTAACAAATTCGTAATCGGAACCGCAAGCAGATTAAAATGAGCCCAAACACTAGTAGTTTACGTCTGTTTGGGCTCATTTTATTTATCCGTTAAGAAGTACTTACGTTTCACATAATAAATTACTAGATTGTGATGGCTCTAGTGTAATTTTTTATTTTTTATTTAACTAAGTGATGGGATGGTAAGCGCCACGCCTGCCCATAATAATTTCAGTGCCTCTCACAACCTATAATATTAGAAAAAGCACTGCGTAACACTGCATTGCGCTCATCACCCCGAGACATCAGATATTAAGTCTCATATGCCCAGTAATTTCGCTGACTACCCTTCAAACCGGAGCACAGTAATGCTTGCGCACTACTGCTTGGCAGAATAACTCTAGGTATACATATTGCTGCCCTCATCACCTCTACACACAGTGAACATATAAAACGCTCGATTAAAACACGCTAGTGTATGAAAACCTTAACTTACCCGTTACTATACATATGTTGCTGCCCCGTGGCCACTCGCATGCCGCAGTTAAATCGAGTTTCGGATTGGCGCGGTCGAGGAACGGACAACTATATTTAAATTTTTATTATTAAACTTTGCTGCCAATTATTATAGTTGTCGCGTTGTGGAATCGGTAACATTCTTATAGGTATTCGAATCTATACTTTAAAAATGTAGCTGAGTCAGCATTTTTGTAAAGATATTTTGACAGGACTAACTTAAATGAAATCTATAATAACTTAAATAATTTTATTACATTTTGTATATATATATTTAAGTTATTTTATATATATATTATATAATATAATTATACATTTAAGATATTTAAGCTTTTAAAAAATATATAGATATTTCTCTGTATTTGAGTTTGTTGTGTATATAAATACGAAAGAAGTGATTTCATTTCATTTAACTGGAATCAATTATTTATGGGATACTAGAGAGCGAGTGTGGCTCAGTAGGAGCACGCGCAACTTTCGATCCGATTCTCCCTTTTCGAATCCCGTCGCTCTAAAAACGGTGAAGGAAAACACCGTGAGGAAACAGGCATGTCCAAGAAATATCACATAAATTGAAGGGCATGTGACATCCATCAACCCACACTGCGATTTTATTTTTGCGTCTGATCAATGCCCTAGATTGATGACGAAAGTGGTGTGATTACTGGTGCCTAGGACCTACCTAATTATTTTGTAGCTTTTAGTACAATATCTGATGATGATGTAGATATTGTACTAATAATTATTAGTACAATATCTACATCATCATTATCTTTCGTTTGAATAAAACCGTTTTACTTAAACATTTTATTAACCTATTTTACTTAAGAACTTGAATAAAAATTATTTGAGACTTCTTTCGACATCCTCGAAATCATAAATCGTTATAATAGAGAACAACTCTCACGGGCTTCCACCCTTATGACCAGAATCTAATAAATAATATGAATAAAATCGATAATATTTAATACAGAACTACGACATTCCGTAATTATCAGTGCTGTGACAATCAAATAATGCAGCCATATATCATCAGCCCGCACCTAACGGTTAGGATTACACAATTTCGATTATAGTGATGTGGCAACACTGCCATCAGCGTTATCGATCGTGTTTAATATAATTTTAATTTTTTTTAAATAGAGATTACTAGTGTGTATAAATAAAAATGAATTAAAATGTTATCTCGATTTCAGTTAGCTTGCTGTTTATGAAAAAAAATATTAATTAGTTCTGTAGTTTAATAATCTATGTATGTACCTACATGTTATGTTAACTCTGGTAATGTATTCGCTCTCCCACTCTCTCACATCTCGTTCACGCGATCATCACGCGCTTCTTAAATTTAATAAAACCAAATTTCCAAGAAAAAATACTATTATTTATGTTCTTTAAACACTTACTTACAAACTTCTTTAAAATTTTCACATTTGTCAAATTCAGCACGTTGCACCTTTTTATTTCCTTGCAGATAAATAAGCCATCGTATAAAATTACAAAGATTTCATAGATTATGACTAAATCACTGTTGACTAGAAGAGGTCGCTCTAAGCGTCTATTGTACTACCCTCGTTAAAAGGTTTATTTTTTATGTTACTGGTATACAATAAAGAGATTTTGTATTGTATTTGTGATAGTTTATTTTATCCTGTCTGTGTATTGTGGGACAAAGGTCCTCACAGTCTATAATTCCCTAGATACAAGGGAAATTCCAGTTAAATGATGAAGAAGACGTTGGGCTTTTTTTTAGTAACAATCTAAGACAAGTTTTAGATTTTTCTCTTAATTTAGAATAACCCATAAATAGCAATATACATATAATAATATTTTCGGTCGAAAGTGCAAAAGCCACTATACTTGTTTCGACATTAAAAAATATTTAAATTGGCGTCAAAGTTCCCAAAAACACAAAGTAATAAAATCTTACCTAATTAACACAGTAAGTTTGTTTCTCGAACTCCCAAAATCTCTCAATGCCAAGTTGAACGAAAACTTTTTAGATTTATTGCTCGTCTTCTTAACTCAATGGAAATATTAAAATTTGGGTTAAGACATCGCCGAAAAGTTTTCTTTTAGTGTTAATAATCTTCTCTTTTTAACCCCAACCCAAAAAGGGGAGATGTTATAAGTTTGACCACTGTGTGTGTCTGTCTGTGGCACAGTAGCTCTTAAACGGGTGAACCGATTTGGATGCGATTTTTTATTTGAAAGCAGATTTCTAGCAATAGTTCTGAGACATGTTGTATCAAAATCTGTTCAGCCGTTTTTTACTTATTATAGGTTTTTTGGTGCAGGGGTTTTTTAAATTTTAGTTTATTTTAATTCTCTGGTTTATCGTGAACTTGTCCATTTGAAGTATCGAACTGCTCGACTTCACGCTAATTGAAGTTAGTTTTAAATTTTAAATAAAACGCCATATTTAAAAACAAGTAACTAAATTTTTGGAGCAATATTAAGGTGCTACATATTGTTATCCTAGCCGTACAAGTAATCTTTAGGAATTCGCACTCACGATACCGGTGTGTTTATCGATAAAATTTCGATAAACGTCGCATCCCTAACTTAGTGATGTCCCATTATAATAGGCGTTTTGTTTACAATGCCAACTTGGGGGAATCCAAACCACACCGCAGCACTAAAACGTGACAACCACCCAAACTACATCCAAAGAACAACCCACTCTATTCTCTAAGCAACAAAAGTTTCAATTTGTTGTTTCGACCAAGACTCGTGTTCCTCAAGTTCGTTGAAGCAGAAAGTTGTAAGCGACAGTTAGTGGTCAGAGTTAAATGGGTGGTAAGGCATTAGTGTTAAAGGTCGAATTGGCTTGTGTTTGTCTGACGATTTAAGTGGTTGTGTGCGGTTTGTAGCAGGGTTCGTAGATCGATAAGCGAGTACAGTTCCTGTCACCTATAGAGTTTTTTTAAGGAGAGAAACGGTACTCTTGTGATTAGCATTGCGGCTCTTTCTCAAGGAAGAAACGATTGTGGACTCGGATTTTGCTGGGAAACATTGTTATTATGTGTATACTTTGTTTATAAAGTTAAAAAACAATGCTTTTAATTTGATACGTTTTTCATACAACGTTCAATTATTAACTTGTTCTCTGAATAGTAGAAATGCCTAAATTTATGCGTGGTGAACTATTAACGGGTGTTTTTTTTACGTAAAATTAATAAAATGGTCAGCGGTGCGGGGCCAGCGGGATTCGAACTCGGGTGCGTCAGATCGAAAATCGCACGTGCTCCCACTGAGCCACACATATGTTGCATACCTATAAAGTTTGTTAAATTTTGAATGTTTGTGTTCACTAACAATGAATGTCATCATCATCAGCCCATCACGATTCCACTGCTGGGACACGGGCCTTCTCTCCTAGAGGTCATAATCTACCAAGCTGTCCCAGTGCGGTTTGGTGGATGTCACATGTCCTTGAATTTGTATGATTAATTCTTGGACATGCCGGTTTCCTCATGATGTTTTCCTTCACCGTTTTTAGAGTGAGTGTTAAATCCGCACATAACTTAAGAAAGTCGGATCGAAAGTCGCTAATGCTCCCACTAAGCCACACCCGCTCTCGTACCGTAATGCTTGCTTTTTTTTAAATATAATTCGCCCGTTTGTGCAGGCTAAAGTCTCTAGGACCATACCGCCTTGTCTTACGTGGTTTTTATTTGATAGTTCGTAAAAATGACAATAATTTCTTTCGCATATCGTAGTATGAGGGTCATCAGCAACAAGCCAGACCCTCTCCTAGTGCTTCATGCTTCAATAAAGTTGTGGAACTTTATTCAAGCTTTCCATGGACATATTGTGAGATCATAAAAAGCAATGTTTTTCCTATTTAGTTTCATTTGCCTACACTCGTGCACGTTTACGAACACATAATGGTTAATATTCCACCGATATTACACATGATCACTCGAAATAACACTCGTTTGAAAAAAAACAAAATCGAACTGTATCACTTTTTACTTCCCGCCAAAAAGTTCGTAATGCTTGCTTTTAAATCATGTTTTTGTTTTAAAAATGTTTTTTTCATTGGCTTCGCACAGTTTTTTCATTCAGCCAGCATCATGTTAATACATAGCCTAAGTCAAGGGAATCCTTGTTAGGGGTCAGGGCTACCTTACAACCATTGTGTTATTTATTCATTATTTTATTTCACAGGGTCGTCACGCTCCCCTATTCGTAACCGTACACTCAATTTTATTCACAAAATTGGATTCAAAGGGGTAGAAACGCAATAAAAATAATTATATTTACAATAAACATTGCAATGTTGATTCGATTTGTCGGTTTGTAATATTTGACAGAGATGGGTGTTTTTTTAATGGCGTCACGTGACAACCCTATTGAAATGAGTGATATTAAAAACATTATGGTAATGAACCCGGTTTTGTATAGATATAAATATTTTAACATTTTCAGAACACAACTGCCGGTGGTAATATGAGACGAGCACGCCTGAATGTAAGCGCCATGCCGACCTATAAATAACAGCTGCAACTTTAAGTTAGTTTAAAATAAGTTCGGCAGTTTCTCTCGTGTAGTGTTTCTAAGGAACCAGGAACTACGAAGACTATGATTCCACAACCCCCAGACGCGAAACAAATACTTCCGTTTTTTAACCGACTTTAAATAAGGAGGACTGTATGTTTTTCTGTATGTTTGTTACACGATTACTCCGTCATTTATAAATTGATTTGGAAAATTATTTTTGCGTTGGGTTTTTTATTTTATTAATTTATTATATAATTTATTAATTTAGCTTCAAGGTAGTCCCGTATAAATTTTATCGATATTCGATGTTGGATTTCGAATAAGGAGGACTGTATGTTTTTCTGTATGTTTGTTACACGATTACTCCGTCATTTATAAATTGATTTGGGAAATTATTTTTGCGTTGGGTTTTTTATTTTATTAATTTATTATATAATTTATTAATTTAGCTTCAAGGTAGTCCCATATAAATTTTATCGATATTCGATGTTGGATTTCGAAGGTTTAGGCATTAGAATTGAAGTCGGTTTCTTTGTTATAAATCATATTATTTTTATGAACAAACCACAGAAATGGTAAATAAAAGGACTTTTTTATTTCTGTGGAACAAACATTTGTCTCATTTCGGAAATCAAACGAAACCGCATCCTCCATCCTGAATGAGATGACTCGCTCAACCACTATACCACAGAAGCTGCTGTTGCTGAAGAATTGACAGGAATGGACGGATCCAGGGACAGATAGCAATGCCGCTGTCGGGGCAGGAGTCGACTAGGACTACTGCATTCAAGTTCTTATAGGCTTCAAATTCCGGCGGTGCATATGAAACTGTTCCTGAATTCTGACTTCTAGGTCGGAGTTGTATACCGGAGATACAGGGAAGGAGCGAAATTTTTGAACCCTGTGAAGTAGCGTGAATGGTTTATTAAATTTTATGTTAATATTTTGCATGTATGTTAGTCTGTAAGGTATATATTCTATGGGCTTCTGTTAATTTAACTTTAAGGGACTTTAATATTGCCTGAAATAAAGAGCTTATATTATTATTATATTTCAAAATTTCAGCTGTGTCGGTTGTTATTTGCGACAGAACAGTGCCGAGACAGTGGGCGCTATCTCTAGTGAAGTTAAATGTGAGAATTAACATTACTCATCAACGTCAACAATGGACTAACGGGCTGTAGAGATGGGATTTGTAACCGGATAATCGAATATTTGGCCGGATATTTTGCGGTAATAGTCCAGTTTTATTACCTTTTCCATAAGCCTCTGTGGTTTGGCAGGTCAGTTCATAACTCGGAAACCAAGGAGGTTAGCATCTGTGCTGGTAGTGGCTGGGCATACCTTTTATATCAGCGAGAGTTTGATTTGATTACTACGGGACGGACGGAATGTTATACGGGTAAAAGCGCAAGTAATAAAAAAAAGTAAAGTAAGCGGGTTGATGGGTGGGTGGTCTGATTTCCTAGATATAAGTAATCCTAATTAGGGGCTAGGATCTAAGTATAAACCCCTCTCTATGAGAGAAGACCCGTGTCCCAGCAGTGGGAACGTGATGGGCTGATGATGATGATCTAAGTATAAAACCATTCGATTTTATATTTATACATACCAATAGATATTATTAGCAGGAGCATGTCCAGCACTAAACGTAGTAATTATTTTACCGTCAAATACTTCATACATTAGTGTTTCGGTTTGAAAGGCACTGTCGGCAGTTTTACTGGGCATTTGACACTTGAAAGCTGATGTCGGGTGACGAGCGCAGTCCCGTGCCGCGCAAGTTCTGGGTAGCAGTGTAGTATTAGGTGGTTCGCTTATCCCAGATGAGACTACGGTGGAGGTGTATGAAATGCTTGCCTATCCGGTTATAAAAATATATATTAATTTTTTGTACCGGGTGTAAACGTGTCCGGAGACCCTTCAAGAACTTGCCGGATCCCCATCCCTAGTTCAGACGGATAGAGCTTATTAGTACCCGTATAAAAGCGGGATTAAATATGGTTTCGCTAAATATAGTTAGCAAGCGTTTACGGATGACTCACGCATTACCGCTTCCCGGATTCAACTGCAATTGCAATACCGTTACTCTATTCAAGTTTTCTTAAACTATTTTTCATATGTTTTTGTCCAGGCGGGGAAATCCTTATGGACATTCGGGAAGGGAGAGCCCGGGTAATGCCAGACTTGGCCTAAATCACCTACTGGCTAAAACCCCCGTCTGCTCTGCCTGTCCAGACTAGACGCACGTACCGTTTTCGTCTCTGCGTATTTTATATCAGCTATGTACTTTTGTTTTCTCTTAAAAGTAAGTCCATAACTTTTTAATTTATTTTTATTTTTTTACGCCTAATAGATCTATGTTTGGCCACTATCTCGCCTGATGTGAAGCGATGATGTGGCCTAAGATGGAGCACATAGATCTAGAGAGAGACGGCAGTTGAGCGGTTGTACAGACCCGTCTCCCCGATGGTTCACCAAACATCATCCCGAAACACGACTAGGTGGTTTTTTATTATTATTTTCTTTTTATTTAACCTATACTGTCCCACGGCTGGGCAAATGTCTCCACCACCTCTTTTCACGCAGCTCGATCCCCGGCTATGTCGAGCCATTGCTCTTGGAATGTCACGAGATCATCTCGCCCGCCTTTTCTCGGCCTCCCTCGGCGCCGTCGCGTCGCACATCTTCTGGCACCCACTGCGTGACAATCTGAGCCCACCGGTCGGGATCTATTCATGCAACGTGACTCGCCCAATCCCATTTTAATCTGGCTGCTTTAATATTATTTTATTTATTTTTTTGTGTTCTAATAATTTTTTTTTTAAACCTTATCTTTTGTACGCCGCGCCATGGAAGCAAAGGTTTTCGGTCAAGCCAACTTCGGCGTAGATCACTTTTTCGTTTGTCGAGTATAGCCGACCTTGGTTGGACGTATCGCAAAATAACATTTGGATTGGTTGCTGTACGTTCTGATCGAAAGTACGTCGAGCTCACGCCAAACTATTTGCAATTTTTTTATGTAGTTGAGTAAGGAGACGAGCTGGTCATTCATCTGATGGTAAGCAACACGCATGACCGTAACAGTTGCAGCCCCAGAACTTCGTTTTGCTAAACCTCATACCACCGTCTTCATTCCATCATAGGACAACAAGACGCACGGCTATGCGACATCCATATATGGTAGACATCCCTCCTGTACGAACAAAGCGTTTTGGTTCCACGTTCATTTTACGAACAGCCAAGGAGTGGAACGCATTGCCAACGTCTGTGTTTCCTGACAACTACAACCTGGGAGTCTTCAAATCTATATACGTATCTTCTAGTTAAGCGTGTTACAATCTTAGACCATATCATCGCTTACGATCAGGTGAGATAGTGGTCAAACGCAAGCCTATAACCAGTAAAAAAGAAAAAAATCTTGCGCGGTATTGCACTGCGTTCGTCACCCTGAGAGAAATATAGTAATGTTCACTTTGTAACATGTTACATTACACAAAATTCTTGGTCAGTCTCAGTTTTTTTATTATTAAAGGCGTTTGACCGCTGTCTCACCAGTTGTTAAGTGAGGCTGAGGTCATGTAATTCCGTCGCACACTCTCCAAAATGTATTCGGTAAAAGACCGATAAGTTGGCAACTTTGCACTGATGTTCAAGACTCTGAAGTAGTCTTAACCAGCACCTCGTCACCGACGAGCTTTTTGGCTCGTCTTTCAATGGTCTCCAAGGGTACGAGCTGGTATTTGGCGGAGCCGCCCACATGTGAGAACAGTACTTCATACACGACCGGACTTGTGCTTGATACAAAGTTAGAAGCTGTCCCGGTGTGAAATACCTACCTGATAATTTTATCCATCAACATGCTTCGACATTGATGCAGGAGGATATCCAGCGTTAATATTCTGCTTGTTTTGAATAAACCCTTGTAAGAAAGAAAAACACGCAATTTTTTGACATTTTTTAATCGGTGCCAAAATAGAGAAGTTTGATGAGTTTCCGCTTAACCGCAAAAACAAAACGTTTTTCTTGTAAATAACGTTCGAGATTCAAAGTGAAGTGACCCGATGGTAACGAAATTAACTGTTGGCAGCCCTGGTGAGTTAAGATACTCAGGGGAAGCCCAAAGTTTTACTTGAGTTGGTGGAAACATACGAACATGTGTTGTGAGTTGCAGAAAAAGACAATGTGTTGCATCAATTTTGTATGGAAGTTCATAACAATACAAGAACATGATTGCGACACCCTGTCACTTTATAATAATAAACCTAATATTTTTTTTATTTAACGGACGAATGTCTTTTTTACTATGAACTATTCTACACTCTACTGTCTAGAACTAAATAAACTACTTACAAGCAATGAGACAACCTATTGACCATTAAATTAAAGGCCTATAGATAGCCCAAATGCTCCAGCCTATTACCAGTTAGCAGCGTACCCAAGATGCTGTCAGTATTGCCCCGTTGGATTGCAATACTGGTACGTCGAGCCAAATAAGTCCCAGCAATTCGGTCACGCGTCGCATCGACCAGGATCTCTGACGGACTTGAAAATACGATAAATAATAATTAAATGCGTTTGTTTCGATTTCATTTCTACCACAACGCGGGAAGGCCGTCAAAATGGGTAGCTTCCAACGGACCCCACAAATCGAATCCCAATTAATATTTTTCGCATTCAATTCCAGATAGGTATATATTAATTAAGCTCCCAACCAATCCCAGTCAAATTTTATTGAAAGAATCAAAATGTGCCTTTTCTTTTGTTTTTCTGCTGTTGAAAATATCGTCGTTTGCACGGTAGTAAACAGACATTATAAACCTATGGACTTAGTTACTTAGTGACATCGCAGTGCGCAGCGTTTCTTCCCACAACAGGATCCCCTATGTATCCAAAACTCCAGCAAGATTTCACTAAAGCCGTGTTATCAAATTATACATGCAAACAACTATTTGATGAAGCCAGTAAGTGATATGCCATTGCCCCGGGCTCTGCCCGTTTCCCGGGATGGGTTTACCGTCCCGCGGGGTTTTAGGGTAATTTGTACGGGGTATTACCCGTATTAGACAAGGTGCGGGCATATTGAAGTAGGCAAGATTGGTGGGTAGATTTAGATTAAAATAGGTATGGTTTAATAGATGAATCTGTACAGGTGACTTTTTTGACTGCAACAATCAACGGAGGGCGATAGTACCAAAGAGATCAGAATTTCGGCCGGGTCGGCCATTTTGAGTCACGGTGACAGAACGATTTCCGGTTCAGCTTCCGACTCGTAGTATTCTTCTCTAGCGATTTTTTAAATAATATGTGAATATTTAATGTTTGTATGTATTATGGTTAAAGGTCAACAATGAATGAAGTGTTTATGGTTTCATCAGTTGATATTGCAAGGAATATTAAGTGGCTGGATGTTACTCAATTTTGTATTATTTATATGATTATTCAACACGTTTTTTTTTTAAATGTAAGAAATCTTTAGTTCTTATGGTCAATGGATAGTATGCGTTCGTGCGTCTTGCTAACTCAGAAGTGTTTGATACTGCCGCTCAGCGCTCACGACTCGTGACGGGAACTGTGCGATCACTTCAACGTGGCATACTCGTACTAGTGCGACAAGCGCAACGTCAAAAGTAATGCAAATAAATAACATCTTTGTGATGTGCCTTCGACACAGATTAATAATAGTCATGGGCGTACCCACGATGGGGCAAGGTGGGGCATTTGCCCCACCCTGCTCTCTGACCCGAAGCTAAGAATTTTTAGGCACTTGCACAGCCCTGCACAACATGGACTATACAAAGGGCATTTAGTACTTTACGAAGAATAAAAACTTGGTTAAGGTCAAGAATGACAGAAAACCGTCTTGTCGGCCTCTGTGAGTGTGTATAGAAAGAAGGTTCTGAAAGCACAAAAAATATTTAATAACGAAATTTTAGCTAGATTTAGCCAGAACCCTCGCAGGTTATTATTGAAATAAAGTGCAGTGCAGTATATAAAACGTATCAGTAAATAAAAAGCATGTTTGATTACCTATTTAGATTATTTACTTCTGCCCCATTTCTTAAAAAGTTCTGGCTGCACCCATGTAAATAGTTACTACCTTCCAGTTGTTATGACTATGAATGGTCGGCTCATGCACGGCACGGTGAGGGAGGAAGACGCGAGCGCGCGCGGGGCGCGGTGCAGTGCCAGTACTCAGCCAAACAGAGATAGCAATATTCAGACTGATTTTCGCTTAGCCTCGAATTGAAGTTGCGACCGGCTTACGCAGAGTTCTTAACGTCTTTCGCTCACGACGTCGCCTCCGCTCTCCGCCGTCGCAGTCGTACCAGGTCTCCTAACTCATATGGTCTATGAGTCATGGGACCTGTTATGTAGTGTTTACCTTTATCTCCATTTTCTGTATGGTAAAGTAGTGTAGCACTACTGTAAGGGCAGTTCATACTCTATCGGCCAGTTCATACTCTACCGGCCAATTACTACCACGTTTTTATTTTGCTTCTGCCCTCCGCCCGCAACGATGTTCCAAGGTGGAATATCCGTGAATTACATGGCAACAGAGGACAAGGTTATCAATTCCACCCTTACTATGTAACGATATATATCTATATCTTAGTAAAACGATTTGTATGTATTATTAGTTAAAGGATACACTACTGCGGGCGATCAGTCAAGGACACGTCTGCCCTGTCATCAGAACTCATGAGCTTTAAGTCGGGCACTGAGTGCGTTGTTATTGGTTAATTTTGATAGTCTCTGTTCACTATCACAGTATAAATAGATAATAGTTACTACTACCACGAGTCTTTATACTACGCTACTCCGCCAATACACCTACCTATAGTGGTTCATTATCTCATAAAAAGAAAGAAGAAAGAAAGAAAATTATTTATTCTTGCAAAACTGCACACAACAACACACAAATACACGGGTCCTTTAACAAAAAACAATGTCTACAATAATTATAATGCGTCCGTGTACGTAGATAGCTGCCGTGCACAGTGTTGCAGAAAAGGTTTGAGCTCAGCTTAATGTTGTGATTGTATCGCAACGCTGGTTTTCAGCTCCGACCTTTGGTGACGCACGGACATACTCGTAATAATTTAACTATATACTGTATAAAATATACAAAAGACATATATAAAAGATTAACCGAATATAATATGGTATATTTTAAAAGTAATATAATATAATAAATAAATATGAATAGTGCTTCAAACAAAAAATATGCAATAAATATATAACATCATACACCGAGCAGTTTCTTATTTTTTTATTTAGGACTGTGTAATGTGTCCAACACAAAATAAAAGGAAAAAAGGCAGACCCCGTAGAAGATAGGAAGACGAAATTATAAGGATAGCAGGAACGACTTGGAAGAGGAAGGCACAAGATCGGACTATTTGGAAAGCTCTAGGGGAGGCTTATGCTGAAAAGCAAGACAATCTTTAAACTGATACTTATTTGTGTCTTTAGCTGTATGAACATTGTATTTTTTCTTTGTAAGATCGTTAATAAAGGCTATTATTACATTTAATTATTAATGAACCTAGCAAGTCGTTCGCCTGATGGTAAGCGCCACGCCTGCCCATAGCAATTGCAGTGCCACCCAGAACTAATGTCATCAAAAGTACTGCATAGAGCTCACCACCTCGAGACATCTGATAGTAAGTCGGAACACAGTAATGCTAGCGCACTACTGCTTGGCGGTAGAATGGCTGGCAAAGCGGTGGTACTTACTCAGATAGTCTCCCGCATACGAGAGTAGATTCCGTTCCACAAAAACGTGGTTTTTGTGGAACACATTGTAGGTACATAGAAAACAAGCGCATGCATTTCTTTTGTGTCTGGGTATTGTTGGATCATGGTCCTCGCAGATCCTGGTTTCGTAGAAGTAGGTAGGAAGACGAAGGTGCCTGAATGGAAGAGTCTGCCAAGTAGCCAACTGGCACATAAGAAACATAATATTGTAGAAAACTAATAAATTGTAACAATAGTTCTAAACAAAGCCCCTCATTTTCTTGTCGTATCTTCTGGGTAGAGGTTCTTTTTCCGATACGCTCTGGTAGAGTTATTGTGACAACTGACGTTCATAAGTGCGTCTGATGCCTCACCTGAATAAACGACTTTAGAATTATGAACATAAAGTATAAAATAAATAAACATAACACCCTCTCCATAGCTCTTCTTCTACCAATCGATTTAAATTGTAAATAACACATACATCCCATTAATAATAACGAAGTACATTACCTACTCCATTTCGTGCAATAACGTAGGTATATTCTTTACGAATAAATGTATTTTCTATACGCTGAGCATACGGCTTCAAATATCAAAATAAACAGAAGAAGTTTTTACGTATCAGTATCCGTACCTTTGCGCGGTTGTAAGGGTTGTCACAAAAGACATTTGCAATAAGTCTTACTTGATACTTTTTATGGTGGTTTCACTCTTGAGTTTCAATTTATTAATGTATCAGGAATAATCAGCATATAACGTTTTTATTTAAACATTTTATACTAGCTATGCGACGCGGTTTCACCCGCGCGGACAATTTTCCAGGGTAAAAAGTATCATAGCTTACTTACAAAATGTAGGTGATCAAAACCCGTGTAGGTAATCCATCCTCATTAACTTTCGCATTTATAACAATAAGTAAGATAGAGAAGATATCTTCTTTAGCGGGCGTATTTTCGAAGCACTGGTAGAGTCAGTTTTCGCATTTCTTTTCTGGGCCCCGACTTTAATCTGAGTATGGGAAAGAAATGGGTAGACATGCATACCTTTTTTCTTCAAAGTCTAGATATCGTAAGTGACGGTTTTAACGTATTTTAATTGAATTGTATATTTGACTTTTAAAAGTGAATTTTTTGTACCTATTTAATAAATATATTTTGACTTTTAAAGTAGGAATCGGAATGGGGTTTTCATTATGATTACAATGAGAGTTGAATTTTTTATACAAAGGGCTCGGGTAATATTTGAACGAATGTGGTTATACCTATAAAGATCTGGAAATACAAATAGTACCGCATGAAATCAATTATATTTTATCTCAGTGGAATTACAGAAGAATAAGCCAGATGAAATTTATACGTAGGTATCTTTGCTAATATTAAGGAACCGGAGCTGCAACCCTCACTCCATTAAATTAAATATATTAACCCTATATTCAATATATATTATGGAAATATGTGAAATCGTACGCAAATAATACCAGCGTAAAAATAAAAAAATACCAAATACGAAGATTTGTAAGTAGGAACACACATAACCTCGTGCTACCGCGCTCGAAACTAAAAAGCTACAAGCTTAGGCCCAAACGTAATGGCGATAAAAAATTATAAGAAAATCTAGATAACATAAAAGTAGAAAACATAGAATGAAATAAAAAAAATGGCTTGTTTAGATTAGATAACGCTTTATTGTTACACACCAACAAGATATAAATAACAAAATAATTAATTTTTAGAAAAAAACAAAAAGCGACTTCAATGTGTAATGTATCTTCGAAGTCCAAAGTCACATATCGATGAAATTTATATGGGACCACTTCGTAGCTATACTGAACCCAACGCAAAAAGAATTTTCCAAATCGATTCACAAATGACGGAGTTCTGAGGTAACAAACATAAAAAAAAAATACAACCGAACAGAGAACCTCCTCCTTTTTTAAGGTCGGTTAACAATACTTAAAGCTAAAGTGTTACAATGGGCGATCTCATCGCTTATAGCGATCTCTTCCAGACAACCTTTGGATGAGTTTTGTTTGACTATCTCGTATTCGGATACTCCAAAAAAGTTTAATATGGCAACCCTGTCATATAAAAGTGTTCCCTTACGATCGGGGCACGCGATACGGAACTTATTTCATTACGTGCGCGTGAGCCCTACTAGTGACGTAACTACGTATCGACTTACTCGATTTTGGAAAAACAACATGCGAGAAAGAAAAGAGTAAAAACATACAAATAAAACTATGATTATTATACGTATCTACATAAAAAAGATGTAGTAATAATAATCTAAAACTTATACGATAAATGCACTGTTTGATTCCAATTTTTGAGTATCGAAGTACCTAGTTACTGCATGCTCACTGTTTTAAATTTATAGTACTAAGTTCTCTTTATAGGTGTTTTAATTTGTAAAATACGCCTAATGATCACATACCTACATAGATTCTGGCCCCTAACTAGGATTCCCTGTATCTAGGGAACTAGGAACTATGAGGACCATGATCCTATAACACAAATGCTTGCGTTTTTTTTTCTTTTCACAAACATCTGTCCTGTCGCGGGAATCGAACCCGCAACCTCAGTGGTGTATTACATTTGAGCCAACTTGTCAAACTACTACACCACAGAGGCCGTCGATAAAAAAATGTTCTTTAAACATATGAATAAATACATAGGATTTTATATCTATCTTTATTTTGTTTGAGACTAGAATATTCGATTTTTAATAGATTTTTAATAGATTTTTAATATCTGCTGATATCTCAGGGTGATGAGCGCAATATGCAGTGCTGCGCAGTACTTAGCATGGTACTACGGTAAGCGTCACGCCTGCCCAAATTTGTTAAAGCACTTTAAATGCCATAAAAAATACTGCGTAGCACTGCATTGCGCTCATCACCCCGTGACATCAGATATTGAGTCTCACATGCCCAGTAATTTCGCTGGCTACAATGCCTGAATTACAAAGCCACTCGTACGTGCCTCAACTCTTAGAACACAAGCATGGCGTTACAATTTATTTTAAGCTATTGTAAACAACGGTAAGTACTTCCGTTAGACACGCTCGCCCGCCGCTCAAACGTACCTACTAGGTACTTGATACCAGCGACTTCGTCCGCGTGGAATAAGGTTTGCTTAGAGCTGTCTTCTAAGAATTTGTTTCTGTTTACAGAACGGTAATTATTATTATTCGTTATCAGACGTGCTAAAACTTTATCCGCCTCTGCAGCTTCCAGTTCTCCGAGAGCTGCTCCGCCCACCACGCTTATCTACATCTCGCGCTTGGACCTGAGGACGAAGTCGGAAGACCTCCAGGCGCATATTCTGAAGATGATCGAAGGCCGAATTAGACCGATAGCCATCGAAATCAGTCACCTGGAATCCAGTAGACCAACGACTTTCAAGTTGTACAAGCTGAGGATTCCAGCAGCACTTACGATGATGTTCCTTAGTCCGGACTTCTAGCCAGAAGGTGTGGTCTACCGACGCTACAGGGAAGCGAAGCCGCCACTTAACCGAAATAAATGAATTTATTATTATTATTTATCAAATGTCAAACAGCTAGTCTATCTATTCTTATAATAAAACTGTAACGAGGCGGCTACTGTACATCACTATCATCACTTCACTATCACTACATAGTATAAAACAAAGTCCCTTTCTGTCCCTAAATCCCTATGTATGCTTAAATCTTTAAAACTACGCAACGGATTGTGATGCGGTTTTTTTAATAGATAAGAGTGATTGAAGAGGAAGGTTTATATGTATAATAACCGTGCGAAACCGGGGCGGGTCGCTAGTTGAAGATATTTTTGGAAATCTATTTTTTTAAGAGTATTTGGGAGCAACAGAACACAACAATACAGTTTTTAAATTTTTTGTCTGTCCGGGATAAAAATCCTCAGAAACTAAGGCGCGAATTGAAATGCAGTTTTGTTTAATATGTTCTATGGAGTCCGGCGCTACAATAGGCTTTGTTTCATCAATAAGATCAGTACATTGACGCACATTACCGCGAAAGTCGAAGATCACGTAAGAACAGAACTGCTATGATCTGGTATTGCGAATCACTAAAACCCCGAAATTATAAACTGCGACGGACTTTAAAGCAAACGTTCAAGATACTGTTCAAGAAATCCAAATCAGCACACCGGCAGCATCAACGGCAGTCATTGAAATTCTTTATTCGCCATTTTATTCATTATTCGTCGAATAGCGAATAATAGTGGGTACTATTCGTCAGTGGCGAATAATTGGCTAGCTTACATTTTAATAGAAATAAAACCACAGATAAACAGATGCATAACATAGAATTGTGTTTAGGCAAGAGAAATGGTTCGGGTAATAGCCTATACTAAACCAGCTACTAGTATTGTAAAATAATCGATAAAAAGTCCTTGTCTTCGTAGAAATCGTGCAGAAAAATCATTTGAGTAATGTAACAATACTAAAAATTCGGTAGCTTCGAGACAGCCGGAGGCCTGCTTTTAGTTCTATTGTTATTTATTACAGATTGTATTATCGTTTTTGATGTCGAATAGTTATGGTGAATAACTCGTCTATTCGCCATAGGGAATGCCGAGTAATCGCTAATCGATTATTCGCCATTATCACTATTCGCGGCATGTCTAGTATCTACGTAGGTACATAGTACATAGGTATGTACGGTTAAATACAGCTGAAACAAAAGATAGACAGTACGGCCCGAAGCGCGGCCATCATCGGAACGTCTTCATTTTATATTCTAAACGCAAATTTCATGAAAAAATACAATTCCCCTCGCTCTGTAGTGTATTTGGACTGGCGTCCTTTTTGTTCGGCGTGAGTTGTAAGAGACAGCGGGTAAGGTCAAGATAATGGTATTGCCACAATAATAAGAAAACATGAGGAACGCCCCTTTTCTTCTCTACGTAGTATAAAACAAAACCGCTTCCCGCCGTCTGTACGCTTAGATCTTTTAAATTACGCAACGGATTTTAATGCCGTTTTTATCAATAGACATAGTAATTCAAGATGAAGGTTTATATGTATAATAATACCTACATGCATATAAACCTTCATCTTCTTTCGTGCGAAGCCCGGGCGAGTCGCTAGTACTGACTACATTTATACAGCCTCACACACCTCGCAGGTGGGCTCATATCTCATACACCACTGAGGTTGCGGGTTTGACTACCGCGACGGGACAAACGTTTGTGCACAGAAAAGAAAAGCACAATCATTTGTTTCGTGACTGCGTGTTGTGGGACCATTGGTCTTCATAGTTCCTGGTTCTCGAGATACAGAGAATCCTAGCTATCGGGCGTATTTATTTATTTACTTATTTATATTAGCAAAGTCTGAATGCAGTTGAAAATAAAACGAAAATAAGGCAGGTCTCCCAAGATCATTTTTTCTCTAAAGCTCCAAAACAGCAAGCATATCTGCTTCTGTCGATCTGTCGACTTACAATGATACTTTTACTTTTTTTGGGGGGTAGGTGTCAAAAAAGTAACATCAATGTAAAAGAGCTCTCACTTTAATTATATAATAAAAATACAATAGCTTATGTATATCTAAAATATATGCATAGATGCAATTAATAACTCACCGTACCTGCCTTTAAGTGTTTATTTCCTTACATATCACTTTCACAAAAAATTGCCACATCACTGTTGAACTCTTTATCACTTCATAATGGATGCTATTCAAGAATCCTTAAACCAAATGATGGTTACCTTTACTAAGCGGCTTGACACCATTGAGGGACAGATACAGAAGCCTTCATCGTCATCGCCAAGCCCTGGGAACTTGGCTGAAGAATTCACCTCCTTCAAGGCTTTTGTTTTAATATCAATGCGGGCTCTCCAGGGTCAGATAAGTCTACTAGCTAATCAGGCTGACACAGTAGAGATGAGAGGAAGGCGGAAGATTCTCTTGCTGCATGGGCTTCCAGAAGGGCAGAAAGAGGACACTTCAACAGTTGTCGTGAAAGCAGTCGTAGAGCGCCTGAAGTTGGATAGCTTCAATCCTGCAGATATTAGCAGATGCCACAGGATGGGTCGCTCTGCAGGTAATGACAGACCGCGTCCAATTCTTTTCAAGCTCCGGGATGTAGCGGTCCGTGACAAAATTTGGTCCAGCAAAACCAATCTGAAGGGTTCGGGTATAACTGTATCCGAATTCCTGACGAAGACACGGCACGACGTATTCCTGGCGGCTCGACAGCGTTTTGGTGTAACAAAATGTTGGTCGAATCAGGGAAACATCTTCGTGCTTGCATCGGACGGAACTCGGCACCGTGTGAGCAGTATTGGCGATCTCGATGAAATCACGGCAAAGGAGACCGCTAAACCTTCTGTGGCGGTATCGGCGAAGGAAGCCGCGGTGGTAAAAGAAGCCGTGGCGGGCCCGTCGAAGACCAGACGTGGTGTAGCGTCGAAGAAATAACCTCGGTCAAGACAAGTGATATCTCTTCGTGCTTTTATGTTTACTTTTTACTTGACCTTTGGACTGGCGTATTACAGAGATAAGGTAGGCTAGAAAACTTAGTTTTTTCCTTTTACCCTATTCATGTTTTATTTTAGTTTTAGACCTGATTCCTGACTTGAAATATTTTTTTCTTTTTATTTGATTAGATACTTGTCACTTGTCATGCAAGTCTTGTTGTTGTCAATATGTCAATCATGTCAATGTCATGATGATTAATTTTTATTGGGATAACTATGTCTTCGTACGGTTTTAACATTTAGCCAAGTAAATAAAATGAAGTGCTGATTGCGATCGAGTATATTATGTACCGGATACTGGTCTTCTTTATTTTTATGTTTTATTGTTTTTTTAATCGCCAGTCCAGAATATTAATTATAATTATAGCACAATATTTACGTTTCTTGTAAATTTTTGATATTGTGAAAGTTAGCTTATAGTTTTATTAGTTTCTGTAAACAACACAACTGGCAGGTGGACAGTAGAGTCGTAAAAGTTAATTTAATTTTAGTTTATTATTTATTAAGAATTAGATATATATATATATATATATACATATTTATTGTTATTTTAGTTTATTCTATTAGTATTTATTATATTTATTATGTTGAATAGTAGTAGTGACAGCGATATCGAGTATGTTTCTTGTGCTTCTTCGGAGGACATTAGTGATGTTAGTTACTGTAGTATACCTACACTTTCCAATAGCATTGAGTCCTTTATTGGCGATGTTCCTAAAAACCTAAATATTCTCCACATAAATGCGCAGAGTATCCCGGCTCATTACCCAGATATGTTGGCGTCGTTTGATCATAAAAATATACATGCTATTTTAATTTCAGAATCTTGGCTAAAGCCATGCCTTCCTTCCACTTCATACTCCTTACCAGGTTTTATTCTCATACGCAATGACCGCACTGGTTGCGGGGGTGGCGGCGTTGCCATTTACCTTCGTCCACACATTCCATATACTATTGTGAGTATGTCAGCGCAACCCCCCCCCATGCGATGCTGGTGAGCATTTACTCATTAATATTGCCTTGTCCCACTCTAAGGTACTTTTAGGTGTTTACTACTGTCCGTCTCTTCGCATTAACTTTTTTAATTCTTTCGAAAAGCTTTTACATGATCATACCCCTTCTTACGACCACACAATCATTATGGGTGATTTCAACACATGCTTGCTAAAACGTGACTCCCGGTCGTTATCTTTTGAAACTACCATCAGGGCTAGCAACTTAAACATTCTTCCTCTTACTGCCACCCATAACTTTCCTCACTCAGTACCTTCGCTTCTCGATCTCATTATTGTTTCTTCTCCAAATCATGTTAGTAAGCATGGTCAATGTTCGGCGGACGCTTTCTCCTGTCATGATTTGATTTACCTCTCATATAAAGTTCGTCCGCCCAAACCCAAACCCAAAGTTCTTCTGCTACGTAATTTTGGTGGTATGGATTTGGACTGTTTGCGTAAGGACGCACAGGAACTAGATTGGGCAGCTGTCAAAGATGGGGTGTCCATTGACGACAAGGTAGAGGGTTTTAATCGTATTCTGACTGCACTATACGATGTTCATGCTCCTGTCAGACCAGTCAAGATTAAACATCTCCCAGCACCTTGGCTCACCAGTGATATCAAAACCTTGATGCATAAAAAGTTAATAGCCAAGACTAAGGTTAAATGTTGTCCATCAGACTATAACAAATCCAAATATTTAGAGCATCGAAATCGCTGCAATAGAGTGTGCAGGAATGCACAACGCCGACATATTCATAGCTCCGTAGAAAACGGAGACTCTGCTAGAGTGTGGAAATTTCTTAGGTCAATGGGAGTTGGAAAGTCCCGTCAAGATAATATACCCAAAAATTTTGATATCGACATGTTAAATAAACACTTCTCCTCTTCATCCAACTTTGATGGACTTACTAAATCTGCTACTCTTAATTTGTTAAATGCGACTCCAACTCCCGACCACTCTCCTTTTTTTTTCCGTCAATTTACCGATTGTGACGTTAAGAGAAGCATTAGCTCCATCACGTCCAACGCAGTCAGCAGTGATAGCATTAGTCGTAAGATGATTCTACCCATACTAGATGAAATCATCCCAGTTATCTGTTACATACTTAATTTTTCCATATCCTGTGGTTTATTTCCATCATTATGGAAAGAAGCCCAAATTACTCCTCTTCCCAAAAAATCCAACCCTTCTTCTTTTTCAGATTTCCGTCCTATTTCCATTCTCCCTTTTTTGTCCAAAGTGCTCGAGCGTCTTGTACATCAACAACTCTCCTCTTTTCTAAACAGGAACGCTCTCCTCAACCCTTTCCAATCCGGTTTCCGTCCTGGTCATAGCACTGTTTCCGCATTAGTAAAAATTACTGACGACATCCGGTATGGCATGAATAACGGACAACTGACTGTGCTATCACTGCTTGACTTCAGTAACGCCTTTAACAATGTTGATTTTGATATCTTACTAGGACTCCTTTGCTCTCTTAATGTATCTCCTACGGCTATTGACTGGTTTCGTAGTTACCTGTTCGGGCGCCGGCAACGTATTCATCTTGAGGATACCTATTCGTCCTGGTGTAATACGTCTGCTGGAGTCCCTCAGGGCGGCGTTTTATCCCCTCTACTTTTTGCAATTTTTATCAACTCAATTTCTAATCAATTATCTTCTTCCTACCACCTCTATGCAGACGATCTACAAATATACACGCAGGCTCCTTTAGACCACCTACACAAAGCCATTGAAACAATAAACAGTGATTTAAAACACGTCTCAAACTGGAGTAGATCATATGGCCTTTGTGTAAATCCCTTAAAGACTCAGTTAATTATAATTGGTAGTTCCAGGATGATCTCAAGGATAGATTGGTTCCGACTTCCACAAGTTCTCTTCGACGGTACTAGCATAGAATTTAGTGATACTGTTAAAAACTTGGGCGTTTTCTTCGATCGTCAATTATCTTGGGGGCCGCAGTTGGCTGAGATCAGCCGAAAAGTGTTTGCGTCAGCGGCATCGCTCCGAAGAATTAGGAATTTTCTGCCAACATCTACCAAAATTGCTTTAGCACAGTCTCTTTTGCTCCCAATTTTAGACTACGCCGACGCCTGCTATCTGGATTTAACCGAAGATCAGCTGAATAAGCTTGAGCGTATTCAAAATTTTTGCATCCGGTTTATATTTGGTTTGCGCAAGTATGACCACATCTCTGATTTCCGAGTCAAGCTCAATTGGTTACCAATCCGACGTCGCCGGGATGCGCATGTCCTCTCCCTCTTATACAGCATCCTGTTCATTCCCTCAACCCCCTCCTATCTCAAAGAACGTTTTGAGTTCCTGCATCTTTCCAATTCCCGTTCCCTTCGTTCCTCTGATACTCTTCAGTTGAAAACCCCTGTTTACTCATCCTCATTTTATGAAAACTCCTTCACAGCTCAGGCTGTCCGTCTATGGAACGCGTTGCCCGTAGTTATACGACAGGCAAAATCTATCGCAATCTTTAAAAATGTTGTGAAGAAGCACTACTTGTCCAACAACTGCTAAATTATATATCGTAATATATGTATCTGTTAATCATATCATGTTTGTTTGATATAATATAATTATATATAATATTTATCGTATTTTATATATATGTATTATTTTGTTTGTTTGTATTATTATGTCTATACTATTATATTTTTGAAGTTTTGTATTTACTAAATTATATCTTTTATATTAGGTAATTACTTTATACACCAACTGACCGCAAATTTTTACAATTTTATTCCTGTCCATCCAAAGGTTGCCTGTAAGAAATTGCACATAGCGATAAGGCCGCCCATTGTTCTACCACTATTATTTGTAACTATAAACTTCTGTTTCCTGTTTTGGTGATCAATAAAGTATTATTGTATTGTATTGTATTGTAATGATACGTCTAAAATACACGTCTTTCAATTCAGTGTAGGAATTCATAAAAATCGAAAAAGAAATTAAAAATTAAGAAATTGTAAAAATACATTCCAATTTCTTAAATTATTATAAAATTTATAGGTAATAGGTGAAATGTAGATGTATTAATAATAAAGCGGTATTATTCTAAGTAGATATTAAAAATATGAATAAAAGGTACATATTTAATTTACCTTTAAACAATGTGCGGCCTGCCCATTGTTCTACCACTATTATATGTAACTGAAAACTATTCCTGTTTTGGTGTTCAATAAAGTATTATAGCATTGTATTGTATTGTATTACATTTAAGCATGAATAAATGAATGTGAAATTATTTCCTTAGAAAACGAAAATGATAAAATCGCAGATCGCCTGTGACTTGGACATCCATGTTAGCGACTCTGTCGTCTCCGAGATATTATAACTCCACTACGTTTACTTGATAAAGTGTGTTTTACATTTTATATTATCCTATACCGAGCACTAGAGGTTACATTAATATAATAAAGTATCTAGTAATGTTTCCCGGCTGTCCCTAAACCTGAAGAAAGGTTAGAATTTTAAAACACATTGTAAATAAAATTGCTATCTAGTATATCGATTCAATTGATATTGAATCGATTCGATTGGATCGATATACTAGATAGCAATTTTTTTTTATGGACCTTAATAATTAGACGAGCAACTCGTTGGCCTGATGAAGTCTGTTAGCGCCACGCCTGCCCATACCAACTGCAGTGCCACCAAGAACGTTGGCTAGTTGAGCAATAATTCTACAGCTTTGACGAATTCTTAAAAGTGAAATTATTGCATTCGCATAAGTAATTTGATTGTACTTTTAATTAATTAATTAATTTGAATAAATTGACATTGATTTAAATCGCTATTTATTAATTTAAATTTTATTTTGTAACTTTGCTTAGCAACAAACTTACAATGATATATTTTTTATTTATGTCTTACTGATAATATTAAATTTTAAACGTGTAATTTTGAAAATTTTCCAATTAATTGATTATGATTATGAACTCGTAGACCTAACTATATTAGGTACACTACTATCTAGTATAATTCTATTATCTATGCTCCCAATAACAAGCGCAGAAAACAAGAGCTCACCGCTGCCACAGTCGAAAAACTACTCATGCAAGTTTAAAATCAATTACCTACGGAGCGCTCCAAACTCCTTCCATATGCATAGAACGGTTATTATGCCTGATAATCCAGGGTACGATCAGGTTTGCGAAACTAGTCATTCTTTTTTCTTTTTTTTATGTAACTGATTTTTAAGCTATTGCATAGCTTCTATCGCGGGCCTTGAGCGTGGAGACCGAATCCAGAAATTCCGTAACGAAAATAACCTAACACCCCCCACTCCGAATGCTATGCAATAGCTTTACCGCGGCAGTCTCCGAGTGCCACACGTCTTTCTTAATTTATTTAAGATATTTGGTAAGCAATACGCCAGCCCATAACAATAACTGCACCACACAGAACTTTGTTTTGCAAAATCCTGCGCGGCGCTGCATACGCTCGTCATGCTGAGACAATTAGCTGTTGAGTCTCATAATGCCCAGTAATTTCGCTGGCTACAATGCACTTCAAACCGGAACACTGTCATGCTTGCGCACTACTGCTTGGCGGCCGAATAACTGGCAAAGCGGTGGTACCCACCCAGACGGCCTCTCGCATACGAGAAACCTACCACCAGTATTCTATACGTAGAAGAGTTGTTTGAATTTTAATTTAGGAGATAAGATGTGGTTGATAGCCACCCTTCCCCTTCTTTCCAGGACGAGTAAATCGGCCAAATATAATCCCATACTCATTTATTCTAATTTTATTATTATGTGCTAAATCTTCTTAAGTCTGAAAAATACAAAATATCATTTAACGCCATAACAATTTACAATAGATGATGAACAAAATGTTTTAACTGCGGAGAGATCCATCCATAAATTGCCGCCTGAAGCACAGTATTTAATAGCTTGAAGTCTATCTTGAATTATGCAATCACTCATTTTATATTTGGTTAACCATGAGTTATTAAAGCGGCTTACACACACGGCGAAGAACACCGAGACAAGCCGAGAACAAGAGTGTACAAGGAACGCTCGCACGTCCTCGGTACGAACTCGTTCGATCAAACTTCTTTTCCGAGAGCCACGGGCGAGGTATGGCGAGAGCCACGGGCGAGGCATGCCGAGAGCATTTGGGCGAGGCATGGCGAGAGCCACGGGCGAGGCATGGCAAGAGCATTTGGGCAAGAGTATACAGTCGCCGTGCATGTTGATATATTTATCCAATCTGCGTATTTCCGGCCGGTAAATTTCTAAGAATGTGTAAAGTGAGTAAGGCTTGATAAGGCAATCGAGTAAATATTTGTGCACCTTGTATTTATAACCTCGTTCGTTGCTGCACGCGTCATTGCACTGAATCACTACAAAATCATATGAACCATCTAGCTATAATGTAATATGTAAGTCGGTAGATATATGTAGGTAAATTATTATGATATTCATACCACTATCTTAGTACTTTTCCGCTGAGACTTAGGTCTTCATTCAGAATGTGGACATATGTACATATCTCGAAATGTATAATGAAAACAGTGCGACAAAATTCTTATCGTAGTATCTTTATATTATTATGATCAATGATGATACTGATAATGATGTGAAAGCGGCATTTAGATGGCCCTACCGTTAATATCGAAGTGACATAATTAATACTGATTAGACTATAAATAAAACAGTGTAGATTAAAGAAACGTTAAAACTAAACCTATCACATATTAGTAAAATGTTCACACCAGATATTTCTGGTAGGATGTAAAGCACGACAATAACATGTAAATAATTGTTCTGCAAATAAATAAATGGTTTTAATAATATTAAAAATAATATGATTTTTTTTTAATTTTGTTATGAGACGAGCAAGTCGTTTGCCTGATGATAAGCGCCACGCCTGCCCATAACAATTGCAGTACCACCCAGAACTTTTAATACCATAAAAAGCACTGCGTAGCACTGCATTGAGCCCATCACCCCGAGACATCATATGCCCAGTTATGAAATAAAATAATTAATAAAAAAAAAATTACATTAAGACTTGTGGTAGCCAATAAAATACGCGATGTGTAACCAAAACGCTGGGACATATTTGGCTCAACGTACGTGTATTGTAATCCAATGGGGCAATGCTGCCAGCGTCTTGGGTACCTTGGTCTTGCGTAGCATCAGCTAGCAGCATTTGGGCTATCTATATGTCATAATAGGCAATAGGTTGTCTAATTACTTCACCTTGTAAGTATGTAGTTAATAAAGTTAGTTTTAGTAGGTATAGGGACCTACCTAAATAGAGTGTTGGAATATTTTTAATTGAGGGCATCGAGGCGTTAGCCCACACTAATATTATGAATGCGAAAGTTTGTATGTGTGTTTGTTACTTCTTCACGCTGTAACGGCTCGAAGGAGTGAAATTCGGAATGGAGATAGCTTATACCCTGGATTAACACATTGAATGCTTTTTATCTCTGGAAACTGCGGGGCGCAGTCAGTTGAGAATAATATAAAAATATAGCCAACGAAAGTTCCAATTTTGGGCACATTTTTGTGTTCGTCAGATGCTTGGGGGCACTATAGACATTTTCATACATGAAGACCTGACATGACATTTTCATCCAGCCGTGGAGTATTTATTTATTTATAGGAATATAGTGATTTTTTTTAAATTTTAGAAATTTAATACTTTACCGTTTCCGGTGCATAAATGATGCTCTACTACGGGCTGTTGATGATGACAATGATCTTGCCTTGACACATTTTAAACTGCGCCCGTCCACCGAATCCATGAAACGACTTTACACGTATAATTACTCCGCCAAAAATTACACGGCAACCCTATTATAATTCCATAATGTGTACTTGCTACAAATAAAAAGGGAAATTGTATTCTACTAGACGCTGTGTACCCACCGAGCGGAGCCGTGATATCAGAGTCGTTGGGGGACTTAACGTGGCTTGGTTTGGTATATAGTTAGGTGCGTCTTACCAACTTCAGTTCAAAAGGAAGATTTCCGCGAAGGTTTTGTTATGACAGTGCCGCCAAAATTGTAAAAATGGCTGTCATCTGTCATGGAATCTTGTGCTTTTGGTTACATAAATTACGAATTGCCAGTGTGTAAGTACAAAAATAGTGCATATAGTGGTCTTAGACCTCATTTTTAGAGCAACCTATAAAAGGTTGTAACGAATCTTCTTTCTTTTAATACCTGCAATTTTATTTTAGTTCCTACTACATAACTAAGAGACATCATAAAAAAGTCCTGTGAAAACCAATAAACGAGAACCCATAAGAAAATACGACTTCGCTAAGAAAAGACGGATCATACGTGAAAAAAAGCGCAATTCTACTTAGGACGTATACGGCGCGGCGCGGCGCGGTCAGTGCCATTAAAAAAGTCAATTTTATCACACGGTACTAAAACCTTTAGAGCACACAGATTTATTGTGGAATTTACGAACGCATAAAAAAACCTTCACCGCAAACAACATAAAACTAAAACTAATCAATCTCGTTCTACGAGTAAATTAAAACCCTTACAACCACGGAAATGCCTGATAGCGCTAACTGCGTTCGGAAACAATAAAAATTCCAACAAATCTCTTGAATTTGTCGAATTCAAAACGGCCAGTCTTTTGATATGTGGAGCCGTTTCCGAACTGAAAAAAGAAAACATGACATTTGAGAAATAACGGGAGAGTTTAAATTTAGAATCAGTAAAGGTGCGTTCAGACTTAAATAAATATTATTGTCTCGACGTTTCGTATCGTTTAATGTCAGAGCAAAGCGATTGTTTTGTAGTTAAATTAGCTATTTTAAATTCCTTTTGAGATGTTTAAGATCAGCCTACGTAAATAAACGTTGCAGGAAGAAAAAACAACATATTTGAAGATACTGGGTAATATGAAAGGATTTTCACCAAACTTTTTCCATATCCACACCATGATACTTCGTTTTCACGTTCAAATATAGAGATGGTACCTTCCAACCTTTATCAAGGATGTTGAACCTTAACATGATAACACATTGATATTTCGGTATTGAAAAAATATTTCATACGTTCACCTCTTACAAATCGATATCCCTGCTGTTTCTTTAACCCTATTCTTTGTTCAACACCTATGGATGATTTTTAAGGTTTCATAGGCAAGACCTAAATGTAACTAGATAGTAGAAAAGGGCAATTCTCGGACGATACATAATATCGAAGCCAACGAAGCATAATAATGGCTTCAAGGGGTTGCCATTAAAAATAGAGAATAGGTACTACGCCTACACTGTCATTATCTTCTCTTCATATAAGCTGTCATAAGGAATTTGTGTGAAATTCTTGTTGCAAAAGGAGAGAAAACCTCGAAGCTCCAACAATGTCAGTAAGTACCTGCTGTTTTATTACAAGCTTTTATTGAACTTGCAATGTTTGGGTCAAATCTTGCAAGTTGAATCAGAACCACTTCCTCGTATCCTACGGAGTTGACATTTTGCATACTTGTCAAAGTCCGATGACAATGCAATATTATGGTGACAAACAGCTGATCTGATGATGAAGACGGAAGGTGGGCGATGTAACTCTTTGACGGATAATCGTAAACTACTAGTGTTTAGGAACATTTTGCAATCTGCTCTCGGTTCCGGTTACGAATTTGTTAAAAAGCTTTTAAAAAACATTTATTTTTAAATATTTAACAATAAAAATGCCCAAACCATTCAATTTTACTATACACATCGTACAACCTAAGTTCGATCCATAATTTTTTCATCGAGCGAACCATTTTTCTTTTTTGCTAAATATATTTATGGTAAAGGTAGTTAAAAGTATTCTGCCGCTCCGACGTCTCTACTAGAACATCTCTGAAATCCTGTGATTTAACTACGACTGTGACACACAAAAGCGGTTCACAGTAGAGGCATAACCCGCGGCGACGCCCGCGTCAGTACAAAGCGTATTGTGCGGGTCCCATGGTCGACAAAGGGCGTAAGGCAGAGCATACACGGTATCGCCCAAGGCTGGGTGCTAGTGATGGCGTATTCTATCGATAGTTTGTGTTTATAATTACAGTATTTTGTTCCAGTTCATTTAATTTTAATAACGCAGAAACAATTATTTACAAATATATACAGTGATAAAGACTAAACTAACCTACAACAAAATTAAAAAATAAATTTTATAATAAAAAACAGAATTTAGGTCATCGCCTGCGTGCACAATAAGCAAAGGTGGATTACAGTAATTAGTTGGGCCCATTAGATAATAAAGATAAACAATAATATAAATTACTAAGTACCTAATAATATACACCGTAATTTCAGTATGTTATTAAGATATAGAAACTATTACGAAACAAGTTGTTAAAAATTTTTGTTTTCTCAAAAGGTATTTCCAATTATTTTTTAATCTGTGTATCCATTACATTAGCACAATTACATAAACTAAGTTTTAATTTACTTATTTATTTATTCAGATGCTTGCTGTGCTTACAGTTGTTAACAAACCGCAAGCCACAATTTACAATACATTACACAGTGAATGAACTTAAAAACGAATATATATATATATATATATATATATATATATATTGGGCCACGATTATGAAAAAAAAATTTGGATTCCGCCATTTTTCAAGATGGCTGCCATACAAAAGTTTTTTTTTCCGGAAAAATAAGCCAAACAAAACTTGTGAACCGTAGTCGATAGGAAGCGTCTATAAAAAAAAAAGCAACACCCCCCCACGCGAGCTGCTTTAGCAGCTCGCGCACGCCACAAAATCACTTGGATTCCGCCATTTTTCAAGATGGCCGCCATACAAAAGTCGTTTTTTCAGAACAACTGAACTTAAATAACTTTAGAACCGTAATCGATGGAGAGCTTTTATAAAAAAACGCAAACCCCCCACGCGAGCTGCTTTAGCAGCTCGCGCACGCCACACAATCACTTGAAATCCAGTTTTTTTTCAAGATGGCCGCCATACAAAAGTTTGCTTTCATAACAAAAAGGCTTATAAAACTTTAGAAGCGTAATCGATAGGGAGCTTTTAAAAAAAAGAGCAATCACCCCCCCCACGCGAGCTGCTTTAGCAGCTCGCGCACGCGGCGAAATACTAGTTTATTTATAATAGTGCATTTATCTATTTTACTTGTTGATTACTAAAAATGGTCGTACCATTAAAATTTGATCTGTTTTAATTAAAATCGAGATTGGTCTTACAATTCAGCGGTGCTATGCATACAGTATCTACGCTACGCTGCCTACAGTAGCATTTATATTAAAACTATATAATAAAAAAATATAATCATTACCTACTCTATATTACAACAGGCGTAAAAACCTTTAATTAGTTTTTCGCTTCGCACAAATTGTGCATTCAAGAAATATATTTATTTCACCCATTTTTAGGTGTAAATAGTTATGCAATTTATTGTTCGATAGAATTTATTGATTCCATATCGATACGGAGTTGCATCACTATTATCAGTTTACGCACGGATTGTATACCGATATCCTGGGAAAAACCGCAATGGGGTCGACTTATTTGTAGACGGCACGGTGGCTGCGTTGCACCGTTTTTGATGAACAAAATACAATTTTGAAAAAAAATCCTATATACCTTCTTCGAATTCGAATCAGTTATAACTTTAGGTAATATTTCTGCTTCCAAAAATTTGAATGCAAGTCGATTGAGGAAGTATTCAATACTTATGAACACCCTTACATATTCTTCGAAACATCTTTTATGATTCGAAATAACTGGTAAGTAAATTACTGGTGGTAGGTTTCTCGTATGCGAGAGGCCGTCTGAGTGGGTACCACCGCTTTGCCAGATATTCAGCCGCCAAGCAGTAGTGCGCAAGCATTACTGTGTCCCGGATTGAAGGGCATTGTAGCCAGCGAAATTACTGGGCATTATGAGACTCAACAGCTAATTGTCGCAGAGGTTTTGCAAAACAAAGTTTTGGGTGGTACTGTTATTGCTATGGATGGTATTGCTTACCATCAGGCAAACGACCAGCTCGTCTCGTCATCCAGTTACATAAAAAAAAATTCGGTAAATAACCTATATTATATATTTATAAGCAAATTAAGATGTTTTACAAACTTGCTATTGTGTCAGGAGCGCAGTGCAAAGCAGTGTACGATATGCAAAACGAAGTTTCGGGTGGTGCTGCAATTGTTATAGGCAGGCTCTCTCTCCACTACTGAAGGTCGGCAGACATCCTTCTAAACTCTTCCTTGTTTCGAGCCAATCTAAACAGTATTATAATGGCCATATTATCAGTGCACGATTTATCCTGTGATCTGTCACTTTGTTTAACCTCCCCAATCCCCAGCCATTGGAAAATTTATGGCAATTATTACGGCATAAACCAATTTATTGCTTACTTAACTAATTATGATATATACATATTAATGCAAACACGCACTGTTTGTCCGTCCATTGTGCTAATCGGGGGTCATCCGCAAACAAAACTTGTTCACTATATTGTAATAGTATGGGCAGTTCAAAAGCTTACTGGACTAGTGGTAGACAATCCGAACCCAATTTTTGGACCGCTGACATAATAATTTGTAATGGATAGCACCAATATCATTCGTATAGTTTATGTCCTTGCAGCGAGCTGCGTGTATAGCATTGTTTCCCGATCGATGACACTAATTTCTCTTTGGCGCCTTAGATATAGGTATCGATTGTCATTGTGAGAATGAACTTATTTTAGCTTTCGGCATAGAACAACTAATTATGTTGATTATAGAACTGATGTGATGACTAAACTCCAGCTTCCATGACTGAAGAGTTTGCTTTGAAATTTTTAACAAAAAAACAAAAGAAAAATACACTAAACATATAGATTGAGTTAACTATTTATTATTTGGCGATTCAGGAAACATGTTTCCATAAACTCTAATTACATCTAATTATGTACGTTCATCAGTCTCGTTTATAATAATAATTGTCAGTTTCCACCAGTGTGCATGACTTCAAATCCTCCACAAAAGATATTATACCTAACTTTCTCTCAAAACCAAACAATAAAAGGTGCCGGAATAACACCCCCTTTAGAGCAGGACAAAAGATGAAAAAAAGCAAATATTTGTGCACTAATTATAATTTCTGAACGAAAGTTGGCATTTCATTAAAGGGCCCGTGTCAACACTGACGTCTGTGAAAAAAAAAAGTAATTCAAAATGGCCGCTCGGCGGGAAATAGACAAAACCAAGTCGATAGTTGTGTTTGCAGCGTTGTTTAATACAAGACTTATTTCTGTACTTCAAGTAATAGAAAGATAAATTTACGATAAGTCTACAAATAAACCTTTGGATTGGACAGACCCTAAAAGGTAGTTTGTGATCGTTTTCTCGCCCGATTTACGGGTTGTACGGTTGTAGCGAGAATATAACTAGCAACCTCCTGGAGGTACATTCCTTTCAAACTACACCCATACAAAAAAATCTCTCTTCTATACCATGTACAAAAAACGGAAATAATTATATAACTGACGACATCTTATAAACATTTTTTTTAATGTCAGTTATTATGGTGTTAATCCGTGGTAAACGCTGTTGGTGTTACAATTAATCCTTTTTTCATAGATTATTCTTATTTATTATCTTTATTGTATCACTGTTTGCTTACCCAAATAAATGAAAAAAAAAATATATAAGGAAATTTATTACCTATTTTTGATTCGTGATTTTTCAATCAACGAAATTGATTAATTTGTATTCAGAGTGGGACTTCTTCGAAGAGGATTTAATGGGGCCCCGTGATCCTCGGAGAAACGGGAGCCGTCACCAATTACGTTTATGTAGATTGTATGTTACTGCAGATGATGTTTTTGTTTTTCTCGTCACACCGTTCTTTAGTCACAAATTCGTACTTGTACCAGGACAAATTATTTCTACCAACTGCACACGTAATGAGTAGGATACATGTTTAATTTATTGATCATCATCATCATCATCATCATCATCATTATCATCATCAGCCCATCACGTTCCCACTGCTGGGACACGGGCCTTCTCTCATAGAGAGAGAATGGGCCATAATCCACCACGCTGGCCCAGTGCGGGTTGGTGGATGTCACATGTCCTTGACTTTTTGTGATAAATTCTTGGACATGCCGGTTTCCTCACGATGTTTTCCTTCACCGTTTCTAGAGCGAGTGTTTAATCCGCACATAACTTAAGAAAGTCAGTGATGCGGGGCCAGTGGGATTCGTATTATTGATCATAAGAAACTAGAATTAGACGAATCCATCAGCGTTTTATAACATTGACAATTGCTGGTTTCCATGGTAAAAGCTTTTATAGGATCTTGCTCATGTAGGACCTACGTATCATAATTTTATTATGAGAACTAAGAACTTATCACAATGGAATTAAAATAATTTTCAGTAGAGCTCTATCTGTTGATGACTTGATAGATAAAAGAGAAATATAATTTTCTCATTAGATAAGTACCTAATAAAAAGGAAAATGTACCTAAGCATACAAAATGAAGGTATGTATATATATGTCATAAATAAATAGTTAATAAGTTTCTTCTTGAGTTGTACTAACTTCAACAAATCGTTCACTATCCAAGCCGTCCGGCTATGGAATGCTTTGCCACTATAGGCCGACCGTTTAACTCGCGTATCGCCTGCGCGGTAAGAAGGGAGCGAGGGGAGATGTTAGCGGGTGGGTGAAAGGGGTGCGCGGAGCAGAGAGCTTACGTCTCTATATCTATCTTATAGTTACCAGACGTGCTACAACTTTACCAATTTACAAAAACATGGTTAAAAATCACTACCTTTTCCACAATAACACTGCTTCCTTTTTTTTATTGGTAAATGGGCATACGTTTGACGACATCTCGCCTGATGGAAAGCGAAGATGCGGCCTAAGATGGAACACGCCTGCTAATGCTATCATAAAACAGTGTTTATGCTTATTATGAATCTATGTTAGTTTATAGTTATATTAATATTTATTTATTAGGATTTATATTATATTAGTATCTAATGGTTTAGTATTATTTATTTATGAATTACTGTAAACCACCGTCTAGTTACTCCTTTTCTTCAGATACTGTCCATCCAAAGGTTGTCTGGAAGAGATCGCTGTAAGCGATAAGACCGCCCATTGTACTACCCTAGTCATAAGGTTTATCCGTAATCGTTGTTTTATGTTATTGGTATACAGTAAAGAGTTTTTGTAATTGTACTAACTGATTTTCCGGATCATTCAAATCGCATGGAATCACACATTTCCTACGGAACCATCTCAGAAATCTTCCGTCACCTCCCAAATATCTGCAGCTTATTATTCACGGGCGTATTTTGAATGTTAATGCGAATAACAAAATTCCAAGTTCCCTTTAAAATATTTTCGTTTTAATAAAAAATATCTCGGAGAACTAAAGCCACGTTGTTGTTAAGCAGTCCTAGCGAGGATAATGCGTCTTCTTGCGAGTATTATAGCTTAGTCTTGTTTATAACCTAGGAGTACTGATTTTGTAGACTGTGCCAGAGACAAGTTTAGCTTAGCTTATTTATATCTTATTCAAATTCATAATAACATAATAATATGTTATGATCTATGAACGTATTAAATTAATTAAGCTTAAACATGGAGCTATAACATGGGGTACTTTAAAAGAAGGGTGAAAAGGGTCCTTAAAGGTAGGCAACGCACCAGTAATGCCCCGAGTGTTGCAGGTGTCCATAGGCGACGGTAACCGCTTACCATCCAGGCGGGCCGTCTGCTTGTTTGTCTACATATCAAATAAATAAAAAAAATCAGTATTTTTTACAGCTTGCCTGAAATGGCAACCAAAGCTTTTAAAGCCTTTTGATATCTTACCTTGAAATATGCATTATCATTTATCTTAAAAACAAGTGTAAGATGATGTTTCAAAAAGCAATAAATTTAATTTTCATCATCATCATCAGCCCATCACGTTCCCACTGCTGGGACACGGGCCTTCTCTCATAGAGAGAGTATGGGCCATAATCCACCACGCTGGCCCAGTGCGGGTTGGTGGATGTCACATGTCCTTGAATTTTTGTGATAAATTCTTGGACATACCGGTTTCCTCACGATGTTTTCCTTCACCGTTTTTAGAGCTAGTGTTAAATCCGCACATAACTTAAGAAAGTCAGTGGTGCGGGGCCAGCGGGATTCGAACTCAGGTGCGTCGGATCGTAAGTCGCACGTTCTCCCACTGAGCCACACTCGCTCATTTAATTTTAATTAGAAGCATTTCATTAAGCGCTCATATTTTGATAGACAACTCGGTAGAAACGTTCCTGTATTATTAATTTAATATAAAAAAGCATTTTGATTGAAATACAGATGGACGTAGAGATCATGCAGTGGGATCTTAAACTATTAAGTACCTACTTTTATTATTTAAACCCGTGCGAAGTCAGGTAGAGCCGCTAGTGACTGAAACACAAGACCTTGAGTTTATAAGACATGCTCAATGCTCAAGACAAGTCACAGACCTTTTCTTTCAACGAATTATAACACTTGGGTAGAACTTCCACACTATTGAATCCAATACTTCACTTTCAAATTGTATTAAATTGCACATTACAATATTTCGTTGAAGTGTATTCGAATGAAATCTAACGAGCGAGCTTTTGGTAGCTGACAGCTTTTTTACACTTGACTAGCGTTTGCACGCGCCATTGACTGCGTGTAATATGGAAATTCTCTTAAATTCGGCGGTGTAGGTATGTATATATATATATCGTCCCCTTAATGCAAAAACCAAATAAGTGCGCTTTTTAACATTTTAACATTAGTATGTAGATCTTGAAGAGGAGATTTTAATGGTATTCGTAACTAATTTTTGTTAAAAAGTAAATAAAAAATCAAAATTATTACAATGACTCTACCACCGTATCGGAAAAAGAACCACTACTCAGAAGATACGGCAAGAAACTGAGGGGAAATCTAGGGTATTTATATATATATTATTTACTTTCATAAGTGCGTCTGTGACGCCACAAATGAATAAAGAGATTTTGATTTTAACTTTGTAAGTAGCTAGGTACAGGGTAGTGCAAAATTTTGGGGCTACCCTTTCTGTTATGTTAAACAGTTGGTAACTTTAGGTCAATTTTAAAAATATGGGAATATTGGGAACCTCGAAAAATTTTTTGGCTCAATCGACTCTATATCCCAATATTTATTAAATATTCACCCGAAAAGTGACTTTCAAACTCGTACCAACTAAAATCAAGATACATAGTTCAGTGTCGGTTTGCATCATATTTCATACACAGTCAGCCGTCATCAAGTTTGGTGCGAGACCAAACTTGATGACGGCTGACTGACGCATCACGTGACCTGCGCAGATACAGTTTTGTATGCGATTTTGTTGCTGCGCAGGTCACGTGGTGCGTATGTCAGCCGCCATTAAGTTTGACGCGATTTATACCTAACACACAAAATGTATATACGCATACTCATAGACGAATTATTAAAAAAAATATCTTTGCGCATACTATTTACTCCTGTTACTCCTTGGGATTAGCCAATTTTGACAGATTAAGGCCTACCACAGACCATTGACATATATTCTTATCGACGCCACAGACACTTGACTGTAATACTATAGAAAGAGTTGAAAGTTTAGACCGTGCAGTTCAATTCAATTCAAAATTCAAATTTAATTCAAAAGTTCTTTATTTCAATGTTGTCGTCACAGACGCACTTATGAACGTCAATTATTACAATGACTACCACCGTATCGGAATGTATCAGTCATGACGATATCATGCGAAAGAGAAATTAACACTATGTACTTATTTACTTGTTCCATTATTATTGTATTAACTATGTTTATACGTTTCTAACAATAAATATATAGTACAATTCTAACATCGCTTCGGTAACAAACACTGAATACCACTAGTTAGTTAAGTTATAATTGGCGGAACTAGATCAGAGCGGTTTGGTTAGTTCTCCAGTTATTATTATAATGACGCCTGCTTCCCGCTTACGGGTTTTGGGTAGAACTTATGTTAGGTACCTAAATACCTACTGTTTAGCTAGACCATATCCACTTTATGTATCCACTACATACTACGTGGCTGCATTTCATAGATCATGTTCTTCTTGAGTTTAGTATGAATCGATAACTGATTCGATCTATCTGATTCTTAAATTAAGATTTGTATCTGAAAAATATCGTATAGTTTTTGGATTTGACCATATTTTTTTTGGCTTGCGTTTGACCACTATCTCACCTGATGGTAAGCGATGATGTGGTCTAAGATTTAAAACGCTTACCTAGAAGATACCTGTTCACGATTCTAGTGGAAAAACATGTTTTTAATAATTTAACCCAGTTTTTTTACAATACTACACTGTTTCATGCGAGAAGAAAAATGACGTCATATTTGCTAAGACCCCCTCTATCCCCCACGTGAGATTGTATGAGATTCAGCTCGACCCCCTCCCCCCTAAACGCTTCACGTAATTAAAGAACGCCCCCTTACTAACGTTTGTATCTGATTTCTTTGAACAGAACTTCTAAACTCCTTTTTAGATTTTGATGCGGTTACCATCATTTAGAATTGTCATTTAGAGTTATTTGAAGCAGGTTTAAGAGTTCATATACACGGGTATAATATTTAAAACCTAGTGTTAAATGTTCCCATTTAGAAACAGAAAAAATGATTTTTTTTTACTAACGTAGGTATCTAAATTCCTATCCTATTTATGCTAACAGACGAGTATTTTCTTAATTCTACTAGAATTCGCATGCAAATACGTCGTACCTCCATCGTAATAAAAAGTAGAAATTATCATAAAAAGAAAAAAGATAAATATGACGAAAGGAAAATATCGTTCCTTTACCTCAGTAATAAAAATACGAAGGCTGATCTAATATTCTTTTTAATGCTCTTCGTATAAGTAATTTCTATAGTAGTCCCTGGGGCAAAGAAAGTTGTGCATAGATGTTTATTTTATCATATACTATTTCCGCCTCGCGGCAACGCACGTCGTGTTCTCGTTTGCCGTCCAAATTTGAAAAATTTTCTTAGCAAGCAATACAAACAATAAAATAGAAACTGACTATATTATTGCTGGTTATTTTGTACACCTAAAAACAAAGGTTATGTCAACACATTTATCTAAAATTCCCATTTCGTCCCGATACTGTAATTCCGTTAATTCATTCGTCACTGGCAACCCTCGAAAAGGTATTTTAATGTACAAACAAATTCTGCAATCGCAGACAAATGTCGCATTATCGCCGAATCTTCCACGTGAAAACGTGCCTTAAATAACTGAAACGAATCTTATTTTGGTGGACTTACAATCTCTTTTCCGACTACCCTCAAAACAGTTTCAAGTTTTCAACACCACCAGTCTAAACTCTACCCTATTCTGAATATAATAGAACACATTTTCCTTGGCTCACGGATATGCCAGTTTTGGTTAGAACTTTGTTAGCTAATTTCAACCCTATTGCTATAAGATAAGGTGCACGTGTGGTGGTCAAGCACTATCGCTGACCAAACATGTAGTAATGAAACAATGTGTCCCCGCACAATCAAGGGTGGATGTCCACATTAAGCGGTTAAGGTCCGATGCATAGTGGCCAGACTAAAAGCGTAATTTTGCACGCCAATTTACTTTCATTTGATTAATAAATATAAAATAAACGAATAATCATATGAATTAAAGAATAAATGAGAACCAATATGAAAAACATTTGGACAACTATGCAGGCTTTAGTGAATCTAAAATATCTCAATTGGGATTGTGTAAGCACGTGGCGTGGTAAAGTGTAGAAAATAAACAACCCCCTAGATATGATGTCATAATTTCTAATTATAATGAGTATTAGTGCATGCTTAGCGAAAATCTAAGATACGTAATATGGAAAGAAATACTCGGTGGCAAAGTTCTTAAGTCGCGTCGGGGCGGTTCCGAAAAAGCAGGTTCGAATTAACGAGCAATTTCATATTTATTCTCTCTGAATATTACAAACCACATAATTGTTGACATAAGTTTTTGTTGAACAACAAATACCGCCAAGATTTTCATCTCTGATGGAGAATTTACCAAAAATAATATATCACAAATTTCACATTAAATGCGTTAGCGCATGTTTTGCCCAGTTGTTTTCACAGAATAAATAATCGACCGTATTCCATATACACAGGTTCTTACATTAGAATTCCCATTTTAATTCCGAATATTTGAATAATTGAGTCACACAAAAATATCCGCCGAAAAGTCGCAAGTGTGCGCTAGCCTTCACCCTGTAAGTGATAGCCACAGGATTGGCCCCGCACAATTTATGTGGTCGTGATTAAACCGGGACAAAAGTGTCGAGACGGCCCGCCGAGCGATTTGTGCCGATTTGATCGCCTGGTCGGACCGCGTAGTTCCTTTCTGTGTTGCCAACTTTGATTTTTTGTAGTCGAAACTTTTTACTTAGTCATAGTTGATTTTTCTTGGCTTTGAGCTATTGATGCATTCTGCCAGTGGCCTATGCTTATTACTAAAAGTTACTACTATTTCAGATTTTATCTAAATTTTTAAATCTGTATCTATATAAGAAAACAGAATGTCGAAAATATGAGATGTCAGAGGAGTGAGATCGAGTGCTCGTCGTCTTTTTTGAAAGAATTATTATTTGATTTTTTTTTAGTATTTAATAATTATTTTTAGGCATTAACGCAACTCAAATTTTTATAGAAAGAAAAAAAAGGGAATTTAAATAAGGGAAATCCCCAAACATTCGGCACTTGTTTAACATAGGAGTCGAAAGTTGTCTATACAGATCGGTGATCGTAGCTCAATTGGGGAGAGACCTTTCCACGTCTAGGAAGTGTTATGATGCGGGTTCAAGTCCCAGCCGTGATCTTATATTTCTTTCCTTGTATCGATTTGATCGTCGGCATTCGTGCATCCATGTTTCCTTGAAAGGAGTTTCCTTTTTGTCATCAACTTTTTTAGAACATTTCTCTCTTTAGTTGCATTGTTTTCTTTGGCATCCATCGCACTGTTTATAGTGCCCATTCTATTTTTAATTGAACGCGGAGGTTGGTTTAAGCACCCGAATATCTTCTAGTTTTATTCCAACGTTCGGGCCATTTTTATATGCAAAAATAAATTAAAAAGAGATTACACCAGCGAGCATCGATAAAGATACACCGAGGACGCCCCAGCGTGATATATTGTACACTTGGTGGCGAACGGTAGATCACGCCGCCACGCCCACAGCTGGGCGACGGGACTGGCTTTCCACCAAGTGCAGACTACATGGAATTTTTACAGGACTGCTTTACTTGTCTCAGTAATCTATAAAACCTTGCATAGTTTCTACTTCGACTCTACAATGTCAATGTCTCTATAAGCGAAAAATTTGTTTAGACAGTACCAGTAGGTACATATACCTACTAAATGCGTAATTAAAACAAGAATCCGTAAAATATTAAAAACTAAAATATTTAAAACTATATCTAAAAGCCACGTTTTTATTGATTTGGAATGCATTGTCAGCTACCCTGACTACTTTCAACCGTAGGTATAGCTAATCGGGAAGTGCTCGAAATTTGAATTGCATGATTCCACCCGGAACGACAGACAGACAAACAGGAAAGTGACTTAAAAAGAAACGTGGTAAGTAAAATAACTTTTATTTTGGTTCAAATAGGATTCTGATATAACTTGCTAAAAACAAAATTGATGTGTTTTACGAGCACAAAGAAAATGTTTAACGATAGACTTTAGAAGAATTTATTCTTCTTTTGAAGTCAGTGACAAAAGAAACATCTCTATATTTTAACACAACAAACACAAAAATGTATGAATGCGTCTGAAATCTGAGAGACGTGTCATCCTTTTGTAACTCATTCTTTACAAGACATTAAAACGTCATCAAAAAAATTTTACGAAGCTGTAGAGTCGTCTTCGTTCGCAAAAATATTTTAAAACTTGTAAATGTATTAATTAGCGTGTGCGTTTTGAGCAGTTTCGGGTCGGAATTAATTACGGATAAGTTAGTGTAGGTTTTACAGTCTTTAAGTTCTTCCTGCTCAGACTAAGAAGGGACTTCACACAGAGAGAATTTGAGTCATGAAGTCTTAAGTCATGTCATATATCAGGCAGGTTTATTGAGGCTTGGCACATACTATAAATATGTAATTAAATGCTGTGTTTCCTGTACCACATTTTCGTGTTTTCCTTCACAGTTTTAGAGCAATTATAAATTTAATTTAAAAGCGTAAAGCAGAGCTGGAATTCGAACTGGTATATCGGATCAAAAATCGCGCCAGTTACCCCGTAGAGCCACACTCGGTCTACAAGACTTATTTAAGCTAGTAAAATCTTATTTTAACTTGTCTACTTCAAAGAAAGCTACCAATACCGTGATTTTTGTTAAGATTGTTTAGCAATTCTTAATTTCTTCTTAAATAACGACTACTCCACACCACCCGACGTCCCAACACGTGGCACGCATATGTTTACAATACTAATTAATAACTGAGTCACGGATATATCAATGAAATATTAATAGTTCCGATTCATTCAATCCTTCTGACGATTTATGTTTTAATTCTGAGAATATTATTCATGACAATGTGACTGCTCTGAATACACACCGAGTCTGACAACGCGCAAGATAACAGTCGAACTATTTTTTTTCACACTACACTAACCCCTTAATTTTACGTTCTGCGGAGCGAACCCCGCCTATATTAGCATTGCCAAAAAAATTGGCATCAAGCGACCTAGTCGTGTTTCGGGACGATGTTCGGTGAACCATCGAGGAGACGGGTCTGAACAGCCGCTCAACTGCCGTCTCTCTCCAGACCTATATGCTCCATCTTAGGCCTATTAACATAGATCTATTAAGCGTAAAAAAAAACTATATACTATACCCACTGATCCTATAAAAAAAGTGCTTTTTATAGGATCAGTGACTATACCAAGCTGAGAATGTTGGGCGCACCGGCACCGCAAGTAAATACTCCTGTAGTCACTAGAAAAGAAATTGACAACCCGAAAACTTTGTGATGTCCAGATAACATTGGTAAAGGCGTCCAGTCGGCTGTGTCACGGTTTGTAAAAAATAATGCCCACCCGGTCAACTAAACTATGGTTAATACGAATTAACACCTATTCGGTTAACTGTAGGACTATCACAACTGTACTATGGACAAGAAACGTCCATTATATGTATTGAAACCAATGACATGTGACGATTAGTTTCTTTCCTATTGTGGCCACTACTATTCAGATTGTTGACCTCTTTCTCACTTGAACTCATCGCAATAATACCTAACTATAGTGTCCCAGTATGACACAAAATATCCGCGTAGCTAACTCATTTCTAGCAGCAAAGAGGTATAGAATTCCTATAATATGTTTGGTCTCTTATAAATTTACGAACAAAGAAAATTTCCGTAGACTGTTCATGACTTATTAACAAGGCACAAGAGATCAACCGCCTACATCAAATTGAAAGACTATATACCTGTACCTACCTAGTATAGATGTATGTAGTAATGTCGTCACAGGTATATCACCAAACAGATTAGGGGATTTCTTTTTAGCAGATTTCTTACACTAGAAAAATAAGCAGGTTCACCTACATAGATTTCCAAGAAACATTTTGTCCTATTGTGTCATTTAACTAAAAAAACAACAAGTTGGATCACTTACAAACCTTAATTTAAATAAAAGTTATAGGCAAAACATTTATTTCAAACAAAAATGGATTCAGTTCCTTTTTTTAATTGAAACTATTCGATTTCAAAACGAATTGTATCTCTGGACCCTCTTATCTTAATATCATTACCGCGTATAAAGACAACACGACAATTGCATTAACGGCAGATAAGATTACAATTAAATAAAAAATAAAAGTTTTTTTTTTTAATCATCTAGCTTAACAGCGTCACGACCAGTGTACCCACCGCTATGACACACTGGTACAATAGGTCCACGGCGAATTACCAATTCCCCGTGGACCCACTACGCTAGTGCTTGATTCAAAATTATAATTCTGTCACGATACTTTTCCACTTATCTCCACTACTTTAAATTCAATTAATATGTATCTACGAAGATGCCAAATTCTCTCTCTATGAGAGAAGACCCGTGTCCCAGCAGTGGGAACGTGATGGGCTGATGATGATGATGATGATGATGATAAAGATGCCAAATATAAAAGTTGGACGAGGAAATAGATTATGGTGTAAAATGACGACCTTTAACACTTCATAATTATTAGTACTAGCCGATACCCGCGACTCCGTCCGTATAGTATTTGGTTTAGAGCTTTTGTTCCCTAGGGTAGGTATATATTCCTTTTTTCGGGATTACTAGACTGTGCCTAAAGCATCTAATTCTAAATTATTTCAACATCCGTTCAAGCGTTGCGAGATTTCAGTTCAATAAAAGAATTAGTATTTGTTTTTCGTGTCAGATACAAAACACCAATGTACGGTTATAATAACTTAGGGTTAATTCAATTATTGGTCAGTTAAAAGTTACAATAGAAAGAAAAATGCTTTCTACATTACAAGTAAATTACATTAATTCCACCTACATAATGAAAGGAACCTTATTTGTAAAATCACTGGCGCAAAATACGAATAAAAATAACCCTTTAGCTCATCAATAAATAGTTCTAATTTCGAATGTGCACCATTAGGTTCCATTAAAAAACGAGGCAAAGAAACGTTCGCCGACAGCCAACATAGTTGACATGGCGGCGGCACTTATTTCAGTGTTGCCATCAATTCCGAACCCGCCCGTTCTGGGTAATTTGCCGAGACGTACTCCGCCTGATTATTTATGCTACGTTCATTGGCGTAGACATTCTTAGTCGCTGAAGACTTTTAATTTTTATTTCTCGAACGGAGAAGAGTTTTGTTTTGACGTCCGATAAATGGGCGGGAATTTTAGGCGCGAAACGACGGTGACGTGATGGGAATTTATGCGTTGTTTTTTGACGTCGCATTTTACGAAAAAATAACACAAAAGAAGGTATGCTATAAAAAATGAAAAGAAAAAACGAGAATAGTGAAGCAGGCAGTAAAAGCTTCTGAGTAATAAAAACGAGTGAAATAAACTAAAATGCTAATAAGAGCAGAATACTTGAATAAGGCATCGCATTGTTTTTGCGATAATACGAATTCATGAGATTGAGGTATCTAAGGATTTTGGCGGGAAGTGAAAAGTGATGGAGTTCTGTAATAATTTCCAACACGAGTGTTTCTTCGAGTTATAACGTGTAATGCCATAAATTATTAATTTGTAAACGTGCATGAGTGAAGGCGTTTGAAGGCTTATAGTGAAACATTGCATTTCACGTTCTCCCAAAGTCTTTGGAAAGCTTGAGTAAAGTTTGACCACTTTACTGAAGCACAATAGGGGAGGGGTCTAGACTAGAGTATCCGGGTTGTTGCCGATAACTCTCAACAATACTAGAATTTATTAAGAAACTGGAATAATATATTTTAATATTTGAAACTTGCTAAATGCATATAGCGTACGGAGTTATAAAAAAAGGATTCGGGGAATCGGACTAAATTGTAGATAAGTCCAAACAAATACAAACAAAATGCAGAGATAACACGAACATTTAAACAAAAATAAATAAATATGAATTTGTTTACCAGGCGGGTATTTCTCCTTGTCACGTAGAGCCTAAACTACATGATTGAATAATGAAGGAAGTGTTACATAATAAATATCATTTTTTCATATATTTAAAGTTACCAGGGTCCTGGGGGCCTACTCCGAGTTGCTTTCGTTCGTTCGTTCGTGCGGACTAAGAGAGACACTCTTATGCCTGTTGCATAGCGCTGTCCCTTTCATCCGACAGAACGAAGATCGTAATTACTTTTTCAGAGTAAGGCCCCAGGTACTTTATAATTTACTGATTTCAAACGTTTGGACTGAAAATTACAATGCCAGCCTCAATGGTCTGATATTTTATCAGTGTTTGCATTTTTTTGAGAGGGAGTGAATGTGAGATATGTATGAATGTGTAGTAATATTATTGCTTTCTTTATTTTTCTTTATTAGTACAGTAAATACGTTTTATTTAATTTTCTATTTTTGTGTCAAAGTCAAAGCCAAAATCTCTTTATTCATTTTTGTCATCACACGTCAAATTATCACCAAGACTCTACCACCGTATCGGAAAAAGAACCACTACTCAGAAGATACGGCAAGAAACTGAACTGTCTTCAATAAATGTAATAGGTATACCAATACAATACCGTATTAATTGAAATAAATAAATAATTCCCGCCACACCGTCTTATTGCGTGCACAATGTCCAGTATCCTACATACCTACAGTTAAATTTAGTTATCTAGTTTAGGAGTTTTGCAAAATGAAAACTATTTATTGACGTTTTGATTGTCAATATTATTATGAGCAATCAGTATCCGTTTACCCTCTACATTCTCTAAATGGAGCATCATCAAAAGAGGATGACTTGCACGTTATTTTTTTTCGACCTGTTTGGCCATTATATCCCCTGATTAAGCGACGATGTGGCCGAAGATGGAGCATATTATAGATCTAGCTAGAGGTTGATGACAGTTGAAGGTTCACTAAAAATCAAGCCGTAAGGTATACGTAAATATGTAAGCTTTAGGCGAGGTACGTAAACGCTGGATTTTAACGAATTCGCACTTTTTTTCTCGCAAGGTTTGATCATAAGGATTAACAAAATTTGAGTTATTATGAAATATATTTTTCAAGACGAGCTTTTAACAAATTCAATCAAAGCCGCGATTAGATTAAAATGAGCCCAAATTCTAACAGTTTTCGATTATCCGTTAAGGAGTTCCATTGCCCGCCTTCCGTCTCCATCAGATCAGCTGGCTGTCACCATGATATTGCATTGTCATTGGACTTTGACAAGTATGCAAAATTTCAACTCCATAGGATAAGAGGAAATGGTTCTGATTCAACTTCAACAGCAATCATTGCAAGTTAAATAAAAGCTTGTAAAACAATTAATAACATAGATTTTTCATTACTTTTTAGGAAAACATTTTTAATTTGAAAATGTAACATGTGATGCTTTTAGAATATGATTCAAGCTTTACACAACGTTAAAAAAGTACCTGCTACTACTTCTAATTTTGAGGACTTCGGGTTGAACAAAAGTTTAGAGGTCTACTTCTGATTTTTGCCTCAACTTCGATACCATATGAAAACGTCACTAATTATATGCTTTAATTCATCTTTAGCTATGTACCTACTGTGTTTTCTTCAGATTCTGCGCTGAAAAATTCAATGTCATGCTATGTCAAGGTCTTCTTAACACATGACTCTCAACTAGTATTATAAAGAAGCATGTTTTTTTATGAAGTAGATAAGTAACGTAAGTATGTCATAATACCTGACAATATTACAAAAACACATTCAATAGTACATTAAACATAGTAAATCTTCTAAATCTTATTTCGAGTAAGTAGAAATACCAACATAAAGGCGAGAAATCTACAAATAGAACCTAGCCAATTATATTACAAAAATCCTAGACTTGAAACAACCTACTACTATTCCTTCCCACACTCGTCCGGTCCCACCCTATTCTAAATAAACATTTCTACCTCTATTAATACGAATTACCCACCCTACGCAATCAAACGAAGCAGGAAAAAACCAGCAGGAGCTTGCATAAATCTTGGCTAAGCTTAGTTATTAAGTTTAAGTAAATAACTTAACTGTCCCAGTACTTAAGCCAAAGCTAAAGGTCTCCCTTTAAGAAGTTCTATAGTCATAAATTGCGGGACCCCGCCTTGCTATGAATCAATTGGACAAAAGAGGAGTAGAGTCGTAGTGCCTATAATTTTTGAGAAGGTTCGAATTGGGTCTTCCTGAGGGCCTATTTGAAGTGATAGTGTTCCGGTGTGCTATTATCCGCACTTCATTTACGAGTATTAGTAATGTATATAATGCGGTGTTTGTGCCCCTGTAAATAAATAGAATTATTGTCATACAACAGGCAAAACACAAGAGAGTCACTTGGGAGTTGCACATATGTAAAATTAAATGCATTACGTGTTGTATGTCACAAATTAATATATAATTGCCACAAGGAAGGAGATTCATGATCTGCACTGCTGTTACATTTGTGTTATCATTACAAGATGACAGAGTCAGTTACAATAATGGCCGTGTTCATTAATATTATTGTCGCACATGCTACGTGATGACGATGAAGTTTACACAGATTATAAACAAAAATCCTTAATGTAAAAATGCACATGGTGAAGCAAAATCATTTTGTATATATTTACCTTCTGAAAGTCAAGCAAGCATTTATCTACTCTAAAGGTTTATCTGTTTTCCTTCAATTCCACGAAACGCCATGGATAACATTATATTTAGAACTTACTTATCCCTAATTTAAGACTTGTTTGCAGACAGAGTTGCCCATACAAAACATACAACAATAATATGATTGGAATCACCAATACATTCAATTAATAAATATAATACCTACCTATTATTATTTTACTGGAAGTGACTATGAGGTCAATAAATAATATTTTAAGCTAACCCTAGCTTAAAATATGCTTAATAAAATTCACTCTGCATTTTCTATTAATAAAGTTTTATTCCACAAGTTTTGACTGATGACACCGACGGCGGGTCGCGCGTCGTTACACTTGCCGCGTCTGAAGAGAAGAGTTATGCGATAGAAAGAGAGGCGCTCTGTAGGTTAATATGACTGGTAGGTATTGCAGCGCTACGCAAGCTGAATTGAATTTTATTGCGGCATAGCAAGATTCGATATTTGATTAAATTTCTTTGCGGAGTGATGCTTCTGTCCCTTAGTATTCTGTATTGATGATTTAAGTCTAAAGAAATGTGTCTACCGGAAATCAAGACACGTCGATAGTTTGTACTGTAGTATTTTTTCCTACAAATCTGTTAAAACCATACAATTTACATTTTAAAATAGAAAAACAGAGCAGACTTTAAATTCATTTTATTTGCCTTAACCATGCTTGAGCCACCTAATAAATATTTTAAAAAATAAACGTCAAACAAACGCACCCCCGTTCTATATTTAAAATTGTAACAGTTCCCCGTCTCCTAATAGCCGAAACGTGCCTCCTTGCTTAATTTCGAATATAGAACGTCTCAGAACGGCGGCATTTTCACAAATCCCCGCCTTATCCTAGCTTGCAGTTAGCGCCATCTGTCATCAAGTTTGACAGTTGACAGTGAAACGTTATAAAAATAGCTTCCCGACTCGGTCCAAATGGTTTGAGTTTTTTGTTTCATTAATTTGAGATTAAATTGGACGGTTTGTATTAGTTATGCACAATTTAAAATTGTATACCTACTACTTTACGAAACAATAGACTGAAAAACGGCGTCAATCACACCTGGCAACATATCGCACCTTCGGTGCTACAAAGTCACAACAGCTCAGTTTTGAATTTTACAGGAGAGGACTTTGAAGATTTTTTTCGCATTTATTGCCTTATTACTGGATATTTAATTGTAGTAGGTTTAAAGTCTTTATAAAATTAATGCTTAATGCTAATAATTGTGTTTTCTATAGTTTCATGTCAAAAGCTTAATTCAAATTACTAAAATTATTCTAATAAAACGCAAAACAAAAAAAGTGTCCTGAATTGTGACTTTGTTGCACCAGGAATTATTTAGTTAAATGAGTTATGCCTTATTATTTAGGCATTTCAGTCGGACTTTTTGCACTCGTCTACATCATTTGTGTGGCTTTAGCTCCAACGCACGTCATAATCTCGCAGGCGCGGGGGCACAACTGTCTAATCAAACTTTGTTGGCCCAAAACGAATGGAAAAATGCACCAATAACCACAAAGGCACTCGCGCCATTTAGTAGATTTTTGCGATACTTTCGTGGGTGTTTTTGTTGCCCCGATATAGGCATGGCTCTAAGACAATTTGGTATACTTAACTCAATTTTGCAGTTTTGGCTATTTGTGACTTTGTTGCACCGAAGGTGCGATATAGTTTAATCCGAAATCATGAGCTGTAATAATCTCATGTTTTTTAAAAAACCACAACATATTCACATAAAAATGTACGAATACTGCACAACACAGTCCACACCTGGCTACTTAAAACTTTAAACTAATGTCAAATGTCACTGATTTTTTTGCAGTTTTTTTTTACTGGCACATCAAATATTAATCGGAGGGACGTGACGTGCAACCGCCACGAGCTCCATCTGTCATCGACGGTGGCAGTTCGAAAAACGAAAACGAGAAATAATAAACGGGTTGCGTGCGTGCTGGATTCGACTTTATAGGGTTCTGTAGATTACTTGTTTTACTTTTGCAGGATTTGAAATGTAGAAGCTTGTCGGCTTAATCCCTTTAATATTAAACTTATATTTCAGTGAACAGCACCGTTATACATGAAAATCGCAAAAATGGCATTCTTTAGTATTGATTTGACATTTCGAGCGTGTTTCGATTCAAACCAGTTTATATTAATAATATCCTTAGTTACTTATCGTTAGTACTCAGAATAAAAAGGGTTATTTATTTATTGCTAAAACCATTAACTATCAACTCCGGCTACATTTAATTTTATTATATTAATAATCGGCACTACGACTGTCCTACGAACAAAATTAAAAAAAACTGCAACAAATTTTCTTTAAATCAAAAAGCGATTAAATAGCGTTAGTTTTCCCATATGGCAACACGGAAGTTTCAAAACAGCGGCATAAAGAACAACGTCAAACTCACGGAAGGGCGGAAATGACTAAACAAGGTAGAAGGGGTTTCTCTCACGCCAGACAGATCTCCGAAAATAAAAATAAAGTTGGGCTCCGAACACTCGTGTTAAGTGTTTGAGGGCTTAATTTATTGACTACCGGCGGTCGTTATCGGCGCATTCTAAACTCGAATTTCGTTTATTGATGGCTAATGATATCCGTTACTTTCGGATGTTCTTATTTTAAATTTTAATTTAGACGCGGCGTACATTTAGTTTTAATTAACAAGCCACAGAGAAAATTAGCGATTTGTGAGGTTTCGACATCTTTAGACGCTTTGATTAAATGATATTGATTTGTATGGGTTTGTTTTGATTAATATCTTGCTTCGGTCAGAAGCTTATCTTGGACCATTTCAGAAAGCAATTACGTAGGTACCCAGTACCTACTTATAGAGAACTTACTGTTGCTGTTATAATAATAGTCTTTTTATTACTCAATTATTTATATATTGCTGTTTTAGATAGTACATATGTAACACTTGAATTTAGCAATATTTTATTTTATACTGAGTAACTGGGTGAATGTATAAAGCGTGTGATGCCATAAATAAATACGATAAAAAGGTTTAAATAATTGAAAAAAGGCTGTATCAAATATGCGACAGTGTGCGTGTGTGTGTGTTTATTATTATTATTACCACTTAACAGATTTAATGAGATTTGGTATGTAAGTGCCTTAAGACCTGGAATTGGACATAGGATACTTTCCATCCCGGAAAATAGCACACTTCCTTAAGGAACAACTATAAACCGACCATGCGGAATAATATTCTTGGGTATCAGCCTTATAACTACTTCTATTGAAATAAAAAAGTTAGCTTCAAATACAAGTATACGTTTTATCAAAAATAATTTTCAAAATCAGTTCATGAATGACGGAGTTCTGAGGTAACAAACAAAAAAATACACAATCGAATAGATAAACTTCACCCTTTTTGTTAATATGACGGCAAACAAGCAGACGGCCCGCCTGATGGTAAGTGGTTACCGTCGCCTATGGACATCTGCAGCACCTGAGGCATTGCTGATGCGTTGCCGACACCCTTAAGGATTAATTTCTCTTTTAATCTTTTAAAAGTTCCTCCTGTTGTAGCTCAAAGGAAATACCGACGAAAGTAGGTCGTTCTACATCTTACAAGTGCGAGTGAAGCGAGCTTCCTTTTTTGATGTCGGTTAAAAACAGAACACAGAAACTGCAGGGTAGTTTCAAATATTGACCGACTGTATAGATCTACCCTCACCTGGCAAATGCAACACGAATATCAAATTAACACTCCAACCGCGACTGCATAGTTTGCATGCCGAGTTGTGATGCGCGCATTCCTACATAGTTCGGATGCGTTCAGTGGATCTCAAAGTTTATCGAGGGGCCGCAATCCGCCATCGTTATGCGCCACCTAGGTCATTTGTATTTATCTAACAAGTATACGTTTTATCCTTTTTTTATTTGATAATTTACCTTCGAAGTCCAAGGTCAAATATCGATGAAATTTATATGGGACCACTTCGTAGCTATACGGAACCAAAAGCAAAAAGAATTTTCCAAATCGGTTCATGATAAAATACAATCGAATAGAGAACCTTCTCCTTTTTTTATGGCGGTTCAAAAAAAAATCAAAATCTCTTTAATCATTTTGGCATCACAGACGCACTTATGAACGGTTGGTTGTATGGTTAAAAATATAGTTCGAAAGACCGGTAAGAAATACACTACATACTAATTAAAAATAGTAGGTACATTAATTTGAACTGGTGGTAGGTTTCTCGTATGCGAGAGGCCGTCTGGGTAGGTACCACCGCTTTGCCAGTTATTCAGCCGCCAAGCAGAAGTGCGCAAGCATTACTGTGCTCCAGTTTGAAGGGCATTGTAGCCAGCGAAATTACTGGGCATTATGAGACTCAACAGCTAATTGTCTTAGGGTGACGAGCGCAGTGCAGTGCCGCGCAGGATTTTGCAAAACAAAGTTCTGGGTGGTGCTGTTATTGTTATGGGCTGGCGTATTGCTTACCATCAGGCAAACGACCAGCTCGTCCCGTCACTCAGTTACATAAAAAAAAAATTAAAATATTTTTAATGCATAATATAAAAGTAGAGTCCTGTAATCGGGTTCTTTGAGCAGACTGCGCTCATATTGTATTCAGAGATCCACTACGTATGGACTGTAGTGGTCCAGAAAGAGTAAAATTAAAATAAATTGGAAATAATATATATTTCACTTACTGTCACAAAAATGACATTTTATGTAGCAGTGTTTCCGGTTATCCGCTATGAAAGTTGTGATCAATTTATCTATGGCTGATATAATGTGTTTTTAACCATAGCTTCTCACAAAACCTGAACAAAACGAGGAATTAATAAATGTGACTTTGAGACACGAATTAAACCAAAACCAATAATTAAAATAAAAACTGATTTTCCTTGTTCTGGTATTGCCATACATGCGACAAATGGCGCATTTTTGTCAAATTTTTAGGACGGACTAGTTTGTCTGTGTTCCCGCCTCTAGTTGTGACCAAAATATATAAAACCGTTTTAACTTTGAGTTCTTTACTTAAAATTCATTTTTGAGCACTTTATTCATACTTAGTTGTTGGCCAATCGCTAACTTAAATTAGTAACGCATTTTAGACTTACCTCTTTATTTATAAACGATGCATACAAATTTAACAACGAACATGTTTTGTCACACACAACTTACGTTGAATAATTATGTTAGAAAGAGACAAACATCTTAACAATATAAGCGGTGAAACTAGTGAGAACGATCGTAAATAAGGGTATACATATACACGGTGTGTAACTGGAGGCGTGGATCACCGACCCCCAAGACACAGGCCTCGTGCTTTAGTTTGGGGATCGCCGATAACTCTGATTTTTTTAGATAATACGTTTTATTCTGTACTACTTGTAAAAACAATTGTAAATTTTCTTTTAGCAATAAATTATCTTATCTTATAGGTGGCACGGGGGTTGTGGACCTCAATACCTATCGATTTAACCCCCATGTATGTTTTGCGATATTCAGTTGTGTAAAAGTTGCAAAGTCATGTTGCAGAGTCACGCGAAGGGACAAATGTTTGTGCAAAGAAGAAAAAAAAAATACTTCCTGGTTCCCTAGATACAGGGACTCCTTGTTAGGGGCCAGGAACTATGTATGTGATCGTCGGGTGTAAAAAAAAAATTGAGAAAGTCACGGATGCTTTATAATATTAAACTAAAATTTAAAAATGTTCGTTAGGTTTAAAATAAAAACTACTTTGAGCACCTCCATTTAGCCCTAACTATAAACAGGGCAGCGGCAAGCCGGCTACATTCAGCGGTTGCGCTTACCCCCGGCAATTACATCGTAATTGTGGTTAAGGGTAAGTCTTAACCACCCCTCCCGCAACTACCGCTAGATTTGCCGGTTGTGCAAGGTAAATTAACTGCAACTTTACGCCGTTTAAAATGTGGGTCGAATTCAGTTCAAATTAACGTACTGGAAAATTATTTAACATCAAGCTGTAACAATTAGAGTAGGTACACACAAATTACTTAGTTTGGTGGAAATAAGTACTTAAATGATTATTGTATTGTATACTTGCTGCGCCCTGCGGTTTCACCCGCGGTTTCCCGGGATCAAAAGTAGCCTATGTGTTAATCCAGGGTATAAGCTATCTCCATACCAAATTTCATCAAACTCCATTCAGTAGTTTTTGCGTGAAAGAGTAACAAAGGTACATCCGTTCTTACAAACTTTCGCGTTTATAATATTAGTAGGAAATCGAAGATACATTTTTAAAATTCGGGCTCTCCTATATAAACTTGTAGATTTATTCTTTGCTACTAGACAACGTTAGTTTTTTTATTAGTTGTTAATATATATTATGTACCGATTGGGCGATGTGGTCGCACAGCGACAAAGCCCTGCTACCATCGTCAATAAATAAAAAAAAAAAAAAAAAATTCGGGCTCTACATTTTTTAAATTCGCTAAACGGTTAATTTCATTTCTAGTCATCGGTTTTGCAGCTGTGAATACATGCCTACCTTCTCTAATTATTGAAAATTTACCTAATAGCTATCGGGAATACACTTCTGAAGTCAGGAATGTTACTTCCAAGTCCAATCAAATTATTTGTCTGGCTTCACTGGTAGCGTGGCCGACATAGGTATACATATTATTTCTAATTCAGAAAGGATTAAAATAAATTTGAGAGCAATTTAAGCTCTGCTCGAACCCAAATGAGAATACACGTCTTAGGAAGACCTCAGAAAGGTCTTAATCAATTGGGATATCGAGCAGTTTGAATGTATGTTTGTACGAGAAGTCATTCAAAATGTAACAAATAAAAATAAATAATGTCATACACATGTAACAGCTATATAGCTTAAACGCGTAACAGCCGCGTCGAAAGCTAGTTGAAATAAGCAACTATATTCAAGTACCAGCCAGTTTAAGAAACACTGAATGCACAAAATGCTCTATATTGCCTAGACTTTTGGGAGTTTCCCTAAACAATTAAGATATTACGGAAGAGTCCATACTCCACACTAGTCCACAATCAACATCATATGATAGATAGGATTTGCATATACAAACATTTATCTATACATAAACGGTTACCCTAACTGACAGACAACGCACACGGTACAGTCTAAACCACTGAAGATAGCAACAAGAAATTTGGAATAAACTCGTATTTTCCTTATAGGCTGTAGAGTGCATTAGCAGACGATTTTTCGAAATTCCTCTTAAATCCCATGGGAAAAGGGAAAACCGCGGGCGAAGCCGCAGGGCAGGCCGGAAAGTCTATAATAAAAGATCAATCAACATTAATGTATTGAAAATCTTATAAAAACTTAACACCACCACATTCTTGAAGAACACATCATATGTATGTAATTTATATTATTACATACCTTTTTATATTTTTTGTGGCTAGCAACACCTCATTTAAAACGCATTATTCGAACCGTAGAGTTATGAATAGCATAGAGATGCTGCTATTGTTATGTTAATTATATAGAGTTGTTGAAATGTTAGGGATAAAAAAGTGGTTAGCTTAATGTGACGATCTCTTAGACGAGACTCCGTGTTTTAAAACTAATCGTATCAAGAGGGTGTAGAATAAAGTTTGGTGTTACAGATCTAAGTAACTGAACGTACAAATTATATCAAATTATAAATACCTATTATATTTGCCTATTATGTACACCAGCGCATTAGATCTCATAACTGTTCTATCCAGCCAAAGGTTGTCTGGAAGAAATCGTTCTAAGCGATAAGATCGCCCATTGTACGTCAAAACTACGATGTATTTTGTGACTTTTATTGTATTTTCTATTATTGTGTCTATGATATTTGGTACGCAATAAAGTGTTACTGTATTGTATTATTTCTCGAAAAATTACAAAAATCTTAGCTGTTACATACTTATTGCAAGACATGCAATGGAATCAGGCGTGACGTTGCGGAAATTCATCTCAAAACTGAAACGCAATGAAAATATATAGTGTAATCCCGCTGAATATTATGTAGGTTGTTGTTAGTTCCTAACAACAACACTCTTTGTACGACACGTGTTTCGCCGTCTGCACGAGGCATCATCAGGTGTCGACTCGCCGAACGCTAGAACGAGAGAGAGGGAACGGGAGAGAGAGGGGTGTCGTCTCTCGTTCTAGCGTTCGGCGAGTCGACACCTGATGATGCCTCGTGCAAACGGCGAAACACGTGTCGTACAAAGAGTGTTGTTGTTAGGAACTAACAAAAACCTACATAATATTCAGCGGGATTACACTATATATTTTCATTGCAAGCTCAGATCAGCTCAGTTCAGAGCAAGTTAAGCCATCGGTCCTGGTCTCAGACATAGTGATTGTTAAATCTATGACATAGTTATCTTTTAGATATATCGATAATTTATTGTAGACGCCAAATTACAAAACTTTATAAAAAAGAAATCAATAATGCTTAGAAAATGTGTAAAAAAGGGAAGCCTTATCAATGTAGCGGTATATTCCAGGCCACCAGTGGATGGAGAGGAGTAGCATACTCTATCATCAACCACATCGTCCCTTTTTAACGCATAGCGGTCATATGCAGGACAATTCTACAAACTAGTGGCGCCACCGACCGCACACATAACTTTGCCGCTGCTGTAGTCTGTGTGGCCGGTCTTTTTGGCCCGCATTTTAATGAGCAATTCACTTTTTATAGATTTCTGTGAGGCTCCTCCAAATTGCTACTTTGTTATTGTTTTGAAGTGTGTGTCATAATTGGAGGAATAGGTAAGATTCTTAAATTATGATAGCAGGGCCTTAGAAGATTGGGAGTTTGTTAGCAGGAGTCCAACTTTTTAAACCGTCATATAAAAATGAAATTCTATAAAGCTACCACTGACATTCAAACAAGTTTTAGAAAAAATACGTCTATGACGGGAACCCGTACCACAATACTCCTTGTATGCTAAATGAAAGCTATGATGATCAAATAAAAAAGATACTATGTACTGATATTTTTTCAAAAGCCAAACTACTTTACTTGCAAAGATGAACTTCTACCCCAGTGTGACCAAACGTCACAATATCTACAATAATCTATCCTATAATATTTTTTTTAATCTATGATATCTGTACAACCAACAAACGTCTTGTTGTTGAAGTAAATTATTAACAACGCTGACAAAATATACAGGTACTTACGTAGTTGTCCACTGATTTTGCTGGGTTGTTTAAAATCAGGGCCCTAATTCACTATGACAACTTGGCAATTCCTTGCTTCCAGGAAACGTCGATTCCTTCATTAATATACAACATCTGCGAAATTTGTATTCTTTATGACACGTCATATATATGAATATATGAATGCTTCATAGAGATGTCGTTTATTAATGAAGGAATCAACGTGATGTCGACGCAAAGAATCGCCAAGTTGTAATAGTGAATTGGGGCCCAGGATGGTGTTAAAAATGAAACAAGGAACAGGTGGACAGACTGACAAACTTAGCCGTATTCCTTGTTTACTAGAGGTGAATAAACAACGGTATGGAGAGATGTAACTTTAAACAACAAATAACCCCATACGATTGCATACATAGATCCTGGGCCCAAACTAGGATTCCCTGTATCTAGGGAACCTGGAACTACGACGAATGCTAAAAAAGTTAGAGATGTAAACCTAGTACTTAGTTGAATTGAAATGTTAAAGGAAGTAGCGCGGTATTGCCCCAGGAAATAGGTAAGTTTGTCAGTCTGAGTAAAGGTTTTAATTTAATTTAGTATGTTCCTGATGGCGTATTGGTTTGGATTTTTGGATGTCAGGAACTGGGAAGGTAGCATGCAGGTGCAGCCACTAGTCAGGTCTTGGAGAAACACAGGAGGGAAGCCAGGACGACCGGGGATGCAGGGGTTCTGGAAAAAATAGGTCAGTTGACTCAAAGAAAATACTTGCGGGGATATTGACTAATTTAGTCACACAGTAATGAAGACGGCTTAATTTGTGAGTCACAATATTACAGAAATAAACTGTAATGTCGGCAGTTATATGATTACTGCATCGAGTTTATTTTAATGTTAAAAACTACCGAACTCTTGACCGATGTTAAAAATGTATATACCTACCTACTAAGTAATTGTAAGATGTGTGACTGACTAGTGTTACGACTTACGATTCATCGCAAAGGAACGACGTCGCGCTTTCTTTTCTAAATAATTGTCGTATTTCACCCAAATCCATTGACGATATAACCAGTTTTATGCTTAACCATGGTTTTATGCTCCTTGCCCAAATCAGTAGCAAAAAACCTTAAGTAAATCATTCATCTTGATTTTTGCTTGTTTTTTTGTCTTGTTGTGTACTACCAAACAGTATACCTAGTTTATTCATTCGACATCACGCATATTTTTAAAATAGTAGACAGACACGTCTATCAAATATAATATAAAGAAACTCACCGTAAGAAGAATATACGGCCAGCGTCAACAGCAGTCCAATTCGCGCCAAAACAGCGCCAAATCCCACGCGAAACACATTCAAAATGGCGGCCATGACGCTTAACAAAATGGCCGACTAGTAAACACAACTACACTACACTGGACACCGTCTATCACATAATACTGATGTTGTGGCGTGGATCTTCAGTTTCACAGGAGTCCTTCTACTGCTGAATGGTGTAGCGCCGATTGAAATCATTCGCGGGGTCTCGTATCAGCTTCTGGAAAGAAAGAGAACAACTTTAAAATGTGGTATAGAGCATTGATTGACGTTCTGTTGTCATTGAACTTTGAGCGGTGAACGTAGGAAAGGCATAAGGGAATAATATATAAAAAAATAGGTTATTGATTTATCGCCACGTTGCCATAAGCAAACAATTTTGATAGTCTACCTGCCTACTTCTCTAGTACTACCTAAATAAGACGGTTAAGTAGGTATAGGGCAAGTGTTTCGGCTCGCTAGCCGAAATACGATTTTAGACTAAAATATTATTTAGACGAGCCTAAACCACTTGTGTTTACGATCATGCCACACTATATCTTCTCCCAGGTACTGGTAGTATGTAGCTTTTAGATAAAACGCTTCCTGTAAAACCTCGGCTGGAGCGAAAATATTTTGGTGCCCAAAACGTTCATATACGTTTTTAAACTAACATGGTCACTGACCCTAGAATTTCATTTAGAAACGGGATTTTTACCATGTATTTGTTTTGTTTTGAGTTCTCGATATTTCGGCACTGTTATAAGCACCATGATCACGACGATACTAAAGTTTAGTCCTTGGTAACAAATAAAATAAAATAACAACACACTAAAAACTAAATGCTGTTAAAATATTATACTATTTACATTAATTTATTACTAAATTAACTGAGTGACATCTATTTATGATAGATATGAAGGTAATATGTTTGTATCACGTATTTTAGCATCAATATGCTCATTAATTTATGATCCGCATCATAAGAGCGAATATTGTAATAATATCGAGTTACTTTCTGCTCCCGCCATCTTGGTGGGAAAGCTCTGCTAATGACGTCTAGTCTGAGAGCTATGATGCGGGAAAACTTAGCTGTTTGAGAATATTAGTACCTATAGTTTCATCATCATCATCATCATCAGCCCATCACGTTCCCACTGCTGGGACTCGGGCCTTCTCTCATAGAGAGAGTATGGGCCATAATCCACCACGCTGGCCCAGTGCGGGTTGGTGGATGGACCTATAGTTAGCCAGCGGCAAATTAGAAAAATATTATATATTTTGGGTATCAAAATATTTAAGCTAGATTGCCTGTGTGTGATTTTCGCTGCGGATTAGTTGATAACATTTAAAATATTTCCTTTTTTATGTGAGTCTGTTGCATTCCATTAATCTATTTATTTAAAGGAACCCTTAATAAAGCCGTGATAGTTGAGTTATTCACAACTTTTTTATACTAGCGACATTCGCACGGAGGCAATTTATTTATGTGGTGTTATTTTTGACTACTTGATTATAAAACAGAATTTTCTCTACCATACAAAAACTTAATTAGAATGTATTGTGCGTTACATTATCTAACCTTCCGTAAAAAATCTCTAAATGACAGTGAAAACTGTATCAGAATCCGTTTCGTGGTCTAGAAGTAAGCGGAGAAACAGAAATGAGGACGCGGATAGACTGTTAACTGTAAGTTACTATAAATTAAAAAGATAAAAAACACCCGACTCATCAAACGTCTTTCTAAGAACCACCGCTAGAAAACCTGCTTCCAAATAAAAAAAAACCGCATCCAAATTGGTTCACCCGTTTAAGAGCTACGATGCCACAGACAAACACACATAATGCTCAAACTTACCACACCACTCTTTATGCTTCGGTGGGTAAAGAAAGTCCGATATTTTCATAAAATAGCAAAATTATTAACAATATGATGATACTCTCGCAATAAGAGTTTAAATCTAGCTCTTAATTTTATCAATGAGTAGCCTAGTTGCGAAGGAGTGGAAAACTTAATTTTGCGGCCGTAATTCCACGTCCACGGTCCTGGACCAAAGTTATTTTTACACCCTACTCATCTTGCCAGTGGCTCGTGGACTATGACAGTAGAAGGGCCGGCTAATGCAGTAATTACTGCACTCCATTTTCCCGGTATTTTTGTTCCATCATAGCGACCTCGGGGCGGGAGCAGAGGGAACAAGAGGGAACCAGTGTGTTAATTAACTTTATTCTTTTCACCCGGGACAAGATAACTTGTAGAGTAACTCACCTAGCCGTTCTTAATACATTTGCTAGGTTAAGCAACGTGCTGCGGTCACCACTCGGATGGGTGACAAGTATTTAGATTTGAGCGTTTCTCCAAAATTCTATTTGGACAAACATTACAAAATAAATAAATATCTAAAATTTTGTTATTGTTTGCTTTATGATTACGGAACCCTAATACAGTATTTGATTTTCTTCGAAAACAGGGTTAAGCAAAACAACCCGAATTAACTTTTGTGGTATTTATTTGTCAAGAACTAAAATATCACACTGTAACGAAAATAGTATTCTACATTTCTGATTGACTTTCGGAGTCCGACAGCCACTGTGGTGTAGTGGTAGGGCGAGTCACTTTATATCCATACACCACGGAGGTTGCAGGTTCAGTTCCCACTACGCGACAAATGTTTGATCACAGAAAAAAGCGCAAGTATTTTTGCGTGTCTAAGCGTTGTGGGAGGACGATCCTCGAAGTTTCTGATTGCCTAGATACAGGGAATCCTAGGAGCCAGGATCTATGTAGGTGATTGTTGGGCGTATCATAATAAAAAAAAGAGTTTCACATTATAACAAAATGCTGTAGGCGACGCCCACCTCCCACTTAGCACAAACAAGGAGCTAATATTAATGATAAAAACAAAACAGTAATATTATAGATAACACAAAACAGCATTTCTGAAGAAAATGTCTAAATATTTTCATAATCTTACAATATCAGCCAGCAGCAATTAAGTCATTTGTTTTTTTTAAGGAAAATTCTCTTTAAAACGAATTTGTGGATTAATTATACGCCCCGAGCAGAGTAGTAAAGTGACTAAGGATTTTCAAAGACACGCTGAGAATAAGCTAGTAGAAAAGAAAATGAAAATTTCAAATTTGCTCTTATTATGGTCCGTTGTGGTCAAGGATTAGCAAGAACTTTTGTTATTATCTCTAAATAGTTGTAAAACTTTTTTTTTTGTAGTTGTCTTCAATCAGTGCGTCCTACCTGTCATGACCTACGGAGCCGAGACGTGGACACTCACGGTACGGCTGATCCACTAATTTAAAGTCGCTCAGCGGGCTGTGGAAAGGGCTATGCTTGGAGTTTCTCTGAAGGATCGTATCCGGAACGAAGTAATTCGACAGAGAACTAAAGTCATCGACATAGCTCACAGGATCAGCCAGCTGAAGTGGCAGTGGGCCGGCCATATTAGCCGTAGAACCGATAACCGTTGGGGTAGACGCGTTCTTGAGTGGAGACCACGAATTGGCAAACGTAGTGTAGGACGCCCTCAGGCTAGGTGGAGCGACGATCTTCGCAGGGTGGCTGGTAGCAGCTGGATGAGAGTAGCCGGAGATTGTACTCAATGGCGTGCAATTGGAGAGGCCTATGTCCAGCAGTGGACTGCGATAGGCTGATGATGATGATGATGATGATGATGAGTTGTAAAAAAAGGTAATAAGTATAAAACAAAGTTGCTATCCGCGTTCTCATTTCTGTTTCTCTGCTTACTTTTTCCGCGTAACGAATTTTGATACTGTTTTCTCTGTCATTTTGAGTTTTTTTTACGGAAGGTTAATATGTACAATACATTGTAATTAAGTTTTTGTATAGCAGAGAAAATTCAATCAAAAACTGAGACCACATTAGTAGATCCGTGCGAAGTCAGAGCGGGTCGCTATATTGGCTAGCAATTAAGTAATTTGTTTTTTTAGGAAAAATCTAATGTATATAACACATTTCGCGGATTTTTTGCGCCTTAAAGCATAGCAAAGTGACTATAAGGTTTCTAGAAACATGCTTAGAATAAACTAGTGGGAAAAAAGAAAGCGATATAACTTAAAAATTGCTCTGATAATGGTCTGTTGTGGTCCCGCAACGGCTTTTGTTAATGAAGAAATTGAGTAAGTGCTGATTATCCAAGGTATGCCAGACATTTTTGACAAGTAAAACAAAATATTAGACAGGCACAAAAATAGCAAGAGTTAAAAAACATTATCTTTCCTTAGGGGGCGTCCATAAATTACGTGAGGTGTTTTTTAAATTTGGAACCAACATGTCCATTTAATTTTCAGTAAAGTCATCTGCTCCTTCAACTTCGTTCTGATCTAACCACTCTAAGCCGTTGGCGCTTGCGCACAGTAACTCATTAGCTCGGTGGTTTGACAGTCAGTAAATGTATAACTTCGAAGTATGAATGAAATTATTTTCTTTCGAACGAATTAGTGAATGATGTTAATCGTATTACGATTACGCTTAAGATTAAATCTTAAGTATGTACAATCTGGATTAAATGGACCAAAATAGTATTATTATTTTTTTGTTTCAATTAGAAAAAAGAATTGCGTGATATTTGCCGAGACCCCCCCTCTCTCCAACGTAAGATTTGACTCAACCCCCTCCCCCCCTTAAACACCTCACGTAATTTATGGACGCCCCCTTATAGCTTTGCTTTATAAGTAGTTATGTATGTATTACAGTAATAGTTGGTATTCTTTGGTATTGCTCCTTATAGTATGTATGGTATAGATATATCTATTGTTGTATTTATTAAATGTATGTCATTGATATTTATTTAAGAGATTCATGTTTATAGTTGCTGATTTTTTATTCAAACCGCACACTGTCACTAGTGACAGTTCTCTTTCCTCAAGGGTTTGCTGGAAGAAAACTCTTTTTAGAGTTAAGCTCGCCTTTGTAAATGTAGTTTATAATCCACGATGTAAATGTTCTAACAGTGTACAATAAAGAATATAACAATAAATAGGAAAAAAGCACTTTTGAACGCAGTAAACACAGTACAGATTAAATAAAAATACGTTGGTAAAGTACCATAGAGAATGCAATTTTAACCGACCTCAAAAGGAGAAGGTTCTCTATTCGAGTGTATTTTTTAATTTATTTTTTATGTTTGTTACCTCAGACCTCTGTCATTCATGAACCGATTTGGAATATTCGTTGGATTCAGTATAGCTACGAAGTGGTTCCATATAAATTTCATCGATACGCCTTGGACTTCGAAGATACATTGAAATCGGTTTTTTTGTTTGATAAAACGTATACTTGTAGCGAATTAGAACCATGTGTTCTATCTCTTTCTAACTTTAATTAGAAAGCCTAGAGTTAGAATTCGAAATTACTGTGAGGCCTTTGTTTTTAGAGTCCGACAAGTACCGACCAATCACAAATGGACCATGTAGCTAAACTACAAAAACATCAAAAACTTCTCGTCCTCAAGCTATTATTTTACAAGAGAAATAGTCAATAACATTTTTCGTTCTTGGCTCGTTACTGTGCGAACACGACCGCGGATTAAGCCGGGGGCAAAACGGCGTACATGCTCCTAATGGCAGGAATACAAAGCTTTTACGTAACAAACAGACGGACAGAACGATTCTGACGTCCGATGAGATGCCGAGATCGGACGGCGAGATTATGTTCAAATGTTTTGTCTTTTATGAAGAAAACATTGTTTTTGGCAATATTTATTCAATTTTTGGAATAAAAACTGGATATTTACCATTTTTAACAGACTTCAAAAAAGGATTCTCAATTAGATTGTATTTTTTTAATATTTGATACTTCAGAACTCCGTCATTTATAAACCGATTTGGAAAATTATTTTTACGTTGAGTTCTGTATGTGAATTTCATCGATATTCGATCTTTAGCTTCTCGTCGATTTTTTTTTGTTATAAAATGAATTTAAAGTTATTTAAATTTTGGCAGTGTTTGAAGCGCCGGGCCATGATCACGAAGAACAGCAGAGCTGAAATACCTTCATTAAATCAAAAACATGGTTAATATATCTCTATAGAATGTAGAGCGAGAATATAGTAAAGGGAGTGTGGCTCAGTGGTAGCACGAGCGACTTTCGATCTGACGCACCCGATCTGACTTTCTTAAGTTATGTGTGATTTAACACTCACTCTAAAACGGTGAAGGAAAACATCGTGAGGAAACCGGCATGTCCGAGAATTTATCACAAAAATTCAAAAACATGTGACATCCATCAACCCGCACTGGGCCAACGTGGTGGATTATGGCCCATACTCTCTTTACGAGGGAAGGCATGAGTCCCAGCAGTGGGAACGTAATGGGCTGATGACGATGGTTAATATCACGTTAGTGCTATCTCAGACGTTAGTGTCTATCATTATAGTTCAAAAACTGATCTTGGAATGATTGAGAACATTTAAAAAAAAATCTAGTGTAATTCCGCTGAATATAATGTAGGTTGTTGTTGTAATAATATGTGTGGAGGTAGATATTAAATGTAAAATAAATATATTTAATATGAATAAAATTTCTTCATTCATCATTCATTCCTTCGGCTATTTTTATTTTTGTGAGTACTTTTATTGAGAGTGACAAACAATTAAAAAGGCTACTACTTGTATTAAAGTATGCCAAGAGGAGGGAACGCCGCTCCACTTATCCTTGCATACATTATCTTTAATTGAAAAACCTACATTGTACGAACCATATAGAAGTTTTTTACCACCATTACAGAGCGTTGAACCCCATGTAAAGCCAAGCGTCCAAGCTCCCTAGTTCCATTCAGGCAAACATACAGACAGAAACGCATTCAAAATCATTAACCACTGCACAAATACCGTCCCGTCCGCGTCCGTCAACCGAATGATTAATGCTTGCCGCCATTTTGGTTTATTTTTTCTCTTTTCCCGCCCTTTCGAGTTAGCGGCGCCTTTTATCATCGGAGCTGCTAAAATAATGGAGGGCGATTATTTTTGTTTTATACGACCAGTTAAGTTGTTCGTATCTTCACGCTGTATCTGCAAAGGGGCGGCTGAGAAATGAACGGAAAGTTGCGATAATCCGTTAACTCCGAGGCATAGACCGCATATATTTAGCTTAATTTATAATTTTTGAACTCAAAATAAATTTTCAATAAATTTTCCGGCGTCTGTGTTTTCCTATTCTTATAATTTAGGCGTCTTCAAGTCCCGAGTGAATCGGTATCTTCTGCAAGCATGATCCATCGTCGTCGATCGCGTCGTCACTTTCCATCAGGTGAGACTGAGGTCAAAATATAAAAATAAATATTTCGTACAGATTCTGGCCGATCAAGTCGTTTTTTTGTAAAACTTTCAATTTTTAGGTAGTTCGGGCATTAAAAATACTTTGGGCGTTCCTCAAGGACCAATTTTTGGCCAACAGTTATTTATTTTTACAAACAATGTACATGCAAATATTTATTGGTCAAGTGAAAGTAAACAGTTCAAAAGAAGTAATAATCCTTTGTTAATACCACAGATAATGATGTTCCTCGCTTTATTTTCATGTTCAGCTCAGTGCTTGTTTATTTTGTTTGACTCGTCCCCTCCGAAAAGTCTTTGAAGTGTCCACGCCTATGTTTGTAATATAAATTTATGACTTCTTTCTGGGAATATGATCAGAGGGCGAGAATTCCGTTGCATGCACAGAAACTACACCTGACGGCGGCTTTATGTATGTGATTTTTTTATAGACTCAGCGTTCGGTTTCGACTTTCGAGAGACTATGAACTACATTCATCTCTAGACTCGTAAACGGCCCGGCCGGACCAATGAACAATAGAAAGAGATTAACTATCTTGTTAAAAAGTGAGTGCGTTACTTGGTACCTACATCATTTGATAATTAGAATAAGGTGTCACCGCAATATTAGAGCAGCGTTCACGTAACAGCGAAATATCAAGACCACTAATAACTATACAGCGAAAGTTTGCGATTGGCTTTGGCTTATTCTTCTTCTGGCGTTGTGGTGCACCAGTAACCTATACACTCCTCCTCGCTTCGCTTGTTGTCGTACCTATGCATGACTTTGCCCAGAAGTATCGCGGTAGAATTATGCGTGGTCTTGATATTTGTTGTTACGTGTTTCGCTCCTGTAAAATTGCGGTGACATGTTATTCGAATTTTCAAATTTCGGTACCAAATAATTAACGCATAAAAGGACAGCGCTCTAATTAAGCGGGTTCAAATATTTTAACCAAATAAGCAGATACGCTCTGCTCATCTAACAAACCTGGAACTGACGAAAAACAACATTAGTTTTTAGAAAAAAGCAAAAACCGACTTCAATGTATCGTCGAACCAAGGTCAAATATCGATGAAATTTATATGGGACCACTTCGTAGCTATACTGAACCCAACGCAAAAAGAATTCAATCCAAATCTGTTCATAAATGACGGAGAGAGAAAAATACAAACGAGCAGAAAGCCTTCTCCTTTTTTAAAGTCGCTTAAAAAAGTGGCAGTAACAGAAGAATTTAAGAACAGCTAGTCACGGGGTCAGAGATGTGGCACTATACCTGCGATCAACTGCTGTCGAATGGCGGTTGGTAAATTGATATTTTGCGCAATTGACAGCAGTTGCGCGTGAGCAATGCTGCAAAAGTTCAATCGTAATTACGCCGCTGTCTGATATCTGGACTCTGTAATCCTGGTCTTTGTAGTTTCTGATTCCTTAATGCCATGTTGGCTGGCAGATGAGAGACAGAAGGTGGCCGATGGAGAAACGTAAAGAAGAATATTGTTAGTTATGCCTACCTAGTTATAACACAGAAATATAGTGACTGTCTCAGACGATGTAAGTGTCCGATGCGGCGGTCGTATTGTTGACCAATCACTCTGGTGAACTGACGCACCACCGCACGACCACATTGAGCATAATAGGGGATCGGACAACTTTTCAGGAAGTGTTTTAAATTAACCATAGTGATTATATACAGCCATTAAAATAGTATTTTAATTAAATAAAGCTCTAAAAGTACCTAAACCTGTGCTAAAACTATGTTTAAATATTATGGTTCAAATTTTGTCGCGCAAAAGGTCACCTCAGAACATGTGACGTCATATGAAGGCAGAAAACGACAAACTCTACGAAAGAAAACTTGCAAGGAAATTTAAATACGTTTTGTAAAGTTTGGAGACTATATTGTCGTAATAGAACGAAAAATTAAACAACAATAAGTTTTATGAAAAGTTAAAACGTAAAATAAACACAAGCTTGACTCACGGCATTTGCCTTCAAATGACGTCATGCTGTGATTGTTGTTTCGTTTGAGATGAAGAACAGATTAAAAATGTCAGAGTTATCAGATTTTATTTATTGATTAAAAATATAAATCATTGTTATTTCACTAAAATATTGATTGGATGATCTTTCTGGTTCGACGAACATTCGTTCTCACTACATTTTAGATTTTTTCTTTTTATATTTCTATTTTATATTGCTGTCCGACCCTCTATTCTACTAATATAATTATATAGCAAGTGTGGCTCAGTGGGAGAATAAGCGCTTTTCGATCCGAAGCACCCGAATTCGAAACCCACTGGTCCTGCACCACTGAAGTCATGTGCGGATTTAACACTCGCTATGAAAACGGTGAAAGAAAACATCGTGAGGAAACCGGCATGTCCAAGAATTATTCACCAAAATTCAAGAACATGTGAACTATGGGCCATAGAGAGAGTATGGGCCACAACGCTGGCCCAGTGCGAGTTGGTGGATGTTACATGTCCATGATTTTTTTTTTTAATTTCTCCAATGATTTCTTCTAAATCACGCATGACGCAATGTATTTTGATACGGTTTTCACTGTCTTTTTTTTTTAAATAATGGTTTTCTTGGTTCTTCGAGTTGACAGTGTTGGTTAGGTTGATTATACATTCTGATTAAGTTTTTGTGTAGTAGAGAAAATTCAATGGTTTGTATTCAAGTCGTCAAAAAATGACACCACATTAGTAAATTGCATCCGGGCGAAGCCGGGGGGGCCGGTCGCTAGTAGAAATATAAATGATTATTAGCTTACTAACCTTAAATTGATTGCCAACAAAAAGCTCAAAAAAGACTTTAATCCCCAATGGTTCAAAGATATTTGAAGCAAAATAACAGCTGCATCGCTTGAGCATAGCGCTTTTTCCGCTCACCATACCTTGCACCAGAAGCGGGCTGTGCGTTACGACTTTTATATGGACTTTAATACTCTTTTACGAGATTCGATATGACGCTAGAAGAACTAATAAATGCTTAATATGCGCACGGATTTCGGTACGATTAAACTTTATCTAGAACGCCAGAGGGTGATTTCGGAATCGGAGTAACAAACTGACTTTCGACACACTGTTAAGACAAAACGCTATCACGACCGAATTGAACTCTGATATTACTCTACTCCGACAATACTTTAAGCCGACGTGACAATTTAGACACTCCTAAAGAATACTTCTACTTCAACAGTAGGTTATGTCGACGGGTCTGCCCTTTTTTTGCAGAAACTCTTTTCGCAGAATTTCATGTCGATATAAAATGAATTCATTTACACCAGGGCTATTCCACCAGAAGTCTAGCTTCGCTTCGCTGTAGAGGTCTCCGGCGTAGGTCTAGTTACAGAAGCTAAAATATCGATATAAAACAAGTAAATTTATGGGTGTAAAACTCGGGGAGGTTTTTGTATGCTAAATCGAGCATATGACTGCAAAGACATGATCGAAACCGAAGATACGATCAGAGATTAATTGCTTGCCTACAGCACACGACTTCACTGAACATCGAGTTGGCACACGACAGAATCGATCAGCGTTTATGTCTTTAGGCGAAGCAAGCCTGTTTGTTTAAAATTGTGTATTGAGACATATCGTGCGCTTGGCGTTTATGGACCGCGTGGTAAACTATAAGCTGTAATCTATGGTCCCAAGTCCAACCTTCTTTCTTCTCTCACATACTCTCTTCTAATTTTGCTGTGCCCGACGGGGTCCATATAAGACTTTGCTCGTTTACCAATATACACTTGGGCCCCAATTCACTATGACAACTTGGCGATTCCTTGCTTCGAGGTCACGTCGATTCCTTCATTAATAAACATCTGCGAAATTTGTATTCACTATGACGCGTCATATATATGAATATATGAATGCGTCATAGAGATGTCGTTTATTAATGAAGGAATCGACGTGATTTCGAAGCAAGGAATCGTCAAGTTGTCATAGTGAATTGGGGCCCTGGTATTATATATGGAAGCAATAAAGAATCTGAATCTCAACCAGAAATAACAATGTCTAGCGTGGTACTGCACTTGTTCAGAGTTCAGACATCAGTTTCACATTTCATATGCCCAATGATTAAGAATAGAATAGAAATAGGTTTATTGTAGCGAAAAAGAAATTATATTATATTCTTCGGTTTTATGTTCTTCGGTACAGTACCATTCGCATCGAAATACTGTAATGTATGCACACAACTTTACGGCGGAAGAATATCTGACAGCGCGATGGTACTGTTCTTAGAAAAACGCTCTTACGACGATTATGAAAGTAAGTATAAATGGTGGAATTGAATTCATTTTTCCGAAATGTTATATATTAAAGCATGGAATGAGTACATACTCATCATGATTGCCAACACAAAGTTTTTGTTCTCTGTCGAAAGAAAGAAAAGAAAGAAAGAAAATACATTTATTCAAGACAGATACAAGCAACATTACATTAAACTATAATACTATAAGATAACACATGAAATAATATATAATAAATACATAATATAATTATAATATAATGGAACGTTGCGCGATGTCAGGCAAAGGTTCCAACTCAGCGTAAAAACTAAGGTAATAAATACCTTAGTACTGATTTTCAGTCGGAACCTGCGACCGTGACATCACGAACAGCAAGATAAGAGACGAATACAATATAAATATATAACAAAATATATACGAAAGAGGCCTGGAAGCTATAACAAAGGTAACACGCCCAGTTTAGGTTAGGTGCTCCACCAGTTTTTTTTTAAAATGATTTGATTTGAATTTGATACATTTCGGAAAAAACAATTCCACGGAGTGTACTTTCTACGCAGCATCTTCCAAAGGCTTACATATTATGTTGTACAAGACTCTAGAATAACGGAGACGGACTAAGTACTACTTGGCCTCCGAAAAGAATACAAATCTAATATACATCGATCAATCGTCACCTCCGGGTATCGATTTCAATCGCGCTCTATCGGCAGAATATCGTTTATTCATCATGATATATTCGCTGTGACTGATGCGACGAGCGGCTCGTTGATTGGACGACAATGCGACAGTGGAACTTTGATTCATTGGTATGTTTGTCATTGGATGAAGGATAATTTCGTAATATCAATATTTTTTTAAAATATTCGGAAATACGAATTTAATTCCTTGGTCAGGGCTCGAACCCGTGTCTTCAGAATACCGTCCAGACACCTTCACCAACTGGGATACCGACACGTGCTCATGCAATTAAATTTATTCTATCTTTTTTTGTCCAGCACGTTACATCCATCCATCCATATATCCATCCAAACTTACAACTTTCGCATTTTTTTATATATTTTTTTATTGTTTATAGGCTTGCGTTTGACCGCTATCTTACCTGTTGTTAAGTGACGATGCGGTCGATGCATTTCTAATATTAGTAGAGTTTCCTTCTACATACTCTAAATATCTTCAATTAAAATCACATTATATCAATCGGCTGGCACCAATAATCTATAAATGGAATATCGTTTATTCATAGCCGTGACTAATGCGATTGATCAACAATGCAACCAGTGGGGGGAGTTCAAATGAATTTTGTCATAATCCAACTGCCGGCGCCGGTGTCCTCTAACTCCAGTGCATCGGATTGAATGCCATCCGAGTAACCACTCAGCTACACTAAAGCGACCATGTATGTGATTGTTGGCCTTTATTTATTTATTTTATTAAATGACAAATTAAATAAATAATACAATATTTATGACGAATATAGGTACAATAATAAATACATAATATACGCTGACGATTATATATTAAATGACAAATTGTAAAATGCTATATAAAAATAAAATAAATTATTATTCAAAAAATACTAAACCGACTTCAAAACCACAAATAGGCACTCAAAAGTGAAAAATAAATGAATATAATTATCATAAGCGCTACTCACTCATATATTTGAAGTCGGTGCCAGCCAAGTCTAATAGGTAGCAGATAAATACTATGTATATAGTATATATTTTTCTATGTAATTTTTATACTTAGAAGCAGCCTTCCTCTCTTCTAAATAGCGTGCCCGACAGGGTCCTTAGTGAACTGACTACAAATTGACAATCTGTTGTACCTACCTACATTAATATGCATTAAATAAATAAATAAATTTCTCAAAGAAAAAGTTTAGGAAAAGTATACTCAATCTCTCTTCTGAAACTCAATTAAGGAGATAGCTGGACCGCCCACTTCGTTAAAAAAAAAACATAATTCAAGCCAAGCGTTAATAAATTGACCTTTCCAAATTAACCTTAAAAGTGTTTACGTAAACGAAAGTTTAATATCACCGTTAAATGCCACAGGTATCCGTTACTCTAGTTTGGATTGCTTGGCCAGATTTCACCAGTGTCCTAAAGGTACAGTTTCATTTAACCAGTCTACCCCAGACGCAAAAAGGAGGGGCGTTATAAGTTTGACCGCTATGTGTGTCTGTCTGTGTCTGTATGTGGCACCGTAGCCCTTAAACGGGTTAACCGATTTGGATGCAGTTTTTTTATTTGAAAGCAGTTTTTCTAGCGGTGGCTCTTAAACATGTTTTATCAAACTCGGTTCAGATGTTTTTTTAAATTTTAGTTTACTGAAATTCGCTTGTTTATTTTTGTTTTTATCTTGTTTTTTTAAAATTTCCGAGACGAACACGGTTTGTGTTTCATATATATAAAAAAATACTAACAGTATGTAGGTATATATAAATGCTTTTTTCATTAGAATAGTTTACCCACGAAAATTGAATTCAGATTCATTATACATTTTGGAATTTTATTATTAAAACGTACGCAATTACGCCAACGAAGGACTTCTTCGTTTTAGCAGGCCTAGCGCATTCCGCACTGTAGGTACGAAGCTACAAGTACATAGCCGGACACCGACGGCGGGTCGCGCGTCTTTACACGCGCCGCGTCAGAAGAGATAAAAGCTATGCGATAGAAAGAGAGGCGCTCTGTAGGTTAATATGACTGGTAGGTATGCAGCGCTACGCGAGCTGAATTGAATTTTATTGCGTCATAGCAAGAGTCGCTATTTGTTTAAATTTCTTTGCGGAGTGATGCTTCTGTCCCTTAGTATTCAGTGGTTTTAGTCAGTCGAACCCTAGGTACAACAACTCTTACCTTATTTAATTTAGGACACCTCTGAGTTGTTATTTCCAAATTCAATCAATACCTACACACTGCTTATCCAATACAATCCAGTACATGCGGAGTAATCTAGGACGGTACAGCATTTAGCGTGCAGCAGGCTATGTGGTGTCGCGACAATAAAGGAGACACGGGTGAAGGGGCCGCGCAGAGGGCCCTCCGAGTTATACAGGTGAACGACTGGGCATGAGACATTGTCGATAAACGAGTCGAGTATGCCTTGGGAAATATCACACTTTTGCTAGATGCTCAACCGCCAAGTTTTATTTTTCAATCTACCTTTGACCACCATCTCGCCTGATGTTAAGCGACGATGTGGCCAAAGATGGAGCACGATTAGAAGATACCTACTCCCGCTAGCCTTGAAGATACCTAAATTACAGTTATCAGGAAACAGAGAAGACGGCAAGGAGGTTCATTCCTTAGTACGCACTATAAACGTGGAACCAAAATGCTTTGTTCGAATTGGCGGAATGTCTACTGTATAGGGATGATATTTGGCCGACATTCTGCTCGTCCTGTGATGGAAGGGGAAGTGGAATTAGGTCGTGAGTTCCTGTGCCCATTCCCGAAAAGACATGCTACCTTACGTCGATGCTCTAGTCTAGACTATACATCTTACTGTTGAGGTACTGTACCCGGGACGAGACGGCTTAGTGCAGATAGATCGGCCCAAGCAGCGTTGTTACGTACTGTTATACGGGATTTTCGTTGGGCTTTTTTAAAAAAGGAATTAATTGAATCACAGTAATATAGTATAGGATGAGCCTTTGGCAGCCTCGCGGCACGGTAGTTAGATGCAGACTGGTGATCTCGCGCTCCCCGCGCTCAAGCTCACAAGGTATAAAGCCTGGGAACTGCTGATGAAGAAGTTCATCAGAAGTTCAGCTGACATGTGAGGGGTGTAACAGTACCACCTCAAGAAGCTTGTGGTGCTTTAAAAGAAGGAGTATATGGCCAGTAGTTACCAAAACCTTTTTTTATACGTGATTTTTTTTTTAATTTTAATTATTATTCGTTTTTTTCTACGAGCTGTCGACATGTATTTTTTGTTCTCTCCAGTTATAAGAAATAATTAGGGAAAGGTGTAACGTGAAAAATTTTTTTTTTCCATTACCATTCGATTTTTGTGCAAACATTGTGTACCGGTCAGGAAGACACTGCTTCAAGCAAACTTACTGGACAGTGTAAGGAGCCATTGTCTCAGGGTGACGAGCGCTGAGCATTGCCGGGTAAAGTTCTAGGTGGTGCTACAACTGTTATTACTTACAATTACACATAAGTGAACAAAATGCCTTCAGTCAATAACAGCAATTATTTTTCATTTTTTTTACCGACTTAAATAAAATGGAGCAAATTCTCAATTTATTTGTTTTTTTTTTAAGTTTGTTACCTCAGAACTCCGTCATTTATCAACCGATTTAGAAAATTATTTTTGCGTTGGGTTCAGTATAGCTACGAAGTGTTCCCATATACATTTCATCGATATATTTGACCTTAGACTTCGAAGATACGCACGCGAAGAAACGAAACTTCGAAACTTCGAAGATACGAATGCTGACGTCGTTTTTTTTTATAAAATGTATTTTTATTTGGTTAATGTTGCTATTGGTGATTTTAGGTTTAATAGGTGAGACAAAGTTCTTCAAACCTAGACTTTAGAAACCATTTAGGTTTATCGACAAGTCAGCCCTTCCCTACCCCACTCGGCTCTCGTTGAGCGACTGCAAGATTTTTTCTGCTTACATCGTTTAAAAAAAAGGAGGAAAAAGGTCACGGGGCCGACCTGTGTTTTCGGTTATAGACCCCGTGAGTGGGAGAGGTGTATAACCCCCCCGGTTATAATTTCTGCAGCCTTGTTTTGCGGAAGCTGAAATTTAAATATAATCAATTTGACTCTTTGTGACAGTTATGGACGTCGTTAGTTTGTTGATAAAGCCAAGAGCTGCTTAAAACAATTACAAAAATGTGTCATAAATGAATAAAGGTATTAAAATAGTTGACTGTTTTAATTTTAAGGACCTAAACTTGACTTGCGAGCGAGTGTGGCTCAGTGGGAGAACGTGCGACTTTCGATCCGACGTACCCGAGTTCGAATCCCGCAGGCATCGCACCACTGACTTTCTTAAGTTATGTGCGTATTTAACACTCGCTCTAAAATGGTGAAGGAAAACATCTTGTGGAAACCGGCATGTCCAAGAATTTATCACAATAATTTAAGGATATGTGACATTCACCAACCCGCACTGGGCCAGGGTGGTAGATTATGGCCCATACTCTCTCTATGAGAGAAGGCCAGTGTCCCAGCAGTGGGAACGTAATGGGCTGATGATGATGAAAACATGACTATTTAGACCAAGAACGCCAAGTTTAAAAAAAAACCGGACAAGTGCGAGTCGGCTTGCTCACCGAGGGTTCCGTAAAAATTTGTAAGTAGGTATTATAAATAGTTCAGGAATCAAGTCACGCAGTTTTTTGACCTCGATGATTGACTACGTATATTTTTTATGATATAATGCCATCAAGCGACCTAGTCGTGTTTCGGGATGATGTTCGGTGAACCATCGGGGAGACGGGTCTGAGCAGCCGCTCAACTGCCGTCTCTCTCTAGATCTATGTGCTTCATCTTAGGCCACATCATCACATCAGGCGAGATAGTGGCCAAATATGGATCAACTAAGCGTAAAAAATATAAAAAAAGAAAAAAAAACCCTTTACTTGTAGTATGATACGATACTACTTGCCAAATTTTATAGTTCTAGGTCAACGGAAAGTACCCTATAATTTTTTCACAGTTTCAAGGGACTATAGACCTTAGTATATGGTTTTAATTTCAACTCGATACCTCGTTCTCGAGATAAAGGTTCTTGACAAACAGACGGACAGACAGACAGATAGATGGACAAAGTGATCTTATAAGAGTTCCGTTTTTTCCTTTCGAGGTACAGAACTCTAAAAACTGCAGTAAAACGATAACGTGACAGCAGTCGACAATACGTCGGGCGCACGCCGTAAATCCACAGTTAAGGATACACCCCCATAAACATTTTATAAGCCATTTAATGCACGCACATTACTCCCCTATTTATTATCGGAAAGTACTGCTCGTACGCGAAACCTTAGTCTTAGCTGTTACCTATATATTCAATTTTATTTTTTACCACGTTTTAACCGACTTCAAAAAAGGAGATGGTTCTCTATTTGATTGTATTTTTTATTACTATTATTTATATTTATTGTTTTTTTATGTTTGTTACCTCAGAACTCCTTCATGCATGACCGCCAAGCAGTAGTGCACAAGCATTACTGTGTTCCGGCTTGAAGGGCATTGTAGCCAGCGAAATTACTGGGCATTATGAGACTCAACAGCTAATTGTCTCAGGGTGACGAGCGCAGTGCGGCGCCGCGCAGGATTTTGCAAAACAATGTTCTGGGTGGTGCTGTTATTGTTATGGGCTGGCGTATTGCTTACCATCAGGCAAACGACCAGCTCGTCTCGTCATTCAGTTACATAACAAAAAAACATGAATCGATTTGGAAAATTCTTTTTGCGTTGGGTTCAGTATAGCTACGAAGTGGTCCCGAGCAATATCATTTTTTTTTTTTTATTATTTCAAATCTTAAGGTGAGGCTGTGTAACGTGATATTTTGAAAATGCACAAAGAACGTACAGGCAAAGAATACTTACTATTACTACGCAGAAAGGTGACGAGTCTTTTGAAACGTTAGTGCGGAGGCAGAATAGACAAATAGGTGCTTATAGTCGCTAGTGCACGACCGAGAAAATGACGGAAGAACAATAGGGAATATGCATGTATTTTTTTTAATGCATGAATCGATTCATTGTTGAATACTACTAATAAAAAAATGTTTAAATTGTAAAATCAACATTTGTCAATAAAAATATTAATTAAATGAAAGTTTGATACAATATCAACAAAAACGCGCCATGTTCGTGTGACGTCGAAATGTGGGGACCTAGGATTTCATCATTGGTCTGTTTATGCTACATGTGTGTGTGTCAATAATCTACCAATAGGGCGTGCTCGATGTCAAAAATTGACTAATAAGCAGCGAGCCGCGTGACGTCAGCATGTGGTTGCACGTACTCAAGCGTACTGCAATTACGTTCCGTTTTTCAAAAAATACGAAAAAGAAACATTAAAATACAAAAAAACTACGTAATTAATAACAATAATATTATTACTGCTATATGTTTACAGGCGTAATCTATCATAAAAATTATTTTCCGAATTTTTCGACAACACATGCGTAATTGTTGTTTTTATTTTTGTTTTGCTCAGACGGAAGACATTTCTAGACACCCGGGAATGGAGAGCTCGGGTAGTACCAGACTTGGCCTAGGCCACCTACTGGATTACACCTCCCCCTAAGACAATAACAGCACTACCCAGAACTTTGTTTTGCAAAATCCTGAGCGGCGCTGCATTGCGCTCGTCACCCTGAGACAATTACCTGTTGAGTCTCATAATGCCCAGTAATTGCGCTGTCTACAATGCCCTTCAAACCGGAACACAGTAATGCTCGCGCACTACTGCTAGGCGGCTAAATAACTGGCAAAGCGGTGGTACCCACCCAGACGGCCTCTCGCATACGTGAAACCTACCAGTGAAACTACAAGGTCCTACTACATCCAGATTCGAATCAAATACTTGCTTCTTTCTATGCTCAAACATTTATTCCCTTGCAGGAATCGAACCCGCTACCACTGACATGTATAAAATATATATACTCACTCGCCTATCACTACACCACAGAGGCTGTCACATCGGCGCTCAGATGTGCGACATTAGTAGACATGGGAATCACAAAATACTACTGAACCGGCAACCTAACTTCCCGAAAACGAAGACCAATCTTATTTTAGGCGCGAACCCGAAACTTTCGGTTTCTCGTTGCCGAAAATGCATTCGGTAACTTAAAACGACACCGTGATGCGTTTTCAGCGCCTGTGTCAGAATTCGGGATTCTAGGAACGGAATTAGATACGTCTCTAATGTGGCTAGGAGATTATTCTTTTTAAATCTATATATATTTGTTGTTTTTTAGGGTTACGTAACCATGTAATGCTTTCGCACTACTACTTGGCGGCAAAATAACAGGCAAAGCATTCGTAATTTGGTACCCACCCAAACGGCCTCGCATTCTCTCGCATTCGAGAAATCTACCACCAGTAAAATTTCCCCTGCTGGTTTCAAAATATTCACAGATACCTATAACGTATTTAATTTTAACTCAAAAAGCAAGAGAAAGGTGTACGGAACCTTGTGCGACATTTTTGTTTATTTGAGAACCAAGCTAAAATATTAATAGGTGCTCAAACGGGAATACCTTTGGTGCTCAAAACATTGGTGGCCAAAAATAGTAGGTAGCTTAAATGTTAATGCTACATGTTATTGTCTATTCACAAAGTCCAGGTTTAAACTACAATATGTAAAAACTAAAGAAACGCTCGAGTTTAAATTTAATTGCTGTCATATTACAAATGTTAAATTTATACAAAGATAATATAATTCAAATCTCAAAGGTCGAGCCCGGTTAGTTTCAAGGGATCAAAAGTAATGCTAACCACACCAGGTACAAGTCTCCTTTGATCAACGTTGATGTACTGTGAGGTCTGAAGCAGGACAGTTGTCAAAATATTTGAGGTGTACATTAGAGATCTACCGACTATCCGGCTATGTTTGTAGTCGGCGACTAGTCGGCAACTGGTCGACGACTAGTCGACGACTTTAAATATAGTTGGTTATACTTAAAACTAGGGCGATTGAATTGAAATCGTAACCTTTATTGTGAATAATTTTTCTTTTAAATCAGCCTTACATTTTTAACAAAATCTAGGAATATAAACTCTTCCTGTGGTTTGTGTGTGTGTAATAATGGAACCTAAACAAAGAATAGTATAATTTTAACAAAAGAAATCTATGCGAGTTTTAATTTTCTAAAAAAACACTCGGTAACGGCGGTTCGTTTGTAAACAACACGAGAAAAAATGCAAAGGAAACAAACACTTCTTTCGACATGAATGCAAAGCGCGGCGGGTGCGAGCGACTCAGCTGTAAACGAAGCGCCACGGACATTGCCGATGCGACCCGAACTCCACCGAAAGCAATGATCGGCGTGGCCGACTAATCGGCCGACTAGACGGAATTTTTGCAACTGACTAGTCGTCATTCGGCTAATCACCCCATGCCATAGTCGTCCCATCTCTTGTGTACATTATTAAGTTGCTAAAGGAATCAGCCTCCGTACCCACTAGTCCCTCAAGCGCCAATCGTATCGTGTTGAGCTTAAATTTAATGGAGGTCTCATATAGCGCATAGGAAGGCTACAATGTTTTTATGATAATCTATTGCATACATACACACATGGCAGTTAGCTGTTAATACCTGATGTCAACTTGAGTTGTCTAAAGAAAATGATCTTACTGTAACCATCATAATTTACACCAAAATATGATAACTACGAGTTGAGATAAAACTTTCATAGGCATCACAAGACTTTGTCGCATTGAATTAGACTGCGTCCCGTGGTTTTACAGGTTTTTTTTTACCGATCACATTCATAGATCATGGCCCTTAACTAGGATTCCCTGTATCTATGGTACCAGAAACTGTGAGGACCATGGCCCCGCAACACCCAAACACGAAACAAATGCTAGCGGTATTTTTTCTGTGCACAATGATTTGTCCCGTCGCGGGAATCGAACCCGCAACCTCAGTGGTGTATGAGATTTGAGGCAACCTGCCCAACCTCACAACACTGCACAACACAGAGGCGGTTAATATGTATTCTATGTTCTCTTCCAGGTCCTAAAGTACGTACCTAAATTACCAAATTTCATTAAAAACCCGTTCAGTGGTTTTTACGTGATTGAATAACAAATATCCATCCATACATCCTAACAAATATTCGCATTTATAATATTAATAGGAATAGTTGGAAGTACGATTAGGAAGACAGTAGGATAGTCAACATGTTTCCATGACAAACGTTTCTAGAAACCAGTGGTTAGTGTACACAACGGGTTTTCGTATAAGGATGTTATCTGCGCAATATGAAATACGGAACTAGTCAAACCAGTTCTGTATCTAGATAATGCAGGTGGTAACCCTATACCATTGAGAAAACTAAGGCTCGAATTTATAAACTAATGAGAATTGAGTCTAGAACCAGGAACATTCAAGTCAAGTTTTGTTCGATAGACGTATCTTGAAACTAGATTGATGAATAATCACTCAAGTAAACGTCAAATGTGAATCTCAACTTAGTTGATTATAAATATTACTCAAAACGTCATTTACAATCGTCAATCAAGTATCGATTTAAAACTGTCCTTATTTCACGGGTTGGTTCCGAATAGTGATCGCGGCGCCCGCGTCTAACATTTTTGTAATAGAAAATGGCAAACGCAGGCGCAGGCGCCGCGCCGCCGCGGTCCTTATTTGGATTTGAATTTATAAATACGGAAGAAAGTGAAATCAGGTGAGTTTGATGTTGAATTTGATTAAAGAATGAGGATTTAGGTTTGATTTTGATAAATCTTATATAAAATAGACATACTCAATCAGTAATCAAAACGTCAATCGAGTTTAGGTGATCACAGATCAACCGTGAATAAAGTCAGATCTATAAATACGAACCTTAGCCACAGAAATACTTAAAGATGGTCTCGGTTGTTTAAAAGTCCTGAGAAGTACAATATAGGGGCATCTACTTTACGTTGTCAATGTCGCCAGGGTTACATTATTTATATGAAAGAAATAATGGAAATGGGCTGGACATACCATAAGAGACAAGGATAAGTGGAGCAGAAAGCTCACTGTATGGCAACCAAGAATAGGAAGTAGGGAAAGAGGAAGACAGAGAGACAGAGCAAAAGATGGAGAGACAATATAGACAAGACAGCAGGGAGATTATGGACAAGGATAGCAATGGATAGGAATGGGTGGAAGGAGTTGAAGGAGGCCTTTGCCAAAGGGCACACAGATGTGTTAGACGGTGTCTAGAGCTTAAAAATTAATTTAATATATATATATATATATATATATATATATATATATATATATATATATATATATATATATATATATATATATATGTATATAAAGCATTCGATTTTTTTATATATAATACAATGTAAATAATCAAATTCAATACAAATTCAACTCTTGTAATTTAAATTAATTTAAGTTAGTATATTATAATGATTAGGCAATTACTGTAAATTAAGTACTAGTCGGAATAAAGGGCTTATTTATTTATACTTGATTTAAATCATCAAATAATTTTATTAATCTGAATTAATGATTCAGCTTGTACTATTAATTATTTCGTGATTTATTAGGAAGGAAGGATAAAATAAACTAGAAAGTGACAGATTAATAAAAATAATCTCAAAAGTCTCATATAACTACGTTTTATGCGCCTTTATAGGTCATGTCGGCATAGCATGCTAATAAATGGATTTAGAATGTATTGTCATCGAGTTGTAAGCTATCCTGAAAGTTCCAGCCGGATAGTTAATCGGGAAGTACTCGAAATTTAAGTTGCAAGATTATAACCGGACCGACAGACAAACAAACAAGAAAGTGACTTAATAAAAACTTGGTGAAATATCTGTCATGAATAGTTTTACATCTAGGCAGATTTTGTTTCGATAAATTAAAAACTCAACGATTCAATAAAATTTAGAAATTAATAAACAAAATATTAAGCGAATTATAGTTTTCGTTAATATCTTATTTGTTTTGGGAAAATTCTACGTACCTATATTAATGCTATTGGCACAGAATAAATAATAGTACATACCTTATAGGTGCCAAAATAAGCGGAGACTATACTATAGTGATATTATAGCTAGACCATCCCTAACAAACATTAAGGTATTATGAATTAAGTTGTTATTATAATACTTACATACATAGTACGTACATAATTAAAATTTAACAAATATTTCGAAACATTTTATCTATCTATCTAGTACTAAAGTTCTATTGTTTGTTACTATGTATCTATGTATTCCATATGGATCTTGGTCAGAAATAAAATTTTATTATACACATATTTATTTTAATTATTAGATAACAAGTTTTTTACAATATTCTACAAAAAATATATATACAAAAATATTATACAAAATCTAAACCTAGAGTGCTGCTGGCAGCGGGGCAGGGCCCAAACTGCCGATGGTTAGGGCCGCAGTCAGGAACCTCTTGATAATACCTGCCATATCAAGGAGTTCTGCCGCATGTATCTGACCCGTGATCCGACAAAATACATCCTGCCCCTTGAAGAGGGAACAGTTTTAAATGAGTTGTTCTCCATAGAGGATTCACTCAACTTATAAAACCTTAAAAAATCTACCAATGATCGTAGATAAAAAGAAAAAATAAAAAATTAGACAACGCTTCTACCAAAGACTCATAGTCCAACTGGTTGGACATAATAGTTGGACCACGGCCCTATACCCCATTTGTGTACCTATTTAAATCTAGATTTTGGATACGTACCTATATCATCACTTGGACTGCAGTGAACCTAACTGCAAGTATTATTGCTACAAATATGTTTCATATTGTAATAGTTTTGGTTTTTTTTATTCTTTTTATGTAATTGAATGACGAGACGAGCTGGTCGTTTACCTGATGGTAAGCAATACGCCAGCCCATAACAATAACAGCACCACCCAGAACTTTGTTTTGCAAAATCCTGCACAGTGATGCGCTGTGCTTGTCACCCTGAGACAATTAGCTGTTGAGTTTCATAATGCCTAGTAATTTCACTGGCTACAATGGCCCTTCAAGCCGGAACACAGTAACGCTTGCGCACTACTGCTTGGCTTGTTTATTATGATTAATGCTAAATATAGTTTTATGCTCAACATGAGAAGTTAAATTAATAAATTTAATACTCGCACTTTATTGGGCTAACCCCCCTGGTCGACGACAGTAGGAACACTGTCTTGCAAGATACAGTTTACGAACTAGTTTGCAAGATAGAGGTCCAAATTATTGTTAAATCTAGCCTTGTTATATCTTGTTTAAAATCAGTTGTCATAAACTAACATTAAAACTGTAATAGCAACTAAGGTTTTTATGGTCAATAAACTATTATTATTTTTATATTATGCACATTATGTAGGTGGTTAAGTATTATGTACTTTGTGTACTTATGTAATATTTCCTATTGTTCAACATATTGCACTCGTGACCTGAAAGAGATTTGAGACAGAGACTGAGAGAGTTATAAACAGATTGTAGGCTATAGTATCTAGCTAATATTGGTAATATCAGTTTTGAATAGTAAAATTACATAAAATAGGCATATATTAACTAATAACTGATAAATAACAAGTATTTGTTTATGTACTGACCTTGCACCGAAGAGCACCGTTACACGAAAAACATCGATAAAAACAAAACACAATCACACTGTTTCACTGAAAAACAAGCCACATCTTGAAAACAACATTCAAATTACGAATCAAACGCGGCAGTGACCCGCTCCGCTACGATACCATGGAGGAATTATGCATTTTTTATCAACTAATATCGATTAAAAAGCTCCAGTATACAACTCGATTCCAGAGGCCGTAATCCTTCATAACATCTTGTGGTAACAAAATATCACTCGCGAGCACCTTAGTAATTTCATTAATAACACCTAAAAATCGATCCCACAACAAGGTTCAGGACAATTCAAACAGAAGACTGCGGCGGCGTTAAATACATTATTTTTACTAAGGAACGATTCGATAACATTCCTTGCAGATAGGTATTGTGTCACACGCGTTACTAGAGTTACTGAGCGGCGGTTAAACGTAATGTTTGAGGTTGTAGTGACGATTATCACGTATATTTCTTTTAAACAATGGTTGCAAACAATTTACGTGCCGACAAAAACATACGACCATAGCAATGCACGCTCGAAATGACACTAAACTAAACTCTGCAATTCTGCATAGATGTCGCGCTTCTAGCGGCCATGTTGGAAAATGGCTGTCGACATGAACTGTCAAATTCTCACAACTCAATTTGATACTTACAAGAATAAAAATAACGTCGCAAATAATTCACCACCAGTTTGACAATTTCACCCAAACGAGGATATAATGCGACTAATTGAAAAGTTATGAAAGTCTTGCTACTGCAATGCAATGAATAGCACGCTTCAATTTGAGTAGGTAACTAAGTATATTAAGTTAAGGTCATTTTACACTACGTTACAAGACTGATGTATTTAAAGGTGAATCCACAAGCTACAAGCATTTGTGATACAAGTTTTGAAAGACATTTATGGAGTTATATTATGATGCTGGTGTATAATGTAAAAATGTGAGATATTAATTGATTGGATAAGTTAATCTATTAAACATAGAATTAGTAGGTACTGCGTACATTGAAAATGTTAATTTTTGCTGGTGTATAATGTAAAATGTGAGATATTAATTGATTGGATAAGTTAATCTATTAAACATAGAATTAGTAGGTACTGCGTACATTGAAAATGTTAATTTTAAATTACCTGCTTACTCGAGTATTGTATCCACATAGCTCATATGGCGGAAGATGCGAATGAAGTTACTTCCAGAGTTCCAGAGCTTCCTTATCAACCTCATATAAAATATTTGGCTGTTTACTCGAAGTTATCAACAGTTAAATACTTATATTTTTTAATTATATTTATTTAGATGTTTGCTACATCTACAGGACTGAAACATGAGGGAAGAAGACTTAAAGCATAGCGTAGGTGTCGCTACTAGCATAAGTAGTAAGGAAACATAATATATCAAAGAAGAAGTATGCTAAAAAACTATTGTTGACTGAAATTGTTGGAAAATAGCTTATAACATAAAGTCATTTAAAAATCTATGAATTAAATGCAATACCTATTCAGACAACGAGGTGCAAGCTCTAAAAAACAAGACGAATAATAGCTGGAAAGGTTGGTATTTGAATCTAAGCTTTATTAGTACGAAATTCCACTAACAGGAAAAGCAAATGTGAAGCTTCATTAAGCAATGAAAGACCAGACCAGAAATGTAATTTTGATCGTTTGGGCGTTTGGGGCAATCAATGCATGGAAAATTGGCCATATAGGAATCAAAACTCTTACAGCTAAAGCACAGTGCTGTAATAAATATAAAGATGCCACAATTGTGGGCATAAGCGAGCGCTAGCATTTCTCTCGTCCGAGAGCATTCAGGCGAGAGAGTAGAGCCTACATTATAGTAGAGGCATATTTTAGGGTAGGTCCATCCAGCATTTGGTCCATGACGATCGTCTCCGGCGCGACGATAAGAAACTAATGCTGCCATCTATGGAACAACTTGAGAAACGCTAGAATCCTAACAGTGCCATCTGTTGAAAATATTTGTAACTGTTTTCACTTGTTTTCCTTCGTTTCATATTCGTTAACTGTTAAAGTTCTGATGTCACTAGGTAGATGGCGCTTATAAGCCAACATACCGTTGAACAGTTATTCTGCCGCTAAGCAGTAGTGAGCCAGCATTACTGTTTCGGTTTGAAGGGCATTGCAGCCAGCGAAATTACTGGGCATATAAGACCTAATATCTGATATGTCGGTGTGTTGAGCGCAACGCAGTTAGGACTGCGTTCGCAGTGCTTTTTATGGTACTAAAGGTTTTGGGAGACACTGCAATTGTTATGGACAGACGTGATACATTTTAAAGCTTTGATGTGGTCATTTTAAGATGTATAAAAAGTAGTCCAATTTATTACAAAACATTATAAAATCTTGCATTGTCATCGAGTTGTGAGCTCGAAATTTGAGTTGCGAGATTCCACCCGGGACGACAGACAGAACGACAGACAAACAAGAAAGTGACTTATAATAAAAACATGTTAATAAAATAGTAATAATATTTGTATATATGTTACGGCTAAAAGCCGAAGTGCGGCTACACCTAGTTTTAGCCGGCTACAACTAGGTGCAGCCGGCCACATGCGGTTAAACTTAGATCTATCCAATATGCGAGATTGTAAACTGTCGAAAGATTGTGAACCGTCGCTTTATTTTTCGGTAGATTATAATCTATCGAAGTGATAGATGATAATCTACATTATATTATATCTAATATACATGTACGCGGCGTTGGGGTGGCCCAAGGGCCACCCCCGCCTCACCCTAACCTACCGAGGGCTGCCCCTTATACGTTTGATTGGTGTGCGGCTGCACCTAGTTCTAGCCGCTATGATGAAGGCTAAACCTAGTTCTAATCGAAGATAAGTTGGATATATCTAAGTTTAACCGCATGTGGCCGGCTGCACCTAGTTGTAGCCGGCTAAAACTAGGTGTAGCCGCACTTCGGCTTTTAGCCGTAACATATATATAATATTATTTTTAGTTACAAATGTAATCTATTGCATATGAGGGACAATGCACATTGCTCTAGAGCTGCTAAAACTTAATGACAATCTATGATTTTTATACAATATGCCTAAAATCGATCTAAAAATAACATCAATAAACGGTGGCGAGTTTTTGGCGAGTCACCACATGCCTAAATATTTTCTTTTGGGGCGAAATTGGCAGGTGTCGGATTATCACTCTAATAGACCAGTTGCCATCCATTAAAAAAATCACATCAATAGCCCAATCATAAGTAATTTACATATCCCTATAGTCTCTGCACTTATTGGGGGCTGTCTTTAGAATTGAAAATGATATCAAACAGCAAAACAGCTAAGACTTGGTTGAACGTCGAAATCGCCGGATTAATTTTTTAGCAGTTTCCAGTTAATCTTTATTTAATTTTATAAAAAACGGTAACTTTAATTAAATCACATATATACTCGTAATATTACACAATTAGAAAAAAATAATAAAATAATGTAAAACAAACATAATAACATGCCAGTGAATAAAATAAAAATATAATTAGTAATACATTAATCAAATAAAAGCACCATTAAAAATAAATCAATAACAGCTAAAAATAAAATGTCAAAATGTTGAATATTTATTTATTTAAAACAAAAACCACAGCTCTTAAAAAAACTTAAATATAACTTAATACAATTTACCTGATAGCGAAAAAGGGTAGACATTTTAAACATTTTCTACTGTCAAAGCGTGTGAGTGTGTGTGTGTGTGTGATAACAAATTTAATAATGTAACTTAAAACACGCTTTTATATATATAACTATAAAAATAATAATAACGCCCAACGATCACTACATAGATCCTGGCCCCTAACTAGGATTCCCTGTATCTAGGGAACCAGGAACTATGAGGAACATTTATGATTATTATTTATTTATTTATGAGGACTATTGAGGACGTGCCGCGCGATGTTTACTTCGTGGCGGACGGCGTCTTAATATTGTCGGGTGATGTCATGTCAGTGAGTACACAATAATTAAATTCCTTGGCTATATATTAGTTATGAATAACACTCGCAAACCATTTCAAAATCTAGATGGATATGTAACAAATTAAAGATCCCTGCTAAAAATCTCACCTTAATCTATATTACCTACTCTATAGTACAATCTGAAAAAACTATTTGTGTACATTATTGACTTCGCAGTACGCTGGTTCTGCGAAATCCGCGTTCAAGCTCTCATTTTTAAATATATTTACGTATGAAGCATTGAAATTGCTGTTAACGTAATTTTGCTCGTCTCGCGCCAGCCCGGAAGAGCTCGTATCGGCCCGCATGCGTACCGGTGTCTCTTGCGCGCGGTCTAGTTCTTGCACTGTTGCATAAGTTGGCTCACTTGCTTCACGTTGTACCTCCTTGCAAGGTCTGTCGAATTGTATCTCTGCGTATGCGGGCTTCATCGCTCCTCTTAAGTGCTTAGGTATCGGCTTGGTGTACAGTTCGTGAACAGACGCGGGTACGTACGGCACGCTGTAGGTTTCACAGTCACGTGTGTCGATCGCCGTCGCGTACAACTCCTCAGATTGGCTAGGCACAGAGTTGGGGCCGTGCCGCGTAACATCATTCGTCTCAGCCGGTGATTGCTGGAAAAATGTATCTAGTATTAAAGGTCTAGCAGCTGATTTTAGAAATGGAGATAACGGTTTAAAGGGCATTGGTATAAGCGAAAGTATTGGGCGTTATGTGGCTTAATAACCATTGCTATTTTGATACTCGCTTTTATAAAAAAAAAAACAATATAGCGTTATCTAAGAGATTCGTCTTCGAGAGGTAAGACAGCTTCCGCTTTCATTTTTGCTGGTGATTTCATGCAGCATACTAGCCAATAGGGGCAACCACAAATTACCTCTGTCTCCATAGAAATCGGGTGTTTTTGTTTTTTTGCACAAAAGTGGTAACAATCATCTGGCCGAGGAAGAGGATGGGATGCACAAGTGCCGGAATACATTGTGTCCAACGGCGCCCAGTAAAATCTGTTTCTCATACGAGCGGTTTCACACTTAGGTACGTACGTCTAGGCGTAGCTAAGAAACAGTAAGGGTACGCTGATTGAGTTAAGTTTCGACAAAATATAAAAAAACAACGAACAAAAAGGAAAATTTGAGCGCCCATTTTACCTGATTTTGCTGATTCTGAAATGTGCCATTGTCCCCGCGGCTCCCCCCACGTTACGCTACTGCAATGAAGCACGAATAAAATTCTTCGAAAAAATTGTTGTTTTTTTAATATTTTTTCTTTTGTGGTTACATTTTAATTACGTTATTCCAACGATGAGAATCTTAGCCCTCAAAAACTCGCTCATACTTAATTTTTGTCATTACCACCCTTGTTACATAAGAATAACCATTCATCTACTACGTACATTTTGCGTCCTCTGCTTCCGTTTGCAATGGCCGAGCACGATCAACACCACACCGATCAGCGCCACCACCACTGCCCCGCACGCAGCGTAGATATAAATACTATCTGTGGAAATACCATGCAATTACAACAGCCTCTGTGGTGTAGTGGTTGGATTGGTTAGCTCATTTCTCATTGATAACCGCAACGTATGTGGTGCCACAACTATGTTGAACGCGCTGCGGGAAAAATGTCAGTCTCCAGGAAAAAAGTGCAATCTGTTCCTTGTCTGGGTTAAACTTGTGATGGCTTGTGTTTAACTGACCCCCAAATAATAGTAAAATGTAACGGCAAAATATCACTTTATATTCCCAAAAATAGTAAATGATCACCAAAAAAATATCACCAAACAAGAAAAATATAATCACCAAAAAAATAGTAAATGATCACCAAAGTAGGCTCTAGCAGAAGTCTCGCTCGTCACCCCTTTATGTCGCGTCCTTCGCGCGCTTCGCTCCGCTGCGGAAGTCGCCGCCGCCCGCAGGCTCGCTTTGCTCGCCACCTTCCCCTTCGCTCCACTCGGCCTCGTAGGCTCGCTTCATTCAGGATGTCCTTCGCGAGCTTCTGGCTCCGCGCATTTTATATAGGTATACTCTAGGGGTAAGAGCGAGTTGGACCACGGAAGAGTGAGGTGCGGCAGTTCGGGTAATATTTGGAGGTCATTTACTAAATTGGATCTACCGATACAATGCCGATAAAATTTTTGATTAGAAGCACAGAATTCTAAGGGACAGCCGCATCACTCCGCAAAGAAATTTAAACAAATAGCGACTCTTGCTATGACGCAATAAAATTCAATTCAGCTCGAGTAGCGCTGCTTACCTACCAGTCATATTAACCTACAGAGCGCCTCTCTTTCTATCGCATAGCTCTTATCTCTTCTGACGCGGCACGTGTAACGACGCGCGATGTACTTGTAGCTTCGTACCTACAGTGCGGAGTGCGCTAGGCCTGTTAGAAGTGTCTGATCTCAAAGATTATTTTGATGGTAATTATATTTTTCTCTTAAGAGGTCAGGGTCCTCGTAGTTTCTCTTACGCCCAGGGTGTCCTGGGATAAAGCATGTGTTATTCCAGGGTATAAGCTATCTCAATTTAGAATTTCACCCGAATCCGTTCAGTTGTTGCGGCGTGAAGAGGGAACAGACACACACACTAACATACAAACTATGGCATTTATATTACTCATTTATTATATATATATATATATATATATATATAAAGGACTATAAAATGTTTTGTTTACGTCGACATTTTCAGGGATATTCACTGTCTGATATATATACCCGGGTTCTAGCCTCTTAACTTACCTTGATTTATTTCTGATTCTGCAGGACTTTCTTTCTTTCTTATTGGTTGTTGTCGAACAGGTTTGACGGGTTTAGGTGGACTGGTGGTGGCTTGATCGTCATGTGAAAAAAAACTTTATTTATCAATAAAATAAATAAATAACGCCCAACGATCACATACATAGATCCTGACCCCTAACTAGGATTCCCTGTGTCAGGAATATGAGGGGTGCCTTGGAACGCAATTAACGTTCCATACTCTACATAGGAATATGCTGCTTCTTGACAGTGACATTTGTGTTTAGTTTGTTTTGTTTTTTTGATTCTATATTTATATATATAATGTTCAACAATAAAGCACGCGACACGCGTCTTATCTAAATACATAATAGTTTCCTTTCATAAGTTCCTATGCTTATACCCTGTATCTAGGGAACCAGGAGCTATAAGGACCATGGTCCCACAACACCCAGACACGAAGCAAATATTTGCGCGTTTTTTATGTGCACAAACATTAAAAAATGAACTTATTCGTTGTACCTACTTGCAAAACTACGTTAAGCACATGTTTTATACATTGCAAAGAAACAGTTTACCACACACCGTTTCTGATAACTGTCCCACACTAGGCTCGAGGCCTGTGTCGTGGGCGTCATCTTCTTATATTCTCGTGTCACAATGTTAGTTACCTTACTCCTCCGAAACGGCTTTACTGATTTTTACCAAATTTTATATGCATATTCAGTAGGTCTGAGAATCGGCTACTATCTATTTTTCATACCCCTAAGCGATAAGATAAATAATTTATATGGCAAAACAACGTTTGCCGGGTCAGCTAGTCCAAAATAAAATAATTAAAATTTTATACTAAGGTGACAAAAATCGATACCGGATATGGACATCTATAACAACCTTTAATATCTTAACCAGCTTCCTGTTCTTTGCAAGAGTACAGTGCAATAAGTATAACTATACTTTAATTATTGTAGCAAGGTATATATCTACCTAATCCGCTAACCTAATTTCTAACTTTTTCCTAACTTCCCTAACGCTATTTTCTTTCATGTTACATATTTTGTTGACTCGATTTTATATTAAAGGGTGGAGAGTATGACCCCGTACTTCTTACGAACAGCCAAGGAGTGGAACGCATTGCTAACGTCTGTGTTTCCCGACAACTACAACCTGGGAGTCTTCAAATTGGTAGTGAACAAGTATCTTCTAGGCGAGCGTGTTACACCTTAGACCACATCATCGCTTACCATCAGGTGAGATAGTGGTCAAAAGCAAGCCTACAACAAGTAAAAAAAATATTCCTAAATTGCGTCATAACTTCAATATTCCTAGACCGATTTTGATGAAACAAAGCCTATGTGTAGCGCCGGACTAATATATTACTATATTTTTTTAAAATAATTTTATTAGGTTATTGGTTAAGGACGTCTAATAAATATATGAATAATTTTGTAATAATCTTGTCACTCACCTTCTTTCAAAGTCTCGAGTTGAAAATAGCAATCAAAATCTTTATACCAATTGTACCAATGTAGCTTTATAGAAAATGTACATTTCCATGTCCTGCATTCCTTATTACAACTCCGTTTCAGCTTCTGAAAACAGGTATTAAAAGAACCAGTCAAACCACTAAATCTACTTTACTTTAAACTTTGGAAAACAGGCTTTATAAATGAACAGCCTAGGCAAGTAATTAAACGTCATCGATCCAAGTAATTTGCCTAGCTGTTTGATCAAATGGCTGAATATCATCCAGGCCGCTAGTTGAACGGCGCTGTTTAGTTAAGGGGCTAGGCTGTTTATTGAACGGCGAATTAAGATAGTTGGCTGCGAAATATACATTACATACAGTAGGGCAACGCATTTGATGTCGGGCGACACTGCAGCCTCTTGTAAAAAACACGCTCGCGCCTGCCCTCAATGTTCGATCCAGCAAACTAAGCGAGTTTGCTGGACGCGGCCCGCCCAGCTCGCCTACCCGCGAGATCCATTCAATCAATCAAAAGTTGTTTATTCATGTTTGGCATCACAGACGCACTTATAAACGTCAATTATTACAATGACTCTACCACCGTATCGGAAAAAGAACCACTACTCAGAAGATACGGCAAGAAACTGAGGGGCATTTTTTTTTTAGAACTTTTGTTACAGTATTTTATGTTTGTTTTTGACAATATTATGTTTCTTATGTGCCAGTTGGCTACTTGCTGTATGTATGCTTTTTTAATAGAATATTTTTCACTCGCAATTTGAATCTACTTTCTGTGAGCTCCGTTGTACATTTTGGAATTTTATTGTAGAAACGTACACAATGCCCATGAAGGACTTATTCGTTTTACTCAGTCTAAACCTAGGTACTGCAATTCTATCCTTATTTCTAGTGTTTATGTTGTGGTGGTCACTATTCACCGTGAATTTGTGCAGATTTTCACGAACATACATTATATTTTCATAAATATACAGAGAAGGTAAAGTTAATACATTAATTTGTTTAAAGACTTCTCTTAATGATTCGCGAGGACCCAACTCATAAATAGCCCTTCATCCCCGCTATTGCTCTACGCAAGTACATTCGTTGTGCAACTGTATGGATAGTAAAACGTAATAACTAACTATTAGGTAAAACTGTGCCTCTGGGCAGCTTTACCTAAAATAAGCTACTGAAAGTCGAATTAATGTAGGTAGTTTTTTGCTTACATGTACATTTTTATAAGTGCTATAATCTATAGGATTATATTTTTTAAATAAATTCCTAATAGGCTCTGTTGTAATTGGTTCCTCGCTTGTGAAACATCTGAAAAGAACAAGATATAGTTTGAATGATTTAAATTTTAATTATGTTTATTTAATTATAATAATTATTATTTTTTAATTATAGAAATTAGCGACATGATTATATTATAATATTCAAAAACACGTACAGATGGACCAAAGTAACGTTGCCAAGTGACTTTATACATTTAATATTAACTTAAAAGGTAAAATATTTTAAATTATATCTTACTAGGTGATCCCTTTGGGTTTAACCACAGAATACTAAGGGACAGAAGCATCACTCTGCAAAGAAATTTAAACAAATAGCGACTCTTGCTATGACGCAATAAAGTTCAATTCAGCTCGCGTAGCGCTGCATACCTACCAGTCATATTAACCTACAGAGCGCCTCTCTTTCTATCGCGCCGCTCTTATCTCTTCTGACGCGGCACGTGTAACGACGCGCGACCCGCCGTCGGTGTCCGGCTATGTACTTGTAGTTTCGTACCTACAGTGCGGAGTGCGCTAGGCCTGGTTTAACTGCAGTTTTCCGGGATAAAAAGTATACTGTCCTTTTTTCAGTACCAAAAGTTTAACATATCTGCCATCAAAATCCCTGCGGTAGTTTATGCGTGATTAGGTAACAAACATACATTCATCCACCCTCACAAACTTTCGCAAATATTAGCAGGATTAGTAGATTAAAATATATAAAGTCTTTTATACAATCATCTCTATTTTTCATGAAATTATCATTCTCGTCCCTTATATAAAATTTTACTAGTTATCTCTAAATAACTGCGCTAAATTATTTAGAGATAAACACTTGGTAAAATTTTATATAAGGTCATATATTTTGTCCCACTTGCATGTTATAGTATCCTTTAGCTCAGCAACACTTCTGACGCGTAGCACAGGTCCTCGATGGCTTGGAGTTTATGGTTTTTTAGATGCTTCTAAAAAACCATAAACTCTAAGCCATCGATATATCGAAGTGCAACACTAAGCGGAAAAAGAAGAAGCAGAAGTTCGTATGAAATTTTACCAAGCTTGTCGTATGAAATGTTACTAAGCTTTAGGCGTGTGTAACTAATGTCTGAGCCGGTTCAAATATACAGATCACAGAGACTTGAGCTGCTGACCTGCGGTTCAAAAACCAAATAAACGGCTCACGGCTCACAGCTCGCGGCTCGGCGGCGGCGCTCGCAAAGCTTTGAGTCTTTCTATGGTAGTCAATTTGAGTTGAGCTGTTTATCTGTGGTAAGTCTGATTCATTTTGTAAGCAGTGAACTGACAAAACTTTGTAAGGAATATTCCTATTATTATCCCCCTGTTGTCACCGCTCGCTGCGTGTGAATGTGATTCAAATGTTCCTTATTTTATTTTGACTACGAGTGTCTACTGATTTTATTACTGATGTTTATGTTACATCACTATTTTTAACTGAACAAGTCTGAGCAAAAAGATTTAGAAGTTATCGATTATTTGTTCGAAATGTCCATGATTTATAAAAATTAAAAAAAAGAATAATTATGCCCTGATAGCAAGTAAGTAATGCAAAGTAGTTAGAATAAAAACACTTATGTTGCTTACGTATAGCAATGTCCTTGTCCCGCTCAATTGCCTCAGATCATCCCTAAAATAAATATGCATTTGTATGGAGTGTCGGGGGTCTGGTATAACTAAGTTTCCACGCGACAACTAAAGCGAGTCAGTCGACTCAGTGAATATTTGAACCGGCTCAGACCTGAGTTACACTTGCCTACACTATAGCAGAAGTACAAATTGGACCTGCGAGCCGGCTCGCAAGCAGGTCAAGTGTTTGAACCGTGATCTGACTCGCAGCTCATTAATTTTTGTTGAGTTAACCATCTACTAAGCTTGTCAATCTTGTACAAAAACCTTTTTTATAATTTAATTTAATTTTGGGCTGCCCGCCCCCGTCAGCAATCGGTCACCAATTTTTTGTCGTGAAAATGAGACATACGGAGTTTCATATTGCAACGCACACGTCCTACAATAAGTCTGTCACAAAATAGGTGACAAATGTCTGTGAAAAATCGGACTGACCATTGGACCTGCAAAAAGTCTGACGTCGGCGGAGGCACTTAATGTTAATACATTAATTTGTAAAATCACTTGTTATCGTCATTTTGGGCCTCCCTATGGACTGCCCGCCCACGTCAGACAATTGGTCACCGATTTTCTGTCGTGAAGATGAGACATACGGAGTTTCATATTGCAGCACGCCCTACAAAAAGTCGGTCACAAAATAGGTGACAAATGCCTGTCAAAAACCGGACCAAATATCGGCCCTACAAAAAGTCTGACGTCGGCGGAGGCACTTATAACGTACTTAGCAATTCATACCTGCCTGAGTAGATATAGAAATCCTTGCTATATGCTGATACAACAAAAAATTCGTCCAACAATACATTTGGAGGTTTATCATATTCACAGTACGCTTTGTCATGTCTATCAGACAAAATCACAATATTTATTGTTGGAAAGTAACCTGTAAAAGAACAAACTTAAAGTAAATCAACTGTATTCGGTTGAGAGGGTTGATAGTACCAGGCGTTTAAAACGTTTTATTTTATTTATTTAAAATGTCGACAAACAAGCACACGGCCCTCCTGATGGTAAGCGGTTACCGTCGTCTATACACATCTGCAGCACCAGAGGCATTGCTGATGCGTTTCCGACCCTTAAGGACTATTAATACCCCAATCTAACAAAACTAACTTACCAATCTAATTAGACTAATTTAAGTAATATAATTAGACTCAGGACTCTGTGTTGTAGCTCAACTTAATGCTCAGAAACTGAGGCTTTGTCATATCCCTGAATGTAAGCGCCACTCCTGCCCATGGCCCTGTGTCACTGTGACATAAAATGTATTGACAACCAGAGAAGAACTCTGCACAAGAGTTTTTGATATTGAATGCATTAGTGCATGCTAGGCGAAAATCTTAAGATAGAAGATTAAGGATATAAGAAATTTGGTTGCTCGAGCGGCTGGCTCGGTGGCCCAGTGTTTAAGGCGTCGGGACGGTATTCCGAAGACGCAGGTCCAGATCCTGGGTGTATCAGCCATGTCATGGTGGAATTTAGAACAGGCTATTATGGTTAAATCCATTTACAAAATTTTGTGTCTGTAGTATTCACCGTTGAGGAGTTCCCTCGCCGGAAGTCAACCCTGGGTGAAGCAGGTGAAGCAGTCGAATACAAACCTCCACCTTTAGAAAGTCGGTTACAACAAAAACAAGAACCGACTTGAAGATTAAACTTATATTTTTTTGTTTTTGCTATTTTTTTCAAAAAGTGCTGAATGAATTTCGATAAAATTTATATGGGGCCACCTCTGAAGTATGACCTACCAATCAAAAAAAGAATCATCGAAATCCATTCATAATTGGCGGAGTAATCGCGTAACAAACAAACAAAAAAAAAAAAAAAAACATACCGTCGAATTGTAAACCTCCTCCTTTTGAAGTCGGTTAAAAAACTGCACAAGTACTTTCTCAAGAAAATATTCGATAAATTCTTATCGCTAACATATTTTAAAAACAAGATTGTCTGATACCTGCAGAGACGATATACAATCCGGAGCACAACAAAACCACCACTGACGACCACATTTCACATTTTCAAACTTCGTTTTGAATTAGTTACTTTAATTGTATAATATGATTTCACCAATGAATACCTACAGCAACGGATGCTAACAGTAATTTGTTGTTCCAGACCATATTTCACTTCGTTTTTAAATAAACTATAGTAATAATTTATTGATGTCACCAATTCGTAACTTTACTGTATGCAGTAATACAGGATAATACAAATTTGTTTTGCTAATTCCGTAAAAACAGTTTGACTTTCCTTAACCGCTGTAGGTTTCCCTCTCTCAGTTATTATAATGTACTTAATATTTCACAATAATTCACAGATTAGGTAATAGTAACTAAATACATCACACCCATACAAAAATATGTGAATAATTAAGGCAATTTGATTTAATTTGATTTGATTTAATTTGAGGTTTAATGGTTATGTATTTTTTTTAATTAATCTTTGACATTTACTGTACTAATTATATGCATGGGACATTTTATTTCAATCAATTTAAATAATGTAATATTATGAAAATTTGTATGCCAGAAATGGTGAGACACGCAGAACTCTAAAAACTTTTGTAAACTTTATTATGACCGTGTTTCCTACAAATAAATATCATTTCATTTCATTTCATTTCATTTCAAATCAAAAGAGAAATTTTGCGCGACTCTCGTATGGCAACAGTATTGCAATCCATACAGTGGCGCAACGAATTTACTTTCGTAAGTTTCGTAGAGCAACGGGCGACGCGGGCCGCGTCCTACAAACTCGCTTAGTTTGTAGGACGCGACCAGACGTGAACGGGTTTTGTAGGGAATTTTGAATACGTTATTCGTTGAATACGTTAAAACTTTGAATATGTTAATTATAATGGCGCACACCTATTCTGTGTACGGATGTACCTTGACAATGAAATACAACAAGGATTTAAGTTAAGATTTCATAGGCTTCTCCGTGAGGCGAGGTAAGATTTTCCTATAATGTCATAATAGTACGTACCTGCAATCTGAAGTCTATGTTGGAATCGTCGAGCTACTATTATTTATTTTGTACATTCATTTTGTACCAAATAATATAGAAGTAATAATAATATAGTAGAATTGAGTTAGGGCTAGAGAAAAACCATGTTTGGTGAAAAAATTTACAGTCAGAATCATTTATATTAGGTATGTAGGTACATCACACATCAGCATCACGTCATTATGACCTTGAACGAGCCACAGTTGTACCTCGGGTAACGCGTTCCGAAGTACCTACACTACTAATAAGTTCCTTTGTGCGAGCGCTTCGCGTACGCATGCAACACATGTAAATGTATATTAGGTAGGTACTTGTTAATGAAAAACAATACTTATCACATTTATTTAATTTTCTATTTTGTGACAACCCTTGCATATCTGCGTGAGACTACGTAAGTACCTACACGTGCGGCGGCATCGCTCGACATCAAAGGCGTTGCGCTACTGTATAGATTGTAATACTGTGGTAAGGCTGTCAATCGAGTGAATGGGCTAGGGTTGTACAAAGATAATAAAATAAATAGAAGGTTGGAAGTAATTAAATAATTATTTGCTTAAAAAATATGTTAATATGTTTTTTAAATATGTTTGGCTTAAATAGCTAGCATAGCTTAAATGGTAAATAATTTTAATTAATATTCAAATGGAAAAAAGAGCGAAGTAGAGGAAAATCAATTAATTTCAACATTTAATAAATTTTATTTAATTGAATTAGTAAATATGGGCAGTAACATATTTATTAAGCCGGTATAAGCGAAATAGTATGCCTAATAGTACCTAAAGCCTTTGCCAACCATGCCAACATGCCAACTTCAAATTTCACCAACATTTCAAATACAGTAATAACAAAAAATCATTGGTGACAAATTTTCAACAGATCAGTAACATCTAGTAACAAGAGCAATAATTAAAAAAAAATCAAAAACCTGACTTCAAAACGGACAATTTAAAAGTAATTCACTAATTTATTACTACTAATTAAATTTAAATTTGGGGAACCTGCCTGATGCAACACAGCTAACGGTAAAGCAGCAGGCAGTTTCCATTTGTATTGTACCAAATATGTTACTTAAATCAATAAAGTACCATATATGTTACTTAAATCAATAAAGAATTTGTAGTTTGTAATTACATTTGTAATTTCAGTTACGTGCGAGCGCTCGTGACCTACGCCGCGGCTTGATCTCATAACTCCCAGAAGAAGGACTTCTAAAATGTCCGAAACCTGGTCGGAGTAATTTTCGACGTTTACAGTGAGTCTTAGCCGTTTTATATCAATTATGAATTACATTTAAACATATAATTTGTACAGGTATATTTTTGTAATCCTTTTTAATTTCCTGTATTTTGATACCCTACTCGATAAGTTTGGTTATTATTTTTTATTAATTTTTAATAATATATATTTGTATATATTATTATATATTTCGCGCTAGAAATTCGCCATTCTGTTATTTTTTCAAACACCTATTTAAGGACACTATGTTTTTAAGACAAATATAACAATACCTTAACTGTTGAGATCCATCCCGCCCTTCTTTGGCAGTCTGGTAAAAACACAATATTAAACACAAACGCACAGTTGTCCTTTGACAATTAAAAAAAATTACAAACTTTAAATAGCCCTGCGAGTGCTCGGGTGAGCGGTTATTCCCAAAGTACTCCATTCTTTTGTTCCAAAAAGATAAGAATCCCATACATTAATTCTCAAATTACTCCAAAGAAATATTAGTATATTTTTTTTTATTTTTTTTAAGTTGCATTTTACTCCACGTGTAGCTGGTTTTATTCTCAAAATACTCCAGTGATTTTGCAGCATCAAATACCTAACTACTCCATCTAGATATTATAAAATAAACATTTCATTTTCAGTTTCATTTTACTCCATGAGATGTTGAAAAGGTACAGTCAGTCACAGTATTTATAAGCACTGTACCAAAATAATGCAGACGAAAGTTTTTTTTATTGTGTTAGATGTTTACGTCCGTAGTAATTGGAGTAAACCTCGTCACACCACATATTTTTATTGCATTATATATTACCTATTTATTAAAACGAGTGTGAAAGAGACAGTTCCAAAGTCAAGCTGGAAAGCAGTGTCGCTATCACTAGCGCCGCCAGTATCGGTTCACACGCATAGCGCGATCAATGTGTTCAGAGAGAGAGGAGAGTAGAGTATTGTTTATCTATGTTTAAGTTACGTGCAATTCTTTAATAATTGCCTTTTTGTAATAAGCGGATTATGGTCATTATATAAATCAAGGTTAAGTTGAATTCACGGCACAAACAGAGTGCTATAAAAAAAATGTATGTATAAGGACCATTCTGACGACATTGGGGCCACTGGACCAAGTATCGAAGTCCCGGAGGGCAGAAGAATTTTAAAACGAAGTCAAATCTGTTTCATGGACGGAATCTTTTGGAGTTGTCCCATGCCGTTTCATCAGCTCTATTCGATACATGTGGACGTGGGTAGCAATGAGAGTCAAACTAACATGTCCAGTTGAGTTTATTTTTCTACCCAATAAAGAGCAACATACATACGAAGTTAAATAAATAAATAAATGCTCTGAGCAAGACATTTCCCAATGCCATAACCAAAGGATGCAAATTTCCACTTCAAACAGGCAATATCATAGAACACACTCCTGCTGTAAACAGAAGCCGACACTCCACAAACAGGGACCTGAAACTGGCTTTGATTTTATTTTGATTGGTACATTTCTAGAATATTAATTTAAAATTAGGGCTAGAAAGAGACTTATTGTTTTTATTATTCACGTTTGATGTATTTTATTATTTTAGGTAAGTTCTTATGTTTTTTTTAACTATCGTGTTAATTTAACTTTTTTTTCAGATACACAATTATTTTTCAAAATATTGTGGTTGATTTATTCCAAATTATATTTAATCTAATATATGTATAAAATGTAATTTATATTAATAAATATAAACAATTACAAACCAGTTACTGTATTTTATTCCAACTTTTCCTCGTGGTTAAATATATGTTTATAAACAGTTTTGCACCTGACTGTACGTATCTATCTTTTGGAGTATAGGATGCAGCATAATACAGTTTTTTTTATTAATAATCATTAAACAGAAATGGTTGGAGTAGTTTGAGAACGAATATACGATTTATGAACTCATTATACTACCACTTATTACCTAAACAACCCTTTTGAAACTAGTACCTACCTAGTGTGGAGTACTTTGAGAACATTTTTATATTCTCATGGAGAAGAATGAAACTTAAATTATAAAATATATTTTTGATATTTTTTTCGTGGAGTAGTTTGAGAAAATTTCTTGGAGTACTTTGGGAATAACCCGGGTGAGCGTACGGCATTCACCCGATATAATGCCCTTCAATATAATTCATATTATAGTCAATACTACCTACTATTAGAAAATGTTATTAGAAGTACAAAAACCAAGACATACCTGTTTAAGGTTTAGAAGGTGTTAGTAATATAAGAAAAGTTGTGAAATTTATATAAAAAAATTAAAAAAAAAATGCTTTAAGGCATAAAAAAGAAAAAAATAGATACAATTCACTTATATTGAGAAACACTGAATAACTTATAAGTAAAATTATTATACGAATGGTGGAGGTTCTCCATTCGACTGCACGTTTGTTTTTTGTATGTTTTTTACGCGATTACTCCGCCAATTATGAATAGATTTTTATGATTTTTTTTGGGAGGCCATATCTATTTCAGAGAGGGTCCCATATACATTTTTATCGAAATTGATTCAGCACTTTTTGAAAAAATCAACAAAATCAAAACATATAAGTTTAGTCTTTTGTTTTTTCTAAAAGTTATTTTTTTAATGAAAAATTTTATCATGGTAACGGGTTAAAAATTATTGAACAAAAAAAGATATTGAAACTCATTATAATCATATATTTGAAGATATATATTATATTTTAATATCTATCTTTAAAGTAACGCTTGCGCACTACTGGCAAAGCGGTGGTAAGTACCCAAACGGCCTCTCGCCGAGAGACGTATACCACGAACAAGAGGTCAAACGATACAATGAAGACTCTAGTGTAGATGACAGGTCAAGAAGTGGTCGCCCTCGGTCTGTAAGGACTCCAGCAGTGATAAAAGCTGTGAAGGCGCGAATTCAAAGAAATCCCAAACGTAAGCAGAAACTGTTGGCCCTTCAGATGGGGTTAAGCAGAACCACGGTGAAAAGGGTGTTAAATGAAGACTTAGGGCTTCGGGCATATCGAAGAAAAACAGGACATCGTTTAAATGCTCGTCTAATGGACCTGAGACTGAAGAGATGCCGCGCTTTGTAGAAGCGGTACGCGGGAAAAAAATATCGGGAAATTCTTTGTTCGGATGAAAAAATTTTTACCGTAGAAGAGAGCTACAACAAACAAAATGATAAGGTGTACGCACACAGTAGTGAAAAAGCGAGCAACCGTATTCCGCGTGTCCAACGAGGTCATTTTCCATCCTCGCTCATGGTTGGGAGTTTCTTATTGGGGCTTAACAGAGGTACATTTTTGTGAGAAAGGTGTAAAAACGAATGCAGTTGTGTATCAAAATACAGTCCTGACGAACCTTGTGGAACCTGTTTCTCATACCATGTTCAATAACAAGCACTGGGTATTCCAACAAGATTCGGCGCCAGCTCATAGAGCGAAGAGCACACAAGACTGGCTGGCGGCGCGTGAAATCGACTTCATCCGGCACGAAGACTGGCCCTCCTCCAGTCCAGATTTGAGTCCGTTAGATTACAAGATATGGCAACACTTGGAGGAAAAGGCGTGCTCAAAGCCTCATCCCAATTTGGAGTCACTCAAGACATCCTTGATTAAGGCAGCCGCCGATATTGACATGGACCTCGTTCGTGCTGCGATAAGAATCTATTAATCATATTATCTAATCGTATATAAATGGTTACATAATGAACAAACTTGTTATATATATATATATATATATATATATATATATATATATATATATATACATATATACACTTTATTGCAAACATTAAATAAAAGACATTACATAAAAACAGTTAAAGAAAGTAGGTAGGGATGTAGGGGTCCGGAGTGTAGAGGTTCCTAGCTCTGGTGATGATGATGATGGTGGTGAACCAGTGAAAGGCCGATGGTCTTATATACGTATGTATTCTCTAATGACTACTCTATGTACTCTATGCTAATACTTAATGCTATGTCGACGGTCCTAAAGTAGGTCGAGTGTTTACACACTACACAAGTGTTACAATGGGCGTCCTTATCGCTAAAAGCAATATCTTCCAGGAAACCTTTGGATGTATGAATATTTTACTTGTTCTTTTGACTACTCTATTACGTTTATCTATAAAGGGTGAGTTTTAGCAGGATCCTGGCCACTGCCCGTTGAATAATTTATTGTTAGAGATCCATCTAGAGTACTAAAACAGCATTTAAAGGTTTTATAAATATACGGTGACTTTTTGCCCAAAACTGATGAAATGACCAAAACATAATCTAATCATTTATTCGCATAAAATAAGGTATGATACAGGTGTTAACAATGTCAAAAAGATCTCATATTCTGCCTTTGCAGGCGCGCAAATGTGTTCAGACATCTTCTGTAAAATTAATTTCATCAAAATATTATTTTTTTCCTTTTTTCTATTTTTTCTTTATTCATATTGTTCTTGAAAATGAAACCTTACTGCATACAATATAATACAATTATAGTTTATTGCATACTACAAAAATAATTTTTATTAAATATTTTTTTTAACAGATCTTGGCAAGTATTAGGTCGGAAACTGCGTTAAGCGGACGCCCGCGCGGTTCCATACAAAAGTGCTTCGATGCGGAAACCCGCAGGCGTCCGCTTAACGAAGTTTCAGGCCTTAGCAGTAACACGCACGGGCTTGTTCAGTCAGATAACGCCAATATAATATAAGGTCTCCGCGACTGGTACCGCGACGGAGACTGTCGCGTTCCCACTGAGCCCATCCGCGTGTCCACGCGCGTAGATACGCAACGGGTGCCCGTCGTAGGAGTCCGCTTAACGCAGTTTCAGGCCTTAGCAGTAACACGCACGGGCTTGTTCAGTCAGATAACGCCAATATAATATAAGGTCTCCGCGACTGGTACCGCGACGGAGACTGTCGCGTTCCCACTGAGCCCATCCGCGTGTCCACGCGCGTAGATACGCAACTTGTGCCCGTCGTAGGAGTCCGCTTAACGCAGTTTCAGGCCTTAGCAGTAACACGCACGGGTTTGTTCAGTCAATAACGCCAATATAAAATAAGGTCTCCGCGGATGGTACCCGCGACGGAGATTGTCGGTTCCCACAATGTGCGTTCCATCCGCGTGTCCACGCGCGTAGATACGCAACGCTTGACGCAGTTTTAAGCCTTAGACAACACAAACAAGCCTCAAAGACTAGGTTAGGTTATGTTAGAGCAGTGACCACACATCGCGCGAGCCGAGCGAGCGAAGCGAGCGTGCCGCGGCAGCGGCCGGCGCAGCGCCAGAAAGTAAATTGAATGTTAATGTTGTCGAAGTATTTTCTGTCGAACTAATACTTGTCGAATTATGTTCAGTCGAAACAATGACTTGTCGAACTAAGTGTCGTGTCGAATAAAAATGTGTCGAAGTTCAGAGGGACAACCCTACCTTTAGGTACATGAATTTTTTTATATGATGTCTGTACTATTCTGCCTAAAATCGATAATAACAATAATATCAACATAAAACTAAGTGAATTTCTAACAGCAAATTACTTAGGTTCCTAGGTACTCCATCTCTAATGGATTAAATCCATTACCATTCCACCTACACTTAGTTCTAAAAACTCACCTGTTTTTCTATTACTAAGAACCTTATCTATATGAATATAAAAACTATTTCTTTACATTGACTTCACAATAAGTTGGTTCTTCATAATCGTCGTTCAAGCTCTCTTTTTAAAATATTTTTTTACTTATGTAGCAGTGATATCACAGTTCACGTAACTTGGCTCATCTTGCGTCAGCCCGGGAGCGCTCGTATCGCTCCGCATGCGTGTCGGTGTGTCCTGCGCGCGGTCTAGTTCCTGCACTGTTGCGTAAGCTGGCTCGCTTGCTTTACGTTGTACCTCCTTGCAAGGTCTGTCGAATTGTAAATCCACGTATACGGGTTTTATCTGTTGTGGCTTGGTGTACAGTTCGTGAACAGACGCGGGCACGTACGGCACGCTGTAGGTTTCACACTCGAGTGTGTCGATCGGCGTCGCGTACACTTCCTCAGGTTGGCTAGGCGCAGACATGGGCCCGAGCGGCGGAGCATCGTTCGTCTCGGCCAGTGCTTGCTGAAAGAGTACATTATTAAAGGTCTAGAGTAGCAGCTGATTTCAATAAAGAGAAGAACGGTTTGAAGTGTTTAAGCGAAATTACTGGGCGTTATGAGACCTAAGCGTCATGAGCGAGTGTGGCTCAGTGGGAGAACGTGCGAGTTTATCCGACGCACTCGAGTTCGAATCCCGCTGGCCTCGCACCATTGATTTTCTTAAGTTATGTGCGGATTTAACACTCGCTCTAAAAACGGTGAAGGAAAACATCGTGAGGAAACCGGCATGTCCAAGAATTCATTATAAAATTTCAAGGACATGTGACATCCACCAACCCGCACTGGGCCAGCGTGGTGGATTATGATATACATACTCTCTCTATACTCTATGAGAGAAGGCCCGAGTCCCAGCAGTGGGAACGTGATGGGTTGATGATGATGTTGATGATGATGAGACCTAAGTACCATTCTCTGGGGTAGCAAGCGCGTGCAGTGCCAGCGCAAACTTTGCAAAACAAAAATCTAGCTACTGCTGTTTTTCAATTTTCACCTGTGCTTGAACTGGTTTTCGTGGAGATAGTAGATATAGCAGGTTTTATTTAATGCCAGATTTTATTAACAATGATTTATATATAAACCAGAAGAGCTTTCAGTATGTATGCCATATTCGAAGTACATAGAATGACAAGGCCTCAGCATAGGGCATGTGTGTGTGTATGAAAGCATTTGTGTGTTTGTGTGTGTGTGAAGGTGTGGGTGATTTCATGTAGGCATTCGCGCCAACCACGAATTATCTCTGCCTTCATAGTGGCCGGGTAGTTTCTTTATGTAAAAAAGTAAGAAAAAATAAATAAAGTGGCAAACAACCATCCGGTCGAGGAAGAGGCCGCTAGAACCCAATGGCACCCGCGATGGGCGAAATTTTTGTCATTACTAACCTTGTTACATAAAAATAACTATTTGTCTCAGACTACGTACAACGTACATTTTTGTAAGCTTCATTACTAAATATAATTATTGCACATATTTTATATACCTATTTTAAGATCATTATAACATCAATATAAATAATAAATACATTTTTATACGGTCATGAGTACGGACCTAAGTTTGAGCTCCTACTTATTTCCACCAATCATCAGTCATCCCCACTCCGGTAAACCCGACAGCCAACCAGAGTGAGGGCTTGGTCGTGAAACATTGAAAATACAGGCCAGTCTGTTCGTAGCGTTTGAGCAGTAAAGACGTGTATTCAACCATAGTGACGAATAAATCAACATCCAAACTTCAAAGTTGTTTTTACTTTTGAATCCCTCTTATTTTGCATCCACTGCTTCCGTTTGCGAAGGCCGAGCACGACCAACACTGCACCGACGAGCGCCACCACCACTGCCCCGCACGCAGCGTAGATATAAATACTATCTGTGGAATTTGCGTGGAATTATAACATTTCAGTTTAAGATTTGAAACCGGATATTTACTGTCTGATACGTACCCGGGTTGTCTTTTTGCTTCTCTTGATGTCTTTCCGCTCCTGTAAGATTTTTTGATTGACCGTGCGGACCAGGTTCGACAGGTTTAAAGTCCCCAATCTGTTGTACAGGGTGTTCAAGTTGGCTGGTGATGGCTTGATCGTCATTTTTCTCTGCAAATTTTCAGGTTGAGGCTCTGCGTTATTGGACACGGTATACGCAGACCGTTTAGAGGTTGAGTAGGTTTATATTAAGCAAATGACTGCCAATAGTGACGTAGTCGCGCCAGCGCTGGCGTGGCTGTGGATGTGGACCCGAATAATGTTCATACGCTAGAGGTTCGGCGAGTTCACAATCTCCGACGTTTGGCCCGTATTGTGTAGGCCCACATCTACAAAACTGGACTTCCCACACCACTCGCTTCACTCGCACTTTCCTTCCTCGCACTTGTAAGATGTGGAACGACCTATCTTCGTCGGAATTTCCTTCGAGCTACAACATGGAGTCCTTTTAAAGGGGTATTAATAGAGTCCTTAAGGGTCGGCAACGCATCAGCAATGCCTCTGGTGCTGCAGATGTCCATAGGCCACGGTAACCATTTACCATTAGGTGAGCCGTTTGCTTGTTTGCCAACATTTTAATTAAAAAAAATGCTCGCTGACTATCGGGCCGCCCGTCTGCCAACCGCCTGCCGTTTTATGCAAAGACAAACAAGCCCGTGACAAACACTTAGGACGTATTTACATTTACACGCTCGTCGAGTCTCTACACGCTTGCTCGGCGGACCATGCCAACGCTGGCATTTCAGAGTAATGGCTCATTTAAACAAGTGGCCAGCAATCGTGCATTTCAATCACCGACCCCGATCGCTTTCAAATTTGGAAGACGTCGAACGACGATCTTTAAAATTGCCATATCGATCATTTTTAGCGAACGTGATTGGGATTGGGATTGGGACGCGGACTTTAGACTTTTCTTCTTGCAGCGTTCGACAATTCCACAGACTAATACCGATCACAAGACATGTTTGAAAGCGATCGGGATCGGTGTACGAATTAGGCGTTTCCCCTGCAGATTGACTTAGTTTGCCCACCGAAGGCGGCAACCTCAAGTAGGTTGCCGCCTTCGGTACGGTAACCTACGGTGTAAGGTGTAATGCCTTGTCGTTTGACGACAACAGTTTGCAGCGTACTGCGTTGCTGTTACTGCGTTTGACCACAATCTCACCTGATGGGAAGTGACGATTTGGTCGCAGATGTAGCACGCTTACCCAGTAAAAATACTTGTTCAATTGGAGTGCATAGTTCCACTCGGATGAAGTGTCGTGTTGTCAGTTTGTTATGTTTTGATCAAGTAACTGATAATTTTGTAATAACTCACTAATTTTTTCATCAATCACGAGTGAAAATTGGCAGTTAACAGTTTTCCGCTGACTTAACAATTGGTCCCATAAATGAAATGAACAATGCCACTCAGAAAACATTTCACTGGTTGCTTGCATGTCCTGTAAACAGATTCTTATTAATAAGCAAACCACGCCGTTTTACAAAAAAAATATAAGTAAAAAAATTCGAAATATGCCTGATACTGCAAATGGCACTGTAGCTGTAGTCAATGAAATTAGTGTAATTACTTCAGATTTGAAAGTTGATGTCACAAAGCAAAATTTGCAAATCAAACGTCTGGGTACAAACTAAAATGCGTTTGCAAAAGTAAAAATATTAGTGCCTCCGCCGAGTCAGACTATTTGTAGGTCCGATAGTCTATCCGATTCTATCACAGACATTTGTCACTTATTTTGTGACCAACTTTTTGTAGGACGTGTGCGTTGCAATATTATACACATGTTTCGTTTTTACGACAAAAAAATCGCTGACCGATTGACTAATGTGGGCGGGCAGCCTCAACACCTAGCGTCTGGGCCTTCGAGTAGACAGCCAAAACTTTATCTGAGGTCTGGGCACTACCTAGCGATGTCACAAAGCAGAATTTACATATCAAAAGTCTGGGTGCCTCGCTGACGTCAGACTTTTTGGTCCGATAGTCGGTCCGATAAGTTGGTCCGATTTTATCACAGGCATTTGTCACCTATTTTGTGACGGACTTTTTGTAAGACGTGTTGACAATATGAAACTCCGTATGTTTCATTTTCAAGACAAAAAAATCGGTGACCGATTGTCTGACGTGGGCGGGCGGTATTATGCTTACGAAAAACAAGTTATATTCATTTATATCACTGGTTTCCCAAATGTCAGTTGTCTGATTTGGTATCCAGTCTCTTTCGCATCTGAAAAAAAAGGAAGTTATTATATCATTTATCACAAAATTGATTTGAACAGATTTAAACATAAATTTATGGTAGGTACATATAATTACTTAAAATTTCTTACCTAATTGATTCTATTTCAAAATCTGACCGTACTCCGACTCTGAACTGTTTATTCAACACTATTGCCAGAGGTTGAACCTTATCACAGTAAGCACCGCCATGATATTGGAAAATCCTTATATCTAATAACAGCATGTCGTCTGAAAAAACCGATCTCATAGTAACTCAACTGTATTCTGTTTAAATGGCGTATATTCAGGCTTTTGGAACTTGAATCTCTGAAACTGAGGCATCGTCATGTCTGATTGTAAACGCCACTCCACTTAACACGTTCTATGCGAAACCAGCTCTAAAACACCTGGTGCGTATCTCGCTTACAGTGCGAACAAGAAAACTATAGACTTCTCTGTCTTGCGAATGGCATAACTTTAATTTGGTTCGGTGGATGAGAGAGATGTATATATACTTAAGATGTGTAATTAAAGTGGAGTCCAGTGGTGTACCTACCTTAATACCAGATATTTTAGATCTGGTAACGCACGGAAGAAATATTTTTTTAACGTAGTGCGAGACCAGGTCATTTCAATCTTGTACCCCGCGCACCTTGTACCGCACCCCGCGCCAGCGCCGCGCGGCCAGTGTTGTGATCGCATTCAACGAAACGCACGCGTCGACATGGCGTCAAAGGCGAAGAGAAAATGTCGCAAAAGAATTGATTATTTAAATTTCGGCTGTGATGGATTGATTAATCAGAGACAAGTAAGTCTAAGACATTATTTACCTAATTACTTTTCTTGCATTTTCACTATGTATATCAAAAATTGTTATATGTGTTAAAATAAAAAATCGCCCAAGTGCGAGTCGCTCGATTTTTTAAAAACATCTTACAACATTAAGTTTTTTACGTCGTTTTCGTCGTCTTAGCTATTTATCTACCTACCTACCTGTTGCCTTTATCAATATCGAACAAAAGCGCTAGTGGCAATAGAAATACCTGGTCAGAATAAATTTCAACTGTCTATATTAAACGTTACATGAGATAACAGCTTAGTGACAGACAGATAGACGGACAGTGTAATCTTAGTAATAGGGTACTGTATTTTAGGGTTTGCGTCTACGCCCAAACGGTGCAAACGGGCTTCTATTACTGAGACTCTGCTGTCTGTCCGTTCGTCTGTCACAGAGCTCTACCTCGCGAACCGTAATACACTAGACATTTGTAATTTCTACTGATTATGTTTTGCTGTTTCCGATATAACAATAAATACTAAAAATAAAATAAAGTTAAAAATTAAAGGGGGTCGTCATATAAGAAACGTGTTTTTTCAGCGTTTTAACTAGATCTTTGAAATAGTATTAACTACATATTTGAAATTTTTGAATTTTTAGATACCTATTCTTCTGTTAATTTAAATGTTATTGTGTTGTTTCTAGCAATCTAAAGAGAAGGAAGAAAGTTATCGGATTTGTGAGTACATATCGTATAGCGGGAATGGTGTTACTAATATTTGGTTTCGAAATATGTTTTCTAGCTTTTTTGTGTATATAGCTTAAGCAAGAACTATTAACACTATACTGCACTGGGCTATTTAAAAGAAAGTTGACAAAAATTTGCAATATAAAATGACATAACACATTGTATAGACCTATGTCATCCGTCGCAAATATGGTTCTAATACAAACAGCACGTGATTTAGCAATTATTACATCTTCTAACGCCGTGTGATAGAGATATGTAATTTCAGTAACCATCTGTTGGATAAACTTCGGATCCGACTGTGTTGGAAGATGTTAGCCATAATAATTATTATAATATAAGCATACTTATAACTAACCTGCAACCCTGCATTTTGCATGTCAGATTTGTGTTTTTTATTATATTTACTACAATTTCACGAAGTGCTCGCTAGTGATTTACGTCATCTTCGTTTAGTCTACGAATATGACCAGCATTTAACTCTATTTATTTGTATTCTCTGTATTTGTAATGCCCTTCAATTCCGCTATGTTAAGGGGAAAAGCTTTCTATTCGTAGGTACGTTCCAAGGCGATTACAAATATTATTCTTTTTTCAGATTCCGCGAAGGGATTCCCAGCCAATTTTATCAAATAAATCTACTATACAAGATGTAGACACGTCAAGCGATGAAGAAATTTTTCCGATAAAATGTTTTAAAAAAGCCGATGCCGTGGAAATCACAAACGTTGAAAACGAAAATAATGTACTACTTAATGTTTATTTTCCAACTGAACAAACTCTTTTAAATAAACAAAAACGTGTAATAAATAAGCAAGCAAATTCGATAATTATTACGAAAAATAAAACAGCAAATACTAATAATTCGATGTGCTTGAATAAAAACAAGCAATCAAAAGATACTATTTATATCAGTCCTAGTAGTACCAAAAAAACATGTCATGTGTTACAGAATGTTACACCTTCCTTTCCTTGTACAAGGCAACTACATGAAAATAATAGACATCCCTCAGTTCCATGTTCACCATCATTGGATTTTCCACATTTAGGTCAGGAAAGCAAAGCTGATTCTCTATCAGAAATATCATACTCCAATTTATTGGACTGTGACATGTCGCTTAGTGAAGTTAAAATAAATGAACTTCTTTACACACCGCAACAAAAAAGACAAATTCAAAATATTACATCAGAATATGCGCAATCAGAAAATTCAGATACTGAATGTGGAAGAGAAAGTATAATGAAAGTCTCTGTCAGTATTGAAAACATTCCAGATGATACCGAAGCAAAAGAACGAAATAAATATAATAAACTACCAATCGTTGTTCAATCGTCTCATATTATTGACGAAGATAGAATTGAAAGTATTACTTCCGACGAACAGAACGTTACAAAAAACAGGTCACTTTCCAAAAAATTTACGAATTACAAGCCGTTAGATTCTATTGACAATGAGGATATTACAAAAACTACTACTCGTAACAAGAAGGTTGTAGACAAAAACAGATTAATTCCTTATAAACCACCAAGCATTTTAAATTCAAATGATTTTATTGGATATGACAGCACCGGTGAAATATTCGACAGCGATAGTGATAAAGATTATGATCCTTTTAATGCCGAACCACTTGATTCAGAAAGTTCATCACAAAATTGTGCAGAAATAGAACTAGAAATATCTTCTGAAGATGAGAATCAAGATATAGAAAATGAAACTTCAAACACCGGACAACCACTGCTTGGTTGCAGAAGTAATGAAGATGAGTGGGAGGATATTTCTGAAAGTCCCGTGAGTTTTGACGAATATGTGGGACAAAGTACTTTGAACGTACCTCCATTTGCAAAATCACCTGAAGATATATACAAATTGTTTTTAACAGACGAAATGATTAACAAAATGGTAACCGAGACCAATATTTACGCACAAAATTACTTACAAACAAATCAACAAAATATAAAAAATAAATCACGTATTAAACATTGGACTGACACTAACTTTCAGGAAATGAAAACATTTATAGCAGTTTTAATGGCAATGGGTTTGTGTAAAGTTCCTTATATAAACTTGTATTGGAGCAAAAATAAATTATACAGAAACGAATTTATAAGTTCGGCAATGACCAGAGACCGATTTTTGCTACTCCTGAAATGCTGGCATGTCAGTGATGTATCGAATGAGGATAAAAGTGACAAACTACATAAAATCAGAGATATGTTTGCACTGATGACTAAAAAAAATCAGGAAATATTAAAGCCTGGTAAACATGTAGTAATTGACGAAACAATGATACCCTGGCGAGGACGACTAAGTTTCCGTCAATATATAAAAAACAAGTCTCATCGGTATGGCGTCAAACTTTATAAGCTTTGTACTCCCGAGGGTTATACTTATGAAATAGAAATTTATACAGGTAAAAAAGGTCAGAAAAAAGAAGTCGATCACAGTCTAAATGTTGTTATGCGTTTGATGAAAAATCTAACAAATGAAGGAAGAATCGTAATAGTAGATAATTACTATACTTCTGTAGATCTAGCAGAAAAGCTCCTTTCACGAAAAACCTTCATATGTGGAACTTTAAATATAAGAAGGAAACATTTGCCTAAAAAAATTATTCTAACAAAGTTAAAGAAGGGGCAGGTTATAGGGAAAATGAACAAAAACGGAGTCAAAGTACTGAAATGGGTTGATAAAAGACAAGTTCTAATGCTAACTACCTGCAAAACTCACGACGACAATCTTATAGATACAGGAAAAATTAAAAGAGGCACTAACGAAAATATTAAGAAACCAGCCTGTGTGCTCATGTACAATAAAACTAAAAAAGGAATAGATTTTAGTGACCAAATGTCATCATATTATACTACATTAAAAAAAGGAGTGAAATGGTGGCGAAAAGTCATAATGGAGTTGTTATTTGGGACAGCTCTTGTTAATGCTTGGATAATCTTTAATTCAATTAATGATGGAAATAAAATACCAAAGATCCAATTTGTCGAAAAAGTTATCGCAGCATTTTCAGAAAAGAACGAAGACAATAATACAGGTAAAGCTGCAGTCAAAGACACACACAAACACACACAGTTATACAGGCACACACGCACACACACAGAAACATGCATACACAGAAATAAACATACATAATTATAACATACACACTCACAGCAACGCACGCTTATCACACCACACTGCACGTCCCTCACACCACACCATGCAACATTTTTCGTAATAAAGTTATCTTTTCAGAACCGGTATCTACCAAGCATTATTTGGTGAAGGGTTTGAAAAAGAAAAATTGTGTTGGATGCTATGAAAAGCTCCGAACTTTTTTAACAAGTAGGGAAGCAGATCGAAAAGTTAAAAAAGTTATTACGGAATGTGTTACATGTAAGAGAACCTTTTGTTTAGACTGCTTTAATGAGAAACATTAAAATGTGAATATTTTTTCCTACATTAAAAGTTAATTACAATTATCGATATTGTTATTTTACATCCCTAAAATATGCAAAAATCTTCCCTTATTCAGTGCGGCACCAGGTGCATAAAGCCCTGTATTTTATTATTGCTATATATTCAAAACTAAACAGGCTGTTTACGTACGCCTTTAGATTCATGTCAATCAATACATTATTCATGATATCAAAGGCAAAAAAAACATAATTAATATAATTTGACGTCAAAAACAGTATTTCAGTTTCTGAAACGATACAAGGTGTAATACGCCCGATATCGCCATAATGATAGTTTTACCTCCGGGTGAGATACACCTGGTACCGCAGGAACTGAAAGAATAAAAAAAATCCTGCCGCTTTGAACGTGTTAACGCCACTTCATTCAACGTTCATTGAACCGTTTGAGGAATATAAATCAAATCAAATTAAATCAAAATCGCTTTACTCATTTTTGGAATCACAGACGCACTTATGAACGTCAAATTGTCACAATGACTCCGTATCGGAAAAAGAACCACTACCACAGAATACTAAAGGACAGAAGCATCACTCCGCAAAGAAATTTAAACAAATAGCGACTCTTGCTATGACGCAATAAAATTCAATTCCGCTCGCGTAGCGCTGCATACCTACCAGTAATATTTAGCTACAGAGCGCCTTTCTTTCTATCGCATAGCTCTTATCTCTTCTGACGCGGCACATGTAACGACGCGCGACCCGCAGTCAGTGTCCGGCTATGTACTTGTAGCTTCGTACCTACAATGCGGAGTGCGCTAACCCTGCCACTACTCAGAAGATACGGCAAGAAACTGAGGGGCATTTTTAGAGATTTTATTACTATTGTTTCGTTTTCTACAATGTTATGTTTCTTATGTACCAGTTGCTCTGCAATTGGCTAACAATGTATCCAATTCAATCGGGACACGAAATATATACTCTATGACGAACAATTAATAGCACACTAAATTGTAATAATACAAAATAAATATAAATATAAACGGCTACACTCACGTTATGATTGTGTCGGATAACTCGAATATTTCGACTCACGATAGTTTCCAAACTTAAATCTTTTAGGGTGGCCGGGATTCGAACTCGGGTCGGGTGGGTCTAATCGTATGGCGCTGAAGTTTCGGATGGAAAGTTTCCGAGTGATTTAAAATAGCCCCACTAATCTTTTTACTATTAAAAATTGTAAATATGAATGTTTGTTACATGTAGACTGGAAAACTGCTAAACGAATTTCAATTTGGTTTTCAGGGTTTGGTAGCATAAGTCTCAACTTAGATTAAAATTAAACCTACATCAAAATCAATTGAGTCATTATAAAGATACAACTTGACCTTTTCACGCTATGAGAATGCGCTCTCATATCCTGGGGAGGTCTTGCTAAAATGGTTATTGAAAAAGATGACTATGGGCTTCTTCTGTTATTTACGCAGGCGAAGTCGTGAGAAAAAGCTTGTAGTTATAAATATGAGTAAGTTAAGTAAGTTAGTAAGTTTTATCATTCTATATGTTTGTACATAATTGTTGATTGGTTCTGTAAATAAATGTATTGAGTAAGTTTGTATGTGTTTGTTACTTCTTCACGCTGTCAACGGATTTGAATGAAATTCGGAAAGGAGATCGCTTGTACCTTAGATTAACACATAGGCTACATTTATCCCGGGTAGACGCGGGTGAAACCGCGGAGCGCAGCTAGTTTAAACATAAGCCACACCACACAGTGAATAATAGCACTACGTACTTAAGCTCAATAGATACAATTTTACGAATGATTAGCGCTGTTCGTATAGCGCGACAAAGGTACTGTATGAACTCAGCCAAAATGGAGTCGATTATTATTATCTATTATTTATGGGTGTCCCTCTGAACTTCGACAGTTCTTTATTTCGTCACGAAACTTACTTCAAAAAAATATAAGTTGACAAGTCATTGTTTTGACTGAACATAATTCGACAAGTATTAGTTCGACAGAAAATACTTCGACAACATTAACATTGAATTTACTTTCTGGCGCTGCGCCCCGGCCGCTGCCGCGGCACGCTCGCTTCGCTCGCTCGGCTCGAGCGATGTGTGGTCACTGCTCTAACATAACCTAACCTATACTCATTTTTTTGCCAAGGCCAAAAATGTAAACAAATATACTAGGGGATACCCGTACTATAGGGGATACCCGTACTAAAAAATCCCTTATAAGGAGCAGTTTACAAAATTTTGACAAAAGCACACGACAAGTTATTTATTCTTGATGAGAAGTATACTTTATATTTAATAGAAAATATTTTGAAGTAGTCTTTTAAATACATTTTTACTTGGTACAAAGTTATTAAAATGGAAATATTTTGTGGTATACGATATTTTATGACACTGGTCACACCATAGAGGTGAGAAACATTTCGGCATTTTCAACAATGAAAGTCCATAAAATAATAAAAAACAATAGATCTCGCCATTTCAAAAGCCGTAAAGGCTCTACATTCGTTTTTCGTCTGTTGCCGGATTCGAATGTGTCTCTCCTCTCGCTGCGCGTGTACAATTTGTTCGTTGGTTGTTACTTGTTATTATTTGTTAAGTTTTTTGTTTTGTTATTGTTTGTGCTGTTACCGTTTCGTTTTTGTTGGTTCATTGCTTCTATGGAACCACTGCCGGTGGCAGGTCCATCGGCCTCAGGGCCTAAGGCAACAGACCACCTGTCGCCGCCCAGAAAACGGCCTAAAAATTATATGAGTTCAACTGAAAAAAGCATGGTGATGAATGCCTACAAATATACAAGAAGTATGGGCTCAGGTAAAGAGGCATGTCGCAAGAAATAATAAATCATTTGAAATGAAAGATTAAGTTTAAGCAATTGTTAGATGAAGGTTTGAGAGAGGTGACACCACAGAAATAGGTAGATTGCATAAATCACACAATAAAAGTCGAAGACGAAATGTGCTGACTCAACCACATTATAGATAAAGTAACACATAGATTCGTCATATCAATCAATCAATCAATCAATCAAAAGTTCTTTATTCAATTTTGTCGTCACAGACGCACTTATGAACGTCAATTATTACAATGACTCTACCACCGTATCGGAAAAAGAACCACTACTCAGAAGATACGGCAAGAAACTGAGGGGCTTATTTTTTAGAACTTTTGTTACAATATTTTATGTTTGTTTTTGACAATATTTTTTTTCTTATGTGCCAGTTGGCTACTTGGCAGAAGCGGAATGTTCCATGCATCTTTGTCTTCTATGTAATTACGAACTGCATAGTATGCTTTTTTCATTTGAATATTTTTCACACTCAATTTGAATCTACTTTCTGTGAGCTCCGTTATACATTTTGGAATTTTATTGTAATAACGTACACAATTGCCCATGAAGAACTTATTCGTTTTACTTAGTCTAAACCTAGGTACTGCAATTCTATCCTTATTTCTAGTGTTTACGAGTATGTTTTGGTGGTCACTATTCACCTTGAATTTGTGCAGATTTTTACGAACGTACATTATTATTTTCATAAATATTATTTTCATAAATATACAGAATAGATGTACACGAATCAGATTCCGAATCCGAGAGCAGCTGTTCAGATATGTCTGAAACCTGAACTGTTAAATATAGATGTTAAAAGTTGATGTGTAAAGTTAGATAATAGCTTTTCAAACATAGATATCTGCTAGATAATAGCTTTTTAAAGTTGCTGTGGATGTATGATTGCTATGTAATTATTTTCATTCTTGTTAATAATAACAAAAAAAAAAATATTTTATATTTTATAGGGTATAGGGTATTATAGGGGGTATAGGCTTTTATAGGGTAGTAGGTTGTTTATAGGGTATTTTATTCAACACATCTATCTATGCCTGCGGTCTTGCCGCCACCTTTTTAGGTAGATAGGTTCTTATAAAGGACAAACGAAGCGTAATAGAAATAATCCACATAAGTAAAGTCGCGGGCGGCGTATTAGTATAATTGATCCATTGAAAGAAACAGTTTGGCTTCCCTGACCTGTCACTTTGACAGTGACATTTCTTTGTTTACATTTTTGGCCTTGGCAAAAAAAACAGAGTATAATCTTTGAGGCCGTTTGTGTTGTCGAAGTAATTTCTGTCGAACCAATACTTGTCAAATTACGTTCAGTCAAAACAATGACTTGTCAAACTATATTTTTTCTTTTAAATAAAGAACTGTGGAACCTAGATAAAAATTGTATATACGGAAACTGTGGAAGTTCAGAGGGACACCGATTATTTATTTCTGTTTTTCAGCATATCCTGGGTTTTTTTTTACGCTTAATAGATCTATGTTTGGCCACTATCTCGCCTGATGTGAAGCGATGATGTGGCTTAAGATGGATTACATAGATCTAGAGAGAGACGGCAGTTGAGCGGCCGCTCAGACCCGTCTCCCCGATGGTTTTAAAAATGTCTGTTACCTACAGAGATATAAAATCAGAAGCACAACAAAACCAGACATATAATGTAGTGACAACCAGAGAAGAACACTGCACAAGAACTTTCTCAAGAAAGTATTCGATAAATTATTGTCGCCAACATATTTCTGTATCAAGATTAAAAACAAGATTGTCTGATACCTGCAAAGACGATATACAATCCGGAGCACAACAAAACCACCACTGACGACCACATTTCATATTTTCAAACTTCGTTTTTAATTAATTACTGTAATCATATAATATGATTTCACCAATGAATACTTACAGCAACGGATGCTAACAATAATTTGTTGGTATGTCAGTAATAACATTATAGTTTTCCTTAACCGCTGTAGGTTTTCCCCTCTATCTGTACATAATATATACTTAATTAAACATTAGTTTGCCGCCAAGCAGTAGTGCGCAAGCATTACTGTGTTCCGGCTTGAAGGGCATTGTAGCCAGTGAAATTACTGGGCATTATGAGACTCGACAGCTAATTGTCTCAGGGTGACGAGCGCAGTATAGCGCCTCGCAGGATTTTGCAAAACAAAGTTCTGGGTGGTGCTGTTATTGTTATGGGCTGGCGTATTGCTTACCGTCAGGCAAACGACCAGCTCGTCTCGTCATTCAGTTATATAAAAAAAAACATTAGCCAAACATTTCACACAAATATATATATTTTTTTAACGGGCAAATGCCTTAATTTCTGAAAGAAAAATTACATTTACTTACTAAAACTAAACTAACTACTTACAAAGAGAAGCAATTGGACAACCCATACACTGTTAAAGGCCTATACATAGCTCAAATGCCAGCCCACTACCAGTTGTCATCATACCCAAGATGCTGGCAATATTGCCCTGTTGAATTGCAATACGTTGAGCCAAAGAAGTCCAAGCATTTTGGTCACGCGTCGCATCGATCAGGCGCTCTGAGACTTTAAAATACGATGAGCATCCTGGTCCCCACTGACCCAAATCTTATGTCTCAGGCGCAATGCAGTGCTACGTAGTACTTTTTACGGTATTAAAAGTTCTGGGTAGCACTTCAATTGTTATGGGCAGGCGTGGCGCTTACCATCAGGCGAACGACTTGCTCGCCTCGTTACTCAGTTCCATAAAAAGATTTTTACCACGGTTTTATAAAGTCACTTTCTTGTTTGTCTGTCTGTCTGTCGTGCCGGGTGGAATCTTGCAACTCAAATTTCGAGCACTTCCCGATTAGCTATCCGGCTGAAACTTTCAGGGTAGCTCACAACTCGATGACAATGCATTCTTAATCGATTTATTAGCATGCAATGCCGATCTAACCTCAAAAGGCGCATAAAAACGTGGTTTATAAATTAATTGTCGATTATTTTTTATCTGTAATTTTCTTGTTATACCGTTCAATAAATAATATACTTTCATACCTAGTTACTTTCATGCAAATTTGCCTAAAATCGATAAGTACCTTAAAATGCTTGCGCAATGTTGTTTGGCGGCAGAATAACCTATCCCGACGGCCTCTCGCCTCTCGAATACGAGAGGCCTACATTTATTTTTACTTAATAAGTGAAATCTTATGTTCTTCACTGGGCTTACAGGCTATCTCTACTATGCCAAATTCCATTAAGATCGGTCTAGTCGTTTAGTCGTGAAAAAGAAACAAACATTTATGCATTTATAATATTTAATGATCAAACGAACTTACCCTTACGTGAAATTCGAAGACAATTATGTAAACGGCTTCATTATTTTAATTATCAGGACTGTCTTTTTTAAAAGAGGCTTGCGTTTGACCTCTATCTCAACTGTTGTTAAGTGACGACGCGGTCGAAGATGTAGCACGCTCGTCTAGAAGAAACCTGTTCACTGTTGAATAATAAGAAATACACACAGTTATTCTGGAAATAATATGATATACGACTTTGTTTTATACTATGTAGTATATCGCTTTTTCTGTCCCTATATCCCTATGTCTCCCTATATCCCTATGTATGCTTAAATCTTTAAAACTACGCAACGGATTTTGATGCGGTTTTTTTAATAGATAGAGTGATTGAAGAGGAAGGTTTATATGTACCTAGTCAGGTCATAAGTATTGTCACACAGTAAAAACTTTTCTTTTAGAATGCTGGCCACAAAAAAGTTTATTGAATTCGAATTTCGAATTGTTCATGAAAATAAAAATGTATACTTTTTAGAATTTTACTCATTTTTAAATATGGAGTGGACGCTTAAAGAAGACCGTGTTGCAGTTATTGCAATAGTTACTGAAAAATTTGAATATAACCAAAAGATTCGTTTATCGTACCATCAAACGATACAATGAAGACTCTAGTGTAGATGACAGGTCAAGAAGTGGTCGCCCTCGGTCTGTTAGGACTCCGGCAGTGATAAAAGCTGTGAAGGCGCGAATTCAAAAAAATCCCAAACGTAAGCAGAAACTGTTGGCCCTTCAGATGGGGTTAAGCAGAACCACGGTGAAAAGGGTATTAAATGAAGACTTAGGGCTTCGGGCATATCGAAGAAAAACAGGACATCGTTTAAATGCTCGTCTAATGGACCTGAGACTGAAGAGATGCCGCGCTTTGTTAAAGCGGTACGCGGGAAAAAAATATCGGGAAATTCTTTTTTCGTATGAAAAATTTTTTACCGTTGAAGAGAGCTACAACAAACAAAATGATAAGGTGTACGCACACAGTAGTGAAGAAGCGAGTAACCGTATTTCGCGTGTCCAACGAGGTCATTTTCCATCCTCGCTCATGGTATGGTTGGGAGTTTCTTATTGGGGCTTAACAGAGGTACATTTTTGTGAGAAAGGTGTAAAAACGAATGCAGTTGTGTATCAAAATACAGTCCTGACAACATATGGCACACTTGGAGGAAAAGGTGTGCTCAAAGCCTCATCCCAATTTGGAGTCACTCAAGACATCCTTGATTAAGGCAGCCACCGATATTGAAATGGACCTCGTTCGTGCTGCGATAGACGACTGGCCGCGCAGATTGAAGGCCTGTATTCAAAATCACGGAGGTCATTTTGAATAAACTTTATTGTTAAGTTCATTTTGGAATATAAATGGTTACATAATGAATAAACTTGTTTCAATTATTTTATATTAAACATGTGACAGAATTTATGACCTGACTAGGTATAATAACCGTGCGAAGCCGGGGCGGGTCGCTAGTTTAATATAAATTTTATTAATCATCAAAACAATTACTAAGAATCGACCTTATTTTGCCAAAATTTTGCGAATACGTATGAATTTTGGGACCAACCCGCAGTATTTCGTACCACATCGGTACTGACACCTAATCGAATGGGTTTAGAGATGGCAGCTTGTCGAGTGCTGTGCGCGCTAAGCACACTGGTGTCGATACTGCGCAGCGTGTCTTTTATCCAGTGGCTCAGGCGCTGAGAAGAAACCTTATCATACGAACACAAACACATTTATTTTTATTTATTTATTATTTATTTCAATTAACACGGTATTTTACCAATTACATTAACTGAAGACATAAAAGAGAAAACTAATAAAACATAGTTACATACGAAAACAACGAGGAAAAAAACAATATAAAATGTATTAATTTGTAGAAAAAAACAAAAACTGACTTCAATGTATCTTTGAAGTCCAAGGTCCAATATCGATTAAATTTGTATGGGACCACTTCGTAGCTATACTGAACACAACGCAAAATTTTCCTAATCGGTTCATAGATGACGGACTTCTGAGGTAACAAACATAAAAAAAATACAAAAAAAATATTATCGAACAGAGAACCTTCTCTTTTTTAAATCGGTTAAAATATATATTAATACTACACATTCATACAGATCTCACACTCTCTCTTGCAAAAACGCAAACACTGACCAAACATCACACCATTCATCCGCAAACAAGTCGCAATTTGGATTGGTGTCCAGAAAACCGTTGAGTGCGGAAAGAGTATATAGTATTGGCGATACAAATACAAATACACAATCATTTATCGCCAAAAGAAAATACAACATAATAAGGTATTAACAGTAGTCCCCGCACTAGGGCAAGCCTGTATCGCGGGTGGCTGTGGCCGATTTACAGTAACTTGAGAATTACAGTGGCAGTACCTATTAGATTATTAAATTAAATTACAATAAACTTACTATACAATACAATGTTTATAATGATAATGATGCTAACATAACAAAGTATTTATAATGTGAGGGTTTGAAGTAGGGATGTTACGGAGCTTCGACTCCGACTCCGAAAGATCGGAACTTCCGATTGTCTTTACACCTCTGACTCCGACTCCGGTTCCGGTAATTTTGAATAGGAGGTTATACCAAAGATCGAAAATCAGCGACGTGGCAGAGCGCGCACAAAATAAACAAGTTGTGACTGGTCGCCTGGGTGGTTTGTTTTTCCTTTGTCGCACATCAAATGTCTATAACTTATCACATTTATCACCTACCTAGGTTGGTGTATCCTTACAATTAAGCTGATGAAAGGGTCTAAATTCTATTGCTTTAGTAGGACACCCTGTATCACTTCTTTCTTAAACCTTCGCTTCCGACTCCGGTTCCAACTCCGATAAATCAAATTTAAAACGATCGGCTCCGGTTCCGGTAAAACCACCTCCGTAATATCCCTGGTTTGAAGGTAGGGGTGTGTAACGGTGTGAGGGTGTGTGACGGTCTGAGCGTGAGTGTGTATAAAGGTGAGGGTGAGAGGGTGTGTGGCTGGAGCATTTTATGTGAGAGACAAGCATTAACTAATTTTACTGTTGAACGATCAGTAATGCCTCTGTGGCTTCATAATCCAGCGTGAGGAGCCATTTCCTCACTTTCTCCTTAACCCCGTACAGTGTGCTATCACTAAGGTTGCAGAGCTTTATAATCATGTGGTTTACGGTAGCTATTGAATAAATTATCATTAGTGGGTGAACGTAGGGAACTAGTTCTATTCATATCAGAAACTAAGCAAGTTGCTGCACAAATTTCAGGCCATTCGTTACAAAACGGGAGTTTTAGAAAATAATGAATTAGGACCAGAAGTTTTAATAAGATCTGTAAATTTGATAGCTGTTTCTATGCCAGACCGAATTGCAATATTGCTTAGTTTAATTAAAGATAAGGTTTGTACGCGATGTGCTGTTACTAAAGCCAAAAGAGTGAGTGTCTTTTTTGATAAAGCCTCAATAGTCAGATCTTCATGAGGCCATTTGTGTGCTAAGAAATGCACCAGTATTGACCGCTATCGTGAAAATTATCATCATCATTATCAGCCCATCACGTTCCCACTGCTGGGACACGGGCCTTCTCTCATAGAGAGTGTATGGGCCATAATCCACCACGCAGGCCCAGTGCGGGTTGGTGGATGTCACATGTCCTTGAATTTTTGTGATTAATTCTTGGTCATGCCGGTTTCCTCACGATGTTTTCTTTCACCGTTTTAAGAGCGAGTGTTAAATCCGCACATAACTTAAGAAAGTCAGTGGTGCGAGGTCAGCGGGATTCGAACTCGGGTGCGTCGGATCGAAAGTCGCAAGTGCTTCCACTGAGCCACACTCGCTCTAATAGTTAGACTATTAGTTATTATTGTGAGCTAACTTTTTACCGTAAATTGCGGCTATAGCTTTGATCACATCTCTTTCTGTTTGTGAGGGCCGTGATAGTCCCACTTGCGGCTGCGCCTGCGGTGGGACACCTGTGCGGTTGCGATGCGGTTGAGGTCCAACTGCGGTCAGGACTTCTGCGGTGCGGTTGCGGTTTGGATGCTGTACGCCTGCCGTCTGTATGCGGTTCGGCTGGGTTCCGCCTGTGGTGCGATTGTGATCTGGTTGCCGTCCGGTTCTAAGGCTGGGATGCGGTACGGTCCGGTTGCGGTCCGGCGTCGGTGGTGCTGCGGTCCGGTTGCGGTCCGGCGGCGGTGGTGCTACGGTCCGGTTACGGTCTGGCGGCGGTGGTACTGCGGCCCGGTTGCGGTCCAGTTGTGGTCTGTTTCTCTGGAGTTGGAATGTGGAGACGGCGTGTGGGACTAACGCTCGCCAATGGGTCGCAGCTGGAGCTAGCGACGCGGGCGATGCCGAAGACGATGGCAGTGGCGGGACTCTGGGCGCGTACGGGACTTCGTATTGTGGTTCGTTTCCTGCTAAATAAAAAACAGGCATTAATAATATTGCGAGCGTATTTGGGACGGCCCAGTGGCCGAAGACGGCCGTTCCAAGTACCGCTGGAAAAGGACTTGCGTGAGCTCCAGGTCGAAAAATGGCAGGAGTTGGCGCAAAACAGACTAAAGTGGCGTCTTCTATTGTCGGAGGCCAAGACTCAAATTCAAATCATTTATTTGCCATACATGTTGGTACATACATACATTAAAGATGTTAATTTAAATATGGTCAGATCCGAAACACATAGTCAATTATAAGTGACATGCAAAATATTCAATACATAAAATAACAGGTTAATAACATTTAATTTAATTAATTACATTATTATTATATTTAAATTACAATGTCAATCATAGAATTATACATAATTGAATTAATTTACATAATATGGATTTGATTGCAATAATATGTCAATAGTATATAATAAAAAAAAAATTAAGTAAAATCAATTAAATCATATCAGTCTGGGTATAACTTATATGTTGGTGCGCGAATTTTTAAAAAAGTCTGTCACGGAGTATAGGTTCTTTTCCAAAAGCCATTTTTTAAGTTCTCTTAAAAATTCATTTGTTGGCAAGTCTTTAATGGCATCTGGTAAGGCGTTAAATATTCGTCCACACATCGCATAACAATTATTTTTGTACAATGTTGTATTAGGAACCTTTGATAGGACAAGTCTATCACTCACTTTGAGTCACTACGCCACCCTAGTTAGTTAATTTAGTTTATTAATAATAATTAATGTAATAACAATGATACAATGATTTATTTGTCTATGAATCTAGGAATATAAATGTTGTTATTAAAGTATACTACCTTTAGTTCCGCCATATTGGTATACAGATATGATTTTTAACCGACTTCAAAACTTGAGAACCTCCTCCTTTTTTTTAGTCAGTTAAAAACCCAGACAGCAGGATATTTTTTTGAAGCCCAAAGTTCATATACATAGTTCCTGGCCCCTGAATTGGATTCCCTGAATCTATGGACCTACTACAGCCAGACGCGAAACAAGTGCAAAAACTGTATTTTTGGGTTCTGTTGCTTCCATATTTGTTGCTGCCAAACAAAATTTATATTCAAAAATATCTTCAATGTACGGTAACCGCCTCGTCACACTTTTATTATAAAACAAGTATAGATAGCATAGTGTCTAGTTAAAGACATGTCGGCTTTAAGTATTGTCGGAGTAGAGTGATAACTCAGTTTTATTAGGTTTGTGAATCTCATGCAGTTTTTAAATTACAATAAAATTCCGAAATGTATAACGGAGCTCACAGAAAGTAGACTCAAATTGCGTGTAAAAAATATTCGAATGAAAAAAACATACTATACAGTTAGTAATTACATAGAAGACAATGCATGGAACATTCCACTTCTGCCAAGTAGCCAACTGGCACATAAGAAACATAATATTGTCAAAAACAAACAAAGTAAAGTATCAAAAGTTCTAAAAAATTCCCCTAAGTTGCTTACCGTATCTTCTGAGTACCTAGTGATTCTTTTTCCGATACGGTGGTAGAGTCATTGTAATAATTGACGTTCATAAAGAAGGTGGAAGGTGAAAATGAATGAAGAACGTTTTAACTTTTGTACTTAGAACATACCAGCTATAATTGGTTTCTTCGGCAACTTAGGAGTGAAATTAAACTCGGCTCCTATTATTTCTTCGTATCCTTCGTCGAAGGATGTTTCGCTCGCTTGGCTTCCACCGTTTTGTTCGCTTGGGACTTTTGCTTGAGGCCGCTTTATGCAGTAGGCTGAAACATACAAGCAGTAGTTTAGAGACGTTTGTACAATATTATAATAATTTGATTGCATCTTCTTAATGATGCACTTAGAGACAGTCCCCGATAAGTGTGCCCATTACATATCTAAATTAAATGCTCTTAGAAGCCTCTACGTGTTGGACTCATGTCCCCGCGCAAGCCTTCTAAAGGACCGGGTGTATAACCCGTGAGAAAGAGCGACATAATAATAACGCATAACGCCGGGAGTAGCGTTTAAGTGAAACTGCAGCACACCTCTCGCCACCCTCACCAACGTTGCCCCACTCGTCGCCAATGAACGGCGGCCCTAAGGGGGGCGTGGTGGCGCCCGTGGTGGTGGGTGGCGACACCACCTGCCTAAATATTTTCTTATGAGGCGGAACTGGCAGGTGCTGAAGTTTCATATAATAGACCGGTTCTCATCTATTAAAAGTTCACCTCAATAGCCCTATCATAAGTAATTCCCATATCTACAATAATAGTCCTCGCACTTATCTGGGGCTTTCCTTGAATGCATTTTCTTAATGATGCACTTGAGACATCCCCCGATAAGTGTTGACATGTGACATAAAAATTGTATAAATATGTTTTTTTTGATCGGATGGATATGTTTTTAATGCCTGTATATTGAAACTTTGTCTGTCTGTTTGTTTGTATACCTATAAAACTCGAAAGTATTTTAGTGCAATTATATGAATTAGTATAATTAATAAATATTCTCAAATTTTTTTCTCATAAGAGATGAGCAAGTTTTTGCCTGATGATAAGCGCCACGCATACTTTTTTTTATGAGCCTGTTTCGTCCCACTGCTGGGCAAAGGCCACCCTTCCCTCTTTACATGACTCTGTCCATTGCTGTTAAGGGCCATTCCTTGTCGTAGGCGTCTAGGTTGTCGCGCCACCTACGGCGGGTACTTACTCATTATAATTGCAAAGCCACTCAAAACCATCATTAAGATCATGAAAGCGCTGCGTAGCATACTCCGAAACATCAGATATTAAGACTCATATGCCCAGTAATTACTCTGACTACAACGCCCTTCAAACCGAAACACAGTAAATGCTTGCGTATTACTGCTTGGCGGAAGAATAACTGGCAAAGCGGTGGTACCCACGCAGAGGCAGTTGCGGCCACTACGAGTAATACGTTTATATATGTAATAGAGAAAATGAAATCCTTTCCTTTTCCTATTTTTTCTGCCCAAAGGTGGGCGGGGATACCTTATTGTCACACAAAAATGATTATACCTACCTTTGAACGCTACGAAGACTATAACTGCAATCACTGCCGCCGCTCCTCCGAAACTAGCCAACAATATAGTGGTCAGTTCTGAAAAACCAACAAAAAAATTAAAGTATAAAAATACATAACAAATTATATTTATGGATAACTAGCTGCGGCCTGCGGTTTTACCCGCGGTTTCCCGGGATAAAAAGTAGCCTATGTGTTAATCCAGGGCATTAGCTATCTCCATACCGAATTTCATCAAAATCCATTCAGTAGTTTTTGCGTGAAAGAGTAACAAAGGTACATCCATACATCCATTCCTACAAACTTTCGCGTTTATAACATTAGTAGGATTTTTAACCGTTCACCAAAATACTGATTGTGCACCAAATTTGGTCTGTTTTTAGCACTCCAACGTATAAGGGGCAGCCCCCGGTAGGATAGGGTGCAGCGGGCCAACGACGCGAATATACTGTAATACTCGTATTCATAAAATAGATGCTCATTATGATATATTTTAATGAACATATTTTGGTGCACAATCAGTATATTTGGCGGAAAAACGGGAATAAATTGAGGTACAGTTAAATACGATCCTATATTTATATGTATTATATAGAAAGTAAGAAAACATTTATTCTGACGAAACTGCACATGGTATTCATTTCATTTCGTGAGGGCTTCCCGATCCAACCTGCAGTGTGTGCTGAATCTCTTGATACGTAATTCGCCTATTGTCTTGTATTAAATTTTTCACTGCTAGCACGTTTTCTTCCGTAACAGCCGTCAAAGGGCGACTACTTCTTTCTTCACCCCCTAAAGTTAGTCGACCGCGCTTGAATTCGTTATACCAACGATACATGGTTGCCTAAGAAGGGCTTCATCCATGAATGCCATTTGAAGTCTATCGTACGATTCGTCCGGTTTCAGGCGACACTTGAAATCGTAAACAATTTTATCTTGAAATCTATTTGCTGATGACACAACATTGGTAATTAGAGCAAAAAACAAATTAAATTTTGAAAATCAAATAAATAAATCATTAAATGACATAATCACATGGCTGACAAACAATAATTTAACAATAAATATGGACAAGACTAAAATGATTCAATTTTTGACAAATCGAGCACAACCGGTGAAATTAAGTATTTAATATGATAATCAGTATATAGAGCAAGTAGATTCGACTGTGTTTCTGGGCATAAATGTAGACAAGCATCTGAATTGGAAATGCCATATTGAAAAGGTATGTAATAAAATTGATAGGTTCGTTTACGCGATACGGAGATTAAGGCAAACTGTTTCGCGTGAAGCAGCGCTCACTGCCTATCACGGATACGTTTCGTCTGAACTCGGCTATGTGCTGATACTGTGGGGCAGCTCTGTCGACATACTGAAAGCCTTTGTGGCTCAAAAAAAATGTATAAGGGCCATTTATAATGCGTGGTACACAGACAGCTGTAGACCATTATTTAAAAATTTAAGGATTCTGCCGCTACCATGTTTGTATATTAAAAATATCTGCGTATTTGTAAGACAAATTGAGACATATTTTTAAGACATTCCGATGTTCAAGAGTCGCATACAAGACACAAAAATAGATTTTACCTGCCTCTCGGGAACTTAAATAATATATATAGCAAAAATGTTTATTGTATGGCTATCAAAATATACAATAAACTACCGTCGACATTAAAAAATCTACAATTTAATCAATTTAAAAGAAATTTGAATGAATGGCTTCTTGAACGCTGCTTTTATAGCATAGAATACCTACATTTTAGAATTGATAATAATTGACATTGTAATTTTAATATATTGTAATAATAATTGACATTGTAATGACATTTTAATTTTTAAACGATTGTATATGGATTTGATTTTTCTAATGACGTCGAATTTAATTATTTTATTAATTTTTAATTTTATTTGTAATTATTTGCTTATTCAATTTTAATATGTTGATGAAATTAATTTTATGTCTGTAAAAATTTGTACGCCTGTAAAGGCAGAATAAGAGATCATTTTTTTGACACTAACATCTGTACCATACCTTATTTTATGCAAATAAATGATTATGATTATGATTAAAAAATCATAGCGTGAAAATGTTCGCGGCGCAGATCCATTTTTCAATGAGACACGATAATTTAAATAAGCTTGCAAACAATGGACCTGAATGCAATGAAAATAAATGCAATGAATGGATGGGAGTTTTGAAATTGAAACGTACCTATTTTTACTTATATATAATCATATTTTCAAAATAGATTATAACTGGCCAGTCTATCATATATAAAAACTTTTTTTCGCAATACTTTCTGAGTGGCCTGGTATTCCACCAATATTACATTCGATATCATTCGATTAAACCCTTCTTTTGAAAAATAAAACAAAATCGAACTCCGTCACTTTCCGCCTTCTTCTTCTTCTCTCGTGCGTGTGGCCAACCCTGGTGTCGGAGTTATGGACCGCACGAAGGCCTCCGACATGGCCTTACCACTGTTGTCCTAAGACATCAATCGGGCTTAACGTGCTCACCGAAGCACGATGCTCAGATGTAAATACCACACCAAGTTGTGGTGGTCACCCATCCAAGTTGTGACCGCTGAGAAAGTTGCTTAACCTTCCCGTCAAAAAGCCAGCTAATAAATACATAACAAATATGTTTAATTTTCACGAAAAACATTTAAATTATCCGTGTACTTACTGGATATGGACGGCGTGGGCGGTTGGAGCGAGGAAACAGAAGATGCGCAAGAGGAATCTGAAATATGAAAATAGGAAAAACTAGATTTTTTAACCAAGGATTTTTTTATTTATTTACCTGAATGACGAGACGAGCTAGTCAAATTTCCACGTAGGGGAAACAGGTTTTTAAAAATTAAAATAAAAAAATGAAAAAGCGTGTAACCGATTTGGAGGCTCGATTTAATCTAACTTTCTTAATAACAATACAAAGGTGCAAGCAAGTGCCACTGTGTGGGCGTAAATCTGAGAATTGCATCAGGTTATGCATAGTCAGCGCTTAATCTAATACAGACGGTTCGGGAGGATGTATAACTAGCTAGTCGTTCATCTGGTGGTAAGCAATACGCCTGCCCATGACATTAACAGCATCACCCAGAACTTTGTTTTGCAAAATCCTGCGCGGCGCTGCACTGGGCTCGTCATGCTGAGACAATTAGCTGTTAAGTTTAATGCCCAGTAATTTCGCTGGGTACAATGCCCTTCAAACCGGAACACAGTAATGCTTGCGCACTACTGCTTGGCGACTGCACTCGTCTGGAGAGATCGACAGCGACGTTAACCCCCGTATCAGCGCTGCTTGGGCTAAATGGCGGGAGGTCACAGGTGTGCTGTGCGATAAAAAGATGCCGCCTAAGCTCAAAGGTCTAGTGTACAAAAGCATTGTTCGACCTGTGCTCCTTTATGGTAGCGAGACATGGCCCACACTGAAACGACATGTCCATGAGCTTCATGTCACCGAAATGAAGATGCTGCGGTGGATGTGCGGCGTTCCGCGTATAGATCGTATCCGGAACGAGCACATCCGCGGCAGCCTCGGAGTACGGAACATAGCAGACAAGCTCCAGGAAAGTCGTTTGAGGTGGCTGGGTCATGTCCTACGCAGACCGGTGGAGTACGTCGGCAATCAGTGCCTAGACCTTGTAGTCTCAGGAGCAAGATCTCGTGGCCGGCCTAAGACGCGATGGCTTATCGTTGTTAATGCGGACATGAGAGCCAATAAACTCACAATGCAGGACGCCGAAAACCGTGCGAAGTGGAGAGAGAGTAGGAATGCGGACCCCGGCCGAAGCCGGGAATAATAATCGCTAGGCAGAAGAAGAAGACTACTGCTTGGCGGCTGAATAACTGGCAAAGCCGTGGTACCCACCGAGACGACCTCTCGCATACCGAAACCTACCACTAGTGAAATCGGAGGTCGTCTATTACTCATGTCATTTTTATTTAACAACTTTCTAACCCCCGCCTCGCCCCTGGTGATTCGTAGGTTTTAAACAACCCCCCATTCCAAAACAAAACGTAGTACAATACGCCTTGAACAGTGTGATTTTCACTGGCGTAGTCGTGGTAGTACGAAGTTGGTTTTTTTATAAAATGTATACCTATTTGTTAACTAAAAGTTAAAAGTCAAAATACATTTATAAAATAGGCACAAAAACTGCACTTTTAAACATCATATACACATAATACAAATAAATTAGAATACGTTAAAAATCGTAACTCAAAATACATATAATGACATTGAAAAAAAAGGGTATGCAAGTCTACCCATTTCTTTCCCATACCTACTCAAATTCAAGTCCAGGCCCAGAAAATTTATGCGAAAATTGACGCTACCTGTGCTTCGGAAATACGCTCGGTAGAGAAGATAGCACCAAGAAACTGCGAAGATGTCTCTTTTTTTTAAATCTTTTAAAATGTCTAATAATATAGCACTAAACAATGAGGTATAAATTATGATTAACATAACACAATGTCAAACTAGAAGTGCGAGGGAGATGTACCATAGTCATAGTATCAGTAACATGAATTAAAATATAAGTAATATATAAATAGGTATATAGATACAGTAGCAGTTAGTGACCAGACCAGTCCCCGCAAGCAGCGACCGTTCACGAATAACCATATTCGAGGGAAGGGAGTGACCCGATACTAGGCCTAGCGCACTCCGCACTGTAGGTACGAAGCTACAAGTACATTGCTATGTACTTGTCCTGCTGGACACCGACGGCGGGTCGCGCGTCGTTACACGTGCCGCGTCAGAAGAGATAACAGTTATGCGATACAAAGAGAGGCGCTCTGTAGGTTAATATGACTGGTAGGTATGCAGCGCTATTTGTTTAAATTTCTTTGCGGAGTGATGCTTCTATCCCTTAGTATTCTGTGCCGATACACAGAGCCGCCGCAAGTAAAGACATTTGATTGAGCATGACTGAAAACTAGTGATGTGCTGGATCGTCAAAATGTATATCCGCGGACACGGATCTGGATACGGATATTTAGTATCAAGAACTGCGGATACGGATCTTCATTTTCTCACTCAATCGGTGTCGGCGCGTGACCTTGAAACGATAGTTGACGTCACACCCGCCGCAAAGACGGGCAGGACAGGTTTATGGTAACTTACTAGAATATATGTTTGCAATTAAAGGTGCCAAATATTTGATTTTAAGAAATAAATAATACTCTGAATGTATTTTTTTTAAATTATACTATTTAATCACATAATCTAAGTTATTTTGCAGCATTTTATCCTGTCAATTGAAAATTAATAAGAGATCCGCGAGAAAAGTGACGGATACGGATACGGACACGGACCTTATTTCTCCCGCGGATATCCGCGGATACGGAACATCACTGCGAAAAGCCCTAGTCACTTCCAAAATTCATACCTATTTTTGCGTATTTAATTGTGAATGACTAAGGACATGAGACATCTCGCATGGCATTGGACATTATTATAATGGTTCACAACGATTTGGTTCGTTAAGTTTGCTTTCTGTTATTTTTTGACATGTCAATGTGCACTTTTGTGTACATTTACATGACTGTGTTCCGGTTTGAAGGGCACTCTAGCAAGCGAAATTACTGGGCATATGAGACTTAACATCTGATGTCTCGGGGTGATGAGCGCAATGCAGCGCTTCGCTGTAATTTATATGGTATTAAAAGTTCTGGGTGGCACTGAAATTGTTAAGGGCAGGCGTGGCGCTTAAAATAGGCGAACGACCAGCTCCTCTCATCCATACTCACTCAAGTCCATAAAAAAAATATTTGCAAATAATTATTTTGACCTTGACTTAGAATAAACTTAGAGTAAACTTGCCTAAACTTGCCTCTTAAGTTAATTTTTATTTTATAATTTATAACATATTAGAAAATGACGAAATGAAATGAAATGAAATGAAATTTATTTGCTTTGATGTGGTCATTACAAGATGGTACAGTATAAATAATTTGTCCTACACATCACCGTCATTGGCATGCAAATTTAATACTAAACCTTTTTTAACATGACAAAATTTATACGAAATAGTACTTAAAATTATTAAAAATACCGAAAGCTGTAAACCATATTTTATTAAATACAAATTATTAACCGTAGTATCCATATATATATTAGAAATTTCAAAATTTGTAAAAAAGTACCCCCAATACTTCAATAAAACTGTAGACCAACCGCGACGTTTTGCCACAAGATATGTACACAAAATGGTTATACCCAGCTCAAAACTAAAAATACACAGTTCTGGTCCAAACGCAATGGCCGTTAAAATTTATAATAAAATACCTGATATAATAAAAAAGGAAAGTATGGAGACAACTTTTATAAAAAAATTAAAGAACTTCCTAATCTCTAAATGTTATTACAGCCTTCAAGAATTTTTCGACGACAAATTATTAATTAATTGATTATTATTACTCATTGTACTGCATTATTATTAATTAATTAAATAAATTTTGTAATTAATTAATGTTGAAATATTAATATAACTATTTAATTTATATACATCTAATTTTTATTACATTTTTCATAATATTTTGAATACTGACATTTTTATTGACGACATTTTGACATTAATTAAAATCAACCTAGAATAATCTAACAATTTGAATTGAATTTGATTATGTTATTTGAAATTATGTTAATATTGCACACCATTGTCATGGTAGAATGTTAGGAATTATTTTAATTTGTCATCTTTGTATATACAACATTCTAGCAATAAACAATTTGAATTTGAATTTGAATTTAAGTCATTACATAATTATCATTAATATTATTAAGTTATTACATATTAAAATAAGAATGTCAGATGTTAATTTAATGTGAGTAGTGGGTACAAGTCAATATAATATGTCAGATAATAAGTATAATATATCAGTTAACTAATATAATGCATGTCAGATAATATTTACACAATCTAAATCTGAATAACAACACAATGTCAATGAAATCATAATTTTGCCGTCAAATAATCATTTATAGAATAAAAACATTTTTCCATCAACCATTTACGTAGTGTTTTCTTAAACATACCGATAGGCATATCTTTAATGGTTTCTGGAAGTTTATTAAATATTTTGACAGACCTTGTATAACTATTTCGATTACATATTTCAGTTTTAATAGGTGGAAGAATAAGTTTGTTAGGAAACCTTGTATAAAATTTACATGTGTCTCTGTTTGATTTAAACAGTGAAGGATGCATTTTAACAAAGCAGCATACCTCATAAATGTAAATGCTTGGGAATGTCAGCAACTTCATGTCTTTAAAAAGGGGTTTGCAGGTTGTGACAGGGGATACATTACATATAGCCCGAATACACTGTTTTTGAGCAATAAAAGCTCGATTTGATTTGACTGAGTTACCCCATAGCACTACACCGTATCTCAAATTAGAAGCCACATAACCATGGTAAGCTTGTAATGCAGTTGTTTGGTTACAAATTTTTGTCAATTTCCAAAGTGCGTAAGCAAACCTGTTAACTTTACCACATACTTTATTTACATGTGACACCCACGTACATCTGTCATCTAACACTAGACCTAAAAATGTAGTTTCATTTTTTTCAATTAATTTTTGATTATCATAAATTACATTTAACTTTTCTTTTTTTGCTCCGTGGTTGTGAAATTGTACATATTTACATTTTTGGACATTTACTTTTAGATTGTTGATATGGAGCCATTCTATACGTTTTTCCTTTTGTCATGAAACAATATGTATCATTTAGGAAGGAGGTCCCCAAGATACAGGTTTACCTAGATTGGGGACTAATGGACTATGTTTTTGTAAACAACTATTTATTCAATAAACGTTATTATTATCCAAATTATTTATTTTCTTTCTTAAATTTAATGTTTTTACAGTATTTCTATAAAAAGTATATACAAAAATATTATATAAAATCCTAAACCTATCGTGCCGCCGGCAGCGGGGCAGGGCCCAAACTCCTGGTGGTTAGGGCTGCAGAGTGAGGAACCTCCTGACAATACGTGTCAAGGAGTACTGCTGCATGCATCTGACCCTTAATCCAACCGTCTAGCGAGAGCCTCTTGAGATGTTGGTCGAGGCTCTTCGCTATTAGGCCGTTCGCCGAAACAACTATCGGGACAATGATCGTCGAGTCAACATTCCACATGGCGGTTACCTCGTGGGCCAAGTCAAGGTACTTTTGCTGAGCTTGTCCTTCTCGGCCTTCACGAGATTCTCGTCATGTGGGATGGTGATGTCGACGAGCACTGCCCGGCGTTGTGACCGGTCGACCACCACCATTAATAAAATCTATGATAATACTCACCCTTAATGCATGAATTTGGTTTCAAAAGTTTCAATTCAGTAACTTTCCGCACTCCAGAGCACTGCACGGAACAGTTGAAGCTGCCAGATCCTGGTACAGGAACATTGATATAATCATTATTTGCTTTCACTGAACGACCTGAAATAGAGCGAGAGAGTGAATAATTAAGTGACGAGAAATTCAAGTTCTTTATTTCAATTTTGTCGTCAGAGACGCACTTATGAACGTCAATTATTACAATGACTCTACCACCGTATCAGAAAAATAACCACTACTCAGAAGATACGGCAAGAAACTGAGAGGCATTTTTTTTTTAGAACTTTTGTTGCGTTGAGGTTTTGTTGCTATATTTTATGTTTGTTTTTGACAATATTATTTTTTTTATGTGCCAGTTGGCTACTTGGCAGAAGCGGAATGTTCCAAGCATCTTTGTCTTCTATGTAATTACTAACTGTATAGTATGCTTTTTTCATTAGAATATTTTTCAGACGCAATTTGAATCTACTTTCTGTGAGCTCCGTTATACATTTTGGAATTTTATTGTAAAATCGTACACAATTGCCCATGAAGAACTTATTTGTTTTACTCAGTCTAAACCTAGGTACTGCAATTCTATCCTTATTTCTAGTGTTTATGTTGTGATGGTCACTATTCACCTTGAATTTTTGCAGATTTTTACGAACATACATCTTACGAACAACAGATGAGCAGTTCGTTCCCCTGATGGTAAGCGCCACGCTTGCCCATGACAGTTGCAGCACCACAGAACTCCAAGATCATACGCGGATCTGCAGTGCACTCGTCACCATTTTTTTGTGGGGGGGAAAATGCCGTCGCACTGCTCTTTTGCCACCCGGCAGTAGGGGATGTGTGGGGCTCGAACCCACAATAACTCCCCGTGAGCAGTCCTCTGCCGAGGTGGGGTGAGATGGGGTGTCCCTAGCATTCACCATCTCGCCCCGGACACTCGTCACCCTGAGACAAGCTCTTAAGTCTCACAATGCCCAGTTATTTCGCTGGCTACAGTGCCCTTAACCCAGTAAAGAGAGCGCACTAAGCGGTAAGCAGTTACCTGCAGAAGAACTGGCAAAGTAATACCAACCCAGATACCTTGCACATTCTTCTACCACCACCTAGTAAATTACCAGTGTATTGCAGCCAGCGAAATTACCGGGTATATGAGACTTAATATCTGAAGTCTCAGGGTGATGAGCGCAGTGCAGTGCTTATTATGGTATTAAAAGTTCTGGGTGGCACTGCAATTGTTATGGGCAAGCGTGGCGCTTAACATCAGGTGAATCAACTGCTCGTATAATCACTCAGTTCCATAGAAAAAAAGTTTCCAAAAATATTAAAAAAAAATTAAATATCCGGTTCCTAAAGTTAATCCTGAAGCCAGTGACCACGATACTTAAAAATATATAATAAGTTTTTTTGTTAATTTTTTTTTTCAAGACAAGCTTTTAACAAATTCGTAATCGGAACTGCAAGCAGATTAAAATGAGCCCCAACAAAAGAAACACAAGTAGTTTACGATTATCCGTCAAGGAGTTCCATTGCCCACCCTCCGGCCCCATCATCAGATCAGCTGGCTGTCACCATAATATTGAATTGTCTTCGGACTTTGATATGCAAAATTTCAACTCCGTAGGACAAGAGGAAGTGGTCTGATTCAGCTTGCAAAATTCCACCCGAACAAACATAGTTAGTTACATACATACATTGCAAGTTAAATAAAAGCTTGTAAAAAAGACTAGGTACCTTCAAATTCCAAAGTCGATTCGCAATGATTTTGAGAAACGCATTGCACTTTCAGAATCTCACCCTTAAACTCGTACAATATGATGTTCAAGTTAGCAGTGGGTGTCAAAACAAATAATATTTTGTTGACATTTAAACCGACTATGTAAGGGTCTGAAACATAAAAAAAAAACATTTTTCTCTTCTCCTGCTCTTACGAAGGCAAGGTTTAAATTTATTTCTTACGGTGACATTTCTCATGACAACTTCGGAAAGAATCAAAATATTTCGGATGCTGCTTAACAAAGACACATAATTCTAATGTACAGTGGAAGGATGTGAAATTTCTTATAGAGGCTTGCATTTATCCATAAGCCAGGCGCCACAAATAACTCTATCGGCATATCTAATTTAGTAAATGACCACCAAATTTAGTAAATGACTTCGAATTGCGGCACCTCACTCATCCGTGGTCCATTTCGCTCTTACCCCTATGGTGTATATAAAAATCGCGGAGCTAGAAGCTAACAAGGGAGGTCTTGAATGAAGCGAGGCCGAGTGGAGCGAAAGTGGCGAGCAAAGCGAGCCGGCGACTTCCGCATCGGAGCGAAGATCAAGTAGGGGGAGCGACATAAAGAAGTGACGAGCGAGTCTTCTGTTGGAGCCTACTTCACACCCGTGGTGTTTGTGAAATCATATTTTGTAGGATCGCAATTTTTAAAATTTTTAGTTCGAATTTAACGCTAAAATGAGGATTTAATTTTGGTGATCATTTACTAATATAAAAAGTGATTTTTTGCCATAACATTGTACTAGATCTGGTTAGTTAAACATAAGCCCATTAAAACAGTAGATACCGATTTGAAACTGTGAAGTGGATAGCACAGGATGTTCGTAATTGTTCAGCTTCACATTCATAGTTGCAGCATGTTCATGATCTGAATCCCGAGTTATTTCTGCAAGATTTACAATTACACAATTTAAAATTTATGCTTTTTATTTATATATAGATATACCTATAGGTATATGATATATATATTATGTATATTTATATATATAATGAAAAAAATTTAAAATACGTCTATAATGTTATAGTTATATTATTAGACTACCAAACCCACCCCTAACTGTACCTGGTGCAAAATATTTATTTATATATATATATATATATATATATATATATATATATATATATATATATATATATATATATATATTACTACTATAGGTTTACGTTTGACCACTATCTCACCTGATGGTAAGCGATTATGTGGACTAAGATGTAACACGCTTACCTAGAAGATACCTGTCCACTCTCGATTTGAAGATTCCAAGGTTGTAGTTGTCAGGAAAACACGTTGGCAATGTATTCCCCTCCTTGGCTGTTTGTATGATGAACGTGGAAGCAAAACGTTTCGTTCGTATGGGAGGGATGTCTACCATATGTCCAAAGAGTGTTACGTCCAAGTCAAATGACCAGGAAGCAAAATGTCCAAAGCTCACAAAGACCAAAGACCGAAATGTCCATAGTGCTAAACGTCCAAAATTTTAATGAATGAAAGCGAAATGAACTTCGTGAAACACGTCGATGCCCGACATTGAGTTTTATCAGGCCTAGCGCACTCCGCACTGTAGGTACCAAGCTACAAGTACATAGCCGGACACCGACGGCGGGTCGCGCGTCGTTACACGTGCCGCGTCAGAAGAGATAAAAGCTATGCGATAGAAAGAGAGGCGCTCTGTAGCTTAATATTACTGGTAGGTATGCAGTCGCTATTTGTTTAAATTTCCTTGCGGAGTGATGCTTCTGTCCCTTAGTATTCTGTGCTCGTATATACATTCAGGAGTATCTCCGAGCTCCGTTATACATATATAGGAATATCTCCGTTCCGTTTTGGATGAAAAAAGTAACACTCACCAATGGTCCCCTCAGAGAGAGCAGGTAGACTGTAAGGAGTTCGGTTCTGGCGTGATGTATATTTTGAGATAGCTGGATACCACCGATAAATGTCGTAGCAATCTTTGAAATACACATCCAAACACCCTGAGTATTTAGATTGACTGTATTCGGTGTAGGGTCTTCGATTTTGATGTTGGGTTAGTGATACATCTATATCGCACCTTCCTGAAAATATATTTATTGATTACAAGCTTTTATTTAATTTGCAATGTATGTATGTATGTATGGTTGTATGTAACTATGTTTGTTCGGGTGGAATCTTGAAAGTTCAATTAGAACTGTTACGAGTTTTTTGATTGTGATTTATATGAGACCTTTGCAGCTATTTTTTTTGTTATTTTTAATAACTAGTACGGCTATATAGCCATTAACATTGATTAATCAATTAAAATACAATACAGATATAAATATAACAAATAATTAAAATACAGCAAATCATATCAATTATATGACAAACAATATTAATATTTATTATTATTAGTGTGTCGCTCTTTCTCACGGGTTATACACCCGGTCCTTTGGAAGGCTTGCGCGGGGACATGAGTCCAACACGTAGAGGCCTCTTAGAGCATTTAATTTAGATATGTAATGGGCAACACTTATCGGGGACTGTCTCTAAGTGCATCATTAAAAGATACAATCAAAGACAGCCCCGATAAGTGCGAGGACTATTATTGAAGATATGAAAATTACTTATGATTCGGCTATTGAGGTGAAATTTTATTGGATGAGAGCCGGTCTATGATATGAGACCTCGGCACCTACCAGTTCCGCCTCATAAGAAAATATTTTGGCAGGTGGGGACTCGCCACCCACTAAACGGGCCCCCTTTAAGGGCCGCCGTTCATTGGCGACGAGAGGGGCAACGTTGGTGTGGGTGGCTAAAGGGTGTCGAGAGGTGTGCTGCAGTTTCACTTAAACGCTACTCCCGGCGTTATACCCATTAACACTTCCACCCTTGGAGCTTAGATCTTAGCTCTTGCATCTCCACCCCCGGACGGCCAGTTAAGGCAAGCCGGGGGTCAGGGGTCTCATTTAGCCCCAGGGAGAATCTCGGGGTAAGTCGCCCCTGGCCTTTATTATTATTATTATTATTACTTCTTTATTTCAGGTAACTTAAGAAAAATTATCACACAAAAATAATTTTCCAAATCGGTTTATAAATAACGGAGTTCCGGGGTAACGAACATTAAAAAAAATACAATCGAATTCGAGAACCTTCGTTTTTGAAGTCGCTTCATAAAATTAATTATATTCGTTCAAGTAAGTATGTGATATGCACATACCTTTTCCTGACATCGCGCAACATTTCACTGTATTGTTTTTGTTTTGTCTTTATTTTAGTATGTTCAGTGTAATGCTGTGTGATGTCCGGAATAAATGTATTTTCTATGTTTCTATACCATTTTTTACGTCTTCGGAGCAAGCAAGCATTTTGCATGAATCGTCGTATATCATTACTTCATATACAGCGGGCATATTCCGTTCTAAGCAAACACTTCTAATACTCCTGGAGATAGCCATGATGTTTTTTGTATCCAGGTGGTGTGAGAAAGGTCCTGAAACGATACAAATACAGTAAATATATGAACATATATACCATACAATTAAAAAACATACATTTGCAAGAATAGGTACCTGTCCGTTCTTTTTTAGAGCGAGTGTGGCTCAGTGGGAGCACGTGCGACTTTCGATCCGACGCACCCGAGTTCGAACCTCGCTGGCCCCGCACCACTGACTTTCTTAAGTTATGAGCGGAATTAACACTCGCTCGAAAAACGGTGAAGGAAAACATCGTGAGGAAACCGGCATGTTCAAGAATTAATCACAAAAATTCAAGGACATGTGACATCCACCAACCCGCACTGGGCCAGCGTGGTGGATTATGGCCCATACTCTCTCTACGAGGGAAGGTCCGAGTCCCAGCAGTGGGAACGTAATGGGCTGATGATGATGACCGTTCTTTTTTATGCAATTGTTATGGACAGGCGTGGCGCCACCATCAGATGAACGACTTGCTCGTCTCATCACTCAGTACTTTAAAAAAAAATACTTACGAAAGTCATGCATGGCAAATGTAATTTTAGTTGTAAACTCTTGAAGATTGCGTTCTTCCAATTTGTACGTGGAACATTTAATAAATGAACTGGTGAACTTTTGAGTTATCTTTCTAATTATTAGCCACGACACAGGGTTCAGTTTAACAAATGTATCGACGGTGCCAGCTGAAAGTATAAATATTTCTAAAATAAATAAGGTGCATGATGACATAACGTGCATTGCGTTATGATTTAAAGGGCCACTATTCTATCTGGAAGATAGATAGATAGATAAACACTTTATTGTTAAAAACCTTAAAAATAGGTACATGAAAAACAAGTACCTACATTTTACAGTAATGCGCATAACAATAGGCGGTTTTATCGCATAAAGCGATCTCTTCCAGACAACCTTTGAATAGAAAGGACTATTCACAAATTCACGGTGAATAGTGACCATCACAAATAAAATAAACACTATAAATAAGGATAGAATTGCAGTACCTAGGTTTAGACTGAGTAAAACGAATAAGTCCTTCATGGGCAATTGTTTACGTTTTTACAATAAAATTCCAAATGTATAACGGAGCTCACAGAAAGTAGATTCTAATTGAGTGTGAAAAATATTCTAATGAAAAAAGCATACTATACAGTTAGTAATTACATAGAAGACAAAGATGCATGGAACATTCCGCTTCTACCAAGTAGCCAACTGGCACATAAGAAAAATAATATTGTCAAAAACAAACATAATATAAAGTAACAAAAGTTCTAAATAAAAAAAAAAATGCCCCTCAGTTTCTTGCCGTATCTTCTGAGTAGTGGTTCTTTTTCCGATATGGTGGTAGAGTCATTGTAATAATTGACGTTCATAAGTGCGTCTGTGACGACAAAACTGAAATAAAGAACTTTTGAACTTTGAATTTGAACTTGAATTACTCGATGTTCAAGATCTTCTAGCGGTCGGTTCGTTATTTTTTAACCGACTTCAAAAAGGAGGAGGTTTACAATTCGACGGTATGTTGTTTTTTTTGTGTGTGTTTTTACGCCATTACTCCGCCAATTATGAATTAATTTTGATGATTCTTTTTTTGTTTGGTAGGTCATACTTCAGAGGTGGTCCCATACAAATTTTATCGAAATTCATTCAGCACTTTTTGAAAAAAATAGCAAAAACAAAAAACATAAGTTTAATCTTCAAGTCGGTTCTTGCTTTTTTGTAATTGACTTTCTAATAAAAAGGAGGAGGTTTGAATTCGACATGACTGCTTCACCCAGGGTTGACTTCCGGCGAGAGAACTACTCAACGGTGAATAGACTGAATAGTACAGACACAACATTTTGTAAATGGATTTAACTATAATAGCATGTTCTAAATTCCATCATGACATGGCTAATACACCCAGGGTTGACTTCCGGTAAGGAAACTCCTCCACAGAGAATAGGACAGACATGAAACTTTTTTGTACGTATGCAATTAATTGTGATAGCCCGTTTCAAACTTCGTCATGATGTGGCTGCTGGATCATAAAAGCTTCTCTATAAAAACTTTTTAAATTAATTTAATTAAAACTTGTTTTGCACTAAAAAGGGTAACATAAATTATTTAAAAAAAATTTCACCGAGTTCAAAACCACAAATAGGCACTCAAAAGTGAAAAATAAATGAATATAATTATCATAAGCGCTACCCACTCATATATTTGAAGTCGGTGCCAGCCAAGTGTAATAGGTAGTAGATGCACCGACTTCAAATATATGAGTGGGTAGCGCTTATGATAATTATATTAATTTATTTTTCACTTTTGAGTGCTTATTTGTGGTTTTGAAGTCGGTTTCATTTTTTTTTTTTTAAATATTTATTCTTTACCATTTTTAGAGGGAGCAAGGCCGAGTCGGGTTTTGAAATTGCATGCGGGCTGTACGGCGCACAAACTTCCGCTCAACAACACTCGCACTAACTCTTACCTTTAGAAAACATTTTAAATTTACACTGCGTTTTATATTGTTTATTTGGTGTAAACCCCAGTTCCACATCTTCGTCATAAAAGTATGTGTATTCGTAAGAGACGGCTTCAGAATCAGTGTTGAGATCGAAATACATGTCGTTTATTCTCCAGCCTGGACGGACTACACCTGGAACCAGAAATATAATATTCATCATTAATAATTCATTTATTCACAATTGTAAATTTCTTCCTAATAAATATATCCAATATTTTTTATTCATTGCATTCATGTACATTAATTTTTCATATATTATATAGGTGGTCTTAAATAACATAGTAGGTTGGTACATGAGCCCTGTAAGGGCGTTTGCAAGTCAGTGCGAGAAGTACATTAAGCATTGAGGAAGTGTGAGACCTCAATGATTTATTTTATTTATTTAAGACTGTCAGTGTCACGGAATTGAGTCATTTTTTTGCACATGTTTGTCAGTTTTGAATTCATCTACGGAATAATAACATTTTTTAATTATCCATCATTTGCCCATCATTTCCCGCTGCTGGGACACGGGCCTTCTCTCATAGAGAGAGTATGGACCATTATCTTAGTATGCCCCTCAGTTTCTTGCCGTATCTTCTGAGTAGTGGTTCTTTTTCCGATACGGTGGTAGAGTCATTGTGATAATTTGACGTTCATAAGTGCGTCTGTGATGCCAAAATGATTAAAGAGATTTTGATTTTATCCTCCACGCTGGCTCAGTGCGGGTTGGAGGATTTCACATGTCCTTCAATTTTTGTGATAAATTTTTGGACATGCTGGTTTTCTCACGATGTTCTCCTTCACGGGTTTTAGAGCGAGTTCTAAATCCGCTCATTTTTTTTTTTTTACTGTTTATAGGCTTGCGTTTGACCGCTATCTCACCTGTTGTTAAGTGACGATGCGGTCGAAGATGTAACACGCTCGCCTAGAAGAAACCTGTTCACTCTTGTCTTAAAGACACCCAGATTATAGCTATCCGGAAACACAGATGCCGGCAGAGAGTTCCACTCCTTGGCCGTTCGCATTATGGAAAATTTAAGAAAGTCAGGCCCCGCGCCACAGAATATTACATAATGAAGCATTGAAAAGATGAATAGATGGAGCAAAAGGCAGCCGGAGGAAACTGGATGAGAAGAGCCGAAGACCGGGCTCAGTGGCATTCATTAGGCGAGAGGCCTATGTCCAACAGTGGACAACTACAGGCTGATGATGAAGCGTTTAAAAAAAGTAGTTCGTCCTTTCTAGATGGCGTTAGGCAAAGAATGGCGAAATTAATTATGACACTTAATAAACTTAATACTTGATGGCCTGAGCTCAATACCCAGAAATGCAGTGCTTTGCAGATCGCAGCAGTTTTCATGGTATTAAAGGTTCTGGGTGGCAATGCAATTGATATTGGGCAGATGTCGTGCTTACCATCAGGTGAACGACGTATTGGTCACAGGGCGACACCGTTCACGTTGAGCATGGACCAATTTGGTCCATGCGTTGAGCTAGGTTTATTCTTGTCCCTAAGGAATTGTTGGTTTTCCGAGATGGAAATTATGCTGGAAGAGGACATAGGATATATTAATATCCTGCATGCTATTCAATGACGTATGTACCATCTAAGCATCTAAGTACGATGTGTCGTTGTGGAAATAAAGGGTACACATACTTTTTTGCACATGCATTAATGTTGAATTAATTAGCATTCGCAGCATTAATAAGCTGCTATATTTATATTAGCATTAATATAATTAATTGTAGATCCGAAATTCAATGAATGCTAACATTCATCGCTTAGCACGCGTAGTACGGCAGCATGCGTGCACGTTGATTCCCGCACAAATGCGAACTACGGTTCGATCTGCTAATGCTAGTGCTGTTGCGATTGCGAATCGACGGAAAGAGACCTGTTCTCCCGATTTTTAGATTAGATTAGATTAGATAACTCTTTATTGTTACATCACCAGAAATTATTAAAACAAAATGATAAATAACAAACTTAAAAACTAAAGTGTTACAATGGGCGGTCTTATCGCTCAAAGCGATCTCTTCCAGACAACCTTTGGATGGAGAGAACTTAAAGAAACTGTAAGAGACGGGGGTGTTAACATAAATGAGACATTGACATATTCCATTTGAAGCTATATCCGTTTCAACGGCAATTAAAAAGGGCTTTGCAGTTTAATTTGAAAAATTAAAAAAATCATTTGTACCATACTTTTTTATGTGTTTTATTAATGATGTTGATACTATTTTAATTATTATTGTATTTCAATGTATTTAATTTATGATTTAATTGATTGACCATTATGTAATAATACTTATTAAATAAATTATCTTATCCTCTAGTGATTATACATAAAAAAATATTATAATTCAATTAGGTATACATAGTATTAGAATGTGATACCGATCTGTAAATTGTAATGTCAATGTTATCATGAATTTATTACATTCTGTTTTGTATGTTACTTAAATTAAATAACGACATGTACATATGTACAAAGAGTACAAACTATAATATCATATACTACCTACTTACATATACATCTAAACTAAATATATAATAATATATACCAATTATAAACATAATAATATAAAATACAAAATATATTTAAGAATCTATACATAATAACAATATATATGTAATATATATGAATGCATAAACGAAATTATAAACAGTAAGAGGTGAATTAAAAAGATAAATAAATGGGCAGCAGTTAAATACACAGAGAGATAAAAAATTTAAGGCAGATTTTAAAATTCATTTTGTGTGATATTGGACGACGAAGGATCAGACGACCAAAAGTTTATATTCATTTTTCAGTAATTGCATAATACACGTAATGTAATAATAAAATTTCACACTTAATTGGAAATTCACAATTGCGAAATTTTATATTAGCAATTCGCATCGCAATAGCACATAGCATGCTAACGGCCAATATTTCGAAGTTAATAGTTTTTTTTTACTTAACACTGGCTTAATGCACACTACGATGGCAAGAAATACAGTACCTCTATTTTTACTGCCACGTGGTTTCATATGAATTAGTTGTTGCTGTACTTTTGGGTTGGCCTTTCTGCATATAACCACAGAATCTCTTTCCGAACTTGTGATTAGCTTAACCTTTAAATGAAGTGTGTTCCTTTCACTGATTTTCCTTGTTTCAGCGAAAACAATCTCTGAAATTGTTAATGCAAAATATAAGATATCTGCAAGCACTACATGCAATAAAAACCACTACGTGGTACCAACTTTCCCCTGTCACTGTACAAACTAAATCGGAGAGTCTGAAATGCAATCAAAATATCTAGTGTAATTCCGCGAATTTCCAATACATTATAAACTTGTATCATATATTACACATTCAAACTTTGCCCTCCTTTTATACCCCCTTAGGGGTAGAATTTCGGAAAATCCTTTCTTATCGGATGCTTATGTCATACAAAGAAGTCAGTCATTCAGGACAAAGCATTTTATCATATGTTACAATATATTTGATATATTTAATAATATACATATATATCGGCGCAAAGACGCTAACAAACTTCAAAAACTGTTAAAAATAACAAACTGATAACAATGAGTAGTAAACTAATTGCATAACTACTGTTTATTATCATAAATTCATTGTTAAATGATGAAATTCACTACTTTTATGTTTAATTTTCGCCATAGCAAGGCAATCGGAACACGATAGCTTACAGCAGTCTTTCCCAAAGTGGGCGATAACGCCCCCTTGTGGGCGCTGCAGGTCTCAAGGGGGGCGGTAAGAGACCAGAAAGAAAATGGGGGCGTTGTGTAGAGGCGGGGAGGGGGGTGATTTGTAATTTTATTTAGCTAGGAGGCCTCTTAAACAACGACTGCAAGAGCTCTCGACTCTCAACAACAACTTGTGAACATCAACTAATATGAATTAAAAGATTGCTCAAACTCGGTTCTATATTTCTCTCCGCGTATTTCATATATCTGTCCTATTTTATTGAATATAGAAAAAATGAAAATCATGTCAATCGGTCGCTCCGTTTCGTAATGAAAGTAGACACAAACAAACAAATAAAAAGGCAACAGACACACTTTCGCATTTTAATAGTTATTAGTACTCGTTTTGTTAAATAACCCGAATTGTGCATTCCTGTATCAGTCGGCTGGTTCATTGAATACTTGTTCGGACTTGTTGAGTACGATTGAGCGTCGAATGAGATAAACGAGTTTATGCATGTTTGTTTTATTCCTGTCGGTGCGTGCTGCTTAAGCATTCCTATATAAACAATGTAATATTTATTTTATTTTCATTTGTGGTCTCGCGCGCAATAGATGAGCAGTACTTACGCCTCCTCTACACTACTCGCGAAGTTGAACGTATTTCTCAAAGCAAAACAATGTCGGAAGTAAAAAAGAAGAGACGGCAATTCTGTGCGGAATATATTAAATTCGGATTTATTGAAAATCCCGCAAACCCATCGTCGCCTTTGTGTCTTCTATGTCTAAAACATTTTCGAATGAAGCAATGAAGCCTTCAAGGCTGCAAGATCATTTGAATAAAATACATTGCTAGAGAAGAAGCATAATACTCAGCCAAGTGTAGCAAAACTATTTTTGGCGGCTGCTAAGCAAGATGACGACGGACTTCGAGCTTCGTACAATATCTCTTTGTTAATTGCTCAAAAAGGCAAACCACATAACATCGGAGAAGAGTTCATATTGCCAGCAATAAATGAAGTAATAACTACTGTGCTTCATAAACCGGCCGCAGATATTATCCGAAAAATTCCTTTGAGTAATAATTCTGTGCAAAGACGAATTGATGAAATGGCTGAAAACATTGAAGAATCATTGTGCGATCACCTGAGGACAACTCAATTCTCAATTCAGCTCGATGAGTCCACTTTACCAACTAATGAAGCATTGTTGTTGTCTTACGTGAGGTTTATTAAAGATGAGAAAATATGTGAAGAACTATTATTTGCTAGAAATTTAGAGACCGATACAAAAGGTGAAACCATATTCAATACATTGGAAAAGTTTTGCGATGAGAAAGAGATTCCTTTGAAAAATATTATTTCAGTTGCTACGGATGGCGCTCCGGCTATGACAGGGTGCCATAAAGGCTTCATAGCGTACTTAAAAAATAAAATTCCAGATGTTCTTGGTGTACATTGCGTTATTCATAGACAACATTTAGTTGCTAGAAACTTAAGTGAAAAACTATTTCAATCACTGCAATATGTCATCAAAGCAGTCAATAAAATCCGCAACAGCTCTTTGAATGATAGATTATTTCATCAGCTTTGTGTTACTAATGACGAGGATTTCAACCGTTTGTTGTTTCATACTGAAGTTCGTTGGCTATCAAGAGGCAATTGTCTGACTCGATTTTACAACCTGTTTGACTCTGTCATAGAGTTCTTGGAAACTAAAGATACAGAATTGCACGACAAGCTCATAACATCAAAGAATGATATAGCTTACATGACAGACCTGTATAAATTGTTCAACGACATGAATCTCCAACTGCAAGGCGATAAACTAAATTTAATTAAAACAAAAAACGTCGTTGCTGCTTTCGCAGCCAAACTGCTTCTACACAAAAATAATCTGGGCAGACGTGAGTTTCACAATTTTCCAAATTTATCAGTATCATGCAGTAATGACGAATTGTTTGCTGCCAACATTTGGAAAACCTCCACATTGACTTCACCGAACGATACCAGGACATTTTGAACTTGGAAATACCAGACTGGGTGTTGGATCCGTTTTCAAATGTCAACACAGCAATGTCACCTCAGCTGGAAGAAGAACTTATAGAATTGACAACAAACGAGGAAATAAAAATCAAGTTCAAAAATGGTTACCAAGAATTTTGGCTACAAAAACCGATCCCGCAATTGTACCCTGGATTGTGGTCAATCGTTCAACGATTCTTGATAGCATTCCTATCGTCATATTTGTGTGAACGTGGATTTAGTGCTGTGACAACACTGCTTACTAAAAAGAGAAATCGTTTGCTTGTTACCGAACGTGGCGACTTGCGACTGTTCTTGAGTAAATTGGAACCTGATATCAACAAACTTATTAAACAGCATCAGATTCATCCTTCACATTAGTTTTTATATAAGGATTGATTATTTTAGTTATATTTTTAATAAAAGATACTCTGTTTTAATACTATAAAGTTGCGTTTCAATAATCATTCTTATTGGCAGGTGGAGCCCGTAAGAGTTAATTTGAGACCTAAGCGCCGTTGTATGTTACCTACTGCGCTCAGGTTTCAAGTTGCGGGTTATAGTAAAAGTTTCGTTTAGAATTCTCCGTTAATATACATAATATACATATATAGGTCACAATAATTAATTAATTTAATTTGAAGTTATAGTGGTTTTTAAATAGGTAAAAAAATGGGGGCGCTAAAAAAATATTTATTCTCAAAGTGGGCAGTAGACAAAATAAGTTTGGGAACCACTGCACTATGCCAATAGTTCAGCGTCGGCAGTGGCATCTTCACCCAAATATCATCCACATCTACAAAATACCAACAAAATACCTTGTTACACTGACTTACCTTTTTGCTGACTCCTGTCATAGTTTCGATAACTCAGGCAATCTAATTGGTCATCTGTCCAAACATCAGGTGAACTAACTTCACATTTTATATCTATTATTTCTCCTTCTGAATAGTAATAATCCGTTTGGTAATACATGTTCCTCCCATTTATATATAATCGTATGCCATCTGTGAAGAAATAACAAATAACATATGTACAATTAGGATTAAGCGCTATCCTCAATTTTATTTTAGTTTTTTACCATGTTTGGCCACTATCTTGCTTGTTGTGAAGCGATGACGTGACCTAAGATGGAGCACATAGATCTAGAGAGAGACGGCAGTTGAGCGGCTGCTCAGACCCGTCTCCCCGATGGTTCACCGAACATCATCCCAAAACACGACTAGGTCGTTTGACGGCATGGCTAACAAAGCCATGCCGTCAAACGACCTACGTTGGGTGGTAATTACAACCACGGCCAGAGCCTACCACTCCAAAGCGCGTAAGCGGGTTTCATCACGATGTTTTCCTTTACCGTTTAAGAGTGAAAATCTGCACTTAACTATAAGTCATTGGTGCAGGGCCGAGTCGGGATTCGAACCCAGGTGCGTCGGATCGAAAGGTGCACGAGTTCCCGCTGAGCCGTACTCGCTCATATTTCCGAGTCAGGGTCCCGTCAGAGACGTGGCATCAGTTACCCGTGTTCACACATATCAGTGTTAGTTGCAATTTTACTAAAGTTTATAAACTTACTAGCTGCGCCCCACGGTTTCACTCGCTTTTTACCGGGATAAAAAGTATTCAATGTGTTAATCCATGGTATAAGCTACCTCCATTCCGAATTTCACTCATATCCTTCGAGCCGTTACAGCGTGAAGAAGTAATAAATACAATCTATACACTGACGTACAAACTTTACAAACTTTATGAAACCTCCACAGTACACCGAGGTTAACTGGAAGGTAATGCTCACTAGCATTAAGGATAAAAAGTATTCAATGTGTTAATCCATGGTATAAGCTACCTCCATTCCGAATTTCACTCATATCCTTCGAGCCGTTACAGCGTGAAGAAGTAACAAACACAATCTATACACTGACGTACAAACTTTACAAACTTTATGAAACCTCCACAGTACACCGAGGTTAACTGGAAGGTAATGCTCACTAGCATTAAGTTCGCCTATGTACCCACAAATTTGTTTGTGCAATAAAGAATTTTCTATCTATCTAACTTTCACATTTCACCCCTTTTTATTTAAAGTCACTTTCTTGTTTGTCTGTCTGTCTGATGTTCCGGGTGGAATCTTGCAACTCAAATTCAACCATTTCCCAATTAGCCCATCACGTTCCCACTGCTGGGACACGGGCCTTCTCTCATAGAGAGAGTATGGGATACATCCATCACGCTGCCCCAGTGCGGGTTGGTGGATGTCACATATCCTTGATATTTTGTGATAAAGTCTTAGATATGCCGGTTTCCTCACGATATTTTCCTTCGCCGTTTTTAGAGCTAGTGTTAAATCCGCACATAACTGACACTCGCTCTTATTAGCTATCCGCCTGAAACTTTCAGGGAAGCTCACAACCTGACAATATCAGATATTTTTTTTAATCTGTCACTTTTTTAACAATATTAGTGTCACTTACCGGTTAAATAGTATATTAACACAATATCCCACGTCCTACATCTTTTCAATGTCTTCTGTCCCTTACATTTCCCCTCTCATCTCTAAACTAATATTATAAAGAGGACAGATTTGTTTGTTTGTTTGTTTGCATTGAATAGGCTCCGAAACTACTGAACCGATTTGAAAAATTCTCTCACTGTTGGGAAGCTACACTATCCCCAAGTGACGTAGGCTATATTATATGTATAATACCCGTGCGAAGCCGGGGCGGGCCGCTAGTTAACTATATTTTGTGTAAATGTATTACTTATAAACGTTTTTACTCTATACATAATTGTTATTTATTAATAATTAATCATATTAGTATATATAGTTTAGTCTTAGTTGTGTTGTCTCTATTGTTTTAGGTAAATCAATTTGGATTTGTAAATTCGGACAGATTCTCCCTCAGACAATCACCGGCCAAATTCTTAGTACACAAACAACAACTCTGTAACGTTTATGAAACTAGCATGGAACCATCATGGAACGGACATTGGCAGAATTGTGACATTAAGACACAGAAGCCATAAAACAAGAAGACAAGACTTACCTGAACTGGCTAAATGGTATATTAACACAAAAATGCTCTGGAACTGCAATAATCTCATTTTATTGGTTTTTAGTAGACTTAAATCTCCATGTTCAAGCCCAGTGTACGAAACTGTCTGACTAATTTGAGGTAAAGTAAGTTTATTAATCGTAAATTATATGTATTTATTAATAATATTATATAAAGTCGATTACTAACACCTCACCAAATGGGGAAATACATACGGATGGGTCATAAACACGGGCAGGCGCAAAATATTTTTTAATAGATGTAGAAGACTGTGTTTCGGTTTGAAGAGCATTGTAGCCAGCGAAATTACTGGGCATTATGAGACTCAACAGCTTATTGTATTAGGGTGACGAGCGCAGTGCAGCGCCACGCAGGATTTTGCAAAACAAAATTCTGGGTGGCACTGCAATTGTTATGGGCAGACGTAGCACTTACTATCAGTCGGACAAATTTCTCGTCTCATCACTCAGTTTCATAAAAAAAAAACATTTACTGCAAATGCTTTACCAGTTATTCTGTCGCCTAGCAGTAATGCGCTAGATTTTTTTTTTTTTTACGCTTAATAGATCCATGTTTGGCCACTATCTCGCCTGACGTGAAGCGATGATGTGGCCTAAGATGAAGCACATAGATCTAGAGAGAGGCGGCAGTTTAGCGGCTGCTCAGACCCGTCTCCCCGATGGTTCACCGAACATCATCCCGAAACACGACTAGGTCGCTTGACGGCATGGCTTTGTTCGGTGGGTGGTATTACAACCACGGCTAGAGCCTACCACTCCAAAGCGCGTAAGCGGGTTTCATCACGATGTTTTCCTTCACCGTTTTAGAGCGAGCGTGCAAAATCTGCACTTAACTATAAGTCATTGGTGCAGGGCCGAGTCGGGATTCGAACCCAAGTGCGTCGGATCGAAAGGCGCACGAGTCCCCGCTGAGCCACACTCGCTCTACTTAATTTCTTTGTTCCGGTTTGAAGGGCAGGCGTTGCGCTTACAATCAGGCGAAAGACTTGTTCGTCTCATAACTAAGTTCCCTAAAAATATTTATTTCATTTAATTCCGAAGCTCCTTGAGCCAGGCGCAAAAGATACTGCTCGGTCATACTACATAGTTTTAAAAATAAAAACGGTAAAAAAGTTTTATTACCTAAATCTATTACCATATTAGGGGTATTGAAACATATACGAAATTCGCCATTTTGTGATGGCGGCCATCTTGCATTTGTTTTTTTATGATATACTGTATGCTACTAGTCAAGTTCTTTCATTTGATACCCATATTTAGGGAGTTGAATAAAATAATGTAATCCTCCATTTTGAGGTGGTGGCCATCTTGGATTTACAATGAAACAGCCCCCCTACCCATATGTCCCTCAAGCGCCAATCGTATATCGTGTTGAGCTCAGATTAAGGTGTAGATTCACTGCGACAATGTCTTATGATGCCATAAATATTGTCTCATTAAGTTTATCTCAACTTGTAGTCATCGTATTTTGGTATAAATGAATGAGATTACTTCGATTCCTTGCTGAATCGACAATTATTAGACCGTATTTTATTAGTCGCAGTGACGCTATACCTTAATTCGAGCTCAACACGATATACGATTGGCGCTTAACTAGACAAGGTCCAGAACCAGGCGATGCGAATAATCGGGGGATTTATAAGAAGTTCTCCCATACATGTTATGGAAAGCGAGCTCTGTGTACCTCCACTGCATATTAGAAGGAAATATTTAGCTTTTAAGTACTGTTTAAAAATAAGATCTTGGTCAAATAATGTTACGGTCAGTCTTTTAACACAATTGTAAGATCTTAGTCACGATAGTTATTGGGCCGACAAAAAAAAGCCTTTATTGTCGACTACTATTGAAGAAGTTGATGTGGATGAACTTTATTCTTCTTCTCCTTTAGATATGTTTTTGATGCGTACCTGGGCAACCAATACTATTTCCAATGATACTATTTCTACTGTTCTGGATTGTGTAAAAGGGTCCAAAAAATCACAGGACCTTATTTCATTAAAATATAACGTAATAGAAGAACTTAATCAAAAATACTGTGAATGGCGTACTATATATTCTGATGGTTCTAAGAGCACTGATGGAAGAGGAGCTGGTTTTTACGATCCAGTTGTAAATAATTGTAATGATAGTTTTAGGAATTGTTTCAAGATTGATAGTAGTATATGTATAATGTCGGTGGAACTGATAGCAATATCTGAAGCTCTTTCGTACTGTAGTTCCCTTGAACAAAGGAAGACAGTAATTTGCAGTGACAGCAAGAGTGCCTTACAGCATATTGCTCGTTGCGTCTCTGGTATCAGAGGTGTATCGATAGCATATACTGTATTGTCACAGCTGTTTGACTTCTCTTGTAGAGGACAGGATATCAGGTTGCAATGGGTTCCATCGCACATTGGGCTTAAGGGCAATGAGGAGGCCGACAGGCTGGCTAAGAAAAGTATAGCAGAGGGACAGGATTTTAAAATTTTACCTAACTATTCGGAATTACTACCTAAATATAAATTACGTTGTTATGATCTTTGGAAAGAACATTTTAATGTGAGATCGCTAGAAAAGGGAATTTGGTACAAATCTATTCAATGTGAGCCTCCTCATATTCCTTGGTTCTATAATATGATGGTAGAGTCATTGTGATAATTTGACGTTCATAAGTGCGTCTGTGATGCCAAAATGATTAAAGAGATTTTGATTTTGATTTTTTGATTTTGATGCGGAAGAGTGAAACACCTAACTGCTTAACTTGTGGAACTGTGGAAGCACTTGTTGGTGGAGTGTGTCCGGTTTCAAAATGAAAGACAGGTGCTCATGTGCACTTACGGTTTGAACAGATACGATGTAGGTGGGTACCATACAATTTTGGCTCAACCAACGTCAGATGCAGCGAGAGACCTGTTCAAAATTATGGGTCTCCATAAATAAATAGGTCTACATATGGCTGTCTATAAAGACCTTTCACTATAGTATTAGCATATACGATGGGGCTGACATGTACCAATATATAAAAGCCCCCAAAATAAAATAGATTAAAAAAAGAAAACCATTGGCGCTTGAGGGACATATGGGTAGGGGCTGAACATATATAATTGTATTGTCATCAGAACTGAAGCCAAATTTGAGATCAATCGGTCAACACGGAGGGGGTAAAAATTTTACTTCTAAATTTGAGCCAAACAGGGCAAGCTAAGTAAAATCGTATAATAACTTAATACCCTAATTAATTTTAATAGATGCCACGACACCATGGACTTACGGGAAGGAAAACCAAGTTATCATGTAGGCAGGTTATTAATTTAGTGACAAATAACTGGTTTCAATAATTGTATCCTTCAGTGTATTACTTTTATTGAAGTGACAAAGTCGATTATATGAAGTCAAAATGCGGATTCTAGTGATCATAATATGGTTAACTGCATGTTTGTGTTCCAGTTACGCAGGTAATGTAATTTTTCTGGCTTATTATTGTATGCAGAAAGATTTTTTGAAATTTCTCAAAACGTACGATTTGATATGATGGGTTACTTTGAGGAAAACATTCTTAACGGGACATAGAATCGAATAGGCCCATGTTATCTTTATCTTTATTGCTAAAATACACAGTATCGCCTTTATAGGCTCGATAAAGGAACACTCGAGCCCTTCAAGCATCAATATTCAAAAAGATTCAGGACGATTGTACCTACGGAACTACCAAATGATATGTGCAGTTACTGGGGGCGCTGCTGGTAAAGGAAAAGCAGTCAGTTATTGAAAAAAAATATGAATTTTTCGTAGTTTCCAATTCTGTCACCGCTTCTAAATTGGTGGCTCTGTACCTAATTAATTGACAGTACGACGGTACGACACAAAAATCAGCTCCGTTATCCACCACACAATTGTTTAAATTACAAAAAAAAACTTGAATAATATTTAAAAGATAATAATTCAAATTCAAATTCAAAATTTATTTATTTACAACAAAAACCTCAGCTGTTGTACATCCATTAGTACTCGTATGCTGTAAATAGTTTTAGTAAATGTACGATCTCTATTTATAACTTTTAGATTCTTAGTTTGTTAATAATAGATATTATTGTATGTCCGTAAGGATAAACTGTTGTTACTTTTATAATTCTATGACACCTTGAATGTACACAGTTTTGAACAATACATTTTATTCTATTCTATTGTTTTTGGAAACGACATTTTTGAGCCTGACCACGTTTAAAAAAAAAACGTAAAAATGCTGTTTAAATTTTCTCCAAAAGAACCGATGTTTCTTAAGAATAAAACTACCTCACTGCAAGGGAAAGTTCTTAAAATTTTGCACCCTATAGGTATCAAAATGCCACACTCGTGTATTTGGTTTCCTCCCTTCACGACTAAACTTTACCCTTTAATTCAGAATCCCTTACGTGGTGGAAATATGGTAGATTTATTATGTTCTCAGTTTTCGACCATGTTAATAGTTCTTATTATATTTATATGAAGCGTTACCAATGCCACGCGAAATTTAATTAATTTAATTGCAACATTGATCTTGCTCGTTGAGAAAAAGGTTCACTCCTATCTCAATAGATGGCGTACACGTCACCCCTAAGACGGTTAAATAACGAAAGAAAAAATCGACAGTCGACTTGGTGACCACCGTAGCTGAGCTTGGGCAGAGTACTTCCCGCGCTGAGGGAAGATTGTAATGCGGGTTAAAGTCCCAGCCTAGCCGGTGGCTTTTTTCCGAAAATCATTCTCACGGGTTATACACCCGGTCCTTTGGAAGACTTGCGCGGGGACATGAGCCCGACACGTAAATCTTTGTATATTATTATCTATATTATTAATAGTAATAGCTGGTCTCATATCATATAATAGCCCAATCATAAGTAATTTTCATATCTTTAATAATAGTCCTCGCACTAATCGGGGGCTGTCTTTGGTTGTATCTTGTAATTGAAGGTTAAACAAACTTACCAAGTGAAGTTTGACCGTAATTATATAAGCCGTTGCATCCGAAGAGATTTATATAATTTATTCACCAGGTAGTCCACTCCTTGAGCTACTGGGCATCGCACAATTTTAGAGCTATCAAAAATAAAAAGCACAAAATGATTTATTTACAACTCCCGGCGCAGAGGGCGCCACTAAGCTCTGTCACCTCATTTATTTTAGAGAACAAATTTCGCAAAATCTTAAGGCTACAAAACAGGTAAACTACTAGTAGGTACTAAGTATTTGTAAGGGTTTGTGACAACAAATTAGGGCACGGGTGGGTTATTAGTATAAATCTCTTCGGATGCAACGGCTTATATAATTACGGTCAAACTTCACTTGGTAAGTTTGTTTAACCTTCAATTATACTTCGCCGTTGCATCCTCGAGATTTATATAATTTATTCACCAGGTAGATGTTTAGAGCTTTTGCGAAATTTTCATGTTCCTCAGAGTAAAAAATATTTATATCGGCGACACGTATATGTAATATTTTAATAACAATTGTATAATATAAATAACAATTGTATAATATAAATAACAATTGTATAATATAAATAACAATTTTATAATATAAATTATGATTTAACATAATTTAGTTAGAATTATACACTGCTTTAGCAAAATAGTACTCCCGTCAAATGGAGAGGTTGGTTATAGAATTTGGCTGTTATTAAGCTGTTGTCATATTATCCGGCACCTTATTTGATAAGGTCAATAGAAAACTCCATAAGTAAGCTGCTAATGTTTATGCATCACAAGTAGTTCCTGTGTGCAGAGAAAATCGCAGTGTTTATTGAACAGTCACATTATCCTTTTGATCTATTTACCTTCTAACAAGATGCTCGTATTATGTATAAGGTTTTCTTTTCATGACAAAAAAGTTCAAACTTCGCCTCTGATCGAAAGTAAAGGCAACAAACGCCTTACGACTTATATACATCTATGACATAAGTTACTGTTCCCGGCAAATTTATAGTCTATTTAGAAATTAATGCGTGATCGACGCCAACATTTTAATCACATCTTTGATTACGATTACATACATTCTATATAAAGGATAGTGATTGATCTCATCGTCCAGTTGACAATACTAGTGAAACTGCCATTTATTTTGTTGTAATTTTGTATAGTCATCGTTGGGAATATATTTTAAACAAAATTTAGAATAATTTTGATTGTTTCTGGTTGAAGTGCAAAGGCTAACCTAATTCCTGAAATGATATGTATAAAATAGTATTGGTTCCTAACATGCCAAAAACTGGAACAAGGGATACTATGGTTGATTGTTCTAGTAAAGAATGACTATGGTATGAGTTACTCGTTGTTAATATTATTCGTCAATTTTTAAAATGGGCAAAATAATAAATGGCTATTTTGTTTTTTCTTATTATCACACGTGATACTCCACCCAGTTAAAAGAAGCCTCAGGGAAAGTTTCCAGCACATACGAGTAACGTCCGTTACTTATTATATATGACACATTAAAATTTTGTTATTACCAAATTACGTGTTATTACTAAGACAACATTTACCATTTTACAGTAATAATTTATGTTTGAATTCTTTAACTGTTTTTTATATGTATATTATTATTATTATTATCATTATTCCTTTTTGGTTATTCATTTATTAACTATGACCCGAATATATAATAGACATTTTGCGTTGTCTAATTCTAATGTGGCTAACCATCTATGGACTTGAATGAATTGAGCCCAAATCAAGAATTTGTAACTCTGATTTGGAACAAGCTGGCATACTTTATTCCTGAGTAAGTATACTACCGGTTTGAAGAGCTTAGAAAAGGTGATTGGCACTGACGGCTGAGCAATCCATTTGACATTGACATTCGAATATCTGAACCTCAAATTTTAATCACAGATTCTTAACTGCCATATTTTTATTAGGCATTAACGCATAATTAACAAAATGCTCACATTAAGTTTTTTGAAAAAACAAAGTACGGCCACTGAGACTTGATCCCGCATCTAAACATTAATTAGAAGGGAAGGGTTCTTCCCAATTAAACTACAGTGATCACAAAGTCGAGTTCGGAATTTATTTAAAAATATTACCTATTTTCATATTAGTCATTTTGACGTCTTAGGGCTAACCTGTACGTTGTCTATCAAACAACAGAGTTTTTTTAGATAGAAATGATCAGGTAAATCATTGCATGGTACTTATCACAACAGCTGCAGCAATTGGACGATTTGATTGGTTCTATTTCTAAATTTATATCTATTAGTTTTGAATCAGATAAGTTTTGCATTGTGTATATTGTGCATATGGGTATTATTAGATCGTATATTATATCGTGAAAAAACTGGTTTCGGTAATGATATTTTATAAGCATTTTACACCACAGTTCAACTGTACTGATAGATAAAGGGGTCTTTCGAAATTGATTTCCATTTTTGGAAAAATCTCTAACGAGTTTTGGATTGTAGCGTAGACTGTGACCTCCATGAATCCTGGTAACGACGCCGGTGCAGTCCGTCTTGTAATATAGGATACTCCGGTGTATTCCGATACCCTTGGCTACTTTGCTTGTTTGGTTTTCTGGCTGACCAATGATTAACTTCGACATCAAAGCATTCATCATTTTAGCCTTCTTAACCTGAAGGCTACATTTCTAAACCGATTCACAAGCCTCAATATTATAACTGCAAGGTTTTTTGTTTTTTGTTTTTTAAGAAAATAATTTGTTTAGCGTAATATATGTAAAATTCGGTTCCTTCGATTTATTGTGTTTGCAAAGCGTAGACCTAATATAATAAATTGATCAAATTTTTGAGCCTTTCCATATCCTTCCTAATATGATAGGATGAGCGACGAAATCTGACACATAGGTTTATGTGTTCTCTAGCTGGCGCTGGTTTTTAATTGAAGAGTCAACTTAGATGGTTTTATACCCTTTAACTGAAAATTTATACAAGAACATTTTCAGTAAAAGCCTTGTTCAGGTCTTTATTTATGTTACTATATAGGACAGATACGCCCCCAACGTTTAGAGATCCTCCTCAATCTTCGATCCAAAAACTTCTTGTTAACCTTTCGTCACCCAACAGTAGGCTGCATAAAGCTTAATATAATTTGCATCAGGAACGTTCGTGGTCTACTGGTTAAAGTAGCTTGATCAAGAAGAAGCCACCGCAGAACGCGGTGACGTCACCATAAGTAACTAGTATGCCACTGGAATCTACTCATTGTGAATATTAACTTGTTGTAAGTTCAGTGGAGTGAACATTATATGCATACGTTAAAACCTGCTATTTTTACGGCTGGACAGTTTTTTTTCCATAGTGGGTGTATACTGGGCCTCTGCTGCTGTGGGCGTCTCATGAAGAAACAAACGTCATAATCGTGTTAGGACTCCTAACTGCATGACTACGACCAAATCGTACCGCTAAAAATGCATCACTATGATCGCATCATAGTTCCAAGGCATACAATTTGTTGTAGGTATTAGGTTATAAGAAACGCGTCAAATGTGGGCGTCGCATGAACCCCGAAGTCATGACAGTGTTATGACTCTTAACTGCTTGACTACGACGAAGTCTTAATGCTTAAATATACATATCTGAGACAATGTGAAATATCAAAAGATGAAAAAATTGAATTAGGTATATTTAGAACTAAAAATATGCATGACTATGATCGCATCATAGTTCCAAGGCACTCAATTTTATGTTGTGCACGTCTACGATCGCGTCATAGTTCCAAGGCACTCGATTTGATGTGTATATGACTATGATCGCATCATAGTTCCAAGGCACTCGATTTGTTGCATTAGGCTATAAAATATATCAAATGTAGCTGGACGAAAACAAGATGACGCAAAAGTCATGACCATGTTATAACTCTTAATTTCTTGACTACGACGAAGTCGTAACTCTTAAAATATGCACGATTATGAGCGCATCATTGTTTCAAGGCACTTAATTACATGTTGTGCACGTCTATGATTGCTTCATAGTTCCAAGGCACTCAATATGATCTGTGAACGACTATGATCGCGTCATAGTTCCAAGGTACTCAATTTTAGCATTAGGCAATAAAAAAATATCATGTACGGGCGTGACATGAAGGAAAGGCAACGCAAAATTCATGAACGTGTTATGACTCCATGACTACGACTAAGTCATGGCTGTGTACGACTATGACCATATCTCAATTCCAAGGCACTCAAATTATTGCATTAGGCTATGAAAATAGATCAAATGTGACCGTTGCAAAAAGAAAGGCAACGAAAATGTTATGACCGTATGACTCTAACACCTTGACTACGAACAAGTCGTGGCGCTAAAAATGACCGTGTACGACTATGACCGCATCATAGTTCCAAGGCACTCAATTTTTGTATAGGACTTTAAAAAAGCATTATAACACACCTCGATGTGATGCATTCATGATATTGTTTTAGCAGAATATCTATTTTTAAGTGCTGAAGTTACATATTTAGTCGCATAAAAATTTATAACTGAGGGTAGTTGTAAAATTATTCAGTCTGGTTACTAAACCCAGTAAATTTATTACTTAGTCAGTATTTTATTATACATATTTTTTAAAGATGTAGTTATTTTTTTTTTTTTTTTCCTTTTCTCTTTTATCAAATTTATAAGAATGCATAGGGTATTTTTTATTATGCCCTTATTCAATAATTAATCCTTCCAGTGTACTACACAGTATACTTCGTAACGAAAATAGAAATACAGATTCAACAAATAAACAACTGCATCGTTAAGTAGGTAACATAACCTACATTGGAGTGAAATGCTATTTCTTGATTAACATTAAACATGCAGATCGGAAGTCAAGACGGAAAGATAGGTAAGTTCTCACCCTGATGGCTGCTATCGGAACTTTCATACGTATATAAATGTTTCACGAGTTTTATTTCGTGTCTTTCATACCTTTATTATGGTCTTGAGATCGAGACTCCTCACGATTTCTTATTCACATAGCACTTAAACTGAAATTAATTGTTAAATAGACGATAAAAACACTAATAATTTAATAAAGAAAGAATATTAAAGAATTTAGATGCTACGATGCCCGCACACAAAAAGCGAATGAGGTGACAGAGCTTAGTGGCGCCCTCTGCGCCGGGAGTTGTAAATAAATCATTTTGTGCTTTTTATTTTTGATAGCTCTAAAATTGTGCGATGCCCAGTAGCTCAAGGAGTGGACTACCTGGTGAATAAATTATATAAATCTCGAGGATGCAACGGCGAAGTATAATGATACACTTAGAGACAGTCCCCGATAAGTGTTGCCCATTACATATCTAAATTAAATGCTCTAAGAGGCCTCTACGTGTTGGACTCATGTCCCCGCGCAAGCCTTCCAAAGGACCGGGTGTATAACCAGTGAGAAAGAGCGTAACAATATAACTTTTAAGTCATAAGACTAATTTTAATGTATGGCTGTGAAGCGTAGACGCTGACCCTGAAAGCAAAAAAAATATTGCAAGTGACTGAAAGGAAGGTTTTATGAAGAATATTAGGGCTTGTTAAGAAGGGGGGTGGAACGTAGAAGCTAAGGGCAATAACGAAATCGAAGATCTAGTGGCCGAGCCAAATATTATCGGCGAATAGAGGATTGGATAATTTTTCAGAAAGTATTTCAAATTAACCATAATGTATATATGTAGCCATTCTGAGGTACTCAGTTTGTAGTTGACAGGGAACACAGACGTTCACAATGCGTTCCAGTCCTTGGCTATTTGTAAGATGAATGTGGAAGCAGAACGTTTCGTTCGTATAGAAGGGATAGGTATATCCTATCCCTTTGACCCCTTTCCCTATATGAATGTCACATAGCCGTTTGTCTGACTGTCCTATAAAGCAAAGAGGCAAGTGGTATGAGGCTGTTGTAGATATTCCCTGTTTAATCTCTGTTGTGTATCTCTTTTTAGTTAAGTTTATTTTTCTTCGTATTTTAAGAATATTTGACATGTTCCTCTAATTCAATATGGAATATACGTTACTACTTTTGATATTAATATCTCTTTTTCCCCTTTTTTAACTGCAACCCTTCATCAAAATAAAAGTTTAGTAGGTACCTGAACATGAGGTAGGTTTTATCCTACTTTACCTATTTAAATAAAATTGAACTACTATTCTTCGAAGCTTTTATGTCGGTCGTTGGTAACTGGATTAATAACTAATTTATTAGTCATCATTCGATTATGATTCTTAGTAGGTACACTTCTAATTTTGAAGTCGAATGACTACGTTATTAGTGAGCAATTCATTCGCAGTCGCGCGTCGCTATTTTGTACAAATAATTTTATATAGGTACCTACCTAGCTGTTTCTACCTATATGCCGCATACACAAGCTAAACTTGAATTAATTAATATTTAGATAAGTACCTTCATTATAATAAAATCGAGGGGAAACTTAAAGCGGTTAAGGAAAAAACAAAGTTACTGTGTGCACTTTGCTGTACAAGTACATACCTGTAGTGAACTAAACTAACTATATTAAGGAATGCAATAAACGATTGTCAAAGTCAAAGTCAAATATCATTTATTAAATAGGCACAAAAGTGCACTTTTAAAGGTCATAAACACATGATACAAATAAAAAATGTTAAAAATTGTAACTTATGTTAACATGACTTTGAAAAAAAGGTAAGTATGTTTACCCATATCTTTCCTATACTCAAATTGAAGTCTGAGTGTTGAAAAGAAATGCGAAAACTGACTCTACCAGTGCTTCGGAAATACGCCCGCTAGAGGAGATAGCACCAAGAAACTCTGCGGGGATGTCTTTTTTCAGCACAATTACGTATAAATTAGAATTAACAGAATGTAAAACAAGAAATGCGAGTGAGATGTCCCATAGTCATAGTATCAGTAATAGAAAAGTGTAAATAAAATATAAGTAGGTATGACAGTAGCAGTAGGAGTGACTAGAACAGACCAGCCCCCGCAAGCAGCACCCTTTCACGAGTATGACTTGTGGACCAGCCATCAGAAATGATGCTTAAACAATTGCTGTAGGTACCTAGCTCTTTGGCCACTATCTCACCTGATGTGAAGCGATGATGTGGCCTAAGATGGAGCACATAGATCTAGAGAGAGACGGCAGTTGAGCGGCTGCTCAGACCCGTCTCCCCTATGGTTCACCGAACATCATCCCGAAACACGACTAGGTCGCTTGACGGCATGGCTTTGTTCGGTGGGTGGTATTACAACCACGGCCAGAGCCTACCACTTCAAAGCGCGTAAGCGGGTTTCATCACGATGTTTTCCTTCACCGTTTTAGAGCGAGCGTGCAAAATCTGCACTTAACTATAAGTCATTGGTGCAGAGCCGAGTCGGGATTCGAACCCAGGTGCGTCTGATCGAAAGGCGCATGAGTTACCGCTGAGCCACACTCGCTCTAAAGCTCAATCAAAACGAAGTGAAATGAGATTTTGTGTCGTCTCTGCAAGTCTTATTTACCTTTTCAACCAGAAGATCCTGGAACCGCTTCTGCAAGTAGCAAATTGACACTTAAGAAACAATAAATGTCACTAAAAGCGTATTGTAATAAAAATTCTAAAAAAATGCCCCCTTAATTTTTTTCCATATCTTCTGGATAGTGGTTCTCTTTCCGATACAAATGATAGGGCAGTAGAGTCATTGTAATAATTGACCTTCATAGTGCGTTTGTGATGCCAAAATTGAATGAAGAAGTATAAGCTTTGAAATGAAATGGTACATTTTATTATAGATACGAAAACAACGAATATTTTCGTGAGTGAATTGCTGCGCAGGAGCTTCTCTGGTTATCAGAATATTATAACTTACAGTGACACCAAAGCTGATTACACACAACACAATTCTTAACTCCTTTGGCCTTGACCCAGCAGACGGATGAAAGAGACTCATAAATAAAGTTATGAAATTGCAAAAAGAGGCAGGGAAATAATTGAACTGAACAAATTGTAACGGAAGATTTACATGTTTTTTTTAAGAAATAGTGATGTAATAATATTTCTTGTTTTTACTATAGTAATGTACTTAATACAGTAATGACAAATTTGAAAATGAACGCAATTATGAATTATGATTAGCAATGAAATGATTTCAAGAAAGATGTGTGCCAAACTACAATGATGTAATAAATAACGGTTTCTGCGCTATTCAAAACTGCGCAAAATTCAAAGATGCGCCTACGCATCACGTATTCGCATAAGGCGCCCTTGCGCCTTGATCGCATCTATATGATCAAACGTCATGTAACTTTGTCTCTTTCTAAAGCAGAGGTTAACTAGGCCTACCGATATTACTTATTATATTTTAATTTTTTGTTAGGAATAACAAAATATTTTAGCATTCATGTTGTGATATTTAACGATACCTATACAACGTTTATCATAATATGTATATAGACCCAAAGTTGGGCTATTCTGATCGAGCATACGATTAACTTGACGTGTACAAAAGTTGGATATATAATATTCGAAATCCCCATACAAAAGTAAAATTATTTTTATCGCAGAAATTTGCAACACCCCTAACTTGAATCAGTGTTAACTGTTATTGCGTCTCCTGGCTAGCTGCTAGGCACAAAGCATACGCTTCTATCGCGCTATGCCACAAATTAAATGTTAAAAGTCCACTTAGGATCTTACGCATTTAATAAGTTAAGTAAGATATCATGAAAGTTTTTACAGAATCAACAATCGAAAAGGAAGAGAAAAGTTATGAAAGTTTAGGTACCTAACTACGTACCTTTTTAACGTTCTCCTCGGTTGGCAGTAGCTAGGAAGACGGCCTATCGTTGACTCGGTTTTATCATTGCATAATCACCACGTAAACATACATGTATCATTGTAAATAAATCATTGTATTGTTTTCACAAATAAATGTTGACGACGATAGATTTTGCTGTCAGTTTTGCCACAGTCACTGCTATATTTGACGGATAACTTACCGTCTAATGTCAAAGATAAAGAGGTCTAATCACGTTGCATGAATTTGAATGTTTAATATCTAGGGTGCGTTTAGGCAAGCCAGTCGTATACATTTTAGCTGGACAAAATTATTTATACGGAGCTCATGAAACGGCGTCATAGCTTTATTTTAAATTCAATTGACAGGTAGGTTGTAACCAGACCAAAAAGTACGGTTTTTGCTACCATTCATCATCTGACTGTTCACCGTACTACATCATTCATACTTCAGCTTTGACCGTGCTTTTTGCCTTGTAAACTATTTTTGATACAGCACTTGATGTAATATCTCTCTAGGATTGATAAATTTATTAGTATACTCTGTTAACTCAGTATACTCTTATTCTTTATTTCGCACTAGCTTGTACCCCCGACTTCTGTTAAAGCATGCAACCTCCGGAGTTGATATGCAAACTTTTTTGATGTTACAATATGCGTCCATTTTAAAAACAAGGTTGATATTTTAAAGCTTTCTTGTCTGAGTTGTCAATAAAAAAAATGTGTTACTTTAAGGAAATTGTGTTTGCATGTATTTAAAATGTTAATTTGTTCATTAAATCATGAGTAAACAACCCGTAAGTACTTCGTCCACGTAGAATTCGGTTTGTAGCTGTTTCCTGGGGAACTGTTCGTATTTTCGATTTAAAAATTATGTCCTTCGTTTAGTTTAAATTTTAGCCAGTAATCTTCACATCTTGGACACTCTAAACGGGCTATTTGATATTTATCTAGTTTTATCCAAGTTGGCTGTCCTAAACGCACTCCTGGATATTGTGATTTTGTTGACTTTTAAATGAATGTGTGATGTAGTGTCATGCGACCTCAATGGTGTGATGGCGTTTTGTCAATCATGCGTCTGTCAGCGTCCGGATAGCAATCATACGTCATGATAGGCCTACGTCATTCATACTAAATAATGACTAACTACAAACAGAAGAAACAATTTTTATGGCGGACGTAATTAATTGCGAAAATAGTTAATTATTAGAAGCTTTTATTTATCTTACAATGTTTGGGTCAAATCTTACAACTTGAATCAGGACCACTTCCTCTTATCCTACGGACTTGAAATTTTGCATACTTGTCAAAGTCCGATGACAATGCATTATTATGGTGACAGCCAGCTGATCTGATGATGGAAACGGAAGGTGGGCAGTGGAACTCTTTGATGCATACCACCTCAAAAATAGGCACATTATGTATTGGTGGCGCTTCTGTAATTAACTGTTCTCATAAGATGAGAGCAAAGGTCATTGACCTTGTCACAAAACAGCTGTTACATGGTTATCACGTTGTGGTTTTTACATTTCGCGGAAAAATCTTTACGAGAAACTTTCATGAATGAAAAACTGCGAAATTTCAAAACTCCTAGAACTAACATTGTTCGCCGTGACGTGCAGAATTTGCACCCTTCGGGCTTATACACATATTATGATACAAATTGTATATGATAATAACTGTTAATATGCAATAAAAAAGGAAAAATAATAATATATCCGCATGTAACGTTCCTTGCGTCTCGCTCGCACCTATGGTTATGAATAAGGATACCTAACTTTTTCTTTTTCTAAAGTAGAAGTAAACGGACTAAGAGATATTATTTATTATATACACTCGAGAGCAATGAATCCGGGTCACTTAAAGAATCCTAAAAATCTCGGAAACTAAAAATGCTAGGTTAATGCAATAAATTGTATTTAATAGACAATGTAATACTCCTTAAATGAAGGTATTAAAACTTCTTAGTTATTGTAAAGTTATATCATAAAAAAATCAAATTTGAAAAAGGGCCACTTTCGAAGATGGAACTACGAAATTACAGCATTTGGTTTTGCTTTTGTTTGTAATCTGTCATTTATGTGGGTACATAAACCATGTTGATAGTGCTCTATATTCATTACTAGCTGACCCGGCGAACTTTGTTCCGCCTTAAAGGCAATAAATAAGCATTTTTTAGTTTTCGATTTAATTCTCGATTAATTGAATCTCGATCAAGTATATTGCTAATTCTCTATTATTTTATGATTATTCGACATATGATTTTGACTTCAGAAACATTATATTATTGATGTTACTAAGGTTGTTGATTTTGTTCTAGAAAATAGGTACATAAAACATACATTAGTTAAAAAAAATAAAAAGCAATGTTTCTGAGTAAATATTTTAGCCCGTTCATTAGTAATCCCTCATACATATGTGTCCCTACAATGTCTAGCAATCAATAATTATTCTAGTGTGGATTCAGAGCTCATAGAATGTATTGTTACCACATGATTTGTATTTGCAATAAAATTATTGATTGGTTACAAAAAATGGAAAAATATAATGACCATCAAAGTAATCTTTGAAATCCCGTAAACTTCTATCCAAAATTTGTATCGGCAGATCAAATTTAGTAATTGACCACCAAATCAATTACTTACTAGAAATTACTGGGCATTATGAGACTCAACAGCTAATTGTCTCAGAGTGACGAGCGCAGTACAGCGCCGCGCAGGATTTTGCAAAACAAAGTTCTGGGTGGTGCTGTTATTGTTATGGGCTGGCGTATTGCTTACCATCAGGCAAACGACCAGTTCGTCTCGTCATTAAGTTACATACAAAAAACGAATTGCCGCATCTCACTCTTCCGTGGCCCAACTCGCTCTTACTAGAGTGTACCCCTAGTGTAAAAGCGCGGAGTCAGACGCTCGCGAGGAGCTCCTGAATGAAGCGAGCCTACGAGGCCGAGTGGAGCGAAGGGGGGAGGTGGCGAGCAAAGCGAGCCGGCGACTTCCACAGCGAAGCGAAAGAGCTTTTTCTTAGATTCATCTTTAAATGTCATAGTTTTTAGTTTTGTTTAATTTTCCCCTTACTTCTAACAACAAATATGTTTGTTCATTTCTGTGCGGAACGGCAACGTCGCGCTCGTACTACTCGCGATTTACGCGAAAGTTTTAATTTACGGGATCCACGGATCCGCGCTTTGTAGGTGCAGCAGCAGATTAATAAAAGCAGCGGCATCCCGTGGGAATGCGTGATCCTGTTTTGCAGGATTTCAATGCCTAATTATACTTAATGATAATAATTTGATATCCTACCTGAACAAGACGGCTGTGAGAGATCATAAGGCGAATCGTATACGTTTTCTGAGATCGTCTCATAGTGGTGATAGATCTGGCTCCCGCGAGCATCATAGAGGACAGCCGGCTCGCATGTCGTGTCCGCGCGCGGCGTCGTCTCCTTATTGCATCGTCTGCGAACTACAGAACAAAGCTGAATCAATTGAACCAGCACTTTGTATACTTGTTGTTGTTACGCCGGCAATATGTATACATTTTACGTGTATACTGAACTGAACAAAAAAGAATTTGCCATACAGTGAACACGGGCATTTTCAGAATAACGGAAAATAGGTAAGAATGGCGGAATCACGGACGGGCGAGGTTGATTTTCACAATTACATCTTTGGATAGGTTTTTAATTTTACAGACGTATCATTACGTATGTACAATTGTTAACAAATATATATATATATATATATATATATATACATACATATACAGCGATAGAGACTAAACTAACCTACAATAAAATTAACAAATAATTTTAAAAATGAAAAACAGAATTTTGGCCACCGTCTGCGGGTAAGGTGCCCAAAAAGCTGGCGACGTTACCTCGTTGAATGGCCAGACTAATTCGTTGGCCGAGGTAAGCGCCAGCTCTTTGGTCACCTATTGTTTCTATGAGGCGTCTGGACAGCTCCCTGAAAGGAAGCCACGTGTTTACCACGGCCTCTGTAGTTTCGAAACCAAATAGAAAAAATATGTATCCCTCGCCGAGAGATGCGTATTTCTCCGCTTGAGGCTCTCTGCTGCTTCTGCAGCTTCTCCTGCCGCTCTTAAAGTACCTTTGAGGTGGGAAGGCGCTAGTGTATCGGCAAAGGTATAACAAGGGAAAAATATAACAAAAATTCTTGAGGAAAATGGCGTCAAGGCTTCCTTTTTTTTCGCGTGTCGCGCCACATCTATGCGCGCGCATTTAGCTGATATTAAAAAAAATATTTTTGTATTTATAACATAATTTGATGTGAATTTCACAATTCATTATTTGATAAACTTAATTTTTTTTTACTGTGATTAGGGAAGTAGCTACTTTTTATTTTATCAAGCATTTAAGACAAAGTATAATTAGGTTCTTACTATATTTAGCCGGATAAAAAGTATTTGTAAAATTATATAAAACCAATCATTACCGCATTATTGCGGTTATGTAAAGTTAAAGCTCGCGTGCGTAATATCTCGGATTACGAGCTTAAAACCGATGCAATAAAGTCCCTATTACGAGCGAGTGTGATGAAAATTTTTTTACTGCCATTTTGTACATCATTCTTCATGAATGCAATGGAATCAGGCGCGACGTTGCGGAAATTCATCTCAAAACTGAAACGCAATGAAAATATATAGTGTAATTCCGCTGAATATTATGTAGGTTGTTGTTAGAATAATATAATATGTATGGGGGTTGATAGTACATGTAAAATGAATTAAAATTAAAATATATATATATATATTGTATATCGAAAAAATTTGGCGACAGACATAAAATTTAATATGGCACTACTAACGACATCTAACATCGATTGCAGTAAAAATTTAATATATATATATATATATATATATATATATATATATATATATATATATATATATATATATATATATAAATAATCCCTCCGCTTTGTTTTTTTTTGTTTTTAATATTTATGTACATTTAATAATATATATGGTAATGAGTTTAATATTGTATCATCATCATCATCAGCCCACATCAGTCCACTGCTGGACATAGGCCTCTCCCATAGCATGCCACTGAGCCCGATCTTCGGCTTTCCTTCTTAATATTGTAAATAATGTATTAATTTAGTAAATAATAAATGATGTTAAAGAAAGAAAGCCCTAACAACAACCCTCTTTGTACGACACGTGTTTCGCCGTCTGCACGAGGCATCATCAGGTGTCGACTCGCCGAACGCTAGAACGAGACATCATTCCTCATAGGAAAGTGTTATTGGCCGGGCGAAGGGATGAGTATAGTATAACATCGCAATATAGTAGTCCAGTAGACACACGTAGACACACCAGACACACGTACCTGACCAATATCCTGCCACTATGAGTCCAACCACTACGAGTACTCCAATACAAATACCAACGATATATATAGTAGATCCCTTATGGTCGTACGATGTAACTGAAAAAAAAAATCACATGTGATTTAAAAGAAAAAATATCGCCTCTATGAATAAAACTTGTTTATTTATAAAGTCTTGTTCTTATGCTCCGACTCTTATTTTCCATTTTTTTGATGGCGTAGTACCTCCTTTAGGTAATTATTAATTTAACAATTTAACTAGCTGTTATATCCCGTTACCATCCCCTTCTTAACCCGTTACCGTCCCGCTGTTATCCCGTTAGGCGTATTGTATTTTTTTTGGCGCAAGCGCAATTTTGTGGCGATTTGACGGTGCGCCGCGACACCAAGCCTACCCCGAGATTGTCCCTGGGGCTAAATAAGACCCCTGACCCCCGACTTGCCTTAACTGGCAGTCAGGGTGTGGAGACGCAAGAGTTAAGAACTAAGCTCCAAGGGTGGAAGTGTTAAAGGGCATAACGCCGGGAGAAGCGTTTAAATGAAACTGCAGCACACATCTCGATACCCTTTAGCCACCCACACCAACGTCGCCCCTCTCGTCAATGACAGCGGACCTTAAAGGCTGGTGGCGAGTGCCACCAAGATGCCACAAGTTACCTGCCTAAATGTTTTCTCATGAGCGGAACTGGCAGGTGCCGAAGTCTCATATTATTGACCGGTTCTCATCCATTAAAAATTCACCTCAATAGCCCCATCATTAATAATTTCCATATCTCCAATAATAGTCCTCGCAATTATCGGGGGCTGTCTTTGATTGCATCTTCTTAATGTTGCTCATAGAGACAGTCCCCGATAAGTGTTGCCCATTATATATATACATATATATATATATATATATATATATATATATATATATATATATACATATATATGTATGTATACATATATAGTAAGATATATATATATATATATATATATATATATATATATATATATCGGAAACGAGAATGGAAATGAGAATGAGATGGATGGATGGATGTTACATTGTTATTCAATCACGCGAATACTGGTGATGATAATGATGATGCCAGTGTGATGATGCAAGTTTGTTTCTTATCCGTTTTGTCAAACAATCTCCTATTAAAATGATATTGATTCATTGTAGTGTGAGACCTCAATGTATTGATTACTCTAAAATTGACATCTTGTGCTTTTCAAATAAATGTCTTTTCTTTCTCTTTTTTTTTAACATATTGCCTACCTGACTTAGCCTGTTTGGAAGGATTGCCGATATCAGTATCGCCGTTTTTCTTATCTTTTTTCATCCGTATTAGTGCAACTATAGTTGTCCGTTCTCCTCGTTCGGGTGCGATAAGTTTTTTAGGCGATGTGCAGGATATATCAGAGCTTGTTATATTATCACGAAGCTTGAAAACTCCCGATATTACATGTAAACCGCTGCTACTATCCTGGCTCTCATATATATCATTTAATTTATTATATTTTATTGTGGTAATGAGTATTTCATTGCCTGAAATGTAAAATAATAACAAAGGAGTATAAGCCATGGCTAGATTAACTACATTTAACATTTTAGATTTTTAGTTAAATAATGAATAATAAATACGCCTAACGAAAAGAGAAACTACAAGGATCCCATGGTCCTACAACATCCAGACGTAAACAAATGTTTTTCCCTGTACACAAACATTTGTTCCGTCACGGGAATTGAACCCGCCACCTTAGTCGCCCAACCACTTCACCACAGAGGCTGACTAAATATGTTTATTATGTATATCTTTTCGTTTAATAAATAAGTTAAAGGACATGTAACATTTTAATATGGAGCTTGGCCTGTCTACTGTTCGCAGTTTTGAAAAATCTGATCAAACTTCAATAATTCTGTAGGGAATGAAATACGCGCAAAACATCCACTCGTTGTCCACGGGTGGTCACCGCGTGGTCGGTGAGTTGTATGACATCATAGGCCAAAATTTATACAGAGAAACAAAATCGAATATTTATAAATTATTTTTCAAAAAAAATTAAACCGACTTCAAAACTACAAATAGGCACTCAAAAGTGAAAAATAAATTAATATAATAATTACAAGCGCTACCCACGGTGCCAACCCAGGCCTCCTCCTTTTACGTAGTCGGTTAAAAAGATAAATATTTACAAAATAAATATTTACAGACATGCTCCAAAGCCGCAAATCTTAATTAATTTCGAGTGGTAGGCTCTGGCCGTGGTTGTAATACCACCCTTCGAACAAAGCCATGCCGTCAAGCGACCTAGTCGTGTTTAGGGATGACGTTCGGTGAACCATTGGGGAGATGGGTCTGAGCAGCCTTCCAAAATGTTAAATGTAGTTAATCTAGCCATGGCTTATACTCCTTTGTTATTATTTTACATTTCAGGCAATGAAATACTCATTACCACAATAAAATATAATAAATTAAATGATATATATGAGAGCCAGGATAGTAGCAGCGGTTTACATGTAATATCGGGAGTTTTCAAGCTTCGTGATAATATAACAAGCTCTGATATATCCTGCACATCGCCTAAAAAACTTATCGCACCCGAACGAGGAGAACGGACAACTATAGTTGCACTAATACGGATGAAAAAAGATAAGAAAAACGGCGATACTGATATCGGCAATCCTTCCAAACAGGCTAAGTCAGGTAGGCAATATGTTAAAAAAAAAGAGAAAGAAAAGACATTTATTTGAAAAGCACAAGATGTCAATTTTAGAGTAATCAATACATTGAGGTCTCACACTACAATGAATCAATATCATTTTAATAGGAGATTGTTTGACAAAACGGATAAGAAACAAACTTGCATCATCACACTGGCATCATCATTATCATCACCAGTATTCGCGTGATTGAATAACAATGTAACATCCATCCATCCATCTCATTCTCATTTCCATTCTCGTTTCCGATATATATATATATATATATATATATATATATATATATCTATATATATATATATATATATATATATATATATATATCTTACTATATATGTATACATACATATATATGTATATATATATATATATATATATATATATATATATATATGTATATATATAATGGGCAACACTTATCGGGGACTGTCTCTATGAGCAACATTAAGAAGATGCAATCAAAGACAGCCCCCGATAATTGCGAGGACTATTATTGGAGATATGGAAATTATTAATGATGGGGCTATTGAGGTGAATTTTTAATGGATGAGAACCGGTCAATAATATGAGACTTCGGCACCTGCCAGTTCCGCTCATGAGAAAACATTTAGGCAGGTAACTTGTGGCATCTTGGTGGCACTCGCCACCAGCCTTTAAGGTCCGCTGTCATTGACGAGAGGGGCGACGTTGGTGTGGGTGGCTAAAGGGTATCGAGATGTGTGCTGCAGTTTCATTTAAACGCTTCTCCCGGCGTTATGCCCTTTAACACTTCCACCCTTGGAGCTTAGTTCTTAACTCTTGCGTCTCCACACCCTGACTGCCAGTTAAGGCAAGTCGGGGGTCAGGGGTCTTATTTAGCCCCAGGGACAATCTCGGGGTAGGCTTGGTGTCGCGGCGCACCGTCAAATCGCCACAAAATTGCGCTTGCGCCAAAAAAAATACAATACGCCTAACGGGATAACAGCGGGACGGTAACGGGTTAAGAAGGGGATGGTAACGGGATATAACAGCTAGTTAAATTGTTAAATTAATAATTACCTAAAGGAGGTACTACGCCATCAAAAAAATGGAAAATAAGAGTCGGAGCATAAGAACAAGACTTTATAAATAAACAAGTTTTATTCATAGAGGCGATATTTTTTCTTTTAAATCACATGTGATTTTTTTTTTCAGTTACATCGTACGACCATAAGGGATCTACTATATATATCGTTGGTATTTGTATTGGAGTACTCGTAGTGGTTGGACTCATAGTGGCAGGATATTGGTCAGGTACGTGTGTCTGGTGTGTCTACGTGTGTCTACTGGACTACTATATTGCGATGTTATACTATACTCATCCCTTCGCCCGGCCAATAACACTTTCCTATGAGGAATGATGTCTCGTTCTAGCGTTCGGCGAGTCGACACCTGATGATGCCTCGTGCAGACGGCGAAACACGTGTCGTACAAAGAGGGTTGTTGTTAGGGCTTTCTTTCTTTAACATCATTTATTATTTACTAAATTAATACATTATTTACAATATTAAGAAGGAAAGCCGAAGATCGGGCTCAGTGGCATGCTATGGGAGAGGCCTATGTCCAGCAGTGGACTGATGTGGGCTGATGATGATGATGATACAATATTAAACTCATTACCATATATATTATTAAATGTACATAAATATTAAAAACAAAAAAAAACAAAGCGGAGGGATTATTTATATATATATATATATATATATATATATATATATATATATATATATATATATATATATATATTAAATTTTTACTGCAATCGATGTTAGATGTCGTTAGTAGTGCCATATTAAATTTTATGTCTGTCGCCAAATTTTTTCGATATACAATATATATATATATATTTTAATTTTAATTCATTTTACATGTACTATCAACCCCCATACATATTATATTATTCTAACAACAACCTACATAATATTCAGCGGAATTACACTATATATTTTCATTGCGTTTCAGTTTTGAGATGAATTTCCGCAACGTCGCGCCTGATTCCATTGCATTCATGAAGAATGATGTACAAAATGGCAGTAAAAAAATTTTCATCACACTCGCTCGTAATAGGGACTTTATTGCATCGGTTTTAAGCTCGTAATCCGAGATATTACGCACGCGAGCTTTAACTTTACATAACCGCAATAATGCGGTAATGATTGGTTTTATATAATTTTACAAATACTTTTTATCCGGCTAAATATAGTAAGAACCTAATTATACTTTGTCTTAAATGCTTGATAAAATAAAAAGTAGCTACTTCCCTAATCACAGTAAAAAAAAATTAAGTTTATCAAATAATGAATTGTGAAATTCACATCAAATTATGTTATAAATACAAAAATATTTTTTTTAATATCAGCTAAATGCGCGCGCATAGATGTGGCGCGACACGCGAAAAAAAAGGAAGCCTTGACGCCATTTTCCTCAAGAATTTTTGTTATATTTTTCCCTTGTTATACCTTTGCCGATACACTAGCGCCTTCCCACCTCAAAGGTACTTTAAGAGCGGCAGGAGCGGCTGCAGAAGCAGCAGAGAGCCTCAAGCGGAGAAATACGCATCTCTCGGCGAGGGATACATATTTTTTCTATTTGGTTTCGAAACTACAGAGGCCGTGGTAAACACGTGGCTTCCTTTCAGGGAGCTGTCCAGACGCCTCATAGAAACAATAGGTGACCAAAGAGCTGGCGCTTACCTCGGCCAACGAATTAGTCTGGCCATTCAACGAGGTAACGTCGCCAGCTTTTTGGGCACCTTACCCGCAGACGGTGGCCAAAATTCTGTTTTTCATTTTTAAAATTATTTGTTAATTTTATTGTAGGTTAGTTTAGTCTCTATCGCTGTATATGTATGTATATATATATATATATATATATATATATATATTTGTTAACAATTGTACATACGTAATGATACGTCTGTAAAATTAAAAACCTATCCAAAGATGTAATTGTGAAAATCAACCTCGCCCGTCCGTGATTCCGCCATTCTTACCTATTTTCCGTTATTCTGAAAATGCCCGTGTTCACTGTATGGCAAATTCTTTTTTGTTCAGTTCAGTATACACGTAAAATGTATACATATTGCCGGCGTAACAACAACAAGTATACAAAGTGCTGGTTCAATTGATTCAGCTTTGTTCTGTAGTTCGCAGACGATGCAATAAGGAGACGACGCCGCGCGCGGACACGACATGCGAGCCGGCTGTCCTCTATGATGCTCGCGGGAGCCAGATCTATCACCACTATGAGACGATCTCAGAAAACGTATACGATTCGCCTTATGATCTCTCACAGCCGTCTTGTTCAGGTAGGATATCAAATTATTATCATTAAGTATAATTAGGCATTGAAATCCTGCAAAACAGGATCACGCATTCCCACGGGATGCCGCTGCTTTTATTAATCTGCTGCTGCACCTACAAAGCGCGGATCCGTGGATCCCGTAAATTAAAACTTTCGCGTAAATCGCGAGTAGTACGAGCGCGACGTTGCCGTTCCGCACAGAAATGAACAAACATATTTGTTGTTAGAAGTAAGGGGAAAATTAAACAAAACTAAAAACTATGACATTTAAAGATGAATCTAAGAAAAAGCTCTTTCGCTTCGCTGTGGAAGTCGCCGGCTCGCTTTGCTCGCCACCTCCCCCCTTCGCTCCACTCGGCCTCGTAGGCTCGCTTCATTCAGGAGCTCCTCGCGAGCGTCTGACTCCGCGCTTTTACACTAGGGGTACACTCTAGTAAGAGCGAGTTGGGCCACGGAAGAGTGAGATGCGGCAATTCGTTTTTTGTATGTAACTTAATGACGAGACGAACTGGTCGTTTGCCTGATGGTAAGCAATACGCCAGCCCATAACAATAACAGCACCACCCAGAACTTTGTTTTGCAAAATCCTGCGCGGCGTTGTACTGCGCTCGTCACTCTGAGACAATTAGCTGTTGAGTCTCATAATGCCCAGTAATTTCTAGTAAGTAATTGATTTGGTGGTCAATTACTAAATTTGATCTGCCGATACAAATTTTGGATAGAAGTTTACGGGATTTCAAAGATTACTTTGATGGTCATTATATTTTTCCATTTTTTGTAACCAATCAATAATTTTATTGCAAATACAAATCATGTGGTAACAATACATTCTATGAGCTCTGAATCCACACTAGAATAATTATTGATTGCTAGACATTGTAGGGACACATATGTATGAGGGATTACTAATGAACGGGCTAAAATTTTTACTCAGAAACATTGCTTTTTATTTTTTTTAACTAATGTATGTTTTATGTACCTATTTTCTAGAACAAAATCAACAACCTTAGTAACATCAATAATATAATGTTTCTGAAGTCAAAATCATATGTCGAATAATCATAAAATAATAGAGAATTAGCAATATACTTGATCGAGATTCAATTAATCGAGAATGAATTGGGAATCTTCAAGGAGCTCCCTCCTATAGGCAATAAATTTTGTAGTAGGTATGCCAAGTCAAGGCAAGAAATCCAAACTGAGATAAGACTCTCTGGTTTATGACACAAAGACGGAAAAACACCCAAGCCCTTTGTCAGAAAGGGTGACTCTTAACAAAATAATTAAAAAGTTTACTAGATGGGACCTTCGGTGCTCCAATACACGCCTAATACGAGAGGTGATCGAGCAGAACCGAGAGTCCTAAGTCGTCCAAAGTCGTCCAGAAACTTCGTAGGAGTCACCTGACAAAGCTCAAAACAGCTGATGGCAGAACCGTAGTGCCAAAACCGGAGGTTCTTGCCGAGATTGAGGATTTCTATGGCTTTCTATCATTTACCAATTTTGGGGTTCCATTTTACTATATTTGGTGATCAGTTAAACATAAGCCACATTTAATCTACATTAATTTGCTTGTTTGGTGTGTAAGTCCGCACAGTGTGGGATTTACTAACCCCCGTGTTCCAATGTGTTCCAATGTGTTCCAATGTTGCAGGTGCCGAGCCGACCAGTCCTCCTGTCCAATCGAGGCCCGCACCCTTTGCCGCGAGTTGATCTCGAAGGTACCTACTGAATATATTTTTTATCTTGACAGAGGTACACTCGGTTTATAAACTAATTACCGAACCATTTTTTTTTGTAACTGAATGACGAGACGAGCTGGCCGTTTGCCTGATGGTAAGCATTAAGCAATACGCCAGCCCATAACAATAACAGCACCATCCGGAACTTTGTTTTTCAAAATCCTGCGCGGCGTTGCACTGCGCTCGTTACCCTGTGACAATTAGCTGTTGAGTCTCATAATGCCCAGTAATTGCGCTGGCTACAATGCCCTTTAAACCGGAACTCAGTAATGCTCGCGCGTTATTGCTTGGCGGCTGAATAACTGGCAAAGCGGTGGTACCCACCCAGACGGCCTCTCGCATACGAGAAACCTACCACCATCAAGAAATAAATAAATACGCCTAACGACATACATAGATCCTGGCCACTAACTAAGATTCCCTGTATCTAGGGAACCAGGAGGACCATGGTCCCACAACACACGACACGTAACAAATACTTGCGCTTTCCGCGGGAATCGAACCCGCTACCTCAGTGGCGCATGAGATTTGAGCCAAACTGCCCATCCACTTCACCTCTGAGGTTGCCATGGTTACCGGACAATCTGTTAACTCCTATCCTACTAAACTATTATAAATGTGGAAGTCTAAGCGTGTGTGTGTCTTTGTCTGTTGGGGTGTATGTGTTTGTTACCGTACAAATCCATAACCAATTACAATTTGTTTTTAATATTTTTTATTTTTTTTATTTACTGTAAATAAATACGTAGTTTTTGATGAAATTTGATATGCAGATATTTTAGGTACTGGCAAAGGCCACCTAGAAATACCAGGAGTACTAAGTGTTTTTTGCCGGATGGTAAACGCCACGCCTACCTATAACAATTGCATCTCATATGCCCAGTACTTTTCATGTCAGAATAGCGAATCGAAAGGTATCACCTTGTGATAATCATATAGTTACCTTACTCCTCCGAAACGGCTTTATTGATTTTTACCAAATTTTATATGCATATTCAGTAGGTCTGAGAATCGGCTACTATCTATTTTTCATACCCCTAAGTAATAAGGGTTGTTCACCCTTAACATTTTTTTTTAAATTTAAATGGCAAAACAGCGTTTGCCGGGTCAGCTAGTAGTATATATTATTATGTTTTCTGGTGGTGAAATAATAAAGAGTTATCTAATCTAATCTAATCTAATCTAATCTAATACCTAACTAAAATGGCGGAAACGTTAATTTTCAGATGACAGCCCCTACATTCATTACGATACTCCATACGAATGGAGAATTTTTCGGCCCGGGGTGACAGCATTCAAACAAAGTGAGTTCCAATTATTTTATAGCATGTTCTAAGAGCATCTTTAATGGAAAAAATATAAAGATCATCAAAATAATCTTTGAGATCCCATACACTTCTATTCAAAAAATGTATCGGTAGATGTAATTTAGTAAATGACCACCAAATTAAGTAACCTCACTCTTCCGTGGTCCAACTTGCTCTTACCCCTAGAGCGTATATAAAATGCGCGGAGCCAGAAGCTCGCGAAGGAGGTCCTGAAAGAAGCGAGCCTACGAGGCCGAGTGGAGCGAAGGGGGGAGGTGGTGAGCAAAGCGAGCCGGCGACTTCCGCAGTGTAGCGAAGGTCAAGTAGGGGAAGCGACATGAAGGGATGACGAGCGAGACTTCTGGTGGAGCCTACTTTGGTTATAATTTACTATTTTTGGTGATCATTTACCATTATTATTATTTATTTACCATTTGGTTATTATATTAATTTTTTTGGTGATCATTTGGAAATATGAGGTGATTTTTTGCTTTAACATAAGCCCATCTTCAGTCATTGTCAAGGAAATGTTTTGAATTCCCTGTTTTTATTTCAGATCGAAAAAATCGAAGACACAATGCGCATCAAATGAGGGGAAGGCGACGTGATAGAAATTGATATATATATATATATATATATATATATATATATATATACGTACGTGTATATAAATATATACTGTACTTATAAGTATACTTTTTAAGGACATTTTAGACCATAATTGCATCAATAAACTAACAACTTTTATTTACGACTTTTTAACAGACTTCAAAAAAGAAGAAAGTTCTCAATTCGATTGTTATTTTTCTTTGTGTTTGTTACCTCAGAACTCAGTCATTTTATAAGCCGATTTGGAAAATTCTTGGTATGTATTGTATGGTTTATATTACGGTAATAAATTAGAATTGGTAATAGATTAGAAATTAATATGAAAACCACGTATTTATGGATTTAGAATGCATTGTCATCGAGTTGTGAGCTACCCTAAAAGTTTCATCCAGATAGCTAATCGGGAAGTGCTCGAAATTTGAGTTGCAATTCACCCGTAACGACAGACAGCCAGACAAACAAAAAAGTGACTTAATAAAAACGTGGTAATATAATATTACTATATACTTTCTGACCAATGTTAGTTCTAATGATTGGAATCGGTCCGACATACACTCTGGTGCAATGAAATCGCACACAGCAACGTTTTTTGCAAAATTTCATTTATTTCCCCCTAAATAAAAAAGTATCTTTTTTTTAATATGAAATTAAAGGTTATTTCAAGACCTATCTAATGATACCATATAAGCGGTGATGAGTTTACCGTACTCTCGAAAAAAAATGACAACAAAATACCCCAAAATTGCTCGCTTAGCTCACCGAAGTTTGCGAGACCAATTGCATGTATAAAAAGGCATGTTTTGAGTTAAATGTCGTCACTTGCACTTCAACGCTCAACCTAAAAGGACGTCTAGTGACTACAGCTGCATTCATCAGAAGAAAATGGATACTACTCCAGAAAAAGCCGCTCAAGTCGTTGCTTTAATTGAAGCAGGCCAGAACCAGAGTGCTGTAGCTCGACAACTGAATATCAGCCGATATTACGTTCGTCGTGTGTACCAGCGCTATCGGGAGACTGGTGGCTGGCTATGGGCGACGACGAGGATCTGGTCGAGCCAGAGCTACAACACAGCGCGACAACCGATTTCTTGTAACGACGGCATTGAGAAATCGTCGTCTGACTGCCGTTGAACTTGCACAGCATCTCCAGGAGGTGCGTGAAGTGGAAGTTAGTCGGTGGACGGTCAGAAGAAGACTTGCTGAAGGTGGCTTGACTGCGCATAGGCCAGCAAATGGCCCAAAACTGACGCCAGCTCACCGCCAGGCTCGTCTTCGATTTGCACAAGAACATGTGCATTGGACTGTCGACCAATGGAGAGCAGTCCTGTTCTCAGATGAGTCCAGGATGTGTCTTCATGGCAATGATGGACGAGGAAGGGTCTACAAAAGGCCTACAGAGAGATTTTCCCAGTGTTGCATCACGGAACGTGTCACATATGGCGGTGGTTCGTGTATGTTCTGGGGAGGTATCTCTCTCGAAGCCAAAACTGAGCTTGTCTTCATTGCTGGGGCCAATAGAGGACGACAAGCAAGAGGACTAACATCTCAGCGGTATATAGAGGAAGTTCTCCAGGAACATGTCGTACCATTTACTGGTTTCATTGGAGGGAACTTCCTCTTTATGCATGATAATGCTAGACCCCATACCGCTGTTGTTGTACGACAGTACTTACAAGAGGTCGGTATTCCGGTGATGGAGTGGCCAGCTCGCAGCCCGGATCTTAATCCAATCGAGCACATGTGGGACGAATTAAAAAGAAGAGTTAGAAGCAGAAATGTTGCTCCAGTCAATATACAGGAGCTACAAAATGCCATCAAGGAGTGCTATCCCACAAGACTTTATCAAACATTTGGTAGAGTCTATGGAAAACCGGTGTCAAGCCGTTATTCGGGCCAGAGGGGGTAACACTTCGTATTAATAAATGTTTTTTTTTAATTAATCCTCAATTTTCGAACTGCAAACAACTTCTAATAAAGATGAATTTGTTGTTGTTCTTTTTTTTTTGGCAAAATAGTGAACTTGTCACCGCTTATATGTTATCATTAGATAGGTCTTGATACAACCTTTAATTTCATATTAAAAAAAACAATTTTCCTTCATTTAAAAATAAATAAATGAAATTTTGCAAAAAACGCCGCCATGTGCGATTTCATTGCACCAGAGTGTATTTCTGGAAGTTTAAAAGATCCTATTTAGTTTTTAAGGGCTTCAACTTGTATTTTACATTTGCTACTTGGGTATATATTACGTTAAATTAGTTAAGTTTGAATTGGTGCTTCGTGCGTAGCATCTCACCGGTGCGCTGCTTGCGGTGAACCAGTTCCGTCTCGGTCACCACGGGCTGGCATGCAACGCCCTAAATGACGTCATCCGTCGGGCCTTTGGAAGTGCCAATATGACTGCCATCCTTAAGCCGAACGATCTAGCGCAGGACGATGGTAAAAGGCCTGACGGTATGACGCTCATTCCCTGGAGGATGGGACGGCCCTTGGTTTGGAATGCTGCTTGTGTAGACACGTTGGCGCCGTCCCATCTTCCGAAGACGTCACTACGGGTGGGTGGCGCCGCTACAGCGGCAGAATCCCTCAAACGGCGCAAATATTCTGGTCTCTACCTGTTTGTGCCATTTGGGGTAGAGACTTTAGGTCCGTGGGGACCAGGAGCACAGGAAATGTATAATATGCGGGGCGGCTGGTGAAGTCCACACGTGACCAAAATGCTGGCGTGTATTTTGCTCAAAGAATCAGCCTCGCTGTTTCACGAGGCAACGCCGCCAGCATTTTGGGCACGTTGCCGCACGATGGGTTGAATTATAGGCCTTTCAGTTGGCTCAACCGATACCTGACGTATGTACATAGTTTTAATAAAAAAAATGCTGTGTATGTGTATAGTGAAGTAATTTATATAGTTTGATTCAATATTAAGTTAGTTGTCATTTTAGTATTTGTTTTAGTTTAGTTTTCTGTATTGTGGTGTTATTATTGTTCTTTTGAACTAATAAATGTTCCCAGTTAAGTTTAATAAATTAAGTTAAATTTATAATATAACATAAATTCACAGTATTTAACAGTAATGTACAAGATTTAAGCCAACCTGCCTAACCACTACACCACAGAGTCTGTCACAGTATTGAAATAAGATATACATAATCGCCCTGCAGAGATTATCCCTCGCGTGTTGTAGGTACAATAAAGAATAATCATTAGGTCTAATAACAATAGTTTATATTTCTTTCAACCCTTTATTCTTATTAAACCATCTAAAAAACAGAGGTAATACAGCTAAATGAAATTAGATGGTCAAAAAAGGACAGAACTTAGTATAAAGCGCCATGACAGCTCGCTCATTTTCCTCAGTTGCGCCCCTATTCGTGACGAGTAGTTTCTTTCCGTAGGTTCTTTCCTTTCCTTTCACTTTCAAGTTCGAAGGTATAATCCGAGGTCTACCGCACTCCACACTTTAGGCACCCCCCCACACTCCAATACAAATGATCAGCCCCCTACCCATATGTCCCTCAAGCGCCAATCGTATATCGTGTTGAACTCAAATTAAGGTATAGCTTCACTGCAACTAATGAGATGCGGTGCAATTATTGTCAATTTAGGCAAGAAATCGAATTAATCTCATTGATTTACACCAAAATACGATAATTACAAGTTGAGATAAACTTAATGGGACAATATATGGCGTCATAAGACATTGTCGCAGTGAATCTATACCATAATCTGAGCTCAACACGATATACGATTGGCGCTTGAGGGAGATATGGGTACGGGTGCTGATTTCATTACTTACTACTACCGATGCACCGGTCTGTATGGACACGGTTTGTGTGTGTGGGTAATTATTGTAGGGATGCGCTAAGACAATCGAGCAGGACAAGGACAATGCTATAGGTACCTAAGCCACATAAGTGTTTCTCATTCTAACATACTTTGCATTGTGTAAGTAAATTTTTAACAAATTTCGTCATCATCGTCATCATCATCAGCCCATCACGTTCTCGCTGCTAGGACACGGACGGACCTTCTCTTATAGAGAGAGTATGGCGGGTTGGTGGATGTCACATTTCCTTGAATTTTGTGATTAATTCTTGAACATGCCGCTTTCCTCACGATGTTTTCCTTCACCGTTTTTAGAGCTAGTGTTACCTAAATCCGCACATAACTTAAAGAAGTTAGTGGTGCGGGGTCAGCGGGATCCGAACTCGGGTGCGTAGGATCGAAAGTCGCACATGCTCCCACTGAGCCACACTCGCTCGCCCCCTTAACGAATTTATTGTTTGGTAATTTAATAATTTTGTTTGATATTTAATTTAAAAATAACGAACCATTTTATTAACATTTTTAATTCACTAATATTTTTATGAACTTGTATTTTTACTAACAAATATGAACGTCTGAATTATAAATTAATTGAGTTGAATTGAATTTTAATTATTAATGTCACTATATACCATTCATTATCTATGTAATACCTTTAAACGAGCAATTTTTGTATATATGTATATATTTAATCTGAATCTCGGAAACGACTACGATTTGAAATAGTATGCGGGGGTTTCGGAGGCGATAAATCGATCTAGCTAGAAAACGTCGTTTTATCAGTGTTTTAAACATAAACTGAAAAATATGACTCTTCCTGACATCTATTGGCGAGTAATTAATTAAACTATTATTTTTTAACCATTATTAAAACTATTTTTTTAAAGCTTTGGCTATTAGGGCCATCATAAACAACAACTAAACTGCTTTACCGACACAGCAACACTAAAGCTACTTGACAATATATGGCGTTGTTAAGCAACACTAATACCGAGCAAAACTCGGTCATCCAGGTACTTTTTAATGATCTGAAAGAAATACTGGGCAATGCAATATCTATCGTAAAAGTACAGACAGAATTTTCGGTTACTTCACAATGACAATGTTATTTAAAGTTGTTCAAGTCAAAGTTTCCAGAAATGATGGATATTTCGAACAAATAATGAAAAACTTGTAAGTTTTTTCGCCTATTTTTGTTCAGTAACCGCATGAGACTGAAATAACGGTTTTTTCTGGTAATTCAAAGTAATTTTTTTTATTGCCAATTGGCTTGCGTTTGACCACTATGTCACCTGATGGTAAGCGACGATGCGGTCGACAATCTATCACGCTTACCAAGATAGTACCTGCCCCCCTATCCATATGTCCCTCAAGCGCCAATCGTATATCGTGTTGAGCTCAAACTAAGGTATAGCTTCAGTGCGACTAATGAGATGCGGTCTAATTATTGTAGATTCAGGCAAGAATCGAATTAATCTTATTAATTTACACCTAAATATGTTAACTACAAGTTGAGATAAACTTAATAGGACAATGTATATGGCATCATATGACATTGCCGCTGTGAATCTACACCCTAATCTGAGCTCAACACGATATACGATTGGCGCTTGAGGGACATATGGGTACGGGGGCTGTTCACTGGAGACTTGAAGATTCCTAGATTGTAGCTATCGGGAAAGACTGACTCTGGCAGGGAGTTCCACTCGTTAGCAGTGCGCATAATAAAAATGGAAGCGAAACTGTGGAGTCTTGACTCGAATGAGCGTCATTACCAATAAGTCTCTTGTCTCGCCTCTCGATTGATTCAAAAAGTATTGAATTAAAATCCACATCAGTTATCAAATCAGTAGATCGCAGAAAATAAAATAAGGAACATGTGAATTACATAGCACGAACTCGCAGCGAGCGGTGGCGACCGATTGACTCCAGTACAGCAGTAATTACGGCTAGGCGTAGGTACTGCTACATTGCGGGCATTTTCTGGTATTTGGCTGAGCCATCCCCCAGATGGCTACAGTATTCCATGCAGGATCGAATTTGGGCTTGGTATAAGGTCAGAAGTTGCGTGGGACCACAGAATACTAAGGGATATAAGAATCACTCCGCAAAGAAAAAATAAATTATTAATTAAACAAATAGCGACTCTTGCTATGACGCAATAAAAATCAATTCAGCTCCCGCAGCGTTGCATACCTACCAGTCATATACAGAGCGCCTCTCTTTCTATCGCGTAGCTCTTATCTCTATATAGAGCGAGTGTGGCTCAGTGGAAGAACATGCGACGTTCGATCCAACGCACCCGAGTTCGAATCTCGCTGGCCCTACACCACTGACTTTTACGAGCTTTGTGTGGATTTAACACTCGCTCTAAAAACGGTGACGGAAAACATCGTGAGGAAACCAGCATGTCCAAGAATTAATCGCAAAAAAATTCAAGCACATGCGACATCCACCAACCCGCACTGGGCCAGCGTGGCGGATTATGGCCCATACTCTCTTTATAAGATAAGGCCCGTGTCCCAGAAATGGGAACGTGATGGGTAATAATGATGATGATGAATATAATACGATAGGTAGAGAACGAAAATACCCAATTTGCTGATTACTTTTAAAGGATTCCAATACGGACAGGGCATAGAATACTAAGGGACAGAAGCATCACTCCGCAAAGAAATTTAAACAAATAGCGACTCTTGCTATGACGCAATAAAATTCAATTCAGCTTGCGTAGCGCTGTATACCTACCAGTCATATTAACCTACAGAGTGCCTCTTTTTCTATCGCATAGCTCTTATCTCCTCTGACGCGGCACGTGTAACGACGCGCGACCCGCCGTCGGTGTCCGGCTATGTACTTGTAGCTTCGTACCTACAGTGCGGAGTGCGCTAGGCCTGGACGGGGGAAGGAAAATAAAGTTATTACATAGTTAGGTACACAAACTGTGTGATGACAAATTCCTGTTATACATCGTATGTGTGCCTTTAATTGGATAATTATCCTTCAGTGTATTACATCACGTGAAGAAATAAAGTCGATTTAAATAAATGTGGAATCAAAATGTGGTGTTTAGTGATCATTTTATTAAGTTCATGTTGTTATTCCAGTAACGCAGGTAAACATATTTAAATAACTATGTGCTTACAATACAATACAAGTTTTACTGGTGGTAGGTAACTTTTACTGGTGGTAAGTCTCTCGTATGCGAAAGGCCATCTGCACAAAATATAGACTAGTACAGAAGGCAATCTCATGTATGTACTTCACTTTTCATACCTACGCTCCGCAGTTGCGGTTAGCGGTAGGGTTGTCAACTTTGGCTTATGCACAAAAAACTATCGTAGTAGTGGCACTCGTATCTAGTTGTTTATCTTAGTTTCATGAGAGTATTTATGAGTTGGGTCCTCGCGAATCATTAAAAAAGTCTTTAAACAAATTAATGTATTAACTTTACCATCTCTGTATATTTATAAAAATATAATGTATGTTCGTAAAAATCTGCACAAAAGGTGAATAATGACCATCACAACATAAACACTAGAAATAAGGATAGAATTGCAGTACCTAGGCTTAGACTGAGTAAAACGAATAAGTCCTTCATGAGCAATTGTGTACGTTATTACAATAAAATTCCAAAATGTATAACGGAGCTCACAGAAAGTAGATTCAAATTGAGTGTGAAAAATATTCTAATGAAAAAAGCATACTATACAGTTAGTAATTACATAGAAGACAAAGATGCATGGAACATTCCTCTTCTGCCAAGTAGCCAACTGGCACATAAGAAAAATAATATTGTCAAATACAAACATAAAACATTGTAACATAAGTTCTAAAAAATATGCCCCTCAGTTTCTTGCCGTATCTTCTGAGTAGTGGTTCTTTTTCCGATACGGTGGTAGTCATTGTAATAATTGACGTTCATAAGTGCGTCTGTGACGACAAAATTGAAATAAATAACTTGTGAATTTGATCGATTGATATCGTGTTGAGCTCAAATTAAGGTATAGCTTCACTGCAACTAATGAGATGCGGTCCAATTATTGTCAATTTAGGCAAGAAATCGAATTAATCTCATTAATTTACACCAAACACGATGACTACAAGTTGAGATAAACTGAATGGGACAATATATGGCGTCATAAGACATTGTCGCAGTGATTTTACAACCTAATCTGAGCTCAACACGATATACGATTGTCGCTTGAGGGAGATATGGGTACGGGTGCTGCCCCCGTACCCATATGTCCCTCAAGCGACAATCGTATATCGTGTTGAGCTCAAATTAAGGTATAGCTTCACTGCGACTAATGAGATACCGACTAATTATTATCGATTCAGGCAAGAAATCGAATTAAACTCATTCCTTTATACCAAAATATGATAACTAAAAGTTGAAATAAACTTAATGGGACAATAAATGGCATCATAAAATATTGTCGCAGTGAATCTATACCCTAAACTGAACTCAACACGATATACGATTGGCGCTTGCGGAACATATGGGTAGGGGGGCTGGTCCACGTAAAATTTGCTTTATATTTTTTTCCTAAGAAACTGTTAGATTTTCCGGTGAATGAAAAGTATCCTAAATCCTTTCCCAGGACCTAAAAGATATACTACATACTACATACTACATTTGATTAAAATTCGTTCAGTAGTTTTTGCATGATTGAGTGTCAAACATCCATCCATCTATGCTCACAAACTTTCGCATTAGTAGGATAGGAAGAAGACTTATGAAGTAGGACAAGATTTTTTTTTTTTTACGCTTTTTAGATCCATGTTTGGCCACTATCTCGGCTGATGTGAAGCGATGATGTGGCCTAAGATGAAGCACATAGATCTAGAGAGAGACGGTAGTTGAGCGGCTGCTCAGACCCGTCTCCCCGATGGTTCACCGAACATCATCCCGAACCATCATTGAATGAAATGAATGAATTGAATTGAATGAATCATCAAGATTTCATCAAATCAATATCAAAGAAAAAACAAACTTGCAGCAAGCGAACTTGCTATCTGGGTATCTGCCCCCAACCCTTATTCACATTCATATTCATATAGTTTATTAGCATTCCACAATGTAGTTCTTAGGTGGTAGGTTACATAAAATAAATGATCATTATGGACCCTGTTTGGCATGGCTAAATTGGTGTAGATAAGAGGAGGACAGTCATTTCGTTTAGTATGTATGTATTATACAGTAGTATATATTATTAGTTATTTAAGTAAAGTATCATTCATATATTTATTAATCGTGTAGGCTTTGTTTATTAAAAATGCCTTACCCATTTTTGTCGCTCAAACGCCAATCATATTTATTTATTTATTTCATCGTATATCGTGTTAAGTTCAAATTAAGGTATAGCTTCACTGCGACTAATGAGATACGGCCTAATTATTGTTGATTTAGCCAAGAATTTTTTTTTACGTCTAATAGATCCATGTTTGGCCACTATCTTGCCTGATGTGAAGCGATGATGTGGCCTAAGATGGAGCACATAGATCTAGAGAGAGACGGCAGTTGAGCGGCTGCTCAGACCCGTCTCCCCGATGGTTCACCGAACATCATCCCGAAACACGACTAGGTCGCTTGACGGCATGGCTTTGTTCGGTGGGTGGTATTACAACCACGGCCAGAGCCTACCACTCCAAAGCGCGTAAACGGGTTTTATCACGATGTTTTCTTTCACCGTTTTAGAGCGAGCATGCAAAATCTGCACTTAACTATAAGTCATTGGTGCAGGGCCGAGTCGGGATTCGAACCCAGGCGCGTCGGATCGAAAGGCGCACGAGTTCCTACTGAGCCACACTCGCTCTAAAAAAATTCACTGCGATAATGTCCTATGACGCCATATATTGTCCCATTAAGTTTATCTCAACTTGTAATTATGTTTTTTTGGAATACATTATTGAGATTAATTCGATTTCTTGCCTGAATCGAAAATTATTAGACCGCATCTCATTAGTCGCAGTGAAACTAAACCTTAAATTGAGCTCAACACGATATACGATTGGCGCTTGGGTAGAGTTGTGCTGACTGTTCAATTCTGATTAAGTAGTCGGGTCCACACCAGCCGACCCACGTCCCGATGCACAGATTACGAACTAGTTACTACGTAACGTCTCTTCCTCTAGTCATTTGGATCGGACAAGTTGCGACCACACCGACTGCGCGTTTGGATCGTCATACATCCGCGCCAGTTGGAGCAGACTTGAATCGGTGTACTGTCTGCGTCGACGGGCTCAAAAATAAAGGTCTTTTTCCGACTACACTCTAACTGCTACTGTATCTATATACCTATATATATTACTCATATTTTCATGTTACTGATACAATGAGTATGGGACATCTCACTCGCTTCTAGTTTGACACTGTGTTATGTTAATCGTAATGCCTCATTGTTTAGTGTTTTCTATATTTTTAGATATTTTAAAAAGAGACATCTCTGCGGAGTTTCTTGGTGCTATCTTCTCTAGCGGGCGTATTCCGAAGCACTAGTAGAGTCAGTTTTCGCATTTCTTTTCTGGGCCCGGACTTCAATTTGAGTAAGGGAAGAAATGGTTACCTCTTGTTTTCAAAATTTTGATATTTTATTTTACAGTTTTTAACGTATTAAATATGATTATGTGTATTTCTTTTTTTATGTTAATTTTTCAAAATAAACTATAAAACATATCTATTTAAATTTTAACAAAGAAATATCTAAATCTAAACTAATATTGCTTAAATATATAGACAAAATGCCTATATAATACAATTATTCTAAAAGGCCTATGGTGGAGGGGAAAGTGCCCAGAACGCTGGCCGCATTGCCACGCTGAATGGCAATGCTGATTTTAATATGATTTGTATTCTATTTTTTTTTAGTGCAATAAAGTGTTGTCTATCTATTCCATTTCATTCATTTATTTATTATCATTGCTTACATGTAATATACCAGACAGGTGTTACAGATGTCTTATAGACTAGATACATGTGCCCTGTGGGGTGCTGCACAAGTTTTCTATCTATCTATTTTACTTTATTTTATTTTACAAATTTAGGAAAACATCTAGGTCTAATACCTAGGATACTTAAATATTGTGCTAAAGGACATTTACAAGTTTCCACATATTGGATATGTATATGAAGTTTAAAAGTGACATTTTGTGCTTGGACTCACACTCACCTATACCTACTTATATTACGGATTTTTTAATAATCGATACCCGCGGCTCGGACCGCGAAGAGTTCGGTTTATGTGATGAAACCCGCTTACGCGCTTTGGAGTGGTAGGCTCTGGCCGTGGTTGTAATACCACCCACCGAACAAAGCCATGCCGTCAAGCGACCTAGTCGTGTTTCGGGATGATGTTCGGTGAACCATCGGGGAGACGGGTCTGAGCAGCCGCTCAACTGCCGTCTCTCTCTAGATCTATGTGCTCCATCTTAGGCCACATCATCGCTTCACATCAGGCGAGATAGTGGCCAAACATAGATCTATTATGTGTAAAAAAAATGGTTTTTCCCTAAGGAACTTTTAAGTTTTCCGGGATGTAAAGCATCCTAAATTCCTTTCCTAAAGAATCTACGTACAATTTTTTTACCCAGAGCCTCGTGAAATGGGAGTTACAATTGTTCACTTTAACATTTGGGACGCTGTTGATGCCCTAGGTTTCGGGTTTTCCTCTCCCAACCGCATTATTAAAATAGATATGTTATTTTACTGATTTTCCGCCTCTTTGTATGACATATCCCTAGAACTATTAAATAATAAATAATTATAAATTAATGATATTTCCGACACTACCGAATTTCGATATTACGTTACTTCGACAACGACTATTGAAAATCCTAATCCTATTTCTTAAGTCTTCTTACCATCCTACTAATGCGAAAGTTTATGGGGATGGATGGTGTATGTTTGACACTTAATCACGCAAAAACTACTGAATGGATTTTAATGTGGTTTTTCGGGTTTGGTAGCATCAGTCCCAACTTGGATTATAGGGTATGTAACATTAAAATTGGTTGGGTTACTACGAAGATACAGCTTGACCTCTTAGTAGTACGCGCTCCCATATACTGGGGAGGTCTTGCTAAAATGGTTCCTAAACAAAAGACGATTATAGACTTCTGACGTCTACGCGGACGAAGTCGCGGGAAAATCTAGTTATTAATAAATGAATTGAATAGGGGATCGGATAACTTTTCAGAAAGTGTTTTATATTAACTACAATTAATATATATAGCCATGAAAAATACTATTTCAAATAAATAACGCTCTAAAAGTACCTAAAACTATGTTTAAATATTATGTTTCAAATATTGCCGCGCAAAAGGTCACCTCAAAACTTGTGACGTCATATGAAGGTAGAAAACGACAAAAACTCTTCGAAATAAAACTCGCAAGGAGATTTAAATACGTTTTGTGAAGTTTGGGGACGATACTGTAGTAATGGAACGAAAAAATTAGCAAAAATACATTTTATGAACAGCAAAAAGTAAAATAAACACAAGCTTGACTCACGGCATTTGCCTACAAATGACGTCATGCGCTGTGATTGTTGTTTCGTTTGAGATGAAGAACAGATTAAAAATGTCAGAATTATTTATTGATTTAAAAATATAATTCATTGTTATTTCACAAAAATATTGATTGAATGATCTCTCTGGTTCGACGAACATTCGTTCTAACTACATTTTAGATTTTTTCTCGATTACTATCCGATCCCCTATTGAACTGCACGTTGCAAGGCAACGGTTCATGAGATAGGTATACAGGACTATATTGGACTAGCAACCGCCCGCGACTTCGCTCGTGTCGACACAATATTTTAATCATACATATTATAAAAGCGAAAGTCTTTGTGACTCCCGTGTGTGTGTGTATGTGAGATAGGGTGTGTGTGTTTGTTACCACAATCTTCATAACGAGGAAATGGATTTTGATGAAATTTGGTATGCATGTACTTTATTGTTTGTCATGTGTCCTAGAATAAGGATAAAGGTATGCTATTTTTTTTATCCCGTCAAACAAACACTTTTTTAGGGAACCGAATAAACGAATCGGATCAATAAAGACAAAAGTCAAGTCAAAGTCAAAAGATAAAATATATTAATTAAATAGGCTCAAAAATGCTCTTTTATACATCTTACATACATAATTAATTCAATTAAAAATACGTTAAAATGACTTTGAACAAAAAAAAGGAAAGTCCGGGCCCAGAATAGAAATGCGAAAACTGATTACCAGTGCTTCGGAAATACAACCGCTGAAGAGGATAGCACCAAGAAACTCAGCGGGATGTCTCCCCATTAAAATCTTTTAAAATATCTGAAAATATAATGAACATTACCATCATCGCTCTAAAACGGTGAAGCAAAACATCGTGATGAAACCCGCTTACGCGCCTTGGAGTGGTAGGCTCTGGCCGTGGTTGTAATACCACCCACCGAACAAAGCCATGCCGTCAAGCGACCTAGTCGTGTTTCGGGATGATGTTCGGTGAACCATCGGGGAGACGGGTCTGAGCAGCCGCTCAACTGCCGTCTCTCTCTAGATCTATGTGCTCCATCTTAGGCCACATCATCGCTTCACATCAGGCGAGATAGTGGCCAAACATAGATCTATTAAGCGTAAAAAAAAAAGAAATCTTAATATCAATTTGCAATAAATTTAACTTTACACAACTAGCAGAGACAAATTAATATAATGTCACCCATTCAAATATTTTACATTTTAATAAAATCGTAGTTCAATGTAACAATTAACCATTAACGTTAACGTAAATATAAAATGTGTTTGATATTATGTTACTGCTAAATGCAAGCAAGCGCAGTTTCTGTATTGTCAAATGTAACAGGGTCACCAAGATACAGGCCTAGCCTAGTTTGGGGCCCACCGACAATCGAATATCAAATCATGGTATGTGTAAATCATATATTGTCATTTAATTGTACAGTGAATTATTGTAAATTTGGAAAATAAATAAATATTACCATCATCATCAGCCCATCACGTTCCCACTGCTAGGATACGGGTCTTCTCTCATAGAGAGAGTATGGGCCATAATCCACTATGCTGGCCCAGTGCGAGTTGGTGGATGTCACATGTTCTTGAACTATTGTGTTAAATTCTTGGATATGCCGGTTTTTTCATGTTTTCCGTCACCGTTTTTAGAGCTTGTTAAATCCGCGCATAACTTAAAAAGTCAGTGGTGTGGGGCCAGCGGGATTCGAACTCGGGTGCGTCGATCAAAAGTCCCACTGAGCCACTCGCCATTATGAACAATGAAGTAAAAATTATAATTAAAAATGTCAATCCAATCAAAATCATAAATATAACCTACATAATACCTTTCTTTTTTACGTGGGGAAATCCTCATGGATACCTCTCCGCTGCGGGGGCAGCTGAGAGGGTACGTCTGACTCCTACCGACTAAAACCCCACGGTGTGCAGTCTTCTGCCATGGTGGGGCGAGATGGGGTCGCGCTAGCATTCACCATCTCGCCCCGGCAGTAGGCCCGGTTATCCGGGCCACTATGGAGGGGTGGCCCTACTCAACAAGGCCACCCCCAGACGAGTGGGGCCGTGCAAGCCGGCAGAGAGTCCCCCGACTCTCTACCAATGACCCCACTACGGAGGGTGGAGGAGGCGGTCGAACCGCCTCCTTCTCGCCCCCCTTCGTCTGGGTCGGAGCGGGTCAGACAGGGCATCGTCCTCCCTGGCTCGCTCCACTGTCTCCTTCTGCGTCATCACCGCTTCGCATAAGGAGACCACCGCCTGCCACGATCTCTAGCTGCCGAGCATGACGTTCACCACGCTCGGCAGGGAGAGATCCCTCCCTATCACCGCTGAAAGCGTGAACCTACATTATTATGTAGGTATTATGCATAATTTAACATAATATTGCCTACATACAACTCTCTCATTAAGCGCGTATATACGTGATATTTATTTTGTTCTTCTTTTGTTTATTTGATTGTAGTTTAGTTATGTCTATTGATCAATTTGTAAATGTCATCAATGTTCATAAAATCCCTTGTCGCGCTAAATTTCATTGTATTTCAGATATAGGGTATGTGACTGTCAACGGCAACAAAGTGGAGATGACGCATGCTTCAATTCATGCACAAGAGTATGACGCTTCTGGAGTGTACCATTTCGTCGATGGTGAATTGGCGAAAATTGCTTGTCAAAGGAATATAACAACAGCAGCGTATTTATCATTGAAATATACTACGGAAGGCAAGTTACCAGGTGAGGACTTGAGGACGGCGACTCACGGTGAGTGATGGTGAAAAGGTTAGAATGGCTGAGGTGGCGTAACAGACGCGCCGCGACCAATCGTACAATCGTATTTATGTCAACGACGCTGATGCATATGTCGCAGCCAACTAGCTTTATCAGCCGCTCAATCAACAGCCTAGTCTCTTTACTAAACAGCGCCGTTCAACTAGATTCCTGAATGATATTCAGCTATTTGATCAAACAGCTAGGCAAATGACTTGGATCTTGACGTTTAGTTACTCGCCTAGGCTGTTCATTTATAAAGCCTGTTTTCCAGAGTTTAATGAAAAACAGTTCAATGGAAGAGTGTAGTGACAATAATAATGCGAATATAGCTGCAGCCCTCGGTAGGATAAGGTGCGGCGGCCAACGCCGCGAAAATGTATGTTAGATATAATATAATGTAAGTAAATTATAATCTATCACTTAGATAGATTATAATCTACCAAAAAATAATGCGACGGTTTACAATCTTTGGACAGTTTACAATCTCGCGTCGGATACATCTAATCGTACGAATGGCCTAAGCATTAGCCAGCCAGTTTATTAAATGTTGTAATATCCGCTATGGCTGAATATCATTCAGGAAGCTAGTTGAACGGCGCTGTTTAGTAAAGAGGCTAGGCTTTTGATTGAACGGCTAGTTAAGCTAGTTGGCTGCGACATATACATGGATATACCTACGCACTTCAGGGGTGCATTTAGGCAAACCAGCGGAAAAATTTTCGCTGGACAAAATTTATACGGGACTCCTGAAACGTCTTCATAGCTTTATGTCAATTTTAGCTGTGAAATTCAATAGACAGCTCAGCAGCTTTACGTAAGTTCCAGTGAGAATGACATACCGGCTGTCAATCTGACAGCATGCGAAAATTTATATACCTTGAAAGGTCGCTAAAATTTATACCCATTGGACGCCTGTAACGGGGTTTATTTTAGCATGTATACATTTTCACCTCTTGGAGACTCTAAACGGGGTATTTGACATTTATCTGGTTTAAGTTTCATCCTAGTTGGATGTTCTAAACGAAACTCTGATATCTAATACATTATATATCACAAAACAGAGGTCGTTTTTTGTTTGGTAAATCTTGGTAAACTTCGTACTGATTATATATTGTATTCTCTGTGTGTGCTCGATACATTTTAAAATGCCATTGTTTTCTTTTTTAACCGACTTCAAAAAAGGAGGAGGTTATCTATTTGGATGTATTTTCTTTTTTTATGTTTTTTACTTCAGAACTCCGTCATTTATGAACCGATTTGAAAAATTATATTTGCGTTGGGTTCAGTATAGCTACGAAGTGCTCCCATATAAATTTTACCGATATGTGACCTTGAACTTCGAAGATACATTGAAGTCGGTTTTTGTTTTGTTCTAAAAATTAATTATTTATTACAGGGACAATTGAAACGCAATTCAAAGTAAATGGTCCTAACGTTATGTACATAAAGTTGACAGCGGATAGTCAGAATGCACATATTGATTGTATTGTAAAAACTTACGACAACAGAAAATTACGTGTCTTTCGAATATTACCGAAACTGCAGAATCCAAAGCCAGGTATGGATAAAATATCTCTCTCTCGAGAAAAGTCATTACTCGTCATTACAAACTAATTGCTTCAACACAGGGACCAAAATACTGGTAAAAATAAATATAATATAATATATGGGGTTTAAGATCTTTATTCTCATAAGAATATATAATATTTACTTAAAATGAGAACACTTAAATAATATGCAAATTATGAATAGAATAGAAAAAAAATTATTGTTCAAAACTGTGTAGTCATAGAATTATAAAAGTAACAACAGTTTATCCTTACGGATTCAAGGTGTCATAGAATTATATAAGGAAACAACAGTTTATCCTTACGGATTCAAGGTGTCATAGAATTATAAAAGTAACAACAGTTTATCCTTACGGATTCAAGGTGTCATAGAATTATAAAAGTAACAACAGTTTATCCTTACGGATTCAAGGTGTCATAGAATTATAAAAGTAACAACAGTTTATCCTTACGGATTCAAGGTGTCATAGAATTATATAAGGAAACAACAGTTTATCCTTACGGATTCAAGGTGTCATAGAATTATAAAAGTAACAACAGTTTATCCTTACGGATTCAAGGTGTCATAGAATTATAAAAGTAACAACAGTTTATCCTTACGGATTCAAGGTGTCATAGAATTATATAAGGAAACAACAGTTTATCCTTACGGATTCAAGGTGTCATAGAATTATAAAAGTAACAACAGTTTATCCTTACGGATTCAAGGTGTCATAGAATTATATAAGGAAACAACAGTTTATCCTTACGGATTCAAGGTGTCATAGAATTATAAAAGTAACAACAGTTTATCCTTACGGATTCAAGGTGTCATAGAATTATAAAAGTAACAACAGTTTATCCTTACGGACGTACAATAATAATAATAACAAACTAAAAATCTAAAAGTTATACAGAGATCGTCGTACATTTACTAAAACTATTTACAGCAAACGAGTACTAATAGATGTACATTCAAAATATTCTCTAATGTCATAGAACACTCTTTCTACTAACCATGTTTTTAAATTTTTTTTAAACATATTTCCATCTAGGGATTTTAAGTTAGATGGTAATCTATTATATATTTTTATTGCTGTTACAAATGTGCTCTTATGGTACATAGTGTTATTGATTTGTGGCAGGTATATATTTAATCTGTACTGAGAACGTAAATTTTCAGAGCGAGTAGATTTCTCGTTAAAGAAAACATTTAGATTATTTTTAACAAACACAAATCTCTAGAATATATATACTGGTTAAAGTTAATATGCCATGGTCTTTGAAAATATTATGTTAGATTAACAACAAATGTATAAAGAACTATTAACTAATGTGGGTAATACTATTATTTTACACGATTCTTAATTTTAGAGTAAATTGTCCAAATACAAAATACAACAACTGTTATTTACCGAGTACCTACACACATTTATGTCAACTGATTACACTTGTCCCATTTTCAAACACATACCTTGATAGTTTATTTTTGAAAACGGCCTGCTATTTGATAATTTCCGGTAGTTGGTTGTTGTTGTTGTTGTTGTTGGTGCACCTTCAAACAATATACTTCGCTTCCCGTAGTTACTTCTTGAATAAATCAATATCGGTATCGATACCACATAAGTAATGTTAAAAGTATCGGTAAAATGAAATACCGGTATTTTAGTAGGTATCAATACTTCCTACGGAAAGAAGAGGAATTACTTTAATTGATAATCTCTTTCTTTCTGGCTTAGGCTGTCCACTAGCCACCGCCACACAGCTTGTCTCGCTCGCACAGCTTCTCTCGCTCGCACGGCTCAACGCGGGGATCAAGCTTGCTACTTCGCCAGTACCGATACTTTATTGCCGATAATTATAACGTTATTTTGGTATCGATACTTTTACCAGGTGTAACATAACATGTATTTACTCAAACTTGGGCTATCCTGACCAAGCATGCGAATAACTTGACGTGTACAAAGGTTGGATATGGTATAGGTATTTGAAATCCCCATCCAAAACTAAAATTATTTTTATCTTACAAATTTGCGACAACCCTAACTTGAACCAGTGTTTACTCTTATTGCGCCTCTAGCTGCTAAGCACAAACATAATCTTCTATCGCACCTTGCTACAAATTAAAAGGTAAAGGAATAGCTAAAGGTCCATGTAGGCTTTTGCACACTTAATAATTAAAACTAACATATTAAGAAAGTTCTCACAGAATGAACAATCAAGAAAAGTTATGGATTTATGGTAAAGATTAGGTACCTTACTACGTACCTTTTTATTGTTCTCCTCGGTTAGCAGAAGCCTTAGCTTCTGGAAAGTGGAAAGCTAGTGGAACACGGCCGATCGTTGATATGATTTTATCACTGCATAATCATCACATAGGTCACAACTACCGTTTCAAGAGTGAAAAACTTTGAAATTTCAAAACTTGTTGAACACACTTTGTTCGCCATGACGTTCAGAATAGCACCCTTCGGATTCATACACATATTATGGTACACCTTGTTATTATGTCCTTGTATTTTATCAATTTACCGACGGCGGGTCGCGCGTCGTTACACGTGCTGCGTCAGAAGAGATAAGAGCTATGCGATAGAAAGAGAGGCGCTCTGTAGGTTAATATGACTGGTAGGTATGCAGCGCTACGCGAGCTGAATTAAATTTTATAGCGTCATAGCAAAAGTCGCTATTTGTTTAAATTACTTTGCGGAGTGATGCTTCTGTTCCTTAGTATTCTGTGGTATCGGTATCCGTTACTACTTTAATATAATCAGCCTTTAATATAGCTTCTTAATAATAGGGTATTTTCTTTTTAATTTCAATAGTAAATCGTGATTGAAATAAATTTGAAAGTTATTTTTCTACATTTAAAAATCTATAGAATATATTTTTGCTAGAGCCAAAGATTAATGCACATATTTTATATCTTCAGGTTTAGGTTTTGAAGTAAATGGTTTAACTCTGACGCCGATACCTAATCAGGACAGACAAAGCCGGAGCATACGTTATAAGTATGATTATTACGACGGGGAAGAGCTGAGAGTACGGAGTTTGATAAACGAGCGAATTGTCACAGACAATATTGTTTGTAATGGGACGAACATTCCAAGTGATTTGACAAGTGAGTTACCTATTTATGAATATAGAATTATCTCGTACTAATGGACAAGTAAGGAATTTTAAAGTGAATATGAATATTCATGGGTTTAAGGTATTTTTAATGGCGTATGTTTAACTAACCACCAGATCTAGAAAAATTTAACGGCAAAGAATCCCTTTATATTGCCAAAAATAGTAAATGATTATCAAAATTCAATTCCCATATTAGCGTGAAATTAGAACTAAAATTTTACAACTTGCGATCCTACTTACATCAACAAACTCCAAATCCAAATCTTGATTGTTTAATCCAAAAATAAACCCTGCGGGTGTGAAGTAGGTTCCACCATCAGAGGTCCCTCTCGTCACCCCTTCGCTCCGCTGCGGAAGTCGCCGGCTCGCTTTGTTCGCCATCTCCTTCCATCGCTACACTCGGCCTCGTAGGCTCGCTTCATTCAGGACCTCCTTCGCGAGCTTCTGGCTCCGCGCTTTTTATATACACTCTAGGGGTAAGAGCGAATTGGACCACGGAGGAATGAGATGCGGCAATTCGAACCGAAGTCATTTACTAAATTTGGTGGTCCTACTAAATTTGATCTGCTGGTCTGGACTGGTGGTAAGTTTATCGTATGCGAGAGGCCGTCTGGGTGGGTAGGTTTTGCCAGCTATTCAGCCGCCATGCAGTAGTGCGCAAGCATTACTGTGTTCCGGTTTGAAGGGCATTCTAGCCAGTGAAATTACTAGGCATTATGAGCCTCAACAGCTAATTGTCTCAGGGTGACGAGCGCAGTGCACCGCCGCGCAGGATTTTGCAAAACAAAGTTCTGGGTGGTGCTGTTATTGTTATGGGCAGGCGTATTGCTTACCATCAGGCAAACGACCAGCTCGTCTCGTCATTCAGTTAATTTAAAAAAAACAATTTTTGGATAGAAGTGCATGGGATCTCGAAGATTATTTTGATGGTTATTATATTTTTTTCCTTTTTTAATTAAACTCTACGTCGTGTGCGAAACTCGGATTCAGATTATTTATTGCAAGTTTTACAAGATGTAATTTGTCTTTTATGGATCCGTCGGGCAAACATTAGAAGAGAGGAGGACGCAATTATTGACATTTCAAAGTCAATGGTTGATTATTAGCATATATATTGATTTCATTGAATAAAAAATAAATTAAATAAATTGGTGAGCACAATAATATGGTCCTATTAAGTCTTCTGAGATATCGTAAATAATATTTTTTATTTGTTCTGTACCTATTCTGAGTTTGAATTATGAAACACTGTTGAGGACGCCGAGCTCCGCTTCACTTAGCAATAAGAATTGTAGAATTAATGTAGGAATAATGTAAAACAACATATTGTTATTAAAATCACAAGTGACAGTAACTATAGGCCGACCGTTTAACTCGCGTATCGCCTGCGCGGTAAGAAGGGAGCGAGGGGAGATGTTAGCGAGTGGGTGAAAGGGGTGCGCGGAGCAGAGAGACGACGTCTCCGCGCACCCCTTTCACCCACTCGCTAACATCTCCCCTCGCTCCCTTCTTACCGCGCAGGCGATACGCGAGTTAAACGGTCGGCCCCATCTGGGGGAATTCAGACATGTCTGAACTCGCTTGTGCAAGTGTTCAAATTCCAAGGTCAAATTAGACAAGGAAAACAGAAAACGGACAAGGACAGGTATACAAGCGAGGCTCTAATTGGCTTAGGCGTACTCTGTGCACCACATGTATGGCAACAATTTTTTACCTGAGATAATTCTTTGTTTTTAAATAGCCAAGTTTTTGGAATGAAGGTTCAGTTGTTCAGTATTGTTGTAACCGTCAATAGAATCTCATTAACCCTATCCCAGTAGTAGTGGCCCAGTGAAAATAGGAAAATATTGGGAATCAGGAATTAAATAGTTATACAGTCCACATCGAGGGCCTAGATCCACAATAAACACAATATCTCTTGACTCAAAAAAGGTCTAGCGGCCCGACAGAAAGACGCCCGCCACGCGTCGTTCAAATGTGAACAATGAAAAAACTACTGCAAGACAAGGGGATCATTAATTAACATAAATAAATAAATGTGTAACGCTCAAAGATCGCATACACAGATCCCACCCCGAACTAAACTTTCCTGTATCTAGGGAACCAGAAAGTACGAGGCATCCTTGACCCTCAAGGCTTGGATCCATTACTCAGACACCAAACAAACACTATTAGATATGACTAAAAATACACTCTTGAGCGATGTGATACTTACCTACCCTCAAAAACGAGTAAGCGGTTACAAAACATGAAAACAAGTGGACTAGTTTAAGTTGAGAACCTTTAACACTGTCCTAGAAAAAAAATGTGTTAAAACATCTCAGTATAAATTGTAGTTTACGCGGATAAAAAGCGCGAAAAGCTAGGGAGTAATCAAAAACGTGTTTCCATGAAAATGTCTAAATAGTATTAATAATTAAATACCTATTATACAGATGTTATAAAAGAATGGCCTACGAAGAGCGTTAGTTTTTCAACTACGTTGGAAGAAACAGTGAAGAATATGACAATTGACTGCCTGGTCAAGACCACAAAGTATGGTGGCTCTGACGTAGAACTGTGGAATATTTCACTTACACTGGTTCCTCTCGACTCTTTCGATTACCGTAAGTACCTTTTTGCTTTCTTTAAAACGATGTGGCTACGCGCAGTTCTAGGCAAAAAGAAAGAAAAAGAAAGAAAAACATTTATTCAGGACATCACACAACATTACACTGAACATATTACAAACAAAATGACAAAACGAAAACAATAAATACAACACAGTGGAATGTTGCGCGATGTTAGGAAAAGGCTCCGACTAAAGGCTAAGGTATTTTTAAGTACCTTAGCACTGATTTTCAGTCGGAACCCTGTCCATGACATCACGAACAATCAGACGAAGATATTACATTAAATCAGTAAAAATAAACAAAGATAAAACACAAGAAACAAATATGAATCACTAATTTATTGATGGCAACTCCATAATTTTATTACGCCATCCAAACGAAGTGAAGTTATGTGAACAAAACAATCTTATATTATCTGTGAGCCGTGTGCATGGCGCATGCGCGCCACGTATCATTTTTAACCTATAGGTACACAGAAAAGATTTTCTCCTCCTCCTCAGTCGTTGCCTCATTTGAGGATTCTGACTCCTTCCATGTAGGGTACGTAAAATTTCTCTCTACTTACTCTGAACTACAGCTTCATGGAGTACCTTGTTGATTGGCATCTGTAGCTGCTGCGACACCTGGTCGGAGCAACGTTCTGGGCTCCGCCTCTCGGTCTTTTGCTCTCGATCTTGGCCGTCACAATTAGCCTTATCAGGTTATCAGTATTCCTGCATGCTATATGACCGAAGTATATATTGTAGCAACCGGTGCGGGCAGATGGCAGACAGCCGGTTTTGCTGCTGGATCTTCAGCAGTGGAATCTTCCAAGTATAGATCAAATTCCGCGACCAATATTTTCTCGGAGAAGTGCGATATCCGTTTCCGAACGGAGTTTTGGTGGTTTATATTTTCACGGGTCCCCGAGCCGTTTGGTGTGGAGACTTTGGGTCTGTTGAGACCGGGTTAATTGTATTTTCAAAAGTCTGTCAGAGCGCCTGGTCGATGCGACGCGTGACCAAAATGCTGGGACTTATTTTGTACAACGTATCAGTATTGTAATCCAACAGGAAAATAATGCCAGTATCTTGAGTGCGCTGCCAACTGGTAGTGGGTTGGAGCATTTGAGCTATCTATAGTCCTTTAATGGTCAATAGGTTGTCCAATCGCTTCTCCTTGTAATTAGTTAGTTTAGTTTTAGTAAGTAGAATGTAGAATTGTTTTAGTAATTCGCCTGTTTACAAATATGATTTTAATATTATCTATACGATCTTTTCAGACCCATATATCAAAGGCCTTTCAATATCCAATATTTTGGTGAAGTTTAATAGTAGTACCTTGACCAATATACATTATAAATATGATGATGACAAGGAATTATATTTGAGTTGCTACTCTGACACGCGAGGAGTCCAATGGCATTACGATCGTAAGTATTTCTGTGTCCGTCTGTTGTAGGACCACGGTCCATGTCCATGTTGTCGCGTTCTTTTGACGTTTGTTTTGCTTACAGATAGTTTCAAGTTCGAAACAGGACAATAATTAGGTACATTACACAAACATTATAATACAACAAACTAAAATTATGGTACAAAAATTATAATGTTACATTTTAGTTGCTTATCATAGATATCACCCATGACAAGCAACCAAAATATAGCATTAAATACTGAACACATAATACCTAAAGTGTATCTTAATAATACAAAAGTCAAACTGCCTTAAACTTCATACTGCCGTATGAATTTATTCTGTGTCAAGTCTATACGAATCGGCTAAAGGCCGCGCGCGCCAGCATACGAAAGCGCGCGGGCGCAAGCGATCGGCGGCGAAAGAATGCGACAGCATGCTGTCGCGCGAGCCAGCGAGCGTTCCGCCGCCTCCCTGCATGCAAGCCTTAGAGTATAGTTATGTATACTCTAAGATGCAAGCGCATTTTGTCCATGTTGCCAGGCCTAGCGCACTCCGCACTGTAGGTACGAAGCTACAAGTACATAGCCGGACACCGACGGCGGGTCGCGCGTCGTTACACGTGCCGCGTCAGAAGAGATAAGAGCTATACGATATAAAGAGAGACGCTCTGTAGGTTAATATGATTGGTAGGTATGCAGCGCTACGCGAGCTGAATTGAATTTTATTGCGTCATAGCAAGAGTCACTATTTGTTTAAATTTCTGATGCTTCTGTCCCTTAGTATTCTGTGGTGTTGCCGAGCGCCTCTCCGATTTCGCCGCGTGCGGTCGCACTCCCGCTCTCTTTCTTGCTCTAGTAAAGGACGGTTCTAAGTGACAGAAAAGGAAAGAAGCATAGGAAAGTGCGATTGATTGATCTGATAGAGGTGCGGCCAGATGTAGTTCAACCCTAATGAGTTATGTCTTTAAACCGGCTAGGCAAGCATATGCGACCCTCTCCATCAGGGCCTTCTTCTTCTTCTTCTTCTCTTCTCTCGTGGGTGTGTGGTCAACCCTGTTCTACCACTGTCCTGAATCATAGTTAGGGGCCAGGAACTATGTTTATGATGGTTTGGCGTATTTATTTAAAAAAACAAAAACAGTAAAAGTAGCTAATATAGTCATGGCTTAAATTCCTTTGTTATTAATTTTCATTTCAGGTAATGAAATACTCAATACTACAAATCCAAATGAAACCCAGGATAGTGGTAGCGGTTTTCATGTTATATCAGGAGTTTTCAAGCTCCGTGATAATGTAATAAACTCTGCTATATCCTGCACATCGCCTAAAAAATTTATCGCACCCAAACGAGGAGAACAGACCACTACAGTTACACTAATACGGAAGAAGAACGGCGACACAGATATTGACGACAATCTCAATAACTCAGGTAAGAATTTTTTTTTATTTGACAACACTTTTTTACAATATACTATACTACTACATAATATTCAGCGGGATTACATGACATGATCATTGTTAAAATGATAGAGTAATCGATTAAGCTATCAAGAACTCCGTCATTTATGAACCAATTTGAAATTTTTTGCGTTGGATTCAGTATAGCTACGAAGTGGTCCCATATAAATTTCATCGATATTTGACCTTGGACTTCGGAAGTCGGTTTTTTTTTTTCATAAACTGTATTCTTGTATTTTTTTATTTCAGCAACGCCTACGGCAGATCTGAATTCACTACCACTGGGTAAGTCAGGTTTGTTAGGGCTCATTATCCAATCCTACTTATCTATATCTATCTAGATACTTATAATAAAACTGTAACGAGGTGGTTACTGTACATTAAAGATATTTTTAAGCTATTGCATAGCTTCTATCGCGGGCCTTGAGCGTGGAGACCGATTCCAGAAATTCCGTAACGAAAATAACCTAACACCCCCCACTCCGAATGCTATGCAATAGCTTTACTGCGGTCTCCGAGTGCCACACGTCTTTTTTTTAAACATATTTTTAGGAGTATATGGTAGCAACAGAACCCAAAAATACAGTTTTTAAAATTTCTTCTGTCGGGGATAAACTCAGAAACGTTGTATAAACTTCATTAATACGGGACAGGCAATTGCCATTTCCGCTGAGGCATATAATATGGTGCTTTTCTCAAAAGAATGCAGGGAAATAAAACATACTTTTTATATTATACATTTTTGTATGGGTTTTAGTATGGGTTCATAGTCATTATGATCCCCATTTTTATTACAATCTAGCCAATTGATTAGGCTAATAAGCAATTTACATTTAACTTAAAGTGATAGTGCTAATATTAAGAATGTGTCCATTAACACTTTTCTTATTGTCTCTATTAAGGCGAAGACACTTTGTTCTTGTGTTCTGTATGGGTAGCACTCGTACTACATTACACTAATTCACTATCACTAGACACTACACTAACTCAAACGGTTTTGTTCTTTTAAGTCTTCTCACTATATCCGTGTGGTCGAGGAGCTGGATTGCCTCGACGTTCACATGACGATGAAGCCTATGTTCGTGGGCTTCGGCATATTTTTTGATAGCTTTATTATACATTTAATTAAATTTATTGAGTATGTAAATAACAAATCGAGAGGAATTTTCAGCTTTGCCGCCAATTTTATATTTATCATCTGTGCCGAAAGGCAAACGCATTTATGGCTATACAGCCACGTGAACGCAATGTGTACTAAGCAAAGAGACTTACTTTGGTATGCCAAGAATTATAAAAGAGATCCAATCAAAGAATATTTATTTATTTATATATTATACCTTTGGGTGAGCATTACAGTTTCCCAATTCGCCCACCCAAGGTTAAAAAAAACATTTTATATAGAAATTATCACCTAAAATAAACAACATAAGCATTTGGAATTACCTAAAAATTATATTAAATATTACATATATTCGTGGACGCCTCCACAAACTCCATTACCGTTCTGTGAAACTCTACAAGCAAACATTCAAATAAATCCAGTTGTTGGTACCGGCGGCGGCGTAGCACAGCGTTTAGCAGGCGAAGCGCGCGCGGAAGAGGAGCCTGGCGGCCCAACTCACTTCTGCACCACGGCACAGCAAACAAATTGTGCCGTCGAGCCCTCCGATAATTGTCCGGTACTGCTATGTTTATTCTCTCTAACAATATATTTTGTTAGAGAGACAAGGCGCCTGATTTCAAGGGTGTTGTATCCCATCATCCCATGCAAGAACGCACTTGGATATACAAATGGATATCCCACAAAATATCCGTACTGCTTATGGTAGAGCCATCGCAAGATTTTTTTTTGAACTTTCTCAACCTATTTTACATATTTTGTCTCAAACGGACACCAAACAATAGCATTCATTTCTAACCTGCTCCTAACGAAAGCATTATTACAACGCTTTAAGAGCAGGTTAGACTATCGATTCAATACCCCCAGCACGCCGTTTCATACAACATTGCTGGAGCGTTATTGTAATGTTCCAAATTCAAAAGATGCTCCTGCAATGGATTTCATTTTCTTTGTCAGTAAATTAGATACTCCGCGTGTTCTTTTTCGAAAATAATTTCAATTTTTCCATGCATGTTTGAGAAAAAATAATTTCCAATCTTACAGATCCGGGCAAAGAATATATTCTTATTGGAACAGCCATCGTAACAATACTACTCGTCGCGGTTGTCGCCTGGACCGTGATTGTGATCGTGGGGCGGAGGCGGAAGCCGCAAACCGTAAGTAGAATGATATACCTTGAAACTTTAACCACTATCAAGACACTCCAATATAAATCAATATAAATAGCTGCTCTTGCACCTAATGATAAGGTACAATCTAGCTCGCACGTTTCCGTCAAGACACTCCAATATAAATCAATATAAATAGCTGCTCTTGCACCTAATGATAAGGTACAATCTAGCTCGCACGTTTCCGTCAAGACACTCCAATATAAATCAATATAAATAGCTGCTCTTGCACCTAATGATAAGGTACAATCTAGCTCGCACGTTTCCGTCAAGACACCCCAATATAAATCAATATAAATAGCTACACGCTCACCCAGCAATGAGGCACATCTAGCTCGCACGTCTCACTCAAACCACCCCAATATATGTAAATCAATATAAACTCGCACCCAGCAATGAGGCACATTTAGCTCGCACGCCTCACTCAAACCACCACAATATAAATCAATATAAATAGCTACACTCGCACCCAGCAATGAGGCACATTTAGCTTGCACGTCTCTGTCAAGACACCCCAATATAAATCAATATAAATAGCTACTCTCGCACCAAGCGATAATGCACAATCTAGCTCGCTCGTCTCACTCAAACCACCACAATATAAATCAATATAAATAGCTACACTCGCACCCAGCAATGAGGCACATTTAGCTTGCACGTCTCTGTCAAGACACCCCAATATAAATCAATATAAATAGCTACTCTCGCACCAAGCGATAATGCACAATCTAGCTCACACGCCTCACTCAAACCACCACAATATAAATCAATATAAATAGCTACACTCGCACCCAGCAATGAGGCACATTTAGCTTGCACGTCTCTGTCAAGACACCCCAATATAAATCAATATAAATAGCTACTCTCGCACCAAGCGATAATGCACAATCTAGCTCGCTCGTCTCACTCAAACCACCCCAATTTAAATCAATATAAATAGCTACACTCGCACCCAGCGAAGAAGCACACCTAGCTCGCACGTCTCTAACAAGACACCCTAATATAAATCAATATAATTAACTACTCTTGCACCCTTTAGTACTTCAAAGTATTATAAAAGGCCAAAAGAGTGAACCAGCAGTGGAATCGTTTAACTTGAACACGTATCCCGATCGCTTTCAATTTCAAATTTGGAAGGCGTTAGCGTCATTCAAACTACGATATCGATTATTTTTAGCGATCGTTATTGAGATAGGACGACGATTTTGAATAGAATTTTTTTGCTGCTAAAAGACCTCGTCCGAAAACGATTGATCAACTCGAAATATTTTTTTTATGCCAATCGTTCCTGTTTCTTGTAGGGATCAAAAGACTCTGCACACATGGTCATGCATGGTGTGCATGCACATGGTCCCATAAACTCTTTTGATCCCTACAAGAAACAGGATCGATTGGCATAAAAAAATATATTCCGAGTTGATTAATCGTTTACCATACAAAATGTATGGGGAAAGTTTTTGGAGATTTCTGTCATTTCTAGATCTCACGACCTTATAGTTAAATGGTCCTATAAATGGTGCATATATTATTTTTTTGGTATTTCAGCATTTTTTTAGCTAACTGTACATTTTTCCAAAATCTATGAATGCAGTTCAGAATACGAGTATCTCAAAAAGTTATCCTCCTAGAAAGGTCTCCTAGGAACGTTTTCCTGTAACTGTAACGGTTAAGGTACCTGCCCTTACAGTCCCGTTTCAAAAATCTACACTGTATAGTAAAAAAACTTCTATTCTATTCAAAAATATAATGCAAATGTTCCACAGACATATAACGATCACGAGATATCTTATCTTGAGCCTTCGAGGCCATCATAAAAATAAAACAAACTCCGACTTCAATGTATCTTCGAAGTCCAAAGTCACATATCGATGAATTTTATATGGGACCACTTCGTAGCTATACTGAACCCAACGCAAAAAGAATTTTCCAAATCGGTTCATAAATGACGGAGTTCTTAGGTAACAAACATAAAAAATAATAAAAAAAAAAAAAAAAAAATTAAGAAAAAAAAACAATTGAACAAAGAAATTCCTACTTTTTGAAGTCGTTTAAAAAAGGACTTGCATAGTAATTCAAATTAAAACTTAATACATTTAAAAATATGTTATATGTAAATAGGCTATTTAGTTTTATTTATTTATTATCCCCCCGGCTCCGGCTCCCTATTTTTTGAATTTTGAAAGTTTATGAGAATAGATGGATGGATGGATAGATATTTGCTACTCAATGACGCAAAAACTGCTGATCAGATTTTGATGAAATTTGGTATGTAGCCTCTTTAGTTCCTGGAAAAAGACATAGGCTACTTATAATACCCGTAAAAGTATGGGTGAAACCGCAGGGCTTAGCTAGTTTTTAATAAAGGACGTTTTTTATATTTAACTATCACCGTGACGTAGCGCTGGCAGCGTAACTCCGCTAGGCTAGGATGCGGTCACCACTTGGGTGATCGTTTGTGTGTATTTACAAACGAAAAAGTCTAATATATGTATTTTATGCTTGCAGACCGACCAAACTGACATTAACTATGAGAATCTACCTCATCACAATGATGGTCAGATGCCTACGCCACCACAGTGGAACAGAGATACAGCGCTATACTCGGCACCAGTCGACTGTGCAGGAGAGACCATCTACGCTAAACCTTACACCCCCGAAACTGTCGAGGAATTGTACAGTCAACCAATCCTCAAGGGTCAGCGACCGGGGCCATCGCAGCCAAGGTACGAGGATCCAACTTACGCCACCGTAGGATTCGAGCCTACTTACTCGCAAGTCTTGCCCAAAAGCTTACGCAACGTGCAAGTTCTACCGCAAGAATCCACCTACGCTGAAATTCTTCCGAAGAATAAATCTCCTCAAGCTGGAACTGGAACTGTTCCGAAAACGAACAAAGTTCAAGTGTTGCCGAAAGGAGAAAAACCTAAAGTGGCACCTAGAAAACCTAACGTGGGAGTGAATCGTAAAAACTCTTACCCGAAAGTGAACCATGAAAGTCCTTACGCGAAAGTGAACCATGAAAGCCCTTACGCGGAAGTGAATCGTGAAGGCCCCTACGCGGAAGTGAACCGTGAAGGCCCTTACGCGGAAGTGTCCCGTAGGAACAGTGACGATACGACAGACGAAAACCCATATGCGAGTACTACACTTAACAAATACGATAATGTATTTGATAATAAGAGATACGTTAACGCCAGTTCGAGCGATGATTACGCAGAGCCGGCATACTGCGAGGTTGTTAAAAAATAATGGCTTATAGATATCCATTGCGCCCTGTGGTCAACTGGTCACACAACGACAAAGACATGGCAAGCATGATCCATTGTCGACCGCGTCGTCACTTTCCATCAGGTGAGACTGCGGTCAAAGGCTAGCCTATCAATTAATAAAAAAAAACTCAAATAAATAAAAAAAACTATAATATTTATAAGCGATAACTCTTTTATTTATTAGAGTGATAGACGAGTATCAAATATCAGGCGCTTTTGGAATATGCAAATAGCATCAAAATAAATTTGAAAAATTAAATGGAGAACAATTTAGAATAGGTGCATTAATATACAGAAAATAATTACGGACAATAATAGTAATATTAAATTGCATCAAAAGATAATTAAATAAATCACATGTCAATGTCAGAGTTAATTGCAAATGTCAATGACATTTTAAACTACCTAAGATATGTCAATATAAGATTTTATGGTGTAACATTAAATATCTTTCTTTGGTTTTATGATATATCGAATAACTAATTTCAAATCATTTTCTAAGATGTTCATGTTGGTTGATTATTTTTATTTGTTTTACGAAGACACTATATGTGTCTGGAAGAGATTTCTTTAAGCGATAAGACCGCCCATTGTTACACTATTTATCTATCTATTTATAAAGTTCTCTTTATATCTTTAATCTCTATTGAGCTATTTTCAACATGATGTCTAAGGAAAACCTTTTTATATTTGCCTTTTTATTGACAGCCTCTGTGGTGTAGTGGTTGGGCAGGTTCTCTCAAATCTCATACATCGCTAAGGTTGTGGGTTCGACTCCCGCGACAGGACAAATGTTTGTGCACAGAAAAAAAAGCGCAAGCATTTGTTTCGTGTCTGGGTGTTGTGGGACCATGGTCCTCATAGTTCCTGGTTTCCTAGATACAGGGAATCCTAGTTAGGGGCCAGGATCTATGTATGTGATCGTTAGGCGTTATTTATTATCGTTGTCTGATATAAAATATCACAGAAAATATTTTTTTTCTTTTGACATTCTTTTTTTGTCGTATAGATATATAGTCTACTGACTGAGAATTGGCTCTCTGATGTTCAATCAAACGAAATCGTGACTTTTCGGCACGGTGCGTATTTGATAACCATTGGAAAACTTGCCTAAGGTATACCTACGTAGAGTATATTAAAGCCGCCGTTCCGTTGCTGCGCACAGGCACGCTACGCACATGTACTTAGCTTCGTTTTGTATGAAAATGTAGGCGAATCAATCCACTGCGACCCACGGCCACGCTATGTATGGATACGTGGCACAGTACGTGGCTTGATGACGTCTTCAACACACACGTGGCCTGTTCCGAAGCACACACGCAACTCACGAGGCGTAATACGGCGGTAGTGGATGGTGTGTGAGGAGGGAGAAAGCGTGTGTATCTCAGGTCTGATCCAGTTCAAATATACAGAGACTTAAGCTGCTGACTAGCGGTTCAAATTCAAAAGCAAAATAGACGGCTCACGGATCGCGGCTCGGCTCGGCGGTCGCAAAGCTAAAGTCTATGGTAGTCAATTTGAGTTGAGCTGTTTATTTTTGGTAAGTCTGATTTATTTCGTGAGCTGTGAGCTGACAAAACTATGAAAGGAATATTCCGCGCGGCGGCTAAAGCGAGTTAGTCGACTCATTGTATTGAATCGGCTTAGACCTGACTCACACTTGCCTATAGTATAGCAGAAGTAGAAATTGAGTTGAGGTGTGAGCCGACTCGCAGCTCAGGAACGAGAGAAATGAGTTACCCATGTCTAGGAGGGAGGTATAACTTCATAGAATACTGTATAAAAATAGTGATTAAGAATGCAAAATAAATAGGAATAAAGTAGACCCTGATAACGTTAGAGACCCATAGCTCACGGGCCGGGCCAAAAAGTGGGAGAGGTAGCGTAGCCATTTTGATGAAGCGCGTGCACCAGTCTGCATTTTTGACTACAGACGCATGTGCTGCAGTTGAAAGGTAAACAAATGGACCCTAACGCATAGCTCGCAGCTAACGTGCGAAGCCTCTGCGTGGACATCCTACGCAGCAATGGATCCACGGCTTAATAAAAATATCTATTTACGGTCAGGTTAAGTTGAACAGAAAATACTTATAAATTATTATTTACGTATTTAAAATGGAATAAAATTATTAAGAAGGTGAAATGTAATAAATAATTATACCTTTATTTTTTTACATAATATATTATTGAAGTATATTGTAGACAGTATTATAAAAATATTGGCTATTGTACAATATTAAGGTAAATAAATACATTTTAATGCTTATACTTTATTATACTTATTATTATTAAGTACATTTTTTATATCTAAATTAGAAAATAAATTATTCTGGCTAATAAAAATTAATGTACCTAAGTTAGCGAACTTACAAGTGAATAGAAACAATATATTGAAATAGAAAATAAAAATTGGGACGATTATTTTATTGTGATATATTTCATATAATTTATAATCGTACTCAACTTTTTATAGAATAAAAATATTCCAAATATAACTACAATTTATTTGTGGGATCGTAATAAATACCTTTACAGACTAAAGAGAACTGTTTAAGTTTTCAAACAAATATAGGACAAGATCCGAAGAATACGAATGATTTAAGTATTTATTTGAACATGAATGACATTTAAAGTGATAAAAGTATATGTTCGAACATGAATAACATTATTTGCTTGAACATCATCAGCCCATTACGTTCCCACTGCTGGGACTCGGGCCTTCCCTCGTAGAGAGAGTATTTATATTTGCTTGAACGTATAACATTTATACTGACACAAGTATTAGCATGATCGTGAATGATATTTATAGCGACATAAGTATTTGTTTGAACATGGATGACATTTAAAGAGATATAATGATATGTAATTTGTTCGAACATGAATGACATTATTTGCTTGAACATATAACATTTATACTGACACAAGTATTAGCATGATCGTGAATGATATTTATAGCGATATAAGTATTTGTTCGAACATGGATAACATTATTTACTTGAACGTATAACATTTATACTGACACAAGTATTAGCATGATCGTGAATGATATTTATAGTGACATAAGTATTTGTTCGAACATGAATGACATTATTTGCTTGAACATATAACATTTATACTGACACAAGTAAAAGCATGATCGTGAATGATATTTATAGCGATATATGTATTTGTTTGAACATGGATGACATTTAAAGAGATATAAGTATTTGTTCGAACATGAATGACATTATTTGCTTGAACATATAACATTTATACTGACACAAGTATTAGCATGATCGTGAATGATATTTATAGCGATATAAGTATTTGTTCGAACATGGATAACATTATTTGCTTGAACGTATAACATTTATACTGACACAAGTATTAGCATGATCGCGAATTATATTTAGAGCGATATAAGTGTTTGTTCGAACATGAATGACATTATTTGCTTGAACAACATATAACATTTATACTGACACAAGTATTATCATGATCGTGAATGATGTTTATAGCGACATAAGAGATAAAAGTATTTGTATGAACATGAATGACATTATTTGCTTGAACATATAACATTTATACTGACACAAGTAAAAGCATGATCGTGAATGATATTTATAGCGATATATGTATTTGTTTGAACATGGATGACATTTAAAGAGATATAAGTATTTGTTCGAACATGAATAACATTATTTGCTTGAACAACATATAACATTTATACTGACACAAGTATTAGCGTGATCATAAATGACATGTTTAGTGATATAAGTATTTGTTTGAACATGGATGACATTAACTGAACAACAGAAACGACTAAAACAACAGAACAACAAAATAAAGCGACACAAAGCGAAAACAAGTATTTTTCAATATAAAAAAAAAACTGTTCGGGCAGAATTCGATCCTGCATCTTCGGAAGACCGTCCCGACGCCTGAACCACTCGGCCACCGAAACATGCGCTCGAGCAACCAAATCTATCCTAATCTCGTCACGGGGACAAAACTTGTTCACTTTAAAGATGTTCAGTTTTCAGTGCCAGTGGAAAGCCACGTGGCATAGTAGTAGGTAGGCGGAGGCAACGAGCAGATTTCCAATCATGACCGGAAATCCGGTGCGTAGGAACTGAAGGAATGTGAAGCGGTAGCCATGTTGTTCCGCCACTCCTGCGCAGACGACGTTCGCACTGGCACCTATTAGCGTTCCATTACCTTTGGAAAAAAATATATTAGAAAGGAAGTACTAAGTAATAACTTTGTGCACAGAAAAAAAACTTGTGATAGATCTCTCAAATGCAGGAGGCCGTCTGGATAGGTACCACAGCTTTGCCAGTTATTCTACCGTTAATCGGTAGTGCGCAAGCTTTACTGTATTCCTGTTTGAAGTTTGTATTACTGTAGCCAGCGAAATTACTGGACATATGAGACTTAATATCTGATACAATGCAGTGCCGCGCAGGATTTTGCAAAGGAAAGTTGTGGGTGATACTGTTACTGTTATGGGCAGGCGTGGCGCTTACTATCAGGTGAACAACTTGTTTGATACATAAAAAATATAACAGCTACAATACACCACAGCTTCTTTACACTACAGCTACACTATACTACAGCTACAGTACACTACAGCTACAGTACACTACAGCTTACAGTACACTACAGCTCCAGTACACTACAGCTACAATACACTACAGCTACAGTACACTACTGATACAGAGTACACTACAGATACAGTACACTACAGCTCCAGTACACTACAGCCACAATACACTACAGCTACAGTACACTACAGATACAGAGTACACTACAGATACAGTGCACTACGGATACAGTACACTACAGATAAAGTACACTACAGCTACAGTATACTACAGATACAGTACACTACAGTAACAGTATAATACAGATACAGTACACTACAGCTACAGTACACTTCAGCTACAGTACACTTCAGCTACAGTACACTACAGCTACAGTACACTACAGATACAATACATTACCTCCGAGACACGCGCCAAAGCTCAACGCCCACGCTAACGGAGACAGAGGGAGAGCGAGCCCGTTGGAAGACGAGAGAGTTGCTATCACTCTCACCATCATGGTTGTTAGTGGTATGTTGTCTACAAATGCAGAAGCTAGACCGGATACCTGAAAAACAAATTTACATTTTATAACAAAAAGAACCAAACTTCAATGGTGATAATTTTAGATAGATAGATCATCATCATCATCAGAGGCCTGTTCCATCTAAAGTGATGATTTAATCAGCGTCCGGAGTAACAATGATTGAACGGCACTTCCGCTCATGACTCAAAAGGCCGACACGGGAATAACAGATCCGGCCACACCGTGTGCAGATGTTTAAATGCTGCGATCCCATAGCTGATGTATAGTTGTTAATCCGGTCGTGCCTTTTTGCACGTTTGTTTTGTATACCTAGGATAGATATATAGATAACACTTTAATGCACTTAAAAAAAAGAAAACGGAATAACAGTAATACAACATTTCCTATAAGTACAATCAGCTGTCTTATCGCTGAGCAGCGATCTCTTCCAGACAACCATAGGAATAATATAATAACGTAGAAACAATTATTTACAAATATATACAGCGATATAGACTAAACTAACCTACAACAAAATTAAAAAGTAAATTTAAAGGTTTGAAATAAGAAACACAATTTTGGTCACCGTCCGCGGGTATATTTATAAGGTGCCTAAAAAGCTGGCGACAGTACCTCGTTGAATGGCCAGACTAATTCAATCGTTTCGCTTTTCCAATTCTCATTGTATCTTTAAAGTCCTAAGTCGAATATCGATAATTTATATGGGACCATGTGGAAACCATACTGTAGCCAAAGCAATTTTGAAGTAGGTCATAAAAATAATTCGTTCTTAGGAACCACCGCATTATCGTTATTCGCAGTAACGTAATACACTCTGTTTTCGAGTTTTTCTTTTCTTTTTATCGACTTCGGATAGGAGGAGGTTTCAATTTGATTGTATTTTTTTATGTTTGTTACCTCAGAACTCCGTCATTTATAAACCGATTTGGAAAATTGTTTTTGTGTTGGGTTCAGTATAGCTACAATGTGGCCCTATATAAATTACATCGATATTCGTCCTTGGACATCGAAGATACATTGAAGTCGGTTTTTTTGTTATTATATAACTGAATGACGAGACGAGCTGGTCATTCGCCTGATGGTAAGCAAAACGCCTGACCATAACAGTTGCACACCACTCAGAACTTTGTTTTGCAAAATCCTGAGCGGCACTGCACTGCGCTCGTCATTCTGAGACAATAAGCAAGCTGCTGGCTCCGCGGTTTTTATAAACACTCTAGGGGTATGCTAGATTGTAATGTTAATGGGATGTCTTTCAGAGATCAGATCATTATATTAATAAAAAAGGGGTAAGAGCGAGTTGGACCACGGCGTGGAGTGCGACAATTTGTCGACTTATTAACATACTGTCGGAGTAGAATGTTTTCTAAATATCAGTTTCATGGTTGCGTCACGTCGGCTTCAATTACTGTACTTCGACTTGATAGCGTTATTCGAATAACAGTGTGTAGGAATACTGTCATATGTGAATGTGTAATTTAGTCACAGGATTGATATTTATGTGCAGGGTACTTTTCTACTTTGTAGTTAAAATATAATGTGGACTAAGTAGGGTAGTAAGAAATAGTATGACACTTGATAGTAATGGCTACCTAGCTCAATACACGATTTACCTACATCTCTCATGTGTTTCAATGAATCTCGGACTTAATAAATACTGTTGTGACTAGGTGCGAAGACACAGTGTAAGGTAATCGGAATCCAGAAGGTAAACTCACCCAAAGCACCAGCATGAGTGCCACCGCTAGCCTGGACTCTTCACCCACCATTAAGATCAGCGTCTCTGTAACATTGCCTATCCACTGGATAAGGCCTAGCTTGGACAGTGCCTGAAACAATGTTATTATGTAACTTAATATGTGAGTATGTCGCAGGTAATGATGAAAACGGAGATTTGATCAAATCACTAAGGTAGATGATCAAATCACGGAGGATGTTAAAATAACAATCCGATCTTATCATCCCCCTAAACAACATCTAGTATCATGGGCAGAAAGACTCAGTTAAATATATTGAAAGTTTTCAATAATATGTGCCTCTCTACCCATACATACCTCAATCGCCAATCGTACCTATATTGTGTTGAACTCAAATTAAGGTACTTCACTGCGACTAATGAGATGCTGTCTAATTATTGTCGACTAGCTGCACCCTGCGGTTTTACCCGCGGTTTCCCGGTATAAAAGTAGCTTATGTGTTAATCCAGGGTATAAGCTATCTCCATACCAAATTTCATCAAAATCCATTCAGTAGTTTTTGCGTGAAAGAGTAACGAAGGTACGTAACTTTCGCGTTTATAATATTTTATTGTCGATTCATGCGAGAAATCGAATTAATATCAATAATTTACACCTATGATGAACACCATTTGAGATAAACTTAATGGGGCTATATATGGCACCATAAGACATTGTCGCAGTGAATCTACACCCTAATCTGAGCTCAACACGATAGGTATACGATTGGCACTTCACCTAAAGGAGTCTGCTGAAAACCAGCGTCTGATGTAATCGACATTGGACATTTGTGATGAGCTGTAGTCCCTTTTTGTCCACCACAAACTTCATCTATTCATGTATTTCGTATTCTTCTTCTTCGTGTCGATGGTCCTTGTTTTAATTTTTAAATAATTTGAGCCCGCAGCTCGGCTATTGCTACCCCAGGAGGAGTAGCTTCATACAGGTCTTGTAAAGTGCAGGTAAATTGTAATTAAAGGTATTTCCTATTGTCTTGTTTCTCTCTGTCTTTGTCTTTTTTTTTTACGCTTGATAGATCTATGTTTGGCCACTATCTCGCCTGATGCGAAGCGATGATGTGGCCTAAGATGGAGCACATAGATCTAGAGAGAGACGGCAGTTGAGCGGCTGCTCAGACCCGCCTCCCCGATGGTTCACCGAACATCATTCCGAAACACGACTAGGTCGCTTGACGGCATGGCTTTGTTCGGTGGGTGGTATTACAACCACGGCCAGAGCCTACCACTCCAAAAAAAACTTTTTATCTTACATATGTCTTTTTCATTTATTTCTTTGTGGTTATCAAATAAATGTTTTTTCTTTCTGTTACTTGATAGACTAGATCTCACAAAATAAAAGTACAATAAATTTGCTTCACCCTTCAATAAATTTGCGCTTTCTATAACCAACTAGCAACCGCTCGCGAGTTCGTTTCCGTCGGCATGATAAAATATAGCCTATGTTACTCAAGGCTTCTATCAGTGAAAGAACTTTCATCATCGATCTAAGGATACGTTCAGAAACCTAGGGATGTGTTAAAAACCAACTGCAGTGAATTTAAAAATCGCGTTTTTTGAAAAAAAAATCTTGAATGAATTTGGCGCTCCCTGGAATTGGCGCCCGAGGCACATGCCCCGATTGGCCGCCTTAGATCGAGCGCTGCGTTTAACTTACTTCCATCAACACAAAGAGAGCAGCAAAGAAGAGAAGAGTAGACCACTCCACCCTCGCCAGAATAGGTTCCAGATCGTCTCGCTCTGCCAAAAGCAGAAGTAGGAGAGCGCCTAGCAACGCCGTCCAGCCGAGAGAGAGTCGCTCTGGAAACCAAACCATGTAACAAGAGTGACAAATATAAAATTAAAAAACCCCTAAACAATAAACCATGCAATCAAACCACCGCCAGAAAACCTGCTTCCAAATAACAAGTATACGGTTTATCAAACAAAAAACCGACTTCAATGTATCTTCGAAGTCCAAGGTTAAATATCGATGAAATTTATATGGGACCACGTCGTAGCTATACTGAACCCAACGCAAAAAGAATTCTTCAAATCGGTTCATGTTTGACGTGTGATGAGTTCTGAGGTAACAAACATAAAAAATACAATCGAATAGATAACCTTCTTTTTAGGTCGGTTAAAAAAATCGCATCCAAATCGATTCACCCGTTTAATAGCTACGGTGCCACAGACAGACACACATTTTTTTTACTTACTATTTGTAGGTTTGCGTTTAACCACTATCTCACCTGATAGTAAGCGAGGATGTGGTCAAACTTATAAGACCCCTCTTTTTTGCGTTGGGAGTTAAAAAATATAAAAAACCAGCTAAGTGCAAGTTGGACAAAAAATATAAAAAACCAGCTAAGTGCAAGTTGGACTCGCGCACGTAAGTTTCCGTATCTTTAAAAACGGCAAAAAAATCATGTCAGTCGTATGGGAGCCCCCTTAAATATTTATTTTATTCTGTTTTTTAGTATTTGTTGTTATAGCGGCAACAGAAACACATCATCTGTGAAAATTTCAACTGTCTAACTATCACGGTTCATGATACGGCCTGGTGACAGACGGACAGACAGACAGACGGACAGCGGAGTCTTAGTAATAGGGTCCCGTTTTAGGTACGGAACCGTAAAAATAAACGCAGTTTTAGCAGGCAAACGAGCTGCTCGTCTGTTATAAAAAGTAACTTACGTAACTCAGGTATGGCGTGTAGGAAGAACACAATGACGACGAATGAGACGCACACTATCGACTTTATCAGCAACGGCTTGTCCCGAATTTTATACTGAAACGATACAAGTTATATATTAATTATTATTATTATTATTAAATCATTTATTTCAGATAAAAATCCATATTAAACATGTCAAATAATTAAATTAATCTACAATAATTATATTACATTTAATAAACAAAATCAAAATTAAAAACAGTCCAATCAAATTAAATTACAAATCAAATGAAATTATAAAAATGAACCAAATTAAATTAAATCAAATTAAATAAATCAAATCAAAATTAAAATTAATTCAAATAAAATTACATTAAAATAAACCAATTCACATTTGAATAAATTAAATTACATAATATTAAAATTAAAATTAAATGTCTTCACTCACAACAAATGGCCGGACGCTATGTTGGATTACCCATCATAATGTTCATCCATCTGTTCATATTAATAAATTATTTTTCAAAAAAAACTAAACCGACTTCAAAACCACAAATGGCACTCAAAAGTAAAAAATAAATTAATATAATTATCATAAGCGCTACCCACTCATATATTTGAAGTCGTTGCCAGCCAAGTCTAATAGGTAGCAGATAAATACTATGTATATAGTAAGTACTACTTGTAGGTAGTATCTATCTACTACCTTTTAGACTTGGCTGGCACCGACTTCAAATATATGAGTGGGTAGCGCTTATGATAATTATATTAATTTATTTTTTACTTATGATAATTATATTAATTTATTTATATGGGACCACCTTTGAAGTATTACCTACCAATCAAAAAAAGAATCATCGAAATCAATGCATAATTGGCGGAGTAATCGCGTAACAAACACACAAAAAATAAATAAAAAAAAATAAAAAAAAAAACATACCGTCGAATTGTAAACCTCCTCCTTTTTGAAGTCGGTTAAAAACTGTGTTCTAGCATGAAAGGCAGTGAAATAACTAGGCACACTACTGCTTGGTGGCAGAACAATTGGCAATTGTTCATTGTTATATTTAGAGACATTTTAAGAGTTGAAAAAAGTCATCCCCGCAGAGTTTCTTGGTGCTATCTTCTCTAGCGGGCGTATTTCGAAGCACTGGTAGAGTCAGTTTTCGCATTTCTTTTCTGCACCCAGACTTCAATTTCAGTATATGAAAGGAATGGGTAAACATGTAATCCTTTTTTTCGTCATGTTATCATAAGTTACCATTTTTAATTTGATTTACTTTTTTTTTTCATTAGTGTATTCCATTTTTTAAGATAAAATCTATTTCTATTTGGTTTACTTATATCATGTGTTTATGACCTTCAAAAGTGCACTTTTGTGCCTATATTTTAAATGATATTTGACTTTGACTTTGACAAAGCGGTGTTAACCCAGACGGCCTCTCGCATACGAGAGACAAAACAGTAACACTGTATTGATCACTTATGCACATCAAATAATTATAAGAGACAATATTAGAAAAAAAAGGTGTCAAAATACATCGTACATTTGACGTACAATGGGCGGTCTTATCGCTTAGAGCGATTTCTTCCAGACATCATTTGGATAGATTTTGATAGAACAGTGTGAGATCTTATGAACTTAGAACCTACCACTTAGTGAACTTAGGTACTATGGGATTTATATTTCAGCTTGCAGAATAAAGGTTACCTTTTGTTTCATACTGGCTAGTGTAGAACAAAACATGGGGTCCGTTTTGGATGGGCCACCCCGCGCTTCGCGCTTTGCTAGGGCTGCATTCAGCTTGTCTACCTGACAAGTTAAAATATTAGTGAGACGGTTATTGAACACTAGTCGGGGGTCTCAATTAGCCCCAGGGAGAATCTCGGGATAGGCTCAGTGTCGCCACGCACCGTCGACTCGCCACAAAGTCACCCCTAGCGTCCCACAAAGTCGCCCCTAGCGTCCCACAAAGTCGCCCCTAGCGTCCCACAAAGTCGCCCCTAGCGTCCCACAAAGTCGCCCCTAGCGTCCCACAAAGTCGCCCCTAGCGTCCCACAAAGTCGCCCCTAGCGTCCCACAAAGTCGCCCCTAGCGTCCCACAAAGTCGCCCCTAGCGTCCCACAAAGTCGCCCTTGGCCGTTTATTATTATAATTGTTATTAAATATAAATAAATGTAGGTAGGTAGACTAGATTAATATCGTTAATATTTTATTAATTTAAAAATTCATACGCCTAGTATCGACGAAATTTTATGGGACCACTTCGTAGCTATACTGAACCTAACACAAATCGATTTGGAATCGATTCATAAATGACGGAGTTCTGAGGTAACATAAAAAATAACAATCGAACAATGAACCTTCTTCTTTCGGAGTCAGTTAAAAAAGGGCGATATTATTTGATTGATTTGTGAATGAGCACTTTTTGGAATCAATGATGTTTTTTTTATCTCTATATTAATTATTGCGTCTATATTATTCGATCTACGGATAAATTATAAATGAACTGCATTCTAGGTAACATAATAATTATGTCCAAACTAGCTGCGACCCGCGGTTCCACCCACGGTTTCCCGGGATAAAAAGTAGCCTATATGCTATTCCAAGTACTAAGGTATCACATTTCATCAAAATCGGTTCGGTTTTTGCGTAAAAGAGTAAGAAACATACATCCATACATTCTTACAAACTTTCGCGTTTATAATATTAATAGGATATACAAAATTACCTAATATTTGACATCGTGGCAACCCCTTGCCAGACACGCTTTATTTATTTATTTATTTATTAAGTTTTTTGAAATATTAATAACAATTGAAATTACACTGTTGCACGTCAACTATAAACTATCATAAAATTCAAATAAATTAATTTGTATACAAATATTTTGTATACAAACATGATATTTGATATTTTTGACAAATGGCCTCGAAAGCTAGGTTAGGTTATGTTAGAGCAGTGACCAGAAAGTAAATTGAATGTTGGATTACCGAAATTTTGGCGGTCGAACTATACTTGTCGAATTGTGTTCAGTCGGAACAATGACTTGTCGAACTATTGAAAAAATCAAAGTAACTATCGTATCGAAAAAAAGAACTGTAGAATTTCAGAGGGACACCGATCCTAACTAGGAAACCTTTTTTTCAAGAGCTCGTCGTACGATATCCTCGTCTCGCGAGTAGGACGCCAGCGAGCCGGCCGCGCGCCGCCACACGGCAATTTCTTGACGCATTTCTGTTGGAGAAAAAAATATCGATTAAATTTATATTGGGACCATTTCGTAACTATACTGAACCCAATGCAAAAATAATTTTCCCAATCGGTTTATAAATGACGGAGTTCTCAGGTAACAAACATAGAATGAGTGTGGCCCAGTGAGAGCACGTGCGACTTTCGATTCAACGCACTTATTTTCGAAACCCGCTGGCATTCTTAAGTTATGTGCGGATTTAACACTCGCTCTAAAAACGGTGAAGGAAAACATCGTGAGGAAACCATGTCCAAGAAATAATCACAAAAATTCAAGGACATGTGACATCCACCAACCCGCACTGGGCCAGCGTGGTGAATTATGGCCCAAACTCTATAAGAGAAGGCCCGTATCCCAGCAGCGGAAACGTAATGGGCGTATGATGAAACATAAAAAAGCAGAATACCATCGAATTGAGGAAATTATGAACTGGGGCCAAGTTGTACCTTGTATGTCCCGAGGCACGCTGTGTCTCAGCTTGGTGATGTCTCTGTACATGTACCGGAGCTGGAAGTACGTCTGAATCGACACCAGCAGGATCCCCAGTCCCATATGGAGGGTGAACGAAGTGAAGTTTATGTTCTGGAAGAAAACCACACTTTATATTAAGTCCGCCCTTTGTACTTTAGTTTGTAAGTAATTTCCATGTACCCATTTATTTTTTATTTGGTGTACAATAAAGCATTGTATTGTATTGTATATAAACTATGACTTAACAAGATTTTTTGTAGAAAAATATATTTTTCAAGATAAGCTTTTAACAAATTCGTAATCGGAACCGCGAGTAGATTAAAGAGAGCCTAAATACTACTAGTTTACGATTATCCATCAAGGAGTTCGATTGCCCACCTTCCGTGTCCATCATCAGATCAGCTGGCTGTCACCATAATATTGCATTGTCATTAGACTCTGACAAGTATGCAAAATTTCAACTCCGTGGGATAAGAGGAAGTGGTTCTGATTCAGCTTGCAAGATTTGACCCAAACAAATAATAAAAAATTCAAATTAAAAGCTTGTAAATAAAAGCTTGTGAAAAACCCCCGACACAAAAAACCTATAAGAAACGGCTGAACCGATTTGATAAAACATTGCCGTTAGCGCTAGAAAACCTGCTTTTAAATAAAGAATACCACATCCAAATCGGTTCACCCATTTGGCCAGGCATTTTAGTCAGGGAAATTACTGGGCAGTATGAGACTTAAGAGCTAAGCTCAATTTCTTGCCGTATCTTCTGAGTAGTGGCTCTTTTTCCGGTTCGGTGGTAGAGTCATTGTGATAATTTGAGGTTCATAAGTGCGTCTGTGACGCCAAAACTGAATAAAGATAATTTGATGTCATTGAATTGTCTCAGAGCGACGAGCGCAGTGTAGTTTTTGCAAAACAAAATTCCACGAGGATTGAAGCGCCACCCATAAATGTAGTGGTCTACCGGTCACTGCGCTCATCACACAAATACCAATAGCTTAATGCCCAGTAATTATGCTGGACTATAGATTTATAGTTTTTATTTTATGAAACCGAGTGATGAGACCAGCAAGTCGTTCGCCCGCTGTTAAGCGCCACGCGTACCCATAACAATCGCAATGCCACCAAAAAAAATTAATGCCATAAAAATCACTGCGTAGGACTGTATTTTTTTATGTAGCTGAATGACGAGACGAGCTGGTCGTTTGCCTGATGGTAAGCAATACGCCAGCCCATAACAATAACAGCACCACCCAGAACATTGTTTGTTTGTTTGTATTGCGCTCATCACCCCGAGACATCGGATATTAAGTCTCATATAAGATAATCTTATTTCTTACCTCCCGCAGTACAGAGGGGTGCGTAGCGATGATGACATTAGGGGGATCCCCGACGGGGGTGGCAGCTCCTCCTACGTTACTGAAGATGACCATTGACATCAGGACGGGTACCGGGTTTAGCTCCATTACTTCGCATAAACTGGAAATTAAACAATTCAAGAACAAGTTTATTAAAAGCTGTTGCCCGCGACTTTTTTTATGAAACTGATTGGTGAGACGAGCAAGTCGTTGGCCTGATGGTGAGCGGTACGCTTGCCCATAACTATTTCAGTGCCACCCAGAACTTTTAATACCATAAAAGGCACTTCGTAGCACTGCTGTGTTAATCGTCCCGAGACATCAGATATTAAGTCTCATATGCCCAGTGTTTTCGCTGGCTACCATTGTAGCTGTGCTCCGGGTTGAAGGGCATTGTAGCCAGCGAAGTTACTGCGCATGTGAGACAAAATCTGACGCCTCGGGGTGATGAGCGTAATGCAGTCCTACGCAGTCTTTTTATGGCATTTAAGGTGCTGGGTGGCACTTCAATTGTTATGTTTGTCATCCAGTACTTCATAATTCGGCTAGATCAGATGGACCAGTGCAGTGCAGTATGAGCGAGTGTGGCTTAGTGGGAGCACGTGCGATTTTCGATCCGATGTACCCGAGTTTGACTCTGCTGGCCCCACATCACTGACTTTTTTAAGTTATGTGCGGATTTAACACTCGCTCTAAAAACGGCGAAGGAAAACATCGTGAGGAAACCGGCATGTCTAAGAATTCATCACAAATATTCAAGGAAATGTAACATTCACCAACCCGCACTGGGCCAGCGTGGTGGATTATAGCCCGTACTCTCTACGAAAAAAGGCCCGTGTCCCAGCAGTGGGGAAGTTAATGGGCTGATGATGAAGATGATGAGATGGATCAGATACTTACCGTATGGTAACCGGCGTCATTAGCAGCACGGTGGTGACGTTGTCCAGAAACGTCGAAAAGACTGCCGTGAACAGGCAAAGAGTGTTGATTAGCGGCCAGGTGCGACCGCCTGTCACCTGGGGAAAAAGGTTTTTTTTTTATGGAACTGAGTGATGAGACTAGCAAGTCATTTGCCTAATGGTAAGCACCATGCCAGGCCATAACAATTGAAGTGCCACCCAGCACTTTAAATACCATAAAAAGCACTGCGTAGGACTGCATTGCGCTCATCACCCCGAGGCGTCAGATTTTGTCTCACATGCGCAGTAACTTCGCTGGCTACAATGCCCTTCAACTCGGAGCCAGCGAAATCACTGGACATATGAGACTTAATATCTGATGTCTCAGGACGATTAACACAGCAGTGCTACGAAGTGCTTTTTATGGTATTAAACGTTCTGGGTGACACTGTAATTATTATGGGCAGATGGCACTTACCATCAGGCAAACGCCTTGCTCGCCTCATCATTCAGTTTCATAAAAGGCTCAGTAAGAACTACGGGTTTTTTAAAGGTGCCTTACCTCAAACGCCGCTACAGCGAGGCAGTCAAACAGCCCCGTCTCCCCCAGGATAGCAACCAGGAGCATCATGCTGAATAGCAACAGCAGTGTCTCCACATCGAGCCAGGAGACCAGCTCGCCCAGGGAAGGTCGCGCGCCGCCCCATGCCAGGACTGCGACGCTGAGAGACGAGGATAGAAGGGCTGCTAGCGTGCGGTTCACTATCTGGAGTATTGTAAGTATGAATGTTTGTATGTAGGTGTGTTTGTTACATCTTCACGCTGTACCGGCGTATGAGTGCGCGTTTGAGTGAAATTTGGAATGGAGATAGCTTATACCCCGGGAAACCGCGGGTGAAACCGCGAGGCGAACAACAGCGTCGTCTAGTTTTATTCCGATGGTAACTTTTAAAATAATATTTTTCTTAATTTCTTTCTTCCTTATTTCTTCCTTATCTCTTCCTTATTTCTTCTTCTTTTCTTCCTGCTTTGTGCCTACTTTCTTCCTTCCTTCTTTCTTATTTACTTTCTTTCAATCTTTCTTTCTTCTTTTCTAAATTTAGTATAAGTACATTTAAATTTGAAACCGGGAGTTGCTAATGATGAACGATAATGACAAACTCATTTTTAAGGTGGACCTAGTTTAAACACGTTAATAATGGTTGTTGAATTTTGTATGAAAAACGTACCGTAACTTTATGCACTCACCTCAAAAATAATCAACATATACAACACAAGCAGTAGGATGGTGGCGTAGATAAGACCGTCCTCGTAGTCCAGGGGACTCAGCTGATAGGTCAGCGTGATGGGCACAGTTGTATTACTGCTTGTGCTTAAACGAAGTGTTACTTTTGTACCTGGAAGATAAATGTTTACATATTTATAAAAAAAAAATCTAAAACCGACTTGAATGTATCTTGGAAGTCCACGTTCAAATATCGATGAAATTTATATTGGAACAATTTGTAGCTATACTGAACCCAACGCAAAAAAATTCCAAATCTGTTGAAATGACGGCGTTTTGAGGTAACAAACATAAAAAAATACAATCTAATACAAACTTTAACCTTTTTGAAGTAAAGAAATTTTTTTTTTTATGTGACTTAATGACGAGACGAGCTGGTCGTTTGCCTGATGGTAAGCAATACGCCAGCCCATAACAATAACAGCACCACCCATAACCTTAAAAATATTTTGTGTTTGAGTTTTCAAGATAAGTCAAAAGATATTTATTAAATAGAATAGAATAGAAAAAATCTTTATTGTATACCAATTTATAGAAATAGACAATAACACAGTCCTTAACTATGGTAGTAGAATGGGCGGTCTTATCGCTAAATAGGCAAACAAATTCAATTTTAAACGTCATGTACACAAAACAAATCAATTAAATACGTTAAAATTGTAACGTAAACATCATGACTTTGAAAATAGGTAAACATGTCATTTCTCTTCCGTACTCAAATTGAAGTCCAGCCCAGAAGAGAAATGCGAAAACTGAATCTTTTAACTTGTCTAAATATATAACATTGAACAACGAAGTATAAATTATGATTTACAATCAATCAATCAAAGTTCTTTGTTCAATTTTGTCGTCACAGACGCACTTATGAACGTCAATTATTACAATGACTACCACCGTATCGGAAAAAGAACCACTACTCAGAAGATACGGCAAGAAACTGAGGGGCATATTTTTTAGAACTTTTGTTACAATATTTTATGTTTGTTTTTGACAATATTATTTTTCTTATGTGCCAGTTGGCTACTTGGCAGAAGTGGAATGTTCCATGCATATTTGTCTTCTATGTAATTACTAACTGCATAGTATGCTTTTTTTATTAGAATATTTTTCACACTCAATTTGAATACATAACACAATTTCAAAATAATGTCTTCTCTAAATAGTATAAAACAAAGTCGCTATCCTATATAAGGATGCCTTTAAAAATCACCTCAAAAAGTGGCTCGTTGGTCAGTCCTACTATAAATTCGAGGATACATATAAAAAATATTATATTCAATAATTGAAATTGATTATATTCAATAATTCATGTTTTCTGTAATTGAAAATAAATATTTATTATATAACTTTATATAAATTTATTATTTACAATTATTTATTTAAATAGAGATATTTTAATTACTTTAATTTCAATATGAATTACTATTTGTCAAATGTACTGTAAATTATAGGATTTGTAATGAATTGAATGAATTATCTTAATGAATTTAATTATGGATCGTATTTAACTGTACCTCAATTTATTCCCGTTTTTCCGCCAAGTATACTGATTGTGCACCAAATAAACTGATTGTGCACCAAAATATGTTCATTAAAAGTATTAAAACATTTCATAATGGGCACCTATTTTATGAATATTACATGTTCGCGGCGTTGGGGTGGCCCGAGGGCCATCCTCGCCGCACCGTAACCTACCAAGGGCTGCCCCTTATACCGTTAGGTTGGCCTAAGAGCCAAGGGCTGACCCTTATACGTTTGAGTGCTAAAAACAGACCAAATTTGGTGCACAATCAGTATTTTTGGTGAACGGTTAAAAATTATCCTTTAATTATTGCCTGATGTAACTAATCTGTTATCAAAAATATTATGACTGTGATTATGTCTAGTAATTTCGTTTGCTACAATGCCTTTCAAACCGGAACATATGAATGCTTGCGCGCTACTGCTTGGCGGCAAAATCTGACAAAGCGGTGGTACCTACCCAGATCGCCATCAAACTAAACTTTAACATGTAGGTATATTAATTGAAAACCACAGTCTATTATTTTTGCGTCATTCCTCTCCCTGTACGGTTGTCTGGAAGAGATCGCTTTTAGCGATAAGACCGCCGATTGTTACACTACAAATAAACATTTATTGTTAGTTTTTTAATTATCTGTGTGTGTTTCAGTAATGAGCTATTTCATTTTATTAATTTGAAATCATTAAAAAGTCACCATTTTCCCCCAAATCTTTCCACTCCTTAACAGTATTGTCGTCGCTGGTGTTGTGGTCGCCATGTTTGACGATGCGGCCTCTGTTCTCCAGAACAAGAGTCTTGGTGTCTGTGGCACTGGGGAAGAAGTCTATGACGTCATCACGAGGCAGGCGGACTGACCAACGCGCAGATTTCTGAAATAAAAACACATTTTATAAGAAAATAACTAAATTAAAAATTGTAAAAGCCCCCTATTCAATAAAACATTTGTAAGAGCCACCGCTAGAAAACCTGCTTTCAAATAAAAAAACCGCATCCAAATCGGTTCACCCGTTTAAGAGCTACGGTGTCACAGACAGACACACATAGTGGTCAAACTTAAAACACCACTCCTCTTTGAGTCGGAGGTTAAAATAACCGGCTAAGTGCGAGTCGCACTAGCACAGAAGCCAGCGAAATTACTGGGCATATATATGAGACTTAATATCTTATGTCTCGGGGTAATGAGCTCATTGCGGTGATACGCAGTGCTTTTTATGATATAAAAAGTCCTAGGTGGCACAGCAACTGTTATGGGTAGGTGTGGCGGATACCATCAGGCGAACGATTTGCTCATCTCACCACTCAGATCCATCAAAAACAAAGTCAAAGTCAAAATCTCTTTATTCAGTTTTGGCATCACAGACGCACTTATGAACGTCAATTATTACAATGACTCTACCACCGTATCGGAAAAAGAACCACTACTCAGAAGATACGGCAAGAAACTGAGGGACATTTTTTCTTTGGAGATTTAGTTACAATATTTTGCTTTTCAACAATGTTGTTTCTTATATTTACCAGTTGGCTACTTTCCAGTAGTGGAATGTATTCAATTGCGTCTTTGTCTTCTATGTAATTACGAACAGTATAGTATGCTTTTCTCATTAGAACAGTCTTTACGCGTAATTTGACTTTCTGTGAGCTCCGTTATACATTTTGGAATTTTATTATAAAAACGGTCGCAAAACAGATAGCGTTAAACATATTAATGATAAACATCGTTATCGATTACAGCATTTACGAAGGGATAGGATCGTAAGCACAGATGCAAACATTTATGAATCCATCCAATAAAACGGCACCTTGTTTGTAATTAATTGCACATGTTGTTTAATGCGACAAGGGTATTTATGAACATTTTTATAATTTTACAAGCTTTTAACTTTCAATGTATGTATGTTTGTCCGGGTAGAATCTTGCAAGCTGAATCAAAACCACTTCCTCTTATCCTACGAAGTTGAAATTTTCCTACTTGTCAAAGTCCGATGACAATGCAATATTATGGTGACAGCCAGCTGATCTGACGATAGAGACGGAAGGTGGGCAATGGAACGCCTTGACGGATAATTGTAAGCCGTATGCACCGTAATACGCGCAAGAAGCCGCGGGAAGTAGCTGGTCGGTAATTTGAGCCGCTCGTTCCGCTGCCGCCCACTCAACCGCTGCGTTACGGAGGCTTTCAGGCGTGAAGTATGAAATTTCAGACTCCAGGTGTAGCGTGAAAAGACCTAGTTCTAAACACAATCCATTGGAATTGTATTTGACCAGGTTTTTTTATGTGACTGAGTGATGAGACGAGCACGTCGTTCGCCTGATGGTAACCGCCACGCCTACCTTGTATTGCAGCGTCACTCAGAACTTTTAACAGAATAAAAAGGTCTGCGTAGGACTGCATTGCGCTCATCACTTCTAGACATTAGATATTAAGTCTCATATACCCAGTAATTTCGCTGGCTACAATGCCTTTCAAACCTGAACACAGTAATGCGCACTACTGCTTGGCGGCAGAATAACTAACAAAGCGGTGGTACCCACCCAGACGGCCTCCCGCATACGAGAGACCACGAGGAAATCTTGTATGGCTTAATATTAATCAAGTTAAACAAGCAGGTATACATTTTATCAAAAAAAAACCGACTTCAATGTATCTTCGAAGTCCAAGGTCAAATATCGATGAAATTTATATGGGACCACTTCGTAGCTATACTGAACCCAACGCAAAAAGAATTTTCCAAATCGGTTCATAAATGACGGGGTTCTGAGGTAACAAACATAAAAAATACGTACATCGAATAGAGAACATCTGCCAATAAAAAAAAAGTTAAAAAAAATCGGTTAAAAAGTTACCTGTTGGTACCCTTCATCGCTGCTGATCTCCAGAGCTCTATGTAGCCACAGATGGAGATGATTATCACTGGTGTTGTCGTTGTTCTGTTCGAACGGGCCGGTTAGTGTTACTAGAAGTTTTACTCTATCGTCGCTTGCTGGTAGCTCGTACTCTAAAGTAGAGATTATTAAAATCACTTACTAATATTAAATTAAGATTAATGGAAAGGTTTATATTTATACTAGCGGCCCGCCCCTGCTTCGCACGGATGCAATTTACAAATGTAGGGTAATTTTTTTAACGACTTCATTACAAAGTCAAAGTCAAATATCGTTTATTAAATAGGCACAAAAGTGCACTTTTAAAGGTCATAAACACATGATACAAATAAAATTAAAAATACATAACATTTGGAAAAAGTACTCTCAGGATTATGCCAAATATAAACGCATTTTTTTTACCATGATTTATTAAGTCACTTTCTTGTTTGTCTGTCTATCTGTCTATCGATCCGGGTGAATCTTTCAACTCAAATTTCGAGCAGTTCCCGATTAGCTATCCGGCTGAAACTTTCAGGGTAGCTCACAATTCGATGACAATGCATTCTAAATCCATTTATTAGCATGCAATGCCGACCTAACCTCAAAAGGCGCACAAAAACATGATTTTAGAAAAAAATATCTGTCACTTTTTATAATTACCTTTGATCTGCCCTCCAATCACGGCCGTGTGTAGTATGACATCAGTATTTTCGCTGTTTAACAGCAATGACACCGTAAGCAGCGCCCAGCACGCCACCAGAGCTGTCAATTTGACAGATCTGAGTGCTCGATCGATCTGAGAACGAATAAAAAATGGTTTTTAACCGACTTCAAAAAAGGAGAAGGTTCTAAATTCGACGGTATGTTTTGTTTATTTTTTTGTATGTTTGTTCCGCGATTACTCCAACAATTATGATTTGATGATTCTTTTTTCGTTTGGTAGACCATGACGACGCAAAAAGAATTTTCCAAATGGGTACATGAATCACGGAGTTCCGAGGTAACGAACAATAAAAAAAATATATATATATATACAACCGAATAGACAACCTTCTCCATTTTTGAAGTCGGTTAAAAAGACATGAAATAGTATTTTTCAAGAGCATATGAAAAGAACTACGTACCGTTCTTTTGCGGACAGATTTTAATTTCTTTTCGTCTTCAGTTGGCATTGGTTCCATTAATCTAAAAATAAACATTTTTATTTCATTTATTCCATACACAAGTAACGGTTGACTGGAAGAGATCACTTAGCGATAAGTCCGCACGTTGTACTGTAGTTTGCAAGTCATTTCCTGACATTGTTTTGTTTTGGTGTACAGTCAGCGAAATAAGTAGCTCTGAACTTTTACAATCTTTTAATTGCCAATAACACTGTTAATGACGTTGAATTTATTTATTTTATTTATTTTTAATTTTATTTGTAATGTTTTTTTTATTTAATTTTAATATATTGATGAAATTAATTTTATATGTCTGGAAACATTTGCACGCTTGCATAGGCAGAATAAGAGACATTTTTTTGACACTGTTAACACCTGTACCATACCTTAATTTATGCAAATAAATTATTATGATTATGGCTGAAAATGTACAAATTACATGCAATTTTTTGCAATTTCCCTATTCGCACAGGATATTAACAGACTTTTGAAATGTAACATTCAGAGAAATAAGACCAAAATTGAAGGTGTAGTCAATCAAAAGTTCACATATGTTCAGCTACTTTTGTTGCCGACTGTACAATAAAGCATTTTTGTATTGTATAGTATTAATATTTTAAATAATTAGGAAGAAGAAAAATGATATTGCTCGGGCAGGGATCGAACCTGCGTCTTCGGAATACCGTCCCGACGATAATACTTTAGACGAACGACTTATTCGTTGCTCAACTGCGACTCTCAACAAAATTAACTTAAAATTAAAATCAATATCAAAATCAGAATCAAAATCAAAAGGAGTTCCAACAGCAGATCAGTAGTTCTAGAGATTACCTCCTACAAACATACATACATACAATTTTACCTCTATAATACTGTTATTAATATTAAGATATCATCACTTTCCATCAGGTGAGTAAGCAATATAAAAGGAATATGGATAGTATAGATTTATGTCTTTAGTTCGAATGATATAGTTCGCGAGACATAGTTCTAAAGATATCGTTCGAATTATTCAAAAACGGAAATAATTATCCTACGAACAACGAAATTCCTAACGAATGATTCTTCGAAATGTATTTTCGTCATGCATCGCTAATACAAATGCCAGAAATCAGAATTATCAAAACTGGCAAAGACTAATAAACTTATAAAACAGAAGAGTAATACCAAAAGTCTTACCTAACTACAGCATCGTGATGTGTCTCGCCGTTCTCGCAGTTCATCTGTTTGGTATCCTTATTGAAAATATTTTTGTCACCCTCATTTTCAAGTGGGGGTTCGAGTTTGCCTAAAAATTGTAGAAAAAATATTTTAATAACTAGCTGTTGCCCGCGACTTCGTACTGTTACACATTGCAATATTGCTGACCTAGGGGCGAACCCCCAACACCGAATTAAATCGCTGTCAGCAATATACCAACCTATATTAACTGGTAATTTTTAGAATTCAAGGCTTTTTCTTTAATCACTCTCAAGCGACCTGCCCCCCTACCCATATGTCCTTCAAGCGCCAATCGTATTTCGTGTTGAGCTCAAATTAAGGTATAGCCGCACTGCGGCTAATGAGATGCGGTACAATTATTGTCAATTCAGGCAAGATATCGAATTAATCTCATTAATATACACCAAAATACGAGTAATTAAACATGTTCCCGACAATTTTCCACCCACCCTAACCCCGCTCCTACTCCCGCTCCACTCGAAGGTTGTTTGAACTGTTTGATGAATGTATATTTCTACAAATTTAGGATCGCCTGGTACTAAGTATAGTCAGCCCCCCTACCCATATGTCCCTCAAGCGCCAATCGTATATCTTGTTGAGGTCGGATTAAGGTGTAGAGATTCACTGCGACAATTTCTTTTGATGCCATATATTGTCTCATTAAGTTCATCTTAACTCGTAGTCATCGTATTTTGGTATAAAATAATGAGATTAATTCGATTTCTTGCTTGAATCGACAATAATTAGACCGTATCTTATTAGACGCAGTGAAGCTATACCTTAATCCGACCTCAACACGATATACGATTGGCGCGTGAGGGACATATGGGTAGAGGGGCAGTATACTCCTGAATAATGAAGGGCGTTTGATGATTTTATACTCTTACAAGTTTATGATGGCCCGGTACCAAGTATTATCTATCACTTTTACTCCTAGAAGTTTATAATTGCCTGGTACCTTAACATGTGCTCCTGACAAAATGAAGGGCTCTAAATAGACAGTAGTAGTTCATGGTAGTTTCGAATTTACTGCTGCGAACGAATGATAGTAGAAATTAGGTCTCATTAACATTACAATAAATTAATAGATTTTATATTTCTACAAGTTTATGATAGCCTGGTACCTCAGATAAAGTATCCAGCCACTCGAAGCCTGGTACCAAGTATCGTCATGCTTATGAATTTTATAGACAAAATTTTGGTACTTTGGGTTACATTACAATATTGCAATTTTTTAGCTTTCTATTGGTGAAAAAATGGTCAAAATCGCTCCAGTAGTTTCCGAGCCTATTAGAAACAAACAAACAAAATAAATAAATAACGCCCAACAATCACATACATAGATCCTGGCCCCTAACTAGGATTCCGTGTATCTAGGGAACCAAGAACTATGAGGACCATGGTCCCACAACACCCAGACACGAAACAAATGCTTGCGCTGTTTTTTTTCTGTGATCAAACATTTGTCCCATCGCGGGAATCGAACCTTTAGTGGTGTATGAGATTTGAGCCAATCTGCTCAACCACTACACCACAGAGGCTGTCTTCCTCTTTATAATAGTATAGATAAATAGAATATGTATAGATAAAACACGCACGAACTATTCTATCACTAGCAAACGGTCGTTTCTAAGGTTTTAAGGATTTTCTTACCATGTTGCTGCTCGTACCGCTGCTTGAAGGGCGCCAACAGAGGGTCGTACTTGATCTCATCAGGGAGGTCGACCCACACATCCAGACTGCCCGGGGTGAGCTCGCTGCAGGAAATCAACGAGTATTCACTTCCATGACCGCGCTTTATCTTCACGGGAACATCGGGAGTGGCCGCCATTTTACATTTTCGAAATACCTTCACTTATACAAATTTTTTGTACACTGATTGTCACTTTTCATTACTTTTATTTAACTTGCAATGTTTATTATTTATTTGTTTGGGTCAAATCTTGCAAGTTGAAGTAGAACCACTTCCTCTAATCCTACGGAGTTGAAATTTTGCAATGTCATAGTCCGATGACAATGCAATATTATGGTGACAGGCAGCTGATCTGATAATGGAGACGGAAGGTGGGCAATGGAATTCCTTGACGGATAATCGTAAAGTACTAGTGTTTGGGCTCATTTTAAACTGCTCGCGGTTCCGATAACGAATTTGTTAAGAGCTTATCCTGAAAAATGTGTTTTTCAACAAAAAACTTGTTAAAAATTGAAAAACTTACAATAGTTGTGGTTTTTGACAGAGCTATAAATATAGTCACTTTTGTGGGTAATTGAGTATTAAGTAATATTAAGTAGTGATTAAAAAGTGCGTGCGCTCTTAAACTACTTTAAAATAACACTAGTAATTAAATATTACCACTAGCTCTCTAACTATGACTGTTCAGGAAAAATTTTGAAGAGTGAACAGGTTTCTTCTAGGCGAGCGTGCTACATCTTCGACCGCATCGTCACTTAACAACAGGTGAGATAGCGGTCAAACGCAAGCCTATAAATAATAATAAAAAAAAAAAATAGGTATAATAAAAGGATTTCATTACATTTTTGCTAGCATTTTGAATAATATACTTTTAGGTATAATCTTGAACAAAGAAAAAAGGCAGACGCCGCGTCGCGAAATTCAAAAGTGAAACACTCAAGCTATCCCGGTCCGTTCGTTCGTAGATACACTAGCGACACGCACACATTTACGTTATACTATAGACGATATATTTACGTTATACTTAAGAGCGAGTGTGGCTCAGCGGGAACTCGTGCGCCTTTCAATCCGACGCGCCTGGGTTCGAATCCCGAATCGGCCCTGCACCAATGACTTATAGTTAAGTGCAGATTTTGTACGCTCGCTCTAAAACGGTGAAGGAAAACATCGTGATGAAACCCGCTTAAGCGCTTTGGAGTGGAGGGCTCTGGCCGTGGTTGTAATACCACCCACCGAACAAAGCCATGCCGTCAAGCGACCTAGTGTTTGACCCGTGTTTCGGGGTGATGTTCGGTGAACCATCGGGGAGACGGGTCTGAGCAGCCGCTCAACTGCCGTCTCTCTCTAGATCTTTATGCTCCATCTTAGGCCACATCATCGCTTCACATCAGGCGAGATAGTGGCCAAACATAGATCTATTAAGTGTAAAAAAAAAAAAAAACTATGACGATCGGCCGTCACTTCGGCTTGAGATCGGCCCTCCGTCCACTCAAACAAACATAACGCCACCGCCATCGCCATTGCTGAGTCAGTTGTTGCTTGGCGAGATTCCGTCCGACTTTTTTTCTTCGTTCAAGGGTATTCGTTTGTTATTGGGAACTTTCGAAACATTATTATAAAAACTAACACAGCTAAATAAGCTTACTAATTGAAAATTAAGGTACCACACATATTTAGAACCGATTCAGTTTAATAACTGGTTCAAACTGGTTTACAAATCTCACATTAAGAATAGGAGTGGCTTCAGCGCGTCTGTAAACTATCATCGGGCCATGAAAACTGCGAAATTCTAGGTGTTTTTACGGATCTGCGTGATGAGACGAGCAAGTCGTTCGCCCGATGGTAAGCGCCACGACTACCAATAACAATTGCAGTGCCACCCAGAACTTTTAATAACATTTAAAACGCTGCGTAGCTTTTCATTGCGCTCATCACCCCAAGAAATCAGATATTAATTCTCATATATTCCCAGCAATAGGGAATATGCATGTGTTGTCGAAAAATCTGTAAATCACTTTTACGATAGATTACTCCTGTAAACATTTAATAGTGATATAATTATTATTATTAATTGAGTAGTTTTTTTGTATTACAATGTTTATTTTTCTTATTGTTGGAGAAACGGAACGTACCTAATGGCAAAACGCTTGAGTACGTGCAACCACGTTTAGACGTTACGCTCCTCGCTGCTTATTGGTCAATTATTGACATAGAGCCCGCCCTATTGGTAAATTATTGACACACACACACATGTAGATTAGATGGACCAATGAGGAGATCCTAGGTCCCCACATTTTGACGTCACACGCAAATGGCGTGTTTGTGTTGATTTAAATTGATTCAAATTCTCATTTAATTATTTTATTGACGAATGATGCCGTAAAATGTTATTTTTTTATCAATAATAGTATTCAATAAAGAATCGATTCATGCATTAAAAAAATACATGCATATTCCCTATTTCGCTGGCTACAATGCCCTTCATCGAACCAGCAAACTAAGCGAGTTTGCTGGACTCGGCCCGCGCCGCCCGCTTCCCCGCGAGATCCCCGCCGTTGCTCTACGCAAGTACATTCGTTGCTTACTGTATGGATTGTAAAACTGTGCTAACACGCTGATTTAGTAGCCCAGCGCTCTGTTGAATGTTTACACGTATTATTCCGTAAGTATACCTAACTACCTACGACAATGAAAGTTATACGTTTTTTTATTGCTTATTTATAGATATATGTTCAGTCACTATGTCGCCTGATGTTAAGCGAGGATGTGGCCGAAGCTGGAGCACATAAATCTGGAGAAAGACGGCAGTTGAGCGACTGCTCAGAGCTGCCTCCCTAATGGTTCACCGAAAAACACTACAGTATTTTTTTTTGTTTCTGTGTTATGAGCTTATGGCTTATGAGTCGTTAGGTGGTAAGCGCCACGCCTGCCCATAACAATTGCAGTGCCACCCAGAGCACTGCGTAGCACTGCACTGCGCTCATCACCCCAAGGTATCTTGTTATTATAAAGGAGATACAGGGGAGAGAGCAAAATTTTAAAATCCTGTGATATACTGTATATACAGGGTGTCCCAGAAGTCGACGTCAAGCTGGAAGCGGGTCATAGGCCAAGTCATAATAGTTATCGGTTATAAATTAAAAAAAATTAAGTCTTATCATTTTTTGTTTAACCAACGCGTCGGTTTAACAACGTCACTATAACCAGGCCTAGCGCATTCCGCACTGTAGGTACGAAGCTACAAGTACATAGTCGGACACCGACGGCGGGTCGCGCGTCGTTACACGTGCCGCATCAGAAGAGATAAGAGCTATGCGATAGAGAGGCGCTCTGTAGGTTAATATGACTGGTAGGTATGCAGCGCTACGCGAGCTGAATTGAATTGTATTGCGTCATAGCAAGAGTAGCTATTTGTTTAAATTTCTTTGCAGAGTGATGCTTCTGTCCCTTAGTATTCTGTGCTATAGTGTGAAATTAAAATGATAATATATTGTGGCTAAGTACCCAAATTATCACTCTATTTCACACCTACAAAATGGGAGTCAGTAAAAATTTTAAACACTAACTGCGCCCCGCGGTTCCACCCGCAGTTACCAGGGATATAAAGTAGCATACGTGCTATTCCTAGTCCTAAAGTACCTACTCTCCATAGCAAATTTCATCAAAATCGGTTCGGTAGTTTTTGCGTGAAAGAGTAATAAACATCCATACATCATACAATTTTTCGCGTTTATAATATTAGTACGGATTCATATTTATTCATATTCATAATTTTAGAAAATAGTGTTTTTTTTTCCAATCTAGCAAGCACAGTTTCACCTAACTTCTATTATATAACCACAAAACAATCACCAAAAATTCAAAAAACCGACACAGAACCGACCACAATAGCCGGCGCACGCGATTTTATCAAATTCCGGGGTCGGTAACCTTTAAAACTGGATACGACCGGCGCGATCCGCTTCTAACCAGTTACTGGAATACGTCATTTTGTAGCTTCTAGGCGCCATCTTGATTATTTTTATTACAATTCGACTTTCGAACGTACGTGTTTCGTTTCATGAGCGGAATTTAGACAGTCTGGGTTACCACAACCTGTTTTAGCAATTTTTTTTTTTTACTGTTTATAGGCTTGCGTTTGACCACTATCTCACCTGATGGTAAGCGCCTAATAATTTCTAACCAATTTCAAAAAACGTGGTCCTTTTTGCGTCAGGGGTTAACAACTACATGTAAGGATAAAACCCTTTTTATAACTTACTATTCACAAAACTAAATAGTAACAATTTAATAATTCATTTTATAACAAAAGAACGACTTCAATTCTAATGTATTTTCAATGTTCAAGGTCAAATATTGGTGAAATTTATATGGGACTACTTCGTAGCTATACTGAACCCAATGCAAAAAGAATTTTTCAAATCAGTTTATAAATGACGGAGTTCTGATGTAACAAACATAAAAAAAAAAAAAAAAAAAATACAATCGAACAGAGAACCTTCTCCTTTTTGAAGTCGGTTAAAAATTGGATTAACTAAGTGTGTTGCTTATAGACTACTTACTATGGAAAGAGTTACTAACACACAAAAAACATACATATATTATAACAAACACAAAAAAACACAATCGAATTGAGTACCTTTTTTTAAAGACGGTTAAAAGATAGAATATACATAATTTATTGTTAACTAGCAGCGCCCCGCGGTTTCTACCGTCGTTTTCCGGTATAAAACGTAGCGTATGTCCTTTTTCAGGACCTAAAGTAACAACATACAAAATGTTATCGAAATCCGTTCAATACTTTTTGCGCGATTGAGTAACAAACATCCATCCATCCTCACAAACTTTCGAATTTATAATATTAGTGGGACTGTGTACACTTATCATACTTAACTATCACATTATATTACTTAGCATAGCTGGTTACTGCACTTCTTTTACTCTCTTGATGTGTCAAGTGTTTTCAAGTCAATTATTTCTCGCGTTCCAGCGTTCGGCGAGTCGACACCTGATGATGCCTCGTGCAGACGGCGAAACACGTGTCGTACATGGAGGGTTGTTTTAATCAATCAAATCATTTATTGCAAGAATATAGTACATAATGGTGATAAAATTCTAAAAATAAGTGCTTACATTCTACCATGACAATGGTGTGCAATAACATGTCTTATTAATTATTTAAATTACATTAGATCTCATAGAAATTATGATTATTAAATTAATTTCAAAAAGCTTCAAATGTCACAAATTAATAAATTAAAAATGTCAAAATATTATTAGTCTAAAGTTGTTGTTAGGGCTTTCTTTATTTAACATTATTTATTATATACTTAATTAATACATTATATACCTTATTTTTTGTATACAATATCAAACTCATTAACATATTTATTATTAGTATTATGATTATTTTTTTTTAAAGCGGAGGGATTATTAATATTTATATATTTTAATTTAAATTCATTTTATATTTGCTGAATAATGAAATATGAATTTTGTTAACTGTATTATTACCTGAAATAAATTAATTTATTATGATTATGCAGATATTTATTTTTCTTCATAAGTAGGTACGTTTGCCGATTCGCGGTCTCCACTCTAGAACACGTCTACCCCAACGGTTATCGGTCCTGCGGCAAATATGACCAGCCCACTGCCACTTCAGCTTGCTAATCCGCTGAGCTATGTCGATAACTTTAGTTCTCTGGCGAATAATTTCGTTCCGGATTCGATCCCTTAGAGAAATACCGAGCATAGCTCTTTCCATAGCTCGCTGAGCAACTTTCATTTTGTGGACTAGTCGTACCGTGAGTGTCCACGTCTCGGCTCCGTATGTCATAACAGGTAGGACGCACTGATTAAAGACTTTCGTCTTTAGGCACTGGGGTATCGGCGACGAAAAGACCCGACGAAGTTTCCTAAATGCTGCCCAGCCCAGCTGAATTCTTCTGTTGGCTTCCCTCTCAAAGTTGTTTTTACCTAGTTGGAGCGTCTGCCCTAGGTAAACATATTCTTGAACAACTTCAAGAGGTTCTCCATTTACGGCAACCGATCCCGGGATAATAAGTTCATTGATCATAACTTTGGTTTTATCCAAGTTCATCCGGAGACCGATGCGTTGCGAAGATTCAGCTAGGCTGTCCAGCATCTCCTGTAAGTCCGGCAACGACTCAGCCATGATGACGATGTCGTCTGCGAATCGTAAGTGAGAGATGTACTCGCCATTAATATTGATGCCTCGTCCGTTCCAGTCCAGCGTCTTAAACATATCTTCCAGTGCGTTTGTGAACAATTTCGGGGAAATAACGTCCCCTTGCCTCACTCCTCGACGCAGGTTGATATGTTTCGTCTGCTGGTTCTGTACTTGGACGGTCATTGTTGCGGCGTCATACAGACATCTCATCACTTCGATATATCGCCAGTCGACTTGGCATCGTTGCAGGGATTCTAAAACAGACCAGGTCTCGATAGAGTCAAAGGCTTTCTCATAGTCCACAAAAGCTAGACACAGAGGCCGATTATACTCTTCGGTCTTCTGTATAATCTGCCTCATTGTGTGAATGTGGTCTATGGTACCGTATCCTCTTCGAAACCCGGCCTGCTCTGGAGGCTGAAACTCATCGAGTCTTCGCGCAAGACGGTTCGTAATAACCCTTGAAAACAACTTATAGACATGGCTCAGAAGCGAAATGGGTCGATAATTTTTCAAAAGGGTTTTGTCTCCCTTTTTGAAAAATAAAATCACCACGCTTCTGTTCCATGCCTTTGGAGTTGGTCGAGGCTTTTCGCTATAAGGCCGTTCGCCAAAACAACTATCGGGACGATGATCGTAGAGTCAACAACCCACATGGCGGTTACGTCTTGGGTAAAGTCAAGGTATTTGCTAAGGTTGTCCTCCTCGACCTTCGCGAGGTTCTCATCACGTAGGATGGTGATGTCGACGAGCACTGCCCGGCGTTGGGACCGGTCGACCATCAAGATATCAGGCTTATTGGCTACAATAGTCCCGTCCGTGATGATAGAGCGGTCCCAATAGAGCAAAGCACGACCATTTATTATTATTATTGTTAACCATTTTTTTTTAATTTTAACACACATCCACTGAAAATACAACTAACTGAGATGTTTAAGACTAGGCGTTCGCCTAAAAAAACACAATTTGAATTCACACGGTAACAAACTCATAAGCCGCGCATAGCCGCACGATTAAAAAAGTAAACATTCAAAATGGCCGCCCGTTATGGCGCGAAACCGATTCCCGCCGCGGCAAGGTAAACACTAAGCAATGACTAATGCATAGTTATATTACACGTAGAACCAACTAACTTACATATATAAACTGTAACATTGTTCCTGCTTATGTAATCTCAATAAACAAACACGCAACGTAATACATTGGTTTTTCATTATTATGTCGCTCTTTCTCACGGGTTATACACCCGGTCCTATGGAAGGCTTGCGCGGGGACATGAGTCCAACACGTAGAGGCCTATAGACCATTTAGTTTAGATATGCAATGGGCAACACTTATCAGGGACTGTCTCTAAGTGCATCATTAAGAAGATGCAATCAAAGTCAACCCCTGATAAGTGCGAGGACTTATATTAGACATATGAGATGAGAACCGGTATATAATTATGAGACTTCGGCACCTGCCAGTTCCGCCTTATAAGAAAATATTTAGGCAGCTGGTGACTCGCCACCCACTAAACGGGCCCCCTTTAAGGGCCGCCGTTCATTGGTTATTATTATCATGACACACAGCTTTTCCAGTTATTCTGCCACTAAGCAGTAGTGCGCAAGCATTCCTATTTTCTAAAACACAAACTTCCGCACTTACAATATTAATAGGAATTAAGATATTAATAGGAATAGCAGTCGTTTGTTAATTAAAGATTTTATCCATTTTCTTAACACCACCCTTACAGTTTTTTTATGGAACTGAGTGATGAGACGATCAAGTCTTTCGCCTGATGGTAAGCGCCACGCCTGCCTATAACAATTGCAGTGCCACCCAGAACTTTAAATACCTTAAAATGCACAGCGTAGCACTGCATTGCGCTCATCACCCCGACACATCAGATATTAAGTCTCAAATGCCTAATAATTTCGCTGGCTAAAATTCCCTTCAAACCGGAACCCAGTAATGCTTGCGCACTACTGCTTAGCGGCAGAATAACTGGCAAAGCGGTACTACGGCCTCCCGCATACGAGAGACCTACCACGAGTAATTGTTACTTTACATCTATAAAAACATGTAAATTAATACCCGTGCTCATTAACGCCATTTTCCTTGAAAACAATAACCTATGGTTAAATTAAATGACAAAACGGTTATAATTGCAATAGGCTGGGTGCAGCTGGATAAATTAATCACTGTGTAAAAATTCACTTATTTGCATAACCATAGGTTAAATATATTTAATGTAAATTAAAAAAAATATAACTAAAACCCACGATTTTATGGATTTAGAATGCAATAACAACAGGTGAGATAGCGATCAAAGGAAGGCCTATAGCAAAGAATACTCGTACTAACCATTATCTTATAAATAAACAGAAAATAATGTTTTACATGATTTGTCACTGTTTAACATACGTGAATACAAATATGTTAGAAAGAGACAAAATGTTAAACATTAAATAAGAATTTCATTAGCATTTATTAATAAGGGTTATACAGCTGCGGCCTGACTCTAATATGGGCGGGCTATAGCGAATAAAAAAAAGGAATACGTACGAAAAAATCTGGCGCTTTTTTAGAGTAAATATTAATATGGGTCTCAATGGCCAAATAAAAATGATCTCTTTCTCTTTCTCTCTCTTTCTCTCTCTTTCTCTCTCTTTCTCTCTTTCTCTCTCTCTCTCTCTATCTCTCTTTTGTGGCCAACCCTGGTGTCGAAGTATAACCAGGCTTAGCGCACTTCGCACTGTAGGTACGAAGCTACAAGTACATAGATTTTGAACCTGGTCGGAGTAATTTTCGACGTTTACAGTGAGTCTTAGCCGTTTTATATCAATTATGTACAAGTACATAGCCGGACACCGACGGCGAGTCGCGCGTCGTTACACGTGTCGCGTTAGAAGAGATAAGAGCTATGCGATAGAAGGAGAGCCGCTCTGTTGGTTGAATTGAATTTTATTGCGTTATAGGAAGAGTCGCTATTTGTTTAAATTTCTTTGCGGAGTGATGCTTCTGTCTCTTAGTATTCTGTGGTATAACTTCGCCGCCCGGAGATCTCGTTAGAGTCGCCAGTGAGTGTAGTTCTAATGTAAGAACCGGGACCGGCGTTAAAATGTCCTCAAAAGCACGCTAAGTTACGGGTGTCAACTATCTTCCAGATTTCCGAGTCGTCCATAGTTCAACAATTACGATTCGTTAAGGAAGAATGTTACGGTACGTTTTTCATACGAAATTCAACCATTATTAACTTGTTCACTGAATAGTAGTAATATCTAAATTTATACGTGGTGAACTATTTACGGGTGGTTATTTACGCAAAATTTATAAAATTGTCCAATTTATATACGAAACCTGATGAAAATTGAACTATTTTATTACAAACTTTTAGCAAAATTCTACTATTGAGTGAACAAGTTAATAATGGTTGAATTTTGTATGAAAAACGTACCGTAGCTACCACTTTAATCAACTCTTCTTAGGGTTGAGCTCGTTTTTCTACACATACTTTATAATCCAAGATGTAAATGCATTGACAGTGTACAATAAAGAATATGAATAATTTTTTTTAAGAAGACTAAAATATAATATATGTATAATAAAATAATTTTACAAAAACAAATACAACAAATGTAATTAAATCCTCCCGAAACTCCCAGCCTAGAATTATGTCAGTCAGAAGAGGAAATTTCCTATATAACAATGACTCATCTGTATTGTTGTTAATTTGTAAACTCTAATTATAGTATAACTATTGCTAGGTACTTATAAATAAGTCTTTTAGCAATGCTTTAAATTCTTCTTCTTAGCGAGTCGATCCTGTAGCTCTATATTTTAACACACTTTTTAACCCACACAACACCCGAGGGCGAGACAGACCACCGCAATCCTGGGTGGACGATATAAGATGCCACGGAGGCCTGGACAGGATGAATCGGGCACAAGATCGCCAAAATTGGAGGGAAAGGAGGCCTATATCCAAAAATCATCATCATCGGATGCTATCTTCATACTGAAGTTTGGAGGTCAGTAGGCAATGTTTCTTGCGATCCCACGCTGCGCTTTTGAGATCTCGGTAGCTTAGTCCAGTCCATACTTTGATGTCGTCCAACCATTTACGTCGTGGACGTCCCCGGAATCTTGTCCTCGAGGATTAACTTTGGAAAATTCACGGAGACAACACACACTAATATTACCGGAACCCCAATTAGAGCTGTTTAGAAGAGGCCCACAATACTCGTACATGTCAAGAAAAATTTACAACAAAATTCAGAAAATGATTAAAAATGAAACAAATGATAAAACCTTTCAATGCAAACTCAGGAAGTTCCTTATCCAAAAATGCTACTACACTGTTGATGATTTTTTTAAATGAAAGAACGTTATAATTCCACTAGTTCCCTACTTGTTAAGTATAATTTTTAAATAATTTTATGTAAGGTTATTTATATAATGTATAAGAAAGATGTTTTAGGTATAAGCTTTTTGCTACATCCTAATCTACAGGGTCCACAGGTCGATAGTTATGTAACTATTGTACACTGTGTTGCATTATTAAATAAATAAATAAATTCGTACTGGGATCCTCTCATAAGATGGTATCCAAGAATGGATCACAAAAATACCTGCATGATGATGATAAAGATACATATATAGCTTAAGATTAATACCTATCAATAGTTTATTGATAGGTTGGTGAAACAGAACATTAGATTATCAACGGCTTTTGCCAGGATTAAGGCTTTGACCACAAAATGAATAGATATATTTTGCGCTGTGACGCAAGCGCTCTAACGCGTTAAGTACTTATGTATTATCAGATCAGCAACACGTTCAATGTCAAGCGATACTTTGATATTCTGACGTGCAGTTTATTGGAAGACCTATTTAATATTACATACTAGCTTTCTGCCAGGCTTTGCTCGTGTTTTACAGTTATCACGTAGATACACATTTAGTGTTTCTTTTATTCCGGGAAACCGTCGGTTAAACGGCGGAGATACTACGCAATTTTATTTTTTAAATAAGAACAGGCCATAAGCGTTGGGGGTGGATGCACGAACTGAGCGAGCATGAAATTGAAATGAAAAATAAAATGAAATAACTCTTTACTGAAACACACACGGATAATTAATATTAATAAAAACAACTTAAGAGAGGTGTGAAATTTGTTTTTATGAAAGTTCGTTGCTTTCAAAAACGTACACAATTATAATGAACGGGCACTGCGGCTGGGTGGATACGCAAGCGAAGCGAGCGCGAATATTTTGAAATCAAAAACCCATTTCTATTATATTAGTCATGTTGACTGATTGTATTGTACCTAAGTGATGGATACCTACACGAACTAAGCGAGCTCAAAAGTTTTTATCAAACCAAACAGGGGGTGTTTTGAACAGCAATGCATAACATAGACATGTACCTACAGAAGTTTTGGTTCGTAAGTGTTGGGGTGGATGAATAAACTAAGCGAGCGTGAAACTAATTGTTCTTATCAAAAAACTCGTAGCTTTCAAAAAACACATAATAATGGATGCGCGTAAGAAGCGAGCGCATTTTTTTGAAATAGATCCCCATGTTTCAGAAACGAGCACTTACGCATATAGAAAACTGTATTGTAAGTAATGGGTACGCGAAATAAGTGAGCTCAAAATGATTTTCATCGTAAACCGTAGTTCGCGTAGAACTAAGCGAGCTCAAAATTATTTTCATCGTAAACCCATTGCTGTCAAAAAGGGGCGCATAGCATGTAGAAAGATTGTAAGTAGTGAGCGTGTATGCGTGAGCGAAGCAAGCGCGAATTTTATTTTAGATAAAAACCCGTTGCTTTCGAAAAAGGCATGTAGAAAGATCCTAAGTGCAAGGGGCGTAAGCAAGCCGCGAGGGCGGCGCCAGTAAATACGCCCCTGCCTATGTAGCGTACTACGTTTAAGATAATTCCTCTCCATCCAAAGGTTGCCTGGAAGAGATCGCTTTTAGTGATAAGGCCGCCCATTGTAACACTTTCTTTAATTGTTTTTATGTTATGTCTGTAATTTAATGTATGCAATAAAGCGTTCATCTATCTATCTATCTATCTACGTATTCTAAAAGGTTTTTCATTGATATATTGCTACATCATCCCCGGGCATACACTTTACTCTACGCGGAAAAAGTCACGGGTAACAACTAGTTAAGTAGTCATATTACAATGTGACTAGATAAATGATAAATGACTCACCGATCATACTCGATATTGGAGACGTCGGCATCACCGCTGGAACCACTGCTGACTTTAACGAGGCCAGTTTGTTTTTTGAAGAAGAACTTCCGTTTCCGCTCCTCGCCGGAAGTATCTATGATCGACACTGTAGAAGAGGTGGTGAAGTTCCGCTTTTCCATTTTGATATTCGACCTAAAATAAGATAAAAATATTTCTTAGTTCTCGGACTAGAACTAACAGAATGGACACTAATACTATCCTACTGTCTGACTATTATTATTATTTTACTCATAGTAAGTCTCTCGTATGCGGGAAGCCGTCTGGGTAAGTACCACAGCTTTGTCAGTTATTCTGTCGCCAAGCAGTAGTGCACAAGCATTACTGTGTTCCGGTCTGAAGGACATTGTAGCCAGCGAAATTACTGGGCATATGAGACTTAATATCTGATGTCTCGCGGTGATGAGCGCAATGCAGTGCTACGCAGTAAGTGGCACTGCAATTGTTATAAATAAATAAAATAAAAATAAAATTCATTTATTTCGGACAACTTGGTCCATAGTATTTTTTTTAGTATGTACATGCAGCACTATGTTAGTTATGGGCAGGCGTTGCGCTTACAATCAGGCGAGCGACATGCGAAAAAAAATGCGAAAGTTTGTGAGGATGGCTGGATGGATGGATGTTTGTTACTAAATAGATTTTGATGAAATTTGATATCTACTTAGGTTCTTTAAGTCCTGGGAAAGGTCGTAGAATGCTTTTTATTAGGGAAAACCGCGGGGCGCAGCTAGTACTGAAAAAAGAGGCCAATGAACAAAAAAAAAAAAAAAAATAAAGCATGTTTACAACTTTGAACTATGCTATAAAAGATTTTCCGAGATTCCCCCGGGTAACGTGAAAAACGCAAGGTGGAACATCCACCAAAAATAATGTATCTACTTAGATATTATGTACCGGGTACGCATTATTGTAAAGGAAACGGGTAGGTATAGAAAAAGGAAGACACCGTTGGCAAAATATATAAGGCCTTTAAAATCCAATCAGAAAAGAAATCTTATTAATGTATAAAAAAGCTAAATTCCAAAACCTTTTGTACCAACCTCCTTGACATAAAGATATTATTAAAAAAAAACTGAGTCCTAAATTTATAATGAACTAGCTGACCCGGCAAACGTTGTTTTGCCATATAAATTAAAAAAAGGTTAAGGGTGAGCAACCCTTATCACTTAGGGGTATGAAAAATAGATAGTAGCCGATTCTCAGACCTACTGAATATGCATATAAAATTTGGTGAAAATCAGTAAAGCCGTTTCGGAGGAGTAAGGTAACTTTGTGACACGAGAATTTTATATATATGATAATAAATATATAATAATAAATGATCGGGCCGCCAAATGATAATTATAATAGTATTTATTAATTATATCAATTTTATTTTTATTATTATAATTTATTATTTATTGATGGAAAATATTTAAGATTTACTAACATAATTTTAATTTTAATTTGATTTTACTAACAAAACTGGATTGAATTTTATCTGAATGAATAAATGAATTGAATTGAATTGAATAATGAATTTAATATCAACATTTTGAATGAAAACCAATTTAATACAAAGCTTTATAGATGGCTAAATCATAATTGTTTTTATAGTAGGTATAACTGAATATTAAAATTTAAATGACATATATTATTTAGTTCTATTTATCGTAAAATTGACATTAGGTTCTTTGAATTCATTATTAATATTTGCACGCGTGCTTGCAGGTTGAATACCGAGACTTTTGATTTTATGACATCTGAGATAAAAAAGAATGAATCTATCGGCAAATAAACTATTGATAATGACTATGACTTCTCCGTCATTTAACTCCATCCAAAGGTTGACTGGAAGAGATCGCTCTTAGCGATAAGTCCGCCCTTTGTACTTTAGTTTGTAAGTAATTTCCATGTACCTATTTATTTTTTATTTGGTGTACAATAAAGCATTTTTGTATTGTATTGTATGATTCTATTTCTAATTATAAAGTAATGCGATAGTTTGTGAGGATTTATGAATGGATGTGACGCATTCACGCCAAAACTACTGTACGACTTTTGATGAAATTTGGCATGTAGGTAACATTGTCTTAAAAAAGGACATAGGCTGCTTTTTATCACAGGAAACTGCGGGCGTAGCTAGTCAGATAATAAAGAAAATATTAAATTTATTGGCATTCAAACTGCATTACATATTTTACGAATTTCTAGCGTCTACGATTCTTAAGAAGGTATAGGTACCAAGTAAGTACTTACCTTAACAATTAAATACACAGTAATTTGACACGGAACAACACATTTTTGATCTAGAAAAACTAGAAAGACATCTGCAACGCATACTTCGACAAGATAATGTTTGTTTTGAATACCCTCCTAATAAATTAATTAGTGGCGCTAGCGACGCGCGGATTTTTGCGGAACTAACTAATTGGTAAGTAGAATAATTAATTTCTTTAGTGGCATATCTATGGAAATAGACAATTATTGTTTTTCAACAAATGACTCCAATTATTAGTAAATAATGAGGTGTTCAATATGTATGTAGTTTCATTCAGAATTTAGAGTAAAAATTGCACGCAACTTATTTGTTGCTTTAGCCCAATCAATAGAATTGAAGCCCTAGAGATATTATGATCTTGAAAAGATAACTAGATTTTTATTAAACCTTGTCACAGTAGAGCAAACGAGGCTAGATTGAAGGAAAATTTGGTTTATAAGAATTGGTCTGTGTTACTAAACCTAAAAATTTTCAAAAAACGAGTTTGTGACCATGAATTACGCTTAGTGACATCTAGCTTCGAATAGCTGAACTATGATTATGCATAACATTTTTAATTTTCTTGTACAAAAAGCATTTAAGAAACCATATAAATGTAAATGACTTTTAAAACTAAAACAAAATATTTTTTGCATTTAACATTGACTTAACAGAAAATAAAGGACCAATATTGTATAAAAGCTATATATTTATTTTAGCGCCATCTACAAAATTTCTTTGGGACCAAAACTAACGATATGTCGTAGCGTCTTCAGCCGACCAACGCTTGTCATAGTTTTGGTACTCTTCTATAGATGACACTAGTTAATCGTTAGACACAGAAGGAAGATCGGACCTCACTGTTCCTCAGGTTTTCCCGTACAGTCATACACAAAAGTTTCACAAAAATGAGGTAGGCAAGGTGAACCACAGAACACAGAAAAGCGTTCTGTGCTTGCAACGCCTTTTGTTTTCTTCCGCCGATTGTACGCAGTCTATCTCGTTCTTATTAATGGGTTAGACAGAGATAGCCATTTACGATTTCCTTGTGTTATTTTTCCTTTCTTTAGTATTTTGTTTTCCTTACCGCATCCTGGCTGTGTTCAATATAATCAATTTAACTAAAACGTGTAATAATTTCATAGCTAATCGATTATTTATTTACAATGGTGTTGTTATAGCGAATTCGTTTCAAATGTGATTTTTCGCTAACTAAGTGACATTGTGAGAGTGAATTATTGATTTTACACGGTGTAAACGAATAATAATGACGCTCGCTGCGGTTCCAATATCGAAAATTATTGTTATTTTGAAACAGTCATGAATTAAATTACATTTAGATGATTCGATTTGGTTAAATACCTACTATTAGGTATTTGGACAATGATATGAGACTTCCTGCCGCGAATTTCAGTAAAGTAAGTTATTTAAAACAATATTTTTTTATTATTATTATTTACGTACCTTAAACATAGGGCTCTCTAATGGTATAGTGATCATCGCACCTGCCGGCTAGCTAGATCACGAGTTTAAATCCCGTCAGGACTATGAAGTCGATTTTTTCGTATTTACCTATCCTAAAATTTATAAAAGGCAAGTACTAGGGTAGGTACCTAACATTTATTTTTAAATAAATTCGTCAATTCAGACGTCAACTAATAAAAAAGTTCGGAATAGATCATTATTTTGACCTTACTTAGGTAGTTAGTGTAGTTAAGTCATGTCGGCTTAAAGCTTATCGGAGTAGAGTAATATCTGAGTTCGAATAGGTCGTGATTGCGTTTAGTGTAATAACAGTGTGCCGGAATACAGTGTACGTTTTCGTGCGTCTCGTCAGACCTCGCCCGCTTGCCGTCTCGTGTCGGAAGCCTCGGGCGAAGCATGGCGACAGCACTCAGGCGAGAGTGTTAAGGGAACGTCTCGGCGCGTCTCGTTAGTCCTCGCCTGCTCCCGTCCCGTGGCGGTAGCCTCGGGCGTGGCATGGTGAAAACACTCGGGCGAGAGTGTACAGGGAACGTCTCGGCGCGTTTTGTTGGCCCTTGCCCACTCTCTATCCCGTGTCGGTAGCCTCGGGCGAGGCATGGCGAGAGCACTCGGGCGAGAGTGTACAGGGAGCGTCTCGGCGCGTCTCGTTGGTCCTCGCACTCTCTCCGTCTCGTGTCGGTAGCCTCGGGCGAGTCATGGCGAGAGTGTACAGCCGGCATAAGGCGGTCAATTGGTTACAATAGATAGATAGATAAACCCTTTATTGTTAAAAAACTTAAAAATATGTAGGAAAAACAAGTACATTTCACAGTAATCAGCATAACAATAGGCGGTCTTATCGCTAAAAGCGATCTCTTCCGTACAACCTTATAATAGATAGGACTAACATAATTTGAAAGGACGGTATTTTTTTGTAATTTCATTTAAAATTATATACCTACTTAAGAATCTACCGTACCTATAATAGGTATATATGATAGGTACGTATTTTTAAGCGTTCATGTAAACATTACATCATTGACGATATAGAAACAGGTTTAGTTTCAATAAATTAGGTACTTACGACGCGATCTTACCATGGTGTCATATTTACAGAGCTATTAATGAACAAAAAATAAAAACTTGTCTGACTTGATGTGTCATCATCAGCCCATCACGTTCCCACTGCTGGGACACGAGCCTTCTCTCATAGAGAGAGTATGGGCCATACTCCGCCACGCTGGCCCAGTGCGGATCTCCCATGCCGTGTTCTTGAATTTTTGTGATTAATTCTTGGACATGCTGGTTACCTCACTATTTTTTCATTCACCGTTTTTAGAGCGAGTGTTAAATTCGCTCCTAACTTAAGAATGTCAGTGCGGATCAGTGCGGTCAGTGCCATTGGGATTCGAGCTTGAGTGCATCGGATCAAAAGTCGCACGTGCTCCCACTGAGCCACACTCGCTCGACTTTGTGTGTAGTTGTTTCTTTCGCAACGGGATTCGAACTCGCAATCCTGTCATAGACAGAAACAATTAAAACCTTATACCATACCATACCATAGTGACCTTGTTCACTAAGGCCACCCCCCAGACGGGTGGGGCCGTGCAAGCCGGCAGAGAGTCCCACGACTCTCCATCAGTGACCCCACTACTAGTAATATATAGTTTTCTTTGCCACTACGGAGGGTGGAGGAGGCGGTCGAACCGCCTCCTCATCGCCCCTTCGTCTGCGCCGGAGCGGGTCAGACAGAGCATGGTCCTCCCTGGCCCGCTCCGCTGTCTCCTTCTGCGCCATAACCGCTTCGCAGAAGGAGACCACCGCCTGCCACGATCTCTCGCTGCTGAGCATGGCGTTCACCACGCTCGGTAGGGAGAGATCCCGCCATATCACCGCTGAAAGCGTGTGCAGCTTCGGGCCCCATACGGCACATACCTCCAGCGTGTCGAGCGCCGTATCCTCCTATCCCACATTCGTGGCAGGCTGGGGTCGCCTCCCGTCTTGTCGGTGCAGATACTTTCCGAAACATCCGTGTCCGGAAAGTATCTGCACCAGTCTGAAGGTTAGCGACCCGTATTGCCGCCTCACCCACCTCCGAAGGACTGGGCGGAAATGTGTGGTCACTGCTCTAACATAACCTAACCTAGTCTTTGAGACCGTTTGTCCCAATTAACATGTGGTTTGGTTATATTATTACCAAACCCGCACGAAGATGAGGGCTGCAGCTACCTAGTAACTAATATAAATTTATTTTTTCTTTTAGACCACTATGAAGACAAAACTGACTTCGGTAACGTACCTCGGGTACACAGCCATGGACCGGCGCTTCTCCAACGCCATGCTCCCGTGGCTGCTACGAGAAATCAGAGCCACAGGAATCAGGGATAAGGTAAGGGCATTCCTTCAATACTTATTGTAAAAGTATTCTCTGTGGTGTAGTGGTGGTGTAGAGGTTGCGGGTTCGGTTCCCGTAGCGAGACAAATGTTTGTGCACAGAAAGAAAAGCCCAAGCATTTGTTTCGTGTCTGGGAGTTGTGGGACCATAGTCCTCGTAGTCTGTCTGTCTGTCTGTCCGTCTGTCACCAGGCTGTATCTCATGAACCGTGATAGGTTGACAGTTGATTTTTTTACAGAATATGTATTTCTGTTGCCGCTATAACATCAAATAAAAAAACAGAATAAAATAAATATTTATGCGGGCTCCCATACAACAAACGTGATTTTTTTGCCATTTTTATAGATAATTTTACGGAACCCTTAGTGCGCGAGTCCGGTTTTTTTTAATAAAATGGGTACTTTTTGTTTAGACTTTTCACTGAGGTCTTATCTAAAAAGCAAAATAAATCAACAGAAGCAAAATAAATAATAAAAATTAGGGGCAACGACCTGATTCCGCTTTTTTGACGCAACCCTAGAATCTATACTAACCAAGAATGTTGTCCACAGCTCAGTATAGCGGTGGAAGATGGCTACCTCAAAGCTTACAATGGCAACTTTGAGCCGGTGATAGTGCATCGACTGGTGGATATTATAAGGTACATATATAACCAAGATACATGACAAAGAGTGTGCGACGAAATTACACGAGTTTATTCCTCCATCCTCTCCATCTCTCTCCATCATCTCGTTTATTCATCATCTTTCTACCATCGGACAACAAGACGTACGGAAACTCGGCATCCGTTTATGGTTGACATTCCTCCTGCCAGAACAAAGCGTTTCGCTTCAACTTTCATAATGCGGATAGCTATGGAATGGAACACCTTACCAGCGTCTCTGTTTCCCGATTCTTATAATCTAGGTGTCTTCAAGTCCCGAGTGAATCGATATCTTCTAGGCAAGCATGATCCATCGTTGACCGCGTCGTCACTTTCCATCAGGTGAGACTGTGGTCAAATGCTTGCCTATCAGGTAATAAAAAAAACCAATAACACACAGCGTCTGTGGTGTACTGGTTCGGCAGGGTGACTCAAATCTCGTACACCACTGAGGTTGCGGGTTCGATTCCCGCGACGACGGGACAAATGTTTGTGCAAAGAAGAAAAAAGCGCAGGCATTTGTTTCGTGTCTGGGTGTTGTGGGGCCGTGGTCCTCATAGTTCCTGGTTCCCTAGATACAGGGAATCCTAGTTAGGGGTCAGGATCTATGTATGTGATCGTTAAATATCGATGGCATTTATATGGGACCACTTCGTAGCTATACTAAACCCAACGCAAAAAGAATTTTCCAAATCGGTTCATAAATGACGGAGTTCTAAGGTAACAAACATAAAAAAAAATACAATCGAATAGATAAAAGAGAAGCTTCTTCTCCTTTTTTTAAAGTCGGTTAAAAAGGAGGAGGTTCTCAATTGGATTATATTTTTTTTTATGTTTGTAACATAGAACTCCGTCACTTATAAACCCACGGGGAAAATTCTAATTGCGTTTGGTTCAGTATAGCTACAAGGTGGTCCCATATAAATTTCATCGATATTCGACCTTGAACTTCGAAGATACATCAGAATTGAAGCCGGTTTTTTTGTTATAAAATGAATTATTATCGTCACTGCATCTCTCCTAGGGCGAGCCAAGTTCCTGGTAGACCTGAGGAGCTGTTCTACATACTCTTCAATGAGAAGGAGGGTCTTCTCAACTGTTATCTGTTCAAGGCCTCCACTGTTCTAGAGGTAAGTGTCTTTAACTTCTTATGGGTTTCTGATCTCCTGGTACTGTTGACATTAAAATATATTACTAACTGACCCAGCGAACTTCGTACTGCCATATTTTGTTTTAATCGATTTTTAATCGATTTTTTAATCGATTTTTTAATTGATTTTTTTAAATTTTCTCTTATACAAACCTTGTCCTGACAATAACGCACACAAAAAAAAGACGTATCCAATTTGGTGCAGTCGTTCGGAAGTTATGCGCGTACAAACATTTCGGCGATTCATTTTATTTATATATATAGATTTATGTCTATATAGGTATAATGAGACGAGCCAGTCGTTCGCCTGATGGTAAGCACCATGCCACAACAATAGGGGATCGGACAGTAATCGAGAACAAATCTAAAATATAGTTAGATCGAATGTTCGTCGAACCAGAAAGATCATTCAATCAATATTTTTGTGAAATGATGATTTATATTTTTAAATCAATAAATAATTCTGACATTTTTAATCTGTTCTTCATCTCAACCGTAACAACAATCCAGCGCATGACGTCATTTGTAGGCAAATGCCGTGAGTCAAGCTTGTGTTTATTTTACGTTTTTGCTTTTCATAAAATGTATTTTTGCTAATTTTTTCGTTCCATTATTACAATATAGTCCCCAAACTTCACAAAACTTTTCGAATCTTTTTGTAAGTTTTATTTCGAAGAGTTTGTCGTTTTCTACCTAAATAGGACGTCACAAGTTTTGAGGTGACCTTTTACGCGGCAATATTTGATCAAAATATTTAAACATAGTTTTAGGTACTTTTAGAGCGCTATTTAAATAAAATAGTATTTTTTATGGCTTTATATATTAATTGTAGTTAATATAAAACACTTTCTGAAAAGTTGTCCGATCCCCTATTGCAGTGCCACCCAGAACTTTTAATATCGTAAAACTAAAAAGTACTGCGTACGCATTGTGCTCAACACCCCGAGACATCAGATATTAAGTCTCACATGCCCAGATATTTCGCTGGCTACAATGCCCTTCAAACCGGAACACAGTCATGCTTGCGCACTACTGCTTGGCGGCAGAATAACTGGTAAAACTGTGGTACCTACCCAGACGGCCTCTCGAATCCGAGAGACCTACCACGAGTACAAAAAAGAGTATAAAACAAAGTCGCTATCCGCGGCCTCATTCCTGTTTCTCCGGTTACTTCTAAACCACGCGGACAACCAACGGATTTTGATACGGTTTTCACTGTCAATTAGAGATTTTTTTACGGAAAGTTAATATGTACAAAACATTTTTTTTTTTATTATATGACTAGGTAGTCAAACAAGCAGACGGCCCGCCTGGATGGTAAGCGGTTACCGTCGCCTATGGACACCTGCAACACTCAGGGCATTACTGGTGCGTTGCCTACCTTTAAGGACCCTTTTCACCCTTCTTTTAAAGTACCCCATAACATTCTAATTTAGTTTTTGTATAGTAAAGAAAATTCAATCATTTGTAATCAAGTCTTCCAAAAGTGATACCACATTGCATTATTATATATAATAAATAACGCCCAACGATCACATACATAGATCCTGGCCCCTAACTAGGATTCCCTGTATCTAGTGAACCAGGAACTATGAGGGCCATGGTCCCACAACACCCAGACACGGTACAAATGTTTGTTTTTTTAACAACAAAGGAAAGGAGGAAATTCTCAATTCGACGTTATATTATGGTGGTAGGTTTTTACTGGTGGTAGGTTTCTCGTATGCGAGAGGCTGTCTGGGTGGGTACCACCGCTTTGCCAGTTATTCAGCCGCCAAGCGGTAGTGCGCAAGCATTACTGTGTTCCGGCTTGAAGGGCATTGTAGCCAGCGGAATTACTGGGCATTATGAGACTCAACAGCTAATTGTCTCAGAGTGACGAGCGCAGGACAGCGCCGCGCAGGATTTTGCAAAACAAAGTTCTGGGTGGTGCTGTTACTGTTATGGGCTGGCGTATTGCTTACCATCAGGCAAACGACCAGCTAGTCTCGTCATTAAGTTATATAAAAAAAAAATATTTTTTTGTATGTTTGTTACGCGATTACTCCGACAACTATGAATTGATTTTGATGATTCTTTTTTTGTTTGCTAGTCCATACTACCAAAAATTTATGTTTAGTCTTGAAGTCGGTTCTTGTTTTTTTCTAAAAATTATCCCAGTTACATTTGTCCCGTCGCGAGAATCAAACCCTCAGTGATGTTTGTATGGTCAACCACTACACCAAAAACGCTGTTAAAATCGTGCGCCAGTATGTTAATATTTTCATATAAACTTATCTAATACCTGTACAAAGCACACAATGAGACGCTGATGGATGGTTTGATGGATGGTGTAAACAAACTTTTTGCGCCTTTGTATGTTTTTTGGCTTTGAGAACTTACTAATGGAGGCGGTGCACAGACGCACTTACCAAGGCATATGGCCACTTTGACCATACGGCGAATATACTACTATATATATTTTTATGTAACGACGAATTTTTTTACTGGGGTAGCTATCAAGTTTTGGCCCGATTTTATTTTCGCGGAGTGTTTTGAATGATAACAAAAAAAAACAGTTTTATCGAAAGTGGATAAGTCAAGCTTTGAAAAGAAGCTCCTCACCTATAAAACAATATAAATAGGTTTTCCTTAATTATAAGGAAGTATTTACATACACACTTAGGTACCTATATAATTAAATTATTGGATACTATGCCTCTTACAATTGTTTTGTAATACAATGAATGTTTCCTGAAAAAAATTAACTAGATACTCCACGCGGCTTCGCTCGTCTGTTTAATACTTTATCTCAGCCATTCTCAGCATTCTATAATGTCAGTACTTCACAAAATGTTAAACCATATTAATACTTTACTATGAAAATTAACGTGGTTTGGACACATTATTAATAATAATTTACGGGTGACACTAAGATCTTTATGACACTTACGTTTAAACTATAGTTGAATTACTCCAATTTAAACGTGAGTGTCACCCGTAAATTATTAATAACATATTAATACTTTTTCATCATCATCATCATTATGTTCCCACTGCTGGGACTCGGGCCTTCCGTCGTAGAGAGATTATGGGCCATAATCCGCCACGCTGGCCCAGAGCGGTTTTGTGGATGTCACATGTCCATTATTTTTGTGATAAATTCTAAGACATGCCGTTTGTAGAGTCTAAGTCAGTGGTGCGGGCCAGTAGGATTCGAACTCGAATTCCTTTTTAACCGACTTCAAAAAGGAGGAGGTTTACAATTCGACGGTATGTTTTTTTTTTTTTTTTTTTTTTTATTTTTTTTTTGTGTGTTTGTTACGCGATTACTCCACCAATTATGCATCGATTTCGATGATTCTTTTTTTGATTGGTAGGTAATACTTCAAAGGTGGTCCCATATAATTTTTAACGAAATTCATTCAGTAGTTTTTGAAAAAAATAGCAAAAATAAAAAATATAAGTTTTAATCTTCAAGTTGGTTCTTGTTTTTTTCGTAACCAACTTTCTAAAGGTGGAGGTTTGTATTCGACTGCTTCACCTGCTTTACCCAGGGTTGACTTCCGGTGAGGGAACTCCTCAACGGTGAATAGTACAGACACAACATTTCGTAAATGGATTTAACCATAATAGCCTGTTCTAAATTCCATCATGACATGGCAGATACACCCAGGATTGACTTCCGGCGAGGGAACTCCTCAACAGAGAATAGGACAGACATGAAATTTTTTTGTACATGCATTTAATTGTGATAGCCCGGTTTTAACTTCGTCATGATGTTGCTCCTAGATCATAAAAGCTTGTCTTTAAAAACTTTTTGATTTAATTTAATTAAAACTTGTTTTTCACTAAAAAGGGTAAAATAAATTATTTTTCAAAAAAAACTAAACCGACTTCAAAACCCAAATGGCACTCAAAAGTAAAAAATAAATTAATATAATTATCATAAGCGCTACCCACTCATATATTTGAAGTCGGTGCCAGCCAAAAGGTAAAAGGTAAAAGGTAGTAGATAGATACTACCTACAAGTAGTACTTACTATATACATAGTATTTATCTGCTACCTATTAGACTTGGCTGGCACCGACTTCAAATATATGAGTGGGTAGCGCTTATGATAATTATATTAATTTATTTTTTACTTTTGAGTGCCATTTGGGTTTTGAAGTCGGTTTAGTTTTTTTTGAAAAATAATTTATTTATTTCACTTTAATTTGAACATATTTAGAAAGATAAGCGAAGGGTGAAAAGGGTCCTTAAAGGTAGGCAACGCACCAGTAATGCCCGGAGTGTTGCAGGTGACCAAGGCGACGACGGTAACCGCTTACCATCCAGGCGTGCCGTCTGCTTGTTTGTCTATTAATTAGGTATATTAAAAAAACCGAATTTCAGTTAGCTAAAATTTAAATAACCTCTGACATAAATAACCCATAAAAAGAAATAAATGGCTAAACCGATTTTGATAAAAACATGTCTAAGAACCACCACCAGAAAACCTGCTTTCAAATAAAAAAACCGCACGGTGTCACAGACAGACTCATAGTGGTCAAATTTATAACACCCCTCCTTTTTACGACGGGGATTAATAAAAAAGGGTTAATGTCAGGGTTTTCGTCCCAAATAATTATCTCGTAACGGGAGTCGAACCCACGACGTACTATGTAGGTACATATATAATTGCTAGCAGCCCGATATAAATAAGTATTTTTGTTGAAAAATATATTTTTCAAGACAAGCTTTTAACAAATTCGTAATCGGAACCGCGAGCAGATTAAAATGAGCCCAAACACTAGTAGTTTACGATTATCCGTCAAGGATTTCCATTGCCCACCTTCCGTCTCCATCATCAGATCAGCTGGCTGTCACCATAATATTGCATTGTCATTGAACTTTGACAAGTATGCAAAATTTCAACTCCGTAGGATAAGAGGAAGTGGTCTAATTCAGCTTGCAAGATTCCACTCGGACAAACAAACATACATTGCAAGTTAAATAAAAGCTTGTAATTTATATCAAGGTATAAAGTGCATTTCCTGAAGTAGTTAATTTTATTTCTTTTTTCATAACACATTTTATTTATTTCGTATAATAAATATATTCAAATTTGGAAGTACAGACGAGTACATACAGAATACATGCATACAATATTTTCCGTTACAACTGTACAAATCCTTGAGCGTATTTAAATTTAGAATCTATAGCCGTATCAAACAAATCAGTTTATTTGTGGCCAGTGTGTGTGTACTTCGTGCGATTAAAAATAAAAAATTAATAGTGCGGAAATTATAGTGTCTAAAATAACATTTAAAAATAGTGTTGCGCGTTACGTCTTATTTGTGTTTAAAAACAACATAGTGTTGCAGTCAAATATATTCGATAATTATAATTAAATATTAATAAAAAAAATATAAATTAAGGCGTCGCTCGGGACAGTATCCGAAGACGCAGGTTCGATACCTGCCCGAGCAATATCATTTTTCTTCTTCCTAAATATTTAAAATCTTAAATATTAATAATTAAATATGGATTAAAAAATTAGTATTTGCTTAAAAATTGTAATAGGTAAAAAAGTCAACCAGTGTTGCATGTACTTATAGAGTAAAAAATATATAGATCTATGTAAGCAGAAAACCTAAATTTTAATAAAGACTAATTCATAATTGTTAGATGCAAAAATATAAAAACGGTCATCCATTTCTATTAAAAAAGTGCCTATTTTGTAATTACTTATGACGACCGCATCGTCACTTAACAACAGGTGAGATAGCGGTCAAACGCAAGCCTATAAATAATAAAAAAAATAAAAAAAATAATTAATATGAAGGTACCAAAACAAAAGGTTATTTTGTAAATTTGATTTAATTTTCTCTTTGTTTATTTCAACTATTCAGATTTGGCATTTCTATGTATCAAAATTGGGAGAAGGAGCTTTGAAACAGCGTCAAGCTACGTTAAGGGCTAGAAACTTCAAAACTGATTTTTTTATACTAGGAAGTTTAAACTTGTGTGATAACATTTGTTAACAAAATGATTGGTTTATTCATTCCAATAAAATAATATTGACATTGAACGTTCATAAAGATCAGTCTCAGTCCAATTATAATAAACATTGGCGTATTTTGATGTCTTGCCAAAATCGAAGTAACTAGAAGTTACCTACTATAATTATTAGTGTTATTTATCTCATTCTGCGTGGCTGAATCGATTTTGTTACGAATGTTTGTGGAAAAAATATAACATATATATATATATATATATGTATATATATATATATATATATGTATATATATATATATATATATATATATATATATATATATATATAAACATATATATATATATATATATATATATATATATATGTAATATAATATAATAACAATATGACTTACCATGTTTCGTGCAAATAAACTATTTCATTTCATTTTATTTTAAGTCTTGTCAGGAAAAAATCAACCAATCAGTGAACAATAAAATTAACTAGAAACGACGTAAAACAAAAAAAAAAGAAAACCAAAGAAATCAAACAAACCAAAGAACCCTAAAGGCATCAAAAAATCAACGAAGTAACAAATATCATCGAACCAACTCATAAGAAAACCAAAGAACGGAAACTACGAAGATACACTTCATCTTATAAAAGATCCTAAGTGCCACACAGTGCCAAAAAAACACCAACCGCAGATCTCTTCTCTAAGAAAAGACTGAGACAATAAAATGAAACTGAAGAACCTCTAAGAAAACCTCTAAGAAAGGCCCTTTCAACAACCGTGTCAAAAACGATCCAACCAAATACCAAAACGACACTACTATCAACCATCCTAAGTACCACACAAACAGTGCCAAAAAAACACCAAACGCATATCTCTTCTCTAAGAAAAGAGACAATAAAAGAAAATTGAAGTGCAGTGTCAAAAACCAACGACCAAAACGACACTATCAACCAATCAACAACTCGTGTCAACAAACAACTCAACATGTTAGTCTGGACGCCACTCGCGCGGCAAGCGATTGTGCACTACACCGCGCCTATAGCAAACGCTGAGTTTTGGACCGGCGCACTTCTCATACTATTCGCGTGTGAAATGGATCTTGTTTACTTCCATTTGCTAAATCGAAACCGAAATTAAAGAAAAGAAAAGAATTTCTCTGATTAAAAACAAATATAACTTGGATAATGGAATGAAAAATGATTCAGAAAGATAATATTAATTGATAATAAAATAAAAGAAGGATTGTGATCAAATCGTGATTCTCTCAAGCATTGAAAATGGGTACCTACCTACAAACTAGTAGAACTGAAGGCTAAAGACGAAGGTACTTTTTTGACGCAAGAGAGATAAGGACTAATAAACAAAAGAATTGGTAAGTACCAATCCAGAAAACTTCTTACGAAGTTCGAAAGCGTTTGGAAATTTTGTAAAATTTGCAAAAATGTGAATCTGGATGGAGCTGCATTATTAACAGCCATAGCAAAGGACATAAAAAAATTTTTAAATATCTGTCACTGGCAAAGAGAATATGTAATAAATAAATCAATCTACCACAACACGATGAAAATCAAGAAGCTCGGACCAATTCAACGAAAATACTGTACTTCCGCTGAATAAATAATAAATGATCAAAATTACTACCATAAAATAATGTGTCTCAAAAGAGTTACATTCCATTCACACTGACAACTAAAAAACAAAAAAGAAGAAAAATAAACCTTGATCGAATCGGGAGATTTGAAAATAGAACGCGCTCCCGTGCCAAGTTCGCGGGAACATCCAGTCAGTTGCAATACTGTAAACAGAGTAATAGACGTGTCAAACAACTAAAAATTAAAACAAAAGTGTTGTGTAGTGAATGTGTTTAAAAACAATAAATTATTTGTAGTGTTTCCGACAATTCTATGGATTACTCTGATATTTAAAGGTAATATTTTGTTTTCATTATTTTGTTAAAATATTTTGGTGGCTGGTTCACTATTTAGGATCATACGGGACTGCGGGTGGGTAATTGTTGCTGATAATCGTTGCTTAATCAAGAAGTCTAGATCTTGATAAATTAAGATAAACAAAGATGGCGTCGGGCCTGGTTTGTTGTGTCTATCTAATCTGAAATGTTATTCATTCATTCATCATCAGCCCTTCACGTTCCCACTGCTGAGACACGGGCCTTTTCTCATAGAGAGAGTATGGTCCATAATCCACCACGCTGGCCCAGTGTGGGTTGGTGGATATCACACGTTCTTGAATTTTGTTTAATTCTTGGTATGCCGGTTTCCTCTCGATGTTTAGTGTGCAAGCATTACTGTAATCCAGTTTGAAGGGCATTGTGGCCATCGAAATTACTGGGTTTATGAGACTTAATATCTGATGTCTCGGGATGATGAGCGCAATGTAGTCCTACGCAGTGCTTTTTAACCGTTTTCAAAAAAGGAGAAATTCCTATATTCGTTTGTTTTTTTATGTTTGTTACCTCAGAACTCCGTCATTCAAGACCCGATTTGGAAAATTCTTTTTGCGTTGGGTTCAGTATAGCTACGAAGTGGTCCCATATAATTTCATCGATATTTGACCTTGTTATTAAAAGTTCTGGGTGGCACCACAGAATACTAAGAGACAGAAGCATCACTCAATAAAGTTTTAATACAATGCACAAATAGTCTTCCTCTCCTAATTGCTGCGCCTAACGGGGTCCATGATGAACTGTATTTTTATTTACCTACCATCTAATAACATTATGGATTGCAATAAAGAACTGAATTGAATTGAATAAAATTCACTTCAGATCGCTGCATACCTACCAGTCATATAAACCTACAGAGCGCCTTTCTTTCTATCGCATAGCTGTTATCTCTTCTGACGCAGCACATGTAACGACGCGCGACCCGCTGTCGGTGTCCGGCTATGTACTTGTAGCTTCGTACCTACAGTGCGGAGTGCGCTAGGCCTGGTGGAACTGCAATTGTGATATGCAGGCGTGGCGCTTACCATCAGGCGAAGGACATGCACGTCACATTAATCAGTTCCATAAAAATAAAATATATACCTAAAAATAAAGGAAAACAGACACCAGGAAATAATTTCCATGTACTCCGAACCCGTAATAGAACTGAAACGGACTTGACCTGATTATACTCGATTTGAATGGCGGAAGCAATCCACATTATTTTAAAAACAAATAGGAATAGTTTAGTGAATTAATTAGCATTGTTAAATAATTTATTGTCACTGCCATTGTCACCATGTGACTAATATATTTGACAGCCTCTGTGGTGTAGTGATTGGGCAGGTTGGCTCAAATCTCATACATCACTGAGGTTGCGGGTTCGATTCCCGCGACGGGACAAATGTTTGTGCACAGAAAAAAAAGCGCAAGCATTTGTTTCGTGTCTGGGTGTTGTGTGACCATGGTCCTCATAGTTCCTGGTTCCCTAGATACAGGGAATCCTATTTAGGGGCCAGGATCTATGTGTGTGATCGTTGGGCGTTATTTATTTATTTATTTATTTAATAGTTCGGATACATTGACGCTCAGGGGAAGAATACCAAAATCCTAGTAGTGAATATTTATTTAATAGTTTTACACAAAATTGTACAAGGAATGACTTAATGCTATGTTAGAGACATATGTAGGGGTATGTGTTAGGGTCCAAGTGATAAATAGATTTGATAATTAGATTATCTTGAAAAGTTATATAAAGGTATTTATTTTGATAAGGATAAGATACCAAGATACAAATAAAGAGCCTTTTCTAGCAGCGGAATTTCAATTAAAGTTTTAAAATAAAAGAACACTTATTGTGGCATAACTATAATAGTTAGACATATGCTGTCGCGACACTTTTTGTAAATAATCATCAATAGTTTTCGCAGCGCACGCGATGTAAAGAATATTTTAGGTATTTTTTTACACCTTGGTTTACATTATTGGACTTTTAGTAAGGATCCCTAATTTTTTTGTAAATATAATTTAGCCTATGTCACCCGGGGATAGTGTAGCTTTCCAACAGTGAAAGTTTTTCAAAACGGTTCAGTAGTTTCGGAGCCTATTCAATGCAAACAAACAAACAATCAAATCTTTCCTCTTTATAATATTAGTTTAGATGTTCGTAAAAATCTGCACAAATTCAAGGTGAATAGTGACCATCACAACATAAACACTAGAAATAAGGATAGAGTTGTAGTACTCAGTTAAAGACTGAGTAAAACAAATAAGCCCTTCATGGGCAATTGCGTTCGTTTCAACAATAAAATTCCAAAATGTATAACGGAGCTTACAGAAAGTAGATTCAAATTGTGTGTGATAAATATTCTAATGAAAAAAGCATACTATACAGTTAGTAATTACATAAAAGACAAATATGCATGGAACATTCCGCTTGTACCAAGTAACCAACTGGCACATTTCTTGCCGTATCTTCTGAGTAGTGGTACCTTTTCCGATACGGTGGTAGTCATTGTAATAATCGACGTTCATAAGTGCGTCTGTGATGCCAATATTGAATAAAGAACTTTTGATTTGATTTGATTAGATGGTTTGATACGTCTCGTAACATTGAAGTTGTAACCGCGGTGGTGCCGCGATGATTATGCCGACTGTAGTTTATGAATATTCATACATCACCTAGAGCCATTACCATTACCATTATAATAGAAACAGTTATAAAGGAACTGTTTTGTATCTACAATCATTGGCTTCAATAAATGATGACAATAAACGCGTTGACGTCACTCCCCGGTCTTGACAGGCAATTAAAAACGAATTTACTGATATTGTTTCATTTAGAATCGATTAAGATGTGCTGGAAAATATACGCATTTCATAACATATATAATTTAACGGTTGATTAAAAAATAATAAACGGTGTGAATGTAAAAAATTGAGCGAGTGTGGCTCAGTGGCACGCGCCTTTCAATACGACGCACCCAAGTTCGAATCCTGCTGGCCCCGCTCAACTGACATTCTTAAGTTATGTGCGGATTTAACACTCACTCTAAAAATGGTAAAGGAAAGCATCGTGAGGAAACCAGCATGGTTGAAAATGTGGAAAATCAGGAAAAACTGAAAGTTCTTTCTCGCGCGATATAAACCGCGGGGCGCAGCTAGTAATTACATTTATGATCTGCGTGGCGCTGCAACTGTTATGGGCGGGCGCTTAATATCAGGTGAACGACGACTCAGTTGTAGTAAATAAAACTTAGATTATATAAAATCAACTCGGATTTTTTTAGAAAAAGGAGGAGCTTTTCAATTAGTAGAGCGTAGAGCTCATTGTACAAAGTATGTAGATGTAAGATATAATCTCATTCATAGGTCACTGGCACAGAATATTTAATAATACAAGCTACTGGTTCGACCACTATATGTTGTCATTAGAAATTTTTGAAATAGTTTAGATTTTAATATTGAATTTATTTTAATAACATAACAAAATATCGATAATATAAAAAATTTAGGGGTCCACTTACGAAGTTTCCAAACAGTTATAATGTTAAATATTATTACTTTTCTGCACCCAAACTTCAGTTTGAATAAAGGAAAGAGATCTGTAAACATACTTACCTTTTTTCAGTAAAGTTACTTTTACATTTTTAAACTTATTTTTAATATTATTTGCATGGTGTTTATGACCTTTAAAAGTGCACTTTTGCGCCTATTTAATTAACGATATTTGAATTTGACTACTAAATAAAAATAAATTCTTTGGAACGGATATAATCAATAGAACTCGTCACTCAGTCACGGCTTCAAATCTCCAAAAGTCGAAAGTCCATACTAAAATACCTCGTTGCGAGACAAGCTTCTAAGAAACAGTTTTGGCGTGAATCCAGCTTCGTTATTTTGGTATTGGTTACGTGTTGTGCTTAGTCTTTGTCAGTCACCCTTCTAGGGTCAAGAGATACTCACAGACATATCACACTAAAATTCATTATCAGCATTACGTTCCCACTGTTGGGACACGGGCCTTATCTTATAGAGAGAGTGGGCCATAAGTTGGACCAGTGGTTACGCCGGCAGTTACAACAACAAACTCATATCGTGATCAGTAAAGACAGTCCCTTTTCACATTAACAATTCATAAGATAAACCCAAGATAAGCAAATCACTTAATTAAGGCAAAAGTTAACTTAATGTTATGGTAACAAACAAGTTTTCAAGGTAGACCGTCAATGACCTTTGTCATGCAACCCATACATCCTTACTACGACGGGTTTTTTTTCTACACCTGCTATTATAAAAATGGAACTAAAGCCATTCTGTACATCCTTACTCCTTACTAATATTACCGCATTCTTTTTTTTTTACTTGTTAATTGGCTTGCGTTAGACCACTATGTCACCTGATGGTAAGCGACGATGCGGTCGACGATCTAGCACGCTTACCAAGATAGTACCCGTTCACTCGAGACTTATACTATACACGACCGGACTTGTGCTTGGTATAGATTTAGCAGATGTTCCGGTGTGAAGTAACTCTTCACCTTTGCTAGGATGCCCAGCTTTTTGGCAGCCAACTGAGCCTTTGATTCAATGTAGGTCCTAAAATTGAGGGAAGACGTGAGTGTAACGCCAAGAAGTTCTAGGCATTAGACCTTATACCTGTTGTATCCATCCAAAGGTTGTCTGGAAGAAATCGCTCTAAGCTATCGCTTATCGCTTGACGTACAATGGGCGGTCAAAACTACGATGTATTTTGTGACTTTTATTTTATTTTTCATTATGTGTCTATGTCTACCATGTGTCATAATTGTGTCTATGTTATTTGGTGTGCAATAAAGTGTTATTGTATTGTATTGTAATATTATAAACGCGAAATTTTGTATGTATGCACCTTTGTTACTCTTTCACGCAAAAACTACTGAACCGATTTTGATGAAATTTGGTATGTAGGTACTTTAGGACTTGGAATAGCACATAGGCTGCTTTTTATCCCGGGAAACCGCGGGTGGAATAGCTGGGCGCAGCTAGCTGAATATATTTAATAATAGTGCCGAGGTCTCATAATATAGACCGGCTCTCATTCATTAAAACTCACCTCAATAGCCCAATCATAAGTAATTTTCATATCTCCAATAATAGTCCTCGCACTTACCGGGAGCTGTCATTGATTGCTTCTTCACTTATGATGATGCACTTAGGGACAGTCCCCGATAAGTGTTGCCGATTACATGTCTAAATTAAATGCTCTAAGAGGCCTCTACGTGTTGGCCTCATGTCCCTGCACAAGTTTTCCAAAGGACCGGGTGTATAACCCGTGAGAGCATTATAATAATAACGTTTATTGAAAAAATAATTGGTTACAAAAAGATAGTCTATTGGTCCCCAAACTAGTTTAACCTGTATCTATTTTATTTATTTTATTTGGGGGACTTACAGCTATCAATTACAAAAACATGAGTACAAGTAGCTAACAAAGAGCCAATTACAAGTCTCCACAGATAGTAATAAAGTAAGTTAAAAAAGTTAACGTACAAGATGGTGTCTTAATAGTTAATTTCTTAGTATCTTGGGGACCTCTTTCCTAGTACACACATAGTGTTTATGACAAAAATAAAAACGCACTGGACCAGCGTGGTGGATTATCGCCCATACTCTCTCTATGAGACAGGCCTGTATCCCAGCCTCGACCCTCGGTATGATGAAGAATACACTATCATGGGTTACCACCATGTCTCAAACCAGTATTATTTTAAGCTTACTTCCATTTTCCGTACCACGATGTCCTAAAAAAGCTTACTTTGATATTGTATTGTTGAGAAGTTTTGGTGACGTCATCGTAAATCATTCATTCGGGTGTTTTTTTGACAGCTGACACTTCGCAGGAATAAAAACGTTATTGTTTTATGAAGCTCATGGTACGAATCAGAGTAATATGATTGTAAGCTTATAATAAAACGTTCCTGTAGCATGATTGTCTTGTAAAAGTTGGTGATTAGCCCCCTGATTATGTAGTACTATTAGTAGGTATTATGTGGTATGGTGACACGTGACTTAACGTTAATGTAAGGAATTAGTGAACAGGATTTCACTTTTGCCTTCTTTACTGACCTTTGAAGAGTTAAACCGGCTTAAACTATTAGGCTTGACTAGATACGCCGCGCGGTTTCAACCGCGAATAAAATTATCCGGGATCCAAAAAAAATTTTTTTTTTTTAATTTGGGGATAAAAATTTTCGTGGGATTTTTCGGAGGATAAAATGTATCCTGGGTTCTTGAAGACGGGTGTCGACGCCTAGGCAGGCCCCGAAAACGTTAACGGGACGATTTAGACGCTTTCCAGAGTGACTGGCCTTAGAACACAATGGAGAGGGATCCATGGACGGAGATGGTGGAGACCTTTGCCCAGCTGTGGGATGAAATAGGTTTTTTTATGTAACTGAATGAGGAGATGAGCTGGTCGTTTGCCTGATGGTAAGCACTACGCCAGCTCATAACAATAACAGCACCACCCAGAACTTTGTTTTGAAAAATCCAGCGTTTATGCGTTTTCACGTACTAAACATATTAACGCGTTTGTGAGATTTTGATATGTATTGCTTTTTTGTGTCCTCTTTTGTGTTTGTTGTCTGTATTTTTTTTTGGTTCTTTATTGTAGACTTTACATATCCGTCCTTAACTTTTTGATAATTCCTCTCCATCTAAAGGTTGCCTGGAAGAGATCGCTTTTAGCGATAAGGCCGCCCATTGTAACACTTTCTTTAATTGTTTTTGTGTAATCTCTGTAATTTAATGTTTGCAATAAAGCGTTCATCTATCTATCTATCTATCATTGTCGAATCAAATCAAAAGTTCTTTATTCAATTTTGGCATTACAGACGCACTTATGAACGTCAAATTATCACCTTGACTCTACCACCGTATCGGAAAAAGAACCGTTACCAGGCCTAGCGCACTCCGCACTGTAGGTACGAAGCTACATGTACATAGTCGGACACCGACGGCGGGTCGCGCGTCGTTACACGTGCCGCGTCAGAAGAGATAAAAGCTATGCGATAGAAAGAGAGGCGCTCTGTAGGTTAATATGACCGGTAGGTATGCAGCGCTACGCGAGCCGAATTGAATTTTATTGCGTCATAGCAAGAGTTGCTATTTGTTTTAATTTCTTTGCGGAGTGATGCTTCTGCCCCTTAGTATTCTGTGCCACTTTTCAGAAGATACGGCAAGATACTGAGAACATATTTTTTTAGAGGTTTTGTTACAAATCGTGACGTGCACTAAAAGAATGAACACAGTAACATTACAACAGCGTCATTCCCCACGTATCTTCATACACCTAGCAACACGTGACTGCACAAAAACATGTGTTTACGTTAATTCTATGATATCTTATGTGATGGAACATACGTCATGACTGACAGTTTTTGCTGTAGATATTGTAATTTGCAGGTGACGCCTTTGTGTTAAATAGCGGCTTATAAATTACTAGCTGCTTCCCGCGGTTTCACACGCGATTTCCCGGGATAAAAGGTAGCCTATAATAATAATAATAATAATAATTAATGCTTTATTGTACACCAAACAAGAAATAAACAAGGTACACGAAATTTTCTTAAAAACTATAGTACATCGGGCGGACTTATCGCTAAAAGCGATCTCTTCCAGTAGACCTTTGGATGGAAAGAACTAAAGGAGTGAGAGAGGTCGGCGGTGTAAATAAAAAGTAAAAAAGGACGACTAAGTGACACATAAAATATATATATATAAATGTCCTGCCTATGTCCTTTTTCATGACCTAAAGTACCCACATATCAAATGTCATCAAAATCCCTTCAGTAGTTTGTGCGTGATTGAGTAACAGGCGTATTCTAGATACAGTAGAACAGGAGTATTCTAGATCTTGAAATATATATATATATATTTTTTTTATTTAACTTAGTTACGAGACGAGCTGGTCGTTCGCCTGATGGTAAAAAACATTGCTTTGCAAAATCCTGCGCGGTGCTGCACTGCGCTCGTCACCCTGAGACTAACCCTAAGTCTCATAATGCCTAGTAATTTCTTGGCTACAATGCCCTTGAAACCAAGGATAAAAGGAACACAAAAATGCTTGCGCACTACTGATTAGCGGCAGAATAACTGGCAAAGCTACCACAGCCACACACTACCACAACTACCCAGACGGCCTCCCGCATACGAGAGACCTACCACGAGTAATAATAGCACGTAGGAACCTTATTATCCTGGAAAATTTATTATCATCATCATCAGCACATCACGTTCCCACTGCTAGGACACGAGCCTTCTCTCATGGAGAGAGTATGGACCATAATCCACCACGCTGGCCCAGTGCGGGTTGGTGGATGTCACATGTCCTTGATTTTTTGTGATTACACATGCCGCTTTACTCTCGATGTTTTCCCTCACCGTTTCTAGAGCGAGTGTTAAAATCTGCACATAACTTAAGAAAGTCAGTGGTGCGTACCAGCGGGATTCGAACTCGGGTGCATCGGATCGAAAATCGCACATGCTAGCACTGAGCCACACTCGCCTTAAAAATATTATCACACGGTGGGTAAAATCGCGCCGGGCGCTTTTGGTTAAAAATATTTTACTTACTTACTACTTACTAAGATGGCGCAAGCGACCCAAAGTGAGTTTTGGCCTCCGATAATAAGTCTCCATCACTTGGATCTGTCTTGCGCCACCTTCTTCCATTCCTCGACGTGGATTTCGCTCAAGTCCCTATCGTACCTTCCAGCGAAGAGTTGCCCTCATCCTTCCAGCGATACCTAGCATGGCTGACTGGCCGTCCCAAGTATGCTCGCTTAACAACTCGGCCTTCCCCGTTCTTGTGCGCTTTTATCTCGCCGATTATGTTCGGCTCAGCCACCAGTTCTTCTATTTCTCTGTTCTTTCTTCTTTAAATATATTTTACTGCATAATTTAAATTTAATTAATTTGCGCAATTATAAATCAAGACAATGATTACCTACTGCTAAAGGAAATGTGTTTACTTAGGTATTCGTTTTTGTTTTTTTGTGGTGAGGCCAATGTGACCTTAGAGATGATAAAAAATACATTTCCGGAATACCTTCAGCAATGTTGTTAATGATTTGATCGCAAACTCCAAAAATGCTGCGTCACCAATGAATTATTGTTCAATAACATTTTCTGTATCTATGTAACCAGGAACTACGAGGACCATGGTCCCACAACACCCAGACACGAAACATATACTAGCGTTTTTTTTATGTGCACAAACATAATTGTACCGTCGGCGTCGCGGGAACCAAAATCGTAATTCCGGTGGTGTAAGAGATTCGAGCCAACTATCCTAACCACTACACAGAGGCTGTCATATAAACCAAAAATAACAATCTTTCAAAACTACGGAACCCTCAAAGTAAGAGGTCTTACTCCCACTTGTACTCTATTAACCAGTATTCAATTTCAACAGATAACTAATGAACCCTTGAACGGTGGTAATTCGTTCATTCAAGAATGAACCCACCCGTCCGCCCGTTCTTCGGATCCCACTCTGATACATCGGCAATCAATATACAAAATATGGTAAGAACGTGTGTATGCAACTAATACAGAACTGGTTTTTTTATGGATCTACCTTTAAACCACTATAATCGTTCTTGTTTTTTAATCATCATTAAACTGAAGTAGGATGTAATAAATAGTTATTAACTTCGGTTCTTAACTTCATTCCGTCAAAGCAAGATGGCGTCTTCATTCAACCTCATGTTGTATTCAAATTCATGTTTTACACATTCAAATACATCCCAATAGCCCTATAAATGTGAAAGTTTGTGAGGATGGATGGATGGATTTTTGTCCATAACATCCTTAGTCCTTCGTGATCATGGCGCTTGCAACAGTGCTGAAATATCGAGTTCGCAAAATAAATCAAAAACATGGTTATATATTCCTTTTCTAAACTTAGTTCTCTAAATCTCTTTTAAAAAGATAAGAAAATAAGATCAATGGTACTAAGCTACGACCATGACCCAAATAGTACGAGTTTTGTAGTTTTCGTACCTTACTGGCAACGTTTATTGATATTTGGCAAAAATTTTATGACAGGATTAGTGTTTAAAGTCGTCTTTAATTTGTGTCTGCAACTGGGTGTCAGTCACCCGAAAATATAACTACTGAACGGTATAGGTATCTACTCTAGATGATGGAATAAAATTATAAAATATACAATATTCAAAAGTTTGTGAGTATAAATGGATAGATATTTCTTCAATTAACCTTCAAACTAAATAGCCTCTGTCTCTTTATCAAACCATTAATTTACTGAAACAATGTGCATCTCAAACATTATGTCCAGTTAATTATCGTGTCTGCATGTGTGAGTGTCATGTTTTGATTCACAATAACCGCTAGGGCTGTCACAGAAAGTTTAACATACTAACCTCAAGGAAACTAATATTACATAATAACAGATAGTTCTGTTAAATTACTTAGATGTAATTAAAATTTTGGCTGCAATTATTAATTATAGGCTGGCATTTAATAATCTAATGCATCCCATTAAAAGTATCGTAGAACTCATAAAATTACACGTTTGTGTAGTAGGTACCTAAGTTAAATGTGTTACATCCGTTTATTGCAAAGGATAATAAACAAAATACACAAATCTGTTAAAAAAATTACCTGTCTGCGATTTATGTTAATCTCAATGTCAAATTCTGACATAATCGTATCTGATGAAATGCCAATATCGATTTTAATTGTTTTGTGGCTTTCTTACGAACTGTTAAAAATATAGGTTCGTCACACTTATATGCCACATGTATTTGGGAACCTTTTTGATGGCTTGTTGACGATATATAGAACGAAGATATTCGGTTCCGCTCAGATATGCCATAAAGAAAAATATCGAAGGTCGGTTGCCCTCGAATGAAAGAGCAGAAGTTTATATGTGTGTTTGTTACTTCATCACGCTATAACGGCGTGGAATTCGAAATGACGATAAGATATGTCCTAGATTAACACGTAGGCTACTTTTTATCCCGGGAAGCGAGTGAAACCGCAAGGCTCAGCTAGTACCTAGAATATAATAGAAAACACTTTATTGCACTTAAGAAGGAATTACATTTTGAACATACTTTCTTATGATAAGTACGATAGGTGGTCTTATCGCTAAACAGCGATCTCTTCCAAACAACCATATGTCAAAGTCAAAGTCAAAGTCAAATATCATTTATTAAATAGGCACAAAAGTGCACTTTTAAAGGTCATAAACACATGATACAAATAAAAAATGTTAAAAATTGTAACTTATGTTAACATAACTTTGAAAAAAAAGGTAAGTATGTGTACCCATTTCTTTCCTATACTCAAATTGAAGTCTGAGTGCTGAAAAGAAATGCGAAAACTGACTCTACCAGTGCTTCGGAAATACGCCCGCTGAAGAAGATAGCACCAAGAAATTCTGCGGGGATGTCTTTTTTCAGCACAATTACGTATAAATTAGAATTAACAGAATGTAAAACAAGAAATGCGAGTGAGATGTCCCATAGTCATAGTATCAGTAACAGAAAAGTGTAAATAAAATATAAGTAGGTATGACAGTAGCAGTAGGAGTGACTAGAACAGACCAGCCCCCGCAAGCAGCACCCATTCACGAGCATGACTTGTGGACCAGCCATCACCCCCCTCAACCCCTCAATATTGGAGGGAAGGGAGTGTAGTATGCTATAAAGAGACAATATTAAAATTTATAGACGATAGTGTGCAGACATAAGAACGTAGGAATATATTCTAACAAAATACTTAAACTAAAGTTATATAAAATATATACAAAACAAATGAAATATATAATTAATAAATAATAGTATAATATATAGAGAAAATCCCTACCGTAAATTAGCTAGGCACATGAACTTTGTATTGTTTGCCAAACAGCACTGTACTATACATATAATATTTTCTCTTAATTGAAAAATTCTAATTCTATATCTACAAAAGGCTCAGGAACTGCGTATCTCATTTCCGAAATAAGCTATAGCTTGTCTGTTTTCGAAAACGTATGCCAGTGCTGGACAAAGATCCTTTCATGCTTCTCTCTTTGTCCTCAACTAGATCTTATCTAACCCTTTAGGTACTTACCTATTTATAAAATACTACCATTTTCCCGTGACTTCGTCTGCGTGGACGACGAGGAAGCCCATTCGTTCTTTTCAAAGACCATTTTAATTTATCATCATCATCATCATGTAGGCCTTCTTGTTCTCCATTCTTGGATATAGGCCTCTTCCCTTTTCCTCCACTCCTGGCGATCTTGTGCCCGATTCATCCAGTCATGGCCTCCGTGTCGCCTAATATCATCTACCCAGCGTTGCGGTGGTCTGCCTCGCCCTCGGTTGTTGGCTCTGGGTCTCCACTCCAGGATTCTTCTGGTCCAACGGCTTGCGTTCATTCTAGCAATGTGTCCTGCCTATGCATTTATTTATCAACGTACTACTAAAAGATCAAGCTGTATCTTCGTAATGATGTAACATACCCTTTAATCTAAGTTGGAACTTATGCTACCAAACCCTGAAAACCACATCAAAATCCGTTCAACAGTCCATAGATAACAAACATACAAAAAACAAACTGACAAAAAAAATTTAAACCGTCGCGTCGGTTCGATAAATGTACAGAATTGGCTCAGTTCCATATTTATAATAGTAATAAAAATAAAAAGAATGGATAGAAATGTAATGTTTTAATTATTCAGACCGTAAGTTTATTTTATATGCGAGTGGCAACCCTACCTGTGTAATCATCAGACCTCATTGCGGTCGCATGGTTTCAGCGAGTGCGTTTACGTGTTTGTCTAGTATCTGCAAAATACTGTATGCGCAGTAGAGTTTACTTTAATAACTGGGACGCGTTGTTATGTAATATTTGTAATTGTTGTAATATAATATTTGTATTTGTAACTGCTTCTACATTCAAATCTTAGAGAATTTGAAATATCACAAGTACATAAATTTTACCAAAAAAAAAACCGACTCCAATGTATCTTCGAAGTCCAAGATCAAATATCGATGAAATTACTCTAAAAAGTACATATGTACTTTTTAGGGTTCCTTACCCAAAGGGTAAAATGGGACCCTATTACCACAAAATATTTACAGTCTATATTTTGTGCTATTACTAAGACTCCGCTGTCCGTCCGTCTGTCTGTCTGTCCGTCTGTCACCAGGCTGTATCTCATGAACCGTGTCTCTCTCGGGTCTCCCATACAAAAGACACGATTTTTTTTGCCGATTTTATAGATAATGGTACGGAACCCTTCGTGCGCGAGTCCGACTCGCACTTGGCCGGTTTTTTTGTAACTTGTTGCCTGACATAAACGATTTAATAATAATAACAGGATACTTTTTACCCGGGAAACCGTGGGTCAAACTGCGGGGCGCAGCTAGTTCACAATCAACAGTTCAAACAGTCAAGGACATCATTGTGCTAATAAAACCAATAAAAACTCTTGTCTGTTTGTTTGTGTCGTTGATTAGAGCCTTAATTCGAAACACGCTTCCGTCAAAGGTCAATTGATGGTGCTGAGAGTGTGTACCGCGTGGTAGGTCTCTCGTATGTCGGAGGCCGTCTGGGTAGGTACCATAGCTTTGCAAGTTATTCTGCCGCGAAGCAGTAGTGCGCAAGCATTACTGTGTTCCGGTTTGAAAGGCATTGTAGCCAGCGGAATTACTGGGCATAAAGACTTATTATCAGCAGGGCGATCATGTATCTTTTATCTCAATCAATTTCAATAAGAAACTAGTTTCGATGATGACCCGTTCGTTGCAATCAAACGTCAACGAAAGCTCAATTGAAATAAATTATTTTTCAAAAAAAACTAAACCGACTTCAAAACCACAAATAGGCACTCAAAAGTGAAAAATAAATTAATATAATTATCATAAGCGCTACCCACTCGTATATTTGAAGTCGGTGCCAGCCAAGTTTATTAGGTAGCAGATATGATTGGGTAGCGCTTATGCGCATTTGGAAATATTTACATAAAAAATATATATAAAAGTAGAATTGGGTTTGGTTGCGTGCAGACTTGGCTATAAAATATAGTACTCGAACTGATCAATATACTCTGTAGTGCGGGAACGGCTTGATAGAGGGGATATAAAGAAATTTAGAGAGAAGTATGGTCCTGCCGCCATCGACATAACTGTTGCAGTTTGTGTATGTCTTTGGTCAGCCAGAAACAATAACATTGTAGAAACCCAAAAAACTGTAACAAAATCTTTAAAAAAAATGCCCCTCTGTTTTTTGCCGTATCTTCTGAGTAGTGGTTCTTTTTCCGATACGGTGGTAGAGACATTGACGTTCATAATATTTGTTATATTTTGAATCTACTATAAATTATGTACCTATTGACGTGGAAATATTGTTTGACATATAATTGATTTGTATTAATATGATTTATTCTGTATTTTAATTATTTGTTTTTTATATCTGTATTGTATTTTAAATGATTAATTAGTGTAACTGGCTGTATAGTCGTTCTAGTTATTAATAATAATAATCATCACCATCCCACATGACGAGAATCTCGTGAAGGCCGAGAAGGACAAGCTCAGCAAGTACCTTGACTTGGCCCACGAGGTAACCGCCATGTGGAATGTTGACTCGACGATCATTGTCCCGATAGTTGTTTCGGCGAACGGCCTAATAGCGAAGAGCCTCGACCAACATCTCAAGAGGCTCTCGCTAGACGGTTGGATTAAGGGTCAGATGCAGAAGGCAGTACTCCTTGACACGGCACGTATTGTCAGGAGGTTCCTCACTCTGCAGTCCTAACCACCGGTAGTTTGGGCCCTGCCCCGCTGCCGGAGGCACTCTAGGTTTAGGTTTTTTATAATATTTTTGTATATACTTTTTATAGAAATACTGTAAAAAACTTAAATTTAAGAAAGAAAATAAATAATTTGGATAATAATAATAATAATAAGTGCGTCTGTGATGAGAAAATGATTAAAGAGATTTTGGTTTTATATTTTTGTGAGCCTCTGTTATTAAAAGAGGGGGGGGGGGTTTCCAAAGAAAAAGTATACTATATTAAATCTTTGGGGGGTTCTATGTTTGTTACCTCAGAACTCCGTCATTGATTTTTCAAATTGACTACAGTACCGTTTTACTTTTATCACATCCCTAGCACATTACAAATATTCATTATTCAAAAGTCGTCTGATGAGACGGAAGAGATCACATAAAAGACTATTAAGTTCTTAATTGTATTTTTTTACGGATTCAGAATAGGAGGTTTTCTGTTCGATTGTATTTTTTTAATTTTTTTTTTAAACCTCAACCCCGTAGCACGGACCGGAGACTAAACATTTTATCCCCTATTTTTGTCTACTTTTTGTTTGTCGAAAGTGGATAAAGCAGAGGATAATAAATTGTATAGTCTCCGGTCCGTGCTAAGAGGGCTGAACTCCGTCATTTATGAACCGATTTGGAAAATTGTTTTTGCGTTGGGTTCAGTATAGCTACAAAGTGGTCCGATACAAGTTTCATCGATATTCGACCTTGGACTTCGAAGATAAATCAGAATTGAAGTCGATGTGTTTTAATCGAGTGACGTTTCACTGATGGATGATCAGACTTCTGCTCTCTTATCTCACCTCCATAGGACTATTTCCTCGACGTTTACCTCGCTCCGCTCACGTGTTCTTTGGTCGTGAGTCGAGACCGCTCTATGAATTTAAATCTTGTGTTTTTGAAATGTATTCAGTGAACCATTTTGCGGTGCATTTATGTAAATCAATCAGCGAATGTATTTTCGATGAGATTGTTTATGTACTCGTAAACTTCAATCCCGTCTAGAACGAATAATAATTAATTTTTAGAAAAAAACAAAAACCGATTTCAATGTATCTTAGAACTCCAAGTTCAAATATCGATGAAACTTGTATCGGATAGCTATACTGAACCCAACGCAAAAATAATTTTCCAAATCGGTTCATAAATAACGGAGTTCTGAGGTAACAAACATAAAAAAAAAACATTAAAAAAATTATAAAACTACAATCGAATAGAGAACCTTCTCCTTTTTTTAAAGCCGGTTAAAAAAGGCGAACGCCTAGTCGTCAAATTTAAAAGTGAACCACTCAAGCTATGCCGGTCCGCTCGTTCGTACACAAGCGTCACGCACACATTTACATCATACTATGCCGATCGGCCGATTATAATGGCTTGACATCGGCCCCTTCGTCCTCTCACACAAACATAACACCACCGCCACCGCCATGCTTCAGCTGTTGCTCAGTAAGATTTCATCCACCTTTTTTTATTCGTTCAAAGATATAGAGTAACCAAATTTAAAATGGTAGGTAACAATTCGGTCAAAAGAAGAGATACAAAGGGAAAACTGGAATATGCAACCTTCTCCTTACTTTGAAGTCAGTAAAAACAGAAGCGGTTAAACTTCTCGTCTGAAGCGATGTCTTCCAACACACCTTTGGATTGGTCAAATGTCAAGTTTAGTTATAAACAATGTAGGTACCTACAATGTAAAGATAACTTTTTACAAGCTTTTTATTAACTTGCAATGTTTGTTTGTGTCAAATCTTGCAAGCTGAATATGAACCACTTCCTCTTTCCTACGGAGTTGAAATTTTGCATACTGTCAAAATCCGATGACAATGCAATAGCATGGTGACAGCCAGCTGATCTTATGATGGAGACGGAAGGTGGGCAATGGAACTCCTTGAAGGATAATCGTGAACTACTAGTGTTTGGGCTCATTTTAATCTGCTCGCGGTTCCAACGAGTTTGTTAAAAGCTTGTCTTAAAAAATAATATTTCAATAAATATCTTGTTTCCGTTATATATGTACCTATTATGGAGACTTTAATAAAAAAATGCATTTTCGTTTCAGGTGACGGACCTGTTCACCCAGATGCGTGAGCCTTCCCCCGGGGCCGCCAGCCCCCTAGGGTCGACAGGGTCCCTCGGGGCCTCCGTGACGAGGAACATCGGTTTCTGCAACCAGAACAGCACCGAGCAGCCACCTTGGGCAAGCCCTGCTGTGTCTTTACCTGGGAACTGCAATTCTAACCTGTAAGTGCCGTTTCCTGATAAATTCGAGATTAGGATTAGAGCGAGTGTGGCTCAGCGGGAACTCGTGCGCCTTTCGGTCCGACGCACTTGGGTTCGAACCCCGACTCGGCCCTGCACCAATGACTTATAGTTAAGTGCAGATTTTGCACGCTCGCTCTAAAACGGTGAAGGAAAACATCGTGATGAAACCCGCTTACGCGCTTTGGAGTGGTAGGCTCTGGCCGTGGTTGTAACACCACCCACCGAACAAAGCCATGCCGTCAAGCGACCTAATCGTGTTTCGGGATGATGTTCGGTGAACCATCGGGGAGACGGGTCTGAGCAGCGGCTCAACTGCCGTCTCTGTCTAGATCTATGTGCTCCATCTTAGGCCACATCATCGCTTCACATCAGGCGAGATAGTGGCCAAACATAGACCTATAAGGAGTAAAAAAAAAAATTCTCCATCTGCTTATGTTTTTTTTTTTGTTTTGGCAGACGGGGGAAATGTTCATGGACACCCGGGAATGTTGGGCCCGGGTAGCCAGACTTGGTCAATAAAACCACCTACTGGCTAAACCCCCGTCTGCTCTGATCTAGTCTGCTGCTATTTCTTTTGCAGCACCATTTTAATCTCTGCTGTGAACATTTCTTTGAAGTTACGTGATATTTTTTTTCGTATAGTATTATTATTATATATTTTTTTCTCTTTTACTTATCTATTAACTAGTAGCAGGCCTAGTGCACTCCGCACTGTAGGTACGAAGCTACAAGTACATAGCCGGACACCGACGGCGGGTCGCGCGTCGTTACACGTGCCGCGTCAGAAGAGATAAGAGCGGTGCGATAGAAAGAGAGGCGCTCTGTAGGTTAATATGACTGGTAGGTATGCAGCGCTACGCGAGCTGAATTGAATTTTATTGCGTCATAGCAAGAGTCGCTATTTGTTTAAATTTCTTGGCGGAGTGATGCTTCTGTCCCTTAGTAGTCTGTGCTAGTAGGCAGACCACCGGCCAGGTGGCCCGATGATATAGGGAAAGGGTGGGAAACTTGTGGATGCGGAATGCGCAGGACCGGAACAAATGGCGTGAGGGAGAGGAGGCCTATACCCAGCAGTGGGTGGACATGGGCTGAAATGATGACTTATTTATTACAATCTTATTTTTAATCCAACATGCATTAACGTATGAGCGTTGGCGGATGTGTGGTGTGACTAGCAGGCCATACTCAACTGCGCCCAGCATCTGCTTATGTTAAGAAATGGATGACAGGTAGATTAGGTCTTAGGTCTCAGTTTGGTTTCTTAGTGGTTCCATGGTTCTTCTTCTCGTGTGGGTAAACTAAACCCTAGTCTCAGAGTTTTTAAACCGCCCAACGCGCACTGCAGCGCTCAGATGGAAATACCACACAAGTTGTAACCGCTGCGAACGTTGCTTAACTTAGAAGATCTTTAATGAACGACTATGCGATCTACGCTACGAGCGGTACGAGTGGCGCCATCAATGATACCAATTACAATTGGATTTCATTCATCTTTGATCTGTAGGTACATGTACTGTTTTATGACCATACGGTGGCGACACCAGTGGTGGCCCCATAAAAAGCCCAGTTGCCACCAGCGGTGGCAGTCAAGAAGTATTTTGTTCTCGATTTCCATCATTGGTGACAATCCCAGAAGATTTTATCCCAATCACGATCGCTAAAAATGATCGATATTGCAATTTCTTCTCCTTCTAAAGGTTCTTCGAACAAACCACTATTTACCAACGCGAAAGGGAAATTAAGATCTTTAATCTAAAGCCGGCCTTTTTCACCTTTCAGGACAACTGAGCCTCAATCGGCGCTGGTGAGAAGCAACAGCAATGCATCAGCACTCACATCGCTCTGTGCTGACCTGTCGCCTTCAGACTCGCATTTCTTTGAAGTAAGTCTAGTCAAGTCTTTAAGACGGTGAGGCTTTTGGATTGTTTCAAGAGTCATAACTGTTTGACGAAGGAAACTTCTGTCTTTCATCTCTCAATACTCATTATTAATTGCAGTCATATTTGGAGAACTCTTATAAAAGGATTAGTAAACATGTACGACCCTGGCAGGGTATGGCAATAGAAGCTATAGCGAGCGGGCCAATTAATTAAATAAACCATCATATTATAGTATTAATAATTATTATTATTAAATATCTTTTAATTAAGATAAAATCACATCATACAATTTTTGAGACACCAGCATAGCCACAGGTCTTAGTATAGCTAGCCAGTGTCTCATGATGGACGAATAGATGTTTGTTGCAACAGTGGTCAGAAGGCTGTTTGTGCTCCTGTGCAAGCGGTTTACCAAGGATGCAATTCTCTTTCGCATGATCGCAAAGAAATCATCAGTGCGCGCGTCTGCAAACATCCCTGACGCTGCAGAAGCGCGGCAGCCCCAACAGCATCCTGAATTAATAATTATATAAAAATAATTACATAATTTTACGTTTGTTTATCTTTGAAAAACTTGTCTAAATTATAATTCTTATTATTATCATTTATTTTTCTTGAGTGGTTTATCAATATAAGAATTGAGTGTTGACGTTGATAACGTAATTGATTGGTGTGAAATGAATTAATAATTTAATTTCAAATTGTATAAGAAAAGAAGTATGACTAAATAGGGTAGATATACGCTATCGTAATAGACAATAATGAATGTAGTTGACATGTGTTATTTATTATTATTTTACTTTTTATTTATACATTTTATATTTTAATTTTAAATTATTTTGCAATCTTAACTATTGACAACATATTTGATATAAAGCTTAATTACAGAATGACGAAAACTCTTGAAAATACTAATTGTTAGTAATTTCCTAATTATTAGTAATTTCCTTTATTGTATGTAGTATATATGTCTATATATATATATATATATATATATATATATTATTTATTTATATATATATTTTATGTGTCACTTAGTCGTCCTTTTTTACTTTTTATTTACACCGCCGACCTCTCTCACTCCTTTAGTTCTTTCCATCCAAAGGTTGACTGGAAGAGATCGCTTTTAGCGATAAGTCCGCCCGTTGTACTATAGTTTGTAAGAATATTTCGTGTACCTTGTTTATGTCTTGTTTGGTGTACAATAAAGCATTAATTATTATTATTATTATTGTTTTATGATGAGGCTAAATTAATTTACTAAAAGTTAAAACTAAATATAAATTAGTGTAACACAAAGAAATTGAACATAATGGGAAGAAACTAACTATTGAGGCACAGACCTTACAGCCTAGTTTATTAGTTAGGGTCTCACAAACAAGTTGTTACAAAGTGAAATAAATGAATTTTGAATTTTGAATTTTTTGAATTACATTTTGTCAATTAGATATTGTTTTAATTTTTTTAAGAAGATTGATTCAATGCTTTCTATTTTTATGTTGTTTGAGATTTTGTTATATATTTTTATCGCCATTACGTTTGGGCCTGAGCTATGGATCTTTAGTTTCGAGCTCAATTTACCTACTTAGGTAGGTATATAAATAATATTGCCCATCAGCGTCTGTGTGTATTCGTTTAAGTATTCTAAGACCCTCTCAATATATATTACTTAATGAATTTGACGCAGTTCCCACCATAATATTGAGAAATTAGCGACGTGAAATTTTTAACATAAAACGGGTGTCGTTTCCGAAGCGTGTCGCTGTCAGATCAGCCCAAAGAGGTAGCGGTCGTACAATAGATTTACCATCCACCATAGACCCGTGATAGGTCTCCCGTATGCAGGAGGCCGTCTGGGTAGGAATTACAAATTTGCCAATTATTCTGCCACCAAACAGTAATGTGCATACATTACTGCTCGGTATGAAGGAAATTGTAGCAAGCGAAATTACTGGGCATATGAGACTTAATATCCGTCTCGGGGTGAAAGCGCAATGCAGTGCTACACAGTGCTTTTTACGATTACAAATGTTCTGAGCGGCACTGCAATTGTTATGGGCAGGCGTGGCGCTTACCATCAGGAGAACGACCTGCTCGTCTCATGCCTAAATTACATAATAGCCATAATTTTTCTATTCGTCTAATCGACATACCGGTATTACATTATCTCGATACCTATTTTCAGGTTCTCTACATAGGAAAAGTGCGAATATCGCAGCGGAAAGTTCCGGAGTCCCTCATAGACGATGCGTTGACGAAGTTCGCTCAGCACCAGGCAGAAAAGGCGTTGCGACGACGTCACAGCTTGCTGTCTTCTACTGGGGTAAGAAATTGTACAATGAATTCCAAATAACCTGGATCAAAAAATGCATCTGTCTCTAATCAAAATTGTTCAAAAACAATTTTGTCACCATAGAAAAAAAACAAGAAAAAATAAAAAAACGTCAAATTAAATAATTCTTTTTGTATATTTTTTCTATTGTCCAAAATCAGAAGCAATAACTTATATTTTTTAATGAGTTTTTAAAATCTACATGGCTCCTTTAGTTTTTAGTTGTAAAGTCAAAACTGTGTACAATCAAAACTTTTTTTTCAATTTCTAATAATCACCTCATAAGTTGAGGGCTAATTTAAAAGCTGATTTGGAGCTTGTTTCCGCGACAAAATAATATTAAAGTGTATTCTACTTTATCTTATGGTTGGGACCATCACAGTTCCTGGTTCCTTAGATACAAAAACCTAAGTTATAATCTGTGCTTTGCATCTTATTGGGGGTTACCTACATTTTTATTACCCGTCTTCGGCAAAGCACAGGGAATATGCATTTAACCGCTATGTATATTATTTATTTTCAGACTTCACTTTACAGCGTCAACTCTCGAGAAAACCTAACCGACGACAAAAAGACTGAAGCAAACGACAGCAACAATAAACTCAACCAAACTCTATCTCCCAGCACCACTCCTTTAGAACCAAACAAATGCAGTTGGAAAAGCGCAGAAACTCTTGTAGCAAAACCCGACGCTAAAGAAATTGAAGATGAATTCGATATGTTTACTAAAGAACGAGTTGAAAAAACTCCCATACCACGTCCAACAGAGACCGAGAAGATACAACGTCCAATTAATATACCTCTAGAACCTTCAGTATTAATATTAAACGTTCCCAAAGTAAATCTAGGTACAGTTGAAGAAGCCGAAGAGAAAATTGAAAAGGGTTTAGACAAGAGTGATATTAAAAGCATAATATCTGAAACGGCTAACAATATAGCAAAGTTTTGCGAAGATGCTAAGAGAACTGAAAATGAATTCATAAATAAAACGAACAATCCGTTCTCTTTAGCACAGAGTAAATCTGATAAAAATGACACCAAAACTGTGACCAAAGAAATAGAACTATTCATATCTGAATCTAAAACTGAAACTATAAAAGAACTTGAAGTTCAATCTAGGACATCTACAATCCAAAACCATAAGAAAGAAATCACACAAAGTGGAGCCTATAAACATAACACAGAATCAAATCAAGAAGCAACCAAAACTGTTGTCAAATTTAAAGATGTGCCATCTGATAGTCCAAAGAAGATGAATTTTGAAGAGATCAATCGAAAACCAAAGACAAATGACAGTGGTGTTAAAAACATGCCTGAAAATAAGCCGTTCCTGAGAGATAGATCAGCATCAATTGGAACAATAAGCAACAAGACTCCAATAGCTCAACTGATTGGAGAACAAAACAGGACTATGCTATTTCAGGTGAGAATTCTGGGAAACATTGCTCGTGGTAGGTCTCTCGTATGCGGGAGGCTGTCTAGGTAGGTACAACAGCTTTTCCAGTTATTCTACCGCCAAGTAGTAATGTGCAAGCATTATTGTTTTTCGGTTTGAAGGGCATTGTAACCAGCGAAATTACTGGGCTTATGAGATTTAATATTCAATGTCTCGGGGTGAAGAACGCAATCCAGTGCTACGCAGTGCTTTTTATGGTATAGCGCTAGTTCTGGGTAGCACTGCAATTGTTAAGGGTAGGCGTGGCGCTTATCATCAGGTGAACGACTTGCTCGTCTCATCACTCAGATCCATTAAAAAAATTTCTGACTGACAATACATGGACTGGCTGAAAAAAATATATGGAAACGACTTTTTTGAATTTTTTTAATAATTCAAGGGTCGTTTAGTTGGATTATTGTGAGTGAAAGGTTTCTGGTGTGAAATAGGGTCAATTATGTTTTTATTCTCAGAAATTACATTTATTTTACCTATTTTCAAACGAGTAAATATGGAGTTTATATTTTCTCAAAAATGCACCCGATGTTCTCTCAGAAATACCTGGAATATAAATATTTATTTATTTATTTTATAACAACTTCCAGACGAGGTAGTTCAGTACTTCGCGCTATTTTTTAAGTCGGTTGGTAAATATTGGTGGTATAGTAGGTTTTTTTTCTTTAGGTTGGCAGATCGGAGCTTCGTCTGATAAGTCCGGATCGGAAGCAAATTCTTCTGCATCGGGCGTTCAAAGACGTGGCCAGCTGCGTCCTAGGCAGAGTTAACAAGGTAAGAAGATCGGAAGCAAATTCTTCTGCATCGGGCGTTCAAAGACGTGGCCAGTTGCGTCCTAGGCAGAGTTAACAAGGTAAGAAGATCGGAAGCAAATTCTTCTGCATCGGGCGTTCAAAGACGTGGCCAGTTGCGTCCTAGGCAGAGTTAACAAGGTAAGAAGATCGGAAGCAAATTCTTCTGCATCGGGCGTTCAAAGACGTGGCCAGTTGCGTCCTAGGCAGAGTTAACAAGGTAAGAAGATCGGAAGCAAATTCTTCTGCATCGGGCGTTCAAAGACGTGGCCAGTTGCGTCCTAGGCAGAGTTAACAAGGTAAGAAGATCGGAAGCAAATTCTTCTGCATCGGGCGTTCAAAGACGTGGCCAGTTGCGTCCTAGGCAGAGTTAACAAGGGAAGAAGATCGGAAGCAAATTCTTCTGCATCGGGCGTTCAAAGACGTGGCCAGTTGCGTCCTAGGCAGAGTTAACAAGGTAAGAAGATCGGAAGCAAATTCTTCTGCATCGGGCGTTCAAAGACGTGGCCAGTTGCGTCCTAGGCAGAGTTAACAAGGTAAGAAGATCGGAAGCAAATTCTTCTGCATCGGGCGTTCAAAGACGTGGCCAGTTGCGTCCTAGGCAGAGTTAACAAGGTAAGAAGATCGGAAGCAAATTCTTCTGCATCGGGCGTTCAAAGACGTGGCCAGTTGCGTCCTAGGCAGAGTTAACAAGGTAAGAAGACGGCCGTTCGTTGGCCACCGCGTTTTCTCATGCCCGCTCAGTGAGTAATTCCATTTTCATTTCATGAACATGATGTGGGCATGAAACAACCAGGGCCCTAATTCACTATGACAACTTGGCGATCCCTTGCTTCAAGGAAACGTCGATTCCTTCATTAATAAACGACATCTGCGAAATTTGTATGCTTTTCTTTGTATGCGCTCCATATATATAAATATATGAATGCGTCGTAGAAATGCCGTTTATTAATAAGGAATCAACAAAAACAAGAGAAGAGAAAAGAACAAAAAAATAATCATCGAAATAAATTCATAATTGGCGGAGTAATCAAGTAACAAACACACAAAAAAAACATACCGTCGAATTGTAAACCTCCTCCTTTTTGAAATCGGTTAAAAATAAAAACAATCGAATAGATTCCTTCTCCTTTTTTTATAGTCGGTTAAAAATGATCGATATCGCAGTTTGAAGGATGCTAATGCCTTCCAAATTTGAAATTGAAAGCGACTTGGATCGGTGTTTAAGTTCTACTGCTGATTTTATATTGAATTACCCTCTTTAATTTTTCATTAAGTATTTTATCTAAGAACTTCATCAATACTAGGAGACGTTTTGGTACCCATTACACTCAAAAACTAGATAAACCGATATATACTTTGTGTATAGTGGTTGGGCAGGTTGGCTCAAGTCAAATGTATCCCTGTATCTAGGGAACCTGGAACTACGAGGACCAGGTTCCCTAGATAATCATAATCATAATAATTTATTTGCATAAAATAAGGTATGGTACAGGTGTTAGTGTAAAAAAAAATGATCTCTTATTCTGCCTTTGCAGGCGTACAAATTTTTACAGACATAAAATTAATTTCATCAACATATTAAAATGGAATAAGCAAATAATTACAAAAAAAATTAATAAAATAATTAAATTCGACGTCATTAAAAAAATCAAATCCATATACAATCGTTTAAAAATTAAAATGTCATTACAATATCAATTATTATTACAATATATTAAAATTACAATGTCAATTATTATCAATTCTAAAATGTAGATGAATATCTATGCTATAAAAGCAGCGTTCAAGAAGCCATTCATTCAAATTTCTTTTAAATTGATTAAATTGTAGATTTTTTATATATAGATACAGAGAATCCTAGTTAGGATCAGGATCTATGTATGTGATCGTTAAGTGATTTTTACTCATCATCATCCATCAGCCTATCACATTCCCATTGCTGGGACTTACGCGTCCTCTCATAGAGACAGTATGGGTCATAATCCGCCACGCTGCCCCAGTGCGGGTTGGATGTCACCTTAAGAAATTCAGTGGTACGGGGCCAGCGGAATTCGATCTCGGGTGCGACGGATCGAAAGTCACACGTGCTCCCACTGAGCCACACTCGCTCCTATATTATTAAAAAACATTCTTTCAGGAACATTTTGGCTTCGTTTGTCGGGAAACGAATGACTCATACGCTTGCTACGTATTCCAATGCGAGAGCGATTCTATTGCGACTGAAGTTGTCAACGGTGAGTTAATGTCGCATTATATTTCACACCCACACTTTCATTCCTAGACATATAAAAGAACTGCCTCTAAACTTCTTAAAAAATAAATTGCATGAATGGCTTGTCAATAACTGTTTTTATAATCTAAATGATTTTTTTAATTGCAAAGACACGTGACATTATGGACATATTTTATATTATTATTTTATTGTATTTGACAGATTGTGTGTGTGAATAATTAATGAATTTGATGTTTAATGGTTATGTATTTTTTTTAATTAATCTTTGACATTTTCTGTACTAATTAAATGCATGGGACATTTTATTTCATCAATTTAAATAATGTAATATGAAAATTTGTATGCCAGAAACGGTGAGACACGCAGAACTCTTAAAACATTTGTCAACTTTATTATGACCGTGTTTCCTACAAATAAATATCATTTTACCCACACATTCATACATATAACTAATATATATCTACAAAAAACTGCATGAATCATAACTACCTGTTTTACTAAATGCAAACTCTTTTGTAATCTTTATCACATACTTTTTTAAATATGTCTTTGGGTACTAATGTTCTCCAACCAGGAATAAAAACTTGTTACAATCACTTCTGAATATAATGTTTGTATATGATATATAATGTTTGTCGAAATTCAAATAGATTTATCTTTATCTTTATTTGTAAACCCGCCACCGACCAGTGCTGCCTCGCCTCGAGCGGTTGAGAATTCTTGATATAAAGATAAAAATAAAGAAATTATTTATTGCCAGACTGTATACACAGAATTAAGCGTCACAATATTTATAAGCACAAAAACAGCAGCAATAGGGGTGGGCTCAGCACAGAGCTGCGTAAGCCTAACAGCTCACGCAAGGCTGATTTTCAGCATACCCCTTTATTCGAGAGTCGCTCGCGAGTGAACCACTCGGTGACAACCCGCCGCCCGCACGTTTGCCGCGCGGGGACCGCGGGTTGACAACGTGCGCCGCCCGCGAGTAGTTAATTTAGAATATGTGATGTTTCCCAGTAGGTATATGTATATACAATACAATACAATAATGCTTTATTGAATACCAAACAGACAGGAATAACAATAGTTAACAAAGTTAATCAACAGTGGGTATAAGGCCGCCCATTGTGGGCGGTCGCTATGCGCAATTTCTTACAGGTATATTTTTAACAAAAAAAATAAACCCCCGTCGCAGAAAGGAGGGGTGTTATAAGTTTGACCACTATGTGTTATATGTCATCTGTGGCACCGTAGCTCTTAAACGGGTGAACCGATTTAGATGGGTTTTTTATTTGAAAGCAGGTTTTCTAGCGGTGGATCAAAATCGGTTCAGCCGTTATTTACTTTTTACTGGATTTTTGTGTTTTAAATTTTAGTTTATGATATTAGTGTTATGGTGTTTATAATGCTTTTTTTACATTTTCAGCTATAAAGCAAGCATTCGTGGCTCACGCAGAGTTACTAAAGAAAGCTAGAGATAAATCACCCAACATGACGTGCGAACATTGTCCCATGCTGTGGTACCACAGACTCTGCCATGATGTCGAAGGTAAGACTCCTGAGGCCGCTTCCTCATTGAGACGATACGACAGTGACACGACACAAAAACGAACAAGGGCCTTACTCTGATTTGTAATTAACCACTTTAAAATTACTGGGCATTATGAGACTCAACAGCTTGGCATTATGAGACTCAACACTATTCCTGGGCACACTCCCCGAAGAGAAAGGGTGAAGGTGTGTGTGTGTGTGTGTTTTTTATATAATAGGCAAGCATTCGACCGCAGTCTCACCTGATGGAAAGTGACGATGCGGTCGGGAATCGGGAAACAAAGACGCTGGTAAGGTGTTAATAAGTGATGGGGTCTGTTTGAGGGTGTATGTGTGTGTATATGTGATGTTGTGTGTCTAAGAGGGGGGGTGTGTGTGAGGGTGTGTGTGTGTGTGTATGTGTGTGGGTGGGTGTGTGAGTAGCTATTTTTTTTTCATGTAACTGAATGACGAGACGAGCTGGTCGTTTGCCTGATGGTAAGCAATACGCCAGCCCATGACAATAACAGCACCACCCAGAACTTTGTTTTGCAAAATCCTGCGCGGTGCTGCACTGCGCTTATCACCCCGAGACATCACATGTTAAGTCTCATATGCCCAGTAATTTCGTTGGCTACAATACCCTTCAAAACTGGAACACAGTAAAGCTTGTGCACTACTGCTTGGCGGCAGAATAACCTTGTTTATGTCTCATAATATTTCAGGTATGAACGACAAAAAAACCCACGCGTTTATTCTACGTCGCATCGAACAGTTACCGGAAGAAGAACAAGATCTGATTATAACCAAGTACCAGGGAGGGACCAACCATATGTACGAGGTAAGTTATTCCCACTGGGACACTGCAGTTATGGGCAGATGTGGCGCTTACCATCAGGCGAGCGACTTGCTCCATCGCTCCTTGGCAAACAATGGCAGAGTTTTTCGCCAAGTCTGAGCGCTATAAGTCAATAGGATTTATTAAAAAAAAAAAGACGTGTGGCACTCGGAGACTGCCGCGGTAAAGCTATTGCATAGCATTCGGAGTGGGGGGTGTTAGGTTATTTTCGTTACGGAATTTCTGGATTCGGTCTCCACGCTCAAGGCCCGCGATAGAAGCTATGCAATAGCTTAAAATGTTAAGTAACTTTTATCTTTGACCGTATTACCTACTCATGTATCCTATCCATCCATCTAAAGTTTGTCTGGAAGAGATCGTTTATTAATGATAAATTTTTTTTTCGTTTACAATAAATAATCTGAAACGCAATGAAAATAAATAGTGTCATTCCGCTAACTTGAAACGCAATGATAATATTTCGTGTAATTCCGCTTCCCCGCTTCCGCGGGGTAGATAGCAAATGTCAATTTAATTTAATTTCATATATATACTATTATATTTATTGTGATGTTGTATATGTATATTTTTCTATTGTTATACAATTTATTATATTTATTTTGATGTAATTTATTTAGTATATGTCAACATACTTTAGCTCAAAACGTAGCTGCACACCCACTATATTTCCTTCACGACCTGGAAGACTGGTAGATAATGCTAAATAGCATTAAGTCATTCCTTGTACCATTTTTGTGCAAAACTATTAAATAAATAAATATATACGAATTCGTATACATTTGCTATCTATATTCAGCGGATACACTAGATATTTTCATTGCGTTTCATATTTGAGATGAATTTCCGCAACGTCACGCCTGATTCCAATATGAACAAAAAAGAGTTTTTTTTTTACGTTTAATAGGTCTATGTTTGGCCACTATCTTGCCTGATGTGAAGCGATGATGTGGCCGAAGTTGGAGCGGATGCTCAGATCCGTCTTCCCGATGGTTCACCGAACATCATCCCGAAACACGACTAGGTCGCTTTTTTTTCATTACCTGATTGGCTAGCATTTGACCACAGTCTCACCTGATGGAAAGTGACCATGCTTGCCTAGAAGATAACGATTCACTCTGGACTTGAAGACACCCACATTATAAGAATCGGGAAACAGAGACGCTGGTAAGGTGTTCCATTCCATAGCTGTCCGCATTATGAAAGTTGAAGCGAAACGCTTTGTTCTGGCAGGAGGAATGTCAACCATAAACGGATGCCGAGTTTCCGTACGCCTTGTTGTCCGATGGTAGAAAGGAGATGGAGGAATTAACTCGTGTAATTCCGTCGCACACTCTCCGTGATGTATCCTGTAAAACACCGACAAGCTGGCAACTTTACGTCGATGTTCGAGACTCTATAGCTTAGTTTCGACCAACGTATCGTTACCAATAAGACGTTACCGCTTGACGGCATGGCTTTGTTCGGTGGGTGGTATTACAACCACGGCCAGAGCCTACCACTCCAAATTATCTAATCTTATCTACCCCATTGTCATTCCAGACGACAGAACACAACTCATTTCTGATGATGCTCCTCCGAGCGCATTGCGAAGCGAAACAGACGAGACACGTCCATGACACTGCTGAAAACCGGTAAATTACTTTTTTTATGATACTTACTTTTTGACTTTCCTGTGGCTCAGCGGGGACTCTTGCGGTTTTCGATCCGACGCACCGGGGTTCGAATCCCGACTCGGCCCTGCACCAATGACTTATAGTTAAGTGCAGATTTTGCACGCTCGCTCTAAAACGGTGAAGGAAAACATCGTGATGAAACCCGCTTACACGCTTTGGAGTGGTAGGCTCTGGCCGTGGTTGTAATACCACCCACCGAACAAAGCCATGCCGTCAAGCGACCTAGTCGTGTTTCGGGATGATGTTCGGTGATCTATCAGGGAGACGGGTCTGAGCAGCCGCTCAACTGCCGTCTCTCTCTAGATCTATGTGCTCCATCTTAGGCCACATCATCGCTTCACATCAGGCGAGATAGTGGCCAAACATGGATCTATTAACGTAAAAAAAAATATGAATGACGAGACGAGCTGGTCGTTTGCCTGATGGTAAGCAATACACCAGCCCATAACAATAACAGCACCACCCAGAACTTTGTTTTGCAAAATCCTGCGCAGCGCTGCACTGCGCTCGTCACCCTGAGACAATCATTTAATTTATGATTAAGAAATATCATATTAAAATATAAGAGATATTATTTAAAATCGATAATTTTCTTCACTTGACGAGAAAGATTAAGAGTAATGAACCATTCCCACTAGACCAGAAAGATAAAAAATAATCATTAATTTTCCCCACCTGTTCAGAAAGATAAAAAAATAACCTAAAATGTTTATTTTTTCATTACAGTTCAGAGTTCCTCAACCAATACTTAGGTGGCAGCACTATCTTTATGAAAGCAAAACGCTCGCTTTCAAGTGGATTCGATCATTTACTGAAACGGAGAGCCAGTAGAGACGATTTAGGACAGGCTATTTTGAAGAAGGTAACATTACAACCATCATCTCCCCATCATTCCCATCATCCATGCCATCATAATTATGTGTTTCCTATTAAATACAACCTGGGTGTGTCCAAATCAAGAGTGAATAGATACTTACTAGGCAAGCGTGCTTCATCTTCGACCACATCGTCCCTTCCCATTGGGTGAGTTCAAGGTCAAACGTTGGCCTAGTCAGATGTAAAACAAAAACTCCATCAATGTTGTTCTCCACATATGATGTTGCTGATGATGATGATAAATCACCAACATCATCTTTATCGTCACCATTGTTGTCATCATCATATTTACCATTAACATCACAGACATAACCATCATCTTCATCTTTAAAAACAACACCACCGTCATCACCAACATCATCTTCAAAAACATCGTCATCCGCACCAACATCATCTTCAACGACATCATCATCATCACCAACATCATCATCATCATCTTCATCTTTAAAAACAACACCATCGTCATCACCAACATCATCTTCAACAACATCGTCGTCATCACCAACAACATCGTCATCATCACCAACATCATCATCATCACCAAGATCATCATCATCATCATCATCATCATCATCATAACAGGTCAGATTTCTTCAAATTATGAAGGCTGACAACGAATCAACTAGATGAAAACAACTCGAATTAGTAATTCGAACTCTAGGCATGTAGATATTCAAATGCCAAAAGTTTCAACGCCCATGCAAATGTAAATTTTGGGAGTGTATAGCTATTTCGTCTGTTAAAGACTCATCAGGTGCGGTAACTGCCATACGACAGCCAGACTACTGTCTGAATAAGGTCTAACGACCGAGATGTGTCCCTTTTCAGGTCAGAGTTCCTCAACAAATTCTAGTTGGGATTCTAGTCTACTGGTAAGGAATGGAATGAAATTTTACAAAATTACTATCAGATGAACGTGACATGCTTTACCTGACTTTAAACAAAAAGAGGTTCTCAAGTCGTATATTTTTCAGGAATCGTCCCCTCTCCCCACTCCAGTAACAGAAACGGCGCCGGAACCAGAGCTACTGTCGCCACTGGAAGCCAGGAGCAAATCTTTGTCACCCGCTGTGGTTAGTCAAGATGGTAAGCCATTTACTGTTTTCTGATCCTCCTTTTCCCTGTTTTCTTGCCACTGTCTGCTGGCAATTGTCCAACCGATCGGATCAGAAACTAATTTCCTGTTGGTTCGGTGGATTGAAACATGAGTACTTACAGATTAGGATTATATCCCAAGGTATTTTAACATCAATATTTCTTCCCTTAATCAAACTATTAATATATGTACAGGTAAGGTATAAACACACAACTTCAATTACTGTCATACGTACTGCATACAAGTAGACGCGCTGATTCTACACTAAAAAGCCGTGGGTGAAACTGCGGCGTGGGGTGGGATTCCTGATGTATATAAGAATTTGTTTTTACTACTATGCATGATCGAAAGTTGCACTCATGAATTGTAAACAACAGGTACATTAATTTCCAGGTTCAGTATCACCTTACCACGCCATGACGCCCACACAAGAAGAAGAGGAAGAGGAAGAAGAACAGATAGAAGAGACTAAAGAAGAAGTTAGCAACCCTGTCAACTCACCCATGATGGACATGTAAGTACCTTTGCATCTAACTTTACTGGTTTTGCAACTTAGTTACAATCTGAGAGTCTTTAAGACTAAAGACGTCTTCGACCGCTTTATCGTTTAGCAACAGGTGCTATTGCGGTCAAACGTAAGCCTATGATCAATACAATAATGTAATTTCGGACTTGAAACAGAGCCTTTAAACCGAAACAATATAATGTTTTGCCACTACTTCTTGGCGGTTAAGTATCTGGCAGATACTGGTACTTCCTAATGGGGGCTCTTGCAGAAAATGCCTCATCATCATCATCAGCCTATCTAATGCTAGACATAGGCATCTCCAACTGCACGCTACTGAGCACGATGCCCTACTACTCACATCCATCTAGTACCAGCCACCCTAATCGTCGCTCCACCTAGTCTGATGGTGTCCTATACTATGTTTGCCAATCCATGGTCTCGGCTCTAGAACGCGTCTGCCCAGGCGGTTATCGGTTCTACGGCTAATATGGCCGGCTCACTGCCACTTCAGCTTGCTAATCGTGTGAGCTGTCTGTGAATTTTGTTCTCTGTCGATTTACTTAGTTCCAAAATTTCGGATACGATTCTTCAGAGAAACTCTCCATAGCCCGAAAAGGCCTAGCACTAGAACAAATTGTATTATACAACAAAAAATATTGTATTAAGTAAAATTTGCCTGTGATAAATGCTGTGCCCTAATACCTGAAACCTAGGACTTACCTAATGATGAAAATGATGCTCTCATCCTCAGTTTCCTCCAAGTGAGCGACAACAGACCAGCCGCGACTGAAGGCGGTGCGGAACCAGACTACACTTGGCGACATGCCATTTACCAGAAAGTTCTGCACCCAGCTGATGAAGAAGGCAAGATCATTTTTTAACACTTATAGATTTATCTTTAGTCATAATCTCGCCTGAGGTTAAGCGACAATGTGGCTAAAGATGGAAAACATAGATCGGTCGGAAAACGGCAGTTAAGCGACTGCTGAACCGTCTCCCTGATGGTTTACCGAAAATCATCCAGTAACACTAGTAGTCACTTGTAGTTTACTGCAGTCCTGACTTGGATGGATGACCGTTTGTGTGGTTCACATCTGAGCGCTACTATTTATACTATTAAATATAGGCGCTATCGTGCTTCATAGACATTGTCCCGGTTTTTGTCATAGAACAACAGTGTCATGCCATGTCGGAGGTCTTTACGCGGTCTGACTCCGAAACCAGAGCTTTCCACACACCCATCAGAGAAATAAATAATCTTCTAGTAATAATATCAAGCCCTACCACTAATCAATTCATTACAATATCTTAGTTTTCATTTTATATTATTAACTTCTAGGAGAACTATCAACCGATCTTCTTGGCAAGCCCCTGGCGCCGAAAGGGAAACGTAGCAAGGACGAATTGAGACAGCTATGGAAGATGGCGATCGAACAAACTATCCTGCTGGTTAGGATGGAGAGAGAAAATGTGAGATTGAAAGGTAAGATGCTCCTAATACTATAAATGCTAAAATATGTGAGGTTGTATGTTTGAATTACTCACGTAAAAACTACAGAACAGATTTTGATGAAATTTTGTAAGAACTAATAACTTTATATACTGGAATAGAATAATTTTTATGCAGGAAAATTGACAATATTAGGTGAAACCTCTTGACGCAACCGGTACAAAATACACAGTCAAAATAAATAATTAAAGGTACACCAAACCTAATACTCCTCGCTTTGCTCGTCGTCGTACCTATGTATGACTTTGCCCTGAACTAGTCATTACAACAATACTGTATTAAACAACATATCATTTGCTAACGAGGACAAATAATCTTGAGTCTGTTTCTATTTTATTACTTTTACCGACGAGAGCAGTGAATTATTAATAACAACTGTTAAAAGTGATAAATTTCAACGTTATATTCACATTTATCAAATCATGATGTAATAAAGATGGATGATGTATTAATGATTTTCAATAATCACACTTAACATAACACGTACAAAGTTGCCGACTAATGCTAATCATATTTATGATGGTGGTGATGATAATGATGGTGATAAAAATAATGATTTTATTGATGGTGATGATTATAATGATAATAGTGATGATGATCATGAAAGGATGCGACTTCTCGTTCATAAAAATCTTGTTTTAGAGCGAGAAGAATCATCAGCCGTCCGTCGTATTAAACTTGAGTACACAGAACTAGGGGTCTGTGATCCGGGAGTGGTTCTGATGTGGGACTCGTTGCTGTCCAAGGATCCTTCACAGCCTATGGCGAAGGTTGACAGGCACATGCTCACACAGGCTGTAATGCAAGGTACGTCACGCTCTATTCACAGGTTGTCGGGTTACACAAACTTGGATTCTAATTAGGTGGTTTTATTTTTGAGCTATTTTGAAGCTTAGATCATATCTATGTATTCTATAGAATAGGAAACATTGAAAAAATTTAAAGTTTATTAACTAATTTTAGCTTATTTTGCTGACAAATTGTAATTTAGAAATTAAAAAATAATAAGTAAAGAAATGAGTATAAAAGCAGTAACATCCAACTTAATATTGCATGATGCAGGTTCGCTGATTAATTTAAAGGGCAATTCATAAAGTATATATTTGGAGTAATGCATGAAACTTAAATCGTGTTTGCATGTTGAAACTTCATGTTAATATGAAAGAAATGCTAATCTCTTTTTTCCAGGTGTGCCACGAATGTCTCGCGGCGGAGTCTGGTACTTCCTCGCGGAACAAGCCTCCCTCCGCGCACCCCCACCTGACACCCGTGACCACCCTAACTATGCCACCCCCTACCGTACCCTATTAGCTGGACTTACTAAACACCAACACGCCATACTGATTGATCTTGGTAAGTGTTACCTAATACTATTAAGTCATCAATATACAAAAAAGTGTTTGCATTAGATTAACTATGGGTAAGTCATAATTAAATTTATGTTAAAAGTCTTATTCAGTATCAACGAGCCCAAAACCCTTTAGTGGTTTTTGAGATCATCACACAACGTAAAAAAAATAGTATTGTAATGAAGACAAAAATTATAACATGAACTGTTGATACGCATTTCCTATATCTACATAAGAGTAATCATGATATTACTTGCTAGAAATTTAACCCTACAGTCATACGATCCTTCCATAAAAACTGCAATTTTCTAGTGATTCAAATCAGTCCAATAGATTTTAATTATTTGAACAAAAATTTTATAAATTGTTGTATAATGCGGTCGGCATCGCGAGCACGAATTCCTTAAGATAACGCGTATGTTGACGTTAACACGGGTTACTGTACAATATACTTTCCTCAAACAGGTCGTACATTCCCCAAGCACTCGTACTACGCGTCGGCGCTCGGTCCGGGACAGCTGGCTCTATACAACATCCTAAAGGCGTACTCTTTACTAGACCCGGACGTAGGTTACTGCCAGGGACTGAGTTTTGTCGCTGGAGTGTTGTTACTGCATGTAAGTATTTTTTTCTTAAATTTTTAATTATTTTTAGTGTTCTCGTCTTACATACAAACATTTATCTTCTAAATAAGATCTTGAAACCGAAGCTTTCAACAAACACAATCACAGATCCTGACTCCTAATTAGGATTGCTCTGTATCTATATGAATTACGAGTACCATGGGAGGTAACGGCCAGGCACGAAATAAATGATCACGCTTCCTACTTACTTTTTACTTTTTTAAACTCCCGCCGCTAAAATGTTATTGGGTGGGTGTTATATGAGTTGTTTTTAATATAAGTTTGACCACTATGTGTATCTGTCTGTGGCACCGTAGCCCTTAAACGGGTGATAAGATTTGGATGCGGTTTTTTTTATTTGAAAGAAAGTTTTCTAGCGGTGATTCTTACATATTATTATGTTTTATCAAAATCAGTTCAGCGACTTCAAGGTCATTAGCTCTTTTGTTAGCTGCGGTAGGGATCTTAGTCGCATAATGGGTATGTACTTTACTTTAAAATATAAGTATGACCTTAAATTTGAAACATCTATGTAAACTACATAACGGAGGTTTTTTTAATTTTAATTTTATTGTTTTTCGAAATGTCTTTAGTGTGAAACGAACGCGCAGTCTCCTTATGAGCTATACCCAACCACTAGACTACGTTTCATTCCTAAGTCATCGTTTCTTAGTATCCAAATTGAGAGGCACCATTTCACAGCGCAGTGCAGTGCCGCTCAAGATTTTGTACAACAAAATTCTGGGTGGCACTGCAACTGTTATGGGTAGGCGTGTTGCTTACCATTAGGTAAGCAAACTGCTCGTTTCGGCATAAAGTTGTTTAAAAAACTTTTACAATTATTGTATTACAGACGGAAGAGGCTGAGGCATTCGTACTACTACGTCATCTTATGTTCCGAAGGGGCCTGAGGAAACAGTATTTACCTGACATGAGTGCATTACAAGTACAAGTAAGTACCTTTTACTTTAAACTAGCGAACCGCCCCGGCTTCGCACGGGTGCAATTCACCAATGTTGTGTAATTTTTTGAAGACTTGATTACAAAACATTGAATTTTCTCAACTATACAAAAACTTAATTAGAATGTGTTGTACATATTAACTTTCCGTAAACAAATATCTAAATGACAGTGAAAGCCGTATCAAAATCCGTTGCGTCGCTAGTCCTACTAATATTAAAAATGCGAAAGTTTGTAAGGACGGATGTTTGTTACCCTATCACGCAAAATCTACTAAAGAACTTTTGATAAAATTTGGTACTTAGGTTTTTATGTAGATACTTTAGGTCTTGAAGAAGGACATGGGCTTCTTTTTATCCCGGGAAACCGTGGGTGAAACCGCGGGGCGTAGCTAGTCTTATAAATTAACATCCTCTTTAAATTCTTTTCTTCTGTTTCCAGCTGTACCAGCTCTCTCGTCTTCTTCGAGACCACGAGCCAGAGCTCCACAGTAAGCTGGAAGAGCTGGACATATCTCCAGCTTTATACGCAGCTCCTTGGATGTTGACCATTTTTACTAGCCAATTCCCACTGGGATTCGTTGTTAGAGTGTTTGGTAAGTACTTCTTAAGGTTTCTAAATTTATTTTCTTTGGTATTTATATAGTCTTACTTCTTCTATGGTTTGTATATTCTACTTCTTAATTTTTGTGTTTTGTATATTCTGAGTAGTTATTTTAGTAAGTCTTCTTCTTTATTTTTGTTATTTGCAAGTTTTTTTTTTATTTGACTGAATGACGAGACGAGCTGGTCGTTTGCCTGATGGAAAGCAATACGCCAGCCCATAACAATAACAGCACCACCCAGAACTTTGTTTTGCAAAATCCTGCGCGGCGCTGCACTGCGCTCGTCACCCTGATACAATTAGCTGTTGAGTCTCATAATGCCCAGTAATTTCGCTGGCAACAATGCCCTTCAAACCATAACACAGTAATGCTCGCGCACTACTGCTTGGTGGCTGAATAACTGGCAAAGCGGTGGTACCCACCCAGACGGCATCTCGCATAAGTTTCAACAAGTTCTTCTTTGGTGCTTATCAAGTTTTATTTCTTCTTAATTTTTATTCTATGTTAGTTCTAAGTAGTTCTTTTTTGATCTGTAGTCAGTCTTACTTCTATTTTTGATTTTTGTATTTTTCTAAATTTAAGGTTCAAAAACTTCTTTATTATTTTAGTAAGTCTTATTTCTTTCCAATTTTTGTTCTTTGCAAATTCGAAGTATTTATTTACCTCGGTCATTATTCAGTCTTCCTTCTTCTTTAATTTTGTATGTGCTAAGAAGTTCTTCTTTGGCATTTACTAATATTTAGTAATTCTTACTTCTTTATTTTTGTATCTTTATAAGTTCCATATAAAACTTTAGTTTTTTTAAGCTATTGCATAGCTTCTATCGCGGGCCTTGAGCGTGGAGACCGAATCCAGAAATTCCGTAACGAAAATAACCTAACACCCCCCACTCCGAATGCTATGCAATAGCTTTACCGCGTCAGTCTCCGAGTGTCACACGTCTTTTTTGTTAGTTTAACTAATGTGTGGAACCACGGGTTACAGTTAGTAAGGTTTTTCTCTTCCAGATCTACTATTCCTCGAATCAATGGACATAATATTCTCAATTTCGCTCGCCATTTTATCCGCTCACAAGGACGGCCTGATGCTTTGCGAGAGTTGTGAAGAAGCAGCCGAATACCTCAAGCATAAGATACCAGATATGTCTCAGCATACATACCGCAAAATCATGAAAAAGGTAAGATTTTCACAAAAGGAGGAGCTTCTCAATTCGATTGTATTTTTATTTGAAAGAAAGAAACAGAGAAAAGAAAAGAAAAAACATTTAATTGACGACCACTAATATAATAACGAAAAAAAAAACAGAAATACAAAAAGAAAGAAAATAAAAGAAAAAAAGAAAGAAAATAAATAAATTAAATACATATAAACAGAAGACAACTAAAAAAAAACAATGCATCATTTTATTTCGTAACAGTTCATACAATTAAATTACTTACTACAGTCATAATACAGTAATGCCACAAAAATAATAATCTATTACTAAAAATACAATTCAACAGAAGATAACATACATGCAAAGACGTTCATTTTAACCGACTTCAATAAAAGAAGTAGAAGGACGGTTTTTTATGTTTGTTACCTCAGAACTCCGTCATTTATAAACCGATTTGAACAATTTTGCGTCGGGTTCAGTATAGCTACGAAGTGGTCCCATATAAATTTCATCGATATCCGACCTTGGACTTCGAAGATACATCAGAATTGAAGTCGATTTTTTTGTTATAAAATGAAGTATTTGACGGGCAAGTCAAACCGGAACACAGTAAAACCTGCGCACTACTACTTGGGCGGCAGAATAACTGGCAAAGCTTTGGCACTTACCCAGACGGCCTCCCGCATACGAGAGGCCTACCACGAGCATTATAGGACGTCGTTAACATATTTACTTTATTAAATAATTAATTGTCTATTAAAAATCTTCATTCCAGGTACACTCTCTAGACATCAGCCGACAGTTATCCGATTACGCAGTAGAATATGCGGTATTAAGGGAAGAAATGCCGCGCGTCGCCGCTCTCACCGAACAAAACCGACATTTGCACGCAGACACGACTCGCATGACTGAGGAGTTGGATGTAAGTAACGATGTGACGCACTGGATTTCGGACTTTTTGGCGGGAAGTGAAAAGTGATACAGTTCGATTTTGTTTTATTTTCCAAACAAGTGTTATTTCGAGTGATCATGTGTAATATCGGTGGAATATTAACCATTATGTGTTCGTTAACGTGCACGAGTGTAGGCAAATGAAACAAAATAGGGAAAACATTGCTTTTTATGTTCTCACAAAAAGTCCATGGAAAGCTTGAATAAAGTTCCACCACTTTATTGAAGCACTAGGAAAGGGTCCGGCTTGTTGCTGATGACCCTCATTCTGAACAAAAGTATAATAAAATGGAATATTAAACTATCAAATAAAAACTACGTAAGACATGGCGGTATGGTCCTAGAGACTTAAGCCTGGCATAACGGGCAAACTTAAAAGAAAAGCACTGGAATCGTAGTCCAATTTCTTGTATACTTTTGTTTGACCATTCCAGATGTGTCAAAGACGCAAATTTTGTTCTATCAAAATTCTCCTTTTTTATTTCACCGCGTTTCTATTTTTTTTTATGTAACTGAATGACGAGGCGAGCTGGTCGTTTGCCTGATGGTAAGCAATACGCCAGCCCATAACAGTAACAGCACTACCCAGAACTTTGTTTTGCCAAAATCCTGCGCGGCGCTGCACTGCGCTCGTTACCCTGATACAATTAGCTCTTGAGTCTCATAATACCCAGTAATTTCGCTGGCTACAATGCCCTCTAAACCGGAACACAGTAATGCTCGCGCACTACTGCTTGGCGGCTGAATAACTGGCAAAGCGGTGGTACCCACCCAGAAGGCCTCTCGCATACGAGAAACCTACCACCAGTAGAAACCGTAACACAAACAGTAGTTACAAACAGTAGTTGTATAATTATTAAGTCACTTTTATGTTTGTCTGTCTGTCTGTCGTTCCGGGTGGAATCTTGCAATTCAAATTTCGAGCACTTCCTGATTAGCTATCCGGCTGAAACTTTCAGGGTAGCTCACAACTCGATGACAATGCATTCTAAATTAATTTTATAATTTTGGAGGCGCATAAAAACGTGTTTTTAGATGAATTTCTTAATCTACATTATAGCTTTATTTATTGCTAAGTTTAGCCATTATCTAGCCTGATGTTAAGCGATGATGTGGCCGAAGATGGAGCACAAAGATCTAAAGGAAGATGGCAGTTGAGCGACAGCCCCGACTCCTCTCCCTGATGGTTTACCGAACATCATCCTTAACACGACTAGGTTGCTTGACGGCATAGTTTTGTGCGATGGTTAGGTATTACCGTGGCTGGCGTAGAACTCTATAGAAGCACAAATCAAAAGTTACTGTGAAAGTTACTTAAGCTATGCCAGTCCACTTGTTCGTACACAAGCCTCACCCACACATTTACATCATGCTATGCCGATCGGCCATCACATAGGCTTGACATCGGCCCTCCGTCCACTAAATCAAATTTAACGCCACCGCCATTGCTATGCTTCAGTTGTTACTTAGCGAGACTCCAACTTATTTTTTTCGTTCAAGATTAAAATATAGTTTTTGAATATATCGTATTCAAAAATAATAATATGAATTCTTCCTCAACAGTCTGCAATGGACTCCATAACAAACTTCCAAAAGAACCAAGCCCGCCTCGAAACGATCAACAAATCTATGGAACAACAACTAACCTTACTGAGCCGCTACATATCCGCACACTACAAGCAAGACTTGCCAGCGGAAATTAAGAAAATCGTGCAAAACCACAGCAAAAAGTTATCTTTCAGCTCGAAATTATTCTCAACAAAATTCTCGGGAGATGACGAAGAAAAACGAATCCCGAAGACTGGCATAAGCACGCCTAACCTCTTCGCTAAAATAAATGAAAATAACAAAGAATCACCGGAAAGAGAACGAAAAGTTTTTATAATGAAGAAATCACAGTCTGTTCACTCAGGTCTTATAGCTAATCTTAAACCTTTGAAAGAAGAAACGAATGAACTAACTGAATCATTGAAAGAACTGAAGATTGAACGGGAATCTCCGAAGAAAAGGGAGAACTCCTTCAACGCGTTAACCAAAAACGATATAAGCGAATCTCTAAAAGAAATAGGAAAGAAGAACTCAGGCTTCTTTGCAAACACGCATGAGCAGATAAGACAAGAACGACTGTTCGAGAAACAGTTAAAGCACGATTTCGACGAAAACTTAAAGAAACTAGACGAGAAAATGACACCGAAATCTTACATGGACGATTTAAGCATATTTCAAAGTAGAAAATGCATGTCTCTGAATTTAAATTCCAAAGAGGCGAAAATCGACAGCGGATTCGTCACACCTCTGACTCCTGATAAGAGAATGGATTCGAGCTCTACCATATCACATCCTTTGAGCGATGTAGACGTAGAAATCAAGTTTGATGGACAGTCTACTAAATTGAAGCAGATAAGACCTCTGAAGCCTTGTATAGACAACAAGACGTAGTACAATTAAAAATAAACAAAGATGGCTTCTCTGAATAAATCAATTTATCATTAAATTTGTATCAATGAATAATATCAATCGAAAAGAACAAGTAAATGTTTTAGATTGGAAGAGATTTGAAAATATATTTATTTATATACTATTGGAATAAAACCACAGAATACTAAGGGACAGAAGCATCACTCCGCGCAAAGAAATTTAAACAAATAGCGACTCTTACCTAGCGTATCTAGCTACTCTAGCGCTGCATACCTACCAGTCATATTAACCTTCAGAGCGCCTCTCTTTCTATCGCATAGCTCTTATCTCTTCTGACGCGGCACGTGTAACGACGCGCGACCCGCCGTCGGTGTCCGGCTATGTACTTGTAGCTTCGTACCTACAGTGCGGAGTGCGCTAGGCCTCATAAAACTAAATATGCTTGTTGAGAATAACCATTGAATCGAGAAAGACTCTCTTTCTCGATAGCACGCGGCGGAATCGATGAGTCGATCGCACTCCCCTTCTCTTTTTCACTCCAGTAAATTAGGGTTCTAAGTGACAGAAAAGGATAGAGGCATAGGTAAGTGCGATTCGGTGCGCCCATATGTAATTCAACCCTTATAAAGCATTATTGTGTTGTATCAGGCCTAGCGCACTCCGCACTGTAGGTACGAAGCTACAAGTACATAGCCGGACACCGACGGCGAGTCGCGCGTCGTTACACGTGCCGCGTCAGAAGAGATAAGAGCGGCGCGATAGAAAGAGAGGCGCTCTGTAGGTTAATATGACTGGTAGGTATGCAGCGCTACACGAGCTGAATTGAATTTTATTGCGGCATAGCAAGAGTCGCTATTTGTTTAAATTTCTTTGCGGAGTGATGCTTCTGTCCCTTAGTATTCTGTGGTTGTATATTATCACAAGATTGTACAAAAAATATGATAGTATGGCTTATTGATAGCATAATAAATGTTATACGCAAAAGTGAGCACCAAAAGCTACCGTAGAAATAAGTTTTAAGCATAAAGTTTCACAGAAAGTGATACAGCCTTAATATTAGTGCTTATTGTGATGGTTACCTGTAGGTATTTTATTTATAATTATTATTCGAGCTGTATGAACCCTATAGATAAATACTGGTTGATTTGTGAAATACCAAAAAGCTGTCAGACCATAATTCTAAAAATTTAACTTAGTAACTTTTGGTCTACGACTTTTTTAAATCGAATATTTTCTGAAATTCTTATTAAAGATTTTTTTTTAAGAATTCAGCATTTTCGTTTGCCACCTTAGTAGAATGAAATTTATACCTATCTACCTACTCATAGATACTTAGAGAGTAATTATTAATACCTTTTAAATTTAAGGAATCAGAAATGATACACTAGATATTTTCATCACGTATCAGACTTTAATATATATTAAATATATTCAGCAGAATTACACTAGACATTTTTTTTGTGTTTCAGATTTTAATATATATATTATATTGAATATATTCAGTGGAATTACACTAGATCTTTTCATCGCGTTTCAGATTTTAATGTATATTATTAAGTATATTCAGTGGAATTACACTAGATATTTTTATTGCGTTTCATATTTTGTTTATAATATATATTACATATATTCAGCGGAATTACACTAGACAATTTCATTGCGTTTCCGACCTTTTTTATTTGAAAAAAATATAGTAGAAATACACAAAAAATTACAATATTTTATTTTTTAAAAACATATGTTTTATATATATGATTGGAATTATGGTATAAGGGCTCTCTGGTAATAAAAATAACCACGTATATAACTATTATATTTTTATTATAGTTGTAGGTATCTAGCCATATAATTTCTCTCCGATCTGTGTAAGCGAGATGGACTTACGCAGCTTTCATGATGCGTGAAAAGGACAAAAAGTGTTTGACATGGCGTTTATAATTTTTTCCAGCCGTTCCACTATCTGCTTGTGTATACTTAGGTATATAAGGATTAAAAAAAATATTTTAAATTATTTCAAATCTGTTCAGTCAGCGTCAAAAATAAGTACTCATATTAGTACTTTGACATAATCACACAGCCTCTGTGGTGTAGTGGTTGGGCAGGTTGGCTCAAATCTTATACACTGAGGTCGCAGGTTCAATAGGGGATCGGACAGTAATCGAGAAAAAATCTAAAATGTAGTTAGAACGAATGTTCGTCGAACCAGAAATATCATCCAATCAATATTTTTGTGAAATAATAATGATTTATAGTTTTAAATCAATAAATAAAATCTAATAATTCTGACATTTTTAATCTGTTCTTCATCTCAAACGAAACAACAATCACAGCGCATGACGTCATTTGTAGGCAAATGCCGTGAGTCAAGCTTGTGGTTATTTTACGTTTTTGCTTTTCATAAAATGTATTTTGCTAATGTTTTCGTTCCATTACTACAATATCGTCCCCAAACTTCACAAAACGTATTTAAATCTTTTTGCAAGTTTTATTTCGAAGTTTGTCGTTTTCTACCTTCAAATGACGTCACAAGTTTTAAGGTGACCTTTTGCGCGGCAATATTTGAAACATAATATTTAAACATAGTTTTAGGTACTTTTAGAGCGTTATTTAATTAAAATAGTATTTTTCATGGCTATATATTAATTGTAGTTAATATAAAACACTTTCTAAAAAGTTGTCCGATCCCCTATACCCGCGACGCGAGAAATGTGTGACAGAAGAAGAAGCACAAGCATTTGTCTCGTGCCTGGGTGTTGTGGGACCATGGTTCTTATCCTGGTCCCCTAGATACAGGGAATCCTAGTTAGAGGCAGGATCTATGTTTGTGATCGTTGGCCGTATTTATTATTATAATTAATCTTTAGCTTGACATTTCTTAGCTTCTTAATTACCTTGATATTGAAATCGTTAGTTTGACATGGTACTAAAAAGAGCGAGTGTGGCTCAGTGGGAGAACGTGCGACTTTCGATCCGACGCACCCGAGCTCAAACCCCGCTGGCCCCACAAAACTGACTTTCTTAAGTTATATGCGGATTTAACACTCGCTCTAAAAACGATAAAGGAAAACATTGTGAGGAAACCGGCATGTCTAGAATTTTTCGGCGGTGGGCCAGCGTGACGGATATGTATATCTCATACTCTCCCTAAGGCCCAACTCCGAGCAGTGGTAATGTAATGGGCTGATGATAATGATGATGATCAAAATGTGTTATTGACGCTGACTGTACGAAAGGATGAACTAAATCGTGTAGAAAATTAAATGTTAATATATTTTTTCCTTCGTGGACTTACAAAGGAAACATGTTTTTCCTTTTTATAGTTATTTGTCGGGTCATTAGTATTAAATAATTTAGTTAAAATTGTAAAAATTAGGCCTAAAACAAAAAAATATATAAATAAAAAGTCCTTTATTTTGGTGCTCGGTTTTTAGGTGTTTCCACAGATTTATATTATATTTTTGTGATTAAAAATTTACAACTAAAGTGAAAGTATTGAGTAGACTAATTTCATTCTCTGTCACGCAATGAAAGTGTCTAGTGTAATTCCGCTGAATATTATGTTGTTGAATAATATAATAGGTTTGGGGGCAGATAGTTCATGTAAAATGAATAAAAAATACCTATAAATAGAGTTCAATCCGCAATATTTTTAATTAAAAGATAACATTTTACATTTACTATCTATCTACCCCCATAAATATTATATTATTCAACAACAACCTCCATAATAGACATTTTCATTGCATTTCAGATTTGAGATGAATTTCCGCAACGTCACACCTGATTCCATTAAGTTAGTTTGATTCTCGTAATCCCCACTGAAAATATTGATGGGGAAACTGGAGAACTTTTTGAAAATTGTCATAATCCCTACCAGTGGGGACAGCGATCATGACAGTGATCGGTTAACAGGAGCGAAAGATTTTATATTTTTAAATTTCTTAAATAATAGAAAGATAGATAAACACTTTATTCACCTTAAACATGAAATAAAGTACAAGTTAAATGTTTACAATGATGTAACAATGGGCGGTCTTATCGCTTAAAGCGATTTAATATTGACGGATATCATCGCAATGATTATTTACTTTAAATCTAGTGTAGGCCCGTTGTCCCCGCAGGCCTTGTCCCCGCTATGGGGACAACAGGACGTCACAAAATTTTCGTACCATAGTCCCCTTTACGGAGATACAACCACTAGGTTAGGTTATGTTAGAACTGCGACCACTCAGCGCGAGCCGAACGAGCGAAGCGAGCGTGCCGCGGCAGCGAACGGCGAAGTGCCAGAAAGTAGTTTTCCCATATAAAGTTTACTTTACTATATCAACGGAAACAGAGTAAGGGGACATCGGGATGTATTTTAAATATTTTATTAAAGTACCACTGTCCCCGTTTAACAGGGAGACAGCTTACTGGGACAACGGACCTATACACAAATGTTTTTTTTTTTACTTGACGTTATATAATTGCGGAAATTTTAAACAAAAAAATATTTTTTGATGTTTATAATTGATGTTACGGACTAATATTCATGTGGAGGCACCCTAGTAATAAGTCTTTAATTACTTAGTAAGTAGAAAAAAGCTTTGGCATTATTTGATATTATTTTGACAGTATTAGTTTTTTTCCACTAATGTTTTGAACATCTTACGGTTAGTGGAACGCCCTAAGTCCAGGTTTAGCTAAACTTTAGAATTAAATAAAATTAAGGTAATAAAAAATGATCTTATTAGAAAATAAGTTATATATCGAAATACATTTTGTTGTTGAAAATCACAAATAGTAAAAATATATTCACATAATATATATACCTTTTTTTTGAAAATATTTCGTGCTTATGTATTTATTTGATATTGCTGTTAAAAGATTTCTAGGCTATTGCAATAATTTTTGGTAAAAAAGATCTTTCACCCCATATATATTCATAAAAAAATATCTTCCTATAGGCCTACCGTTTAACTCGCGTATCGCCTGCGCGGTAAGAAGGGAGCGAGGGGAGATGTTAGCGGGTGGGTGAAAGCGGTGCGCGGAGCAGAGAGCTTACGTCCTTTCCCTTTCACACACCCGCTAACATCTCCCCTCGCTCCCTTCTTACCGCGCAGGCGATACGCGAGTTAAACGGTCGGCCTATAGTTTTGCTCAAAGTTTGTGTTGAATTTTCAGTGTTTTTGAAAATTATGGCTTAGCATTAGGAAACATAATGTGATTCAAAATAAAGCTATACATACCTAGTTGTTATTATATTGTTTTATTACAACCTACACTCGAGAGCAATGAATCCGGGTCACTTAAAGAATGTTAAAAATCTCGGAAACTAAAAATGATAGGTTAATGCAATAAATTGTATTTAATAGACAATGTAATACTCCCTAAATGAAAGTAAAAAAAATATGAGTCACCATACATTTTATTAACACAAAATTACATAAAGAAAAAAACTGCTGATCTCTCCTTAAAACAAAAATAGGAAACATGAAATTTTTGAACTTTATTACGATTTTCTTGAATTTTAATACTTCGTATTGCCTCCTCGTGCTTCCATTACTGCGTTTACGCGGTTTGGCATGCTGTACACCAAGTTCCTTATACGATTTTGGGGAATATTCTCCCATTCCTCTGTGAGAGCAAATTTGAGCTCACGAAGCGTGATTGGGGGAGGGTTTCGTTGTTTTACGCATCTGCCTAGCTCGTCCCAAGCATGCTCGATCGGGTTGATATCCGGGCTGCGCGCTGGCCACTCCATACGAGTAATGTTCATCTCTTGAAGGTAGTCATTCACAATCCTACCTGTATGAGGTCGGGCATTGTCATGCATAAATATAGCATCCTCACCTAAATTGACCATAAATGGACCAACGTGATCATTGAGGATTTCTTCCACATATCTTACGCTAGTTAAAGAGCCGTTTTCTATGATCACCAGCTCTGTGCGACTTTCAGAAGAAATTCCGGCCCACACAAGTACAGACCCACCACCGTAGGCTACTTTTTCTTCGATGCATGCTTGCTTGAATCTTTCCCCTGGTCTTCGATACACTCTGTGTCTTCCATCGTGCTTGTAGAGCATAAATTTTGATTCGTCGGAGAACATAACTTTTGACCAATCTTCAATACTCCAATTTACGTGGCTCTGGGCATATCTTAGTCTCGAAATACGATGCCCACGCTCCAGTTTAGGGCCGTTTGCAGGTCTAAGGGGTTTTAAGTTAGATTCAGCAAGCCGACGTCTTACTGTCCATGCACTTGGGTTACTTCCTCCGAGGCGTCGAAACTGATTGGTGAGTTCAGTTCCTGTGAGAAAGCGATTTCGAAGCATGGTGTTCACCAAGTATCGGTCTTCTCGTGCTGTGGTACACCTGGTTCTGCCCGTTCCTGGTCTGCGTAGGTTAGAACCAGTTTCTTCGTAAGTCGGAGAACTCTTTGTACTGTTGACAGCGACACACCGACAGTCCTGGCTGTATCGCGCTGACTCCGGCCGGTTTCCAGCATTGTAAGTATTCTGGTGCATTCTTCAGGCGTAAGCGACATAATTTCAGCTTGAATAATGAATATAGAGCACTATCAACATGGTTTATGTACCCACATAAATGACAGATTACAAACAAAAGCAAAACCAAATGCTGTAATTTCGTAGTTCCATCTTCGAAAGTGGCCCTTTTTCAAATTTGATTTTTTTATGATATAACTTTACAATAACTAAGAAGTTTTAATACCTTCATTTAAGGAGTATTACATTGTCTATTAAATACAATTTATTGCATTAACCTAGCATTTTTAGTTTCCGAGATTTTTAGGATTCTTTAAGTGACCCGGATTCATTGCTCTCGAGTGTATATATAATTTTACCATTTGAGAATTCTTTAAAATACAATTTCTTTATAATATATTTACTGGTGGTAGGTTTCTCGTATGCGAGAGGCCGTCTCGGTGGGTACCACCGCTTTGCCAGATGTTCTGCCGACAAGCAAGTAGTAGTGCGCAAGCATTACTGTGTTCCGGTTTGAAGGGAAGGTTATTTAGGCAGTTTGCCAGCGAAATTACTGGGCATTATGAGACTCAACAGCTAATTGTCTCAGGGTGACGAGCGCAGTGCAGCGCCGCGCAGGATTTTGCAAAACAAAGTTCTGGGTGATGCAGTTATTGTTATGGGCTGGCGTGTTGCTTACCATCAGGCAAACGACCAGTTCGTCTCTTCATTCAGTTACATAAAAAAAAACATACATATACGTACACTCGTGGTAGGTCTTTCGTGGGGGAGGCCCTCTGAGTTACTACACACTACTTTGGCCAGTTGTTCTGCCGCAAAGCAGTAGTGCTCAAGCATTACTGTGTTCCGGTTTGAAGGGCATTATAGCCAGCAAATTTACTGGGCATATGAGACTTAATATATGATGTCTCGGGGTGATGAGCGCAATGCAATGCTACGCAGTGCGTGTGACATTAAAAGTTCTGGGTTGACTGCAATTGCTGCAAGCGTGGCGCTACCATCAGGCGAACGATTTGCTCGTCTCATCACTCGGACAAAAATAAATAAAATATAGGTACATACTTATCAACTCCGAAACAGTGAACAAAAAGAAATATGGAAGTTTCGAGGAAACTTAGCCCGCATCTTGGCACAAGGTTGCATACAAACTCACATATCGGAGATCCATCACTGACAATTTATTGTGATTCGGGCGCACAGACAAAAGTCAACACTATCTTCTGCCAGTTGAATTTACGATGCACACCACGGTAATACTTCCTGCAGCCCAACCCATATGGCAGACAAGGTAATTCGAGTTGATCGTGATCCGAGTCTGATCTACGATACCAACCCGATTTTGTCGGTACCCACTGCACATTTATGGCACGATCGTACAACTCTCTCGAAATCGCGTTAAGATCGAGATGACGTCATACAGATTATGTAAAAATGTAGTGTTTTTTTAGCAGTCTGTGGTTTAAATTAACAAATGACTGTCAATTTTGAGTTTGACAGCATTGAGGTCTTATTGACAGCGTATCTAGACTTCATTTCGTTTTTTTTTTTAAGTTCGCCCGTTTGAGCAGGCTAAAGTCTCTAGGACCATACCGCCATGTCTTACATAGTTTTTATTTGATAGTTTAATATTCCATTTATTATACTTTTGTTGAGAATGAGGGAGTGATCATGTGTCATGTGTCATGGCGCTAATGGCCGCGCAGTCTACAGTTTCGGTGCAACAAGCTTCTGGTGCCCTTCAGTAAGTACACCTCTGATTCTGTTCTACATCACCTCACAAAGATCATCTGCACTTTCATAGTGTCTGTCATAACCTCAGCAAAAAGTGTTTACTGCCATAGTGTCTCAGACATTACCTCAGTTTATTACTTATATTTATACTCCAAATGGTTTTTCATCTAAGTATGCCCATTGTTACACCATTGTAAACATTTGACTTGTACTTTATCTCTATTTTTAAGGTGAATAATAAAGTGTTTATCTATCTATCTATGTATGTTCCTTCAACTAACTTTTATGTTATTTTAGATGCCGTATCCGGGTACCTGGCTCCCAAATCTTCAAAATGGAAATGATGGATGGAATGGTTGAAGCCTGGCTTGAAGTGTTACAGCAAGAAAGCGAGTTCAGTGATTTCGACGACTGTAGAAGACCCTAACTATGCGTTAAAAAACGTGCTAGTAAGAGAATTGCATGTAGGTGAAAATAATGACAGCGAAGACAACTTCACCGATGATGATGTTCAGCCACTGAGCTCATTTGTTACCCGAGAATGTGGTGAAGCTGTTTCAGACTTTATTGGCAAAACATTTTCCTTCCAAGTTTAAAAGAGCGAATTTATAATGACAGGCTACCTTGAGAGCGTCGATTGAGAATCAGAAGAGCGCTAAGTGAGGATATGCCTCCCCGTCCTCAACCACCTCCTCAACCAGGACTATCAGGAAGAAGCATATGTCCTAGCAGACTGGAAAGGCAGAAGATTTACCTACTGCGTTTATAAGAAATCTATTTGCCTGCAGTGGGACTGTGTCCACTTTCGGCTTGCGTGAACACGAAGCCCGGAAAAAATCAATTCAACCAATAATCATGTTATTTATTTTAAAGAATGTTCATGCTATACTTTTGTATCAACTTACACATACAAATAATATATTTAAAAAGTATTTTAACTGATCTTTCCATTCTTTCCTACTGTCTGTCGGTCAGTGTTGCCAACTACTTGCCTGGTATTATAAATAATTATTCGCTAATCGATATAAACTATAAAATAAAATCGATGCTAAGTCAACCGTTCCGTTAAGCTTCGTCATCGATCACCCCAAGCTCATTTTAAACTAAGTGTTTAATTAAATAGTTTAAGTTAATATTTAACGGTGATTTTTCACCGCACTTTATGCACTTAATCTTCCCAGGGCGAGGGATAAGGGCAAATTGCATAAATAGACATACGTTATATAAACTAGAGACAGGCTGGCATGCACTACACTAGAAGCTGGCTTGTAATAATAGATGTTTAGTTGTAATTAATTAATTATAAGGGATAAAGAGTTGCGCAGACGACTGAGAAAATAGTCTTGGAATCATAGGGGCAATACAACGCAGATGAGGTACATAAAGTAAGCGTAAAAGGTCCCGTACATTTTTTTCTCCAACAAATTCTAGCCTGCGCCTGCTTCTGCGCATGCCTTTATCGTTTCTCACAATTTCTTATTTATGCATCTAGGTAATAGAAGTATGTAGGTAATATTGACTTAACTCGATTTAAAACCAGTTAACGATTAATGGATATTTATTTATGGCAATACAGCAATTATATCAAAACAAGCAAATGTCAATGTCAGTAATGTCAGTAGGTATATATTTAATTCGTTAATTCACTGTTTCCTTGTGAGCATTGCAACGTTTTTAGCCTTTGAAAATGGATTCTGAAATCTCTTTTCTCGGCAATTCTGGCTCGCCTACGGACTCTGATACCAATACCACTCATCACGTTGACCCTGGCCCGCCTACGGACACCGAAACCAGTGCAATCGTTGACCTGTTCCTGTTTGATTATGGATACTGAACCCGCGATAGATAACAATTCGCATGGACACGAACGAGCTACCCCTGGTGGAGACAGTCATAACCTCGATCTTGTGGAGGTGGAAGCTGAAGTGAAGTGAACTGAAGAAGGCAGTGGATCGCTCCGCAAATGCTACGTTTGCAATCTCTAGCACACTATTATTCATAATAACCGGCAATAACTACATAAGACCGCCTATTGTACCAAGACATGAATGAGACAAGAATGTTCATTATGAAATTCCTTTTTAAGTGCAATAGCTTAATTATTACACCTACCCTATTTGTAAACACTAAGTACTTACCGAGTGCTCTAAAATTAAGTTTTTCTGTACCAACAATCTAATTGAATAAATAAATTATTATGATTATTATAGTTACCAAATGTATAATATTGATAATATTTTGATCTCTATAAAAAAAAACTAACAAACGTTGTATTGTTTTATTATAAATCCTAAATATTGATTTTGGTAGTATATCAAGCACTTCAAGAAAAGGAAAGACATATTTGCAAGTAAACTTAAAAATCTGTGATATATTCACTATTTTAAATGACGTCTGATCAATAAATAAGTTGTTAGTTAATAATTAGTTTGTTTGCAATAAAGTATTGAGTATTGACTCCACCTTGGTCGAATGTGAACAATTATTATTAAATCATTTATTTCAGGCAACAAGTAACAAAAGTACATAGTCCCATATTAATAAATAACTTAAGACTAACATACATATAAAATATTAGTATAAGCATTTAATTAACACATCATTGCGTGGTGTCATGGGCCAGCCTTCCGTAGAATCTTTGGAACTTGACACTCCTCAGCCAAAACTCCTCACTCACAAAGGTTGCAAGTCACTCAGTTAGAACTCTCACCACAAATGACTTGAAACTGACAGTATGTCGAAATTCCAACTGTACAACCCTCAAGGTGAGCTTGGTCTGCTGCTTCATTCTCTGTTTTTACACACTAGTGAACTCGAGACATGTAGACCTGTAGATCATCGGAATCTCAGCACGAAGGAGATTCGTTGTTGTCGGTGCGGCTGTACCGCACTGGTTACGACGATTGGACTTCCTCCTCTTTTTTTCCACCTTGGTGTAGCCCTTGGTGTACAGTAAAGTCACCTCAGTTGCAGAGGGATATAAAAGCCAGTAGAGCCATGGTGTCACTTAAACAAAAACAATAATAACTACTTAGTATACATTAACTTCTACCACTTAGATATTTTCTGTAGTCACAAGTTTCGTAGTAGGTACTGTAGGTACAGATACATTGCCCGACGGCAAGGCAAGCGTTTATAGCCAAAAACAACAAATCAAATCCATAAATTGTTACACTATGTGGTATGCCGATTACAATGTTCTTTGGTTTGCAAATATGAAAGAAGTTAATGCTTTACGGCTTTAGAATTTGTTTTGGCTCAATGTTGATTCACTTCCACGGCGTCAAGATGTCAAACAATTAGGATTATAATACTTTTCGTTACTTACGATTCCTAAAAGGTTGGCTTTGTCTTACCTTTTTGAAATCGCGATTTATAACCTCAATAACTCTACTGACAGTTGTCAACATTGCCTTTAAAATAGGATATGGGTGCCAATTTACGATCACAACTCGATCGAAGAATGAACAATTTGCTTCTTCAAGGCATTATTTCATTTTTTTTTAGCTGCATTAGTTCTCATATCAGCCGCAACGATATGGAGCGCTGGCGATGCTCTAAATCGTATTCAAGAGTACCAATTTGGGTTTTATACGATTGAATCAGCGGTTGATATCAACCCGATGTGCATTATCTGAGATACGGGTTGCCCCCCTGGTGGCACTTTACGTAAAGTTTATGGAAAATCAACATGTCAGAATGGTCCCCCTGTTCTTGTAGAATTTCATATTGCATGCTAACGATTAGCAGAGACATCTTTGGGCAGAAACTCATATCTCATACTTCCATTTGGTATACATGCTCTTCGCAGAATTAATAAATAAAAAATGAATGTAAAACCCAAATACCGGGGGCATGAAACCACCAGAAGTCTCTTCTAACGTCCTCTCGTGGGCTTGCTTCATTCAGTACCTTAGCGAGCTTCTGGCTTCAAGCTTTCTATAAACACTAGGCATAAAAGCGACTTGGACCACGGAAGAGAAGGGTGCGGTAATTTGAAGCAAGAAAAGAAACAGTGGTCGATACACGCGACTGCCGTCCGTGTAAATTACTTAGTTTTATAGGGATGATGAATAGTATGTAGTCTAGGTATGTTCTTTCTAAGTCTCAGATCATTGTAATCTAGTATCAAACGCATGTGTCTAATTACATACAAAGCTAATCAGTAGTTACGTCGTCATTGAGTAACAAAAACCAGTACGGTAATCAGGAATATTCCAAATTATATTCGGATGTATAAATATTAAACAATTTAAAGTTCGAGCAAAAGAATTCTACTAATAGTTTTGCAAAATACCTATAGGTTTCAGCGACATGAGTATTCTGCTTGCTAATAACGATTTTAGAAAAGTATTTTTTGCCAACTGGGTTTCTGATTTTACACATTCTGCAAGGTAAATATAAAGATAGATAGATAGATAGATAGATAAACGCTTTATTGCAAACATTAAATTAAAGACATTACATAAAAACAATTAAAGAAAGTGTTACAATGGGCGGCCTTATCGCTAAAAGCGATCTCTTCCAGGCAACCTTTGGATGGAGAGGAATTATCAAAATGTTAAAGACGGGGATGTAAGGTCTACAATAATAATAACAACATAAAATGTCAATAAAATAAACTACAATACAATAGCAACATTCTCAGATAAATATAAATCAAAATTTTTGGCAGGTTACATAATACACTCGAGAGCAATGAATCCGGGTCACTTAAAGAATGTTAAAAATCTCGGAAACTAAAAATGATAGGTTAATGCAATAAATTGTATTTAATAGACAATGTAATACTCCTTAAATGAAAGTAAAAAAAATATGAGTCACCATACATTTTATTAACACAAAATTACATAAAGAAAAAAACTGCTGATCTCTCCTTAAAACAAAAATAGGAAACATGAAATTTTTGAACTTTATTACGATTTTCTTGAATTTTAATACTTCGTATTGCCTCCTCGTGCTTCCATTACTGCGTTTACGCGGTTTGGCATGCTGTACACCAAGTTCCTTATACGATTTTGGGGAATATTCTCCCATTCCTCTGTGAGAGCAATTTTGAGCTCACGAAGCGTGATTGGGGGAGGGTTTCGTTGTTTTACGCATCTGCCTAGCTCGTCCCAAGCATGCTCGATCGGGTTGATATCCGGGCTGCGCGCTGGCCACTCCATACGAGTAATGTTCATCTCTTGAAGGTAGTCATTCACAATCCTACCTGTATGAGGTCGGGCATTGTCATGCATAAATATAGCATCCTCACCTAAATTGACCATAAATGGACCAACGTGATCATTGAGGATTTCTTCCACATATCTTACGCTAGTTAAAGAGCCGTTTTCTATGATCACCAGCTCTGTGCGACTTTCAGAAGAAATTCCGGCCCACACAAGTACAGACCCACCACCGTAGGCTACTTTTTCTTCGATGCATGCTTGCTTGAATCTTTCCCCTGGTCTTCGATACACTCTGTGTCTTCCATCGTGCTTGTAGAGCATAAATTTTGATTCGTCGGAGAACATAACTTTTGACCAATCTTCAATACTCCAATTTACGTGGCTCTGGGCATATCTTAGTCTCGAAATACGATGCCCACGCTCCAGTTTAGGGCCGTTTGCAGGTCTAAGGGGTTTTAAGTTAGATTCAGCAAGCCGACGTCTTACTGTCCATGCACTTGGGTTACTTCCTCCGAGGCGTCGAAACTGATTGGTGAGTTCAGTTCCTGTGAGAAAGCGATTTCGAAGCATGGTGTTCACCAAGTATCGGTCTTCTCGTGCTGTGGTACACCTGGTTCTGCCCGTTCCCGGTCTGCGTAGGTTAGAACCAGTTTCTTCGTAACGTCGGAGAACTCTTTGTACTGTTGACAGCGACACACCGACAGTCCTGGCTGTATCGCGCTGACTCCGGCCGGTTTCCAGCATTGTAAGTATTCTGGTGCATTCTTCAGGCGTAAGCGACATAATTTCAGCTTGAATAATGAATATAGAGCACTATCAACATGGTTTATGTACCCACATAAATGACAGATTACAAACAAAAGCAAAACCAAATGCTGTAATTTCGTAGTTCCATCTTCGAAAGTGGCCCTTTTTCAAATTTGATTTTTTTATGATATAACTTTACAATAACTAAGAAGTTTTAATACCTTCATTTAAGGAGTATTACATTGTCTATTAAATACAATTTATTGCATTAACCTAGCATTTTTAGTTTCCGAGATTTTTAGGATTCTTTAAGTGACCCGGATTCATTGCTCTCGAGTGTATTATTGGAAATAAGTGTAACTGAGAATCTGTTGTACAGCTGGGAATCTGTAGAATTTGGAATCCTTACAGCCGGAAACTTGTGCAATTAGGAATGTGAGGTAAAAATCTGTCGATTTGGAAATCATTTTCGGGAGGCAGTGGGGCACGGCGCGCGCGCCGCCGGTGCAAATCTCCGGCGATGGTGGCGCGCCGGCGCGGCGCACATATCTAATACGTATGTATATGTTTATGACATCTCTATAGAGACGCTGCGCGCGACTCTCGTGACACTCGTCGCCAGGATGTTTTAAGTATAATGAAGCAATGCAAATAATTAATTGGTATTATGATAATAATAAAATTATGGTATAAGTATAATACATAAAGAAACTAGCAACCATTTATATAAAATTCTCGTGTCAATGTTAGTTACCTTACTCCTCCGAAACGGCTTTACTGATTTTTACCAAATTTTATATGCATATTCAGTAGGTCTGAGAATCGGCTACTATCTATTTTTCATACCCCTAAGTGATAAGGATTGTTCACCCTTAACATTTTTTTAAATTTATATGGCGAAACAATGTTTGCCGGGTCAGCTAGTAATAGTATAAAATTGTGAGAAAAATCTACTTTATGAAATCTAATGGAAATTATTTTAAACTGTTGCTCCCCACGGTTTAAAAGTATCCTAAGTCCTTTTCCAAGACTTCCGACATAGGTACCTACATAATTACATTAAAATCTGTTCAGTAATTTGAAACTAACCAATAATTGTAACCTACTCAGTGACCGTCGGAGACCGTTCGACTGTGTGGGTGTTGTTGCATACTATGGCCGGTCCAACGGGAACACTGACGCCAACTGTAGCCGTTGCTTTCGAGTACGCCTCTGACGTGCTTCAACTCCGCATTGACGTGCCGAGGGTCGCATATACTCAAAGCTCTGTTGATTAGTGCCCTTGGCACAGAAGCTAAGTGAGATGGATGATGATGTGAATCCGCTTGCAAGTACCTGTCCGTGTGCGTCGGCTTCCGGTAAACGGTATGAGCCAGCGTACCGTTTGGCTGTCGTATGACACGGACGTCCAAAAAAGGAAGATCCTTCTCCTCTTCTACGGTGAATTGGATCTTGTTGTGCAATAAGTTTAGAAAGGTCGTAAAATTACTGTGTGCATCCCTGGCTATCACAGCAAACACGTCATCCACATATCGCCACCAATATCGGGGCTTCAAACTATTCCATGAAAATATTGGCCACGACCGGAGCTATCGGTGAACCCATGGCGACCCCATCCACCTGCAGGTAAAATTCACCGCGCCATAAAAAATAGCCACTCTTCAAACACAACTCCGTCCACTTGGTGTATTCAGTAGGTAAGTTTGAGGCATGTATTAGGCCACTGGTAACATCCATGGCATCTTCTACTGGCACATTTGTAAATAACGAAGCGACGTCTAAACTCACCATTAGTAACTCAGTAGCGTTAATCTTTATGTCCGCCAGCAAGTGGACGAAACGCCTTGAATCCTTCACGTAACTACTTGTATTTCCGATCAGGAGATGTAAAGCGGTAGCTAGATGTTTGGACAGCTTATACATAAGTAGGTGCGTCAATTTGAGATATGATAGGCCGCAGCGGCCAATTAGGCTTGTGGATTTTTGCTAATTGTCCGAAACCTGGTCGGAGTTATTTCGACACAATCATAACGTGCGTGTAGCTGTTTATATTTATAATGAATATATCGACTCACGATAGTTTCCAAACAGAAATGGAATTTGCTTAAAAAGAACAAGTTCGAACAAGAAATCCGTTTAATACACAAAAATCAACTGCAACTACAACAACAAAATTTATTAACTTTTGTTAATCAATTTTGTTGTTGAAAAGAAAAGTACCTACTGTTACACAAAATAACAAAATAATGATTGCACACTTATAATCAACGCTAATTACACTAAAAAATGGCTTACGTTGCCTTTATAACGATCGACAAGAATTCTAGCAGACGGCCGTTCGCTACGAGCGGAAAGAAGTAAAAATGGCCATTGGCCGCTCCCGTCAAAGCGTCCGGTTTTTATAGATGACGGCAGGTTGCTCGGAGAAGTAGGAGAGAAGTTCCTTACAATACTTTATACCATAACTTTATTATTATCATAATACCAATTACTTATTTGCGTTGCTTCATTTTACTTAGAACATCTTGGCGACGAGTGTCACGAGAGTCGCGCGTAGCGTCTCCATGGAGATGTCATAAACATATACCTACGTCTACGTCATTTAAGTTGGTCGGCATTTTAAATTCAAACTGGCAGAAGATAGGGTCGACTTTTGTCTGTGCGCCCGAATCACAATAAATTGTCAGTGATGGATCTCCGATGTGTGAGTTTGTATGCAATCTTGTGCCAAGATGCGAGCTAAGTTTCCTTGAAACGGCTTCCATGTTTCTCTCCGTTCACTGGGTAGCCACTTTGTTTAGTATGAATCGCGCAGATTTTCCAAGAGAATATAGTACTAATGATAGCTACGTATTTGCTATTTTTACCAATTAAAGTTTCAGCTTTTTATCTAAATTGGTTAAAAAATATAACTGATTGAAAATTTACTGAGAAATGCTGCAACCGGAACACCGGAACATATTAGGGCGGCAGAATATAATATAATAGAATAGAGAAACTCTTTATTGTATACCAATTTAAAGAAATAGACAATAACACACAAACAGGCAGAATATCTGGCAAAGCTGTGGCACCTATACCTACACAGACGGCCTCCCGCATACGAGAGACCTACCACGAGTAAAGTGACTTGCACGTCTCATCACTCAAGTAGGTACGCTGAGCGACAAAAGTAGCTCAACATTTGTCTATCTTTGATTGACTACACCTACACTATTTGTCTTTATTTATATCTCTGAATGTTGCATTTAAAGTCTGTTAAAATCCTGTGCGAATAGGGAAATTGCAAAATATTGCATGTAATTTGTATATTTTCGGTGTTATTGACAATTTAGATCGAGTGTGGCTCAGCGGGAACTCGTGCGCCTTTAGATCCGACGCACCTGGGTTCGAATTCCGACTCGGCCCTGCACCAATGACTTATAGTTAAGTGCAGATTTCGCAAACTCGCTCTTAAACGGTGAAGGAAAACATCGTAAAAAAACCCGCTTACGCGCTTTGGAGTGGAAGGCTCTGGCCGTGGTTGTAATACCACCCACCGAACAAAGCCATGCCGTCAAGCGACCTAGTCGTGTTTCGGGATGATGTTCGGTGAACCATCGGGGAGGTCTGAGCAGCCGTTCAACTGCCGTCTCTCCCTAGATCTATGTGCTCCATCTTAGGCTACATCATCGCTTCACATCAGGCGAAATAGTGGGCAAACATAGATCTATTAGACGTAAAAAATTTAAGATTGTTAAATTTCAGCTACTTATGTCGCTGACTGTACATAAAAAGAATATATTATTTCCCCGACTGTACTTTCAAAACATTCGATTCGGTACCGGCATGTTATGCTAACACTCACCTTAGCATTGTTTAAGTAGAGTGTTGAAGAAACACGTACTTAACCAGTTTAAGAAATAGATAATTGTAAAATTCGTATAATCTCACGCAGCGATGTTTCTAAGATAATGTAATTAATATACTCACTTATTTAGTAAACCTATATACTGTGGACCAAATTGAGTGTTGTTTTAGGTGATCAGTCGGAAATAGTAAGTACATACTTTAAAAATACTAATAATATAAATATATACTTTTAGGCAAACGATGGTGAAGACGCCCTCCGGCCATATGGAGCGACGACCTGCGTAAAGTAGCCTGCAGTAACTACATGCGAAGAGCCGAGGATCGGAGTTAGTGGCGTGCATTGAGACAACAACTTGTTAACTAAATAAAAATACCTAGGTATTTAAATCCTTACTTTACACACATACTAAAATCAATATAAAGATTTGGAATATAAGGCTTTGAAAGCCTCTGTGGTTGGCTCAAATCTCATGCACCACTGAAGTGTTCATACCCGCGACTGGACAAATGTTTGTTTTTTTTTACGCTTAATGGATCTATGTTTGGCTACTATCTCGCCTGATCTGAAGCGATCATGTGGCCTAAGATGGAGTACATAGATCTAGAGAGAGACGGCAGATGAGCGGCTGCTCAGACCCGCCTCCCCTATGGTTCACCGAACATCATCCCGAAAAAGTTTGTGCAAAAAAAAGAAAGCACATTTGTTTCGTGTCTGGGTGTAGTGAGACGTTGGGCGTATTTCAATAATTGAATGCTGAAATTATTAAAACTGTTTTTTCTTTTTTCAAATATCATTTTGTTACTTAACAATTTTTATTTTAAATATTTAATGAAACGGCTATGACTCACGTGGTTTGTCGAATTAGTCTACCTAAGTTTCGAGCATGTCTGATGCTCTTCATCAGGGGTGAGTTTACGCTGCGAGATCGCGGCGACCACGGGCGGTGTCGAGGTGAACTACGTGAGTCCTAGCCGTTTTATTAAATATTTATAATGAATCAAACTCACGAAACCTTTCATATTAAATTTTTTATTTTATTTCAGGTGACCTGCAATCATCAAAATGGAGTGCCAAGATATCGTTCGTGGCATTAAAAACAATCAAAATATTGTCAAGAATAATCTACCACCGAACAAGAGGCAACTTAAAAACTGGACTTCAAATAATGAATGTGATGACCAAAGTTTCACTTTGAATTCAGATACTCCTCCGTATGAGATGGTGTTCGAACTTGGAAGTACTGAAAATGATTTACAAGAGATTTTATTACATGACAATGTGTCTAAAGATGGACAAAATGTAGATGGCGTTAGTAATTTTCAGTACATAAACGAAAATATTTCAATAGAGGAACAGATTGGACTACATGAGTTTTGTCGTGACAGAGTGCCCAAGTCTAGATACAGTTGCGATAAGGAAAGCAATTCGCGGGAATGTTTTCGTGGAAATGTGTCCAAAAATAGACACAGTAAGACCAATAGTGTTGAAACAATAGATTTTTGTGGCAATTTGTTCGCAGACAATGTGTTAGCTGATTTAAAGGACGCTTTCAAATCTTCACAAGATTCAACGGAAATTGATGAAATTGTAACCAAAAATAAAGAAACTATGAAAAACACAAATGAATCGCGTGAACTTGTGTCCGAAAATGGACAAAGTTTTCCGAAAATTCTTGACTTAAATACTTCTGAAGGAAATACAAACTTAGCTTTCGATGGCTATTTCCGAACAAGTCTAGATGACATCGTGTCCAAAGATAGACAAACCAACATTAAAGCAAAAGAAAGAATTGAAACTGTGTCCAAGGTTGAAGCCGAGATAATGTACAAGTTCGTTGGAGCGGCATTTAGAAGTTTAAGGGAGAGACCACCCAGAAATCGCTGGCGCCGACTGTCTTTGGGGCACTGGGACGCAGAACTGTAAGTACTTGTTAAATATACCGCTTACCTACCTTGTTAAATATAGCGCCGAGCAGCCAAAGCAATGACTTAAACCAATAAAAACTTTTTTACTTTAAAAGAAGTTGGTTAAAAAGCCAGAAGAAGAAGAAGGAAGGAAGGAGAGGAGAAGGTTCTCTGTTCGATGGTAATTTTTTTTTATGTTTGTTACCTCAGAACTCCGTCATTCATGAACCGATTTGGAAAATTCTTTCGTTGGGTTCAGTATAGCTACGACGTGGTCCCATATAAATTTGGACTTCGAAGATACATTGAAATCGGTTTTTTTTAATAAAACGTATACTTGTTTATGTAACTGAAAGACGAGACGAGCAGTTCGTTCGCCTGATGGTAAGCAGTACGCTTGCCCATAACAGTTGCAGTGCCACTGGAACTGTTTTGCTTAATTCTGCGCGGCATTGCACGCTCGTCACCCTGAGACAATTGTAAATGTAGTGCTTGCACACTACTACTTGGCGGCAGAATAACCTCAATTCAAAATAAAAGAAATTCTATGAATTAATATTAAACGGGTCAGCGGCGTTTTCCCCTATATGGTGGCCAGACAAGACCTACATCCTCGCCTACAAGCCTACGTTCTTCAGAACATTTGGGCAGCACAAGGCTGCACTAGCGAATTAGTTTTTCCCGCTCATTACCCTTCTGCAGTAACTAGACTTGAATCAATTTTCGCATTTCTTTTTTGGGTCCGGACTTCAATTCGAGTATGAGAATAAATGAGTAGACATGCTTACCCTTTTTTTTAATAGTCTTGTAATAATTTTAACAGACTTGAAAAAAGGAGAAGGTTCTCAGTTGGATTGTTTTTTTTAATATTTTTTTTTATGTTTACCTCAGAACTGTGTTATTTATGAACCGAGATGGAAATTTTTTTTGCGTTGGGTTCAGTATAGCTACGAAGTGGTCCCATATAAATTGCATCGATATTTGACCTTGGACTTCGTAGATACATTGAAGTCGGTTTTTGTTTTTTTCTAAAAATTAATTATAAAATAGTCATTTCCCAATATTAACATATTCTTTTTTAAATTTTTAACTTATTTTTAATTTGATTTGTATTATGTTTTCTCGTATGAAGTTTAAAGGTGCATTTTTGTGCAAAAGGTGCAAAGAAATTTAAACAAATAGCGACTCTTGCCAAAACGCAATAAAATTCAATTCAGCTCGCGTAGCGCTGCACACCTACCAGTCATATTAACCTACAGAGCGCCTCTCTTTCTATCGCATAGCTCTTATCTCTTCTGACGCGGCACGTGTAACGACGCGCGACCCGCTGTCGGTGTCCGGCTATGTACTTGTAGCTTCGTACCTACAGTGCGGAGTGCGCTAGCCCTGATGTCAAAGTCAAATCAAAGTCAAATATCATTTATTAAATAGGCACAAAAGTGCACTTTTAAAGGTCATAAACACATGATACAAATAAAAAATGTCAAAAATTGTAACTTATGTTAACATGACTTTGAAAAAAAGGTAAGTATGTTTACCCATTTCTTTCCTATACTCAAATTGAAGTCTGAGTGCTGAAAAGAAATGCGAAAACTGACTCTACCAGTGCTTCGGAAATACGCCCGCTAGAGAAGATAGCACCAAGAAACTCTGCGGGGATGTCTTTTTTCAGCACAATTACGTATAAATTAGAATTAACAGAATGTAAAACAAGAAATGCGAGTGAGATGTCCCATAGTCATAGTATCAGTAACAGAAAAGTGTAAATAAAATATAAGTAGGTATGACAGTAGCAGTAGGAGTGACTAGAACAGACCAGTCCCCGCAAGCAGCACCCGTTCACGAGTATGACTTGTGGACCAGCCATCACCCCCCTCAACCATATTGGAGGGAAGGGAGTGACCCGACACACAGAGCCGCCGCAAGCAAAGACATTTGAGTGAGCATGACTGTAAAACCTAGTCACTTCCAACTCAAATACAATTTTTATAGCTTTATTTGAATGACTAACTACATTAGACATCTCACATAGCATTGTACAATCCAAGAAGAAATGAAATATAAACATCATGCACACACTGATGTGTTAATCTTCATCATCATGGGGCTTAGGGCATACAGGCCATGCATTTTTGTCATTAACATATTCATTTATTGAGTAGTATGCTTTTTTCATAAGGTTTATTTTGATAAATGATTTAAATCTACGCATTGGTAATTTGTCAATGCCCTCAGGTAGTTTATTATAAAAGCGTATACAGTTCCCCATAAACGAACCATTAACTCTCTGCAACCTGAATCTAGGTACATACAATTTATTCTTATGTCTCGTGTTAAAATTATGCAAGTCGCTGTTTTTGTTAAAGGTGCTAAGGTGTTTGCGAGCGTGCATTAAATTTTCATAAATGTATTGGCAAGCCACTGTAAGAATGTTGATCTCTTTAAACCGTTCCCTAAGCGAGTCACGAGCTTTCATGTTGTAAATGGAACGAATTGCTCTTTTTTGTAATACAAATATGGATTGAATTTCTGCGGCTTTACCCCATAGTAAAATTCCGTAAGACATGATACTATGGAAGTAACTGAAATATACTAATCTTGCAGTGGCTTCGTCAGTGAACTGTCTGATTTTACGTACTGCATAGGCTGCTGAGCTCAATCTCCCAGCTAGTGATGTTATATGAGCTAAATTGATGATACTAAATGAGCGAGTCTGGCTCAGTGGGAGCACGCGTGACTTTCGATCTGACTATGACGTTGTTATGTGCGGATTTAACACTCGCTCTAAAAACGATAAAAGAAAACATCGTAAGGAAACCGGCATGTCCAAGAATGCGCTAGGCCTGCTTTGACTTGGACTTAAGGCCGTGTTAGAAGGGCATTGTAGGCAGTGCAGTTACCGCTAGGATCTTAAGAAACTTGAAATCTGATGTCTTAGTGCAATGCGACGAGAACAAAGCAGTGCTACAACATAAATCTAAATAATATACATAGCATAGATCTATTATGTGTAAAAAAAAATATATATTACCTTATTATTTAGATCTCTGTGAGTGCTACGCAGTATGCATGGCATAAAAAATTTGGCACTGGAATTGTTATGGACAGGGATGGCACTTACCATCAGGCGAACGAATTGTTTATCTTGTTGCAATGCATAAAAGTCACATGTTTTCGTTGAGTGTTAATTATTAACAATGATATGACACCTGATGTAAACAAGACTAGGTTCGAAGAAAATCTACTTGGGTACTGCATAAGAACCTAATCTCTGCCAAGCAATCTTCAAACCTAATGTTCGCAAGATAAAGTACCTATCTTATTACCTATGTATTATATATTCTGTGCTAAGTACATTCAGTTTATAAACTGAGACACACAACTCATAAAAAGAGCCTGTTAAAATTGTAATAGCAATTTTACTGCGACGTATTGTTATGGTCATTAGCTCAGGTGTTCGTCACATGTGTAGAAGTTACATAGAATACTTTAGCCATACTATACTCCTTCCAACCATTTATTTATCTTTTGACAGCTCCAGTAGTGATGTCCTAATTGCGTGACTGATTCGATTTCTGAAAACAATCGACTTTATTTAGGAATAAGTTTTAATCGATTTAATATATTGATTTCAAATTTTTGAACGTTTTGTATTGTTGTATAGAAACAATCAGGCGTTTAATGACTATATTGCATGTATTCATAAAAAAAAAATATAAATTATTTTTGTTATATTATTTGCTTTATAAGTCTTTATATCTTAATATTTAACCTTTTACTTATCGATAATAACGATGTACAAATAATTATTATCGATAAGTACAGGTTAACAACCCTTTATATTTTTATGGAAAAATTACCTTAATAAGTTTGGTTATAAATCTATGGCCTCAAAAAATATTTAAAATAATTAGCATGTCTCGTCAATATTATAAAAACAGTGCCCATATTGAATTTTTTTCACTACTTTACTAAGGTTGCGGGTACGATTCCCGCGACGGCAACGGGACAAATGTTTATGCACAGTAAAGAAGCGCAATCATTAAATTTGTTTAGTGTCTGGGTGTAGTGGGACCATGGTCGTCAGAGTTCCTGGTTCCCCAGATACAGGGAATCCTAGTTAGGGGCCAGGATTTAGGATGTGAATAAAAAAACAAATAACAAAAATCAAAATCATGGAACTTCATAGGCGTGCCGTATACGTATGTCAAAAGTTAATAATAATAAAATCATTTAATTCAGACTTAGATAAAATCCATATTTGGTTATAAGGTACTTATAATTATGTTAATGAAATGCAAAACATAACATTATTAATTTAAACTTCATTATATAAATCTTATTATTAACTACCATTCAAAAATTATCAAAACGAACAATACTTGTTACAGGAAACATAAAATGTCTACATAATATAATTAAAATAGAGACTTTTTAAATTGTCAGTCTCCTCAGATTAATTTTAATAAGTCATGAATAAGAAATCATAAAAATGACAAAAAAAATTTAAATACAATTCAATTCATGTCAAAATAACAATAGTAATAATAGCATTTAAAAAATGTCAAATACAAGATAGAATATCAAAAATTATCTTAGTCTTTATATCGGCTAGGATCCGGAATGTTGCATTATTGGGCAATCCAGATCCATCCTCCAGGCGAACAGCTGCAGGTAGCTGTTTACACTGCCGCGCACCCGGCGCCGGCGCCGGCGCACTAAGGCCGCGTTCAGAAATCACCCAGTTAATGTAATTATTACCCTAACGCCGTTCAGAAATGACTCAGGTGAACTTTGACATTTACCCTGAGCCGTTCAGAAAACCAATTGGGGAGAGTAAGAGTTCACCTGACAGGTGAAAATATTCACTGATATAAAAGCGGGTTACGATTCTCACCTGTCAGGTAATAGTTGTCAGTTGTCATTTTCCTTTACATTTTGCAATATTTTTGCATTTATTTTTTGTACATGCAAATAAAATAAGCGATTCGTGTATTTGAAGCAAAATATAAGATAAAATTCCGATATTAGCCAAAATAACGCAATTAAATCTCATAAACAAAAGAACGGGAAATCTCGGTCTTTCAAATGATTGGTTTTGATTGGCTGGCTTATTGTATTACTCGATGCCCGTTCAGAAAGGCGCTAGTTAATTTTTAACTTGACATGTCACTGAGATTAATTGACAAGTATTCACTCGTGAACATTTACCCATTTCTGAACGCGGCATAAGGATGCAACTCGCTTGCGCCCAATAGGGGATCAGACAGTAATCGAGAAAAAATCTAAAATGTAGTTAGAACGAATGTTCGTCGAACCAGAAAGATCATTCAATCAATATTTTTGTGAAATAATAATGATTTATATTTTTAAATCAATACATAAATAATTCTGACATTTTTAATCTATTCTTCATCTCAAACGAAACAACAATCACAGCGCATGACGTCATTTGTAGGCAAATGCCGTGAGTCAAGCTTGTGTTTATTTTACGTTTTTGCTTTTCCATTTCTACAATATAGTCCCCAAACTTCACAAAATGTATTAGAATCTAAGTCCGTATCATTCGACAACTTCTGCCACAACCTATCACACGCTACCAGATCGAAAGCCTTAGATAAATCTAAGAAGCAAGTATAGACAGGTGTGCTTCTGTCAGTGTAGTACTAGACAATATGTTTGAGATTCAGGATCGCTGTCTCAGTCGAAAGCCCAGGCTTAAAACCGAACTGAGCGTCGTGCAGCTTTAAATGTCGTAGCAGCTGAATATCAATCACACCATCCAGTACCTTGGCGATTACTGTTGCGAGTGACACGGGCCTGTAGTTACCCAGGTTGGATGCATCCCCAGTTTTACTTTTAATTATGGGCACAACCACAATTTTCATCATGGCCTCAGGCATGCATGAGTGGCGTACACAGAAAGTGAAAAACATGGCGAGTGTACCCGGCAAATGAACACCTGCATGTTGCAGGTGCTCTATGCTTAGAGAGTCGTGCCCTAGGGATTTTCCTCGCTTCATATCCCTCACCACATTTGCAAGTTTTGCATTTCGGGGAGTGTGCGACGGAATTACATGAACTTATTCCGCCATCTCCATTCTATCACCGGACGACCAGACGTACGGCAAGCCGTCATCAATATATGGTTGACGTCCCTCCTGCTCGCACCAAGCGCTTTGCTTCGACCTTCATAGTGCGAACGGCCAGGGAGTGGAACTCTCTGCCGGCATCTGTGTTTCCGGATAGCTATAATCTGGGTGTCTTTAAGACAAGAGTGAACAGGTTTCTTCTAGGCGAGCGTGCTACATCTTCGACCGCATCGTCACTTAACAACAGGTGAGATAGCGGTCAAACGCAAGCCTATAAATAATAAAAAAAAAAAAAAAAAAGTTGTTTTGCCGTGAATCGCGTAATTGGCTTTCCTGTTCGTGCATCACTAGTCTCCGTCTCCGCTCCCATAGGCCCCAATGGCAATTGTATCCTAAAATACTCTTTAAAAAGGATGACAATCTGACCGGAGTCACAAATGCCCTCTACACTCACTGGGACACTCGGCTTCGGGTTCACTTGTTCGTCTCTTTCCAAAATTTACTAAAATTTTTAGCTGAACGTTGTGTCGCAAGAATATCCATTTTAATCTGTGTTTCGTTGTTTTTACACTACTTAAGTTTATTTTTAAACACTCTTCGCGATTCCTGCATTCTATCACACACACAATTCTATTACCTGACGATGGTTTCCCATGTATGATCCAATCATGAAACCGAAGCCGAGCCTCCTCATGCGTCTGCTTTCAATGTTTATTCCAGCCTGTTGTATATCTATTTTTCTTGTATTTTCTTTTAAAAACTTTAGTGCAGTCAGAAGCAGCATCTGTGTGTCTACGATTGTTTTATACATTTCGTCAATTATAAGCCTATGTTCTAAATTATTGCACAATACATCTGCACATGTTTGAAATTCGCTAGGAAAATCTAACCCGCGTAACTTCGCTGTACATCTTTGCTGGACAATTTGCGTCTCATCTCTCTCCCCCCAGATAACACTATCCGACACGAAGCTCCGATGCTCAACTTTAGGCACAAAAATGTTTAAGTTGCATATCAATTCGACCACGAAATGATCAGACCATGACATCTCGTACATTATGTTTACGCTCAGAATAGTTTTTTTTTGCTATTTCCGTCGTGATTACATGGTCTAAATGACCCGAACGCGTCACTCAACAATGTGTATGGGCTCGCGAGCAATCCCATGTCCATCTCTGTTCGACACAAAAGTTTAAAAGTTCCGTACCAAACAGTGCACCCGGGTGAGCGTTCAAATCACCTAGCATGTACACTGAATCTGCACCACAGGTTTCTATAACGGCACTGATCTGGCCGAGGTTGTCTATAAACATGTCTAAATTGTCCGCTTTACCCGTAGGCATATGCCGTATATATATATTCCAAATCTGACAGTTCAGACTCAACCATTGTGTCGAGACTGGATGCTCCATAAATTTAATTTAACATTTATATTTAAATGTCATATAAGTTTTATATAACCCCGAAAACTGTCTCAGCTTTGTTTTTCTGTGTACACATACTTTTGGATTACAATGTAGACTCAAAACTGTATGATATTTAGTTATAGCTCTGTATTGATTGTAGTTTGTTTTGTATATATAATAAATAAATAAAATATATGCCGATATATGTTAAATCAAGGTTTGACGGAGCGCAGCTGTTTTACATTACAATGCACTTGTGTGTAAAACGAGTAGCAATAAAACAAAAGCCGAGTACCTATTTCACTCGTCGCGTCGTCATACCAGCCAACGACTCGCGGAATAAAAAAACTTTTTCCACCAAACCCGTCAACAACAAGCAAATGATTATATTTTACATTCAAAACCGGAATACGGAATTAATTAGCCGCGGAGAACGCCTAACAAAGCTTTTCTTTATGGAACTGTATGATGAGACGAGCAAATCGTTCGCCTAATGGTAAGCGCTTCGCCTGCCATAACAATTGCAGTGCCACCCAGAACTTTTAATACCACAAAAAGCACTGCGTAGCACTGCAATGCGCTCATCACCCCGAGACATCAGATATTAAATCTCATACGCCCAGTAATTTCGCTGGCTACAACGCCCTTCAAACCGGAACACAGTTATGCACACTACTGCTCTGCGGCAGTCCGTCTGGGTAGGTACCACAACTTTGCCAGTTATAGCAAAGTTGTGGTACCTACCCAGACGGCCTCCCGCACGAGAGACCTACCGCAAGTGTATGTGTATGACATGCATGACATTATGAAGAATTCTCAGACATTGTAGCCATTGTAGAGAACATTGTAGCCAGTGAAATTCACTGGCTACAACGCCCTTCAAACCGGAACACAGTTATGCGCACTACTGCTCGGCGGCAGAATAACTGGCAAAGCAGTACCTAACCAGACGGCCCGCATACGAGAGACATACCACGAGGATAGCTAATGCTAATCTTTTTGAATCTCAATCTGTACTACAAACAAATTACATATATTTTGTAGATAACATTGGCTCGCTGATAGCGTCTGTATACGTTTGTAGCGTCAGTTGCAACGCGGACGCGCACGTTAGAGAACGTACACAGCGCGACTAACAAATATAAAATTCGATTCCCGAACTCCTACCTCTCAATAATACTACAATTTCGGCGGAAGCTGACTTATTTCTTTTCAGTGCTAAGTGTGTGTAAAAAAGTTTCGTTGTGGTTTGCGCTTAGTGGTTTGCCAAGTTTTTGTGCCGTCATTGCCAGATAGCGCAGTGGTAGATATGTTTATTTATATTTTTTAGAGTTTAGCTTGTTTACGCACTGTGCGTATGCGATTGTTGTAGAATATCGTTCGTTTCTACTTTTAAACGACAAAAAGAAAGAAAAAATAACAAAAAAGGTTAATAGCAGGAGGTTCTCAATTCGACTGTTGTTTTTTTTTGTTTATTTGTTACGAGATTACTCCGCCAATTATGAATTGATTTTGATATTTCTTTTTTTGCGTAGAAGGTCATTCAGAAGTGGTCTCATAATAAATTTTATCAAGATTGATTAAGCGCTTTTTGAAAAACAAAAAATATAAACAGTTTAGAAGTCGGCTTGTGTTTTTTTATCAAAAAATGAATTGCTTTTAAGCCTCGATATATTTTTCTCGTTTTTTTTAGTTAGATATCTAGCATACCTACTAACTATACGTGTTAAGTATACCTACCAATTTTCAACTGACTTCAAAAAAGGAGGTTCTCAATTCGACGGTATGTTTTTTTTTCTATGTTTGTTACGCGATAACTCCGCCAATTATGAATTGATTTTGATGATTCTTTTTTTGTTTGGTAGGTCATACTTCAGAGGTGCTCCCGTATAAATTTTACCAGAAATTTATATGGGACCACCTTTGAAGTATATTATAATAATTATAGAAATTTAAAATTTATATAGCACTTTTTGAAAAAATCACAAAAACAGGAACAGTCTAGTCTTGGAAGTCGGTTGTTATGGCGGTATTCTTTTTTTTTCAAAAAATTAATTATGGTGTCTATTGCCCATTGTTTTAAATTTAGGAACTAACCTATTTAGGAGTTGGAAAAAATTCGGGACGTTTAGGATAGGTATCTTTTCCTTTGCAGTGTGGAAGTTTGTTATTAGGAAACACCGGCTAGATTTTAGAGAAAATAAAAACTGTTTCTTTTAATGTACAGACGGTCTCAAAGTGGTTATTTCTGAAAAATAAAACATCATGGGCTAATCGATTTTATCTTTAGGGTTCCGTACCCAAAGGGTAAAACGGGACCCTATTACTAAGACTCCGCTGTCCGTCCGTCTGTCTGTCTGTCCCTCTGTCACCAGGCTGTATCTTATGAACCGTGATGGTTAGACAGTTGAAAATTTCACAGATAATGTATTTCTGTTGCCGCTATAACAACAAATACTAATAAAAAAAACAAAATAAAGTATATATTTAAGGGTGCTCCCATACAACAGACATTATTTTTTTGCCGTTTTTATAGATAATGGTACGAAACCCTTCGTGCGCGAGTGACTCGCACTTTTTAATATACAGACTGTCTCAAACAGGAGCCTCTTGAGAGGAGGTCCTTCGAATACATAATTATACCGTGATGTCGCGGTATCTCTAGGCATTTCGTGAAATCCCTGATATCCTCATTTCCCTGCGACAGAACAGACATGTGTTTTTGTCATTTCACGGAACCAGTTCTGGTATTTGTTCAAATCACTAGATGTTGTATAGGAAAATGAGAAAATCGTGTTGTTATTTTAGCATCCTCTGTGATTTGGTCAAATCACTTAGGGCAACGGTTCCTAATAGGTGTTCCGCGGAACCCTAGGGTTCCGTGAACGGGTCACTGGGATTCCGAGAATTGCCGACGCTGGCCGGCATTTTTGTCGATATACTGACCCGCGCAAAAGTGCTGAATCAATTTCGATAAAATTTATATGGGACCACCTATAAGTATGACCTACTAAACAAAAAAAGAATCATCAAAATCAATTCATAATTGGCGGAGTAATCTTTTTTTTTTTTTATGTAACTGATTGACGAGACGAGCTGGACGTTTGCCTGATGGTAAGCAATACGCCAGCCCATAACAATAACAGCACCACCCAGAACTTTGTTTTGCAAAATCCTGCGCGGCGCTGCACTGCGCTCGTCACCCTGAGACAATTAGCTGTTGAGTCTCATAATGCCCAGTAATTTCGCTGGCTACAATGCTCTTCAAACCAGAACACAGTAATGCTCGCGCATTACTGCTTGGCGGCTGAATAATTGGCAAAGCGGTGGTACCCACCCAGACGGCCTCTCGCATACGAGAAACCTACCACCAGTAATCTCGTAACAAACACACAAAAAAAAAAATAGTCAAATTGAAAACGTCCTCCTTTTTTGAAATCGGTTAAAAATATGAGTTGGGGTTCCGCCAAAATTAGGTAGATATTTTAGGATTCCATAGCTAAAAAAAATTGGGAACCGCTGACTTAGGGAATTGACTAAATCTGTTTTTATTATAGCCCTGCGACGTAAATACAAAGTAGCAAGCGTAAGAAATATGTAGGTATCACGTTACATAGCTCTAGGAACTGTTTATACCTACTTAGAAAATACCTAACACTGTAGTACTGTTCACTAAAATATCAAATTTGCCATATCAATAACAAAACTTATGTTCATGGATAGATTATTCACCTATTGTTAAAGATAGGGTTGCCACTTAGGTACATCATATCATGATCATAAATCTGGGACTTTAAAATCTCGGGAGATTAGACTGAGATGCTCTTAAATCCCGGGCTTAATGCCTGAATCCCGGATTTACTGAAATAGGGTTAAAAAATCATTCTAGATTTCGATTGATTTTGCAAATTTACATCACCGTTTTACTTTTATCACATCCCTAGCGCACTACAAAATATTCTTCATCCAAAAGTGTGTGCATCCAATTTGTGGCAATACCTAGTGTTAATGTTTAGTTAAGTATTTGTTCATGTTTTTGCCACAATAAACATATTTCATTTTAAATCCTCTGGAAGAGATCACATAAAAATGACTATTGAGTTCTCAATTCAATTGTATTTTTTTTTGTTACCCCCAACAGATTCTTAAACAGATTTGTGAAATTCTTTTGCGTTTCGTTCGGTATAGCTTCAAGGTAGTCCCATGTAAATATCATCGATATTCGACCTTGGACTTCGAAGATACATCAGAATTGAATTCGGTTTTCTTTTTTTCATAAAATCCTTACTAATATTATAAACGCGAAAGTTTGTATGTATGGATGTTTTTTACTCTTTTACGCAAAAACTACCGAACCAATTTTGATGAAATTTGGTATGTAGGTACTTTAGAACTTGTAGAATAGAATAGAAAATTTATTGCACATAAAAAGGAATTACAATATAATACATTACAAATTTTGATCATACTTTCTTATGATAAGTACAATATGCGGTCTTATCGCTAAACAGCGATCTCTTCCAGACTCTTATTTTTTCTAATAGCACATTTATTTATTTATTTAAATTCAGGTGCCCGTTACACTTCAGCACTACAACCAAAGCGTGTAGCGGGCCAATTACATGTTAGAATACAAATAATAATAAAAATAATAATAATGTCAATTAATAAACTAAACAAACTTGAACGCTTACAAAACTTTTGTATTAGGTTCATATTTGGCTTACGAAAATATGACCATGTTTCCGAATTTCGTTTAAAGCTGAAGTGGTTACCTATTCGTCTTCGTCGAAATGCTCATATCCTCTCCCTGCTCTATAATATCCTATTTGCTCCTTCCACCCCTTCCTACCTCAAAGAACGCTTTGAGTTCCTTCATACCTCCCACTCCCGATCTTTGCGCTCTTCCGAAACTTTGCAGCTCAAAACACCTTCCCACACTTCCCAGTTCTATAATAAATCCTTCACAGTGCAAGCTGTTCGTCTATGGAATGCTCTACCACTTGACATCAGACGTGCCAAGTCTTTGGCAATATTTAAGCAAATGGTCAAGGCCCACTATCTATCTTCCTACCAATAACACTGCTATTATTATTTTTATGTAAATAAGTATTATATTGAATGTATTAAAATAATATTTTGATAAGTATATATTAGTCTATTTCAATAATAATATTTTGTGTATTAGAATGTAAATATTAGCATGTATGTATGATTATGTAGGTATTTAGTTGTAATTAACAAATTTTGTTGTACACCGCCGTCAACTTCTTCTTCCGATACTGTCCATCCAAAGGTTGTCTAGAAGAGATCGCTTCAAGCGATAAGACCGCCCATTGTACTACCTTAGTTAAGGACTGTGTTATTGTCTATTTCTATAATTTGGTATACAATAAAGAGATTTTCTATTAATAATAATGTCAATTAATAATAATGTCAATTAATAATAATGTCAATTGATAATAATGTCAATTAATAATAATGTCAATTAATAATATTTATTTATTTACCAAATTTACAATAATTCACTGTACAATTAAATGACAATATATGATTTACACATACCATGATTTGATATTCGATTGTCGGTGGGCCCCAAACTAGGCTAGGCCTGTATCTTGGCGACCCTATTAGATTTGACAATACAGAAATTATGATAAATGTCAATTAATAATAAATGATTACAATGTTAGCATGTTAACGTAAATTTAAATATGCAATTTTAACTAAATCCGTAAAAAAGACAATATTTTCATGCCGACCTATCATGTCGCCGAGCATATTGCGGCACATAGGCTACTTTTATCGTGGGGTACCACGAGTAGAACCGCGGGGCGCAGCTAGTGATTTATATAGCGATATAGATTGTGTAGGTTATAAGGAGTTAATGCTATGAAACCTTGTCTATACAATACTATATACTATCTATCTAAATTTCTTTTAATGTGCGCTGTCTGCCATTCTGTGAAATTCCCGGTTGTCTGGGACCAGCCTTAGCGTGACACAGACCTCGTCACGCATACGTATAAAAAGCCGCAAATAAAACAAAAATAAACACAGATGTTTATTATAAAGGCGCGTCATACGGACTTGACCTACTTTACAATGGAACGAATATAATTGTGTTAACGATAAAAAAAATAACAAATCTATTTTGTCGGACGTTGACTTAGGTATCTTTGTGTTGGTTGTGTACATAATAGGTATGTCAATTTTGATAAGTGATAATGTTTTTTTTTTATGTAACTAAATGACGAATAAGTCCTTTATGGGCAACTGCGTTACGTTTTTATAATAAGATTCCAAAATGTATAACGGAGCTCACAGATAGTAAATTCAAATTACGCGTTAAGAATGTTCTAACGAGAAAAGCATATTCGTAATTACATAGAAGACAAAGATGCTTGAAACATTCCATTTCTGTAAAGTAGCCAACTGGTACATAAGAAAAGAAACATAACATTGTAGAAACCCAAAAAATTGTAACAAAATCTCTAAAAAAAATGCCCCTCAGTTTCTCGCCGTATCTTCTGAGTAGTGGTTTTTCCGAGACGGTGGTAGAGCCATTGTGATAATTTGACGTTCATAAGTGCGTCTGTGATGCCAAAATGTTTAAAGAGATTTTGATTTTGACGAGACGAGCTGGTCTTTTGCGTTAAGCAATACGCCAGCCCATAACAATAATAGCACCACCCGGAACATTGTGTTGCTAAATCCTGCGTGGTGCTGCACTGCGCTCGTCACCCTGAGACAATTAGTGTATCGAAGTGTATAAGAGAAACCGCAACCAAATCGGTTCACCCGTTTAAAGGCTTACTACTTTAGAGTATGACATTATATTTCAATGAATGTCATGTATATTTTCCTAATAATTGCCTTTCACCGTGTTAAGTCGTATGTCATCATCATGGGCGATACCTACGAATGTAGTTCGAACTTCGATGTCAACTTGATAGGCGAATATCGGTAAGTACAGTACCTGCCCTTCGTTATCACAATAAACAGGCAATAGAGCAGCATAATCTAATTTTATTAAGCAGCTAAAGCAGCTCGCGTGGGGTGGTGGTTTATTGTTTTTATAGATGCTTCCTATTTATTACTGTTCAAAAGTTATTTAAGCCTTTTTGTTCTGATAACAAACTTTTTATGGCGGCCATCTTGAAAAACGGCGGAATCTAGTTGTTTTTCATAATCGTAATCTACGACCCTAAAAACCCCCGATGCAAAATTTCAGTCGTATTTCGGTCGTCGTGTCGGATAAGCAACTTTCATAATGGCCGCCATTTTTTTATTTATTTCTATCTTTACGACTTTTCCAAATTTCCCCCATCGTCCTCTATGATATTTGGTCGAGCACCCTATATCTATCTCTAACCATTGATAACTTATTCACACTTTGGCGGCCATGTTTTTTGGTGTGACGGCCTACGCTTTTTTTTAAATTTTCAAAAATGGCCTAAGATTTTGAGCATAATTAGTTCAAGCGGTAGACCCATCCGATGTATAGTTTCCAAAATTCCCTGAGCAGTTCCTTCGAGGAAACCCCTTTCTGGTGATTTCGGATTTTTCTGGTCGGTTTCAAAACACCCTCTATACAACGGTGCTGAACATATCTCCCACCATAACGGCATCTGGGAGAACAATTCTATCAATATGTCAGTCAGTCAGTCACTCGGTGTTAATGCAGTTTTTTATTATTATGTATTATGTGTGTGTTGTTGTGTTCCCGCACCGTAGCTCATTCTATGACCACTCGTTTACTGTTGAAGCTGTTCGTTTGTGGAATGAGCTACCTGTCGAAATTAAACGCTGTCAAACATTGGCTACTTTCAAGGATCGCGTCAAAACTTATTACCTCGCTTAATATTCTGTATTATTATTATGTTCTTTTTCTCCTCTTTCTGCTATTAATGTATATGTCATATATTATCTATATATATTGTTACTGATTTGTATGTATATATCTTGTTATTATTTTTGTATGGCCTTTTAATTTGTTTACTATTACTTTATATTTTGTTTGCACTACCTTATAAAATCTCCACAGTACACCGAGGTTAACTGGAAGATAATGCTCACTAGCATTAAGTTCGCCTATGTACTTACAAATTTGTTTGTGCAATAAAGAATTTTCTATCTATCTATCTATCTATCTATATATATATATATATATATATATATATATATATATATATATATATATATATATATATATATATATATATATATATACATTATACCTATATGTATATTATACCTATTTATACATATATTTATAATTTAATTTGCATTTCTTTCGAAAATCCACCGTCCTTCCAAATTATGTTAGTCCTTTCTGTTCAAAGGCGCGATAAGACCGCCTATTGTTATGCTGATTACTGTGAAATTTACTTGTTTTTCATGTACCTATATTTAAGGTTTTTTTACAATAAAGTGTTTATCTATCTATCTATCTATCTATGTATAGATTTAACAGAGTTATGAATATTATATTTTAAATGCATACAATAATAATCATCAGAAGTAAAACACATGTAAGGTAAATGCCGTGTTACTATACCTACTTATATATATCATATCACTATCTTAATGAAACACTTAATGCACATACAGTTTGAATACGTTAATAAACTCGTGGTAGGTCTCTTGTATGCGGGAGGCCATCTGGGTAGGAATCACCGCTTTGCGAGTTATTCTGCCGCCAAGCAGTGCGCAAGTGTTACTGGGTTCCGATTTAAAAGGCATTGTAGCCAGCGAAACTACTGGGCATATAAGACAGTATCTGATGTCTCGGGGTGATTAGTGCAAAGCAGAGCTACGAGTACTAGAATTTATTTGTACTATTATACAATTTATATAATATTACCAAAAAATGTTTATTTTTCTTTTTGCTTATATTGTTTTTTTTAAATTGCTAATTGGCTTGCGTTTGACCACTATGTCACATGATGGTAATCGACGATCTAGCACGCTTACCAAGGTAATACCTCTTCACTCGAGACTTAAAGATTCCTAGATTGTAGCTATCGGGAAAGACTGACTCTGTCAGGGAGTTCCACTCGTCAGCAGTGCTCATAATAAAAGTGGAAGCGAAGCGCTTAGTAAGCGCAGAAGGAATGTACCTATACCATGAAACGGATATATTAATTCGATTTTTAAATACCTGCATTTTACATCAAGATGATCAAAACTATTAGCGTGGTCGGACTATATTATCTATATGTAGCATTGTGGCAAGGTCACCGTATAATCTAGAATGAATACCTACACGTTAATATATCTTCCACTGTATTTAGTTATTAGGTACATTTTAATTTTATCAAGGAACTGCCCGAATCACTTTCCTTTCCGCACCTAAGGAGGAGATTCCGCACCTTCCAGGAGAGGAGAGTCGTTTCACCCGTAGGTACATCGTTAATATCCCACCGTTCAAGCGTTTCGCTGATTCTTTCATCATGCGGACCTCTGAGGAGTGCACTCCACTATCTCATGAGATAGTATGGACAAATCTCTCAGTCACATCTGTTTTTTTTTTTACACTTAATAGATCTATGTTTGGCCACTATCTCGCCTGATGTTAAGCGTTGATGTGGCCTAAGATGGAGCACATAGATCTAGAGAGAGACGGCAGTTGAGCGGCTGCTCAGACCCGTCTCCCCGATGGTTCACCGAACATCATCCCAAAACACGACTAGGTCGCTTGACGGCATGGCTTTGTTCGGTGGGTGGTATTACAACCACGGCCAGAGCCTACCACTCCAAGCTTGCTCCAAGCATGCAAAATCTGCACTTAACTATAAGTCATTGGTGCAGGGCCGAGTCGGGATTCGAACCCAGGAGCGTCGGATCGAAAGGCGCACAAGTTCCCACTGAGCCACACTCGCTCTGTGTGTACCTGATAGGAAATATATATGGGACCACCTTGTAGCTTTAGTGAAGAATTTTCCAAATCGCTTTATACATGTTCTGAGGTAACAACAAAAAAATGAAACACATCAAATTGAGAACCTCCTCCTTTTAAAAAAACAAGCGAAGTCCCTCGTACGATTTAGCAATTCAAACATTGAGGTCTCACACTAGACCTCAATGAATTCAAAGTTCTTTTGTCAGTTTTCCTGTCTTAGGTATATGACCTTATTTATAAGTAAGTACTTATCAGTTTATCCTCAAACACATGCTAAGGCTCGTATTTTATAAACTAAAATTAGAATGTATCTTGAAACAGTTGAAACTGTGATGGTTCGTGGGATTTGGTTTTAAACAAAACGTCGTTTAGGTTCCAACATTTATATTTTTGGGCAGAGCTTCCACCTTAAAGCACTTATTATTTCACAATGAATGCTGTCAAGCATAGCCGTCACTTTTATACGAACTACGAGTTTACAAATCATGTTCATTAAGTTATATCAAGAATGTTATTTTATAATAAATTAATCCACTAATGAAACGTAAATAACTTAAATATTTAGTTAAGAATTATGATGAGTTAGTTACATTATTTAATTGATGATTAGATAATAAAGTTAATAAACTACTGGTGGCGCCACTGCTGCTGGCGCCAAAATGTACAATCACTAGTTTGTAATCATGAAACAACCGTTAAAATTTATATAATTGATAAAACCACGTTACAATAATTAAACAACATTCAAACAGTTATTCTAATCAACTAATTCAGTGTTATCTATTTAATTCAATAATTAATCATGTTATTGTCTATGGTCGGATTGTGACGTAGGCTATGGATGGATGCAAAGAAAAAGTATACTTTATTAAATCTTTGGATGGATATCATTCGTTAACAAAACTAAAGCTGATGATGTCGACGTTTACTTGAATGATTAGATTCATGAATTAAGTTTAAAGTATTGTGTGGTGGTTATTATGAGTGGGTACCACTGCTTTGCCAGTTATACAGCCGCCAAGCAAGGACCCACGAGTTGGTACTAGATATGTGGCATGATGCCATGTGTTGCGCTAATCAAGAATAATACTTAAGTAGGTACGTTATTTATAGAGCCATTGTTGTGGTCTGCGCATAAGCAAGTAGTTTGGGGAAGAACACAGACGACTTTTCTATTTAGGTATACAACCAACATCTTTCAACCTTTCTCAAACTCACTGAATATTGTTTTATTTTCATTCTTCTTCCTAAGTCGGGCACTCTTGTCAGAGTGGTCGTGATATAAAAGATGGTGTATGCGTTGATTCTTCAGCGTCGTGGTTTTCCTTAGCGAGGGTTACTGCTATCGCAATGCTTCTCCATTTCTGGCGGTTGGTAGCATTGCGAGTACACTGGACTATGGTGGTTTGAGTTGCAGTCTTGATAAGGTCTATCCAACGCGTAGGTGGTCGGCCGCGTGCTCTTTTTCCTGCCACCTGGCCCTGGACCACAATACTCTCCATTGAATCTTTTTTTCTGGAGATGTGACCAAAGATCTTCAGTATTCGTAGTTGTGCAGTCGGCGAAAGTCTATTTTTGATATGAAGTTCTTTAAGAATGGAATAATTTGTGTAGAAAGCCGTCCACGGGATCTTCAGGAGGCGTCTCCAGCACCACATATCCAGAGCGTCAACTTTACGGCGATCCTGTTACCTCAGTGACCAAGTTTCGGCTCAATAGAGAAAGATTGGAAAGACAAGACATTTCATTAGTCGAACCTTTGTTTTTTTGGTTATTCTCCTGTCCTTCCAAATTTTTCCCAGCCTCTCTACTGCAGATCTAGTGATGGCACAGCGTCATTCAGATTTTCATCGCTTGTATGTAATGTATGTATATTATTTATATATTTTATATACAACGTGTTAATGAAATAACGTAAAATCTGAAAATAGTTCGATTAAAACCGGGAGTACAATCACTATTTATTTCCATAGGTTATTTTTGTCGATAAATGACTTTTTTTTTTTTTTTTTAATGATTCCTTGTTTAAAACTTCTCATAGCACACAAAGCGAATATTGAATATTTTACTTTTATTAAAATATAATACGCACAAATCTTTCAGTGAGCTGTGGATCGTGAAGATTGATATTTGAAGAGTTAATAAACACATTTAGAATCTCTTAGGAATACAAAAACCTTTTTTTTATATGTGATGTTAAGCGACGATGTGGTCGAAGATGGAGGAAGGGAGGATGAATGGAATCACTCGAGCCTTGAAGATGCCCAAGTTATAGTTGCCCTAATATCGTTTGCAAAATTTAACGAAATTAAATTATTTTAATTTGAAGCTGCAGGTCAAAGTTTATTGAGCACAAAATCCTAACACTACCGTCACTATATATTGGAGGTTGCCATGTTTGTAATATCTAATCCACAGTTGTTCCCACGCTTCTCTGAAACCGGTAAGAAACAGACGTGACAAAAATAGACTACGAGCACAGAATACTAAGGGACAGAAGCATCACTCAGCAAAGAAATTTAAACAAATAGCGACTCTTGCTATGACGCAATAAAATTCAATTCAGCTTGCGTAACGCTGCATATCTACCAGTCATGTTAACCTACAGAGCGCCTCTCTTTCTATCGCATAGCTCGTATCTCTTCTGACGCGGCACGTGTAACGACGCGCGACCCGCTGTCGGTGTGCGGCTATGTACTTGTAGCTTCGTACCTATAGTGCGGAGTGCGCTAGGCCTGCTATGAGTGCAGGAGTCACGGAAGTCACGAATGCGAAAAAGTATTTTCTGCATGGGGCCTAAAATATATAATAAGATACCGAAGCGCGATAGAGCCCTTGACATTATACAATTTAAGAAAAAATATCAAGGACATGCTCATACAAAAATTTTACTACAATGTTAATGAATTTATTACTGACAAATTAATTTAAAATTCATATATCTAATATTTTTTTGCCCCTATTATGAAATTGTAATTCTTATTAAATATATTTTATACATTTATTAGGAAGATATTTACAATTGTCACAAAAAAAGAAACTATTAATAAGATACTAAACTATGTACAAGTAAAAATTTATATACATGCGGCAAGGTGCCAAGAACGCTGGCTGCATTCCCGCGTTGAATGGCTAAAGCTAATCTTTGAGCCAGGAATGAGCCAGCCCTTTTGTCACCTGCAGCTTCGACAAGACGTGGGCAATTTTTTCTATATATTTTTCTATTTAATTGTATTGACTAAGTAATTACCCATATTGTAACTAAATAATGTGTGAATGAATGTACATTACTGCAATAAATAAATAAATAAATAATTTTATGACTTGCATGTATTATTTGATATAAATCTATGATCTTTTCTAAGATAGCCGCCTCTCCATTTGTACGTCTATATAGGCAAAACATGACATACTTACACTATTTTAAGATCTGCATGCTCTGTATCATACATGTTTTACAAAAAAAAATTCTTTATCAATTTACAACATTAAAAAAACCAAAGGTGTCTCAGGTTTTGCATGATTTCATTAACACGTTGTATATAAACATGCACAAGGGCCTTTTCTAAAATCTAAACCACGTGACAAATGTTTTTTTTTATTTAATAAATAACGCCCAACGATCACATGCATAGATCCTGGCCCCTAATTAGGATTCCCTGTATCTAGGAAACCAGGAACTATGAGGACCATGGTCCCATAACACCCAGACACGAAACAAATGCTTGCGCTTTTTTTTCCTTTTTTTTTTACTCTTAATAGATCTATGTTTGGCCACTATCTCGCCTGATGTGAAGCGATGATGTGGCCTAAGATGGAGCACATAGATCTAGAGAGAGACGGCAGTTGAGCGGCTGCTCAGACCCGTCTCCCCGATGGTTCACCGAACATCATCCCGAAACACGACTAAGTCGCTTGACGGCATGGCTTTGTTCGGTGGGTGGTATTACAACCACGGCCAGAGCCTACCACTCCAAAAACACAAACATTTGTCGCGTCGTGAGAATCGAACCCGCAACCTCAGTGATATATGAGATTTGAGCCAACCTGCCCAACCAATACACAACAGAGGCTATCAATGTTATTTTCAATAATTATAAACTTACTTATATAACAGGATATAATTAAATAACATGGATATTATTTAGTTTCAAAATTATAATCTGTGACCGTTACGCCAAGAGGTTATGAACCGGCACCATGTCACGGCCGGCTGGCGCCGCACTCACTGATCTGAGAAGGCTTAGCTAAGTGTGAACAACTTGTCCTTGAAGTTGCGTATGCGCATTTTACTAGCTCTACGGTGAAGGAAAACATCGTGAAGAAACCCACATGTTCAAGAATGGCCCAGCGTGGGCCAGCGTGGTGGATTGTAGCCCATCCTCAATACTCAATCATTGAGTTCAATCATAAATACGAGTACCTACATACTTTTCTATTGACGATTTTATATTTTTTTTATGGAACTGAGTGACGAGACGAGCAAGGCGTTTGCCTGATGGTAAGCGATACACCTGCCCAAAACAATTGTAGTTCTCCCTAGAACTTTTATACCATAAAAGCATTGCGTAGCTCTGCATTGCGCTCATCACTCCGAGACGATATATCGTGGACGACTATCCTATCTTTTTTATTATTATTATTTGATAGGCAATCATTTGACCGCTGTCTCACCTGATGGAAAGTGATGACGCGGTCGACGATGGATCATGCTTACCTAGAAGACATCGTGGGGAATTAAAAGCATCCCGTGGCCGCTTTCCTAATTCTCCACGAAAATTATCTCTTCTATGAATTTCTCTGTATCTAGGAAACCAGGAACTACGAGGACCATGGTCCCACAACACCCAACGAAACAAATGCTAGCGCTTTTTTTTCTGTGCACAAACATTTGTCCCGTCGCGGGAATCGAACCATCCTCTGTGGTGTATGAGATTTTAGCCAACCGGCCCAACCACTACACCACAGAGGCCGTCGATACTATAAACAGTATGGTATTGTAGTTCTAAGACTCATCACGCTAAAAACTATTAACACCTTCTGGTTAATTACCACATGTACCTATTAATTAAATTTCTGTATATATGTTAGTCTGTAAGGTATATAGATAGGTAGATGAACCCCTTATTGCAAACATTAGGTTAACATAATTAATTTTTAGAAAAAAACAAAAACCGACTTCAATGTATCTTCGAAGTCCAAGGTCACATATCGATGAAATTTCTATGGGACCACTTCGTAGCTATACTGAACCCAACGCAAAAAGAATTTTCCAAATCGGTTCATAAATGACGGAGTTCTGAGGTAACAAACAATAAAAAAAAAACAATCGAACAGAGAACCTCCTCATTTTTTGAAGTCGGTTAATTACATAAAAAGACTTAAAAAAGTGTTACAATGGGCGGCCTCATCGCTAAAAGCGATCTCTTCCAGGCAACCTATGGATGGTGAGGAATTATCAATAGTTATCAGTATATATTGTATGGGATAGAATTGCAGTACCTAGGTTTAGACTGAGTAAAACGAATAAGTCCTTCATGGACATCGGATGGGGATCGGACAATGTTTAAGAAAGTTTTTTAAATTAACTACAATAAATATATATAGCCATGAAAAATACTATTTCAATTAAATAACGCTCTAAAAGTACCTAAAACTTTGTTTAAATATTATGTTTCAAATATTGCCGCGCAAAAGGTCACCTCAAAACTTGTGACGTCATATGAAGGTAGAAGACGACAAACTCTTCGAAATAAAACTTGCAAAGAGATTTAAATACTTTTTGTGAAGTTTGGGGACTATATTGTAGTAATGGAACGAAGACATTAGCAAAATACATTTTATTAAAAGCAAAAACGTTAAATAAACACAAGCTTGACTCACGGCATTTGCCTACAAATGACGTCATGCGCTGTGATTGTTGTTTTTATATAATTATTTATTGATTTAAAAATATAAATCATTATTATTTCACAAAAATATTGATTGAATGATCTTTCTGGTTCGACGAACATTCGTTCTAACTACAATTTAGATTCTTTTCTCGATTACTGTCCGATCCCCTATTGCGTACGTTTTTACAATAAAATTCCGAAATGTATGCGTACTACGCGTACGAAATCGCAGGCAACAGCTAGTCTTCAAAGTACGGTGACTGCTTCGTTACAGTTTTATTATAAGTATAGATATTAATAATGGAATTCATTATTATTATCATAAGCAACGATCTCATTCAGTCAGTCGGGCTAATCGTATAATAACAAATAATAACAACTACTGTCATCTATCACAACACGTGCATAGCAGCCACGTGGCTTATAGGTATAATTATAAGGTGTAATTATAATTACAACCTATATACCTATTTCCTTTCGAATTTAGTCTACATAAAGTCTACAGATTGCATGACGACAAACTTAGAGGAAAAATAAAACTGCGTTATTGATTTTTAGAAACATGTGACGCGGTTATTATTTTTCCGGTTCGATTTACGCACCTCGCGTAGATGGTAATGATAAAGGAAAAAAGTAATGGAATTCATGGTTCAATTCTTTGGACTGTCTGTATGTGTCTTGAGCGAGTGTGGCTCAGCGGGAACTCGTGCGCCTTTCGATCCGACGCACCTGGGTTCGAATCCCGACTCGGTCCTGCACCAATGACTTATAGTTAAGTGCAGATTTTGCACGCTCGCTCTAAAAACGGTGAAGGAAAACATCGTGATGAAACCCGCTTACGCGCTTTGGAGTGGTAGGCTCTGGCCGTGGTTGTAATACCACCCACCGAACAAAGCCATGCCGTCAAGCGACCTAGTCGTGTTTCGGGATGATGTTCGGTGAACCATCGGGGAGACGGGTCTGAGCAGCCGCTCAACTGCCCTCTCTCTCTAGATCTATGTGCTCCATCTTAGGCCACATCATCGCTTCACATCAGGCGAGATAGTGGCCAAACATAGATCTATAAGGCGTAAAAAAAAAAAAAAAAATCTCAAAGTTTCGGACTCCCGACATACTGACCGACTTTTATGAATCATCATCTGCATTGTCCTGTATAATAACGAATTTTAAGATTTGTAATTTAAAGAAATTCTTAAGTCAAAGTCAAAGTCAAATATCATTTATTAAATAGGCACAAAAGTGCACTTTTAAAGGTCATAAACACATGATACAAATAAAAATGTCAAAAATTGTAACTTATGTTAACATGACTTTGAAAAAAAGGTAAGTATGTTTACCCATTTCTTTCCTATACTCAAATTGAAGTCTGAGTGCTGAAAAGAAATGCGAAAACTGACTCTACCAGTGCTTCGGAAATACGCCCGCTAGAGAAGATAGCACCAAGAAACTCTGCGGGGATGTCTTTTTTCAGCACAATTACGTATAAATTAGAATTAACAGAATGTAAAACAAGAAATGCGAGTGAGATGTCCCATAGTCATAGTATCAGTAACAGAAAAGTGTAAATAAGGTTAAGGAAGGTGCTCTTACCTAGGTACATGTAATTCACACCGTCTACGTCTGTGCTAATCCAGAAGGGACACTTACTTACTAAAAATAAATTTCCTTTCTGAATTTAGTTATCCGCGATATCTTCCGTATATTACTTTGTAGTTCTATGTAATTACTAGAGATGCCGCGAATTGCGAATAATCGACGTTTTTTTTTTTTATTATTATTATTTATAGGCTTGCGTTTGACCGCTATCTCACCTGTTGTTAAGTGATGACGACGTGATTTCGAAGCAAGGAATCGACGTGATTTCGCTAAGTTGTCGTAGTGAATTGGGGCCCTGTTGTTAAGTGACGATGCGGTCGAAGGTGTAGCACGCTCGCCTAGAAGAAACCTGTCCACTCTGTTCATAATAAAGTGTTTATCTATTTAGCTATCTAACTAAGTATCATACATTCAAATAGCTACGATAACATTGTACTGCATAATAATTACTGCGAGGTATATAGATATTATACTATGCACAGCATCTGCTACTCACCTATTTTTACAACAGTCATACCAGGCCTAGCGCACTCCGCACTGTAGGTACGAAGCTACAAGTACATAGCCGGACACCGACGGCGGGTCGCGCGTCGTTACACGTGCCGCGTCAGAAGAGATAAGAGCTATGCGATAGAAAGAGAGGCGCTCTGTAGGTTAATATGACGGGTAGGTATGCAGCGCTACGCGAGCTGAATTGAATTTTATTGCGTATAGCAAGAGCCGCTAATTGTTTAAATTTATTTGCGGAGTGACGCTTCTGCCCCTTAATATTTATGTGGTACTGCACAATAATTACTGCGAGGTATGTAGATATTATACTATGCACAGCATCTGCTACTCACCTATTTTTATAACAGTCATACAGACGTTACAATAAATATTCCTAACAATAACAATAAAAAACGCAACTGTCTGACCGCAATCCGCACCAATGGATGACATTGTTGGTTCGGACGAATAATAATACATTCTACTTGTACGTAGAAATAAGTCTTTTTGTTGAAAAATATCTTTTTAACCGACTTCAAAAAAGGAGGAGGTTCTCTATTCGGTTGTATTTTTTTTTTTATGTTTGTTACCTCATGACTCAGTCATTTGTGAACCGATTTGGAAAATTCTTTTTGCGTTGGGTTCAGTATAGCTACGAAGTGGTCCCATATAAATTTCATCGATATGTGACTTTGGACTTCGAAGATACATTGAAGTCGGTTTTTGTTTTTTTCTAAAAATTAATTATTCATGACAATCTTTTATCAAATTCGTAATCGGAACCGCCGCGAGCAGATTTGAAAGAGCCCAAACACTAGTAGTTTACAATTACATTATCCGTCAAAGAGTTCCATTGCCCACCTTCCGTCTCCATCATCAGATCAGCTGGCTGTCACCATAATATTGCATTGTCATTGAACTTTGACAAGTATGCAAAATTTCAACTCCGTAGGACAAGAGGAAGTGGTTCTGATTCTGATTCAGCTTGCAAGATTCCACCCGAACAAACATGGTTACCTACAAACATACATACATACATACACATACATGCAAGTGCTTGATATCCTGGAAAAGGACCTAGGCTACTTGTTACCCCGGGAAACCGCGGGTGAAACCGCGGGGCGCAGCTATTATCTAATAGCCAAAACAAACTAGGTACAACACTAGGTATAAAATTGCAACTATGCCAATTCTGTAATTTTTATGTATCTGAGTAATGGGACGAGCAAGTGGTTCGCCTCATGGTTAGCGCCACGCTTGCCCAAACAATAGCAGTGCCACCCAGTACTTTCATACCATAAAAACCCCAAAAAATTGTAACAAATTATCTAAAAAAATATGCCCCTCAGTTTCTTGCCGTATCTTCTGAGTAGTGGTTCTTTTTCCGATACGGTGGTGGAGTCATTGAGATAATTTGACGTTCATAAGTGCGTCTGTGATGCCAAAATTATTAAAGAGATTTTGATTTTGAGTCGTTTACCTGATGGTAAGCGCCACTTCTGCCCATAACAGTAACAGGACCACCCAGATCACTGCGTAATACTGCATTATGCTCATCACCCCGAGACATCAGATATTAAGTCTCTAACGCCCAGTAATTCGCTGGCTACAATGCCCTTCAAACCCGAACACAGTAATGCTTGCGCTCTACTGCTTGGTGGCAGAATAGCTGGCAAAGCTGTACCTACCCAGACGGCCTCCTTTAGACGAGAGACTGCCACGAGTAAAACATTAAAGATATGTATTTACAAAATTCAGACACAACTAGGTAAACACTGTCTTACAAGGTTATTCAACCTTCACATAGTGCTTATGTTTGCTCATTATAAGGAAAAAAATGCTGATGTTCATTGGTATGTATCATGATTCTATACATATCTAAACTAATATTATAAAGAGGAAAGATTTGATTGTTTGTTTGTTTGTTTGCATTGAATAGGCTCCGAAACTACTGAACCGATTTGGAAAATTCTTTCATTGTTGGAAAGCTACACTATCCCCGGGGGACCACTTTGTGGCTATACTGAACCCAACGCAAAATTGTCCAAATTTTATTTTTGTTATAATATGAATTATTCTGTGCACAAATATTTGTCCCGTCTCGCGGGAATCGAACCTGCAAATGACGTCGTGTCGTGGTCGTGTCGTCACGTGTAAAAGCCCCAGTCATTATGCAATGTTGCCTAGGAAAACACGATAAAGGCGGGTATAAACCTACCAGGTAGTAGTAGCTCGGTGGGTGTAAATGATATATGTAATCAGTGTTATCGTTGAATCTAGATACAGTAAGTATTTGGGAAGTACAGTCTAGATCAGAAGCCATAGGGGAAATCGGCCCGATCAAATTAGGTCCGAGGACCAGTTGCCTTGATCAAAGATGCGAGTGGCAAACTGGTCCCGATGATTTTAAGTTGCGAAGCAGCTAGACCGATGTAACTATTAACTGGCCCTCAACTCAAATCATCGAAATGCAAATACGTTAAATTTATTTTACATTTTGCTATTTACCCCCAAAAGGAGGATAAAGATATTTCAACGAGACTGGTCCTCGCTTAAGGGGATGTCAGAGCTGGCGCGTACTTTACCCAGAAATTAAGCCTTTTGATACAAAGGGGTAACGCCGCCAGTATTCTGGGAACCTGCCGCACGGTGGCGATCTACACGGCGTGTTTAACTTATAGTTTGTTTATTATTGATGGTATTATTTAACATGTGACAATAATGTAATAAATCATAAATTACTACAATCATAATGTCAATTATAGTACAATATTGAAATGCGAAAGTGTGTGTGATAGATAGATACATAGATGAGCGCTTTTTTACCCCTGTACTGTTTGGTAAATACCAATAAAACACCAACTATAAGATTGTCACACTCGTCAGCTTCACGGCCAACCGGAGAGTGCGCGGGATACACGCTTCGCACGTGATGCACATTCAGCCCGCGCCCTCTTGATCGCTCGCTTTACCAGTTCGAGTGACTGTATTTATTATAGTACATTACAACCCCCATACATATTATAATATTATTCTACATAATATTCCATATATGTTTTTTTTTTTTTTTTAAGCTTAATAGATCTATGTTTGGCCACTATCTCGCCTGATGTGAAGCGACGATGTGTCCTAAGATGAAGCACATAGATCTAGAGAGAGACGGCAGTTGAGCGGCTATGTGCTATGTGCTTCATCTTAGGCCACATCATCGCTTCACATCAGGCGAGATAGTGGCCAAACATAGATCTAATAAGGGTTAAGGGTTAAATATTCAGCGCAATTACACTACATTCTTTGGGGTATTACTTGGGGTTTTGCTCAAAACCAGCGTCAGGTGTAAAATAATGACACTTAACATTTGTGCTGAGCGGAAACCCCTTTGACCTTTTTGTATTTTTTTTCTTTTTGTATTAGATTAGATTACATAATGCTTTATTGTTACACAACAACAAGAAATAAATTACAAAAAATACTTAAAGCTAAAGTTTTACAATGGGCGGTCTTATCATTTATAGCGATCTCTTCCAGACAACCTTTGGATGGAGAGGACCCAAAGAAACTGTAAGGGACGGTGGTGTCGTGTATAAACAAACTAATCAGTATGAGCATAAAATAATAATATCATATACAGTCTATATAATCGTAATAATATAACAATATATAAGTAAATATAATTATAATATAGGTACCTAGGTACCAGAAAAAAAAAGAAAAAGTACATATCATAATAAAGTAACCATATATACATATAATAAAATAGATAAATAAGTATTGTATTGTGTCCGAACCCAACATTATTGGCGAAGTTAAATGCCACAGACTTCGCTGGCTCGGCCATCTCGAGAGAATGGGGGATCGTTTTGTGAAACGCGCCTACATGGGACAACCAATTGGACGACGGCCGGTGTCGGTCGCCCCAAGTACAGATGGAAGGACGAGGAGGCAAAAGACCTACGGGAGCTACAAGTTGATGCCTGGCAGCAACTTGCACTACTGGATCGAAAGAAGTCGCATTCTTTAGTATCGACCAAGACACATTTTGGGTCGCTGCGCCAGCATAGATAGAGATAGTTTATTATTATTTTTTCTTTTATTGTTTCTGTTTCTGTATTGTGCTGTTATAATAATTCGTTATCATATTTTATTCTAACATAACGTAACAATTTTCTACCTCACTGTACCACAAAACTAGTCAGTTTTCTTTTACCAATGCGTTTCTCTTTCCTCTTTCAACATAATGTCTGCGCTTTCCCAGCGGCGGTTTCTTATTGGCTTAGTGTGGGGTTAAGGTGTGGTTTCAATGGTGCAGTCACTTTGTGTACGATAATTTAAAAAACTAAAATATAGGTTATATCTATAAAAACACACTAAATAGTTAAACTTAAAACTTCAATTAAACTTAAATTTTAAACTTAAACTAACTTAACTTTATTTAAACTTAATTTTTTATTATTTAAAATTACGAATTATTAATTAGTACTTTTTAATATTAAAAAAAACTTTTGATGAAATCAAAAAATATTTTTTCCCATCCCCTATTATATTTATATATTTTGCTAGTTAGGTATAACATAATTCCTAATAAACTGCATCAATGAACCCGCACCTTAAAACTGGTATAATCCGGTTTTAACTGGATTCAAGTGGTGTGAAATTAAACATGCAAGAAATGGAGTTGGACGAAATTTCTGTTATATCAAATGAGTATGAACTTTTTAATTTATTTTACGCAATTAATTTATAGTATACAAGTTTACATGATATACTTTGATTTTAAATACTTGAGCGCATTCTTGGTGAAAATCTTTTAATTTTATTCAGAAAGAAAATCTAGAGGGATTTTAACCTGCGTCTTCGTAATATCGTTCCGACGCCTCAACCACTGAGCCACCGAACCAACCATTTAAATACCTTTTATCTCCCGGCCATGATTGTACGTCATATTGATATTTATCAACACATTGATTCGATTCATTTCAGGTAGCAAGTAGGCTTGAACGAAGATTAATTTTTAGAAAAAAACAAGAACCGACTTCAAGACTAAACTTATATGATTTGTTTTTGTTATTTTTTTCAAAAAGTGCCATATCAATTTTGATAAAATTTATACTCGATCACCTCTGAAGTATGACCTATCAAACAAAAAAAGAATCATCAAAATCAATTCGTAATTGGCGGAGTAATCGCGTAACAAACACATAAAAAAACATACCGTCGAATTGAGAATCTCCTTCTCTTTTGGAGTAGGTTAACAAAAAAGGGGGAGTCGTCGCCAAATTCAGTAGTGAAGCACTCAAACTATGCCGGTACACACGCGCACACATTTACATCCTGTTATGCCGATCGGCCTTCACATCGACCCTCCGTCCACACAAACAAACATACCGCCACCGCCACAAAATATAGACTAGTGCAGAAATCAATCAACATAGTAGGTGCGCTCGAGCAACGCACACATAGACATCGCTCACGGACACGATATCTCGAACCAGTTGAGACCAGTGCGAGCGCGAGTGCCATCCGCTTGAGACACGCGACTGTGAACTTTTATGTGCAAAAATGGAGCAACAAAGCAAAAGTTACTATAACTGCTCATTGGACTGTTGTTTAAATTCAACATTAAACGGTGAATTGTCGTTTTTTAGGCTACCAGTTGTTTCAGAGATGTAAGTACATAGGTATTTGCTTGTATTTCGATGGTTCGTTTTCAAGTAACCCTCCCCCGGCCCCGCACCTATCAAGCGGACATGATTTTGTGGCCTTGTCATATTTTAACAATTTATATTAGATATTTATTGTAGCTGTATAAGCTCCGTGTTCAATAATTTAATGAGGAAGATGTAAATGTAAATTAATTGCATTTTTTGTCTTCAAAAAAACTTTATCCGATTATAATAAATCAAACAACTAGACACGAGTGCCACTACTACGATATTTTTTGTGCATGAGCCATTTTTTTTTTTGTAAAAATATTTATTACCAAAACAGTACACATATATAACATAGTTTTCTTATATCTTTAGCAGAAGAGCTAGCAGATACCTACACTAAGCATAAACTTGTGGTATCTGCTAGCTCTTCTATTGCACAGTACCACACAGCCGTGGATTTTATAATGATAGATAGATAGATAGATAAACACTTTATTGTTAAAAAACCTTAAATATAGGTACATGAAAAACAAGTAAATTTTACAGTAATCAGCATAACAATAGGCGGTCTTATCGCTCAAAGCGATCTCTTCCAGACATAATGGTAAGTGTTGAAGTATAATTTATTAGTATTAGTCTTAAAATTAAATTAAGTTTAAGCTTATATACATAACAGCTATATAGTTGACAACCCTAGCGCAACTGCCGAGCGTAGGTATGAAAAGTGAAGTACATACATGAGATTGCCTTCTGAACTAGTCTATATTTTGTGCCACCGCCATTGCGACGCTTCAGTTGTTGCTTGGCGAGATTCCGTCTGCCTTTTTTTTTCGTTCAAGCAAGTAGGTACTCTAGGTTCCTATATTTTTGTACATTTTGGCTAAATATTTCAGACTAGCCGTGCGTCATAGATTTAATTAACCATGTTAGGTAGCTAAGCTTATTTTCATCTTTTATTCATATTCATAATAAAATTTAATTCAGCTAAAATTCTTTTATACCTGATGCTGTTATTCCGAAAAACAATAATAATTTGCGTCATTATATCTATGTAATATATAGTTTATATAACATTATAATATAGCTACTTACGTATATCACACTTAATAATAGACTGTGCTTTTAATAATTAATAATAAATAGATAGATAGATAGATAAACACTTTATTATTCACCTTAAAAATAGAGATAAAGTACAATTCAAATGTTTACAGTGATGTAACAATGTCTTATCGCTTAAAGCGATCTCTACCAGACAACCTTTGGATGGAGAGGAATAACGAAACATACACAGACGGTGGTGATAGAAAATATAATAGATATGTCTAAGGGCTTACATATGATATACAATATATAATCTAATTACTTAAATATATATATGACTATATAAATAAACTTATATACCTAATTAATATACATACATACATACAATATATAATTAACATACATATTATACAATCCAAAAGTGAATGGATTAAAAAAAAATAGAATTCCATAGCAAAATATAATGATAAATATTATGAAGTCGATAAATATAATTTCCTAATACGTTATCTGAAAGTGGCCAGTGATGGGGAGCGTTTGATAATAGGTATTTTGATAATCTATCCTTAGTAACTATGATGACAGACGAAAATATGGGACAAAGGAAAATGAACTATTTATTATTATAATTAATTTTTAGAAAAAAACAAAAACCTACTTCAATGTTTCTTCGAAGTCCAAGGTCAAATATTGATGAAATTTATATGGGACCACTTCGTAGCTATACTGAACCCAACGCAAAAATAGTTTTTCAACGACGGAGTTCTGAGGTAACAAGCATAAAAAAAAAATACCATCGAATAGAGAACCTTTTTGAAGTCGGTTAATTATAATCAAAGACAGTTGGACACCCTATTGACCATTAAAAGTCTATCTTCTTCTCGTGTGTATGTGTGTGGCCAACCTTGGTGTCGGAGTTTTTAGACCGCTCGAAGACCTCCGACATGGCCTACCGACTGATGTCCTAACACAACAACCGGGACCGACTTAACGTGCCCTCCGAAGCTCGGTAGCGCTCAGATGTAAATACCACACAAACGGTCACCCATCCAAGTTGTGACCGCTTTGATCGTTGTTTCACCTAGAGGCCTATAGATAGCCTAAATGCTCCAACCCACTACCAGTTGGCAGCGTATTAATTAAATATTATTTTAAACACAATTAAAGTTTAGAGTGTAAATTTAAACCCGCTGTCCTCGAAATGACTTTTTTTTTGTAATTGAATGACGAGACGAGCTGGTCGTTTGCCTGTTGGTAAGCAATACGCCAGCCCATAACAATAACAGCACCACCCAGAACTTTGTTTTGCTAAATCCTGCGCGGCGCTGCACTGCGCTTGTCACCCTGAGACAATTAGTTGTTGAGTCTCAAAATGCCCAGTAATTTCGCTGGCTACATTGCCCTTCAAACCGGAACACAGTAATGCTCGCGCACTACTACTTCGCGGATGAATAACTGGCAAAGCGGTGGTACCCACCCAGACGGCCTCTCGCATACGAGAAACCTACCACCAGTGTTACTTGCTGCTTCTTGCGATTTAGTACGCGTGGGATGTATGCCTAGAAACTCACTTGTCAAATCGGGATATTTTATGTCCTTCTCCTTCTATTTCCATTCGTCCTACTTCTTACTGCACACTATCGCCTTTAAAATGTTGTTTTCCTTACCATATGGTTGTCTGGAACAGATCGCTGCTTAGCGATAAGACCGCCTATAGTACTATAGGAAATTATGTATAACTAGCTTTTACCCGCGGCTTCGCCCGCGTGTTTCTAGTGAAAAATACTGTGTTTTTGATGTTAAAACTAAATCCCGAATTAAGAGCGAGTGTGGCTTAGTGGGAGAACGTGCGACGTTCGATTCAACGCATCCGAGTTTGAATCCCGCTGGCCACGCACCACTGACTTTCTTAAGTTATGTCATATGTCTCTTAGTATTTTGTGGTTATGTGCGGATTTAACACTCGCTCTAAAAACGGTGAAGGAAAACATCGTGAAACCGGCATATCCTAGAATTTTATCACAAAAATTTAAGGACATGTGACATACACCAACCTGCACTGGACCAGCGCAGCGGGGTGGATTATGGCCCATACTCTCTCTATGAGAGAAGGCCCGTGTCCCAGCAGTGGGAACGTGATGAGCTGATGATGATGAGGATGAACTAAATCCCACGGGAACCGCTGGATAAAATGTATAGCCTATGTCACTCTTCGGGTCGTACACTATATACACTCGAGAGCAATGAATCCGGGTCACTTAAAGAATGTTAAAAATCTCGGAAACTAAAAATGATAGGTTAATGCAATAAATTGTATTTAATAGACAATGTAATACTCCTTAAATGAAAGTAAAAAAAATATGAGTCACCATACATTTTATTAACACAAAATTACATAAAGAAAAAAACTGCTGATCTCTCCTTAAAACAAAAATAGGAAACATGAAATTGTTGAACTTTATTACGATTTTCTTGAATTTTAATACTTCGTATTGCCTCCTCGTGCTTCCATTACTGCGTTTACGCGGTTTGGCATGCTGTACACCAAGTTCCTTATACGATTTTGGGGAATATTCTCCCATTCCTCTGTGAGAGCAATTTTGAGCTCACGAAGCGTGATTGGGGGAGGGTTTCGTTGTTTTACGCATCTGCCTAGCTCGTCCCAAGCATGCTCGATCGGGTTGATATCCGGGCTGCGCGCTGGCCACTCCATACGAGTAATGTTCATCTCTTGAAGGTAGTCATTCACAATCCTACCTGTATGAGGTCGGGCATTGTCATGCATAAATATAGCATCCTCACCTAAATTGACCATAAATGGACCAACGTGATCATTGAGGATTTCTTCCACATATCTTACGCTAGTTAAAGAGCCGTTTTCTATGATCACCAGCTCTGTGCGACTTTCAGAAGAAATTCCGGCCCACACAAGTACAGACCCACCACCGTAGGCTACTTTTTCTTCGATGCATGCTTGCTTGAATCTTTCCCCTGGTCTTCGATACACTCTGTGTCTTCCATCGTGCTTGTAGAGCATAAATTTTGATTCGTCGGAGAACATAACTTTTGACCAATCTTCAATACTCCAATTTACGTGGCTCTGGGCATATCTTAGTCTCGAAATACGATGCCCACGCTCCAGTTTAGGGCCGTTTGCAGGTCTAAGGGGTTTTAAGTTAGATTCAGCAAGCCGACGTCTTACTGTCCATGCACTTGGGTTACTTCCTCCGAGGCGTCGAAACTGATTGGTGAGTTCAGTTCCTGTGAGAAAGCGATTTCGAAGCATGGTGTTCACCAAGTATCGGTCTTCTCGTGCTGTGGTACACCTGGTTCTGCCCGTTCCTGGTCTGCGTAGGTTAGAACCAGTTTCTTCGTAAGTCGGAGAACTCTTTGTACTGTTGACAGCGACACACCGACAGTCCTGGCTGTATCGCGCTGACTCCGGCCGGTTTCCAGCATTGTAAGTATTCTGGTGCATTCTTCAGGCGTAAGCGACATAATTTCAGCTTGAATAATGAATATAGAGCACTATCAACATGGTTTATGTACCCACATAAATGACAGATTACAAACAAAAGCAAAACCAAATGCTGTAATTTCGTAGTTCCATCTTCGAAAGTGGCCCTTTTTCAAATTTGATTTTTTTATGATATAACTTTACAATAACTAAGAAGTTTTAATACCTTCATTTAAGGAGTATTACATTGTCTATTAAATACAATTTATTGCATTAACCTAGCATTTTTAGTTTCCGAGATTTTTAGGATTCTTTAAGTGACCCGGATTCATTGCTCTCGAGTGTATATACAGGTATATACAAAAATTTTTGCGTGAAACATAATCACTTTCTTTCAGTTCTTGAACGATTTGAATTTTGAATGGATGGAACTTTAAATTCTTTTTTAAAATTTCATGAACAATCGCTCTTGGAAGTCCCAGTGAGGCTGCCCTTTTCCGTATCGAAAGTCGTGGATTTTCACGTAAACTCTTCAACCACTTCAATGTTTTCGGGAGTCCTTGAAGATCGACTGGGCCCTGGCCGTGGAGTGTTCATAGCCGAAGCAGTTGCGCGGAACCTCTGCACCCAGGAACGAATTAAATTCACACTCCGCCCATCACTTATTCGTCGTATACCGAAGTGTGAACAAAACTGTCGACGCGCAGTTACGTACGAATCGTTGCTCTTGAAAAATGCCTCGATGGCGAACGCGCGATGCTCACTCGACGAGTGCGACATCGTGACTGAGAAATCCGCACGATCATTGCTTCCAATGACACCACTCCCCCCCCCGCACCGTTTATTACTTTTTGAAATAATCGTATTTAAAAACATAAATCTGCCACCAGACACCCTGTACTATAATCTAAGCAAAAACCACGTTGAACAGTTGCAGCGTCGCGTCAATGCTTGAAATACGGACAACCAAACAGACACATTCCTAGATTTTGAGATTTTTTGACAAACAATTTTTTTATCTTTCGTAAACATATTTTTTTTGAAGTATCCTATGTCACTTCGAATACCTCCAAGAATATGTGTACAAATTTTCATGATGATCGGTTAAGTATTTTCGCGTGAAAGCGTAACAAACAAACTTACATTCTTCATTATATTTTATTATTATTATTATTATTATTTTTATATATTTTTTTTCTTGTTATTTTATATACTATATATGCAATCTACAAGTATATTGTTACTGATTTTTATGTATATATATAGGTATATATGTAATACCTATATCTTGTTATTATTTTTGTATGGCCTTTTAATTGTTTCACATTTACTTTATATTTTGTTTGCACTACCTTATAAATCTCCACAGTACACCGAGGTTAACTGGAAGATAATGCTCACTAGCATTAAGTTCGCCTATGTACTTACAAATTTGTTTGTGCAATTTATAATTTTCTATCTATCTATCTACATTCACCTTTATAATATTAGTAGGGATATCGTTATAATCTTCTCCAGGATACTTGCTATTTCTACTAGCTAACAATACCTTATTAGAATCTACCTGCTTAAAATACCCCAAAAAGGATGCAAGTACACCAATTTATCTCTCTTTTTATCTGTGCCTTAGGCATGTCAACAAAAAAGAAAAAAGCGAGGTGACTCACCGTCCGGGGGTTCCCGACATTTATCCTCATCTACAATAATATAAATGCGAAAGTTAGTTTGTCTGTTTGATACTTTTTACCAATAAACTGCTGAACCGACTTTTATAATGTGAACAGCTAAGGAATGGAACACCTTACCAGCGTCTTTGTTTTTTTTTTACGCTTAATAGATCTATGTTTGGCCACTATCTCGCCTGATGTGAAGCGCTGATGTGGCCTAAGATGGAGCACATAGATTTAGAGAGAGACGGCAGTTTCCCGATTCTTATTGTTTTCTAGATGTCTTCAAGTCCCGAGTGAATCAGTTTCTTCTAGGCAAGCATGATCCATCGTTGACGACGTCGTTTCCATCAGATGAGGCTGCTGTCAAACGCTTGCATAATTGCTAATTTAAAAAAAAACGATCGGGAATTTGTCGCAGAGAGCCCGAAAGACATAGGATTATATTCATACCAATTTAACACATGATACCCAGCACAGAATACTAAGGGACAGAAGCATCACTCCGCAAAGAAATTTAAACAAATAACTCTTGCTATGACGCAATAAAGTTCAATTCAGCTCGCGTAGCGCTGCATACCACCATATTAACCTACAGGGCACCCCTCTTTCTATCGCGCCGCTCTTATCTCTTCTGACGCGGCACGTGTAACGACGCGCGACCCGCCGTCGGTGTCCGGCTATGTACTTGTAGCTTTGTACCTACAGTGCGGAGTGCGCTAGGCCTGGTACTAGTCTAATCCTATTAAGTTTATAAATGCGTAATTTGTGATTGATGAATGGATGGATGTTTGTTACTCAATCATGCAAAAACTACGGAATGGATTTTTATGAAATTTGGTATGTAGGTACGGTCCTGGAAAAGGACATAGGAAACTTTCTATCAAGGGAAACCGCGGGTGAAACCGCGGGGCACGGCTTGTTCATACATATATTTGTACTTATTTAGACCCGCATTTACGTCTTACATGTTAATGAATTACTTGTACCTACTTTTTTTTTTCAATTTATTTGAATTGAAGGGCTTAGTCGCTGTGCGACCACACCGCCCTGTGGAAACAAAATATATATTATAATCAACGCCTTAGAGCTACATCCGCTAATTTATATAGTACTAGGGCTTCTTCCGACATAGGGTAAGCTAAAATACTATTACAAAGACCGATTTTCGTATCTCTCACAGCACTTGAGCGAGTGTGGCTCATCGGGAACTTGTGCGCCTTTCAATCCGACGCACCTGGGTTCGAATCCTGAGTCGGCCCTGCACCAATGACTTACAGTTAAGTGCAGATTTTGCACGCTCGCTCTAAAACGGTGAAGGAAAACATCGTGATGAAACCCGCTTGCGCTTTGGAGTGGTAGGCTCTGGCCGTGGTTGTAATACCACCTACCGAACAAAGCCATGCCGTCAAGCGACCTAGTCGTGTTTCAGGATGATGTTCGGTGAACCATCGGGGAGACGGGTCTGAGCAGCCGCTGAACTGCCGTCTCTCTCTAGATCTATGTGCTCCATCTTAGGCCACATCATCGCTTCACATCAGGCGAGATAGTAGCCAAACATAGATCTATAAAGAGTAAAAAAAAAACTTAAATTTGTAAATCTATACGCTGCATTCCGAACACACTCACAAAATATATAGATAGATAGATAGATGAACGCTTTATTGTAAACATTAAATTAAAGATATTACAAAAAAACAATTAAAGAAAGTGTTACAATATATGTTGGACATCACTTGGACATCCTCTAACACGTTGCAGTCCGAACAGTTTTTTCTTTTTTTTTTTTTTATTAAACAAAACGTCTTATACAAAACATAGTTCTGTAGTACCACAAAACCACAGTAGGTTTGTCTTGGTACGCACATTCGCTTTCTACTGCCATTAAGATTTCAACTATAAAATAACATAAATGTAAACACATACAACGTAAACATAAGATAGGTAAGCATCTGTTAGGAGATAAAACTTTTTTTATTAGGAATGCAAACTTGTTTGACGGGATGTGGCCATTGTACCTACTAAACTTTGGTCAGATATTCAACCGCCACGCAGTAGTGTGCAACGTTTTACGTGAAGCTGCTACCATACCTTTGACATTAACTAATTGATTATGATGAAATTGTATTATCTACGTACTTTAGATCCTGAAAATAAGACTCAAGATCGACTGAAAATCAGTGCTAAGGTACCTACTTAAGATACCTTAGCGTATGCTGAGTCAGAACGCAACATTTCACTGTATTGTTTTTGTTTCGTCTTTATTTAGGCCGCGTTCAGAAATGGGTAAATGTTCACGAGTGAATACTTTAACTAACGCCTTTCTGAACGGGCATCGAGTAATACAATAAGCCAGCCAACCAAAACCAATCATTTTCAAGACCGAAATTACCCGCGCTTTTGTTTATCAGATTTAACTGCGTTATTTTGGCTAATATCGGAATTTTACCTTATATTTTGCTTCAAATACACGAGTCGCTTATTTTTTTTATATGTACAAAAAATCAATGCAAAAATATTGCAAAATGTAAAGGAAAATGACAACTGACAACTATTACCTGACAGGTGAGAATCGTAACCCGCTTTTATATCGGTGAATATTTTCACCTGTCAGGTGAACTTTTACTCTCCCCAATTGGTTTTCTGAACGGCTCAGGGTAAATGTCAAAGTTCACCTGATTCATTTCTGAACGGCGTTAGGGTAATAATTACATTAACTGGGTGATTTCTGAACGCGGCCTTAATGTCCAGTGTAATGTTGTGTGATGTCCTGAATAAATGTATTCTCTTTCTTTCTTTCTTTTGCTTTCAAATGGACATAAAATGCTCAACTACTACTCAATACTAAATAGAAAACCTCCTCCTTTTTTCAAGCCGTCAGAAAAGGAGGTTCTCTATCCGAACGTTTTTTTTTATGTATATTACCTAAGAACTCCGTCATTTATGAACCGATTTGGAAAACTCTTTTTGCGTTGGGTTCAGTATAGCTACGAAGTAGTCTCATATAAATTTCATCGATATTTGACCTTGGACTTCGAAGATACATTGAAGTCGATTTTTTTGATAAAATGTAGGTATATTTATTTTTATCCCGGAAAAAGTCGAGGTGGGTAGAAGTCGGGCTACTACCGCTACTTGTTTTCGTGAATTCAATGATTTCCAAATACAAATAGAGTTTATTTCGTTTAAATTCAACAAAGTTTTGATGCTAGCCCGAGTTGTACTGAGCGACACCTCATCTTCAGTGCTCAGTAGTGGCACAGAATACTAAGGGACAGAAGCATCACTCCGCTAAGAAATTTAAACAAATAGCGACTCTTGCTATGACGCAATAAAGTTCAATTCAGCTCGCGTAGCGCTGCATGCCTACCAGTCATATTAACCTACAGAGCGCCTCTCTTTCTATCGCGCCGCTCTTATCTCTTCTGACGCGGCACGTGTAACGATGCGCGACCCGCCGGCGCCGTCGGTGTCCGGCTATGTACTTGTAGCTTTGTACCTACAGTGCGAAGTGCGCTAGGCCTGGTAGTGTAGTGCTCACTCCCGCGGGCTATGACGTCATCGCGGGGGTGAAGGGAGGTCATACATATGTTTTTGTGTTTTCATCAAAAGGATCTTCACACCGATATAACTATCATTTTTGTAACTTTTAAGCTTTAGGAGTATGAAGCTTTCAAATGTACATGATTTTCATGACGCAATTTTTTTGGAATGGCCGCCGGTACGAGGTTAATCAAATTTGCGTCAAAAGAAACTGAAACAGCTATCTATATGGCGTATTGCTTACCATCAGGCAAACGACCGGCTCGTCTCGTCATACAGTTACACATACAACTATGAACCGAATTCTACACAGACGATGATGCGGGTATTATCAACTAGTGAAAAAAAAAAATTTTATGGAACTGAGTGTTGAGACGGGCAAGTCATTAAGCGCCACGCCTGCCCTTGACATTTTGAGTGCCATCTAGAACTTTTAAACAGCACTGCTTACTGCGTAGCATTGCATTCATCAACCCGAGACATTAGATAGTCTCACATGCCCAGTAATTTCGCTGGCTTCAATATCCTTCAAACCGAAACACAGTAATGCTTGCGCACTACTGCTTATCGGCAGTAAAGCTGGCAAAGCTGTAAAACCTACCAGACGGCCGCATATGAGAGACCTACCTCGAGTAAAAATCATTTACATAAAATTAATTCATTTTTAATTTACAGTCGTTTCAAATTAATATTCTTCCGAATCGTTTTCTCGAATACGGTGCCCTAAATAACCTAAAGCATGACAACAAACATATCGAAAACCATTGTGACAATGTCGAAAACAATACAAATTCTTCGTTAGTCAGTTAAACTTAAAATGAAACCATTAACTAATGTGCACAGAAAATTATCTCAGCACCTAAATTGAGTCGCAATACAACACAACAACGACAATGTCATTGTATTGTTCTTTAGTTAGTTGTTACCCTTCTGACTAATAGCTTGTGTTCTGCTATAGTTCAGAATGGAGTACTTAAAATTGATAAATTTATAAAATTGTGAATTGTGTGATGTCCAGTGCCGCAAAGAATTTGGTTCAGTGAAATTATACGAGTGCCAATTCATGCAAGTTTTTCTGGGAAGTGCCATAACTTGGTCAAAAATACATAAACAATGCCAATAATGAAATTTTGGAAAAGGTTAGTGTGCTTCTGTATGTAAAATTTTTTTTACGCTTAATAGATCTATGTTTGGCCACTATCTCGCCTGATGTGAAGCGATGATGTGGCCAAAGATGGAGCACATAGATCTAGAGAGAGACGGCAGTTGAGCGGCTGCTCAGACCCGTCTCCCCGATGGTTCACCGAACATCATCCCGAAACACGACTAGGTCACTTGACGGCATGGCTTTGTTCGGTGGGTGGTATTAACCAAGGCCAGAGCCTACCACTCCAAAGCGAGTAAGCGGGTATAAGATATTATCTATTATATTCTTGGACTGATAATGTAATTATTTTCTTAAGTATTTGTATTTGCTCTCCAAATTGCTGCGCCCAACAGGGTCTATAATTAACTGTATTTTTTTTTTATCACCTGATAGGCTAGCATTTGACCACAGTCTCACCTAATGGAAAGTGACGACGCGGTCGACGATGGATCATGCTTGCCTAGAAGATACCGATTCACTCGGGACTTGAAGACACCTAAATTATAAGAATCGGGAAACAGAGACGTTGGTAAGGTGTTCCATACCTTAGCTGTTCGCATTATGAAAGTTGAAGCAAAACGCTTTGTTCTGGCAGGAGGAATGTCAACCATAATCGGATGCCGAGTTTCCGTACGTCTTGTTGTCCGATGGTAGAAAGGAGATGGAGGAATTCCGTCGCACACTCTCCGTGATGTATCCTGTAAAAAACCGACAAGCTGGCAACTTTACGTATTTTCATTTACCTGCCATCTAATTACGTAATAGAATATAATAAAGAATTGAATTGAATATTTTAGAAGTTTAACATAATTCTCAGCAATTATAATAAATCCGACATATTATGTTACGGATAATTTTTAACCGTTCACCAAAAATACTGATTGTGCACCAAATTTGGTCTGTTTTTAACACTCAAACGTATAGGTGGCCCTTGGGTCAGCCCAACGGTATAAGGGGCAGCCCTCGGTAGGTTGGGTGCGGCGGGGGTGGCCCTTGGGCCACCCCAACGCCGCGAACATGTACTATTCATAAAATAGATGCTCATTATGAAATATTTTAATGAACATATTTTAGTGCACAATCAGTATATTTGGCGAAAAAACGGGAATAAATTGAGGTACAAACAAATACGATCCTTATCCTTATATTACTAGCTGGCACCCGGTTGCCCGCAACTCTGAACGCGTAGAATTTAGTTTACAGTTGGTCCCTAAGGCAATATTCGTTTATCCTGAATGTTCATCACAGACCTATAAATAATCTATATACCTAACAAATTTCATCAAAATCCCTTCAGTCGTTAAGAAGTTAAGTGGTACAAATTCGTAGGTGGTAACACACACACACATACACACCCTCACACACAACATAGTGGGATAGTAGAATTACAATTATCATAATATTAAGTACTTTCGTATTTAAGCTATTTTAGAAACGATATTCTACCGAAAGTAAAAACACGATATTCCGTCACATTATTTCAATTTTTTCACAAAACAATTTAGTCTCTTAAAGTCTAAAGTATAAAACGTATTGAATCGCCTTTATCAAACCTGGCAAAACTAAGTGCAAACCCTTGTCTAATGCAGTTAAAACAATTTTAAGTGTAAAACGGACAACCCCATCAAAATCAGCGCAGAAGGCATGCCAATCTGACCAAAATACCTATAACAAAGTGAAAAATGTTTGGCCTATATTGAACTGGCCGGAACTAGAACACAAATTTTATCCTAATGCTAAGTGCCAGCGCTTCAAAGAATTAATAAGTGCAAAAACTTAGACTGTCTGATCTAAAAAGAGTGCAATATAAGCAAAATCTTCGTGCTAAGTGCAATCTCTTATAATATTTTTAGTGTCAAATCTTGGTCTGTTGACCTTGGCTACAAAGTTCCAACATTAATATTGAGTGTAATATTTTGGCCTGTGTTAACCTCAGATCGCCCAAAACCGGTTTCAAACCGAGTGCCAAATCTTATCCTAAGTGCCAAATCTTAGTCAACAGTCCCGTGCTAATGTATCCTAACTCCTGACGATGGAGAAATTAATGTCATCAGTAAAACAATGGAGCAGTTCCAGGAAGCCTGAGGCTGAGCTATCCAGGAGCCAGTACTCGCTGGTCTCCTGCAATGACTTGACAGCTGGAGCTGTCCAACTGTGGATGGGGCTGCCGGAAGAGGTCAAGTATGACCCAGCGTTGGCGCCGTTCAGGCAGTTCTATGAGAAGGAACATGGTGAGTTGTTTTATTTTTACTCACGACACACATAATGATAATAATCATAATCATAATCATAATAATCATAATCATAATATTCATAATCATAATAATAATAAGTACAGGAGAAGTAATTGCAGTAGGGCAATACTGGTGGTAGGTTTCTCGTATGCGAGAGGCCGTCTGGGTGGGTACCACCGCTTTGCCCAGTTATTCAACCGCCAAGCAGTAGTGCGCGAGCATTACTGTGTTCCGGTTTGAAGGGCATTGTAGACAGCGAAATTACTGGGCATTATGAGACTCAACAGCTAATTGTCTCAGGGTGACGAGCGCAGTGTAGCACCGCGCAGGATTTTGCAAAACAAAGTTCTTGGTGGTGCTGTTATTGTTATGGGCTGGCGTATTGCTTACCATCAGGCAAACAATCAGCTCGTCTCGTCATTCAGTTAAATAAAAAAAAAAACACTCCAGCTGAGGATGTTTCGCAGAAGGCACCTGCCACTCTACCTATGACCACCAAAGCTGGCAAACCCAGAGTCCGCATGAAGTGGAGCGATGAAATTAACCTATTTATCATGCGCATATATTTTTACACAACCAGATTAGAAACACACAAAACCATGTATTGCAAGAAACTTAACGTCCAATTCATAATAAAATACCCGGAATTAAACGTTTCAACATCATGGTATCAACATTTTTGATTTACCCAAAAACGTTTATATAACCATGCAAAAAGCGGCAATATTGAATACCTGCCGAATTTTGCGTAAATTCTTGCAAGACGATGGAACAATTGATATAATTTCCCAAAGCGAACTCCACTTGGTTTAGGCCCGCGGTTTTCATGAATTACCGAAATTCTTTAAATTTTAAGTAAAGCTAACTTTAAGAATAATAATAATAATCCTAATCATTTATTCATTGTAAATATGGGTACAATTGGTCTTGTTGTCAAAATATTTGTAGCAGTGCTCCATATCTAGCCATATTACAAGAAAAAAAGCGCAAGATTTTTTATTTATGGAACTGCGTGATAAGACGATAAGTCGTTCTTCTTCTGGGCCCTAATTCACTATGACAAGTTAGCGACCCCTTGCTTCGAAATCACGTCGATTCCTTTATTTCACGTTGATTATATATACCTACATCTGCGAATATTGGTATTGTCTATGACGCGTCATAGAGAATACAAATTTCGCAGATGTCGTTTATTAATGAAGGAATCGACGTGATTTCGCAGCAAGGAATCGCGGACTCTTTGGCTGGAAGTGAAAAGTGATACAGTTGGATTTTGTTTTATTTTCCAAACAAGTGTTATTTCGAGTGATCATGTGTAATATCGGTGGAATATTAACCATTATGTGTTCGTAAACGTGCACGAGTGTAGGCAAATGAAACAGAATAGAGAAAACATTGCTTTTTATGTTCTCCAAAAAAGTCCATGGAAATCTTGAATAAAATTCCACCACTTTATTGAAGCTCTAGGAGAGGGCCCGGCTTGTTGCTGTTGACCCTCATTCGCAACCAAAGTATAATAAATGGAATGTTTAAACTATCAAATAAAAACTACGTAAGACATGGTATGGTCCTAGAGAATTTAGACTGCCCTAACGGGCGAATTTAAAAAAAAAGCAAAGGTTCGCCAAGTTGTCATAGCGAATTGGGGCCCTGGTAAGCGCCGCGCCTGCCCATGACAATTGCAGTGCCATTGCCACCCAGAACTTTAAACACCATAAAAATCACTGCGTAACACTGCAAGTATTTGTTTCGTGTCTGGGTGTTGTGGGACCATGGTCCTTGAAATGAAACGACTTGTCGGTGTGTTGCTCCATTTTAACGCGAAATAAGGAAAAGCAAATACATTTTCATTAAAATTATAATGATATACCTCTAGATAACTAGGATTCCCTATTGATGTCGATGTCAATATTTATTATGTAATTTTATTATTATGTTTAAATCATTGCTTACGATGACTTTATATGGAGTAGTTTTTTTACTTCCTGAACGAGATGACTTATGTATTATTATTGTTTTATTTTATTATTTAATTTAATTTCATGTTTATTTTTATTTCTGAGTTTTTCCTGATGAAATTTAATTTGTATTTTTGATTTGTCTTGGTTAACATATTTTATTTATGACCAATATAATTCTGATTTTGATTCAATTCAATTCAATTCAAAAGTTCTTCATTTCAATTTTGTCGTCACAGACGCAGTTATGAACGTCAATTATTACAATGACTCTACCACCGTATCGGTAAAAGAACCACTACTCAGAAGATACGGCAAGAAACTGAGGGGCATATTTATTCATATTGTTTGTATAAAACCAGGATCTAGGAAGACCAAGCTCCAACAATACCTAGACTTTTTTTTAATCTTTATTTATTATGAAGGGGTTTTTTCACATAGTGACCATGTCACCTTCGTACAGAAAAAAAAACTTAAAATCATCACAAAAATGGGTAGTTGTGCACAACATCCAAGCACCGAGCGGTTAGGGACCATTCGATACATTCCTACCCACATATATATAACAACCCACGATTAAAACATAGACAATGTAGGTAGGCATGCTTGTTGTGACATATTATTACATCGTCATAGCTTTCAATACCTAGACATGAATATGACATGGGCAATTGTGTACGTTTTTACAATAAAATTCCAAAATGTATAACGGAGCTCACAGAAAGTAGATTCAAATTGAGTGTAAAAAATATTCTAATGAAAAAAGCATACTATGCAGTTAGTAATTACATAGAAGACAAAGATGCATGGAACATTCCGCTTCTGCCAAGTAGCCAACTGGCACATAAGAAAAATAATATTGTCAAAAACACATATAAATATTGTAACAAAGGTTCTTAAAAAATATGCCTCTCAGTTTCTTGCCGTATCTTCTGAGTAGTGGTTCTTTTTTTGTGGTAGAGTCATTGTAATAATTGACGTCCATAAGTGCGTCTGTGACGGCAAACTTGAATAAAGAACTTTTGATTGGTTGATTGATTGAATCAAATACCTGCGCTTTTATAACCGACTTCAAAATAGGAGGAGCTTATCTATTCGATTGTATGTTTATTTTTTATTTTTTTATGTTTGTTACCTCATAACTCATAACATTTATTGGATTTGGAAAATTTTGCGTTGGGTTCAGTATAGCTACGAAGTGGTCCCAAATAAATTTCATCGATATTTGACCTTGGACTTCGAAGATAAATTGAAGTCGGTTTTAATTTGTATAAAATTTATACTTGTTCAACATTCGTCTCGAAGCGGGAATGGAACCCGCAACCTCGGTGGCGTCATTAAGTCGCGCTATAATCAAATCGAGAAGATTCGAATGTTTTAATTCTGCAAAATATCACATTTGGCATCGATCCCACTCCGTAGTGCCAAGATCAGACGAGGCTCATGCTAATTTTAAACCAGTCTGAACCGGTTACGACAACCATATATATGTACATAGTTTTGTATGTCTGTCTGGGCTAGGGCTGTGACCAATTGACCATAACTAATATGACAACACTCTTTAAACTAAATATATTCATTCAATAGGCAAAAAAAAAAATTACTTTTAAACGTTATAGACGCATAATACAAATCAATAAAAAAAACGTTCTAAATTATGAATTACAATGAATTTCAAAAAAAGTTAAGCATGTCTACCCATTTTTTTCCCATACTCAAATTGAAGTCCGGGCCCAGAAAAGAAATGCGAAAACTGACTCTGGCGATAACTAAGAAAGAACTGAGAAGGTCGAATATCGATGAAATTTACATGAGACCAGCTTGAAGCTATACTGAACCCAACGCAAAAAGCATTTTCCAAATCAGTTTACTTAAAGACCAGCGCTGATCGTACGAGCACAAAGCTGAGTTGAGGCCGTTTTGCAACAAATTAAATTATTATTTAATTTACGTAACTATTTTTTGTTTAACTTACCTGTTTTAACTATTTTTATATTACTTACACTTTATATAATTTGTTTGCCAATAAATAAATGTCTTGTCTTATAAATAAATGGCGGAGTTCTGAGGTAAAAACAAAAAAAAAATACTATCGTTTTGCGAACCTCCTCCTTTTTGAACTCGGGTAAAAAACCTACGTTTGGCAACCCTACGATGGTAAGATCTTGCCACAGCTTAGTGCCTCAGATTATATTTTCTAAAGCTGCGCAAAAGCAAGCTTTGAAATAATAAATCTATTATTTTTTTTTACTTTTTTTTAAAGTTCGCCCGTTAGGGCAGGCTAAAGTCTCTAGGACCATACCGCCATGTCTTACGTAGTTTTTATTTGATAGTTTAATATTCCATTTATTATACTTTTGTTGAGAATGAAGGTCAACAGCAACAAGCCGGACCCTCTCCTAGTGCTTCAAAAAAGTGGTGGCACTTTATTCAAGCTTTCCATGGACTTTTTGGGAGAACATAAAAAGCAATGTTTCTCTTATTTTGTTTCATTTGCCTACACTCGTGCACGTTTACGAACACATAATGGTTAATATTCCACCGATATTACACATGATCACTCGAAATAACACTTGTTTGGAAAATAAAACAAAATCGAACTGTATCACTTTTCACTTCCCGCCAAAAAGTCACAACACTATTATTATAAATGCGAAAGTTTGCAGTGTGTTTGTGTGTATGTTACTTCTTCACGTTGTAACGGCTCAACAGATTTTAGTGAAATTTGACATGGAGATAGCTTATACCCTGGATTAACACAAAGTTTACATTAAACCGCGGGGAGAAGTATAATATAACGCTTACCCAATGCACCTGCATATCCTAAGTCCATAGAGAGAGTGGGCCATGATCCACCACACTGTCCCAGCGCGGGTGGGTGGATGTCACGTCTTTGAACTTTGAGATTCTTGCACCTACATTCTCCAAACATACATCCATAAACACGCTCACGCACACACCCACATCCAGGAACATCATATACCTACACATACGACCATTGAAAGAAGAGCCAAAAAGCTCATTGGTGACGATGCGCTGGTTAAGAGTAAGCTTCAGAGCCTTGAACATCGGCGCAAAGTTGCCAGTTTATCGGTCTTTTACCGGATACATTTCGGAGAGTGTGCGACGGAATTACATGAACTTATTCCGCCATCTCCATTCTATCACCGGACGACCAGATGTACGGCAAGCCGTCACCAATATATGGTTGACGTCCCTCCTGCTCGCACCAAGCGCTTTGCTTCGACCTTTATAATGCGAACGACCAAGGAGTGGAAGTCTCTGCCGGCATCTGTGTTTCCGGGTAGCTATAATCTGGGTGTCTTTAAGACAAGAGTGAACAGGTTTCTTCTAGGCGAGCGTGCTACATCTTCGACCGCATCGTCACTTAACAACAGGTGAGATAGCGGTCAAACGCAAGCCTACAAATAATAGCTATGTATATCTATGTCGATAACTTTAGTTCTCTGGCGAATAAATCAAAAATAAAAAAAATATGACCCTCAGTTTTGCCTTGCCGTATCTTCTGAGTTCTTTAACCGACTTCAAAAAAGGAGGAGGTTCTCTATTCGATTGTATTTTTTTATGTTTGTTATCTCAGATCTCCGTCATTTATGAACCGATTTGGAAAATTGTTTTTGCGTTGGGTTCAGTATAGCTACGAAGTGGTCCCATATAAATTTAATCGATATTTGACCTTAGACTTCGAAGATACATTGAAGTCGGTTTTTGTTTTTTTTCTAAACATTAATTATTTTCCGATACGGTAGTAGTCATTGTAATAATTGACGTTCAATCCCTTAGACGTTCGATCCCTTAGATTCAATCCCTTAGACGTTCGATCCCCTAGAGTAATACTGAGCGTAGCTCTTTCTATAGCTCGCTGTGCAACTTTCATTTTGTGGACTAGTCGTAGTAATTAATTTTTCAATAATCATTATTATAAATCTGAAATAAATGATTTATTAATAAAAATAATGATTCGTAAACGCTATTCGTGACTCAACTCAGCAATATCTCTCATTACCAACAAACTTGACTGTAAATCCAAAAAACAATTTGTGAGTAATGATATATTATACAATAATACAATAACAATAACACTTTATTGCACACCAAATAACATATACCTATACAATAATGAAAAATAAAATACTTCACAGAATACATCGTAGTTTTGACGTACAATTACGAATTACAATTTTATTGTGTTTTATATTTAATTTCATTTTTTTCAAGTTTTTATCATTCTATATATTTGTACATGATTTTTAATTGGTTCTGTAAATACATTACGAATTATATAAATGAAAATAAAAAATCAAGTGCCATTTACATTCATACTTACCTACATTATATTTATTGGTAAGTAAATTTGTGAAGAAAAGTTTTTATTATTGAAATAATTATAAATCTAGGAACTAGCGTCCCGTGGTTCCACCCGCGTATGAAAAGTATCCTATATTTTATTAAAGGACCTAGAGTATACCAAATTACATCAAAATCCGTTCAGCTGTTGCAGCTCACACACTAACAAACTTTCGGACTTATCATAATTAGTAGGATAGTTGAAATCTAGATAAAAGTTTAGCCGTCGACTAGAACATATAAATCTTTAAGCTTCTACTAGAGACAATAGAAAATATTTTATCAAATGCTATACCATTTTGAGCTACAAAATTATCTTTTGTCGGAAGCCGGTCAATTGGTAATAGATTTCGAGCACCACAATACGTCAGCTGTAACGGCGACTGCAACCACTTACCCCCGACTGTTCAACAGAGTACCTACACGAACCATTTCCTCTGGAGAGCAACAAATTGGATCCCGGAAACCGCAAACCGGTTTCGGCCAGTTCTCACGTAATCCTCTCATTGATTCGCGCCGATAAATATGGCCGATTTGCGGGTAGATTTAACTTAATACTGGTGGAACGTGCACTCGTTGCGTGAGTGGTAAGTGGTAAGCATAAGAAATTGGTACACAATTTGTCATTTATTGTCAAAGAGAGAATCATTTTATTTCCAAATATATAAGTACACAATTCAAGAATACATCGTAGGTACATATAAGGTGATCATATAACAGTAGGTACATCGAAATATTTCCAGCGGGTCCCAAACTAGGCAGAGCCTGTATCTTGGTGACCCATAGACCTTCTGTTTACAATAAAGTTGCGTCTGCTCGAAGTGACTATACATATTCTTTATTGTTACTAGGATATCACAAAATTATGGATTATGAGAATAACAAACAATTAAATAATAAATCAATACAGCCAATATTTAAAATTCATGCATAACAAGCTAATCATTTCATTGCATTCAGACATTTAAATAAAATTAATTAATACTAAATTACATAATCAAATAATACAACATTACAATCCATGCATAATCGATCTAAAACGTAAACATAATCATTAAAATTTGCAATATATACCCTATGGATAGTAATAATTAAAAAAAAAAAATAGAATTAAACGGACATTATTACCAAAGTATACTAACTATTACTTTGCGGTTATTTGCCTGCGAGTGTGAGGGACGATGAGTGAGGTGTGTGTGTGTGTGTGTGTGTGCGGAATGATATATTATTATTATTATTATTATTATTATTATTATTATTATTACTTCTTTATTTCAGGTAACTTAAGAAAACAATAGTTACATTAGTGACTAAAGTAATTCTAAGACCCATATTATATATACCTTACAGACTAACATACATATTATAATATTAAAAACTATTTTTATGAAGCTACAACAGGGAATTGGTTTCGCATATATAATATATACCGTGAAATTATCCATATTGAACGAGTCGGTTGCTTAACGACGATTTCCTTCACCGTTTTTAGAAGTGCAAATCCGCACAATTTATGAGAGTCATTGGTAGTCTTCCTCGAATTGAAGGTACGGGACCTTGTACTGCTGATCCACAATCGCTCAAAGATAATGTATCTACAGTAAAATACTGATTTGATATTGATATTGTTTTCGCTATCTGAATTAATTACGGATGAAGAGGTAAAGTGATGTTTATCAGCTCGAATGACACATGACATAATGCTTGTAAAGGCAAAGCTGTCCCTAGGAAGCAAATAGCTTTGACCAAATTCTGGTTTAATACTTGGTAATAAAAAAAACAAACAAGAACCGACTTCAAGACTAAACTTATATCTTTTGTTTTTGTTATGTTTTTCATAAAGTGCTTAATCCATTTCGATAAAGTTTATATGGAACCACCTCTGACCTACCAAACAAAAAAGAATCATCAAAATCAATTCATAATTGGCGGGGTACAAAGATATATAAATAGATAAACACTTCATTATTCGCCTTAAACATAGAAATTAAGTACAAGTTAAATGTTTACAATGGTGTAACAATGGGTGGTCTTATCGCTGAAAGCGATCTCTTCCAGACAACCTTTGGATGGAGAGGAATAACGAAACATAAACCGACGGCGGTGATAGAAATTATAATAGATATACAAAGGGCTTACACAAGGGTAATTTATTTATTATTATTTAAGGGTAATTTATTTATTATTTATTTATTTATTTTTATTTATTTAATAGTTTTGCACAAAAATGGTACAAGGAATGACTTAGTGCTATTTAGCATTATCTACCAGTCTTCCAGGTCGTGAAAGAAATAAAGTGAGTGTGCAGCTACGTTTTAAGCAAAAGTACGTTGAGATATACTAAATAAATGACATCAATATAAATATCATCATCATCATCATCAGCCCACATCAGTCCACTGCTGGACATAGGCCTCTCCCATAGCACGCCACTGAGCCCGATCTTCGGCTTTCCTTCTCCAGTCGCTACCAGCAACCCTACGTATATCGTCGCTCCATCTAGTCGCAGGACGTCCTACGCTACGTTTGCCGATTGCCGATTTTTATTTTTCAAAAAGGGAGACAAAATAAATATAATAAATTATATAACAATAGAAAAATATACACAACATCACAATAAATATAATTATATAATATAACAATATATATATATATATATATATATATATATATATATATATATATATATATATATATATATATTAATTATATATATATAGGGTAAACTTGCTTAATATAATTAATTTTTAGAAAAAAACAAAAACCGACTTCAATGTATCTTCGAAGTCCAAGGTCACATATCGATGAAATTTATATGGGACCACTTCGTAGCTATACTGAACCCGACGCAAAAATAATTTTTCAAATCGGTTCATAAATGACGGAGTTCTGAGGTAACAAACATAAAAAATAAAAAAAATAAAAAAATACAATCGAACAGAGAACCTCCTCCTTTTTTGAAGTCGGTTATAAATGTTCATGGGCGAGACGCTTAAAAATGTCTTTACTTTTACTTTTACTAGTAATTGCGTAAGAAACATACAAACGGTGGTAGGTTTCTCGTATGGGATCTCAAAGATTATTTTGATGGCATATTATTTCCCTTAATAAATAGTACACTATCATATTTCAATTTCAATCATTTATTGCGTTCCATAAAGTTATATGTAATGTAACATAGTTGTTGTCAATACATAGGTACCTACAGCTCATTATGGACCCTGTCGGACATACCAATAAAATGCAGTTAACGAATGTTCGTCGAACCAAAGAGATCATTAAATCAATATTTTTGTGAAATAATAATGATTTATATTTTAAAATACAATAAATAAAATCTAACAATTCTGACATTTTTAATCTGTCCTTCATCTCAACCAATCACAGCACATGACGTGCGTCGTTTATAAGCCATAGCTATCCAGCGCGGGATTCGAACTCGGGTACGTCGGAACGAAAGTCGCACGTGCTCCCACTGAGCCAAACCCGCTCAGGTAGGTAGTATACAACTATTATTTATTTACCTACTAACTATGTTTTGCGTTTAGGCCTCAAAGGCCTACAATGGCCTCAAGGGTGTGAAAAATATATCAAATTGGTAAAATAAACACCTAATTTTGGGCATAAGGATATACCAAATGTGTGAGAAGTGGTGACTTGGTGAGGAGTGAAGAGCGAGTGCGGCTCTGTGGGAGCATGTGCGACTTTCGATCTGACGCACCCGAGTTCGAATCCCGCTGGTCCGCACCACTGACTCTCTTAAGTTATCTGCGAATGGTTAATATGTACAACACAGTTTTAAGTTTTTGTATAGTAGAGAAAATCCAATGTTTTGAAATCAAGTCATCAAACTCATGGTAGGTCTCTCGTGCGGGAGGCCGTCTGGGTAGGTACCATAGCTTTGCCAGTTATTCTACCGCCAAGCAGTAGTGCGCGTGCATTACGTGGCATTAATGTGTTCCGGTTTGAAGCGCATTGTAGCCAGCGAAATTACTGGGCATATGAGACTTAATATCTGATGTCTCGGAGTGATGAGCGCAATGCAGTGCTACGCAGTGCTTTTTAAGGGGTTATGGGTCGCGCTGCAATTGTTATGGGTAGGCGTGGCGCTTACCATCAGGCGAACGACTTGCTCGTCTCGTCACTCAGTAACATTAAAAAATATGAACCTAAAAACGGTGCAATTAGAGCCACTTTCGAGCAAATGTGTTGAAAAAGAACTAAAATGTATAGCCGCGGGAATCGATCTTCCCACCTTCCGCGTTATGAAGCAACTCAACCGCGCAAGCGTTTCGCTTCAACTTTCATAATGCGAACAGCTAAGGAATGGAACACCTTACCAGCGTCTCTGTTTCCCGATTCTTATAATCTAGGTGTCTTCAAGTCCCGAGTGAATCTGTATCTTCTAGGCAAGCATGATCCATCGTCGACCGGGTCGTCACTTTCCATCAGGAGAGACTGTGGTCAAATGCTAGCCTATCAGGTTATAAAAATAAAAAAAACTCAACCACCATGAAGGCTCTCAATTGGCTAATGATAAGATAATCACAATAATATAGTCAGTTATTTATAACATCATTATTATACATTTATCCAATGTACCTACACTAAAAAACTGTAGGTATTGCTGTAATTTTCCGGCATTGTAATATTTGAAATAGTCCAAATTACTCTAAATTACCTTTTGTTGAAAACCATAGCAACTGTTGCGTAAGTGTAATAATATGTTTTATGTTTCGTTAGGTACATAATAAGTTTAGGCTGAGTATAATATTATTTTAATAGTGATGAGCGAGTGTGGCTCATTGGCACGTGCGACTTTCGATCAGACGCACCCGAGTTCGAACCTCGCTGGCCCCGCACCACTGACTTTCTTGAGTTATGTGCGGAATTAACACTCGCTCTAAAAACGGTGAAGGAAAACATCGTGAGGAAACCGGCATGTTCAAGAATTAATCACAAAAATTCAAGGACATGTGACACCCACCAACCCACACTGGGCCAGCGTGGTGGATTATGGCCCATTCTCTCTCTATGAGAGAAGGCCCGTGTCCCAGCAGTGGGAACGTGATGGGCTGATGATGATTATGATGATGAGTGATGAAGACAATTTGGATAGTTTTTGCTCTATTTCGAGCTCGAATTTTAATAGTAAGTGGATTAAAATTATTGTAAGGCGTACCTATAGCTTTTACTTACCATTGCCAAGCCTAGCGCACTCCGCACTGTAGGTACGAAGCTACAAGTACATAGCCGGACACCGACGGCGGGTCGCGCGTCGTTACACGTGCCGCGTCAGAAGAGATAAGAGCGGCGCGATAGAAAGAGAGGCGCTCTGTAGGTTAATATTACTGGTAGGTATGCAGCGCTACGCGAGCTGAATTGAATTTTATTGCGTCATAGCAAGCAATTATTTTTTTTTTTATCAAAGGCCCGTTGTTATACGAAAGGATTGTAGAAAGATCGTACATGCTAGGGGCGGCACCAGCCGCTATTGCTCAGAAAGAAAGAAAGAAAGAAATAGGTTTATCGTGGCAAAAAAAAAATATATACAAAAATAAAAATACACTAATCTAAAAAAAATATTAAAATTTATAAATTAGCTTTTGCCACAATACGGCCTCCGCTCAGCAAAATGCTGGTTGTAGCAACCAGCGCTGATCTTCCGTAGAAGCCGCCCGGTGACATCACGGACACACAAAATATTTTTTATAGTTGGCAACATCACAAAAATACAAAGTTACAAACACACTATTATTATAATTTTACACAAATAAATAAATAAAGAGACCAACAATAAAGACAGAGAAGACAAAAAAAGAGAATTAAAATTAATAAATTAGATTATGCTTGTCGTGCTTGTCGTGTCGTAGTTTCCTGGCTGCTTTGGTGGTTACCAAGATTTTTTTCAATTTAAATCTGAAACTGTTAATATAGTGCAGGTTCCGGATCGGCGGTGGTAGGTATATTGTTCCAGCATTTCAACGTTGCGTATCGGAAACTGCCTCTAAATGCCGCAGAGCTGTGTCGTCAGCACAAATGTTTGATGTCGTTGACACTAGTCACTGGTTTTCAGCATTTATGGTGAACGGATATGTGTGGCTTCAAAGTAACATAAATATCAAACACAATTTACATAAATACACTCGAGAGCAATGAATCCGGGTCACTTAAAGAATCCTAAAAATCTCGGAAACTAAAAATGCTAGGTTAATGCAATAAATTGTATTTAATAGACAATGTAATACTCCTTAAATGAAGGTATTAAAACTTCTTAGTTATTGTAAAGTTATATCATAAAAAAATCAAATTTGAAAAAGGGCCACTTTCGAAGATGGAACTACGAAATTACAGCATTTGGTTTTGCTTTTGTTTGTAATCTGTCATTTATGTGGGTACATAAACCATGTTGATAGTGCTCTATATTCATTATTCAAGCTGAAATTATGTCGCTTACGCCTGAAGAATGCACCAGAATACTTACAATGCTGGAAACCGGCCGGAGTCAGCGCGATACAGCCAGGACTGTCGGTGTGTCGCTGTCAACAGTACAAAGAGTTCTCCGACATTACGAAGAAACTGGTTCTAACCTACGCAGACCAGGAACGGGCAGAACCAGGTGTACCACAGCACGAGAAGACCGATACTTGGTGAACACCATGCTTCGAAATCGCTTTCTCACAGGAACTGAACTCACCAATCAGTTTCGACGCCTCGGAGGAAGTAACCCAAGTGCATGGACAGTAAGACGTCGGCTTGCTGAATCTAACTTAAAACCCCTTAGACCTGCAAACGGCCCTAAACTGGAGCGTGGGCATCGTATTTCGAGACTAAGATATGCCCAGAGCCACGTAAATTGGAGTATTGAAGATTGGTCAAAAGTTATGTTCTCCGACGAATCAAAATTTATGCTCTACAAGCACGATGGAAGACACAGAGTGTATCGAAGACCAGGGGAAAGATTCAAGCAAGCATGCATCGAAGAAAAAGTAGCCTACGGTGGTGGGTCTGTACTTGTGTGGGCCGGAATTTCTTCTGAAAGTCGCACAGAGCTGGTGATCATAGAAAACGGCTCTTTAACTAGCGTAAGATATGTGGAAGAAATCCTCAATGATCACGTTGGTCCATTTATGGTCAATTTAGGTGAGGATGCTATATTTATGCATGACAATGCCCGACCTCATACAGGTAGGATTGTGAATGACTACCTTCAAGAGATGAACATTACTCGTATGGAGTGGCCAGCGCGCAGCCCGGATATCAACCCGATCGAGCATGCTTGGGACGAGCTAGGCAGATGCGTAAAACAACGAAACCCTCCCCCAATCACGCTTCGTGAGCTCAAAATTGCTCTCACAGAGGAATGGGAGAATATTCCCCAAAATCGTATAAGGAACTTGGTGTACAGCATGCCAAACCGCGTAAACGCAGTAATGGAAGCACGAGGAGGCAATACGAAGTATTAAAATTCAAGAAAATCGTAATAAAGTTCAAAAATTTCATGTTTCCTATTTTTGTTTTAAGGAGAGATCAGCAGTTTTTTTCTTTATGTAATTTTGTGTTAATAAAATGTATGGTGACTCATATTTTTTTTACTTTCATTTAAGGAGTATTACATTGTCTATTAAATACAATTTATTGCATTAACCTATCATTTTTGGTTTCCGAGATTTTTAACATTCTTTAAGTGACCCGGATTCATTGCTCTCGAGTGTATTATCGTTCTTTTGTTGTAGGTAAACTCGAGAACAACAAACGCAGCTCGACTTCCCGCAAGCCGCGGCTGCCCTCCGTGAACTCCGCGCCTCACCTAAACAACAATCACCACGTGGTCAGAGATGAACCCTTCGACAGTACAGAGAAGCACCTCGAAAAGCTGGAGAAGCTGTAAGTTTTATTCAGCCTCTGTGGTGTAGTGGTTGGGCAGGCTCGAATCTCATACACCATGAAGTTTGCTAGTTCGATTCCCGCGACTCGACAAATGTTTGTGCACAGACAAGTATAAAATCAAAAAATCAAAATCAAAATCTCTTTAATCATTTTGGCATCACAGACGCACTTATGAACGTCAAATTATCACAATGACTCTAGCGCCGTATCGGAAAAAGAACCACTACTCAGAAGATACGGCAAGAAACTGAGGGGCATATTTATCAAACAAAATTAATTTTTAGAAAAAAACAAAAACCGACTTCAAATTTATCTTCGAAGTCCAAAGTCACATATCGATGAAATTTATATGGGACCACTTCGTAGCTATACTGAACCCAACGCAAAAATAATTTTCCAAATCGGTTCATGAATGACGGAGTTCTGAGGTAACAAATATAAAAAAAAATATACAATCAAATAGAGAACCATCTCCTTTCTTAGGTCGGTTAAAAAAAAGCGCAAGCATTCCTTTCATGTCTGGATGTTGTGGGACCATGGTCCTCGTAGTTCCCGGTTCCCTAGATACAGGGAATCCTAGTTAGGGGCCAGGATCTATGTATATGATGGTTGGACGTAAATAAAAAAAAGAATTCAAATGAGACGAGCAAATTGTTCGCCCGTTCAGCGACACAATTGTCCATAAGAATTGCAATGCCACCGAGAAATTTTAATACCATGATAAGTACTACATAGCACTGCATTGCGCTTGTCATACCGAGATATTAGATAATCCAGTAATTTCGCTGGCTACAATGCCCTTCAAACCGGAACACAGTAATGCTTGCGCACTACTGCTTGGCGGAACAATAACTAGCAAAGAAGAGGCCACCATGGAGTTCTTAAAAAATCCTTCCTTTGATTAACATTTTAAATATACCTATCTATTTATCTTCCTCACAGACCTGAGGACCATGGAACCACCACCCCAAAAAGTTCCATGGTCCAAAAAGCGCGGCACTACACCAAGATGACGCTACTCCTGGCCTGCTGGGTATTCTTTACAACTGCATTCCTGATGTTCAACGAAAAGGAAGTAGTGACTAGAAATTCTTCGGTTGCGCCTTTTGAACTAAAAAGTAAGACTCTTTAGTCTCTTGTTTTAACAGCCTCGGTAGTGTAGTAGTTGTGCTGGTTGGCTCAAATCTCATACACCGCTGAGGTTGCGGGTTCGATTCTCGCGACGGAACAAATCTTGCGCGGCACTGCACTGCGCTCGTCTCCATGAGACATAACATAAGCTCAAAAGTGTCATGATGCTTAATGCGCAGTACTAAATTTTCCATTAAACAGCGCGCTTTATACCGGAACATAGTAAAGGTCGCATTTTGTTCGTCAACCCGCCACCTGACCAACGCCGCTTCGCCCGAGCGGTGAGGAATTCTTTATATGAAATTCCATAATTATATACATATACTCCATCACTTATCAACTTCGTAACGTCAACGAAATGCCTCGCTCGCGAGTGAATCACTCGGTGGCAACCCGCCGCCCGTACGCTTGCCGGGCGGTGACCGCGGGTTGACAACGTTGTTGACATTGTTTGTTTTGAAAATATCTTGCACCTTGTTGACGCCGCGCGGCGGCGTCGTCAATTCGCCGAACGCGCAATGACCACCCGTGGACAACGAGTGGACGCCGAGCTGAGAGGCGTTGTTGGTCGGGTGTCGGGTTGGTTAATGAGTATGTGTATATCTCTATCTCTAGGTACATAGTATGAAACAAAGTCTCTTCCCGCCGTCTGTACGCTTCGATCTTTTAAACTACGCAACGAATTTTAATGCGGTTTTCATCAATAGACAGAGTGATTCAAGATGAAGGTTTATAAGTTCAGTATTCTGTGGTATAATACATGCATATAAACCTTCCTCTTCTTTCGTGCGAAGCCGGGGCGGGTCGCTTGTATGAGTATATGACTTTAATCTCCATTTCAGGTTACTCCATCACGAATCCTCTCGACTCCTTCTCCATCTCCCTCAAGCTGTCAGGACCTTTCCTCTCGGATACAGCAGAGCTGAGGCTGAATAGCTCTGATGCTGCAGCAGCTAAGAAGATGGAAGTGTGGGTGGAGAGGCTGCAGGCGGAAGGTGGAAAAGAAAACATTGTACAGGTATATTAATTGCTTTTTGGTCGTGGTACGTCTCTCGTATGCGGGAGGCCGTCTGGGTAGGTTCTGGTTAGGACATTGTAGCCAGCGAAATTACTGGGCATATGATACTTAATAACAGATGTTTCGGGGTGATGAGCGCAATGCAGTGCTACGCAGTGCTTTTTATGGTATTAAAAGTTCTAGGTGGCACTGCAATTGTTACGGTCAGGGGTGGCGCTTACCATCAGGGGAAAGACTAGCTGGTTACATTATTCAGTTCCATAAAATAAAACGAATATTTATTGACGAGAGAATTTCAAGTTTTTGTATGCAACTGAGCTATGTGACGTTCGTGCAGCAATAGTAAAACAAGATAAAAAATAAATAAATATATAAATAATTATAAACAAAAAAATAAAAATAGAGAACTGTCGTTATGGACATATAAGTTCTTTAACAAACTATGAACATGCAACAAAACTTATTGGTAACGATGCGTTGGTTGAAACTAAGCTTCAGAGTCTCGAGCATCGATGTAAAGTTGCCAGCTTGTCGGTGTTTTACAGGATACATCACGGAGAGTGTTCGATGGAGTTAATTCCTCCATCTCCATTCTACCCTCGGACAACAAGACGTACGGAAACTTGGCATCCGTTTATGGTGGACATTCCTCCTGCCAGAAGAAAGTGTTTTGCTTCAACTTTCATAATGCGAACGGTTAAGGAGTAGAACACCTTACCAGCGTCTCTGTTTCCCGATTCTTATAATGTGGGTGACCTTAAATCCAGAGTGAATCGGTATCTTCTAGGCAAGCATGGTCCATCGTCGACCGCGTCATCACTTTCCATCAGGGGAGTCTGCGGTCAAATGCTTGAAAAATAAAGGTGCAGTGTAGACCAGGAAGCTCAGTTTATGTTATTGTTGACGATGATGATTAGCTTAGATAACGCTTTATTGTGACACGATGGTAATAATGATAATAATAAGCGACTGATGTTGGCGAAATCGGCGAGATAGCAAGGCATTGTGGAAGGCCAAAGGCGACAGTAGGAGTCGTTAAGTTACTGTCGGCTAGAAACTGCATCCGGCTCCTCTCCAATCGTAGCGGTTTCCGTTCCATTGGGCCCAGACGAGAGAGTGCATCTGTGTTAGCGCGCCCACTTATGCACTAAGATATGTCCTGCGCATCTGACTGCTTCTATCATCATCATCATCATTATCATTATTGTGACACGACAGCAAGAGTTTTACAATAGGCGGTCGTATCACTTATAGCGATCACTTCCAAACAACCTTTGGATGGAGGTCATGATGATGATTCTTTCTCGTTTCCACAGACTTCAGACACATGGAAGGTGATCCTTCAAAAGGGATCCGATCTTGACTTCAGCGAGGGTGAACCACGCTCTGCCATCATCAAACTAGAACCATTTCAAGGATCTAACGTCACCAGCACTTACAAACTAAGGATCAGGTAAAACCCCCACAATTTTTTATGGAATTGAGTGACGAGACGAACAGGTCCTTCGCCTAATGGCACAGAATACTAAGGGTCAGAAGCATCACTTCGCCAAGAAATTTGAACAAATAGCGACTCTTGTTATGACGCAATAAAATTCAATTCAGCTCGCGTAGCGCTGCATACCTACCAGTCATATTAACCTACAGAGCGCCTCTCTTTGTATCGCATAGCTCTTATCTCTTCTGACGCGGCACGTGTAACGACGCGCGACCCGCCGTCGGTGTCCGGCTATGTACTTGTAGCTTCGTACCTACAGAGGAGCGGAGTGCGCTAGGCCTGCTAATGGTAAACAAATGCTTGCCCATAACAGTTGCAGCATCACCTAGAACTTTGTTTTGCTAAATCCTACGCTCGTCACCCTCAGACAATTAGCTCAATTCCCAGTAATTTCGCTGGCTACGATGCCCTTCAAACCGGGACACTGTAATGTTTGCGCATTACTGCTTTGAGGCAGAATGACTGGCAAAGCGGTGGTTTTTTTTTATTACCTGATAGGCAACCGTTCTTTTCTCGAGATGAAATGTACCCTATGACTAGTGTTGCCAGGTGTCCCGATTTCCGCGGGACGTCCTGATTTTTAGGGGTCAGGGAAACTATGAAAACATGGCGATTCTTTCCTTTAAGGAAACGTCGATTCCTTTATTAATAAACGACATCTGCGAAATTTGTATTCTCTATGACGCGTCATGAATATATGAATGCGTCATAGAGATGTCGTTTATTAGTGAAGGAATCGACGTGATTTCGCCAAGTTGTCATAGTGAATTGGGGCCCTGGTGACACGTCCCGATTCACTTTTGTTTGGGACGCCAAATCAATTTCACTAACCTAGTGTCTAAGTAGCTCACAACTCGATGACAATGCATTCGAAATCCATTTATTAGCATGCAATGCCGGCCTAACCTCAAAAGGCGCATAGAAACGTGGTTTAGATTATTTTTTTAATCTGTAACTTTCTTAATTCTATTTTGTTTTTTACAGGACGACAGCCAATCAGACGACGCCATTCGCAATGTCTTACACTTTGAATGCTCTGGATATGCATACTGGTGTCATCTATGCGTGCGTTCTTCTCTTCGGACTTTATGTAATCATCATTTTCGAGGTAAGTTCCATAGGTTGTCTGGTAGAAATCGCTTAAAGCTATAAGACTGCATTTTGCGCTGTAGTGCGACAGGATCAAGATGTTGATGAAAGACAAAGTGACACTAATAATAAGTAGGTACTTACATAGTAGCTCTTTTTTTATAAATACGCTCATCTGTCACATACATAGATCCTGGACCCTAACTAGGATTCCCTGTGTCTAAGGAAACCAAGAACAATGAGGACCATGGTTCCACAACACCCAGACACGAAACAAATGCTTGCGCTTTTTGTTCTGTGCACAAACGTTTGTACCGTCGCGGGAATCGAACCTGCATTATCAGTGGTGTATGAGATTTGAGCCAACCTGCCCAACCACTACACCACAGAGGAGTGTATAGGCCTGGCCAATAGGTTGTCCAATTGACAGCCTCTGTGATGTAGTGGTTGAAATCTCATACACCACTGAGTTTGCTGGTTCGATTCCCACGACGAGACAAATGTTTGTGCATAGAAAAAAAAGCGTTAGTATTTTTTTCGTGTCTTGGCTGTTGTGGGACCTCATAGTTTCTGGTTCCCTAGATACAGATAATCCTAGTTAGGGGCCAGGATCTATCTATGTAAAAGAGAAATAAGATAAAGAAATTACTTCTCATTGTAAGTAGTTAGTTTAGTTTTAGTAAGTAGAGTGTAGAATTGTTTTGTCTAAATAGTATAAAACAAAGTCGTTATCGGGGTCCTCATTTCTGTTTCTCCGCTTACTTCTTCTAAACCACGCAACTGATTTTGATACGGTTTTCACTGTCATTTAGAGATTTTTTTATGGAAGGATAATGTATAATGCATTCTGCATATTCCTTCCGTTTGGGGTTGAAACTATGGGGCTTTGGGGGGCGAACGCGCGGCTTCAGTTTAAAGAGCTGGCCAGACGCCTCATAGAAACAACTGGTGACCAAAGAGCTGGCGCTTACCTCGGCCAACGAATTAGTCTGGCCATTCAACGAGGTAACGTCGCCAGCTTTTTGGGCACCTTGCCCGCGGACGGTGACCTAAATTCTGTGTTTTATATTTCATTTCATTTTTTAATTTTGTTGTAGGTTAGTTTAGTTTTTATCATTATATATATTTGTACATAATTGTTAATTGGTTCTGTATAAATATATAACTCACAGAAAAAAAAATTGGTATTAACATAATTTTAATTATCAGCAACTTACCGATTAAAAAATGCAAAAGTATAGTCTTATGCATTCTAATTAAGTTTTTGTATTGTTGAGAAAATTCAATGTTTAGTTATCAAGTTTTCAAGTATCACTGTTAAAATAATTTAACAGTGAATAATTAGAGAACACAGTTAATTAATTTCTAAGCGTTTACACAATACTTGATTGACATAGAAATGTTTAACTCCATAGATAACACTATAAAAACAACGTGAAGGACCGTTTTCCGTTGAACGATACCGGTATTAAAAAAATAACGATATCCTAATCTCAAATGTTGACAAACTGCTATAAGCAGTGTTTTTTAACTCCAGATCCTAACTTTTTCCGCCGGCGCGGCTTTGCACGTGGGTTTCCCATTTTTCCGTAAGAATTTCGAATAATATTTTTTTATGAAGCAGATATTATCATTAAATTTATTTTATGTATTATTATGAACACCATTTTTATACTTGATTTGTTTAACTAGGTAGGTATTTGTATTTAGTTATTGTTACCTGAAAGCGGCGTACACTTATTTATTTTCTCTTTTCCTCTCCTTACATATATGTCTGATTGACCAAACGATAAGACAGCCCATTGTGACACATATTTATAAAACTTTATCGTTTATGTATCATAGAGCTAAAAGAGCTCTATGTGATAAATATCAAGTTTCTATTATTTATAATTGAGATAAAACGGCTAAACTCACGGCTAAACGTCAAAATTACCAATTCTTAAATATTATTAAATTGAGTTACATGCAAATATTCACCATGTACGTCGCGGCTTGATTTCATAGCTCCCAGAAGATGGGCTTCAAAAATGTCCGAAACCTGGTTGGAGTAATTTTAAGGTTTAACGGTAAGAATTAGCCGTTTTATGTCAATTATGAATAACACTCACGACTTTTTTCAAAATCTAATTTTTATTGTCTGTTGTTGCGGAAATATTGAGTCAGTCAAGCAGAGAATTTAATAAAAATACTATTTATTCACTTGAAATTCGTCACTTATTGCAAATTAGTCACCATCAGGATAAAGAACACAATTCAGTTAACTATTTTAGATAAATACCCGGAATAACTTACATACCGCAATATATGGACTAAGCCATCCCTGCTTTGATACCACGTCTATTAACAAAGATAATTATATTCATATTAAAATAAGCACCCATTCTTATAATAAAGGACAAAAGGCTCATTTTCATACGACACAATGTGAAAAAAATGAAAAGGATGGCTTGTTTTTGATAAGATTGCACATGCAACACGTTTTCCGGAGTATTTAGGTTCATTCATTGCTAGTTCAAAAGTCTGTTATCTGAAAAGCAACAACTATATATGTTTTTATATCGAAGTAGGTATTTTTATGTGTCGAATCATTTCAGATGTAATATTTCATTATGGTCAATTAGGTATTATTATAATAGAGTAAGTGTGGCTCAGAATGAGCACATGCGACTTTCGATCCGACGTTTCCGAGTTCGAATTCCACTGGCCCCACATCACTGACTTTCTTAAGTTATGTGCGGATTTAACACTCGCTCTAAACACGGTTAAGGAAAGCATCGTGAGGAAATCTGCAAGAATTGAACAAAAAATTCAAGGACATGTGACATCCACCAACCCGCACTTGGTCGATTATGGCTCTATGAGAGAAGGCGTGGTGGATTATGGCCCATACTCTCTGTATGAGAGGAGGCCCGTGTCCCAGCTGTGGGAACGTGATGGGCTGATGATGATGATAATCTGTTTGCCTGACTTAGTACGTACATTAGTAGTAGTACTTAGTATGTACCTTCTTCTCTCTTGTATGTGTGGCCAAACCTGGTGTCGGAGAATTTTGACCGCCCGAAGGCCTCCGTCATGGCCTAAAGACTGTTGTCCGACAACAACCGACGGCTTAACGTGCCCTCCGAAGCACGGTAGCGTTCAGATGTAAATACCACACAAACGGTCACTCATCCAAGTTGTAACCGCTGCGATCGTTGCTTAACCTACCAGATCTGTTACCATTACCACAGAATACTAAGGGACAGAAGCATCACTCCGCAAAGAAATTTAAACAAATAGCGAATAAAATTCAATTCAACTCGCGTAACGCTGCATAAGTACCAGTCATATTAACCTACAGAGCGCCTCTCTTTCTATCTCATAGCTCTTATCTCTTCTGACGCGGCACGTATAACGACGCGCGACCCGCCGTCGGTGTCCGGCTACGTACTTGTAGCTTCGTACCTACAGTGCGGAGTGCGCTAGGCCTGCCATTACGAACAACTAGCCCAAATGGGCAAGCTATGTTACGAGCGCTACATTCTACCAATATTATAAACGATAAAGTTTGTGACGATTGATGGATAGATCGATGGATTGATGGATGTTTGTTACTCAATCACGCAAACAATACTGCACGGATTTTGATAAAAAATAGGATGTAGGTTCTTTAGGTCCTGGAAAAGGACATAGGCTACTCTTTATCCCTGGAAACCGTGGGTGAACCCGCAGGGTGTATCTTTATCTTCTTTACTATTATAAAATTGTGATTTTGAATGTTTGTTACCTATAGACAAGAGAACTGCTGAACGGATTTTAATTTGGTTTTCAGGGTATGGTAGCAAAAGTCCCAACTTAGATTATAGGATATGTTACATCGAAATCAGTTGAGTGATTACGAAGATACAGCTTGATCTCTTCGTAGTAAGCGCTCTCACATACTGGGGAGGTCTGGCTACAGTGGTTTTAGAACAAGTAGGTATGCATTTTATCAAACAAAAAAACCGACTTCAATGTATCTTCGAAGTCCAAGGTCAAATATCGATGAAATTTATATGGGAGCACTTTGTAGCTATACTGAACCCAACGCAAAAATAATTTTCCAAATCGGTTTATAAATGACGGAGTTCTGACGTGACAATTATAAAAAAACATACAATTGAATAGAGAACCTTCTCCATTTTTAAAGTCGGTTAAAAATACACTGGGCTTCCGTGGGAAAAGCTAGTTATAAATAAATAAATTAATAATCCTAACCTCTTTTTCAGATTATCAACAGGACAATGGCCGCGGTTCTCGTATCAACATCAGCGTTGGCGACTCTCTCCATCGTGGGTGAGCGTCCGTCGCTCCCGGAGATCATATCCTGGCTGGACGTGGAGACGCTGCTGCTTCTCTTCAGCATGATGCTGCTGGTTGCCATCATGGCCGAGACTGGCATGTTTGACTTCCTCGCTGTTTACACTTTTGAAGTAAGAACTTTATATTTTAATTAGAATAAAACAAAAACCGACTTCAATGTATCTTCGAAGTCTAAGGTCAAATATCGATGAAATTTATATGGGACCACTTCGTAGCTATACTGAACCCAACGCTAAAAGAATTTTCGAAATCGGTTCATAAATGACGGAGTTCTGAGGTAACAAACATAAAAAAAAAAAAAACGAATAGAGAACCTCCTCCTTTTTGAAGTCGGTTAAAAAGTTGAAAAAAGAGTCATCCCCGCAGAGTTTCTCGGTGCTATCTTCTCTAGCGGGCGTATTTCCGAAGCACTGGTTGAGACAGTTCGCATTTCTTTTCTGTAAGAGTATGGGAATGAAATGGGTAGACATGCTTACCTTTTTAACCTTTTTAAGTCATGTTACGATTTTTAACATATTTTTAATTTGATTGATTTGTATTAGGTACGTGTTTTTAACCCAGTTCAAAAAGGAGAAGGTTCTCTATTCGATTGTTTTTTTTTATATTTGTTAGAAAAATTTTTTTTGCTTTAGGTTCAGTATAGCTACGAAGTGCTCCCATATAAATTTCATCAATATTTGACCTTGGACTTCGAAGATACATTGAAGTCGGTTTTTTTATTTTGATAAAACGTATACTTGCTGACGTTCAAAAGTGCATTTTGTGCCTATTTAATATGAATTTTTTTACTTTGAATTTGACTATAGGAACAAGAATTAAGGTCATATTTCATTAATCAACCCGTTAACCGACCAACAACGCCTCGCCGAGGTGCATGACAGTTTCGAAACAAACCACTCGCGGTCGTCGCGCGGTCCACTTGGGAATCGCGCGTTGTCATTGTCAACCCGCGATCACCGCACGGCAAACGCCCAAGTTCGCCCATAGGAGCACTGTACTATGCAACTTTTTGCCTATGCAACTGAGCAATGACACGAGTAAATCATTCGCCTGTAAGCACGACGCTTAGCTACAAGGCACGGCAACGCTTTGTGAATGATTCGTGTCTTTAAAATAAAATGTAGCCCAATAAAAAGTAATTCAATCACGCCTAAACTACTGAACGGATTTTGATGAAATTTAGTACGGTATTTGTTACTTTAGGTCTTGGAAAAGAACATATGTTTTTATCCCGCGAAACCGCGGGTAAATCAAATATATTATAAATCTTGCTAAAAACCTATAAAAATTGCATGCTGTCTTCGCCTATATATGTGATGACACTTAAATATTTTGTATTTGTGATATTATATAATTCTTTCTAAAAGCGTACATTATGTTGGAAATCAATTAAATAAATAAATAAATAATTTATAATCATAATTTGTTTTAGGTGACAAAAGGCAAGTTATGGCCCCTGATCACTGTTCTGTGCACCATCACAGCAGTTCTGTCCACGTTTCTAGACAACGTGACCACTGTGCTGCTGATGACGCCTGTTACTATCAGGTGAGACTGTGTTACTAACACGTGAGACTGTGTTACTATCAGGTGAGACTGTGTTACTATCAGGTGAGACTGTGTTAATATCAGGTGAGACTGTGTTACTATCAGGTGAAACTGTGTTACTAACAGGTAAGACTGTGTTACTATCAGGTGACACTGTGTTACTATCATGTAAAAACACTGTTATTGTCACCAACGAGTAGGACCTTGTTAGAATCAGGACTACATGTACGACTTAGTTACTATCAATTGAGACACTCCAAACTTTCGTTCATGTATGCCTACGAAGAGACATTCACACTACAGAATTTACTTTATTCAGCTAAACTACACTTCCGCCCGTATCTCTACCACCAATTTACAATAAGTAAGAGATGATTTCCGGCTATATGTAAAGTCTGTGGGAATCTGTTTAGTGAACGGAAACGGAATCCGTTTAGTAAGAAGATAAAGATATTAAATAAAAAAATTAAAAACGTTTTAATTAAATAAATGTATGGCCTTGATGAATTCGACTATACATTATGAATTAATTGATTATTATTTCTTGTATTGAGTTATTATTAATAAATTGATTATTTATTATGATACTATTTAATTATTATTAACGCATTTTTATTATTTATTGGATTGGCTAATTGTCTCAGGGTGACGAGCGCAGTGCAGCGCCGCGCAGGATTTTGCGAAACGAAGTTCTGGGTGGTGCTGTTATTGTTATGGGCTGGCGTATTGCTTGCCATCAGGCAAACGAGCATCTCGTCTCGTAATTCAGTTCATAAAAAAAGTAAGCGTAGCAACAGAAATGAGGACGTGGATAGCGACTTTGTTTTATACTATTTAGAGATTCGACAAGTTATTTTTTTCTTTTTTCAGGCTATGCGAAGTAATGGACCTCGATCCGATCCCGGTGCTGATGTCTATGGTCATTTTTAGCAACATCGGCGGTACGGCGACGCCTGTAGGCGACCCGCCAAACGTCATCATCGCTTCGAACAAGGCTGTGGTGCAGGCAGTAAGTATTCTTAAATGATTTTCATGTTTTAATTTTTATTTTGTTGAATAATATATTTTTCAAGCGAGCGAGTGTGGCTCATTGGGGGCACGTGCGACTTATGATCCGACGCTTCCGAGTTCGAATCTCGCTGGCCTCGCACCACTGACTTTCTTAAGTCATATGCGGATTTAACACTCGCTCGAAAGACGGTGAAGGAAAACATCGTGAGGAAACCGGCATGTCCAATAATTTATCACAAAAGTTTAAGGACATGCGACATCCATCCACCCGCACTAGGCCAGCGTGGCGGATAATGGTCCATACTCTCTCTATGAGAGAAGGCCCCCGTGTCCTAGCAGTGGGATCGTGATGGGCTGATGATGGTGATGATGATATTTTTCAAGACAAGCTTTTAAGAAATTCGTAATCGGAATCGCAAGCAGATAAAGTTGTAAACCACATTTTATAGACAAAAAAATACTAACCTCTACTAACTAATGTCTGTACATCCTACAGATATGTCTATTCGTACGGAAATATCGTACTTTCTTTAAATCAAATAGTGAAATTAATGAAAATTATAATAGAAGAAATCGCAACAAACTAAAGTTACCTACAACAAATTTACAAATATTAGGAAAAAGTCCAAATTTTAGATTAGTAACAATATACAACAAAATCCCTGAATACCTAAAAAACGAAACTAAATACAACGTATTCTTTAGAAAACTTAAATCTTATCTAATTAAAAAATGTTATTATTCCGTAGATGAATTCAAAACTGACAAGCATGTGGAAAAAAATGACTCAATTCCGTGACACATAAAATATACTGACTTTAATAAAACATAAATCAATATAAATTAAAATGACTAAATGTACTCTCGCACTGACTTGCAAACGCCCTTACAGGGCTCATGTACCAACATAAGATGTAATTTAAGACCTACATGATAAATATATGTACATGCATGCAATTAATAATAAATAAATAAATAAATGAGCCCAAACAATATTAGTTTATTATATTACTATTACTATCCGTCAAGGAGTTCCATTGCCCACTTTCCGTCTCCATCATCAGATCAGCTGGCTGTCACCATATTGCATTGTCATCGGACTTTGACAAGTATGCAAAATTTCAACTCCATAGGACAAGAGGAATGGTCCTATGGTTCTGATTCAGCTTGCAAGATTTGACCCAAACAAACAATGCAAGTTAAATAAAAGCCTGTAAAAACTGGAGTCTCCAAACCATTTGCGTCACTCGCTCTTTCCTTCCTTACATACTTATATGATGTGACCTGCCTTCGTCGGTCTTCCCCTTGAGATACAATATGGAGTCCTTCAAAAGGGGTATCAATAGAGACCTTTACAGTCAGCATCATTATTATTATAGATAGGTCTATACTCATATCGTAAAATATTATTATGTTTTCAAAAATAGTGACATTAGGTTATAACATACTTATTATATTAACGTACGTCTTTAATATACAAAAATGAAGCATCATAATAGAACTGTCAAAATCAAAATACCTACCATGTACCTGATGGACAACCCATACGCCTGCCAAAAGTTATTTATTCAAGTAACCAGGACACATCGATACAAATCACAATAAAAAACAAAATAAAATGTCAACAATTTAATACAATATAGGAAATAATTACTTAGATGTCATAATGCAAATTTTTGTCAACAACAACGGCTTTAAGTTTCTAACTATGATGTTTTTTCTATTTCTCCAGGGAATTAACTTTACAAACTTCACAATTCACATGACGCTCGGCATTCTGCTCGTATGCGTCCAGACGTACTTACAGCTGCGATTTATGTATAGAGACACGAACAAACTGCGTTTAAATGAGCCAAGGGACATTCAAGGTAAAAAATGTTGGGTCACTCCACAAATCCTCGTTAACTTAGGTCATCAATGGGGATAAAGGTCATAACTCATTAATTAACCCGACACTTGACCAACAACGCCTCTCCGCTGAGCGTCCACTCGTAGTCCACGGGTGATAATCGCGCGGTCGGCGAGTTGACGGCGCGGCGTCAACGAGTTGCATGACATTTTCACAAATCACTCGCGGGAGGATTGCATCCTCTATGGTGGGAGGCGCGCGGTCCTCAAGAGACATAAAGGAACCCGTGCATTGTCAACCCGCGGTCACCGCGCGGAAGCGTGTGGAAGGCGGGTTGTCACCGACACCGATTTATTCATTCGCGAACAAGGCGTTTCGGTGACGTTATAGAGTTGATAAATTAGTGTAATATATGGCATTTCATTTAAAGAATTCCCAACCGCTCAAAGCGAGGCGCGGCTGATCGAGTGCCGGTTGACATATGAAATGAGAACAGCAGCAGATAAATACCAAATATTGTGAGGATGTAAGGATGGTTAATTGTTCCTAAATCATGGAAAATTTACTTTTAATGAAATTTTGAAAGTAATACAATACTCTTGATACGAGATCGTATACCACTAAATTAATGTTAATTTGTTGACTAAAATAATATGATAAAATTAATAATTATCATATATTATTTATCACTGTTTTTTAATTATAGAATGTTTACTATTTTTTAGATATAAAAGCTCTTTGCTGAAATTTAAAAATAAATATAATCTCAAAAGCACTAGTGCAATAATAATTTTCAAATTTCAAAGTTCAAAAATTATTTATTCATCTTTATCATCACAGACGCAGCATTGAACCTAAAAGCGCTGCAATAAGAGTCAATTTACGAGCAAGTGTGTTAAAATTGTAGACGTAAATTTGAAAATATTATTCTAGGTATTGAAAACCACCGTTTATTATTATTGCCTTTTTTCTCTCTTTGCACGGTTGTCTGGAAGAGATCGCTTTTAGCGATAAGACCGCCAATTGTTACAGTACTAATAACCTTTTATTGTTAGTTTGTTAACCGACTTCAAAAAAGAAGAAGGTTATTAGTGTATTTATGAACATTTATGAACTGATTTCGAAAATTCTTTTTGCGTTGGGTTTTCGTTTTTGAGTTTTAGCTACGAAGTGGTCCCATATAAATTTCATAGATATTTGACCTTGGACTTCGAAGATACATTGAAGTTGGTTTTTTTATAAAATGTATAATTGTTAATTATCTGTGTGTGTTTCAAATTTTCGAGTTATTTCATTATCATTTCATTTATCTCTTTCCAGACCTCCGGCTTCAGATCTCGATCTGGCGTCGCGCGGCCGAGTCCCTCCCACACATGTCCCGCGATGAGCACGTCGTGAGGGAGCGACTCGAGAGGAAGGTCAAGAAGCTGTCCGTCCAGCTCGACTCTTTGGTCAGAGAGAGCAACAAGCGAGCATGTCCGAAAGACTGCTTCAATAGCACCTTGGCTGAGATGAAGGAGAAGGTAAGACATCACATAACTCATTGGCGGTTCGCGCTATTTATGAGTTGGGTCCTCGCGAAGTTATTAAACAAATTAATGTATTAACTTTACCTCTTTGTATAGTCATGAAAATAATAAGAATTAATAAATGTATATGAAGCATTATTATTATTATTATATCAACCTATTGTGTCCCACTGCTGGGCAAAGGTCTCCCCCATCTCCCTCCGAACATCTCTGTCCACAGCCACTTCCATCCATCCGGGTCGGTCGGTTTCGAGATCGTCACGCCACCTTTTTCGAGGCCGGCCGCCACCGGCCACGTCGTCTCCGCCCGTCATATTAAGCATTATAATAAATAATTTTTAGAAAAAAAACAAAATCCGACTTCATGTATCTTCGAAGTGCAAGATCAAATACCGATGAAAATTATAAGGGACCACTTCGTAGCTATACTGAACCCAACGCAAAAAGAATTTACAAATCAGTTCACAAATGACGGAGTTCTGAGGTAAAAAACATAAAAAAATAATACAATCGAACATATAACCTTCTCCTTTTTAGAAGTCGGTTAATAATCATAAATACGCCCAACGATCACATACATAAATCCTGGCTCCTAACCATGTTCCTCGTAGTTCCTGGTTCCCTAGAAACAGGGAATCCTAGATAGGGGCCAGGATCTATGTGATCGTTGACCATATTTTTTTCTTACAACAATTTTTATTTGTTTTCAGTACAAAATTCGCGACAAGCCACTTCTGGTCAAGTCCTCTATTGCGATTGGTTTCGTCGTCACCGTGTTCTTCTTGCATTCTGTTCCTGAACTAAGTGAGTTTTAACGTGAAGTTCTACTCGTGGTAGGTTTCAGATATGTGGGAGGCCGTCTGGGTAAGTACCACCGCTTTGCCAGTTATTCGGCCGCCGAACAGTAGTGCGCAAGCATTGCTGTGTTCTGGTTTGAAGGGCATTGTAGCCAGCGAAATTATTATCAGCGAAATATTGGGCATATGAAACTTAATATCTAATGTCTCGGGGTGATGAGCGCAATGCAGTGCTACGCAATGCTTTTTATGGTATTAAAAGTTCTGGTGGCTCTGCAATTGTTATGGGCAGGCGTGGTGCTTACCATCAGGGGAATGACCTGTTTGAATCATCAATCAGTTCCATAAAAATGTCCATACCTACTTCTTATCATCATAATCATCGTCATCGTCATCGTTATCATCAGCCCATCACGTTCCCACTGGTGGGACACGGGCCTTCTCTCATAGAGAGAGTATGGGCCATAATCTTCTACGCTGTTGGCACGTTGGTGAATTTCACGTGTCCTTGAATTTTTGTAATTATTTATTGGACATGCCGGTTTTGTCACAAGGGTTTCTTTCACCGTTTTTAAAGCGAGTGTTAAATCCGCACATAACTTAAGAAAGTAATAAGTGCGGGGCTAGCTGGATTCGAACGTTTACGTCCTGGAAAATGTTATAGGCTATTTTTTATCCCAGGAAACCGTAGGTGAAACCGCGAGGCGCAGCTAGTATAGTGTATAATTTTAATTGCCTTCAGACCGCGTGTCCCTCGGGTGGACTGCGTTCCTCGGCGCCATTTTGCTGCTGACCCTGGCTGATAGAGAAGACTTGGAGCCAATCTTACATCGAGTCGAGTGGTCTACTCTTCTGTTCTTCGCTGCACTGTTTGTTCTTATGGAGGTGAGGTTATAACTTCTATAAAAGTAAAAAAAAGATATTTATTAAATAGGCACAATAAATGCATTTGTAAATTTCTCTGATCTCGACATATTCAATTTGTCTAAAAATACTTATAAATCGAAAGTTTTCGAAATTTTTCTAAATAGAAGAATTGAATAGATATGATAATTATTGTATTATTAATTATAATATATGATATATAACACACATCCCCACCATACTCACAGAGAAGAACACAACTCATAACATCTAAGATAAGTTTATTAAGTTTTGTATTTTCTTATCTTTTGTCTTTGAATTTTAACAAAATTATTACAGGCTAGCCTTAATATATTGTATAACCCTAGGGGAGGGCGCTGTACGCTGAAACACGGGCCTAGTTCGGCAGCAGATACCCCAATGTTATAAATTTGTCAACTAGCACAGAATACTAAGTGACAGAAGGATCACTCCGCAAAGAAATTTAAACAAATAGCGTCTCTTGCTATGACGCAATAAAAATCAATTCAGCTCGCGTAGCGCTGCATACCTACCTGTCATATTAACCTACAGAGCGCCTCTCTATCGCATAGCTCTTGCGCGACCCGCCGTCGGTGTCCGGCTATGTACTTGTAGCTTCGTACCTACAGTGCGGAGTGCGCTAGGCCTGCAACTAGTCAAATAAGTTTAAGAACCTTGTTGAATAAAATGATTTATTATTTTGTTCCAGGCTCTGTCCAAGCTCGGGTTGATTGAGTACATCGGTGGTCTCACAGAGTCTCTGATCTTGGCAGTCGACGAGGGCGCTAGACTGGCGGTGGCCATCTTACTCATGTTGTGGGTAAGTTATTTTGCAAAGTAGCTACACTTAGGCTTGTGAGAACATAAATTCGCGGATATAGTGTTAATATTGAAGCGGATAGTGCTTCGTATCGTTCTTTTACCGTCACTGGACAACTGGTTGAAAATGCTTTAGCATTAAGTTCCTTCTCCTTTTGTACATGACTTGTGATAAGTAGTGCAATAAAGGGTTAAATAAATAAAAATATTTACACTAAAAATCAAGTTAACCCACGGGTTAACGTCGTATTTCATTTGTCAATTACTACTAGCGCCGCTTTGCCTCGAGCGGTTGGGAATTCTGTATATGAAATTCTATACATATACACTCAGTTATCAACTCCGTAACGCCACCGGAACTAGTAGCTCGCGAGTGAACCACTCTGTGACAACCCGCCGCCCGTACGCTTGCCGCGCGGAGACCACGGGTTGACAAAGCTAGGGTTCCGAGAGGACCGCACGCCGCCCGCCTGAGAGGAAGCAATCATCAAAAGCAGTAAATAAATAAATAAATACGCCCAACGATCACATACATAGATCCTGGTCCCTAACTAGGATTCCCTGTATTTAGGGAACCAGAAGCTACAAGGACCGTGGTCCCACAACACCCAGACACGAAACAAATGCTTGCGCTTTTTTCCCGTTCACAAACATTTGTCCCGTCGCGGGAATTGAACCCGCAATCTTAGTGGTGTATGAAATTTGAGCCAACTTACCCAACCACTACACCACAGAGGCTGACACAGTAGTGCGCAAGCATTACTGTGTTCCGGTTTGAAGGGTATTGTAGCCAGCGAAATTACTGGGCATTATGAGACTCAACAGCTAATTGTCTCAGGGTGAAGAGCGCAGTGCAGCGCCGCACAGAATTTTGCAAAACAAAGTTCTGGGTGGTGCTGTTACTGTTGGGCAGGAGTATTGCTTACCATCAGGCGAACGACCACCTCGTCACGTCACACATTACATATAAAAAATGGTTGGAAAAATAGGTTTGTATTTACTTGTGGTAGGTCTCTCGTATGCAGGAGGCCGTCTGGGTAGGTACCACAGCTTTGCAAGTTATACTGCCGCCGAGCAGCAGTGCGCAATTGATAGTGAAAACTCAATTTTTTTTCAGGTGTCAGGACTAACGTCAGCGTTTGTAGACAACATACCGCTGACCACCATGATGGTGAGAATAGTGACGTCTCTCGGTTCGAACCCCACTCTCAACCTGCCGATGGCGCCACTCATCTGGGCGTTGTCTTTCGGAGCTTGTCTTGGAGGTATGTTATTACAAGCTTTTATCTTGCAATGTTTGGGTCAAATCTCACAAGTTGAATCAGAACCACTTCCTCATATCCTACGGAGTTGAAATTCTGCATATTTGTTGTATCATCGTATTCAACCAACCGATTTTAATTTAACATACCCTATAATCTAATTTGGGACTAATGCTACCAAACCTTGAAAACCAGTTCAGCAGTTTTCAAGTCTATAAATAACAAACAAACAAACAAACAAACAGACAAAAATTAGCGCATGCTAGGCGAAAATCGTAAGATTTTAAATAATAAGGAAGAAGAAAAATGATATTGCTTGGGCAGGGATTGAACCTGCGTCTTCGGAATACCGTCCCGACGCCTTAACCTCTGGGCTACCGAGCCAACTGCTCGAGCAACCAAATTTCTTCTACTCGTCTTACGGGGACGATTCTACGTCATCTGTTTACGTCGTCAGCAATGTTTACATTGATCAACTAAACACTGGTGAACCGATTTGGATGCGGATTTTTTTTTCAGAAACCAGTCTAGTCTATCTAGCGGTGGTTCTTAGTAATGTTTTATTAAAATGTTTTTTTTTTAATCTTTTTTATTTATATTATAGATAACAAGACAGTTAAACATAAATTACTTATTATTTTATTAAGCTTGTTTCAATTGAGTTGTCAAATTTGAAATGTCATTACAAAAAACCGGCCAAGTGCTAGTCAGACTCGCGCACGAAGGGTTCCGTACCATTATGTATAAAAACGGCAAAAAAATCATATTTGTTGTATGGGAGCCCCCTTAAAAATTTATTTTATTGTTTTTTAGTTTTTTATTGTTATAGCGGCAACATAAATACATCATCTGTGAAAATTTTAACTGTCTAACTATCACGGTTCATGAGATACATCCTGGTGACAGACAGACAGACAGACAGACAGACGGACAGCGGAGTCTTAGTAATAGGGTCCCGTTTTACCCTTTTGGTACGGAACCGTAAAAACAATAAAATTCCTATTTCTTTTTCAGGTAACGGCACACTCATAGGCGCCAGCGCGAACGTGGTCTGCGCAGGAGTGGCAGAACAGCACGGCTACAAGTTCTCCTTCATGCAGTTCTTCAAGATAGGCTTCCCCCTCATGATTGGACATCTTATCGTCGCTTCCGGTTATCTTATGTTCTGTCACTGTCTTTTGACCTGGCATTAGGTATTTTTCTCCGTTCTTGAAGGGGCATCGCACTTCTTGCTCTTTTGCCAGATATTCTGGCATCAGAGGTTGGTATAGTGCCGTCTCCGTGTATTTATTCAAAAGGACAGACTGAACTACAAATTGTATAGTGATTTTATTTTACCACGTTATTATTAAGTCACTTTATTGTCTGTCTGTCTGTTTGTCGTTCCGGGTGGTATCTTGCAACTCAAATTTCGAGCACGTCTCGATCCAGCTGAAATTTTAAAGGTAGCTCACAACTCGATGACAATGCATTCTAAATCCATTTATTAGCATGCAATGCCGACCTAACCTCTAAAGGCGCATAAAAACAGGGTTATTCGTTTGTTTTTTTTTTAATCTTTATTGGTTTATAGAGGGTTTGGTCAGTAAGACCATGTCACCCTCATAGGGGCTTTCGTTTGTTTTGATTTCGTCAATTTCTTGTTAATTTTTGAGAAGGTTCTGGATCACCTCGATGCTTGTCAACTGCACTATCGATTAGTGCAATAAAGCAGTACTTTTATTATGTAATTCCGGCTAAATTACGATAATGAAATGAATGTTTATTACAGAAATTGTGTATAAATTGGTGTAAAATTGCATTATGCTGGATACCTATCAACGATTTGTCCATGGCGGACGTACAATATTTTGAAAAACAAATTAATACATTTTAGATAGATAGATAGATGAACGCTTTATTGCAAACATTAAATTCAAAACAATTAAAGAAAGTGTTACAATGGGCGGACTTATCGCCAAAAGCGATCCCTTCCAGGCAACCTTTGGATGGAGAGGAATTATCAAAATTTTAATATGTAAGGAAATTCTACCAAACAATGTTCCATCAAACGCCCATTGTACTACCATTGTAAGGAAATTTATGTATTATTATTTTTATTGTTTTGTATCTGGTATGCAATAAAGAGTTTTGTAATTGTAATTGTGATGTCTTTCAAAAATTAAATAATGCAGTTATACGCTTACGAAAAAAAACGATTTTTCTATACTTTTGGAGTCCACACATTTCTCAAAAGTTAAGCCTGTATTATTTGTTTATATATTTTTATTTGATGTAATCTTTAGTGGTTGATTCCATAGTAAAAAAGACAATTATATTGTTTATATATTATGGTATAGTTGTTTGTGAACTAGGAGCTTAAAATCTAAGTTATTCAACCAATGTAGTTAAAGGCATATTTTTCAATCCTTGGAAAACGGTTAACTTGGTTAACGTTAACTGTATCTTCAGAATAACTTTACCTTCGGGGTACAGTTATTCGGCGAGAACTGTCTCTGCAAGCGAGTCCTTATGCAGCAATCAACATAATGATATAAAAAGCACAAAGTATGTTTTAGTTTTTATATTATATTTAGCCCATATTGTCCCACTGAAGGGCAAAGCCCTCCCTACTTTCCTTCCATTTCTCGCGGTCTTGAGATAGAATGGGAATGTTTAAGTTGTCATTTTTATTTGATTCCACTATCTGCTACCTATCAGAGGATTGAAAAATCGGGCCCACGTGTGATAAATGTATTCAGTATTTTAGTTTGATTTTGAACTAACAATGGATTTAGTTTAAAAATTCAAAGTTATTAGTTTAGTGTAATTTATTTTTGTATATTTTTAAACAGCTTTGCTAGTCGCTTATCCCTTACATGTAGTGATAAATTATTTTTATAAAACTTTATAAATCTATGTTTGGCCACCATCTCGGCTGATGTGAAGCGATGATGTGGCCTAAGATGGAGCACATAGATCTAGAGAGAGATGGCAGTTGAGCGGCTGCAGACCCGTCTCCCCGATGGTTCGCCGAACATCATCCCGAAACACGACTAGGTCGCTTGACGGCATGGCTTTGTTCGGTAGGTGATATTACAACCACGGCCAGAGTCTACCACTCCAAACTATATATTATACATTTTTTAATCCCATTGTTTTGCTACTTTTTTTTCATGAGCCTGTTTTGTTTCACTGCTGGGCAAAGGCCTCCCTTCCCTCTTGTCCATTGCTGTTAAGGGCCATTCCTTGTCGTAGGCGTCTAGGTCGTCGCGCCGCAAATTTTATTTTTTCGTATATATATATATTCGATGTATATATAGCCGTTCGTTTTTTTTTGTTCGTTGACAAAAATTCTAAAAATCGTACATTCGTGTTTGCTCTAAATAGTATCCCAGGTGGTATTTCAAATATATCTTCAATGTATTGGTTCAGTTTCCATATATTACCTATCATTTTTATAGTAGTAGATACCTATAGGTCCTAATACGGCGCCCTGAGGTACTCTTGAAAATAACACCTAGATTTGTAGATGTAGTCTTTCTACCGCCTAAAATAGTATTTTGTTTTTGATAATCTTATTCTTTCATTGAATTGTTACTGCGGTTTTTATATATTTTGTTTATTTTTTTATGAATATTTAAGTAGCATAGAGTCAAACGCTTTAGCTTTTTCAAGTTTTTAGATTATAATAAAGGAATATAATAATGGACAAGAAATATAATATTCAATAAATAAGGTTGGCTCAAATCTCATACATCACTGAGGTTGTGGGTTCGATTCCCGCGACGGGACAAATGTTTGTGCACAGAAAAAAACAGCGCAAGCATTTGTTTCGTGTCTGAGTGTTGTGGGACCATGGTCCTCATAGTTCCTGGTTTCCTAGATACAGGGAATCCTAGTTAGGGACCAGGATCTATATATATGTGATCGTTGGGCGTTATTATTATATTTTTTTTATTTATAATAAGTGGTGTAGTGGTTGGGCTGGTCAGTTCTTATCTCATACACCTCGGAGGCAGCAGGTTCGATTCTTTGAAGAATGAGAATTATGTTAATTAGTACAAACCTGCTGTTTATATTTTTCCCTTATTCATAAATAGTGTTTTGTTAAATAACAACATAACCAGTGTCTGCTGAGATCATGTTTTTGCCGAAAACCGCTAAGATATACCTATATTTTTTAGTTGTTGTTGATTATATCAAAAAGCGCTGAATCAATTTTGATAAAATGTATATGGGACCACCTCTGAAGTATGATCCACCAAACAAAAGAAAAATCATCAAAATCAATTCAAAATTGGCAGAGTTATCACGTAACAAACATACAAAAAAACATACAGTCGAAATGTTTGTGCACAGAAAATAATAAAAGGCGTAAGCAGTTGGGGACCAACACCCAGACACGAAACAGATGTTGGTACCATGTTCCTCTTAGTTCCTGGTTCCCTATATACAGGGAATCCTAGATAGGGGCCAGGATCCATGTTTGTGATCGTCGTATCGCGTATTGATTGATTTTCTATTATTAAATTTCAATTTATTCCAAAAATGCATGTTTTGAACCTATGCTATAATAAAAAAATTAAAACGTTTATAATAAAAAAAAATTAAAGTTTTTTCTCCTTGTATTGATATAGCATTAGATATAATTAAGTTAGCATATAAAAGGTTATAAATGTAAATTAATTAATTGCTTACAATAATTTAAGTAGATGTAAGTAAATTTAATTATCACAAATGACGTAAATTATAATTTATTTTAAAATACGTACCTATATAAATAGAACTTGTACAAAAATGTAACGTTGTTTTTATATAAGTACCTTATTTAGTTAATTTTTTTATATAGAAGGCAAGTAAAAGGCGTACCTTAACTTCTATCAGGCCTAGCGCACTCCGCACGGTAGGTACGAAGCTACAAGTACATGGCCGGACACCGACGGCGGGTCGCGCGTCGTTACACGTGCCGCGCCAGAAGAGATAAGAGCGGCGCGATAGAAAGAGAGGCGCTTTGTAGGTTAATATGACTGGTAGGTATGCAGCGCTACGCGAGCTGAGTGATGCTTCTGTCCCTTAGTATTTTGTGCTTCTATTCTATATTTATAAAATCAAAAGATATTTATAATATAGGCATAAAAATGCACTTTAAACGTCTTATACACATATTGTAGTGTTACATATCATCTTCATTCATTTTTCATGACTCATCAAACCTATTTCTTATTTATTTCTAATGGACCTACTTTTATTGCCTTGAGGAAAAAGAAAACAGAATTTAAAATTGGATAAACTGACAGAGAACGGAAAAAAGAGGAAAACCAGGACTTGAACTTGAGCTTGGAGAGAGAAAGGTGCTCTCACGATTTGTTAAAGGTGGAAAACCATATTATTTTTGTGGCTCCGTTGTTGTGAGGTATCACAAGTTGGTGGCCCGAACAAAGGCCCACTCACCGCCATTGAACGTCCCCTGGATTGGGAGAAGGACAAACCCAGGACAAACTTCCAGTTTCTCGGGAGAAGGACAAATCCAGGACAAAGTTCTACGTTCTCATTTACCCTCTTCGACAGGCAGAAGAAACCTATCGACAAGGACAAAGTACTACGTTCTCATTTACCCTCTTCGACAGGCAGAAGAAGTCTATCGACAAAGTATACGTTCTCATTTCCCTCTATCGACAATTTTCATTACCCAGAAGATCTTTTCCTCAGCAGCACTGTTTTATATACTGTATTAAAAGTATCACCAAATTAACATAAATTTTATTACAGCTTCCCAGTCCCTCTCTATCTCCCAGAAGGGTACTGTACGTGCGGAGGTCATAGGTAGAGCTAGCCTGGGGACCTCCGTTACGTTACAATATATAAGACAAATAAATTAAAATACGTTAAATATTGTATCTTAAAATATCGTGACTATGATGAAAAAAGGTACGCATGTCTACCCGTTTCTTTCCCATACCCAAATTGAACTCAAATTGAAGTCCGGGCCCAGAAAAGAAATGCCAAAACTGACTCTACCAGTGTCTTTGAAATACGCCCGCTAGAGAAGATTGCACCAAGAAACTCTGCGGGGATGTCTCTTTGTTTTAATGTTTTAAAATGTCCTAAAATATAACAATGAACTATAAAATAAGTTATGAAAATAATTTAAAAAGGAAAAATTGTATGTATGTTTGCAAAAGTTAATCTCCCTGGTCCCTGGATTCGTCTATGAAGCGTTTCTTTGATGTACCTACTTTAACACTTCAGCCCCTGATGTTTTGCGGTTCAAGTGGGAAGGGTAGTTTTTTTTTATTAGTTATAGGCGTTTGACCGCTATCCACTTGTTGTTAAGTGACGATGCGGTCGAAGATGTAGCACGCTCGCCTAGAAGAAACCTGTTCACTCTTGTCTTAAAGACACTCAGATTATAGCTATCCGGAAACACTGATGCCGGCAGAGAGTTCAACTCCTTCGCCGTTCGCATTATGAAGGTCGAAGCAAAGCGCTTGGTGCGAGCAGGAGGGATGTCAACCATAAATTGATGACGGCTTGCCGTCTGGTCGTCCGGTGATGGAATGGGGATGGCAGAATAAGTTCATGTAATTTCGTCGCACACTCTCCGAAATGTATCCGGTAAAATAACCGATCAACTGGCAACTTTGCGCCGATGTTCAAGACTCTGAAGCGCAGTCTTAACCAGCACATCGTCACCAATGAGCTTTTTGGCTCTTTTAATGGTTTCCAAGGCTTCGAGCTTGTGTTTGGCGGAGCCGCCTCACAGGTGAGAACAGAATACTGTAGGCTCCACAGCACGCAGTGTACATGCCGTGAGCGGCACAGAATTCAGTGCTGCTTTAGGCACAGAATTCAGTGCTATAATTCTCACATAGTTAAGTACTCGTAGGTATTTAAAAAAGTTAGACGTACCTAGTATTTTTGAACGAGTAAAAATAACATTACAATGTTATATTATCATTCATCATCATCATCAAAAGCCTGTTCGAGTCCACTGCTGGACATAGGCCTCTCCCAATGCACGCCACTGAGCCCGATCTTCGGCTCTTCGCATGTGGTTGCTGCCAGCTACTTTACGCAGGTCGTCGCTCCATCTGGCCGGAGGGCGTCCTACACTACGCTTTTCAAAACGTGGTCTCCACTCTAGAACTCGTTTACCCCATCGGTTATCGGTATATTATCATTATTAATTTATATTTTCGTGTAATAAGTTTTTTATTTTATTATTATGTAAAACGCTGTTGTGGCTTGTTGTACGCCTTGGCGTCGCTGTAAGTGCAGCAAGCATGTAAGTATCAAATAAAAAAATAAACAAGAAGCGGACGCCGGCTGCGTCGCCAAATTCAAATGCACTCAAGCTACGCCGGTCCGCTCGTTCGCACACAAGCCACATGCACACAGTTACATCATGCTATGCCGATCGGCCGTCATTTCATCGGCTTGACATCGGCGCTCCGTCCACTCAAATAAACAAAACGCCTCCGCCATTCCCCAAATGCCCCTCAGTTTTTTTGCCTTATCTTCTGAGTAGTATTTCTTTTTCATACAGTGGTAGAATCATGGTGATAATTTGACGTTCATAAGTTAATTTCTTTTTTTAACTGAATGACGAGACGAGCTAGTCGTTTACCTGATGGTAAGCAATACGTCAGCCCATAACAATAACAGCACCACCCGGAAATTTGTTTTCCAAAATCCTGCGCGGCGCTGCACTGCGCTCGTCACCCTAAGACGATTACCTGTTGAGTATCATAATGCCCAGTAATTTCGCTGGCTACAATGCCCTTCAAGCCGGAACACAGTAATGCTTGCACATTACTGCTTGGCGGCTGAATAACTAGCAAAACGGTGGTACCCACCCAGACGGCCTCTCGCAGTACATAAGTGCGTCTGTGATGCCAAAACTGAATAAAGAGATTTTGATTTGATTGCCATGCTTCAGTTGTTGTTTAACGAGATTCTGTCCGCCTTTTTTTATTGGTTAAACTAGTGCTACTATTATAACGTCACGTCTAAGTATAGAAGTTCCTAAGTATGATGTTCATAGGTACATAGATTCTAAACTCCTAATTAGGTCTCGTCTTGACGTCAGTATTAGTATTTCTTGTTAACATCACAGTGATAATTTAAAACAAAAACACTCGTTCCATATGACAATACCAACACACAGAGCATGAATAAATAATAATACGAGCTAGAGATAAAAATATACTCAATGCCACCATTTATATGAATCAGTTGCGCTTGGATCGCTTGGCAGAACGCGCGTTGCCATTCCATTTAAAAAATATTGTGAAAAAGTAATTACTTTTTCTTCTCCTCTTTCTGAGGAATTTGGCGTCGCACGTGGTGCACCAGCGTTTTGTTTTTCGTTTTTTCGTTGATTTATGTATGCAAGCCCTGGTACTAATAAGTGTTCTGTGATTCAAGTTATAAGTTCATCGAACTTTTCGCGCCAAAACTCCATTTTTTTATACCTGGACAGTGTCTGTGGCAGATTGTTCTTTTCTTCGATTGGACACGAAAAGAGGTTTGTTGTTTACAAAATAGCATGCCGTGGGAGATTATAAATAGCTATAATTTATTACCATTGCCAAGGAATTATTATTAGCGTAATTTTATTATAGCTGAATGATTCAAAGACTTCCTTGTTTATAGTCATAGTTCTAGGTGTTTATAGTAATTCATTGAACCATGTTTGAACCATAGGCAGGGGTGTTAAGTTTGACCACTACGTGTGTCTGTCTGTGTCTGTGGCACCGTAGCTCTTATACGGGTGAACCAATTTGGATGCGGTTTTTTATTTGAAAGCAGGTTTTCTTGGTTCTTAAACCACCGCTAGAAAACAAACAAAAAATGTTTAATCAAAATCGGTTCAGCCGTTTTTAATTTTTTTTTTTGTATCATAGGTTTTTAAATTTTTGTTTACTGAAATTCGCTTGTTTTATTATGTTAATTATTATTCATATATTAAAGTAAGTACCTAACTTTATTAATATTATATTACCTGTCAAATAAGGTAGACCGTCTCGGCGGTGTTTCGGTTGATTGGTATAACTTCACGGAGGTTGTAGGTTCGATTCCCGTGACGGGATAAATAAGTAGGTAAGTGTTGAAAAATAAAAATGCGCTAGATGGGGCCTTTCTACTTATTGTGGGACCATGGTTCTGTTCCCTAATCACAGGAATCTTAGTTCTTGTTTATAAGGTAAGAACATATAGTTATATTAAGAGGTTAAATATGCAATTATATCCCGACAGCTTCTGTGGTGTAGTGGTTGGGCAGGTTGGCTCAAATCTTATACATCACTTAGGTTGCGGGTTCGATTCCCGCAACGGGACAAATGTTTGTGCACAGAAAAAAAAAGCGGCAAGCATTTGTTTCGTGTGTTGTGGGACCATGGTCCTCATAGTTCCTGGTTCCCTAGATACAGGGAATCCTAGTTAGGGGTCAGGATCTATGTACGTGATCGTTGGGCGTAAAAAAAAAAAATGTATATGTATATGTTTATAATTACAAATCTCTATTTTTATCTTGTTATTAGGTATTTATGTATATATATATATATATATATATATATAGAATCCCGACTCGGCCCTGCACCAATGACTCATAGTTAAGTGCAGATTTTGCACGCTCGCTCTAAAACGGTGAAGGAAAACATCGTGATGAAACTCACGCGCTTTAGAGTGGTAGGCTCTGGCTGTGGTTGTAATACCACCCACCGAACAAAGCCATACCGTCAAACGACCTAGTCGTGTTTCGGGATGATGTTCGGTGAACCATAGGGGAGACGGGTCTGAGCAGCCGCTCAACTGCCGTCTCTCTCTAGATCTATGTGCTCCATCTTAGGCCACATCATCGCTTCACATCAGGCGAGATAGTGGCCAAACATAGATCAATTAAGCGTAAAAAATAAATAAATCCCAAGTTAGTTTTCTTTGGTAATAGGGTCCCGTTTTACCCTTTGGGTAATAAAAAAATCGACTATGGGCTTCGTCTGTCATCCACGCGGTCGAAGTCGCGGGAATAAGCAAGTAAACAATATAAAATTACAAGGTCATTGCATTTCCTAAACCGGTGTATACAATTACATACGGCTACGCAGTAGGTACCTACCTTTTATAATTATGTACAGATGTTTACATTTCCAAGGTCACACACTGTTAGCAATTATTACCCGGTTCATATATCAAGCATATTACACAAGCAAGTAATAATATATACAGAAGTGGTAGGCCTTTTTTGCAAGTCTGCCTTAGGAAGTAATCAACCACCAAGCAGTATTGTGTAAACATTACCTTTAAGCGAATAGAATAGAGTAGTTTTTGTTGAAATGTGAATTATTTTTGTTCGATTAATTTATTTTAAATATTGCGATTGTATGACATGTGTATAAAATATAGATATATTATTTAATTTAAAAAAATAACATGAAACTTTCAATACAATTTATTTTGACATTATTGCGAATAGACATAAAGAATCATTTAATTTCAATATTGAGTATTAAATATTTATTTACAGAACCAATGTACAATTATGTACAAACATATAGAATGATAAAAACTAAACTAACCTACAACAAAATTAAAAAATGAAATATATCTAAATTATGATACCAATTAATAATTAGTATTAAATTGAAATTTTGAGGTCATTTATATTATAATTATTGTAAAATTGCATTAATTAATTTAATAATAATATACATTTTTAATTTTACATGCCATTTTCTGTTGAAACATGCCGCTGGCCCATTGTAAGACAGCGTGACAAAATTTTGATAAACGTTCTAGTTTAGCAGCGGGAATGAAACTTGATTGCAAGATTTGATTCTTATCAGCTAGTTACTATCACAGTATTACCAATTGTAAAACTGTAGATTGCTGATAAGGATAAAATCTTGCAATAATAAAACCATAAAAAGCACTGGGTACCCTGCATTGCGCTCATCACCCCGAGACATTAAATATTGTCTCATACGCACAGTATTTACGCTGGCTACAATACTCTTTAAACCGGAAGACCGTAATGCTTGCGCATTACTGCTTGGCGGCAGACTATTGATGGTAAGAATACATTTTTGCAATTTGAAAGAAAAGAAAGAAAGAAATTATTTATTGCTAAACTGTACACATAGTTTAAATTAGAACAAAAATATTTATAAGCACAAAAATACAAAAAAAAGCAGCAATAGGGGTAAGCTCAGCACTGAGCTGCGTAAGCAGCTCACGCAAGGCTGATTTTCAGCATACTATTATCCTTTTATTCGACTGATGGTCGTCTATATTGAGTCATGCGGGTACCAACATAAATAAATTAATTTGCATTAAACACATTTCAAGAACAGAAGTAAAATAAATAAAACAGTGTGATGCTTGTATTTGAGGGTGAGGGTGTGTGCGTGCTTGTGTTAGAGTCTGTGTGTATGTGAGGGTGTGTATGTTTTTTCAATTTGTTAACTATTACGTTACTTATCATGTAAGGTATCTTTTATTATGTAAAGTGTGTAACGATACAGGTAGACAGGTATTTACTTAACTGTTTTGAGCCAATTCTGTACATTGAAGATATTTTTGCAAAACTAACTGAGATTAACCATTAAGAGGGTACTCACGAATCTATGGTTTTTAGAATTTTTGTCTGTTTGTTTGTGTGTTTGTTATCTATAGACTCTGAAAGTGATGAACGGATTAATGTGGTTTTCAGGGTTTGGTAGCGTTATTTCCAACCAGGCCTAGCGCACTCCGCACTGTAGGTACGAAGCTACAAGTACATAGCCGGACACCGACGGCGGGTCGCGCGTCGTTACACGTGCCGCGTCAGAAGAGATAAAAGCTATGCGATAGAAAGAGAGGCGCTCTGTAGGTTAATATGACTGGTAGGTATGCAGCGCCACGCGAGCTGAATTGAATTTTATTGCGTCATAGCAAGAGTCGTTATTTGTTTAACTTTCTTTGCGGAGTGATGCTTCTGTCCCTTAGTATTCTGTGTTCCAACTTAGATTATAGGGTATGATACATCAAATTCGGTTGAGTGACTACGAAGATACAGCTTGACCTCTTCGTAGCACGCGCTCCCATACACTGGGGAGGTCTTGCTAAGATGGTTTTGAAATAAATACAAAAATGGGCTTCCTCTATCGTTCACGCGGACGAAGTCGCGGGAAAAATGTAGTTTGTAAATAAGTTGACATGGGCCTTCTCCTTATAGAAAGAGTATGGGCCATAATCTGCCACGTTGGCCCAGTGCGGGTTGGTAAATGTCATATGTCCTTGAATTTTTGTGATAAATTTTTGGACATGCCGGTTCCATCACGATGTTTTCTTTCACCGTTTTTAGAGCGAGTGTTAGATCCACACATAACTTAAGAGAGTCAGTGGTGTGGGACGAGAGATTCAAACTTAGATGCGGAAGATCAAATCACTCAATCATGGGTGTTGTGGGACCATGGTCCTTGTAGTTCCTGGTTCCCTAGATACAGGGAATCCTAGTTAGGGGCCAGGATCTATTTATTTACTTATTAACCGATTTAAAAAAAGGAGGAGGTTCTCTGTTCGATTGTATTTTTTTTCTATGTTTGGGACCTCAGAACTCCATCATTTATGAACCGATTTGGAAAAGTCTTTTTGCGTTGGGTTCAGTATAGCTACAAAGTGGTCCCATATAAATTTCATCGATATTTGCCTTGGACTTCGAAGATACATTGAAGTCGGTTTTTTTTGTTATTTATTTATTAGATTTATTTATTTACAGAAAAACATAATGTAAACAACTTTCAACAACATGAGCAACCTGTGGGAAAGCGTTAAGGAATGGACGAGGTTGTCCAAAAAGGAGCCAGTTAAAGAACTAAGCAGGTACGTGCATACTCGTAATGATGCATAACTGTAAATAATTTAGGTAGGGTTCTTTGGAAACACGGAGAATTTTCCACACGTTTATTACAGTCACCAATACACCGAATCACAGAATACAATTCACACAATAGGTAATCCACGAAGTAATTAAGGACAAACGAGCGCGAGTCGCGTGTGGTAAAAATGGGGCGTCGCGACGGAGCAGCGAGATGCATCCGTGGTTCTTTACGCTTTGTCGCACACCGACTGTCTATGCATGGTGCGGCCGGCGGCCGCGATCCGCGCGCGCGGTTGCAGCCCCGCGCGCCTACCCTGCCCCGCGTTGATCCTGGCGCGAGTCGCGCGCGCTTATTATTACATCAAATAATGCGTCGCGTTGCCTACATTCCACCCCTTTGTTTGAGGCTACGGTTAGCCGATAACACTTCCGTCGGTAGGCAACACGACCACTTTAACAACAGGTCGTTTAACAATGCCGTTGCAAGTTTTTACATCTACTACTCTAATTTGACCGTCTCGTCCAGGGTACACCTCGCTTATTACGCCTCTAGGCCAAGTATTCCGCGGTTGATTTTTATCAAAAATAAGTACTACGTCTCCTACTTTTACGGGACGTGACGCGTTCACCCATTTCTGGCGCTTCTGAAGCGTCGGCACATATTCTTTTGTCCAACGACCCCAGAACATGCCTGCCAGTGCCTGCGCTTTACGCCAAGACTTCCTAGCATCCAAATCTAACGCATCAAATGTTCCCAGTGTGGATACACCGGATACCGTACCTAACAATAAATGATTTGGCGTAAGTACTACTGGCGCGGTGGGATCCGTTGCCACATACGTAAGCGGCCTACTGTTTACCAACATTTCAATTTCTGCTAATAATGTATAGAGGACTTCTTCCCTAGGCGTACGTTCGGTAAGTGTGGCCTTTAATGCGGATTTTACGGACCTTACAAGTCGTTCCCAGCACCCACCCATGTGTGGAGCAGCTGGGGGGTTAAAGTGCCAGGTGATCCCTCGCATAATTGCATCTTCCTGCAACCTGTCGTGTTCTAAAGTACGTAACGCAGCTTTTAATTCAGCATTAGCGCCCACAAAGTTCGTACCCCGATCACTAAAAATCACCAACGGCTGCCCACGTCGAGCTATGAACCGGCGCAAAGCCATGATGGCTGAATCAGCAGAAAGAGAGGAAGCTAACTCCAAATGCACTGCCCGAGTAACAAGGCATGTAAAGAGTACGCCCCATCTCTTTTCTTTGCGCCTTCCAATTGCTACCTCCATTGGACCAAAGTAATCGATTCCACAGTGCACAAACGCTCGTCTGGTGTTTTCAAGTCTCGCCGGCGGTAAGTCACCCATTTTAGGTTCCGACGGCTGAGCATACTTTATACGACAGAACTGACATTTCAATGCTACAGATTTTACGGCTGCTCTAAGGTAAGTTACCCAAAATCGTTCTCGAATACAATTTATGACGGTATTAGTATTTGCATGCAAAGCTCTTTTGTGGTAATGGTGTATCAACAGCTGCGTGGTGGAGTTATGCCCATCTAGAAGAACCGGGTGTTTCTCATCAAAGCTCAGATGCTCTGCTGCACTAAGTCGCCCTCTCACCCTAAGCAAGCCATCATTCTCATACACGAAAGGGTCAAGGTGACGTAACTTACTAGCAGACGGCAGCGGTTTCCCATTTGTCATCGCCTTAAGTTCGTTCGAAAATGACTCACCTTGAGCTTGCTTAATCAGCAACATTTCTGCTTCACGGAGAAGATCAGCAGACAAGGTTTGTTGTTTTCTCCGGCATATACGCACGAACAGAAGAACTCGAGCAATTGTTCTTACTGCACGCGTCCAGGAAGAAAACCTACTTACCTCTATCAATGGTGTGTAATGTTGAACTACACAAACTCGTTCAATTCGCTCTACATCAACACTCTCATCATCCTGGTACTCATTCACAGGCCATTTATCCTTTGGGCCTACCAGGAAAGCAGGTCCTTTGAACCATAGCTTGGGATCCGTTGGCCAGTGGAGTTTCGTTGCTTCATCCGCTGGATTTTCCGCTGACGGAACCCATCGCCAATCGTTCGTGTTTGATTTTCTATCAATCTCTGCCAGCCGATGCGACACGAACTTTTGGAAATCACGAGGATCTGACCGGATCCATTTCAGGACCGTCTTGGAATCAGTCCACAGATACTTACCTGTTATTCTCGAGCCGAGTTCTTCAATAACAGTGCACGCTAATCTACATGCTAGGACTGCGGCTTGCAGTTCCAGCCTCGGAATCGAAATCACCTTCAATGGTGCAACACGTGCCTTACCTACGATCATCGTCGCCTTCAGATGACCTTCTGCGTTCCGGCCCACCAGGTACGCAACTGCGGCATATGCCTGTTCACTGGCGTCCCCGAACACGTGGAGTTCTAGGTCACTAGGCGCGACCAAACCATACCAACGTGGCACTTGTACGACATCCAATCGACTTACCTCATGTAGCCAGCGCTGCCACTCACTCACCTCTGACTCCTGGAGCATTTCGTCCCAGCCAATACCTGATCTCCATATTCTTTGCAAAAGGATTTTAGACCTGATGGTATAAGGATACAGGAGTCCGAGGGGATCGAAGACGCTCATGATAAACTTAAGGTACTGTCGTTTCGTCGGTACTACCTTTCCATTAATGACATCACTTGTCAACTTCTTGAATGACAAGTCGAACTTTAGAACATCGTCCTCGGGTATCCAGATCATACCTAATGTTCGCTCCATGTCACATGGTGATCGGTCTAAGCTTACCTTACCCGGCACGACATTTGGTAGCTCGGCGCGTAGCTCAGGAGAATTCGTAATCCACCCCCTAATTACAAAACCACCGGCGGCGTGGATTGCAGATACATCATCAATCAGCTGACGCGCTTCCTCAACCGTCTGAACGCTGTCTAAATAATCATCTACATAATGATTTTCACGAATAGCCCGTACCGCATTGGGCTTCAGATGCTCAAATTCGCTCGCATTTTTATTTAATATAAATATAGCAGAGGTGGGTGACGACTTAGCACCAAATATCATTGAGCTCATGACGTAAACATCAGGGTCTTTTTCACGATTCTGCCCTCGCCCCAAGAACAATTGGGCACCTTGGTCCTCTGCTCGAATTTTTACTCGCATAAACATGTCAGCAATGTCAGCTGTGTACGCTATAGGTCCCAACCTAAATTTAAACAGCACACCTAACAACGAATTCAATAAATCCGGGCCAGTCAACAAATTATCGTTCAACACAACAATCTCAATTTACCGGGTTTATTTGGGTTAGTTACCCCGAAGTGGGGTAGATACCACACGGGTTTATCGGGTATTCTTTCGACCAACCTAGCGTAATTTTCTTCTACAAGCCTATCAATCTGCTTAGTATACGCTGCTGCGAAATCCGCGTCCCGTTTCATCTTAGCCTCTATCCCTTGTAACCGTTTAAAAGCATGGCTATAATTGTCCGGCAAATTTATAGTGTCTCTCGCCCAGAGGAGGCCCACCTCCCAACCACCATGTATACGGCGGCTAGTGTTGTTCAGGATCTCTAGAGCCCGCTCAGTTTCGACGTTTTTCCTAGACACTTCTGTTATACCTATAGATTCTAGTTCAAATTGTTGTTTGACATAATCATGTAAATCATCACGCTCAGCAATAAAATTTACACACTCATTACCTAAACTGTCAACAGATCCCACCGGGCCGTGTACAACCCATCCTAACTTAGTATAAGATGCTACGGGTTGTCCGGATTTACCCTGTCGTATCTCGTGGTTCACTATGAGATGCCAATTATCCTGACCTATTAATAATATGGGCTTGGCGCAGTACATCTCACACGAGTCCATTAAATCTGTTAAATGTCTATTTCGCGCTAAGACACTAGCGGGTACGGTCTGGGGTGGCAAATCAATATTTTCTATTGTACGCAACTTAATATCGTGACATACACCGTTAGGGCCACGAATAAGCGCGGTTACCCTACGCGACTTATTATCAGTAACAACATGTCCACGAGCACTAATTATTTTTAGTGGGGATATGGGGCCACTCAACTTAGAGCTAATATTACTGTCCACTAACGACACCGTGGCCCCATCATCCAATAGCGCAAAACAATTACATTCAACTTCATCAATTATCACTGTCACAGGCATAACTTTTAATAATGTTTTAGTAAATCGCTCACCAATGTTCGTAACGGACTCAGTGTCCATTACCCTTGCAGTAGAAGTACGCTCCCGTGCGCCCACCGGCGCCTGCGGTGGCGGCGGCGGCGGCGCGACCACGTCGCACGACGTGCGCGTGTCGCGCGACACGTGTAGCAGCGTATGATGCGGCGCCCGGCATTTGTCGCAACGTTTTGCACGGCATTTGTAACGCGAATGTGTTTCGACCAAACACTTAAAACATAACTTATTGTCTTTAATGAAGTCCCACTTTTCATCACAACTTTTATTGCGAAACTTAACGCAGTCCGGTAGTTCGTGACTTTCCACGCACAAAATACACTTTTTTTCCGTCGGCGATTGTACCTCAACACTCGTATGTACCCGATCACGCTGCTTCATCGGCGGACGTTGGTGCCACTTAGGTGTCACCGCGGCGCTCGCAGGGTTAACTCGGCGAATGTTGGCGCTCGAAGTGTTAACATTACGCGATGTTGTAGACGTTGTAGTCGACAGTGCAGTATTTATAGGGACGTAATATGAGGACGCTTTCGATAGGTAGCTGAGGAAGTCTACGAGCACGTCAAGATTAGGTGACACTCGTAAGTCGGCACTGTATTTACATTCCTGCTTCATAACATAATCCCCATATTGCGACCTCTGAATCGGTGTTAATTTACTCAACAGATCATTGACCAGTTGCGGATTATTTATATAGCCGTCAGCTTTTATATTTTTCAGAAGCGACACACTGTTTTTGACGACTGACGTGAACTTTGTTAGTTCCCGGCCACTTTCCGATAAACGAGGAAGACTATTTATTTTATTGACTGCACATTCCAATAATAAGTTCGGGTGGCCGAATACCTCCTCCAGCGCGTTTATTATACTTCCTGGATCCGTCCCTGATCGCAGCAAGTCCTCCACAGCACATTTCGCTTCACCGTATAATGCTGCCTGAATACGAGCGATGTTTTTAATTTCACTGAATTGGTATGTGGACGTAGTCAACTCGTACATTCGTTTAAATAGCAGCCAATCCGCTGGATTTCCGCCGAAAGATGGAAGTTCATAATTCCTCGGGGCGGCGATGAAGTGAGCGACCGGCGAGGGGCGTGCGGGGGGTGGTGGCAGCGGTGGCAAGGCGGTCACGCCACCCGCGGCCGCGGTCGCGGCCGGGTATTCGGTCGGTGCGGGAACCGCGCGGGGCGCGCGGGGTAAAGACGCTTGCAGCGGGAGATTGCTCGTCGGGTTTTCGGTGGATGTTTCTAGATCTTTCGGTTGCGGAATGTTCGATCTCACCCACTCCTCGACTATTCCTGTTCGTTCAACAGCAATCTCACCGGTCTCACCTAATAACTCATCACTTTCGTCTTCGATCTCCGCTATGTCGAGTGCTAACTTTTTCTGTACCAGACTCGCTTTAATCTGGGCGAGTTGGACTTCGGCTTCGTATTCGGCTCTACATCGCAGTGTTTCCTTACTAGCACGGCTCGATCGTGATCGAGTTCCAGACGCGACGCTTTCGTTATCAGAACGGCGGCGGTGGTGGTTTTCATCATCCAAACACACCGCGGCGGGTCCCTGCGTTGCTCCGGCTAGTACCTCCTGCTCACGTTTCGCCTGACCACGTGTCTCCGGCATCTCCAATCCGTGGAGAAGGACCAGTTTGTAAATAATTTAGGTAGGGTTCTTTGGAAACACGGAGAATTTTCCACACGTTTATTACAGTCACCAATACACCGAATCACAGAATACAATTCACACAATAGGTAATCCACGAAGTAATTAAGGACAAACGAGCGCGAGTCGCGTGTGGTAAAAATGGGGCGTCGCGACGGAGCAGCGAGATGCATCCGTGGTTCTTTACGCTTTGTCGCACACCGACTGTCTATGCATGGTGCGGCCGGCGGCCGCGATCCGCGCGCGCGGTTGCAGCCCCGCGCGCCTACCCTGCCCCGCGTTGATCCTGGCGCGAGTCGCGCGCGCTTATTATTACATCAAATAATGCGTCGCGTTGCCTACAATAACATTATCCGTGTCTTTCACCCTCTTTATGACTCCCCCTCTGTATCACATCTCCTTTCTCTTTCCCATGGAATTGACTTATGAGACGATCAAGTCAGACGTCTGATGGTAAGCACCACATCTGCCCATAAAAATTGTAGTACCACCTAGAGTTTTTAATAGCGAAAAAATCAATCTGCATTGCGCTCATCACCCCGAGACATCAGATATTTGGTCTTATATGCCCAGTAATTTCGCTGGCTACAATGCCCTTCAAGCCGGTAACACAGTAATGCTTGTGCACTACTGCTTAGCGGCAGAATAACTGGAAAAGCGGTGGTGTCAACCCAAACGGCCTCACGCAGGCCTCACGCAAACGAGAGACCTACCACCTAATACAGAAGTTACCTACATAACAGGGCGACCTAAAATTTTGCCCAGCCCTGCACTGCGCTCGGCACCCTGCCCAGTATTTTTGATTGAAACAGCGCTCTTTATACTGGAACAGCAAAGCTTGCGCACTACTGCCTGGCAGTTGAATATCTGTCAAAGCTGGCACTTTTCGAACCACTACAATATAAACATATTTAAAAAAAAATCTCTTTATTCAGTTTTGGCATCACAGACGCACTTATGAACGTCAATTATTACAATAACTCTATTCCTTTACTTTCCCGTTTTACCCTTTGGGTACGGAACCCTATTACTAAGACTCCGTTGTCTGTCTGTCCGTCTGTCACCAGGCTGTATTTTATGGCATAGCTCGATGTAAATGTGTGCGCGTCGCTTGTGTACAAACAACCGGACCGGCATAGCTTGAGTGCTTCACTTTTAAATTTGGCGACGAGGCGTCCAAGGTGGATTTTATGCGTTCAAGGCATACATTTTGAAATCTTAATATGGAACTTTCTTCTAGGAGTGACTACTCCCTGGTGTCTTGTGGTGAGCTGACAGCTGACACTCTTCAGTTATGGATGGACCTTCCAGAAGAAGTGAGGAACGATCGCGCCTTGGCGCCATTTAAACGGAAATATGAGAAGGAACATGGTAAGGGTTTTTGGGGGGAATGGGAGACGAATTTAATATCCACTGATTGCCCCTCGAGGTGTCCCGGGATAAAACATAACCTGTCTTTTCCAGGACCTAAAGTATATACATACATAATTTCATCAAAATCCATCAACAAACATCCGTCCATCATCAAAATCTTTCGCATTTATGATAGGATCGTATCTGTACCTCAATTTATTCCCGTTTTTCCGCCAAATATACTGATTGTGCACGAAATATACTGGTTGTGCACCAAAATATGTTAATTGAAATATTTCATAATGAGCACCTATTTTATTAATATTATATGTTCACGGCATTGGAGTGGCCCAAGGGCCACCCCCGTCGCACCCTAACCTACCAAGAGCTGCCCCCTATACCGTTGGGGTGGCCCAAGATCCAAGGGCTGCCCCTTATACGTTTGAGTGCTAAAAACTGACCAAATTTGGTGCACAATCAGTATTTTTGGTGAACGGTTAAAAATTATCCTTTATAGTATTAGTAGAAGTTTGTTTCCAAGGACGTAAAGTAACAATTTACTTTCGTCAAAATCAGTTTAGAAACTACCGAACGGATTTTGATGATATTTGTTATGTACTTTAGGTCCTGGAAAAGTACTTTTTATCCCGGGAAACCGCGGGTAAAACCGCATGGCGCAGGTATAAGATTCTTTTGATCCTGGAAAATTGACCACGCGGGTGAATCGGCGGGTTGGATGTATGGATGTTTGTTAATCAATCACGAAAAAGTACCTACTTGTATTCAAATTGTCATTGTTAACTAGAAGTGCCAATTTGTCATCCTAAACGAAGTCTATCGTATAGGTGTAAAAATCTGAATCCATTTTAGGATATTAGGATATCGAAAACAAATATTTAAAGTCCATAGAAGCCTTCCTAAAGAGGGTACAGCCTCCGTATTACTGGTAGACTCGTGGTAAGTTCACTGGTGGTAAGTTTCTCGTATGCGAGAGGCCGTCTGGGTGGGTACCACCGCTTTGCCAGATATTCAGCCGCCAAGCAGTAGTGCGCAAGCATTACTGTGTTCCGGCTTGTAGGGCATTGTAGAAAGCCAAATTACTGAGTATTATGAGACTCAACAGCTAATTGTCTCAGGGTGACGAGCGCAGTACGGTGCCGCGCAGGATTTTGCAAAACAAAGTTCTGGGTGCTGTTATTGTTATGGGCTGGCGTATTGCTTACCATCAGGCAAACGACCAACTCGTCTCGTCATTTAGTTACATAAAAAAAAATAAGTCTCGTATGTGGGAGGCCGTCTGGGTGCCTCCGCTTTGCCAGATTTTTCTGCCGCCAAGCAGTAGTGCGCAATCATTGTGTTCTGGTTTGAAGGGCATTGTATCCAGCGAAATTACTGATGGGCATTTATGAGACTTAAGATCTGATGATTCGGGGTGATGAGCGCAATGCGGTTTTACGCAGTGATTTATATGTTATTTAAATTTCTGGGTGGCATTGCAAATGTTATGGACAGGTGCGGGGCTTACCATCAGGCGAACGACTTGCTCGTCTCATCCCTTACTTCCATAAATAAAAAAGTTGTGGTCGGGCGTATAGGTCGAATCTCCGCAGAGGTTCCGCGTTCAATTTCCGCTACCGCAAATGTTTGTGAGGAAACTCCGCTTTTGTTTCGTGTCTGGATGCTGTGGGACCTAGGTCCTCGTTGTTCCTGGTTCCCTAGATACGGAGAATCCTAGGCCTTTAGCCGAAACAACTATAGGGAGAATGATCGTTGAGTCAACATCCCAAATAGCGATTACCTCGTGGCAGGCCTAGCGCACTCCGCACTGTAGGTACGAAGCTACAAGTGCGTAGCCGGACACGCTCGCGCAAGAGAGGCGCTCTGTAGGTTAATATGACTGGTAGGTATGCAGCGCTACGCGAGCTGAATTGAATTTTATTGCGTCATAGCAAGAGTCGCTATTTGTTTAAATTTCTTTGCGGAGTGATGCTTCTGTCCCTTAGTATTTCGTGTATTCTGTGCTATAATTTATTACCATTTTTACAGGCACAAAACAAAAAAACAAAGATGCGACGGTCCCCGAAACAAAACGGTTGCATTCCGTTAACTCCGCGCCTATCTTAGGCCGAAATACACAAAAACATGAAGAAGTCGCATTTCTAAATGGAAAGACACATAATTTCGATGCAATTGAAGAACATAAAGACGAAAAAGATGACAGCAAAACGTGAGTTTTATTGTTTTTTATTGAGGTCTTTAGATAAATAAAGATAAATAGGTACCTGTAGAATTACTTACGTATAATAAAAATAAATAATCTTATATATACTCTAAGTAATTAATAATGACACGGGCCTTATCACATAGAGAGTATGGGCCATAATTCACTACGCTGGCCGAGTTGGTGGATGTCACATATCCTTGAATTTTTGTGATCAATTCTTGGACATGCCGGTTTTCTCGCGACGTTTTCCTTCACTGTTTAGAGTAAATCCGCATAACTTGAAAAAGTCAGCGGTGCGGGGCCAGCGGGATTCGAACTCGGGTGCGTCGCATCGAAAGTCGCACGTGTTCCCACCGAGCCACATTCGCTATAAATCATTTATGTTTTAATTTTTACAATCATTTTCAGATCTAACCAAACACCGCAGATTCGGAACATCAAACAAGAAAAGGTAAGCGTTGCCCTAGAGGCCGACGCCGGTTGTCACCTTCCCACATATACAGGGTGTGCAAGATTTTAGGTACCTTTTCCTTTGTAGTGAGGAAGTTTTGTTCTGATTCTGAGGACTTTTTTTTCATAATTCATTTATTAATTGCATTCATGTACATTAATTTCTCATATCATCATCAGCCCATCACGTTCCCACTGCTGCGGCTCAGGTCTTCCCTCGTACAGGGAGAATGGGCCATAATCCACCACGCTGACTCAGTGCGGGTTGTTAGTTGGTACATGAGCCCTGTAAGGGCGTTTGCAATTTAGTGCGAGAAGTACATTTAGTCATATTAATTTATTTAAGGTTAAGATCATTTATTTCTCATAAAGAATTACTTCACTTACATGAGAAACTAAATACATTTCAATACATACAGTACATTACAATTACAGTACGTTACAATACATTTCTTTTTTGGACGTAATACAAGTAAAAACAAAAAGTAAATTAAACTAATAATTTGGAGGTAGTTTATTTTAAACGCAGCCAGTATTGGTTCAAAGCGGTCAAAGATAAGCAAAGCACAAACACACCGAACGAGCGTAGCTGGAAGTGGTTCGTACTGATTTATCATAGTGTGGGGCCCTATTATGTTATATAATGTTTTATTAATGTCAGTATATTGTCAGTGTCACGGAATTGAGTCATTTTTTTTGCACATGCTTGTCAGTTTTGAATTCATTTGCCGAATAATAACATTTTTTAATTAGATAAGACTTAAGTTTTCTGCAGAATACGTTGTATCTAGTTTCGTTTTTTAGATATTCGGGGATTTTGTAGTATATTGATACTAATCTAAAATTTGGACTCTCCTAATATTTGTAAATTTGTTGAAGGTAACATTGGTTTTTAGTTTTCTACCAATACTACAATAGAAGCAAAAACTTACGTTTTTGCTTGGATAGGTTACTTTTAGCAAAACATTTTTAGTGGGAAATCGGGTTTTTAAGACATGTTGTTGACATTGTAGGTCCGTTGTCCCCGTAAGCCGTGACAGCGGTACTTTAATAAAATATTTAAAAATACGTCCCGTTGTCCCCTTACTCTGTTTCCGTTGATATAGTTAAGTAAACTTTATATGGAAAAACTACTTTCTGGCACTTCGCCGGCCGCTGCCGCGGCACGCTCGCTTCGCTCGTTCGGCTCGCGCTGTGTGGTCACAGTTCTAACATAACCTAACCTAGTGGCTGTATCTCCATAAAGGGGACAATGGTACGAAAATTTAATGACGTCCTGTTGTCCGCGATAATGCCTACGGGGACAACGAACCTACACTATTCTTCTGCCAAAGTGTATTTCTTTTAAAAAATAAAAATATGCAGGATTTAATTTTCTCAAAAATCCACCTGTAAATTTGTAATTTGTCAACTTTTGTATTCAGCTGTCCCAAGCGAAGTACTACGTCAAGATGGCTGTCCTGCTGTCCTGCTGGGTGTTCTTCACGGCTGTCTTCGTGACGTATGGAGAGAAGCAACGAGTGGAGTTCGTGTCCTCTATACCTGGGGGAGAAGAGAGAAGTGTGTTTTTAATTTATTTATATCATATATTGAATGCATTAGCGCATGCTAGGTGAAAATTTTAAAATTTTTTTAATTGATTAATTATTTAAAATCTCAATATTTATTTTTAATACTCGTGGTAGGTCTCTCATATGCGGGAGCCCGTCTTTGCCCGTTATTTTGCCGCCAAGCAGTAGTGCGAAAGCATTATTGTGTTCCGCTTTGAAGGCATTGTAGCCAGTGAAATTACTGGACACATTTCAAGTATATTTTATTATATTTTTGATATATATTGTTACTGATTTGTATACTCTATAGGTATATCTTGTTATTAATTTTGTTAAGCCTTTTAATTGTTTCACTATTACTTTATATTTTTTAACTACCTTATAAAACCTCCACAGTACACCGAGGTTAACTGGAAGATAATGCTCACTAGCATTAAGTTCGCCTATGTACCTACAAATTTGTTTGTGCAATAAAGAATTTTCTATCTATCTATTTTCTTATATCTAGCCGGAGAAAGGACTTTAAACTCGACTCGAAGGACTTATAACATAACGGGTTTATCAAAAGGTTAATTAATTTACAGGTTACACCCTCGCCCAGAGTTCACCCGCCTTTGCAGTGAAGTTATCGGGCCCGTTCCTATCAAAACATGCGCAGATGAAACTGAATTCTACGGAGTACGACACAATGGCGAAGATCGAGGTCTGGCTGGAGGGGAATGCACCGGAGAATGCAAGTTACGTCGAAGTACGTTAAAACCATGTACTAAATATACAAGGACTAGGACACTTTTGGTCTATATTACCGAAGAAATAATTGAAATGTATCCGCGCTAATTGCCGATTCGAATATTTTCAGTCTAAAGGGCAGCGCCATCTGGATATTGCCCGCATTTTAAGCTCTTTCAGGGGGTACGATTTTTTGTATGGGATTGACAGTCCTTGTATATTTAGTCCATGGTTAAAACGAACTAAAGTAGAATAGAATCATTTATTGACAATAATAAGGTTTGCTATTCTATGCAAGTTCTAACCCCCGATGCAACAAGTATACGTTTTATGAAACAAAAAAACCGACTTCAATGTATCTTCGAAGTCCAAGCAGGCCTAGCGCACTCCGCACTGTAGGTACGAAACTACAAGTACATAGACGGACACCGACGGCGGGTCGTTACACGTGGCGCGTCAGAAGAGATAAGAGCGGCGCGATAGAAAAAGAGGCGCTCTGTAGGTTAATATGACTGGTAGGTATGCAGCGCTACGCGAGCTGAATTGAATTTTATTGCGTTATAGCAAGAGTCGCTATTTGTTTAAATTTCTTTGCGGAGTGATGCTTCTGTCCCTTAGTATTCTGTGGTCCAAAGTAAAAAATCGATGAAATTTGTATGGGACCACTTTGTAGCTATACTGAACCCAACGCAAAAAGATTTTCCTTCTTCTTTTTTGAAGTCGGTAAAAAAGGGGGATGTTATAAGTTAGACCACTATGTGTGTCTGTCTGTGACACCGTAGCGGGTGAACCGATTTGGATGCGGTTTTTTATTTGAAAGCAGGTTTACTAGCGGTAGTTCTTATATGTTTTATCAAAATCGGTTCAGCCGTTTTAATTTTCTATAAGTTTTTTGTGCCTAAAAAGCGGCAGAATAACTGACAAAGCGGTGGTAGCCAAAGACGGCCTACCACATACGAGAAACCTACCATCAATCAATCAAAAGTTCTTTATTCAATTTTGTCGTCACAGACGCACTTATGAACGTCAATTATTACAATGACTACCACCGTATCGGAAAAAGAACCACTACTCAGAAGATACAGCAAGAAACTGAGCAGCATATTTTTTAGAATTTTTGTTGCAATATTTTATGTTTGTTTTTGAAAATATTATGTTTCTTATGTGCCAGTTGGCTACTTGGCAGAAGCGGAATGTTCCATGCATCTTTGTCTTCTATGTAATTACTAACTGTATAGTATGCTATGTATGGTATGCTACCACCAGTAATTAACTCGAATAGAAAAGTGTGAACGTCTAATTCAGTTTTTTTCTTTGTTATTTTTCAGAAATCTAAACCATGGGTCCTCATAATAAACGCGTCAAACTTCGAAGAAATCTCCAACAAACTTTCATTGGGCTCTGGTTCTGGCAACTCTGTCTTAAGGGTGCGTTCACACGCGTCTCAAACTGTCGCGTTCGCGGTTAGTTACTACGCTTCGCCGGTAGGTGACGCTACTGGGGCGGCGTATGCTTGCGTGCTGCTCGTTGGACTATATACCTTGATTATATTTGAAGTAAGTACCTATAACCACCTGACTGATTTTTTTTTTCTGTCCACATGACAAAAGTTTATTTTATTAAGATATCTCTCATTGAAATTAAAAATAAATGAAGTGAATGTAAAATTAATAATAATCATCATCATCAGCCCATCACGTTCCCACTGTTGGGACACGGGCCTTCTCTCATAGAGAGAGTTTGGGCCATAATCCACCACGCTAGCCCAGTGCGGGTTGGTGCGTTTTTAGAGCGAATGTTAAACCCGCACATAAATTAAGAAAGTCAGTGGTGTGGGGCCGCCGGCTGCGGGATTCGAACTCGGGTGCGTCGGATCAAAAGTCTCACATGCTCCCACTGAGCCACACTCACTCTATTCTAAATTAATAACAATTAGAAGCATTTGGACACCTTAAGGCTTGTCGGGCCAAACGACTTCTAATAACAAAACATCTACCAAAGCCAAATCTACTAAATCGTATTTTTTTTATGAAATTGAGTAACGAGACGAGCAGCTCATTCACCCATGGTGAGCAACGCGCATGCCCATAACTGTTGCTGCCAGAACTTTGATTTGAAAATCTTTCGCAGCATTGCACTCACTGCACTGCGCTCCCTGAGACAATGTCACTTAATTATGTTAAAGTGTTACATCTCATTTGTGAACCGAATAAATGAAAATCGAATGGAAAACTCTGGAATGGCGTCTCCTTGTACACTTGTACACGATTTTGAACACTATAGAAGGCGCGAACTAGACCTAAAACGCGATCACACTAAAAACAAACCGCCTTCTAACATATTATATATATATATATATATATATATATATATATATATATATATATATAATAAAAAACTAAAATAATGCCCAGTCATTTCGCAAAGGTTATCACAGCAAAGACCAGCTCAAAACTTACCTGTCACAAAAATCTTTCCCCCAGATAATCAACAGAACAATGGCTGCTATCATTGTGTCCACGATGTCTCTAGCAACACTGGCACTAACCGGACAGCGTCCGAGCATCCCCGAGGTGATCTCCTGGCTGGATGAGGAGACGCTGCTGCTTCTCTTCAGCATGATGCTGCTGGTCGCAATCATGGCTGAAACTGGGGTGTTCGACTTCCTTGCTGTCTTCACTTTTGAGGTACCTTAATCGTATTTCGTATCTTTTTGATTTTCGTGGGTTTCAGAAATGAGACTAGCAAATCGTTCACCTGATAGTAAGCGCCACGCCTGCCGATAACGATTGCAGTGCCACCCAAAACTTTGAATACCTGAAAAAGTACGCGTAACACTGCATCACGCTCGTCACTCCAAGACATCAGATATTAAGTTCGCAAAGGGCTACAATGCCCGTTAAACCGGAACACAGTAAAGCTTGCGCACTACTGCTTGGCAGCAGAATAACTGGCAAAGCGGCTAGAAAACTTGGAGGGACTGATTTCTACATGCTATTGTTAAAAATAAAATTAAGTAGGTACTAATGCGCTTTTGAGTGAAGTAGGACCATGATGGTCCTCGAAGTTCTTGTTTCTCTACAGTTCTCTAAAAACAGGAATCTTAGTTTGGGGTCGGCATTTTCTATACGTATGTATTGAGCGTTATCTATTTATTTGAAACTGAAAAAAAATTACTATGATATAGTATTTTATTTCATTTATTTATTATTATTTTATTTATTTATCAAAACAAACATTTCGATTAACGTGTATGGTTATTAATGTGATTAAACCTAGATGAGGTTTGTCTAGACATTGTATTGTTTCTCTATTTCAGGTGACGAAAGGCAAGTTATGGCCCCTAATCTTTCTTCTGTGTGGTATCACGGCAGTATTGTCAACATTCCTGGACAACGTAACCACTGTGCTACTGATGTCTCCTGTCACTATCAGGTAAGCACAAAGATTTAATATATAAGATTATAAATAATTAGGAACAATAATAATTAATTTTTAGAAAAAAAAAACAAAAACCGACTTCAATGTATCTTCGAAGTCCGAGGTCAAATATCAATGAAATTTATATGAGACCAGTTCGTAGCTATACTGAACCCAACGCAAAAATATTTTTCCATATCGGTTCATAAATGACGGAGTTCTGAGGTAACAAACATTAAGATAAAAAAATTAGATAAAAAAAATAAAATAAAATATAAATACAATCGAACAGAGAACCTCCTCCTTTTTTTAAGTCGGTTAAAACGAACAATGATATTGCTCGGGCAGGAAGCAAACCTGTGTCTTCGGAATACCGCCCCGACGCCTTAACCACTGGACAACCGAGCCAGCTGCTAGAGCAACCAAATTTCTTCAATTATTCATTTTCTTAAGATTTAAGATTATTTAATTTCTTAATATTTTCGCCTAGCATGCTCTAATGCATTCAATTTCAAGATACTATCTATCTATACCTACGTATCTTGTCTAGAGAATTACTGGGCATTATGTGACTTAACAGCTAATTGTCTCAGGGTGATGAGCGCAATGTAGTGCTACGCAGTGCTTTTTATGTTAAAAGTTCTAGATGGCACTGCAGTTGTCATGGGCAGGCGCGGCACTTACCATTAGCCAAACGACTTGCTCGTCTTATCATACAGATTCAGAAAAATTGCTTTTTTAATATAAGTGTTTTTTTTAGGTTATGCGAAGTGATGGAACTCGACCCAGTACCTATTCTGATGCTGATGGCCATATACAGTAACGTGGGGGGTACCGCCACTCCAGTGGGAGACCCGCCTAATGTCATCGTCGTTTCCAATAAAGCAGTGGCGCAGTCGGTCAGTAGTAAGGATAATCTTGTACGAATAAAAAAAGGCGGACGCCGCGTCGCCAAATTCAAAATGAAGCACTCAAGCTGTGCCAGGCCACTCGTTCGTACAAAAGTCACACGCACCGCTACGCCGATCGGCTGTCACATCGGCGTCCGTCCACTCACACAAACATAACGCCACCGCCATTGCTATGCTTCAGTTGTTGCTGAGCAAGATTCCGTCCGCCTTTTTATCTTCTGTCGTCTATTGTTTTTTTTTTACGCTTAATAGGTCTATGTTTGGCCACTATCTCGCCTGATGTGAAGCGATGATGTGGCCTAAGATGGAGCACATAGATCTAGAGAGAGACGGCAGTTGAGCGGCTGCTCAGACCCGTCTCCGAATAATTTTAATAGGATAGTAGTCAGGATGTAATAAAATGTATCTTATTAAAAACTAGCTTTTTCCCGAGACTTCTTCTGCGTAAACGACAGAAACCCATAGTTGTCTTTTTTCCAAAACCATTTTAGCAAGACCTCCCCAGTATGGGAGCGCGTACTACTAAGAGGTCAAGCTGTATCTTCGTAGTAACTCAACCAATTTTAATGTTACATACCCTATAATCTAAGTTGTGACTAATGCTACCAAACCCAAAACACCACATTAAAATCCGTTCAGCAGTTTCCGAGACTATAGATAACAAACACACAAATAAACAAACAAAAAAAATTATAAAACCCATAGATTCGTGTTCAGTACTCTTTAAATAGTCCATCCCAGTTGGTATTGCAAAAATATCTTCAATGTACAGAATTGGCTCAGTTCCATTTTTATAATAGTATAGATAGATAGAATAGACGATATGTGTTACGAGGGCTCAATTTAACGAAAATGGCACTACAGACCTAAAAACTTATTGCATGTTTTCGCCCGCACCACCTACCGGAAGAACTCTTATGTCTTACGTTTTTCCGTAGCATTTAACCAGCTTGCGAAGTCTGAACATTCCAATATCGATCTATTTAAAGCAGTCTACGGTGAATACAGCCCTAACGTCATAACTATCTAATCATTGCAATTGGTAAATGGCATGGTGTCACATCGCATTTTTACAAGCTTTTATTTCTCTTGCAATGTTTGTTTGTTTGGATCAAATCTTGCAAGCTGAATCGGAAAGCACTTTCTCATGTCGTACGGAGTTATTTTGCATACTTGTCAAAGTCCAGTGACAATGCAATATTATGGTGACAGCCAGCTGGTATATATTTTTCAACAATAAAAAATATTTTTTCTTTGTTTATTTAGTTGTAAACATTCTTAGTTAACTGGGCGTTTAATTGGCTTTTTTATATACAATAGGGAATATGCATGAATCGATTCATTATTGAATACTATTCATGAAAAAAAATGTTTAAAAATTTTACGGCATCATTTGTCAATAAAATAACTAAATGAAAATTTGAATCAATTTAAATCAACATAAACGCGCCATTTGCGTGTGACGTCGAAACGTGGGGACCTAGGATCTCCTCATTGGTCCATCTATGATACATGTGTGTGTATGTCAATAATTTACCAATAGGGGGGGCTCTATGTCAAAAATTGACCAATGAGCAGCAAGGCGCGTGACGTCAGATAGTGATTGCACGTACTCAAGCGTCATTGAAATGCAAATAAACTACACAATTAATAATAATTATTATATCACTACTAAATGTTTACAGGAGTAATCTATCGTAAAAAGTAATTTCCAAATTTTTCGACAACACATGCATATTCCCTATTGTCAAATCATTTTGTAATAATAGTTGTTAGCCCCCCAAACAAAATAAAATAATATATACTGGGGAGGTCTTGGTAAGATGGTTTGGAAAAAAACGAATATGGGCTTCTTCTGTCAAAGCTGCGGAAAAAATCTAGTTATTATTATAAACTCAGTCAACACTCAGCGTAACTTTTTTATTGTGTTAAAGGTAAGGTATATTGACCTCTTTATTTCAATGTTTTTCCTTTGTTCCAGGGCATTCATTTTATGAACTTCACAGCGCACATGGGTCTTGGGATCCTGTTAATCTTCATCCAAACCTCCCTTCAAGTCAGGTACTTGTTCCGAGACACGAACAACTTGAGGCTGGCTGTACCGAAGGATATTCAAGGTAAATTATAGCTGTGCCCCGCGGTTTCATTCACGGATTCCCTGTTTTTTATGTAACTGAATGACGAGACGAGCTGGTCGTTTGCCTGATAGTAAGCAATACGCCAGCCCATAACAATAACAGCACCACCCAGAGCTTTGTTTTGCATAATCCTGCGCGGCGCTGCACTGCGCTCGTCACCCTGAGACAGTTAGCTGTTGAGTCTCATAATGCCGAGTAATTTTGCTGGCTATAATGCCATTCAAATCGGAACACAGTAATGCTTGCGCACTACTGCTTGGTGGCTGAATAACTGGCAAAGCAATGGCACCCACCCAGACGGCCTCTCGCGTACGAGAGACCACCAGTCAATAAAAAATAGCCTCCCTGGATAAAAAGTAGCCTATGTCATTTTCCAGGACCTGAAATACCTACATACCTCATCAAAATCCGTTCAGTAGTTTTTACGTGTTGAGTAACAAACATCCATCCATTCATCCTCACAAATCCTCACATCTTTCGCATTTATATTATTAGTAAAATAGGATTATACAAAAAAAAATTCAAGTGTGCCAAATCTGAAAGTGTGAAACTATAAAGAATAGCGAAAAATGCCCAAAGGAGTCTCAGGGCCAATTTTGATAAAAACGAAAACTGTATGATTGGATTTTAGAAAAACCTATATTTCCAGCCGGGAATTAAAATTGTTGATTTAAAAAAACTCACCCTGTATTTTCTATTACACCAGCCGAAAGTGTAATTTATAAAGATCTAATTCTGAAAACTAATGTCTAACGGCAAACGAAAGTAAAGGGCTTGAACGAATAAAAAAAAGGCGGACACCACGTTGCCGGTCCGCTCGTTCGTAAATGCGTGAGCACACATTTACATAATGCTATACCGTTCGGCCGTCACATCGGCTTGACATCGGCGCTCCGTCCACTCCATCCGTCCACCGCCATTGCTATGCGTCAGTTGTTGCTTAGCGAGACTCCGTCCGCCTTTTTTATTCGTTCAAGGGAAAGGGCTTATATTTTAGAAAGTACTATTTTATTTTTCTTACATAGTGTAAGAATTGAATTGTGCAGAGCCGCGCAGGATTTTTAAAAATAAATTTCTGCTTGGTGCTGTAACTGTTATGGGTACGCGTTTTGCTTACCATCAGGCGAACGACTTGGTCGTCTAGTGTTAAAAAAAATTTTAAAAGCGAAATTACTGGGCATATGAGACTAAATATCTGATGTCTCGGGGTGATGAGCGTAATGCAGTGCTTTTATGGTAACAAAATTTCTCCGTGTTGCAGTTGTTATGGGCAGGCGTGGCGCTTACCGTCAGGCGAACGAATTGCTCGTCTAGTCTAGTTCCATAAAAATAAACTTGTAAGTAGTTTATCATAATTTCTAGATTTGTCGCGGCAGATTTCAATTTGGCGTCGCGCAGTGGACTCTCTCCCACACTTAAGCCAAGACGTCCATATAGTCAGGGACCGACTGGAGAAGAAAATCGTCAAGCTGACTACCAAACTACATACACTGGAGAAAAACTCGCATAAGAGGGCATGCCCTAAGGACACTTTTAGAAGTACTTTGTTGGAAATGAAAGAAAAGGTGAGTTAGATTAGATCACAGAATACTAAGGGACAGAAGCATCACTCCGCAAAGAAATTTAAATAAATAGCGACTCTTGCTATGACGCAATAAAATTCAATTCAGCTCGCGTAGCGCTGCATACCTACCAGTCATATTAACCTACAGAGCGCCTCTCTTTCTGTCGCATAGCTCTTATCTCTTCTGACGCGGCACGTGTAACGACGCGCGACCCGCCGTCGGTGTCCGGCTACGTACTTGTAGCTTCGTACCTACAGTGCGGAGTGCGCTAGGCCTGGTAGTGGTTCTTTTTCCGATACGGTGGTAGAGTCATTGTGATAATTTGACGTTCATAAGTGCGTCTGTGATGCCAAAATGATTAAAAAGATTTTGATTTGATTTGATTTGATTCAGCGAGTAAAAACTATGTTCCAGTAACCATGCTGAGGCAATTTATTTTATATTTTTATAGACATCGAATAACTGCTTTTTTGATGTAGTGCCGTTCTATGTGCATGATTGTCAACCAGTCTGTCTCCGTTCCTTGTGTTCCGAGGGAAAATATCGCTAGCTTTTGTGAACATATAGCTGTGTTGTCTATCAAAACATGATAAGTCATATTTGTATTGAATTGTAACCTAACTTGTTTCAGTACAAAATCCGCGACAAAGCGTTGCTTATCAAGAGCGTCGTCACTATTACGTTCGTGGTCACCGTCTTCTTTCTGCACGCTATTCCTGAACTGAGTAAGTAGTACCTTTGCTACCTAATAACCTACCATTTTTTCTTATTATATTTATATGCAGCATTAACGAATGCCAAGCCAAAAACTCAAACAAGGATTTCGGAAAGAAAAAATACGACCACCGGCTGGGACTTTAACCTGCATCCCAATCTTCTCTCAGCGCGGGAAATGCTCTGCCCAATTGAGCCACGGTGGTCGAAGCCCCAGATGATGCCCCAAAAATTTACGCCAAGCATAATTAAAATTAAGCATCCAGCATAATATTATTCCTAATAATTTCCCAATAATCTTAAAATTTCTAATAATTCATAATAATATTCTTGAATTTTCTTCCAGATCGTATCTCCCTCGCCTGGACAGCCCTGTTGGGCGCCATTTTGCTGCTAACTCTAGCCGATAGAGCAGACCTAGAACCCATACTACATAGGGTGGAGTGGTCGACTCTACTATTCTTTGCAGCCCTGTTTGTGCTTATGGAGGTAAGGTTTAATGAAAAATAATAAAATAGTGGGTTACCTAACCAACTATTTTATTATTTTTCATTATTATTTTTTAATTATTATTATTTATTTATTTTTAATTAATATTATTATTCTCGTATACAGAACTACGCAGTGCTTTTATGGCATTAAAAGTTCTGTGTAGCATTGCAATTGTTATGGGCAGGTGTCACGCTTACCATCAGGCAAACGACTTGCTCGTCTCATCACCCAGTTCCATAAAAAAATCATAGAGTTAAGTTTTTAGTTATAATAAAATTTCTATAAAAAATATACAAAACTACTATATGAAAAGTCTAAACCTAATATTATTATTATATTGTATTATTTATTTAATTATTTTTTAAATGCTAGATAGAATAGTTATTTAATTATTATTGTTATATTATAATTAATATTAAATATAATTATAGATTTCATAACATAACTATAATAATCTTTTTACAATGAGACTGGATGAATGTGAACGAACCGCGCGGGCCGCGGTGAAATATTAAAAAGAAATATATATTTTTTTATTTCAGGCTCTCTCCAAACTCGGTCTGATTTTGTACATTGGTGGTCTGATGCAGCAATTGATCCTGAAGGTGGATGAAAGTATGAGGCTCGCTGCAGCGCTGATGCTTATACTATGGGTAAGAGTTGTGGTGTACATGAAGAGCAAATGAAGAGATATTCTATTTAATTTAAAAAAAAAACTAATTCATTGATGACATGCGGCATACGACGGCGAGAAGCCGTCTGGTTTAGTACCACTACTTTGGTTACCGTTAGAATGGCTGGTCACCTGTGGCGTCTGGCACTGAATGTATATATAAAAATGTCTACCTACAGTCCGTCAAATCTAAGAAGTACCGTTTGACAGTTCTGACAATTGAATGATAGGGATGGGATGAAAAAATCGATTACTATAATATCCGAACTTTAAGAGATCGATTACTATAATATCCGAATTTTAAGAAATCAATTGTTATAATTAAGTAAAAGAAATGTTTAGGATATTTTTTTATTCACTACTAGTACTAGTATCGTCGTCTTCGTCATCATCGTCATTTAAATTAATGACCAGTTGATTGTCCATTACATTATCAAAGTGTACGTCTCTTTCGAAGTCGTCCATTATTATTTTCTTTGTTTTTTGTACTACTTTACTCCAATCTTCCTGTGTAACTTGGGCACATGCTTCCTTTAATAAACCTTCCATTTTCTTGACACTGAAGGGTGGTTTTGTGTTGTGTCTTGCTGCATAACCTGTAAAACAATAATGTAACTATTTGATAGCAGACGAAAACCATTGTTTAAATTATAAATGTTAGAAGTACTCGTGTTATTATTATAATATTATAAAATATTACCTTTAACTTGGGCCCAAATCAGTTCAATGGCATTATATTGGCAATGGTACGGAGGAAGTCGTATGACTTTGTGCCCGTGCTCTTCGGCCAATTGGTCAATTACATATGTCGGTTTTGGTGGTTTATGCAATTTCACTAACTGTAATAATTCAGCTTTTAATAGTGACATGTCGGCATCCACTCCTTTTCTTTGCAGCCATGCCACCAAATCTGCTTTCTTATTGGCTGACGTAGGTGCTTTATCAATTTGCACAGAGTGGTATGGGGCATTATCCATTATAATTGTGCTGTTAGGAGGGATATTCTGTAATAAATTTAAGAACCACTCTCGGAACCTTACTGCGTCCATTTCTTCATGATACTCTTTAGTGCTTTTGGATTGGAAAGCTAATAAAGAGTTTTCCACGAAGCCTGTAGACGCTGACCCAGCATGGCATATTATGAGGCGTCCACCTTTTCCTATCGGCACCTTCGAGCACGAAGCTTCAGAATCATCAGTCCATGTTTTCGGCACAGAATGGTTGGAATTTAGCCAGGTTTCGTCCAAAAATATTACATTATCCCAGTTTATAATTTGTTTAACTTCGCGCAGGAATGTTAGTCGCTGCATAATTATGTCATGTCGCTCCATAACAATTTTTCGTTTGTCAACTTTTTTGTATCTGAAGCCAATTCCTGTTATTACCGTTCTCAACGACTCTATGCTTCCCTTATACAGCCCGGCATCTTTTAAAGTTGCACATAACTTTGCCAATGTTGGAAATTCGCCTCTTGTAAAATACCCGTATATATGGTTTCTAATAGCATGACTATCGAATTCATCGATGCCTGTCACAGGTTTATTTCTTTTTCGTTTTTTCGGTGTGTGAAGTACGTTACTGTCACTCCCCGAAGGCCCATATTTTTCACTTAATATTTTGCCAACGGTGCGGCTACCAATACCGAGAGCTTCACCGACGCGATCCCGAACTTGTGTAACTGGCAGTAGAAGTCCACCATTTTGAGATTCACGCTCAAAATACTCGTGTAATTTCACCACCAATTCACGAGCCTGGCTGTTCAAAGTACGTCCTCTTTTCGACATTATTAATAAACACTTGCTTAGTTCGGAGTCCAGTATAAATATTGCCAAGGTAAACGGATAAAGAATGATCAGTCCAGAAAAGTAATAGCCAAGTCACAAATTGTAAAACACAAACGAGAAAGCAAGTACGCGCACAGTCAGCTTCCAAGATGGCGAGAGACTGCTGACGCCGAACCGACCGAGCGGATCGCGTGCGCTTGTAGTTGGCAGTGTTGCCAGAAAAAAAAAATTATTTTATTTTTTCGCTTTCGACAACTTTTTAAAGAAGCAAATATATTTGATTTATAAATACGTATTTTTGGTGAATGGGTTTTATCTCATATTTTACGATTACATAAATATTTAGTTATGTAATCGTAATATGTGAGATAAATCCCATTCACATGAAAAAATATTTGTTTGGTTGTCAAGTGTAATTTGTAAATAATACATTCGATTTTTCGTATATGTAAACGATTTTTTTGCATACAAGTGTATCCGAAGAGTCGCAACACTACGTGCAGTGACCTAACTACGTAACTTTGTAATGAGGTCAAGAATATAACTATTAGAAATTATTTACTGTGTAAATATGTGTTATTTTGCTTTGTTTGAAAGTTTTCAATTACATTTAGATATTAAGAATTGTACATTTTTAGATACAATAATGAAATCTTTCTAAATTCATGGTTTTATGAAAAAGGTTATCGAAACTGAATAATGTACGTATGAACAAAGTTGTTTCGGTTTGAAAAATATGAAACGTCAAACGGTACCTCTTAGATTTGATGGACTGTAATTGCTACTATTTGCTACCTCCTTAAATAATTGCTACCTATGATAGATTCTGAGAAATAAACTCAAGTAAAATTTTGAATTAGTTATATTTTAACCAATGTAGATACAATGGTGAAACTTTAATTGGTAAAGGTGAAGGAAAACATCGTGATGAAACCCGCTTCCGCGCTTTGGAGTAGGCTCTAACCGTGGTCGTAATACCACCCACCGAACAAAGCCGTGCCGTCAAGCGACCTAGTCGTGTTTCGGGATGATGTTCGGTGAACCATCGGGGAGACGGGTCTGAGCAGCCGCTCAACTGCCGTCTCTCTGTAGATCTATGTGCTCCATCTTAGGCCACATCATCGCTTCAAATCAGGCGAGATAGTGGCCAAACATAGACCTATCAAGCGTAAAAAAAAGGTAGCAAATAGGTAGCAAATCTTAGTACTATCACAGAATACTAAGTAACAAAAGAAACATCACTCCGCAAAGAAATTTAAACAAATAGCGACTCTTGCTATGACGCAATAAAATTCAATTCAGCTCGCGTAGCGCTGCATAAGGTATGCAGCGCTACGCGAGCTGAATTGAATTGAACTGGTAGTTACCAGTCATATTAACCTACAGAGCGCCTCGTTCTATCGCATAGCTCTTATCTGTTCTGACGCGGCACGTGTAACGACGCCTGATATCAGAATGGCTGGTCAACTTAAGCAACCAGCCTGACGGTAACCCGCTTTGCCACTTATTCTACCGCCGAGCAGTAGTACTCAAGCATTACTGTGTTCCGATTTGAAGGACATTGTAGCCAGCGAAATTACTGGGCATTATGAGATTTAAGAGTCTTGAGGTGACAAAATGACGAACGCTGTGCAGAACATCTGGCAAGACACAATTCTGGGTGATGCTGTAACTGTTATGGGCAGGCGTGTTGCTTACCATCAGGCGAACGATCTGCTCAACTCGTCACACAATTCATAAAAAATGCGCATCACATAAAATAATATTATAGGCCGACCGTTTCTCGCATATCGCCTGCGCAGAGCAGAGAGACGTAAGCTCTCTGCTCCGCGCACCCCTTTCACCCACCCGCTAACATCTCCCCTCGCTCCCTTCTTACCGCGCAGGCGATACGCGAGTTAAACGGTCGGCCTATAGTAACTATATTGAAAAAACATGAAACAAAAACATTTATTTTTATGATTTCGTCAGGTGATAGGCTAGAACTTGTTTAAATCGTCAGGTGACAAGCTAGACTTTTTTTAACTTCGTCAGGTGACAGTAGGCTAGACTTTTTAAATCGTCAGGTGACAACCTTGGCTTTTTTGAATCGTCAGGTGACAGGCTCGACTTGTTTAATTTCGTCAGGTGACAGGCTAGACTTTTTTAATTTCATCAGGTGACAGGCGTGATATCGGCGTTCCTCGACAACATACCACTGACAACCATGATGGTGCGAGTGGTGGTGGCCATCGGCAGCAACCCCGCTCTGAACCTCCCCATGCAACCCTTGATCTGGGCGCTGCTGTTCGGAGCCTGTTTAGGAGGTACGTCACGTTTCTTTTTTTAGGGTATAAGCTATCTCCATTCCGAATTTCACTCAAATCCGTTGAGCTGTCACAGCGCGAACAAGTAATAAAAATAAAGAAAATTTATTTGTAAAATGATCACGTTGATCTTAAGAGGGAACGGCACGCTGAAATTTTCATACAAAAAGAGAAAACGTTTTTCTACCCCTAAACATTAACCAAATTCGATGAAATTTGGACATGTAAGAGATGTTATCATTATTGAGATTTGTAGGTTTTTATTTTATTCGATATTTCCTATAGAATTTGAATAAATGGACTCAAAAACTTGATATTTACTCGAATTTTTTTTTGGAAGTTTTGATGCTGTTAACTTTAAAAATAGACATAAACTTAGAAAAAGGAAAACCCACGAACCTAGTTTATTCTTCATTTAAGAAATTGAGACCAAAATTACCAAATTTGTTTGAGATTTAGTGTGGTACAAACGTTTTCTCCCGAAACGCTAATTTTAACAAAAGTCTGAAGTTGATACGAAGTTAGTTATATTATTATTACTTAGTTAATTTATTTAATTTAATTTACGCATTTTCTGCGAGACCGTAAACAATTATTCAAATACCTAGTGCTCGCTGGCCGCGGCTGTGCCATATATATTCTCTTAAATAGTGTGAGTAGGTACGACATGCTTTTAAATAGGCGTACAAATGAAGAGGCAAGGCATATACATGCATGTCATAAAATTAAGTTACAATATCGATTAATTACTTAGTCAATACAAATTAGAGTTACAATTTCATAATAGGGTCAAAAAATTATTAGATATATGCATTTTAAATTTATTTGCCAGTAATAAATTCATTAACATTGTAAATAATATAATGACTGTACAATGGATGCAATAAATATATATACTTAAATAACATTTTTGTATGTATGTTGATGGCGGGACGAGCTAGACTCTCACCTTAAAGATTGGTCTATTGTGGCAATGGATAGAGATAGGTGGAGGGACGGTAGGGAGGCCTTTGCCCTGCAGTGGGACTAAACAGGCTCTTAATAATAATTAATGATAATAATTTTGTATGTAATGAGAGGCCAAAGGCATCCCGCCTTTGCCCAGCTAAAAAATATAAAAAAATACCCTTTATTTTTTCTTAAATTGTATAATGTCAAGGTCTTTATCACTCTTCGGTATCTTATTATATATCGTAGGCCCCATGCAGGCAATGCTTTTTCGCGTTGGTGTCTTCCGTGCCTCCTGCACTCGTAGTCTATTGAAGCACACTAAATCTAGTACACAAACACACACACAAACTTTCTTATTTATATTACTAGTTTAATGTCATAGTGTGATAATCTTATCACAATTTTTACTTTCAACGGAACAAGATACTATTATCACCTGACAACAGTGTCTTGTTCAATTGAAAGTAATTAATAAAATAATAAATAGGTAAATACACCCATCGATCACATACATAGATCCTGGCCCTAACTAGGATTCCCTGTATCTAGGGAACCAGGACCTATGAGATTTCGTAATATCCTGTGTTATCATACTATCTACCTTCAACAAGCTTTGTTTTTCTTACTTTTCTAACCCTCTTTTTACGCTTGCAATTATTATTTTTCTGTCTCTTTTCCTCATATGTCAAATCTGTCAAAAGTGCTACGTTTCGTTTCACTCAAGAAAACGTTTTGTTCCATGCTATAAATTGTTCATATATTAAGCATTGCACACGGATTCAATACTTTAAGCATGTTAAGTTTTTCTATATTTATTAGATAGTGATGACCCAGTCAGCATCTCGACAGTTTAATTTGTTTGTATTTATACCTATTATTGTTTGTTTTTATTTTTGTATATAAAGTTTTTTGTATTTTTCTATTGTAATCAATTTTTATTTAGAGACACGGCTGGCAGGTGGATTACAAATGCACTATATTGTATTATTGTATTCTAAAGTAGGTAGTTAGGCAAAAAGGTAGAATTTATCATATTTATATAATATATATTATAGTATTATACGTTTATGTAGGTATTTTTATTTATTATGTCAAATAGTAGCAGTAGCAGCAATTGTGATTATTTATCTCTATCTTCATCTAGTGATATAAACAGTAGTGCTGACAGTTTTAGTAGCATCCCTGACCTTTCAACTACAATCGACTCACTGTTCTGTAACGTGCCGAAAAATTTCAATGTCGTACATATTAATGCACAAAGTATTCCGGCACACTACTCCGATTTGTTGGCGTCATTTGACCATAAAAACATTCATGCCATCCTAGTTTCAGAGTCTTGGTTAAAGCCTTGCCTTCCTTCTACCTTGTATTCTTTACCTGGCTTTCGGCTCATACGTAATGATCGCACTGGTGGTGGAGGCGGTGGCGTTGCCATATATATCCGTACACATATACCTTTCTCCATCTTAGATATTTCATCGCAACCGCCCCCAGCCAATGCCGGCGAACACCTTTTTATTGAAGTTTTTCTATCTCATACCAAAGTATTTCTTGGTGTATATTATTGCCCTTCTCTACGAATTGATTTCTTTGCCTCCTTTGAGAAACTCTTAGAAGACTTTTCTCCCTCTTATGATCACACCATTTTAATGGGTGATTTTAATACCTGTCTTCTCAAGAAGGACTCTCGGTCACTTAAGCTGGAAACCGTCGTCCGGGCTAACAATCTTACTATATTACCCTTAAGTGCCACACACTTTTTCCCACACTCAACTCCTTCTCTTCTCGACTTAATACTTGTCTCTTCCTCAAATCACGTTGACAATCACGGTCAATGCGCAGCGGATGCGTTTTCGTATCATGACATGATATTTCTCTCTTATAAAATCCGTCCTCCGAAAGCTACGGCCAAAGTACTTCTTCAGCGCAATTTTGGTGGTATTGATCTCGAGCGTTTGCGTAAAGATGCATTAGATATAGACTGGTCCGACGTCGTCAATGCTAACACCATTGATGATAAAGTGGACAAATTTAGTAATATCTTCCTCAAATTGTACAATACTCATGCTCCTCTTCGACCTGTTAAAATTAAACACCTCCCTGCACCATGGCTAACAAAAGAAATTAGATCTATTATGCATAAAAAGAATATAGCAAAGGCTAGATTGAAGACTCGACCTACCGATCTGAACAAAGCTGCGTACGTTAATAGCAGGAATCTCTGCAATAGAGTGTGTAGGAATGCACTACGCCAGCATATTCGTCAATCAGTAGATAATGAAGACCCCTCTAAGGTATGGAAATTTCTCAAAACATTGGGAGTTGGTAAACAGCGTCAAGATTCTTTCCCTAATAGTATTAATATAAATTTACTTAATCAACATTTCTCAACCTCTTCCAACTTTGATGGAACATTAAAATCTAGCACGTTAAACTCTCTTTCTTCTACCACTACTCCCGACTACGAATCTTTTGTTTTTCGACAATTTACCGATAGTGATGTTAAGAGAAGCATATCATCCATCTCGTCTAATGCAGTTGGTAGCGACAGTATCAGCCGAAACATGATCATGCTCGTACTTGATGAAATCCTACCCGTAATCCAATATATCCTCAATGAGTCCATTACAAGCGGCACCTTTCCATCAGCGTGGAAAGAAGCCCAAATCATTCCTCTCCCAAAAAAATCTAATCCTTCCACTTATACCGATTTTCGCCCAATTTCAATATTACCTTTCCTCTCTAAAGTCCTCGAACGCCTTATCCACCAGCAACTTAGCTACTTCCTTAATAAAAATAACCTCCTAAATCCCTTCCAATCCGGCTTCCGTCCCGGTCATAGTACTGTATCAGCCTTAATTAAAATTACAGACGATATTCGGTATAGCATGGCCAATGGAAATGTAACTATTCTGTCGTTGCTTGACTTTAGCAATGCTTTTAACAACGTTGACTTCGACATCCTACTAGAACTCCTTCGCTCTCTTAACATATCTCCTACGGTGATTGACTGGTTTCATAGTTACTTGTATGGTCGCCGGCAACGTATTCGCATTGATGATACATTTTCATCCTGGTGTAATACGACTGCCGGTGTTCCTCAAGGTGGCGTGCTATCTCCTCTTCTTTTTGCTTTATTTATTAATTCAATTTCTCATCAACTCTCTTCATCCTACCACCTCTATGCAGATGATCTTCAAATCTATAGGCACGCACGTCCGGATCAATTACCTGAAGCCATTAATTGCACCAACTCTGACTTACGACACATCCTGAATTGGAGCAAGTCATATGGTCTTAGCGTTAACCCTGCCAAGACTCAGATCATTGTCATCGGTAGTTCCAGGATGATATCTAAAATTGATTGGTTTCGTCTGCCACAGGTAATTTTCGACGGAACTGTTATTACAATAAGTGAAACAGTCAAAAACCTCGGCATATACATCGACAGGCAACTTTCATGGAGACCTCAGCTGACAGAAGTCAGCCGAAAACTATTCGCCTCCGCTGGATCACTACGTAGATTACGCAATTTTCTTCCAATCACCACCAAAACTGCACTTGCCCAATCTCTTTTACTCCCAATTCTCGATTATGCTGACGCCAGCTATCTGGATTTAACCGAGGAACAGCTTGATAAACTCGAACGTCTACAGAATTTCTGCATCAGGTTCATATTTGGTTTGAAAAAATATGATCATGTGTCCGAATTTCGCAATAAATTGAAATGGTTACCAATTCGCCTTCGCCGGAATACACATATTCTCTCCCTCCTTTACACTATCCTGTTTTTTCCTGCTACCCCGTCCTATCTCAAGGAGCGTTTTGAATTCTTGCACCTCTCCAATCCCCGTTCCTTACGTTCCTCAGAAACTCTTCTATTAAAGACTCCTGTGCATTCGACACAGTTCTCGGATAAATCGTTTTCTGTACAAGCGGTCCGATTATGGAACGCGCTGCCGGTTGATATAAGGCATGCAAAAACAATTAATATTTTTAAAAGAATGGTAAAAGCCCATTACCTTTCCTCTCTGCACTAAAACTGCTACACACAGTTTCTTATTTATATATAAATATTTATATTATTTATTTTATGTATTGTATAGTAAGTACGAGTATAAGTAGTTATATGAATAATTATAGTATGTAATATGTAAGTATTTGTCGTTAATAGTATATTATTTTAGTTATATATGATTGTTTTATTTTATTATCGTTTATATTAATTATTTGCTGTGCACCACCGTCTATTATTTTAACATTTGTCCAATCCATCCAAAGGTTGTCTGTAAGAGATTGCATTACGCGATAAGACCGCCAATTGTATTACCCTAGTTAAGATTTATATTTTGTTCATGTAATTATGTTTGTGGTATGCAATAAAGTGTTATTGTATTGTATTGTATTGTATGAGGACCATGCTCGCACAACACCCAGACACGAAAGAAACGCTTGCACTTTTTTTTCTGTGCACAAACAAATTGTCCCGTAGAGGGAATCGAACCCGCAACCCAAGTGGTGTATAAGATTTGAGCCAACCACTTCACCACAGACAAACAACAAGAGAGGCAGACAAAGTAAAAACCATATTTTTTTTAAATACACACAAAAACACACTTTATAATGTATTACACTATTTTACGTATTCAAGTCTATATTATGGTTAAAATTGTAGTGTAATTTAGATTGCTTGTTTTTTTTTTTTTTTTAATTTGTCGGCAAACAAGCAGACGGCCCGCCTGATGGTAAGCGGTTACCGTCGCCTATGGACATCTGCAGCACCAGAGGCATTGCTGATGCGTTGCCGACCCTTAAGGACTCTATTAATTCCCCTTTTAAAGGACTCCATGTTGTAGCTCAAAGGAAATACCGACGAAGGTAGGTCGTTCCACATCTTACAAGTGCGAGGAAGGAGAATTGAAGCGTGTGGTGTGGTAAATCCAGCTTTGTAAGATGTGGGGGTGAGCTTTTTGACGATGGCGAGATGTGCGGTGGAAAAATTGGGAAGGCGGAAGCAGGTCAAAAAGCTCTTCAGAACATTCCCCATTATAAAGGCGGTAGAACACACAAAGCGAACCGATATCTCTTCGGAGGCTAAGTGGCTCTAATTTTTCAGACACAATATAATAATTTTTGTTTTTATTTATATTTACCTATATTGTAACACATGACCGCCACCGTCCATGCCTTTATATGTTATTCCTCTCCATCCACGGTTGTCTGGAAGAGATCGCTTTAAGCGATAAGACCGCCCTTTGTGACACTTATATTGTAAAGATTGTCAATTTTTCGGTATTTTATGTTATTGGTGTTACCAATAGTTATTCGTTCATTCATTGAAAAATACACTTCCTAATGCTCTTTTAAACGTCTTACTTCAGGAAACGGCAACCTCATAGGCGCCAGCGCGAACGTGGTCTGCGCAGGAGTTGCAGAACAGCACGGCTACAAGTTCACCTTCATGCGTTTCTTCCTCATCGGCTTCCCCATCATGATAGGGCATCTTGTCGTGTCGTCTGTGTACCTGCTTATTTGCCATTGTGTTTTTGCTTGGCATTGAGTGTCCGATGGTGTTCTAAATTTTTCTTTGGCTGGCTGAATGCACACACCGTGCGAAACCATATTTAAGAAATTTCTTTTTTTTTTTGCTTCGTTCGGTTTGTGCTTTCAACTTAATAAATCTTCTACGAAAGAACCATAAATACTTTTAGTTTATTTTTATATTCTTTTAGTATTATTAGATCCATTTATAAGCTAGGCCTCCGTCTCTCGGTGTTTCTAAAGTGGTAAAGCTTCGCTCATGGACTTTTTGGGAGAAAATGTAAAGCAATTTATGTAGGTATAGTAAATAAATAATTATTTTGTTGTGCAATTTACTTATAAAATGGAAGTAGCTGAATTTGTTATAATTTTTTTGTTATTTTACATTATTGTCTTTGTCCGTCCATCAACTGTTTAGTAATACTTGGAAAATATCACGTGATTTACACTCCTAATTATGACTTTACAGCAAAGTGTTTCGACATGTGTTTTTCATGAATATGGGATAGTATTCATCCATAAAAAAGTACAGGATTGTTTTTACTGGTTAAAGTCTTACGTTTGGCCACTATCTCATCTGATGGCAAGCGATGATGTGGCTAAGATGTAACACGCTCGCCTAGAAGATACCTGCAGGGCGATCATGTATCTTTTATTTCAATCAATTGCAATGAGAAACCAGTTTCGATGATGGTTTTGCGATCACGTAACCAGTTTGTTGCAATCAAACGTCAACGAAAGCTCAATTGAAATAAAAATAAGTTAAGTAAGATTGAATAGATTGGGCGTATACATAACGTTTCATGACACAATCTCGCTTTGTTTTTAACCGACTTCAAAAAGGAGGAGGTTTACAATTCGACGGTATGTTTTTTTTTTTTTTTTTTTTTATTTTTTTTTTGTGTGTTTGTTACGCGATTACTCCGCCAATTATGCGTTGATTTCGATGATTCTTTTTTTGTTTGGTAGGTAATACTTCAAAGGTGGTCCCATATAAATTTTATTGAAATACATTCAGTAGTTTTTGAAAAAAATAGCAAAAACAAAAAAATATAAGTTTAATCTTCAAGTCGGTTCTTGTTTTTTTCGTAACCAACTTTCTAAAGGTGGAGGTTTGTATTCGACTGCTTCACCTGCTTCACCCAGGGTTGACTTCCGGTGAGGGAACTCCTCAACGGTGAATAGTACAGACACAACATTTCGTAAATGGATTTAACCATAATAGCCTGTTCTAAATTCCATCATGACATGGCAGATACACCCAGGATTGACTTCCGGCGAGGGAACTCCTCAACAGAGAATAGGACAGACATGAAATTTTTTTGCACATGCATTTTATTGTGATAGCCCGTTTTAAACTTCGTCATAATGTGGCTTCTAGATCATAAAAGCTTGTCTTTAAAAACTTTTTGAATTAATTTAATTAAAACTTGTTTTTCACTAAAATGGGTAAAATAAATTATTTTTCAAAAAAAACTAAACCGACTTCAAAACCACAAATGGCACTCAAAAGTAAGAAATAAATTAATATAATTATTATAAGCGCTACCCACTCATATATTTGAAGTCGGTGCCAGCCAAGTCTAAAAGGTAGTAGATAAATACTACCTACAAGTAGTACTTACTATATACATAGTATTTATCTACTACCTATTAGACTTGACTGGCACCGACTTCAAATATATGAGTGGGTAGCGCTTATAATAATTATATTAATTTATTTCTTACTTTTGAGTACCATTTGTGGTTTTGAAGTCGGTTTAGTTTTTTTTGAAAAATAATTTATGTCGTGTAATCGATAGGAGCACATTGGAATCGAGACATAAAAAGTTACATGATCGCATTTTATTGAAATAAAATTTGTATTGCACGTTAGTCCGCAACATGCGATGTTCGCAACAGACTTACGTGATCAACCTGCTGTTCACTCTTGATTTGAAGACTCCCAGGTCCCAGGTTTCTTCTAGGCGAGTGTGCTACATCTAAGACCGCATCGTCACTTATCAACAGGTGAGATAGCGGTCAAAGGCAAAACGCTTCGTCAGTCTTGTAAAAAAAAGAAGTTGCTAAAAACGTGTCTATAATTAATTAAAAATAGGTACGAAGGAATAGAATAATTAATTAAGTATCTACGTAATTTGAATGTATGTATAAAACGTGAGCCGTGAGAATCGTAAAAGTACAATGTATATTTAGTAACCATTCTTATTTAGCTGTAATTTAAAAACAATGTATAATGTATTAAACATAAACGTGTTTCGTACCTAGTTTATTCGTTTTATTTTATCTAAGCATTCGCCTCAGTAGCCTATGAAAGCAATGTCCGCAGCGGTCACAACTTGGATGGGTGACCGTTTGTGTGGTATTTACATCTGAACGCTACCGTGCGGGGGGGACGTTAAGTCAGTCCCGGTTGTTGTGTTAGGAAATCAATTGTTGGTCCTTGTCGGAGGCCTTCGGGCGGTCTAAAAACTCCGACATCAGGGTTGGCCACACACCGATAGGAGAGAAGAAGCGATCACTGTTTTTACGGAACTGTGTTGATAAGAGCATGTCATTCGCCTGATGGTAAGCGCCAAGCCCGCTCAACACAATTGCAGTGCCACGCAGAACAAGCACTGCGCTTATAACACCGAAACATCCGATTTTGTGTACGCAGTAATTTCGCTGGCAACAATTCAATTTACTTTCTGGCGCTTCCGCTGGCCGCTGCCGCGGCACGCTCGCTTCGCTCGCTTGGCTCGCGCGATATGTGGTCACTGCTCTAACATAACCTAACCTAATCTTTGAGGCCGTTTGTGTTGTTGAAGTATTTTCTGTCGAACTAATACTTGTCGAATTATGTTCATTCGAAACAATGACTTGTCGAACTATATTTTTTCGAAGTAGTGTCGTGTCGAAATAAAGAACTGTTGAAGTTGCTTGCTAATCCGCTGAACTGTATTTGCGCTGTAAGAGTTGCGTAGTAACGGGTAGGTGTAAGATTATGATTCTACCTAGTTACGTAAGGTAACATAAATCAGCCTTTACTTTAAGGCTTAGTCGGTAGGATGATTGCTTAGTTTAAGCTACGATTTAAAATAATGTAATAGTACGGAAATCTAAATAGTTGCTATTTTTATTTTCTTAGTAGATAGTTATATTTTTTTATCTTAAATATATATTATATAAGCATGTAATTTTCGAGTATATATATTATGATTTTTATTATTTTTTATACATATTGTTATTGATTTGTATGTCAGTATACTTATTTTGTTATTATTTTTATAAATTCCCTCTTTTGAAGTTCCTAATTAGGTTAGGATAGGTTACCTATTATTATTTTTGTATGACCTTTTAATTTTTCCTAATTTACTTTATATTTTGTTTGCACTACCTTATAAAACTCTAGAGTATACCGAGGTTAACTGGAAGACAATGCTTACTAGCATTAAGTTCGCCTAAGTACCTACAAATTTGTGCAATAAAGAATGTTGTATCTATCTATGTATACTTTGCGTAAGCGCTGCATTTTGTTATCGACAAAGATGCTGGAACATTCCGGTTCTGCCAAGTAGCCAACTGGCACGTAAGAAACATAACATTGTCAAAAACAAACAAAATATTGTAACAAAAGTTCAAAAAATATGCCTCTCAGTTTCTTGCCGTATCTTCTTAGTAGTGGTTCTTTTTCCGATACGGTGGTAGAGTCATTGTAATAATTGACGTTCATAAGTGCCTCTGTGATGCCAAAAATGAATAAAGAACTTTGACCTTTTGAATTTCATATTTATTACCGGCACAGAATAACCCACAGTAGGTATCTACTAAGTACCTAGTACAGCGAAATTACTGGGCATTAGGAGACTCAACAGCTAATTGTCTCAGGGTGACGAGCGCAGTGGAGCACCGCGCAAGATTTTTAACCGACTTCAAATAGGAGGAGGTTTACAATTCGACGGTATGTTTTTTTTGTGTGTTTGTTACGCGCTTACTACGCCAATTATGAATTGATTTCGATGATTCTTTTTTTGTTTGGTAGGTCATACTTCAGAAGTGGTCCCATATAAATTTTATCGAAATTCATTCAGCACTTTTTGAAAAAAATAAAAAAACAAAAAATTTAAGTTTAATCTTCAAGTCGGTTCTTGTTTTTTTTGTAACCGACTTTCAAAAGGCGGAGGTTTGTATTCGACTGCTTCACCCAGGGTTGACTTCCGGCGAGGGAACTCCTCAACGGTGAATAGTACAGACACAACATTTTGTAAATGGATTTAACCATAATAGCCTGTTCTAAATTCCATCCTGACATGGCTGATACACCCAGGAATGACTTTCGGCGAGGGAACTCCTCAACAGAGAATAGGACAGACATGATTTTTTTTTTGTACATGCATTTAATTGTGATAGCCCGTTTTAAAATTCGTCATGATGTGGCTGCTAGATTATAAAAGCTTGTCTTTAAAAGCTTTTTAAATTAATTTAATTAAAACTTGTTTTGTACTAAAAAGGGTAAAATAAAATTATTTTTCAAAAAAATCAAACCGACTTCAAAACCACAAATAGGCACTCAAAACTTAAAAATAAATTAATATAATTATCATAAGCGCTACCCACTCATATATTTGAAGTCGGTGCCAGCCAAGTCTAAAAGGTAGTAGATAGATACTATGTATGTATGTAGTAAGTAGGTAGATACTTGTAGGTAGTATCTATCTACTACCTTATTAGAATTGGCTGGTACCGACTTCAAATATATGAGTGGGTAGCGCTTATAATAATTATATTAATTTATTTTTAACTTTTGAGTGCCTATTTGTGGTTTTGAAGTCGGTTTAATTTTTTTTAAATATTTTTTCCTAAATAAAGTTCTGGGTGGTGCTGTTATTGTTATGGGCTGGCGTATTGCTTACCATCAGACAAACGACCAGCTCGCCTCGTCATCCAGTTACATTAAAAAAAATTACGGTATCAAATTGCAGGAATCCGCGATCAGCTGAACCATTTTGATTGTGCGAATTTGATACTTCCTTGTTCGTATAAGCGTCACTGTTGATAACTGTTTGTTGTTTGAAATGGCGCGTCGAGTCAGCCATACAGATTTTACAAGCTTTTATGTAACTTGCAATGCAGCCGCTCAACTGCCATCTCTCTCTAGATCTATGTGCTCCATCTTAGGCCACATCATCGCTTCACATCAGGCGAGATAGTGGCCAAACATGGATCTATTAAGCGTAAAAAAAAGAGAACCACCTCCTTTTTGAAGTCGATTATAAACAGATTCATAGTAAAGAATGGCATCACCAATTACACCGATGCTCAGCAATAGGCGATAACGGGATGATGATGATAATGATGATGATGATGATGATAATGTGATAGATATTTACATTATATTGGCATGATTTATATTATACCAGAAATAATTGAATTTATCAAAGCACGTGGCGTCAAAGGTCAACTCGACCTATTTGAGTCATAATTTTGGCCTTTGAAAAACAAGAACTAGTTATACCGACACAAAAAACAACGAAATAGGTTATTCTACTAAATTATTTAATATCTTTTCAAAGTCACTCCAAGGGCAAAAACCGTTCTCGTTAGGAATACAATTTTTTAAAGACATCGGTAGTTGTTTCGGCGGATTTGAAAGTGTTAATTTTTCAGCGTTTCTCAGTTGTAGCGTGGATTGGTACACAAATTCAACTTTCAAAAAGTCGTCTGTTCCATCCGTCCATTTTTGGAAAACCAACTTACCACCAACAGGGGTAAGTTCATATTGCTTTGGTAAAGTAAACGGTTTAAACTCCATACATGACAGTACAGGGCTCAGATTCGAGTCATGTCCTACAAGCAACGTAAATTTGGTGTCGCTCTCGAATTTTTCTTTCATGTATTTGAGCAAAGGTTTCGTAATATCTTTTGCTGCTGTCGTCAAATTGAAGCGAACATTTTGATTTTCAGTCGTGACTTTCGCTAGTAGCCGCCATTGGTCGTCGTTCTTTATTTCGCCCCAGGCTATATCTTGCATCGGCATCCCTTCGTAATAGCTCATCAAAAACGAATCAACCATGGAATTAGCTATAAAGAAAGGGCCGGTAACGTTCGGTTCTTTATCAACTTCAATTACAACTTCGGTTTCGTCCTCAGCCAAATCGCAATAATTTTCTTCTTTACATATTTCCGAGTTTTCAATATCAGTAATTTTATTCAGATAAACGTAAACGTCTTTCAAATCGCTCTGGTTTAGTTTCTCTTGCATTTGTAGTTTAACAATTTGTTGGAAAGAGTCACTCATATTGTGGATAATTGGATTGAACGTGGGGTCCATATCGGTTATGTTTTTAAAATTCACTGTGACGTTACAATTTCTGAACGCGGCTTCGGTGAATGCAATCGCAGTTGCTATGGTCCTCTGCCGCGTATTGGCGTAGATATGGACGTCTTTTTCTTCTGGACATCGATCAGGCAACAGCCCTACCTCATTCAGCCACGCCGAAAAATATTCACCCATATAACTCTCCAGTACCGCGCCTTTCTGCGTCAAATATCCGACTTCCACGTCCCATTTCGGCCATATTTTCGGCGTCAACCGCGCCAACGTTGTAGTCAACGGGGTCCGTAAATTATGCCGGCTCAATACCAGCACTTGCTTCAATCGTAGGCAGTACACGTGATTGCACGCGCACAAAACGAGAAGAAAAAACAAAAATTTTCCCGCCATTTTTTGACACTTATTTTTTTATTTCACTCGGCACAAGTTATCGCTGTCGTTCATCCGCGATACGATAAATTTTATTACGATTTGATAAACATTGCTCGCGTGGTCTGCCTTCCGCTAGCTTCGTCACAGCACTGACTGATTCATCGGCTCATGTTTAGGTAGGTACTGATAGTGTTTCATCACGTAGTTAGGTATTTGAAACTACGAGTCCCAGCTGATCATAAATAAATCGATTAGCGAAAATGGCAGTATTAACTGTGGTATGCTTCAGTTCGAAGCAAAATACGGTTGCGTAATTTCAACAATAAAATAGGAGACATAGGTATTTGTAACAGCTGAAACAGGTTTGGGTGCGAATCGAATCTAGTCCAGTTGGTTTACATCTTGGTGCTTAGATATTAGTTTTATGTCATTGTTAAATTTTCAACAGGTTCCGAAGTTACGCGCATTCTGGTTTATTTTCAAGCCATTCATTCGTAACTGCAAACAAAATTGTGTAATCTGTTGAAATCTCAATACTTAAGTACCTACTTACCTACCTAGGTACTTAGGTATATATTTATCTTTATTGATCTACCTATTATAAAACTTACGCACTTCTCGTACCTAAAGTGATTAAGACGTAAGACTAAGCGTTAAGACCGCCTATTCAGTAGGTTTTTTTTATTTATTTTTTATTGGTAAATGGGCATACGTTGGACGACATCTCGCCTGATGGAAAGCGAAGATGCAGCCTAAGATGGAACACGCTTGCCCATGAGATGCCTATTCACTCTAGGCTTGAAGAGACACAAGTTGTAGCCGGTTTTAAATTGATATGGTTTTCACTGTCATTTAGATATTTTTTTACGGAATGTTGATATGTACAATACATTCTAATTCAGTTTTTGTATAATAAAGAAAGTTCAATGTTTCGTAATCAAGTCGTGAAAAAATTTCGGGGCGAGTCGCTAGTAATAAACAGACTGATAGATAACCCTTTTATTTAATTATTATTAAATTATTTTATTTGAACGAGTACAGTAGTGTAGTAGGTAGAATCACTAGCTATAATAAATAGTTATATATATAGAATCACTATTATAAATTATAGTTATAGTAGAAACCCACTGGGCATTGTCAGACGCAACAGCTAATTGTCTCAGGGTGACGAGAGCGGTGCAGCGCCAGAGCCGCGCAGAATTTTGCGAAACAAAGTTCTGGGTGGTGCTGTTATTGTTATGGGCTGGCGTATTGCTTACCATCAGGCAAACGACCAGCTCGTCTCGTCATTCAATTACATAAAGCAAAACACTATAATAAATTATAATAAATAGTTATAGTTGGATCACTATTATAAATTATAATAAATAGTTATATTTAGTAATCACGATAATAAATACCTTTACCTACTAAAATTGTATCAAATGCTAATTTATAAATCCTACTAAAAACTACTATTACACTACTACTATTTACTATTATAAATGCAGATTTTGGTAGCCTCTTCAGGTTCTAGAAAAGTAGATACATAGGCAGGCCTAGCGCACTCCGCACTTAGTATTTTGTGTCATAGGCTAGTTTTTATCCCGGCATAACCGCAAGAAGTTATATATAATTATAATAAATAATAATAATTAAATACGTCTTTACACTTATCTCTATTGCTGTATCGATACCAACCTGGATTTACCATAAGGGGCGGCAAAAGGAGGCGTATACTGTATGTATGCCGAGGCATATAGCCTCGCATCACTTGGAATACATCCAAGTCTACGGTCAAAATCATATATGTAGGATATATTTTATTTACCATATTATTTGATCCTCTAAAATATTATTTGGTCCTGTAAAATCTAATTGATCTATTAAAACTCGTGGCAGGTCTCTCGTATGCGGGTGGCAGTCTGGGTAGGTACCACAACTTTGCCATTTATTCTGCCGCCAAGCAGTAGTGCGCAAGCATTACTGTGTTCCGGTTTGAAGGGCATTGTAGCCAGCGAAATTTCTGGGCATATGAGACTTTAATATCTGATGTCTCGGGGTAATGAGCGCAATATATACCCAGTGCTTTTTATGGTATTAAAAGTTCTGGGTGGCACTGCAATTGTTATGGACAGGCGTGGCGCTTACCATCAGGCAAGCGTCTTGCTCGAATCATCACTGTGCCATTAAAAACAATTTGATCCTCTTTGTATTAGTTTTACAGAAAAAACTTCGACAACACAAACGGCCTCAAAGACTAGGTTAGGTTATGTTAGAACACACGTCGCGCGAGCCGAGCGAGCGAAGCGAGCGTGCCGCGGCAGCGGCCGCCGAAGCGCCAGAAAGCAAATTGAGTAAATCAATTGATTTGTTTTATTTTATGTCTCGGAGAAACAGGATCAATCAGTAAATAAATTTACCGTTTAGATTTTTTTGCTTGCTGTTTTTGCAAAATTAAAACAATCATTTAAATACATGCCATATTTTATTTTAGAAAATTGAATATTTTGAGGAATAGGCCTAATTTTAATTTCGCGGAGTCATGTAGAGCATAATCAGTGTTTTTGATAATTTTATTTATAACTAGCGGCGCCCCGCGGTGTCATCCGCGGTTTTCCGGTATAAAAATTAACGCTCTTTTCCAAGACCTAAAACACTCACATTCGCAATTTCATCGAAATCCGTTCAGTAGTTTATGCTGGATTATAAATAAATAGACCCTAACTAGGAATTCCTGTATCTAGGGAACCAGGAACTACGAGGACCATGGTCCCACAGAACACCCAGACACAAAACAGATTCTTGCGGTTTTTTATTCTATGCACAAACAAACATTTGTCTCATCGCGGGAATCGAACTCGCAACCTCAGTGGTTAAAAGATGAGCCAACCTGCCCAACCACTATACCACAGAGGCTGAAAAAAGATTAGCAAACATCCATGCATCTCATAAACTTTCGCATTTATAATATCAGTAGGGTAATGCAGATTATGGTGTTTATCAAATTATGATATATTATATTATTATGATTATATATTATTAATTTATAACAAAGTTACAATTCTACAGTAAAGTTATATTATAACAACAATTTATATACTAGATATATAACATAATATCATAGCAATACAAACTATTAAGTATTCTGTGGCAATACACACTTGGTCGCATTCACAAATGGGTAAATGTTCACGAGTGAATACTTGTCAGTTAATCTCAGTGATATGCCAAGTTAAAAATTAACTAACGCCTTTCTGAACGGGCATCGAGTAATACAATAAGCCAGCCAATCAAAACCAATCATTTTCAAGACCGAGATTTCCCACGCTTTTGTTTATCAGATTTAACTGCGTTATTTTGGCTAATATCGGAATTTTACCTTATATTTTGCTTCAAATACACGAATCGCTTATTTTATTTATATGTACAAAAAAATCAATGCAAAAATATTGCAAAATGTAAAGGAAATTGACAACTGACAACTATTACCTGACCGGTGAGAATCGTAACCCGCTTTTATATCGGTGAATATTTTCACCTGTCAGGTGAACTTTTACTCTCCCCAATTGGTTTTCTGAACGGCTCAGGGTAAATGTCAAAGTTCACTTGAGTCATTTCTGAACGGCGTTAGGGTAATAATTACATTAACTGGGTGATTTCTGAACGCGGCCTTAGATATGAATTTTTTGAAACATTACTTCTCTCAATAAAAAAAAGTATTTGCCACATCTGTCTGTTTGTTTGTTTGATACTTCTATTCTAGATATTTGATTGATGGATTTTGATGTGGTTTTCACCAGCATTTAGAGAATTTCTTGTAGCCAAACATACAGCAAGATATAAGTGTATAACATGTGCTTATGTCACTAATCAAGAAAGTCAGTTATTAATTATAATAAATAAGTACAATACAGCCTCCAAAATAGTGTTTACTAGCGGTGCACTTTATATTTTACACCAAATTAATAAAGCCTTTGAAAAAACATAGCAGAAGCTACCTGCTGTATATCTTTACTGTGTTCTGCTGAGTCTTCTGCGCTATTATTTACTCTTGCGCTTGCTCGGTTACAGTCATGTAGCGCCATCTATTATGGATGACAGACAAATCTTATCAAGTGTCGCTACGGATCATTGGATCAATCTTGGATAATCAAGAGATGTCGTTGTTTCGCAGTCAAACTTAGTTATCTTGCGTTCCACTTTCCATATTTTATAAATCATTTTATAACAAAAAAAACCAACTGCTGCATCTTCGAAGTCCAAGGTCGAATATCGATGAAATTTATATGGGACCACCTTGTAGCTATGCTGAACTCAACACCAAATTATCCAAATCGGTTTATAAATGACCGAGTTCTGAGGTAACAAACATTAAAAAAAACAGTCAAATAGTGAACCTCCTTTTTCATAATGAACTTCCTTTTTTTGAAGTCAAAAACTATAAACTAGTAACATACATAACAAAGTAATGATATTCAACTAATTCAAATGCAGTAATAATATTAAAGTAATTTTTTTTAATTCAATCTATCTTCTATTTGGTCTTCTAGAGCACCATTGAAGATATTGGAGAGTCATATAAGAATGGGACAGTGCAGAGTTGTAATTCCTACTCACTCTGTAACTCACCAGTGTAAACTGGGTGTAAGAACAGAGAACACCTTCTGAGGAGGCTCTTAAAGAGAGAAATAGAATGACAACTTACAAGTTTAACGGCAATTTCTATACCACTTACATACACTAGTAGCAACTTTATTTCTTTTGTAAAAAGCCATGATGATTTGTTTTTAGCACGTCACTTGGCTTGTGATTCGTGCATCAATTAGTTGTTCAGGCAACAGCCCTGTGCAAGGAATGTAACTGTGGTTTGAACCACATAAATAATTAAGATCTTAAATATTAAATAAGTCGCAAAGCGACACGGTCGCGCTAACGCGCCTTTTGAAGTTTTGACATTGACAGCATCACAAATCTGACAGATATGGAAACGTCACTTATCGCTGGAATGTTTTATTTTTAATTCTTTTTTTTCGCAGTTAGGTCGTAGCCTTGTCGAGTTGTGCCAGTTGGTGAGCTAATCGTTCTTCTCTCGCCCTTCTCGCTTGGCCCAGAGCTCGTTTCTCGGCGAATTTTGCCACGAAAGTTTCGACTGGCATGTTCCCTAGAATGTGAATGAATTATCATTAGAAACAAGTACACTTAAAAGTTGAACTATCTTAGCTGGATTCTATTTAATCTACCTCCATGGTAACCAACAGTAATCAGCCATTTTCTGCTGTATCATATGAGAGTAGAGTATAGAATTGACAATGTATGTAAATTTGTAATGTATAATCTTGACCACATAGCATATCCCATCCAGACTAGTATTGATGATATGCATTCAATGTCAATGATCACATTGGCACATCATGTGGACCCAGCTTACCACACAGCCCAATATTATTATTATTATTATTTAGAGCCTAAAATGTCCCACTGCAGGGCAAAGGCCACCCTTTCATTCTTCCATGTTTCACGCCCAATGCATCTTATTATTTATTTATTTTATTTTATTTGGGGGGCTAACAGCTGTTGTTACAAAGTAGTTCGACAAATTAATATAAGAAAAGGCAATTAAAAGCCTCCGCAAATAACAATTAAATAGAAAATGAAGGATTTTTACAATCTTCAAGGATATCAGATCCATCCAACATGTAAGTTCATCATTGAACTGGGCGCAGCAACACAAATTATTGCTGCCATGTTACACCAAGCTTAATAGATAAATATGGTCCAAGAATAAATATATAGACCTTGGCCCAAAGCTAGGCTTACCTGTATTCAGAGAACCAGGGAACCATTAGTCCTACCGACCACACTACAAATATGTCTTATACTTTTATTATTTTAGTCTGTGTACAAATATATATGTTCTATAGCGGGAATGTACCAAATAGGCTGTAAAATAGCAAAGCTACATACAATTTTTTTATTTATGTTCTTAAGTATGTGTGTGTGATGCCAAAACTGAATAAAGAGATTTTGAATTCGAATTACCTAATAAGAACTGTTCAGCAATGACTTCCGACTCTTCATCAGCCTGCATCGCCGCCTGCTTCAGGCAATCCCTGATCCGATGAGGATCATACATCTCCGCCAGTTTCTGATGCCTCCGGTTTAACTCCTCGTAGTTCATTTTCATTTGTACTATAGTAGAAATTCGGTCTATGACATCTGTCTTTAGGTCATCCAGGGTCTGCTGCTTCGCCATATTGTCTTGGGCTATTTCTTCGATGCTGTTCATCAGTTCCTCAGTTTCCATATCCAGTTCTATCAGCTGGGGGCTTGTTTCTAGTAGCTTGTCCTGGAATGTAATAATATTATTTTATTTAATTCTTTATTGCACTATTACAAGTAATGTACAAAAGGAGAACTTAATGCTAAAGCATTTTCTACCAGTTATCAAGTGACGGTAAAAGAAAGTTACAAAGCATAGATCAAAAAAAAAAACTAACAGTAAAACAAAATAAATACAATACATATTAATACATATTATCGTAAAACAAAAGCAAAGTAATAATAAGAAGAAAAATAATAAGGTTATTAACAGAATAACTTGTCAAATTTGATTTAGAAAATTTAGTTTATATGTATTATAAAGATTTATGAACAAGGATTTTTGTGTATATGTTTATTAAAGGAGACAATTTACCTGTAAATCAGGATTCTCAAGTATTTCTTGAAGCTCTTCAATCGTCAACTCACTAAGTTCTGGGAACATCAATGACTGTGCACTATAGTTTGATTGCGGACTAGCGTCACTTGACTTTACTTCTTCGTTATTTATATTAGGAACATACTTCTGGAACTCTCTTACAATTGCTTGCACCACACGCCCAAGATCTGAATGTTGAGTGTAGTTTATCAAACCTGGAGCACCCACAACTTGGTTGGAGTTTTCACCAACCCAAGAGTGGACTATGGGGGGGTTAATGTATATTGACGGCTTTTCACTAGGAAATTCAGGGCCTAGTACCACGTTTAGCGACATGTTCATTCCGTTTGCACCAAAATCGACTCGATAATCAGAGCCCTCTTTCACTTCAATTACATGTTCGTTGAAGATTTTCAACGTGTCGATTTGCCGTTTTCGTGTGTCTGGCTCGGTGTAATATGGTCGTGGGAGCATTGTTAAGTATTTAAGTCACTGATATGGATAGAATCCTTCGCGAAACTGAATAATTTAGTGATAACTAGATTAATCTAAGGTAAGCGAAGCCTTTAAATCATGTAAGAATAAACACTATAAAACTAACTAAATCGTTTTTTTTGAAGATCGACCGAGAAATAGTCGATATTAAATTATAATGTAAAGTAATCCATTTACCGACAACGACAAGACGAAAATTTAAAAATCAATATTTATTTTTATTTTCCTGGCCTGCCTGGTATAGATTTGACATTTCTATAAATGTCAAAGTCAATGTGAATTTTAGTGTATATAAAAAAAAAACATAGCGCAGTTAAGGGCACGTTCTGAAACTAAAAAAAAACAAATAATGATCTTTGGCGTGCGGCAGGCGCAAAACGCCATGCGCCGCGCCGTTTGCTAATGGCATTGCCGGTACCACACTCCGCCGCAATCACCACGAGGTGGTGGCGAATTGGCGATGGCAATGTGGAAGTAGCACTCTACAATACAGCTGCCAAAAGGTATTTTGCGACGAGCCGCGATTCAATTTGAACGTAGCCTTGGCTTAATCCTTCTGAATTTGACTGTCAGTGTTGTGTCAACTTCTGTCATTCTGTCACTGTCAGGGAATCAACTGTTTCATTTTCTGGAAAATGGAAATCGTTGATTTGTTTGGTGGAAAAGAGTGGAAAGGAAAGGAAACTTCAGTGAAGAACAAAAGGGCTAAAATCGCACACTGCAGCTTTTTTCTAGTGTATAATTGACAATGTTTATTACAATTAAATCAAAAGTTGAAAAAAAATAATTGGAAAAGTGCTTTTACTGGGCTGCCTAGAACAAATCTAATAGTTTTCTATGAGCAAATTACAACCAAGACGAAAACAACGAAACAAAAAAGAAAATATTTTATTTAAACGTATAGATAAGCATACCAAGCAACATGCTAAATAATAACATCAAAAGATATAATAAAATCGTAAAATCGCCTCTTGCATCTTTACAATCATCAACTTGTCGGACCATGGCCCTCGTAGTTCCAAAGTACAATCAATCCTAATTAAATGCTAGGATCTTTGTGATTGTTGGGCATTACCTATTTATACAATATATTATAGAAATAAACAGTAATAGTTAGAGATTATGGAATATGTTTAAGATATTTGTAAAGTACGTACTAGAATAATTGTAAGTACAGTCATATTTAAGACATATTTATTTATTTGACAATGGAGGAAATTAAAAGAACAAAATATGCATGTGATAGGTGTGAATATGTAACTATACATCCTGGACATATGAAAAACCATGTAAAGATACATAATGGGGATAAATCATATGAATGCCATTTGTGCGACTATAAGTCGGTGTACGGAGGAAATTTAAAAAGTCATATAAGAACACACACTGGAGAGAAACCATTTGCATGCAGTGAATGTAACTATACATGTTCTCAGGGAAGCAAGCTACGAGTACATATGAGAACGCACACGGGTGAGAAGCCATTTGCGTGCGATATGTGTGACTATAAATGTATAAGAGGGAGTAAGCTGAAATTACATAAACTAAAACACACAGGAGAGAAACCATATGCATGTAATATGTGTGACTATAAATGTAAACAGGGTGTGCACTTGAAAATACATATGGTAACACATACTGGGGAGAAACGTTATGCGTGTAATATGTGTGACTATAAATGTGTGCGTGACAGCAACCTTAAAGCCCATATGAAAATACACACAGGCGAGAAACCACATGCGTGTGATGTATGCGACTATAAATGTATACATAGACATCAGTTAAGAATGCATATGAAACGACACACTGGCGAAGAACTATATACATGCCATGTATGCGACTATAAGTCTGTACATCCAGGTAATCTTAAAAACCATGTAAGAACGCACACTGGTGAGAAACCACACGAATGCGTCATTTGTGGCTACAAGTGTATACAGGGAAGTCATTTAAAAATACATATGAAAATACATCACCCTGGACAGAAACCATATGCATGTGATAAATGTGATTTTAAATGTGTATTGGGAAATAAGTTCAAAACACATATGAAATTGCATGCTGGACATTTAAATCAACATGTAACAACACATTCTGATGAGAAACCTTATGAGTGTAATATGTGTGACTATAAATGTATACAAGAACTTGAGTTGGAAATACATGTAAAAACCCATGCTGAGGAAAAGTCGTATGTATGTGATATGTGTGACTATAAATGTCTACAAGAACAGGAATTAAAAATGCATGTCAAAACCCATGTTGAGGAAAAGTCATATGTATGTGATATGTGTGATTACAAATGTCTACAAGAACAGGAATTAAAAAACCATGTGAAATCACATGTTGAAGATAAACCTTATGAATGTGATATGTGTGACTATAAATGTGTCACATTTGGTGATTTAAAAAAACATTCTCTGTCACACACTCGATAGAAACTTTAGTTATCGATAGTAGTTTATACATCTTCAGTATTTGTATGCGTCAATTGTATGAACTTAGTACTAAAAAAATCATGTATCAAACAAAATGAATAAGACAAGTATCAAGAATGTTTATTCAAAATTCCCCAGTGTTGCTTATTTAAAAAAAATACTTCCCTTTGTTTTCAGATTCTGGTTGGCCTATACACACATATTATGTGATATCTCTGTTTATATTATAAACAGAGTATCTTACCATATATCATGAGCATTCAGTATTCGATTGTGGGATAACACGACCAATCTGGCTAACAATTTGGTCAATGAGGCAATCAATGTTGCTTTGTTCGCCATCAACATTTATACTCACGAAAAATACCTTTACCTAAAAAGAAAAGAATTTTTTTTCTTTGTACTGGTATTACCAAATGTGTATGATTTTTTTTCATTCATTCATATTCGCATTCGATTGCGATTAGTGTTGCCGGTGTGGGTAAAATTAACCGATTTCGAGTAATTTTGGTCATAAGTGGATTTTCGATATATGCCGGGTTATTTTGCCACAATCACTTACAAAAAAAGATAATTTGTTATTGTATCTTGTGCGTACTGTTCGTATGGGGCTCCGCCTATTTCTTAGTTATGTGCCACGATAAAATAGATAATTTATCATATCGAGAATCCTACGACACCGAAACAATCCTAGTATGGAGCTTAGAACTAATATAAAATGTAAGTTACCACATGAATTTATAAAGATAGTTCTATTATGGTAATATTTTGAGACCTTCAAGGTAGGTATTATTTCCTTTGCAGTGAGGAAGTTTTATTCTTAGGAAACTTGGAAAAATATAAACTGTGTTTTTGAGTTTTTAAAAAGATGTAAGATGTTAAGAAAAATTGTTTTAATATGGGACTAAATGAGATGCGGTTAGTTGAGAAGAATCCAATGATGCCTTATATAGTTGTGATCGGTCAATTATGTGCGATTATCGACATATTTATACGCTGCTAAAATCATAGCTCTTCTTTTTGTTTCGCTGAAGTCGAATCAAAATCCGATGAGCAAAACAGGTAATTTCGGGTAAGTTTTGCTTTGATATCGGACTTCTTGTTTGACTGCTGGCAGCACTGGTTTCGAGTTTCGGTATTCGTATTTCGTGCGTGAACGTGAATCGTCGTTGTATTCTGTCAGTCAATGATGCGTTATAATTTTGAAATGGATTACATTTATTTATCGTTGTTACTTTGTTTTTCCTATGGTAAGTGAAATTAACTCGCATTTATTTAATTTGGACGCTAATTTAGAAACATTTTAGCGTCGTTCCATTTATAAAACAATGTTTGATGCGTGGTAATTTGTATTTTGTTTACTTCAACAAAACGACACGCCCAAAGATTTACAACCGTATATTGTTAAACTGCAGAATGTAATCGCTCTAAAAATGCTAGCAGCTTATTTAGCAAATTATAACAATATAGTATACGAGAACTGTTGGCCATCTTGTGATTTAATTCCAAAACTTGTTGTATTTGATTGACTTAACATCCACAAAGGAATCGCACGAAATGGAAGCCGGGTGCCTTCCTAATTGATTATTCCTGAGATATTTAACATTCGTACTTTGTTGTGTACCTATAGCACCAGGCACTGGACCATGGTCCTACCTCCCACAACACTCAGACACTGAATAAATGCTTTTTGGATGACAATGGAGAGGGAGATGGGGGGAGACCTTTGCCCAGCAGTGGGATCAAATAGGTTAAACAAAAAAAGCTAAAGATCCAGTACCATAGAAAATATTGTGCATTATGGAACTTTAGAGCTATTGTCTCAGGGTGACAACCACAATTTCAATTTAAAACATTTATTGCACAATGCAGTGCCATGCATGATTTTGCATAAGAAAGTTCTGGGTGTTGCTGCAAATGGTATATGCAGGCGTGTTGCTGCAACTGTTATATGCAGGCGTGTTGCTTACCATCAGGCGAACGACTTGCTCGTCTCGTCACTCAATTACACAAAGCAACATTATTGACATATTAACCATTAGTTAGGATGATCTATCAGTCCACATACAGGCTGGTTAAAAACAGTACCTAAGTATTAATCGAAATCAATATGGGACTGACATAGTCGTTGTATGACTCAAAGTCCCTAAATTAAAAAAGATATTAAAAAAAAAACCATTAGTTCCCGAGTTTTGGCCCGATGTAATAGTGTTCCGGAGTTACACAGCTAAACCAAAATGCCCCATCTAGTGTTAGTATTTTTTAATTTGTATAAATACTAGCAACCCGCCCCGGCTTCGCACGGTTATTATACATATTAACCTTCCTCTTCAATCGATCTATCTATTAAAAAAAATGCATCAAAATCCATTGCGTAGTTTAAAAGATTTAAGCATACATAGGGATATAGGGACAGAGAAAGCGACTTTGTTTTATACTATGTAGTGATTATGATAGTCTGTAAGGTATATATTTTATGGGCCTCTGGTACTTTTAATTTGTTAACTGTATTATTGCCTGAAATAAATGAATTCACAATTAAAATTATTAACACATTTTGATTACAGTATCCGCTCAGAGAACTCCCACGATATCACATATAACACAAGAACAGATACGTGACATTGGAGGGCAAGTCGATTTGGACTGCTCCGTGCATTACGCCCAGGACTATCCTGTTATTTGGGTAAGCTTTATTTATTTCTAATTCTTAGCTTAGAAGCGGGCATCTCCGGCGGGCATCAAAGTCGCTCAGCAAGCTATGGAACAAGCTATGCTCGGGGTTTCTCTGAAGGATCGAATTCGTAACAAAGTGATCCGACAGATAACTAAAGTAACCGACATAGCTCAATGAGTTAGCAAACTGAAGTGGCAATGGGCTGGTCAAATCTGTCGACGAACCGATAACCGATAGGGTAAACGAGTTTTGGAGTGGAGACCACATTTAGGCAAACATAGTGTAGGACGCCCTCCGGCCAGATGGAGCGATGAACTGCGTAAAGTAGCTGGCAGCAACTACAAGAGAAGAGCCGAAGATCGGGCTCAGTGGCGTGTATTGGGAGAGGCCTATGTCCAGCAGTACTCATGTAGGCTATTGATGATGATTGATGTTCTCCGGCGAGGGCACAGATACTGGGTAACTAAAGCAGTTATTAAATTGTATAAATATTGAGTAGCTTTTTCTCATGGGGATCGCTGATAACTCAAACTTTTGTAGATAATAAGTTGTTTTCTATACAGTTAAATGATACAGAAAAAAATCAAAAACAAATGAATAAAATAATAATACAGTAAAAAAATTGATAATTTTCTTTCGGCCATAAATTATAGTATCTTATTTTGTTGTTGCTATGACAAGGTAAGCGCTGCGCAGTGTTTTGTAAAACAAAGTTCCTGGAGGTGCTGTGACTGTTATGGGCAGGTGTGTTGCTTACCATCAGGCGAATGACTTGCTCGTCTTATCACTCAGTTCCATAAAAATACAGGCATCAGGACCATTTATAACAAAAATATCATGTAGCAAAAAGTCAAGGTGATTAAGCTGGATTTGAATTCCGGTGCTTCATATCTAAAGTACAAGGTTCCGCTAGGCTACCTACTCTCTGTAAACACAAAATTAAATAAAGTTCTTGTTTTTCAGGCTAAGTTCGACCGACTGAAGACTATAGAATCCATCCCACTGTCTAATAATGCGGGGCTCATCATAAAGGATTCTCGATTCTCCCTAAGATTCGACGATGCAACGGCAACTTATACACTCTCGGTAAGATACCATCCTAAACACTTAAATTTAAATAACTCGACACCAAAAACCTATAAAAATTCGGATGAACCGATTTTGATAGTATACCTACATTTTATAAAAAATACCGACTTGCACTGCAATTGTAACGAGTAAGCGTGGCGCCTACCATCAAGCGAATGATCTGCTTGCCTCGTCACTCAATTACATTAAAAAAACAGATCTACAAGTGAAAACTAAAATGTATCACCTCTTTTTAACCGACTTCAATAAAGGAGGAGGTTCTCAATTAGTTTTTTATTTTTATTTTTTACCTCGGTACTCCGTGATTTATAAATCGATTTGGAAAATTCATATATTGGGTTCATCGATATTCAACCTTGGACTTGATACATGACAAAGATACATCAGAATTGAATATTTTTTTTTACTGTCTAATAAATATGAGTTTTTCAATTTGACTGTTTTTTTTATTTTTTTGTATGTTTGTTATGCAATTACTCCGCCAATTATGAACTGATCTTGTTTTTTTGTTTGGTGGTCATACTTCAGTGGTTGTCCCATATACATTTTATCGAAATTGATTGATTCAGCGCTTTTTCAAAAATTTATGATTTTTTTATTTTTATTTATAAAAATCAACAAGAACAAAAAATATAGGTATAGTCTTAAAGTCGGTCTTTATTCTTTTTAACCGACTTCAAATAAGGAGGTTCTCTGTTCAATTGTATTTTTCCTTTCTTTTTTTTTTATGTGTTTCCTCAGAACTCCGTCATTTATGAACCGATTTGGAAAATTCTTTTTGCGTTTGGTTCAGTATAGCTACGAAGTGGTCCCATATACATTTCATATGTGACCTTGGACTTCGAAGATACATTGAAGTCGGGTTTTGTTATTTCTAAAAATTAATCTTTCCTAAATATTAATTATTTTGTCATTGGTATTGATTCCTCTATCAACACACAGATCAAAGACATTCAAGAGAATGACGCGGGCTGGTACCAGTGCCAGGTCCTCATTTCCATCTCCAACAAGATAGCAGCTGAAGTGGAGCTACAAGTGCGCCGCCCGCCCATCATCAGCGATAACTCTACTCGCTCCATCGTGGCCAGTGAAGGCGAGAGTAAGTTTGTTTTTAATCCTAAAAAAATATAAATAATTCCCGGTATCTAGGGAACTAGGAACTATGAGGACCATGGTCCCACAACACCCAGATACGAAACAAATGCTTGCGCTTTTTTCTGCACAATCACTTGTCCCGTCGCGGAAATCTAACCCGCAACCTCAGTGGTGTCTGAGATTTGAGTCAACCTGCCTAACCACTACACCACAGAGGCTGTCAAATAAACCTTTTATTCAGATATGTCACTTGAAATTTACAGTAATAAGATCGGACAGTAATCGAGAAAAAAATCTAAAATGTAGTTAGAACGAATTTTCGTTGAACCAGAAAGATCAGTCAATTAATATTTTTGTGAAATAATGATTTATATTTTTAAATCAATAAATAATTCTGACATTTTTAATCTGTTCTTCATCTCAAACGAAACAAAAATCACATCGCATGATGTCATTTGTAGGCAAATGCCGTGAGTCAAGCTTGTGTTTATTTTACGTTTTTGCTATTCATGAAATGTATTTTTGCTAATTTTTCGTTCCATTACTACAATATAGTCCCTAAACTTCACAAAACGTATTAGAATCTCTTTGCAAGTTTTATTTCGAAGACTTTGTCGTTTTCTACCTACATATGACATCACAAGTTTTGAGGTGACCTTTTGCGCGGCAATATTTGAAACATAATATTTAAACATAGTTTTATGTACTTTAAGAGCGATATTTAATTAAAATAGTATTTTTCATTGCTGTATATATTCATTGTAGTTAATTTAAAACACTTTCTGAAAAGTTGTCCGATCCCCTATTATGCGAGTGTACCTTTGATGCCCCTCGATGAGGAAAAGAAATAAAGGGACACAGGACAAGTTTTTTTTGGCTTATGTTTAACGACCAGACGACGGACCGATTTAGTATAGTGATGACCATTATAGTAACATGTAACGGCAAAAAATTACTTTGTTTTACCAAAAACAGTAAATGATCTACTGATTGTAGGTTTCTCGTATGCGAGAGGCCGTCTGGGTGGGTACCACCGCTTTGCCAGTTGTTCAACCGCCAAGCAGTAGTGCGCAAGCATTACTGTGTTCCGGTTTGAAGGGCATTGTAGCCAGCGAAATTACTGGGCATTATAAGACTCAACAGCTAATTGTCTCAGGGTGACGAGCGCAGTGCAGTGCCGCGCAGGATTTTGCAAAACAAAGTTCTGGGTGGTGCTGTTATTGTTATGGGCTGGCGTATTGCTTACCATCAGGCAAACGATCAGCTCATCTCGTCATTCAGTTACATTAAAGAAAAGACGTGTGGCACTCGGAGACTGCCGCGGTAAACCTATTGCATAGCATTCGGAGTGGGGGGTGTTAGGTTATTTTCGTTACGGAATTTCTGGATTCGGTCTCCACGCTCAAGGCCCGCGATAGAAGCTATGCAATAGCTTAAAAAGACACTAAACTATTAAACCTATATTTTCGTTCGATCTGTTTGATCACGCAACCCATCGATATAGATATTATTTACTATTTCAACCTCATTACAGTTCTATGGAAAGTCTCTTAAAGAACAGACCTACTTTATTCCCTCTTATTGAATGAATTACGCGCTTTGGAGTGGTAGGCTCTGGCCGTGGTTGTAATACCACCCACCGAACAAAGCCATGCCGTCAAGCGACCTAGTCGTGTTTCGGGATGATGTTCGGCGAACCATCGGGGAGACGGGTCTGAGCAGCCGCTCAAATGCCGTCTCTCTCTAGATCTATGTGCTCCATCTTAGGCCACATCATCGCTTCACATCAGGCGAGATAGTGGCCAAACATAGATCAATTAAGCGTAAAAAAGAATTACCTATTTTGCTCTCACTTATATATTTATAAAAAATATGCCCCTCAGTTTCTTGCCGTATCTTCTGAGTAGTGGTTCTTTTTCCGATACGGTGGTAGAGTCATTGTAATAATTGACGTTCATAAGTGCGTCTGTGACGACAAAATTGAAATAAAGAACTTTTGAATTGAATTGATTTATAAGAAGCACCAATCATCGTTTGAAATATATATTATTATGAGCCAAAGTTATGTTGTGCAATTTTGCAGGTGTCCAAATGGAATGCTACGCCGGTGGGTGGCCAGTGCCCAAAATATCCTGGCGTCGAGAAAACAACGCCATTTTGCCCACCGGTGGGTCTATATATAGGTAATGTATTGAATTTCTACCCTACTATCTTACTAATATGGTATATAGTATATATATTTATACATTTTATGATATAGATATATTTATTTATTTTTTACTTTATTATGATATGTACTTTTTTTCATTGGTTACTTTGTACCTATATTACACTTATATATAATTATACACGGTGAAATTGAATTCGATATTTTTGCGAAAAGTATGTACTCAGTCCATGCTATAGAATGTTTATACACCATTCAATAAATATAAAAAAAATATTTTACAACATAAAACTAGTAGTTATAATAAACAACATTATTCCAATTCGTGACATATGCCCTGCGACATGATAAATACCTTCTGTCCAAAATCCGACTAGTGCAACCGCGTTACAGAATAATTAATAGTATAAGTAACCGCGCTGAGTAACAATAACTATCAACCAATAAAATACGAGAACTACGCGCGTTGGAACCGCCCCTTTCTTTTATGCACCTCTGATGCGCCCGCGCGCGCTACCCCGCTCGCCTCATGTCTCATGCGAAAAAATAATTAGTAGGTCAGTCGGCCAAACTCTGTCAAGGGATTTACAGTACTCGCTTGTCTTTCCCGTTTCCGCGCGTGAACGCAAAAATGACGTCGCGTCGTCATTATAATTTTTCAAACGTCGAGTGGTTGGATATGGTGCGCTTTTACGCGACTTGTGACGAAATCGGAATGCATCCATTCCATTTTCGTCGAACGCAAGCGCTACATGAGACTGATCCGCAATCTCGCATTGCCTTTTGCCAGTGGCTCAATGATAATCAAAACGTAAACATTTTGTGGACTGACGAGTCAACGTTTACGCGAGTGCTTTTAATAAAGTGAAAAGAAACACAGACACCCTTCGTTCTCTTAAAGAGAATTTGCAAAAACGTGCGAGACTTTGTATTGAAGTGAACGGACAACATTTTGAACAGTTGCTTCAATACAGATAGTAGGTAGTTAAAATAATAGGTAAGTGTATGATTTAAATCACTGTAAATAGTACTGATTCCATTTTTTTAAATACGCCTGAACTACTTACTTGCCGTGCCTCTACTTTTTTATTGTTTCAAATCAATGTAGGTACCTACTTATCTACCTACTCTGAGCACAGTACCTATTTTTAGTTCTTTGTATTTGTTACTGGCCCAATTGTAAGTAATTCTGACGGTCCTAAGCCCGATAAAAAGTATGAAGGGAAAATTGGAGTCATTGTTTAATTTCTTACCTACTAATAAAGATAAAAGATAGCCGCGCGGTGCCGTCAGTCGGCTACCCCCGCTTGGACCTTGAAGCGGAGCGGGCGTTTGTTTTGTAGGTATCAGCTGACCGCGTGGCATTAGGTAGGTACCTACGCTCAGACGGCGCGCGGCGCGTCTGTCGTCCCCGCGTAACGTGTTTAGTGAAATCGACATTTCAGATAATTGTCAGTTATTTTACGTTTTTTTTTTTTCAATTTTTTTTATTTAATTTGACGCTACGTATTTATTCTAAAGCCTGGACTGAGTACATACTTTTCGCAAAAATATCGAATTCAATTTCACCGTGTATATTATTATGATTATGTAGTCTGTATATAAGATTATTATTTTATACTGGTTAGTTTTTTTTATACACAACACCACCGTCCCTCACAGTTTCTTTGAGTCCTCTCCATCCAAAGGTTGTCTGGAAGAGATCGCTATAAGCGATAAGACCGCCCATTGTAACACTTTAGTGTTAAGTATTGTTTTGTAATTATTTCATGTTGTTGTGAGACAATAAAACGTTATCTAATCTAATATGATGTTTGATATTCACCTGGGTTCGATTCCCGACTCGGCCCTGCACCAATGACTTATAGTTAAGTGCAGATTTTGCACGCTCGCTCTAAAACGGTGAAGGAAAACATCGTGATGAAACCCGCTTACGCGGTTTGGAGTGGTAGGCTCTGGCCGTGGTTGTAATACCACCCACCGAACAAAGCCATGCTGTCAAGCGACCTAGTCGTGTTTCGGGATGATATTCGGTGAACCATCGGGGAGACGGGTCTGAGCAGCCGCTCAACTGCCGTCTCTCTCTAGATCTATGTGCTTCATCTTAGGCCACATCATCGCTTCACATCAGGCGAGATAGTGGACAAACATAGATCATTAGGCATAAAAAAAATATTAAAAAAATACTGAAAGGATTTTGATGAAATATGGTTTCTGGTACAGGTACCTGAGGACCTGTAACGAAGGCTTATTCACTATGACCACTTAGCGATTCCTTGCTTCGAAGTCACGTCGATTCCTTCATTAATAACCGACATCTCTATGACGCATTAATATTTATGATTCTCTATGACGCGTCGTAGAGAATACAAATTTCGCAGACGTAAGTAATCAACGTGAAATGACGGAATCGACGTGATTTCGAAGCAAGGTATCGCTAAGTGGTCATAGTGAATTAGGGCCCTGTTCGCCTCATGGTAAGCGCCATGCCTGACCATAACAATAGGGGATCGGACATTGAGAAAAAATCTAAAATGTAGTTAGAACGAATGTTCGTCGAACCAGAAAGATCATTCAATCAATATTTTTGTGAAATAATAATGATTTATATTTTTAAATCAATAAATAATTCTCACATTTTTAATCTGTTCTTCATCTCAAACGAAACAGTCACAGCGCATGACGTCATTTGTAGGCGAATGCCGTGAGTCAAGCTTGTGTTTATTTTACGTTTTTGCTTTTCATAAAATGTATTTTTGCTAATTTTTCGTTCCATTACTACAATATCGTCTCCAAACTTCGCAAAACTATTTAAATCTCTTTGCAAGTTTTATTTCGAAGTGTTTGTCGTTTTCTACCTACATATGACGTCACAAGTTTTGAGGTGACCTTTTGCGCGGCAATATTTGAAACATAATATTTAAACATCGTTTTAGGTACTTTTAGAGCGTTATTTAATTAAAATAGTATTTTTCATGGCTATATATATTAATCGTGGCATTGCATTGCGCTCATCACCCGGAAACATCAGATATTAAGTCTCATATGCTTTGAACAAAGTTGTGGGTGGTGCAGTGACTACTATATTTTTTAATAACGGGATATTTACCATCATTATTATTTGTTTGTGTTTTGGATATTTCGGCACAGTTACAAGCGCCATGATCGTGAATGAACTGAAGTATTTGCGGGTGCGTGGTTTTTCTAAGGGCAAACAAAACGGTCTACCCTCTTTTGGGCTCGTTTATTACGCGCGACACTAGTACTATTAGTGACCATGATGGTTTAAAAACTTATATGTCGCAGTAACTGTTACGTGTGGGTGAATGCTTACCATCAGGCGAAGGGCCTGCTCGTCTCATCACTCAAAATCTCATCATCTTCCACAGAGGAAACATCCTAAAAATCTCTGCTGTTCACAAAGAAGACAGAGGCACTTACTACTGTGTCGCAGAAAATGGCGTCGGTAAGGGGGCGAGGCGTAACATCAATCTGGAAGTGGAGTTCTCGCCTGTCGTCACCGTGCCCAGGCCCAGACTCGCTCAGGTAAGCTGCGACATAGTGCGACAAAAAGTCTTGCGACATAAAGTCTTGCGACAAAAAGTCGTGCGACAAAAAGTCGTGCGCCAAAAGGCCTTGTGACAAAAAGTCGAGCAACAAAAAGCCGTGCAACAAAAAGTCGTGCAACAAAAAATCCTTGGGCAACATAATGGCTTAGAAACGGTTTCTTACTATTTATTTTCAACCGACTTTAAAAAAGGAGGACGTTCTTAATTCGAAAGTATGTTTTTTACGTGATTACTCCGCCAATTATGAATTGGTTTTGATGATAATTTTTTGTTTGGTACGTCATGCTATAGAGGTGGTCCCATATAAATTTTATCGAAATTAATTTAACACTTTTTAAATAATTAATTTTTAGAAAAAAACAAAATCTGACTTCAATGTATCTTCGAAGTCCAAGGTTACATATCGATGAAATTTATATGGGACCACTTCGTAGCTATACTGAACCCGACGCAAAAAGAATTTTTCAAATCGGTTCGTAAATGACGGAGTTCTGAGGTAACAAACATAAAAAAAATACATTCGAACAGAGAACCTCCTCGTTTTTTGAAGTCGGCTAAAAATAAAAGACAAGCAAGCTCGCCTAATGGTAAGTGTTTGGGCCATTTAAAAACGATGGGGTTACCATTCAATGCAAGGTTGGGGAAAGGGCGCGATTTCGCGCGCGAGGTTTAAGTGAGCCCTTTACCCAACCTTGCATTGAATGGTAACCCCATCGTTTTTAAATGGCCCAAACAGTAAGCGCTACGCCTTCTCATAAGAATTGCAGTGCTATATATCTCTTAACAACGTAAAAAGTACAGCGTTGCACTGCGCTCATCACCCCGAGACATCAAAAGAAAAACAATGTCTCATATGCAAATAATTTCGTTGGCTACAATGCCTTTCAAACACACCATCGACTCGAACACAGTTATGCTTGCGCACTACTGTTAAGCGGCAGAATAGTTATTCTAGCAGTTGCTAATCCATACATACACAAGAGCGAGTGTGGCTCAGCGGGAACTCGTGCGCCTTTCAATCCGACGCACCTGGGTTCGATTCCCGACTCGGCCCTGCACCAATGACTTATAGTTGAGTGCAGATTTTGCACGCTCGCTCTAAAACGGTGAAGGAAAACATCGTGATGAAACCCGCTTACGCGCTTTGTAGTGGTAGGCTCTGGCCGTGGTTGTAATACCACCCACCGAACAAAGCCATGCCGTCAAGCGACCTAGTCGTGTTTCGGGATGATGTTCGGTGAACCATCGGGGAGACGGGTCTGAGCAGCCGCTCAACTGCCGTCTCTCTCTAGATCTATGTGCTCCATCTTAGGCCACATCATCGCTTCACATCAGGCGAGATAGTACACAAACATAGACCTATTAAGTGTAAAAAAAAAAAAATATTTGCCGTTTTTTGACGTTCATAAGTGCTTCTGTGATGCCAAACATGAATAAAGACACCTTGACTTTGACTTCTTCCAGGCCTTACAATACGACATGGACCTGGAATGTCACGTGGAGGCGTACCCGCCGCCCGCCATCACCTGGCTCAAGGACGAGGTGCAGCTGTCCAACAACCAGCACTACAGGTGACGACCGCACCATCACTTTACATCGCATATTATTAAAGTCTTTTTTTCAGGCAATATTTAAGTGCACAGGATTAGCTAGCTGAAGTGGTAGTGGGGTGGCTATATTAGCCGCAGAACCGATAACCGGTGGGGTAGACGTGTTCTAGAGTGCAGACCGTGAATAGGGAATATGCATGTGTTGTCGAAAAATCTGGAAATTACTTTTCACGATAGATTACTCCTGTAAACATTTAGTAGTGATATAATTATTATTATTAATTGCATAGTTTATTTGTATTTCAATGTTTCTTTCTCTTATATTTGGAGAAACGGAACGTAATCGCACAATGCTTGAGTACGTGCAACCACTATTTGACGTCACGCGCCTCGCTGCTTATTGGTCAATTTTTGACATAGAGCCCATTCTATTGGTAAATTATTGACACACACACATGTAGCATAGATGAACCAATGAAGAGATCCTAGGTCCCCACGTTTTGACGTCACACGCAAATGGCGCGTTTATGTTGATTTAAATAGATTCAAATTTGCATTTACGTATTTATTTTATTGACAAATGATGTCGTAAAATTTTTAAACATTTTTTTTCATTAATATTCAAAACTGAATCGATTCATGCATTAAAAAAATACATGCATATTCCCTATTGCCGCACCTCACTCTTCCGTGGTCCAACTCGCTCTTGCTTCTAGAGTGTATATAAAAAGCGCAGAGCCAGAAGCTCGCGAGGAGGTCCTGAATGAAGCGAGCCTACGAGGCCGAGTGGAGCGAAGGGGGGAGGTGGCGAGCAAAGCGAGCCGGCGACTTCCGCAGCGGAGCGAAGGTCAAGTAGGGGAAGCGACATGAAGGTGTGACAAACGAGACTTCTGGTGGAGCCTACTTTGGTTATCTTTTACTATTTTTTTTGTGAAAATTTACTCACATTTTACTATATCTGTTGGTCAGTTAAAAATAAGCCATATTGTTACCGCCATATTTGCTTCGATGCAACTTCAATATGATAGGCTTTCCCTTTCTTACATGGTAATTAGGTGATTTGCTTTCCTTGTCCCTCACCTATCCATATACCGCCACGCATCGTGTCACCGCGGTTAGTAGCAAAAATATCTTATCCGCGACCAGTCATAAATCTAGGGAGTTAGACAAATCTTCCAAAGTGCAATTACACTGATTACCACAACCGTGAAGTGCATGTGAGCCATCTGCACTGCCGCGAGTGCCTAACGTGAGTGCCTACCGCGATCTCTGCCTGAAGGCAAATTTCAGGGCTTCAGAATCAACGGGAGGTCCCACAGGAGCGACACAAGAGAAAGAAGGTGCGTGGTGTCCAATTTCTATACCTAAGCAGATCTGTCGAAATACCATGTAGGTAACTAGTGTACCTAACGATTTTCAAATACAGTCCACTAAAATAATTATATATTTAATTGAAGTCATAAGCCTTAGGGCGCATACCGCATCCCGCAGCGGAAATATAAAAGGCCCCTTCACATATTATAAATGCGACAGTTTATATTCTGGTGTGTTTGTTGCCCGGGGTAAAAAGGAAACAAGGAATAAGCTATCTCCATTCCTAATTTCCCGAATGACCCGTTAAACGCGAGGACGGTAGCTTTTTTTTTTACGCTTAGTAGATCTATGTTTGGCCACTATCTCGCCTGATGTGAAGCGATGATGTGGCCTAAGATGGAGCACATAGATCTAGAGAGAGACGGCAGTTGAGCGGCTGCACAGACCCGTCTCCCCGATGGTTCACCGAGCATCATCCCGAAACACGACTAGGTCGCTTGACGGCATGACTTTGTTCGGTGGGTGGTATTACAACCACGGCCAGAGCCTACCACTCTAAAGCGCGTAAGCGGGTTTCATCACGATGTTTTCCTTCACCGTTTTAGAGCGAGCGTGCAAAATCTGCACTTAACTATAACTCATTGGTGCAGGGCCGAGTCGGGATTCGAACCCAGGTGCGTCGGATCGAAAGGCGCATGAGTTCCCGCTGAGCCAATTAAATATATGATTATTTTAGTGGACTGTATTTGAAAATCGTTAGGTACACTAGTTACCTACATGGTATTTCGGCAGATCTGCTTAGGTATAGAAATTGGACACCACGCACCTTCTTTCTCTTGTGTCGCTCCTGTGTGAAACCGCGGGGCGTAGCTAGTTTACAGTTCATTGACATATCTTTTCCCGTGTTCCAGGATATCTCACTTCGCGACCGCAGACGAGTTCACTGACACCACGCTTCGAGTCATCACAATAGAGAAGCGGCAGTTTGGTCTGTTCACTTGTAAGGCGCAGAATAAACTTGGCACGGACGAGGGGAAAGTCGAGCTCACTGGTAACACTCATTTCAATAAGTACTTTTTTATGGCTTTGCACGGTTTGTGCATTCAGCCAGTGTAGTTACAAACGCATGTATTTAAATTATCGTTTTAATTTTGCAAAAACGGCAAACAAAAAAATCTAAACGATCAAATTTTTTAATCATGAATAATTCATTTTTACAAAAAAAACTAAAACCGACTTCAATGTATCTTCGAAGTTCAAGGTCAAATATCGATGAAATTTATATGGAAACACTTCGTAGCTATACTGAACCCAATTCAAAAATAATTTTCCAAATCGGTTCATAAATGACGGAGTCCTGAGGTAAGAAACAAAAAAATACAATCGAACAGAGAACCTTCTTTTTTTGAAGTCGGTTAAAAATTACAGAATATTAAAGTTTATTTATAGATTTAAAAATATAAATTATTATTATATTACAAATTGATTTTATGATCTTTCGGTTTGACAAACATTCATTCTAACAACATTTTAGATAATCACTACATAGTATAAAACAAAGTCGTATTCTCTGTCCCTATATACCTATATCCCTATACTACTAATAATAAAATAATAATTAATTTTTAGAAAAATACAAAAACCGACTTCAATGTATCTTCGAAGTCCAAGGTCACATATCGATGAAATGTATATGGGACCACTTCGTAGCTATACTGAACCCGACGCAAAAATAATTTTTCAAATCGGTTCATAAATGACGGAGTTCTGAGGTAACAAACATAAAAAAAAATTGTAAAAAAAAAAAATACAATCGAGCAGAGAACCACCTCCTTTTTTTTGTAGTGATGTGTCCAAACCACGTTAGTTTCCATAGTAAAACATTTTAGATTTTCTTCGATTACTGTCCGATCCCCTGGGGCCATTATTTTGTTTTGTTAGCTTGCTTAATATATGCATGTGTATTTATAGAGTCCATAATCCCGGTGTGCCCGCCGGCCTGCGGACAGGCGCGGTACGGCGCCGCGGCGTCGCTCGCACCCACTATAATGACTATTATAGCCCTTTACGCTGCCTGCGTGGCTGTCAGGTGAGTAAAATGTCATTTTACGCTCAGTTGACAACATGTACATGTATAAAGAAAGAAAGAAAGAAAGAAAATTAGTTTTTTTTTTTACTTGTTAATTGGCTTGCGTTTGACTACTATGTCACCTGATGGTAAGTTTGTTAATAACCATCTTATACTAAAAAAGAGCGAGTGTGGCTCAGTGGGAGTACGTGCGACTTTCGATCCGACGCACCCGAGTTCGAATCCCACTGGCCCGCACTGACTTTCTTAAGTTATGTGCGGATTTAACACTCGTTCTTAAAAACGGTGAAGGAAAACATCGTGAGGAAACCAAGTCCAAGAATTTATCACAAAAATTCAAAGACATGTGACATCCACCAACCCGCAATGGGCCAGCGTGGTGGATTATGGCCCACACTCTCTACGAGGGAAGGCCTGAATCCCAGCAGTGGGAACGTAATGGGCTGATGATGATGATGATACTAAAAACAGGTACATAATAGGTAAAGTTAAATGAAAGTAGATGGTCATAAAGGACAAAACTCAGCATAATGCGCCATGACAGCGCGCTGATTTTCAGTTGTGCTCTTTTTCATGACTAGTAGTTGCAAATTAGCTTATAACACGTACATGTTGTCAACGGGTGGCACTGCAATTGTTATGGGCAGGCGTGGCGCTTACCATCAGGCGAACAACTCGCTCGTGTTATCACTTAGTTCTATTTTTAATGTTATTATTTTACTATGTTTTTTTTTAGTTTTCATTATTTGTTATTATTTTACTCACGTATTTGTTTCGTGTCTGGGTGTTGTGGGTCCATGGTCCTCGTAGTTCCTGGATTCTAGATACAGGGAATCCTAGTAATCCTAGTTATCCTTAGGCCAGGATCTATGTATGTGATCATTGGGTGTTATTTAATCAAGGCCCCAATTCACTATGAAAACTTGGCGATTCCTTGCTTCGAAATCACGTCGATTCCTTGTTTCGAAATCACGTCGATTCCTTGCTTCGAAATCACGTCGGTTCCTTGTTTCGAAATCACGTCGATTCCTTGTTTCGAAATCACGTCGATTCCTTGTTTCGAAATCACGTCGATTCCTTGCTTCGAAATCACGTCCATCCCTCCATTAATGAACGACATCTCTATGACGCATTCATATAGTCATATATATATGACGCGTCATAGATAATACAAATTTCGCAGATGTCGTTTATTAATGAAGGAATCGACGTGATTTCGAAGCAAGGAATCGCCAAGTTGTCATTGTGAATTAGGGCTCAGGTGATGTTTCTTCGCATGTGTTTTAATCGTTTTCATTTTGGCATATTTTTGCTAGAATTTGGCTCATAGCATGCTTTTTATCCGACTTTGTAAATGAGAGTATGTATTCAAAATTACATTTTTCTATTTAGAATGCAAGCTTTTCTGACACTGAATGAGTATCGTATGCGTATCTTTTATTTATAAAATAAAGTTTCTGCGATTTTTCAATATCAAAATCTATTTAATCATTTTGGAATCACAGACGCACTTATGACCTTCAATTATCACAATGACTCTACCAACGTATCGGAAAAAGAACCACTACTCAGAAGATACGGATAAAAACTGAGGGGCATTGTTTTTAGAGATTTTGTTAATTTTTTTTGGGTTTCTACAATGTTGTTTCTTATGTACCAGTTGGCTATTTTGCAGAAGTGGAATGTTCCAAGCATCTTTGTCTTCTATGTAATTACGTACAGTGTAGTATGCTTTTCTCATTAGAACATTCTTAAAGCGTAATTTGAATTTACTTTCTGCGAGCGTACAAAATCTGCACTTAACTATAAGTCATTGGTGCAGGGCCGAGTCGGGAATCGAACCCAGGTGCATCGGATTGAAAGGCGCACGAGTTCCCTCTGAGCCACACTCGCTCTCTAAATACATACATACATACATAATTATATCCTTAGAAACTCTTGCATTTATAGTAGGATGGTCGATTATTTACATATAAACATGTTTTTTTACAGAGTCGCCAATACCAGATATTAACTACCCAGGCCTGCGGCTTGACCCGAACTACAGCGGAAGTGGAAGAATGACAGAACGACACACACACATCGCCATTTTTATATTAATATCAATTTTTATATAACTGACTATAAATGCCACAACGGTGTCTGGAACCGGTGGCCAAAAATGAAACCAACAAACAGAGTGCATCTCTAAAGTATTTGAAATTATATAAATAAAATATGGTTGTATTTTTAAGGCATGATATCAACTGACTATTCTAAAACTAAGTGTTTTGATCAGAGAGGGGGGGAGATACAGCAGATTAAATAATGTGTGATTTGAGGTATAATTTATAATCTATTTCTCTTAGGAAAAACGCCATTAACAAAAAACTCAACGTCAATATGAATACTATTTTAAACTATGCAGTGTTGCCACTCTAGCGAATTCAACGTATACCATTGCCAACTTACCAACACTAAAAGTAGACAAAATTATTATTATAAATTTTATCACTGTATTTGAATTTTCGACCGCATCATCACATGTCATCACGTGAGAGTAGTTTGTGTAAAGAATCTCTAAAATATTTAACAATTTTATGAAATGATTATCTAAAAAAATGGTTGTAATTTTAAAACATGATTTCAACTGACTTTCTAAAACTAAAAATATGTGTAATTTAATCACTTCATTTCAATTTTTGACCGCATCATCTCTTCTCATCACGCGAGAGAAGTCTGTAAAGAATCTCGCAATTAATTGATAGTTATCAATTATTTATCTAAACAAAATGGCTGTAATTTTAAGACATGATATCAATTGACTTATGAATCTATTCTAAAACTAAAAATATGTCTAATTTCATCATCACTTCTCATCACGCGAGAAAAGACTGTAAAGAATCTCTGAATGATTTAATATTAAAAAAAAATGGTTGTAATATATAACATGATATCAACTGACTTACGAATATATTCTAAAACTAATAATAGACAAAATATGTGTAATTTTATCACTACATTTAACCGCAGCATCACTTCCCATCAAGCGAAAGAAGTCTGCGTAAAGAATCTACATTTACTATCAATTAATTATAAAAAAATGATTGTCATTTTAAACATGACTTCAACTTTACTGTCTTATGAATCTATTCTAAAATATACAAAATATATATAATTTTATCACTACATTTGATAATACATTTAAGTATAATTGCATATGTAGCAACATATCGAAATATGCGTAAGCATTTTTTTAATAACCCGCCCGTTGTTGGCTTTAACCCGCAATCAACTGACTTACGAATATATTCTGAAACTAAAAATATATGTAATTTTATCATTTGTTTGAACATTCGACCGCATCATCGTTTCTCATCAAGCGAAAGAAGTCTGTGTAAAGATTCTCATCATTTATTATCAATTAATTTTAATAAAATGTTGTAACTTTAAGACATGACATCAACTGTCTCATGAATCTCTTCTAAAAATATACAAAATATGTGTAAATTTATTACTACATTTAATAATACTTTTAACTATAATGGCATACGTAGGGACGTACCGAAATATTACGCGTAATATTTTTTTTAACCCGCTCGTTGATGGCATTAACCCGTAATATGATGATTTTTATAATAAGTATATTTAATTAGTTTTTCCTTGACAGCGGCTTTTTATAAACTTGCAAGGACTATTTATGTTTATATCAATGTAATTTATGCATTAATTATTTTATTTGGATTTGATATTAGAAGCTTGAACGAATAAAAAAGGCGGACGCGTCGTCGTCAAATTCAAAAGTGAAGTACTCAAGCTATGCCGGTCCACTCGTTCATACACAAGCCACACGCACACGCTTACATCATGGTATGCTGATCGGCCGTCAATTCGGCTTGACATCGGCCCTTCGTCCACTCCAAACATAACGCCACCGTCATTGCTATGCTTCAGTTGTTGCTGAGCATTCCGTCCGCCTTTTTTATTCGTTCAAGGCGTGATCTTATTTTTTTATTAACCCGCCCGTCGTTGGCTTTAACCCATAATATAATGATTTTTGTAATAGGTATATTACATTTTTTTTCTTGACGGCAGCGTTCTATAATCTTGTAAGGACAATTTATGTATTTAGTATTTTACAATTTCTTTCTGATATAGATCTAAGTAGGTATATCTTTTATTAGACTAGGATTTAGTCTTACAATAACAAACTTCATCCAAATGGATACAGCTGGAAGACGACAAAATTTTGTATTATAAAATGTATTGATCTTTGTACAGTTCTAGCCAAAATAAATGGCACATCTGTGGGTTATTCTAGCTTAGTAAAGAAATAAAGACATTTATTTGACAACCATACAATTATAGAATAAATAAAGGAAAAAGGACATACAAGGAAAACAGTTAACGGGTACATATTATATTAATAAACAAAAACAAAGTTTTTTTTTTCTATAACATAAAAGTGTTCAAACGTATCTTCAATTTGTCAATTTAATGTATTGTCTTTACTCAGCGGGATTGTACCCCAAAAGATTTTCTAAACATGTTTCGTATAGAGTCAATTTATATTAAAAAAATAACTTATTGGTTTTTTTATACATACCTATTGGTTATTTATAAAATATAAAAATTATGTATGGATCAATTTTGTAACATTTGAGATTTAGTTAACTAAACTGCACTGCACATATATATTAATTAATAGTAAATAAAATGAACTTGAGCATTTTTCTAGTTGTAATTTAACTACTAACAATTATAATAAATTAAGATTTTTGTGGTTTTTATTACTTTGGCATTCCAGTGGCAGAATCGCTTTAATTTTATTAAATTTTTTATTTTAAATATGTTGTAAATTAAAACAGACTTATTTGCATCTGTTTTATGAATTGAATAAAGAACCTAAGCATTGCGTTCGTTAAAAAATTATTCCATCCATTTAAGACTTGTGAATCTAAATTTTTTAATCAATTTTTAGGCATCTCTTTTTGATGTACGTTTTATAGCAGTTTTCTTGGCATCTACAAAATTATTTTAATTATATTTATTAAACTGTGTATTGACTGTAGTGGTGGCTCGAATTTAGTTATAAAAATTACAATCAAAAATTAATTGCTTAGGTCCATATATTCCGACCTTGCAGCTTTTGCCTTTACCATTTGGAAACTATGAAAAAATATGAAATTTAATCAATTTGAACGTATCATAGTTCTTTTTTAAAACGGTAAACAAAAAATTAATTAAACCAATATATAACACTTTGACCTTGTCATAGTTTTTGTTTAAAACGGTGAACAAAAAAGGCATTAAAACAATATATAACATTTCGAATGTGTCATAGTTTTTGCCATGCACTGTACAATTTAATTTTAAGTTCGGGCCACATTAGAATGTTTTTAGTTTATACTTATCTTGCATTTTATAAGCTTTAGACATTTGAATCTGTGTTTTTCCAATAGCTTGTGTTTTGTAATAGTAGATTTTTTGTTGAAATAAAGGCATTTGTATAAAAAATCCGTTTTTTATTTACAGTATGTTGACGCCCGCGGTAACGCTTAGAAATAAGGCCTGCAGACGAGGGACTTTAGTCCGCGTACTTTTTCGTCCATAAAAATAGATCCCTTACTAAACTGTATTGAATAACACACCAGAGATTAAAAATATCGCGTATGAAAAGTCCCCCGAACTACCGAGGACATCGATAGTCCAGACTAGACAAAAGTACGCGGGAGTCCCCGAAAAAATAGAACTAAGTAACGTGACTAGGCGCAGCAACGCACACGGCGAACTTTAGTCCGCTTTGATTAATCGAGCCGCATACCTAGTCTGCGCAGGCCTTTAAGCTGTATCCTAAGGCTCGTTTTTCTAGTATGTGGAAGGATCCTATTCTATGTTTGAAGCTAGATCATCTATTCTTGTACCTACACAAATGTTACTTCAGCTTCTCTCGTGTGTGTGGCCCAGCCCTGGTGTCGGAGTGTTTGGATCGCCCGAAGGCCTCCGACATAGCCTGACGACTGTTGTAACACAACCGGTACCGACGGTTTAACGTGCCCTCCGCATGGTGGTAGTTCAGCACAAATATATATTTTTTATTGTGAGATTAATAATAATCATAAGCATTTATTGTCTTAGCAAAAAGGTACAAATATAGTATATGGATTTATCCGAAATAAATCATATTTATTTTTTTATTTTTATTTATAGTTAGACAAATTGTTAACACTAAACCTGTTTGAGGTAGGCATATAATGCCTATATAAATACTATACAATAAATAACGCCCAACTATCACATACATAGATCCTGGCCCCTAACTAGGATTCCCTGTATCTAGGAAAATAGGAACTATGAGGACCATGGTCCCACAACACCCAGACACGAAACAAATGCTTGCGCTTTTTTTTCTGTGCACAAACAGTTGTCCCGTCGCGGGAATCGAGCCCGCAACCTCAGTGATGTATGAGATTTGAACCAACCTGCCCAACCACTACACCACAGAGGCAAGTTACATACAAGTTTGGAGGTAGGTAGATAAAAAAATAATAAATAGATGTTAAGAAGTATGGTCACAGATTGTGAGGTAATTCTACTTCCAACTAATATTATAAACGCGAAAGTTTGTAAGAATGGATGTATGGATGTACCTTTGTTACTCTTTCACGCAAAAACTACTGAATGGATTTTGATGAAATTTGGTATGGAGATAGCTTATACCCTGGATTGACACATAAGCTACTTTTTATCCCGGGAAACCGCGGGCAAAACCGCAGGGCGCAGCTAGTATCAATATATCGCGGAGATTCCGGATTCGATTCCGTCCGGGACGTTGTACGCATAGAAATAAAAGCGCTAGCTTTTGTTACGTGTCTGATGTTGTCGGGTCATAGCTCTTGTACTTTGTTCCCTAGATACAGGGAATCCTAGTCCAAGATCTGTTTGTGATGGTAGTGAGTTATTTATTATTTTATTTTATGGTTCGCTTCAAACTGAGAAATTTAATCGTTAGTTACCTAGAGTGGGGACTTTGATCTCGAGTACCTACATACTTCATCAAAATCGTCGTAGTTTTTGCATAATTAACAAACATCCAGCCATCTTCACAGACTTTCCCATTTATAACATTAAAAGGAAGATTGTATATCGTCAATAGGGGATCGGACAGTAATCGAGAAAAAATCTAAAATGTTGTTATAAGGAATGTTCGTCGAACCAGAAAGAACATCCAACCAATATTTTTGTGATATAATAATGATTTATATCTTTAAATCAATAAATAAAATCTAATCATTCTGACATTTTTAATCTGTACTTCATCTCAAACGAAACAACCATCACAGCGCATGACGTCATTTGAAGGCAAATGGCGTGAGTCAAGCTTATGTTTATTTTACGTTTTTGCTTTTCATAAAATGTATTTTTGCTAATTTTTTCGTTTCATTACTACAATATAGTCTTTAAACTTCACAAAACGTATTTAAATCTGTTTGCAAGTTTTATTTCGAAGAGTTTGTCGTTTTCTACCTACATATGACTACATACGGCCAGTTAACTGTGCTGACATTGCTTGATTTCAGCAATGCTTTTAACACCGTCGATTACGACATCCTCCTAGCATTACTTCGCTCAATTAACATATCTCCAACGGTGATTGATTGGTTTCACAGTTATCTGTACGGCCGCCGGCAGCGTGTCCGCCTAGAAGATACTTTTTCATCTTGGTGCCACACAACAGCCGGTGTGCCGCAAGGCGGCGTCCTATCTCCTCTCTTATTTGCAATTTTTATTAACTCCATATCTCACCATCTCGCTTCTTCCTACCACCTGTATGCAGACGATCTCCAAATATATTCACAAGCTCCACTTAATTACATTACGGAAGCCATCGATACTGTCAATGCTGACTTGTGTCGCATATCCGAGTGGAGCAAAGCCTACGGCCTTAAAGTTAACCCGCTCAAAACTCAAGTTTTAGTTGTTGGCAGTTCCCGGACAATCAGTAAGATAAATTGGAACACACTGCCACAGGTTGTATTTGACGGAGTAAATATCCCTTACAGTGAAACTGTCAGGAATCTGGGAGTAATTTTTGACCGATGTTTTACTTGGGGTCCTCATTGGAGGCTACGAGCCGTAAGATATTTGCTTCTGCTGGGTCGCTGAGAAGACTACGCAATTTTTTGCCTACTGCGACTAAAGTTACGCTTGCACAGTCCCTCTTACTCCCTATACTTGACTACGCTGACGCCTGCTATTTAGACCTCACGGAAGACCAACTTAACAAACTTGAGCGACTTCAAAACTTTGCAATTAGGTTCATATTTGGCTTACGTAAATATGACCATGTCTCCGACTTTCGAACTAAGCTCAAGTGGCTTCCAATTCGCCGTCGCCGGAATACCCACATCCTCTCACTTCTGTATAACATATTATTTAATCCGTCTTCTCCTCAATACCTCAAGGAGCGTTTTCAATTTCTACACGCGTCCAATCCCTGTCCATTAAGGTCATCAGAAAATCTCTTGCTCAAAACTCCATCACACAGTAGCTCATTTTACGATAAGTCCTTCACCGTTGAAGCCGTTAGACTCTGGAATGCGCTGCCAGTGGAAATTAAACGCTCCCCATCACTGGCCACTTTCAGAGAGCGTATTAGGAAATTATATTTATGCACTTCATAATATTTATCATTATATTTTGCTATGGAATTCTATTTTTTTTTTTATCCGTTCACTTTTGTATAATATGTATGTAAACTAAATATTGTATGTATGTATGTATATTAATTAGGTATATAAGTATATTTATATAGTCATATATATATTTAAGTAATTGGATTATATATTGTATATCATATGTAAGCCCTTAGTATGTCTATTATATTTTCTATCACCACCGTCTGTGTATGTTTCGTTATTCCTCTCCATCCAAAGGTTGTCTGGAAGAGATCGCTTTAAGCGATAAGACCGCCCATTGTTACACCACTGTAAACATTTGAATTGTACTTTATCTCTATTTTTAAGGTGAATAATAAAGTGTTTATCTATCTATCTATCTATGACATCACAAATTTTCAGGTGACCTTTTGCGCGGCAATATTTAAAACATAATATTTAAACATAGTTTTAGGTACTTTTAGAGCGTTATTTAATTAAATTAGTGTTTTTCATAGCTACATACCTATATTCATTGTACATTGTGTTGTGCACTGTGGCACGGCAACTCATTCTCTATTATATATCTTTTGTATTAGACTTATTTTATTTTTAATGTCAGTAGGGACAGCCGAAATACTTGATTTGGGTCAGCGGGTATTTGCTTACGGGTATTGTTTCTGTTTACTTATTCTACTGTGTATTTTATCCATTCTGTAGTACTGTGTTAGTAAATCAACTTTATTATATTATTATTATTATTATTAGATCATTTTATTTCAGATAAAAATCCATATTAAACATGTCAAATAATTAAATTAATCTACAATAATTATATTACATTTAATAAACAAAATCAAAATTAAAAACAGTCCAATCAAATTAAATTACAAATCAAATGAAATTATAAAAATGAACCAAATTAAATTAAATCAAATTAAATAAATCAAATCAAAATTAAAATTAATTCAAATAATAAAAATTATAGGCATTATATATTTATTTATTTATTTTTTACACTATTAATAATGTTATACACTTTTATGGAGCTTTACATATTGAGTATTTTATAGCGCTGTAACTGTATGTCCAATTATTTATTTATTTTCGTAGTTTAACATAACAAGTTCGTGCGTCACCAAGGGCCTGTGCTGAAAACCAGCGTTGTGGATTCTTCACAACATTATGCTGAGCACAGACCCTTTTTTGACTGCACTGTACACGGCAGCGATCTCCATACACACGCTGTGACTGTTTGTTTTATTCTGTCCTCCTGCACATGTGTATGTGCGTTGTTTGTTGTGTGCAGTTTTGTCAAAAATAAATTGTTTCTTTCTTTCTTTCTTTCATTCTATTGTAGTTAATTTAAAACACGTTCTGAAAAGTTGTCCAACCCCCTATTACATAGACACTCTCAGATAAAGTGGCTGTCTACTCCAAGTAGACACTTGAATGGACAGATAAATAAATGCCGACACGCCCTAGTTGTCACTAGGACCCGCTTTGCTTGGTCAATAATTATCAGGAATAAAATAAAATGTTTTTATATACGTAATAGGTATTTATTTTATACACATCTTAAACCATTATACTTTTACAATATATAAACTTAATCTATTTTGTATACCTAATTACATCATACCCATCTTATATTTAAATACTACCAAATATTATATACTTACATGATTCTCTTAAGATATTACTTAAAAATATTTGGTCGTGATTGTTATATAACAATTTTTACATTTAAGTACAAATTTAATCTAGGTATGAATCTAATATCATTTTGGTTCAGGTAAATTTTATTTTCGACTTTAACGTAACTACATTTGGTCGGTTTTGTTTTAAAAATTGCGTCGATATAATTTTTATTATTTATTTTTTTATACCTAGCCCGTCCAGAAACAGTACTATAAATAAATTGCGCCTAAAAATATTTTACTGGCAACTCTTCATGATTGTCAAACATTTCCGGTCAAGCTAGCTACTTTTTAATGTTTCTAATGTCTGCAACAGCTTCTCGTCAAACAGTAACAAAGCGAAGAATGAATTAATATGATTGTTTTTGAGAGGCAGACTAGAAAATATAGTTTATGAGTACTGGTATATAGTTTTCTAGTACTGGTATTGTCATAAATACGATAAGTGGCGCCCTCAATGTTTGTCTACTCTATTTGTACGGACTATAGTTTTCTAGATTTGTACGACTAATTTTCGTTCAGTAGATATTATGTCTCTGATGGAGATTTTCTATCGAGTGTCGACGAAGGAAATCACGAGTTTTCTATTGTGACGTCGTAGAAAAATCGATTTCCCTTCGACATAGGTAAAGGCGAAAATAGAGACATCTATCAATATCGTAGACATAATCTCTGATAAGCGAAAATTGCCCGTACGCACGGCACTGTGCTAGTCACTGAAGTTATCTAGCGAGTTAGCGAATGCATTCTTTATCTTATATCCCTAATACATAGATTTGTTTGGTCACTATCTCGCCTGATGTTAAGCGACGACGTGGCTGAAGCAGCACATCGACCTGTCGGAACACGGCAGTTGAGTGACTGCTCAGACTCGTCTCCCTGATGGTTCACCGAACGTCATTCTGAACCCGAAACACGACTAGATCGCTTGACGGCACGCCTCCATTCGTCGGATGGTATTGTAACCGCGGACACACAGTAGCAGACCGCGATCCATGTTCATGCAGACCCTTGTGGCACTATAATTCGACGCGGCGGCAGAATAACTGTAGTACAATTATTTTCTCCATGGGAGCTAAATGCCGTGCAATGCCGAATAGGTAAAAAGCTTTCAAAACTTTGGCTTACCTACTAGGTATTAAGGAAACTTTATATATATTTATCAGAAGGTAGGTATATGGCGTGGCCGCCATTTTGAATAGATTTTAAAATGGCGGTAGGGTAGGCCATGCTCCCTAGTAAATTATTTAAATCCTTTTCAAGTATAGTTCTGGGAACATGGGGAGACGATATAAGTTTGTACTTATTTAGCTTCTTTTTTATATATATATATATATTATATAATATTATATAATACCTTATACTTATGTCTAAAATAACATAGCTTTGTGTGCCTAACCCTATTTGTATAAATAAATCACCAGAGGAGTTTCAATATCGTATAAAATGCGTAGAGTGCCAGGACTTTGAAAAGCATTCCTGCTATCTGATGCAGATAGTATAATCTGAAAAGAAAAAACAAACTTTAAAAGGAAACTCCATTCATTTTAAAGAAATACACCTCAAAACAATGCGCCACCCCTCCACCACCGAGAAACGCGGTAGGAGATGAGTCAGCTGAACCTGTAACCGGCTATAACCGATGTTACATACATAAAATAGTTGTATATGTTACTGTAAAAGCCCGAACTACGGTCAATCTTAAGATGTACCAGTAAAACCTAAGATCTTTAATGGTAAAAGTCCGAACTGGTCTGTGATTCATTTCGAAATTTTACCATCATACACTCGGTAAATCTTAGGTGGAACAAAATTTTTCGTTTTGTTAAAACGCGTTTTATCTACCTACATAGTTTGACCTAGTTTTAACTGATATTCATCTTAGATCAGAAGAAAATTCTAGTTGTAACAAACATAATACATTGTTTTAATCCCAAAAGCAACACTTACCAACCGTCATTGATAAAAAGCCCTAAAAAGTGTCTCTTTTTAACCGACTTCAAAAAAGAGGAGGTTTACAATTCGACGATATGTTTTTTTTGTGTGTTTGTTACGCGATTACTCCGCCAATTATGCATTGATTTCGATGATTCTTTTTTTGATTGGTAGGTCATACTACCTATTAGACTTGGCTGGCACCGACTTCAAATATATGAGTGGGTAGCGCTTATGATAATTATATTAATTTATTTTTCACTTTTGAGTGCCATTTGTGGTTTTGAAGGCGGTTTAGCTATTAATTGTATTAATAATTACTCGGGTTTGATGACTTCAATGTATATTCGAATTCCAAGGTCAAATATCGATGAAATTTTTATGGGACCACTTCGCAGCTATACTGAACCCAGCGCAAAAAAAAAACCAAATCGGTTCATAAATGACGGAGTTCTGAGGTAACAAACATAAAAAAAATTACAATCGAACAGAGAACCTTCTCCTTTTTGAAATCGGTTAAAACCTTTTGAGCGACATTTGAAAGAAGCACTTACCTATTTTGCTAAATGAAAATTCTAAAAGAAGTGCGTTTCATACCTTTTCCACTTAATCCTGGCGCGTGGCAGCGTGTCGTCGCTCTCTTTGAACAGATACCTTCGTATACCGAACATGTAGTCGTCGAAATACGTCTCCCAGTCTATCTCCGCCATGCTGAACGGGAACAACTATAATCAGGACGAAATAAGGTTTTTTTTTTATTATAAGGTAAGGTTTAATAAGAAGTAACTTGACTTGGCCGGAGGGTAGATTCGACGATTGTCCCGATAGTTGTTTCGGCGAACGGCCTTATAGCGAAGAGCCTCGACCAATATCTGAAGAGGCTCTCGCTAGACAAAGATGCATGGAACATTCCGCTTCTGCCAAGTAGCCAACTGGCACATAAGAAACATATTATTGTCAAAAACAAACATAAAATATTGTTACAAAAGTTCTAAAAAATATGCCCCTCAGTTTCTTGCCGTATCTTCTGAGTAGTGGTTCTTTTTCCGATACGGTGGTAGAGTCATTGTAATAATTGACGTTCATAAGTGCGTCTGTGACGACAAAATTAAATAAAGAACTTTTGATTGATTGATTGATTGAGACGGTTGGATTAAGAGTCAGATGCATGCGGCAGTACTCCTTGAAACGGCACGTATAGTCAGGAGGTTCCTCACTCTGCAGCCCTAACTACCGGGAGTTTGGGCCCTGTCCCGCTGCCGGCGGCACTCTAGGTTTAGGTGTTTTTAGGTTGGAAATATTGTAAAAAACATATATTTACGAAATAAATAAATTACGTGTATAATATTAACATGGAGATGTGTCATTCACCAATCCCCACTGGGCTAACGTGGTGGGTTACGGCCCATACTCTCTCTATGATAGATGGCCCTTGTCCCAGCAGTGGGAACGTGATGGCCTGCCCCTAACAATTGCAGTGCCATCCATAACTTTTAATACCATAAAATGCACTACGTAGCACTGTATTACGCTCATCACCTCCAGACATGATATTAATCATACACCCAGTAATTTCGCTGGCTACAATGCGCTTCAAACCGGAACACAGTACTGCTCGCGCACTACTTTCTAGCGGCAAAGCAGTAATACCTACACAAACGGCCTCTCGCATACGAGAGACCAAAGAGTAAAACCCGTTTTACCTGTTTATCAATCTCGGAGGTATTGTCCCACAGCTCTCGAACCCTTCTATTACAGAACTGTATCTCATTCGTGCAGAAGTACGTGAGTACTGATGAGAACTTGTGGATTTTCCGGTATACTTTGAGCATTCTGCAAGGATTGGAGAACAGTTGGTTTTGTTATTATGAAACGTTATATATAATACAATACAAAAACACTTTATTGCACACCAAATATACACACAACACAAAAAAGAAATAATAATTTTATTTTTATTTTATTTTATTTATTTAATCACAATATATAACATCCTTTCAGCTACAAAATGCCAATACGATGCTGTAGGTACCACTTAATATTCAAAATTAATTAATTAAGTTAATGAAAATATATATGAATTTGAGGTACAGTGTGCGGCCTTATCGCTTAGAGCGATTTCTTCCAGACAACCTTTGGATGGATAGAACAGGTATGAGAAACAATGCGGTTTGGCGTGCATAATAGGGATTAAATAATATAATATTCCTATATATTTATGGAGGAAGGGTAGGGAGGCCTTTGCCCTGCAGTGGGACAAAACTGGCTCGTAATAATAATAATAATATTAATAAGCTCCAAGGGTGGAAGTGTTAAAGGGCATAACGCCGGGAGTAGCGTTTAAGTGAAACTGCAGCACACCTCTCGACACCCTTTAGCCACCCACACCAACGTTGCCCCTCTCGTCGCCAATGAACAGCGGCCCTTAAAGGGGGCCCGTTTAGTGGGTGGCGAGTCACCACGTGCCAAAAAATTTTCTAATGTGGCGGAACTGGCAGGTGCCGAGGTCTCATATCATAGACCGGTTCTCATCCATTAAAAATTTACCTCAATAGCCCAATCATAAGTAATTTTCATATCTTCAATAATAGTCCTCGCACTTATCGAGGGCTGTCTTTGATTGTATCTTCTAATGATGCACTTAGAGACAGTCCCCGATAACATAGTGATCAAACTTATTTTGCGTCAGAGTTAAAAAAGAATACATTCGAAATGAGAACCTCATCCTTCTTTTTAAAGTCTATTAAAATATATAAAAATGTGATTGTTCAGACTTTTGAGTTCTTTCTTTGCTACTTACTTTGGTTGCTTCCCCAAGCAGACGGCGAGGCCGTCGACTAAAACAGCAGGAAGTAGATGTAAGAAAAAGATGTAGACTTTGTTCATAAATGCTGATTTCGTCAGACATAGCGATATGTACCTGAAAAAACGATTTATTAGATGAAATGTAGTTTTTGTGGAGTTATGTGACGTATGACATTCGCTCCGCGAATTCACCGGCTCGCTTTGCTCGCCTCCTCCCCCCTTCGCTCTACTCGGCCTCGTAGCGCGTAGGCTCGCTTCATTCAGGACCTCCTACGCGAGCTTCTTGCTCCGCGTTTTTTATATTCACTCTAGTGGTCAGAGCGAGTTGGACCATGGAAGTGTGAGGTACGACAATTCGGGTAAGATTTGGTGGTCATTTACTAAATTTGATAGATACTGGATTTGATCTGCCGATACAATTTTTGGATAGAAGTGTATGGGATCTCAAAGATTAGTTTGATTGTCATTATATTTTTCCCCTTCGTAATTCCTGGTTCCCTAGATTTAAGGAATCCTAGTTAGGGGCCAGGACCTATGTGATCGTTGAGCGTTATTGTGATTACGACTTACCACACGGCGTCTGAGAGGGGATAGTTGTCAATTCTGACAACATTCTTCTCCATGAAGTCGCCCCACGTTATCCTGTTCTCCACGGAACTTACGTAGTTGAAGACAGAGGGCTCGGCCGGTGGGGTACTGGGAACAAAATGAAAACAAGACCATTGGGGAGACGGGTCTGAGCAGCCGCTCAACTACCGTCTCTCTCTAGATCTATGTGCTCCATCTTAGGCCACATGATCGCTTCACATCAGGCGAGATAGTGGCCAAACATAGGTCTATAAAGCGTAAAAAAAAAGAAAGTTACCGATTAAAAAATAATCTAAAAATTTAAAGATTTTGAATAATTAGGAAGGAGAAAATGATATTGCTCGGGCAGGGATCGAACCTGCAGTTGGCTCAGTGGCCCAGTGGTTAAAGCGTCGGGAAGGTATTTCGCTGTTTTTCTGTCACTTATCTCTGTTTTACTATAACTTACCTCTGTTTATAAGCTCTGTGCACACTGCAGGCGGCAGCCATGAGACAGTTGACGACGGAGTCGACCGGCACAATGTCGGCCGTCACGCGCTCGTCACACTGCAACGTGCGGAGGATACCAGTCGCTGGGGACGAGACAAAAATAATAATATAATAGGGAATATGCATGTGTTGTCGAAAATTCTGGAAATTACTTTTTACGATAGATTACTCCTGTAAACATGTATTATTAATTGCGTAGTTTATTTGTATTTCAATGTTTATTTTTCTTATTTTTGGAGAAACGGAACGTAATTGCAAAACGCTTGAGTACGTGCGACCACGTTTTGACGTCACGCGCCTCGCTGCTTATTGGTCAATTTTTGACATAGAGCCCGTCCTATTGGTAAATTATTATTGACATACACACACATAGCATAGATAGACCAATGAAGAGATCCTAGGTCCCCACATTTTGACGTCACACGCAAATGGCGCGTTGATTTAAATTGATTCAAATTTTCATTTAATTATTTTAGTGACGAATGAAGGCGTAATTTTTTTTTTCATGTATGGTATTCAATAATGCATCGATTAATGCATAAAAAAATACATGCGTATTCCCTATTTTATATCAGACAAAGGCCAAGGCCTAACAAATGTTGTCCTGACACAATAACCGGGACCTACTTAAAGTGCCCGGCGAAGCACGGTAGCGCACACAAATGGTCACCTATACAATAGAAGACCGGACAACTGTGACCGAAAGTGATTTAAATTAACTAAAATGAATATATATAACCTTGAAAAATACTATTTTAATTAAATAACGTTCTAAAAGTACCTATAACTATGTTTAAATATTATGTTTCAAATATTGCCGCGCAAAAGGTCACCTCAAAACTTGTGACGTCATATGAAGGTAGAAAACGACAAACTCTTCGAAATAAAACTTGCAAGGAGATTTAAATACGTTTTGTGAAGTTTGGGGACTATATTGTAGTAATGGAACGAAAAAATTAGCATAATTATACATTTTATGAAAAGCAAATACGTAAAGTAAACACAAGCTTGACTCACGGCATTAGCCTTCAAATGACGTCATGCGCTGTGATTGTTGTTTCGTTTGAGATGAAGAACAGATTAAAATGACAGAATTATTAGATTTTATTTATTTATTTAAAATTTAAATCATTATTATTTCACAAAAATATTGATTGTATGATCTTTCTGGTTTGACGAACCTGGTCTGGTTTGACGAGGAATCTTTCTGGTCTGGTTCGTTCTAACTACATTTTAGATTTTTTCTCGACTACTGTCCGATCCCCTATTGGTATCAGGCTGCGACCGTTGCTTAACCTACCAGAGTCCCAATTCATTATGACAACTTGGCGATTCCTTGCTTCGAAATCACGTCGATTCCTTCATTAATAAACGACATCTCTATGACGCATTCATATATTCATATATATGACGCGTCATAGAGAATACAAATTTCACAGATGTCGTTTATTAATGAAGGAATCGACGTTTCCTCTAAGCAAGGAATCGCCAAGTTGTCATAGTGAATCTGTTGAAGGCCACGTAGGAGGCCTTATTCAACAGTGGAATGATGTATGAAAAAGAAGAAAGAATATTATAGATTTGCTTACCAGTACCGACGGCTACTCCCGTCGGCCCGTACATATTGTCGAGCCAGCACTTCAATGGTTCTTTGGCAGTTGACGTCACTGGAAAATTATGCAAAGGAATTAGATGACAAGGGGCCTACTCCGAGTTGCTTTCGTTCGGTCGTGCGGACTAAAAGAGACACTCTTATGCCTGTTGCATAGCGCTGTCCCTTTCATCCGACAGAACGAAGATCGTTTTTTACTTTTTCAGAGTACAGTGCGTCACCGTCGCCTCGACATCTGCAACCTGTTGCAGATGTCGAGGCGACGGTGACGCACTATTCAGGCGGTCTGCTTGTTTGCTCTTTCATAAGCAATGAAATAAAATAAATGTAAAAATCAGAAATTAAGAATAGGTAAACAAAATGCACTCTTAAACGTCAAAATACGTTTTATTGTAACATAAAATATCATCATCATCATCATCATATATATAAAATTCTCGTGTCACAATGTTAGTTACCTTACTCCTCCGAAACGGCTTTACTGATTTTTACCAAATTTTATATGCATATTCAGTAGGTCTGAGAATCGGCTATCTATTTTTCATACCCCTAAGTGATAAGGGTTGTTCACCCTTAACATTTTTTTTAATTTATATGGCAAAACAACGTTTGCCGGGTCAGCTAGTACTTTAATAAAAAAAATGGTACATAAGCATGCCTACCCACTTCTTTCCCATACTTAAATTGAAATCCGGGCCCAGAAAAGAAATGCGATCTCCTAGCTTAGTAAATTGCCCAAAAAAATAATATATTTTTTTAAATTAAAAAATAAGGTCCGATGTAGAGATCTCAATCGTAGACATAATGTCTATGATAAGAAATAATTTTTGACCACAGACTCCTGCAAAAAATCTTTAACTGCTCAACCCCAGATATACAAAATAAATAAAAACACACAGTCATGCTGGCTGTACCTATAAATAAATAAATTATATAAGTAAGCACACATAATATAATACAAATAAAATCAAAGTATTACGAAAATAATAAGTAAGTAAATAAATAAATAACATAGATCCTGGCCCCTCTAGGATTCCCTGTTTCGTCTAACTGGAACAGCGATCGATCAAAGTCAAAGTCAAATATAATTTATTAAATAGCCACGAAAAATGCACTTTCAAACGATAAAACACATTACAAATCGAATAAAATTAAAAATTGTAACTTAAGTTAACATGACTTTCAAAAAAAATAAGGTAAGTATGTTTACCCATTTTTTTCCTATACCACAGAATACTAAGGGACAGAAGCATAACTCCGCAAAGAAAATTAAACAAATAGCGACTCTTGCTATGACGCAATAAAATTCAATTCAGCTCGCGTAGCGCTGCATACCTACCAGTCATATTAACCTACAGAGCGCCTCTCTTTCTATCGCGTCGCTCTTATCTCTTCTGACGCGGCACGTGTAACGACGCGCGACCCGCCGTCGGTGTCCGGCTATGTACTTGTAGCTTCGTACCTACAGTGCGGAGTGCACTAGGCCTGCCTATACTCAAATTGAAGTCTGGGTGCAGAAAAGAAATGCGAAAACTGACTCTACCAGTGCTTCGGAAATACGCCCGCTATAGAAGATAGCACCAAGAAACTCTGCGGGGATGTCTTGGGTGGCACCGCAATTGTTATGGGCAGGCGTTGCGCTTACCATCAGGCGAACGACTTGTACGTCCCATTACTTAGTTGCATAAAAAACGTTCTCCTTTTTTTTAAGTTGTTTTTTTTTATTCGCTCCATTGGGCAAGCTAAAGTCTCTAGGACCATACTTATCGCCTTGCCTTACGTAGTTTTTAATTGATAGTTTGAAAAAGTACAATATTCTTTGTTTTTATATAGAGCTATGATCCGAAGCCAAATCCGATTTTTGAAGTTAAAAATGATCGATATTGCAGTTTGAAAGATGCTAACGCCTTCCAAATTTGAAATCGATAGCGATCGGGATCGATTTCATTTAGACGATTCCACTTACAACTACAAATACACCCTACGAAAAAAATGCTTGCAATTTTTCCGTGCACAAGCACTTGTTTCGTAGCGGGAATCGAACCCGCAGCCTCTACATTTTGGACCAACCTGTCCTTTACTCCAGAAACTGTCAAATATATTGGGCGTGCTATACACATGTCCGGGTCGGCACATTAGCTCGTGCATTATAAACAAAAAACTACCATGTGTATAGCATGCATAAATAATGTGAATGTTTGTATGTTAGTTTGTTATTTCTTCACGCTGTAACGGCTCAATGGATTCGAGTGAAATTCGCAATGGAGATAGCTTATACGGTCGGAGCTGAAAACCGTTGCGATACAATCACAACATTAAGCTGAGCTCAAACCTTTTCTGGCAACACTGTGCACGGCAGCTATCTACGTACACGCACGCATTATAATTATTGTAGACATTGTTTTTTGTTAAAGGACCCGTGTATTTGTGTGTTGTTGTATGCAGTTTTGCAAGAATAAATAATTTTCTTTTTTTCTTTCCTTCTTTTACCCTGAATTATGTTATATAACACATACGCTACTTTTGATATAGCAGTGAACTGGTGAGTTTATTATGTATGTATAAATATCTACGTCTACCGCTAATCATTTACAGTGCAAGCCGTCCGTCTGTGGAATGCCCTGCCTGTAACGATTAGGCAAGCGAAATCTCTTCAAATTTTTAAATTATGGTATATAAACACTATTTATCTAACTGTTAATTCTATAATATATATGTTTTGTATTTATTTAAGTAGGTATGTTTATAACTTATTTAATACTTTATTAATATATATTATATTTTATATATACCAATATTTTATTGAACTCTGCATATTTATATACACATACATGTATATTTATTTTTATTTGTATGTTTCTTTTTCGTATGCACGTATTATTTATATAAGTTACTTGTGACTATTTTATTTGTTTATTATGTACACCACCGTACCGCATTAGATCTTATACCTGTTCTATCCATCCAAAGGTTGTCTGGAAGAAATCGCTCTAAGCGATAAGACATTGTACGTCAAAACTACAATGTATTTTGTGTATATTTTTTTTTATAATTGTGTATATGTAATTTGGTGTGCAATAAAGTGTTATTGCATTGTATTGTATTGTATAAAATTATTATCATGTTCAATGTAAAATTAGTACCTACATTGATAGATAGATGAACGCTCAAACATTAAATTACATTACATAAAAACATTTAAAGAAAGTTAAGTGTGTTAGTTAAGATGCGCCTGATGTTGTCAAGCACAAACGTTTTATTAACAATAAATTTTCATTTCATTTTTATCCCGGGAAAACGCGGGTGAAACCGCGGGGCGCAGCTAGTATATATATATGTGCATAAGTATTATGAGATGTTAGCTATAGAAGTATCCAGTTTATGATTATCGGCATGCTGAAAGTTAAAATATAAAAGATTAGCAATGAAATTAAATACATAAAAAAATTATAAAGGACTCTATAGAAAAAATCTTTACAACTTTATAGGCGGTCTCCATTAATCAGTTGACCGCAAAGATCGGCCGAGGACCATGGTCCCAAAAACGCAGACACGAAACAAATGCTGTAGCTTTTTTTTGTGCAAAAAACATTTGTCTCGTCGCGGGAATCGAACCCGCAACCTCAGTGGTGTTTGAGATTTGAGCCAACCACTACACCACAGAGGCTGACATACAAAAAGTGCCTTTACCGAGGTCGGCTTAAGCCGACTAAAAAGCACTGTTATGCGTCGTGTTTAGACGACCTTGGCGGTCAAAGGGTTAATATAAGGGTAGATTAAAAAATGAACTCCGAAGGGGATTATTCGAAAATATTATAAATGGCTTGAAAGATAAGGACGGTATACCAAAGGCGCTGGTTCGATCCCTGCCCGACGAAGTACATTTTTTCTTCATGTTATTTTTTATATCTATAAAGTTTTGTTGATTAAAATAAAATAAAATCTATAAAGTCCTTCAAATAAAATAATACACATATAACTATGCATGAAATGACATACTTTCAAATAAAAACATACACATATAGCAATATAACAATGCATGAAATTACATATTAATATATCTTAAATTAGATATTTATTTTTGACATACCAATCGCCGGTCTAAATATACCAATGGGTACGCCGCCGGCATTCGTCCGCAGTTCCTTTTCTGCGAGGGCCTTCGTAAAGGTATAGGTGTTGGGCCACGGACCGAGGATTCTGAAGGAGGAAACGTCATACAATAATAGTAGATCGTTAAACACGGGTGTTATTCTTATTCAATTCAATTCAATTCAAAAGTTCTTTATTTCAATTTTGTCGTCACAGACGCACTTATGAACGTCAATTATTATAATGACTCGACCAACGTATCGGAAAAAGAACCACTTCTACATGTTCCCCGCCAGCATCTACTATCAAAGCCATCCCAACTTCTTAAAGTAACGGAGTGCGGCTTTGGAGCGCTGGCATAGCCGCTCTAGTGTTAATGATGATTGTAGGCAAGATGATGGTGGTGATGAAGGTGGTAACGTCTAGTTGCTGCCGTACCGTCTATTGGCTTTGTTGCTTTTTTTTTGATATTGAATGCATTAGCGCATGCTAGGTGAAAATCTTAAGATGTGAAATAATTAGGAAGAAGAAAAATGATATTGCTCGGGCAGGGATCGAACCTGCGTCTTTGGAATACCGTCCCGCCGCCTTAACCACTGGGCCACCGAGCCTACTGCTCGAGCAATCAAATTTCTTCTATCCTTCTTATATCGTCTTACGGGGACGATTCTACGTCATCTGTCGTCAATGCTTCCATTGATCAATGATTCCATTTTTGATGCTTTTGTTCGAATGTTTTCCGTGGCCGCACAGTGCAGCAACACGTGTTCAACTGTTTCATTTTTCAGCATGCAGCCTCGGCATAAGGGCTGTCAGTATTTCCGGTTTTAGGTGATAATTTAAGTTGCAGTGACCTGTGATTAGGCCTACAAAAAGGCGGAGATTCTGCCGCTGCAGCTTTATAAGATTGTTGGTTATGTTTAAACACGGGTGTAAAACAACCCATCTGACACGAGGTATCTAAATACCTAGTGTCTCTCTCGACTATCTCATACGGCTAACCATACGAGATAGGAGATGGCGGTTAAAAATGTTAGATTGTTCAACACGGGTGTAAAACGAACTAAACCGGACTATTATTGTTATGGAAATTACTTATGATTGGGTTATTGAGGTAAAATTTTAATGGATGAGAACCGATCTATTTTTTTTTTTTATTTGTTATAAATCTACGTTTGACCACCATCTCGCCTGATGATAAGCGACGATGTGGCCGAAGATGGAGCACGTAGATTTAGAAGATACCTATTCACTCTAGCCTTGAAGACGCCCAAATTATAGTTTTCAGGAAACAGAGAAGACGGCAAGGAGTTCCATTCCTTAGCAGTACGCACTATAAACGTGGAACCAAAACGCTATGATATGAAACCTCAGCACTTCGATTTTATTATTTTTATATTAAAGGTTTAAACTCACTGCGGTAGTAGATCGTCTATCCCCGCGTCTGTGAGCTTGTCCAGTTGTGTCTGAAGCGACGCGCAGTCCGCCGCGCAATCGTAGTATCGCTCCTCCACCCGGGACAGATGTGAGTTTGAGTACGCTGTCGATATGTGCATGAAAACCTGAAAAAAGTAAGGTATTTTTCAAAAGTAATCATCTCACAATTTTTTAATCTTTTACTTGTGGTAGGTCTCTCGTATACAGGAGGCCATCTGGGCCTCAATTCACTATGACAACTTGGCGATTCCTTGCTTCGAAATCACGTCGATTCCTTTTTAGTTAATTAATAAACGACAACTCTATGACGCATTCATATATTCATATATATATACATGAGGGCTTTCTTTATTTAACATTATTTATTATTTACTTAATTAATACATTATTTACCTTTTCTTATATTCTTTATTGCACACAAAAATTTTTACATCGATGATTTATAAAATATATGTACAAAGGCGAGCTTAACCCTAAAAAGAGTTTTCTTCCAGCAAACCCTTGAGGAAAGAGAACTGTCACATGAGCAAATATACAATATTAAACCTATATACAAACCTTTTCCTATATACAATATTAAACTCATTACCATATTTATTATTAAATATACATGTATATTAAAAAAATAAATAAAAAAGCGAAGGGATTACTTATATACATATTTAAATTCATTTTACATTTACAATCAACCCCCATACATATTATATTATTCTAACAACAACCTACATAATATTCAGCGGAATTACACTATATATTTTCATTGCGTTTCAGTAACCAGAAGAGCTTTCAGTATGTATGCCATATTCGAACTAGAATGACAAGGCGTGAGCATAGGGTATACCTATGTGTGTATTGGGCGTGATATGTATGTGTTGCGTGTGTGTAATAGTGTATAGATATGTAAGTATAGTATTAGGTCTGCATTTTAAAAGTTATGGTGTTGCTTCATAATATGTAGACACTCACTTCCAGCCCTCTCATACTCTTGGCCAGGTGCAGGAGTTGCAGCGGCGCCTGTACATTGATGGCCAGGGCTGCCCGCAGGTGCTCGTCGAACTTCACAGTCGCAGCCGAGTGAAATACTATGTTCACCTGGGAAACAATATCTTTTATTAACCGACTTTAAAAAAGAAGGAAGTTCTCAATTCGACGGTATGTTTTTTTTATATATCTTTGTATGTTTGTTACGCGATTACTCCGTCAATTGTGAATTGATTTTGATGATTCTTTTTTTGTTTGGTAGGTGAGAGCTTCAGAGGTGGTGGTGGTATCGAAATTGATATAGCAATTTTAAAAAAAATAACAAACCCAAAAAATATAAGTTTGATCTTGAAGATTCTTGTTTTTTCAAAAATAAAATTAATATATTGAATGCATTAGCGCATTCTAGGAGAAAGTCTTGAGTTTTTTTTTTTTTGCTGTGGGATGGTATTCCTAAGACGCAGGTTATAGAGCAATATCATTTTTTTTCTTCCTAATTATATAAAATCTCAATATCGACTTCAAAAAAGGAGAAGGTTCTCTATTCGATTGTTTTTTTTACGTTTGTCACCTTCCCATCATTCATGAACCGATTGGGAAAAATCTTGTTGCGTTTGATTCAGTATAGCTACGAAGTTGTCCCATATAAATTTCATAGATATTTGACCTTGGACTTCGAAGATACATTGAAGTCGGCTTTTGTTTTTTTATTTTTTTTTATATTGAATGCATTAGAGCATGCTAGGCAAAATTGCTGATTTATTTATTATATTAAATAAATATTGAGGGTATTCCGAAGAGTCAGGTTCGATCCCTGCCCGAGCAATATCATTTTTCTTCTTACTAATTATATAAAATCTCAATATCTTTTATATTTTATACTATTATAGCCAGCGAATTTCAGTAAATTATAATTTAAATTAGCTGACCCGGCCAACGTTGTTTTGCCATATAATTAAAAAAAATTGTTAAGGGTGAACAACCCTTATCACTTAGGGGTATGAAAAATTGATAGTAGCCGATTCTCAGACCTACTGAATATGCATATAAAATTTGGTAAAAATCAGTAAAGCCGTTTCGGAGGAGTAAGGTAACTAACATTGTGACACGAGAATTTTATATATATGATAAGTGTATATGTACCTTTTCGCAGAGCATCTGTCTGTCGGTGATGGTAAGGCCAAGGCCAGCTGCCTCGCAGTCTGCTGGAACAACTACCACCTTATGCCGGAACTTGGGCTCTTCTTCTTTCAGCCGATTGAACACCTGGAATCAGAAGGGTATCAATGAAATAGACCGCGCGCGCTTGTGTTGGTGATACTCACATACAATTAAATTTCAAAACTCTTTATTGCGTACCAACTACAAAATAATAAATGATAATAACACGAAATTTCTTACAATACAATAAGTAGTACAATGGGCGGTCTTATCACTTAAGAGGGAACGGCACGCTGAAATTTTCATACAAAAAGTGAAAACGTTTTTCTACCCCTAAACATTAACCAAATTCGATGAAATTTGGACATGTAAGAGATGTTATCATTATTGAGGTTTGTAGGTTTTTATTTTTTCGATAATTCTTATAGAATTTGAATAAATGGATCCAAAAAACTCGATATTTACTCGAATATTTTTTTTGAAGTTTGGAAGCTTTTAACTTTAAAAATAGACATAAACTAAGAAAAAGGAAAACCTGCAAACCTAGTTTATTTTCCATTTAAGAAATTGAGACCAAAATTACCAAATTTGGTTGAGATTTAGTGTGGTAGAAACGTTTTCTCCCGAAACGCTAATTTTAACAAAAGTCTGAAGTTGATACGAATTTAGTTAAATTATTATTATTATTTAGTTAATTTATTTAATTTAATTTACGCATTTTCTGCGAGACCGTAAACCATTATTCAAATACCTAGTGCTCGCTGGCCGCGGCTGTGCCATATCCTCTTAAAGCGACCTCTTCCAGACAACCTTTGGATGGACAGTATCGAAAGAAGGAGTAGACGCATACGCCTGAGGGCATTGACAAATTACCAAGGCGTAGATTTAAATCATTTATCAAAGTAAACCTTATGAAAAAAACATACTACTCAATACATGAATATGTTAATGACAAAAATGCATGGGTTGTACGCCCTAAGCTCTATGATGATAAACATTAACGCATTAGAGTGTGCATAATATTTATAATTTATTTTTTCTTGGATGTACATTGTACAGTGCTATGTGAGACGTCTCATTCAGTTAAAGTCAGTTAGTCATTCAGTTAAAGCTATAAAAATTGTATTTGAGTTGGAAGTGACTAGGTTTTACAGTCATGCTCACTCAAATGTCTTTGCTTGCGGCGGCTCTGTGTGTCGGGTCACTCCCTTCCCTCCAATTTTTAACAACTGAGGTTGCAAGCTCTATCCCGCGACGGGACAAATGATTGTGCACAGAAAAAAAAGCGCATGCATTTGTATCGTGTCTGGGTGTTGTGGGACCGTCTTTGTAGTTCCTGGTTCCCTAGATTTTTTTTATGTAACTGTATGACGAGACGAGCTTGTCGTTCGCCTGATGGTAAGCAATACGCCAGCCCATAACAATAACAGCACCAACCAGAACTTTTTTTTTTCAATATGGTTGAGGGGTTTGATGGCTGGTCCACAAGTCATACTCGTGAACGGGTGCTGCTTGCAGGACTGGTCTGGTCTGGTCACTCCTAACTGCTACTGTCATACCTAATTATATTTTATTTACACTTTTTTGTTACTGATACTATGACTATGGGACATCTCACTCGCACTTCTTGTTTGACAGTCTGTTAATTCTAATTTATACCTAATTGTTTATTGTTATATTTCGAGACATTTTTAAAGAGCTGAATAAAATACATCCCCGCACTGTTTCTTGGTGCTATCTTCTCTAGCGGGCGTATTTCCGAAGCACTGGTAGAGTCAGTTTTCGCATTTCTTTTCTGCACCCAGACTTCAATTTGAGTATAGGAAAGAAATGGGTAAACATACTTACCATTTTTCAAAGTCATGTTAACATAAATTACGATTTTTAACATATTTTATTTGTATCATGTGTTTATGACCTTTAAAAGTGCACTTTTGAGCCTATTTAATAAATGATATTTGACTTTGACTTTGACGGCGGTTACAATTAGATTACAATAATAAATACCTGCATACTTTCCAATTTCCAATACATACATAGGTAATATATCCATAAACTAATATATATACATATCAATATGCTAATACATGCATATATAAGATCACATCTTAGATCTAATATTGGTCATACTCTATGTTCTCTTCACACGTTACAAGTGAACACACAACACTTAAGCACATTCTAAGTATTATCCATAGTGTTTGCTTAGCATTAACTTAGTCATAAGAACATAACTTGTGAAGTTAGAGAACAAACAAGGTAAATAAATCGCCGCAAAATACACTCGAGAGCAATGAATCCGGGTCACTTAAAGAATGTTAAAAATCTCGGAAACTAAAAATGATAGGTTAATGCAATAAATTGTATTTAATAGACAATGTAATACTCCTTAAATGAAAGTAAAAAAAATATGAGTCACCATACATTTTATTAACACAAAATTACATAAAGAAAAAAACTGCTGATCTCTCCTTAAAACAAAAATAGGAAACATGAAATTTTTGAACTTTATTACGATTTTCTTGAATTTTAATACTTCGTATTGCCTCCTCGTGCTTCCATTACTGCGTTTACGCGGTTTGGCATGCTGTACACCAAGTTCCTTATACGATTTTGGGGAATATTCTCCCATTCCTCTGTGAGAGCAATTTTGAGCTCACGAAGCGTGATTGGGGGAGGGTTTCGTTGTTTTACGCATCTGCCTAGCTCGTCCCAAGCATGCTCGATCGGGTTGATATCCGGGCTGCGCGCTGGCCACTCCATACGAGTAATGTTCATCTCTTGAAGGTAGTCATTCACAATCCTACCTGTATGAGGTCGGGCATTGTCATGCATAAATATAGCATCCTCACCTAAATTGACCATAAATGGACCAACGTGATCATTGAGGATTTCTTCCACATATCTTACGCTAGTTAAAGAGCCGTTTTCTATGATCACCAGCTCTGTGCGACTTTCAGAAGAAATTCCGGCCCACACAAGTACAGACCCACCACCGTAGGCTACTTTTTCTTCGATGCATGCTTGCTTGAATCTTTCCCCTGGTCTTCGATACACTCTGTGTCTTCCATCGTGCTTGTAGAGCATAAATTTTGATTCGTCGGAGAACATAACTTTTGACCAATCTTCAATACTCCAATTTACGTGGCTCTGGGCATATCTTAGTCTCGAAATACGATGCCCACGCTCCAGTTTAGGGCCGTTTGCAGGTCTAAGGGGTTTTAAGTTAGATTCAGCAAGCCGACGTCTTACTGTCCATGCACTTGGGTTACTTCCTCCGAGGCGTCGAAACTGATTGGTGAGTTCAGTTCCTGTGAGAAAGCGATTTCGAAGCATGGTGTTCACCAAGTATCGGTCTTCTCGTGCTGTGGTACACCTGGTTCTGCCCGTTCCTGGTCTGCGTAGGTTAGAACCAGTTTCTTCGTAACGTCGGAGAACTCTTTGTACTGTTGACAGCGACACACCGACAGTCCTGGCTGTATCGCGCTGACTCCGGCCGGTTTCCAGCATTGTAAGTATTCTGGTGCATTCTTCAGGCGTAAGCGACATAATTTCAGCTTGAATAATGAATATAGAGCACTATCAACATGGTTTATGTACCCACATAAATGACAGATTACAAACAAAAGCAAAACCAAATGCTGTAATTTCGTAGTTCCATCTTCGAAAGTGGCCCTTTTTCAAATTTGATTTTTTTATGATATAACTTTACAATAACTAAGAAGTTTTAATACCTTCATTTAAGGAGTATTACATTGTCTATTAAATACAATTTATTGCATTAACCTAGCATTTTTAGTTTCCGAGATTTTTAGGATTCTTTAAGTGACCCGGATTGATTGCTCTCGAGTGTATAACTTATGGACTTCGTCAAAGTAAATGTTAGAACAAATATATGCACCCTGCGGTTTCACCCGCGGTTTCCCGGGATAAAAAGTGGCCTATGTGTTATTCTGATGTGTAAGCTACATTATTGTAAAGTTTCATCAAAATCCATTCAGTAGTTTTTGCGAGAAAGAGTAGCAAAGGTACATCCATTCTTACAAACTTTCGCGTTTATAATATTAGTGGGAAGTAAGATTAGCGCTCAACGTTCAACGATCTACATGTACAGCCCCCCTACCCATATGTCCCTCAAGCGCCAATCGTATATCGTGTTGAGCTCAGATTAAGGTGTAGATTCACTGCGACAATGTCTTATGATGCCATATATTGTCTCATTAAGTTTATCTCAACTTGTAGTCATCGTATTTTGGTGTAAATGAATGAGATTAATTCGATTTCTTGTCTGAATCGACAATAATTAGACCGTATCTTATTGTGTCAGTGAAGCTATACCTTAATCCGAGCTCAACACGGGGGGCAGGTGGATTTTTGAGACTCAGAACGTTCGTTAGAATACATCCAAATTATTTTACAAAACGCAATGTAGTTTTAATCAGACAATAACGAGCAAAGTTCAAAAACCTACAATATCAACCTCTTTGCCGTAAATAAGTACATATTCGAAAAAAAATATTTTAATATTTGTATCGTAAGTAGTCTATAATAAACTACCCGAAAATATAAAATCGTTGCAGGGCAATGCATTCAAAACTGGACTTAAGAATAGGGGATCGGACAGTAATCGAAAAAAATCTAAAATGTAGTTAGAACGAATGTTCGTCGAACCAGAAAGATCATTCAATCAATATTTTTGTGAAATAATAATGATTTATATTTTTTAATCAATAAATAATTCTGACATTTTTAATCTGTTCTTCATCGCAAACGAAACAAAAATCACAGCGCATGACGTCATTTGTAGGCAAATGCCGTGAGTCAAGCTTGTGTTTATTTTACGTTTTTGGTTTTCATAAAATGTAGTTTTGCTATTTTTTTCGTTCCATTACTACAATATCGTCCCCAAACTTCACAAAACGTTTTAGAATCTCTTTGCAAGTTTTATTTCGTAGAGTTTGTCGATTTCTACCTACATATGATGTCACAAGTTTTGAGGTGACCTTTTGCGCGGCAATATTTGAAACATACTATTTAAACATAGTTTTAGGTACTTTTAGAGCGTTATTTAATTAAAATAGTATTTTTCATGGCTATATATATTGATTGTACTTAATTTAAAACACTTTCTGAAAAGTTGTCCGACCCCCTATTATTAGATAGACAATTATTATTATAGCATGACAGAATATTTTAATCGACAATGTTATTTTTATCCTAGATTATACTTCACATTGGCTAGACTTGCTTGTCTATATGAAGATAAAAAAAATAAACAAAAGGATGGTACAGGTGATACTGTATTTTCGGTTGAATAAAAAATCGCTATATTTTATATTTATACGTTTAAACTTTTTTTTATTATTTATTTATTATGTTTTAGGAAGACTACATCTATATAGGCACTCAATTAAATAATAGATAGATAGATAGATAACACTTTATTGCACTTAAAAAAAAGAAAACAAAATTACAGTTGGTAATACATAATTAACAATACAGCGGTCTTATCGCTAAGCAGCGATCTCTTCCAGACAACCATAGGGTAAGGAAAACTACATTTTAAAGAGGATAGTGTGCAGTAGATAATAAGTAGGACGAATGAAATTATTTTAAACTTAAATTATTTAAATATTATATATTTACATATACAAATATATATACAATTATACATAAATACATCTATATTGTCTATATATACTATAAAACATATACATATATAATTCCAATATACACGCAACACATATATATATATATATAGTAAGTATATCTTTCTTCTTATATATAAAATTCTCGTGTCACAATGTTAGTTACCTTACTCCTCCGAAACGACTTTACTGATTTTTACCAATTTTTATATGCATATTCAGTAGGTCTGAGAATCGGCTACTACCTATTTTTCATACCCCTAAGTGATAAGGGTTGTTCTCCCGTAACATTTTTTTTAAATAATTTTTTTTCACACGCAGCTTAAATATTTGGAGCGTCTTCGCTTTATATATTAGTTTATGGATGTTTTAGTGTATATATATATATATATATATATACACATATATATATATACATATATATATATATATATATATATATATATATATATATATACATATATATATATATATATATATATAATTTCTATGGGAAGAGAGTTCCACAATCGCACCGCTTGAACGGTGAACGACTTACCATAAACAGTGGTATCACGCTAAGTATAATAAATACCTACTAAATAAGTAAGTGTAAGTGGTACACAGTCATCATGGTGGTCATGGTGGTGGTAAACAGTCATCTATAACTCTCCACTGATAGTAACAAGAGACTTAGTAGTTACAATAAGCTGGTCTAAAAATATAATTTTAATTAATTTTTAGCTGTATCTGCACTCATTCAGATTATACTGAAACGATAGCGAAAATTGTGTTAATAAATCCTTGCATTTATTGAAAAAGTTGTCACTCAATTGCCTACTTACTGTAGGTACGTAAGTTCCTTTTTATTCTGTGGTAATAGTTAGTTTTTTTTTTTACACTTTATAGATCTATGTTTGGCTACTATCTCGCCTGATGTGAAGCGATGATGTGGCCTAAGATGGAGCACATAGATCTAGAGAGAGGCGGCAGTTGAGCGGCTGCTCAGACCCGTCTCCCCAATGGTTCACCGAACATCATCCCGAAACACGACTAGGTCGCTTGACGGCATGGCTTTGTTCGGTGGGTGGTATTACAACCACGGCCAGAGCCTACCACTCCAAAGCGCGTAAGCGGGTTTCATCACGATGTTTTCCTTCACCGTTTTAGAGCGAGCGTGCAAAATCTGCACTTAACTATAAGTCATTGGTGCAGGGTCGAGTCGGGATTCGAACCCAGGTGCGTCGGATCGAAAGGCGCATGAGTTCCCGCTGAGCTACACTCGCTCAAAAGTTAAAGTTTTTTTTAAAAAAAAAGCTAAATTTGTAAAGTTCCTAAGTTTTTTTTGCTGTAGGTATGCTAGTGAGAATAATATCAATGTCGATGTCGTTGCTGAGATCATTGGTTTAATAATATAGGTACTGCGTAGGTCTGCATTGCGCTCATTACCCCGAGACATCAGATATTAAGTCTCATATGCCCAGTAATTTCGTTGGCTACAATGCCCTTCAAACCGGAACATATTAATGCTTTATTATTAATTTGTATGTATATAAGCATTTATTTGCATCTTATATTTGCATCTTATATTCTGTGTGTTTGTTATTGCACTTCTCAGTAAAATGGTTCTCAAAGGACACGGCACAAAGCTTGTCAATATTTGCAGAAGGCAAGGTAAGGTCAGGACGGTGATTAATGCTTGCATAACAGCATCCTGGGGAAGTTTCTAGTATGAATTATATCTGCAAATAAATAGCTGTCTCAATGTATACGTAGGTACTGTTGGAGTTTAAACAACTATGACCTGGGCTGAATAGCCGACTGACAACTATTCGGTGGCAAAAAGACCGACTAGTCGGCCGATTATATAGTCGGCCACGCCGATCATTGCTTTCGGTGGAGTTCAGGCACAGAATACTAAGGGATAGAAGCATCACTCCGCAAAGAAATTTAAACAAATAGTGACTCTTGCTATGACGCAAGATACGGCAAGAAACTAAAGGGCATTTTTTTTTTTACTTTTCAATATTTTATGTTTGTTTTTGACAATATTATTTTTCTTATGTGCCGCTGTGCTACGATAAGGTTTGCCTGTTCTTCCCTGTAGTCTGTAGGCAAGCATGGCGCTTACCATCAGGCGAACGAGTTGCTCGTCTGATTGTGCAGTTGCATAAAAAATTTAATGATATCTTATGTCGCAAGAGCGCGACATGTTCATGCCAGATCCATTTTGTTATGAACAAGATGTGTCACGAAAACCATTGCATAAACAGGATGTGGCAAAAAATTGGGACCTTCAGTGTAGGTACCTTTTCATTTGCAGTGAGGAAGTTTTGTTCTGAGGAAACATCGGTTGAATTTTGGAGAAAATTAAAAATGCATGTTCGGACTTTTTCTTGGTATTGAAGTCGGTATTTTTCTTTAATAAAATGTATACTTGTTGAAAAAAGGTACATTGAGGACCAAAAATGTAATTTAAAAAAAATACCACGTTGGGTTTGTATCCTATTTCCCGTCAGGGCCCCAATTAACTATAACAACTTGGCGATTTCTTGCTTCGAAATCACGTCGATTCCTTCATTGATAAACGACATCTCTATGACGCATTCATATATTTATATATATGATTATATATATAAATATATCGACGTGATTTCGAAGCAAGGAATCGCCAAGTTGTTATAGTTAATTAAGGCCTAGGAATGTTTCCCTCAAAGTAACCCATCAAATTGTATGTTCATGAGAAAATACAAAAACACTTTTTCCATACATTTTCATCTAAGTGCCATTGATATGGGGGCTCAGGGTGTCGCTGCGATTTTCGTCATCATTCTCATTATCATCAGACCATCACGTTTGATTGGTCTCTCTATGAGAGAGTATGGGCCATAATCCACCACACTGACTCAGTGCGGGTTGGTAGATATCACATGTCCTTGAATTTTTGTGATTAATTCTAAGACATGCCGGTTTCCTCAAGATGTTTTTCTTCACCTTTTTAGAAGGAGTTTTCAATCCGGACATAACTTAAGAAAGTCAGTGGTGCGGGGCCAGCGGGATTCGAACTCGGGTCGGATCAACAGTTGCACGTACTGCGCACACTCGTTCAATTCGCGCCTTCGTATTTTGAACGAATTATTTTGCCTTCCTAAAGGTCCCAAAATATTGCGACACCATGTATAATTAAATGACTTCAATGTATGTGGTCAATGGCCAATATTAATTTAATGACATATTGTCTTTTGATGACGTCACAGTTTATTGATAATATCATAATTCTAATACATGGCCAAAATAGGTTCGATAGGACTACCCAAGTAACACAAGAGCTGTACCTACTGCAGCTGATTTTGCTGCGTCAGCCTCTGTGGTGTAGTGGTTGGGCAGGTTGGCTCAAATCTCATACACCACTGAAGTTGCAAGCTCTATCCCGCGACGTGACAAATGTTTGTGCACAGAAAAAAAAAGCGCATGCATTTGTATCGTGTCTGGGTGTTGTGGGACCGTCTTTGTAGTTCCTGGTTCCCTAGATACAGGGAATTCTAGTTTTGAGCCAGGATCTATGTATCGACTATTGACATCTATACAGGCACATAATTAAATAATATAAAGTCATTTAAAAGTCTCCACTGTTAGTAATAAGCTGGTAGTTACAATAAGCTGGTCTAAAAAGTTATGTCTAATGTTAATTAATTTTCTCACTTCATTTTAATCTCATTTTTATTTAGACTCATTATTTTTTATCAATCAATCAATCAAAAGTTCTTTATTCAATTTTGTCGTCACAGACGCACTTATGAACGTCAATTATTACAATAACTCTACCACCGTATCGGAAAAAGAACCACTACTCAGAAGATACGGCAAGAAACTGAGGAGCATATTTTTTAGAACTTTTGTTACAATATTTTATGTTTGTTTTTGACAATATTTTTTTTCTTATGTGCCAGTTGACTACTTGGCAGAAGCGGAATGTTCCATGCATCTTTGTCTTCTATGTAATTACTAAGTGCATAGTATGCTTTTTTCATTAGAATATTTTTCACTCTCAATTTGAATCTACTTTCTGCGAGCTCCGTTATACATTTTGGAATTTTATTGTAAAAACGTACACAATTGCCTATGAAGGACTTATTCGTTGTATAGCTGTATCTGCACTCATTCAGATTACACTGGAACGATAGCGAAAATTTTGTTATTATTGCTATTATTGTACGTCTTTGTTCAAACTATATAGGTACACCTAACAAATGGTAACATATGAAAAAAAATGTCAAAAAATATGATTAAAAATAGCCGGTGAACCATAGGGGACGGGTCTGTGCGGCCGCTCAACTGCCGTCTCTCTCTAGATCTATGTGCTCCATCTTAGGCCACATCATCGCTTCACATTAGGCGAGATGGTGGCCAAACATAGATCTATTAAGCGTAAAAAAAAGCCACAACAATGCACTTTTAAACACATAACACAAATCAATTAAAATACGTTAAAATTTGTAATTTAAAATTTCATGATTTTGAAAAAATTTATAAGCATGTCTACCCATTTCTTTCCCATACTCAATTTGAACTTTTTCGGGGTAATATGTTAATACTTTTTTTATGTAACTAAATGATGAGGAGCTGGTCGTTTGCCTGATGGTAAGCAATACGTCAGCCCAGAACAATAACAGCACCACCCAGAACTTTGTTTTGCAAAAGCCTGCGCGGCGCTGCACTGCGCTCGTCACACTGAGACAATTAGCTGTTGAGTCTCATAATGCCCAGTAATTTCGCTGGCTACAATGCCCTTCAAACCGGAACACAGTAATGCTCGCGCATTACTGCTTGGCGGCTGAATAACAGGCAAAGCTTAAATACTTACAGGATCTTCGAAGATTTCCTCCATCCTGGTGTAGATGTCCTTTCCTCGCTTCTTCCGCACCAGCAGGTAAAGATTCTCTACCCCTGGACAGCATCGTAGTAGCTTTTCAACCAGAATCTTCCCGAGGAACCCTGGAATTTTGAGGAATTACTTATTTTCTATTTATCGAATGCTCATCAAACAAAAACAAGTCCCCAAGTAACTCTAAACTTGGAGTATAGTCCAGATTTAGCCCACTATGACCATGTTTGCTAGAGAGATTTGCTCCTTATAATTGAGGCTTTAAGATTGATACCATAAAAGTAATACAGCATGTAATTTTTTTGGATTTTAGCCGGTTCGATTCCCGAGTGTGGCAAGCGAGTTTCGAAAATGTTTGAATGTAATATTGTTTCTTTTTAACCGACTTCAAAAAAGGAGGAGGTTCTCTATTCGGTTGTATTTTTTTAAAAATAAAGGAAGGTTTCTTTTGAGTAAAATTTGCTATCTCTTGTATTTAGAGAGCTTTCGCTCCGGGTGTGGTTAAAAATTCCACCCTGTATATAATTACCTTTTTATGTGTGTAATATGTAATGTAATAGCTACTCTTACGTCAACCGCCGGCCGGCACAATCTGTCGTCAGTTACCGTGGTCAGTGAAATAGTTATTTTAATAAGTTTAGTTACAACAGATTATGTCTAATCTAAGAGCCTTCGTACAACGAGCGTTTACTCGGCGAATACGCCACGCACTCGCGACGAACTCGCTGCGCACTCGTGGCGAATACGCCATGCACTCGCAGCAAACACGCTGCGTACTCGCGGCGAATACGCCATGCACTCGCGGCAAACACGCTGCGTACTCGCGGCGAATACGCCATGCACTCGCGGCAAACACGCTGCGTGCTCGTGGCAAACACGCTGCGTACTCGCGGCGAATACGCCATGTACTCGCGGCAAACACACTGTGTACTCGCGGCGAATACGCCATGCACTCGCGGCAAACACGCGTTTAGACAGTAGCAGAATACGGAATGATACATTCACCACAACGGCATGTCAGGCCTCGCTAGGGGCGGTTGATTGATGGAACGCGGCAAAAATGCCGCGTGTTCACCGGGAAATTGCTGAGTGCACCCAGAACTTTTAATACCGTATAAAGTACTACGTAGCAATGCCTTACATACCTTAGCGTATACCTTAAGATACCTTAGCGTATGCTGAGTCGGAACCTTTTCCTGACACCGCGCAACATTTCACTGAATTGTTTAAATTGTTTTTTTCGTCTCTATTTTAGTATGTATATGTTCAGTGTAATGTATTGTGATGTCCGGAATAAATGTATTTTTTTTCTTTCTTTCTTTCTTTCATTGCGCTCATCGCTCAGATGTTAAAGTCACAGTAGCCCAGTATTTCGCTGGCTACAATTCCCTTTAAACCGGAACACAGTAATGTTTGCGCACTACTGCTTGGCGGCAGAGTTATGAGCGTATGCCTAAGAGTAGATTAAATAATGCCTAACAATGACTGACATACATAAATGACACACATCTTGACCCCCAACTTGGATTCCCTGTATCGAGATATATTATAGAGAACCAAGAACTACAAGAATGGTGGTCCACCATACAGCCAGCACACCATGGTCCCACAGCGCCTGATTCGAAGCAAATGCTCGCTCTATTTTCAACCGACTTCAAAAAGGAGGAGGTTCTCAATTCGGTATGTTTTTTTGTATGTTTGTTACACGATTACTCCGCCAATTATGAATTGATTTTGATGATTCTTGTTTTGTTTGGTAGGTCACACTTTAGAGGTGGACCCATATAAATTTTATCGAAATTGATTCAGCAGTAAAAAAAAATTGAGTCTTGAAATCGGGTCTTGGTATTTTCTAAAAATTTATGTGCACAAACATTTATACCGTAGCAGGAATCGAAGCCGCAACCTCCGCGATAAGATTTGAGCTAACCTGCTTAATCACTCCACCATAGAGGCTCATATTTATTAATGCGCATCATATTTACACACATTTAAAGTGGCCACAGTCGAGATGACGCAATTATGAGACAAAATGACCTTTTTTATGAGGTCAGGGTCAATAAACTTTGTAAGGTCAAAGCACAAAATTCTGTGGTCAAAGGTTGCAAGCATCGAAAATGGGCATTGAGAGTGCGGACTGCATAACCGGTATCAAAATAATAATAAAAAATTGTATTTCAGATTATATAGAATTTTAGTTATTCTGTGACGGTGGTGGTTTTTTTTTACATTTTGTCACAAAATTACTCCTACATAAACAATACAATCTAGCCTGATTATGCTAATAAGTAATTTGAATTTAACTTTAACTGCTAAGTAGTAGTAGGTGGTCTGAGGGTGGACTTTTAAGCATAGACATGCTTACCATATCTTTTCTTTCCCATACTCAAAATGAAGTCCTGGCAAGGAAACACGAAAACTGACTCTACCAGTGCTTCAGAAATATACCCGCTAAGAATAGAAATGTTAAACTAAGCCCTGGTTTAATACGTTTTAGTTAACCGAGTCACAGGCACTTGTAGCTTTTCTTTATTTCTAGTGTTGTATATGATGTTTATCCGTTTTTCACCTAAATCCGTTACTTTGTGATTGAGTAACAAACATACAAACATTCGCGTTTATAATATTGTAAGGATTAAAATTCTGCTACATTATACGCTGAGGTTGCGGGTTCGATTCCTGCGACGGAAAAATGTTTGCGCAAGTATTTGTTTCGTGTCTGGGTGTTGTGGGACCATGGTACTCATAGTTCCGGGTTCCCTAGATACAGGGAAGCCTAATTACAGGGGCCAGGATCTATGTATGTGATCATTGGGCGTTTTTATTTGTTAATTTCCCGCAAAAATGTTCCGCTATTTTAGAACCGCTTTTATCGAACCGAAAACTATCCTCTGAAGCCATTCTATGTACGAAAGTAGAGAAGGGTCGTTATGGAGATGAACTGCAAATTGCAATTGCCGTGCAATTATTAAAATTGCTCGGTTACCCGCAAAAAAGAACGTCTTGAACGACACAAGCATCGAGGTCGTGAGTTTATTCATCGCTTTTTTAAGATGTCATTGTTATTTTACACTTGTTCTTGACAACTTCTGTCGTATAGAGGTTGCTATAAATGACAAAGTTCATTATAAATATAAACGGCTACACTCAGGTTATGATTGTGTCGGATAACTCCGACCAGGTTTCGGACAATTAGGATGTCCTTCTTCCGGGAGTTTACGCTTTGGAATCGCGGCGCAGACTATGTTCCTTGCGCGGACTGCGCGCCTCCGCTCGCTCCTGTCGCCGCGAGCGCGGCGCTAAAACCGGGGCAGGCGCGGGGGGCGCGGGCGCCGCGGGGTTTGTTTAATGAGATAGTTTGTTAGAATGGATAGATGGATGGATGTATGTTTGTTAGTCAATCACGCAGAAACTACTGATTTTGATGAAATTTGGTTTGTAGGTTGTTTAGGTCCTTGAAAAGTACATGCTACGTTTTATCCCGGGAAACCACGGGTGAAACCGCAGCTGATATCTCATACACCGCGGAGGTTGTGGGTTTGATTCCCGTTACGAGAAACATCTTTGTGAATAGAATCTTTTCCTTTGCAGTGAGGAAATTTTGTTCTTAGAATACTTTAGGATTCTGCATTTTTGGGTTTTTAGATCAAGGTACAGTCAGGTTAAAAAATGTTAGTTCAAAAATACAGTATAAGCTTAATTGATCCTATTTCCCTTCAGGAATGTTACCTCGAAGTAAATCGTAAGTTTTTGAGAAAATTAAAAATAACTTTTTCCTTACATTTTCTTCTAGCTGGTATCGGAAATGGAGCACAAAGTAACACGACTAATAACATGCGTCTATACATTTTGTATGTTATACAAATGTGATGCAAATCGAATCTGAACTACCTAAATATAGTCTGTCTCTTTTGCACTCTAGTAAAAAGTATGATGAAAGAAAAAGGAAGCAAGTTAGGTAGGTAAGAAGTTAGGTACTTCGTTTATAAGCCACTTTTTTGTGATGATGTCACGTAGCTCCTTAGCCTTTCGGCCGGGTCGGCCATTTTTAGTCACAGTGACGGAACCGATTTCCGGTCCAACTTTCGGCTCATAGTATTCTTCTCTGGCGATTATTTAAATGATTTGTGATTATTTAATATTTATATGTATTGTGGTTAAAGTTCAACGATAAATGAAGTGTGTAAAATTTAATTACTTGAATTGCAAATACTAGAAGGTGGCCGGATGTTACTCCATTTTGTATTATATTGTGTGATTCGTCAACCCGTTCTTTTTTAATGGTAGAAGTTCTCTATAGTTTCTTATGGTCAATGATATAGAGAGAGAAAAGAGAGAGAGAGAGAAGAAAAAACTAAGTTATCCAGGCCTAGCGCACTCCGCACTGTAGGTAAGAAGCTACAAGTACATAGCCGGACACCGACGGCGGGTCGCGCGTCTCACGTGCTGCGTCAGAAGAGATAAGAGCTATGCAATAGAAAGAGAGGCGCTCTGTAGGTTAATATGACTGGTAGGTATGCAGCGCTACGCGAGCTGAATTGAATTTTATTGCGTCATAGCAAGAGTCGTTATTTGTTTAAATTTCTTTGCGGAGAGATGCTTCTGTCCCTTAGTATTCTGTGGTAGTGATTCTTTTTCGTTTTACGGTGGTAGTGTCATTTTAATAATTGACGTTCAAAGCAAGAGTCGCTATTTGTTTAAATTCCTTTGCGGAGTGTCTGTCCCTTAGTATTCTGTGGTAAGCTCACCTGTAGCTCCAGTTATCAGTACATTCTTCTTATCGTAAAACTGCTGTATCTCCGACAGCCTCTCCATTTTATTCATGTTCTCATCGACTCTATCCCCACACTCCACACAAAAGTCACTGTATAACTTTGACATTTTCGAATTTGACAGTCCACAGTTTGACGTTTCTAGTATGTTTGACAGTTGGAGGTCATTTTGGGGGTCAAGTTTCAAGTCCAGTGGACATGGGTCGCAGTTGCAAGTTGCTGTTGGCGGCATTTTGGCTGTTAGTTCATCAGTAGTTGGACATTTTCGCTGTGGACAAAAGAAAAATTTGGTTAGGAGTTAGAACATACATTTTAAGCTATTGCATAGCTTCTATCGCGGGCCTTGAGCGTGGAGACCGAATCCAGAAATTCCGAAACGGAAATAACCTAACACCTCCCACTCCGAATGCTATGCAATAGCTTTACCGCGGCAGTCTCCGAGTGCCACACGTCTTTTTTTATGGAACTAAGTGATGAGACGAATAAATCGATCGCTGCGCCTGTCCATAACAATTGCAGTGCCACCCAGAACTTTTAATAGCATAACAAGCACTGCGTAGCACTGCATTGCGCTCATCATCCCGAGACATTAAGTCTCATATGCCCAGTAATTTCGCTGGGTACAATGCCTTTCAAACCAGAACACAGCAATGCTTTCGCACTACTGCTTGTCGGCAGAATAACTGGCAAAACGGTGGGTCCCAGACGGACTCCCGCCTACGAGAGGCCTACCTCGAGTAAACCCAAAAAGAGTACGGGAAATAAAAGTGTTAACACTCAAATAAGTCCAAAAATGCACTTTACACAACTTAAACATAACACACGCCCCCGTCTCTTACAATTTCTTTAAGTCCTCTCCATCCAAAGGTTGTCTGGAAGAGATCGCTTTGGGCGATAAGACCGCCCATTGTAACACTTCAGTTTTTAAGATTGGTATTTTTCATTTTATTGTTATTATTTCTGGTGGTGTAAAAGTAAAGAGTTATCTAATCTAATCTAATCCATGCCCCTCAGTTTCTTGCCGTATCTTCTGAGTAGTGGCAGGCCTAGCGCACTCCGCACTGTAGGTACGAAGCTACAAGTACATAGCCGGACACCGACGGCAGGTCGCGCGTCGTTACACGTGCCGCGTCAGAAGAGATAAGAGCTATGCGATAGAAAGAGAGGCGCTCTGTAGGTTAATATGACTGATAGGTATGCAGCGCTACGCGAGCTGAATTGAATTTTATTGCGTCATAGCAAGAGTCGCTATTTGTTTAATTTTTTTGCGGGGTGATGCCTGTCCCTTAGTATTCTGTGGTAGTGGTTCTTTTTCGTTTTACGGTGGTAGTGTCATTGTAATAATTGACGTTCATAAGTGCGTCTGTGATGACAATATTGAATAAAGAACTATTGAACTTTAATACATTTCAATTAAAAATACGTATAAAATTAAGCATATCTAGTTGTTTAACCATTTCTATCCAAATTGAAGTCCGAGTCCAAAAAAGAAATGCGAAAACTGACTCTACCAGTGCTTCGGAAATCGCCCGCTAGAGAAGATAGCACCAAACTCTGCGAAACTCTGCCGGGATGTCTCTTTTTTACACCTTTTTAACTGTCTAAAAATATATTTATGAATGCTGATAAACAGAATCAATTTGAAATAAAACCATTAAATACACTCGAGAGCAATGAATCCGGGTCACTTAAAGAATGTTAAAAATCTCGGAAACTAAAAATGATAGGTTAATGCAATAAATTGTATTTAATAGACAATGTAATACTCCTTAAATGAAAGTAAAAAAAATATGAGTCACCATACATTTTATTAACACAAAATTACATAAAGAAAAAAACTACTGATCTCTCCTTAAAACAAAAATAGGAAACATGAAATTTTTGAACTTTATTACGATTTTCTTGAATTTTAATACTTCGTATTGCCTCCTCGTGCTTCCATTACTGCGTTTACGCGGTTTGGCATGCTGTACACCAAGTTCCTTATACGATTTTGGGGAATATTCTCCCATTCCTCTGTGAGAGCAATTTTGAGCTCACGAAGCGTGATTGGGGGAGGGTTTCGTTGTTTTACGCATCTGCCTAGCTCGTCCCAAGCATGCTCGATCGGGTTGATATCCGGGCTGCGCGCTGGCCACTCCATACGAGTAATGTTCATCTCTTGAAGGTAGTCATTCACAATCCTACCTGTATGAGGTCGGGCATTGTCATGCATAAATATAGCATCCTCACCTAAATTGACCATAAATGGACCAACGTGATCATTGAGGATTTCTTCCACATATCTTACGCTAGTTAAAGAGCCGTTTTCTATGATCACCAGCTCTGTGCGACTTTCAGAAGAAATTCCGGCCCACACAAGTACAGACCCACCACCGTAGGCTACTTTTTCTTCGATGCATGCTTGCTTGAATCTTTCCCCTGGTCTTCGATACACTCTGTGTCTTCCATCGTGCTTGTAGAGCATAAATTTTGATTCGTCGGAGAACATAACTTTTGACCAATCTTCAATACTCCAATTTACGTGGCTCTGGGCATATCTTAGTCTCGAAATACGATGCCCACGCTCCAGTTTAGGGCCGTTTGCAGGTCTAAGGGGTTTTAAGTTAGATTCAGCAAGCCGACGTCTTACTGTCCATGCACTTGGGTTACTTCCTCCGAGGCGTCGAAACTGATTGGTGAGTTCAGTTCCTGTGAGAAAGCGATTTCGAACCATGGTGTTCACCAAGTATCGGTCTTCTCGTGCTGTGGTACACCTGGTTCTGCCCGTTCCTGGTCTGCGTAGGTTAGAACCAGTTTCTTCGTAACGTCGGAGAACTCTTTGTACTGTTGACAGCGACACACCGACAGTCCTGGCTGTATCGCGCTGACTCCGGCCGGTTTCCAGCATTGTAAGTATTCTGGTGCATTCTTCAGGCGTAAGCGACATAATTTCAGCTTGAATAATGAATATAGAGCACTATCAACATGGTTTATGTACCCACATAAATGACAGATTACAAACAAAAGCAAAACCAAATGCTGTAATTTCGTAGTTCCATCTTCGAAAGTGGCCCTTTTTCAAATTTGATTTTTTTATGATATAACTTTACAATAACTAAGAAGTTTTAATACCTTCATTTAAGGAGTATTACATTGTCTATTAAATACAATTTATTGCATTAACCTAGCATTTTTAGTTTCCGAGATTTTTAGGATTCTTTAAGTGACCCGGATTCATTGCTCTCGAGTGTATTATTTGAAATATTATTAACTAGCTTTTTCCCGCGGCTTCGTCTAAATTATATAAAAAAACGTCTATTCGTGATCAGTACCCTCTAAATAGTAGATCTTAGTTGGTTTTTCTAAAATATCTTCAATATACATTATAGGGGATCGGACAGTAATTGAGAAAAAATCTATAATGTAGTTAGAACGAATGTTCGTCGAACCAGAAAGATCAGTCAATCAATATTTTTGTGAAATAATAATGATTTATATTTTTAAATCAATAAATAATTCTGGCATTTTAAATCTGTTTTTCATCTCAAACGAAACAACAATCACAGCGCATGACGTCATTTGTAGGCAAATGCCGTGAGTCAAGCTTGTGTTTATTTTACGTTTTTGCTTTTCATAAAATGTATTTTTGCTAATTTTTTCGTTCTATTACTACAATATAGTCCCCAAACTTCACAAAACGTATTAGAATCTCTTTGCAAGTTTTATTTTGAAGAGTTTGTCGTTTTCTACCTACATATGACGTCACAAGTTTTGAGGTGACCTTTTGCGCGGCAATATTTGAAACATAATATTTAAACATAGTTTTTGTACTTTTAGAGCGTTATTTAATTAAAATAGTATTTTTCATGGCTAAATATATTCATTGTACTTAATTTAAAACACTTTCTGAAAAGTTGTCCGATCCCCTATTGGCTCGGTTCCATTCTTATAAACTAGGGAGGTCTTGCTTAGATGGTTTTGGAAGAAATACGAATATGAGCTTCCTCTGCCGTCTACGCAAAGTCGCGGGAAAAGCTAGTTTGAAATAAAATCATTAAGTTAATCAATTAAAAACATTACTAAATATTTTGTTTATTAGTTAAATAAAAATTTCCTCATCTTATGTTTTTGGCTTACCTTATTTTGATCCATGTCCGAAATAGTTCGAAGTAATAAAAAAATAATTATTTATTTAAAGTAACAATAACTCATTATATGAGTCGGAAAAAATAAAATTATCTAAATATATTCAAAAACAAAATTACCAGACCCCGCTGCACAGACCTATCACTAGTTTCTACTCTGAGCATGGACTGAAATGTAATAACCTATTTATATTAATTAGTTTTTAGGTATATATCGTTTGACGTCATTTTCGCAATTGTATGTCTCTTTCCGAACAAAAAATATATTATGCGTCAATAACTAAGGAAATTCGTACTTATTAAGATACAGGATGTGCCATAGCGGTACGGCTGCTTTGCGAGTGAAAAGATGGAAATAAAGTGTGGTGGAGGGGTGAGAAGGGGTGTCGCTTGTAGGATCTGCCCTTACATCTTTGGCAGTTATTCTGCCGCCAAGCAGTAGTGCGCTAGCATTACTGTGTTCCGGTTTGAAGGGCATTGTAGCCAGCTAAATTACTGGACATATGAGACTTAATATCTGATATCTCGGGGTGACGAGGGCCATGCGGTGTGCTTTTTATGGTATTAAAATTTCTGGGTGGCACTGCAATTGTTATGGGCAGGCATGGCTCTTAACATCAGGTGAACGACCAGGTCGTCTCATCAATCAATAACATAAAAAAAAATTACAAGGTTTATTTAACTTGCAATGTATGATGTATGTTCGTCCGAGTGGAATCTTGCAAGCTGAATTAGAACCACTTCCTCTTATTTTAAGGAGTTGAAATTTTGCATACTTGTCGAAGTCCGATGACAATGCAATATTATGGTGACAGCCAGCTGAGCTGATGATGGAGACGGAAGGTGGGCAATGGAACTCCTTGACGGATAACCGTAAACGACTGGTGTTTGGCTTATTTTAATCTGCTTGCGGTTCCGATTACGAATTTGTTAAAAGCTTGTCCTGAAAGAAATATTTTTCAACAAAAAACTTATTAGTTGCTACCATTGGCGCCGATTTAGGAATAATTTATGCTAGACCGTGCCGGGCCCAAGGACGGGCTTCAGTGTAGCAAAAATGTTCGTAAAGTTTGAGATCGGGGCACGACCGCGCTTTGCACGGGCCCGGCACGTCTTAAATCATCGTTTAAGAAGACTTTGAAAAAAAACACGGGCCCCAATTCACTATAACTACTTGGCGATTCCTTGCTTCAAAATCATTTCGATTCCTTCATTGATAAACGACATCTCTATGACGCATTCATATATATGATTCTCTATGACGCGTCATTTGCGTTTCCTCGAAGCAAGGAATCGCCAAGTTGTCATAGTGAATTATGGCCCAGGTTGATTCCTCAGCAACTTCAAAGTCTTCGACAATGTTTGCAAAGGGTTTGAAATGTGTCGCCAAAAAACCTACAGTACCGTAAAGTACATTTTTTTGTTCACTGTGTTTCTTTTAACCCACTTAAAAAAAAGGAGGAGGTTCTCAGTTCGATTGTTTTTTTTTGTTGGTTGCCTCAAAACTCCGTCATTTATAAACCGATTTGGAATTCTTTTTGCGTTGGGTTCAGTATAGCTACAATATGGTCCCATATATATTTCATCGATATTCGGCCTTGGACTTCGAAGTTACATCAGAATTTAAGTCGTGTTTTTGGTATAAAATGAATTATGTTCTTATAGGAAATAATAATATTAATAATAAAAAATGAACCTTGACTAAAGGGCCTTTTAATAATATATTTTAGTATTATATATTTTAAGGTTTTTAGTCTTAGTTTCATGTTATTTAGGTAATTCAATTTTTTGATAAATTCAATACGAGCGCGTTGAATCCTTTTCTTGAGAAAAGTTGCAATTTTGTACTGCTTTAGTTTTGCACTAGATTGTAGGCGTGGTAATATATTAATAATTATATTCATTTATTTCATATATTTTACATCCGTATGTGGTTAGTAACAGAAATTAATTATGATAGTAATAATTGAATATTAAATTCCATTACAAATAATTATATTAAAATCTGTAATCTAGTCAAAATGATTAAAAATGTCAATATTGGTCAAATTAATTTCACCAAAATCACAATTTAATCAATGAAAATATAATTGGCAGTCCTATCAAATATATCATATCAATAAATCTTATTATCGTTTCAAAGAGACAGTGTGGCTAAGTGGGAGAACGTGCGACTTTCGATCCGACGCACCTGAGTTCGAATCCCGCTGGCCCCTCACCACTGACTTTCTTAAGTTATGTGCGGATTTTAACACTAGCTCTAAAAACGCTGAAGGAAAACATCGCGAGGAAACTGGCATATCCAAGAATTTATCACAAAACTTCAAGTACACATGTGACATCCACCAACCCGCACTGGGCCAGCGGGGTGGATTATGGCCCATACTCTCTCTATGAAAGAAGGCCCGTGTCCCAGCAGTGGGAACGTGATGGGCTGATGATGATGATAATCGTTTCAAATAGTTGGATCATCCCGAGACACTCTGTATATTGCAGTCATGTTTACTAAACATGGTGCGAATGCTAATTAAGATGGAGGTGAAGGTGATGTAATTTATTTTAAAGACAGCATTTAGCAGTTCCGCACGTCTCGGTATTCCGTCTACATTGACAACAGAACAACCATAGTCATCTTTTTTACGCTCAATAGATCTAATTTTTATTTTAACACCTGTCACACTAGAGGCATACCCTCTCACTCAAACCAACCTATGTCACCTATGTTTTGCCTCTTAAGTTAAGTTATTTTATATTTTATAACATATTAGAAAATGACGTTTTTCTTTTTGTCATAAAACAATATGTATCATTTAGGAAGGAGGTCCCCAAGATACAGGTTTACCTAGTTTGGGGACCAATGGACTATGTATTTGTAAACTAAGTATTTTTTCAATAAAACGTTATTATTATTATTATTATTATTAAAATTTTGGCCACTATGTCGCCTGATGTGAAGCGATGATAGATAGATAGATAGATAAACACTTTATTGTTAAAAAACTTTAAAATAGGTACATGAAAAACAAGTACATTTCACAGTAATCAGCATAACAATAGACGGTCTTATCGCTCAAAGCGATCTCTTCTAGACAACCTTTGAACATAAAGGACTAACATAATTGATGTGGCCTAAGATGAAGCACATAGGTCTAAAGAGAGACAGCAGTTGAGCGGCTGCTCAGCTCACACCCGTCTCCCCGATGGTTCACCAAACAAAGCAAGTTTAGTTAAGTTTAGTTTTAAGCAAGTTTTTTTACAACAGACTCAGCACTTGACCACAATTTCACCTGATGGAAAGTAATGACAAGAGAGATCGAAAAAGTAAATTAGTGGTCAGAAGTGACTTATTTTTACCTACATATTTCGTATATTGTTTATTTAATAGTGTCACCGTAAAATTGTAAATACCGTTAGATTATAATCTATCTAGCATATCTGATCGGATTTTAATGCGATTTTTTGGGTTTGATAGCATCAGTTCCAACTTAGATTTTTTTATTATTGGTAAATGGGCATACGTTTGACGACATCTCGCCTGATGGAAAATGAAGGCGGCCTAAGATGGAACACGCTTGTCCATGAGATGCATATTCACTCTAGACTTAAAAAAACACAAGTTGTAGCTGTTTGGGAACAAAGACGCTGGCAGAGCGTTCCACTCCTTAGCAGTTCGCATGATAAAGGAATCTGCAAAACGCTTAGTACGGATAGGTGGGATATTACTGACGTACAGGTGAAACGACTCAACGCCTGGTAGTCCTTAGGTGGAAGGGAGAAGAAGGAATCAGATCGTGCAATTCCTGGGCACATTCCCCGAAGTGCAGTCGATAAAAACAGACACCTAACTTTCCGTCTGTGTTTGAGACTTGTCAGTTTCTTTTCCACCAGCGCACGGTCATTAATTAACTTAATTGCGCGACATTCTATAGAGTCTACAGCTGCCACCTGGTATTTGGCTGAGCCATCCCACAGATGGCTACAGTATTCCATGCAGGATCGTATTTGGGCTTGGTATAAGGTCAGGAGTTGTGTGGGACCATAGCTGGGCATTAACTCGTTAATCCGTTAATCGTAAATTAACGAAGTTAACATTTTGATTAACGGATTAACTTTTAAGTTAACTTTTTAAAATGTTAACGAACACGTTAACTTCCGTTAATATGCAGAAGTCCGTTAATCGTTAATCCAATGCCTAATAGTTACCGCACTGCACCGACAAGTGCCGGGCGGCGCGTGCCAGCGAGTGAAACAAATACAAAACTAGATATATTATGCCGGCGCGTGCGACTGGGAAAGAAAACTGCGATGAGATTTGTTTCGTTTGATCATTTCATTACTTTGCGCCGGTGCTTAGAGTGACGAGTATTTTGTTTGTTTGTTTGTTGTTATTATAAATTACTGTCAGTGATCATTTGCGTGTTGATAATTGATAAAGAAGAGTGGTGCAGTGTAATTTAGTTAGATAGAAAAAGAGTACTGTGTAGTGGGTAGTAATTAAAATAAAACCATATCATGGATGTTGGAAGACATGGAATCGAAACGGATTCCAGCGGTCCTGATGAGAATCCATGGCCACATTTGACTGAGAATGTGGAATTTGTATCCAGATCGGGCCAGCAAATACTTTTTGCGTGTAAGAAATGCTTGCCGAAAGACACCAAAATAAAAGTTCATGTATCAAGCCTGAATAATTTGAAACAACATGTAAGAAGGGTACCTACATGAGTCACAATACGTACAGTTTGAAGAGATTGTTAAGGCGGGCTCTAACCGGGGCAAGACAAAAGGAGAACTCATTCTGACAATGACAATATTAATGATGATCATAGCATAAGTAGCAGTAATCCTACTCGGCCTACTCGCTGAGCATCGGGGAATCGTTCGGGATTGCAGCCACTGGCAGCGGTGTACCCCAAGCCAAAGTGGACATATAGTATAGTAAATTTATTTGTTTCAAACATGAATCCTTTACATGTTGTCGTAAGCAAGTCTTTTTAATTTTACACATATTAACGGATTAACGCATAACGTTAACTTGCGTTAATTCTTCCAAAATGTAACGCTTTAACGTTTAACGAAGCTAACTTTTTTTGTAGCGGATTAACGATTAACGAAGTTAACTATTTGATTAACGGTGCCCGGCTATGCGTGGGACTAAAGAAGTCTCTGATTTTCCTGGCAGCGGTTTTAGCTCTTGTCTCTATGAAACGTCCGATGTTTAGGGTGGGTGATATTTGCAAACCCAGAAGTTCAAGCTGATCAGCGTAGGGAACAGGAACACCTTGGAAGATTGGGGTCGATGGTTTGGGGGTACGCATTACGGAAAACAAACACGCCTATGTTTTCTAAGCATTAAACCTAACTAAATTGTCATCACCCCAGCGGGATACCGTCTCAAGAGTTAGGCTGATACGCTCGATCAGTGCTTCTCTGTTGGTATTAAATTATATTACAGGGTATGTAACATTAAAATTGGTTGGGTGACTACGAAGATACAGCTTGACCTCTTAGTAGTACGCGCTTCCATATACTGGGGAGGTCTTGCTAAAATGGTTTTGGAAAAAAGACAATAATGGTCTTTTGTCGAAATGTAATTGTAAATGTAATATATATATATATATATATTTATACAATTATGTATTTAAACTTATTATTATTATATTGCGTGGCTCTGTGAGTGGATGTGTGTGAGTGAGATGGAAAGAGTGCGAACATGTGTATACGTGTGTGAGTGAGAATGGTTAACTAGCTTTTCAATTGTATAATTTAACTTTCCTTTATGCGACTCTTGAGAAAGCTTTTAGATAGATGAAACAGATCAAGGTCCGAGTAATATTTATTAAAAGTTAGTGCTGCTCGACAAAGATTAAATTCTGCGCATAACTTGCACTTACATGGGGGACATGTAGCAAAGGCGTGTGCCTTGTCCGATATTTTATTTTATTTATTTCAGACAGTATTAATGTACAATAAAGTAAAATTAACATAGGCCCATAGAATATATACCTTATAGACTAACATATACAAAAATTTAACACTATAACTGAGTATTTTATACGCTACTGCACTACACATAAGGAATTATTGTCTTTTGCCTCATCATCATCATCATCAGCCCATCACGTTCCCACTGCTGGGACACGGGCCTTCTCTCACAGATAGAGTATGGGCCATAATCCACCACGCTGGCCCAGTGCGGGTTGGTGGATGTCACATGTCCTTGACTTTTTGTGGAAAATTCTTGGACATGCCGGTTTCCTCACGATGTTTTCCTTCACCGTTTTTAGAGCGAGTGTTAAATCCACACATAACTTAAGAAAATCAGTGGTGCGGGGCCAGCGGGATTCGAACTCGGGTACGTCGGATCGAAAGTCGCACGAGCTCCCACTGAGCCACACTCCCTCGTGTTTTTGCCTACTTTCCCTATAACGGCAGTAGACTACCCCTGTAGGCTACAAGCCCGGGGTAAGGAACATCTTCGCGATATGCAGGTGCCAGCAGCGAAACATTAACTCGGAGTTCAGGACAATCTATGTTACAGGACCAAACATCATGTAATAACAGGACATCATATTGCCTCCGTCGATGCTCTAATTATTATTATCTATGATGCACTAGCAGCGTGCATATCGTTGCACTTGTGATTTATTTATAAATGTTTGTCAAGTCTGTTTTTAAAACTGTTTCCTGATGGCGCACTGATCACTGACTCTGGTATATTATTCCAGTGGTTTACTATGCGAGTTGGCAAAAAGTGTGTCCTAGGGTCGCTAGTAGGGTTTGGGTTTACGTAATTTTAGTTGTCTCGAGTCCCGGGACTTTCGGGTCGAGACTCGAGACTAGACAAGATTGTTGAAATTATTATATAATCATTTTTATTTTCAAATAATTGAAGGAGAATGGCGGCATCTGTCAGTTTAATGAATAATTTATTGATCTATTACGTAACTACTGACTACACAACACAATAAGTGCGTTTGCTGCGCTTGAAGTTCCGGGAATTCCCGGGACTTTGATTGTAGGCTGTCTCGTGTCCCGGGACTTCATATTGTCGGGAATTCCCAAACCCTAGTCGCTAGTACTAGGAGACTTGGTAAGTTTTAATGAGTGTCCTCTTAAGTGTGTATTTGGGTTCATACTGTATAGGTTTTCAAAATCTCTAACATTGTAGTGTCCATTAAGTATCTTGTATGTTTTTAATTAAATCTCCCCTTTATCTCCCTTGTCCTAATGTGGACAAGTTTAGTTCAGAAAGACGTTCTTCATAACTTTTGTTTTTAAAGATGTTTCAATTTTTGTAGCCCTACGTTGTACTTTGATGAAGAATGAAATGTAATTCCTTCTTTATTATTGAGGATGATTCATACCGTACAATGACTTATGAACTTTAATTTATATTTTAACAAAGAACTATCCAAACTCAAACTAAAACTGCTTAAATATAAATAACTTAAATATGTGTATATTTACAAAATAACTTAAATATATATACAAAATATAATAAAAAATTTCTAAAAGGCCTATGGTGGAGGGGAAAGTGCCCAGAACGCTGGCCGCATTGCCACGCTGAATGGCAATGCTGATTTTTTGACCCAAATATGAGCCAGCATTCTGGTCAGAATGAAATGTATCTCTAATGAGCTCAACACCATAGGTACATGATCCTAATGATCATGTACCTATGTTGAGCTCAGATTAAGGTGTAGATTCACATATGGGTAGGAGCGCTGAATCGGCCAGCAGGGTGGCGTGCAATCGAGTTCCCCGATTCGATTTTGTCACCATTCTAGTCGACACGTGAGCATTATGCATATATGCCATAACGTTGCGCAACTGCCATCTTGATCGACTGACCGGAGAAGTGCGGAAGTAGGTGATCTGCTTGTCTGTTTGTATTTTGTACTGGCTGCGCCCCGCGGTTTCACTCGCATTTTTAACCGACTTCAAAGAAGGAGAAGGTTCTCTTTTCGATTGTATTTTTCTTTTCATTATTTTTTTATCATTTTTTTAATGTTTGTTACCTCAAAACTCCGTCATTTATGAACCGATTTGGAAAATTCTTGCGTTGGGTTCAGTATAGCTCCGAAGTGGTCCCATATAAATTTCATCGGTATTTGACCTTGGACTTCGAAGATACATTGAAGTCAGATTTTGTTTTTTCTAAAAATTTATTATTTTTAATGTATATGAATGACGCGACGAGCTGGTCGCTGGTTAATAACACCACCCAGAACTTCGTTTTGCAAAATCCTTTAGTTCCCATACATTTCCTACAGTTTTATAGTTTCCCGGGATAATAATAGAATAGAATAGAAAACAATTTATTGCACTTAAGAAGGAATTACATTTTGAATATACTTTCTTATGATAAGTACAATAAGCGGCCTTATCGCTGAACAGCGATCTCTTCCAGACAACCGTATGCTATAAAGAGACAATAGTCATAGACGATAGTCTGCAGACATAACAACGTAGGTATGTATTCTAACTATATACTGAAATGCCTTAAGTAGTCTGTGTTAATCTTGGTATCAGCTATCTCCATTTCGATTTCACTGAATTTCAAATTAAATAAATAATTTATTATTATTCAAACTCTTGTAAAACTCGAGTATTCCAAAGTAGAAAAGGTCAAGTGTTCATTAATTCCATTATTCATCTCAATTCTTTCTTTGTACTTACAATACAATACATTTACTGAAATTCGTTGAGCCGTGACAGTGTAAAGGAACAAACACACTAACAAACACACTTTCGAATTTATAATATTGGTGTGATTTATGCTAGACCGTGCCGGGTGCGCCGTGCCCCTTACGAGGCGCGGCCGCGGTTGAGGCAGGAATTTAAAACTTTACTAACATTGTATGAAGCAGTTCATGCTACACCATGCGGCGTCCGTGTCACGTCCGTGTCGTTTCGCCTCGTACGGGCACGGTTCGGGCCCGGCACGGCACAAATCATCCTTTTAACAAAAAACACTGTTTTGAGGTTCATCATCAGCCCATCACGTTCCTACTGCTGGGACTCAGGCCTTCCCTCGTTGAGAGAGTATGAGCCATAATCCACCACACTGCCCCAGTGCGGGTTGGTGGATGTCACATGTTTTTACGCGCTTTGGAGTGGTAGGCTCTGGCCGTGATTGTAATACCACCCACCGAACAAAACCATGCCGTCAAGCGACCTAGTCGTGTTTCGGGATGATGTTCGGTGAACCATCGGGGAGACGGGTCTGAGCAGCCGCTCAACTGCCGTCTCTCTCTAGATCTATGTGCTCCATCTTAGGCCACATCATCGCTTCACATCAGGCGAGATAGATATATTATGTTTCTTAGGTGCCAGTTGGCTACTTGGCAGAAGCGGAATGTTCAAGCATCTTTGTCTTCTATGTAATTACTAACGATTATCTATTTAAAAGGACTCGCTCTAAAACCGGAGAAGAAAATCATCGTGAGAGAACCGGCATGTCCAAGAATTCATCATATACATTCAAGGACATGAGACATCCCGCACTGGGCCAGCGTGGTGGATTATGACCCATACTCTTTCTATGAGAGAAGGCCCGTGCCCCAGCAGTGGGAACGTGAGCTGATGATGAAATAAAAACATTATTACGATAATAAAAACTTATTCAATTTCATTTTCATTATTCACCTATTGGTAATGCAAAATCATCTTTACATTAAAGCAATAAAGTTCGTATTTAAGTTGTCATTCTATAATATTAATAATTAGCATGTTGGTAGGTATTAAGCGGAACAAATTTGAAATATGACAAGACAGTAACCAGGGAAAGTAAACTAACGGTTAAACGAAAATAACTCTGGCATTTGCATACTCGAGGTAGGTCTCGTAAGCGAGAGTCTGGGCAGGTTTTTTTTATGTAATGACTTGTCTCAAACAAAGACCCGCCATTAGAATTACAATCCAGCCTAATAAGACTAATAAGTTATTTGATTTAAACTGCTAAGTAGAGTAAAACCAGGCCTAGCGCACTCCGCAATGTAGGTACGAAGCTACAAGTACATATCCGGACACCGGCGGCGGGTCGCGCGTCGTTACACGTGCCGCGTCAGAAGAGATAAGAGCGGCGCGATAGAAAGAGAGGCGCTCTGTAGGTTAATATGACTGGTAGGTATGCAGCGCTACGCGAGCTGAATTGAACTTTATTGCGTCATAGCAAGAGTCGCTATTTATTTAAATTTCTTTGCGGAGTGATGCTTCTGTTCCTTTGTATTCTGTGTTAAAACTAAGAATATGTCCATCAACACTTTTCTTATTGACTCTATTAAGGCTAAGACACTTTGTTCTTGTGTTCTTTACAATTAGCACTGTTTATACTACGGTTCACTGACACTTCACTTAACTAACACAAAATTTTTTGTCCTTTTTAATGTTCTCACTAGGTCTGTGTTGTCGAGGAGCTGGATAGCCTCGACGTTCACGTGATGGTGAAGCCTAAATTCATGAGCTTCAGCGTCTGGGCAGGTACCACCGCTTTGCCAGTTATTCTGCAGACGGCCTCTCGCATACGGGTAATAAAATATGAATTTCTCAATCTTTACCTATTGCAGCTGCATAATATTGCATCAATGAGGTATTTTGTATTCGCCGCTTTCTTCCCTTTGCTGCTGGCCTTGGGTTACTTAACAGGAGATATTTCACTGGCGCTAGATTTTACCTTTTCTTACAACTGTACAAAGGTATTCTAATATATTTTTTATATTAAATGCATTAGCGGATGCTAGCCAAAAAAAATGCATGAAGGTTCGATCCCTGCCCGAGCTATATCATTTTTAGGGTTCCGTACCCAAAGGGTAAAACGGGATCCTATTTCTAAGACTCCGCTGTCCGTCCGTCTGTCACCAGGCTGTATGTCATGAACCGTGATAGTTAGACAGTTAAAATTTTCACAGATGATGTATTTCTGTTGCCGCTATAAAAACAAATACTAAAAAACAGAATAAAATAAATATTTAAGAGGGCTCCCATACAACAAACGTGATTTTTTGCCGTTATTACGGAACCCTTCGTGCGCGAGTACGACTCGCACTTGGTGGTTTTTTCTCCTTTTAAAATCTTAAGGTATTCTAATAGCTGGTATAATATGCGTCAAACTTAATGGCGGCTGACAGACGCGCCACGTGACCTGCGCAGTAACAAATTCACATACAAAATTGTATCTGTGTAGATCACGTGATGCGCCAGTCAGCCGCCATCAAATTTGGCGCGAGGTATATGAAGTGGTATTCCAAAACACAGGTCTCTTAGTTTGGTATACCATTATCTCACTTATAAACTTAATATAGTATATATATTTATTTATATATTTTATGATATAGATATATTTATTTATTTTTTACTTTATTATGATATGTGCTGATTTTTTTATTTTTTGGTACCTTTGTACCTATATTACACTTATATTTAATTATATATTATTATGATTATGTAGTCTGTATATAATATAATTATTTTATACTGGTTAGTTTTTTTATACACAATACCACCGTCCCTCACAGTTTCTTTGAGTCCTCTCCATCCAAAGGTTGTCTGGAAGAGATCGCTATAAGCGATAAGACTGCCCATTGTAACACTTTAGGTTTAATAAGAATAAGAATAAGAATAAGAATAAGAATTATTTATTTGCTAGATTACATATTGGAAGGTACATATTATTCTTAGAAATGGTGTTACAGAGTACATAAGTCATTGTAATCAGTCTGCATGCAGACGTGCAAATATTTATTTATTTATGTCACTACAATTTATAAATTCTTTAATGTCATAAAAACAATGAGACAAGAGCCAGTCACTTAAACGTTTCTTAAATTTACATCCTTCTAATAATTGAATGTCCTTTGGTAGCCTGTTATATAAATAAATACACATATTATAAGCATTATTTTTATAGATTTCTTTATGAGAAGGGGGTTGATAGACCAGGTTTACAAATTTTGCTCTTTTTTGCCGAGTTATCACTTCGCTGCGTTTTCTAAAGTACTCCGGATGGGATTTGACGAAAACACACATCTCTCTGATATACATACAAGGCAGAGGAAGGATGTTACATATCTTAAATAGAGGTCTACAGCTATCTAAGAACCATGCCTTGTTAATCACCCGGACGCAGCGCTTTTGCATTTTAAAAACTCTGTCCATGACTACAGAGTTTCCCCAAATCATAAGGCCATAGCTTAGTAACGATGACACGTAGCCGTGGTAGGCTGTTAATGCGGCTTCTATGGAAACTGCATGTCCGATTTTCTTCAATGCAAAAACGTAGCGCTCGAGCTTTTTACATAGTTGATCAACGTGTGCCTTCCAGTTGAGATTTTTGTTTTTTAAGTATTGTTTTGTAATTATTTCATGTTGTTGTGTGACAATAAAGCGTTATCTAATCTAATCTAGGGATGAAGACTGCAAGTTTATCCCGCTAGGGGCGCTGGTGCTCGTAACTGTTTAAGTTGTTATTTTCGTCGTACAAAACGAGATTAAACAAGATATTGCTGGATATACATTAGGGCTAGGTAGCCGAACGAGAAACGACTATTTTGTCAAAACAAATAACACAAGTCGTCGGTTAAAGTTAGGTATCAGCTTTATCACCACATATTTAAGAAAGAAAGAAAAAAGAAACAATTTATTTTGACAAAACTGCACACAACAAACAACACACATACGCACGTGCAGGAGGACAGAATAAAACAACATATTTCTGGTCAGCTCATAAGTGGTCATGATATAAAACTTGCGATTGTTATTTTAGAAGGTTGGTCCGAACATCATCCCGATAGACAATATGGCCGCTTCGCGGCGCCAAATATATATATGTTACGGTTAGTGTGATTAATTGAATATAATTAATAATTTTCTATCATTATTGATATTACCTCATGATTTTGTGAATGGAAATATAACATTGAAATTCATAACTTTTAGCAGTATAATTCATTACTCTCGTCGGTAAAAATATTAATATAATCGGTATAAAATCAGACACTTAAGTAATTAAAATCGAGATCTATTACTATATTTCAAACTGTTAAATGCATTCCTTCATTCGTCGTCGCACATAAATATGACTTTGGCTTATTCTTCTTCCGCGACACGCTCGCTTCGCTCGCTCGGCTCGCGCGTAATGGTGCACCAGTAACCTAATACTCCTCGCTTCGCTCATCGTCCGCGTCGTACCTATGTATGACTTTGTCCTGAACAAAACATCATTTGTTAACGAGGACAAATAACTTCGAGTCTTCGAGTCGACAAGAGTAGTACATTAAATCTCGAGTGAACAATCTTGGCAAGCGTGCTAGATCGTCGACCGCAACGTCGCTTACCATCAGGTGACATAGTGGTAAAACGCAAGCCAATTAATAATAAAAATGGATCGTATATAACTATACCTCAATTTATTCCCGTATATCCGCCAAATATACTGATTGTGCACCAAAATATTTTATTATTAATTAAAATATTTCATAATGAGAACCTATTTTATGAATATTACATGTTCGCGGCGTTGGGGTGGCCCAAGGGCCATCCCTGCCGCACCCTAACCTACCGAGGGCTTCCCCTTATACCGTTGATGGCCCAACTACCGAGGGCTGCCCCTTATACGTTTGTGCTAAAAACATACCAAATTTGGTGCACAATCAGTATTTTCGGTGAACGGTTAAAAATTATCCTAAAAAAATTACGCGCGCAGCCAAAAAAAGCAATGACGACTCAAAATATGAATGGCACATTCTCACGTCCTTGAGTAAGAATCTAACGCGAAAAATTTCGCCAACCAACGGTCGAACTTGTATTGCATGCCGCCATTGCGCCAGAGTGAAACCAACAGTTGCATCACTCAAAGTGTGAACTTGAACTAGAAAGGTAAACACGCGATTGTGTAGTGCGGTTGTTTAAGCGGTGCTTCTAATTTGTGATGTGATGTAAATTTTGGAATATGATTAATTATAATTGATATTAGTCCGATACAAAAAAATTAAAGATATTTCGACGAGACTGGTTCTTCCTTCGGGGGATCTCAGAGCTAGCGCGACTTTTCCCAAAAATTAAGCTTTTTAATAAAAAGGTGCAACGCCGCTAGTATTCTGGGAACTCTGCTGCACGGTAGCGATCTACACGGCGTGTTTGCTTTATAATTATATTTTTATTTTATTTATAAAAAGTTGTACATATTTTTAGTAATAACAAATTTATTTCCTTTAAAAGAATTTTTAAGCTATTGCATTGCTTCTATCGCGGGCCATGGCGTGGAGACCGAATCCAGAAATTCCGTAACGAAAATAACCTAACACCCCCCACTCCGAATGCTATGCAATAGCTTTACCGCGGCAGTCTCCGAGTGCCACACGTCTTTTTTTTTTATTTCATATTGTTGTCGAAACGATATGTGGTAGTTTATTGATTTTTAGAAATTTTAACTTATTTAATTATTTCCTTGATTTTTCGTTGCACACATTTAAAATATTAAGAAATAAAATTCCGATCGGCTTTGATATTAATTTACATATTTTTATCTCTCGCACGTTAGCTACCTACAACAATAGGTCACCTACAATATTTTAGCGTAATTTATAATGTATTTATTAGGTAACTGACTTATCATTAGGTATACATGTACAAACATATACAATAAAAACTAAACTATGTATTATGTAAGTACTTTGTATATTTATATTGTTTCTATATTTGTAATTTAATTTAGGATAAGACCACATAATGTATTATTATTTTATTTACACCGCCGACCTCTCTCACTTTGCTATTTAACTCCATCCAGAGGTTGACTGGAAGAGATCGCTTCTAGCGATAAATCCGCCCATTGTACTTTAGTTTTTAAGTTGTTTTCATGTACCTACTGATTATTTTTGTTTGGTGTACAATAAAGTATTGTGTATTGTAATGTATTGTATTGTACTTTGATATTTTTGAACCGATGACAATAAGTCGAATCAATGTCACCGGTGACTTCTTTTACCCAAAAATTCTCAAACTTTCTGTAATAAACAAATTGTAGTGTTTTCTAAAACGTTTGTACATATTTCATTAGAAGTAGAGTCATTGTGATAATTTGACGTTCATAATGCGTCTGCGATGCCAAAACTGATTAAAGTGATTTTGATTTGTTTTAAATTTGGGGATTTTTAATTTTTGAAAGGAGTTTTCTCATAATTGACAAAGTCACTCCAATGAGCCAGTTTCTCAAGCATAGCGATCGAGGGATAGCCAAATAACCAAATAATATAATAAAATTGTAGCCAGCGAAATTACTGGGCATATGAGACTTAATATCTGATGTTTCGGGGTGATGAGCGCAATGCAGTGCTACGCAGTGCTTATAACGGTATTAAAAGTTCTGGGTGGCACTGCAATTATTATAGGCAGGCGTGGCGCTTACCAGAAAGCGAACAAATTGTTCGTCTCACCACTCAGTTTACATTAAAAAATAACACCACGGTACGAAGTCGCGGGCGACAACTAGTAACTTTTTTCTACTGAGCCATCTTTAGCTGACTGTCCCCTTTCCAGGTCATCGTTACATTCTGAGACACCCTGTAGAAGTGTAGCTACACCAATCACGTTAGCTTCTCTGTGGTTTCTCAACTTGAAATGTACCATACTAGATTGTTATCAAAAAATTTAAATTGCTGTTGGCAAACTTATTAAATACAAATCCTTAATTGGTATGAGCACACTTATGAGCACACTTTTTTATGGACTGAGTCATGAGACGAGCATGATGTTCGCCTCATGGTAACCGATAATAATGCCTGGCCACAACAATGCAGTGCCACCCAGAACTTTTTATATCTTTATAAGCACTGCATTGCTCTCTTCACCCTGAGACATCAGATATTAAGTCTCATATGCCTTACTTATGTTACTGTTTCCGGTTTGAAGGCCATTGTAGCCAGCGAAATTACTGGGCATCAAGACTCAACAGCTAATTGTCTCAGGGTGACAAGCGCAGTGCAGCGCCGCGCAGGATTTTCAAAACAAAGTTCTGGGTGGCGCTGTTATAGTTATGGGCTGGCATATTGCTTACCATCAGGCAAACGACTAGCTTGTCTCGTCATTCGGTTACATAAAAAAAACTTTAAACACCAAAAAAATTTACTGCGTAGCTGTGCATCACCCCGAGACATCAGGTATTAAGTCTCAGATGCTCAGTAATTTCGCTGCTTACAATACAATGCCCTTCAAACCGGAACACAGGAATGCTTGCGCACTACAGCTTGGCGGATGAATAACTGGTAAATCGGTGGTACCTACCCAGACGGCCTCCCACATACCAGAGACAAACTACGAGTAAGAACAGAAATACTAGTAAATACTAGTGGAAATAAAATACAAAAGTGTGTCAAGTCCGCATTGCCGGTAGTGGCCCCAGCGGTATGCAAGTCGCGGGTCGTCCTTACAAGGTTAGAGAAATGGAGCGACTAAATGGAATTACATCATGTGTTGATCATGTCCTGTGGTGTAGTGGTTCAGCTGGTCCTCTTTTTACAGGGCGGTTGCAGCTTCGATTACCACTTCCCGAAAAATATGTGCTCCATCAATCATTATTACTATCACGTATCAGCCAGCGAAATTACTGGAAATTATGAGACTTAATTATCTGATGTCTCGGGGTGATGAGCGCAATGCAGTGCTACGCAGTGCTCTTTATGGTATTAAAGTTTTAGGTGGCCCTGCAATTGTTATGGGCAGGCGTGGCGCTTACCATCAGGCGAACGACACGCTCGTCTCATCACTCAATACCATAAAAACGGCAGAAAACTGGATATGTTTAAACAAATTTCAATTGCTTTAATTAAATAAGGTTACCGAGTTATAATACCTATCTAATAATTAATAATTAAATAACGCCCAACGATCACGTAATATCTTGGCCCTTATTCCCTTTATCTAGGGAACCTACAGGAACTACGAGGACCATGGTCCCACAATACATGTCACATGTGACATGTCTAAGACAAAAATTCTTGTGCTTTTTTTCTGTGCACGAATATAACCGGGAATTGAACCTTTAGGATATTGGTATGAGATTTAAGCTGACCTATCCAATCACTACACCACACATACTGTCAATAATAATAATAATAAATAAGTCCAACGATCACATACATAGATCCTGGCTCCTAACTAGGATTCCCTGTATCTAGGAAACCAGGAACTACGAGGACCATCACTTAGGCCACATCATCGCTTCACATCAGGCGAGATAGTGGCCAAACATAGATCTATTAAGTGCAAAAAAAAAAACCATCAACACCCAGATACGAAACAAAATGCTTGCACTTTTTTTTTGTGCACAAACATTTGTCCCGTCGCGGGAATCGAACCCGCATCCTCAGTTGTATATGAGGTTTGAGCCATCTCTCCAACCACTACACTACAGAGGCTGACTGTCAATATTAAATACCTAATACATTTCTTCTCATATTAGGTCAAAAAACTCTTATAACATATATATTATACAGTGTACCACTTATTACATATGTAAATAGCAAATTTATGTGAATAAATCATAGAGTTGCATAAATGTTGCCAGTTTTAGATTCAGTTTTGGGGATTCTAGTCGACTTTTACTTAATTAAAACGATAGTTTGTGATATATACTGTTACCGGCGGTCACCAGTGTAGGTTTAGGTCAAATTTAATGAAGTCCTGTTGCCCCCGTGGTGGGGACAAGGCCTACGGGGACAACAGGACTTCATTAAATTTTCGTACCATTGTCCCCTTTACCGAGAGACAGTCACTAGGTTAGGTTATGTTAGAACTGTAACCACATGTGAGCCGAGCGAGCGAAGCGAGCGTGCCGCGGCAGTGGCCGGTGAAGCGCCAGAAAGTAGTTTCGCGACTAGTCGGCGTAGACTACTCGCCGACTATAGTAACTAAAAATAGTCGGTCATATACTTAAAAACAGGGTGATTAAAATGAAATCGTCAACTTTATTGACATGATACAATTTTAATTAACTTTCACTATAAACTGTCTTAGCTAAGTCAATCACTAACTTTTATTTTTATTTCAAAAACAACAGATTGTAACTCCGGTTCGTTCGTAAACAACACAAGGAAAATGCAAAGGAAACAATAACCTGTTTCGACTTCAATGCACAGCGCGGTAGGTGCGAGCGACTCAGCTGTAAAAGAAGCACCACGGACATAGACGATGCTACCCGAACCAGGCCTAGCGCACTCCGCACTGTAGGTACGCTACAAGTACATATCCGGACACCGACGGCGGGTCGCGCGTCGATACAGGGCAGAAGAGATAAGAGCTATGCGATAGAAAGAGAGCCGCTCTGTAGGTTAATATGACTGGTAGGTATGCAGCGCTACGCGAGCTGAATTGAATTTTATTGCGTCATAGCAAGAGTCGCTATTTGTTTAAATTTTTTTGCGGAGTGATGCTAGTATTCTGTGCCCGAACTCCACCGAAAGCAATGATCGGCTTGCCCGACTAATCGGCCGACTAGTCGGTCTTTTTAAAGCGGTGCCCTCCACGCCGAGCTTTTTTTCATCATTGCGAATTGGCTTGCGTTTCACCACTATCTCACCGGATGGTAAGTGACGATGCGGTCGACGATGTAGCACGCTTGCCAAGATAGTACCTGTTCACTCGAGACTTGAAGATTCCTATATAGATTATAGCTATCGGGAAAGACTGACTCTGGCAGGGAGTTCCACTCGTTAGCTGTGCGCATAATGAAAGTGGAAACGAAACGCTTAGTGCGCGCAGGAAGAATGTCTGCCATAAAACGGTGGCGTATTGCCGTAAGTCTTGTAGTCCGATGATGAAATGGGGATGGGGGAATTAGTTGGTGCAATTCCGATGAATTTTCATTTTAGTCGGCTTAAACCGACCTCGACGTAGAGAGCACTTCTTTGTTTGTCGAGTACAGCCGACTTTGGCGGTCAAAAGGCTTAAGAAAGAAAGGAAAGTGAAGGATGGTTGTCAGTTCTTTGCCTACACTAGATGACGATCGGGATGCATACCAAGAAGGCAGGTGCGAGGTGGAGCAGTATATATAGATATGGCTGAAAAGACTGGAATATTCTGATCTGTCCCCCTGCTCTGTCCCCATGGGGTGACAGATCGAACAAAAATGTTAGATCTGTCCCCCTGTTAGCGATAAGAGGACAGTTCCAACTTTATTCACCTCCTTAATGTTTTATCTGTCCCCCTATCGGGATTAGGGGGACAGATAAAACATTTTAATTCCTTTTTGTCTGCAATAGAATTAAATATAGGTATATATAAAAGATTGATTCTTAAAAGTAATGCAACCTTTTATTAAATAAAATACAAAATGGTTTCAAAAGACTTGGGGGAGACCTTTGCCTAGCAGTGGGACAGCATAGGTTAAAAAAAAATTTACTACCAAATACTATATGGAATATAAATACTAGATGGATTGTACTCTGACAATATCTTTAAGTCTTCAGTATAGTTTGCTTGACATAAAATTTTAGAAGTTGAATACCATCCCCCGAACAAAACTGTCAAATGACCTACTCCTGTTTCGGGAAGGTGCTCGGTGGACCATCAAGGAGCCAGATGTGAGCAGTCTCTCAACTGCAGTCATGCTCTAGATCTTGTGCTCTATCTTTAGCTACATCGTCGCTTAACTTCAGGCGAAACAGTAGCCAAACAGATATAAACCGATAAAAAACAACGTATTATATGTATAAAGTATGTATGTATGTATGTATAGGTCTACTTAATCTTAAATAAATTATTTTATTAACAAATATCTATCACAAAACAGGTAAGTAGTGTATGCGTTGCTCGAGCGCACTTTGTATGTAGATTGATTTCTGTACTTATCTGTTTTGTGTATCCTATTAACAGATATATATCCGATGTCAACCCTAAACCTATTGAATGGTAATTTATCCTGTCATTTAAAAAAAAATCACGTTCTGTATTTTTTACTGTTTTTAGGTGTATTTTTTTTTATATTTAAATCCTGCGCGGCGTTACACCACGCTCGTCACCCTGAGACAATTAGCTATTGAGTCTCACAATGCCCAGTAATTTCGCTGGCTGCAATGCCCTTCAAACCGGAACACAGTAATGCGCACTACTGCTTGGCAGCAGAATAACTGGCAATGCGGTGGTACCCACCCAGACGGCCTCTCGTATACGAGAAACCTACCACCAGTAATGTAGGTATCTATACTTGGTTCGTACTTGTTATTCATGTCGTTGGTGCATCAAGTCAACTTCAGTTCAACTTAATTAACTAAATTACATATTGGATAACTCACTCCGTAACTTAGATAACATTAAATGTATTTTTATGGCTTACTTATGTCACAAAATGGTCCTAATAAATATCTTTCACAACAATATTGCTACGGAACCTCATTTACAAAATGGTCACGCACTTGACATTACTAAAGTAGGTTGCGGCATAGAGGCCGGTCAATAGCCCAAATTGCTATAAAAAATTGAGTAACACCTCTTTCTATATAATTATAGAGATACACATAGATTACTGGCCATTTACAAAGAGAAAAAAAACCAGATGCCATTTCCGCGAGACGGGCGCTTTCACAACCCGCTGTTTATAAAACCCAGAAAAATCTTACGAAATAGCATAAATTAAACAGAAACAATGATATAACAATTACAAAATTTCGGCCTCACCTAATTCTGCTCCAAAGAGTGCGTTCGTTTCGTTCAAAAATTCGTAACACAAACTCCACGGGTTTATTTTTTTAATATATTTTTTTAGTGTCACTCACTGCACTCAAAAACACTTGCCACTCGCGGCGAATTTAAAAAATCACTCGGCTGTCAAAATGGAAAGCGCGCGAACGGCTGCAGCCATGGCAGAGCACAGACGCAACAGCCAAAATATGAGGCCAAAGATGTTATGCAATTTTATTACAGCGTATTACATAAAAATCGCCGTTGGCAGTTCGCGGCCTTATATTATGCAAAGACTCGGAGTTTTTGGGTTATACGATGCGTCCTTATATTTTTTTTTATTGGCTAGCGTATGTCGGCGAGTGTAGAATGAATGAGAGATATTTTGCCCGTCAGGCAGCCGAGACCATCTTCGGCCCCACTTCTTGTGTCCGGAGAGGGGTACATTGTCTCATATTTATGCCCACGGTCACTTGCAAAGGTTTGCGCAGACTGGACAGTTCGAGGAACTAACTAGCGATGTTCACGCGACTTTGCTCGCCTCGCGAAATTCAATTCTGTTTTTTATCGCTAAAGATCTATGTTGTGTCAAAAATCCCGCCTGAAGCGATGATATAGGACGATATGGTCTAAGATGGGGCAAATAGTTGTAGAGAAAGATCAGTAAGACATTATCTTGTGATTATTCTTTGTTATTATGCCCCTCAGTTTCTTGCCGTATCTTCTGAGTAGTGGTTCTTTTTCCGATACGGTGGTAGAGTCATTGTAATAATTGACGTTCATAAGTGCGTCTGTGACGACAAAATTGAATAAAGAACTTTTGATTGATTGATTGATTGATTGATTGATTAGTCTTCTAGGCAAGCGTGTTAGATCTAAGACTGCATCATCGCTTACCATCAGATGAGATAGTGGTCAAACGCAAGCCTATATCTTGTAAAAAAAATGTTGTTTGCCGAAGTTATTATTTTGTTTCCGTCTTCATTATGAAAGTGTAGGTGCACAATTTATTTTTAATTTTTAAAGATTACCCTTTTATAATTACTTTATCATCATCAGCGCATCACGTTCCCACTGCTGGGACACGGGCCACCTCTCATAGAGAGAGTATGGGCCATAATTGGTGGATTATTACGCTGGCAGTGTGGGTAGGTAGATGTCACATGTCCTTGAATTTTTGTGATAAATCGGCTTGTTCAAGCCGGTTTCCTCACGGTATTGTCCTTCAGTTTTTAGAGCGAGTGCTAAATCCGCAATAGTGCGGGGCCAGCGGGATTCGAATTCGGGTGCGTCGGATTGAAAGTCGCACATGCCAATGTGGCTCAGTGGGACTGAGCCACATTGGCTCTTTAATAATATGAACTTACATTATTAATTTATCAACAACCTCCCGCCATTTCGTCCGCATTCACAATAAAATATAGCCTTAAAAATATTTAATAAAACGGCTAGGCCTCACGTAGTTTGTCGAATTTGTCGACCTAGGTTTCGAGCATGTCCGATATTTTTATTAGTTATAGGCTTGCATTTGACTGCTATCTCACTTGTTGTTAAGTGACGATGCGGTCGAAGATGTAGCACGCTCGCCTAGAAGAAACCTGTTCACTCTTGTCTTAAAGACACCCAGATTATAGCTATCCGGAAACACAGATGCTGGCAGAGAATTCCACTCCTTGGCCGTTCGCATTATGAAGGTCGAAGCAAAGCGCTTAGTGCGTGCAGGAGGGATGTCGACCATAAATTGATGACGGCTTGCCGTACATCTGGTCGTCCGGTGATGGAATAAGGATGGCGGAATAAGTTCATGTATTTCCGTCGCACGTTCTTCGAAATGTATCCGGTAAAAGACCAAATAAACTGGCAACTTTGCGCCGATGTTCAAGACTCTGAAGCTTTATCTTAACCAGCGCATCGTCACCAATGAACTTTTTGGCTCTTCTTTCAATGGAAACTGCCGTCTCTCCCTAGATCTATGTACTCCATCTTAGGCTACATCATCGCTTCACATCAGGCGAGATAGTGACCAAACATAGATCTATTAAGTGTAAAAAAAAAAAACCCAGTGGTGCGGCCAGTGGGATTCTAACTCGGGTGGGCCGGATCGAAAGTCACACGTGCTTCCACTGATCCATACTCGCTCTTATGACCATATACTTACAAACAAACAAACAAAAACGAAAGTTTTTATTATTAAAAGTAGAAGGTATAGCTAATATATGTATTTACTTTGGTACAATAATTACCACTTGCCAGGTGCAAATATTATGCTTACAAAGTATATTTGCGAATAACAAATGGTGCAGGTAAAAACATATATATTAGGAGCAGAGGAAATTAGTAGACTAGCAATCTCCCGCGACTTCGTACGCGTCGACACAATAAAAATAGCCTAAGTAAATCTATACTTATAATAAAACTGTAACGAGGCGGCTACTGTACATTGAAGATATTTTTGAAAATCTATTTTTCTGATGAGTATATGAGAGAAGCAGAACCCAAAAATGCAGTTTTTAAAATTGTTGTCTGTCTTTCTGTCTGTCTGTCTGTCTGTCTGTCTGTCTGTCTGTCTGTCTGTCTGACTGTCTGACTGTCTGTCTGTCTGTCTGACTGTCTGTCTGTCTGTCTGTTTGTCTGTCTGTCTGTCTGTCTGTCTTGAAATATGATTCATGGATTCCGGCGCTACACATAGGCTTTGTTTCATCTAAATCTGTTTAGGAATATTGAAGTTATAACGCAATTTAGGAAAAAAATATGTATGTCCATTATAAGATGAACCCCGGAACATACCGGACCTTTAGTGCACAAGGCTCAGCTTAAACTGGATTTTTTTTACCTTGAGAATTAAAGGATGCCGTTTTCTTTCGTTGGCTACAACGAGATAGGACGGGATCGAGACAGGAGCGTGACGGTTACGGGTTACGAGAGGTACGTTAACGGGATAGGAGCGAGGTAACAGGATAGAAGGGTGGTAACGGGATAGGAGCGGAATGGTAATGGGATAGGAGTGGGATGATAACGGAATACAAGAAGGTGATGGTAACGGGATATGAGGAGGACGGTCCTGTGTTAGGAGGGGTCGGTAACGAGATATAATGGGGATAAAAGCGGGACGGTAATGGTATAGGAAAACGACGTGATCTGGATAGGAGCGGGACGAAAGCAGGAGCGGGACAGTGAAAGGAATGGACGGGGACGGGGATGGGACGGGGATGGGATTGGGATAAGAGCGGAGCGGGAGCACGAGCAGGATAAGGGTGGGATGGAAAATTGTCGGGAACAGGTCAGATTACTTCACTACGCGTACGAAGTCGCGGGCAACAGCTAGTAAATAAATACGTAAATAGAATATCTTCAATGTACAGAATTGGCTCAGTTCCATTTTTTAACGATGTAGATAGAAGATTACAGCTACATTATTAAATCTTGGTAATTTATGGAAAATCCAACGGAAAACCTTCAAGTCTTTTATTGTAGTACTTATATAATATATGTCAAAGCCAAATAGTAATATTTTGCAAATCAAGGTAAAGGACGACTTCAATAGCACCAGAGGTCGTATATAAATAAGATACTTAAAATAATATATTACACTGGTCATTAATTTTATGTCTCAAATTCGTATCGGAACCGCGAGCAGATTAAAATGAGCCCAAACACTAGTAGTTTACGATTATCCGTCAAGGAGATCCATTGCCCTTCCGTCTCCATCATGAGATCAGCTGACTGTCCCCATAATATTACATTGTCATCGGACTTTGTTAATTATGCAAAATTTCAACTCCGTAGGATAAGAGGAAGTGGTTCTGATTTAACTTGCAAGATTTGACCCTAACAAACAAACATTGCAAGTTACAAGCTTGTAAAATTTTAGATACTATAATGATATCAAATTATTCTTGCTAAAAATATTATAGCGTCGCGTTTTTAAAAAGTAGCGGGCATAAAGCTATCTTCATTCCAAAATTCACTCAAAAAAGAAGTAAAACACAATGACATACAAAATTTCGCATTTATAATAATATTAGCATATATTAATGTCATTATTCTTATAATAAATAAATAGAATATGACGATGCACTATATTGTCTGTTGACTACGCTTGCCAGGGTGACCTGGGACGTCATAAACCAACGCAGTACCTACGCGTTTGAATCGGATACGTAATAATGTTAGATTAATTAGCATTAGCATATATAAATATACAATAAACAGCAGTTGCTAAATTTATATTAGCATTAATCAAATTGATACAATACAATACTACCATGACTCTACCACCGTATCGGAAAAAGAACCACTACTCAGAAGATACGGCAAGAAACTGAAGGGCATTTGTTTTAAGAGATTTTGTTAATTTTTTTTGGTTTTCTACAATGTTATGTTTCTTATGTACCAATTGGCTACTTTGCAGAAGTGGAAGGTTTCAAGCATCTTTGTCTTCTATATAATTACGAACAGTATGTTGTGCTGTTCTCATTAAAACAGTCTGTACGCGTATTTTGAATTTACTTTCTGTGAGATTTTCCGTTATACATTTTGGAATTTAATTAAAAAAACTTACTCTGTTGCCCATTCATAGCATACCAGTAAAAAAAAAAACTTTTACAGATAAATCTTATAACTAGTACAATGGACGGTCTTATCGCTTAGAGCGATCTCCTCCAGACAACCTTTGGATGGACAGTATAGAAAGAAAAGAAAGGAGTAGACGGTTAATTCTAGTTGCGAAATCGATGAATGCTAAATTTCATAGCTTAGCACGCGTGCACGTTCATTTCTGCATGAGTGCGAACTGCGACGGTCTGCTAATGCTAATGCTGTTGCGATTGCGAAACGACGGCCTCGTCTACGCGATATACATTTTTTTTTGATGTTGTTTTGTATTATGATGTAACTATTCGACCTTTTTCATTTGAGGCCATAAACGAAGGATCACAAGGAGCCAATGGATAGTTATTTTTTCTAATAATTTAATGGTATGTGATATGTAATAATTAAATTTCACGTGAAATTGTGAGTTCATTACGCGAAAAAATATAACGCCAATCAAAATAATCTTAGAGATCCCATACACTTCTATTCAAAAATTATATCGGCAGATCAAATTTAGTAAATGACCACCAACTTTAATAAATGACCACCAAATCTTACCCGAATTGCCGCACCTAGAGCGAGTGTGGCTCAGCGGGAACTCGTGCGCCTTTCGATCCGACGCACCTGGGTTCGAATCCCGACTCGGCCCTGCACCAATGACTTATACTTAGTTAAGTGCAGTTTTTGCACGCTCGCTCTAAAACGGTGAAGGAAAACATCGTGATGAAACCCGCTTACGCGCTTTGGAGTGGTAGGCTCTGGCCGTGGTTGTGCCGTCAAGCGACCTTGTCGTATTTCGGGATGATGTTCGGTGAACCATCAGGGAGACGGGTATGAGCAGCCGCTCGACTGCCGTCTCTCTCTAGATCAATGTGCTCCATCTTAGGCCACATCATTGCTTCACATCAGGCGAGATAGTGGCCAAACATAGATCTAATAAGTGTAAAAAAAAAACCTCTCTCTTCCGTGGTCCAACTCGCTCTTACCCCTAGAGTGTATATAAAATGCGCGGAGCCAGAAGCTCGCGAAGGAGGTCCTGAATGAAGCGAGCCTACGAGGCCGAGTGAAGCGAAGGGGGGAGGTGGCGAGCAAAGCGAGCCGGCTTCCCGTACTAATTTTGGTGATCATTTACAATTTTCTTGGTGTTTTTTTTTTTTTGTGATCATTTACTATTTATTTATTTATTTTCAGTTCAGATGCTCGCTGCACTTACAGTTATAACCAAATCGTGCAGCAAGCTAAATATATAACAAAAACAAAAAAATATAATACACTTAAAAACTGGATACAGCTATTGACAAATGTACTGCATCGCATGCAGAAGATATCAACAGCTGGATCGCTAGCAATCAGGGCATTGCGTAGATGGACAGCATGGGCCGTGGGTGCATACTGAGCGGTGCACGTGCGCACCGCGGGTGCCGCGAAAAGGCTCCTCGCACTGCCCGCGCGCGCTCGCTGCATCCGGTCCGGTGCAGATAGGGAACAACGCGCCAAAGTATCTGATCTATGGGAATAATATAATAAGAAATAATAATTATAATAAGAAAATATTCATTTCTATCAATTCATTTTATTTATTTAGTACATAATAATCATAATAATAAAATGAAATTTCATTCAATTAAATTTCTGTTTTCATGAGATTATAGTATTCGTATCGTAATTAATTACATTTTAGATAATATTATTATAATTAATTACATTTCAGTTAACATTTTATTTATTATAATTATTAGTAATTTTAATAAATCAAATTATCATACAATGTCACTCATAATAATAATTGTATTATTTAGTAAAGTATCTGAACTATGTGAATATGAAGTGATTTTTTGCCGTTACATTTTACTACATCTGGTGGTCAGTTAAAAATAAGCCATGCACAACTGCGAAATTGTATAATAGCAATTAGCATCGCAATGGCACATAGCATGATAACGAACAATATTTCGCATGCTAATGAAATTAATGAATAATAGCAGGTACTTTAGGTTCTGGAAAAGGGCATAGGCTACTTTTTAGAAGCTTTCATTGAACTTTCAATGTTTGGTTCAAGTCTTGCAAGTTGAATCAGAACGACTTCCTCTTATCCTATGTAGTTGAAATTATGCATACTTATCAAAGCCCGATGACAATGCAATACTATGGTGACAGCCAGCTGATCTGATGATGAAGACGGAAGGTGTGCAAAGAAACTCCTTAACGGATATTCGTTTACCGCTAGTGTTTGGGCTCATTTTAATCTCGCGGTGCCGATTACGAAATTGTTAAAAGCTTGAAAAATATATTTCTCAACAAGTCTTGTTATCCCGGGAAACCGCGGGTGGAACCGCAAGGTACAGCTAGTAATAAAGAATCAATTCAATAATTCAACATCGTATACCATATTCAAATACACTGTTGCACCCCCGTTGATGTCTTTTGGTCGCTCTTTCTGTCGTGCCAACTTCGTAAATGCCGTTGTAAAGATTTTCTCATGCATTTTTTTAATGGGACTGTGTAATGAGACGAGCAAGTCGTTCGCCTGATGTTAAGCGCCATGCTCATAACAATAGCAGTGCCATCCAGAATTTTTATTACAATTTACAATACAATACAAAAATGCTTTACTGTAAACCATAACAAAGAATAACAAGGTACAGGCTTACAAACTACAGTAAAATGGGCGGACTTAGAAATAAGAAGAATAGAATAGAAAAGAATAGAATAGAAATCTTTATTGGTCATTTAACTGAGTCCGTTATATAAGGCAAGTCTTTGACAGCCTCTGTGGTGTAGTGGTTGGGCAGGTTAGCTCAAATCTCATATATCACTGAGGTTGCGGGTTCCATTCCTGCGACGGGACAAATGTTTGTGCACAGAAATAAAAGCGCAAGCATTTGTTTCGTGTCTGGGTGTTGTGGGACCATGGTCCTCATAGTTCCTGGTTCCCTAGATACAGGGAATCCTAGTTAGGGGCCAGGATCTATGTATGTGATCGTTGGGCGTTATATATTTATTTAGTACATAATAATTTTAATAAGAAAATAAAATTTCATGCAATTAAATTTCTGTTTTTATGAGATTATAGTATTCGTATCGTAATTAATTACATTTCAGATAATATAATTATAATTAATTACATTTCAGTTAACATTTTATTTATTATATTATTAGTAATTTTAATAAATCAAATTATCATACAATGTCACTCATAATAATAATTGTATTGTTTATTTATTTTATATCAATAGTAAATTAGTACCACCTGTCTACTCATTTTCACACATTTTTTCATCCTCGTATAAAAATGAGGATTCTGTCAGATGCATCAACATCTCATTCAGCGAGTAAAAAGGGTTTTGTTCAATAAAAGGCTTTATTTTTCTTTTAAAATCTAAAAATTTTACCGAGTGAGGGGAATAGGCAGTTTGTTGTACATCACTATTTTATTATATTTACCCTGTTTCTGTACTTTGGTTAGTCTAGTCGTCAGTTGATATAGCTTTTCTTTATTTCGTAGTTTGTAGTTGTGCGTGTCCATCTTTTTAGTCAAATTGTTTTTCTCTTTGAGTATTTCTACAAGACTGTTTTTTTTTATTATTTGATAGGCAAACATTTGACCTGCCTCACCTGATGGAAAGTGACGACGCGGTCGACGATGGATCATGCTTGCCTAGAAGATACAGATTCACTCTGGACTTGAAGACACCTAGATTGTAAGTATCGGGAAACAGAGACGCTGGTAAGGTTATCGTTTAAAGCGATCTCTTTCAGGCAACCTTTGGATAGAGAGGAATTATCAAGATGTAAAAGACGGGCATATAAGGTCTACAATAATAATAAAGACATAAACAATGTCAATAAAATAAACTACAATACTAGGTGTAATGTTGTTTGTACGTCCGGAATAAATGCATAATTTCTTCCTTGTTTTTATAAGTACCTATATAAAGTTGTAATTACCTACTTAAATAAAAAACCGGTCAAGTGCGAGTTGGACTCGCGCGCGAAGGGTTCCGTACCATTATCTATAAAAACGGCAAAAAATCATGTCTATTGTATGGGAACCCCCACTTAAATATTTTTTTTTATTGTTTTTTAGTGTTTGTTATTATAGCGGCAACAGAAATACATCATCTGTGAAAATTTCAACCGTCTAACTATCACGGTTCATGATACAGTCTGGTGACAGAGGGACAGACAGACAGACGGACGGATAGCGGAGTCTTAGTAATAGGGTCCCGTTTTACCCATTGGGTAAGGAACCCTAAAAATGAGCCATCTCGGTACCCAAAATTACCAATGACCTTTGAATTTATATCCGGTATGAAATTCATATTTATGAGTTCATAAGGGCGGCCATACACGGGCAGCTTGATGCAGTCATGACCAACGACTTCAAGTGACTGCATAGCGAACTACAGTCTTCTATTAATATATAAATAATATTTATAATAAAGGATATTTTTTAACCGTTCACCAAAAATACTGATTGTGCACCAAATTTAGTCCGTTTTTAGCACTTAAACGTAAAAGGGGCAGCCCTCGGTAGTTGGGCCACCCCAACAGTATAAGGGGAGCCTTCGGTAGGTTAGGGTGCGGAGGGGGTGGCCCTTGGCCCACCCCAACGCCGCGAACATGCAATATTCATAAAATAGGTGCTCATTATGAAATATTTTAATAAACATATTTTGGAGCACAATCAGTATATTCGGGAATAAATTGAGGTACAGTTAAATACGATCCAATAATAAATAACGCCCAACGATCACATACATAGATCTTGGCCCCTAACTAGGATTCCCTGTATCTAGGGAACCAGGAACTATGAAGACCACGCTCCCACAACACCCAGACACGAAACAAATGCTTTCGCTTTTATGTGCTCAAAGATTTGTTCCGTCGCGGGAGTTGAACCCACACCCTCAGTGGTGTATGAGATTTGAGCTAACCTGCCTAACCACTACACCACAGAGGCTGTCACTGTGTTCATTAGAATACGTGAACTTCATCGATATTCGACCTTGAACTTCGAAGATACATTGAAGTGGTTTTTTTGTTATAAAATGAATTAATATTATTATTAAATCTAGCAATAGGAATTAATTTGAGGTTTTTTTTTAAATTATTAAACAAAAAGTATTATTCTTTACTAATAATTTTTTTTTTTACTAATATTATAAACGCGAAAGTTTGTATGTATGGATGTATCTTTGTAACTCTTTCACGCAAAAACTACCGAACTGATTTTGATGAAATTTGGTAAGTAGGTACTTTAAGACTTGGAATAGCACATAGGCTACTTTTTATCCCGGGAAACCGCGGGTGGAACCGCGGGGCGCAGCTAGTACAAACAATTTTTTTATAGTACCACAATAACCAAAAGAGGTTTGTCTTGGTAAAAGAAAGAAAAGAAAGAAACAAAATACATTTATTCAAGACATCACACAATATTACCAAAGAAAACTAAATCTTGCTACGACATTACACTGAACATACTAAAACGCACCTTTGATTTCTACTGCCATTAAAAGTTTTTTTTAATGTAACTGAATGACGAGACGAGCTGGTCGTTTGCCTGATGGTAGGCAATATGCAAGCCCATAACAATAACAGCACCACCCAGAAATTTGTTTTGCAAAATCCTGCGCGGCGCTGCACTGCTCGTCACCCTGAGACAATTAGCTGTTAATTCTCATAATGCCCAATAATTTCGCTGGCTACAATGCCCTTCAAACCGGAACACAGTAATGCTTGGTGGTTGAATAACTGGCAAAGCGGAGGTGCGAGAGGCCGTCTGGGTGGGTACCCAGACGGCCTCTCGCATACGAGAAACCTACCACCAGTAGTTCAAGAGCTCTACTATATAGTAAGAATATAAACTAATATATTATATTATCGGGCGGTGACCTAAATTCTGTGTTTTATATTTAATTTCATTTTTTAATTTTGTTGTAGGTTACTTTAGTTTTTATCATTGTATATATTGGACATAATTGTTAATTGGTCCTGTAAATAAAGTTGAACAATAAACGAAAGTTGGTTAATATATCATATTATATACTAAATACTCGATCTGCCCGTGTATAACCGCCCTAAAGCCCGAAAATTTATAATTATGTTACTTAAATTGGTTAACCAAGGCATCCCTTATTAAAACAAAAAAGATGAGCGCAAAGTTATTTTCAGCATCAATGAAACAAAGTCATTGTACTGTATGAAGGACTTATAATATAAGGGGAATGAGATGTATGTGTTCGTTGGGCATTATTCATTTATTAATAGACTAACAATAAAATAATATTAATAACTAAAACATAAATAATTAATATTTAAAAACGAAATAATAAATATTATTAAGTGTTGCCCATTACATATCTAAAGTAAATGCTCTAAGAGGCCTCTACGTGTTGGACTCATGGCGGGGACATGAGTCTTCTTAAGCAAAGCAAGCCTTCCAAAGGACCGGGTGTATAACCCGTGAGAAAGAGCGACATAATAATAATATTACAAATAATTAAAATAATAATATAAAATAATTAATGTTTTGATGATATAATAAATTATATAATTAACTAATATATAATTAAAAATAATTAATTAATAAAAATAACTAATTAATTAATATATAAAGAGCGAGTGTGGCTCAGTGGGAGCACTTGCGACTTTCGATACGACGCACCCATGTTCGAATCCCGCTTGCCCCGCACCACTGACATTCTTGTTATGTGCGGATTTAACACTCGCTCTAAAAACGGTGAAGAAAACTCCGTGAGGAAACCGGCAAGTCCAAGAATTAATCACAAAAATTCAAGAACAAGTCACATCCACCAATCCGCACTGGGCCAGCGTGGTGGAATATGGCCCAAACTCTCTCTATGCGAGAAAGCCCGCATCTTAGCAGTGAGAACGTAATGGGCTGATGATGAATTAATATATAATATATAATTAAAAATATTTTCATAATAAGTTAATTTATATTTTGTAATAGACTTTGTTTCTAAGTAATGACATAATCATTCAATTCATTTATTTCAGTTATAAAAACCATATCACACATTAATAATAATATTGAAATAATAAAAAATACAATGAAATAAAATAAAATGAAAAGAAATAAAATAAGATTAAAATAAAATAAGTCACACTTGTCCCATCAAAATGTTCATCCATTTGTTTTGGATGGGACAATCGACGTGAGACAATCATCTGTAGGATTGTCTGTTTTTGTTGTTCTTGTTTTTGTTGTTATATTGAGAACGAGTGTCACTCAGTGGGAGAACGTGCGACTTTCGATCCCACGCACCAAGTTCGAATCTCTCTGGCTCCGAACTACTGACTTAAGTTAAGCGCAGATCTAACGCTCGCTCTAAAAACGGTGAAGGAAACGAGGAACGGTAAAGGTTGTCTGGAAGAGATCGCTTTGAGCGATAAGACCGCCCATTGTAACACTATAGTTTTAAGTTTGTTATTGTACTTTTTGTTATTATGTTTTCTGGCGGTGAAACAATAGAGTTATCTAATCTAATCTAATCTAAGGAAAACATCGTGAGGAAACCGGCATGTCCAAGAATTCATCACAATTCAAAATTCAAGACGTGACATCCGCACTGGGCCAGTGTAGTGGATTTTGGCCCATACTCTCTCTATGAGAGAAGGCACGTGTCCCAGCAGTGGAAACGTGATGATGACACATACTTGGCTATAGTTTAACAAACTTTTACGTAAATATTTCGCCGCAACCGAGGCTTGAGCTCGGTATCTTCTCCTTCAGTACAGGAAACGCTCTAAACCAACTGAGCTACCACGGCTGGCACCTCAGGAGTCGAAATACATGCACACCTTTTCTTTACCATCTAAGGGTGACGGGCGCGACATATCTATATAAAAAAATTATGTATATATTTATTTATTTACTAGTTCTGCCAGCCTCTGTGTTGTAGTGGTTAAGCAGGTTGGCTCAAACCTCATACACCACTGAGGTTGCGGGTTCGATTACCGCGAAGGGACCAAAGTTTGTGCAAAGAAAAAAAGCGCAAGCATTTGTTTCGTGTCTGGGTGTTAATCCAGAAACTATAAGGACCATGGTCCCGGACCATGGTCCTTATAGTTTCTGGTTCTAGACACAGGGAAACCTAGTTAAGGGCCAATATCTATGTATGATCGTTGGGCGTAAAAAAATATTCGTTAATTAGACATTGTGTTGTTATTCACATTTAGATTGTGTAAATATTATCTGACATGCATTATATTAGTTATCTGACATATTATACTTATTATCTGACATATTATATTGACTTGTACCCACTACTCACATTAAATTAACATCTGACATTCTTATTTTAATATGTAATAACTTAATAATATTAATGATAATTATGTAATGACTTAATAATTTTAAGTACTATTTCGTATAAATTTTGTCATGTTAAAAAAGGTTGAGTATTAAATTCGCATGCCAATGACGGTGATGTGTAGGACAAATTATTTATACTGTACCATCTTGTAATGACCACATCAAAGCAAATAAATTTCATTTCATTCATTTCATTTCATTTCATTTCATTTCATTTCATTTCATTTCATTTCATTTCATTTCATTTCATTTCATTTCATTTCATTTCATTTCATTTCATTTCATTTCATTTCATTTCAAAATATACTAATATAATATATTTTTTTATTTATTTTTTTATTTATTTAAACGTCACATATAAATGCGACAGTTTGTATGTTAATGTTTTTGTAAGTATGTTTCTTCCCTCTTGACACTGCAACGGCAGAACGGATTTTTTATGAAAGGTATAGATATAGAACAAATCTAGATCCTGGAATAAGCCATAAGATACTTTTAATCCCCGAGTGAAACCACGGGAAACAGTTAATCTATACTAATATTTTTAACAGGTAAAATTGTTTGTTTGTTTGTAGGCAGTTCTCTCTGGAACTACTGAACTGATTTTGAAAATTCTTTCACTAATAGAAAGCTACACTATCCCTGAGTGACGCAGGCTATATTTTATTATGTCGACGCGCGAAGTCGCAGGCGGTTGCTAGTTTGTAATAAAACAAAATGGCGTATACAATTTAAATATTAATTTATTTACCATAAAATAATAGTGCAGATAGAATTTTCAAAGATACTGCAAAACTTCTAGGCCCCAATTCACTATGACAACTTGGCGAAATAACCTCGATTCCTTGCTTCGAAATCACGTCGATTCCTTCATTAATAAACGACATCTCTATGACGCATTCATATATTCATATATATGACGCGTCATAGAAAATAAAAATTTCGCAGATGTAGTTTATTAATGAAGGAATCGACGTTTCCTTGAAGCAAAGAATCGCTAAGTTGTCACTGTGAATTAGGGCCCAAGTCGAAGCAACACGTGACCAAAATGCTGGCCTATATTTTGGCCAAGCGACATGCCATTCAACATGGCAATGCTGCCAGCATTTTGGGAATACGTTGCTCACTGGTTTTTTATATTAGATTAGGTTAGATAAATTAGATATAGATATAATAAATACCTAATATTTTCTTTAACATTTATTTACTTAAATTACACTCAGCACTTTTTGGTAAGTACTTCAAACTTTAAACGACTAAGGTTACTTTTAATTTAATTACTGTACATAATTGTATATAATATACTAGCTGCGCCCCGCGGTTTCACCCGCACTATTCCGGGACGAAAAGCCTATGTGTTAATCCAGGTTATAAGCTTTTATTTATGTAACTGAGTGAGGAGACGAGCTGGTCGTTTGCCTGATGGTAAGCAGCCAGCCCATAACAATAACAGCACCACCCAGAACTTTGTTTTGCAAAATCCTGCACGGCGCTGCACTGCGCTCGTTACCCTGAGACAATTAGCTGTTAAGTCTCATAATGGCCAGTAATTTCGCTAGCTACAATGCTCTTCAAACCGGAACACAGTAATGCTTGCGTACTACTGCTTAGCGGCTGAATAACTGGCAAAGCGGTGGTACCCACCCAGACGGTCTCTCGAATACAAGAAACCTATCACCAGTATCTCTATTCCGAATTTCACCAGGCCTAGCGCACTCCGCACTGTAGGTACGAAGCTACAAGTACATAACCGGACACCAACAGCGGGTCGTCAGAAGAGATAAGAGCTATGCGACAGAAAGAGAGGCGCTCTGTAGGTTAACATGACTGGTAGGTAGCGCTACGCGAGCTGAATTGAATTTTATTATTTTCAAAAGTTGATTAAAAGTATTTCACGATCTACTAAGAAAAATTTGGTTACTTCTTCACGCTGGATTTGAGTGAAATTCGAAATGGAGATAGCTTATACCCTGCATTAACACTAGCTGCATTATCCCGGGAAACCACGAGTGAAACCGTTGGGTACAGGTTGTTACAATATATTTTAAAAGCTTTTTTAAAGAAAACTATACCAATACAAATATTAAAAAGGTAAAGGTAAAGATTGTCTGGAAGAGATCGCTTTGAGTGATAAGACTGCCCATTGTTACACCATTGTAAACATTTAACGTACTTAATTTCTATGGTGAATAATAAAGTGTTTATCTATCGATCTATCTAATACCAAAACTCTTTATTGTATATCAATAACATAAAAACCGATTACAGATAAACCGTATAACTAGGGTAGTACAATAGGCGGTCTTATCGCTTAGAGCGATCTCTTTCAGAACTATATTAAAAAACAAAACTCGAGTCTTTACAAAATTGACAAAATATAACTTAATTTTTTAATTTTATGGCGTAAGGTTCCTACTTATTTTTAAAATATCTACATTATGATGTAGTTATATAAGCTATATAATTATATTATATATATACAATTACATTAATGATCTTTGGCATTAAACAAAATAAATACATTACAAAAATACTGAGTAAATAAATTATTACTAAATTAATTTGTAACATGATTATCTAACTAAATAAGGGCTTAAAATACTCAACCCAGTGCTGGGCAAGTCAGCTATATCTTATACACCTGGAGGTTACGAGTTCGATTCCAGCTGCGAGAAAAAAATGAGCTTTAAACCGACATCAAAAAAGGAGAATTCTCTGTTTGATTGTATTTTTTTATGTTTGTTACGTCAGAACTTCGTCATTTATGAACCGATTTGCAAAATTCTTAATTTTTGCGTTGGGTTCAGTATAGCTACGAAGTGGTCCCATATAAACTTCATCGATATTTGACCTTGGACTTCAAAGATACATTGAAGTCGGTTTTTGTTTTTTTCTAAAAAATAATTATTAAAAAGTCTCGAGAGAAGGGACCTTCTGAGTTATTTGAGACTTTAAAAAGTCAGTTTTTGCCCTAAAGAAGCCGTTGTACATCCAGTAAACATAAGATGTTAGAATCAGTTAAATGTTAGACCTAAGAAGATTTTCAGGCCATCTGAATCGCTTAGGACTTTTTAGGAAGCCAGCCTCTTGAAAAGTCTCAAGCTTTTGTGTCATTTGAGAGTTTAAGAAGCCAGTTTATGCGAAGACATTTTAAGAAGACAGCTGTTTAAAAAGTTTCGAACGTTGGGACCTTCTGAGTTATTGTTTATGCCCTAAAGAAGCTGCTATGCTCCTTATCCAGTTACCACAAGACGTTAAGAAGCCAGTTTATGTTAAGACTTTTAAGAAACTAATTCCTTGAAAAATTTCAAGCGAAGTGGCCATTTGAATCATTTGAGACTTTAAGATGCCAGTTTATGCTTAGGCTTTTTAAGAAGCCAGCTTCTTAAAAAGTCTTGGGAGAAGTGACCATTTGAGTCATTTGAGACTAAGATGCCAGTTTATGCTTAGGCTTTTTAAGAAGCCAGCTCCTTAAGAAGTCTTGAGCGAAGGGACCATTTGAGTCATTTAAGACTTTAAGAAGCCAAACAAGGTTTTTCGAAAAGAAAAAATTCGACCACCGGCTGGGACTCCAACCCGCATCTTGATCTCTTACCTCAGCTCAGGAAGCGCTCTCCAGCTGATGGTAAAAATTTTTTCTTTCCGAAAAACCTTGGTCGAGTTTTCGTTTGACATTCGTTAATGGTTCATATGAATATAGGTAATAAGGGTTTAAGAAGCTAGTTTATGCCCTAGCGAAGCCGCTGTGCTCCGTATCCAGTCGACGTAGGACGCTACTCTAGTGTAGACCCCCGGGCGGGAGCGCCGCGCGCAGCCCGCGCCCCACGACACCACCCCGTGCAGCCGCCAGCGGCCCGCGGCGCCGGCGCGGCACGCCAGCGGCCCGCCCGAGTCGCCGCGACACGCGTCCACGCCGCCTTGGAGCACGCCTGGAAACAATTTAACGAAACCAATGGGTATGTGGCGGCCTCAGACGCCACTGTATATCACATATATCAACGATATGCCTTTTCACGCCTTTTCCGTTCACTGACGCCTGCCCATAATAGTTGCATCGCCAGCCTTACAGTGTTTTGCTTATTTGGGTGGAGACATTGGTTCATGGACGGTATATACAGGGAATAACATTAATGTGTAGTAATACTGAAAGGTGTGTATGGGTATCTAGTCATGAATCATCGGGCAGAATATACAACCAAAAAAACACTATTATATTTTCCATACAAAGTTTAAAAATTATTAATTTGAATTATTTTGGACAATCCTAACAAACTGTGGCCTAGTCGAGGTAGTACGGGTCACTGACCGAGCTACTTTGTGCCTAGGCACAAAACAGATAAGTACAGAAATCAATCTACATACAAAGTGCGCTCGAGCAACGCACACATAGACACCGCTCACGGACACGATATCTGGGCACAGTTGGGATGCGAGCGCGAGTGCCATCCGCTTGAGACACGCGTCTGTGAACATTTTTGTGCAAAAATGGAGCAACGAAAAAAGGTTATTATAACTGTTCGGTGGACGGTTGTTTAAATTCAACATTAAACGGTGAATTGTCGTTTTTTAAGCTACCAGTTGTTTCAGAGAGGTAAGTAGGTATTTGCTTGTATTTCGATGGTTAATTTTCACGTAACACAAAATAGTTAGGTAGGTAGGTAAGCGCCCCGGCCCCCGGCCCTGCGCCGAACAAGCGAACATGACTTTGTGGCCTTGTCATATTTTTACAATTTAAAATTTGATATTTATTGTAGTATAAGCTGTGTTAGCCTTGTGTTCAATAATCTTAATGAGAAAGATGTTAATGTAAACTAATCGCATTTGTTTTGTCTTCAAAAAAACTTTATTCAGTTATAATAGTAACTGCGAAAAAATTATGTCGATATCTTGTACACTTATTTTTTTTAAATCAATCAATTTTCCTCCCAAAAACTTCCATCGCCGTCCGGTATGAAAGGTATGAAAAGTACATACATGAGATTAACTTCTGTATTTATCTGTTTTGTAGCCTAGGCGCTCTGTCTTTGAAAACGCCGAACATTTTACAAGGGCTTGATTTCGAGTCTCAAATACCGGAATTTCATACTGAACGGATCTTTGGACTCGGTCGGTTCCGTTCCCGAACCCACTCGTAAAAAAAAGGTATTTCCACATTTTTACACGACTGCCCAAAAAGGAGTATTTCAGGGTTTACGTATGTATGTATGTATTTATTTATTCCACCATTACTTCTTATTGCCTGGACAGCCGACACCATTACTTTTTTTTGCATGTTCGGGAACCGGTATACAAAAAAATCTCCGCGAACGGTACTTTTAATCTATGCCTTAACGTACCCGACTTGGCCTTGCCTTGATCAGTTTCAACTTTTTATCCAACTTGACGTCTTAGAATTCATATTCAGAAATAACCTAACGAAATTTCCGAAACGAAAACGGTCCTTTTCAGTGGAGTTTTATGGGGCGGCGTTAGAAGGTAACTTTGTTTGTGCCGCTCGACCAATGAGGAGCAGCGGCTATTATTTATTAGGATTACATCTTTATGATTGGTGCAATACGAAACAAGGCTAGCGAATCATGAAGCGGCGGCGAATGTTTGATAGCTTTAGTGTTTGCCGCGTTTTGTCAAAGATTAAACAGGTTTATTTCTGAAAACTGACTAAGTAAAGACGCGTTATTGATTACTGACTGACGAACACTCTTTTACTATGCAATGAAATCAAATGTTGGAAATGTCTTAACCATCATTATCAGCCTATTACATTCCTACTGTTGAAATTCATGCATGATGTTTTTTACATCCTATTCCTACGGTGGTTGGTGACCTCACGTATTTTTTAAGAACATCAGCCATGCTCGCTCTTATTAGGCGTTTACACTGATTAGATCCTTATTCCTGAATGTTAATTGGAGCGATGATGTTTAATGCTGTAATTAATAAGTAAGCATTAATAAAAATAAAAAAATTATCACTTGGGATGATTTAAGGATTCCGAGGATACCCCATACATCCAAATCTGTTGAGGCATTTATTGTGTAATAAAAAAACGCACATACATTAACCCCGAAAACATTACATTCCTTTTTTGGGGAGTCGCGTAAAAAGCAGTTTGCTTGAAAGTTAGTTGTAAAGTAAGGTTGATAGGACAGCTGGCTTTGCTAACTGAAGATAAAATTTGTTTGTCAGATCTGTACACGCGGCGCACTAATATTCTTTGTCACAAGTTCATTGCTCTTTATCAGCTGATTGTTAGGGTTGAAATGAACTTGATTACCAGAAATGTTTAAATTATCATATCTTGTGATTTTAAAAATTTTCTGGTAATTTGCACTTGGACTTGAATTATTAATAAGCTTCTATATGCGTGGTTTAATTATTACTACACATTTATGTTACACGCTGTATATAAGGTGTTGGGGGGGGGGGGGGTATTATGAGAACCGAAGGTTGAAGGTTTGGGTGGCACTGCAATTGTTATCGGCAGGCGTGGCGCTTATCATCAGGCGAACAACTTGCTCGTATCATCACTCAGTTCCAAAAAACTAGTGAAAATAGAAGTTTCAAGTCCCTCACTCACGAGAAGCAACCAAAACTATATTCACCTGCGCATATCATAGAGTCCAGAATGGTCTGCTGTCTGCCTCCAAGGACATCGCTCTTCCGACACGTGGCTAGATCCATAACCGGCACGGCAGCAGCCCTCAGCACCGGCGCGAAGGATTCTGTGCTCTCTGTGAAGGGATCAAGGTCTGTTTTTAGTTAGCACTATCGTTTTCCCTTAATTATTTCAAAGAGAAATGGGTATTCATAAAATAAAAAAACACAAAAAACAAGATTTTTGTTGAAAGTATATTTTTCAAGACATGCTTTTAACAAATTCGTAATCCGAACCGCGAGCAGATTAAAATGAGCCTAAACACTAGTAATTTACGATTATTCGTCAAGGAGTTCCATTGCCCACCTTCCGTTTCCATCATCAGATCAGCTGGCTGCCACCAAAATATTGCATTGTCATCGGAGTTTGACAAGTATGCAAATTGTCAACTTCGTAGGTCAAGAGGAAGACAAGTCAGAAAATCTTGCAAAATAACGAGTATTTTGAGTGCATGAACTAGTACTCATTTTGTAATGTAGTTTTTGTAATAAATGTTAAGTAAGTTGTAAATATTAATAATTATTAAAAATTATTTGATAGCAATTAATTTTAAGGTTTAAGATCTCATTAGAGTATACTTAATAAATGTGTTGTAGGTATAGGTACCAATTACTAACTGTAATTAATATTGTACGTCCGAGAGGACAGAACTGTTGGATCATCATTTATATCATGTAATAACATCTTTTTACACAGTTTTTATGCAATAAAATTTATTCTATTTTATTCTATTCTAACCATCTGATTCAACTTGCAAGATTTGACCCAATCTTCGCAAGTTAAATAAAAGCTTGTAAAACAACTGGGATCGACTATTTAGCCGCCGTCCACTTCTTCTTTCAATACTGTCCATCCAAAGGTTGCCTGGAAGAGATCGCTTCAAGCGATAAGACCGCCCATTGTACTACCATAGTTAAGGACTGTGTTATTGTCTATTTCTTTAAATTGGTATACAATAAAGTTTTTCGAAACAGTCGATCCAAATTTTAGAAGGCGCTGAACACGAATCCACGGTTTTTAGAATTTTTGTCTGTTTGTTTGTTTGTATGTCTATAGACTCGGAAACTGCAGAACGGATTTTAAAGCGGTTTCAGGGTTTGGTAGCGTCAGTCCCAACTTATATTATAGGGTATGTTACATCAAAATCGGTTCAGTGACTACGAAGATACAGCTTGACCTCTTCGTAGTACGCGCTTTTATATACTGGGGAGGTCTTGCTAAGATGGTCTTGGAAAAATACAAATAATACAAATATATACAAATATCTACCAGCAAACGAAAAGTCGTGGAAAAAAGCTAGTTAAGAAATTAAGTTAGAAAAGAAACAGAAAAAACATTTATTTGACGACCACAATCTCATAAACGACAACAAAATAAATAAAATAGAAATAGAAAATAAAATAGACAGTATATAGAGACACCAGTTTCAACTTATATGAGAACAAAGGTGGTGCCAAATGGGGTTTTCGCTCAGCACAAACGTCGAGTGACATTTTTGACATCCGACGCTGGTATTCCAGCAAAACCCAAAGGACAACAAAGGATATTTTTTTTAATGTGACTTAATGACGAGACGAGCTGGTCGTTTGCCTGATGGTAAGCAATACGCCAGCCTATAACAATAACAGCACCACCCAGAACTTTGTTTTGAAAAACACTGCGCGGCGCTGCACTGCGCTCGTCACCCTGAGACAACTGGCTGTTGAGTCTCTTAATGTCCAGTAATTTCGCTAGCTACAATGCCCTTGAAACCGGAACACAGTAATGCTCGCGCACTACTGCTTGGCGGCGGATATATTTAAAGTTGATGGTTACCAGCTTGGAATCCCCAACCACTGACGGCGCACCAGTCCCCGCTCGCAGGGGCGGAATCAGGCAGGCAGATGGGGCGAACATGCGAGTTGAATTGAACCCCCGCCCCTCCTCTCGACGCCAAGACCACGGCGATATCATTGCTGTGGGGGCCATCTGGAAAAAGCAGGGTTCAGTTTTAGTTCTTTTATTAGAATGATAGAAAAAAAGAAAATACATTTATTCACGATATCGCGCAAAATTACACTGAACATACTAAAATAAAGACAAAACAAAAACGATAAAAACAACACAGAGAAATGTTGCGCGATGTCAGGAAATGGACTCAGTAAAGTATGTTTAAGTACCTTAGCACTGATTTTCAGTCGGAATCCTGTCCATGACAACACGACAATCAGACGAAGATATTATATTTAAAAAAAAAACATAAAATACAAAAATGTATAATGCTGAAACAGTATTGTGCTATGGCAACTCCATAAACGCCATTCAAACTTTTTAAGCTATTGCATAGCTTCTATCGCGGGCCTTGAGCGTGGAGACCGAATCCAGAAATTCCGTAACGAAAATATCCTAACACCCCCCACTCCAAATGCTATGCAATAGCTTTACCGCGGCAGTCTCCGAGTGTCACACATCTTTTTTTAATTGATTTGCTTGCAATTGACTGCTATCTCACCAGGGCCCTAATTCACTATGACGACTTGGCGATTTCTTGCTTCGAGGTCACGTCACTTCCTTCATTAATAAACGACATCTGCGAAATTTGTATTCTCTATGACGCGTCATATATATGAACATATGAATGAGTCATAGAGATGTCGTTTATTAATGAAGGAATCGACGTGATTTCGAAGCAAGGAATCGCCAAGTTGTCATGGTGAGTTGGGGCCCTGTTTTTGTTTGTTTATGTATTATTTTTTAATTAATTTGACATTTTCTGTACTAATTATATGCATGGGACATTTTTTTTCAATTAATTTAAATAATGTAATATTATGAAAATTTGTATGCCAGAAATGGTGAGACACGCAGAACTCTAAAAGATTTGTAAACTTTATTATGACCGTGTTTCCTACAAATATATATCATTTCATTTCATTTCGTTGTTACGTGAAGATGCGGTCGAGGATGTAGCACGCTCGCCTAGAAGAAACCTGTTCACTCTTGTCTTAAAGACACCCAGATTATAGCTATCCGGAAACAGATGCTGGCAGAGAGTTCCACTCTGTGAAATACCAACTTTTCCTGAACTCCGGATGTAGGACCACCTTCTCAGCAAGGAACCGGTGCTCATGCTTGTCTTGGAACTTCAGGCGATGCTCTCCAACCACCAGCCGGATGTGGTCCAGCTGCAGGGGTTGCTGAAATGATAAGAGGGAAACATAAATGTTAGAGACCTATGCATTTTTACAAGCTTTTATTTAACTTGCAATGTTTGGGTCACATCTTGCAAGTTGAATCAGAACCACTTCCACTTGTTCTACGGAGTTGAAGTTTGCATACTTGTCAAAGTCCGATGGCAATGCAATATTATGGTGAATACCAGCTGATCTGATGATAGAGACGGAAGGGCAATGGAACTCCTTGACGGATAATCGTTAACTACTAATGTTTGGGCTCATTTTAAGCTGCTTGCGGTTCCGTTTATGAATTTGTTAAAAGCTTGTCTTGAAACAAATATTTTTCAACAAAAAACTTATTTAGAACTTTTGTTACAATATTTTATGTTTATTTTTGATAATATTTTCCTATGTGCCACTTGGCTACTTAGCAGAAGCGGAACGTTCCATGCATCTTTGTCTTCTGTTTGCTGAAGTTACTGATTATTTTCTTTAATTACGCGTTACGAACATTGCTAGTGATAATAGAGTAGGCACTGATGATAGATTAAGTAAATTGAATCTCGGTTCAAATATGACACGTGCCTTTATATTAATTATATGTGCTTGTTGGAGGCCGCCTGGATAGGCAGCACCACTTTGCCAGTTATTCGGCCACCAAGCAGTAGTGCGCAAGCATTACTGTGTTACGATTTATCTCGTAAAATTTCGGTAGTTTGTTAAAATGGATTTTTTGTTAATCGGAACGGTAAAATAACTGAACGGAGATGACAAGCAATTGTTAAAAATGATTTCCTTGAAAACTACCTATGTCATAGAAGGGTGGGAGTTTTACTCTGCTATTTTAAATGATGAAATCCATCCAATATTTCAATAAAATAGGCATCTAATTTTTAGTCTTTATAAAACAGTATAAATCCGTTGTCCCCGTAGGCCACGGGGACAACAGGTCGTCATTAAATTTCCGTACCATCGTCCCCTTTACCGAGATACAGCCACTAGGTTAGGTTATGTTAGAACTGTGACCACACAGCGCGAGAAAGTAGTTGTTCCATATATAGTTTATTTTACTATATTAACGGAAACGGAGTAAGGGGACATCGAGACGTATTTTTAATTAATTATTAAAGAACTACTGTCCCCGTTTAACGGGGACACTGCTTACGGGGACAACGGGCTTACATCTATTGAATCAAACAACAGTTATTCTGCCGCCAAGCAGTATTGTGCAAGCATTACTGTGTTCCGGTTTGAAGGGCATTGTAGCCAGCAAAATTACAGGGCATCTGAGACTAAAATCTCATGTCTCGGGGTGATGAGCGCAAGGCAATTGGTATTAAAAGTTCTGAGTGGCACTGCAGGGAATATGCATGTATTTTCTTAATGCATGAATTGATTAATTATTGAATACTATTAATGACAAAATATGTTCCAAATGTTTACGGCATTTGTCAATTAAATAACGCAGGCGTGGCGCTTACCATCAGGCGAATGACTTGCTCGTCTCATCACTCTGTTCCATAAAAAATAATGTAGGATGGTAAAAAGCTTAGGATCAAACCTTGTCAAAGCAATGTGCCGCAGACAGAACTAGTCTTTCTCCTATGACAGCGCCGCCGCAGTGATGCTCGAAGGTCAGCTTGTCCACATCCAGCATTTGGATTTCAGCCTGAAATATACAAACAATTACTTAATTTAAATTAAATTAAATTTTACTGGTGGTAGGTTTCTCGTATGCGAGCGGCCGTATGGGTGGGTACCACAGCTTTGCCAGTAATTCAGCCGCCAAGCAGTAGCGCGCAAGAATTACTGTGTTCCGGTTCAGAGCGGAGCTCAACAGCTAATTGTCTCAGGGTGACAAGCACAGTGCAGCGCCACGCAGGATTTTACAAAACAAAGTTCTGGGTGGTGCTGTTATTGTTATGGGCTGGCGTATTGCTTACCATCAGGCAAACGACCAGCTCGTCTCGTAGTTCAGTTACATAAAAATAAAAATATATAATTACAATAAGTACAAATATTAAAAATATAATTATACTTGTGGTAGGTCTCTCGTATGCGGGAGGCCGTTTGGGTAGATATATAGATAGATAGATGAAAGCTTTATTGCTTGACTGACATAACCTGTAATTCAATGCAATGAAATCAGGCGTGACGTTGCGGAAATTCATCTCAAAACTGAAACGCTCAGATAAAGGTCTACTCGAAGCTGAAACGCAATGAAAATATATAGTGTAATTCCGCTGAATATTATGTAGGTTGTTGTTAGAATAATATAATATGTATGGGGGTTGATTGTAAATGTAAAATGCCAACCCCCTACATATTATACTATTCTAACAACAACCTACATAATATTCAGCGGAACTACACTACACATGTTCATTGCGTTTCAGTTTTTTTATAATCTGTAATTATTGTTCGACATATTTTTACTTTTTACTTTATTTTGCTGTATTTTACACTAAGTTTATTAGGTAATTGGCTAAGCCCGTCTAATATATAAATATAAATACATTGCAAAACATTAAATTAAAGACATTACATAAAAACAATTAAAGAAAGTGTTACAATGGCCGGCCTTATCGCTAAAAGCGTTCTCTTCCAGGTGGGTAGGTACCACAGCTTCGCCAGTTATTCTGCCGCCAAGCAGTAGTGCGGAAACACCACTGTGTTCCGGTTTGAAGGGCATTGTAGCCAGCGAAATTACTGGGCATTTATGAGACTTAAGATCTGATGTCTCGGGGTGATGAACACAATGCAGTGCTACGTAATGCTTTTAATGGTATTAAAAGTTCTAGGTGGCACTGCAATTGTTATGGGCAGGCGTGGCGCTTACCATCAGGCGAACGACATGCTCGTATCATCACACAGTTCCATAATTAATATTTCGTTTCTGCCAAGTAGGCACAACTGGCACGTAGGCATAATACGTAGGTATATGTAGAAGCATCCTATTTAAAAAATTAAGTTAATATCATCCATCATCATCATCCCATCACATTCCCACTGCTGGGACACGGGCCTTCTCTCATAAAGAAAGTACGGGCTATTAAATTAAATTAAAATTCATTTATTTCAGACAATTAATAACACAGTCAGTCAAATTACAAGTTTAAATAAAATAAAATCAATCAAATCTATACTTATAATAAATCTGTAGAGAGGTAAATTCTGTACATAAAATATATTTAAAAAATAACTATCAAGGGGTGGTTAGGGATCGCTACTGATGCTAAAAATGCAATCAGTAAAATTTTTGTCTGTCTGTCTGTCTGTCTGTCTGTCTGTATATTCGTTATGGAAACAAAAACTACTCGACGGATTTCAACGAAATTTGGCACAATTATTCTTCATACTCTTGGGCAGGTTATAGTATACTTTTCATTACGCTACGATCAATAGGAGCAGAGCAGTGAAGGGAAATATTGGGAAAACGGGAGAAGATACTCCATTTTTTAAGCTTCCGTCGCGTGTGCAGGCTTATAGGTTAAAGCTACATAGAAATCATGTATGACGGAAATATTCTCCCTAAAATTATATAAAAAATATTCCTCGACAGCATATGTCTATCTTTTATGGTTGACTCACAATAACACGTGAAACTCCCGATAGCTTGGCAATTCGGAGATTTCTGATTGTATTTGTCTACTCTAACGTTTACAACACTATCACTCATCCCTAATTAAAAAAAGTTAACATTATTACCTATTCAATAAAAAAAGAATCATGTAAATCGGTGTAGAAACACCAAAGTTATACATGAAATAATAAGTCATCGCGCGTGAATACAGAGTCATGCTATAAGGATTATTTTTGTGTATCGGTTGCCGCGCTCGACGCGCGTCGTGGCGGAAGGTATAAAAAGGCGGGGGGTCCGCGCTCGAGCGTCATTCAATATTTGGCTGTTGATGCGAATAGACGTTCAGACTGTTCGACCTTATTGACAACCAATAATTGTTATTTGCAAACCGTGCTTATCAGCACGACTTTTAGTCTTTGAATAATTTATTTTTAGATTTGTTTTGTTGTTATTTTATATAATAGGTATTAGAAGTTTTGGTAGTGTTTAAATATATTATTAGTTTTAGGTATAAGAGGTTTTGGTAGTGATTAATTAAATTAATAGTTTATTTTCGTAATTATTATATTAGTTATTTTGGTAGTGTTTAATTGTATTAATAGTTTATTTTCGTAATTGGTAGTGTTTAATTATATTAATAGTTTATTTTCGTAATTATTATATTAGTTATTTTGGTAGTGTTTAATTGTATTAATAGTTTATTTTCGTAATTGGTAGTGTTTAATTATATTAATAGTTTATTTTCGTAATTATTATATTAGTTATTTTGGTAGTGTTTAATTGTATTAATAGTTTATTTTCGTAATTGGTAGTGTTTAATTATATTAATAGTTTATTTTCGTAATTATTACATAATTACTATATATAATTGTAAGTGTAAGGTAGCTTCAGTTACCGTCGATTAAAAATACACAATGCCACCTAAAAAACGACCATCTTTATCTCGAAATTCGAGAGATGCTAAAAGGATGAGAAATGCGCGTTCTCAAGAATCGGCAGAGGAAAGAGCACATCGGTTAAACTCTATGAGAGTTAGTGCCTCAACCTCTCGAGCCAATGAAAGCTCTCCAGAGAGAGAGATGCGATTAGCAGCTGACAGAGCGAGACGAGCTACATCACGGGCGTCTCAAAGCTCTTCTCAACGAGAGCTGAGGCTTACCATTGACCGAGAACAACATGTGTTATCCCGAGATGCTGAAACTGCGTCACAACGAGAATTGCGTCTCACTGCTGACCGCGAACGGCATACATTATCTCGCGAGTCAGAAACCTTCACTGACAGGGAATTACGTCTCACTGCTGACCGCGAACGGCATACACTATCTCGCGAGTCAGAAACCTACACTGAGTGGGAATTGCGTCTCACTGCTGACCGCGAACGTCATATATTGTCTCGCGAGTCAGAAACCTACACTGAGAGGGAATTGCGTCTCACAGCTGACCGCGAACGTCATATTTTATCTCGAGAATCTGAAACTTTAACTCAATATGAAGACCGTTTGACAAATGATAGGGTGCACCATAATGTTATTCGATCTCTCGAAGACGCACATGAGCATGAACAACGACTAGAGTCGGTACGCGAATATTATAATTCTTTGAGACAAGAACGATCAGTAAGTTTGTCTAATGAAAGATTAAGAATCGAAAATATTCGGTCTCTTGAAACGGATGAACAGCGAGAGGCCCGTCTTACTGCAGACAGATTTCGACATAGCCTTAATAACTTAGATGTACACATAGAAGATCAATCTAGAAATTCGGTGGTTTGGTCCGACAAATATAAAAGTGGGTTTGCTTATAACCTCACAATTGATTACGGATCATCTTCTGTAATAGGCGATATGAACGTGGTATGTCGTTTTTGTAATGCTGCAAAGTGGAGTAAGGAGTCAGCTGGTTTCTGTTGTTCTACAGGTAAAATAAATTTGCCTTCATTCGAAGACCCACCGGAACCTTTGAAATCACTACTTTTAGGGGAACATATACAATCTAAACAGTTTTTAGATAATATTCGCACTTATAATAGTGCATTTCAAATGACATCCTTTGGCGCTCAACAAATCTCAGAAGGTCATTTCATGCCTACTTTTAAGATACAAGGTCAGGTTTACCATTTGATAGGATCCCTTTTGCCTGAAAACCAACCTAAGTTTCTTCAAATATATTTTGTATCCGACTACAACGAACAGTCGAATATAAGAAATCAATATTTCCCGAATTTAAATACTGAACTCATATCACAACTTCAGAACATGTTGCATCAGGTTAATTCGTATGTATGCAGTTTTAAATCGGCATTAGAAGCTCTTCCTCGAGATGATGATAACAATTATAAAATTGTTATAAATGCCGATAGGCGTCCAACTCAGGAACACCCTGGGCGTTATAATGCTCCATCCACGAATGAAGTTGCTGTGGTATTGGTCGACCAGGAATGTGATAGGCGTGATATCGTTATCCGTTCCAGAGATAATCGTTTGCAACGTATTTATGAAACCCACAGGGCTTACGACAGTTTGCAATATCCTTTGATATACTGTCGAGGGGAAGATGGTTATAATTTTGCTTTATACCAAACTGATCCGCGTACAGGCGCACCTAATTATAATAAAAAGATTTCATGCCTTCAATTTTACTGTTACCACTTGCAAGTAAGACGGAATAGGTTTGTATACTTTCAACGTTTTCGTGGCTTATTCAATCAGTTTATTGTAGACATGTACGCAAAAATTGAAACCGAAAGATTAGTTTATATACGATCTAATCAAAGGCAGCTGCGCGCTGAAGAATACGTGCACCTTCGCGACGCCATGCAGCAAGATAACGATACGGTGAATATGGGTCGTTTAGTTATTTTGCCCTCTTCTTTTACTGGTGGTCCACGATACATGCACGAACGTACTCAAGATGCTTTTTGTTACGTAAGAAAATATGGACGTCCCGACTTATTTATTACTGTAACTACCAATCCTAAGTGGGATGAAATTACTCGGGAGCTTCTTGAGGGTCAAGCACCGCATGACCGCCATGATATCATAGCAAGAGTTTTTCATTTAAAATTAAAATCAATGATAGATCTACTTACCAAAGATAACATTTTTGGAGAAGTATTGTGTTATATGTATAGTATTGAATGGCAAAAACGCGGCTTACCTCACGCACATATCCTGCTTTGGTTAAAAGATAAGGTTCGACCTAATGATGTAGACAGTTTAATCAGTGCTGAAATTCCAAGTCCGATTGCAGATCCCGTGTTATACGACATTGTTAAAACTCATATGATACATGGTCCATGTGGTGCATTTAACGGGAATTCTCCTTGCATGCAAGACGGTCGTTGCACTAAAAGATATCCAAAAGCCTTAGTGGATGACACTGTAACAGGACATGATGGATACCCATTATATCGTCGCCGTTCAAGAGATAATGGTGGTTTTACTGTTGAAAAGCGAGTGTCTGGACAACAAGTTACTTTAGATAATAGGTGGGTCGTTCCGTATTCTCCTGTGTTGTCCAGAGCATTTCAAGCTCACATAAATGTTGAAATGTGTAATAGTGTAGAGTCAATAAAATATATTTGTAAGTATATTAATAAGGGCAGTGACCAAGCTACATTTGCTTTGAGAAATGAACATGATGAAGTTACAAGATTTCAGTCAGGCAGATATATAAGTTCTTCAGAAGCTGTGTGGCGGATCTTAAGTTTCAACATTCACGAAAGATATCCACCTGTGACTCATCTGGATGTTCATCTTGAAGGCGGCCAACGTATATATTTCAACGCCGAAAATTTCACAGAACGGTTAGAGAACCCTAGACAAACAACTTTATTAGCATTCTTTCGACTTTGCCAAACTGATGATTTTGCAAAATCTCTTTTGTATGAGGAAGTTCCATCGTATTATACCTACGATAAGCAACGGGGTGTCTTTAATCGAAGACGCCGTGGCAGGCCTGTAGATGGCGAGTCAGGTATTTTTAAAGAACATGTTCTTGGTAGAGTGTACACCGTTCATCCTAACAACGCTGAGTGTTTCTATTTGCGATTATTATTACATACCGTGCGAGGACCAACCTCATTTATAGATTTGAGAAAAGTAGACGATGTTGTTTATCCCACTTATCAAGCAGCTTGCCAAGCACGTCATTTGCTTGAAAATGATCAGCATTGGGATGACGCTTTAGCAGAATCCTGTGTTAGTGATAATCCACGACGGTTACGCCATTTATTTGTAACATTACTCATATTTTGTAATTTGTCAGATGCTGTAAAATTATGGGAAAAATATAAAGAAAAATTTGCAGAAGACTTTCTTAGAAATATACCTAACAATGATGAAGGCACAACTAATGATAATTTCCGTGATCTTGCCATAAATCAGTGCTTATTAGCTCTTCAGGATGACTTAACAGCAGTAGGCGGTAAATCACTCTGTGAATATGGTTTGCCAACACCAACCTCAGTCGGAGAGGTAACTAATAGGGAATATTCCGCAGAGATTGGTTACAATTTAATGGAACTGCTGACAACATTAGAAAACGGTGTCCCAATGATGACTGCAGAACAACGTTCAGTTTATGACCGCGTGTGCAATAGTGTTCAAAATAATTTGGGAACAATATGGTTTTTAGATGCACCTGGAGGAACTGGAAAAACCTTTTTGACTAAATTAATATTGGCTTATGTTCGAAATCAGCGTAAAATTGCTCTTGCCGTAGCTTCATCAGGGATAGCTGCAACATTGCTACCAGGAGGTAAAACTGCTCACAGTATGTTTAAAATACCAATTGATTTAGATCGCACGGAAAGTCCAACCTGTAGTATTTCAAGAAATAGCGACAAAGCTAAGGTATTACGCGAGTGTAGTTTAATCATATGGGATGAATGTACGATGGCCCATCGAAAAGGAGTAGAAGCGGTAGACAGAACTTTAAGGGATATAAGACAAAATGATCGACCAATGGGCGGTATCACGGTTTTATTTTGTGGTGATTTCCGACAAACCTTACCAGTAATACCACGGGGAACCCGAGCTGATGAGGTTAGGGCTTGCCTGAAAAGCTCTTATTTATGGCGTGATATACAATCGGTGCATTTGACTATAAATATGCGAGTGAGAACTGGAGATAACCCGGATGATAGTCAATTTTCTGACACATTATTAAAGATTGGTGAAGGTACCTATCCACAACTACACCAAGGAAAACTTATTCTGACGCCTGAATTATGTTGTATGGTGCAATCTCAACCACATCTTATATCGTCGGTTTACGGTGACGTAACAAATATATTAAATAGGGACAATTCTTGGCTATGCGAAAGATCTATTTTAACTCCTCGCAATGACCAGGCATCTGAGATCAATAACAAAATACTGTCGAATATACAGGGGGAAAGCAAAGTTTATAGATCAATAAATAGAATGGTCGATGAACAAGAAGCCACTAATTACCCGATAGAATTTTTAAATTCTTTAAATATGCCCGGACTTCCCGCTCATGAAATTTGTTTAAAAATTGGGATACCGATTATTCTGCTCCGAAATTTAAGACCACCACAACTTTGCAATGGAACTCGACTAAAAGTAACCCAGTTGCAACAAAATATAATCGAGGCTCAAATTTTAACAGGTTGCGGTGCAGGAGAAACCGTCTTTATTCCCAGAATACCCTTAATACCAAATAATTTTCCATTCCAATTTAAAAGGACGCAATTCCCAGTATCGGTGTGTTATGCAATGACAATTAACAAGGCTCAAGGGCAGACTTTTGGTGTTGCTGGAGTAGATCTCAGTGTCAGTTGTTTCTCGCATGGTCAGTTGTATGTTGCTCTCTCCCGTGTTAGCAGTTCTAAAAATCTTTATGTTCACGTGCCGGACGGGTCAACTTTCAATATAGTTTACCCGGAAGCTTTGCACTGAAGTATTTTCGTTTTATAGGTACCTTTACCTTACCTTTATAAGGCAGTGGTACTTATATTGCCACCAAAATTTGAACCTTAACACATTATTATAAAGTTTAAAAGCAATAAATATTTTTAAGTTCTGTGTCTTATAAAGGGTTAAGCCTCATGTGAACGTGATCTAAACAATATTACCAATATAAATAAAAATAATAAATATTACCAATACATTAACTTAATACACAAGGAGTTACACGCTGACGGAGACGCGGGCACAGCTATCTATACTTTTCTGCCGGAAGTCACTATTCCACGCGGACGAAGTCGCGGGCAAAAGCTAGTAAATAATAAAACAAATAATCAACAGTCAAATAAAATCAAAATAATCTAGCTATAGCTATAATCCACCACGCTGGCCCAGTGCGGGTTGGTGGATGTCACATGTCCTTGAACTTTTTAATTCTTGGACACGTCGGTTTCCTCACGATGTTTTCCTTCACCGTTTTTAGAGCAAGGGCTAAATCCGAACATAACTTAAGAAAGTCAGTGCGGGGCCAGCGGGATTCGAGCTCGGGTGCGTCGGATCGAAAGTAACACGTGCTCCTCTTTGAACCAGCTCTTATATAAACAAGAGTAATTCTAATTTTAAGGTATAAAACAATGGGCTTATCGCTAATAGCGATCTATGTTATCTGATGGATATGTAGGTTGGTGTATTTATGTATTATGTACATTGTATTTCTTAATGGTTTTAGAGCAAGTGTCGCTGAGCGATAAGACCGCCTGTTGTTATGCTGGGCCTTAATTCACTATGACAACTTGGCGATTCCTTGCTTCGATGAAACGTCGGTTGCTTCATTAATAAACGACATCTGCGACATTTGTATTCTCTATGACGCGTCATATATATGAATATATGAATGCGTCATGGAGATGTCGTTTATTAATGAAGGAATCGACGTGATTTCGAATCAAGGAATCGACGTGATTTCACAGCAAGGAATCGACGTGATTTCGAAGCAAGGAATCGACGTGATTTTGAAGCAAGGAATCGACGTGATTTCGAAGCAAGGAATCGCTAAGTTGTCATAGTGAATTGGGGCCCTGATTACTGTGAAATGTTTTTCATGTTTTTAAAGGTTTTTACAAGCTTTTATGTTTGTTTGGGTCTAATCTTGCAAGTGGAATTAGAGTTGAAATTTTGCATACTTCTCAAAGTTCGATGGCAAAGCAATTATATGGTGACAGCTGACTAATCTGATGATGGAGACGGAATGTAGGCAATGGAACTCCTTGGTGGATAATCGTAAACTACTAGTGTTTGGTTTTATTTTAATCTGCTCGCGGTTCCGATTACAAATTCGGTAAAAGCTTGAAAAATATATTTACAAAAAATCATGAATGTCATGAAAAATATATTTTCAAAAAACGAACTTGTTAACAATAAAGTCTATTTATCTATACTAATGTTATATAGAGGTAAAGTTGTAAGTATGTATATGTTTCTTTGTACGAGGCAATCTCTGGAGCAACTGATCCGATTTTGAAAATTCTTTCACTGATAGAAAGCCTCACTATCGCTGAGTGAAATTTTTGTTTTTCTAATGTAACGACTTGACTAAAAAAAAACCCGCTATTAGAATTACAATCTAGCCTATTATGACAAATAAGTAATTTTAATCCTCTATCTTTCTTTTACTGGTGGTAGGTTTCTCGTATGCGAGAGGCCGCGGCCGTCTGGCTGGGTACCACCGCTTTGCCAGTTATTCAGCTGCCAAGCAGTAGTGTTCAAGCATTACTGTGTTCCGGTTTGAAGGGCATTGTAGCCAGCGAAATTACTGGGCATTATGAGACTCAACAGCTAATTGTCTCAGGGTGACGAGCGCAGTGCAGCGCCGCGCAGGATTTTGCAAAACAAATTTCTGGGTTCAAAAAGTGCTGAATCAATTCCGATAAAATTTATATTGGACCACCTCTGAAGTATGACCTAAAAAAGAATCATCAAAATCAATTCATAATTGGCGGAGTAATCGCGTAACAAACACAAAAAATATAAAAAAAACATACCGTCGAATAGAAACCCTCCTCCTTTTTGAAGTCGGTTAAAAAAGGTAAGTATCTCTACGCGTTTCTATCCTCTAGTGCTATATTAAAACGAAAGTCCGGGCCCAGAAAAGAAATGCGAAAACTGACTCTACCAATGCTTCGGAAATACGCCCGCTAAAGAAGATTTGACGAGACGAGCTAGTCGTTTGCCTGATGGTAAGCAATATGCCAGCCCATAACAATAACAGCATCACCCAGAACTGTTGAGTTTCCTATCCGTTGAGTCTCCATCAAAACTTTTCTTATTGTCTCTATTAAGGCGAAGTGACATAAGGCTTTATTTTATTATGCCGAAGCGAATGAAGTCGCGGGCGGTTGCTAGTCTATACATATACATGTATATTATATACTATAGGTATAACAAACTGAATAACAATAGGCCACCCTGACCCGCAAATATATTTGGAAACATTAGTTCCACTGCCAAAATCGAATCGGCGACCTTCTCACCGGCTGCTCACCCGATTACACAAGTGCAGTAACACTGAATATAATTCTACAAGGATTTAGTTGAACACGGTCAAAGTTATTAATCATCATCATCATTATCATCATTTTCATCATCATCATCAAAATCATCATCAGCCCATCACGTTCTCACTGGGAAAGACATCCCCGCAGAGTTTCTTGGTGCTATCTTCTCTAGCGGGCGTATTTCCGAAGCACTGGTAGAGTCAGTTTTCGCATTTCTTTTCAGCACTCAGACTTCAATTTGAGTATAGGAAAGAAATGGGTAAACATACTTACCTCTTTTTCAAAGTCATGTTAACATAAGTTACAATTTTTAACATTTTTTTATTTGTATCATGTGTTTATGACCTTTAAAAGTGCACTTTTGTGCCTATTTAATAAATGATATTTGACTTTGACTTTGACACGGGCCTTCTCTCATAAAGAGAGTATGGGCTATAATCCACTATGCTGGCCCAGTGCGGGTTGGTGGATGTCACACGTCCTTGAATTTTTGTGATAAATATTTTGGAGATGCCGGTTTCCTTATGTTTTCCTTCGCCGTTTTTAGAGCGAGTGTTAAATCCGCACATAACTTTAGAAAGTTAGTGGTGCGGGGCCAGCGGGATTCGAACTTGGGTGCGTCGGATTGAAAGTCGCACGTGCACCCACTGAGCCACGTGGCAGCACGTCCGTGGCAGCACAAAGTAGAACATCCCGCAGCGGGAATCCAACCCGCAAACTTATATTATAATCTGCAACCACTACACCATAGAGGTTGTTTACCCCATCACTATAACAAAATGTCATCCGAACTTTCACTTTTACTAAAATCCTTTGTACTTTTATGTAACATTTTCTCTTTCATTGAAGGACGTCCCACATGTCATTAAATTAATGAACTACAACGTAATAGCTATAATACTTAGGTAAGTATGTTACGTATGACTTTGAACGAACGTTCTGTTGCGCCTACTTACTCTTTGTTCCATACTCTTTGGAGGTCATGTAGCGAGAACATTTTAACCATTACAGAGAGATAATATTGTACAAACTTTATTATTACCACTTTTTAACCGACTTCGAAAAGGAGAAGGTTCTCTGTTTGATTGTGTTTTTTATGTTTGTTGCCTCTTCGTCATTTATGAACCGATTTGGAAAATTTTGCGTTGGGTTCGGTATAGTTTCGAAGTGGTCCCATATAAATTTCAACGATATTTGACCTTAGACTTCGAAGATACATAGAAGTCGGTGTTTGTTTATTTTTCTAAAAATTAATTATTTTACGACGTTTTTCGAGTTCCGAACCCAAAGGGTAAAAAGGGACCCTATTACTAAGACTCCGCTGTCCGTCCGTCTGTCTGTCCGTCTGTCACCAGGCTGTATCTCATGAACCGTGATAGTTAGTTGAAATTTTTACAGATGATGTATTTCTGTTGCCGCTATAACAAGAAATACTAAAAAACAGAATAAAATAAATATTTAAGGGGCTCCCATACAACAAACGTGATTTTTTGCCGTTTTTATAGATAATGGTACGGAACCCTTCGTGCGTGAGTCTGATTCGCACTTGGCCGGTTTTTTTTATTACAAAGCCACTTTCTTGTTTGTCTGTCTGTCTAATTTCGAGCACTTCCCGACTAACTATCCGGCTGAAACTTTCAGTGTAGCTCACAACTCGATGACAATGCATTCTAAATCCATAAAAATAGAGTCTAAATTAATTTTAAAAGCTTTTATTTAACGCGCAATGTTTAATTATTTATTTGGGTAAAATCTTTGCATAAAAAAAAATATTAGTCAGAACCATTTTCTCTTATCCTACGGAGTTGAAATTTTGCATACTTGTCAAAGTCCGATGACAATGCAATATTATGGTGACAGCCAGCTGATCTGATGATGGAGACGGAAGGTGGGCAATGGAACTCCTAGTTAGACGGATTAAACTATGTTTGAGCTCATTTTAATTTGCACCCGGTTCCGATTACGAATTTGTTAAAAGCTTGTAAAACACCTATATATTTTTCAAGAAATCTTTTTTAATCTAGAAAGAAAGAAGAAAGAAGAAAGAAAATTATTTATTCTTGCAAAACTGCACACAACAACACACAAATACACGGGTCCTTTAACAAAAAACAATGTCTACAATAATTATAATGCGTCCGTGTACGTAGATAGCTGCCGTGCACAGTGTTGCCAGAAAGGTCTCAGCTCCAACCTTTGGTGACGCACGGACATACTCGTAATAATTTAACTATATACAGTATAAAATATACAAAAGACATATATAAAAGAGTAACCGAAAATAATATGGTATATTTTAAAATATAATATAATAAATACATATGAATAAATACATACATTCTGTTACGGATTCTTGTTTTATTACTATTATAATAAGTTATTAGGTATGGCATTTTGTACAAACTTGATTAAAATGTTGTTATTATTATCATTTGAGATAATGGCATTTTTTTTTATTTTGTTTTGGACTTTGTCGCTGTGCGACCATTTCGTCCGGTAAGGAAAATGGTAACAAATTAATCCTTTTTCAGTCCTAGATCAAAAATACCTTGGACTAGCTTCACCTCAAACGCCAAGGTACTTGAAAAGGCAAATTGCAACCGAGAGTTATTGACAACCATTATGAGACGGAAGGCTGCCTTTTCGGACATCTTATGAGAGGATCCCAGTGCGAGTTTCCAAGGTCAAGGCAAGATTCCGGGGAAGGAAAGCCCAGGACGTCCACGACGTAAATGATTGGACGACATCAAAGTATGGACTGGACTAAGCTACCGAGATCTTAAAAGCAGCGTGGGATCTCAAGAAATATTGCCTACTGACCTCCAAACTTCAGTATGAAGATGGCACCCGATGATGATGAGTCCTAGATCTATTAATTTATACAAATGTTGAGCTAGATCTGACAATGGGCAAGCTAAGATCGAATGGCAGAATCCGACATCAAAATTATGTTGTATTGGCCAAAACAAAATCTTCTATAGTTTTCGTTCCGCACACATTCCATCAAAATATGTTGTACGACTTCTATAACTCCACACTCATTACAATTCGGAGAAGACACTTGTTTCATTAAAAATCCAAACTTATTTGAAGGGATGTATGCAAAGCGAGAGATAATGGCATAATGCACAAATTGTGCGAAGCCGCATCTTAAACAAAAAATGAGAATGCATAATGGAGTTTTTGGCGGGAAGTGAAAAGTGATACAGTTCGATTTTGTTTTATTTTCCAAACAAGTGTTATTTCGAGTGATCATGTGTAATATCGGTGGAATATTAACCATTATTTGAGTGTGTATATGTACACTTGTGTAGGCAGCTGAAATAAAATGTGTAATATTGCTTCTTTAATTGTCTTTTTCATATATTTCTTTGTGGTTGTTTCCTTGGAAACATAAACATTTTTTATTATTTTCCCTCTTTCTGAGGAGTTTAGCGTAAACATAAATATTAAAAATACTGTTTTTAAAGATATTATTTTTTTGCCACCACATACATTATGAGATATTAGAGCTATTGTCTCAGGGTGACGAGCGCAGAGCAGTGCCGCGAAGGATTTTGCGATAAATTCTGGATGGTGCTACACTGTTAAAGGCAGGGCATGCTGCTTACCATCAGGTGAACGATATGTCCGTCTTGTCACTCAATTACATAAAAAACAAGTTTTACAATTTGCGAACTTATTGCTGAAAGCATTAGAAAAGAGGATATCGTCAAAATAATCAATCACATAAATTCAAGGACATGTGACATCCACCAACCCACACCTGGCTAGCGGTAGCGTGGTGGATTATGGCCCATACTCTCTCTATGAGAGAAGGCCCGTGTCTCAGCAGTGAGAACGTGATGGGCTGATGATGGAGCTGAGGGCAACCTTCGGAGTAGGCGGATAGTCAACAATTACGTTTATATTTTTCTGTTACTGATACTATGACCAAAGAAAACTAAATATCTATGACAATGGGACATTGCGCCCTTCTTGTTTAAAATTTTGTTAATTTTAATTTATATTTGTTTATTGTTATATTTCGAGACATTTTAAAAGAGTTGAAAATAGAGACATGTCGCAGAGTTTCTTGGTGCTATCTTCTCAAGCGGGGGTGTTTCCAAAGCTGGTAGAGTCAGTTTTCGCATTAATTTTCTGAGCCCGGACTTCAATCTGAGTATGGGAAAGAAATGGGTAGACATGCTTACCTTTTTTTTTAAGTCAAGATATCTTAAATTACAGTTTTAACGTATTTTAATTAAATAAATAAATTATAATAAATAACGCCCAACGATCACATACATAGATCTTGACCCCTAACTAGGATTCCCTGTCTAGGGCACCAGGGACTATGAGGACCATGGTCCCACAACACCCAGACACGAAACAAATGCTTGCGCTTTTTTTTCTGTTCACATACATTTGTCCCGTCGCGGGAATCGAACCCGCAACCTCAGTGGTGTAAAATTGATGTAAAACTGTTCAATTGATTCATATTTTGAGTATTTGACGTTTAAAAGTGTATATTTTTTGTGCTAATTTTTTTTTAACTGCGTGACGAGATGATCTGGTCGTTTGCCTGATGGTAAGCAATACGCCAGCCCATAACAATAACAGCACCACCCAGAACTATGTTTTGCAAAATCCTGCGTGGCGCTGCCCTGCGCTCGTCACTCTGAGACAATTAGCTTTTGAGTCTCATAATTCCCTGTAATTTTGCTGGCTACAATGCCCTTCAAACCGGAACACAGTAATGATTGCGCACTACTGCTTGGCGGCTGAATAACTAGCAATGCGGTGGTACCTACCCAGGCGGCCTCTCGCATACGAGAAACCTACCACCAGTAAAAATAATAGTAAGTAATTTATGACTGGGAAACACTTACTTGCCAAGGAAAGGCGCCGTATGGCGTTTCCGTGCCACCAACTATCTTCGCTGTCCTCCTAGGGTTAAATTCCACCGTCCTCGTCCCACATTGCACTTTGGCACTAGCCTTTTCCGGTTTAAAGAGAGTGTTATGGTTAAAATAGTTTGTGGAGAAACTAGAGAAAGACTTCGAAGGTCTGGTGCGATTTCTGTAGTACTCCATGTGGTTAATTCGGTTTAGGAAATAGTCAGCACTAGTTAGTTTTAGTAGAAAGATGAGCGTTACGATTTTTGTGTACATTTTTAGGTTGGCACTATTGCTCGGATGACCAAAAAGATTTTGCACTTTTCGAATTGAAATAACACTCTTTGAGAATTAGTTTTTGAATGATTGCAACACTTTTTGTGGAATAACTTGTTCTTTTTCTAAAATTTGTCTGTAGTTTTGTTAATGTATGTGAAATTTGACATTTTATTTTAATATTAGAAGTACTTGATTATTAAACGGTTATTAAAACGATTAAAAGTGTTTATGGACAAAAAGTTTGGCTATTGTACTTCAAATTGTTATATCACTGTTTCAAAATTTTCGTCGAGCATTTTTTGGGTGTTTATTTTTTAATTCAAAAGTTATTTTGAAAACAAAGTTTAGAACACTGTCTGTAGATCTGAAATTCAGCACTTGTCATGAAAATACAGTTTGAAAAATCAAATTGTTTGTTTAGTTGCTTTTAAACTGAATTAATTTTTTTAAATTTTCAGGGTAAAAGTCAAAAATAAACACTTTTCAAGCGCACTAAATGACAAACTCACTAAAGAGATATATCACTAAAAACACGTCACTCGTACTCTCTGTCACAGTTAAACGTCCGAACAGTAGGACAGTCGAAAACGTAATGAGATTTTAAAGATCGAACGGATTTATTTTTTTAAAGCACAAGAGCCTTCGGCGACAATGGCACGCACGGCAATCTGTGTCACTAGACATATTGCAAGATGCATCTCATTGCCGAGACCTTTGTTAGCATTATTATCTATTTAGTAATAATAGTTTAAACGGAAACGATTCAGATGGTTTCTAATAGCCGAATGCAATTCAATTCGGTAATTTTTAACTTTCACTTGTTTCTGAGAAGGTTTGATTCAGATCCAGATTCAATTGTCGGGTCATCATCATCAGCCCATCACGTTCTCACTGCTGAGACTCGGGCCTTCTCTCATAGAGAGAGTATGGGCTATAATCCACCACGCTGGCCCAGTGCGGGTTGGTGGATGTCACATGTTCTTGAATATTTGTGATTAATTTTTGGACATGATGGTTTCCTCACGATGTTTGCCTTGAACGTTTTGCAGAGCGAGTGTTAAATCCGCGCATAAGTTAAGAAAGTCAGTGGTGCGGCCAGCGGGATCCGAACTCGGGTGTGTCCGATCGAAAGTCACACATACTACCAACTGAGCCACACTCGCCTTCACACTAATAAGTTAATAACGCACAACTCATAAATCCTACGCTCCTGACGAAAGCCCCGGAACTAAGAAGATCATGGTTCTACAACACTCATACGCAAAACATATATGTATGTACACAAATGTTTTCTCCTATAACGGGAATCGAACCTACAATACCGTTGGTTTTCTAAATAAATAAATAAATAAAACAGGATTTTTGTTGTAAAACATAATTTTCAAAACAAATTCGTAATCGGAACCGCAAGCAGATTAAAATGAGACCAAACACTAGTTTACGATTATCCGGCAAGGAGTTATATATATATATATATATATATATATATATATATATATATATATATATATATATATATATATATATTCTTACTGTATTTGTCTCGTTCGTTTAGCTTTTTTTTTTCTTTTTTTATAAGCTTTTATATATATATATATATAACAATTAATATTATATTTTTTATTTTATGTTTTTTTATATATTTTTATTCACTCAATGGGAGCCTCAAGACGGGCGGAGACGACGTGGCCGGCCTCGGAAAGGTGGCGTGACGATCTCGAAACCTACCGACCCGGATGGATGGAAGTGGCTGCGGACAGAGATGTTTGGAGGGAGATGAGGGAGACCTTTGCCCAGCAGTGGGACACAATAGGTTGATATAATAATATAATAATAATAATAAAAAAATTTATACTATCCTTTCACCATTTGTTTAATAGACAGTACCTACTACCTATATGAACCCAATGGTAATGGTGATTTAGAAGAATTCGTTGAGCTCTTGGCCGTCTCCTTGATATATCGTCAGACGTGTCTCCACAACAAATCTCTTGTGCATCTACCTACACCAATGTCATCGGGGATTAGCATAATATCTGGACCAAGCTATGACCATAGAATAGTTCATAGTGCTACGCCTTATTGAAGTTAATAAAGAAGCGGTGATCAAATGTACTTTTTTATTTTACCACGTTTTGATTAAGTCGCTTTCTTGTTTGTCTGTCTGTCGTTCCGTGTGGAATCTTGTAACTCAAATTTCGAGCACTTCCCGATTTGCTATCTGGCTGACACTTTAGGGGTACGACTGACGGAACGACAGACAGACAAACAAGAAAGCGACTTAATAAAACGTTGTAAAATTTAGTCTTTACAACGCGGTCAGTGGACTTGGTCTTGAACTTGGCTGGTATAGTGCACGACTACCCCTGAAACTAATGACGTAATGATCTGATCTATATATTCTATGCTATTATAAAAATGCCAATTCTGTACATTGAAGATATTTTTGCAAAACCAATTGGGATGGACTATTTAGAGGGTACTGAACAAGAATCAATGTTTTTTAGATTTTTTTTCTTGTTTGTTTGTGTGTTTGTTATCTATAGACTCGAAAACTATCGAACGGATTTGCGGTTTTCAGTGTTTGAAAGCCTACATCTTAACTTAAAATATAGGCTAATGAAAATTTGAAAAATCTGCTTATGGCTATGAGAAATATCTGATTAAATGGGGGGTGCACTTAGTATGGAAAAATGTTATTAGATTGTCCTAGAATCTTGAAACTCAAAATTTATACTTAATATTTAAATATTAATAAATAGGTGCGGGCCCGAGATTTTTTTGATAATTAGCTTTTTAAGCGATGAGGACAGGAAAGGTAAAATTACCTAGTCTGAATTTGAAACGCTGTATATACTATGAAAATGAATGAAATACATACATGTAAAATTTTATTTACATAATAAAATACCATGGCAGGAACTTAATTTCAGCGTTTTTAGTAAGTCTTAAAAACAGCTCGGAAACTTTACATAAAAAGAGCTAATTTAACTCTTGAAAATTTGTTTATACGATAAAATTATAACTCGAAAATGATATATTTATGGAATGCACCGCATTGATAATGCCAACCTAAAAATCCTCATGTTGAAGCAATACTAAATCCGACGCAAAAATCTTTCCAGATCAGTTTAAACGACGGAGTTCTGAAATAACTAACATAAAAAAAAATTGAATTGAGAACCTTCTACATTTTTTTAAGTCGGTTAAAAATACTATGTACAGTTTTAAAATTATCAGCATTACCTTAAAGCGTACAGATAAATATATACCTACGAAATTTGCATAATTATCATTGTGCGTAACTTTGACCTGGATTATATATACTTGGAAAGGACATAGAGCACATGCGTACAGACGGACAAACAACTAGGATTTTTTATATATATACACGTTTTAAAAGATTTAAAAAATCATTCCCGCTGAGCTTCTTGGTGCTATCTTCTATAGCGGGCGTTTTTCCGAAACACTGGGTGGGAACAGGTTTAGATAGATAACACTTTATTGCACTTAAAAAAAACGCAATTGGTAATACCAGGCCTAGCGCACTCCGCACTGTAGGTACGAAGCTACAAGTACATAGCCGGACACCGACGGCGGGTCGCGCGTCGTTACACGTGCCGCGTCAGAAGAGATAAGAGCAGCGATATATATATATATATATATATATATATATATATATATATATATATATATATATATATATATATATATATATGTATATATATATATATATATATATACATCATATATGTATTAATGTAATTGTATATATATATATATACAATTACATTAATACATACATGAATGTCATAAATGTGTAATGTGTGGTTTCTTCTAAGCGAGGGGTCCCGACCGTCCCCCTCATATCCCGTTACCATCACGCTCTCCTATTCCGTTACCACCCCACTACTACCCCGTTACTATACCGCTCCTATCCCATTATCATTCTTCTATCCTGTTACCTACCCGCTCCTATCCCGTTAACGTACCCGTTCCTATCCAAATGACGTATTTTTCCTATACCAATATTCTTTCCTCTTTAGTATAGATAAATGAGTACTTTAATCATTTAACACATTTTTTTTATGTACCTGTTATCAATAGTTTTCTCAGCGCACGCCAAATAATGAATTTTATAGGCCAAATTGTGGTATTTTGGGTGGCATCTATCTTAAGGATCGCTATTTTTTGAAAATAAATGATCGCCTATGCTACTTCCTCATAATATAGCTTTCTAGTGCTATTGAAAAATGGTTAAAATCGGTCCAGTAGTTTCGGAGCCTACTTGTTACAAACAAACAAACAAAAAATTTTTCCTCTTTATAATATATTAGTATAGATAAACCGCGGGCCGCAATTAATTGACACATATATTGAAGAAAATATTATGACGTAAAAACGCCGAATATTCCCTTCGCAAAAAGTTGACTGCTCGCAAAACGTCCATTTCGCAGAATGTCCCTTTCGCAGAATATCGCTTTCGTTAAACGTTCTTTTCAAATAGGTAGGTACATAGCAGCATTGTCATTTTTTTTTGCATTGTCAACGGATTCGTGTTTTGTTGTTTCAGTTGAAATATGAACATCTGTTTCATCTGATTTCAAGGTCAGAACCGAAGACTTCAAAACCAATAGGCTACGCATAACGGGCCTCGTCATTCACGGAACATTCGCTGATGTTACCTAATGCATCCGCGCGTATCTATACTTCTATACTGATATTATAAAGAGGTAAAATTGTATGTATGTCTGTAGGGGTAATTTCTGGAACTACTGACCCGATTTTGAAAAGTATTTATAGCTAGAAATCTAGGCTGACAGGCTATATTTTATTAAATATTTATTTCTTTATTTATTTATCATCAAAAATACTATAATTATATAACATTACAGCTTAGAATAATTCGTTATATCAATTACTTATAAACACTTAACATCACAAAAAAAAAATAACAAACATATTAACCTTATATATAAAATTCTCGTGTCACAATGTTAGTTACCTTACTCCTCCGAAACGGCTTTACTGATTTTTATCAAATTTTATATGCATATTCAGTAGGTCTGAGAATCGGCTACTATCTATTTTTCATACCCCTAAGTGATAAGGGTATAAATAATTTATATGGCAAAACAACGTTTGCCGGTTCAGCTAGTTGAAAATATAAATAAAAAACCTTTAATAATTAAGACACAATGGCAGATAAACAGCACCAGAACTATCCCAATCACATTGTCTACGACAGGTGTCATACCCAAAACCCTAGCCAAAAACCTTGAAACACTCAACATACAATCTTCGGCGTATAAACTGCTTCAAAGTGCGGTAATATTAAATACATGCCGAATAGTTAGGAAGTTTTTGTCCCTCTCATAGCACTTGGTTACGGCTCGTGCAATTTTTCCACCTCCAGAATTGGAGAGAAAACAAAAGTTTACACGAAAATAATAATAATAATAACGTTTATTGAAGCATAAAATACATAACAGTATGATACTTACACCTAATATTTACAAAAGAATATCAATTAAAAACTTGCACTGGTCTGGTGGTATCATTAGACAACACTTTAACAACATTCTACTTAAAATTAATTACTAGGCATTACATATTTATTATTGTTTACATTACATCTATCTTACTCTCATTTGAAGCAAATAAATTGTATTCCATTCTATTCTACTCTAATACAAATACCTTACACTTCTGTGGTGATTCAAATTTCAAGGAAAAGCAAACTAGCTCTCTATGTAGGTGGGTACTCCATGCTCACGACATTGTTACAATATTTACAGACAGAAGGTAAGGTCTTAACAAACTAGCAATGATGTCGCTTATGAGCAAGGCTGTAACCTAAAGGGGCTACAGTATTTATTTTCTTTTATTTATACTTTAGCACATAACGTAACAGTAAACTATAATTTAAACGCCCTCGAAACAAAAAACATATTAGAATTAAAATAGATGAACAAATATACAAATCTGGACCGAGGTTGCATGTTTGTGCCGTTTGGGGTAGAAACATTAGGACCGTGGGGGCCGAGCACCCATGAAATCTATAGGGATTTGGCAGCCGCTCAACTGCCGTCTCTCTCTAGGTCTATGTGCTTCATCTTAGGCCACATCATCGCTTCACATCAGGCGAGATAGTGGCCAAACATGGATCTATTAAGCGTAAAAAAAACGTCAGGTGCAGGCGACGTGTGACCAGAATGCTGGCTCATATTTGGGTCAAAAAATCAGCATTGCCATTCAGCGTGGCAATGCGGCCTGCGTTCTGGGCACTTTCCCCTCCACCATAGGCCTTTTAGAATAATTTTATTATATTTTGTATATATATTTAAGTTATTTTGTGAATATATTTAAGTAATATATATTATTTATTTATGTCATATTAAATGTCACATTAAAATAGATGAACCGATTTAGAAAACCTGCATTCATAGATAAAGAATAACAGGTTAATTAAGGAATAATAGGTTTTTATAAGTTAATTATTTATTTGTTATCGTTTTCATTATTATTTTAATTTTACAAATTACAAAGTCATATGATTATTATAAATTAATATTTTTGTGTAATTAGGTTTTTATAGATATTATTATTATTTAAAACGCTGTTGTGGCTTGTTGTACGCCTTGGCGTCGCTGTAAGTGCAGCAAGCATTTAATTATGCAATAAATAAATAAATAAAAAACCCGCATCCAAATTGGTTCATCGTCCACTGTACGTCAAAACTATTAACAAAACTATGTATTTTGGGACTTTAATTTCATTTTTCATAATTGTGTCTATGTTATTTGTACAATAAAGTGTTATTGTATTGTATTATTCACCCATTTAAGAGTTACGGTGCCACATACAGACACAGTGACAGACACACATAGTGGCCAAACTGCTAAGGCCTGAAACTGCGTTAAGCGGACGCCCGCGCGGTTCCATACAAAAGTGCTCCGTTGCAGAGTCTCGCGCGAGCATCCGCCGCGGGGAGGCGGGCCACGCAGGCGTCCGCTTAACGCAGTTTCAGGCCTTAGCAGTAACACGCACGGGCTTGTTCAGTCAATAACGCCAATATAAAATAAGGTCTCCGCGACTGGTACCCGCGACGGAGACTGTCGCGTTCCCACAGAGCCCATCCGAGTGTCCACGCGCGTAGATACGCAACGGGTGCCCGTCGTGGGCGCCCGCTTAACGCAGTTTCAAGCCTTACACCCCTCCTTTTGCGTCGGGGGTTAAAAAAGGGAGGTACCTAAAGGTTTTCTAAAATGATAGATCAGGTACCTATTACGTGGTGTTGCCAATTTATCAATCCATATTATATAACCTACTTATTTTTATATAAACCTAGCGCCCCGCCCCGACTTCGCCCGGATGCAATTCACTAATGTGATGCCATTTTTAGATGATTGTATTACAAAACATTAAGCTTTCTCAACTATGCAAAAACTTAATTAGAATGTATTGTACTGTAATTAGTACATATTAACCTTCTGCAAAAAAAAATCTAAATGACAGTGAAGACCTTATCAAAATCCGTTGCGTAGTTTAGAAGTAAGCGGAGAAACAAATTAGTAAGAACTTAAATTAAATTTAAATTATTAAAAATTAAAGGAAAATTAGTAAGGAGTGCTTTTCATCATCATCAGCCCATCACGTTCCCACTGCTGGGACACGGACCTTCTCTTATAGAGAGATTATGGGCCATAATCCACCACCCTAGCTCAGCGGGGGTTAGTGGATATCACATGTCTTTGATATTTTGTGATTCTTGGACATACCGGTTTCCTCGCGAAGTTTTCCTTCGCCGTTTTTAGAGCGAGTGTTAAATCCGCACATAGCTTAAAATAGACAGTGGCGCGGGGCCAGCGGGATTCGAACTGGAGTGCGTCGGAGCGAAAGTCGCACGTGCTCTAACTAAGCCGCACAGAGAGTGCGTCTCACAGCTTAAAACGAAGTTTTTTTAGGGTTTCTATGTTTACGTAAAAATCTTTGTTTATATTTTTCCTCTGCCAGTACAATGATACAAATCAGTGCATAATAGTTACATATGTTGCATCAGGTACAGAATGCAGGTCAGTGAGTACTTGCGATGAATCTAAGTGGGTCAGTTCAGGTACCCAAGTCTAAGTAGTTCAGGGCTGATTTTACTTTAAACTAACTTAAGTTTCTTATATGCATGGAGTAAACTGGAGAAGGCCTATACCCAAATAGGGATTCCTAAACAAGAAGGAAAAACATAAAAATACCAAATAAAATAAATCGACATCTTTTTATTAATTTTTGGCATCGCAGACGCACTTATGAACGTCAAATTATCACCATGACTCTACCACCGTACCGGAAAAAGAACCACTACTCAGAAGATACGACAAGAAACTGAGGGGCAATTAGTAAAATTTTGGTGATTTTCTTACATTCTTTTGTTTTTCTTCAATGTTATGTTTCTTATGTACCAGTTGGTTACTTTGCAGAAGTGGAATGTTCCAAGAATCTTTGTCTTCTATATAATTACGACCAGTATAGTATGCTTTTCTCATTAGAACAGTCTTTACGCGTAATTTGAATTTACTTTCTGTGAGCTCCGTTATACATTTTGGAATTTTATGATAAATCCGTATGCAGTTGCCCATGAAAGACTTATTCGTTTTACTCAGTCTTAACCTAGGTACTATAATTATATCCTTATTTGTAGTGTTTAAGTTTTGATGGTCACTATTGACTTGAATTAGTGCAAATTTTAACGAACGTGCAGTTTAGGTTTAGGGTCCAGTTTTACCCTTTGGGTACGGAACTCTAAAAACAATATTTTTTGCTTCGGTTTGGCTTTGTACATCTTGTGCATCTGTCAGAGCTGTGCATTTTTCTTATTGGTTCTTATTTTGACAAATGATATAGCTGGATTAGTTCTGACTTTGACCTTTGTGTTCATAAATACCCTTGTTACACATATTTTTATGAGATAGATTACTATCGATCGTTTATTAGACCTGATTTGCATATGACCTAGCCCTACTTGGTACTAGGTTGCCAGAAGAACTAGCCTGGCCTAGATTTCTAGGTCATCAAACCTAGATTACTATATTTCTCCTATGTCCTCCAAGAGCGCATTTTAAAAGAAGATGAGTAGCTAAGAGCTCCGGCTCTTCTCTACCATCGGATAACAAGAGGTGCAGCTTTCGCTTTTATAATATTTTTTACAAAAACAGCACCTGCCCTCCGAAGCATGAAAGCACTCAGACGTAGAAATCACACTCACGGTCACTCATCCAAGTAGTGACAGCCCCCGATAAGAGCGAGGGGTATTATTGGAGATATGGAAATTACTTATGATTGGGCTATTGAGGTGAATTGTTAATGGATGAGAACCGGTCTATGATATTAGACTTCGGCACCTGCCAGTTCCGCTTCATAAAATAATATTTAGGCAGGTGGTGACTCGCCACCCACTAAACGGGCCTCTTTAAGGGCCCGGTTGGCCATTGGCGACGAGAGGGGCAACGTTGGTGTAGGTGGCTAAAGGGTGTTGAGAGGGGTGCTGCAGTTTCGCTTAAACGCTACTTTCAGCGTTATGCCCTTTAACACTTTCACCCTTGGAGCTTAGTTCTTAGCTCCTGCATCTCCACCCCCGGACGACCAGTTAAGGTTATTATTAGTCATAATATCAAAGGTTGAATTTCGTTGTTTCCGAATTCTTTTCGTGATTAACTGTTAGTTTAAAGAATGCAACCACCTTGTCATATTCAACCGCGAATTAAAATATGAACTCATATATCGTCAACCTTTTCCACATTTTACAAACAGTCTTCTCCTTCTAAAGGTTGTCTAGAAGGGTTTGTTTTAACCGATAAGATCGCCTATAGGGCACTTTAAATTTAAACTATGTGTTGTATTATATTTCAGAGTCACTATAATTTCAATGGCGACAATACCAGACAAGGGTGTACATTTGATATACATGATGTAAAGGATGTACATGAAAAGAATAGAGTGCTCTGTTTTTCTTTTTACATCCGCATCACGCGCCTGACAGCGAGACGACGCGGAAACAACACCGGCCCCAGTACCCACTGGTCCATCAAGCTCTAATCATATATCGTGTTAAGCTCAAATTAAGGTGAATAAGGTCGTTAAATACAAAAACTTTTTATTGTATACCAATAAAAAGTTATATATATATATTTTTTTTGTTTCTTACCAAAACCAGGCCTAGCGCACTCCGCACTGTAGGTAAGAATCTACAAGTACATAGCCGGACACCGACGGCGGGTCGCGCGTCGTTACATGTGTCGCGTCAGAAGAGATAAGAGCTATGCGATAGGAAGAGAGGCGCTCTGTAGGTTAATATGACTGGTAGGTATGCAGCGCTACGCGAACTGAATTGAATTCTATTGCGTCATAGCAAGAGTCGCAATTTGTTTAAATTTCTTTGCGGAGTGATGCTTCTGTCCCTTAGTATTCTGTGCCAAAATGCAAAAACAGTTCCCGACCCCTGCACATTGTATGCAACAAGATGGCATCGCGTACAGTTAATCGCAAATGTCACATGTTGCATGAATCATCCCGAGAAAGTGGGACGGCGTTATGCATGAATAGGTGTTTTCAATGAGACATTCGGATGTGATTGACTTTCGAAATGTAATGATATATCGTCCCTTTTGTGAGGAAAACATGCAATCTGTGACATAAGAGGGTGACGAGAGGCCGTTTGTTCTGATGCCGTCGCCGCCCGCCGCTGCGACAGCTGATATTTTTTTACCGACTTCCCAAAAGGAAGAGGTAGATATTATGTTTCACTGTATAATAAAATAAATAAATAACGCCCAACGATCACATACATAGATCCTGACCCCTAACTAGGATTCCCTGTGTAGGGAACCAGGAACTACGAGGACCATGGTACCACAACACTCAAACATGAAACATATGCTTGCGCTTTTTTTTCTGTGCATAAACATTTGTCTCGTCGCGGGAATCGAACCCGCAACCTCAGTGGTATGAGGTATGAGATTTGAGCCAACCTGCCTAACCACTACACCACAGAAGCTGTCAATAAGGCTGTATATATATATGTTACTGTAAAAGTCCGAACTACTGTAAATCTTAAGATTTTTCAGTAAAACCTAAGATTTACCGACCCTTAATGGTAAAAGTCCGAACAGCACCCCAATTCACTATGACAACTTGGCGATTCCTTGCTTCGAAATCACGTCGATTCCTTCATTAATAAACGACATCTCTATGACGCATTCATATATTCATATATATGACGCATCATAGAGAATACAAATTTCGCAGATGCCGTTTATTAATGAAGGAATCGACGTTTCCTCGATGCATATTTAGGCAGGCGCCACCCACTAAACGAGAGAGGCAACGTTGGTGTGGGTGGCTTAAGGTTGTCGAGAGGTGTGCTGCAGTTTCACTTAAACGCTACTCCCGGCGTTATGCCCTTTAACACTTCCACCCTTGGAGCTTAGTTCTTAGCTCTTGCATCTCCACCCGCGGACGGCCAGTTAAGGCAAATCGGGGATCAGGGGTCTCATTTAACCCCAGGGAGAATCTCGGGGTAGGCTCGGTGTCGCCACGCACCGTCGACTTGCCACAAAGTCGCCCCTGCGCCCATATTTTATTTTTCTTATTAAACATACATATTGTTGTTAATGTTTCTCTAAGGACATTGTACTGTCCCGATAATGCTTACCATCAGGCGAACGAAGTGTTCGTCTCGTCAATCAATTACGAAATAGAAGGCCAAAGCAAGGTTATTCGAAACTTGGTAGTATTTCTCCCAAATCGGTAATGTCAATAGCCCACATTTGAGCCCACGCGTGGACTAACACGACAACAGTCTGGGTGCATCAATACATCATTGTGACCTACTGATATTTAAGAAAGGTCATTTAATAAGTTAACGGTATGGAGAGTTAGTTATTTTCCTAAGGAAAGCCGTGGTGCATACCGGCCGGACGGCCTCCCGCATATGAGAAACATAAAAGTAAAAACATTTTCATTTTTAACCGTCTTCAAGAAAGGAGAAGTTTGTTACCTCAGAACTCTGTTATTTATATACCGATTTGGAAAATTATTTTAAAGAACTTTTGAAGTTTGAATATTCTAATTCAGTTTTTAACCGACTTCAAAAAGGAGAAGGTCCTCTATTCAATTGTATGTTTTTTTATGTTTGTTACCTCAGAACTCCGTCAGTTATGAACCGATTTGGAAAATTCTTTTTGCGTTGGGTTCAGTATAGCTACGAAGTGGTCCCGTATAAATTTCATCTATATGTGACTTTGGACTTCGAAGATACATTGAAGTCGGTTTTTGTTTTTTTCTAAAAATTAATTATCCAATCGGTTTAAAAATGACGGATTTCTGAGGTAATAAATATAAAAAAGAAAAATACAATCGAATTGAGAACCTCCTTCTTTTTTAAAGTCAGCTAAAAAGAAACATTTCTATCTACCTAGCTACCTACTGACACCATCTGCTTCGGAGGGCACGGCCGTAGGTCCCGGTTGTTGTGTAAGGACAACAGTCGTCGTAGACCATGTCGGAGGCCGTCAGGCGATCTAAAAACTCCGACACCAGGAATCTAAAACGGAAATGTTTTTTTTTTACGCTTAAGATCTATGTTTCGCCACTATCTCGCCTCGATGTGAAGCGATGGTGTGGCCTAAGATGGAGCACATAGATCTACAGAGAGACGGCAGTTGAGCGTCTGCTCAGACCCGTCTCCCCGATGGTTCACCGAACATCATCCCGAAACACGACTAAGTCGCTTGACGGCATGGCTTTGTTCGGTGGGTGGTATTACAACCACGGCCACAGCCTACCATTCCAAAAAAAGATATTTTCATTGCGTTTCAGATCCAACACCAGCTTCACACGAGAAGAAGAAGAAGACGAAAGGTACCAACTACCTACTTATGCAAGTGAAGATACTTTTACTTCCACGTATTTGCATAATAATGAAAATCCTTCCAAGAAAATATTTATCGACTCTCACAAAAATAACACATTTAAAAACTTTGTCACACTAAGAGCACTTCTTTGAATCTTTGATAAATTCGCCGATAGGTGATACTTGTGGTAGGTTTCTCGTATACGAGAGGCCGTCTGGGTGGGTACCATCGCTTTGCCAGTTATTCAGCCGCCAAGCGGTAGTGCGTAAGCATTACTCTGTTCCGGCTTGAAGGGCATTGTAGCCAGCGAAATTACTGGGCATTATGAGACTCAACAGCTAATTGTCTCAGAATGACAGTGCAGTACAGCGCCGCGCAGGATTTTGCAAAACAAAGTTCTGGGTGGTGCTGTTATTGTTATGGGCTGGCGTATTGCTTACCATCAGGCAAACGACCAGCTCGCCTCGTCATTCAGTTACATAAAAAAAAGATGAAGAAGTTTTATTATGACAAGGTTGCAAGTGTTCAGTTTTTGTGGACGTGACACCCACGCGCCTTTGTATCAGTTATGATCTTCTTAACATAGTGACCGAATTTCTTACTGAGTTCAATGACCTAGTTTTTTTTTATAGGTACTTACTATTATTAACATAGACATTGACAATTATTAACATAGCCCGTAAGTTCATACTAACAAAATGGATTGTAAATATCTGAAAATTAATAAATGAATTGAATTGAATTGAATTATAAAACAGTAACCATGAAGTGCGAGTGTGGCTTAGTGGGAGCATGTGCGACTTTCGATCCGACGCATCCGAGTTCGAATCTCTTCGAATCTTGCTCTGCACCACTTACTTAAGTTATGTGCGGATTTAACACTCGCTCTAAAAACGGTGAAGGAAAACATTATGAGGAAACCGGCATGTCCAAGAATTTATCACAAAAATTCAAAGACATGTGATATCTACCAACCCGCACTGGGCCAGCGTGGTGGATTATGGCCCATACTCTCTATGAGAGAAGGCCCGTGTCCCAGCAGTTGGAATATGATGTTAAAATCCAGATGATAATGATGATTTTGAGGTTTTCTGTAGCCATAACTGAATTTTACTTTATTATAGATACTATACATGGTGGAATTCGATATTTTTCTGAAATGTATGGACTGAGTGAGCTTTACATCGAATATGAAGCGTTAAATTAAAAATATATGACGAAAAAATAATTGACAATTACCTAGCTGAAATCACTGAAATGTGTATTTAACTAAATAGCCGCTCGTATGCCCATGTAGACTAGTGGTCTACAAAAACGAAATCCTAAAGTGCCCGTGTAGACTAGCAGTCTACAAAAATAAAACCGTAAAGTGCCCGTGTAGACCGGTAGTCTACATGGCTCCTGCCACAGATTAATTAGTATTTGACAGTAATTGTATTGACATAATGCTCTTTAGTAATATTTTTTCTATAGTCAGATATATTATCTATGGTATTAATCTCAGTCGAGCATGCAAACACTAGTAAAAAAAAGAATTATACGTCATAAAACTTCTGTCATTTCATCAGTCTTCGAATCGTTCCGTGCAGTGACTGTGTTGGAATTTCTTTGTGATATTATTTTGTGTGTTGGTGAAATTTAAAGTTTTAATAGGTATGTAAATAACTATCTTGTAGATAAAAACATTTTAGCATGAAACATTGGTTTTTTGGAGAGATGTGAGATGAGAGATGATACATACATTTTGGCGATTTGAGCATGGGAACTGTTTCAGAAATGTTCATATTATTCAAAAGTGGTGTATGTTATCCCTATTGTTTTTGATTGTAATAAAAGAATATAAGACTACTTATATAGTTATACCTTATTTATATTCCTAACAATGATATTTGTGTACGATATGCCTTGTTAAGTCTTACATAAATTATGCCGCGTGGCGGCCGATAATGGTAAGGATTTAGAGGCCTGTAAATAAATAAATATGTATGGGAGAGTATATGGTTTTATTTCATAACATATTAACTACTATCTAAACAACATAATTAAACATTAAAAACCATAGGTCATCGCTTTCATTTTTGAACTATGAGCTTCGAAGTGCAACACGAGCTTAAAAAGACGTTATCTCAATTTCAACACAGTGTAACTCAACACCAGAGCCGTAATCTGTAAATAGAAAGATAACATTGTTTAGCTAATTTCATAGGCAACTAAATAAATATAACACTTGACACCCTTTCAATACAAACTTTAGTCACAAGAACCGATTAAGTGGAACACGGCGCGCGCGTCGATAACGCAAAAAACAGTGGGGCACTTTACGGGTGGTCGGTATTTGTGCCGGGGCAATCTAGACGGTCTCGCTCGCGAGTCGCGGGCACTCTGGACGCCGCGGGCGCCATGACAGGGGCATACGAGCGGATAGGATACGCGGGGGCGACGCGGCGGGCGCGGGTGCAAGGCACGGCTCCTACTAGCCTCCCTGCGTCGCTACATTTCATTCACATTCATTCGTTGACATTTCAACTAATTGTCAATTATTTTTAGGCCAAACTACTACTATTTTTATGAAGGAGATGGAGGAGATCATGAAGTCAAAAGACCTTGGCATGACTCTGAAAAGAAAGACCTTCAACTCATGTATACTCTGTATACGGGTCATGTATACGGGTGTGAGACATGGGCACTCACCAAATCTCTCAGAGAAAAACTTGCCAAGTGTCAAAGAGCAATGGAGAGAAGCATGGTAGGCTCAAAGAGACAGGACAGAATAAGGGACACAGCCCCCCAACCCATATGTCCTTCAAGCGCCAATCGTATATCGTGTTGAGCTCAAATTAAGGTATAACTTCACTGCGACTAATGAGATACGGTCTAATTATTGTCGATTCAGGCAAGAAATCGAATTAATCTCATTAATTTATACCAAAATACGATAACTACAACTTGACATAAACTTAATGAGACAATATATGGCACCATAAGACATTGTCGCAGTGAATTTACACCCTAATCTGAGCTCAACACGATATGCGATTGGCGCTTGAGGCACATATGGGTACGGGGGCTGATCTCCGGTCCAAAACAAAACTGACCGATGTTCTGACAAGAATAGACCAACAAAAGTGGAGATGGACAGGTCACAACATGATCCGAGACACTAAAGGCAAGTGGAGCAAGGCAGTGACAGAATGGTACCCAAGGGCCGGCAAAAGTAATCGGGGAAGGCAGCCTACCCGCTGGGAAGAAAAAATAAAGCTGACAGCAAGTCCAAACTGGAGGAGGGCACCTCGCGACAGACGATAATGGAAATTGTTAGAGGAGGCCTATGCCAAGAGGCACACCGAAATTCGAGACATTTTGTGATTTTTTGTTTTAACCATTATTGTATGTGTAATTGTCTGGTTTCGGAATAAAAGGCTATATTATTATTATTACTATTTTTAATTTTTTTTATTTAAATCTATAGATTTATTCTAAAACATGGACTGAGTATATGACGGATATACATTTCGGAAAAATATCGAATTCAACTCCACTATTATTAAGTACAACATAAATAATAGTAGGTACTAGACGATATTAGTTCCAACATAGACTTCAGATTGCAGGTAGGTATGAAATTATAGGATTATCTTACCTCGCGTCACGGAGAAACCTGTGAAGTCTTAAATCCTTGTTGTATTTCGTTGTCAAGGTACATCCGTACACAACAGGTGTGCGCCATTATAATTAACGTATTCAAATATCATAAAATTCGCTCGTAAAAAACACGCTCGCGTCTGCCCTTATAGTTCGATCAAACAAACTAAGCGAGTTTGCTGGCCGCAGCCCGCGCCGCCCGCTTCCCCGCGAGATCCCCGCCGATGCTCTACGCAAGTACATTCGTTGCGCCACTGTATGGATTTTAAAACTGTGCTAGTTTCAAATGAGTCATTCAAAATACAATGACCAAATTATGTAAAACACCAACATTGAACCATTCAACCATCCATCCAACTGTAGTAAGAAATCAATCAATCTTTATTTATCATGGAAATTATTTCGCAAAAACATAATGCTGTGACTAATGCTATCGAATATTTGAACGGGATTATAAACAGCTAAATATACCGATATTCAGAGCTAGGAGAGTTATTTTGCTCTCGAATTAAGAGGATATGGCACAGCCGCGGCCAGTGAGCACTAGGTATTTGAATAATGGTTTACGGTCTCGCAGAAAATGCGTAAATTAAATTAAATAAATTAACTAAATAATAATAATGATAATAATTTAACTAAATTCGTATCAATTTCAGATTTTTGGTAAATTTAGCGTTTCGGGAGAAAACGTTTCTACCACACTAAATCTCAACCAAATTTGGTAATTTTGGTCTCAATTTCTTAAACGGAAAATAAACTAGGTTTGCAGGTTTTCCGTTTTCTTAGTTTATGTCTATTTTTAAAGTTAACAGCTACCAAACTTCAAAAAAAATTTTCGAGTAAATATCGAGTTTTTTGGGTCCATTTATTCAAATTCTATAGGAATTATCGAAAAAATCAAAACCTCAATAATGGTAACATCTCTTACATGTCCAAATTTAGAATTTGGTTAATGTTTAGGCGAAGAAAAACGTTTTCTCTTTTTGTATGAAAATTTCAGCGTGCCGTTCCCTCTTAATAGTTTTGCTTAAAAGTTACAGTTAATAATAGGGGAACGGACAGCTTTTATTATTATTATTAAACTCTTTATTTCAGGCAATATTAAAGTACAACCACAGAATACTAAGGGACAGAAGCATCACTCCGCAAGGAAATGTAAACAAATAGCGACTCTTGCTATGACGCAATAAAATTCAATTCAGCTCGCGTAGCGCTGCATACATACCAGTCATATTAACCTACAGAGCGCCACTTTCTATCGCATAGCTCTTATCTCTTCTGACGCGGCACGTGTAGCGACGCGCGACCCGCCGTCGGTGTCCGGCTATGTACTTGTAGCTTCGTACCTACAGTGCGGAGTGCGCTAGGCATGGTACAAGCGGGAGAAGTAGATGGATACTGTAGACTCCACAGCACGTTGTGTAGACGCCGTGAGCGGACGTGCCACGTTGGCTTTACACTTTATCTACGGCTTATCGTCGTCAATCGCATATCGTGTTGAGCTCAGATTAAGGTGCAGATTCATTGCGACAATGTCTTGTGATGCCATATATTGTCCCATGAAAAAGGTACTCATGGTAGGTCTCTCGAATGCGGGAGGCCGTCTGGGTTGGTACCACAGCTTTGCCAGTTATTCTACCACCAAGCAGTAGTGCGCAAGCAAAACCTTGTTCCGGTTTGAAAGGCATTGTAGCCAGCGAAATTACTGAGCTTTATGAGACTTAATATCTGATTCTTATTAGATTTATATGAAGCCTTAAAGAATGCCAAGCGAAAAATTCAAACAAGGTTTTTCGGAAAGAAAAAATACGACCACCGGCTGAGACTCGAACCCGCAACGCAATCTTCCCTCAGCGCGGGACGCTCTACCAATTGAGCTACGGTGGACTCCAACTCGTGTGTCGAATATATCTGATGTCTCGGGGTGATGAACGCAATGCAGTGCTACGCAGTGCTTTTTATGGTATCAAAAGTTCTGGGGAATTGGAATGAACAGGCGTGGCGCTAACCATCAGGCGAACAACTTGCTCGTCTCATCACTCAGTTCAATAAAAAAACAATGTATACGGTATATATATTTTAATAAACATATTATATTACAGTATATTTATATTATACATATCTACAGTATTTGTATAAAAACTATATTATACAGTTTTAAAGATTGCTTTGGCGACGGAACCTGCTTTTAGGTCTTTAAGAGCTTCTTCGTATTCTGAAAGGGCGTAAGTCTTCACTCCGAGCTTATGATAGTCCAGGTACCTGAAAATAATGACAATAATAAATTAAAAGTTTTTTTTTAAACGCGCGAATGCCTTTATTACTGAAAACAAACTACATACACTCTACTTACTAAAACTAAACTAACTACATACAAGGAGAAGCAATTGGACAACCCATAGACCATTAAAGGCCTATAGATAGCTCAAATGCTCCAACCCACTACCAGTTGGCAGCGTACCCAAGATGCTGGCAGTATTGCCCCGTTGGATGCAATACTGATACGTTGAGCCAAATAAGTCCCAGCATTTTGGTCACGCGTCGCATCAATCAGGCGCTCTGACAGACTATTGAAAATACGATGAGCTTCCGGTCCCCACGGACCCAAAGTCTCCACACCAAACGGCTCAAATATGTAACCGCTACCGATGTTAGCAAATTAAAAGTTAAATCTTAATAATCAATCTTAGTAATTTCCATGTAACTATTTATTTTTTATTTGGTGCACAATAAAGCATTTTTGTATTGTACTGTATTGTATCTTTTGTTGAAAAATATAATTTTCAAGACAAGCTTTTAACAAATTCGTAATCGGAACCGCGAGCAGATTAAAATGAGTTCTAGTAGCAGAGCCCCGACACTCCATACAAATTCGGCGAGCTACCTGTCTACTACTACTACTGGCGCACCGGTCTGTCCGCACACATTTTGTGTGTGTGCGTAATTATTGTAGGGATGAGCTAATACGTAGTAGAGTCTCCATCATCAGATCAGTTGTCACCATAATATAGCATTGTCGGACTTTGACAAGTATGCAACATTTCAAATCCGTAGGATAAAAGGAAGTTTTTGATTTAACTTGACCCAAACAAACAAACTTGCAAAGTTAAATAAAGCTAGTAAAAATCTTTTAATTCAATTAAAAAAATACCGAGATGGGCAGAAGTCGGGCTACTACCAGTTAAAGATGCATGGAACATTCCGCTTTTGCCAAGTAGCCAACTGGTACATAAGAAACATAATATTGTCAAAACAAACACATAACATATTGTAAAAGTTATAAAAAAAAAAATTCGTCGTTGAATTAACAGCCTAGCCTCTTTACTAAGCAGCGCCGTTCAACTAGTGGGCTGAATATTCAGCATCTATTACAACATTTAATAAACTGGCTGGCTAATGCTTAGGCTATTCGTACGATAGATGTATCCTACGCGAGATTGTAAACTGTCGAAAGATTGTCCGTCGCATTATTTTTTGGTTGATTATAATCTATCGAAGTGATAGATTATAATCTACTTACATTATATTCGTACCTAACATACAAGTTCGCGGCGTTGGGGTGGCCCAAGGGCCATCATTATTTGCCTAGCAGTTTGATCAAATGGCTAAATATCATTCAGGAAGCTAGTTGAATGGCGCTGTTTAGTAAAGAGGCTAGGCTGTTGATTTAACGGCTGGTTAAGCTAGTTGGCTGCGACATATACATACAAATCAATAATATATATACTTGACTAGTTAGTTCATAAACTAAACTATATAAAATATAAACTAGTTAGATAAATGCGTTTTACTAATCATGCGACACACAAACTGTTCTAGACGCTAAACAAATATATGTTGTTTTCTATGGTCCTCGTGACTCGTGGTTCAGGGAACTACATCGACGGACAATGGTCCCTTGGAGGACCATGGTCCCACAACTGTTTCTTACCTGCTGCCCATAGCACTCAGCCATCCAATAGCGTTGGGAAAGCTAAATGGGTTGATCTTCACTCCAATGATAGTCAACTCCTTGTCGTAGATTTGGTATGGATTGACACTGTAAAAAACATTTTTTTATACAACGTGTCACTTAATAATTGTATACAGAAGTTTTTTATAAAAAGTGTGAATTATTATTATTATTTCGCACACCTAGATCTAAAGAGAGCTAATTCAAAAATCTCAGTTTTTGAGTTATTCATACCATCGACTTCCTCAACTCAATACCTAACGACCATTAAAACGGATTAAAAAATAGTTGCACTTTTCAACGCTAGGTGACGTAAGAAGTCCCTTTTGTTGAACGAGCGAGCCCCGCTCCTCCCCACCAAAACAGGGACATCGCTAGATGCAGTCAGTGTTACATGAAAAACCGATGTGCTCGTCAGAAACAAATAAGATTTATTTTGAGTTGATTCTGGGTTCTTGAGTTAAACCACGAATTTTTAGTAACATTATTTCGAGTTGTCGCCGTTTTTATGGTCAGCGCTGAGTAACTTAAAGCTACATTTTGAGTTGAATCTGTGTTGATTGTGAGGTAAGTAAAGTTTTGGTTTTTATTTTGAATTGTTACCGTATTGTTGAAACATTTTTGAATTTGTAGTTGACTCTGTTTTGTAGAGTCATTTTTTAAACGCTTATATTTCTTTAAAAAACAAATGAAATTAAACTATTTTGCTAGTGGCGATTGGAGTATTTTCATCTTAATATTATATTATTTTCATCTTAATAAGTACACAGCTTGTTGCGTTTTTACTAAACAATTTTTAAGTTAAAGCTGTTTAGATGGTTTATGAAGCCGATAGCATACCGGACTCGATAGTTAGTGAAATTTACATTTTCCATTTCAGAGAAATAATGAATCGTGGACGGATTTTAGTGATTATAGTTGAAGAAAGAGACAAAGAAAACATTAGCCCTAGCTGACTGACTCAACATGAAAATATGCGTCCAGCACAGGAGTTAGAACAAATAACTCAGAAAGGGCACTAATAAGCAGGTCAAAACTAGAAGATGACCTCAACATTCATTAAACGATGAAGACTTATCTAGGGAAACTCATGCCGCCTTTATAGCAGAGTTAGGCTTCCATGAGGTGATTTTATCAGGATCGGTATTCGAGAAATAAAGTCGCAGAGCCGAGGGACGTACGCAGGTTAGATTTATTAAGAATAGCCATAGATTAAAAATAGTCACTCGATTTAACAGCCTTGACCGTGGTTGATCAATCTATTTCGAGCACGTCTAAACAACAGCAGACTGGTAGACCAGATTATTACATTTCACCAATCTGAAGTGATGAAAGTGACATTGACGACTCAGATAAGGATCCCAATATCCGATTGATTCATAAAAGTAAGACACTACGGGTATCCCAGGGCGTACCTTCTAGCTTAACGTTGTCTTTGTCCAGCACCAGCAGTAGCAGCTCGAGCTTTTTTCTGGTTCACTTTTTGGCCACGATCCCACCTGATGGGAAGCGACGATGTGGTTGAAGATGTAGCACACTTACCCAGTAAATACTTGTTGACTCTAGATTTGAACATACCCAGATATTTATGTGGAAACACAGACCACGGCAAGGCGTTCGACGTTCGCACTAAAAAGGATGATTCAAAACGTTTACAACGGATAGGCGGAACGTCCACCATGTAGGGCTGACGTTGTGCCGATCGTCTGGTCGCCGGATGGTAAAATGGTGAATGGGAGGATTAGATTGTGCAGTTCTTGTCAGTTCTTGAGCACACTCACTGTAGTATGTTCTGTTCATCAAGTACCAGTGGCTCGTCAGACACCGGTGATAATAGTGCACGTGTACAACTTGACCATCAAAATGCTATGGTTGCTGAAATTAACGCCCAAGAGCCTGTGATAGTAGAAAAAAAGGTAAAAAGAGAGTACGAAAACCAACAATGTGGAAAACGAAAGTTGCAAGTGCTGAGAAATTCTGGTAAAACCTACCAGTCTTTGTCAAAATAAAAATAAACAAGAGCCAGAGAGAAAAGTTGGACCCACTGTGGAGAAAAATGTCGGCTAAAATGTAAAAATCAGTTTGATGAAATATCAAGGCAACAAGGCAATCAAGGCTTTTTGATGCGTTATGAGGACTCTGCAACCTTGAGAGGCAAAAAGAGTTCATAATAAGTCACAAAAAATAAAGCCTAAATATCGATACTCTAGTAGGTAGTAACTACACAAGATTTTAGATCTTTTAACACTGCTTTTTATTTTGATGTTGTTAGATCCAAAATTAGGGTATGCAACCCGTTTTTTAAATCCACTCTTGACAAGAGATACAAAGCGATACAAACGATACTTTCCAAGAAGTCGGAATCAGGAGTCCATACAAACTGATTTGAGAGGAAAACACGGACATCAACCAACTATTGATCCACAAATTAATCAGAGCGTTATTGATTGTATAGATTCTATTAAATATAAGTCAAATGTGATTTTAGATGTGCATTTCAAATTATTTTTCATACGGTTCCTTTATTTTTTATGGTGTGTTACTATTTTATAAGATAATTTTATTTGAAGTACTTTCATAATTAAGGGATAAAAGAGACTGTTAATTGTTTTCACTTTTTTAATTATTAATAAAAAATAATGTTTGATTTCAGTACTTAATTCAGTGTTTTTTTGCTATTTCATCAGCCAATGTACTCTTATTGTTGGTCACAGACCCTCTATGAGTTGATTATTATAAATTAATTCAAAATGCTGCTACATTTCAATTTATATGGTCTCTTCAAAAGAGAGCCAACTAAAAACTAAATTCACCAACAAAGGTTTAACTCCAAATACCAAAAAAATATTCATACATTTGTTAAGCAATATGGAAATAACTACAAAAATCCAATTGTTTGCCCCAATATAAGATTAAAATACAAGATACCTATAACACCTTTCTTCTATCTGCATTTAAAAAGTGTTGATCAATACATAAAACTCCCACAATGCACAGGAATATGGTAATCAGTTTTTCGCCATTTCTGAAAAAAGTGCTTTTTTGAGTTAATCGCTGTTTAGATCTAGGTGTGCGATTTATTATGTTGCTCTTTGTAACGTGGTAAACCTTTATGATTACTACATGAAGGTTTGTCTACGATCACGCCCTGTCCATACATAAAAAAATAATTGTTTTTCGTTCTTTCTTGATTTTTGAACCAGCTGGCACTCGAGAAAATCTTTAGATCACGCTGCTCCATATCCTAAAAATTCATAAAATATTGAGAATTTATATAATATTATTAATCCTGTCTTTAAGGGCTGCCTACTTTTACGTAGGTATATTATTGTATATAATGTTTTATATTTGTAAAACCCTTTTCAAGTCACATTCGGTTGCCGCTGGCCATGACGCTGACGAATGGGGCTTGGACTGGGGACATGACCAGACATTTTAGCACCGTGTCTTGTTGCAGCCCTTTTTCTTCACCTTTCACGGTTCATCTGCACCTTCTACTGCCTCGGGAGTAAGCCGGCCGGTGGACGTCGACCCGCCTGGAAGCCCCGAGGCCCTTCTTCAGTTCCTGCTCCTCCAGTCCTACTCGTCCTATCGTCCTGCTCAGGCCAATTTTCCTGCCTTGTACATATTGAAAGTCACCTAATTAAATTCATTTGTAAATACCAATTTTCTTTTTTCTTGTATCCACGCTCGAAGTCTCCGCGAGTTAGCCCGGTTGCATCTTTCTCACGGGTTATATACCCGGTCCTTTGGAAGTGTACTCATACCTTAAATGGTTCCATAGTCTTATGATCCCTAAAGGAAATAAGATCGATTGGTACAAAAATTTTTTTTTTTTGGTATCATCATCATCAACCTATACGAGTCCACTGCTGGATATAGGCCTCTCCCAATGCACGCTATTGAGCCCGATCCTCGGCTCTTCTCATGTAGTTACTGCCAGCCACTTTACGCAGGTCGTCGCTCCATCTGGCCAGAGGGCGTCCTACACTACGTGCCTAAACGTGGTCTCCACTCTAGAACTCGTTTACTCCATCGGTTATCGGTTCTTCGACATATGTGACCGGCCCATTGCCACTTCAGCTTACTTATTCGTTGAGCTATGTCGTTTACTTTGGTTCTCTGTCAGATCACTTCGTTGCGGATTCGATCCTTCAGAGAAACCCCGAGCATAGCTCGTTCCATGGCTCGCTGAGCGACTTTAAACTTATGAACCAGTCTCACAGTCAGTGTCCACGTTTCGGCTCCGTATGTCATTACGGGTAGGACGCACTGATTAAAGACTTTTGTCTTCAGGCATTGTAGGATGGGCGACGAGAAGACTTGACGAAGTTTTCCAAACACGAATAAAAGTGTAATGATCTAAGGTGTAATGAGTAAATGTTGCTATGATACCTTGTTTCTTGAGAAGCGACTGCTCAGATCCGTCTCCCCGATGGTTTACCGGACATTAGCCCGAAACACGACTAGATCGCATGACGGCGTATTTCCTGATGCCAGTCATGTGACTGGCAAAGCAGTGGTACCTACCCAGACGGCCTCCTACGGACGGATCGATGACGATGATGATGATGAGTGACAAAGTAAGTACTTACGAAGCCTGGTGAGCGGGCGGGCAGCATCCAAAAAGGACATACTTTCCTCCTTGTTTCAAGTAGTTGAAACTTATCTCCATCACCTTGCCCACGCCTGGGAATAGAAAAGATGGGCATTTTAAAATGAACTTCATAATGGAAGTGAAAACTTCCTTTCGATATCGATTTGATAAAAATAAAAGAACTCTTTTTTATTTTTTTTATGTATACTGATTAATGTGAAACGGATCATACGCTCTATGTCACAAACGCAGTAGGTCACAATACGCAGTTTGTCACTAACGGCTTTCGTCAAAAACGGTTTTCTACACAAACAGCGTTCGTCACAAACGCAGTTCGTCACGATATAACGAATTAACAAACTACAATTGTGTCAAGCCCCGTATATGACAAAAAACGGTACTTTGAAACCGTGTAAATGACGAACTGCGATTGGGGCCAACTGAGTAAATATTTCACTGCGTGCGACAATAGGGGATCGGACAGTAATCGAAATAAAATCTAAAATGTAGTTAGAACGAATGTTTGTCAATTCCGAAAGATCATTCAATCAATATTTTTGTAAAATAATAATATTTTATATTTTTAAATCAATAAATTAAATCTAATCATTCTGACAGTTTTCATCTGTTCCAAAACACCGACACAGTACATGATGTCATTTGAAAGTAAATACCGCGTGCGAAGCTTGTACTTATTTTTTTTTATTTAAATCAATGCGACATGAAAATTATTTATAATTATGATGATGATTATGATTATGTTTTTTTTTATACATTATTGGCTTGCGTTTGACCACTATCTCACCTGATGGTAACCGACGTTTGTCGTTTGTTTTTGACGTTGTCGTTTCGTTTGCCTTTATATGACGTCACACGTTCTGAGTGACCTTTTGCGCGGCAATATTTGAAACAACATTTGAACACAGTTTTAGGACTTCATCTATCTAATACCTTTAAACGAGCAATTCTTGTATTCATATAATCTTGTATATTTATAATCTGAATCTCGGAAACGGCTCCAACGATTTTCATGAAATTTAGTATGCATGGGGGTTTCGGGGGCGATAAATCAATCTAGCTAGGTTTCATTTTTAGTAAATGTTCTATCCATGTTTAAACAACAATTAAACTGCTTTACCGACACAGCAACATAAAACTACTTGACAATAGATGGCGTTGTTAAGCAACACTAAGCCATCACAAAAACACCGAGCTAAGCTCGGTCATCCAGGTACTTTAATTAAAATATTATTTTTCTTGGCTATATATTATTATTATGTCGCTCTTTCTCACGGGTTATACACCCGGTCCTTTGAAAGGCTTGCGCGGGGACATTATTATTATTATTTCAGCCGTGGTCGTCTCACTGCACGGCGAAGGCCTCCCTACCCTCCTTCCATTCCTCACGGATTAATGCTCCTTGCGGCCAATCCTTCCAGTAGGAGTATATATTATACATTATGGTTAACTTTAAACGCTTTCTGTAAAGTTGTTCGATTCCCTATTCGCGTACATGACGAAATGCGTTTGTGACATCGTGCGCATAATCCGCGAGTTTCAGTATTAGATAATATTACCTGTGCAATCGATGATGACGTCATAAAGTTGTTTCTCATCCGCCAAAACGTCAGGAGTCACCAAACGGAATCCAGTTTCTGAAAACAAAAATAACAACAAATAATTTATTTAAGAAAATTTATTATTTATTAACTTAATTGTTATTTTACTTTTAATTGTTTCTGTATCATCATCAGCCCATCACGTTCCCGCTGCTGGGACACGGCCCTTCTCTCATAGAGAGAGTATGGGCCATAATCCACCACGCTGTCCCACGTTGTGATTAATTTTTGGACATGCCGGGCTCTTCATGATGTTTTCGTTCACCGTTTTTAGAGCGAGTGTTAAATCCGCACATAGTTTAAGGAAGTCAGTTGTGCGGGGCCAGCGGATTCGAACTCGGGTGCATCGGATCGAAAGTTGCACTTACTCCCATTGAGCCACGCTCGCTCTCAGAGAACTGGATGATAATGCAATATAAGAATTATAAAACATAACATTATTTTCTTACCCAATCTCTTGACGATGTCAAGTCTTGTTTTGTTCATCTCAGACACTGTGACATCTCTATGTCCGTGATGATGCAAGGTAGTCACCCAGAGGTTACCTGAAATGTGGACATTAATTGGTTATTTACCCTGTTAAAGTGTCTTGTGAAGTCAAGGATTCGAACTCCGGTGCGCTGGATTGAAAGTTACGATAGATTACTCCTGTAAACATTTAGTAGTGATATAATTATTATTATTAATTGCGTAGTTTATTTGTATTTCAATGTTCCTTTTTTTTATTTTTGGAGAAACGGAATGTAATCGTAAAGCGCTTGAGTATGTGCAACCACTATCTGACGTCACGCGCCTCGCTGCTTATTGGTAAATTTTTGACATAGAGCCCGCCCTATTGGTAAATTATTGACACACACACATGTAGCATAGATGGACTAATGAGGAGATCCTAGGTCCCCACGTTTTGACGTCACACGCAAATGGCGCGTTTATGTTGATTTAAATTGATTCAAATTTTCATTTAGTTATTTTATTAATAAATGATGCCGTATTTTTTTTAAACATTTTAAACATTATTTTTCATTAATAGTGTTCAATAATGTATCGATTCATGCATTAAAAAAATACATGCATATTCCCTATTACCGCTGAGCCACACTTGCTTTTTTAACCGACTTCAAAAAAGGAGGAGGTTCTCTATTCGGTTGTTTTTTTTTTTTTATGTAACTGATTGATAAGACGAACAAGTCGTTCGCCTGATGGTAAGCGCAACGGCAGCCCATAACAATTGCAGTGCCACCCAGAACTTTTTATACCATAAAAAACAATGCGCAGCACTGCATTGCGCTCATCACCCCGAGACATGAGTTATTAAGTCTCATATGCCCATATGTGATTCATACCCGGACATCCATTAAACCGGAACACAGTAATGCTTGCGCACTACTACTTGGCGGCAGAATAAAGTATTTCTGCCCTACTGGTACTTTGTACTGTACAAGTGTTTGATCTGTGAGCCACTTCTATCGTTGAGTATACAATTGCAGTGCCACCCAGAACATTTAATACCACTGCATATACAATACATTCTAATTAAGTTTTACTATATCAAATTTAATAAAAACTGGTAAACATTTTATCAAAAAAAAACCGACTTCAATGTATCTTCGAAGTCCAAGGTCAAATATCGATGTTTATAAAGGATCACTTCGTAGCTATACTGAACCCAACGCAAAAAGAATTTTCCAAATCAGTTTATAAATGAAGGAGTTATAAGGTAACAAACGTTAAAAAATAAAATCGGATTGAGAACCTCCTTTTTTTTACAAATCTGTGAACTGAGAATTGGGGAATTGCCAAACAAACAGACTTACCAATAATTCCTGCACCGACAATGAGTATCTTCTGTCCAACAAGCAGAGGCGAGGCGCGGTCGAACCCGTGTGCTACACACGAGTATGGCTCGCAGAGACCCGCTGGAACAAAAGCAATCAAAATAGCGATAAGATCGCATATCGTGACATAAAAGAAAGTAGATTCAAATTGCGTGTGAAAAATATTCTAATGAAAAAAGCATAATATACAGTTAGTAATTACCACAGAATACTAAGGGACAGAAGCACCACTCCGCAAAGAAATTTAAACAAATAGCGACTCTTGCTATGACGCAATAAAGTTCAATTCAGCTCGCGTAGCGCTGCATACCTACCAGTCATATTAACCTACAGAGCGTCTCTCTTTCTATCGCATAGCTCTCATATCTTCTGACGCGGCACGTGTAACGACGCGCGACCCAACGCACAGTGGATCGAAACTGAGAAAATAGGGACTTGGATTTTTGTCTTAATTTGTTTTTTTTTAATGTCAATCGATAGAGCGTAGTAATCTAAAACGAAACTGTCCTATAACATTTTTACTTAAAATGAATATTTAGCGAGAAAATAATCAAAGTGTGAAATTGTTGTATGGAGTGACACCTGTTATACTCGGTTTCTAGGAACTTTTAGCCCACTTCGACACGTCATTAATTAGGGATTGTTATATAGCTACTCACCTTTCATATGACACCTTCAACACCTGCAACCACCCGCAACCTTGCCTGATAAATGCCACAGAATATCGGTACTTTTTTAGTACCCCGCAACGAAATCAAAGAATTTTTATGTAGTTTAAGATGAAATGTAAGTTATAAGATAATGAAAGGGGGAATCAGGTGAGAGGGAGTATTTAAAGGGAAGAGGAAGAGGGAATAAGGTGAGAGAAAGGGAAAAATAAGGTGCTAAGAAGGGGGCGTAAGTTGGTAGGAAGGGGGACTAAGGTAAGAGGAGTGAGAATAAGGTGAGAGGAAAAAGGAATTATTTGAGAGGCAGGGATAATTTATGTGAGACGAAGGGGGAATATTTTGAAAGGAAGGGGTAATTATGTGAGGAAGGGGGAATAATGTGAGAGGAAGGGGGAATTATGTGAGAGGAAGGTGGAATTAAGTGAGAGGACGGCAAATAAGGAGTTCAGAACAGTTTAGAGTAAACGGAAGACGAAAACGGAGACGAAAGGAAGGAAAATTTTAGAGGAATCCTCACCTTGTTCCGTGGTGATGCCATCAGGCAGAGCAAACACCTGATCCTGCGGCACCAACACAAACTGCGCCCAGCCGCCATCCTTCCAGATACCCACTGTGCTGTTGATGCCAGCGCGGAGGCAGTACTGGTAGTTACCCTTGCGGCAGAAGTCGCAGAGGTTGCACGCGCTGACACATAAATATTTTAATATAAATTGTATGTATGTTAGTACTAAGGTATATTGTATTTATATGGGCCGTAGAATAAATAAATTACATCTGTAACTAATCTAATGTTGCCTGAAATAAAGATTAAACAAATAAATAATAATGATTACAAGTTGCGCCCCGCCGTTTCACGCGTGGTTTTCTGGGATAAAAAATTGACCTATTCCAGAAACTAAAGTATCTATTTAAATTCAAAATCTGATAGTTTGTTGAGATTTGATGTCACAGTAATGTCCAAGCCACACGGAAAGCAGGCCGGGGGCATTCCGGGTCGGGGGCGTTCTAAGCTTGGGGCGTTCCGAGGTTCAAATTTCGAGCATTTCCCGATTAGCTAATCGCTATAGCTATCCGGCTGAAACTTTCAGGGTAGCTCACAGCTCGATGACAATGCATTTATTAGCATGCAATGCCGGCCTAACCTCAAAAAGCGTATAAAAAAAAACAAGAAACAAGAAAGTGACAGAATAATATCTAACTACCACGTTATTTAGATATTTTTGTGTCACTTTCTTGTTTAATATTACAGTAGGATTTATGTTATATTTAAGTATTTATATTCTGTATTTTCAACCGATTTAAAAAAAGGTTCACAACTTGACGGTAGGTTTTTTTTTTTTTTTTCGTGTATATGTTTGTTATGCGATTACTCCGCCAATTATGAATAGATTTTGATGATTCTTTTTTTGTTTGGTAGATCATATTTCAGAGGTGGTCCCGTATACATTTTATGGAACATGATTCAGCACTTTTAGAAAAATAACAAAGACAAATAATATAAGTTTAGTCTTGAAGTCGGTTCTTGTTTTTTTCTAAAAAGTATTAGATACTCAACACTCAATTATTTATTGCAATTATCATCAATCGTTTATACCTACCATTAACCATTTACCCTCCCTTTACCATTTACCCTTTAACCATTTATGTACAATATGTACCAACCATAGATACCAACTCATATCACAGAATACTAAGGGACAGAAGCGTCACTCCGCAAAGAAATTTAAACAAATAGCAACTCTTGCTATCACGCAATAAAATTCAATTCAGCTCGCGTAGCGCTGCATACCTACCAGTCATCGCCTCTCTTTCTATCACATAGCTCTTATCTCTTCTGCCGCGGCACGTGTAACGACGCGCGACCCGCCGTCGGTGTCCGGCTATGTATTTGTAGCTTCGTACCTACAGTGCGGAGTGCGGTAGGGCTGCTCATAGGTAGTTAGATTAATACATTGGCAAACGTCTGTGTTTAGCATTAGACTGTGTCTAGAGTTTCTCACCGGTTAGGGTCAACAACCACCTTCTGCCCCTTCTTGAAGATGGAATCCTTTCCGGCTTGATGCACCACGCCACTGAACTCATGTCCCAAAGGTAGAGGTCTTTCTTTACTAGCTGGAAACTCTCCCTGGAAATTAAAATAAACTGTATGTCATGAAAGTGCAATGCATTAAAACGTGGTTTCTAGATTCTTTTTTTAATCTGTGACCTTCCTTCCAAAGAGCGAGTGTGGCTCAGTGAGAGCACGTGTGACTTTCGATCCAACGCACCCGAGTTCGAATCCCGCTGGCCTCACACCACTAACTTTCTTAAGTTATGTGCGGATTTATGACTAGCTCTAAAAACGAAGGAAAACCTCGTGAGGAATTAATCACAACAATTCAAGGACATGTGACATCCACCAACCCACACTGGGCCACCGTGGTGGATTATGGCCCATACTCTCTCTATGACAGAATTCCCGTGTCCCAGCAGTGGGAACGTGATGGGCTGATGATGTGACCATTTATGTCATTCTGTAAGGTATATATTCTATGGGCCTCTATTCATTTTACTTTGTTGTTATTTAATACTGCCTGGAATTAATAAAACCTGTGTTCCGACACAGAATACAAAAGGAACGTTTCAGTTTGAAGGGCATTGTAGCTAGCGAAATTACTGGGCTTTATGAGACTCAACAGCTAATGGTCTCAGGGTGACGAGCGCAGTGCAGCACCGCGCAGGATTTTGCTAAACAAAGTTCTAGGTGATGCTGTTATTGTTATGGGCTGGCGTATTGCTTACCATCAGACAAACGACCAGCTCGTCTCGTCAGTCAGTTACATAAAAAAATTACCTGAATTATATGTAGGTCAGTGCCACAAACGCCTGAATACTCTACTTTGACGATGACGTCATCATCCCTCACTATTTTCGGTATAGGATATGACTTCTCATATTTAAGAGTGAGGGACTTCCCATCAAATACGACTGCCTCCATTTTTAGTTGAGTTTCTGTAACAATGATAATTAATTTTTACAAAAAAACAAAAGCAGACATTTTTTTTTAACTCTTAATAAATCTATGTTTGGCCACTATCTCGCCTGATGTAAAGCGATGATGTGGCCTAAGATAGAACAAATAGATCTAGAGGGAGACGGGAGTTGAGCAGCTGCTCAGACCCGTCTCCCCGATGGCTCACTGAACATCATCCCGAAACACGACTAGGTCGCTTGACGGCATGGCTTTGTTCGGTGGACGGTATTACAACCACGGCCAGAGCCTACCACTCCAAAGCGCATAAGCGGGTTTCATTACGATGTTTTCCTTCACCGTTTTAGAGCGAGCGTGCAAAATCTGCACTTAACTATAAGTCATTGGTGCAGGGCCGAGTCGGGATTCGACTTCAATGTAACTTCGAAGTCCAAGGTCAAATATCGATGTTTATATGGGACCACTTCGTAGCTATATTATACTGAACCAAATGCAAAAAGAATTTTCGAAATCGGTTCATAAATGACGGAGTTCTGAGGTAACAAACATAAAAAAATACAATCGAACAGAGAAGCTTCTCCTTTTTTGAAGCCGGTTAAAAACGTATAAATGGGACCACGGTCCTCTTGGTTCCTAGTTAATTATATACAGGGAATTTTAGTTTACATGATTTATTAATCTATTGAGCGCCACGCTAAAGAAGCAAATACAGACAGACAGACAAACAATTATGACAGCTTGTGGTGTAGAGGTTGGAAAGGTTGGCTCAAATTTCATACACCATCGAGGTTGCGGGTTCAATTACCGCGACGGGACAAACTTTTGTGCACAGAAAATAATAGCTAGCTAGCAGACCGTGGTAGTTCGCTTTCGTGCGGGCAAGAAGGTGCACGCGTGCTAAGCGATGAATTATAGCATTCATCGAATCTAGCAACTACAATTCATTTGATTAATGCTAATAAAAATTAGCAACTTATTAATGCTGCGAATGCTAATTAATCCAACATTATTTCCAAGTGTTTTGACAAGTGTTGTTCATGAATACAGGTGTCATATGGCGCTTTATCAAACGTTAAAACTGATATAAACTATCTTAATAAAGAATTAATCCAAGCAAAGTAAGGAATTCTTGCGAACCGCGATCTTTTTATTTTTATGAGTCGTCTTTTTATAGATCTACCTACTAGCTGCGCCCTGCGGTTCCCGGGACAAAACATAGCCTGTGTTAATCCAGGATATAAGCTATCTCCATTCCGAATTGCACTCAAATCGGTTGAGCCGTTAAAGCGCGAAGAAGTAACAAACACACAAAACTAACATACAAACTTTCGCATCTTTTTTAAAATCTCTAAATAGTATAGTCGCCATCCGCGTCCTCATTTCTGTTTCCCCGCTTACTTCTTTTAAACTACGCAACGGATTTTGATAAGGTTTTCACTGTCATTTAGATATTTTTTTGCGGAAGGTTAATATGTACAATACATTCTAATTAATTTCTTGTATAGTTGAGAAAGTTTAATGTTTTGTAATACAATCATCCAAATTTACACTATAATTTAAAGTTTTTTTTATATAATACAATCTAATAAAGTTTTTGTATAGTAGAGAAAATTCAGTGTGTTGTAATCCAGTTGTCAAAAAATAACGCCACATTAGTAATAAGTAATTTGTTGATACATTTTTTCAAGACAAGCTTTTAACAAATTCGTAATCGGATCCGCGAGCAGATTAAAATGAGCCCAAACACTAGTTTACGATTATCCGTCAAGAAGTTCCCTTGCCCACCTTCCGTTTCCATCATCAGATCAGCTGTCTGTCACCATAATAATGCATTGTCATCGGACTTTGACAAGTATGCAAAATTTCAACTCCGTAGGATAAGAGGAAGTGGTTCTAATTCAGCTTGCAAGATTCCACCCGGACAAACATACATACATTGCAAGTTAAATAAAAGCTTGTGAATCCGTGCGAAGCCGGGGTGGGTTACTAAAGAATTATCTAAATCAGGTTATAAAGAACGGAGTTCTGACGTTCTGACTAAACAAACATTAAAAAAACACAATCGAATTGAGAACCTCCTACTTTTTTTAATCGATTAAAAATAATAATGGTCTATACTCACCGAGCGCACGCCGCAATCTGTCGATGTTGTGAACAACAGATAGATAACGATACGGCGGGTTTAAAGTTTATGGATGGGTTAATAGGGCAACCATACTACTAGGAAAACACAATATTATTTTGTACATATGACCCTGGCAGGGTATAGCAATCCACGTGGTGAAGTGCACCGAATGATTAGTCAATACAATAAGTAATAATCAATTTATTAATAATAATTTATTACAATAAATAATAATAACCTAATTCGTTAATAATAATTTGTCGTCAAAACAGTCTTCACGGGTATAATAACATTTATTAAAAAAAAAGTTTTTTTTTATAAAACTTATCTCTGTATCTTCTTTTTTTATTACGACACACCATATACGATTGGCGCTTGAGGGACATATGGGTAGGGGGGCAGAACTGCATTTTCAGTTTTGAGCTGGGTGGGATTTTATAATTTTACTATCGCTCCATCAGCTATTTGATAATGGCATGTTTGCCACCATTTTTCGGCCCCAGTGGGGTACATCCGGAATAATTCTTCCTTACTTTATAAAAGTTACACATATTTTGAACTTGTATAAAGTAGGGGATATCCGGGAATAGCCCTTTATATAAGTGGGGGACAACAGGAAGAATATTTCCGGATGGCTCCCACTGGGGTCGAAAACGGTCCCCCCGTTTTCGACCCCAGTGGCCTCACCCATCAGGAGCAACACATACTTTCAATTGGATAAAAAATAAAGATAAATCGTTTTCCGACATGTTTGCATGACAGCTTGTTTTTAGATGAAAATTACACACATACAACATACCCCTAACATGTAGGTACTTACACATTATATATACCACAAAACAGATAGGTACCGCCTGCGTCTGCTAAGTCACACTAAATGTACACAAAAACTATGTGTACAGTTTAGCAATAAATAATTTCTTTCTTTCTTCTAAATGCGGTCCTATAGACTCTCTTCAAGGCAACTCTGAAGTAAGTACATATAGGTACCAAACCAATAAAAAAAAAATAGAATAGAATAATTCTTTATACACCACAATACAGAAACAAGAAACAATTAAAACTTAAATAACAAATTAAAATAAGTTGAAATTAAATAAATTTGTCTGAAACATGGGTACAGATAAAGATGTTGAGATTTGTTAGGTATAGTTTTTTTTTGTGGAACCGAATGACGAGATGAGCTGGTCGTTTGCCTAATGGTAAACAATACGCCATCCCATAACAATAACAGCACCACCCAGAATTTTGTTTTGCAAAATCCTGCGCGGCACTGCACTGCGCTAGTCACCCTGAGACAATTAGCTGTTGAGTCTCATAATGTCCAGTAATTTATATGGCTATATTTGTTCATGTTTTTGCCACAATAAACTTACTTCATTTAATTTCAATTTTGTTTTGAATTTGTGAAGAGCCATATTTCTTATATCTATTGGGATATGGTTATATATTTTGATAGCCATAATAATATACTTAATAAGCATTGCTAGCTTATGAATAGAGTAGGTTCACAAGTAGGTAGGTAATTTCCAAATATCTTCCGAATGATACTCACCCTACAACGCTATCTGTATCAAAACTAATTGACTTGTTATTAAAGTAAGTACATGTTCATTTTATCTTTATAATGGTAGGTATAGCTCTCTCCCGCGATACTAATCTGTCGTAGTCGGATCGTATAACCCGCTGATTTCCAAAACCGCTAGCCATTTTACAAAACAGCTAAATCTAAATACATTAAATTTTACTCGTGGTAGGTCTTTCGTATGCGGGAGGCCGTCTGGGTAGTTACCACAGCTTTGCCAGTTATTCTGCCGCCAAGATATCTGATATCTCGGGGTGATGAGCGCAATGCAGTGGTACGCAGTGCTTTTTATGGTATTAAAAGTTCTGGGTGCACTGCAATTGTTATGGGCAGAGGCATGGCGCTTACCATCAGGTGAACGACTTGCTCGTCTCATCACTCAGTTCCATAAAAAAGAAGCCTATGATAATCGAGGGTAAAGCTTATCTCCATTCGAAATATCATGAAAATCCGTTTAGGCGTTGCGGCGTGAAGAGTAGTGTTGGCAGGTCTAATGTGTCTAATTTCTTAACGGAAGGTTACAAAATAAAACTGGTTTTTTAAAGTCAGCGTGTATATTTTTATCGGATAGTCAGTTTCTTTAAAATGGTAGAACAAAGGAAGCTCTTTAAAATATAACTACTTTCAAACGTAACCATTTCGAACTAAACAATTTTAAGTTTTGAGTTTTCTTAATCAAAATTATCGTATAGAGTCTGTACTTAATAAACGTATGACGTACAACTAAAGAGGTTAGTGAAAAATGGGGACAATTGGTGTCCCAATCAAAAATGAATCGGGATGTGTCACCAGACCCTTAAAATCGGGGCACCTGGCAACACTAGTGAAGTGTGTAATGATAAACCTAATATGTAAATAAAGAAATCAATTACCATATTTTTACTGAGTGGTCTGCTCGGTAGCACCACTCTGCAAGTTGTTCTGCTGCCAAACAGTAGTATGCAAGCATTACTGTGTTCCGGTTTGCAAAGCATTGTATCTGGCTAAATTACTGGGCATATTAGACTTAAAAGCTTGTCTCAGGGTGATAGCGCAGTGCTGTGCCACACAAGATTTTATAAAACAGTTATTCTACTTCTTCTTTCTGTAAGTATGGCCTTTTATCGTTATAGTGCATATTGCCAGTGTCAAAGTGTGACCTGTGTACAGTACAGTTGAAGGTATACTTGATTTTGAAAAACAGAGGTCTTCTTTTTCTTTTTGTATGGCTTTTTATGGTTGTTTTGATGATATCCTGCCAGTGTCATATTGTGACCCGTATACAGTAAAATTGAGGGTATTGTTGATTTTGCAAAACAGAGTTCTTCTTCTTTTTGTATGGCTTTTTGTGGTTGTTTTGATGATATCCTGCCAGCGTCAAAGTGTGATCCATTTACAGTATAGTTGAGGTTTAGTCGGAGTTATAGGTCTTGCTGTAACTGTTACGGGTGGGCGTGTTGCTTACAATCAGGTGAACGACATGTACACCTTGTCACACACAAAAAAAAATTTCTTTAATATTATTGTGATTAAAATTTCTTGTGGTTGTCAAATTTCCTTTCTTTTCATAAAAATGTTCTTGAATTGTTTTATAATAAGCATTTGAATATAAAATTTATTCACAAGTATGTATTTTAAGTATATGTCTTTTTAAGTAAATTTTATTAGTACATTTGTAAGGGCATAAATCGCATTCATATGGCTTCTTGCCAGTATGTACCCTTAAATGTTTATTTAATGAACTGCTCGATGTACATTTGTAATCACATTTGTCGCATTTGAAAGGCTTTTCCCCACTGTGTTTCCGTAAATGTAGTTCTATGGAACTTTTAAAGTTCGTTTTGTGATCGCAGAAATCACATTCAAATAATTTGGTCCCGGAATGTTGAAGAAAGTGTCGGCTTAATTGAGATTTCACAGCACATTTATAGTCGCACAACTTGCAGTTGAAGGGCTTTTCTCCTGTGTGCGTTCTTTTGTGATGTCTCAAATTTCGTGGGTTTGCAGCTTTATAATCGCATATATCACATTCGAACGGTCTCTCTCCGGTATGAGTCCTGCTGTGTTGGTTTAGTTCAGATGGGTCAGCACTTTTATAATCGCACTTGACGCAAGCGTAAGGTTTTTCACCGTTATGTCTCCTTATGTGTATTTTTAAACTGGTGTACCATGCAGTTTTAAAGTCACATACGTTGCATTGATATTCTTTCTCAATTTCCATATGGTGTATCTTTATGTGTCGTTGTAAGTTACCTGACTGTATTGCTTTGTAGTCGCACATTGTGCATGCGTGACGCCTGTCTCCTGTATGCATTTTTAAATGTTGCATTAAACTTCCTCTATGTACAAATTTTAAGTCGCACCAGTTGCATTCGTGTGTTTTGATACCATAATGTGTCCTAATGTGGCTTTTTAACTTTTCCAAACTAGTGCTTCTATAATCACACATATAGCATTGATAAGGTTTCTCACCAGTGTGTGTTCTTATATGCAATATTAAATCTTTTTTTTCAACAGATTTGAAGTCGCACACATCACATGCATGTGGTTTATCACCCATATGTCTCATTATGTGCACTTTTAAAGAGCACTTATGCGCAGTTTTATAGTCACACATATCACATTGAAATGGTTTGTTTCCGGTGTGTATTCTTAAATGCTTTTTCAAGACATAAGGCGTAGCGTATTTTAAATTACATATGGTACATTTGTATCGGCCGGTGTTTGCTTTTTGGCGTCTTCTTTTACCGGTAGGTTTGTCACACATGTTTAGAGGTAGATATCAACTTATTTCAGTCTTTATTACTTATTTCACAAGTTGTACAAGGCATTAGATAGATATTTTACAAGTATCGGGTTGTTTGAGTAGGTTGTTTCCAATTTTCATTTGAAAAACGGCTGCTGCGCTGCGCTTACGGCTGTGCCGGCTTTTTCCTTTTCCGGCTCGGTCGGTTCGGTTGGATTTGCTGATGTTGTGGTTTTGTTTTCAACTATTATTGGCCTTTGTGAAGGGCACAGAATAAATAGTGGATGGGACCACAATTTCGATAATGTCCCTTGATATGATCAAGCATGTAATAAACTCACTGAATACACTAGTTTAATAATAATTAATTTAATGGCCATCATTAAAATATGATCAAGATCTGTTGCGTTTTTATTTTTTTCTTCTGTGACACTTGACATTGACAGACGTGTTTGACGTTGTCGTGCTCGTGAGATTTACTGGCTGTCAGACGTTTATTTTTTGTTTCTGGAAATAGGACGCCTCACGGTGTATGCATTCAGCCCAGATTTAGACTTAAGAAAAAGTGGTGGTGCTGGCGAGTGATTTTTGTTGAGACTTGCTATTATAATCGTTTAGCAATGTTTATTGATGGATGAATAACTAAATTTAAAAACGTACAGATGGAGCAAGATCGATAATATATATATATGTATTATCGATCTCGCATTTAGCCCACAAAATTATATTTAAATATTATTATTATTTCGAGCCTACAATGACCCACTGCAGGGCAAAGGCCTCCCTTTCATTCTTCCATGTTTCATATATAAATATGAAACAAAAAAAAATGATAATAATATATTTATTCAATCAATTAATATTTATTCAGTAAGTAGGTACCGAAAAATACAATTAGGCACAAAGTACAACAATGTACAACCTAATAACTGCAAATAAAATTATTATAGGTAGAAGGCACTATACAATAACAAATTTTAAAAATAGCATGCACACATATTTTACAATAAATATATACTTTGTGATTCGTTGAAATGCCACGAAATATTTTCGTCATGCGACTTTAAAAGTAAGTACCTACTTATACTTACTTCACGCTTGAACTAAACAGTTAGAATAAAATGTAATTTTGTTTGTCTGTTTCGTTTTGCAAACTATGTTAGCCTTATGCTTTTTTTCCACGGGCAAATGCCTTTATTACTGACAACAACTCTACACTTTACTTACTAAAACTAAACTTACTACTGGCAAGGAGAAGCAATTGAACAACCCACAGACTTAGAGTATATATAACTAGGTATGAATAGTTACCTGCCTACCTAGTTATGTATACTCTAGGCCAGGGGTAGGCAACCTGCGGCTCGCGACCCACATGTGGCTCTTTGGATGTGAAGCTGCGGCTCTGTAGTTCCATAGACAAATATTATTAATTTTATGAATAATTAATTTTCTTATGAATAAATAGATTAGTTGTTTTTTTTTTTATCAAAAAACGTTATTTATGTAAGTACCATTTATTGTTGGCAAGAAAAAATTATGTGGCTCATTAAAACCTTTGAAAATTTGTAAATTTTAAAGTCAAAGTCAAAGTCAAATATCATTTATTAAATAGGCACAAAAGTGCACTTTTAAAGGTCATAAACACATGATACAAATAAAAAATGTTAAAAATTGTAACTTATGTTAACATGACTTTGAAAAAAAGGTAAGTAGGTTTACCCATTTCTTTCCTATACTCAAATTGAAGTCTGAGTGCTGAAAAGAAATGCGAAAACTGACTCTACCAGTGCTTCGGAAATACGCCCGCTAGAGAAGATAGCACCAAGAAACTCTGCGGGGATGTCTTTTTTCAGCACAATTACGTATAAATTAGAATTAACAGAATGTAAAACAAGAAATGCGAGTGAGATGTCCCATAGTCATAGTATCAGTAACAGAAAAGTGTAAATAAAATATAAGTAGGTATGACAGTAGCAGTAGGAGTGACTAGAACAGACCTTTAATTTTTGACTCTTCCGACTCAAAAGGTTGCCGACCACTGCTCTAGGCCCACATACTACTAAAGGCCTATAGATAGCCCAAATGCTTCAGCCCATAGCCTTATGCTTGAATGTGTCTGGGCTATCAAGACTTCCACTACTAAGTCGTGGTTGGCTCCGAACAGAATCCTCCCAATTTCCACATTTTCCACATTAAAGTTTTAGCTTTGTATGTACATTAAAATTAATTGTTGAACGCCTGCCGTATAAATATGATAATGGGCTACTTTACACTATTGCCTTTACATTTTAATCAGGCACTTCTCAGTAAAATTTTCAATCTGTTATATTTTTAACTAATGTAGATAACTGAAACTTTAATTGGTAAAAGTAGCAAATAGGCAGCAAACATTAGTTTTATATACATTTGGAAAATCTGCGCCATTTATGCTAAACAAAGTGGCCACCCGCCATTCTGATATAAAAATAGCTGGTCAACTTATTTTTTATTTTTTTAGAATATATTATAGGTAGCAATTATAGAAAGGTAGCAAATAGGTAGCAATTTTTTAATTTTGACAGTACCTAACGGCGATATCTTACAAGATGTAGGTACCCTATGCGAGCGAAGTCACGGGCAAATAGTAGTAAAATTATCAACTTTGTATTTTTACCTCGCTTGGTTCAGTCGTGATGTAATTCAATGTAATTACCATGCACTTGTAATTACACACTTACCTTCACCTAGGTATATATATTGAACGTTTTTATTGGCAACTCAGGTTTTCACTTACTGGTATTCTTCGAGAGATTACACGGTAGCAAGTTCTATTAAGTACAGGCTACCTACTTAAAATAGGTAGGTAAGTAGGATAGTAAGATATCTATTTTTAAGCTGGCACATAAGAAAAATTATATTGTCGAATACAAACATAAAATATTGTAACAAAAGTTCTAAAAAATATGCCCCTCAGTTTCTTGCCGTATCTTCTGAGTAGTGGTTCTTATTCCGGTACGGTGGTAGAGTCATTGTAATTATTGACGTTCATAAGTGCGTCTGTGACGACAACATTGAAATAAAGAACTTTTGAATTGAATTTGAATTGAATTAACAAAAAGGAAGGGTGCACATTCCCCGAAATGTATTCTATAGAAGATTGACAGACATGCTACCTTACGTCGATGCTCAAGACTATAGGTACAACTTGGTAGCGACTAGTTTTTCGTCCCCAATGAGTCGCTTAGTACGTCGATCTACAGCCTCCAATGCACCCAGCTGGTACTTGGCCGATCCGTCCCATACATGGCAACAGTACTTCACACACGAACGGACCTGAGCTTGATCAAAAGCTGTCCCGGTGTGACGTACCGCCTAACCTTATTTAGGATACCAAGCTTCTTGCCTGCAAGCTTAGCTTTGGAGTCTAAGTACCTACGTGCCGAAGTTGAGCGTAGGAGAAAGGGTAAAGCCTAAAAGAAACCTACCACCAGTAATAGTAGTGAATAACAAACATCCATCCATCCTCCATCCATCCATGCATCAAATGCGAAAGTTTGTGTTAGTGTGTAAGTGTGTTTGTTCCCTCTTCACGCCGGCCGCAACGGCTGAACGTATTTCGATAGAATTTGGTCATCCGCTATATAGGTATATATTATAACGCGAACAAAGCTGCGGGCGGTTGCTAGTCATATATATTTTTTTTCTATGGAACTGTGTGTAGATACGAGCAAGTCGTTCGCCTGATGGTAAGCACCACGCCTGCACCCTGGACTTTTCAACCATAAAAAAACACTGCGTAACACTGCATTGCGCTCATCACCCCGAGACGTCAGATGTTAAGTCTCATATGCCCAGTAATTTCGCTGGCTACAACGCCTTTCAAACCGGAACACAGTAATGCTGACGCACTACTGCAGAATACCGGGCAAAGCTGTACCTATATACCCAGTCGGACTCCCGCATATGAAAGACCTCCCACGAGTAAGTAATGCTCAAACCTAGTGCTTTAATTGTCTGTTTCAATAGCTCAGAATGGAGGCGGTAGTGTTCGATGGTGTGACTCTAACACTGAAGCATCAAATCGACTATCCGATGCCGAGGATAAAGAGAGATGATGAAGTCATTGTCAAAGTCGAGTACAGCGGTGTTTGCGGCACTGATGTTCATATTATTCAGGTAAAGAAAGAAAGAAAGAAAGAAGGAAAGAAAGAAGGAAAGAAACTACGCACTAAGTGCTTCGCTTCCACTTTTGGATTCGGTAAACATTCGTTCTAACTACATTTTAGTTGTGTTTTCGTTTTACCCTTTACGGTTCGGAACCCTATTACTAAGACTCCGTTGTCCGTCTGTCTGTTTGTCTGTCCGTCCGTGACCAGGCTGTATCTCATGAACCGTGATAGTTAGACGGTTGAAATTTTCACAGATGATGTATTTCTGTTGCCGCTATAACAACATATACTAAAAAACAGAATAATTTTTAGAGGGACTCCCATACTCGTACAACAAACGTGATTTTTTTGCCGTTTTTATAGATAATAGTACCTCTTTTGTGCGCGGGTCCGACTCGCACTTGACTGGTTATTTCGATTACTGCCTGATCCCCTATTGTCTAGCTCCGCAAAGAGTGCACAGCTTTGCTTCCATAGCGCGAATACCTAGCGGAATCCCCGAGGCATATCCATATTAGCATGTGCGTTTGAGATCATCATCATCATCAGCCCATCACGTTCCCACTGCTGGGACACGGGCCTTCTCTCATAGAGAGAGTATGGGCCATAATCCGCCACGCTGGCCCAGAGCAAGTTTCAGTACATAAATAATAGTGCGAGTGTGAAATCCGCACATAACTTAATAGTCAGTGGTGCAGGCCAGCCGGATTCGAACTCGGGTGCGTTGGGTCGAAAGTCGCACGTGCTCGCACTGAGCCACACTCGCTCTCATCTGAGATTATTGACCCTAAATCATTCTACCTACTCTGATCACGGTTATAGGCGTCATCGGGTATGTAAATTTTTATTATTTAAAAGGTTAAACATTACCTTTAATTACTTTCAGGGAGAATTTCCAGCTAGCAAAGAACGCCCTCTGCCTCTTGGCCACGAGTTTAGTGGACTCATCCATGAAGTAGGGAAGTCGTCTATCTTCAAGAAAGGCCAGAAAGTCGTCGTTGACCCCAATCGGTGAGCTTCTTTCTTTTTCACCGACTTCAAAAGGAGGCGGTTCTCAATTTTACAGTATTTTATTTTGTATTTGCCCGTTTACTTTATCATTTATAAACGGATTTGAATAATTCTGCGTTGTGTTCAAAGTGGTCCTAAATATAAATCCTAAAAATAATAAAAAAAAATATATGTGTATAATAATAATAAAGTCATTTATTCCAGGCAATAATACAGTTAACAAATTAATAGTACCAGAGGCCCATTATAAAAAAAATGAGTATATGCTTTTTTTACGCTTAATAGATCTATGTTTGGCCACTATCTCGCCTGATGTGAAGCGATGATGTGGCCTAAGATGGAGCACATAGATCTAGAGAGAGACGGCAGTTGAGCGGCTGCTCAGACCCGTCTCCCCGATGGTTCACCGAACATCATCCCGAAACACGACTAGGTCGCTTGATGGCATGGCTTCGTTCGGTGGGTGGTATTACAACCACGGCCAGAGGCTACCACTTGCTTATTCGAGGTAGAAATAACGAACCGGAGCATATACCACCTGTCCATCTGAATGGGGTACCTCTGGCTCGTGTTTCTCAGTTTAGGTATCTGAGGCACATAGTGACTGAGACCCTGAGTGATGACGCAGATATCGAGAGGGAGCGGAGAGCATTGTCGGTGCGTGCGAATATGATGGTTCATAGGTTTGCGAGATGTTCAATGGAGGTCAAGGTTACTCTGTTTAGAGCCTATTGTCAGAGTTTCTACACTAGTGCACTATGGACCAACTACACACATAAAGCCTACACTGCTCTTCGCGTGCAGTATATATAACGACGCCTTTAGAATCCTGCTGAGGTTGGCTCGATTTTATAGCGCCTCGGGCATGTTTGCCGAGGCGAGGGTAGATGACTTCTACGCCATTATGCGCAACAAGTAAGTCAGCCTCAATAACACGCCGAATTCGAAGTAGCACCAACATTTTATTTTTATTAAATATATATCTTAGAGACTAGCATATATTTATATAAATTAATAATTATAAAACAATAGCACTATAACGCGAGTGTGGCTCAGCAGCCGTTCAACTGCCGTCTCTCTCTAGATCTATGTGCTCCATCTTAGGCCACATCATCGCTTCACATCAGGCGAGATAGTAGCCAAACATAGATCAATTACGAGTAAGCGCAAAAAAAAAACTATATGTGATATGAATAGTTGTTCCCTAAACAATTGAACTCGAAAAAGTCAATTCCGTTCCTGATTTCCTATTTGCTATCAGCAGGGCGATCGCATAAGTCTGTTGCATGTTGCAACATGTTGCAATATCACGTGTTGCGAACCTACGTGCAATAGAAATTTAATTCAATCGTTAAATGCGATCACGTAAGTTTTTATGTATCGATTTCATTGTGCTCCTATCGATAACTTCAAGGTGAACCGGAGAGTTGGAAATATTGACGTCAGGTACCTCAATTTTTCTCAGTAATTACTAAACATTTGGAACTGATATAAACTCGTATGTATGCCATTCATCAGGATTTGGTCTTCCTTTGCTAAGTTGCTTTACATGATTGGTGAACTTTTACAGCAAAGTAAAAAATATCAAAAATAGATCTTTAAAAACAGATAGTTTCATTTTACAGGGAAACGAGACCGAGTTAAGCTTCCAAACTTTTTGTATAGATTAGTCAAATTTACAAAGCGAGATTGTTTTATGAATCGTTATGTATACGCCCTATCAATTCAATTTTACTGTATAATACGGCTCTTTTGTATATAGTTTATATATCGATATAAACTTGTATGTCAAAACTTGTTTTTATTTCTATGGAGCTTTCATTGACGTTTGATTGCAACGAATTGGTTACGTGGCATTGAGGAAAAGACCTCAATGTTACGTGGTGACTCAACAGTTGATTGTCTCAAGGTGACGAGCGCGGTGCAGTGCCGCGCAAGATTTTGCAAAACAAAGTTCTGGGTGGTGCTGTTATTGTTTAGGGGTGGCATATTACTTACCATCAGGCAAACGACCAGCTCGTCTCGTCATTCAATTACATAAAAAAAAGTGATCGCAAAACCACCATCGAAACCGGTTTCTTATGAAATTGATTGAAACAAAAGATATATGGCCTTGCAGGTCCTGCAATCTCTGTTCGCACTGCCGTAACGGCTGCTACCAGCATTGTGCCAGCAACCTCTGCATCGGCATCCAGAGAGACGGAGGCTGGGCGCAGTTCGTCTGTGTGCCTCAGGATCAGGTGTTTTTGTTACCTGAGCGGATTAATACTGAGCAAGGTACTTTTGTTTACTAGAGGTAGCAGCCCTAGCGCACTCCGCACTGTAGGTACGAAGCTACAAGTACATAGCCGGACACCGACGGGTCGCGCGTCGTTACACGTGCCGCGTCAGAAGGGATAAGAGCGGCGCGATAGAAAGAGAGGCGCTCTTTAGGTTAATATGACTGGTAGGTGTGCAGCGCTACGCGAGCTGAATTGAATTTTATTGCGTCATTGCAAGAGTCGCTCTTTGTTTAAATTTCTTTGCGGAGTGATGCTTCTTGGAATTGCAATACTTACATATATTTTTCGGTATGTCATTGTTAAGTAGGAATTTCACCAATGGCAAGCCATTTCTCTAACAAAGTTATTTGAGAAATCCCATAAGCCTAGAGAATGTTGTGATGCAGGTGTAAGTCCCGGCCGGTGGTCGTATTTCTTCCTTCCAAAATATCTTTGTTCGCATATTTCGTTTATCATGCATGTAAGGAATTTAGAACCTCTTCCTTTCTATATTGTAACAAAAGTAGAAAATATGTTTTCAAAAATAAGTTAAAAAATAAATAAATTATTTTTAAAAATATGTTTTAAAACAGTTTCTTGCCGTATCTTCTGAGTAGTGGTTCTTTTTCCGATACGGTGGTAGTCATTGTAATAATTGACGTTCATAAGTGCGGCTGTGACGACAAAACTGAATAAAGAAACTTTGAACTTTCAAGGTCGGTTAAAAGTATCTATAGTTAAGTTGTAAGAAGTCATTTCTTTACCTAACGCCATATAACAATAACTGGCCAAGTTCGAGTCGGACCCGCGCACGAAGGGTTCCGTACCAATATGTATAAAAACGGCAAAAATATATGTTTGTTGTATGGGAGCCCCCTTAAATGTTAAATTATTCTGTATTTTAGAATTTCTTGTTTTAGCGGCAACAGAAATACATCATCTGTGAAAATTTCAAAGATGATGTATCGAGTCGGACCCGCGCACAAAAGAGGTACTATTATCTATAAAAACGGCAAAAAAATCACGTTTGTTGTACGAGTATGGGAGTCCCTCTAAAAATTATTCTGTTTTTTAGTATATGTTGTTATAGCGGCAACAGAAATACATCATCTGTGAAAATTTCAACCGTCTAACTATCACGGTTCATGAGATACAGTCTGGTGACAGAGGGACAGACAGACAGACAGATAGACGGACGGACAGCGGAGTCTTAGTAATCCTGTTTTACCCTTTGCGTACGGAACCCTAAAAAGGAGTAATTTTTTTTAAATGCCTTTTTTTCCAGGTGCCCTCTGCGAGCCATACTCGTGTGTGTCACACGGGTTCGACCGCGTGTCGCCGATGGCCATCGGAGACAAAATCTTGGTTATGGGCTCTGGAATTATCGGTGAGTTCCATTAACTGGTTGGCTGTTATATATCGTCCCCTTCATACAAAAACCAACTAAGTGCGTTTTTAAAATTTTAACTTTAGTATGTAGTAATATGTAAGCGAGCGTGGCTCAGTGGGAGCTCGTGCGACTTTCGATCCGCCGCACCCGAGTTCGAACCCCGCTGGCCCCGCACCACTGACTTTCTTAAGTTATGTGCGGATTTAACACTCGCTCTAAAAACGGTGAAGGAAAACATCGTGAGGAAACTTTTACGGCTGTTGTCACACAACAACCGGGATCGACGTCTTAACGTCCCCTCGAAGCTCGGTAGCTCTCAGATAAATGTTAACATAAATGGTTACCCATCTGAGTTGTGACCGCTGCGAACGTTGCTAAACCTGATCTGCTATGAACGGCTAGATCAGCTATACACTACGTGCGCTACGAAGTACCTAGCTTATTTTTTTTTTAAATTCGTATAGGTAAGTACACTATGTTCCGATGCTATACCATTATACATAGGTATATCAAAAGGGTATCGGGCCTAAGTTTAAAAAACATTGATCTAATTCCAACTAATTAAAAAAAATACATTTTATTGCAAAATTACTGGACATATGAGACTTTTCAATCAATCAACCAATCAATCAAAAGTTCTTCATTTCAATTTTGTCGTGACAGGCGCACTTATGAACGTCAATTATTACAATGACTCTACCACCGTATCGGAAAAAGAACCACTACTTTATATCTGATGTCTCGGGGTGATGAGCGCAATGCAGTGCTACCGCAGTGCTTATTATGGTATCAAAAGTTCTGGGTGGCACTGTAATTGTTATGGGTAGGCGTGGCGCTTACCATCAGGCGAACGACTTGCTTGTCTCATCACTCGGAATCACAAAAAGTTGTTTAATATTTCAGGTAACCTGTGGATGACAGCCCTACATCATCACGGACATAGGGATGTCACCGTCTCCGGCAGAAATAAAAAGAAACTAGAATTCTTCAAATATATGGGTAAATATAACTTTGATCCAGAGCATAATTTTTACGTCACCGTCTTATAGCCTTACTTCCAAAGGATGTCTGGAAGTGGTGTTTTAGCGATAAGACCGCTCATTTTACAATATTTTTATTGTTCCAGACACTGGTTACAAGCTAGTGAGTCCAGATATTTTGGAAAATGAAAAAGAAATGTATGACGTCATCATTGATTGCACAGGTAACATTTTGTATTGTTTCTGTAATAACTAAATAAAAAATAATTTTCCAATTTTTTTTTGGTTTTCAAATGACGAAGGCAAATATCATAAATATTTTTTTATACCAATAAAACCAATTCAATTCTGATGTATCTTCGAAGTCCAAAGTCGAATATCAATGAAATTTATATGGGACCCCTTATAGCTATACTCAACTCAAAAATTTCCCATGTCATCACTACATAGTATAAAACAAAGTCGCTTTCTCTGTCCCTATATCCCTATGTATGCTTAAATCTTAAAAACTACGCAACGGATTTTGATGCGTTTTTTTTTAATAGATTGAAGAAGAAGGTTTATATGTATAATAACCGAGCGAAGCCGGGGCGGGTCGCTAGTCGGTTTATAAATGAAGAAGTTTTAAGATAAAAAACATTAAAAATACACTGGAATAGAGAACCTCCTCCATTTTTGAAGTTCGTTTAATATTATTCATATTTTTTTAGAATTATTAATTGAATTTAATATCAATCACTATTATTTAAAAAAAAATGACTACAATAATTAACCATATTATATATTGCAATAAAGAATTGAATTACATCTTGTTCTTGCAATTCCTGCAAAACATTCCTGTTGGGAAATAGGTTCGAAAGACGAAGTCGTTGTGACAAGTCAGGTTCATTTAACCCGATTGTCCATTTCACAAATAAATAAATGATTATCTTGTTTGGTTATGTAATAAACGTTTCAGAATCTTTAACAGATGAGGAGTAGCATTAATTAATGTAATTAAATAAATAAAGGCATAGGAATATAGTTAATAGAGTATGCGTAAGAATAATGAGAATTAAATTTCATAAAATAAAGGAATATCATTAAAAAATTAATCTACATAGTACAGAATTATAACCTTTAGCTTAGTATTATTCGAACAATAATTTGAGATACTTATATCAACAGAGAAAGGTTTTCAGCAGGACAAATATAAAGTTATTTTAGTATAGCTAATTGGAAAAAGTGAGCAAGTTTGCACACTACTGTTGAACAATATTCAGAATAAACATTTAAACAAATTAAAGTGGGCGGGGCGATGAAGCGCAGTTGATGGTTACTACGCATGCGCAGTAGTTAGTACGCATGCGCGGAAATTAATAAATTCTAAAAGGGCCTAAAACGCTAACGTAAGGATGGAGGAATAATGACTTAAATACATGAGAGATGATAGTTAATCTTGATTGGTAAAAATGGAAATGTCGCTCAATGTACCAGTTATTAATGTAGAATGCAGGATTATCGATTTAAACACGTAGGAGTTACAGAAGCTTTTAGTGTACGAGAAAAGGATGTGGCAGGATGTACTAGGATTTCGCTGATGTGGCGACTCAAAAAGCTATATAAAGGGAAGCAAGGGTTCACTGGGGCACTTGTTAAAAGACTTGTTCAAGGACTTGTTCAAGGACTTGTTCTATCACTTGTTCTTTTACTTTTACATTTTGGCGCTCTCTGTGTTTGAGTGGCTGGGCTCCCGATATTAGTTGGTGGGTTTACTAGGGAAGATTTCTGAGTTTGCCATAGTTAATTAATTTAATTTCAGTGAGTTTAATTTACAATTTTTAGTGTTGTTTAAAGGATTTATTGTTTGGGTTTTGGAGTCTATAGGGGATTGTGATGCAGTCCTTTGTGGGTTCTGGGGTTCGGATAATAGATTCTTAGTGTTATAGCGATGGCAGTGTACAGAAGTTTTCTTTAGTGGGTTTTTTTTTATTACTAGGGAAAACGCGGCTTGTGGTTTAAGAGCTTAGTTGTTTGATCACAGAACACACATGACGAAGTGTCATGGCCAAAGGGGTACCGCCTTGCGGTGTTAAATGGTTTCTCCTTGGTTCAACTTCCTAACGGAAGGGGCTTGCCTGAGACGAGCAAGCAGTCGATTGATGCTTTTCGACTAACCAGTCTCTCATTTCTAATGCATTCTGTTTATCTGAGGGCAAGGGGCTCGTCGAAGTGAATCCATGTGGTAACACACTTGCCTTACTATGAACAGAGTCATTGGATTTGGTCTTTATTTATATACTTATTTATTTCCTTTTATGTCTCTGTCCTGTTTCCAAGCCCATCCGACTTCGGTCTTGGGTAAGGAAACTAAACACACAGGTGATAGGATTAGTCGAGATACCTTCTCAATCCCGTCGTTAGAATAGTCAGGTGACAATTTCTGTGGCTACGGAAAGCGTCTTCTATAGGGGGGTTTTCATTACACCGTGAAAACTTACACGTTTAAATGTAAATGTGGGATTTATCCCTAGATTTGTTATTAGCTAGGACTTTTAGATAGATTAGGAATATATTTAGGGTAGAAAGTAGGGTTTTAGGGAAGTTAGGTGGATAGGAAACGTTTTAGGGAAAGTAAACAAATAGGGACTTTTCAGGATTGGTAAGTAACTACATTTTAGGAGACTTTTAGATGGATAGGGAACACTTAGGAAACATAGGTTATTAGGACTTTTCAGGATTGCCGAGGGAAATAGGAAATATGGATAAAACTATTGCTAATTAACAATAATCCTTTCCAATTTGGGTGAATGTTCACTTTAAAATAAAACTATTGACAGATAGTGATTCTTTTATTGACTCAGATCAATGTTTTAAAGGTTGAAAGCTGAAAAGATAAAATTATAAATAATTCAGATTTTGACTCTTCAAAGAAAAGTGCAAGTGGTACATTTCGGTTAAACTAGGTGAGCAAAAAGCAGCCTATAGTGTGAACTCTATACCAGACGGATTAGAGACACTATTATTGTAGTCACTGACCAGGTCTACCATAAGCATCGAATTTCTTAAACAAGAGAAACTAAGCACATATGGTACTATTAGACATACTTGCCAAGTTGGTTGTATGGTTCTGTTTCACTTATTAAAGTGGCAGATACTATTTTATTAGTCACTGTCTAAATCTACTATTACATTTAACTTGAATGTCTAATTCAGATTCTTCCTGAGAAACAGGACTGATAAGTGATTGAATCATTATTTTGGATAACTAAATCCTACACCATTGAATTGAAATAATATTTTACTTATTATCATGGCTGGTACAAATTAGGTACTGTTAATATCTATGTTTGTAGAGTTGGATTATTCTGACTAAATGGAATACTTATCTCAGCGGTGTAATATTACTTTGGTAATTACCTATGGAGACTTGATTAAAAGTACGAACTTACCTTTTACTCTGATAAATTACTATCAGGAGTAGATTTTATATGAACAGGAAGTTTACCTAGTTTAGGAATATTCATAGTTATTATAATTCTTAGGCATTAGTTGAATTCTAACAAAGTTGATGGGCATTTGTATAGCCCTAAATAGAGACTCTCTTAAACTAAATCTAGTTTGAGGAAGTCTCGAAATGAACTAGATGATGGATGAACATGAAGGATGGTACTTGGAGCGGAGTACCATGTCTGCACTCTGTCTCTGAGTAGCGAAAGTTTTATTTGTTAAATACCTAGTAAAGTAACTTGTATGGATGTGTGGTTAGGAACGAACTGACTGACATACTTTTGCTAAAAGAAAATGTCCTCTTGTCCTTTTTGTAGAACTATTTTAACTGACAGACTAGACAGTACATTAATAACATTTATGAATTCCCAATGATTGAGGTACATGGACCTCCGAGAACAGTCTCGAAGGAGAATTATCCAGTCAGGGACGAGATTCACTGTTAACAGCGGATGGATGGTGCTGTAACCTTTGTCGAGACTATTCTATATTAAATTAAATTCATTTATTTGTCAAATGTAGAATGTCAATTTCTAAATAATCTTTTAAACTTTTCATTACAAATATATATCCATGTTTAATAGATTTGCCTTTTGCTTAACTAATGTTGTTTATTCAAAATTATCCCTTTAAATACAAATTAGAATGACTGAGAGTGTAACAATACCTAGGAGAGATACTCATATTTATAATAGTACAGGTTTTATATTTAGTTATTAGGGCTAGTTATGAATTGTTTTAATTACCTTAAAAGATCATGGATTATTTCGGTATCACAACGTATAAAGGATTCTAATTACTATATGATCACATTGGCCAAACATAAATCAAATCATAATAATTCTGGAGTAGGATAATGAGGGTATAAATGTTAGAGTTTATGTTATTAGTGAAATTTTATTAAGTAGATATGAGGCAGAGGTAGTATTAAGTGGTTGTTATTTATTGGCTAGGATTAGGCTAGGCTAGTTAGGAATGTTATAATTAGGTTCAGTAGTAACTCAAGATAGGAGTAGAGAGTAATATATATAAAAGGTAGGTAGGTAGGGAGGTTACAATTTGCTGGCCGAGACCAGGATAGCTATAGGATAGAAGAAAGTAGGTAGGTAGGTAGGGATGTTACAATTTGGAGCCCGTGACCAGTATCAGTACAATTAGGTGCCGAGTGACAAGGATATTATAATAGGAGCCGACATGATTAGGATTAAGATGTTTGGGTACATTTGGTTGCTTTTGTCTAGAATGAGTAGGATGAGTTACTGCTGTATAATATGGGACTGTAGTAATAACCTAGGATAATTGTGTAGGAAGTAGGTTGGTTTTGGATAGGATTGATGGTTATAAGCAGTGGCAAAGTGTTCTAGAATGTTATGATTTGATCTTAAGTAACAGTACAAGAGATTAACTCTTGTACAATTTGTTGTCGTGAAATAGGAGAGGTTTAAAACAGTTCTAGTAGGATCTTATTATTTATCCTAGTTATTTTATTTTATTTATATATTTGAAAAAAAAAAAAGGATTTTATTTATGATAATTAATAACAAACAGAACGAATGAATTAGTTTCTCTACTGGCAGGGGTGAGCTGAAATTAGTTTAGAGACTTGTTGAGCCGTTGGTGTAGCGTTGAGTTGGCGCAATCTGAAATATATAAAAGATATAAATAGAGTTGCAAGTTAGATTGTTTGATGAATGATTGTTGAAAAATGTGTTAGAAATGTAAAGTGGGAATCTGTTACCTTATTAGTGAATTAAAATGCTTCCTTAAGAGTTGTAGTGAGCTGTATAAACAGGAGATATTCGGTGGTAAAAGTCTGTTTTCTTGGGGTCTGATGTTCCATGAAGTCAGAGATGAGTTGTAGTAGTTAGTGGTAACAACATCTGGAAAAAGAAGTACTATTTGTTAGATTTAGGTTAGGCTAAAGACTTTATACATTAAGGGGATTATAAGTTAGGCATAACGAGTGGAAACCATTTGTTTATAGGTTATTTTAAAAGCGAGTTATATAATGAGTCACTAGTCTTAGATACGGTAAATAAGGGTTAATAATAATAGTTATAAATACCTGGTAATATGCAGTTTGAGAGGTTCATTGCTATATAGACTTCAGGGGATTCTTGATCAGTTTTGGTGTGACGGGTGCACTTGCAAGCGATGAATGGCATGGTTGATTGCGGATTCTTGGGTGTTTGGATTATGTTTTGGAACTAGGGAATGATGGGAAGTCTGGAAAGGAAGAATTAAGGAAGGAACTTAGAATAGAAAGTTTTTTATTGTTTGTTTTAGTAATTTGTTCAGATCATAGTCTAACATAGAGTTTGTGTGTTGTTGTGTGACAGTAATGGAGTGACAGTGACATTGACGGTTGCATTGATTTGAAGTATAGAGGTTTTAAGGGAGTTTTGAGATACAAGTATTTAGTCAAGTTAAAATAAGTTATAAAATTTTGTTACAGAGCTAAACACGAATGAGTTGCAAAAGTATTTAACTTTAAGAAAAGTATAAATTAAAAATATAAAAAAGGGTAAAATTATAAAAGGAAAAAAAAAAAAAAGAGTAATTTAAATTAAAAGTTAATAAAAAAGAGGAGGCATGGAAGTTTCAACACCAAAACGAAAACGAAAAGCACCGGCTAGATTTAGAGAACAGGAAACAGTAATTAGTACTGAAGATTCGAATGTGAGAGTAGAGGAGGAATTATATATACAAGAGGAAACTAGAAGAAGCCATGTATCACCGAGACGCCAGTTGTCTACAGTAACAAGATCTAAAGCAAAGGGTGAAAGAGGAAAAGGAACAGGATTAGCTTATCGTATGATTAGGCGAGCTATAGGCACATTAGCAAGCAAATTAAATGAATTAAGTGATGATGTTCGAACCACTAAGACAACCTTAAGAAATTTAGAAACTCCTCTGAGTTTAAATGGAGGAATTACAACAAGAGAAGGGCAAAGTTTTTGTATAGAAGATTCGGTAAAGCAACCAGTGCATAACAATAAGGAAAGTAACTTACAGACAATTGATAAAGTGAAGGAAAAGGAACTACCAGTTGAAGAATATAGAAGTATAATGTGAGAAATATCTCCTTAGAGAAACCTAAGTTTGGAGGCGATGCAACAATACATCCAGTAACATTTTTAGAGGATTTAGAAAATTATTTAAAAAGGGCGACAAAGGAAGGGAAAGACATCGATCTAATACAGGATTGCCTAGTTGGAGAAGCCAGGGATTGGGCGCGAGTGTATAAGAGAAGATGGACAGGAATTGAAGATTTAAGACTGACTTTTTAACAACTTTTTGGGGTGAAAGTGAACAGAATGAACTCAGGCGGAGTTTGGTGCAAGGGATCGACAAAAGAATCCTTCTATGTTGAATTATTTCTTACATTTTGTTGGCAGAGTTCAAATGCTTTCTTGTAATATACCAGAGAAGCAATTGATTGCTGATATGATGAGACATTACCCAAAGCACGTTCAACAAATTTGGGCGACTGCGAAAACAAATACTATTATAGAAACCGCCGAATTTCTTAGGAATTTGGATGATATAAATAAACAAGAGACACCAGGTTATTCTTCGTCAACACAAAGTCAAGAGTTTGAGAAGCGGAAAAGAGGATTTCAACAAAATTATAAAAAATGGCAGAAACCAGAAGCGGTCCAAAAGAGGAATGTTAATAATATACAAACTAATGAGTTAGATAATGTTCAGAGCGTAGAGTTAAACTAGGGGAGGCTGAAGGTTACGTTCCCGAATTAGCTTCCTTATTAGGGAACACATCATTAAATATAATGCGGAAAATGGGATGGGAACCAGGGCAAATCTTAGGGAAAGGTGACAAAGGACTTAAAGTACCAATTAAAATTAGTATTTTGGAGCGTCAACAAACTGAGGGGTTAGGTTACCAAGTAAGCAGGGTTAAAGAGATGTTGGTCCCCGAACAGATAGTTGAAGTATTGAAATTAAAAATAGAACAAACTGAATTAGAATATAGGGAGTTGGGAGATGTAGTTACGTCTGTGTTTGAGGAAAACGAATTGGAAGAGAATAGTCAGGTTACATTTAAATCAGAAATAGAAATTCAAATTTTTGATCTTGCGGTAATAGGTTTGATTGATACTGGAAGCGAAATAATCAAGCAGGTTCACATAGAGATGGGTCATCAAGGGGTGTTCAAGGTGATAAAATATGTAAGGGATAGATTTTATTGGAGAGGGATTAACAAACTAGTAAGGCAGATAGTAAGGGTATGTCATGAATGTCAAATAACTAAAAGTGATACGGTGAAAAATGTGGGACCCTGTTGTTCAATAATCACTAGAGAGATAGGAGAGATAGTTATGATTGATTTATATGGACCATTACCAGCAGGCATTTTTGGTATGCAATATATTTTGGTGATTCAAGATTCTTTTAGTAAATTTGTAAAATTGTATGGGTTAAGAAAAGCAACAAGTAGAGCAGTAATCGGCAAGACAAAGAGATTCTTTGATATTATAAAGCCAAAGGCTATAATGTCAGACAATGGTACGCAATTTGCTAGTAAAATTTGGAAGGAGAGCATGAGACAAGCTGGGGTAAAAGTATTATACACTACAGTTAGGAATCCACGTCCTAATACAACTGAAAGAGTAAACAAGGAGTTGGGACGACTGTTTAGAACATATTGTAGAAATAATCATAAAGGTTGGACTACTATGTTACCTAAAATAGAGTTGCTATATAATAATACCTTTCATGAGAGCACAAGATATACTCCTAGTGAAATCATGTATGGAAAAACCACTCAGTTAACATTTGATAAGGAGATAAAAGGAGTAGAGGATAAGCTAGAAGTAGGACGGGTTAGGGAGGAAGTTAGAAGTAATTTGCAAAGAGCAGGGGAGAAGCGGCAGGCGAAATTTAACAAAAAATTCCGAACTATTCAATTTCAGATAGGAGATTTAGTTAAAATTAGGAAATTAAACAAATCTGATGCAACACACAAGAAAAAAAAAAAAAAAAAAACTACAAGTCTTTCCATTATTAGTACAATGCGTAAATTTAGGTAGAGGGGTGTGTGGCGGCCTTTCACAAAAAAAAAAAAAACTTTTGAAACTAGCATTAGAATTTAAGTTAGTGAGATTAGAAAAAAAAAAAAAAAAATATTTAACATACTATTAAAAAGGACAAGGAACTTACGAATTAGGAAAGGTAGGCGTCAATATCGTCGAACAAGTCGTTGAAGTCCAGGTGAATGGGAGAAGTAATCTGAAAAATGCAAGAGTTCATTAGTATCAGGGAAGAAACAAAGTTAATCAAATTACATATAGGAAGAAAATTTAAAACACTTACGTCAGGAGAAGGAAGAGGGGGTTGGGGGAGAGAAGTAGTATTGGAGGTAGTAGGGTGATGAGAGGAAGAACAGTGGGTAGGAATAGGGCAGAGGGAGATAGTGGTGTGTTCATTGATGAGGTTATTTTGAGAAAGAGAGAGGATAGTTTTGAGAAGAGGAGTGACAAGTTTTTTTTTCGTGGGAGAGAGCTGAGAAAGTTCTTCGAATACAGAAGAAGAAGTTGTAGGAGAAGAGGGAGACGGAAGTTCAGTAAAAGAAGTTGAAGGAAGAGGAAAAATAGGAGGAGGTAGGGAAAGTTGATTAGAACTGGAGGACTCGGGAACCGGGTTTGAAGAGGGAAGTTTCTGAAAAAAAAATAAGCGGTAAAAGGGAGTGTATTAGATAAAGTAATTATAATTGGGAATTTGGTAGGTAAAATAAGTAAGAAAGTAGTAAGGTACTTACGGAAAGAGTTTTGGCGCGACGGCAAAGTTTGGTGGTGTATGCTTTAAGTTTACGGCGAATATCATTAGGGGAAAGAGGATAAATAGAGAGCTTATTGAAGTCAGAGGTGAGTTTGATGAGACAGTTAGAACGGATGGTCCTGTCTCTGAAATCCGGATGTTGAGGATCCCAGAGACAGGGATATTTGTGAATGAGTTTGTCGGAAGATGACATGATGAAGGTGGGAGAAGACATGAAAGAAAGAAGTAATAAAGAGAGGTGATCCTTTGTGATTGAGCTGGGTGATTGTTGGGGCTGTGTGATGGTTTGGTTTTCCAGACACTGAATAATTTTGGGTATTTGATGTTTGCTGGGAGGCTGCGTCACAAATTTTAAGGAATTCAAAAAAAATAGAATCAATTGACATAGACAAAAGGCGGGAACAGAATAGAATCGAGTTTAAATATTTTACCATAGAATCGAGTACACAACGACTAGGCATACCTTTTGGATACTTAGTGTGTAAGCTAAGGCAGGTTAATTACTGTTAATTAAAATTCATTGTTATCTATGTATATATATTTAATTTGTTTTATTTAACTTTAGGAAACTATAAATTTCATTGAAATTCGGAAACAAATAGGGAATATGAAAATCGATATTCGGCGATGATCAAATAAAATAAGGAGTTTTAATCTATGGCAGTAAAAGTGAGCGGTATTTTTGAGTTGTGGCAATAGGCTCATAATTTTCCTTATGTCACTTGTCAAACAGGGATGCGTTCAATATCTGCATATGTTTTGATTGAATTAGTTTGCATAGAAAAAAAAGGAAGGAAAAAAGAAAGAAAGAAAAACGTTCTTGGTGTGGCAAAAATATGAGTACTTGTTGGAATAATGTTGTTAGACGTCACTAGCTATATTATAGTTAATTTTATAGGCTAAAGGTCAAGGAAAATTAAACTAATTATAAATTTACATTCGATATTAAGGTAAATCATTAGTGGTCATACAATTAGATTTTAGGGTAAAACAATAGGAGTTAGAGATTAGGTGAAGTGGATAGTCTCATTTTGGTCGTGGTGAACGGAGCGTAATAATTGTTGGGTTCGGCACTGAACGCACCCTAAAAATAATGTGTGCTTAATCTGTGCGTAAAAAAAAAAAAAAAAGGGGATATACAAGAGAGATTTATTTGTTTTTTAGTTAAAAATGTGTTTAAATGGGTGAATTTAGAATTAAACTATGCATTGGTGGCTCAAGGAAGGTCAGTGAGGATTTTGCTAGTTAACTTAATGTGACTTGTGAGGGCGTATAGGATTTTTCTAGTCGGGGCTGGTTTCGGTATGTAAATTAAAGCCGGGGTTTGTTGACATTCAGTAGTGTTATTTATATCTACAGATTAGTGAAGGAAATTGTAAATCAGGGGTTAATCGATACGGTCGTGTTTCCAATTAATAAAGATTCTGTCTAAGTCATTACAGGTGGAAAGTTTCGCAATGAGAGGCGGCTCTGAAAGGAATTAATTGAAATTTTAGACATTACAAATTTACATATGACTACTAATGACTTTTGACATATTTTGGTATGAAAGGGGCCCTAATGATTTGGCGGATTATAAATTGGAGACAGCTTGTTGTCTTTTGGGTTCAAATACACAACACTATGCAAAGTGGAAGATTTTATGAGATGAAATATGTGTTAGGTTAGGTCAGAAGACAGGATTATAATCAGTGCATGGCTGGGACCTTATAAAATCTTCTTTACTACACAAGAAGCTAACATTTCTTTAAGAACACTATTCAAGCACCAAAGGAGAGGTAATTATTATAGAGGGGGAATTTCTTGGTGGAGCTTAGCGATCAATGGAAAGTCATGGCTCAAGCTATTAAAGAAATATAGTTTCTGAGGGATGTGTGAAAACGTTCCCGGCTAAAGAAAAGTTGTTTAGCTTGGAAAATTTCATATTAAATCACTAGGATTGGTTTGAACTCACAACTCAGATTTCCCTGGCGGAAGCTATATTGTCCTTGTGAAAGCAATGATTAAACATGATTAATATGTTATAAACTGAGAGAATTTGCTCTTGTGATGGTTACATCTGGTTTGGTTTAAAAACACACCACACAAAATTGGCATAAAAATTTGAAAACAAGGACAACAGGTTAGATTGTTTGTAAATTCAGATACTTATAAAGAATAGGTTTAACTATGGGTTAAGTTAGTTATTACAAAAGGGGGGTTGGGTGTAATTAAATTGTGAATTCTTCTAATTCTTTGCACTTTCATAAGTTACATATTCAGTTAAATTTGATCATATTTATTTTAATGATTAGTAATGGCTGGAAGGAAATCCTTGTGAGACAATTAAAACTTATTTATTTGAGAATTTTTTTAATATAAGGGGAAAATTTTCTACGGGTTTTAAGGAAAACACCTGCGTAAATTTTGGGGGTTGATTGTGACAAGTCAGGTTCATTTAACCCGATTGTCCATTTCACAAATAAATAAATGATTATCTTGTTTGGTTATGTAATAAACGTTTCAGAATCTTTAACAGATGAGGAGTAGCATTAATTAATGTAATTAAATAAATAAAGGCATAGGAATATAGTTAATAGAGTATGCGTAAGAATAATGAGAATTAAATTTCATAAAATAAAGGAATATCATTAAAAAATTAATCTACATAGTACAGAATTATAACCTTTAGCTTAGTATTATTCGAACAATAATTTGAGATACTTATATCAACAGAGAAAGGTTTTCAGCAGGACAAATATAAAGTTATTTTAGTATAGCTAATTGGAAAAAGTGAGCAAGTTTGCACACTACTGTTGAACAATATTCAGAATAAACATTTAAACAAATTAAAGTGGGCGGGGCGATGAAGCGCAGTTGATGGTTACTACGCATGCGCAGTAGTTAGTACGCATGCGCGGAAATTAATAAATTCTAAAAGGGCCTAAAACGCTAACGTAAGGATGGAGGAATAATGACTTAAATACATGAGAGATGATAGTTAATCTTGATTGGTAAAAATGGAAATGTCGCTCAATGTACCAGTTATTAATGTAGAATGCAGGATTATCGATTTAAACACGTAGGAGTTACAGAAGCTTTTAGTGTACGAGAAAAGGATGTGGCAGGATGTACTAGGATTTCGCTGATGTGGCGACTCAAAAAGCTATATAAAGGGAAGCAAGGGTTCACTGGGGCACTTGTTAAAAGACTTGTTCAAGGACTTGTTCAAGGACTTGTTCTATCACTTGTTCTTTTACTTTTACATTTTGGCGCTCTCTGTGTTTGAGTGGCTGGGCTCCCGATATTAGTTGGTGGGTTTACTAGGGAAGATTTCTGAGTTTGCCATAGTTAATTAATTTAATTTCAGTGAGTTTAATTTACAATTTTTAGTGTTGTTTAAAGGATTTATTGTTTGGGTTTTGGAGTCTATAGGGGATTGTGATGCAGTCCTTTGTGGGTTCTGGGGTTCGGATAATAGATTCTTAGTGTTATAGCGATGGCAGTGTACAGAAGTTTTCTTTAGTGGGTTTTTTTTTATTACTAGGGAAAACGCGGCTTGTGGTTTAAGAGCTTAGTTGTTTGATCACAGAACACACATGACGAAGTGTCATGGCCAAAGGGGTACCGCCTTGCGGTGTTAAATGGTTTCTCCTTGGTTCAACTTCCTAACGGAAGGGGCTTGCCTGAGACGAGCAAGCAGTCGATTGATGCTTTTCGACTAACCAGTCTCTCATTTCTAATGCATTCTGTTTATCTGAGGGCAAGGGGCTCGTCGAAGTGAATCCATGTGGTAACACACTTGCCTTACTATGAACAGAGTCATTGGATTTGGTCTTTATTTATATACTTATTTATTTCCTTTTATGTCTCTGTCCTGTTTCCAAGCCCATCCGACTTCGGTCTTGGGTAAGGAAACTAAACACACAGGTGATAGGATTAGTCGAGATACCTTCTCAATCCCGTCGTTAGAATAGTCAGGTGACAATTTCTGTGGCTACGGAAAGCGTCTTCTATAGGGGGGTTTTCATTACACCGTGAAAACTTACACGTTTAAATGTAAATGTGGGATTTATCCCTAGATTTGTTATTAGCTAGGACTTTTAGATAGATTAGGAATATATTTAGGGTAGAAAGTAGGGTTTTAGGGAAGTTAGGTGGATAGGAAACGTTTTAGGGAAAGTAAACAAATAGGGACTTTTCAGGATTGGTAAGTAACTACATTTTAGGAGACTTTTAGATGGATAGGGAACACTTAGGAAACATAGGTTATTAGGACTTTTCAGGATTGCCGAGGGAAATAGGAAATATGGATAAAACTATTGCTAATTAACAATAATCCTTTCCAATTTGGGTGAATGTTCACTTTAAAATAAAACTATTGACAGATAGTGATTCTTTTATTGACTCAGATCAATGTTTTAAAGGTTGAAAGCTGAAAAGATAAAATTATAAATAATTCAGATTTTGACTCTTCAAAGAAAAGTGCAAGTGGTACATTTCGGTTAAACTAGGTGAGCAAAAAGCAGCCTATAGTGTGAACTCTATACCAGACGGATTAGAGACACTATTATTGTAGTCACTGACCAGGTCTACCATAAGCATCGAATTTCTTAAACAAGAGAAACTAAGCACATATGGTACTATTAGACATACTTGCCAAGTTGGTTGTATGGTTCTGTTTCACTTATTAAAGTGGCAGATACTATTTTATTAGTCACTGTCTAAATCTACTATTACATTTAACTTGAATGTCTAATTCAGATTCTTCCTGAGAAACAGGACTGATAAGTGATTGAATCATTATTTTGGATAACTAAATCCTACACCATTGAATTGAAATAATATTTTACTTATTATCATGGCTGGTACAAATTAGGTACTGTTAATATATCTATGTTTGTAGAGTTGGATTATTCTGACTAAATGGAATACTTATCTCAGCGGTGTAATATTACTTTGGTAATTACCTATGGAGACTTGATTAAAAGTACGAACTTACCTTTTACTCTGATAAATTACTATCAGGAGTAGATTTTATATGAACAGGAAGTTTACCTAGTTTAGGAATATTCATAGTTATTATAATTCTTAGGCATTAGTTGAATTCTAACAAAGTTGATGGGCATTTGTATAGCCCTAAATAGAGACTCTCTTAAACTAAATCTAGTTTGAGGAAGTCTCGAAATGAACTAGATGATGGATGAACATGAAGGATGGTACTTGGAGCGGAGTACCATGTCTGCACTCTGTCTCTGAGTAGCGAAAGTTTTATTTGTTAAATACCTAGTAAAGTAACTTGTATGGATGTGTGGTTAGGAACGAACTGACTGACATACTTTTGCTAAAAGAAAATGTCCTCTTGTCCTTTTTGTAGAACTATTTTAACTGACAGACTAGACAGTACATTAATAACATTTATGAATTCCCAATGATTGAGGTACATGGACCTCCGAGAACAGTCTCGAAGGAGAATTATCCAGTCAGGGACGAGATTCACTGTTAACAGCGGATGGATGGTGCTGTAACCTTTGTCGAGACTATTCTATATTAAATTAAATTCATTTATTTGTCAAATGTAGAATGTCAATTTCTAAATAATCTTTTAAACTTTTCATTACAAATATATATCCATGTTTAATAGATTTGCCTTTTGCTTAACTAATGTTGTTTATTCAAAATTATCCCTTTAAATACAAATTAGAATGACTGAGAGTGTAACAATACCTAGGAGAGATACTCATATTTATAATAGTACAGGTTTTATATTTAGTTATTAGGGCTAGTTATGAATTGTTTTAATTACCTTAAAAGATCATGGATTATTTCGGTATCACAACGTATAAAGGATTCTAATTACTATATGATCACATTGGCCAAACATAAATCAAATCATAATAATTCTGGAGTAGGATAATGAGGGTATAAATGTTAGAGTTTATGTTATTAGTGAAATTTTATTAAGTAGATATGAGGCAGAGGTAGTATTAAGTGGTTGTTATTTATTGGCTAGGATTAGGCTAGGCTAGTTAGGAATGTTATAATTAGGTTCAGTAGTAACTCAAGATAGGAGTAGAGAGTAATATATATAAAAGGTAGGTAGGTAGGGAGGTTACAATTTGCTGGCCGAGACCAGGATAGCTATAGGATAGAAGAAAGTAGGTAGGTAGGTAGGGATGTTACATCGTATTTTGAGAAATCAGATTATTCTACCTGACTGTACCATTTTCAAAAATCCAAATATGCAGTTTGTATTACCCCAAAAAAGCACCCGATGTTTCGTAAGGACAAAACTTTCTCACTGCAAAGGAAAAAGTACCAAGGTACCAAAATTTTGGCGAAACCTGTATATAATAAAAAGAAACACACGTTTCGTTACAAGCTTTTATTTAACTTGCAATGTTTATTATTTATTTGTTTGGGTCAAATCTTGCAAGTTGAATCCGAACCACTTCCTCTTATCCTACGGAGTTGAAATTTTGCATACTTGTCAAAGTCCGATGACAATGCCATATTATGGTGACAACTGATCTGATGATGGAGACGGAAGGTGGGCAATGGAACTCCTTGACGGATAATCGTAAACTACTAGTGTTTAGGCTAATTTAATCTGCTCGCGGTTCCAATTACAAATTTGTTAAAAGCTTGTCTTGAAAAATATATTTTTCAACTAAAACCTTGTTTAGGAGAGGCATCAGCAATGGAGATCAGTTTGAACTACATGAGACCTGGCGGAAAATACGTGATCTTCGGTTGCTCTCCGCCTACACATTTAGCGAAGTAAGTAGGTGTCTCTGTTTTTAGTTTTCAAACTGCTTTGACATTGGCACCCTCCCAATTTTGTAGCCAGCGAAATTACTGAGCAATATGAGATTTAATAGCTGATAGGGGATCGAACATTAATCGAAAAAGATAAATGTAGTTATAGGCCGACCGTTTAAGTCGCGTATCGCCTGCGCGGTAAGAAGGGAGCGAGGGGAGATGTTAGCGGGTGGGTGAAAGGGGTGCGCGGAGCAGAGAGCTTACGTCCTTTCCATTTCACCCACCCGCTAACATCTCCCCTCGCTCCCTTCTTACCGCGCAGGCGATACGCGAGTTAAACGGTCGGCCTATAGAACGAATGTTTGTCGAATCCGAATGATTATTCAATCAATATTTTTGTTAATTGTACTATTTGCCTCTATTTTATAATTATAATAACATATTATTTGACATTGTGCCTATGTATCACTCATTTTATTATATTGTATTATTTCCTTAGTTTAATTGTACGCCGTAATATGGCTAGATATGGAGCACTGCTACAAACATTTTGACATCAAGACCAATTTGTACCCATATTTACAATTAATAAATGATTATGATTATGATTATTATAATAATGATTATGGGCAAAAATTACCACACAATGGATCCCTGAAAAGGCACAACGTCGCCGAGGCCGACCTAGAAAAGGATGGCGAGATGATTTAGAAGCACACCAAGAAAATTGGTTTGAGGTGGCGTAGGAGTGAGACAGGTGGAAGGAATTGGGGGAGGCCTTTGCCCAGCAGTTGGACAGTATAGGCTAGTAAAAAAAAAGATTTATATTTTTAAATCAATAATAATGTATATTTGACTTGCCCAGCCCCAGTGGCAGTGTAACAAAACATGTTAGGCCAATCCTCATCATCAGCCCATCACGTGCCCACTGCTGGGACACGGGCCTTCCCTCATAGAGAGAGTATGGGCCATATTCCACCACGCCCACGCTAGCCCAGCCAGTGCGGGTTGGTGAATGTCACATGTCCTTGAATTTTTGTGATTAATACTTGGTTTATTCGCGACGTTTTCCTTCACTGCGAGCGTGTGGTAAATCCGCACATAACTTAAGAAAGTCAGTGGCCAGCGGATTTCGAACTCGGGTGCGTCGGATCGAGAGTCGCACAAGCTCCCACTGAGCCACACTCGCTCAAAATAAGGTCGACAAATAATTCTATTCTATTCTAGATACTTATGACAAGTGAACTAAACTAGTTTACTTGTAGAACGAACTCCAAACGTTTACTTGTTAACTACTTGACTATAAAATGAAATAGATACCTTATTTACAGAGTACACCCCTTCGACATCTATGTGAAAGAGCTGACCATAATAGGGGTTAAAGTTAACCCCTTTAGCTTCCCCAACGCGATTGCATGGCTCGATGTTATGGGAAACAGGTAAATTGACTCACAAGGGGACCTACATACGTAACAAACAATGATATTTCATTTTATAACAAAAAATAACCGATTTCAATTCTGATGTAAGTATCTTCAAAGTCCGAGGTCGAATATCTATGAAATTTGTATAATGAACACGACGCAAAAATATTATTCCATATCACTACATAGTATAAAACAAAGTTGCTTTCTCTGTCCCTATATCTCTATGTATGCTTAAATCTTTAAAACTACGCAACGGATTTTGATGCGGTTTTTTTAATAGATAGAGTGATTGAAGAGGAAGGTTTATATGTATATTAACCGTGCGAAGCCGGGGCGGGTCGCTAGTCAGATTATAAATGACGGAGTCTCAAGGTAACAAACTAAATAAAACTAATCTAATAGAAAACCTCCTCCTTTTTGTTTTATTTGAGGAATAACTAGGTGCGTAGCACGCAATCAAACCACCATATTTTCAAGACTGGTTTTAATACGAAAGAAAGAGATAAAAGATCTAAATCTACAACTGATTGAAGGTAGGAGCTATATGTCAGCATACATAACATCCTCCCCCCTCTGTCTAGAACATACAATGATAATAAATAGAATCCAAGTAGCATGATACCATTATCTATGCAATTAGGTATATTAACACAACTATATCTAAGCACAACAGCCAGCTACATTTACTTAACATAATTTAATATCTAAGGCTACAAAAACTACTAGAATATACAACGTGCCTAAGTACAATACAATGAGTGCCTGAATGTCATAATATTGTTCACATTAGTTCTTAACTTTAACACGACTTACTACTTACGTTAATGGGTCCAAATATTAATTAAGGTACATTTAAATAGTTTAATTAAATTACGCGTACTTACAACTATCGTTATCATTAGAGTAGGTATGACGTATTTATATTTATACAATACTAAGTAGGTATGCATATGATAGGTAACATTACAAACATTTATATGTAATGGCTTACACTCATAACTTAAATATAAAGATACGTTTATAGCCTGTCTGTTATTGCCGTAGGTGACTAAGTACATATTTTTTTTATCACTTGTATAGCGATTAGTGATTTTGGGCGACCACAAAACGGTCTACCGGTTTACGTGTGCGTTTCGGCGTTTTAGTTTCCTTATGTAACATGATCGTTCTTGGATGAGTTGGTTCATTGATATTACTGTCTATAGTAGTTGAATCTGTCTCGACCCTAATGACGTCTCTGTTATCATAATGCATGGCGCTTGGCATAATGTTGAAATCACTTACTTCGGTATTTATGTCAGTGCTTTCTATCATCTCTTTCTCCCTCCTTTCCTTTCCTACCTGATCATCACGGCGCTTGACTATGTGATCAACGTGTTTTTTAAACTTTTTATCATTATGTAAAATTAGGTACGTGACAGGCCCCATACATTTATCTATAACCCCTTGCTCCCACGTGAACCTATTGTTCCTGAAACATTTGAAAAAAACTCTGTCCCCATTATTAAAGCTGCGTTCAATACCTTTCCTGTCATCTGCCATTTTTTGTTGTTTTTTAACTATTATGTCATTCATATTGGGTCGTAATGTGTCGTACTGAGTGCGGAGTTGACGGCCCAGCAACAACTGAGCCGGTGACTTACCTGTTAAGCTGTGAGCGGTTGATCTATATGACAACATAAACTTGTCTAGGGCGCTGTTACAATCGCATTTTTCTACTAACGCCTTTTTTAGACAGTTTTTGACGATTTTGACAGCGCTTTCGGCAGCGCCGTTGCTACTCGGCTTATATGGTGAAACTAAAATGTGTTTCGTAGCGCAACTTTCCATGAATGACCTAAACTCGCTGCTATTGAAGGGCGGACCGTTGTCCGACACCAACTCGTGAGGCAGCCCGAACTGACTAAATACCTGTCTCAGTTTAGCTATCGTAAGTTTTGCGGACGTGCTACCAATGCACTGAGCTTCAATCCATTTGGAGTGAGCGTCAACCAGAACAAAGTAAGTCAAATTACCCAAGGAAAAGAAATCCACATGTACTCTGTACCACGGCACCTGCGGCCAGACCCACGGGTGGAGCGGCGCGTGCGGCGGCGAGACGCGAGTCGCGGCGCACGCCGCGCAGCCGAGGCACTCGCGCTCGATGTCGCTGTCTATTCCTGGCCAGTATACATACCCCCTAGCTATACTTTTACATTTTACTATACCTTGGTGACAGGAATGCAACATGCCTAGTATCGCGCTTCGTAACGATTGCGGTATTATGACACGATGACCGAATAACACACAACCGGACTCCACGTTGAGATACTGTTTTATGTCAAAATAGGCTTTTAATTCTTTATCTTTACAATACGTCCAGTTAGCCCTAATCGCGTGAATCAATTTCTGTAAAATATTGTCTTTGGCGGTGTGCCTGGCCACCGTTTTGAAATCTATAGGAGCCTGTTCTGATATAAAATTAATGTAAGACTCGGATCGATATTCTTTGACCTCTTCGATCACTGGCAATCTCGACAAACTGTCCGCTACGCAGTTATGTTTAGAACCTATGCATTTTACTTCGTAATTATATGCACTCAGTATTACCGCCCATCTTTGCAGTCTATTGCCTGCCATCGACGGTATCTGTTTTTTTTCGCTGAAAATTGACGCTAAAGGTTTACAGTCAGTGATCAATGTAAACTTATTCCCATATAAATAATCATGAAATTTGTTGACGGAAAAGATGATCGCTAGCCCCTCACGACAAATTTGTGAGTAATTACGCTCCGCCGGCGATAGCGTGCGCGATGCGTGCAAGACAGGTCGAAGCTCGCCGTCCGGCGCCCGCTGCGCCAGCACGCCGCTGACGCCGTACGGCGACGCGTCGCATGTCACGGCCGTGGGCAGCGTGGGGTCCCAGTGCGCGAGAATGGGGGCTTTACTTAGGGCGTTTTTGATAAGTTTAAAAGCATAGTCACATTCCTGAGACCAAATAAACTCTCGATTGTGTTTTAGCAATCCGTGCAAGGGCTCTAAAATGTCGCTTAACTTAGGAACGAATTTTCCATAGTAGTTCACTAGTCCCAAGAACGCTTTTACTTCACTTACGTTTTTTGGCGGTGGCGTTCTGTTTATGGCGTCTATTTTTGACATTTCCGTTTTTAACCCGCTTGCATCAATTACATAACCTAAATAGGAAACTGATTTCTTGAAAAAACTGCATTTCTTACTTTCTATCTTGAGACCACTCTCTGACAATATTCTGAAAACTTCAATTAATGTTTCTAAGCTTTCCTTTTCATTTTTCGAGCTGACTAATAAATCGTCCTGATAAACAGCCACATTTGGTAGCCGAAACAGTTTTTCCATCACCCTTTGGAATTTACTGGCCGCGCACTTTACACCGAACGGTAGCCTGTTGTACGTAAACATACCTTTGTGCGTAACAATCGTGCAGCATTTTTTTGCCTCGTCACTTAATATCAGTTGTTGATAAGCCCTACTCAAATCGATTTTATTGAATATTTTCCCACCCTGTAATGATGCAATAATGTCTTCTATTCTGGGTAGCGGATATTTATCGTCTATTAATACCGGGTTTAGAGTCGTTTTGAAATCACCACATAACCTTACCTCTCCTGACTTCTTGATGACAGGCACGACGGGTGTGCCCCACTCACTCCACTCGACCGGCGTGATGATGCCCTCGCGCTCGAGACGCTCCAGCTCCGCCTCCACCGCAGGCCGCAGCGCGAAGGGCACTGGCCGCGCGCGCCTCCATACCGGCACTGCCTCCGGCATTAACTCCAAATTTATCTTTCCCTTGTTAAAAGCACCTATGCCTGGCGAAAACACTTCAGGAAATTTACTCTCTAACAACCTAACAGCCGTTTGCGCATCAACGTGATTTTCTGTGATGTGAGCTAACGAATCGCGATTTGATACCGAAGGAAACTGAATGCCAAACGCCCTCATCCACTTGCGGCCGAAAAGGGAATTGCTGCCATCATTATCGATAACTACCAGGCTTAAGTCATGCACTGTTTTATTGTTGAGCGTGACACTACATTTAAATTCGCCCATTGGTTTTTCTTTTTGACCATTGTACATTCTCAAATTAGACCTACGCGGATTTAACGTTATGTTACTAAAATATTTTTCGTACATACTTCTGTTAATGATACTCATGCTTGCTCCGGTGTCACCTTCCATTGTAATTTGTTTGCCGTTGACCGCCACTCGCAGCAACCAACGCTCATCTTCTTCTTTATCACTCAACTGATAAACTTCATCATCTTCTTCGCTGGACGCGAGAGGGCTTGTTTCCTCCGCGGCCACCTTGTGCACGCCTACACCATTTCTACGCGAACGACACACCTTGGCTATGTGACCCCGGTTACCGCACACAAAGCACTCCACATTGATAAACGGACACCTGTCCGCACGATGTGATTGATTACAGCGATGGCATCTTGTGTGTTGTGGTTGAGAACCACCCGGCCTCGCCGAGTCGCCTGCTCGGCCGCGGCCTCTGCCCGCCGCGTTGGCGCCGGTACGGCCGCCACCACCCGCCAGTTTGGCGCCGCGGAACGGTCCAGTTCGGGAGCCGATCGCATACACTTGATCGCTTTTTCCGGCGGTCCCTATAGCTGCCACCGCTTCCTGCGAGTCCCTGACCGCAGCCTCCAATGAAAGTGCTAACTCCACGGCCCGATCGAATGGTAGATCGACCTCGGTCAACAAACGCTGTCTGATTTTGTCACTTTTCAATCCGAACACGAATTGGTCTCTGAGATTATCTTTTAGTATCTCTGTGGTGGAAAATGCACAAGCTTTACTTAATTTCTTTAACTGTGCTAAATATTCCGTCACCGTTTGTGATTCGCTTTGTTTACACGATCTGAATATCATTCGCTCGGCGATGACGGAGCGCTTCGGTGCAAGATGGCTGTCTACTAACTTCACTATAGATTCAAAGTCCACTTTTTCTGGCTTTTCGGGGAAACACAAGTCGATTATGAGATCCAGGGGCTCTGTTCCCACGACAGCCACCAAGTGTTTGGAGTACTCCGCGGGTTTTATTTCGTGTATCTCGAACCACGCTCGTAGTCTGCTGACGTACGTCGACCATCGATCCACGTTCATTTTAAATTCATGGAGTTGGCTCAAATTCATGTTTTTTATGAGTCTTGTATGATCTGCGCGTTGTTTCTGCACTTTAGGGTTCGTAGCTCGTCGCCAATGTTTTATTTGAGGAATAACTAGGTGCGTAGCACGCAATCAAACCACCATATTTTCAAGACTGGTTTTAATACGAAAGAAAGAGATAAAAGATCTAAATCTACAACTGATTGAAGGTAGGAGCTATATGTCAGCATACATAACACTTTTGAAGTCAGTTTAAAAACAGTAAAATAAACAAAACTTTCCCGATTTTCCAAAAGTTCAAAGTTCAAAATTTATTTATTCAGTTTTCGCATCGCAGACGCACTTATGAACGTCAATTATTACAATGACTCTACCAAAGATAAAATATACTTTGTCTTTGGACTCTACCACCGTAACAGAAAAATAAACCACTACTCAGAAGATACGGCAAGAAACTAGGAGGCATTTTTTTAGAACTTTTGTTACAATATTTTGTTTGTTTTTGACAATTTTATTTTTCTTATGTGCCAGTTGGCTACTTAGCAGAAGCGGAATGTTCCATGCATCTTTGTCTTCTATGTAATTACTAACAGTACCTATAGTGTTTTTTAATTAGAATATATTTCACACGCATTTTGAATCTACTTTCTGTGAGATCCACTGAAACTATAAAACACTAATTACCATCTGCGGCTTCGTTCGTGTCGACATTGTAAATTTTATTTTTTTGGATTGGTAGACTCTGGCCGTGGTTGTAATACCACCCACCGAACAAAGCCATGCCGTCAAGCGACCTAGTCATGTTCTGGGGTCAATTACAATTTTTAACATAATTTAATTAATTTGTGGTTGACGTTCAAAAGTGCATTTATTAATTATCTTTTGATTATTGTACCATGTTTGTCATCTCATCTTTTTTTTTATGTGACTGAATGACGGGACGAGCTGATCGTTTGCCTGATGGTAAGCAATACGCCAGCCCATAACAATAACAGCACCACCCAGATCTTTGTTTTGCAAAATCCTGCGCGGCGCTGCACTGCGCTCGTCACCCTGAGACAATTAGCTGTTGAGTCTCATAATGCCCAGTAATTTCGCTGGCTACAATGACCTTCAAACTGGAACACAGAAATGCTGCCCTACTGCTTGGCGGCTGAATAAAGAGCAAAGCGGTGGTACCCTCCCAGACGGCCTCTCGCATACGAGAAACCTACCACCAGTTATCTGAGTACCTATACACCTACTTACTTTTCAGATATTTAAACTACGACAAGCTTGGAGTGAAAACATACGCGCTTTCGGAGTATAAAAATGCTTTACGGGACTTGAAGACTGGAGTTATTGCTAAAGCTATGTTTAAGATTATTTAATGTGCCAGCCTTTACCCTAATATCTCAACAACAGGGTCCATAATGATCCTTAAATGCAATGGAATCAGGCGTGACGTTGCGGAAATACATCTCAAAACTGAAACGCAATGAAAATATATAGTGTAATTCCGCTGAATATTATGTAGGTTGTTGTTAGAATAATATAATATGTATGGGGGTTGATAGTAAATGTAAAATGAATTTAAATATATACATATATATATATATATATATATATATATATATGTAGGGGTTTAAAATACTACATAAAGAAAACATAACTTGATAACATACAATAATGGTTTATTAACTCGTCTCTCATCACATCTTCACAAAGAACAATAATAGAACTCCTCTCATCAATTTAATTTACATTCGTATCATCATTTAGTATCGTTAGATACTAACTTTAGTTCGCTCTAGCAGGAACTGTGCCACTGAATAGTATTTGTTTCTCAATTTATAAAAGAAAACCCGTTGATCGCACTTACCGCAATCTGGCCAGCATCGCCATCTTTTCTGTTCTGTCACAGAAAAAAAACATGGCGGGTGGCTCGGACCAATCATCGCGGTGTGTCAACGTAAATGTCAAATATGACGTTTAAAAATATACCCTGACATTAGAGGTCAGACTAAAGAGTTATATTGCTAACCAGTAGTTTCCTAACAGCTCGGCCATCCTGCTAAAGCGAGTCCCTTCGCTGTAAGATACATAAATAACACATACACATTCTTATGAATCCATAAAACAAACCAAAATAACATAAAAAAATGTTACTTATGAATATTATAACAAATTTAGTTTCAAAGAAACACACTTCCTTACAATAATAAATTTCGGTAAATAATAACTGGCTGATTTTAAAACAAAATATTTACAAAATAAATACAAACGTTTGAGACACCAATTATTATGACCATTATACATTCCATATTATACATACATACAATTTCGATCAAACGTTTATTACGTTTGATCGAAATTCAAAACACATCATTTCAAAAGAAAAATATTCAAAAAAATATATAATCATGTGATATACTCCTTAAATTAAATAACAATTATTAGATATAATTCACTATACATAATAATTTATATATTTATTCAAATTCAAATACAACTATCATTACAGGAATTTCCCAATTCAATAGTGTATGTCAACATTACAATTCATTTAAATGTAACATAGTCAATTATATAATTAATTTACATCTACATTAGTCAAAGTTATTTGCCATTATAATTCATTTATAATTACAATAGTCATTAATTATTTTTATTTTAATTCATTTACATATACAAAACATAATTATTTTTACCATAACATATATCAAATAGTATTGCTGTTTGTAATAATATTTTTTTTATTCAAATTTAAAAACATACCTAATTAAACATCGAATCCTATTATTATATTTCCAACTGTTAACTGCATTCCTTGCTTCATTTGTCGTTGCACCGATATATGACTTTTCCCTGTACTAGTCATTACAACAATACTGTATTAATTAAAAATAAATTAGGTATACCAAAAACATAGTACGTTAATTAGTCATCTTTACATTAAAAAAAACAATATGATAATTGAAGAGTATATATAACATTAGTAGTATATCAAAACATAGTACTACAGTAGACAGATATATCAACTGATGGTACAGATTCCAAATTACATAACGAATATTACGTATATCAAACAGAATTACACCAATTGTCCGTTACGGCAAAAGTCATTTATACTCAACGGACGGCATTGAAATGTAAATAACATGTAAAATGTATTTCAAACCAATGATACGCACCCAATAAATTGTCATGATGTGGGTAATATTACAAGAATGTAATTCCAATTAAAGTCAATAATGCAATTACTTATTCCTAGATACGATTACTTATTCCTATACGAACCAAATAAATTAATTTTTATCATTCAATACACTACACACTATTCTATTTATTATGACTGACATGCGATTCCACACTATATTTAATTTCAACTACGAGTGATCCTAATATATCTGTTGGTTAAAACCATCAATATATACAGTTGACTTTCTGTTTACTGAATTTTTACATGTTGGGCGTCTAGCGCCATTCAAATAGCCAAAATATATCTACCAAATAGGCACAAAAACTGCACCTTTAAGGTCACACATCATACAAATCAATTAAAGTACGTTAACAATTGTAACTTAAAATATCAAGACTTAAGGTAAGCATGTCTACCCATTTCTCTCCCATACCCAACTGAAGTCCGGGCCCAGAAATAATGCGAATACCGACTCCACTAGTGCTTCGGAAATACGCCCGCTATATAAGAGACAACACCAAGAAAACTACAGCACTATCTCTTTTTTTATTCCCCCTAAACGTCCCAAAATACATCACTGAACAATGAGGCATACATTATAATGAACATAACACACTACGCAATGTCAAACCAGAAGCGCGATTGAGACGTCCCACAGTCATAGCATCAGCAACATGAAAACATTAGCAATTAATATGTAAATAGATATATAGATACAGTAGCTGTCAGAGTGATCAGACCAGACAAGTCCCCACAAGCAGCACCCGAGTATGGCCTGTGGACCAGCCATCACTCTCCTCAACCATATTCAATTTCAATTTCAATCACCCATTGCGTTCCATATTACTATTACACAGTTGTTGCCAATAAATAAAGCTCACTATGGACCCTGTTGGGCACAGCAATTAGAAGAGAAAAGGAACACTAGTGAACACAATAATTATTGAACCATTACTATTATCAAATTATTGTTATTATTAAATTATTATTAGGTATTATTAAATTGTTATGATCATACACAAAGCTACAAAATTACAAATTAGTATCTAGTATTCGATGGAAGGAAGCGAGTGACCCGACACATAGATCTGCCGCAAGCAACGACATTTGAGTGACCATTACTGAAAAACCCAGTCACTTCCAACATTCAAACCAACTTTTACGTGTTTAATTTAATGAATGACCAAAGACATAATACATTTCACATGGCACCGCACGCAATATACACAACACAACACATGTTCGTTAACTGTTATCATCATGGAGCTTAGTGCATACAGGTCATGCATTTTTGTGATTAACATAATATTCATTTATTGTATATTATCTTTTCTTCTTAAGATTAGATTTAACAAATGATTTGAATCTACACATTGGTAATTTATTAATGCCCTCACGTAATTTATTGCAAAAGTATAAAACAGTATCCCATAAACGAACCATTAACTCATTGCAACGAATCTAGGTAGATACAACTTATTGTTATGTCTGTTGTTATAATTATGAAACTCACTGTTTTTATTTATTAAAGTAGCTATTGTTTTTGCGGGCATGCATTAATTTTTATAAATCTATTGACAAGCGACTGTAAGAATTGATCTCTTTAAAGCTTTCCCTAAGAAAGTCACTAGCTTTCATGTTATAAATGGAACGAATTGTTCTTTTTTTTGTAACACAAATATGGTTTGAAATTCCGCAGCTTTACCCATAGTAGGTACTATGGAAGTAACTGAAATATACTAATATTAACATTTAAGTCAAAATATGGTTTAAAACTTTCAATGCCGCGCCACTTTACGTGCGCTTTTTGCGCATAAGAGGCGTATCTTCAATTATATCACGTTTTATAGTTAAACGATAAGTACCTAGACATTTCATGAATTATTTCTTTGATTTTCCGTCGTTGTTAAGTATCTTTCTTCTCAGATTTACTAAATCGCCACGATCAAAGATTGGTCGATTACTACAGATCTGACATCCCTCCAAACCTCTATTAGTGGTAGTATCTAAACTTTCATTAATTATTTCTCTGAGAATATTCTCAGGGTTGCCATTTGACTTATCAATCAATCAATCAATCGAAAGTTCTTTATTCAATTTTGTCGTCACAGACGCACTCATGAACGTCAATTATTACAATGACTACCACCGTATCGGAAAAAGAACCACTACTCAGAAGATACGGCACAAAACTGAGGGACATATTCCTTTAGAACTTTTGTTACAATATTTTATGTCTGTTTTTGACAATATTACTTCTCTTATGTGCCCGTTGGCCACTTGGCAGAAGCGGAATGTTCCATGCATCTTTGTCTTCTATGTAATAACTAACTGCATAGTATGCTTTTTTTTATATTAGAATATTTTTCACACTCAATTTGAATCTACTTTCTGTGAGCTCCGTTATACATTTTGGAATTTTATTGTAAAAACGTACACAATTGCCCATGAAGGACTTATTCGTTTTACTCAGTCTAAACCTAGGTACTGCAATTCTATCCTTATTTCTAGTGTTTATGTTGTGGTGGTCACTATTCACCTTGAATTTGTGCAGATTTTTACGAACATACATTATATTTTCATAAACTGCTATGTTTGTAAAAAGTCCAGAGGAAGAAATCGTAGTAGCTGTCAGAATTTCCTAGTACGGATACTAACGACACTTCTAAGTATATATTAACACCGTATTTGTATAATTATATGATACCCTCATAAAGATGAAATTAATTGTTATGTATGTTTTTCGAAGTAGGTGACCTAAACCCAAAATAAAGATGGGGTGGGCTCTAGATGATATAAACTTCGTTTTATGAACAGTGGTACACAATCGTCCTAATTTATGTCATCGATTTTACAGATACAGCGGCGAGAATAGTTTTATTGAACCGCTTCACCACTAGTACTTGCCACTAGCAATTTTGGTGTAGCAACTGCGTTTTCCATAATAATATATATATATATATATACATACTTTACGAAAGTTATGTTATTTGTAGACGACCTCCCTTGATAGGTGTTCAACCACGTTGACGCACTAAAGTAACTAATAAGGTCGCGAAACACTATTAAAGTAGTAGCAGTCTTAATATTTTTAATAACAGTGATAATAACTTTACATGCACGTACGTTTTCACAAAACGGCGCATCTTAGGGAAAACGACTGCACACTTCGCGTGACTGTATATTCGAAACTAAAGTGATTTACCTACATTTCGACCAAAGTATGTGATTTAGGTTCCTTTGTCATTCACGGAGCACATTATTACATAGTAGCATCTAAGTAAGTTCGATCAGAACATAATTGTTACTTTTCCAAAACCCGCTTTATCTGACTACTCACCAGGATATCAATTCCATAAAATATTGACGAAATAATGGTATGTCGTAGGATTAGGACTATTGGAGTCTACCGTACTACAATAGTCGAATGGTGTTACCATCCTATTAAGATACTTCTATGAGTTGACTGTCATTGTTGGCAAAATATTGGTATTATGTTAAGTTGTAAGTAGCACAATATCACTGTCATGTTGCAGTTGTATGGTTTTCGAAATCTTTCAGGTGTAGCCATAGTAACGCTATCAGAACACGATAGATTTATTGTAGAATACCAATTCAGTTAAAATAGCTCGACAGCTACGTCACCTTGAGCGACAGCGTGTCGATAGCAAGCCATTGACTCGTTTTCGAAATAAATAGTGAACAAACTACAGAAACTATCATAAAACTCTCAATATTGATTATTTTCGTACAACTGATACGTAATAAGGTAGTTCAATAAAGAAAAAGACACAACGCTTGGGACTGAACTGGAAGTCTTGGTGAAAAAGTTTAATACATATAGACATTTAAAACTCAGTGAATCGACACAAAGTGCAAACTTAATAAAAATCAAGGCGACAGAATATCTGAAAAGGTTGGTATTTTGAATCTTTTGTGCATTTCCAAAGAATAACGTCATCACAATTATGTATTTTGAATTGTAATAGAACAAGATAAATGAACTATGTATATCATCTCTTCACTTATAGCCAGAAATATGTGTTGATAAAGCTGGTGCTCAACTTAACTCTAACCAACGACTCTTTGTTTTAATAAACTAATCGTGTCTCGTTGTTCAGTTACCTGGCCCTAATGTTTGTCCTGCAATATCACGTTAATTGTTGTTAAAAGTTTATGTTGTACACAACAACTTAAACATTTACGTGCAAACAGCGCGTAGTAGTCAGCGGGATAAAGATGCTGTATTCTTAGCTATATTTAACAGAATCGAAGCCGGTCGCAAATAACACTTACTCATGGTTAACTTTCCTTCTTTATGAACCACTGACGTAGATGCGATCAGTAAAGTCGGTATTATAGATTTAATTAATTTGTACTACACCAATTTCTTTAAGTGACAAAATGACGTCTTTCACACGCATACATAATTTACTGGATGTTTATTTTCTTTTAAAAAAAATACTATTTCATTAGACGTCTTTGTAAAAGTTACTCGAATCTTTCCTGTAAAAAAAGTTGACCAAATAAAACCGGACATTTGAGAACACTATGTCGTCAACTACAAATATTTTGATACATTCTCATAAAACTATATCTTATAATCAAGCTGCAGTAAGTTCGGCTTAATTTAAGAATTTGTCAACAACAGAATAAGTTTCACTATAATCCACCTGAAAACTACGTTTGATTATGGTCTCTAACTTATATCGTGACGGCGGAAGCTCTCTCGGGGAGTAAGAAACTCGTCCACATGTTTTGAGACCAAAATCATGATCATCATACAATACACAAAACTTTATTGTACACCAAACAAAAATAATCAGTAGGTACATGAAAACAACTTAAAAGTAAAGCACAATGGGTGGACTCATCAGATCATCGGATCATAGTGATGCTTTCCACTTCTCGCTAGAGCATAGGTACCACTTCTTATGTATCAGTTTTGATGAACTTAATAAGCGAGAACGTAAAAAGTCAAAACGTCTACGCAACACTGGCCACGTCTTTTCGGTATTGGAAAAATTTGCAAAGCATGCCTTAATGTTTTACGATATGTTTTTAGAAATTTACTCCTCGACTGTGAAAACTTCGAACCCTTACGGCATTTTCTTGGTAACTCCACACTTGAACTGCTTGACGAATGTTTGCGGCTTTGCCTACTTCCCAAGCATTTATATGATAGGTATAAATAATGATTGCGGATTTGCCCAACTCTCTAGCTCCCTTCCGCGTTATTTATATCTATCATAACGAAATGAAAAGTGACTGCGGCTTTGCCACCTCTCTGGCTCCCTTCCGCATCACTTATGATAAAAATTTGAAAGTTATTGCGGCTTTGCCATCTCTCTGGCTCCCTTCCGCATCACTTATGATAAAAATATGAAAGTTATTGCGGCTTTGCCATCTCTCTGGCTCCCTTCCGCATCACTTATGATAAAAATATGAAAGTTATTGCGGCTTTGCCATCTCTCTGGCTCCCTTCCGCATCACTTATGATAAAAATATGAAAGTTATTGCGGCTTTGCCATCTCTCTGGCTCCCTTCCGCATTGTAAAATTTGTAAGTATGATATGCAGAGCGCTTGCGGCTTTGCCACCTATCAGGCTCCCTTCCGCTCCCTCGCTCATTTTATGCATCGGTCTTTGTTGAGTCTCACACTCACCGCTACCAGCTGTGCGCTCGACGAGGACCAGACGACTCTCGTCGATAGCATCAGTTCAACCAGCACTGGCCGCTGTGTCGTCAGCGTCACCATGAGTCTCCACAAATGGCGCCACGCGCCTTCCGCAACTGTAACACTTACAAACATTCACCTCGTTATAAAATATCAAGTATATAAGCTGCCATTGACAGGCTACTGGTTGTGTTTACGTCCACTAATCTTTCTAGTAGTCACAATTAACTACTTTACCCATTATGTTACTACACAAATATGTGTTTTACAAGAATCACCTACATTTTGCACTCGATTAATAGTAAGATGACTATCACATCCTCAGATGTACTTACTTTGAGTTCTATTATTGCGCAATGTCTATGAGAAATCAATATTAAAATGAACTGAAGTAGAAATGCATGGGGTATATGAGGTATTCTATGGTATGAGAAGATAACAAATGATAAACAGAAAACAAAAAAAAATATCTACATTATTTTGATGACGCATTGGTTGAGGTTGTGGGCGGGATAAACGAGTGATTTACAATAAAATACCCGCTTATCCCACTTCTGAAGTGTAGGGGTTTAAAATACTACATAAAGAAAACATAACTTGATAACATACAATAATGGTTTATTAACTCGTCTCTCATCACATCTTCACAAAGAACAATAATAGAACTCCTCTCATCAATTTAATTTACATTCGTATCATCATTTATCATCGTTCGCTCTAGCAGGAACTGTGCCACTGAATAGTATTTGTTTCTCAATTTATAAAAGAAAACCCGTTGATCGCACTTACCGCAATCTGGCCAGCATCGCCATCTTTTCTGTTCTGTCACAGAAAAAAAACATGGCGGGTGGCTCGGACCAATCATCGCGGTGTGTCAACGTAAATGTCAAATATGACGTTTAAAAATATACCCTGACATTAGAGGTCAGACTAAAGAGTTATATTGCTAACCAGTAGTTTCCTAACATATATATTTAAATTCATTTAAGTTTTGTAACTTACCACCTAAGAACTACATTGTGGAATGCTAATAAAGTATATGAATATGAATATTTAATGATTTTGGATGTCATGTGTAATTATGTTAGGTAGTTAGTCTGTTATGTTCGAAGGTTGTCTGAAAGAGATCGCTTTGAGCGACAATACCGCCTATTGTTATGCTGACTACTGTGAAATATTCTTATATTCCCATGTTTTTCATATATTCTTAAAGGTTTTTAACAATAAAGTGTTTATTTATTTTTAGCTATCTATATATCTACCTATATGTAAATATAGTACCTAGATATTACTTGTTGTGGAAGCTAATTGTAAATGCTAAATATTATATTAGAAATTATTTTATTTTTATATTTATTAAGTTTTATTTAATAAATCTACTAAGCAATCTGAAGTATTTTCGATATAGAAAGTATTTTATTTATTTTAATATAATATTTTTTCGTTATAAAACAGCGCTCGATTTAGTTTGTATTAGTACTGCCATCTAGTAAAAAAAAATATAAGCTATAAGCTACTCAACACTAGATGTCACTAAACAAATTTGCTTACCGCCATCTAGTGTCGAGTAACACGAACTATCATAATAGAAGAGTTTGTGCCTTAGAGTAATGGTGTCATTACTCTGAGGCATTGAGGTCTCACACTACATTCCTCAATGCTCTGAGGTTTGTGCCCTTCGAAGCACGGTAGAAGTTTGTTTATAAGCCATTGCAAGTTGAATCAGAACCACTTCCTCTACTTCTACGGAGTTGAAATTTAGCATACCTGTCAAAGTCCGATGACAATGTAATAATATGGTGACAGCATTGAGGGTGACAGCCAGCTGATCTGATGATGGAGACGGAACGGCAATGGAACTCCTTGACGAATAATCGTAAACTACTAGTGTTTGGACTCATTTTAATCTGCTCGAGGTTTCGATTACAAATTTGTTAAACTTTATTTTTATGATTAAATGGGCTCACGTTTGACAACAACTCACCTGATGGTAAGCGTAGTTGCGGTCTAAGGTGGAGCATGTTTGCCCATGGGGTGCCTATTCAGTCTTCTCTTAAAGAGACCCAGGTTGTCATTGGAAGGAAATAAGTATTCCGGTAGAGAATTCCACTCCTTTGCGGTACGTATAATGAAAGAGTCAGCGAAGCGCTTTGTGCGGACTGGTGGTATGTGCACGACATAAGGGTGAAGTGACTCACCTCGCCTGGTGGTCCTAAGATGGAATGGGGATGAAGGAATCAGCTGATGCAGGTCTTGTGCACACTCCCCGAAATGTAGTCTGTGTTAAACTTGTCTTGAAAAATATATTTTTCAACAAAACTTTAAGTAAATATAAACGGCTACACTCACTTTATGATTGTGTCGGAATAACTCCGACCAGGTTGCGGACAATTAGGATGTCCTTCTTCCGGGAGTTTACGCTTTGGATTCGCGGCGTAGATCATAACGTGAATCTCACGATAGTTTCCAAACCTTAACAAAAATCTTGTTTTATGATGAAATTGGCATACGTTTGACAACAACTCACCTGATGGTAAGCGTAGATACGGTTAAGGCGAAGCACGTTTGCCCATGAGGTGCCTATTCACTCTTGTTCAGAGACTAGGAAGGAAAGGATGTAACACCGCACAAAAGATCACCCATCCAAGCTGTTAACGCTGCGAACGTTGTAAACCTAGCAGATCTATTCGCCTAGACGAGTTACGCGGTTGTGTAGAGAATGATTATGTTCTCTGCACCACACACGCACCCACGCGATGACATGTCTACCTCTAAATTGGTTATAATAGTGTTTTTCCTTCCATCATCTCATTCTTCCATAGATATCAGCAGGGTGATCACGTAAGTCTGTTGCAAACATCGCATGTTGCGGACTAACGTGTAATAGAAATTTATTTCAATGTATAAAATGCGATCATGTAACTTTTTATGTCTCGATTTCAATGTGCTCCTATCGATTACCCGACAAATTTACAAAGCCAGATTGTGCTATGAATCGTTATGTATACGCCCAATCTACTCAATTTTACTGTGTTATAAGGCTCTTGTCTATGGTTTATATATCGATATAAACTTTGTCAAAACTTATTTTTATTTCAATTGAGCTTTCGTTGACGTTTGATTACAAAAACGGGTTACGTGATCGCAAAACCATCATCGAAACTGGTTTCTTATTGAAATTGATTGAAAAAGATACATGATCGCCCTGCAGATTAAAATATCTGTGCATTCTTCTGTCTATCTATCTGCGCCACGCGGTTTCGCCCGCGTAGATTTCAGTTTACAGTTGATTCCTCGGGAACAATTCGTTTTCCTGAGATAAAAAGTGTTAATTTTTTATTCTTTATTGGCTTGCGTTTGACCACTTTATCACATGATGGTAAACGACGATGTACCACGCTTGCCAAGATAGTACCTGCCCCCCTACTCATATGTCCCGCAAGCGCCAATCGTATATCGTGTTGAGTTCAGTTTACGGTATACGTTCACTGCGACAATATTTTATGATGCCATTTATTGTCCCATTAAGTTTATCTCAACTTTTAGTTATCATATTTTGGTATAAATGAATGAGAATAATTCGATTTCTTGCCTGAATCGATAAAAATTAGTCGGTATCTCATTAGTCGCAGTGAAGCTATACCTTAATTTGAGCTCAACACGATATACGATTGGCGCTTGAGGGACATATGGGTACGGGGGCTGTTCACTCGAGATTTGAAGATTGCTAGATTGTAAGTATCGGGAAAGACTGACTCCGGCAGGAAGTTCCACTCGTTAGCGGTGCGCATAATGAAAGTGGAAGCGAAACGCTTAGTGCGCGCAGGAGGAATGTCCACCATGAAACGGTTGCGTATTGCCGTACGTCTTGTTGTCCGATGATGAAACGGGGATGGGGGAATTAGTCGGGGTAATTCCGACGCGCACTCGCCGAAATGTATCCGATAAAAGACCGATAGACTGGCTATTTTGCGTCGATGTTCAAGACTGTGGAGTATTGACTCGAACAGCGCGTCGTCGCCGATGAGTCTCTTGGCTCACCTTTCGATTGACTCTCGTGGTTCAAGCTGGTACTTAGCTGATCCATTCCAACGGTGGGAGAAGTACTCTATACACCGGACTTATTAATCCAGGGTATAAGCTATCTCCATTCCGAATTTCATTCATACCCGTTAAGCAAAGTCCGTTCATGTATGGAATACTGCAGTCATCTCTGGGACGGCTCGGCTAAGTATCAGCTCGAAGCCTTGGACTTCATAGAAAGGCGGACAAAAAAGCTTATTGGTAACGATGCGTTGGTCGAAACTAAGCTACAGAGTTACGAACGTCGACGTAAAGTTGTCAGCTTGTCGGTTTTTTACAGGATACATCACGGAGAGTGTGCGACGGAACAACAAGACGTAGGGAAACTCGGCATCCGTTTATGGTTGACATTCCTCCTGTCAGAACAAAGCGTTTCGCTTCAACTTTCATAATGCAGACAGCTAAGGAATGGAACACCTTACCAGCGTCTCTGTTTCCCGATTCTTATAATTTAGGTGTCTTCAAGTCCCGAATGAATCGGTATCTTCTCCGATAGTTCGACCGCGTCGTCACTTTCTATCAGGTGAGACTGCGGTCAAATGCTTGCCTGTCAGTTAAAAAAAAGCCGTTACAGTGCGAAGAGGGAACAAACAAACACACACATAGGCTAATTTTTATCCCTGGAACCGCGGGTGAAACCGGGGGGCGCTACAAGTAACTAATTTTTTTTTCTTTTTTTTTTTAACTCCTAATAGTTCTATGTTTGGCCACTATCTCGCCTAATGTGAACCGATGATGTGGCCTAAGATGGAGCACATAGATCTAGAGAGAGACGGCAGTTGAGCGGCTGCTCAGACCCGTCTCCCCGATGCTTCACCGAACATCATCCCGAAACACGACTAGGTCGCTTGACGGCATGGCTTTGTTCGGTGGGTGGTATTACAACCACGGCCAGAGCCTACCACTCCAAAGCGCGTAAGAGGGTTTCATCACGATGTTTTCCTTCACCGTTTTAGAGCGAGCGTGCAAAATCTGCACTTAACTATAAATCATTGGTGCAGGGCCGAGTCAGGATACGAACCCAGGTGCGTCGGATCGAAAGGCGCACGAGTTCCCGCTGAGCCACACTCGCTCGCTTAATATATCAGAATAAAAGTTTTGTATATTATCCTACCAGAATACTGTACTTGAAATATAGGCATTAATGCTGCAGTAGAGTGTACTCTTGTTATTGCTCACAAGAAATAGGTAGGCGTTATTAATTCTACTAATATTATAAACGCGAAAGTTTGTAAGAATGGATAATGGTATGGATGTGTGGATGTACCTTTGTTACTCTTTCACGCAAAAACTACTAATTGAATTTTGATGAAATTGGTGTGGAGATAGCTTATACCCTGGATTAACACATAGGCTAATTTTTATCTCGGGAAACCGCGGGTGAAACCGCAGGGTGCAGCTAGTACCTAAATAATAAATATGCCCAACGATGAGGTAGCTGGGTCATGTCCTTCGCAGAGCGGTTATCCTTTTGTCGGTGGTTGTTTACCTTGTAGTCTCTGGAGCAAGATTACGTCGTAAATCCAGACATGAGAGCTCATAGACTCACAATGCAGGATGCAGAAACCGTGCGAAGTGGAGATGAAGGAGTAGGAGAGATCCCGGCCGGAGCCGGGGTCAATTACGCTAGGCAGAAGAAGAAGACACCCAACGATCATAAACATAGATCCTGCCCACCTACCCATATGTCCGTCAAGCGCCAATCGTATATCGTGTTGAGCTCGGATTAAGGTGTAGATTCACTGCGACAATGTCTTATATTGCCATATATTGTCCCATTAAGTTTATCTTAACTCTTAGGTATCGGATTTTGGTATAAATTAATGAGATTAATTCGATTTCTTTCCTGAATCGACAATAATTAGACCGTATTTATTAGTCGTAGTGAAGCTATACCTTAATTCGACCTCAACACGATACACGGTTGGCGCTTGAGGGACATATGGGTAGGCGCTTGAGGGACATATGGGTAGGGGGGCTGGTCCCTAACTAGGATTCCCTGTATCTAGGGAACCAGGAACTACGAGGACCATGTCTCACGACACCCAGACACGAAACAAATGTATGCGCTTAATTTTTTCTGTGCACAATTATTTTTATTGTACTGAGTGATGAGACGAGCGAGTTGTTCTCCTGATAGTAAGCTCCACGCCTGCTCATAATAATTGCAGTGCCACCTAGAATGTTTAATACCATAAAAAGCACTGCGTAGCACTGCATTGCGCTCATCAGCCCGAGACATTAAGATATTAAGTCTCATAATGCCCAGTAATTTCGCTGGCTACAATGCCCTTCAAACCGGAACACAGTAATACTTGCGCACTACTGCTTGGCGGTAGTGCGGAAATAACAGCTTGCGGCAGAATAACTGGCAAAGCTGTGGTACCTACCCAGACGGCCTCCCGCATACGACAAACCTACCATGAGTAAAACATTTGTCCCGTCCCGGTAATCGAACCCGCAACCTCAGTGGTGTATAAGATTTGAACCAACCTACCCAACCACAACACCACAGAGGCTGTCGTAATAAAGAATGTATTATTGGTGTCATATTAAGAGCATATCATTTCGTTATGTCGTAATACAAATGACCCTTTTTATAATCTTGAACTAATGTCGCGGGTCGAGCGTTGTTACTAGAAAAGAAAGAAAAGAAAGAAAGAAAAAACATTTATTTGACGACGATAGTAGGGATTGCAACCCCGCAAAACGGGATCACGCATTCCCGCGGGATCCCGCTGCTTTCCCCGCACCTTCAAAGCGCGGACTCGCGGATCCCGTAAATTAAAAATTTGGCGCTAAAACTTTGGCGTAAATCGCGAGTAGTACGAGCGCGACGTTGCCGTTCCGCACAGAATGAACAAAAATATAAAACTGTTGTTAGGAGTAAGGGTAAAAATAATTTTTGTATAAACAAAACTATAAACTATGTAAAATATTTAGAGATGAATATAAGGAAACAGATGACTAATTACTTATACTTATTTTTTTTTATGTAACTGAATGACGAGACGAGCTGGTCGTTTGCTTGATGGTAAGCAATACGCCAGCCCATAACAATAACAGCACCACCCAGAACTTTGTTTTGCAAAATCTTGCGGGGCGCTGCACTGCGCTCGTCACCCTGAGACAATTAGCTGTTGAGTCTCATAATGCTAAGTAATTTCGCAAATTAATAGAAAATAATAATAATAATAATAATATATTGTTTTAATAGAAAAGAAATAATTTCTGTTACAATTAATGTAATAAAAAATGTTTAATAAAAGGTGATTTTTACACAAAAACCTGTAGTTTCATTTTTATTTTATAACATAATTTCAATATGAATCCCGCGGGATTGAAGAATGAGCTACGGGATTGCAATCCCTAGTTGTTACTTGTAAACGCACCGTTTATTTGTTGATTAGGTACTTGCCACAGAAAGGTGCATTGATGTATGGCCTCGCTAGTGTTGCCAGGTGACCCGATTTGCCCGGGACGTCCCGATTCACTTTGATCGGGACGCCAAATTTTTCAATAACCTTTTTAATCTGTACTTTATTCGTCAATTTTGATAAAAGAAGACTCAAACTTAATGATTACGATTATTCAAAATGGTTACGTTTGAATTTTTTTATATTTAAAGAGTTGTATTTGTTCTATCATGTAAACAAGTAGGTAGGTATACCTAAATTTTATAAAAAAAACCGACTTCAATGTTCTTCGAAGTCCAAGTTCAAATATCGATGAAATTGTATTCTTATATGGGACCACTTCATAGCTATGCTGAACCCAACGCAAAAATAAATCCAAATTGGTTCATAACTGACGGAGTTCTGAGGTAACAAACATAAAAAAACATATAATCGAATAGAGAACCTCCTCCTTTTTTGAGGACAGTTTAAAAAAACTGACTATCCGATAAAAATATACACGCTGATTCACAAAAACCAGTTTTCTTTTCACTTTTCTTTTGTCTCGTTTGTTGTATGTGAGTCCCCTTAAATATTTAGTTTATTTTGTTTTTAGTATTTGTTGTTAAATCGACAACAAAAATACATCATCTGTGAAAATTTCTACTGTCTAACTATCACAATTCATGAGGTGACAGACGAACAGACAGACAGACCCGTTAATACCCTTTGGGTACGGAACCCTAAAAAATGAAGTCTGCACGAGTTACCTGCAATGTCGATGATCTAATAAACTATATATACCACAGTTTATACTTAAAGTAGGTAACGCAGAAGTTTATGAGTCATAACGTATAAAATTTATAAAAATATCAAAATGAATGACATAATATTAATTTAAATAAAATATTAATATTATTCTAAACACGTTCCTAGTAATAAAATTTGTTATTAGGTGGGTGCATAAGAGCATGTGTGGCTCAGCGTGAACTCATGCGACTTACGATCCGATGCACCCGAGTTCAAATCCCGTTGGCCCCGCACCACTGACTTCTTAAGTTATGTGCGGATTTAACACTCGCTCTAAAAATGTTGAAGGAAAACATCGTGAGGAAACCGGCATGTCGAAGAATTAATCACAAATATCTAGGTATTTAGTAGCTTTTGTAGCGTAGCTCACCTTGTCATTTAGTAAATGATCTGCTATGTTAACAGGCCTAGCGCACTCCGCACTGTAGGTATGAAGCTACAAGTACATAGCCGGACACCGACGGCGGGTCGCGCGTCGTTACACGTGCCGCGCGAGAAGACATAAGAGCGGCGCGATAGAAAGAGGCGCTCTGTAGGTTAATATGACTGGTAGGTATGCAGCGCCACGCGAGCTTTTTGAATTTTATTGCGTCATAGCAAGAGTCGCTATTTGTTTAAATTCTTTGCGGAGTGATGCTTCTGTCTCTTAGTATTCTGTGATGTTAAGCAACGTTCGCAGCAGACACAACTTGGATGGTTGACCGTTTGTGTGGTATTTACATCGAGCGCTAACGTGCTTCGGAGGGCACGGTCCTGGTTGTTGTGTTAGGAAAACAGTTACTCCATGACGGAGGCTTTCTAAAAAGGGCGGTCTAAAAACTCTTACACCAGGGCTGGCCACAAACACACTTTTACACAGTGATTTTTATGGTATTAAAATGTTTTTTTTACATCTGAGTGGGTCAGCGTTTGACCACGATCTCACCTGATGGGAAGCGACGATGTGGTCAATGATGTAGCACGCTTACCCAGTAAGTTTGTTCACTCTTCATTTGAACACACCCAGTCTGTATTTATGTGGAAATACAGACGACGGCAAGGCGTTCCACTCCTTCGACGTTCGCACCAAAAAGGATGATTCGAAACGTTTAGTACGGATAGGCGGAACGTCCACCACCCAGATAGCAATATAAACTTGTTTCAGACTTGCAGCGAGTTCGAAGTAGCAAACATGAAAGCTTGCACCAAGTTTGCCATTGCAAGTGTGCAAACTTGCTGCAAATTTAAGGCAAACTATCTAGTTACCAGTCAACAAAATTGCATAATGTTTGTCACGACACACAACAAAGAATCTGCAATGCAATAAATTATTTTTCAAAAAAAACTAAACCGACTTCAAAACCACAAATGGCACTCAAAAGTAAAAAATAAATTTATATAATTATCATAAGCGCTACCCACTCATATATTTGAAGTCGGTGCCAGCCAAGTCTAAAAGGTAGTAGATAAATACTATGTATATAGTAAGTACTACTTGTAGGTAGTATTTATCTACTACCTTTTAGACTTGGCTGGCACCGACTTCAAATATATGAGTGGGTAGCGCTTATGATAATTATATAAATTTATTTTTTACTTTTGAGTGCCATTTGTGGTTTTGAAGTCGGTTTAGTTTTTTTTGAAAAATAATTTATTTTAACCTTTTTAGTGAAAAACAAGTTTTAATTAAATTATTTCAAAGTTTTTAAAGACAAGCTTTTATGATCTAGAAGCCACATCATGACGAAGTTTAAAACGGGCTATCACAATTAAATGCATGTGCAAAAAAATGTCATGTCTGTCCTATTCTCTGTTGAGAAGTTCCCTCGCCGGAAGTCAATCCTGGGTGTATCAGCCATGTTATGATGGAATTTAGAACAGGCTATTATGGTTAAATCCATTTACGAAATGTTGTGTCTGTACTATTCACCGTTGAGGAGTTCCCTCACCGGAAGTCAACCCTGGGTGAAGCAGGTGAAGCAGTCGAATACAAACCTCCACCTTTAGAAAGTTGGTTACGAAAAAAACAAGAACCAACTTGAAGATTAAACTTATATTTTGTTGTTTTTGCTATTTTTTTCAAAAAGTGCTAAATGAATTTCGATAAAATTTATATGGGACCACCTTTGAAGTATTACCTACCAATCAAAAAAAGAATCATCGAAATCAATGCATAATTGGCGGAGTAATCGCGTAACAAACACACAAAAAAAAAAAATAAAAAAAAAAAAAACATACCGTCGACTTGTAAACCTCCTCCTTTTTGAAGTCGGTTAAAAAATATGTTTTACTCGGTCACGGTTTACGATTGACAATGCCCAAGTAGCAAATCTACGTCATAATGACGTCAATTTACAGGCATCTTTCGACGTAGGTGGTTTTTATTATTTCAATAACAGGAATAGGAAATGTCTGATAAAACTACCAAGTGCTTTTGCTTTAAAACACGATCCAGCACAAATAACCATTAAAGCAAAAGGTTATTAAGCCAGGAAACTAAATTAGAGTTAAATCTCCTGAACATATCAAGCGTTAATTCCATTACATATAGGAGATCCGCGGAGAATCTTGCCACCGCAGGCTAACTCGACGCCAACGCAATCTAGTTATGATTGTGGAACTACATGTGTTAGACACATTAAAGAAAAACAAACTTGTAGCAAGCAATCAATATCAAAGATGAAACAAACTTGCAGCAAACTTACTTTCTATTGTCGCGACAAACTTGACGTATCAAAGTAGTATATAAGAAAAACAAACTTGTAGCAAGCAATCAATATCAAAGATGAAACAAACTTGCAGCAAACTTACTTTCTATTGTCGCGACAAACTTGACGTATCAAAGTAGTATACAAGAAAAACAAACTTGTAGCAAGCAATCAATATCAAAGATGAAACAAACTTGCAGCAAGCTTGCGTGCTATCTGGGCATGCAGGTGTGACGTTGTGCCGATCGTCTGGTTGTCCGATGGTAAAATGGTGATGGGTTTTGAGTGGCACTGCAATTTTATGGGCAGGCGTGGCGCTTACCATCAGGCGAACGACTTGTTCGTATCATAGTCCCATATAACATACATAAGATGCGAAGAAGAAAGAATTGGCTTTTGAACGAGTTAACGTTGCCAGCTTTTTGACCAATCAGAAAACGATAAAAAACCGGCCAAGTGCGAGTCACAGTCAGGCACGAAGGGTTCCGTACCATTATCTATAAAAACGGCAGAAAAATCACGTTTGTTTTGTTTTATTCTGTTTTTTAGTATTCGCTGTTATAGCGGCAACAGAAATACATCATCCGTGAAAGTTTCAACTGTCTTACTATCACGGTTCATGAGATTCAGCCTGGTGACAGACGGACAGACAGACAGACTGACGGACAGCGGAGTCTTAGTAATAGGGTCCCGTTTTACCCTTTGGGTACGGAACCCTAAAAACCGCAGACGCTGGCCTCATTTACAGATATACATATTTGATCCTAATTTAGTTTGGTTAACGAAAACACTTTAATTACTGGTTATATCATTACTTCAATAATGAATATAGGGCAGAGATAAGGGGCTTCCTATTTGTCAAGTTATTGCAAAATATTGCGATGTATTTAGGCTTCAAAGATGATTACACACCATACAACTTTGATTTTAAATAATTATTAAGAAGAAGAATTATATTGTTCGGGCAGGGATCGAAACTGTGTCTTCGGAACCGTCGCGACGCCTTAACCGCTGGGCCGCCGGACCTACTGGTCAAGCAACCAAATTTCTTATAAACTTCTTGTATAGTCGATTAGTAGTACACGTGGTAGGTCTCTCGTATGCGGGAGGTCGTCTGGGTAGGTACCACAGCTTTGCCAGTCATTCTGGCGCCAAGCAGTAGTGCGCAAGCTTTACTGTGTTCCGATTTAAAGGGCATTGTAGCCAGCGAATTTACTGGGCATATTAGATTTATTATCTGATGTCTCGGGGTGATGAGCGCAGTGCAGTGCTACTCAGTGCTTTTTATGGTATTAAAAGTTCTGGGTGGCACTGCAATTGTTATGGGCAGGCGTGGCGCTTACCATCAGGCGAACGACTTGCTCGTATCATCATTTAAAAAAATTGTTCAGCAGCTCATCCACCTCTCTGTTTTTTCCATAGGGATCAGATTAATATCTGTGGTTTTTTCTAACTTGCCAACTGCCGTCGCTTTACGCACTAATCCGGATAAACACATAAGGCTACTTTATATTCCGGAAAACCGCGGGTGAAGTACTCACATACATAACTAAAGAAAAACATACACGTCGAATTGACAACCTCTTCCTTTTAACGTCGGTTAAAAAGGGTATAATGTGCTTACACTCTATTATATGATGCCACTAACAACGTGTGTCAAGTCACGTGTGCCAGCCAAGCCGGCGTGACCGCAGTGAAACGTGACGATTTGAGTGTCAAAGGTCCACTCTATTTCATTATTTTGTTTTAGGTGCTCGTTGAGGTTTAGCCGGGTATATTTATGATCGCACTATGTAAAAGCAGGCCTAGCGCACTCCGCACTGTAGGTACGAAGCTACAGTACATAGCCGGACACCGACGGCGGGTCGCGCGTCGTTACACGTGCCGCGTCAGAAGAGATAAGAGCGGCGCGATAGAAAGAGGCGCTCTGTAGGTTAATATGACTGGTAGGTATGCAGCGCTACGCGAGCTGAATTGACTTTTATTGCGCCATAGAAAGAGTCGCTATTTGTTTAAATTTCTTTGCAGAGTGATGCTTCTGTCCCTTAGTATTCTGTGGTAAAAGTGAGCGGTCTGCTTGGGCTACTTTTATCCCGGGAAATTGTGATTAAAATTGCGAGGCGAAGCAGCGCATCGCGCTTCACATCTATTTATATATTCTATTATGATAATTAGCGTGGTTTTGATATATTATCAAAATTAATTTATTATGTAGAAAGGAAGAAGAAAGAAAATACATTTATTCAGGACATCACACAACATTACACTGAAAATTTTGCTGAATTTCAGTGTTTCGCCGGTGGGAGGCGACGCGGAACCACTCCCCGAGCGCGGAACAGTGTTTTTCGTGTCGATAAGCCTAAAATTGGATTTTTGGTTAATTTTTGAAAGTAAAATTTTAGTAAAAAGTACGTTTTTTGCTGAAAATACTGAAACTACTAATATTCTGTGTGTCTTTTCTTTCAGATCTTCAAAGGTCGCGGCGGCGCTTCTAAAATGGTGCGACACGCCTATGTATTTCTAACTATAGCAAACTTAAATTCACGATTTACTTTCGAAAACAGCCGACTATGTAGATGTTTCGTGCCTAGTTCTGAGAGGTGTCAATTTTTTTTGCTGAATTTCGCTGTTTCACCGGTGGGAGATGACGCGGGGGCGCTCCCCGAGTGCAGAACAGAATTTCTATACTTATAATAAAACTGTAACGAAGCGGTTACTGTACATTGAAGATATTCTTTGGAGTATATGGTAGCAACAGAATCCAAAAATAGTTTGAAATTTTTTTGTCTGTCTGTCTGTTTGGCTGTCCGGGATAAACTCAAAAACAAGGGCATGAATTTGAATGCAGTTTTTTGAAATATGTTCTGTGGAGTCCAGCGCAACACATAGGCTTTGCTTCGTCAAAATTGGTCCAGTAATATAGAAGTTATGACGCAATTTAGGAAAAAATATACATGTCCACTATAAATAGAACCACGGAACATACAGGACCCTTAGTGCACAAGGCTCAGCTTAAACTGGTTGATCTGCTTTACTTGAAAGTTTGTAGAACTATGGTATTGGTTGACATTATGGTATTCTAAAAAAATGTTTAGTGGGGTCCTAGACTATATAACAAAGTTTGTTTTATTAATATAACGGGATAGAAGTGGTACGGTAAAGAGAAAGGAGCCGGACGGGAGCTGGAATGGGAGTAAGGTGGGACGGAAAATGGTCGGAAGCAGGACGAATTACTACACTACGCGTACGGAGTCGCGGGCAACAGCTAGTACTAAAGTAAAGCTAAAACTCCTTCATTACAATTAAATTAACATCATCATCATCAGCCCATCACGTTCCCACTGCTGGGACACGGGCCTTCTATCGTAGAGAGAGAATAGGCCATAATCCACCACGCTGGCCCAGTGCGGGTTGGTGGATGTCACATGTCCTTGACTTTTTGTGGAAAACTCTTGGACATGCCGGTTTCCTCACGATGTTTTTCTTCACCGTTTTTAGAGCGAGTGTTAAATCCGCACATAACTTAAGAAAGTCAGTGGTGCGGGGCCAGCGGGATTTGAACTCGGGTGCGTCGGATCGAAAGTCGCACGAGCTCCCAATGAGCCACACTCGCTCATAATAAATTAACATAATTGATTAAAATTGATATTCATATACCGTTTAAATTAATGGTCACTAATAATCATTATTAGTGTATAAACCATATAACATTAAATTCCAATCAAATCATTAATTTTTGTTAATCTCCTCATATCTTAAATAATATACATGAAAACTTTATATGAAACATTGATTTACTTTCTATGATAATACACAAGGCGAAGCGCAGATGCCTATATTACAGGCATACGCCTAGCTTAGGCATCTGAGGTTCAACAACTGCTAGTGTAAACTGTTGTGTTTGTATAATTATTGAGAAAGAAAGAAAGAAAATGATTTTTTATTGCCAATAACTTAACATAACTTAATATAACTACAATATTCATACAGTATTATGGTTTGGCAATAAGGGGTAGGCTCAGCATCGTTCTGTGTAAACTCTAGTGAGTTTACACAGGGCTGGTTTTCAGCGTACCCCTTTGCTCGACCTCAGATGTTTGCCATTATTGAGGCCAGTATGTTGTTTAAAAATGCTATTTGAAATTTTTTGGTAAATAAATCATATTATTATCATTAAAGACAAAACAAATCGTACTTATAACTGTGAAATGTTGCGTGCCGTCAGGAAAAGGTTCAAATTCAAAAATTCAAAATTCTTTATTTATACAACATCTACAGTTCAAGTACTTAGATTAAATAGGTACATTAGTGGTAAGGTGCATATATTATCAGGTGTTACAGTACCCTTTTGTGAATCCCTGTTCCCTGCACTAGGTCTCATAAGAGCCTGTATAGCAGGATCACAGCGACCCTCTCAGGTCACTCCATCTACAATACATTATTTATATATTTAAGTACCTACATGCTGTGTATATTAACTAAACCTAATTCTATTCAGTATAAATATAATAATAATTACTTACATTGCTCCAGTGATAGGTATGTGTAGGCATTATATAAAAGTGTTAATTTATGTTTATATAGATATTTTTATTTAAGTATTATAATATATGCACATATATATATATATATATATATATATATATATATATGTATGTATATATAAATGTATGCGTATGTACTTTTTTTTATTAAGTTAAGACTTTAAGGTTAAGACTATAAGGTTTTTTATGTACCTTAGCACTGATTTTCAGTCGGAACCCTGTCCATGACATTACGAACAATCAGACGAAAATAATACAAAAAAAAAACAAACATAAAATAAAAACTATCACGCAGAAATTTATAGTGATATGGCAACTCCACAAATGCCATTCAAACAAGGACTTTTTGGCGGGAAGTGAGAAGTTACAGTTCAATTTTGTTTTATTTACCAAACGATTGTTATTTCGAGTGATCATGTGTAATATCGGTGGAATATTAACCATTATGTGTTCGTAAACGTGCACGAGCGTAGGCAAATGAAACAAAATAGAGAAGACATCGCTTTTTATGTTCTCCCAAAAAGTCCATGGAAAGCTTGAATAAAGTTCCACCACTTTATTGAAGCACTAGGAGAAGGTCCGGCTTGTTGCTGATGACCCTCATTCTCAACAAAAGTATAATAAATGGAATATTAAACAATCAAATAAAAACTACGTAAGACATGGCGGTATGGTCCTAGAGACTTTAGCCTGCCCTAACGGGCAATCATGAAAAAAAAAGTGATACAAGAATTTACGGGTGACATTAGAATGCTCAGAGTAATGCTATAATGTGTAAGGTGGAGTGGTCTTTACTATAGTTTCACTTAACATCAGGTGGTATTTTTGAAGGCGAGTGCGGAACGCTCGCGAGACGAAAAAGACCACTGCCCACCTCTGGGATATGGGCCTTCTCTCATAGAGGGAATAAACCCTGAATGCGCAAGGTCCGATTAAATATCAGTTATTATTGTTGTGACTGCATATTCCAACTTATAGGTTAAAAATATAAATTATCTTTCGTCAACATTGTTAGACGTACGTCACTTAGATAGGTGTATTTGTAAAGATAGATCATTAATAATAATTCATTTATTAAGAGCGAATGTGGCTCAGCGGTAACTTGTGCGACTTTCGATCCGACGCACCCGAGTTCGAATCACGCTGGCCCCACACCACTGACATTCGGATTTAACACTCGCTCTAAAAACGGTGTTGTGGGAGTGTGAGTGGGAGCAAGTGCAACTTTCAATCCGACGCACCCGTGTTCCAATCCCGCTGGCCCCGCACCACTGACTTTCTTAAGTTATGTGCGAATTTAAAACTCGCTCTAAAAACGGTTAAGGAAAACATCGACAGGAAACCGGCATGTCCAAGAATTAATCACAAAAATTCAAGGACATGTGACATCCACCAAATCGCACTATGCCAGCGTGTGGTGGATTATGGCCTATACTCTCTCTATGAGTGAAGGCCCGTATCCCAGCAGTGGGAACGTGTTGGGCTGATGATGATGATTAAAAAAACTACTTATCATTAATTTTATGAATGGCCTACAACGTCGCCATCTTGGATTTTTCAAATCGAAGATGGCGACGTTGTAGGCTATTTTGCCATGACCTATTAATTTTCCGTCACGTGTAACGAAAACACAGAATATATACTACAAAACGTGCTGATGATAAGAGTGTCAGGGGTCGAACTCGATTTAAATGTACAATTTTTATACTTATTTTTGTAATTGACGAGACATGAAAGGTCGTTGTCCTGATGGAAACCGCCTCTAGCGCCACAAAACTGCACGTGGCCATAATATGAACTAATAATTTTATTTTCGCGTCTCATGCTCGTGAAGTCTGTGTTATGCTTAATAAAGTGGCACTTTTAACCTCTAGGGCTTTAATTATTTTTAAACTTAGGAAAATTGCATTCTATAAACAAAGTATAATAAAATATAAAAGACGTGTGGGACTCGGAGACTGCCGCGGTAAAGCTATTGCATAGCATTCGGAGTGGGGGGTGTTAGGTTATTTTCGTTACGGAATTTCTGGATTCGGTCTCCACGCTCAAGGCCCGCGATAGAAGCTATGCAATAGCTTAAAACTAGACCGCATACAAAATGTTTAGGCACTGCAGCCACAGAAATGTAAATAAAACAGATTTGTTTGATCACGGCATAATAATGAATGAACCATAGTGAAGGTTCAATGAACGAAATCATTTTTTTATGGAACTGTGTGATGAGACGAGTGTGTCGTTCGCCTGATGGTAAGCGCCACGCCTGCCCATAACAATTGCAGTGCCACCCAGAACTTTTAATACAAAAAAAGCAATGCGTAGCATTGCATTGCGCTCACCACCCCGAGACATCAGATATTAGTCTCTCATATGCCCAATAATTTTGCTGGCTACAATGCCCTTTAAACCGGAACACAGTAATGCTTGAGCACTACTGCTTGGCGGCAGAATAACTGGCAAAGCTATTGTACCTACTCAGACGGCCTCTCGCATACGAGAAACCTTATTTATTAAAAATATAAATTAATAAAAGGTAACCTTTCAGATTCTTTTGCAGATGCACCAGTAAAAAGTAGTTCATTAGGTATTAAAACAACCTTTAATAAGCTTTAGTTTTATAAACTAGTATAAAGTACCTATTATTATCGGCCATTTCTATTTTTATTTCACCTTTCTACAACAATGACAAATAAATAGTTATTCGTCCAGAGATCTACTTAATTAACTTAATAATTAACTTGATTTCTACTTAATTTCTTTGTTTTTAATGCGACTCAGGGACTCAGGGTGTCGATTACTATAATGGTGATAAATAGGCTAATGACCCTATAATTTATCCTCTCTTGTATGTGTGTCTGGAGAACCTTGGTGTCGTAGTTTTAAGACCAACCGAAGGCCTCTGACATGACCTAAAAACTGTTGTCCTTTTTTTGTGGGGGGAAAATGTCGTCGCACTGCCCTTCCGCCTCGGGGATGGCAGAAGGGGGTGCGACCCACTAAAAACCCCCGTGAGCCGTCCTCTGTCTTGGTGGGGCGAGATGGGGTCGCGCATTCACCATATATTCACCATCTCGCCCCGGCAGTAGGCCCGGGTGTTATCCGGGCCACTACGCCTGTGGAGGGGTGACCTTGCTCACCAAGGCCACCCCCAGACGAGTGGGGCCGTGCAAGCCGGCAGAGAGTCCCCCGACTCTCCACCAGTGACCCCCACTCCGGAGGGAGGAGGAGGTCAACACAACCGGGACCAACGGCTTAACGGCGTGCTCTCCGAAATACGGTAGCGCAAAGATGTATATATCACAAAAACTGTTAAAATAAAATCGTTGCCCGCGACCTCATGTCGGTTTCTCTGCTTTCTTCTAAAACACGCATAGGATTTTGATACGGTTTTCAATGTCATTTAGATATTTGTTTACGGAAGGTTCTATCTATTCTAATGAAGTTTTTGTCATCATCATCATTAGCCCGTAGTCGTCCACTGCTGGACATAGGCCTCTGCTAATGAACGCCACTGAGCCCGGTCTTCGGCTCTTCTCATCCAGTTTCTTCCAGCCGCCTTTCGCAGGTCGTCACTCCATCTGGCCGGTGTCCTACACTACGCTTGCCGATTCGCGGTCTCCACTCAAGGTCACGTCTACTCCAGCGGTTGTCCGTCCTTTGTGAGATATGACCAGCCCATTGCCACTTCAGCTTCCTATGGGCTAATCCTATGGGCTATGTCGGTTACTTTGGTTCTCTGTCGGATTACCTCATTGCGGATCTTATCTTTCAGAGAAACTCCGAGCATAGCCCTCTCCATAGCACGCTGAGCGACTTTGAGCTTGTGGATTAGTCTCACTGTGAGTGTCCACGTCTCGGCTCCGTAGACGCTAAGACTTGGCGCGAATTTTTTGTATAGTAGAGAAAATGCAATATTTTAAAAGTAATAAGTATGACGTTTTAAAGTGCATTTTTGTGTCTATTTAGGTAATAAATATCTTTAGACTTTTGACTTTTAATAAATATATTTTGACTTTTGTAATCAAGTCGTCAAAAACACCACATTTAGTAAATTATCCGGGCGAAGTCGGGGCGGGTTGCTAGTACCCTATAGTTAAAAGATTGATCATAAAAAATTTCAAAGAATTTTCTTGTTTCGCCTATTTTTTTTATGTAACTGACTGACGAGACGAGCTAGTCGTTTGCCTGATGGTAAGCATTACGCCAGCCCATAACAATAACAGCACCACCCAGAACTTTGTTTTGCAAATCCTGCGCAGCGCTGCACTGCACTCACCCTGAGTCAATTAGCTGTTGAGTCTCATAATGCCCAGTAATTTCGCTGGCTATGCCCTTCAAACCGAAACACAGAAATGCTTGCGCACTACTGTATGTCGGCTGAATAACTGGCATAGCGGTGGTAGTGGTTGTGGGGTAATATAGCAATTTGTTTTTTTTTGTATTGTTGCGTGACAACAAACATCCAATAAATCTATTCATTCCTTCAAACCTGTTGTAAATCTGCAATAGATAGGCTGTTTTTTTTTATGATTAAATGGGCTCACGTTTGACAACAACTCACCTGATGGTAAGCGTAGTTGCGGTCTAAGGTGGAGCACGTTTGCCCATGAGGTGCCTATTCACTCTTGTCTTAAAGAGACCCAGGTTGTAATCCAGAGTCAGCGAAGCGCTTTGTGCGGACTGGTGGTATGTGCACAACATAAGGGTGAAGTGACTTTACTTATAGTTTTATATATATATATATATATATATATATAGGCCCATCAAACTGGCGGCAACTGGCGGCCGCCAGTTTGATGGGCACTTTTAGAAGCGGGGTCGATCGCGATGGACTCCTTATTTAGTTTTTAAGTTTTTGACTCGCGCGTGCCTATGTACGTTCTTTTTATGTAAAATTTGTCTGACCATTATATAATTACATATTATATATATAGGTATATCTTGTATATATTATTGTATATTTAATATAGATAATAGTATATATTATTATAGTTTGTACTCTTTGTACATACATTTGTTTATTATGTCATTTATGTTGACACCCCCGTTTACAGTTTCTTTAAGTCCTCTCCATACAAAGGTTGTCTAGAAGAGATCGCTTTGAGCGATAAGACCGCCCATTGTAACACTATAGTTTTAAGTTTGTTATTGTACTTTTTGTTATTATGTTTTCTGGTGGTGAAACAATAAAGAGTTATCTAATCTAAATAGATCTATCAAGTGTAAAAATTTTAAAAATTATATTAAAAATTTTCATTGCGTATCAGTTTTCAGATCAATTTCCGCAAAGGAAATCTTGGAATCGTAAAATTGCTTATCGTTCAAGGCATAATTCTAGGTCATCAAACCTTATCAAATTGGGTCGAATATTGTGTTTGGTACAATTAAAAACGATATAAATTAATTATGTCAAATTTCCTTATAATTTTTTGTTTAGTCTGATTTATTATGTCAAATAATAAATCAGGTAATCTTTTAATCTATTGATTAGGTATCAAACACGTGAGAATGTATTAAAATAATGCCCAATCAATTTATTATTATTGATGTGACTTCAATGAACCTTTCTTTGACAACTTTAAAAGAAACAAAAATGACAGTTATATCGCTGTGAAGATCCATCTGATGAAAACCCTTGGTACTATTAAGTATTGTGTGAAAACACAAAATTATAATTTATGTTCGTCCCTCCCTCCACCCCCTCCCCCGCGATGACGTCATAGACCGCGGGAACAAGCATTATTTATTTATTAATAATGCAACAGTGTACAATAGTAACATAACTATCAACCTGGACCCTGTAGTATTAGGGTGTAGCAAATTTACATTTAATTTACATTTTAATTTACATTTAATTTACATTTAAGTTACATTTAATTTACATTTAATTTACATTTAATTTACATTTAATTTACATTTAATTTACATTTAATTTACATTTAATTTACATTTAATTTACATTTAATTTACATTTAATTTACATTTAATTTACATTTAATTTACATTTAATTTACATTTAATTTACATTTAATTTACATTTAATTTACATTTAATTTACATTTAATTTACATTTAATTTACATTTAAATTTATATTTAATTAAAATTTACGGAAAGTATGAGTGAGACCACTAACAGAAACCACTAAAGATACCTTTAGTAGACAATTGTTTTGTTGAGTGGTATCGGAGTATTGGGCGAAGATTTCCAGGCAGACCACCACCGGCCAGATCGTCAGATGACATCGTGAAGCTCGTCGGATTGCAATGGATGAGGCTTGCACAGGACCGGAGAGAAACAATGTGTGAAGATTTATTTTTAACCGACTTCAAAAAAGGAGAATGAGAAGAGAAAAAACTGCTTAAGTCATCATTGTTTATATTCGTTACCTACTATTTTACAAAATAGGAACGTTTGCTTTTTTACTCGAGAAAAAGGAGGTTATCAATTCGATTGTATTTTTAACCGACTTTAAAAAGGAGAAGGTTATCTGTTCGATTGTATTTTTTTATGCTTGTTACCTCAGAACTCCGTCATTTATGAACCGATTTGGGAAATTCTTTTTACGTTGGGTTCAGTGTAGCTACGAAATGGTCCCATATAAATTTCATCAATATTCGACCTTGGACTTCGAAGATACATTGAAGTCTTTTTTTGTTTTTTTCTATAAATTAATTATCTCAAGAACAATGGTTTGGACTCGGCTGGGAATGAGCCGGAAAAAGAACCACTACCCAAAACGTACGGCAAGAAACTGAGGGGCATTTCGTTACAACTAGGGTCACCAATAAACACAAATCTATAGTAACAATAATTATTATCAATTATTATTATCTATATCTATATCTGTATCTATATCATCGCAATAGTATTTTATAGTAAGTAGGGTAGTCTACCGCCGTTACAGGGAAAGTAGGCAAAAACAATAATTCCTTATGTGTTGTATAGTAGCGTATAAATACTTAGTTATAGTGTTATATTGTTGTATATATGTATATATATGCCTGAAGATGGAAGGCGGCGCCCAGGCCGGCCCAAAAGAAGATGGAGGGACGATCTGGATGCATACCAAGAAGGTTGGTGCGAGGTGGCGCAGGATAGAGACGGCTGGAGAGACTTGGGGGAGACCTTTGCCCAGCAGTGGGACAGCATAGGTTAATATATATATATATATATATATATGTTGACTTATAGTTAAGTGCAGGTTTAGCACGCTCGCTCTAAAACGGTGAAGGAACACATCGTGATGAAACCCGCTTACGCGCTTTGGAGTGGTAGGCTCTGGCCGCGGTTGTAATACCACCCACCGAATAGCCATGCCGTCAAGCGACCTAGTCGTGTTTCGGGATGATGTTCGGTGAACCATCGGGGAGACGGGTCTGAGCAGCCGCGAACTAACATATATATATATATATATATATATATGTTAGTCTATAAGCTATATATTCTATGGGCCTATGTTAATTTTACTTTGTTGTACATTAATACTGTCTGAAATAAATAAATAAATAAAAAAAATAAACATACATTTTATGATATAATTATTACAAACAAACACACACCTGAAACAAGTAATATATACATAACAAATAGGTCGCATTTTATATATATGTACTTAGATAACACTATTATAAAGTAGCTAAAGTATGTGCCTATATTATCTTACATTGGCAAAGATTAAAAGCATACGTAGAAGTTTCAATTCACATTTATGTTCACTCAAAAACACAGAATAATTAGAAAGAAGGAATATACACAGTGGAATTTAACTCGATATTTTTCCGAAATGTATATATGTACCTTCTCACCTTTTTTAATTTAACACTATAGATTTATTCTTAAACATGGACGTTTTAGAATAAATCTATAGTGTTCAATTAAAAAATAAAAATAATAATAGTTGGCCTATACTTATATTGATGTTGTCAATGAATGAATGTGAATGAAATGTAGCGACGCAGGGAGGCTAGTAGGAGCCGTGCCGTGCCCCCGCGCCCCGCCGCGTCGCCCCCGCGTATCCTGTTTAGTGAAATACACATTTCAGCTAGGTAATTGTCAATTATTGTTTAGTCATATATTTTTAATTTAACGCTTCATATCAATCTAAAGCTCACTCGGTCCATACTGAGTTCATACATTTCGGAAAAATATCGAATTCAATTCCACCCTGTATATGATTACAATATATTTTTTTTTAGTTTTAAGTCACGTAAATTCACGCTTTTGTCAACCATATAATTTGTTATTTTAGTGTTTTATATTTAATTTAACCCATTTATTAAACTAAATGTCATAAAAGGAAACTTGCTTCTTATTAGATATTACAATTGAAATATGGTAATGTGGTTTTTTTTCATAAACGGCTTTTGTAATATTAACCACCGACGCAAAAAGGATCATTGTTATAAGTTTAACCACTATGTGTGTCTGTCTGTGGCACCTCGGGTGATCTGATATGGATGCGGTTTTATTTGAAAGCAGGTTTTCTAGCGGTTTTGTCTATTTAAAAGCTTTTTGTGTCAGGGTTTTAGAATTTTAGTTTACGAAAATTCTTATGTTACGGAATGACGAGACGAGAATGTCTTTCGCTTGATAGAAAGCAATACGCTTGCCCATAATAATTGCAGCACCACCCGGAACTTTGTTTTGCAAATTCCTGCATGACACTGCGCTCGTCACCCTGAGACAATTAGATCTTCTCATAACACTTATAAAATTGACAACATTTCATTTTTATTATGGTACTAGCGACCGGCCCCGGCTTCGCACGGTTATTATACATATAAACCTTCCTCTTCAATCACTATCTATTTAAAAAAACCGCATCAAAATCCGTTGCGTAGTTTTAAAGATTTAAGCATACATAGGGATATAGGGACAGAGAAAGCGACTTTGTTTTATACTATGTAGTGATTACAACCTCGAAACCATTTCGAGGTCTTCTTATGACGAATATTATTTTTAATGAACTTTAATACACCTGTATCCCCAATGATAAAATATTTTATTTACCTGTTTTTAAGTTATATCATTAATTTATTTATTTGCATTAAACCGGTCTATAATAAAATAATCTACTTCATAGCACTGAAGTCATCTAAGAATAGGCAAAATTCTTCCAAATTATGACCATCTGTATTAAAGTTGTATATACTAGTTGCTCTTCGCGGTTTCACCCTCGGTTGTCCTGGATAAAAAGTACCTAGCTTATGTGTTAATCCAGGGGATAAGGTAACTACATTCCGAATTTTTTCCGAAGAAGTAACAAACTCACAAACACATCAACAGCAGTGTGATGTAACTTTAGTTGCTCTCCGTGGTTTCACCCGCTGTTTCCCAAGAGGCAAATAGGTAGGTAGGTAGGTACGCCCAACGATCACATAAATATAATAGATCCTGACCCCTAACTAGGATTCCCTGTATCTAGGGAACCAGGAACTACGAGGACCATGGTCCCACAACACCCAGACACGAAACAAATGTTTGCGTTCTTTTTTTAAGTAGTTTTTTTAGGGTTCCTTACCCAAAGGGACGGGACTCTATTACTCAGACTCCGCTGTCCGTCCGTCTGTCTGTCTGTCTGTACGTCTGTCACCAGGCTGTATCTCATGAACCGTGATAGTTAGACAGTTGAAATTTACAATTGTACATACATCATTCAAACTTTTTCTGCCACACGCACTTTCACACATACATACACTTTCACACAAACACGCACACAACACACACAACCACTCTCTCTCTCTCTCTCTCTCTCTCTCTCTGAGTAGCTAATAAACAAATAACAGCTAGGTAAAACTAACTAATATCTAAAAATCTAATTTCAAATCACTTCGTTAAAAAATTGCTTTTCTTCAATGCATAATAATTAGAAGTACATCTAGATGGGAGAAGCCACTGGCACCCGAAACACAGTACTTAACTAGTTCGGGAGCCTATGGATTCAAGATTTATTTGTAAACCTTTTGTGCAAATAAACTCATTTATTATTATTATGTCACTCTTTCTCACGGGTTATACACCCGGTCCTTTGGAAGGCTTGCGCGGGGACATGAGTCCAACATGTAGAGGCCTCTTAGAGCATTTAATTTAGATATGTAATGGGCAACACTTATCGGGGACTGTCTCTAAGTGCATCATCAGAAGATACAATCAAAGACAGCCCCCGATAAGTGCGAGGACTATTATTGAAGATATAAAAAATACTATTATTATTATTTCACAGATGATGTATTTCTATTGCCGCTATAACAACAAATACTTTTATAGATAATAGCACGGAACCCTTCGTGCGCGAGTCCGACTCGCACTTACCCGGTTTTTTAAGTATCTAATATTCCTTTACAGGACCTCAGGTGTATCTACACACATACCAAATTGCAATAAAAAAAAATATTCTTTATTGCTAGAATGTTGTGTACAAAGATGACAAATAAAAATAATTACTTACATTCCACCATAACATTAAAAAAAAAATTAATTAAATTAAATTCAAATTATTAGATTATAAATACCTATATTATAGATGTAGATTTTAATTAATGTCATAATTATATTATGTCAAAATTGAATTATGAAATAGAATCAAATAATAAATAAATTAAACTTGTCATTTAAAAAATCATTAGTATTACGAGTATAATAACATTTACCAATCAACAATTTTTTCATCAAATCCTTTCAGTAGTTTTCGCATGATTGACTAACAAACATCCATCCATCCTCACAAACTTACGCATTTGAAATATTAGTAGAAGTAGAAAGTGTAAAGATCATTGTTCAGAGAAACCACACAAGAATAGGCAATATATATCGCTCGTAACATCTGTTCCATTTAGATAATCTTTGACGGAACCGTCCATGTTATTATCAAATTCGCAATTATGTCCCCACTAGATCAGTTCCAATACTATAACAGTCGTGTAAAGGCGTGAAACTACCTACGTCTTACTAAAAACAAGTGTAGTTTTCTTAAACAAACTTTCTCAAAATCGGCTTAGCATTTCGTGGTAGGTGGTAAAAAAAGTGCGCTAGATTGACAATGAGTGCACACTTACGGGGGACTAAGCGTGCTTTTGAAGAGTGAGTGATTTTTTATTTTTTTTATTTATATAAAAATACGTTATTATTTTTATTTATTTATATACCTAAAATATTTCTATTAATAAAAATAATAATCATGTATAGGTGATTTGCAAAGCGTATTTTTTATGTTCATGGAAATATTTGAGCATTAAAAATATTGATATTCTAATAAAATAAAGCATTTATTTAATTTTAAATGATCGTTTTAATTTTGCAAAAACGACAAGGAGAACATCTAAACGGTCAAGCTCAAAGTTCAAAAGTTCATTATTCATTTTTGGCATCACAGACGCACTTATGAACGTCAATTATCACAATGACTCTACCACCACATCGGAAAAAGAACCACTAGATACTCAGGAGATACGGCAAGAAACTAAGGGGCATTTATTTAGAACTGTTACTAGTACATTAAGGTACTAGTGTGTAATGTTGGTGATTACCGCTGAGGCATCATTGAGACCCGAGCCGTCAGGTGAGGGTCTTAAGAGAGCCGAGGACGGTAATCATCAATACACACGTGTATCATACGACGTTTTTCAACACACTTGTGAATAAAATAACAAAAAAACTCATTTTATTTATAATCAGTTTTCCTATGCGCGCGCATTGCGATCAGCCACAGACTAAAGGGATGAGGTATTTTTTTTATTTTCCGCGCATAGGGTTTGCGCCTATTCTGCCACGTACAAAATGGGAAATTTAAAGTTTTCTTTTATTACAGAGAAAACAAAATTTATATTTGAGTGAAAGTTTTATTTATTAAACACGTACGAGTTAAAATTATCTAATTAAATAAGAAGTTGCATGAAATGAGCAAGCAATAGGAACATTAATTTATTTGTTCTATTAAACACGATCTTTGTTTGAATAAAAACTTTTTTAAGAACAATGCACCTCAACCAATAAAATTAAAAATAAAAACTATAACTCACTAGTGTTAATTAAATATTAATATTATATTTATTAATTCAATAGTGATTATGGGTGTCATTCTGTGCCTAATTGCGGTGAACATAGAGCCACTTTATGAGCAAGTGTGTTCAAAAATATTTTGTTTGTTTTTGACAATATTATGTTTCTTATGTGCCAGTTGGCTACTTGGCAGAAGCGGAATGTTCCATGCATCTTTGTCTCTGGATTAACACATGGCTACTTTTTATAGGGAAACTGCGGGTAAAACCGTGGGGCGCAGCCATTTTCTTTGTTAACTAAACTGCATAAATAGCCCGCTAAGTTCGAGTCAGACTCGCGAACGAAGGGTTCCGTACCATCCTTACTAATATTATAAATGCGAAAGTTTGTATGTATGGATGTATGTTTGTTACTCTTTCACGCAAATACCTACTACCGAACCGATTTTGATGAAATTTGGTATGTAGGTAGTTTAGGACTTGGAATAGCACATAGGCTTTTTATCCCGGGAATGCGCGGGTGGAACAGCAGGGCGCAGCTAGTTATCTATAAAAACGGCAAAAAAATCATGTCTGTTGTATGCGAGCCCCCTTAAATATTTATTTTATTCAGTTTTTTAGTATTTGTTGTTATAGCGGCAACAGAAATACATCATCTGTGAAAATTTCAACTGTCTAACTATCACGGTTCGTGAGATACAGCCTGGTGACAGACGGACGGACAGACAGACGGATGGACAGCGGAGTCTTAGTAATAGGGTCCCGTTTTACCCTTTGGGTACGAAACCTAAAAGGCTTTCTCAAAAAACTTACAAACCACATTGAAAAACATGTAATATGTAAAATACCTCTCCAATAAGAAGGTAACAGATTAATCACAAAAATTCAAGGACATGTGACATCCACCAACCCGCACTGGGCCAGCTTGGTGGATTATGGCCCATACTCTCTCTACGAGGGAAGGTCCGAGTCCCAGCAGTGGGAACGTAATGGGCTGATGATGATGAATGAATGATGCTGATGATATACATAGGTAACACATTCTTGAGTTTATCGAGCTCTATAATATTTTACCATATCAAGTGCCGCTAGTACCAATTTGAAATCGAGGGCACCCAATGGGTTGATTTGATTTTTTTTTGTAAACATTTACTCCTAATCAATAAATGAAAATAAATTTATTAAGCCTATGTTCTATTCTTGCACCTAAAGTCGCTACATACAAAATTTCATCAAAGTCTGTTTAGTCGTTATGGAGTAATTTGGTAACAAACACACACACACACACCAGTTTTTTTTTTAGTATAAGTATTATCGCATGCTTAAAGTTCAGCACTTGGCGACCACAGTAAATTGGGCACAGCCCTTCCCACGCCTAGGTTTTGTGATTGATTGATTGATAACGCTTTATTGTACACAACAAAAACGTATAAAAATAGAACTAAACATTTTGGTTAGTACAATGAGCGGTCTTATCGCTAATAAGCGATCTCTTCCAAACAACCTTTGATTGTGATGCACGTTCATCGTTCACTTCCCAGCCGGAAGTAGTCCAACTTTATATTTCCAAAAAATCTTTGTTTTATTTTAAATTTGCTGCGCCCCGCGGCTTCACCCGCGGCTTCCCGGGATAAAAAGTACCTTTGTGTTAATTCAGGGTATAAGCTATCTGCATTCAGAATTTCACTCATATCCTTCGAGCCGTTACAGCCTGAAGAAGTAACAAAGTAACATACAAACATTCACATTTATAATATGAGTGTGATGCGAAAGTTTGTGAGGAGGGATAGATGGATGTTTGTTACTCAATCACACAAAAAGTTAGATGAAATTTGGCATGTAGGTAATTCAGCACCCGTACCCATATCTCCCTCAAACGACAACCGTATATCGTGTTGAGCTCAGATTAGGGTGTAGATTCACTGCGACAATGTCTTATGGAGCCATATATTGTCTCAGTAAGTTCATCTTAACTTGTAGTTATCGTATTTTGGTATGAATTACTGAGATTAATTCGATTTCTTGCCTGAATCGGCAATAATAAAATTAGACCGTATCTCATTAGTCGCAGTGAAGCTATACCTTAATTTGAGCTCAACACGATATACGATTGGCGCTTGAGGGACATATGGGTAGGGGGGCAGGTTCTGGAAAAGAACTGTCCGAACTCAAACTTATGCACATACTAACGCCAATTTGTTACACCAAAATAAACTAGATGGCGTTAATAGCACAGTTAGCACGCGCAAGCGTTTTGTTCCACGCGATCGTGATATAAATGGAGGGAATTTTGAAATACAATCAGCTCAGCTGGCCGATTCAGAACCCCACGACAACATACCGAATCGATTCGATTGGATAACGATCTCGTGTCGTAGGTTTCTTTTCGAGCTATTCAGAACATCCGCCCCGTGGATTCGACACGGTTTCGGTTACGATATCGAAATCGATACGACAACGTGTTGCATTTACGGAGATCGTTTTGTGTGCAATACTCGCAGAAAATTGTATTATTATCTAGACGATATAAAAATGTTTTCAAGTTATCAAAATTTATTATAACAACGTTTATCACGAATTAAAATATAATCAACAATTATAAGCGCCAGATATTGGTAGAAATATAAAAAAAACAAGAGCTTCGTAAACACCCACCTGCTGATATCCACTTGACATTAATGTTTAATCTATGCTTTAGACATTGACAAACCGCCAAATTTAAATGTCTATCGCAAATTGTTTTCTTTATCATGTTTTGAAATTATTAAAAGAAGATCGAGCGAGAAGACGAGCCTCATCAAGATACGTTAGAAATGTTAAGTAAATACCAAAATTACAATTACATAGTATCACAGAGTACTTTATAATAATTATATAGGTACAGTGATTTTATTTCGGTAGATTTATGCATCTTATTAAGTAATCTTATAGTAGTAGGTAAACAGTTCTAAAACAATCAAAGCGAACTTAACCTATAAATAAATACTAGACTTGGTAGGTACTTTATTACATAGAATTAGTTTATGTTGAATCTTACTGTGAGTTTTATTTTATTTGTAGTAGAAAATGTAGTTTATTTAACAACACACGGAATATACTCGGTATTGACGGTCAAATCTAATGCTTTCGAGTGATATGTTGCACTCGATAAGTTGTCGTGGAAATTAATCGGACGTTCGAAAACTTTGCTTCGATATATGCATTGTGAATAACGTTCTCGGTCGATAAATACGCGTTTATCGTACGGTTACGATTGGTTATCGACTACGACAATTTGAACATCGATTCGACTATTGTGAATTTAAAATATTTTGAATCGTACGATATCAAACCAAATCGATCGACAAATGAGTTGTCGTGAGGTTCTGAATCGGCCAGCTGGTTACGTCATCAAGGCCTATATTCACCTTTTATGTAATACCATTAACCGTTATAGACAAGAACATAGGTTAACTTTTAATCCCGGGAAACGAGAGACCGAGAGATTTTTTTTTAATTGTAGCAGATTTTTAATTTTTATTTCCGTTTCGTTGCATTTTGCTGAGCTCAGACCTTTTTTGACGTCATGACGTCACTATGCACGGCAGCGATTCTCGTACACAAGCACCCAGTATTTTTTTTTTACTCCTAATAGGTCCACGTTTCGCCACTATCTCGCCTCATTTATAAATTACTAGCTGACCCGGCAAAAGTTGTTTTGCCATATAAATTATAAAAAAATGTTAAGGGTGAACAACCCTTATCACTTAGGGGTATGAAAAATAGATAGTAGCCGATTCTCAGACCTACTGAATATGCATATAAAATTTGGTAAAAATCAGTAAAGCCGTTTCGGAGGAGTAAGTTAACTAACATTGTGACACGAGAATTTTATATATATGATGATTATTTTTTGTTTTATTGTGTTGTGGTCATTGTCGTACCATGTGCTGTTTTGTCAAAATAAATGTTTTCTTTCTTTCTTTCTTTAATACAAACCTGTACGTTTAACCCCCGTATTATTTACTTTCCCCTGCGACCTCGGCCTGCCTAAAGGACACCGATAGAACCCCTCCTATAATACCAAATATATTTTTTATGATCATTAGCATCTATTAGGTACATAGAATATCAAAAAAGCTGCTCTTTCTAACGATTTGAATTTAAATTGTAACATTGACCTTTACATTTTGATAAAATATTTACAGACCGGGCGGCGATACTGTTTAAAAAAAAATGCGGTCAAGTGTGAGTTGTACCAAAATAAGTGTTCCATTCAAGCAAAATTAAAAATATTTACTTAAATTACTGGGGAGCGAGTGTGGCTTAGTGGGAGCACGTGCAACTTTCGATCCGACGCACCTGAGTTCGAATCCCGTTGGCCCCGCACCACTGACTTTCTTAAGTTATGTGCGGATTTAACACTCGCTCTAAAAACGGTGAAGGAAAACATCGTGAGAATACCGGCATGTCCAAGAATTTATCACAAAAATTCAAGGACATGTGACATTCACCAACCCGCATTGGGCCAGCGTGGTGGATTATGGCCTATACTCTCTCTACGAGGGAAGGCCCGAGTCCCAGCAGTGGGAACGTAATGGGCTGATGATGATGATGATGATGACTTAAATTACTGGGAATTATGAGACTCAACAGCTAATTGACTCAGGGTGAGCGCAGTGCAGCGTCGCGCAGGATTTGCAAAACAAAGTTCTGGGTGGTGCTGTTATTGTTATGGGCTGGCGTATTGCTTACCAACGACCAGCTTGTCTCACCATTCAGTTACTTAAGAAAAATGATTCTCATCACGCACTTGACACCGGTACCATTTTTTCTTGAACGTCCTGGATGCAGTCATCCAGGATAGAAAATGCTATCTAGCATTAGGTCCTCCATGTAAAAACTGTTTTGTGCTAAAGTATAAATAAATAAATATACTAAGAATTAGACATTGTCTGAGGGTGACGAGCGCAGTGCAGTGCCGCGCAAAATTTTACAAAACAATGTTCTAGTTTCTTGCCGTATCTTCTGAGAAGTGGTTCTTTTTCCGATATGGTGGGAGAGTCGTTGTAATAATTGACGTTCATAAGTGCGTCTGTGATGCTAAAACTGAATTTGCTTTGGTGCCTTTGCCGACGAGACGTCAGAATTTTTAGTAGGCCCATAGTCAGTCCGATTTTTTCACCGCCATTTGTCACCTATTTTGTGGCTGAGTTTTTGTAGGACGTTTGCGTTGCAATATGTATATATATATATATATATATATATATATATATATATATATATATATATCTATGTATATATATCTATGTATATATATATATCTATCTTCTTTTGGGCCGGCCTGGGCGCCGTCTTCCATCTTCAGGCACCCATTCCGTTGTGACTTTTGCCCACCGATCTGGATGCATACGGCTTATGAAACAATGAAACACATGAAACGGGTTTTTCCCTGTCCACGATTTAACTTCAAAAAACTGACTTCAATTCTGATGTATCTTCGAAGTCCAAGGTCGAATATCAATGAAATTTGTATGGGACTACCTTGTAGCTATACTGAACCCAACGCAAAAAGAATTTTCCAAATGTGTATATAAATGACGGAGCTCTGAGGTAAAAAACATAAAAAAACAGTCGAATTGAGAACCTCCTCCTTTTTTTAATTCGGATAATTAAGGAACAAGTATATATTTTATAAAAAACGACTTTATTGTATCTTCGAAGTCCAAGGTCAAATATTGAAAAAATGTATATTATTATGGAACCACTTCGTAGCTATACTGATCCCAACGCAAGAAGAAGTTTCCAAATCGGTTCATAAATGACGGAGTTATGAGGTAACAATCATAAAAAAAAACAAAACAAAAAAAAAATACTGTCGAATTGAAAACCCTTTGTTTTTAATTTGGATAATAGAAGAAAATTTTATAAAAATTTTTCGAAATCGGGGCTCTCCGGGACCGGTCTCTGCGGGCCCGGGGCCCTCAGGGAATAACCAGACGAAACACAGTATCAGTTCATTTTCACCGACAAAAAAACCGGTGGGCGGGAAGCCTTACCTTGTAAGAAGTTCGTTTTTCTAAGTATTGTGTAGTATATCTACTTAGAGATCGTCCATTAATCGCGTGAGGCTCGGAAGGGGGGGATCGGTTCGACAGAAATCACGTAATATCACAAGGGGGAGGGAGGATGTAATGAGATATCACGTATATTTATTTTTACGTTGAACGCGCAATTTCTAAACCGAAAAGCGGCGCGTGACCTCGACTCACCGTTGCCAGGCGACGTTCAGAAACAACCTGCAACCTTAAATGTCTATCTGGACATTTGTATCACGGTGCTGAATCTAGAATTAAATTAGATGAAACCAGTATTTAAAGACAATATTCTGAAGTATTTTAAAAACCTACTTTGTACCAAAAAATACACGATTTCGGGTAGGGTAGTCCAAAACCTCACCACGTGTCGCCAAGGGCCACGTATCCAAATTAATAAAGATTAAAAAACACCAATGGGAGTTAAAAGGGAGGTGAGAGAAGTTAGAAAGTTACTAAAAACATGACGTTTTTTACGCACTATACTTCAGCAGAATAATTGACAATGCGGTGGTACCTACCCAGACGGAAAACCAGCGTTGTGGATTCTTCACAACATTATGCTGAGTACAGACCTTTTTTGACTGCACTGTACACGGCAGCGATCTCCATACACATGCTGTAACTATTTGCTTAATCTATTTTATTCTGTCCTCCTGCACTTGGTGTAGGTCCGTTGCCCCCGTAAGCCGTGTCCCCTTTCTACGGGGACAGTGGTACTTTAATGAAATATTTAAAAAACGTCCCACAACGGCAACGTTTCAAAAGTCTATCAGAGCGCCTGATCGATGCGACGCGTGACCAAAATACTGGGACTTATTTGGCTCAACGTGTCAGTATTGCAATCCAACGGGGCAATACTGCCAGCATCTTGGGTACGCTGCCAACTGGTAGTGGGTTGGAGCATTTGAGCTACCTATAGGCCTTTAATGGTCTATGGGTTGTCCAATTGCTTCTCCTTGTAAGTAGTTAGTTTAGTTTTAGTAAGTAGAATGTAGAGTTGTTTTCAGTAATAAAGGCATTCACCACTTAGGTAATATAAACATGTGTTGTTATATATTGAGATAGGTACATAACTTTTTTTTGTAAAATTTGTATCTAGCGTCGCGTTCAATGATAAACTTTACTGTGACACGACGTTGAACGCATTATAAGATAAACTTTGTTTATTTACTGTGGGTGGACATTGACACAATAATAAATTATTGTTTCTTAGGACTGATTTTCCAACTCTCAGATAGACATGCAGTTGAAACGGTCGGATTAAATAATAAACATCCAGGTCAACAAGTCTAACACAGTTTTAGTTATTTTCTTACACTCCGTATAAGACGAGGGGAGACGGGTCTGAGCAGCCGCTCAACTGCCGTCTCTCTCTAGATCTATGTGCTCTATCTTAGACCACATCATCGCTTCACATCAGCTTCATATTATCAGGCGAGATAGTGACCATAGATCTAACAAGCGTAAAAAAAATAAGAAACAAGTATACATTATACCAAAAAAACCGACTTCAATGTATCTTCGAAGTCCAAGGTCAAATATCGGTGAAATTTATATGGGAACACTTTGCAGCTATACTATAGGTACTGAACGCAAAAAGAATTTTTGAAATCGGTCAACAGTTGGCGGAGAAATTGGTGAACATACATAAAAAAATACAGTGAACATAAAACCTCCTCCTTTTTGGAGTCGGTTACGAGGAGTATCATTTTTCAAATGCATATAATATTATATCATTTTTCTGTGTATGACATAATCTTCATTAATGAATTAATTCTTCGTTAATTTATTTTTAATTAATCTATTGACATTTTATATTATCCGCATACGACGTACTTTATTTAAATTATTATTGATGTTTAAAATTGTTGTATAATTAATAATTTTTAATATGAAAATTTGTATGCCAGTGGTGAAGCACTAGAACTTTAATTATTTACAAACGTTATGATGAGTTATGTTTAGTTGTTGTGCCTAATTTAACTAGTGCTGTTCATGAATACAGGTTTCACAAGTTGAATGCTGCATAATAACTAAATCTCGTCGAAAAATTACCATTTTTTCTTACACAACCTGGATGACTGGTAGATAATGCTATCTAGCATTAAGTCCTCCATGTATAAATCTGACCAAACAAAAGATGCAAGAATAAAAATAAAATAAAATAAAATAAAATAGCCTTTTATAACCCAAATAAAAATATAATGTGATAAAAATTTAACTATACCGATGGTGGAGGGGAAAGTGCCCAGAACGCAGGCCGCATTGCCACGCTGAATGGCAATGCTGATTTTTTGACCCAAATATGAGCCAGCATTCTGGTCACACGTCGCCTCCACCAGACGTTTTGCCAAGTCCCTATAGATTTCATGGGTGCTCGGCCCCCACGGTCCTAATGTTTCTAAATAAATTATTATAAGTTATTTTGTGAATATATTTCTTGCAAATAAAAGAAATACTCTGTATAATATAACTAAGGCCTGCTTGTGGTTATACATGCATAGTCTTTAGAAAACGTATTCCTATTTAGTGTTTTGAAAATTATAAAGGAGAAGGTTCTCGATTCGATTGTATTTTTTTCTTGTTTTATGTCTGTTACCTCAGAACTCCGTCATTCATGAACCGAATTGGAAAATTATTTTTGCGTTGGGTTCAGTATAGCTACGAAGTGGTTCCATATACATTTCATCGATATTTGAACTTGGACTTCGAAGATACATTGAAGTCGGTTTTTTTGTTTGATAAAACGAATAATTGTTTATGTAACTGGGTGACGAGAGGAGCCGGCCGTTCGCCTGATGGTAAACAATACGCCTGCCCATAACAATAACAGCACCACCCAGAACATTGTTTTGCAAAATCCTGCTCGGTGCTGCACTGCGCTCGTCACCTGAGACAATTAGCTGTTAAGTCTCATAATGGCCAGTAATTTCGCTGGCTACAATGCCCTTAAAACCAGAACACAGTAATGCTTGCGCACTACTGCTTAGCGGCAGAATAACTGGCAAAGCGGTGGCACCTACCCAGACGACCTCTTGTATACGAGAAACCTACCACTAGAGTTAATCTGACTATTGAAGATCGGCCTTAATGTAGAACATGATTGGAATATATCGAATATATTCGCGTATTGTACTGTTAAATATTCTGTGGCACCACTAATTATCAAAATAACATGTTGACTACCAACGGCGTATTGATCAAATTGCATTGACCCGGTTCATTTTAAAGTAAATATAAATCACTACATAGTATAAAACAAAGTCGCTTTGTCTGTCCCTATGTATGCTTAAATCTTTAAAACTACGCAACGGATTTTGATGCGGATTTTTAAGCTATTGCATAGCTTCTATCGCGGGCCTTGAGCGTGGAGACCGAATCCAGATATTCCGTAACGAAAATAACCTAACACCCCCCACTCCGAATGCTATGCAATAGCTTTACCGCGGCAGTTTCCGAGTGCCACACGTCTTTTTTAATAGATAGAGTGATTGAAGAGGAAGGTTTATATGTATAATAACCGTGCAAACCCGGGGCGGGTCGCTAGTTATTAATAATTATTAAACTCTTTGTTTCAGGCAATAAAGGGCTAATGTTTTACTGACCACCATTGACCTAGTAAAATGTAACGGCGAAATGACTTAATATTCCCTATTTATGGGAATATAAAGTGATTTTTGCCGTTACATTGTAAATGGTGGTAAGTTTCTCGTAATGCGAGAGGCCGTTTGGGTAGGTACCACCGTTTTGCCAGTTATTCAGCCGTCAAGCAGTAGTGCGCGAGCATTACTGTTCCGGTTTGAAGGGTATTGTAGCCAGCGAAATTACTGGGCATTATGAGACTCAACAGCTAATTGTCTCAGGGTGACGAGCGCAGTGCAGCCCCGTGCAGGATTTTGCAAAACAAAATCTGGATGGCGCTGTTATTGTTATGAGCTGGCGTATTGCTTACGATCAGGCAAACGACCAGCTCGTCTCGTCCTGCAGTTACATTAAAAAAATGATTACCAAAAAAAATATAAAAGAACAAAAAATTACAATACAATACAAAAATTATTTATTGTACACCGTCATTTTTTCTGTTTCGTTTACGTGCTATAGAAAAAAAAATGTCGTAGGTAAAGCTTGCATATTAAGAAAAAAAAACCTGTTTGCAAACTCATTAACGAAAGTTAATAAGCCATATGTAGAAGGAGGGGCAGACAGACGAATAATAGATTTTTCATTTAAATTAATATATTTAATATTTATAAATCCGCTATGATCAGCAACGAAAAGATGAGCCAGACAGCCAGACAGAATAATTGATTTTAGTTTAAATAATTAAATTAAAGAATTCTTATCAGAGTTTGTTTTACCAAAATTAAAAATATTAAAGTGAATGTCCTTGAATCTTTGTGATAAATCTTAGGACATGGCGGTTTCCTCACGATGTTTTCCTTCACCGTTTTTAGAGCGAGTGTTAAATCCGCACATGAGAATGTCAGTGGTGCGCGGCCAGCGGGATTCGAACTCGAGTGCGTCGGATCGAAGGTCGAACGTTCTACCACTGAACCACACTCGCTCTTTAGATACAACTTACTTTGCCATTATATATAATTCTAATCTTGAGGACGAAGTGTGAAGCATAATGACTACCAAAATAATAATAAATACTGCAAAAGATATGTTCAAGGCAACACGTAACCAAAATGCTGGCCTATATTTTGGCCAAAGGATAAGCATTGCCATTCAACGTGGCAATGCTGCCAGCATTTTGGGAACGTTGCCCACTGGTAGAAGTTTATTATTACATTAGTTTAGATACATTAGATAACGCTTTATTGTTACGGTTTTGAAAATAATATTTGTAACAAAAGTCATAACTACCTACACAAATTTGAGCGGCGCGTGTCTTACATAAAAAAATATTTTTTTTAATTATATTGAACTTTTTAGTCTACTGGTGACCACACGTATGAACGAAGAGAATAATAATGATGAATTAAATTTATTTGTTGTTACTAATACAATAGGGGATCGGACAGTCATCGAAAATATCATCGAAAATAATCGAAAATGTAGTTAGAACGAATGTTTGTTGAATCCGGAAGATCATTCAATTTATACTTTTGTAAAATAATTATGATATATATTTTTAAATCAATAATAAATTCTGTCATTTTTTACCTGTTCCGAAACAGCAACACAGTGCATGACGTCATTTCAAAGTAAGCACCGTGTGCGAAGCTTGTGTTTATTAAATATTTTTGCTTTTTATCTAAATCAAAAGGAAATGTTTTTCATTTCATGACAACATGATAAAGTCCAGAAACTACACAAAAACGAGAAGTTCTGAGACCTTTTGCGCGGAAATATTTGAAACAAAACATTTAATATAGTTTTAGGTACTTTAAGGCTTTATTTAATTAAAATATTTTTTTTATGGCTATTTAAATACATTATGGCTAATTTTATACACTTTTTGAAAAGTTTTCCGATCCCCTATTGCGTATTCAGTTGTTAATGCTGTCAGAAAGCGTTTATTTGTGAGGTTTTAATCAGGCGTTATTGCATCGAACGTTCACAACACGGATATCTCTATCGTAGAGATAATCTCTACTGGTCGATACCTTCCTGGGGCCTTTTCAAGGAAAGTCGTTGTATTTCCGAAAATGTACAAATATAATACATTACAATACAACAAAACACCAAACAAAAGCTACGCACTGTATTTTTTGGTGATTGACTCCTCAGACTGAAAAATACAATGTTTTCCGAAAAACCTTGTTTGAATGTGATGTCCTAACACATTCAAACAAGGTTTTTCGGAATGAAACATTACGACCACCGCTGGGACTTCAACCCGCATCATAATCTTCTCTCAGCGCTGAAAGGGCTATGCCCAATTGAGCTACGGTGGTCACCAAGTCGGGTGTCGATTTTTTTCTTCCGTTATTTAACGTGGACGCCATCTATGAAATTAGGAGTGAAACTTTGTCACATATTGTTAACACTTCAAAAAAAGGAAGGCTAACAATTCGGTTGTTCATATATACTTTTTTATGTTTGTTACCCCAGGATCTCCCTCATTTATACATTTCATCGATATTCGACCTTACTTCGAAGATACATCAGAATTGAAGTCGTTTTTTTGTTGTCATATAATTAATTATTTTGTTATAAAATGACCGTTGTATGAATAAATTAAATACTAATATATTTTACTTGGCTCTCTGTGCGACTCTTATTTTGTGCATAGTTTCCTGTGTAAGCGTCCATGTCTCGGCACCATAAGTCATGGTAGGCAGGACACATTGGTTATAGAGGCGGGTCTTCAGGCATTGTGGTACTTTTTTAGATCGGAGAATGTCTTCCAATTTCCCAAACGCTGCCCACCCAAGCTGTACTCTCCTACTGATCTCTTTGCTTTGATGCTCTCTGCCAAAGGATAGAATATGCCCAAGGTACACGTAATTTTCAACTACCTCCAACCTCTCGTTCCCAACCTCGGGCTATGCTCGGGATCAAACTTCAAGATCGAATCCGCAATACCGAGATCCGACGTCGTACTAAAGTTAAAGACGTCGGAAAAAGGGTGACGGAACTTAAGTGGAGCTGGGCGGGACACATAGTTAGACGTGAGGATGGCAGATGGTCGAAGGCTGTAATCGAATGGTGGCCTAGGCTGGGCTGGAGAAGTGCCGGGCGTCCAATGTCGAGGTGGACGGACGACATCAGAAGAACAGCAGGGAATGTTTGGATGAGAGTGGCGAGAGATAGCGGAGAATGGCAGCACCAAAGGGAGGCCTATGCTCAGCAGTGGGCGATAACGGGCTGATGATGATGATGATGATGATGATGATATTTTACTTCTTGTTTCAGATTCGCTGACAACAGAGTGGACATAATCATAATAAAAACTTTTTATACCATAAACTTTTTGACATGAGCCTAATATACTATATGTCAAACATAGTACCAAGTACCAAAATTAGAGTTTATATATATTCATAACATTTTAAAATATCTTCAAGTTAAAAATAGATATATACATATTTTAATATCATTAATAATATTGATAATTAAATAATAATAAAAATTAATTTTAATATATTTTTTAATAATAATAAAAAGTTAAAGATATAAATAATAATATAATATATGATTAAAATATATATAGTGCTATATTATAGCAGTGAATAAGTGGTGAATAAATCTTAATAAATAAGGAATAAAAAAAAGAAAGAAGATGTTTACGCTAAACCGTGAGTACCTATATTTATTTTATTTTATTAGGCTGAACTCTTTCCAATAGGTAAGCAGACAGTGCGAGCTGAGCAAGTTGAGGGAGTATGACTCAGTGGGAGCACTTGCGACTTTCGATCCGAAGCACCCGAGTTCGAATCCCGCTGGCCCCGCACCACTGACTTTCTTAAGTTATGTGCGGAATTTACACTCTACATTACACTCTCTCTATAAGAGAAGGCCCGTGTCCCAGCAGTGGGAACGTGATGAGCTGATGGTGATGTATGCAATTCTTAGTTTTTTTTTAATATTATGAAGTAATGGGTTATTCATGTATAAGTAGACCTTTCTTTATATAACTGACTGACAAGACGAGCTGGTCGTTTGCCTGATGGTAAGCAATACGCCAGCCCATAACAATAACAGCACCACCCAGAACTTTGTTTTGCAAAATCCTGCGCGGCGCTGCACTGCGGTCGTCACCCTGAGACAATTAGCTGTTGAGTCTCATAATGCCTAGTAATTTCGCTGGCACATATATATATATATATATATTGTGGTGGAGGGGAAAGTGCCCAAAACGCTGGCCACATTGTCACGCTGAATGGCAATGCTTATTTTCTAACCCAAATATGAGTCACGTCGCCTCCACCAGACGCTTTGCCAAGACCCTATAGATTTCCCTATATAAGTCACGGTAAATATACCGCTAATAATTATATACCTACAATCTCCTACTAATATTAAGCGTCATTTATTTATTTACAGAACTAATTAACAATTATGTACAAATATATAGAATGATAAACACTAAACACTAAACTGCTCTTGTTTAGTCATGCTGTGTACACATGGTTAGGGATACTTTCTAGATCGCAACTTCATTTTTTTTTTAATCTATTTTTTTTTGGGGGCTTTTATACATTGGTACATGTCAGCCCCATCGTATATGCTAATACTATAGTGAAAGGTCTTTATAGACAGCCATATGTAGACCTATTTATTTATGAAGACCCATAATTTTGAACAGGTCTCTCGCTGCATCAGACGTTGGTTGAGCCAAAATTGTATGGTACCCACCTACATCGTATCTGTTCAAACCGTAAGTGCTCATGAGCACCTGTCTTTCATTTTGAAACCGGACACACTCCACCAACAAGTGATGTACATCTTCCACAGTTCCACAAGTTAAGCAGTTAGGTGTTTCACTCTTCCGCATCATAAAGTAAAACTTGTTCAGAGGCATGTGTCCTGATCTCAACCTATGAGCAATAATAACCAGCTTTCTAGGGAGCAAACTATTACAGAACCAAGGAATATGAGGAGGCTCACATTGAATAGATTTGTACCAAATTCCCTTTTCTTTCGCAACTTCATGTTTAAGTCCAACATAATGTATATTTTTCGATTTTATCCTGTTTTGTGTACCATATAAATAAATAAATAAATAAACTAACCTACAACAAAATTAAAAAAGAATACAGTTCTAATAATATGGTTCTACTAATGTTAAAAAAGCGAAAGTTTGTAAGTATGGATGTACCTTTGTTACTCTTTCACGCAAAAACTACTGAATGGATTTAGATGAAATTTGGTATGGAGATAGCTTATACCCTGGATTAACACATAGGCTACTTTTTATCCCGGGAAACCGCGGGTGAAACCGCAGGGCGCAGCTAGTAAATAATAACTTTATTATTTATAGTCCGGTCAATTTAGACATTCGAAGTTACATAAAATCCCAACAAGCTGAAAATCAGTAAAATTGTTCAAAACATAATTATAAACAATGTTTAAAAGTTCCCCATCATTCCCGTGTATGGAATTTTTTTTTATTCAAGGTCAAAGGTAAAAAAATTGACGAGACAAGCTGGTCGTTTGCCTGATGGTAAGCAACACGCCTGCCCGAAACAGTTGCAGCACCACTCAGAACATAGTTAGGTATACAAAATTCTCCACGGCACAGCGCTCGTCACCCTAAGGCTGCTCTGAAGTCGTAAGTCTCATAATGCCCAGTAATTTCGCTGGCTACATGCTCTTCAAACCTGAACCCAGTAATTCTTGCGCACTTCTGCTTGGCGGCAGAATAACTGGCAAAGATATGGTACCTACCCAGACGGCCTCCCGCATACGAGAGGCCTACCGCGACTAATGATTTATAATAAAAAACTTTTGATCTTAAAACCTTGAAAACGCCTACGGAACTAATCAATGCTGAGTTCATCAACAAAAAACCGCAAATAAACCTATCAAAACACCAATTAATACATTGAAATTCAATCGTGAAGTTTTTTAACTATGTGCTAATTGATTCAGTAATTTGTTTCAAGAAATAAGTATCAGAGGCCTCTAGAATATAGAAACCTTACAGAATAACATAGATACGAATTATGGAAACACTCAGACTATTAATATTTGTTTCCTCCACAGATATTGAAAGATCTCTTTGGTTTTCTCATAACTCCGTCATTTATAAACATTGACATATACACTCGAGAGCAATGAATCCGGGTCACTTAAAGAATGTTAAAAATCTCGGAAACTAAAAATGATAGGTTAATGCAATAAATTGTATTTAATAGACAATGTAATACTCCTTAAATGAAAGTAAAAAAAATATGAGTCACCATACATTTTATTAACACAAAATTACATAAAGAAAAAAACTGCTGATCTCTCCTTAAAACAAAAATAGGAAACATGAAATTTTTGAACTTTATTACGATTTTCTTGAATTTTAATACTTCGTATTGCCTCCTCGTGCTTCCATTACTGCGTTTACGCGGTTTGGCATGCTGTACACCAAGTTCCTTATACGATTTTGGGGAATATTCTCCCATTCACTGTGAGAGCAATTTTGAGCTCACGAAGCGTGATTGGGGGAGGGTTTCGTTGTTTTACGCATCTGCCTAGCTCGTCCCAAGCATGCTCGATCGGGTTGATATCCGGGCTGCGCGCTGGCCACTCCATACGAGTAATGTTCATCTCTTGAAGGTAGTCATTCACAATCCTACCTGTATGAGGTCGGGCATTGTCATGCATAAATATAGCATCCTCACCTAAATTGACCATAAATGGACCAACGTGATCATTGAGGATTTCTTCCACATATCTTACGCTAGTTAAAGAGCCGTTTTCTATGATCACCAGCTCTGTGCGACTTTCAGAAGAAATTCCGGCCCACACAAGTACAGACCCACCACCGTAGGCTACTTCTTCTTCGATGCATGCTTGCTTGAATCCTTCCCCTGGTCTTCGATACACTCTGTGTCTTCCATCGTGCTTGTAGAGCATAAATTTTGATTCGTCGGAGAACATAACTTTTGACCAATCTTCAATACTCCAATTTACGTGGCTCTGGGCATATCTTAGTCTCGAAATACGATGCCCACGCTCCAGTTTAGGGCCGTTTGCAGGTCTAAGGGGTTTTAAGTTAGATTCAGCAAGCCGACGTCTTACTGTCCATGCACTTGGGTTACTTCCTCCGAGGCGTCGAAACTGATTGGTGAGTTCAGTTCCTGTGAGAAAGCGATTTCGAAGCATGGTGTTCACCAAGTATCGGTCTTCTCGTGCTGTGGTACACCTGGTTCTGCCCGTTCCTGGTCTGCGTAGGTTAGAACCAGTTTCTTCGTAACGTCGGAGAACTCTTTGTACTGTTGACAGCGACACACCGACAGTCCTGGCTGTATCGCGCTGACTCCGGCCGGTTTCCAGCATTGTAAGTATTCTGGTGCATTCTTCAGGCGTAAGCGACATAATTTCAGCTTGAATAATGAATATAGAGCACTATCAACATGGTTTATGTACCCACATAAATGACAGATTACAAACAAAAGCAAAACCAAATGCTGTAATTTCGTAGTTCCATCTTCGAAAGTGGCCCTTTTTCAAATTTGATTTTTTTATGATATAACTTTACAATAACTAAGAAGTTTTAATACCTTCATTTAAGGAGTATTACATTGTCTATTAAATACAATTTATTGCATTAACCTAGCATTTTTAGTTTCCGAGATTTTTAGGATTCTTTAAGTGACCCGGATTCATTGCTCTCGAGTGTATTAGATATTCTACGTAGTACATATATATATCAATGTTTATTTCAAAGTTCAAAGTTCAATAGTTATTTGTTATACAAGAGTTCAAAGTTGCTTTTAACCGCGTGCTCAATTTTGATGACCGGGCAAGCGAAGGATTTTAAAATTGTATCACGAGCGCAGCGAGTGACTCAAAATTAGAATCCTGAGCGTTAGCGAGGGTTTATTTGTTCCATTACTACAATATCGTCCCCAAACTTCAAAAAACGTATTTAAATCTCTTTGCAAGTTTTATTTCGAAGAGTTTGTCGTTTTTTACGTACATATGACGTCACAAGTTTTGAGGTGACCTTTTGCGCGGCAATATTTGAAACATATTTAAACAAAGTTTTAGGTACTTTTAGAGCGTTATTTAATTAAAATGGTATATTTCATGGCTATGTTAATATAAAACACTTTCTGAAAAGTTGTCCGATGTCCTATTGTCTCAGAGTGACAAGCGCAGTGCAGCGCCGCGCAGGATTTTGCAAAACAACGTTCTCAGTGGTGCTGTTACTGTTATGGGCAGGCGTATTGATTATCATCAGGCGAACGACCAGCTCGTCTCGTCACTAAGTTAAATAAAAAAAGACGTGTGGCACTCGGTGACTGCCACGGTAAAGCTATTGCATAGCATTCGGAGTGGGGGGTGTTAGGTTTTTTTCGTTACGGAATTTCTGGATTCGGTCTCCACGCTCAAGGCCCGCGATAGAAGCTATGCAATAGCTTAAAAATTTGTTCCACACGATATACGATACGCATGAGAGACCAGTGGATAGGTCGGCTGTGCCTTTTAAGTTCAAGGTGGTTTAAGTTCAAGTTGAAAAGTTCTTATTAAATTTTGGCATCACAGACGCACTTATGAACGTCAATTATTACAATAACTACCTTAAGTGATAGGTATTGAATCATTTATCCTATAAACAGCGTAGGTATATAAATAACAAGTATAGTAAAGTAATTTTCGTCATGATAATTTTTATTACACACAGCCGTGACGCTGTCGTGTGAAAACGAAACTACGAATATGTTAATTTCGTAGAATGACAGTGTCTTTTTACTTAGGCACGTGTAGATAGGCGTTGCTATGTCTCCAATTTTGTTGAAAGTATCAATATGATTAGTAACTAGTATACGTTTTATCAAACAAAAAACCGACTTCAACGTATCTTCGAAGTCCAAGGTCAGATATCGATGACATTTATATGGGACCACTTCTTAGCTATACTGAACCCGACGCAAAGAGATTTTTCCAAATCAGTTCATGAATGACGGAGTTCTAAGGGAACAAACATAAAAAAACATATCGACGAATTGAGAACCTCCTCCTTTTTAAAAGTCAGTTGAAAAGAAGATACACTTCCCGAGTCGGCCCTGCACCAATGACTTATATAGACTATAGTTAAGTGCAGATTTTGCACGCTCGCTCTAAAACGGTGAAGGAAAACATCGTGATGAAACCCGCTTACGCGCTTTGGAGTGGTAGGCTCTGGCCGTGGTTGTAATACCACCCACCGAACAAAGCCATGCCGTCAAACGACCTAGTCGTGTTTCGGGATGATGTTCGGTGAACCATCGGGGAGACAGGTCTGAGCAGCCGTTCAACTGCCGTCTATCTCTTGATCTATGTGCTCCATCTTAGGCCACATCATCGCTTCACATCAGGCGAGATAGTGGCCAAACATGGATCTAATAAGCGTAAAAATAAAATAAAAAACTTAGAAAAAAATGTCTACGGTAACCATGAGAAAACTGGCATGGCAAAGAATTATTCACAAAAATTCAAGGACACGTGACATCGACCAAGCTGCACTGGGCCAGCGTGACGGATCATGGCCCATAAATTGTTAATAACTGGAAATTACCGGTATTTGGATAGCCTGGCAGTAACAAAACATATATGTATTGCTATGCGTCGATTTCTATGACCTAAGTAATATATTCGCTCTGAGAGCGATTTTGATTAAACAACGGATCGTATTTAACTGTGCCTCAATTTATTCCCGTTCTTCCGCCAAATAAACTAATTGTGCACCAAATATACTGATTGTGCACCAAAATATGTTCATTAAAATATTTCATAATGAGCACCTATTTTATGAATATTACATGTTCGCGGCGTTGGGGTGGCCCAAGGGCCACCCCGCCGCACCCTAACCTACCGAGGTTTGCCCCTTATACCGTTGGGGTGGCCCAAGGACCAAGGGCTGCCCCTTAGCGATAAGACCGCCCATTGTTACACCATTGTTAACATTTAACTTGTACTTTATCTCTATTTTTAAGGTGAATAATAAAGAGTTTATCTATCTTTCTATCTTTTATGTTTGAGTGCTAAAAACAGACTGAATTTGGTGCACAATCAGTATTTTTGTAAACGGTAAACGGTTAAAAACTATAATTAATCTTACACAATTCCATTTGAAAATCGGTATCACCATCATATAATCATCCCTTTTAAAAGGTATAAAGTTAGATAATAAGCCCCCAGCATTGTCTAAATTGAACTTAACTTTGTTTAACTTGTATTTTTTATTGTCTTAATAAATGAATTATGAACTTAATAAAACATTTTACAACAAAAATAACCGACTTCAGTTCTGGTGTATCTTCGAAGTCCAAGGTCAAATATCGATGAAATTTATATGGGACCATGATCTATCCTGAACCCAACGCAAAGAAGAATTTTCCAAATCAGTTTATAAATGACGGAGTTTTTAGGTAACAAACATATAAAAAATGCAATCGAACTTTAGAACCTCCTGCTTTTAGGGTTCTCTACCGAAAGGGTAAAACGGGACCTTTTTATGTAATAGCACGTAATATTTAGTATTCTTTGCTATTACCACAGAATACTAAGGGACAGAAGCATCACTCCGCAAAGAAATTTAAACAAATAGCGACTCTTGCTATGACGCAATAAAATTCAATTCAGCTCTCGTAGCGCGGCACATGTAACGACGCGCGACCCGCCGTCGGTGTCCGGCTACGTACTTGTAGCTTCGTACCTACAGTGCGGAGTGTGCTAGGCCTGCTATTACTAAGACTCCACTGTGCGTCCGTCTCTCTGTCTGTCCGTCTGTCACCAGGCTGTATCTCATGAACCGTGTTAGTAAGACAGTTGAAATTTTCACAGATGATGTATTTCTGTTGCCGCTATAACAACAAACACAGAATAAAACAAAAAACAGAATAAAATAAATATTTAAGGGGGCTCCCATACAACAGACATTATATTTTTGCCGTTGTTATAAATTATGGTACGGAACCCTTTGTGCGCGAGGCCGACTCGCACTTGGCCGGTTTTTATTTTAGATCTGTTAAGAAGGTGTGTATGTTTGTTCATGACGTCGTAATGACTAAATAGAAGTTGTACAACAGTAGATGTACTTATAAAGGTGATTGAACTGCCTTCTAAGCAATGTCATGATCATTGGAATTAGCATTTTCTATAAATAACAATGTCAAATAAGGACATGCGTCACTTCTCTAATCTCTAATCTCTAAATAGTAGTATTAATTTTAAGAAAAAAAAACCGACTTCAACGTATCTTCGAAGTTCAAAGTCAAATATCGATGAAATTTATATGGGACCACTTCGTAGCTATACCCATACCCGAACTAAACCCAACGCAAAAAGAATTTTCCAAATCGGTTCATAAATGACGGAGTTATGTAGTGAGTATGTAGGTAGCAAACATAAAAAAAATAAAAAAAATACAATCGAATAGATAATCTTCTCCTTTTTGAAGTCGGTCAATAAAACAAAGTCGCTGTCCACGTCCTCATTTCTGTATCGCTTACATCTAAACCACGCAACGGATTTTGATACGATTTCCACAGTCATTTAGAAATTTTTGCTGAAGGTCAATATGAACAATACATTCTAATTAAGGTTTTGTATCGTAGAGAAAATTCAATATTTTGTAATCAAGACGTCAAAAAATGACACCGCATTAGTGAATTGCATCCATGTGAAGCCGGGGCGGCTCGCTAGTTAAACAAATAACAACAAATACACACCTTGATAGACTAAATGTAAAGTGCCCATTTGTCCAATTAGGTATTTTTTTTAAATTTAGTTAGAATAGGGGATCGGACAACTTTTCAGAAAGTGTTTTATATTAACTACAATTATTATATTTAGCCATGAAAAATACTATTTCAATTAAATAACGCTCTAAAAGTACCTAAAACTATGTTTAAATATTACGTTTCAAATATTGCCGCGCAAAAGGTCACCTCAAAACTTGTGACATCATATGAAGGTAAAAAACGACAAACTCTTCGAAATAAAACTCGCAAGGAGATTTAAATACGTTTTGTGAAATTTGGGGACGACATTGTAGTAATGGAACGAAAAAATTAGCAAAAATACATTTTATGAACAGCAAAAACGTAAAATAAACACAAGCTGACTCACGGCATTTGCCTACAAATGACGTCATGCGCTGTGATTGTTGTTTCGTTTGAGATAAAGAACAGATTAAAAATGTCAGAATTATTAGATTTTATTTATTTATTTAAAAATATAAATCATTATTATTTCTCACAAATATTGATTGGATGATCTTTCTGGTTCGATGAACATTCGTTCTAACTACATTTTAGATTTTTTCTCGATTACTGTCCGATCCCCTATTAATTTAAAGTAAGTTTTAAGGGACCCGTAACCAAAAAGTCCACATGGAGCCATAGTTATTGCTGATTTGTCTCTCCCGTCGATCCTGTCAAGGACAAAGGAAAAAAGCGCTAGGTATTTGTTTGTGGATGTTACGGGACCAGCGTTGTAAGACGTCCCGATTTTGGCGGGAGTTCTGCGCAGGACAGGCTCAGTCCCGCATTTCGGAGATTATCTACTCCACGATGCGGCTCCATGATACTCCATGATTACTCATAAGGTTCCATAATCCTGCTTAGCCAGAAAAAAAAACTGGTGATGCTGTATGGGAGTATGGTCCTCGTAGTTCCTGGTTCCCTAGATACAGGGAATCCTTGTTAATGGCCAGGATCTATGTACCTATGTGTGCCGACCGTAGCGGTGCCCTTGAATTATGTTTATAGTTTGGTTAACCCAATAACAAAAATCTTTATACGGGACCTTGTAAAAGCGAGTTCCACTTACACTTATCCGGTTTTCAGAAGTAAAATTAATTTACCTTAGCGTAGTAATAAAAAAAACATATTTATTATTTAATTCAATTCATTTGTTTATTGCATCTGTAAAGTCAAATAGGTTTTCATAATAAGTTATAATAGTTCATTACAGACCCTGTTGGGCACAGCAAGTAAGAGAGAGGAAGGCAATTTATTCTTCTATATTGATCAAGTAAAAAAATCGAATAAATATAAAATAGTAATATAGAATTGTTAAAATCATGTCAATTTGTCAATTAAAGTCAAATTTACTGCATTTTGATGCAACAGGTTAAGCCGACTTTACCTAATTAGGTACCTTTTATACATACCTAAAATAAACATTACTAATAGGTATATACACAGAGTTTGTGGAGAAGAGCATGGTAAATATGTTGAACGGTTTTCAAAACTGCTGGTCATCGTTTCTTTTTTTATTTGACGTAGGTATCTAAATGGTCATCGCGGCTTTGATTCGCTGACCACTAATTCGTTCACTCATAGATAAAACTAGCTGCACCCCGCGGTTTCACCCGCTGTTTCCCGGGATAAAAAGTAGCATGTCTTTTTCCAGGACATGAAGTACCTATATACCAAATTTCATCAAAATCCTGTTCTGGCTGGCTCTCATACAACAAACGTGATTTTTTTGCCGTTTTATAGATAATAGTACGGAACCCTTCGTGTGCGAGTCCGACTCGCACTTGGTCGGTTTTATTTTTTATTGCGAATTGGCTTGCGTTTGATCACTATGCCATCTGATGGTAAGCGACGATGCGATCAACGATGTAGCACGCTTGCCAAGATAGTACCTGTTCACTCGAGGCCTGAAGATTCCTAGATTGTAGCTATCGCGAAAGACTGACTCCGACAGGGAGTTCCACTCGTTAGCAGTGCGCATTATAAAAGTGGAAGCGAAGCGCTTAGTGCGCGCAGAAGGAATGTTCACCATGAAACGGTGGCGTGTTGCCGTACGTCTTGTAGTCCGATGATAAAATGGGGTTAGGGGAATTAGTTGGTGCAATTCCGACGCACACTCTCCGAAATGGAATGGAATGAAATCCGATTTTTATGGGATAAAAAACCGATAGACTGGCAACTCTGCGTCGATGTTCAAGACTGTGTCATTCGAAAATACGACGAAGTAATAATAGTGACGTCAGGGATACCTGTTCTAATACTTAATTACTACGAATAGATACTAAACAAAAACTTCCTACATGATTCACCTATACCTCTCCCTGTCTCTTACTTGTGGTTAGAAAGAAACGACAAATCTGGAAATCCAGAAGGCTAGTTCTGCGGTTTTGCCTTTATTTGTAATTTTAATGGAAATTCACAATGTTTCTTATAATATTATATTGGTTTAGCATGATGTCCTATTTAAAAGATTGTTATTGATAATTACAAGGCTAGAGGTTATTAATGGGTATCTATGTCGATAAGGAGACAGGTCAAGATAATAGGTACCTAATAAGTAAATACATATGTAGATAATGATGTACTTAATTTAATGTGGATTATATCTTATAATAGAACTTACTTGTGGTAGGTCTCTTCTACGCGAGAGACCTTCTGGGTAGGTTTTTAGGGTTCCGTACTCAAAGGGTAGAACGGTACCCTATTACTAAGACTCCGCTGTCCGTCCGTCTGTCTGTCTGTTCGTCTGTATCTCATGAACCGTGATAGTTAGACAGTTGAAATTTTTACAGATGATGATGTTGCCGCTATAACAACAAATACTAAAAACAGAATAAAAAATATTTAAGTGGGGCTCCCATACAACAGACATGATATTTTTTGCCGTTTTTATAGATAATGTACGGAACCCATCGTGCGCGAGTCTGAATCGCACTTGGCTTTTTTTTCGGTACGGTATATGAGACGAGCAAGTCGTTCGCCTAAGCGCAACGCCTGCCCATAACAGGTGCCAGTTATTCTGCCTCTAAGCAGTAGTGCGCAAGCATTTCTGTGTTCCGGTTTGAAGGGCAAGCAATGTAACCAGCGAATTTACTGAGCATTAGACTTAATATCTGATGTCTCGGGGTAATGAGCATATAGCAGTGACTAGAAATCATGATCAATCGTGTGATGATCGTCGATGTCATGACCCGGCCCACCAGGGCCCTAATTCACTATGACAACTTAGCGATTCCTTGCTTCAAGGAGACGTCGATTCCTTCATTAATAAACGACATCTGCGAAATTTGCCGTCAAAAATAGTCAAAATAGAGACGGTGGAGGCCTTCGTGGTCCGTATGGCCCGGAAGATGTTCGATTCCCACGGCATCGCCCCTCTGCACGCGCGTCCGTCCTGGCGGCTCCTGCCGCTGGAGCTGCTGACTGAAACGTTGGGCTCCTCCTCATCGGCTGAGCATTGAGGCACCATCACAGGATGCGACACAGAAGAGAAAAGAAGCACAGGAAGTGCACAAGCATACCGTGTGTGAGCCCAAAAGCGCGCTCCACATGGCCATAGTAACCGGGGGGTAGTTGCCCCCTGAGACTCAGCACGGGCTATGAGCAATCGCTCGTAGCCCACCCCACCACGCAACGATTGGAGGGGATGAAGAAAGTGTGATGATGCGAAATTTGTAGTCTCTATGACGCGTCATATATATACATATTTGAATGCGTCATAAAGATGTTGTTTTTAATGAAGGAATCGACGTGATTTCGAAGCAAGGAATCGACGTGATTTCGAAGCAAGGAAACGACGTGATTTCGAAGCAAGGAATCGACGTGATTTCGCCAAGTTGTCATAGTGAATTGGGGCCCTGTTCTAACTGTATAGGTATCTATACTCTGAGACCTCGTTTCGCTCGTATGAAGTAGGTATAGGTACCTACCTACTTGTATTACGCCGAGCGTCGTAGCTGCCCCGAAATAATGTCATGATCATATATTGTAAATATTAGACTTAATGTGGTCAAAGTCAAAGGTTATCCTATGACCTAGATATTTTATCAAATATCCGATTTTATATCCGGTCTTTAACGTACCTACGGAATTATCTGAAACCATGATTTGGTATCATAAAACTAGGAATAAACTAACTCCAAGCCGTCAAGCGACCTAGTGTTTCGGGATGATGTTCGGTGAACCATCGGGGAGACGGGTCTGAGCAGCCGCTCAACTGCCGTCTCTCTAGATCTATGTGCTCCATCTTAGGCCACATCATCGCTTCACATCAGGCGAGACAGTGGCTAAACATAGATCTATTAAGCGTAAAAAGAAAAAGAACTCCACTCAAAACTTGTGCAGCGCCCTCACAGGGCACATGTCTCTATTCTATAAGACATCTGTAACACCTGTCTGGTACATTACATGTAGATAGATAGATAAACAGTGTATATGTACCTTAAACCACAGAATACTAAGGGACAGAAGCATCACTCCGCAAAGAAATTTAAACAAATAGCGACTCTTACCATGACGCAATAAAATTCAATTCAGCTCGCGTAGCGCTGTATACCTACCAGTCATATTAACCTACAGAGCGGCTCTCTTTCTATCGCATAGCTCTTATCTCTTCTGACGCGGCACGTGTAACGACGCGCGACCCGCCGTCGGTGTCCGGCTATGTACTTGTAGCTTCGTACCTACTGTGCGGAGTGTGCTAGACCTGCTTAAATATAGAAATTAAGTACAACTTAAATGTTTACAATGGTGTAACAATGGGCGGTCTTACCGCTCAAAGCGATCTCTTCTAGACAACCTTTGGATGGAGAGAAATAACGAAACATAAACGGACGGCGGTGATAGAAATTATAATAGATTTACTGAGGGCTTACACATGATATAAAATATTTTATCTAATTACTAAATAAATAAATAAATAAATGAATTTCTACTGTATTTTTAACCGAAATCAAAAAAGAGGAGATTAGAAGGAGGTCTCTTTTCGTTTTTTTATCTGACTTCTAAAAAGGAGAAAGTTCTCTTTTCGATTGTATTTTTTATTATTTTTTATGTTTGTTAAATCTGTCGTTCATTAACCGATTTGGAAAATTCTTTTTGCGTTGGGTTCAGTGTAGCTACAAAATGGATATGGATTTCATCGATGTTCAGGGTCATATACCCTGGACTTCAAAGATACATTGAAGCCGGTTTCTTGTTTTTTAAAACGTAATCTTGTCATATGTTTCTTACCTCAGAATTTCGTCATTTATAAACGGATTTGGAAAATGATTGCTGTAGGTTCCTTATAGCTTCAAGGTCTCATATAAGTTTCATCGATATTCGACCTTGGACTCCGAAGATACATCAAAATTGAACACGGTTTTTTTGTTATAAAGTCAAAGTCAAATATCATTTATTAAATAGGCACAAAAGTGCACTTTTAAAGGTCATAAACACATGATACAAATAAAATATGTTAAAAATTGTAACATGACTTTGAAAAAAGGGTAAGTATGTTTACCTATTTCTTTCCTATACTCAAATTGAAGTCTGAGTGCTGAAAAGAAATGCGAAAACTGACTCTACCAGTGCACAGGAAATACGCCCGCTAGAGAAGATAGCACCAAGAAACTCTGCGGGGATGTCTTTTTTCAGCTCATAAAATTATTTGTTACTCTACTGTTGGCTGGAAGATATTGCTGCTTAGTGATAAGACTATCTGTCACTTCGTCACACATCATTGTACTTATAATATATTTTTTAACTACTGTAATTTTTTAAGAGCACTTTTTCTATCTATCTTTGTACCTACTGAATAAATCTATGTAAATAAAAATTAAATGAGGTTTGTAAGTAAGAAAATCACTAGTGAACGGCTGGACCGATATGGATTGATTTTATTTTATTTTCAAAATGTTCGTAATTGTCCGAATTAGGTTTCTATGGAAAGAAAAATTGGTAAAATGGCCTGGAAAATGGGGAAATTCGGGAAAATACTGAGTGCTGTCTCGCGCGAGTGCAACCGCAGGGCGTACCTTGTATTATACAAAATATATTTAATTATATATAATTTAGCACAAAACAGCTAATACACGGAGGACTTAATGCTAGATATCATTTTCTACCAGTCATCAAGGACGTGCAAGAAAAAATGGTAGCGGTGCAGTCAAGTGCGTGATGGGAAATTTTAAATATTCTCAATTATTGTCTAAAAAAGTTACATACCTACTTAGTATGTAAACATATAAAGGTATTATATTACATAAACTTAATATATACTTAATATAAGCCTAATAATAAAATATACTTAAATGTATTTTAATCACTAATGGAATCAGGCGCGACGTTGCGGAAATTCATCTCAAAACTGAAACGCAATGAAAATATGTAGTGAAATTCTGCTGAATATACTACTATACTTAATCTATATGACTATATACTTAAATATAGGCTTTAATGTAGGTATATAGGCTTGGGGCGTATACAATCCGCCATCCCCATTCTATCACCGGACGACTAGGAGTACGGCAAGCCGTCATCAATTGATGGTTGACATCCCTCCTGCTCGCACCAAGCGCTTTGCTTCGACCTTCATATTGCGAACGGCCAAGGAGTGGAACTCTCTGCCGGCATCTGTTTCCGGATAGCTATAATCTGGGTGTCTTTAAGACAAGAGTGAACAGGTTTCTTCTAGGCGAGCGTGCTACATCTTCGACCGCATCATCACTTAACAACAGGTGAGATAGCGGTCAAACGCAAGCCTATAAATAAAAATAAAAAAAACAATCCCCGGGGTCTTTAAACTGTCAAACGACAACTGATTTGTATATGGACACTTATCATTTATATTTATTGATACCAAATTTATAACAACCAAGTTCAAGTATAATAAATTATGCATATATATAAGGCCAATAAAACTATAATAGCGATCATTTGATATACCTATTTAAGTCAAAGACAAATAAAATATTATTTAAGACGCAGGTGGCCGTGACCCTTTATAGAACGTTATAGTTAATCATATTTTTCTTAGTTTTTGTAGTATATTAGATTTAAATTTGTTTGTATATAAGGCTTATTTTAGATATATATATATATTGAGTTTATGTGGTAATAATAATATATATGTTAATATACATACTATAGGTAGGTATGCAACTTTTTAGGCAATAATTGAGGATATTTAAAATTTCCCATTACGCACTTTACTGCACCGCTACCATTTTTTCTTGCACGTCCTGGATGACTGGTAGAAAATGCTATCTCACATTACGTCCTTCATTTACAAACTAAGTTGTGCTAAAGTATAAATAGACAATACCTATTCATATATCATTCATATTTTTTTATATCCTTAAATATTTTTTGTCACTGATACCAAAGAAAACTAACTATTTCTTCTGATACTATGCCTATGTGACATCTCACATCGTAGTTTGACATTTCGTAAATTTTAATTTTCTTTATTGCTCATTGTGACATTTTAAGAGTTGAAAAAAGAGATCCTCGCATGGCTTCTTGGTGCTATCTTCTCTAGCGGGCGTATTTCCGAAGCACTGGTAGAGTCAGTTTCCGCATTTCTTTTCTGGGCCCGGACTTCAATCTGTTGTATAGGAAAGAAATGGATAGACATGCTTACCTTTTTTAACCGATTTTAAAAAAGAAGAAGGTTCTCTATTCGATTGTGTTTTTTATATTATTTTTTTTGTTTGTTACCTCTGAACTCCGTCATTAATGAATCGATCCGGAAAATTCTTTTTGCGTTGGGTTCAGTATAGCTACTAAGTGGTCCCATATAATTTTTATTGATATTTGGCCTTAGACTTCGAAGATACATTGAAGTCGGTTTTTTTGTTTGATAAACCAAGACTTTCAAAATTAAGACATCTTTAGTTATAGTTATTAACGTATTTAAATTGATTTGTAGGTATTGGGTATATGGACGTTTAAAAGTCCTTTTGGTTGGTAGCTTGTTTTCAAATTTTCATGAGAGAAGAGTTTTGGACGTTTTACCGGACACGTATGCCACATGACGAATGTTGGGCAAAGAGTACCACTATATGGGTCCTCCAAAATCGCAAAAAAGATTTGCGTAAAGAAGTTTGATGAGCTTTCTACAAGTGGGTGTATGTTACTTTACAAAGTCAAAGTCAAATATAGTTTATGAAATAGGCACAAAACGTCACGTTTCGAGATCATAAACACAACAATACAAATAAAATTAAAAATAAGTTTAAAAATTATAGCTTAAGTTAACCTGACTTTGAATAGAGTAAGTTATGTTAACCTATTTCTACAGAATAAGTAACAGTGGTAACTTTACGTCGGGTCAATCGATTTCAAAACTTGGCCACAGAATACCTAATAGTACTTACTTAACCCTGCAAAACGTTTATCCTTACTTGGCTGTAACTTAAAGTTAACTTTCTACAGTATTTTGTGCAGGTGTGCAGAAAAAATGGCCGCCAAGCGCGTAACGCACACGCAAGGTTTCTTATTAATTGCACATTTGTGCTTGAATCTCGCGAAGGCCCACGCCCGTTCAAATATAATCAAAATAAATACGCCCAACTATCACATACATAGATCCCGGCCCCTAACTAGGATTCCCTGTATCTAGGGAACCAGGAACTACGAGGACCATGGTCCCACAACACACAGACACGAAACGAATGCTTGCGCTTTTTAGGGTTCCGTACCCAAGGGGTAAAACGGGACCCTATTACTAAGACACCGCTGTCCGTCCGGCTGTCTGTCTGTCCGACACACCAGGATGTATCTCATGAACCGTGATAGTTAGACAGTTGAAATTTTTACAGATGATGTATTTCTGTTGCCGCTATAACACCAAATACTAAAAAACAGAATAAAATAAATATTTAAGGGGGTTCCGCCTCCCATACAACAAACGTGACTTTTTTGCCTTTTTTGTAGATTATGGTACGGAACCCTTCGTGCACGAGTCTGCGTTGCACTTGTCCGGTTATTTACTGTGCACAAAAATTTGACTCGTCGCGGGACTCGAACCCGCAACCTCAATGATGTATGAGATTTGAGCCAACCTGCCCGACCATTTCACCACAGAGGCTGAATATATATGGACAACGTTTAATGGCGGCTGTTATGGGCAGGCATTTTGCTTAACGAAGACTTGGAAAGAATGTTGCTTACTAAAGAGCGAGTGTGGGTTAGTGGGAGCAAGTGCAACTTTCAATCCGACGCACCCGTGTTCCAATCCCGCTGGCCCCGCACCACTGACTTTCTTAAGTTATGTGCGGATTTAAAACTCGCTCTAAAAACGGTTGACGGACGAATGACAATGCTATACCATGCACTGGTGGAGAAGAAGCTGTCAAGTCTCGAACACAGACGGAAAGTTGGGTGTTTGTCGCTTTTTATCGAATGATGCACTTCGCGGAGTGTGCCCAGGAATTGCACGAACTGATCCCTTCTTCTCCCTTCCATCTAAGGACTTCCAGGCGGGGAGTCGTTTCACTTGTACCTCGTAAATATTCCGCCTATCCGTACTAAGCGTTTCGCAGATTCCTTCATCATACGAACTGCTAAAGAGTGGATCGCTCTGCCAGCGTCTTTGTTCCCAAACAGCTACAACTTGTGTCTCTAAGTCTAGAGTGAATAGGCATCTCATGGACAGGCGTGTCCCATCTTAGGCCGCATCTTCGCTTTCCACCAGGCGAGATGTCGTCAAACGTATGCCCATTTACCAATAAAAAAATGTGCGTATCGCAGGCAGTGCACTAAAAATGTCATTTTTATTTATAATTTATTTATAAAGCCTTTTATTCAGACAATTAAAATGATTTCATGGTTTACATTTGTTAATAATTTCATATATCACTACATTCATGTTAATTATTGTATTCATTTATATAATTGCATTTAGGTAATTTAATTTTAATTTTATAATTAATTATTATGTCGTTTACATATAATTTCTAATACTAATTCCTAAATTGCCTCGACAGCCCTGTCTGTTTGCTTTTGGATAGCAAAGGCCTCCTCCAATTGCTTCCATAATTTTCTGTCACCCGCTGTTCTGGTCCATGTGCCACCAAAGATGTCATTAATTATTATTAATTAACAAAACGCATTCGAAAATAACATTATGTTTAATTAGACTGACCTTTATTCTTATTATCTCACTTATATAGACGCACAAATCATACCTTTACCTAAAAAATCCAATCCTAAATCATTTTCCGAATATCGCCCCATCTCCATTCTACCCTTTCTATCTAAAGTCCTTGAGCGTCTAGTCCACAGGCAACTAAACTATTTCCTCTCCCGCCAAAATCTTTTTAATCACTTCCAGTCTGGCTTCCGCCCGGGGCACAGCACGGTTACTGCGCTTGTTAAAATTACCGATGACATACGTTTAGGTATGGAGAACGGCCAGGTAACCGTGCTTACATTATTAGACTTTAGTAATGCCTTCAATACGGTGGACTTCGAAATTCTCCTTGCACTACTTCGCTCCATCAACATATCTCCATCAGTTATCGAATGGTTTCATAGTTACCTCTACGGACGTCGTCAGCGGGTTCGCCTCGAAGAATCCTTTTCTTCATGGTGTAACTTGTCAGCCGGTGTTCCGCAATGCGGCGTCTTATCTCCTCTGTTATTTGCAATATTTATTAATACAATCTCTCATCTCACTTCTTCCTACCACCTATACGCAGACGATCTTCAAATTTATTCCCAGACCCCTCTTGCTGAATTAAATAAAACGATTGAAAGCACAAACACTGACCTGCGCCGTATTATTGAATGGAGTAAATGTTTTGGACTGAAAGTTAATCCTATCAAGACACAGACCATTATTATAGGTAGCTCCAGAATGATTTCAAAAATTAATTGGTTGACACTTCCACAAATTGTTTTTGACGGAATTGCCATCCCTTACAGCGATACTGTTAAGAATTTAGGTCTCATAATGGATCGATGTCTAAGCTGGGGACCTCATTTGGAAGCAACTAGCCGTAAAATGTATGCCGCGGCAGCCTCCCTAAAGAGGCTACGCAATTTCTTACCCACTGCCACTAAAGTCGCGCTCGCACAGTCTCTCCTGCTCCCCATATTAGATTACGCTGACGCCTGCTACCTCGATATTACGGAGGACCAGCTAAATAAGCTTGAGCGTTTACAAAACTTCTCTATTAGGTTCATATTTGGCTTGCGTAAATATGACCATATCTCCCAATTTCGTGTAAAGCTCAAGTGGCTGCCCATTCGCCTTCGTCGGAATGCTCACATCTTATCCTTGCTGTTCAATATATTGTTTAATCCCTCCACCCCGCGCTATCTTAAAGAACGCTTTGAATTCTTACATACTCCCAACTCCCACTCTCTTAGGTCATCGGAAAATTGTGCTCTTAAGACACCCTCGCACGGTAGCACTTTCTACGACCGCTCTTTTACCGTTCAAGCTGTTCGCCTTTGGAACGCACTGCCCGTGCCTATACGACGTGCGCCTTCATTGCAGGTGTTCAAAGAGAAAGTGAAGAAGTTGTACTTGGAAGGTTGCTGATGCTTCTTTGGTTATTTTGTTGCTATGATATGTTGTATTATGTATATATATATGTATATATGTATATATATATATATATATATTTTGAGTCATTATTTATATATGTTTACAATATAATATGTATTTATGTGTACCTAATATATATGTATGTTTATATGTAGGCATTTAGAATGTAGCTATTGTATTGTAGTTTATTTTATTGACATTTTATGTTGTTATTATTATTGTAGACCTTACATCCCCGTCTTTAACATTTTGATAATTCCTCTCCATCCAAAGGTTGCCTGGAAGAGATCGCTTTTAGCGATAAGGCCGCCCATTGTAACACTTTCTTTAATTGTTTTTATGTAATGTCTTTAATTTAATGTTTGCAATAAAGCGTTTATCTATCTATCTATCTATCTTATATTATAAATGCGAAAGTGTGTGAGGATGGATGGATGGAGCAAGCTCGGTGGCTCAGTGGTTAAGGCGGCGGGACGGTATTCCAAAAATGCAGGTTCGATCCCAATTAATTAAATTTTACTTAGTCCATTTTCAAAATCTTAGCATTTTCGCCTAGCATGCGCTAATGTATTCAATATAAAAATAAGAACCATTGCCTCTGGGTGACGAGCGCAGTGCGCGCAATATTTTGGAAAATAAGGAAAGTTTCTTGTACTCGTAGCAGTCTCGTATGCAGGATGCCGTGGGTAGGAATCAACGCTTTGCCAGTTGTTCCGCCGCCAAGCAGTAGTGCGCAAACATTACCGGTTTGAAGGGCATTGTAGCCAGCGAAATTACTGAGCATATGAGACTTAATATCAGATGTCTCGGGGTGATGAGCGCAATGAAAGAAAGAAAGAAAGAAAACACATTTATTCTTGACAACACACATTTTTTTTTTACACTTACTAGATCTATGTTTGGCCACTATCTCGCCTGATGTGAAACGATAATGTGGCCTAAGATGGAGCACATAGATCTAGAGAGAGACGGCAGTTGAGCGGCCGTCTCCCCGATGGTTCACCGAACATCATCCCGAAACACGACTAAGTCGCTTGACGGCATGGCTTTGTTCGGTGGATGGTATTACAACCACAGCCAGAGCCTACCACTCCAAAGCGCGTTAGCGGGTTTCATCACGATGTTTTCCTTCACCGTTTTAGAGCGAGCTTACAAAATCTGCACTTAACCATAAGTCATTGGTGCAGGGCCATGTCGGGATTCGAACCCAGCCTCGTCGGATCGAAAGGCGCACGAGTTCCCGCTGAGCCACACTCGCACATCACATTGAATTATATACAAGAACATACTAAACATTGACAAAACAAATATAAGTAACAAAAAATAAACGAGTATAAGACAGTAAAATGTTGTGTGAGGTCAGGAAACGATTCCGACTCAGCATACGCTAAGGTGTTTTTAGGTGCCTAAGAACTGGTTTTCAGTCAATGAAGTGCTACGCAGTGCTTTTTAAGGTTCCGTACCCAAAGGGTAAAACGGGACCCTCTCACTTAGACTCCGCTGTTCGTCCGACTGACGTCTGGCCATAATAATAATCATAATCATAATAATTTATTTGCATAAAATAAGCTACAGGTGTTAACAGTGTCAAAAAAAAAGATCTCTTATTCTGCCTTTGCAGGCGTGCAAATGTTTCCAGGCATATAAAATTAATTTCATCAAAATATTAAAATTGAATAAGAAAATCATTGCAAATAAAATTAAAAATTAATAAAATAATTAAATTCGTCTAAATTAATAAGTCCGTCTGTCACCAGGCTGTATCTCATGAACCGTGATAGTTAGACAGTTGAAATTTTCACAGATGTTGTATTTCTGTTGCCGCTACAACAACAAATACCAAAACAGAATAAAGCAATATTTAAGTGTCGCTCCCATACAACAGACATGACTTTTTTTGCCATTTTTATAGATAATGGTACGGAACCCTTCGTGCACGAGTCCGACTCGCATTTGGCCGGTTTTTTAATAGTATTAAGCTATCTGTTTTAACTATATTATCTATCTATTATCTCTTTCTCGATACTTATAATCTAGGAGTGTTCAAGTCCAGAGTGAATCAGTATCTTCTAGGCAAGCATAATCCATCGTCGACCGCGTCATCGCTTTCCATCAGGTAAGACAGGTCAAATATGTACCTATCAGGTAATAAAAAAAGGTCTGGTTGGCACTGCAATTTAGGGCGTTTACCATCAGGCGAATGACTTGCTTGTAACCAGTAACATTAAAAAAAACGGGCGTGTTGTTTAATCGGGTAAACGACCTGCATCATATCACATAATCAAATTAAAAAAACACATGATCAACAGTAACTGGTTCGCACTTTCTACCATCTCCTTTCTCCTTTAGTGTCTTAAATTTTGTTCTTAAAAGACATAATACTTGCATAACAGCGAGTGTGGCTCAGTGAGAAAACGTGTGACTTTCGATCCGACGCCCACGAGTTCGAATCCAGTGGGATTCGCAGCTTTTCTAGCTAGTGAGCTGGACTTTCTTAAGTTATGACCTAATTAATATTCGCTCTAAAAACGGTGAAGGAAAACATCGTGAGGCAACCGGCATGGTTTCCTCATCATCATCATCGGCCCATCACGTTCCCACTGCTGGGACACGGGCCTTCTCTCATAGAGAGAGAATGGGCCATAATCCACCACGCTGGCCCAGTGCGGGTTGGTGAATGTCACATGTCCTTGACTTTTTGTGAAAAGTTCTTGGACATGCCGGTTTCCTCACGATGTTTTCCTTCACCGTTTTAGAGCGAGTGTTAAATCCGCACATAGCTTAAGAAAGTCAGTGGTGCGGGTTCAGCGGGATTCGAACTCGGGTGCGTCGAATCGAAAGTCGCACGAGCTCCCTCTGAGCCACACTCGCTCTTCCTTGGTTTCCTCATGCTAGTGCTAAAACCACACATAAATTAAAAAATAAGGCACGGGTCCTTACGGGTTTCAAACTCCAGTACGTCGCGCGGATAGGTACTAAGGCGTACTTACGTTTACATCCAATTGTTATGGGCAGGCGTGGCGCTTACCATTAGGCGAACGACTTGCTCTTCTCATCACTCAGTACAATAAAAAACAAGTATTTTATCAAAAAGAAAAAACATTTTATCAGAAAGAAAAAACAACTTCAATGTATCTTCGAAGTCCAAGGTCAAATATCAATAAAAAATTTATGGGACCACTTCGTAGCTATACTGAACCCAATGCAAAAAAATTACAAATCGATTCATGAACGACAGAGTTCTGAGGTAACAAATATTAAAAAAAAAATACAATCGAATAGAAAACCTTCTCCTTACTATTAATAATTTACGGATGACACTCACGTTTAAATTGAAGAAATCCAACTATAGCTTAAAACGTGAGCGTCACCCATAGAGATCTTAGTGTCACCCATAAATTATTATTAATAATGTGTCCAAACCACGTTAATTTTCTTAGTAAAACCAAAGAAAACTAACTCTTACTTACGAAGTAAAACCTCCTTTTTGAAGTTGTTTAAAAAAAGAAACGTTTCTGTTATTTCCGTCAAGTATTTCAAGTGGGTAGGTATAATTTAATTATAGCAACACTACCTGCGTTCTAAATTTAAACTTCAGTTCGGTATTTTTCCAAAATTAGTCCACAGAGGTCAATGCTTGGAACTGGCAATGCGTCGAGTACAATAATTATTAATACCTACCTACAGTTATTTTAAATTTTTTATGGAATTGATTAATGAGACGAGCAGCTCTTTTGCCTGATGGAAACGCGTAAATCGAAGATCGCGTGAAGCGAAATCCTGCGCGGCACTGCAGTGCGCTCGTCACCCTGATACAATTAGCTCTTAAGTTTCATAATGCCCAGTAATTTCGCTGGCTATAAAGCCCTTCAAACTGGAACACAGTAATGCTTGGCTACTTTTTTCCCGGGAAACCGCGGGCGAAACGGGGCGTAGCTAATGAGCTTTTTTTTTACTATTTGTAGCCTTGCGTTTGACCATTATCTCACTTGATGGTAAGCGATGATGTGGTCTAAGATGTATCACTAGCATCACTTCACTACACTACACTACACTACACTAAACTGTGTTTCCACATAAATATAATCTGGGTGTGTTCAAATCAAGAGTGAACAAGTACTTACTGGGTAAGCGTGCTACATCTTCGACCACATCGTCACTTCCCATCAGGTGAGATTGTGGTCAAACGCTGACCCAGTCAGATGTAAAAAAAACTAACAGACGGTTTATAAAACTAACCTATACCTACTATTATTAACACGAATTATTTCTGCAGCGGCGACTACCCTGGCAACACAAAAATATAAAAAACTTAAGGTTAAATATGGATGGCTAAAAACCTTGTATCTAGGCCGAAAAAAAAAACTTTAGCTTTGTATACAGTTGCCAATAAATAAAAAAAAACAAATAGGTATTTCAAAAATAGTAAAACTGTCTCACGGATCAGGTTTCACGTTAATGAATCGAAACCAGAAATGCACCTTTACTGATAAACTGGGTAAATGTCACAATAAATTATATATCGGAACGGAATGTACCTAAATTATATACAGGGTAAATACAGAAATTAAACTTAAATAAAAAAAATAGGTCATGGCCCTGCAAATTAATAAAAAGTTAAATATTTAGACGAAATAAAGTCAAACGTAAAACAAATACAGATGAATGTTCGCAACGTCATGCCTGATTCCATAAGATGTCCCATGAAAGTTTATCTCCACTTGTAGTTATCATATTTTGGTGTACATTAATGAGATTTTACTGGTGGTAGGTTTCTCGTATGCGAGAGGCCGTCTGGTGGGTACCACCGCTTTGCCAGTTATTCAGCCGCCAATGAATAGTGCGCATGCATGTATTTTTCCACTCTACTAACATAGGTTTAAGAAAAATTGTTACTAACACGTCTATGGATTTATCCGAAATAATTTTTTTTATTACTGTGCTCCGGTTTGAAGGACATTGCAGCCAGCGAAATTACTGGGCATTATTAGACTCAACAGCTAATTGTCTCATTGTGACGAGCACAGTGCAGCGTCGCGCAGGATTTTGCAAATCAAAGTTCTGGATGGTGCTGGCGTCATTTGCTGGCGTATTGCTTACCATCAGGAAAACGACCAGCTCGTCTCGTCTTGCAGTTGCTTAAAAAAGAAAGATTAGTTCGATTTTTTACCTGAATAATCGATAATAATCGAGAATAATCGATAATTAGACCGCATCTCAAAAAAAACTTTCTGAAAAGTTGTCCGATCCCCTATTTTCGTCATCTAGCCACAGAATATCTCGCAGTAATAAACCAGTAATTCACATCCTATTCCGTTATGGAAATGACGCTAAAAAGTCACCGGAAAAAAGTGCAGTTAATAACCGGTTATTTTCTTTAATAATGACGTGCATACGAAATAAAATGACGTTCAGTGTAATTCCCACATTTAATTGGATCTTTATTTGTTTTGATTTTGAAATAGAAGAGATTGTTCTAGCGAGTGTGGCTCAGTGGGAGCACGTGCGACTTTCGATCCGACGCACCCGAGTTCAAATCCCGCCGGCCCCGCACTGACTTTCTTAAGTTATGTGCAGATTTTAAAACTCGCTATAAAAAAACGGCGATGAAAAACGTCGTGAGGAAACCGGCAAGTCCAAGAATTTATTACAAAAATTCAAGGACATGTGATATCCACCAACCCGCACTGGGCCAGCGTGGTGGATTATGGCCCATTCTTTCTCTAGGAGGCCCGAGTCCAAGCAGTGGGAACGTGGTGGGCTGATGATGAGAAGAGATTGTTTTCTTCTTAGATGACAGCCTCTGTGGTTGGGCAGGTTGGCTCAAATCTTATACATTACTGAGGTTGCGGGTTCGATTCCCGCGACGGGACAAATGTTTGCAAAAAATTACGCAAGCATTTGTTTCGTGTCGTGTGTTGTGGGACCTTTGGTCCTCGTAGTTCCTGGTTCCCTAGATACAGGAAATCCTAGTTAGGGGCCAGGATCTATGTATGTGATCGTTGGACGTGTATTTATTTGTTATTTATATTTTACTAGCGACCCGCCCCGGCTTCGCACGGTTATTATACATATAAACCTTCCTCTTCAATCACTCTATCTATTAAAAAAACCGCATCAAAATCCGTTGCTTAGTTTTAAAGATTTAAGCATACATAGGGATATAGGGACAGAGAAAGCGACTTTGTTTTATACTATGTAGAGATTAGCGCTGAATTGAAATGGGTTAATGGACTGTTGTAAAAATAGAAAATATTTATTATGATGGTAAATTAATAATAGTTAAATCATTGCAGATTATATTTAAAAAATGAATTGGTTATATTGCTTGCATTTAATTATATTATCAATTTACCGCATCTCAAACAGTAGTGCGCAAGCATTACTGTGTTCCAGTTTGAAGGGCATTGTAGCCAGCGAAATTACTGGGCATATGAGGCTTAATATCTGATGTCTCGGGTAGATGAGCGCAATGCAGTGCTACGCAGAGCTTTTTATGCTATTAAAAGTTTTGGGTGGCACTACAATTGTTATGGGCAGGCGTGGCAGCATGAGGCGAACGACTTGCTCGTCTCAGCACTCAGTTCCATAAAAAAACCACCTCCAATACATAATAATACACATCATTATTATTATGCCGTGACATGACTCATGGTCATGCATGATGAAATTTTTTTTTTTCTTTGACTTAACTCCACTTCAATTAGTTCGCACAATCCAAAGGTTGTCTGGAATTAATTTCTTATGATGATATATCCATTCATTGTAGTTTTTTACATATTGCTATAGAATATCGATAAATGACATTGATAAATTATGCCCAACATTTATATTAGAAAGATTGTGGCTACAATTATTGTTTTCAATAATAGTGAAATCAGGGACGGAGATAATTAAATGTCAAATTTCGCAATTTAGCATTGACCCCAAAATTATGGTAATTAACTACATCGTGTCCAATTGTTATGCATAGTTTATATGGCGATTGGTAAAGTCACAAATTTATATAAATAGAAATAATTTTTTTTAATTTTTTTTCAATTAAATGTTTTTTTTTTTTACTTGTTAATTGTCTTGCGTTTGACCACTATGTCACCTGATGGTAAGCGACGATGCGGTCGACGATCTAGCACGCTTACCAAGATAGTACCCGTTCACTCGAGACTTGAAGATTCCCAGATTATAGCTATCGGGAAAGACTGACTCTGGCAGGGAGTTCCACTCGTTAGCAGTACGCATAATAAAAGTGGAAGCGAAGCGCTTTTGACGTAATTTTTATAATGCCTATGCCTCTTGGTAAAATATGGCTAAACTTATAATTTTGTAACATCATGTATTTACCCATATTCGCAATAAATTAATTTAAATTTGAAAAGGCGAAAGATATGTGCAGAAATTCATTTATTTTCAGGTAATTGAAATCCCATTAAAATACAATTACAATACAAATAAATGTCATCTATCAAATAAAATTAAAATAATCCAATACAATGTCAGTCAAAATACATGTCAAAACTACAAGCTCAAATAAAATGAAATAAAATCAATCAGTCATCAATTAAATAATCAACAGAGTAAATAATCAGTGGAATAAAATTAAAATAACAAATACAAGGAATGTCACAAGTCACAACGAAAAAGGTGGAATAAAATAAAATCAATCAAACACATTTTTTAATAACTATAAATGTTTATTTTTTACAATAGGTAGATTATTTTAGTAAAAAAGTTTTATTTACGCATTTTAGTCCAAATCATAATTTTTTACAAAATTAAATTAAGTAATTGCGAAATTTTTGAATTAAAAAAGAAGTAGCAAACAGTAGTGCGCAAACATTACTGTGTTGCTATTCGAAGGGCATTGTAGCCAGCAAAATTACTGGGCATATGAGACTTAATGTCTCGGGGTGATGAGCGCAGTGCAGTTCTACGCAATGCTTTTTATTGGTTTTCTGTATTAAAAGTTCTGGGTGGCACTGCCATTGGGGCAGACATGGCGCTCACCATCAGGCGAACGACCTGCTCGCCTCATCACTCAATACCATAAAAAAAATCTTAAAAAAATGTCAGATGTCATTTTTTTTTACTGTCTCACATCTGGGCAAAGGTTTTCTTCTGGTCTTTCTTCCGCTAACAGCTACCTGGCGTCAATCTGGAAATTACCATAAATATATTACTATAAAAGGTTCCGTTGACCTTTTACCTATAACAACAACGTAAAAGTAAAGAATGACACAAAGGCACATTCTAGACTAAATTTTTGAACTGGTTCCTTGCACGTCACCATACCATAACTCACTCACACAGGCGACCCGCTAGTGTGCGTGCGATCTTGCGAAATTTTATATAAACGTGGGCTGCGTCCGCGCAGATTCCATAAACAGATTACTATTTGATCGATGCAGACTCAATTGGTGCAAAAAGCGCGCGCTTTTTGAATGTGGCATGTTTATTTTTAATTTTGACAGAATATTTTTATCTGTTATTAGCGCTATTCATCCAAACAATTATTTATGTGACACTTATCAGTGGCTGAAGACGATGTGACTATTTAACGGTTGACCGTATGTATACCTGTGCTAAAATCTGTGATATTCTAATCTGTGAAGACTAGTTCCTACGGAAAATTTACAAGAAAATCGCTGTGATTTTGTGACATTGAACTAACAAATCAACTGTGATACAATACGGAACGGCTATAACTAGTTCTTCAATTAAAAACTTATTAATAAATCGATTTAGTTCGAAACAGCACGTATAACTTACTCGTCTCTTTGTGACATAAGTGTTGTCTTTATTTAAAAAATGAAAGACTTAGTTCAGATTTGGAATCATGTTTCGAACCGGAGGTATTCGGGAGTTAACACAACGGATCGCGAGTTAAAAGAAATATCGAACAATCGATTTAAAAAAGGTGATATCGATACTTTTGAAGCTAATTTCGCGGAGTGTGAAGGACTTAACAACAAATTTAACGATGATATCGATTTTAACAATAAGAAGGACGCAATTATCAATCGATTATTCGAGAGGAGAAAGCAGGGACAGATCGGGAGGCAGCCGAAAAGTAAGTTTTTTATATCTACCCTACTTCTATACCTTAGAATAATAATTGTTAACGCTTATTCTAAGTTCTTTACTTACTTTGTTTTGAAACAGTGTTTTTGTGGCATTACGTTAATAATCGATTTGTCATCGATAATGATATGTGATTAATATATTTATTTCATTTTACCTACAAATTTAAACGTGTGTTCATAAACGAGAACGAGTATTAATTAAAAAAACAATCTTCATAAAGAAAGGATTTGTTGACAAAAAGCTTTTTAAAAAGAAGTCGTTTTCAACTTTGACTTTCACTACTTTATTAAAAAGTTTGGGTAGGATGGGGGTTTTTGGACCTGAATATTTTTATGATATATAGTGCACTTAAAAATATCAGTTACTACGTATATGTGACACTCTTTTACATAACAAATAACTATACAAAAAAATACATTTATTTACAGAACCAATTAACAAATATATAGAATTATAAACACTAAACTAACCTACAACAAAAAACAGAATTTAGGTCACCGTCCGCGGGCAAGGTGCCCAAAAAGCTGGCAACGTTACCTCGTTGAATGGCCAGACTAATTCGTTGGCCGAGGTAAGCGCCAGCTCTTTGGTCACCTGTTGATTCAAAAACATATATTAGAGACTGGTATTTTTTTTCTCTCATAAAACAATAAGTTTCAACTAGGACCCCAAAATACAGGTTAACCTAGTTTGGGGACTACTATGTTTCGCACAAACGTTATTATTATTATTAATTTTGGAATAAATAACTGAACAAACCGCGTAAAACTAATTGTGTATAAACGAAAGAAAATCAAGCGTCTGAATACTTTTACAAACTTTTGTCTTATCTTGTCTTGTAAATTAAAAATTCGTAAAAAACTTATTAACCCATTCTTTTTTAAAATATACAGTATAGCTACGTATGTATATATATGTATTTTTTTATGTAACTGAATGACGAGACAAGCTGGCCGTTTGCCTGATGGTAAGCAATACGCCAGCCCATAACAATAACAGCACCACCCAGAACTTTGTTTTGCAAAATCCTGCGCGGCGCTGCACTGCGCTCGTCACCCTGAGACAATTAGGTGTCCAGTAATTTCGCTGGCTACCGTGCTCTTCAAACCGGAACACAGTAATGCTTGCGCACTAGACCCTTGCACCCAGACGGCCTCTCGCATACGAGAAACCTACCACCAGTAATACGTTGTTTCTTTTTTTTTCATTCAAAGCCTATAATAAATCACTTTGAGCAATGTTGATATGCGATATGACGCGTAGTGACGCTAGTTTGTTATGGTAAACATATGCTAAATGACTTTAATGTATTCAATTATTGATAAAAAATATCATAACATATTTTTTCCAGTCAAATGCTTTTATAAAAATAAACTTGTCACTTTTAACTTATCTACTTACAAAAAAAGCAATTTATTGACTGAGCAAACTGAGGTTACGGAGTCGATTCCCGCAACGGAAGAAATTTTTACCACTGAAAAAAAACGCAAGCATTTCTTTCGTGTTTAGGTGATTTGGGACCATGGTCATAGTAGTTAAATAGGGGCTAGCTATGTATGTGATAGTTGGGCGTATTATTAAATTATTACTAGCTGCGCCCCGCGGTTCCACCCGTGGTTTCCCGGGATAAAAAGTAGCCTATGTGCTATTCCAAGTCCTAATGTACCTACATACCAAATTTTATCAATATCGGTTCGGTGGTTTTTGCGTGAAAGAGTAACAAACATCCATACATAAAAATTTTCGCGTTTGTAATATAAGTGGTAAGGATTATTATGCTAAATGATTTTAATATATTCAATTATTGATAAGAAATATCATCACGTATTTTTTTTCCAGTCAAATGACTTTATAAAAATAAACTATTTAAATGTATCTACTTAAAAAAAAGCAATTTACTGACAGAGCAAACTGAGGTTTCGGGTTCAGTTACCGGAACGGGACAAATTTTTATCACAGAAAGAAACGCAAGCATATCTTTCGAGTTTATGTGATTTGGGACCATAGTCCTAGTAGTTCCTGGTTCCCTAAATACAGTAAATGCTATTATTATTATTACATTATTATTACATTAAAATCATTTATCATAAAATAATAATATAATAATACGCCCAACGATCACATACATAGCTGCCCCTAACTAGGATTTCCTGTATCTAGGGAACCAGGAACTATGAGGACCATGGTCCCACAACACGATTTTAAGAGCGAGTATGGCTCAGCGGGAACTCGTGCGCCTTTCAATCCGACGCACCTGGGTTCGATTCCCGAGTCGGCCCTGCACCAATGACTTATAGTTAAGTGCAGATTTTTTAAGCTCGCTCTAAAACGGTGAAGGAAAACATCGTGATGAAACCCGCTTACGCGCTTTGGAGTGGTAGGCTCTGGCCGTGGTTGTAATACCACCCACCGAACAAAGCCATGCCGTCAAGCGACCTAATCGTGTTTCGGGATGATGTTCGGTGAACCATCGGGGAGACGGGTCTGAGCAGCCGCTCAACTGCCGTCTCTCTCTAGATCTATGTGTTCCATCTTAGGCCACATCATCGCTTCACATCAGGCCAGATAGTGGCCAAACATAGATCTATTAAGTGTAAAAAAAAAAAAAAAAAAACACCCAGACACGAAACAAATGCTTGCGCTTTTTTTTCTGTACACAAACATTTGTCCCGTCGCGGGAATCGAACCCGCAACCTCAGTGGTGTATGAGATTTGAGCCAACCTGCTCAACCACTACACCACAGAGGCTGTTAATGTATTCAATTATTGATAAAAAATATCAAACGTATTTTTTTCCAGTCAAATGCCATTATAAAAATAATCTATGTACTAAGCAATTTATTTTATAAACAAGACGTTAACTTAATTATAATTAACTTTTGTTAATTACTTGAACTCAAGCTATTGTTTTTATTATTTATGCTATTAATTTTATCTCTTAATATGCGCTTGAATTGTTATTGACAACAATACTAGAAATACGGTTAACATTCCAACTTAGCCCCTTTCTTCTATTGTTGGGCATCGTTTTACCACGCATTTACCGTAAACCACATGTAATGCATTATTTTCAAATTATGACAAGCAAAATTATAATATCATCATCATTATCATCATCAGCCCATCACGTTCCCACTGCTGGGACACGGGCCTTTTCTCGTAGAGAGTATCCGCCTCTCTGGCCCAGTGCGGGTTGGTGGATGTCACATGTCCTTTGAATTCTTGGCCTTGTCAGTTTCCTCACGATGTTTTCTTTTACCGTTTTTAGAGCGAGTGTTAAATCCGCACATAACTTAAGAAAGTCAGTGGTGTGGGGCTAGCTGGATTTGAACTCGGGTGCGTCGGATCGAAAGTCGCACGTGCTCCCACTGAGCCATACTCGTTCTCTTAGTAAATGTATGTAGTGAACACAAAAACACAAAAATACATAAATCTAATGTTAAAACAGTTATATTGACCGGGTTATAAGTTCAAATTGATATCTTAAACTTTCTTTTTAACATAATAATAAAAAAATCTTGTGTCTGTTTATATTATCCATGACATGACAAACCTCACCGGAAGTCATATTGTTCTGTACCAAACAGAAATATAGTAAGATGAATAGAAAAAAAGAAAAGGAAAAGAAAAACCATTTATTCGGCACACAAACAAGAAATTAACATTAAAAATAAAACTTAAATAAATATTATAAACGCGAAAGTCTGTAAGAATGTATGGATGTATGTTTGTTACTCTTTCACGCTGCAACGTCTAAACGGATTAGGATGAAATTTAGTATGGAGATAGCTTATACCCTGGATTAACACATAGGCAACTTTTTAATCCGGGAAACCGCGGGTTGAACCGCGGGGCGCAGCGAGTAATAAATATATGTGCCGAATGGGCTCAGCTCAGCATAAAATGCCGAGAGTTTTACACAACTCCGCGCTGATTTTCAGCTGATACCCGTTATGCTATAGGAACAGTGAAAAACTGACTATACTTATCCATAAATTTATCATACATTTAAAATAATAATAACCTACATATAATAATAACACGTATAATAAACATATATATATATATATATATATATATATATATATAATAAAAAAATAAAAAGTGAGTAATATGTACATAAATAAATAATAATTATAAAAGTAATAAATATACATACTGATGAAGCGTTAATATCTAAATAGTACCTAACGCATTTTGATACGGTTTCCACTGTCATTTAGAGAATATTTGACGGAAGGTTAAATGTATAATACATTCCAATATTTTTTTTGTATAGTAGAGTTAGTTCATAAGTGCGTCTGTGATGCCGAAATGATTAAAGAGATTTTGATTGATTGATTGATTGATTGAGAGAAAATTCAATGAGAAAAATCAAGTCGTCAAACATTAAACCACTTTAGTGAATTGCATCCGAGCGAAGCCGGGCGAGTCGCTAGTTTTTTATGTAACTGAGTAATGAGACAAGCAGGTCGTTCGCCTGAAGGTAAGCACGACGCCTGCCCAAAACAATTGCAGTGCCACTCAGAACTTTTAAACCATAAAAAGGACTGCGTAGGACTGCATTGCGCTCATCACCCCGAGACGTCAGATATTAAGTCTCATATTATATGCCCAGTAATTTCGCTGGCTACAGTGCCCTTCAAACCGCAACACAGTAATGCTTGCGCACTACTGCTTGGCGGCAGATTAACTGGCAAATTTGTGGTACCTACCCAGCTTCCTGCATACGAGAGACCTACCACGAGTAATTAATTTTTCTTTACGTTATAAATCTAGCCTTCTAGCTAAGAATCCCAATCATATAGAGAACCAAGCACCACGAGGACCATGGTCCCATTGCACATGGAGCCAACAAAAAAAACTCGTTTTTTAGAACATCAGAACATACCATGCGTTATCATTCAAAGTCAGAGTCAAAGTCAAATATCATTTATTAAATAGGCACAAAAGTGCACTTTTAAAGGTTATAAAAACATGATACAAATAAAAAATGTTAAAAATTGTAACTTATGTTAACATGACTTTGAAAAAAAGGTAAGTATGTTTACCCATTTCTTTCCTATACTCAAATTGAAGTCTGAGTGCTGAAAAGAAATGCGAAAACTGACTCTACCAGTGCTTCGGAAATACGCCCGCATAAGAACATGTTGCTAATTGTTATATTACACGTGTTCGGTTGATCAATGTAAGCATTGACGACAGATGACGTAGAATCGTCCCCGTAAGACGATATAAGAAGGATAGAAGAAATTTGGTTACTCTAGCAGTTGGTTCGGTAGCCAAGTGGTTAAAGCGTCGGGGCGGTATTCCGAAGACGCAGGTTCGGTCCCTGCCCGAGAAATTTCATTCGTTTTCTTCCTTATCCTAATAATATAATAAATGCGAAATTTTATGTGTGATGTTTGTTGCCACGTATCACCGTAACTACTGAACCGATTTTGATGAAATTTGGAACGTAGATAACTTAAGATCTGAATTAATACATAGGCTAATCTCATTTCCGAAAATCATCCCCTAAGGGGGTTAAACAGGGTGGTAAAGTTTGTATGGAAATATTTATTCCTTGGTTCTATTCACTCAAAACTCGGTTCAAATAAACTTTAACACAACTCGTATTTTTGGTTTTTTATTTTTTTTTTGTCAAAACTACCCCTAAGAATGGTGCAAGGGAGTTCTAAAGTTTGCGACACAACAATCTGAACGCGGGGCGCAGCTAGTTTTAAATAAAGACTTAAAAGTAGGTAGGTATTTGATAATGTTGTGCAACTTTTTTTTAGCCTAACACGAGTATAAAAAACTGAAATCTTTGTTAATGTAATAGTACAAAAAACCAGTTACAATAATTTATGACTTCATAACATAATTAATGCATAATTGAAGCTATATAAATACTAACTCTGCTAAGCACAGAATACTATGGGACAGAAGCATCACTCCGCAAAGAAATTTAAACAAATAGCGACTCTTGCTATGACGCATGTCTTGCTATGTCGGTGTCCGGCTATGTACTTGTAGCTTCGTACCTACAGTGCGGGGTGCGTTAGGCCTGCTAACAGTGAGTACACTCTGTGGAGTAGTGGTTGGGCAGATTTTCCCAAATTACCTACACAGTTGAGGTCGCGGGTTCGATTTCCGCGACTGGACTAATGTTTGTGCACAGAATAAAATAAGCTTAAGCATTTGTGTCGTGTCTGGGTGTTGTGGGAACATGGTCCTTATACTTCCTGGTTCCCTACATACAGGGAATCCTAGTAACGGGCCAGGATCTATGTTTGTGATCGTTGGGCGTATTTATATATTTCATTTTAGAATTTTTTTAAATGATGGAGTAAAATTATTAATTTTTTTTTTACTATCCTATTCTGTCCCACTGCTGGGCAAAGGCCTCCCCCAAGGCCTCTACTGTGGCGGAAGAACCCATTAAATTTTAACATATACAATTGAATGTTAAAATTATATATATCGCACCTTCGGTGCTACAAAGTCACAACAGCTCAGTTTTGAATTTTACAGGAGAGGACTTTGAAGATTTTTTTCGCATTTATTGCCTTATTACTGGATGTCTAATTGTAGTAGGTTTAAAATCTTTATAAAATTGATGCTTTATTGTGTTTTCTATAGTCTCATGTCAAAAGTTTAATTCAAATTACTAAAATTATTCTAATAAAACGCAAAACAAAAAAAGTGTCCTGAATTGTGACTTTGTTGCACCACGAATTATTTAGTTCAATGACTTATGCCTTATTATTTAGGCATTTCAGTCGGGCTTTTTGCACTCGTCTACATCATTTGTGTGGCTTTAGCTCCAACGCACGTCATAATCTCGCAGGCGCGGGGGCACAAGCACAACTGTCTAATCAAACTTTGTTGGCCCAAAACGAATGGAAAAATTCACCAATAACCACAAAGGCACTCGCGCCATTTAGTAGATTTTTGCGATACGTTCGCGGGTGTTTTTGTTGCCCCGATATAGGCATGGCTCTTAGACAATTTAGCATTCTTAACTCAATTTTGCAGTTTTGGCTATTTGTGACTTTGTTGCACCGAAGGTGCGATATAACGAATTATACAAGAACTCCGTCATTTATGTACCGATTTGGAAAATTCTTTTTGCGTTGGGTTCAGTATAGCTTCGAAGTGGTCCCATATAAATTTCATCGATATTTGACCTTGGACTTCGAAGATACATTGAAGTCGGTATTTGTTTTTTTATAAAAATTAATTATTTTGAAGTCGGTTTATGAATTGATTTTGATAATCAATTGTACGATTAATAAAATAAGAATAACAACATAAATAATATACGGTATTACTACGGTAATTAAGATTACATTCGAGTGGTTCCTCGCGCTGCCAGTGTTATGATATTTAAATCTACATAATAGTACCTATAGTACCTACTACCTACTAAATCAAAATGTTTTTTTTATACATTACTGGCTTGCGTTTGACCACTATCTCACCGGATGATAAGCGACGATGCGGTCGACGATGTAGCACGCTTGCCAAGATAGTACCTGTTCACTCCAGACTTGAAGATTCCTAGATTATAATTATCGGGAAAGATTGACTCTGGCACGGAGAAGTAATTGAGCAGAAGAGGAATGTGACACCCAAGGCATACCCATTTAAGGTTTAAAAGGTGTTAGTTAGATATAAGAAATTTAAAAAATTAAATAAATACCTAAATAAAAATAAAAATTGTGAAACTGTGGTATTACGGTATTCTGTGTATAAAGCCGAATTATTTCATCATCATCATCATCAGCCCATCACGTTCCCACTGCTGGGACACGGGCCTTCTCTCATAGAGAGAGTATAGGCCATAGCCCACGCTGGCCAAGTGCGGGTTGGTGGATGTCACATGTCCTTGACTTTTTGTAAAAAATTCTTGGACATGCCGGTTTCCTCGCGATGTTTTCCTTCACTGTTTTTAGAGCGAGTGTTAAATCCGCACATAACTTAAGAAAGTCAGTGGTGCGGGGCCAGCGGGATTCGAACTCGGCTGCGTCGGATCGAAAGTCGCACGAGCTCCCACTGAGCCACACTCGCTTATTTAATTTTGCACTATTTAAAAAACAACTTCAGTTGTTTGTGTGTTGTTTATTGGTCTATATATTTAAATAATAAAGTAAAGATGGAATGCAAGCGTTGGTCACACGCAAAAAGGTCACAGTAAGGCATCTTTGAAACTCTCACGGTCAAGAATAAATTTAATTGACGTCATAATTGACAAGTTACGAAATTTCGGTTAACACATTTTTTATGTAACTGAATGACGAGACGAGCTGGCCGTTTGCCAGATGGTAAGCAATACGCCAGCCCATAACAATAACAGTACCACCCAGGACTTTGTTTTGCAAAATCCTGCGCGGGGCTGCACTGCGCTCGTCACTTTAAGACAATACTAAACTATCATTTTACTGAATTATGAATTAAAGTTCTGGGTGGCACTGCAATTGTTATAGGCAGGCGTGGCGCTTACCATTAGGTGGTAATATATATACACATTATATCATGTGTGTCATATTTCATCATATTATTATTATTGTTTTTAACTGACATTTAAATTATATTTATTTTCTTTAAAGCTTGGCAATAACTAATTATAATAGTTGAATTAATTAATTGATTGTGATGTGAAATTTAATTCAATAATTTTATATTATTTAAATATTCTTGCTATTAAATTTGAAAATATTATGTTTGCACACCATTGTTATGGTAGAATGTACTGAATCTAATTCTAATTATTACCATCTGCTTTGTACTACATTCTGGCAAATAAATGATGATTTGATTTGATTTGATTTATACTATTCTACCAAAAACCTAAACAATATTCATCGGAATCACACAACATATTTTCATTGCATTTCAAATGTGAGATGAATTTCCGCAACGTCACGCCTGATTCCATTAGATTGTTATTATTCTATTGATAACTGTCACAGTTTCATGGGTGTATCCAATGCGTCATGTTGACGTGAGAAACCAGTTATGACGTGTTGTGTTCAGGAAGGCATACAATCCTTAATTATGGTACAGATTACTAGGTAGATGTATGGTTAGAAAACACGTGGATTATTATATATAAATAGTAGATAACAACAAGTGTAGGTAATTTAATTCTGTCAAAGGTGAAGAGTGGAATTGTTTATCAAGGGCCAATAGAAATTAGTAGACATTGTGAGACTGAAGAGCTATATTTGACAGCCTCTGTGGTGTAGTGGTTGGGCAGGCTGGCTCAAATCTCATTCACCACTGAGGTTGCGGGTTCGATTCCCGCGACGGGACCAATGTTTGTGCATAGAAAAAAAAGCGCAGGCATTTGTTTTGTGTCTGGATGTCGTGGGACCATGGTCGTCATAGTTGCTCTCGTATGCGGGGAGGCCGACAGGTTAAGTACCACAGCTTTGCCAGTTATTCTGCCGCCAAGCAGTAGTGCGCAAGCATTACTGTGTTCCAGTTTGAAAGGCATTGTAGGCAGCGACATTACTGGGCATATAAGATAATTAATATCTGATGTTTCGGGGTGATGAGCGCAATGCAGTTCTACGCAGTGCTTTTTATGGTATTAAAAAATTTAAGTAGCACTGCAGTTGTTATGGGCAGTCGTGAAGCTTACCATCAGGCGAACGACTACTCAGTTCCATTAAACAAACTGTAAGGGCTGATCTCCATGAAGCCACCATGATCACCACCATAGATGATCACCATTCTACAATCGGACAACTAGACGATCGGCACAACGGCACCCCTACATGGTAGAAGTTCCGCCTGTTCGTACCAAACGTTTTGGGTCATACTTTTTAGTGCGATTGTCATAGGAGTGGAATGCCTTGCCGTCGTCTGTATTTCCAAATAAATACAATTTGTTTCAAATCTAGAGTGAACAACTACTGGGTAAGCGTGCTAAATCTTCGACCGCATCGTCACTTCCCACCAGGTGAGATTGTGGTCAAACAAAGACCCAGTCTGTTGTAAAAAAAAGCGTTTTAATCGCCGCTGGCTAAGTACATCGCGTATTTCCCTAATGATACCTGTAATGACATAATTAAAGTGCTGCCTACACGAACTCATATCGTCATACCTTGTAATTTACAAGATAAGACAAATATGACATTATAGCTAATCGGTTATTCTCGCGTCAGCGTCATAGCAGTAATTGGTGCAGGTTTAGTGTTTAGTTCCGTTGTATAACGAGAAATAGAACTTAATATTTTTTTATCAAAATTATGAACTAGAAATTATTTATTTTTTACCGACTTTAAAAAAAGGAGGTTCCCTATTCGATTGCAATTTTTTTTTTTATTTATTGACACAATTCACAGATCTTAATCAGTATAATAACAGTTATTGCTAAGTCTTACATCTAATCACAGATATATTTTTTATAAGCTAAATTGTTTTGTTTTAATGTTTGTTACCTCAGAACTCCGTTATTTATGAACCGATTTGGAAAATTCTTTTTGAGTTGGGTACAGTATAACTGGTCCCATATAAATTTCATCGATATATGAACAACACGGAAATAATTGTCCAAATCGTTTTATAAATTTCGCTGGCTACAGTGACCTTCAAACCGGAACACGGTAATGCTTGAGCACTACTGCTTCACGGCAAAATAACTGGCAAAGCTGTGGTATATACCCAGACGGCCTCGGGCATACGAGAGACCTAACACGAGTCAAAAGTCAAAATCTCTTTATTAATTTTTGGCATCACAGACGCACTTATGAACGTCAAATTATGACTGTAGGGTCATTGTGATAATTTGCACCGTATCGGAAAAAGAACCACTACTCAGAAGATACGGAAAAAAAATGGGGGGTAGTTTTTTTAGAGATTTTGTTAAAATTTTTGGATTTCTACAATATTTCTTATGTACCAGCTGGCTACTTTACAGAAGTGGAATGTTCCATGCATCTTTCTCTCCTATGTTATAACGAACAGTATAGTATGCTTTTCTCATTAGAACAGTCTTAACGCGTAATTTGAATTTACTTTCTGTGAGCTCCGTTATACATTTTGGAATATAATTGTAAAAACGTACGCAATTGCCCATGAAGGACTTATTCGTTTTAGTCAGTCTATACCTTGGTACAACAATCCTATCCTTATTTCTAGTGTTAAAATTAAATATTACCGTATCTTCATAATGGAAACGCGCACAGGCCGCCCGTGACCTCTGCGTAGTATCCGCGCAGTATCGTATTGACTATTGAGTAACCGTTCTTTGTGGGCACTGCAACCTTACATAACTAGACTTACACCCGGTTTTACTCGTATTTTAATTGTATTTCCTAGAAATCCAACCGTTGAACAGTAGTGTGCAAACGTTACTGTGTTCAAGTAAAATTACTGGGTGTTTTATGAGCTAGTCTCAGAGTGAGTGTTTATTCCGTTTTTTTTATGTAACTGAATGACGGAACGAGCTGGTAGTTTGCCTGATGGTAAGCAATACGCCAGCCCATAACAATAACAGCACCACCCAGAACTTTATTTTTCAAAATCCTACGCGGCACTGCACGGCGCTGGTCACCCTGAGACAATTAGCAATTAGCTCTTAAGTCACACAATGCCCAGTATTTTCGCTGGCTACAATGCCTTTCAAACCGGAACACAGTAGAGCTTGCGCACTACTACTTGGCGGCTAATAATTAATAAGCTTTGTTGGTCTTATTTTTTTTGGGCTTTGGATGAATGAATGGATTTGAAAGCTTTAGATATAGATCTAAGCCAGCTACATTAAGTTAAAGTTTGGAAACTATCGTGAGTCGAAATATTTATTACAAATATAAACGGCTACACTCACGTTATGATTGTGTCGGAATAACTCCGACCAGGTTTCGGACAATTAGGATGTCCTTCCGGGAGTTTACGCTTTGGATTCGCGGCGCAGACTGATTTGTTTACATTGAGTTGCTATGCACTAATATGCACTATAGGCATACCTATATACCTACAAATTAACTCAATGACCAAGTATTTTCTACGGTGTACTTATGTTTTTATTTTTTTTCCGTTTAGTGTGCTGTAAATAATAAATACCAATAAAACACAATACGATACTTATTTATTAATAACAATAAAGTTGTTTTGTTTATAGTAATAGTTACTAATATGAAGTTTGTGTGTAAGTGTGTTTGTTACTTCTTCACGCTGAAACGGCTCAACAGATTTGAATGAAATTCGGTATGGAGATAGCTTATACCCTGAATTAACACATAGGCTACTTTTTTCCCGAGAAACTGCGGGTGAAACCGCGGGGTGCAGCTATATACAATAACAAAATAGATAGACAACATTTTATTGTTAAAAACCTACACTTTATTGATAAACACTTTATTGTTAAAAACTTAAAAATAGGTACATGAAAAACAAGTACATTTCACAGTAATCAGCATAACAATAGGCGGTCTTATCGCTCAAAGCGATCTCTTACAGACAACCTTTGAACAGAAAGGACTAACATAATTTGGAAGGACGGTGGTTTTTTCGAAACAACTGCAAATTTAATTATAAACATATGTATATAATATACACATATATACACAATATATAATACACATGGATCATACATGGACCTATTAAGCGTAAAAAAAAAACTACATCAAAGTGCAATGTAGTAGGTGATATTACTTGTTTTTAAAACTATGACGCCCGCTGCAACTATGACTAATTATGTAATTAACTAAGTATATAATTAACTAGCGATGCGCGACTGCGAACGAAAACACATTTCGAATAACCATTTAAATATACTGGACATATGAGACTTAATATCTAATGTCTCGGGGTGATGAGCGCAATGCAGCGCTACGGAGAGCTTCTTTTTATTACCTGATAGGCGAACATTTGACCTGCCTCACCTGATGGAAAGTGATGACGCGGTTGACGATGGATCATGCTTGCCTAGAAGATACTGATTCACTCTGGACTTGAAGACACCTAAATTATAAGAATCGGGGGACAGAGACGCTGGTAAGGTGTTCCATTCTGTTCGCATTATGAAACGCTTTGTTCTGGCAGGAGGAATGGCATGAACGGATGAAACCATAAACGGATGCTGAGTTTCCGTAGGTCTTGTTGTAATTCCATCGCACACTCACCGCCATGTATCCTGTAAAATACCAACAGGCTGGCAACTATATGCATAGTGTAACGGGCACCTGAATTGAAATAAATAAATAAATAAAATAAAAAACCTTACTGTCGTAAATGTATATGATAATATCGAGCAGAATTACACTAGACATTTTAATTGCGTTTCAGATTTGAGATGAATTTCCGCAACGTCACGCCTGGACCTTAATTCACTATGACAACTTGGCGAAATCACGTCGATTCCTTGCTTCGAAATCACGTCGATTCCTTCATTAATAAACGACATCTCTATGACGCATTCATATATATGACGCGTCATAGAGAATACAAATTTCGCAAATGTCGTTTATTAATGAAGGAATCGACGTTTCCTTGAAGCGAGGAATCGCCAAGTTGTTATAGTGAATTAGGGCCCTGATTGCATAAGATTCATTAAGTAATAAAATATTGACAACATTAGCTACATAAAATGAGCGGTCATAATTAGTATCAATGACGATCTTTGAACAATAAGCTGATGCGAAATAAAACACCAATGAGTCAGAGTTCTGGTTACAGAATAGGTACTAAGTGACTTTCAAATAACGTCTTCAAGAATTCCTAATGATTTTAATTTATTCGTAGTTCATAAAAATATTCAATGCGCTGACTCTGGTTTGAAATGGAATGGAAAATTTTGCCGTTTGTTTTTTTAAGAGTTTCGTAGCCAAAAGGTAAAATGGGTCCCTTCTACTAAGACTCCGCTGTCTGTCTGTCTGTCACCAGGCTGTATCTCACGAACCGTGATAGTTAGACAGTTGAAATTTTCAGATGATGTATTTCTGTTGCCGCTATAACGACAAACAAAAAACAGAATAAATAAATATTTAAGGGGGCTCCCATACAACAGACATGATGTTGTTGCCGTTTTTATAGAATAATGGTACGGACGGAAGCGTTTGTGCATGAGTCCGACTCGCACTTGGCCGGTTATTATTATAAGCTACCTAATGACTGCAAGTGTTATCAATCAATCAATGAATCAAATTGTTTTAAATTTAAAACTCATTTGATCTTAGGTACCTATACCTACATAACTACCTATCTAGACGCACAAAGTTCGTGTCAGAATGCGGTTTCCATACAAATTGGATCGATAAGTTTATCATGTTTAATGTTTTGCGTGAAATTATTGCTATTATATCTTTGGGCTATCTTATGTTTATATTTTGTTATCGTTTAAAGGAAACCGAGTGTGGCTCAGGAGAGCGAGTGTGGCTCAGCGGGAGCACGTGCGACTTCCGAAGCGACGCATTCGATTTCGAATGCCATGGGCCCCGCACCACTGTCTTTCTTAAGTTAAACTAACTCACAAGGAGAAGCAATTGGACAACCCACAGCCCATTAAAAGCCTATAGATAGCCCAAATGCTCCAACCCAATTATGAAATATACGTGGTACATGTCTAATACTGGCAGAAAAAAAAACAAAATAAGTTTATAAACAGCGTTTATAAGGGTTTATAAGGGGTAATTGTGTTTGGTCATATTTTTGTGCCAAATGTACGACTTATTTTAAAATATAAAAAACCAGCCAAGTGCGAGTCGTACGCGCGCTCGAAGGGTTCCGTACCATTATCTATAAAAACGGCAAAAAAATCATGTTTGTTGTATGGGAGCCCACATAAATATTTATTTTATTCTGTTTTTTAGTATTTATTGTTATAGTGGCAACAGAAACTGTCTATCACGGTTCATGAGATATAGCCTGGTGACACACGGACAGACAGACAGACGGACAGCGGAGTCTTAGTAATCGCCAAGTTGTCATAGTGAATTAGGGCCCACCTCAACACGATATACGATTGGCTCTTGAAGGACCAGTGGGTGGCTGGCTTAACATTATTATATGACTTTTTTTGTATGACATTGAAAATTGGGGAGACGGGTCTGAGCAGCCGCTCAACTGCCGTCTCTCTCTAGATCTATGTGCTCCATCTTAGGCCACATCATCGCTTTACATCAGGCGAGATAGTGGCCAAACATAGATCTATAAGGCGTAAAAAAAAAACACTTATTTTTTTTCGTATACTTCTCCAATATACGAGTACCTAAGACTTTTGTAATAATATCTGTGATTTAAGGGCTTTAATTAAGGGTAAAGTCTCATGTCATGGAGACGTTTACGTTATGTGAAAATTGTTCTCGAGTTAGCACATCCTCGGAATATTTTCATAATGCTACATAATTTGTATACGACAATATTGTTACGTAATGCTTGTTCAGTAAAATGCTTGGTTGCAGAACAAGATCTGACGTCTATTCAAAGTTTGTTGAGTCATTCACTTAGGGGATTACCTCTTTCGTTTCAAGTACAATTAATTCTATGAATGCAGTGATTATCAAGGCGATGGAAAACATAGAAAACTAGACACTGTAAGTATCTTTGTCTTCGACAATATATTTTATTTACTAAGTTTTTATTAAGTCACATTCTTGTTTGTCTGTCGTTCCGGGTGGAATCTTGCAACTCATGTTTCGAGCACTTTCCGATTAGCTATCCAGCTGAAACTTTCAAGGTAGCTCACAACTCGATGACAATGAATTCTTAAACCATAAAAACGTGGTTTTAAGCTAAAATAATATAAATAGCTTATTCCCCTTGTTTTAATCCAAGTATTAAGGTATATATAATTTCTTATAAGTACAATAGTCTTATCGCTAAGCACCGATCTCTTCCAGACAATTTCCAGAGACTCCTGATTTCCTGAGCTTTACATGGTGAAGCAATTGTAAAACCTTTTTTTTATGGGACTGAGTAGTGAGACAAGCAAGTCGTTCATCTGCGCCACGCCTGTCCATAACAATAGGGGATCGGACAGTAATCGAGAAAAAATCTAAAATGTAGTTAGAACGAATGTTCGTCGAACCAGAAAGATCATTCAATCAATATTTTTCTGAAATAATAGTGATTTATATTTTTAAATCAATAAATAATTCTGACATTTTTAATCTGTTCTTCATCTCAAACGAAATAACAATCACAGCGCATGACGTCATTTGTAGGCAAATGCCGTAGTCAAGCTTGTGTTTATTTTAGTTTATGATTTTCATAAAATGTATTTTTGCTAATTTTTTCGTTCCATTACTACAATATAGTCCCCAAACTTCACAAAAAGTATTAGAATCTCTTTGCAAGTTTTATTTCCAAGACTTTGTCGTTTTCTACCTACATATAACATCACAAGTTTGGAGGTGACCTTTTGCGCGGCAATATTTGAAAAATACTATTTAAACATAGTTTTAGGTACTTTAGATCGTTAATTAATTAAAATAGTATTTTTCATGAATATATATATTTATTGTAGTTAATTTAAAACACTTTCTGAAAAGTTGTCCGATCCCCTATTGCAGTGCCACCCAGAACTTTGAAAACCATAAAAAGCACTGCGCAGCACTGCATTGCATTCTACTGCGTGACGGCAGAATAACAGGCAAAGCTGTGGTACTTACTCACACGGCCTCCCGGCCCGGAATACTAAAATCTCCAAAAGATCACATTGATTCATATAAATTGAGTTAAAAATAGACTTGTTATGGAAATCGAAACTTGTAGCCGCACCCGTTACCCAAATACGCATAAAAACCAGTTATATTTTTATAATATACGTAAATTACAACTCAACAATGATTTGGATAAATCATCAGATATTAAAAAAACTGTCGGTTACAAATTCAAATTCCAATGTATTTATTTGCTTAAAAAATGGTAAAATTATGACATTACAGTAGGTACATAGGTATTAAATGTTCTAGACGCTTAACATGTTTTGTTGCTTAAACAGTGTGCAAATGTCGAATTACTATTATCACTACATAGTATAAAACAAAGTCACTTTCTCTGTCCCTATATCCCTATGTATGCATAAATCTTTAAAACTACGCAACGGAATTGATGCGGTTTTTTTTAATAGATAGAGTGATTGAAGAGGAAGGTTTATATGTATAATAACCGTGCGAAGCCGGGGCGGGTCGCTTGTTTATAATAAAGTTAAGTTAAAGTAAAAATAAAATAAAAAAATTTACGGAACCCTTAACACGCGAGATGCGAACTTGCCCTTGCACGGGTTTTTTAGGGTTCCATACCCAAAAGGTAAAACGGTACCCTATTACTAAGACTCCGCTGTCCGTCCGTCTGTCACCAGGCTGTATCTCATGAACCGTGATAGTTAGACAGTTGAAATTTTCAGTGATGATTTATTTCTGTTGCCGCTATAACAACAAATACTAAAACAGAATAAAAAAACATTAAAGTGGGGCTCCCATATAACAGACATGATTTTTTTACCGTTTTTATAGATAATGGTACGGAACCCTTCGTGCGCGATTCCGACTCGCACTTGGCCGGTTTATCAACTAAAAGATGAGTTCCTCGTGTTTATGGCATTAACCATAATTAAAAAATATGTTGTCTTCTATTTAATTTTATATAAACACTGTAATTAAAATGTAATGACATAACAAGGATAATATGAAAAAATTAACAGAATAGATTAAATTAAATACATATCATATGACATTTTTTTATAAATACATTCATTAATAATCTTCCGGTAACTATGGTTATCTTGTTACCAAGCTCTTTTAACCGACTTCAAAAGAAGAGGTTCATAATTTGATTGTATTGTTTTAATGTTGATTACCTCAGTACTCCGTCATTTATAAATTGATGTGGAAAATATTTTTTGTTTTTTTTTTATTTAGAACAGCAAACAGCTACATTATATAAAAATAACAAATGAGGTGTTTATTATTTATTTTAAATTAATTTTTATAAACTTATATTTTTGTGTTAAAAACTAAACTAACCTACAACAAAATTAAATTAAATATAAAACAGAATTTAGGTCACCGTCCGCGGGCGAGGCCCACAAATGAGGTTTCAAATATATAAAAAAACTTGATGCTATTCTCATATTACTTACAACAATATGTTTTAAAAATAATCGCTAAGAATTGCTAACATACAAAACAAAAACATAAAAAAAAAAAAAAACAACCGAATAGAGAACCTCCTCCTTTTTTGAAGTCGGTTAAAAAATAAGTAGGTGTTTAACAAAATAAAGTGTTTGCAATAAACTTGTAAATAAAGAACAAAGATGTGTGAGTAAAGCTATAACATTTTGATAGATAGTTTTTGTAATACCACAGAATACTAAAAGACAGAAGCATCACTCCGCTAAGAAATTTAAATAAATAGTGACTCTTGCTATGACGCAATAAAATTCAATTCAGCTCGCGTAGCGCTTCATACCTACCAGTCATATTAACCTACAGAGCGCCTCTCTTTCTATCGCGCCGCTCTTATCTCTTCTGACGCGGCACGTGTAACGACGCGCGACCCGCCGTCGGTGTCCGGCTATATACTTGTAGTTGTAGCTTTGTACCTACAGTGCGGAGTGCGCTGGGCCTGGTAATACTGCCATTTTAAATTGATAAGCATTACATATAAAAATATCTATTTCATCAAAGTAATTATTATATAACTCTACCATCCGGAATACTTTTGGATAACGGGAATCTATAAAAAAAATGCAGCGATAATATTTTTACCTGAGATATTTTATAGTTTTATTAATTGTCATTTAAAAATACGCAGCGGTGATAAGCATCAAGGATGGCTTACAATTTCGCTCCTTCGCTGATGGATGGACAGAATAAAATTTTATAAGGTTATAAACAACTTTAATGGAACAGTTGACTTTTCGCGGCATTTTTACAACGAAGGTAAAATGCCGGAAAAATCACATAGCAATTTGTTATGTGTCAACTCTTTATATAAGGTCCTTCCGACATATTTCGTGATGAAACCCGCTTACGCGCTTTGGAGTGGTAAGCTCTGGCCGTGGTTGTAATACCACCCACCGAACAAAGCCATGCCGTCAAGCGACCTAGTCGTGTTTCGGGATGATGTTCGGTGAACCATAGGGGAGACGGGTCTGAGCGGCCGCTCAACTGCCGTCTCTCTAGATCTATGTGCTCCATCTTAGGCCACTTCATCGCTTCACATCAGGCGAGATAGTGGCCAAACATAGATCTATTAAGCGTAAAAAAATATATTTCCGACATTTATGTTTGGATCATCACTTCAACAAAAACACTTGTTTTTTGTTACTTATTTGGCTAGTTGACAAATTTATAATATGGGGTATCTGCTGCCGAACTAGGCTCATCGCCTGTGTTTCAGCGTACAGTGCCCTCCCCTAGGGTTTTGTATAACCCTAGGGGAGGGCATATAAAGGCTATATAGAATAGAATATAATTATTTATTGGTTTTATAACATTGTTTGTTACAAATGTATATTACTGGCAATAGAATTAGTAATACAGGTAAACTAAAAACAACATTGGAAAGTAAAGAATTGGAATTTAAAGTAATCACAGCTTAGCGAGCACTATGAATTTGTAGCGCTGGCTGTGGAAACTTTAGGCCCGTGGTCGTCAACACCAAAAAAAATTGTAAAGATATTTCGACGAGACTGGTCCTCGGGGATGTCAGAGCTGGCGCGTACATTGCCCAGAAATTAAGCCTTTTGATACAAAGGGGTAACGCCGCCAGTATTCTGGGAACCTGCCGCACGGTGGCGATCTACACGGCGTGTTTACCTTATAATTTTGTTTATTATTGATGGTATTATTTAACATGTGACAATAATGTAATAAATTAGCAAATAAATAATAATGAACATTGAAAAGAAAAAAAACAATTAATAATATAACATATCGAATAAGACTATCAATAACAATAATAAATAATATATCAAAGAAAACTTGTTAAGAAAAACGCAGCGATTTAAAAAATATATATATATATCGGGATATCTAATTTTGACAGTTCTTGTCATTAATAAACCGATTTCGTCATGTAGCTTAAGTATATTCAAACTTACTTGAAATTCTAAGTACCTATAATACATAAGCACTTAACAGTGGCTGAACGCAAAAACCGTGTGAAACCGCAAACAAAAAATACCGGCCAAGTGCGAGTCGGACTTGCGCACGAAGAGTTCCGTACCATTATCTATAAAAACGGAATAAAACATGTTTGTAGTATGGGAACCCCTTACATATTTAATTTATTCTGTTTTTTAGTATTTGTTGTTATAGCGGCAACAGAAATACATCATCTGTGAAAATTTCAACTATCACGGTTCATGAGATACAGCCTGGTGACAGACGGACAGACATACAGTCGAGACGGATAGCGGAGTCTCAGTAATAGGGTCCCGTTTTACCCTTTGGGTACGGAACCCTAAAAACTACACCTAACATCTTCATCTTTACTTGAGTTTACTTTAAGTAGGTACAGAAATAACTTACACGGTTAATTTATTTTGTTGACATAGATGATGTCGCAATACTTGTACAAATTGATTGACTTATATAAGAGCGAGTGTGGCTCAGCGGGAACTCATGCGCCTTTCGATCAGACGCACCTGGGTTCGAATCCCGACTCGGCCCTGCACTAATGACTTATAGTTAAGTGCAGATTTTGCACGCTCTCTAAAACGGTGAAGTAAAACATCGTGATGAAACCCGCTTACGCGCTTGGAGTGGCAGGCTCGGGCCGTGGTTGTAGTACCACCCACCGAACAAAGCCATGCCGTCAAACGACCTAGTCGTGTTTCGGGATGATTTTCCGTGAACCATCGGGGAGACGGGTCTGAGCAGCCGCTCAACTGCCGTCTCTCTCTAAGATCTATGTGCTCCATCTTAGGCCACATCATCGCTTCACATCAGGCGAGATAGTGGCCAAACATAATCTATTAAGCGTAAAAAAAAAATTACATTAGACACTTATACCATCATTTATAGGCTCCAAGTTCCAGCGGTGTATGAGGAACTGTTCCTGAATTCTGAATTCTGAAATTCTGAATGAAGGAATCGACGTGATTTCGAAGCAAGGAATCGCCAAGTTGTCATAGTGAATTGGGGCCCTGTTTTCTCTTCCCGCCAAAACGCCAATTAACTGTGCATTACATAGGGTATGACATTTCGCAAAAAAGTCTTGCAACTTTCCATGCAAACTCGTCCAATTCCGACAACACATTCTCCCGTTCTGTGTCCGATCACGTGATAGATCCATTTCTCTGCGAACTGGTTTTAATTTCGAGTCTGCTTCAGATATAGCGTCGTCTTTCATTTTCCATTTTGTTTGTCATTTTGTATTTTAATATCTGACATTATGTAATTTAATTAATTGGAATTGTTTTTATATAATATGTGGTAATATCTAAAATAATAAGTGTAATTGGCTCGTGCCATTCTTATTGTAATAATAAATAAATAAATATTTTTTTGGTTTGAAGTTTTTTAAGTATATTTAAGCGAAATATAGAAATTAGTCATGTCTTTAGCAAAAATATGATATTAATAATAATAAACATTTATTTCCGAAAATAGTAACATTAACTTCTACACTAACTGAATGTGCAGTAGCCCGTAGAACCTATATTCTTGACGCGCAGAACCTACACTACGAATAATAAATTATTATTTTGTCGTAGCATAGAATACTAAGGGAAACACTAAATATGTAAGACATAGACATATATTTATTCATAATTATATTCTATTCTAGTGAACATCACAATGACCATAGACAATAATCAAAGATCATCATAGTTACTTCCGTAACCTATTTAACTTTGACATTGGCATGACTTTTACAGTTTATCTTTGAAAATTAGACCTTGGCCTTCGATTTATAAGAGAAACACCTCTTTCGGATTGGAAATAAATTTTAACGATTGCTACAATATATTTTAAAAGCAATGCATTTACCTTGAATGTCCAAAGATCCGACGGCCTACAGGATCCCAAAAGCGGTTGCTTTTTATAACCAGTCAGTCCTTTTTATTTACAATTTAATAAATTAAGTACTCTCAGTGATCTCGATCTAGTCATCTTAATAAAATAAAAAAACTTTAACAATTTATTCGTTGTGAAAAAAAAAATGTTATAACCGAGGAGGTTCTCAATTGGATTGTTAAGCTATTGCATAGCTTCTATCGCGGGCCTTGAGTGAGGAGACCGAATCCAGAAATTCCGTAACGAAAATAACCTAACACCCCCCACTCCGAATGCTATGCAATAGCTTTACCGCGGCAGTCTCCGAGTGCCACACTTTTTTTTTATGTTTGTTAACTCAGAACTCCGTAATTTATAAACTGATTTAGAAAATTCTCGCACTGGATTTAAGGATCAAGGTGTTCCCATTAAATTTCATCGATATTCGAACTCGGACTTCGAAGATACTTCAGAATTGAAGTCGGTTTTTTTGTTATTAAATTAGTTATTGAAAAAAATATTTAGCAAGAAAATGGGCAATTTTTATGTTTTTATGCTGTCACTCGAACCATTTCCATATAAAAATCAAGACTCTTTGAGACCAACTGAAGCTTATGTACTAGAAAAGTCAGAAATCGCAAAAAAAGTATTTTTTGCAATCAAACAATGAGACGAGGAAGACGTTCAATGGTAATGATGGTAAGCGCCACGCTTGCCCTTGCCATAACAAATGCATTGGATTGCATTGATTCTAATTTATCAATGTCGATGCCAAGAACTTCAATGTTCATGTTAAGTTCTCCCAACACTTATCAGGTAAATTAGGTTTCTGATATAAATTGTACCATAAATGGTACAATTAATAAAATGGTACAATTTATATCAGATATCTAATATAAATTGTACCATTGTATTAATTTTGCGTAAATAACCACCCGTAAATAGTTAATAATGTGTGCCGAATAAATGGTTTTTCTTTCTTTCTTTTCTTTCTTTCTTTTCAGTGCACAACTTAATAATTAATTTTTAGAAAAAACAAAAACCGACTTCAATGTATCTTCGAAGTCCAAGGTCGAATATCGATGAAATTTATATGGGACCACTTCGTAGCTATACTGAACCCAACGCAAAAAAATACAAACCGCTTTGCCAGTTATTCAGCCGCCAAGCAGTAGTGCGCGAGTATTACTGTGTTCCGGTTTGAAGGGCATTATAGCCAGCGAAATTACTGGGCATTATGAGACTCAATAGCTAATTGTCTCAGGGTGACGAGCGCAGTGCAGCGCCGCGCAGGATTATGCAAAACAAAGTTCTGGGTGGTGCTGTTATTGTTATGGGCTGGCGTATTGCTTACCATCAGCCAAACGACCAGCTCGTCTCGTCATTCAGTTACATAAAAAAAACACATTGGCGTCATGCACATGGCACAAAACGCGACCAAAAAAAGTTGTAGTGTCAATTTTCTATCTTTATGGTCAGGTTTTACTAGATCGCTTTTTACTAGTTTTATAGGAATTTGGTATAATAACTTTATACTCGTCTAAACGGTTTTAATTCACGTGTCAGTGAAACACGTGATTTTTATAACGCGATGAATGTGATGACTAGAATTTATATTTTTTTATCTCTGAAGACTAGATAATATGAAACGAATTCACTCATTTGCATTTTTTGACAACCCACCTATTTGCTTAGGGAGTATCAACCTTTACTGTTCTATCACACAAATATTATAAACTAGCTGCGCCCTGCGGTTTCACCCGCGGTTTCCCGGAATGAAAAATAGCCTATGTGTTATTCTGATGTGTAAGCTATATTATTGTAAAGTTTCATTAAAATCCATTCAGTAGTTTTTGCGTGAAAGAGTAACAAAGGTACGTCCATACATCCATTCTTACAAACTTTCGCGTTTATAATATTAGCAGGATGTGAAAGTTTTTATTTAAGTGTTAGTTTGTTCTTCACGCTGTAACCGCTCAACGGATTTGAGTGAAATTCTGAATGGAGATAGCTTATATCCTGGATTAACACATAGGTGACTTTATATCTCGAAAAACCGCGGGCAAAACCGCAGGGCGCAGCAAGTTATTAATAAAACTCAAATTTCTAAATGATGGTGCCAAAATACCTGTATCAAAGGCATGCGTGCTGTTCGCATCGCAATATTACTGACCTAGGGGCGAACCCCCAACACCTAATTAAATCGCTGTCAGCAATATACCTTCCTATATAAACTGGTAATTTTTAGTATACAAGGCTTTTCTACTTAATCGCTCTCAAGCGACCTGACTACGGACCTGGCCCTCGGCTAGCCGTTAGCTTGGAATAAGCAGTCAGGTAGAATCGCTGCAAAAGTATTTTTTATACTGTGAAGTGCGGAAGTAGTTCCCTATCGTGTGTTAAAATTGTGGAATTAAAAAATAAATGTTTTTGTGTGCCTAAAAGTTGTTTTTTTATAACAACCAAGAGGTGCCACACAACAGTGTGAAGCCAGGGACGGAGTCGCTAGTGCGAAATAAATTTATGCAAAATGTTATAGGTGGGCGTTTAATTTGGTCTTACAAAGACCATGATCTTTTGGCTAATAATTTATGACCAAATTAATCCTACAGATTTACTTACTTTAGTTGGATGTTTGTATATCCGATGGTTCAATAGATCATAAAACTTTAGTATGTGTGATGGTTCCGAGGAATTAGTAGGCTTTTTAGTATTCGATAATTTATGACCAGATATTTTAAGCTAGCTAACACAAGGTACAATACAACGGAATAACACTTTATTTTATATCAGATGAGATAACAATAATCAATATAGTCAATTAAAAGTGGGTACAATGGGCAGCCTTATCGCTATGCGCAATTCCTTACAGGCAGCCTTTGGATGGTCAGGAATTATAATAGATATATTGCGTTCACTTTGGTGTACATTATAAAACTTCAATTATATATAAATTATGATATACTATTATAAATACATCAAAAAATAATATAAAATTAATACATAAATACAATATCTATATAATTGTATATATATAAAGTACTTATTGGGCATACCTCATTACACCTATTTACAAGTTACAACTATAGGCCGACCATACGAGACGTAAGCTCTCTGCTCCGCGCACCCCTTTCACCCACCCGCTAACATCTCCCCTCGCTCCCTTCTTGCCGCGCAGGCGATACGCGAGTTAAACGGTCGGCCTATAGTTATCAACTTCTTCTTCTCTTCTTTTCTTCTTCTGTCGATGGGGGCTATCGACGGTTGTTCTGAGTAGCTGTCCCGGTGACCCATTGTCCTGGTGCCTTCTAAACTGAACTTAAAAAAGAGGAGGTTCTCAATTTGGTTGTATTTTTTATATTTTATGTTTTTGTTTATTACCTCAGAACTCTGTCATTTATAAACCAAAAAAAAAACCTACCCAGACGGCCTCTCGCATACGAGAGACTTACCACGAGTAAAATTTCATGTAATGTCGCTGTGTAACATAATATTGGTAGTAAAACATTAGAAATGTAATATTAATTAATTAAAAATGCTTAATTTATATCTATGACAGAATATACGGTTTTACGTGGTTTTACTCGTAGATATCATCGTCATATCATGCCGTTCCACCGGTTAATTTTCCCGCCACGAAAACATAATTTTTACACCCACTTCCGGTAAAGGCCGGCCTAACTTATTTTTTTTTAATATTGACCCTTAGTCCGGCTTTATTACATTTTCACGTTGGCGTAATGTTATCTTTCTCGTTTATCTTCTGTGGCATTTTTATAAAAGTTAATGGATAATTTAAAAAATGCACTTTAAAACTTCTTACACATAATATAAACCAATAAAATTAAAATACGTAAAAAAATACTTAAGTTTATCGTTTATATTAGTTACCTACCATTTTACAAAATAGGAACGTTTGCTTTTTTAATAGACTCGAAAAAAGGAGGAGGTTATCACTTCGATTGTATTTATAACTAACTTCAAAAAAGGAGAAGGTACTATTCGATTGTATTCTATTTTTTTTTATGTTTGTCACCTCAGAACTCCGTCATTCATGAACCGATTTGGAAAATTCTTTTTGCGTTGGGTTCAGTATAGCTACGAAGTGATCCCATAAATTTCATCGATATTTGTCCGTGCACTTCGAAGATACATTGTAGTCGATTATTGTTTTTTTTTGTTACCTCAGCACTCCATCATTTATAAACTAATGTGGAAATGTTATTTATGAAGGATGACAACGAAACAACTGATGAAAACAAGTCGAATAAATAATTCGAACTAGGCAAATAGATATTCAAATGACAAAAAAAATTTCAACGGCCATGCATATGTTAATTTTGGGAGTGTATAGCTGTTTCGTCAAGAGCGAGTGTGGCTCAGTGGGAGCACGTGCGACTTTCGATCCGACGCACCTGAGTTCGAATCCCGCTGGCCCCGCACCACTGACTTTCTTAAGTTATGTGCGGATCTAACACTCGCTCTAAAAACGGTGAAGGAAAACATCGTGAGGAAACCGGCATGTCCAAGAATTTATCACAAAAAGTCAAGGACATGTGACATCCACCAACCCGCACTGGGCCAGCGTGGTGGATTATGGCCCATTCTCTCTCTATGAGAGAAGGCCCGTGTCCCAGCAGTGGGAACGTGATGGGCTGATGGTGATGATAGCTTTTTCGTCTGTTTAAGACTCATCAGGTGCGGTAACTGCCACACGACAGCCAGCCGTCTGAAGAAGGCCTAACGGCCCCTGTCGGTGACGGTCTGAAAATTATTTAAATATTTGCGCTGGGTTCAGTATGTATAGCTTCAACATGGTTCCAAATAAATTTCATCGATACCCAACCTGGACTTCGAAGATACATCAGAATTGAAGTCGATTTTTGTTATTTCAACAATAATGTGATAAATAATTACATCACATCCGTCAGGTCACAAAATATAGACTAGTACAGAAGGCAATCTCATGTATGTACTTCACTTTTCATACCTACGCTCGGCAGTTGCGCTAGGGTTGTCAACTTTGGCTTATGCACAAAAAACTATCGTAGTAGTGGCACTCGTATCTAATTGTTTGATTTATTATAATCGGATAAAGTTTTTGCAATTAATAAAAAAATGCAATTAATTTACATCTTCCTCATTAAATTATTGAACACGGAGGTTATACAGCTTATACTACAATAAATATCTAATATAAATTGTTAAAATATGACAAGGCCACAAAATCATGTCCGCTTGATCGGCGCGGGGCCGGGGGCCGGGGCGCTTACCTACCTACCTAACTGTTCTGTGTTACATGAAAACGAACCATCGAAACACAAGCAAATACCTTACCTCTCTGAAACAACTGGTAGCCTAAAAATGACAATTCACCGTTTAATGTTGAATTTAAACAACCGTCCACTGAGCAGTTATAGTAACTTTTGCTTTGTTGCGCCATTTTTGCACAAAATAAGTTCACAGTGGCGTGTCTCAAGCGGATGGCACTCGCGCTCGCACTGGTCTCAACTGGTTCGAGATATCGTGTCCGTGAGCGTTGTCTATGTGTGCGTTGCTCGAGCGCACTTTCTATGTTGATTGATTTCTTTACTAGTCTATATTTTGTGGTCAGGTCATAAATAACAGCTCATTGCAACGAAACAGCTAAGTTAAGCCACAAAAAATGCTACGTAACACTAGCCTTATTTCAAAGAGATAACGGGACGTACCTAGTCAAATAGGTGCCTAACTTATTTGTATGAGTCAGCGGAATTGAGTGGAATATTTCCGATTGACGATTGTTTTTCTGTTGTGTATGAATGATTAATGAATGGGAGCTTTACGAGTGCTCACCTACTTAATAGACCATTATCATATTCCCACAGAATATCTAATAGTACTACATAATATAAATACTTTATTGAAACACACAGATAATTAAAAAACAAACAAAACAAATTAAAAATACTAATAACTAATCTAAGTTAATAAACCACTACCAGTGGGCAACGTTCCCAAAATGCTGGCAGCATTGCCAGATGCTTATCCTTTGCCCAAAATATAGGCCAACATAATATTAAATAAATTAAAATAAAATAAAATTCATTTATTTCAGACAACCTGGTCTATAATATGTATGTATATGCAGTTTACTCACTGTGTTAGTCCACAATTAAAATTGAAAATTAATTACATTAAATTGTATTGTCTTAATTAATGTAAATTAAATTAAATAGAAATTATAATTTAAATTATAACACAAAACAATACAATACAACAATAATAAAATTATTCTAAAAGGTGGAGGGGAGAGTACCCAGACCGCTGGCTGCATTGCCACGCCATTCAGTCACATTCCAGCACTCTAGTCACAAGTCATCTCCACCAGGCGTTTTGCCAAGTTCCTATAGACGTCAAGGGTGCTCGGCCCCCACGGTCCTAATGTTTGTACCCCAAAATATGTTAAATTAGGTATTGTTAAAAAAAAATTACAAATAATATTTTTTTTTGAAATAATTAGACAATGCGACGCTTGGTTGTATATTATTATTATTCAGTAGGTTTTTTTATTAATTGCTTGCTTTTACCGCTCTCTCACCTGTTAAGTGACGATGCGGTCGAAGATGTAGCACGCTCGCCTAGAAGAAACCTGTTCACTCTTGTCTTAAAGACACCCAGATTATAGCTATCCGGAAACACAGATGCCGGCAGAGAGTTCCACTCCTTGGCCGTTCGCATTATGAAGGTCGAAGCAAAGCGCTTGGTGCGAGCAGGAGGGATGTCAACCATAAATTGATGACGGCTTGCCGTACGTCTGGTCGTCCGGTGATAGAATGGAGATGGCGGAAAGTTCATGTAATTCCGTCGCACACTCTCCGAAATGTATCCGGTAAATGGAAGAAGTATTATTTTTAATCATTATTATTTTATTTCCCATTTTTAAGTACCGTAGCTATTTAGTATAGGTATGCATCTCGCTCCTAATCATAGAGCTAGGTAGATATGCATAGTCATTTCAAAACCGCATTGACGTCACATGATGTAGGCAATTAAACAATTTCGGTGCTAGCACACGTTTATCCTAATTACTGACAATATAATTTTATTAATAAATAGCCGCGCCCTGCGGTTTCACTCGTGTTTTCCCGGGATAAAAACTAGCATGTCTAAATCCCGGGAATAAGCTCTCTATTCTGAATTTCACTCATATCCGTTGAGCTGTTACAGCGTGAAGAAGTAACAAACACACTTACATACAAACATACTTTCGCATTTATAATATTACTGTGATATTATTACCTAGTGATTTTTGAATTACTTTGCTAATAGTCTAGATCCAAGTGCAACAAAAATCTCATCAAAAATTTCAAAATCTTGACACGAGTTATTTAGTTGTTCATCATCATCATCATCAGCCCATCACGTTCCCACTGCTGGGATACGGGCCTTCTCTCATAGAGCGAGTATGGGCCATAATCCACCACGCTGGCCCAGTGCGGGTTGGTGGATGTCACATGTCCTTGAATTTTTGTGATTAATTCTTGGACATGCCGGTTTCCTCACGATGTTTTCCTTCACCGTTTTTAGAGCGAGTGTTAAATCCGCACATAACTTAAGCAAGTCAGTGGTGCGAGGCCAGTGGGATCCGAACTCAGATGCATCGGATCGTAAGTCGCACGTGCTCCCACTGAGCCACACTCGCTTTAGTTGTTATATTTATTTTATTTATTTGTGTAAACACACATTATTTACGCATTTACTTAACATTCAGATAATTTTATCCTAGGTAATTGTTATGGGCAATAGAATTTATTACATTTTGGTTATAAATGGATGAGTGTCGACTATTTGTCGGAAACTGACAAAAGATGAAGGGTCACAAGATGTGCAAAGCCTAATCCCTCAAGGGGGTAAAAGACAGACGGATTTTAGCGGGATAAAAAGTGATGTTGCAGGTTTTATTATTATATACCAATTTGTACGGAACCCGCGGTGGGCGAGTGCGACTCGCACTTGTCCGTTTTTTTACTACATCATTAAGTACTAATTATCTACCTACTTCCACATAATATCGACAGAATCTATTACTGAGATGTAGAGAAAAAACAACAAAAAATATCAGCTTTATTTTTTGTTATAAAAATGGTGATAAAAAATATGTGGCAACATTGTCTGACACTGACATTGAATGTGGCTGTTCTCAATATTGTTTCTAGATCTTTCGATGCCAGAGGTCGTTGACTGCATTGCAGTCATTCTGCATTCGAATTCAAACCAGGTCAAAGTTACTATTATTACGTATATTTAAATATAAATTTATCATTTACAGTTCTAAATTAGGGATGTACCTAGGAGTATCGATAGTTAGCAGTTAAAAAATATGCCATAATTATTTGATACTAATATAAATGTATTAGACTGAAAATTTACATTATGTACACCCCTTTTTAAATACCCACGCGGAATGTTCCGGGGTAAAATCCAGATAAGAATCCAGGATCTAAGTTACTTTTATAAGATTTCATCAAAAATCTTTTCAGTTGGTATTTGTAGGATTGACTAACAAACATACGAGTAAACCTCACAAACTTTGGCTTGTAAGGAGTTCAGATAAAAATATCGTTTTGGAATAATTACACCGAAACATCATTGGAATTTGGTCAATTCGCTAAGTGATTTTCCCAAATCACGGAGGATGAAAAAATAACACGACCCTATCATTTCCCTAAACAACAAATAGGTAGTGATTTGAAAAAATACCTGTCGAATTAAAAACATCGATATATCGACACGAAGTTTTTAGACATTCCTATCGTAATGTGGGAAGTCCGAATGCGCAACGGAAAATAATTGCATTATATGCAAGTCATCGTTTTTTGCACGAAATTTGTTATTGAGTAGCGAAATCTTACTACGATAATAACTTTAGAAAAACTGAGTTATTTATAGACGGTATAAAAGTATAAAAAGTACCTACGTAGTTGCAAATACGTAAGAGATGAACTGTTCATTGAAAATTGCAGCCGCTCAACTGCCGTCTCTCTCTAGATCTATGTGCTCCATCTTAGGCCACATCATCGCTTCACATCAGGCGAGATATTGGCCAAACATAGATCTATTAAGTGTAAAAAAAATATATATATATTATTTTATTATGTTACAAAAGCCTTGGGGGATATGTCAAGGAGTTAATCAGTCTCAATGTTGAATACCAAACTTTCGTTTTTTGAATGTATTATTTTGTACTGTATATATTATCATACTTTGATATTTAGGTAAGTAAATATGAAAAATATAAAATAATGACGATACTTTGAATATTTTTTAAAGAAAGAAAGTATGACAGAGACAATTTAGAGCAAACAGTTACAGCATGTGTATGGAATGGAGACCGCTGCCGTGTACAGTGCGAAGTTTTACGAAGGGCAAGGTTTGAAGGGCAATACTCAATACTCAATACTTTATTGCAAACATATGCACACAAAAGTTCTTATTGTAGTGGTGAGATTACATATGACCCTGCTAGGGTATAGCAAATTATACATTATAATGGGAGCGGACCGATTTATTCTACGTCTTTGTCAGTTACTTATCATTTTATCATTTCATTCTTATTTTCATTAAAATGGCATTGTAGCCAGCGAAATTACTGGGCATATGAGACTTAATCTCTGAAGTATCGGGGTGATGAGTGCAATGCAGTGCTACGCAGTGCTTTTTATGTTACCTATTTATAGTTCTGGGTGGCACTGCAATAGTTATGGGCAAAGGTGGCGCTTACCATCAGGTGAACTACATGCTCGCCTCATCACTTAGATAAATAGATAGATAGCACTTTATTGCACTTAAAAAAAGAAAACAGAATTACAAGTTGTAATACAAAATGTCCTATAAGTGCAATAGGCGGTCTTATCGCTAAGCAGCGATCTCTTCCAGACAACCATAGGGTAAGGAAAACAACATTTCAAAGAGGATAGTCCGACTTCAAAAAAGGAGGAGGTTCTCTGTTCGATTGTATTTTTTTTTTATGTTTGTTACCTCAGAACTCCGTCATTTATGAACCGATTTGAAAAATTATTTTTGCGTCGGGTTCAGTATAGCTACGAAGTGGTCCCATACAAATTTCATCGATATGTGACCTTGGACTTCGAAGATACATTGAAGTCGGCTTTTGTTTTTTTCTAAAAATTAATTTATGTACCTCGCACCAGATATGCTCATTGTAGCACAGGTGCTATATCTTATTTCGCTGGTTTTTCACTCTAAAATGTCAAACATATTTGATTTTACTAAATTAAATTTTCTTACACTAGCCGCACAGTTTCCGTGATAAAAGCTATCTCCATTCAGAATTTCACTCAAATCCGTTAGCCGTTACTGCGTGAAGAAGTAACAAACACAGTAACACAAACATTCGCATTTTTATTATTAGTGTGATGTAGGGTTTTTGTTGGCATGTGTTTCGGTGTGAACCCTGACAACCGGCGCACCCACTGGTCCCTCAAGCGCCAATCGTGTAACGTGTTGAGCCCAAACTAATTAAGCTTCACTATAGAATAGAATATAATTATACTTCATTGTTCACTGTGTACAAAAAATGGTCTTAAATATAATGTATTAATGAGTATCAACAGCTGTGTCCTTTTCGAACATACAATATTTTCCTCCAAAACACAAAACAAACGAGAAAAAAAAGTTAAATATTAATTAGGGTGAGAAAAATTCACCTAGGTTATAGTGGGCTTTTTCTAATAACATTTTTTTTAACTATACTCAAATTAAATTTATTGCCACTTAGCCAAGATTAGCTCTTCAATCTCTTAATGCCCAGTCATTTGAAACTGCCTTTCAAACCGGAACTAAGTCATGTTTACACACTACTGCCTGACGTTGAATGGCAAAGTTGTACTTCCGAAGGTTCCTGCAGAAGAACCTACCACTTAAAACAAATTATAGATTACTCAGTACTTCCGACATTCTATATATAGATACTTCTAGATCAAAACGAATGGAGCCGCTATGTGTAGGAAGCTTTTTCCGAAGGTTAGTTTTTTGGCTTACGAAGTTCGCGATTCCGCCGCTTGTTAGGCCATTACCGCCGTCATAGGGCGGCCATAGAGAACGCACACGCGTTTTTGTTTCAAAATTAATAATCTTAAAAGGTTAGTACAGTCAAAGTCAAAACATTAAGACTTCGTAGAGCAAATTACGTAGGTATATATTGTTATCAATCAATCAAGTACGCCTTTTTTTTCTGCACGTTTCCGGTCAACTGGTAGCTATCGTTTGAATTATCTGTAGGTCATTCAGTTGGCTCGACAGATACCCGTACGTATTATTAATTTTCTTTTAATGTAATTTCCATTCGTTTAGTTTTTAATTAAAATCTCGAATTTTTAAATCTCGAGTGAATAGGTACTGTCTTGGCAAGCGTCCTACAACGTCGACCGCATCGTCGCTTACCATCATGTGAATGCATCATAGAGATATCGTTTATTAATGAAGGAATCGACGTGATTTCGAAGCAAGGAATCGCCAAGTTGTCATAGTGAATTAGGGCCTAGGCGAGATAGTGGTCAAACGCAAGCCAATAAAGAATTAAAAAAACTAATCCATCCTTCAGATGTTTCCTCCATATACATAAATATATATATATTTATATATAATGCTATTTTCGCTCTGACTGTACGCTAAGTTATTTTTAAACGTCCTGGTCGAATTGTTGATCTCTTGTTCAATGTACGCGTTACATAATTCGCGCAGTAGATGCTATGTTTCACACAAAAAAGCGCTATGATAAACATAGTAAATACCTGCCAACCTACAATTCTCTATTTCTTGTAGATATCTATAAAAAAATTGAAGCGTTTGTCTGTGATTTCAAAATTTGACAATATTATCAACTTGAACGAATAAAAAAGGTTTTTGTTGAAAAATATATTTTTTAAGACACGCTTTTAAGAAATTTGTAATTGGAACCGCAAGCAGATTAAAATGAGCCCAAAAACAATA